>JARWLC010000007.1:13821666-16765833 GCA_033318265.1 Phyllotis vaccarum
AACAGGTTTCCGAGGTTACAAGAAATTTCTCTGTCCTCAACATTAGGGTTGAACATTAAGAATGACGGGATATGGGGCTTGTTATATTTTAATGTGTGTGTGTGTGTGTGTGTGTGTGTGTGTGTGTGTGTGTGTGTGTGTGTGTGTGTGTGTGTTGTATGTGCGTACATGGAGGCCAGAAAACAACACCGGGTGCTAGCTTCAGGAATATTATCTACCTTCTTTGAGACAGGGTCTCTGATTGGCTTGGAACTCACCAACCAGAGAAGACTAACTGGTACTACCTCCTCGGTGCAGGGATCCCAGGGGTGCTCCGCCATATCCACCTGGCTTCTTATGCAGGCGTTGGGAATCCAAACTCAGGTCCTCAGGTAGGGTCCTCCTCTGTTCATGAAATTCAGCTGCACCAAAAGCTGAGAGCAAAGATATGGAACAGAGAGATTCCTTCCCTACAGCGCCAAGCGGAAAACCCCAGCTGCAGTGGCCACCAGTGGAGGGAAGCTGGTGTGGAATCCTTTTGCTACCAACTGCTCTGCGAGCTGAATGAATTATTGAACCTTTTGAGACACAGTGTCCTCATTTATGCGAAGGTGTTAATTCCTGCCTAAGGGGATGTTTAAGAAGATGAATGATGCCTTTTTAAGGACTAGCCTAGCATCCTCTTGAGGCCCAGGGTTCAATCCCCCAGAAAGAGGGAGGGGTTTGGGGAATGGGAAGAACACATGTCTTATTTAAATCTATTACTCTATATGCTAGTTTTTAAAGATATATGTAAAAGCTGTCAATATGAGTACACCTAACAGAGCACCCAGCAAGTCTTCAACCTACATACTCCCTCCACTCCCCCACCCCTCCCACCCGGCCCCGCCTCTGGGCCTTCCTCTCAACAGCCTAGCATCTCCCAGAGGTGGCAGCTTCAATGACTTCCTGTATTACCAGCCATCATTCTTTCTAAGCTGTGTATCAGGAGTTCAGAAAGACCGAGAGAGAGGCAGCTCCCCTGAGGAAAAAGCTGATGTTGCTTGGTGGGGTACTCATAGGAGAATGTCCTGGCTCAACTCTCCTGAGATTAAGCCCGAGAAAGAGCAGCATAAACAACAGATACCACACTAGAGGGAACAAGAATTGATGAAAGCACAGCCAGGTATGACCATGCATACCTGTAATCTAAGCAGTCAGGAACCCAGACAGGAGGATTGGGAATCTGAGGCCAGTCTGGATATACAGAAAGGCTCTTTCTCAAAACAAACAAATAAACAAAAGGAAATAATAAACAGGAATGACAAATTCACAAGCCTAGAGTTTTTCTGTACTCGGGAAACAGGAAGCTGATTGGGGGTAACTTCTCCTTGAAGATAGTGAGGGCTTTGCTCCCTGCCTGCTGCAGAGGCTGAGAAGTTTGGGCCCTTGATATTAGCTTCACACTGAAACTGAAATTGACTTAGGATCTGTTCATAAGCCAGCTCTGATTCTCACCCTCTCAGAACCTGCAGCAATAAAAATAATAAAAATAAATGCTAGAGAAGTGACAACTTATTCCATTACCTTAGATTTTACGCTTCATGTTTGCTAGCTTGACAAGGGACGCCACAATCTTTTATCATATTCTTTTTATTACACTGGATGGCAAGGGAATTGCCCCAAATTAATAAAAACTATAAGCTGGGTTTTGATTAGAGATCACTTTGGAATAACGATGACGCTGGTAGGAGATGGGCCAGGTTCTTCTCCTTCCCTCCTGTTTCAGACATCGGCCTTTCAGGGTCCCTCTGGCTGTCATTCTTCACCTGCCTCTGACTTCACAAACCAAACCAAGATAATGAAAGGTCCTGTAAATCTCCGGTGAATAGACTGGTCACCAAAAGTTTTATTGTGCTCTGAACTATCTGTTGCACTGGAGATAGCACTAACAACATTTCATGGCTGTAACCAGACAATGGCATATATGATACAATGGGTCCTCTGAGCTTTCAGCAGTGGCACAGGCAGAGATCCGTTCCTTCAGTGTCTAAAGAAAATGGGGAATTTCTCCTGTGGGAAAAATAAACTTTCCTATATGTCATACATATGTCTCCAAGTGTCTCCCTGCTTTTTGGCCCTAGTCTATTTAGAAACTGATTTTTAACGTTCAAAAGATGCTTCTAGCAACATGAATAACTGAAACCCAGCAAGATAGTTCATCTCTCAAAATGTTTCATTTCATTCCCTACTTCATATTCCCTCCATATGCAAAGGTCACCTAGAAAATGCATTAAAACTCTGATTCCGGAGCTGGTGAGATGGTTCAGCTGTTATAAGTCCATACTTCTCTTGGAGATGTCCTGGCACTCGCGTGGCAGCCCACAAATGTTTGTAACTCTGTTTCCGGAGAACTGGCACCTTCCACTGGCCTCCACAAGCACCAAAGACACACATGGCACACACACACATCCAGGTAAAATACTCAATCACATGAAATAACAGTAAATACATCTCTCTTTTTAAAAATAATAATGTCTGGGTGTGTCTTCAACTGTTCAAAGTCACTAAGGCTGGAGTTGGGCCCAGGAATCTACATCGACAATAAACAATCCTATACAGGTAAGCTAGATATCATTCTTTTCCCCCCTTTTACTTTATTTTTATTAATAGTCTAATTTATTTTACATATCAGCCACAGATCCCCCTCTCATTCCTTTCTCCTGCTCCCCCTCCAAGCCTTTCCTTCTCCTGTCCCTTAATCCCTCCTCCAAAAGGGTAGGCTCTCAGGAGGAATCAGCAAAGCCTGGTACATTTAGCTAAGGCAGGTCCAAGACCCTTTCCCCTGCATCTAAGCTGAGCAAGGTGTCCCTCCATAGGTAGTGAGTTCCAAAAAGCCAGCACACGCACCAGGACAGATCCTGATCCCCCTGTCAGGGGCATCTCAAACAGACCAAGCTACACAGCTGTCTCCCATATGCAAGGGCCTCAGCCAGTCTTATCCAGGCCCCAAGCTGTTAGTCTGAAGTTCATGAGTTCCCACTAGCTTGGACCGCCCTGCTCAAATAATCCTTCTTCCCTTTCTTCAGCTGAACTCTTGGAGCTCAGCCTGCTGCTTGGCTGTGGATCTCTGCACCAGCTTCCATCAGTTACTGGAAGGCTCAAAGATGGCAGTTAGGATATTCACCAGTCTTATTAGCAGGGTAGGCCAGTTCAGGCGCCCTCTCCACTATTGCTAATAGTCTAAGCTGGGGTTATGCTTGCGGATTCCTGGGAATTACCCGAGCACCAGGTTTCTCCCTAACCTCGTGATGTCACTCTCTATCACGATATCTCTATCATTGCTTTCCAACTTGGTCCCTGCTCCATTGACCACCCCGCTCCCTCGCCTCTCCTCCATTGCACCCCAGTTTGCTTCCCAGCACAATCCATGCATCCCTCTTAGGATCCTCCTTGCTAGCTAGCTTCTCTGAAGCTGTCAGTTGTCGTCTAGTTCTCCTTCACTTTATAACTAGTATCCACTTACGAGTGAGTACACACCGTGTTTGTCTTTCTGGGTCTGGGTTACCTCCCTCAGGATACTTTCTAGTTCCATCCAGTTGTCCGCAAATCTCATGATGTCATTGCTTTTTCACTGCAGAGTAGTACTCCATTGTGTGTATAAACTACTATGTGAATACATGTGTATACCACATAGTATACAGGTAAGCTAGATATCAATCTTGAAAAACAAAACAACAAAAAACTAGCAGGATCCTTCCAAGTGTCTTTGTCTGTCTAAAATCACTGTATTTGAAATGAAGTCTAAACCCAAATCCATGTTTTGTCAGGTACAGGTCATGGGAAATGTACCCTCTGTACGACTTGGTTTACACTATGGAAAATGAAAGTAACAAGACCTAGGTGATAAGGCTCTTAAGAGCATTAGAATTCTACTTGTTGCACAAATAAAGAAACTCAGGATCAAATCTCTGGGAAAATCGGAGATTTTAGAGGGAATAAACACCACAGTCGGATCTCACCCAGCTGTCTTCCAGCTTCCTCGACCTTGCTCCTCCTGGCTTCTTCTGCCTGCCCTGTCTTTCTATATCTGCCTTAAATACTTTTTTCACTCAGGCATGGCCCCACTGCTGCCTACCTGGAAGCCTGGAACTCCTGTGAACTAAGATGACCTCAAGCTCAGATTGGATTAAGGGCATAGGTCACCACTCCCGGGGATATTCCCTGTGCTGGAATTAAAGGTATGAGTTACCACTCTCTGATCCTCCTAGACTGACTGTGGGTAGATCCCTCTGATATCTCTGAACCTTTTTATTGTATTTGAAAATATCCCCAAAGTTCAGAGGTCACTTTCCTAGGAACCTACATGTCCAATTTAAACAGCATACTGTCAAGCAGTCAATACAAGAACAAGTTTTTGTCCAGTGGCTAACCATTGTCACAAAGAAAGTAGACTCCATATGGAGCTTCTTCAATGCCCGCTTTTCTCTTGAAGTAAATTGGTGCTGCCAGGAGCAGACCTGTCTCACTGTCCAGAAAAGTCTAAGTTCTTAAAATATTTTAAATATCACATCCTATGGATCTCTGAAGTGTTTGAAGAAGACCTGTTTGTGGTATGAGGTTTCTGTTCCTGACTTTCAGGCCTAACCTCAAGGTTTATGCCCACAGACCTACAGACCCACTCAGAGACACACAGAGGCTTGCTATAGTTTTATGCTGATCAACCTAAGGCCCAGGCATATCACTTGCTAACTCTCTACCCTTCATCTAACCCATGATTCTTCCTGTTCAGCCATGTGGCTCGGTACCTTTTCTTAGAGCAGCATAGTTGTCCTCTGCTTCTTCCAGCTTCTCTCTGGCGTTCTGCTCTGTGCTTCCTGTTCTCAGAGTTTTCTTAGTCTAGTAGTCCCACCCACACTTCCTGCCTGCCTTTGGCCAATCAGCGCTTTTTATTAAACCAGTGGGTGGGACAATTATTTACAATGAAGCAACACAATCCCCCTATACCTGTTCATCTGAAATACATTTGTTTGATCTTGAAAACATATCTAATATGACTATGTTTGAATGTAATGTCTAACTACCATCTTGCATTACTTTATATTCTAATTAGTTGGTAATAAAAACTTTCATGGACTAGCAACTTGTATTACATTGTTAGATGAACTGAATAAGTATACTACCTTGAACAAGCATAGAGATATTTGTACAGTAACACAATTAATGTCAATATACACAATTTGTATACAATATACAAAAATCCAGTCCAATGTAAAATATTTAAAGCTAGTAAATCCTTTTAAAAGAAGATTCAATAAACTATCCTTATATTCTATATATCTGTACCCCTTTTTTCTTTCTATTTTTAAAACACAAATCTTGAAACTAATCATTCTTGTTTAACTTTTTTCTAACCATAACCATTAACAATTTTTAACCAATTAACCTAAACAATGACAATCATCCATAACCCATTGAATGACCAAAAACAACCCACCCGAGGTTTCTGGCCTGGACTTTCTGGGCCTAGCCTCAAGGTTTAGGCCCGCAGACCCACAGACCCACAGAGACACACAGATACTTACATTAATTTTAGGCTGATCAGCCTAAGGCCCAGGCATATAACTTACTAACTCTTTACCCTTAAACTAACCCATGATTCTTATCCTGTTCAGCCATACAGCTCAGTACCTTTTCTCAGAGCAGTATAGTTGTCCTCTGCTTCTTCTAGCAACTCTGAAGTCTCCGTGGCATCTCTGTTCTGTGCTTCCTGTTCCCAGAGTTTTCTTAGTCTGGTAGCCCTGCCCACATTTCCTGTCTGCCTTTGGCCAATCAGCACTTTTTATTAAACCAGTGGGTGGGACAATTATTTACAATGGAACAACATAATCTCCCTACAAGTACTATGCCTGGTAATTATACATATCCCATATCTAAGGAAATATTCCAGATTCAACACTTAGCTGACAGAAATAGGTCTCTAGAGTCCATTCCCTGAAGATGACAGCCACTTAGGTTTAGGCCTGCCTTTTCTACTTCCAAGTCTGCAGCCACAATGTGAACATCATGCTCCTGCTACCATGAGATAGACTTTACCACTGCGACAGACTGTGACTCTAAAAAGACGGCCTAAAAGAAATCTTTCCTAAGTTGCTTCTGGAAAGTACATACCACCAGGCTAAGAAAAGTGACTAATATACAAGTTGTAAATAAATAAATAATGGAAATAAAGAGAGAAAAATCTTAGGACAGCCATAGGTCAATTTGAGAAAGGTAGAATATAAAATGTTATAGTAAATAGAAGGAAATCCATAATTGTTCATATTGGATTCTGGACAGTTGTGTGTGACAGGTAGAAATATACCTTAGTCATTGTCCTTATTTGAAGACCAAATACATTTTAATGAGATTCGAATGGGAACTAAATTGGCAGGGAGGAGTCCATGATGACATTTGGTATATAAGCTTAACTAGGTTGGTCTTCACTCATTTGAACACCGATGTAAGTGCCACTATGAAATGGACTTGAGGTCCTTTTCACTGGCTTGAACTTAGGGTTTGCCCTGCTGGACCTGGGTTGACCAAGCAGATGGCCCTAAAAGCAAGCTGAAGCTTTCCTGGGGGTGGGGGTGGGGGATTCAAGCCTGTGACGGTGAGCTTTGCTTGTCCATAATTTTTCTTTCCTGTTAGCCTGACATATCTATAATATAGTAGTACATAGCAGTCTATATTGAGTATCTTTATCATGTGTATAGGGGGATTATGTTGTTCCACTGTAAATAATTGTCCCCACCTATGACTTTAATAAAAAGCGCTGATTGGCTGAAGGCAGACAGGAAGTGTGGGCTGGGCTACCAAACTAAGAAAACTCTAGGAACAGGTGGAACAGAGCAGAATGCCAGAGAGAAGCCAGAAGATGTAGAGGACAACTATGCTGCTCTGAGAAAAGGTACCAAGCTGCATGACTGAACAATATAAGAGTCATGGGTTAGATTAAGGGTAAAGAGTTAGCAAGTTATATGCCTGGGCCTTAGACCGATCAGCCTAAAACTATTGTAAGCATCTGTGTGTCTCTATGAGTCTGCGGGTCTGCAGGCCTAAACCTTGAGGCTAGGCCTAGAAAGTCCGGGCCAGAAACCTCATACTACAATGTGTCCGCTCATCTGTCTACATGCTTGTTTCTCTACTTAAGCCTAACACTGTCTTCCCTGTTCTGTGTGAGAGAAACCACAGAGTGAGCATACAAGGGAATTATATGACCATCACTGGTCGCCTCTGTCCCCTGCCCTTTCTGCAGCCAGTGTCATACCACTGTGATGTCGAAGAGGACTGATAAGAGATGTCACTTCAAAGAAGCATAAGGACAATATTTAGAAAAATGTTCTCTCTCCACTTTAAAGTGACTAATTTAAAAAAAAAATTCTTATACAGTGGTTTGGAATTCTGTGAGGAAATAACAATGGAGTTGGAAATTTTTCATCATTCTACTATTAATGCAAAGAAACTTAGAATTTTATTCTAAAATAAATATACATCTGAAAATATATCTTCAAGAGATTTATGACAGGCATCAGGGTCTCATTAAAGAGAC
This sequence comes from Phyllotis vaccarum, assembly GCA_033318265.1. NCBI lineage: Eukaryota > Metazoa > Chordata > Mammalia > Rodentia > Cricetidae > Phyllotis > Phyllotis vaccarum. The sequence continues at coordinate 13,829,216 of JARWLC010000007.1, forward strand.
AAAGATTAGAGGAAAGATAAGTTGTTCTCTCGTGGCTTAGCAACAGTTAGGTCTGGGAACATGCATTCCAAACACTCACACCTGGTTTTCACCTGATTTGTGAAAGTAAGGATTGGAAGGGGGAACACATTTACACCTGGCTTGAAGCCAAAAGGGAAATATTCATGAACAGTAGATTTTAAAGAGAAAAATATATGAGTATGTCATTCAAATCCACATTAAAGAGTTTCTCGATACACTGTAGACTTTCAAAGGATTAACATACAATTCCTATTACATTCCACTGTTGATGTGGGAATGTCTTTCTGTATGCTGTGTATCAGTCTTTAAATAAAGGACTGTTTTGGCCATGGCAGGCACCGTAGAAGAAGTAGGTAGGGAATCAGAATAGTTAGGAGAAGGAGGGCGGAGTCAGGACAGATTGAGCCAGATGTCCAAAAAGAAGCATGTAAGGAACACAGGTGAGCCACGGGCCACATGGCAGACAGATTAATGAAAATGGGTTGAGTTAAGATAGAGAACTAGCTAGCAATGTGCCTAAGCCATGGGCCAAACAGCATGAGCTTCATATAAGCATCTGAGTCATTTTGGGGGGCCCTAAGCAGTAGAGGGTGGCTAAGGGGTCTGGGACAATTGGTCTGTGGGTCTGGACCTCTGCAAACCCCCCCCCCCCAGGGCAAGAAACCTATTATATAACACACTGTCATTTCTGGATACATAGGGGACATTCACACTGAACTTACTGAGTGAATCCCATCTTGGTTCTGCTACTGGAGTATGTACTCCATAAATAAGTGTGTGTGTGTGTGTGTGTGTGTGTGTGTGTGTGTGTGTGTGTGTGTGTGTAGAAAAATTATTTCCTGCTAATGCTTATTGCTCTGGTAAGATTCAAGAAAGAACACTGAGACCTAAGGATCTAATATTTTGTCTGTTTCAGTGAGCCCAAGAATCCCGGAAAAGCTTGCTAAGGGCTTGGTCCTTATCATGTTCTGTCTCCAGCCCTGCTATCAGACGCCATATAGGCTAAAGAGCTGATAAGGATCACTTAAAGTAAGTTCATCAAGGACAGGAAACAAGTGACCACACTCACCCTCCTCTGAGTTAAGAGAACCGGGTAAAGTTTCTAACACACTCCCAAAGTGACTCTTTCATAACCAATCCAAGGACTATGCTTTGAGGAGCCATTAGCTACTCCTTACCAAGAGGAAATCTCTGGAGTTACAAAATGACCAACGTGTTGAACATGAGTGTCTATAGGAAACAAAGTAGAATGGAGGTCACCAGCAGCTAGGGGGGTGGGGATCAGGGGAAAGAGGCTGTATGAATTTTGTATGAATTAACTTAGAGTTAGGTAGAAGCCAGAATGCTAATGTTTAGCCATAAAGCAGGTTGGTGGCAGATCATAATGTACATATTTCAAAAAGCTAAAAACAAAAAAACAAAACCCAAAGATTTCTGAATGGTCTACTGTAAATAAATAATAAATATTTGAAGATATTGAGGAAACACGGATTTAAACATTATGTAATAAATACATGAAGTATATCAGTATTTCACATACTACCCATCAGCATCACAATTTTGATGTTTTTAATATGCCATTTAAAATCAAATTAATAAAGATTAGATACAAAATCAAGAAGAGAAAACCAAATGTTGACTTTTGCTGCCTGCAAAGAACAAAATGATTCTTTCCCCGTTTTCTTTTCTATTTTAACACCACAGAACTGAATTTGTCCGCACTACCGAGGCCTGGTGACCCTGCATCTCATGTCCGCACTTCTGCCTTTGAGCTAATTACTTCCTTCTGAGTCATTTGGCAATGGGGACTCCTGGTTCACACACCAAACCTGTATTTGGTGCTGATGGAGATTTACAGCCATGGCAAGACAATGCGGGGTTACAAACTCCCCAGAGAGGTCTTTCCCAGAAAACCCTGCAAAGAAGCTCGCCCCCATACCTCCCATGCTCCCTGACCTCAGGGCAAGCCTCTCAGCCTGACCCCTCCCTCCGTCTGAGGTCCGAAGGCCAGGTCAAGGCCATCCTTCCCGTGCAGATGTGTCTGTTGTCTGTCTGAGCCACCAACTTCCTCCAGTGGCTTTCCTCACCCAATCAGTCAGAGCCCCAAGCCTGGGGACACCCATCAAAGCACTGCCCTTTGGCTGAGCAGAGGGTGGGCCAGGTCCATTCATTTCCCAGGCCCCTCCCTCCATCATCCTGCTCAAATGCAGACAACTGAAGGCATCCCCATTGTCACACTGGCACAAGTGCCTGTGTGAGGGCAGAAACACAGGAAAAAGCCAAGACAAAAAGGAAACCCCAATAAAGCAGCACACCACACCCTCCAGTCTCTGCAAGGCGGCCCGGATGCTCCTCCCTCCTGCCTTGCAGGATGTAACATCTCCGGCTGTTTTTCCTTTCTTGTGATCTTTTCTCCTCTTCAAATAGACACATTTCAAATGTCAGTGGATGACAGTGGGACCAAGTCTAATGGGAGGCGACCAAAAGGCTGAAGGATTTGATCTTTGCAGTAAGTTACTTCAAGGGTAGCCGGAGCTCCTGCCCCATGCTGAGAATGGAGAATTCATGAGTAGCTCAGGTGGCCATTTGCTGTCTAACTCAGACTCTCTCTAGCTAAGGTTCCTTTACAGACCTGAACTAAAGTGGCTAAATGCCTGAAGAGAGCCTCTTCCCGCTTTTCAGTTCCCTCATCCCCAGAGGGAATAAGACAGAGGTTAACTGAGGGAGACAACACAAGAGAAGGATGGGTCCTGTGTCTAGAGCTGAGTCACTGACTGTGGTCAGTTTTTTATGTCTTCCTTCAAAAAGCCCTGGAGAGAGAGACTTAGGCAAACGGGTCCCCTTCTTACAGAGACAGTCAAATGAAAATCAGAGTCCAAACAGGGCCCTGCCCTGAGAGAGGCCAAGACTACTCAGATATCTTCTCAGAGGGCCTGGGTGTCCAGGGACATCCCATATTTTAGAGGAGTCTTACAGACTTACTTGTCTAATGCCTTACTGAATCTTGTCAACACAGCAGCCAAGTAGGAATTATGTGTGCGTGCTGTGCAGGGCCGTAAATCCAAAGTGCTACGACATTCTCAGTCATCCCATATTTCAAGGCAAGGAAGTTTATTCCTACAAGGATGTTAATAATAAATGTGAATGTACAAGAAGGGGGAAAGTTCGCTTCTACCACAGGCCTCTAACAAACCCATCTTTGAGCCAGAGAATTTGAGACATTTGGGGTAGGATTCTCTGTGGGTATGGAGCTGGTCCCCCAGTCTGTCTCTACTCACACAGGGTGGACTGGAAATGGAAGGGTCATGGTCCTCTGGGTTTAATGTGATCAGAGGGATCATTTGGGCCTCCTGGCAAAGAAGATTGGTATGAGGACTACAGTTTAAGTTAGTGTTCTTAAAAATAGATAGGGATGAGGCTGGTTCCATTAATGATTTGCCTAGAATGCACAAAGTCCCTCCCATCATATAACTACTGAGGCTGATGTGCACCTCTACTGCAGCACTTGGGAGATGGAGGTCAAGGTCACCCTTGGCTACATGAGACCCCATTTCAAAGGACCGACAGGATGACTCCAGGATAACAGAGTGCCAAAAAGTTTGATAACGTGAGTTTGATTCCCAGAATTCACAAGTTGTTCTCTGAGCTCCACATGCCCACTATAGCAAAACAAATTACACACACACACACACACACACACACACACACACACACACACACACACACACACACACCATCTCAAGAACAAATCAGTTTACAATGTCAGAATACTTCCTGCATGGGACTTCCTGCAAGTGAGCTGGATCAGAATCCGACTTCAAAGTCTTACTCAATTCTTGGCTGAAAACCTGGGCCTCTCCTATACCGGACTCAATTCCTTTGCTATTTTCTGGTCACAGGTCCTTCCCTCCCTCCTCGCCATTCACAAACACTTATTAGTCACCATGCTTATCATAATGTCCTGTCTCTACAAATCGTTGCCCCACCCCAGGCAAGCTACTTGTACCTTCCTCTGTGTTTCCCGACACCTCTTTTTAAACTAAAAGTACATGCTACTTTCCCAGGAGGCAGTCTAGGGCCAGGGGAAAGAGCAGAGCCTGGGGGGGGGGGGGGGGCGCACGACTACATCTGGTTAGCCCGGGGGAAGCCACTACATTTAGTTTCAGGTCTGGCTACCCTCTTCCAAGTTCTACTCACTTAGAGAAGCTTTCTTCTCATAGCACCCCTACAGCACCACCCACATCAGCAGTCACAAGAAAGAGGTTTCTATGCCTCACTTCAACTTTCCAAAAAAAAAAAAAAAAAGTCAAATTACTATTGGAAATAGCTTGACCACCGGTGCCACATTGTTGGCACATTTCCATTTCTCTAGCACACAAAATTCCCATAATTAAAGATATATAACCAGGAAGATAGAAATTACTGTTCTATTTTTCCCCATGTCCGAGCCCAGTGGTTCAAGAGCCTTAAGTTTCTGATGTCAAATAGGGAGGGAGGAGGGAGAGAGAAAGAGGGAGGGATGGAGCCCTGCCTAACCTAGTATTTTCCAATTTTATTTGACCATGAGATCAATCTCTCCGGTTAGTAAAGCCTTTCACCATTTTAGTGAATTGTTTGAGGTTCTAAGGAACACATACCAACATTTACATGTTTCCCCTCTGTTTGTTTTTAAAACCCAGGGTGGAATATATTGATTTTCTTTTAAGGAGTGTGAGCACACTCACATGTGTCCCTACAGGCCACACAGCTTGGTCGTGTACTAGACGTCTACCTATCAACAGCTCAGTTAGATTTTAAGAGTTGACTATTTTACACAAAGATATAAAATGAACAAGTTACATTTAGTTGTACACACATTAATTAATATTTCTTCACGCCCCATTTAATCTGTGCATAGGCTGTTTTGGATGGTAAATGTTTAATTAAAGGTTCTGTGCTGACCATAAGTATACCTGCTACAGATGTCTGCTTAGCCTAGAATGTCAAATCTAGCTGTTCTTACCTAGCTTTTCCTCTCTCTCGGGTTGTGTGAGCTCCCCAGGCCTCCATTCCCTCAGTGTTAAAGAAAAGCATGGAACCAGATCACCTTGAAAGCATCAACACTTATATTTCAAAACCTTCCACCAGCCAGTCTCACTAACCATGAATGCCTCTCTATGATCTAAATATTTGACTTGTAAAATGTCAACAGATTTCATTTACTAAAAGCCTCTAATCAAAACCAAAACCTTTTACTTAAACAATTAGAAAACAATTAGCCGGGGGAATAAAAACAATTTTAATTTGCTAAATGGGCTTCCTCCCTTCTAATAGATATGGACAAGACCCTAACTAATGCTTCTGACCACATGGAAACCACCCAGCCATCACTGAGCCTGTGGATGAGGGTGAGGGTTGGCTCGATTTCCTATTAGAAAAAGTGAAAGGTGTTCATTTAACCTCAGGCTACCATGCTGATTCATGTTTAAACACGTGCCTAATGTTTGCAGTGTCTGTGCTTTCTGCGCATTGATCTGTCCTGAAGCTGAAGCCCAGATACATCTCTCACCAGCCCAGCATCTTACATACCTCTGTCCTCATACTTTGTACGCTGGCTGGAGACTAATGAACCTCCCCTGAGACATGATCTCCCTGAGGGTACTTTTGAGCCTTGTTGAGATGAACAACAAGAGTCTCCTTTTAACTAATGAAATGTAAAGTGCAGTAAACCTAAGTTCTAGTAGATTATACCCAGAAAAGGGGGGGGGGGAGGTTATTTTGCATGACACTCAAAGGAATCAGTAAGGAAACCTTGCACGGACTACATTTAATAGACTGCCTTTATTTGGTGTAAAGTAAAGTTTTTGTTTAGAGCACTAAGGCAGTGTGCTACGGAACAATTCTTTTCTACACTATGACTATGTATTGCTCATTGGTTAATAAAAAGCTGGCAGGCCCATAGCTGGGCAGGAAGTGAGGTGGGAAAGCCAAACTAAGAATGATGGGAAAAGGGAGGGTAGAGTTGAGAGAGATACCAGTCAGCCTTCGAGCAAGCAAGATGTGTAGAAACAGGGTAACAAGTCACAAGCCATATGAAAATGCATAGATTAATTGAAATGGGTCAACTTAAGTGTAAACAGTTAACTGGTAACAAGCCTGAGCATCAGCCAAACATTTATAATTCATATTCAGCCTCTGAGTCAGTAATTTGGAACCGGGTGATCAGGACAGGAAACATTCATTTACAGGAGTGCTCTCCATTTGCAAAGTTCCCATAGACTGACCCTGTTTTCAGTTTCTTTTCTTAACCCCTAATATCACATATTTTAATTATTTGGCAGATTATTTTGTCCTTCTAATGGTAGTTTTCTATTTTTAAAAGCAAAACAAAGATTTGAGCCACATCAATCCTGGAAATTCCTTGTTTGCCTTTCTTTATCCTCTTAGAGTATACCTACTTTCATCCTAAGCCAGTTCCTTGCCTCTCTGAGGCCCAGCTGGTCTGCTTCTTTATGAAACTAAAAGGATGGATTTGAGTGCCAATAACTAAGTGAGTTCACATGTAAATGTTGGGCTCTGTGGGATTGGGTTAGTCTACTCTTAGTAGACCATGTAGTGCCATAGAAAATATTTTGACCAGCAGAACTATGTTACCACAGTTCTGAGTGTCAGAGGTGCAAGGTCAAGAGTTTGGGGCAGATTGGTTTCTTCTGAGGACTCTCTCCTGGGCTTGAGATGACCAGCCATCACAATGTCATTCTTTAATCTCTGTTCTCTGTATCCTAACCCTTCCTTATTAGGACACCAGTTATATTAGATTCCAGTACATTCATCCAGTTCTTTTTTTTTTTTTCTTGATGATGTCTAGAAAGTTCTATCTCTGAACACTCACAATGTTGAGGTATTGGCAGGTAGGACTTCGATATGAGTCTGGGGACATTTACATACATTAAACTTTTCTCTTGTTTTTCTGTTCTTTTCAATTTCTCTTGAATTTTCCTCTCTTTACCTAACTCCATTTCAGTCTAAATGGGGTAAAGAGGGTCAGCAGGGTCCGGCCCACCTGGGTCGAAATGCAGAACTGTGTCTGACTGTAAAGCTATAGGCACCGTGAAATGTGGACCAAGACAACACCTCCTATATTACATAATTCTTGCAAGAATCTCTTGGCTTTGTTCAAAAAAAGTTCTTCAGTAGAGAGTCAGGCTCAGTAAATGTTGGTTCTTAGCATCCTATTTATCTGGCCGTGAGGGGCCCACTTGCTAAAGAGATTTGCGACACATTCTGGTTGGGGTAGTCTGAGATGGGACAAGAAGATCACTCTGAGGTAGGAAGATAGCCAAATATGAGGGCTGGTATGCATCTCTCAGTCATCAGTACTGGAAGCCTGTGGAGAGATGGTCTATAAGGACAGTGTGACATCAGGTGATCGTCTGGGTGATAAACCATCATTTAGGGCAGAAAATAGAAATCTTTCTGCTGCTTCTGCACAAGTCCCAGAATCAAATCTTCGTAGTGACCCCCACAAGAAGCCTACCAAATTATGGATCCCCATAAAAATGAGGATGAAGGACACTGAGATCTGGGCACAAACATCAGCTTCTCGGGGGACTCTAGACCCACAGGTCGTGCTGAAGAACTGTTTAAGCGGTGAGTATCATCATGTAGATAAAAGTTATAATTACACAGGCCATGAGAAAAGACAAGAGAGTTGCCTCTTGGGGTCTCTTTGATTAGAAAGAAGGCATTTTACAACAGGGGAAAGCCCTCCATCACAGCTGGGGAGTGGTAATACATACCTTTAATCCACTTGGGAGGCAGACATCTGTAAATTAGAGGCCAACCTGGTCTACAAACGTGAGTTTCAGGACAGCAAGGGCTGTTATACAGAGAAACCCTGTCTCAAAGAAAATGAAAAAGAAGGAACAAGAAGAATGAAGAGGGGAGGAGGTGCCCTCCATCATCCAGGACAGAACTGACTCCTGAATTTAGGATAATGAAATGCTGTGACCGTGGGCATGCTGGGGAGTTGCATAGTACTCAGACCTAGGTACCACTTAGGAGTAAAAAGCTGCTGTTTCCAAGCGTAGATACACATTTTCACATGTTATCCAAACCAGAAACTCCACCTCTGAAACACATCAGTTGTCCTTTCTAAACCAAATAGTTGGGTTCCTGATGGAGACCTGATAAGTCCAAGTGAAGAACGGGGCTTTGACATTGCAGTCCATTCGGCTTGCTCCACCCCTTCAATAAGCATGAGTAGTATTAGAGTTTAGATATAAAAGCCTTCCACTACCACCACAACCTTGCAAACTCATATGTTAAAGTTTTGGCCCACAGCACTATTCAGGCTTAACATGAAGAGGTTAGTATCATCAATATATTAATCTAATGATGAAAACCATACACTTACAAGTAACATTATACAACCTGAGGTTGTATTTATGTCCTTAAAGATAATACATACATACATACATGCATGCATACATGCATGCATACATGCATACATACATGCATACATACATGCATGCATACATACATACATACATGCATACATACATACATACATACATGCATACATACATACATACATACATACATATATTCTACATATATGCAGCAACAATTGAAAAAGAGATCATGGATTTCTAAGAGAGCAAGGGGGTCTATAGAGAGGGTTTGGAAGGAGAAATGGGAATGAGTAAGTGACCTAATATAATCTCAAAAAAAAATTTAAATCTATTCATGATTTTGTAGCTGAAAGGTCTATATAGGAAGTAGGGTCTGGATAGAGGAAACAGGTTGTTGGGAGCACTAGAGATACATCTTTAAAGGACATACCAGTTCCTGCCTCCGTCTTGCCACTTTCTCTTACTGCTTCCTGATCTCCATCGGATAAATGTCTTGTTCTACCACACTCTTCTACCATAACGGTCTGCATTATCACAGGCCAGCAGCAACGAAGCCAAATGACCATGGACTGAGTGCCCTGAAACCCATAAGCCAAAATCAACTTTGTCACAGTGATGAAAATTAATAGCACAGAAACAGACAACCCGAGTGGTGTCGCACAGAGGGAGTCCTTACATCTATGCTAGAGCCGGGGAAACAGGAAAACTGCCATGGGCAGGGAAGACTGAAGGTGGGGGGGCTAAGATGAGCATCTCTGGTGCTGCCTGTCAATCTTTCACATCAAGGGGAGAAGCGAGGCTCAAGTATTACGTGAAGCTTTCTTGTAAAAGAGAGAGATGAGGTATTGTGATCCCTATAGAGCCTCACTTGGGATAACATGCTATAACACTTGGACACAAGAATTAAAATGTATGCATGTTAAGAATAGTAGTGTGCAGATTTAGGGACTACGATGGGGTATATACCAATAGGCTGCAAAAATGCCCCTGTCCTATTTGAACATCTCAAGGTACAGCCCAAACTCAACTTCCGCCAGCTGGTATAAGGACTCATGTTTGGGTTCCAGCCAGGCTTCTGAATTATGATTCTTTTTAAATGTGAAATCTAACTGTTATTAATAAATCTATTGGTGGGGCTGAGGATTCAGCTTAATGGTAGGGCAGTCACCTAGCATGTACAAAGCCTTATGTTCAGTCTCCAGCATCCTAACAAACAATTAATGGAATAGAATTCCACAATTAAACATAGTGTGAACATCACAGAGTTCATATGAGGTTCACCAACTGTACCCTGGTTGTCTAGTGACCAAGTAAAGGTCTCAAAGACAGTGGACATGCCTGCTCCAGACCTTTGCTCCTTAAGTAAAGGAGAGAGGAAAATGTGGAGGTTCTTTAACAGTATGAAGGACTTCAGGAGTAAGACAGAAATCAGGGTCTTAGAGGACCCTAAAGCCCAATGGATCTGAGAGATAGTTTCATATCCCTGAACAGAATCATGGGCTTTTATTCATAATATGGAGAGACGAAGGTTTCTCATTGCTTGCCAGAATTGGCCTGTTTCCCCAAGCTCACACTCTCTATATTGTCCTTAGTAGTCCTACTTTAAGGCAGAGTGACTGAGAAGCTGAGTCACCAGTCCTGAAGGGCATCCTCATCCTCCCCCACACCCTGCAACCCTCCCCACCCCACCCCACACCCTGCCTCACTAATTGTTTCCAGGGCTAGCACTGGGGGCAGAGTTGTCCAAAGGCCTGCTCTGTTCTCCACCCTGCCCCCAAGCCCCTCTTCAACTAGACGTCCCTTCTTAAAGAGCCTTTCATCCACTTGCTGTTCCCAGCACCAAAACCTCAGAAGGACAGAGACTTCAAAGTGCTAGTCCCAGTCTGATTTCCAGTATGTGGCAGGTCTCTTGGTTGCGAGGACAGAAGGAAAGTTCAGACCCACCATCACCGGAATTCCTAGGTTTCTGCTCCTGCCTGTGAGTTGTCATCTGTTCATAGTAACACTCAAGTCTGCTGTGAGCCTTCCCTTTTTGGATCCTTCCATTCTGCCTTCTGCTAGAGAAACAAACTCTTCAAAGGAGAGCTCCCCCACAACTCTGACACATCACACACACACACCCTGCTCTGTGGAGGGTCCCCTTTGAGGGGCACAAGCAGAAAGACTAACTTGAGCTTCCTGTGGGTCTTGAGATCCAGAAGTAAGTGCCTGGCCCAGCTCCTGGATTTCTCCATCTTCGTGCCCCCTCCCTTGGGCCCTGTTTCCAGAGCATAAGGAGAATCTCTTTCACAAACCAGGTGTGAAAATGGCATATTCTCTTGCTGATGACAAAGTGAATGAGGTGAGGACATGACAGCTCCAAGAAATAGTTGAGGGGAGGATTTTTATGAGGGGAGACTACAGCGGAGGCATCTGGAAGAGTCCAGAGTAAGGAGAAAGGGTGGTACACTAAAAACGCCCAGTAGGCTGAGCCAGGCCATGAAGAGCATGAGGATGAGAAAGAGAAGAGAGAGGGAGCAAAGGAGACTGAGTGGGAATGGCCAAGTTATATAGGAATGAGAAATTGGGGAAGGGAAGACCATCAACTGGAGAAGTTTAGGGTAGAAGATGGGGTGGGAAGAGGTACTGAGTGAGCATGAAGGTCAGTATGCACTTTGGCATGATAATAGTCACCATAGGTAGACAGTCATTTCTCTGAGTTTCTTTTGGACCTAGCACAAAGGCCATGTCTAAAATCACCTGACCTTTTGTTTTATTTTATTCTGTGCATTGAAACGGAAATGAGTTTTTTTTTTTTTTTTCAGTTCATTGGTTTTTAAAGCATCTATATAGCGTGGTACTTACATCCCATCAGAACTACATACTAGGATCAGCCAAGGTTTCTGCCTTCTATCACCTTCTCATTTTCCTAAGTGACAAGCATGTCCTTAGCAGTGTGGTGCTTCAAGTATGGGTGTGTAAGCTGCCCACTGAATGGCCACAGCTTGGCTGGATTTTTACACAAGGAGTTTCTGATCCATTTAGACCATTATTTGCAACATTAGCTACCCAAGACCTGAAGGTGACCAGTCATCAGGAGCAATCACCATCTGTTTCATGAATCAACCAGAGAACTGAAGACAAGCTCTTACCTTGTTACTCCTGGGTTTTGTTTGTTTATTATTTTTTTCTTCCCTAAATCTGTTACAGTTCCTTTTTAAGGAAACTGAGTGATCTTGGTAGGTCTTCCTTGACTCTCAACTAACTCCCTAAGAGCCAAAACATCCTATCCCTCCTGCTCTCACCCGTATATGGCTGCCGCCCTGCATGCCTAGCCCGTTGAGCAAGGCCATTTGGTGGACACCTCTGCATACATCATGTCCTCTCTTGGACCTCAAGTCCTCATCCAGCATCATGCAAATGCCAAGTGTAGTGCACATGCTTTGCTGTCTATCATACTGAGTTTCAGGTATAAGGGACCTGACATGGAAGTCCAATGACATCATTCAAGCCCAAACTCTTTTACTTATTATTAGTGGTGTGACATACGCCTATTTCTTTACCACACGGGTAAGTTATTCATTTAAACTCTAAAATGGAGATGGTATGTCTAGTGTTTAGGGAGGAATGTATGTTTTCCAGGTCCTGTTGGATGGGACCTTGACTGTGCCAAGCAGGCCTGGTTCTGTCTTGCTCAGATCTTTCTTCCTGTCTTTGCCCACCCTCTGGTTGCAGGGCTTGGCAATGACTTCCTGAATGAGGGCAGCATTGCAACAACAGCTCCCCCCTTCCTCTTTGCTACTTAACGCTAGTGCACACTGAGGTTTCTTGGGAAGCCTGGAGAAATATCAGTGCCCAGATACTGCCTCTATTTAGGAGATCAGAATCTGGCAATGGACATGAGAATTTTAATTTTTTCTCCTTATTTTTTATTTTATGCATATGGATGGGTGTCTTATCTTATGCATATCTGTGCATCACACATATGCCTGGTACCCACAGATACCAGAAGAAGGCATCAGATTCTCTGGGGCTGGAGTTCCGAAGAGTTGTAAACTGCATGTGATTGTTGGGAAATGAACTCAGGTCCCCCGAGGAAAATCAGCCAGTGCTCTTAGGTGTAGAGCCATCTCTCCAACTCAAGTATTTTTTTAAAATAGCTCCTCCAGGGCAGTAAGCCTTACCTCTGGGTACAGTGATGGAGAGATCAGTCTTCAAATCCAGGCTCATGAGCAACACAATAATGAGCAGGTCACTTCAATGTAATTGCCCATTTCCTTGTCCAGCGACCAGTCAATAGAACTGTTTTCCAGGTTTTTCATGTCATGGCACATAGAGAAGCATCCAAAGAGAAACAAGTGGGGAAGCATGACATTCTCAAGTGTCTCATCCATCTAAAGAGTAGAGCAGATCACTATCCACACACATTTATATTGTTTTCAGGGCATGCTGGTTGAGAGTTCGGCATAAAGAAATTTGTGTCGAGTGAGCCTCTAATTATAAAGCAGAGCTCGTTGAGACCTTAGGAAACAATATTCTTCTATCTTCTTGTTGCACAGAAGAAACTGAGGCTAGCCGGGTGGAGTGACTCACTCAGAACATACCAGATTGGTATAAGCCATTGCCTTCAGTCAGAATCAAATGCAAGGTCAAGAGGCTGCCAGCCTTCCTTTTGATCGCAGGCAACCTGTGAGAGAGAACACTCCCATCCCTGTCAGGGAACTTGCTCCCACCCCCGTGGATGACACATTGATTCATTGGCGCCACACTCTTGCAGCCCAGGAGGCTGGCCAAAAGACAGCTGTCTTGGAGCACGGGCGCCTGTGGGGAGTGACAGCAAGCAAGTCTCTTTCTTCCTGTTCAATCTGGAAAGCTGCAGTGAATGAGTGTGTGCTGAATTAGAGCCAGGATATGGGGACAGAGGTATCATCGGATCGCCATTCAAGACAGACAAGCCAACCACTCAGCATGTTGAAGTCATCTGTCTAGCTGGAGGATCATTTTTCTCCTTTCATTTTATTTCAGATGTGGAATGGTCAGGGTTTGGGGGAGCAGTTTGGGTCCTGATACTTAAGCTACTTCTGCATCACTGATTTATAACAGACTCTTCATGCTGGAAATGCTGGTTGCTTCTTTGTATGCAACTCAGACTCCCTCCTTACCCATCCCCAATTCTGTTTCCCCAGTGCTGCATGGAGATGAAAAACCAGAATATAAAATATGAAATCTGCTGGTGACAAAGAGGGGCCAGGAAGCCACTGGTTACATGGGTTTGGAAGTGGAAGCCCAGGTGCATTCTTTCGAGTTATGGCTGCAGACTGTCTTTGAAACAGATGTCGTCTGCCTTCCCCCACCCCCTCTGCATCATCTCTTTGCATAGAGGAGGCGCAGAGTTCCAGAATGGGAGACAATAGGCATTAATATCCATTGGAATGACAGCTGCTTATGACTAGCTTTGCTCAGGACACGTGTCCCCCAAGCAAAATGATTAGCGTTCCAGCAGAATACAATATTTGTGGATAATCAAAAGCGAATGGCAGATCGTTTGGACTAATGGAAAGCAGGGTTCACTACATCAACCTTTCTGGAAGTTGCCACCAAGAATAAATATTAAAGTTAGTTCATTGTGGTAGCCTCCTTCCCACTTATAATATGGTGGATTTGTTTAGTGTATCCTGGGAAAACTTACCTGCCTTGCCAGAGTGTTATGAGGATTAATTAATGTTTGTAAAGTGCTTGGAATTCCACTGAAGAAATGTACCTTGTCGATGCAAATTATTATCATTATATAGTGCCTTTCATCCCAGAATCTCAAAGTGCCTCCCCAACAATTAATTAAGCCTCACTACACCCCTGTGAGAGAGTTAAGCATCATTCTGCCCTCACTAATACAGGCAGCGTCTGCACCTGAGTCACAGAGTCTAATGTTCAAGCCGCTCTCCAGGAGGGGATGAGATGCCATTAGCAACCATCCCTAAGTGCTTCATAATGCGCTGTCACTAACAATGCAAGGCAAAGCCCTATAGTCTGATACCTATGGCCAGAAGGACTTGTTTCATTTTGTTTAATCTTTAATTGTCTGAGCTGCTTGTTTTATTTTCTCTTTCCCCTTTAAAGCAATAAGGTGCTTCTTGGATGAGAGCCCAATTAGTAGTTATAACCAATTATATTGTACTAATGACACCTCCTAATCCCAGTCTTTAGCATCTGAAACTACAGGCATGAATTTCATCCCTCCCTCTTCACGGCCATCAAAAGGAGTTAACTTACCTTTACCAAAATTATTAATGGCTTTATGAACAGAACGAACATTTGGATATGCATTTGCAATCTGGGACTGGATTGTCGGTATGACATGTGAACAAGTATGTATAGCAATTCTCTTTTCAAGGCAAGTGCGGTAATTCACAGACACAAATCCCTTGTATTGGTTCCTTTAAAGGGAGCCTGGCAATCAGTTGAGCATGTGGAGCATTCCAGGGTGCGGAATGTGCTGAAGACAAGTCCTCTGCACGATCTTTACCAAATGCATTTTGAAACAGAACCTCTTGGCATCATTTCTGGACAGGAGACTCCTGGGTAAAAATCTCCTTGAGAAGCCGACAAGTTAGTCATGAAAACTTGGGAGGAAAATCACGATTTCCAAATCTAATGCTACCTCAGTGGTGGAGTCACTGCATGACATCTGAATCATCTTCTAAGCACCCTGAAGCTCCACCTTCTTCTTGTCCAGATCTTGGAGCTGCAAAGCCCTGGGTTTCCAGTGGAGCTGACCAATTCCCATTACCTAGAGAAACCACTAACTTCCTTGAGGTCCCATTTCCCTCACCTATGTCGTCGTGTAAATGGAATGCAGTTATTTTCATGTGGGAAAGCAGGAGAGCTAGTCACGTCAGGTAAGAACCCTGCAGTTACAGGAAAACGAACTTGCTCGTAGTTGTAACTCACACTGAGGCAGCCACCTCCTCAGGTGTGCATATTATAGACAATGAGCAGCACAGATAATGAAAGTCAAAGCTGAAAATCTGAGTTTCCGGTTGTGGTTTTGATGGTCTGGCTCTCCCACCCCCACCCATTTAGTCTACTAATTACGTTAAGGAATTCTCCCCCTCACACATGTAATTTGGCTGGGCTTTCATACATGGAGTCTCACCTACTCCTTCAAACAAAGTGGGTTGGTGACCCTGGCTCACCAATCAGATTATCCTGCCCTTTAGTCTAAGGCTTGGGCATTAACCCAGGCATGGCCATTTAGATTCTTTTCAATGACTTAAGGACAGACGTGAATAGACAGAAATCCCATGTCCAAGACATTGCTAAGCTGGGAGGGTGTGAGTGGTTTGTAACTTGAAGAAAACCTGCTTTGTTGTGGAATATTATTTTAAGATGTGTTACGTTCGCTTATGTTGTAGAGTATTTGTTTAGTGATACAAAGATGTGCTGCGTTCTTTTATGTTGCATTTGTTTAACTCTGTGGAGCTGTGTGACTTTGATTGCCTAAAACACCTGATTGGTCTAATAAAGAGCTAAATGATCAACATCGAGGCAGGAAAAGGAGAGGCAGGGCTGGCAGGCAGAGAGAATAGATAGAAGGGGCCAGCCACCCAACTACACTGTAAGCCACAGTGTAATGAGTAAAGAAAGGTATACAGAAATAGAAATACAAAAGCCCAGAGGCAAAAGGTAGCTGGGATAATTTAAGAAAAGCTGGCTAGAAATAAGCCAAGCTAAAGCCGGACACTTATAAGCCTCTGTGTCTGTAATTATTTGGGAGCTGGGTGGCAAATTGACAGTTCCCATGAAGCAGAAAGGACACACGATTTGAAATCGCCCTGTTTTTCAAAGGCTATAATACAGTAGTAGACCTCCTCACATGCTGGGAATTGGCAGGATACGGTGTAAATGCCTTTAATCCCAGCACTGGGGAGGTAGAGACAGGCAGATGTCTGTGAGTTCAAGAGTAAGCTAATCTACACAGCAAGTTCCAGTCCAACCAATGCTTCACAGTGAGACCCTGTCAGAAACAAAAACAAAACACACCTGGAATATATTCTATACTTAATCTCTATTGTCACCTACTAACCCTTCTCCTGATATGAGCATATTCATTTGGGTTTCCCCCTCTTCTGCTCCTACCCCATCAGAAGTCTCTATTCACACCCCATCAGAATCCTCTTGCAATTAAGATTCTGAATAGGATGCAGTACTGTTCTATTCTCAGAATGGAGACTTTACATATGCAGTCAGAAGTCTCCATTACTTAGTCCCATACTTGGTTGTATCAGTTTATGGCCATGGTAAAAACACCTGAGAAAGAAGACTTTAAGGGGGAAGGGTCTTCCTTGCAGGTAAGGAGGGGTCCACAGTTTCAGATGTGCCAATGCATTGTCAGCTTAAAACCATGAGTACTTTTAGGCCTGTGACAAAGCAGAGACATTTTGGCAGAAGGGCATGCTGGGGGAAAGCAGCTCACCTTCTGGAAGCCAGAAAGCAGATAGAAAGGAACTATTTTGATCTAAGAGGGCACCCTCGAAGACAGCTTCAGTGACCTAATGTCTTAACCAGCTCTACCTTCTAAACCCCTATTGAGCCATGGATTAACCTACCAATAATGTTCATACTCCTGGAATCCAATCACCTGTTACTGTCACCACCAGCTGAATAAGAAGCCTTCAAAAGATGTGAGGACATCTTGTATTCAATGAAAACCTGATCCACTGTGGGAGCTGTGCGTTTGTTAAATTGTCATTGGTAATGGCACATTACCCTCTATATTCAAGGAAAAGCTAAGCCATAAAAGAATGGGTCTCTCCTCTCCCCACTTCTCTCTCTCTCTCTCTCTCTCTCTCTCTCTCTCTCTCTCTCTCTCTCTCTCTCTGTGTGTGTGTGTGTGTGTGTGTGTGTGTGTGTGTGGTGCATGTATGTTAACTCACAGATTTTTCTTGACTGGAATGAGATATGTATATACTAGGTCACATCGCTATAAGCTCCCTGTCTGTGCCCAATGGCTTAGGTTTTAATACTGGCAAACTGCATGACTTTGGGCCAAGCAATAGCTCTATGTGCTTGACTCTTCTTATCTAAAAAGGGGAAGGCAAATTTAAAACCCCAACATCATCATTGTGAAAATTAAATAGACTTGCTCTAGTAGAGTATTGGAACAGTGCCTGGGTTGTAGCAAATTCTCAATTGCTGTAAGCTGGTGTTATTATGAATGACATCCAGCCTTCAGTACGCTTTCAGCTGAGAGTGTAGACATAGTATCAATCAGCGATTCTCTACCACGCAAGACACACTTTATATTTTTTCTTTATTCTTTGGCCCAAGAAATTCAGGTACTGTTTCTACACACCGAATCACCGTCCTATGGAGTTGGGCAGCAAGTGGCATGCTCTCGTATAAGATGGTCGTTTTGGTATGGCCACCATGGCAAGTTGCAGATGGCATCCTGAGATGCACGCCTAATGGAAGGCCTTAAGATGAAACTGAGGGCACCACTCTTGGAGCTGCCATGAAGAATCACAGGGCTCTTTTCTTTCTTTCTTTCTTTCTTTCTTTCTTTCTTTCTTTCTTTCTTTCTTTCTTTCTTTCTTTCTTTCCTGTTCTTCTCTCTCTCTCTCTCTCTCTCTCTCTCTCTCTCTCTCTCTCTCTCTCTCTGTGTGTGTGTGTGTGTGTGTGTGTGTGTGTGTGTGTTTTCTACTGGCTTGCTATCTTGTGAGCATTTGCTTTTCCTTTGCCATGCTCCCCCATGGTTGGTTCTCAGTCTATATTTGGGGCATGGTCTTTTCTTTTTCACACAGTTACCTTCCCACCGGCCTTCCCTTGATCTTTGCTCACGTCCTTTTTGCCTGCATGAGAAACATAGTTGGATGTGAGTGTCAAGTGGATGAAAGATTTCTCCTGGTAAGGCGAGTTTATGTGTCCTTGGGGGTCTCCCTCAAGGTACCTTCTGACCCACATGCACTTTATTCATAGAGCTTTGAAATTTGTTCAGCTTGCTAACAAGTCACAGAATATTTACAGAGCAGAGATGAGTCGAATGGGGAACATGAACAGATGGAGAAGAGCCAGTTGCTGCGCTTCAAGTACATTTCCCACGTTGGAATGTGTCAATGCCTGGCGGTGCACACTGCTTACAAGTCACTCACATAGTATAAAACTGATTTCATTTACTAACAAGCGCCTTCATTTTGCCATTACATAATCATAAATGTGCCCCAAAGAGGAACCATTAGAACGTAAGCCAGGGCAAGCAGCCAGACAGACATGAGTTCTAGTCCTATTATGGAACAGGACCTACCATGTTCCTACAAATCCTTGGTGGCCTCTCAGAATTGGGACAGAGCCATGCTATGACACCACTCATGTCTAATGTCTTCCATCTAATTGTCTATGAGCCAAATTCCCAAGCATTTTGAGAAAGATAATTGACATTGATGCCCTGAGGTGTCCAGACCTATCCCAACCCCTATGCTATGCCTATTCCAGAAAGTTCACTGCCCTAAGAACAGAGCTTGAGAAGGGCCTGAATAGGAATCCTTGCCTTGTGCCCCCTCCCAAGGCCTTGCTGTTAATTTCCACAAGCTAAAAGAGCAAATTGTCACCGATCCACTTAGCAGACTCTAAACACCTCAGCCATATCCACCCAGAGGGAAGAAATTGCTTTCAGGGTAGATGCATCTCAAGAAAGTTGGCTACAAAATGGATTTCTATAAAAGAGAATTCCATTTTCTCTTGGCTTCCATTACAAAATTGGAAAATTTGTCACACTGGGGGAAAGAATCCTCACAGGAGATGAAAAAAATGAACATTTGGGATGAAAGAAAATTAAGAAAAAGCTGTGGCATTGGCACTCCCCTTGGAATATGCTGGAGCCAGCTAGGAGCCACAGAATCGACCTCTGTACCTCCAGTTGTCTCTAGCGTCAGGAAGAAATGTTGGAACTGATGGACCTTATCGGCACTTGACATCTTCCGCCTCATCTGTTACAGGATTTCCTCATTATTGAAGGTCCCATTTCTGTGTTCTTGCACCTCACAAAGCTTGCTGTTGCTCACCCATATTGGTTGAGTGCAGCTTTAGGCTGAAGCATGCCATCTCACTCATTTATTTATATCCCACTTCTTCATCTCTGTGATAACGTGATGTGGCTTATAGGAAAAAGTGGGACATTTGTGTTTGGGGGTTTAATTCCACTTGCTTCATGTCTCCAGGCCTAAGTCGGCTTACTTGCCCTAATTAATTCAATTTTGATATTTTAATATTATTAGCCCTAACAATAAATAGTAAATATCATTTTATTTTTATTGGAAGAGTCTAAGAGGTCATCCAGCCTACCTCCCATCCAATCCAGTCCCTACCATCCCCATTCCTGGAAAGAGCCATTTTTCCAATGACTCTGAAATGATTTCCTGAGAGGCTGTAGAGAGCTTTCTTCATGAACTGACCCATGAGAGCTCCTCACTGAAAACAAGTTCATTGAATTTCTCAGTAAGCAAAGTTCCAGTCTCTAGGAAGACTCTCACCCAGTACCTGGGTCATTTCCTACTGGTAACCAAAAGACAAATTTATTTCCCTGAGGCATTTCAAGCTTCTTTAAGCTTGTCTCTGCATTAGGCAGCTTCTGGAGTTTGCTTTCTGGATCCCAACCTTATACCACTTCAGATGAAAGCTTTTCGTTCTTTGTCACTCACTCTGGACCCTGTCCACAGAATCCCCTGCCCTCAGATGTCCTTCTTGTCATATATTCCTACTTATTTATGCTTTCCAAGTAAGTAAGGCCATAGATAGCCTTCTGTTAGGTCCCTAACAGATGACTATCATTGTCCTCTAAGAGAGGGAAAATACGGACCAGAGCACTTGGCTAGCAGCTATGCTTAGCTGACAGTCAGAGACCTCTGATCTCTCCCTGTACACCATGGAGGTGAGGTGAGGTGAGATCAAGAACACCTCCTTCTGCTTGCCTCTTTGAGACTTCTGGCAAATGGTACTTGCTACTCCATCTCAGGCCACACATATGCAGACCTGGAGTGTTGTGCATTTACCAGCTCGGGATAACTGACTCCAAAACCTCAGGGCTCTTGTCACAGAGGTCTGTTTGGTTCAAAGACTACATCAGTGTGACTCACCTGCAGCCAGGTCTTGCTGGCCAGCAGTTGGGCAGCCCTGGCCTGGCGTGTGCCCTTCTAGTGGAGACAGCACAGAGCAGTAACGAGACTCCATGGTGGTCCTCCAAGTATTCACTGACAGTTGGCATTTGCTACTTCTACTCACATCCCACTAACCTCTCACATGGCCACTTCTGATGTCAAAGGTGTAGATATGAACACTACTCCTCGGAAAAGAACATACTCCCAGCAAAGGATGGGTGAGGCACATATAGCAATAATAATACAATCCATCAACACTGGTGACATTCTAGCTTTGGAAAGGCTCCCGCTGGGGACCTAATTTTTTATATCAAGTATAATAAGCTATTGGGTTTCTCTGACTAGATTGTTGGACCATTGGCTTGCTTCCATTTTTTTTCCTTTGTACCATTCACCCTCTGCCTCCCCACCCCTGTGTTATCAAGCACCCAGGCTTTCATTGCAAGATTTTTCTATGTGTGCTACCTGCCTGCCCTCCAAGGGCTTCCTCCTATGCTCAAAGGAGGAAGTGGTGATATTCTTGGCAACTTCCATGTCCTCTGGGTGAGCCTCTAGTCCTCGTGGTGAAAGGAAAATAAGAGAAAGACAGAGAATGAAAAAATATATATATACACATCCCTCCCTCCTTCTCTCTCTCCCTCTGACTCCCACTGTGTGCTGATGCTTGTGTGTATGTATGTGCATGTGTGTGGGGGGGTGTATGTCTAAGTGTGTATGTGCATGTATGTGTGTGTCTGTGTGTGTATGTGTGTGTAGGTATGTGTGTATGTGTGTAGGTGTATGTGTGTGTATATATGTGTATGTGTGTGTATGTGTGTGTCTGTGTATAGGTGTATGTGTGTGTGTAAGTGTACATGTATGTGTGTGTATGTGTGTGTCTGTGTATAGGTGTGTGAAGTGTACATGTATGTGTGCGTATGTGTATGTGTAAGTGTACATGTATGTGTGTGTCTGTGTGTGTGTCTTTGTGTCTGTGTGTATGTATGTGTGTGTGTGTGTGTGTGTGTGTGTTCATTCTGCACTTGCCTTTTCTTTGACCCCAATGGGTAAGGGAGTTAGTTGCCCAACCTGAAACTTGCCCATTCTCCAGGGTACCATTCACATCCATGGAGCTGACTGCTCACCCCGCTTCCCTATTTCTCCTCTACATTTTCCCTCAAGTCCTAGAGCATCACCTCTGTATCACTCTGGGAGCATCTTTCTTTCAGGAGAAACGTGGCTCAGACAAACATTCTTAGGTACTAGTCCCAGCATTGAACTCTTCCTTAACGTTAACCTATTGTTCCAGATCACTGTGCACCCCAACCTTATTGTTATGTGTTTCAAAGAGCCCTGGAGTTGTTGCACAATGAGACCCCTAGATCATCCACTCATCCACAGTAAAAACTTATATGTTCCAGGACTTGCTCCTTTATTCTACCTGCCATCCTAAAGTCATATACAGAAATCCAGTCTGAACTCCTCTCAGAGCAGCCTATCTTAGAAGCTCCTAGACCACATGACACACAGGGTACTCTACCAAGAAGGGATGTTGCTATTGGTCCAGCTCAACCTACTTAAGCACTTGTTTTGGTTTCCATCAAAAGGGGGAAAAAACTGTGACCTTTGACTCTTAGGATGCATGCATGCCTATCTTTGTGCCTATCTTTGTGCCTAATCCTGTGTCTTTGGGATACAAGATGCTAACCTACAATTGCCAGGCTCTTTCTTCCAAAAGCCAACCACTCTGAAGGATGAAAGAACACATCCTGAAAGAAGTCTATTGATACAGACGTCCAAAGAGCTCAGGCTCTTTGGAGAACTATGGAAACACATCTAGAGAACTATGGGGTAAAATACCAGTCATCCAAGAAAACTAACCCATACCCTACCCATCTTAAAGTTCAAGAAACCCAGAGAGCTAAGCAAAGTGTGTTGTTTGCCTTTCAATAGCTGGAATAAAATACCTAAGCAAGTCCACCCAGAATGAAAGATTTGTATGGTTCAATTTCCCAAGATTGATTCCACAACTGCTCAGGCTCATCTCTTTGAGCCTGTGGAGATAGTGACCCTCATGGCGAGAACAAAGGGCACAGGGAACATTCCGGAAGTAAAGGGAAAAGGGATACATTGCCAGGGTCTCACATCTCCACAGGCACTTCCCCAGTGATACAATTACCTCCTCTAGACTCCACCTGCTAAAAGTCCCACCACCATCCAGTGGCAGGCTGGCCACCAAGCCTTTAGCATGTGACCCTTTAGGGGATGTTTCAGATCTAAACTGGAGCAGGTTACTGGTGAATGAATGATAATCTTTCTGATTACTAAGCCCTTTTATAGCTAAGCACAGAAAAACTTAGAAACTGAGGAAATACCAGCCCATAAGAACATATCTGAGCTGGGCAGTGGTGGCACACCTTTAATCTCAGTACCGGGAAGGCAGAGATGGGTGAATCTCTGTGAGGTTGAGGCCAGCCTGGTCTACAGAGCAACTTCAAGGAAAGGTTCCAAAGTTACAGAGAAACCCTGTCTCAAAAACACCAAAAGAGAAAAGATCTCAGACATTCTAATTTTGATTGTTACATGATACACACTGGTAACTCTCCCCACTGTTATAAGAGTTTACTTAACCGTAGGAACTCAGGAGATAATGTTCGGTGGTTCTATGACCAAGCGCATCCTATTTGCCTGATCTTGATGCGATCTTCCCATAGACAAGCTAACCTTGGAGGCTAAACCTGTTGATCTTCCCATCTTGTCCAGGCTATCTGACTGTGTCTAGGGTTGTTTATGATTATAGATATGCTATTTGTGCCCCAAAATGCACTTTAGGAGCCTATGGGGGGGGGGGTTATTGTCAGGTGACATATTTGTAATATGGTGCTGATAAGTTTTGTTTTTCTTCCTCTTCTTCCTTCCTTCCTCCCCCTCCCCCCCTCCCCCTCCCCCCTCCCTCTCTCTCTCTTTCTTTCTTTCTTAATTCAACATTCTGGCCACAGATCCCAATTTGGTCAGCTGATGCTAGTTTGTGGTTATATTACAAGATTTCTTTTAGAATCTATTACCAAGTTCTTTTATCAGTGTGTACGTAAATAGACATGTAGAAAAATGTGGTGAAAGCCAGAGCTGGAGTCTGAACATTGCCCTGTGGTGAGAGTACACAGCTTGGTGTCAGAAGTTTAGAGTTTAATTTCCTGCTCAGCAACCAACTCCTTGTGTGAGAAATAAACTGACATCCCTGTACCTGTAGGCAGAAAGATTGTCTAAACCACTTCAGAGCAGGGGGATCTGTTTATTTTGCAATTAGCAAAAGGTAAAGGGTCTTGTCTGAAGCATTTAGTTAGGATTCCACACTTGACACTCATTTCACTGACTGTCTGTGCTTTAAACAAACCCGCCACCATTGCCTTTTAAGGATATCCTAAGACGTTTGAATTCTAGTCTTACAAACACAGCCATGCTGTTCTGAGAAGCCTGAACACAGCTTTCCATTTGCTTGCATGAAAGCTGTCATTGTTCAGTGTTGGTTCAATGATATGCTCATAGTGAGTGAGGACAGTCAACTTTAGCTACCCCCACCCCCTGAAAACCATTTCGGTTTTAGCATACTTCACCGGAATATCGCTGTTAAAATGATTTTATGAAAAATTCTATGATGGAATTAAAAAAAAAAAAAGTGCCCAAAAGTTGGAATGACTTAGGGAAGGACATGGGACAAGTTTTCATTTCATGTGCTTTACTGTGGGTAATATATTTTAAAAAATTAAAAAAAAAAGTTGACTGCATTGAATTTCCCTGACCTGAGCAATTTTGTGTTGTTAACAGAAATAACAGTAACAATAGAAATAGAAATAATGCCATAGAACAATGCAAGAATCTGTCACAACTTTGCAAAGTTTGATCTAAACAGTGGCTTTAGAACCAATTCTAAGAAAACATACTTTAGTTCATTTCGTGTCAATCTGAACTTAGAGGGCAGATCAACTGTAAATTCAAAATGCACTTTAAAATTATAAGCTTCCATTTCAAACATACTTTACATGAATGTACGTTTATTTGAGAATCAAGGTGGTCTCTAATGGAAACAGGACCTCAGTCATTGGCATGTACTGGGTGAGATGTTGTCCTGCGTCTGGGAAGCTGGCTGGCTGGCTAATGTCTCTTCATGGTGTGAGTGTATAGGCTCTTCTTCGGGAAAGTATGGTTATAGAAAGTTAGGTGCAGCAATCCTGACTCTGAGACAATTTGCCTGGCCATGGATTTTCAGGCAATTAAGGAAATGGAGTTGAAAATTAACTGGCAGAGATGTTGGGCTATCAGCAAGGTCCATTGCCTTTTGCCTTTCTTGAGAATGATGTATCATTGGCTCCTCAATAGGCTCTGCATGGTCCAGTTCTCCCTTCCCAATGAAGTCAACAAGGGTTCCCAAAAGGAGAGATGGAGGGCCTGGGTCATCTATTTCTAATCAAATGTATAATTTAGAAAAATGATTCTGAGATGAAGGAGCCATAAGAGGGCTTAGGGGGCAGGGTATTGTAAAATAAATAAATAAATAAATAAAACTGCTCTGAGAAAGATGGGCTAAGAAATGAAAGCTGAGGAAGTCAGAAGAATTTTCCAGAAGGAAGAATTACTTGGGTCTCCAAGGACAAGAAATAGAGAAAGAAAAAAAAAAAAAACCCTACTAATTCTTTTTCTTTCTTGAAACAGTCTGAAGAGTTTAATGGGCTACAGTTATAAGAAGGTAGTTTGATCTATTTGAGGAAAGAACATTTTAAGCCCCCCCTTCTAATATTAATAGTTTCTAATAGTTCCAAGAAAAGATACTTTCTAGTGTCATGAAATGGTAGACCACTGTAATTTTGTGTCTGTTTCACATGGCTGGCATTTGGAAAAATATAATAAATTACTTTGTTACACTAACTCGTAAGTTTTTTAATGATTCACATTAGGATGCTGGCTTTATCATAAAACCTAGTGTGTAAATCTAATTCCTATTAATTTTAAAAACCATTTATAAAGTGTCAGTCAGTCATAGTACCTAAAAGTGAGTTCAACAGTTGGATTCTCTGGTGGGCAATACTATTTATTTGGTAATAGTAAAATTAAACAAAAATGATACTGTATTTAACTCTTGCTATAAAAATTTAATACAATAAAAGCATGCTTAATATCACAAAAGTCATATATCACATAATATCACAAAGGCAACCCATGAAAAGGGACACATCTTCTATGTGAGCTCATATGTGTTTATGTGTGTATGAAATACACATGTGAGTTTCTACATATTTGTATATGTGGAAGTGAGCTCACAAATCAATACCCTTCTCCTGATCAGCTGTGGTATTTAAGTGTGGATTGTGTTCCTCTAAACTGACTTTAGAACCTACTGAGGAGTCTCAGTTTAAACCTCGACAAACAAGATTACCTCAGAAATCCCTCTCATAAAGATAGAAGTTCCTTGCTTGTTTTACAGCCTTGATGAGTAGAAAGACCAAACCAGGTTTCCTGTCTGCTGGTCTATCAGTCTCTGGCACATTCTCTTGTGTTATTTTCTTCTTAGGACTCATTATCTCTAGCTGGACCAGTCCAGCTTTCTATTTTGATTCTTATCTGCCCCTCTGCTAAGAAATAAAGTCCCTGAGAAGATCTTCTCCAAGCTACTCCCAGATGTTTCTCTGCCCCTGCAGAGTTTGGCATATAGTACATGCTCAATAAATGTATGTTTTTATTTTGCGAAAGCTCTAAACCAGACGCTGCTTCCACTGAGTGTAGATTCAATTAAGGAGTTGGAGGGGGGGCGGGACAATTGCTAGAGAATGAGGACATGCCTTTTAGAGTGAGGAGACAGGATTCTATAAAAGGATTCCACACATTACCACAAAGCCAGAAGCAGACACTAGGTTTGGGGGCACAGGGTATCCCAGTATATATCTTCTCATAGTGTTAATCTAAATACAATGTGATTAGGCTGAGGCACCCTAGAGTACTCCTCTCCCCTAAATGACACTTGTCCTATTTTCTGGGTGTTGGGGCTCCATGTAGCAAAAGCCACATTGTTTCTGGCAAGACATTCTATCAGCCACAGCAAAAGAAAAACATACTTCCGGTTGTGCTTGAAAAGACAAAATTGCACTTACTTCTCCTAGATTGTGATGAAACCAAGTGGGAGATCAAATAGGTTCTGTGTTTGCAACCTGCATCCTTGGCAGAGTCTAGCTGAGAGACACAAAATTAAGTCAACTTGTAATTAAGCAGGGACCTCATGTAAGGGTTTTCTTTCTTTGTTTGGTTAAATACGAATTAGAAAATTCTTAGAAATTAAACTCTTAAGAATTTATGTGACACCCAAAATGGAGACTACAGAGAGACTGACAAGAACTTCTCATTTCAAGTTCCAGGGGAAGCTTGGAATTCTGCAAAATGACCAGTTTCTAAAAGCCCACTGATGCAGTACTACAGAGCCCAGTTGAGAATGCCTCTGGCCTTATCGCCATGAGGTTTAGGGGTTTCTGATGTACTCCTGGGGTTTTCCTCTATAACTAAACCAGGTGTCCCCTGGCTATCCTGAGCCTTCAGTAAAAAGATGAATCCGAACCAGGTGGAGGTGGCTGAAAGCTAAGACTCCAGAAGGGGCATTTTTCTCCTGGTTTTAAAAAGCAGTGATGACTGGCAGAGCTTAGGAGCTATGTTCTCTCTGAATCCTATGTAGCAAATCATATGCAGAGGAGGCCCAAGCACTGTAGGTATTATCTAGGTACTCTAGACAAGAGTTTTCTAAAGTTTTTGTCTCTTTTAAAGTCTGAGAGAGGACATTTGGATTAGAGACACAAAAACATGAGCTAAAGTGATGGAATTTATTGGGCTCTAGAAGCAAGTCTCCATTTAATATCAGCCCAGCATAAATGTTGCCCCTGCATTCCACTCACAATGCAAAACATCAAGGAACAGAATTCCCAGGAGGGTTGGTTTCTGTTTAATGTACCCCAGGGCTGGGGATGGGGTGGGGGCTTCAAAACATTAAAGCACAAGCTAGGAGCGTTAATGAAGTTAACCTGGGGAAGCCAGGGAGGTTTGCCCGAAGTGCACCTGAAAGCATTTTGATTATGGCATCAGCTTCAAAAGAAACCGTTCCTGGTGTCTGAGCTCTGCGTCACTGAGAAATAGAATTACACCTTTATATTCAGGCTAATTCCACTGACTTGCTGAGGGCTGAAAGCACTCGAAAGAAGGAAGGGAGGGCTGATGCTCCTTCCCAACACACCCCCCTCCACATCACAAACCCCAACGGACAGACGACCTCAGAACAAGTCCTAAGAATGTAAGGTCTTAGCAAATGCCTTCCAGTCCAGAAAAGGATGAGCCCCAGCTTTTTGCTAATAGTGAACTGATTCAGGTTTGTTTTAAACATCACACACACACACACACACACACACACACACACACACACACACACGCACACACACATACTCACATGCACACACACACTGACACACATGCATTCACACACTTACGTGCACACACTCACACACGTGCGCACACATGCACGCACACACTCACTCACATGCACACACACACACACTCACATGCACACACTTCCTTTAGCTTTTTAATACTGTTACCTCATCTCCCGTTTCTTTTGGTTTTGTAATGCTTCTGCTAATTTTCTCCTTTTTTCCTCTCCTCTGTGGCTGATTTCTGTCCTTAGCAATTTTTTTCCCCATTTCCTTTTGCACCCTTAAGATGTTAACGGTGCTTCCCTTTACTTTGAGGTTTCCTTTTTTGATCACAGCTGCCCCCTAATGGTTTGCAAGCCCATGACTGCTGTGTGCTGCCAGAGAGGAAGAGAGGAAAAGGGAGCTGGAGGGAGGAAACTGGAGAAAAGCATCAACAATGTCTCCGCTTTCCACTTGGGTTGTACTCTCAATACCTGTGGAATGGTTCCAGTAACCTACAGCAATGGACAAAATGCACGGGGTGAGGGGTTCATTGATTATCTTTCCATGCTATTTGAATTTATTCAAATATATATATGTAAAATGTATTCTTTTTCACAATTTTAGAAACAAAATAGAATCATAGTATAGTATAGATACTGAAAAAGAGGTCACCTCTGCACGTGCCTTCCTGATTCTTGCAGAAAGCCGGCCCATTTCAAGCCCCCTCCCTATCGGTGCGCTCATCCATACTAAGGGTTGATTGGCAGTTCAGTAAACTGTGTAGGAGTAAATGTGAAGGAGGAGAGTGAGAGCTGATGACTGTGGTAGCAGTGAATTAACCCACTTTGGAGGACCCTCAATAGCAAAAGGTCAACTCCCTGTCTCCCGCCTTTCCATCAAGACTTTCATGCTCAAATTAGCAGCTCTTGCCACCGTAATGTAACAACCACCTGACATGTAGATGCCTAATTAAGGCACCAGAAGTCACAGGTTACAAATCTGAAAACAGCAATACCAAATAACAATCCCAGAAAACCCCCTTACAGTTTAGTAGGGGGTTGATAGGATGAATCTGTATGCCAATGAGAGAAAGTCAAAGTACTCTCAGGGATACAGGAGTCAAACTCCCAGAGAAAATCAGACTGTGACTTTAGTCAGAGAATGAGAACTATCAGCTCCAAACAAAATTCCTGAAATATATATATATATGTATATATATATACACACACACATATACACACATCTATGTATATATGTATATATATATATATATATATATATATATATATATTCGAGATTGTAACCCTAACATCTCCAATCACATACACACTGTAAATTCACAATTACATTCAATTTTGTAATGCTTATGGATTACCCCCATTCAGACATTACTGTATTAGGGATAAATACTAATTTCAGCCTATGGATTTGTTATAAGTTCACTAGTGAAAATAGGGTTAGGAAAAAGCTGTGGGCTAAATCCCTACTAGGAAAGAGTAAAAGTCATTTAAAGAAATTCTCCATTCAGTGAATAATTAACAGATGTCACAAGGACACCAGGTCCAAGATCTTCTCAGACCCCAGGATTCTGCAGCCCTACCTGCTGCCTGCCAGTCAGGAAGTCACAGAGTACTGAGATAACCCTGATATCCCATGACTATTCTGGAAAACTCATTTACAAAAGCTGAGCAAGGGCACATATTAGACAATATGAGCTATGCCTTTCTCTGGCCAAATAGACCCTCCCTGCATTTCCAAACCATGCCTTGGCAGCGAGAAAGGCCACAAATGTGAGATTCCCCATTGGCGAACAAGTGTGGGAGCATCAGTTATAAGGATGTGGGGTTTGCTCCGTTTCCATGGCAAACATATAGCTCCCGATCAAAGGCTGCTCTGTCCAACACGGTAGGTGGTAAACACAAATCAAATGTAGATTAGTAGGGTGAAATACAAACCTGCAATTCAGTTCCTTGGTCATGCTAGCCACAGTTCATATGCAGAAGAGCCAAATGGTGTCTAACAAAACTTTTTCTGAGGAGAAGCAATACACAGGTCCACTCGCCCCAGACAGGGACCCACAATAGCTACATGGATAAGTAAGGACAGCACCAAAGTCCGACTTAGTGAACTAATGAGTTTGATTGGGTTTACTTACAGGAACAGAAATAATGCAAAGAGAGCTACATCACCAAAGCTCACTCCAGCATGGGTGACAGCTCACAAAACTGGCAAAGCACACTGAACAGCCTGTGGGCAACTCAACAGGTTAGAGAATGTCCCTTCCAAGTGACTCTGGTCTAAATTTCTTTCAGGAACGTGGTCTGGTCTTAGAGTCTTCTTTGCAGCTCAGCTTCTGATTGTCTTGGGGGACTCTCAATTTTTTATTTACCCTGCCAGGGAGGTACCTAGTGAATCTGGTCAGTTTCAGGGACTTCCTGAAGCCATTTTGAGTTGTCTTTCTTCCCATTTAAAGAGGTTCTCTGCCAGAATTTTTTGATCTCAGAGGGAACCAGATAAAAATCACAGGTTCTCCATCATGATGGGGTGCATAAGTTGCTTTGGAATTGCTCCTATAAAAGAAGGGGTTGGTGGGCTGGGCCTTTTTGATGTTTCAAAGCTCCAAATGTAGGTAAATTATCATAGCAGAGGGAACCCCACCATTTGAGGAAGCCTAGGAGAGGAAGGAAGCAGAAAAGCTTTTTGAGCATCCCTTGCCAAAGGATGTTTGAATACACTTTACATTTTGGTGTCACTTTCATGGTCTTGTTTTTATTTACAAAGTTCCCTCCTTCCTGACAGATTTAAGACCCTGACTGAGGAAGACCAAGACACACACACACAGACACACACACACATACACACATACACGCACACACTCATACATACATACACATACACTCATATGCACACATACATATACACATACACACACGTACACATAAAGACACATACACACACGCACACACAATTGGGAATAGACAAGATTTTAATACTTCGTGGAAATCTGCAAGGATTCTGGGAACCCACCAAATACAGTATCAAAAAGAAACAGTTAGATGATGTTCAAGTCTGTTGGGAAAAACAAATGATTGTTTTCAAAGTAAGTGTGTTGGGGTGGCCGGGGGGAGAGAGAATCCTATTGATCAGAACCCAGACTTCAACGTCAAACAAGAGAGAGAATACAAAATGAGCATCTATTACATTTTAACCGAAGGTTCACTTCTGAGACAGCCGCAGCTAAACATTAACTTGGACAGAGCAGTAAATTACAGATTAAGATGCAATTATGCCTCCTATCTCTTCCTTTCAGGGTGAGAGCTTGTCAATAGGAGGGCTCTGATAAGGGAGCACCATGTGACGGGTGGTGTCTATTGTGGAAGCATGAAACTTCTGGAGCCTTTAGATCTTGTGTTCCCAGGAGGCAGAACCCCAATGCCTGTCTGGTTTCCATGCCCGCGCATAGTCACGCATCTATGAACAGTTAATACAATTTGATGAACACAAACTGAAAACCGTACCTGAAGAGGCTGCTAGCAGCAACCAGTGGTTGTATGGGGGGAAAGGCTGAATCCAGTTCCATGAACCCTACTAACTGATCCTTTGAACACGTTGCTGCAATTCTCTCCTCCCATCCCAGGTCAACTTTTAGGTATTTTCCAAGTAGTCTAGGTTCACGATTTCTCAAAGTCATGAGAGGAAGCCAGGACCCCTGCCATTCAGGAACTTCAGTGGATATGTACCTGGTGGGGCTCTCCAGAAATCCGAAACATCAGACCCCATCTGAAGAGTATTTACAGAGTAAGTGTGAAGGGAATAATTTTCCAGATATCCTTCAATAGAAGAAATACTGAAGGCTGTACAGTAAATGTCGTATATCAGAATTATAATTCAATTGCTTTAGGTGTCTTTACAACAGAACTACCTAAAATGTGTGTGTGTGTGTGTGTGTGTGTGTGTGTGTGTGTGTGTGTGTAGGGGGGGGGTATAGATGGCCAGAAATCATTCCAGACCTAGGAAATCCCAGTTGCAGGAGGCTGATGCCCAGGGGTCTGGATTTTTAACACCTGTCTTCTGTGATTCTAATGCCCTCAAGTTTGGGACTGTATAGCTGGTAATAGCCTAACTTTCCACAGGGAGTGGCTGAGAACAGCTTCCTTTTAACATCATCTAAAAAGGTTCTTTATGTTCCCCCAGCCATCCCTCTCCATCAAAGGAATGTAGGATATGATGATATATTATTTCATAATTAAGGGAAATGATATGAACATCCCAGGTGAGGAAGAGGTGTGGTCAGGAATCCCAGCTTCATTATTATTCACAGTTTTGGGGGCCAGTTCAGTGTCTCTGTTCACAAAACCATTGCTTCTGAAAACTATCCAGGCCTTTTCAGAAGCAAGAATCAGGGATGTGGACGTACACATGTAAGTGTGAGACCTGGTTCTTTAACCATCTTAAAACCTCTGGTTCAAACCAAAGCCGGGGCAGCAGACCCTCCAATTCCACTCTAGATAAAAACAATGTAGAGCCGTCTGAGCCAGTCTGGAAACTGTCCCTAAAGACCCCCTTCCCATGTGCCACACTAGGACTTTGGGTTCTGCTCTGAAATCCTTGGAAGTCCTAGAGGAAAGCAATTCTAATCCTTCCAGAAGCCAATGAGATATTGTTCAGAATGGGCCAGACAAGAATAGCTTGATTCTGAATTTTCCCTGCTCTGCTGAAGCCACCACGTGTAGAGGCCTTTGGTGGCATGGGCATTATTTATTGAGTGCTGCCCCCTAGAGGATTGGAAAAGACCTGACCACTTGGAGTCTTCAGGGCTAAGAACCAAGTCTTTTCCCCAGGCCATGTGCAGAAAATGAGGCCTTCACTCCAGTGGACTGCAATGAAGTCTTGCGTGCAGGGGCACAGAGGCCCCCCGGAAGCAAGTTAGGGCCCTCTTTAGGACACCTCTTGGGAAAAAAAGAAGGTGCATAATGCCGAAAACAGGATCAGAACACTGAAACTTTCTCTGACTTCTTACAGAAGCCTGGAGAACCCTGAAAGTAGCCAGATTTGGGGGGGGGGGGTCCACAAGCCTGAGGCCCCAAGGTCAGAAGTCCAAGGCTATCATCCATATGGTTTCCCAATGGACTTTGGTTTTCTTTCTCTTTCTTAAGCCTATTTGTTGCGTTCTCAGAACCTGCTGTCTAGTCTGTGCTGAAATGGTTTGACAGGCCTGGAGAAGTGGCGGTGGTGAGACGTAGGAACTCCTTCCTTGGGGGCATTATGAGTGCAGAAAGAGTTATTTGTACTTATATGAGTATTTTGGCAGCAACACAAACTGGGATCTGTGTTTGACGTCCAAAATCTAGACTTCCATTCCTTCATTAAATATTTAGGGCTGGGAGTCATCCTTTACAATTGGACTTTAAACCGGGAAAAACGTAAATCTGGAGCTTTTAGTGATACCGATTTAGAAAAGCAAACAGGGGAGGGGAAGGGAAGGGGTCAAAAGAAGAAGCCCTTTTGTGTGTTTGAAGGCGCGTGTGTGTGTGTGTGTGTGTGTGTGTGTGTGTGTGTGTGTGTGTGTGTGTGTGTGTGTGTGTGTTGCTCTCTGGCAGAACTCAGGAGGCCTCTGACACCTGCCCTTTGCAGTCAGGCATCTAAGATAAACCAGGAGATACTCAGCCTGAGGACTTTCACTATTAAAAAAACCCTCTATGCCATTCTTCAACTAGTTGCAAATCACCTCTGATTCAATTTTGTTTGGGTTTATCTCCATGTAAATAACAGTTAAGTAAGAGTTACAGATTTTTCAAACACTGATTGGGATAAACAAAGCTAATGGCAAGCCCAGATAAGAAAAGAAACCACCCAGAAAGATCCTCAAATCCTAGCCAAAGAGAAAATGGTATAGTCAGATGTGTGTTCCTTGTCGCCCAAACTTTATAGTTCGTAATCTGCAAGCTGCCAGGAAAGGAATGGAAATGTTGGCCAGATGTGTTCTATTGAATCTTGATCATGATAAAGCATTGATGCCTTTGTGAACATGACAGCTGTGAATCACCAAGCCATCCTCAGAAAACAAAGGTACAACTGTTTCTCCAACTGTTAGCTTATAAGCGCCTTTAGACAGTTTTCATGCCTCCACTTAAAAATAGTTAACATAACGCTATTTTCTTTCTGTCAACACTGTGACCACATTTCCTTGGGGAAACATGAGCCGAAGTAGTTACGGTAGCAAGAGGCCTTCGTATACCTGTACTATGTGCAGAAGCTTGAAGGTGTGTTGTGTGGTTGGAAACAATTTAATAGCCTGGAGAAATTCTTTATTGAATGAAATCGTTCCTCGCCTTAAAATAACTACAAGTTAAGGGCTCAGGGGTAAGTCCTTACCCAGAAAGCAGAGGACCCTGACTGGAACACAACAAAGGATCTGAGTAGTAAACACAAGGAGTATTTGGGGTTTGCTTCAGCTAGAGCTGATGATGTGTGTCGCAGCTCTAGTGTGTCGCACTGTTGCTTCGGGGAACACATGGCTGAGCCACCGACTGGCTCCCTACCCCAGACACAGTCGCCCCCCCCCTCCCCTTGCAACGCCATTGCAGGTGGCATTGTGTTGGATTCTGCATGTGTGGCATCAGAGTCTCGGAATTTAGGGGAAACGTGCATTTCCCGGGCTCCGCGGAGTTTCCCTCCCGACAGGGGCAGCGCGCCCCGAAGGGAGGGCGTTCCTTTCTCGGGGCGTGACACACCCGCAGCCCCGCACGGAGGTGCGCGGGGCGGCAGGGAGGTGAGGGCCGGGAGAGGGTCGGCGGGGTGCAAAGGCACCTTAACTTTGATCGCGCGGCCACGGGATCGTCAGCCACCAGCGCCCCGCCCGAGCTGGGCGCCGCGGCCCCGGGAATCTGCGCCGCGCGCCTCCGCCGCTGCCTCTTTAATCAGGAACACAGAAGGGGCGGGCCCTGAGCCGGCGCGTAATCGGATCGCTCAGCCGCGGCTCTGACATCCACATGCTGCTCGGCCTGAAAAGGCGAGGGGGGGGAGCCG
Organism: Phyllotis vaccarum; assembly: GCA_033318265.1. Classification (NCBI taxonomy): domain Eukaryota; kingdom Metazoa; phylum Chordata; class Mammalia; order Rodentia; family Cricetidae; genus Phyllotis; species Phyllotis vaccarum. Next base: position 13,864,208 of record JARWLC010000007.1, read on the forward strand.
GAGGGGAGGCAGAGGAGGCGAGCGAGGAGGCATCAGCCCGCAGCCCGCCCCCGGCACATCCTCAGAAGCGCAGCCACTCGGCGGGCCGCTGGGCGAGGTGGAGGTGAGGGCGGGCGCCAGCCAACTCGGAGAGCCACTCTCACCCTCGCGGGCGATCCCCGCCGCCGCCACCGCCGCACCCGCAGCAGCACCGGCAGCACCACCGGCCGCGGCCGCCGCTTCCTGCCTCGCACTTCCCTCGAGAGACTGGCCGAGCGGGTGTAGCCGCCGGGGGAGGCTCCCGCTAAGGGAACCCGGCGACGACGAGAGCCCGGAGGCTGGCTGCCTCCCGCTCCGCCTGTCCAGCGGTCGGGGTCTCTGCCCGCGTGTGTGTCCCCGGTGCCGGGAGGGACCCGTGTCAGTTTGCGCCTCTGAGATCGCACAGCTGCCTAGGGGCAGTAGAATGCCCAGGGCAAGTCTTGGCTTTGATTTTTATTATTATTACTATTATTTTACGCCTGGCTTTTGGGGACCCCTCGTGATGTTGTAGGATATAAAGGAAATGACACTTTGAGGAACTGGAGAGAACAGACACGCGTTTGGGTTTGAAGAGAAAAACCGGTCCCCGCTTACCCCAGCTTGCTCCCAGAGGCTGACTTCAGGAGCTATCTCCTAGTGAGGTGGGAAATTTCAGCAAGAATTAAAGGTGAAGACAGAGGGCTACCAGGACCCAGGAGGGAGACGCTGATCGTTAGAGACCTTTACGGAAGACACCACAAGGAAGAAAATTAGAGAGAGGAAAAACACAAAAGACATAATTATACAAGATTCCACAAACCTAGCCCCGGAGAAAGCCTCTCTTTCAAAAAATGGATATGTTCCCTGTCACCTGGGTTTTCTTAGCTCTGTACTTTTCAGGACACAAAGTCAGAAGCCAACCAGGTAAGCCCCCTCAAAGTTTTTCTATTATTCTTACATGGTTCCCCCTTTGAAGGCTAATGCACAGAGGCCACGCAAAACCGCTCAAGAGGTGGCTCCCTCAATACTCAATAATATAAAGGGAGAGCTCAGCCGACCCTCTTTACACCACCAGAGCGGCTAAACCCAACTTTTCCCTTTTGCTAGGAGTGTGTGTGTGTGTGTGTGTGTGTGTGTGTGTGTGTGTGTGTGTGTGTTTTGTAACAGAATTTGGCGGTGTTCAGATGTCACATATGGACTGAATCAAAGGTTTAAAAATACTACAAAGCCTTTGCATTACAGTTTTGGGGATTTTTTTTTTCCCCTGTCTTGAAGCAGAACACATATCCCTTGAGTTTCTTCAGCCTAGCCAGTGAAATATAAATCATTTGCATTCTCTCCACTTAGCTACATTGAGCAATGTTAGCTGAAGGGCTTTGGGGGGAGACTAGCTTTGGTTTTCAGATGTGCGGATTCTTTGCAGAATGGGTGGACTGAACCTAGCGGACCAAGTGAGCTTGTGGCTGAGATGGGGCTTTCCCGTGGGCAGCTGGTGGTCCCTGCTCTCTCCATGTGTTTTCTGAGAAAGCAAATCGTGTTCTTTACATTTTTACTAAAAGATAAAAGAAACGGCATGCCCCTGGAAGGTCTCTCAGTCCTGTGAAGTGGTTAGAAACTTTTGAGCGGAATTTGTTCTCAAGCACACTGCCAAGAAGGGTGTGTGGACACAGGCTGGAGATAAGCACAGTGGGGCCTAATAGCCAAGGGCCGGCTTTTGTGGAGTGCGGCAAAGGATAACTCCCTGAAAACTCTGGTCTCAGGGAATGCAGCTCTCCACAACACCCCCGAATTGCTAGGGGGGGGGTGCTTTTCTCCTCTCTAAGACAGTGTCTGGAACCTGAGAAACTCTTAGCAGTTGCTGCCACAGGTGATTGTGGATGGGATTCCATCCACTAAGGAAATGGTGAGGGGAGGCAGGAGGAGAGATAAAGATTAAAAACTCCAAGTGCTTTCGCCTCCAGGCGCTTGGGAGGGAGGTGACAGGCAGCCAGCCGCAGTGGTGGGACTCGCTCCCTAAAGCCACCCTGGCGTTCCTGCACCGTCTTTAGCCGGTCCTGAAGAGAAAGCTTAGTGTCTGCCAAGATTTTTGTCCCTTTCCCAACACACACCTACAGCCACTTATGTGGGAGATATATGGTTTGGTTTGGGGGGGGGGGTTGGGTTTTTTTTTTTTTTTTTTTTTTGCTACTTTGGGGGATTTGGGGGGAGGGTGTCTTTGAGGCTTCAATCCAAGCTTTTGCAGCTCCTTCTCTGCGGTAACTGGTCCTACAGGCAGCATGAGCTAAGTAAGGGATGGGTCCAGGTCCGTCCTGGGGAAATTTTTCTGGGCCTCGCATTCGGTCTCGCCTTAATTCTGAATTCCCAGCTTGAATTGAAATTAAATTACCTCCCACGGACCTGAGTGCTGCGTAAATTATGGATGTGTGTGGTTTGCTGTGTATGTGTATATATGTGTGTGCGCGCGCACACACGCGCTCTCTTTGAGAATGCCCACGGTATATTATGTATTCAAGAGCGGACTCCGGTAGGCCCGGGCATACGAGTGCGCGCACACTGGCACACACACACCACACATATAACTTCAAGATCCCTGTGATGTGCGGAGCCAAAGGGATTGTGAAGACTCGGGGACCGTCTCCTATCCCAGATGTTCGCACATCTGTCCCTGAGAGCTGTGTGGAGTATGTGTACGTGTGTGTACGACACCCGCTCGGCCCCACTCCTGCTCTGCCACCTGCCTCCCGCGCTCTCTGCTGAGCCCCCCTCCCATCCCAATCTCTGGTCTCGCTGCGTCACTTCCAGAGCAGCTCTAAAGCGCAGAGTGCGAAGCAGGTCACCCACTAAAGACCCCACGGACAGCCTCAGACCCTGGGTGGGACCCACCCTGGGTGGCACCCTGGGTGGCACCCTGGGACCCACCCAGAGTAGATATTATCCGGCTCTCCGAAAAAGGCGATCGATCGCCCGTCTTGGTTTCAATCAAGCAACCGATTGGTGCCCGGAGACCTACCCCGGGTGGCTAAGGGCGAGGCCAAGCTAGACCTCTGACTCACCCTATGTGCGCCCGCCAGGAGATGGGTAGGTCCCGGCCCACGGCGGCAGCGGGAACCTATTCCGAGAAGCCAGGGAAAAAGGGTGGCGGGCACACGTGGGGCAAACTGAGCAAATGCCGGGAGGTCCCTGGCAGCCGGAGGCGATGTAGCCACTGTGCATCCCGTTCCCCGGGCGCGTGACCTGCAGCCCGGGGCTGACGAACTCTGGGCAGTTGGGCTGGGCCGGATCGGAGCGCCCCCTCCTGCCCCCCACGCTGCATTAGGCGCCGCAAGCTCGCCGCAGCCCCTGGAGAACTGCCTTGTAGAGGCTGGGGGCCTGGCGCCGAAAGATCCCTGCTCTAGCCAAGCCGGGCGGCAGGAAGCTGGGGTGGGATTGCAGCACCAAGGGCGGAGAGAGGCGGGAAGCAGCCAGGTAGTCAGGCAGCATAAGCCGCAGGAATGCGCGCAACTTGCACTGCCTGCGGGAGCATAGTGCGGCTAGCGCCTGCCTGAACGCAAGAACAGGTGAAGAGCACGCGGCGCGGGCATCCACGTGGCCGAGACGTGGGCGCCCCCCAGCGCTCCCAACCCCCTATTCCCCAGAGCGGTCCCTACCGCCGCATCGATTTGTTTGGGCTACGCAGCAGAAACAGAGCTGAGCAATCCATAAACATTCTATTAGGCAAAAATATTTCCAGCAAAAGCAAAACTAAGGCTACAACCTCTGCTAAACTGGTCGCCTAGAACTCCTCCACGCCGGTCCCCTCCTCCTCCAGACTAAGGACAAGCCTGCGGCATTTCCCTGATGCTGGCCAAGGCCAGAAAGTTAGGTCGTGGCTGCGGCTGTCCTCCAGAGCAGCCACTGCAGTCGCCTACTAAAGGATTGCGCCCACCCCACCCCCTTTACTGGCTTTCCCGGGTCCACGTGGGGGGAAAAAATACGGTGTTCACGACCGATGCTTTAGTTTCCCTGATTGATTTCTTTTTAATATCAACACAAGTTAATGGAGGCGAGGCGCGCTGTGATTAAACGGCTGCACCCACCCTTCACCAGGGACTGGCTGCGTCCCTTGTGTGTACCACCAGCTCCTAGGTGGAGGGCACAAGTCGATCGACTGTCCTAAAGTGGGCGTTGAGTGTGTGAGGAGCCGTGGAAAGGATTGGGAGACAGTTGGGGGATCTCCGAGGTCTGGAGGCACTGGAATCAGCTTTTCAGATCAGCTAACCGATCCTCCCACCCTTGCCGCAGCTTCTGCGGCTCTGGTTGAATTTCTTCTGGAAGGAAAGGGAGTGGACGCTCGCGTTTATTGGCATGATCTCCCTGCATTGCTCTCCCGCTCAGCCTCCCTTCTTTTCAGTTTCTGATAGAGAGCAGAGCCCCCTGGCGCTAGCCATTCTCCAGCAGCGCCCGGGCCACTAACCTACAGTGATAGAATAGATCCCCTAGGGCTTGCATTCTGGCCAGGAAAACGCCCGGGTCCCTGCCGCGGGTTCCTCCGAAGGTGACCACTCCCAGGCTTAATGTCTACGCCTCCCTCCCCCAGCCCCACGAGACCCATGGCATGGGGCCAAAAGAAGCCAGAACCCATAACCATCTCCCCCTTCTTTCTTACTCCAGGAGAGCTTTGATCTGCCGTGGCCTTTAACACCATTGCCATGGACACGGGCTGACTCGGTCAATTCAACCTTCAGTCTGAGCTGGGAGATCAGATAAGAGGTGTAAATTGGTTGTGGGATACAGGTCCGAGTTCAAACAAATCCACTAAGGGAAGCAGAGATAGTCCAAGAACTTGATATGGAGTTTGATGAGTGTTTTAGACTGTCTCCCCCAAAATGTTCCACGGCCGTGGATGGGTATAATCATTTCCAAGTAAAACAGTAAACTCCTGGATTCCAAACAGACAGCCTACTCAGAGCTCTGGGGACTGGTCTCCTGCTCTTATTAAATAAGTGCCCAGTCACCTTTTCCCCAGAAGCAAGCACTGGAGGTGGTGAGGCTGTAACCAGTTGCCAACTGGGTACACAGTATAAAACAGAGGAGAGTGCCCCACAGGGCTTCAAAGCAGGTCCTTACTTGTCTTGGATGCGCCAGGTAGAATAGTGAGTGCCCAGCAGCACCTCCTGTGTGAGGTTTTTAAGCCATCCCGGGAGCCTTCAGAGCACTCAACTGGCAAAGTGTGAGATTGGAAAGCTGCTGGGTCTGAAGGCTGGGCTCTCCCAACCGGACCCCTGCTGTCCACCAAATGGCTCCAGCCCCCTGCTGTTCAATGAAGAGTCAGCATTCTTCAGGTTCCACCTTCTGGGTATAGGAAAGTGGAGGTGCAAACACCGGTTTCTATGCAACCGGGAATGGATGGAAGCAACAGTTATGGGGGGGGGGGGGGAGTGAGGGGGTGGAGTTCAGCTCCCAGGTGTTTTTCATCTCATTCAACTCTCCATTAGAACAATCAAAAGAGTGGAACTGACCAAGTGTGGGGCGAGTTGACAAAATTCAAGAACCAGGCTCACTGGCAGTTTTCAGAACATGTTTTCCAAAGGTCCAGTTTGGAAAGATATGAAGGTGAGATTTTTTTTTTTCTTTTTAGGAAGCATAAAGCATGCTAAGTAAACCGGATGGGGCCTTGTCTCTGATTAACCCTTTCACCAGCCAGCAGATGAGACCAAATCCAATTGGAGGCCCTTGTGTTAAAGCTTGGCCATGTTATCCAACTGAACTCTGAACTGAGCCAATTTAAAAATAAAAACATGAACAGCAGAGTCACAGCAACCAATGAGAAGGAGGCTTTGTTATCTGAATCAGTTGCATTTGAGGTCCCTTTGCCTTAACTAGGTAAGGAAAGTAACCTGGCCAGTCCTTACTCCCTTAGCCTTCTCTATAAAACATCCCCACCTCACTCACCCCTGCTTAACCTTGTTCCTTCTACAGAATGACAAGTTACCAGATTGTGAATCAAATAGGAAAGCCAATTTACCTAGAGCCATATCTACTGTTATTTTGTCTCTTGATGAGCATAACACATTTGAAATTCCTTGAACAAAGGAGTCCTGAAATGTGACCTTGAGCAGGGGTCCATGGTGGCATGAACATATTTGAGGTATTTTATCATCTAGCCATCACTTGACATATGAGATACCCACCTTGAGTGGCAGATAAGTTTTTTGAGCTCCAGGAGTTAGTCGTTGTCCTGTTCTTTCCAGGAAAGGATTTACTTACTGCTAGCTTTTGAAGAGGATGATTAACCCATTGCTGGGGGATGAGACAGAAGTTGTGTGTGTCCCATTCACCTCTATCCTCCAACTCTGAGTTCTTACTACATTTCTCAAGATAATATCTGCCTTGTAGAGAAAGGACCAACATTTAACAGTTTCATTCCCAAAGCAAGGTTTCGTGGGGTTGGATTCCAGGACATACTGGCCTTGTCCTGTGGCTGGCCCAGGAGAAAGCTTCTAAAGGTTTAGGAAGCTGTCAAGTTTAGATAAGACTGAGCCTCTATCCTATGGGACCTTGGTTGTATTAATAAGGAGAAATTAATTTTTAACCACTGGGAACGTTGCCAAATTATGTGACCTTTGGCAGACCAGCTGTGCTATAAAAATAAATCCCCCATTTCTGAAAATGCTGCTTCTCTCCAGTAGAACAATAACAACGTGGCAGTTGGGACAGAGACGCGCAGGCTGGAGACGGAAGGGGGGGAATGGGTGTTGATAAAAAAAAAATCTGTGATGCTGTGAAACGTGACTACAGACCTGAGCATCCTACTACTCTCCCCATACCCCACCCAGGGCTTTCCCCATACAGGAAAGAGCACCCGCATAACAGGGAGGCTGAGCCAGGGAGCCTGTGCGTCTGCAGGCAATGGAGAAGGTGTTAAGTGCTTCCAGCCTGCTCACACCCAGCCTTGAACACATCCCTCATTGTTCACACTGGCCGGTTACTGGCATGGGCAGAGAAAAGAGGTATTGAATGGAGCAAAATATTTATCTTTCCCTAAATGCCACCAATAAGTGTCACTAGAGCTTAGAGCGCTGTCTTTAGATGGCTTAGCTTCTCACTCATTGGGAGCCAGGTCATCTAAGATTACAGTCCACCTCGGCCAGTTGCCAGGCTTGTATTCTAAGCACTCTGTGCCACCACGGCAGTTAATGGCTCTGTGCCTCAGTTTCCTCGTCTGTAAAAGATGATGTAAAAGGATGGCTTGCTGCATGACTAGCGTGGAACTGATGAGCCTATTCTGATGTCACTCAATCTTGGAGACAGCTATGGTGGGTTAGCCATCTCATGCTCACACACAACAGACTTCAACAACTGTGGGAAGTTTGTTTGATTTTTATGAGATTTATGCATTCCCAACTGCTCCCTCACTAAATCTTTGTCTGGGTTTTGTAAGCTCCAGCTTATCTTCCTCACAAAGTTCTTCATAGGCCAGCCACTCCTGCTGGGTCTCATCACAGCAAAGGGACACCTCTTCGCATTCTTTTTTCTTCCTCATTCTGTTTTCAATGTTCTTGCTTTCATGTCTCCCCTTCGAGTCTGTCTTTTTCCCCCTTCTCTGTTGCCTCCCACACACTCCATCCTTCCTGACTGAAAGTGCACTCAGTAGGGAATGCTGTGTTTAAGGCACTCTTCTGAAATTGTAATAACTTCTACTCTGGCATTAAATAAGTCCCCTCACAACTGAACTCAATAAATAAATAAATAAATAAATAAATAAATAAATAAATAAATAAATAAATAAATAAATAAATTTAAAGAAGGTCATCCAAAGACAAAATAGCTTTTACCCAGCAAGACTTTTAATAATCCCATTTTCCTTTGGGTCTTCATAAAAGAAGCAAGATCTAATCCATTAAAATGAGGGCATGGGTAAGAATAAAGAAAGCTCTTCTCAGTAGCTTGTAGTATACAGGGCTCCCGGCCATCAGAGAGAGAGAGAAAGAGAGTCTCTGGTACCTTCCTCCCAGCCCCCAAAGATGTTCTGATAAGTAGCGATTAGGTTCTGGAGAGAGCCAGTCCCCGAAGAAGATAAAGGCAATTGCAAATTACTGGACCAAATGATAATAATAATTGTGAGAATAAATGGAGGGAAAATAAAACAGATGTACCCTGAAGGCATAGTAGGAGCCAGAGATAAGGGCACAGGACAGATTTAGTGGAGAGAGGCTAGTTGAAGTCACGTAGGAGAAAATCCACGACCACCAACGGCTCCCTGATGACGGTGTAGTTTTCCATGTTGCCTGTGCTACTGATAAACAAGTATTTGGAAGTTACCTTTTCGAGTGAGAAGTAACAACAAATAATAAACAATTAACAAAAAGCCTCAGGAAAAAAAAACATGTTTGCTACTGCTAGGTATAACCATTGAACTTCATTATCTAAGGCTAGGGTGTCCTTAGAGATGTAGTTGGTCCACCTTGACCTATGCCCGTTATCCCAGGTGATGAATCTGTCATTTTAGACTCTATTTAATAGCAGTTGGTGATAAGAAAGGAAGAATAGTAGCTGGTGTTTAGTAATTTTCAGTAGAATGAATTTTTGATATGTGGTGATACTCTATTGTGATAAAGTAGTATTATTCTAGGTCGATCTTAATTCTTAATTGGAGAAATCTCATTGAAACTGACTGTTGGGACAGGCTCTGGGTTTAATCGCATAGGGCTTTCCAAGCATGGATGATGGGGAAGGATCCTTGGCCTCACATGCCTGGTGGCAAGGCAGAGAGAATAAGTCATCTGAACATAGAAGATGCTCAAGACTTGGGCTTTTGAGGTATAGAGAAGGAGGGATAGTCCCCAGCACTCCTGGTGTGGTGGTGAAGAAAGGTCCTGTATGGGTGAGACTTCCAGCAAAGAAAGCATTCAGTAGAAATGCTCACTGGGTTTGTATAGGGAAACTGTAGTTTTAAGATACATTGTTAGAAATAATTGTCAATAAAGTCAGAAATAGTGTCTTGGGCTTAATATGAGGCCCAATTTGCAAGGCCAGAGGGTTCAAGTTTCATGTGCTAACCAAGGAGGAACAATTGACATTTCAACCTAAGTTTTAGTTCACAAAAATAATATATATATATTAACTCCTCTTGCCTTCCTTTGGTTTTTGGAGAGACCTCAAAATTATTCTTCTTCTGTTTCCTCTCCCAAATGTCTGTTAAAATGGTCAGGATTTGTAATCCCAGATCTCTCATCAATGGCATCAAAACTGCATTTGCAATGAGGTCTGGAAAAGAGCGGACATAAATACAAACTAATGATATTATATTGGCTGCCCTATTGGAATTGCATTTGCTTATGATATAAGATGGCAAATAACAAGGTTAGCACAGGTGGCATGATTCGAGGTCAGGGGAGGTCATCACGTCAAACCTACATTTTTCCAACTAAATGACAGGTCATTTTTAGCATTCAGGTTGAAGCGGGGGAGGCCCAGTTTTGTCCTATGTGGGTTGGGAATGTGGAAGAAGAGGCTTGTTTCATTTCTTCTGCCTTCCTCGAACATGTGCTGACTTCGTCTGCACTTCTGATTCCTTGTCTCTCCTCCCATCCCAGATGGTTCTTTTATTCAGATTTTGAACTTTATCACGGTAAAAGTTCACGGGGATTCTCATTTGCTGAGCCTCCAGGAGTGCATTGCTCACTGCTACCAGGCCCCATAAACTGAGTAGATTGCATCCTTCTAGTTGCCTGAGGAAGTGGTCAAACAGCCACATTCCTGGGCTGATGGATTGGCTCATTTCTTCCCAGCTTAAGCCAAGACATGGATTTTATGAGACTGTCTTGTGACAGACTGAAGTCACTTTGAATAAAACAAAACCTAGCCTTGGTTTGAAGAAATAACTCTGAAGAAGATTATTGTGAGTTGGTGAGCAAAATTTGGCTAAAACCCCAAAGGACTTAGCTGGTCTGGGTGAGGGATTTGATGCTGCTGCTGCTGCTGCTGCTGCTGCTGCTGCTGCTGCTGCTGCTGCTGCTGCTGCTGCAGCACCTGGTTGTTTTTGGTTTTTTTTTTTTGTTTGTTTTTTTCCATGCATCCCTATTGTCGATGTGCTCACACAAGGAGCTGTGTATCCATAGTATTTATAAACAAGCAGCCTCACAGCCAGTTAGGAAGCTCACATGTGATGAAAAGAGACATTCAAACTCTCCATAACGCAAACTAGGCATGCTCAAGTAGAGAGCCTTGACTTTTGTTTCAGCCTTACCAAGTAAATGAAGCAAAGGGCAGCACCTTGAACACGTACATGCCTTGTTGTCTTGGAAGGAGGAGATGCCTTTGAATTTGAGGTCATGACAGATTATAGGAACTTTCCCTCACCTCATGGTATGGGTTTTGAATTCTAGAACTGGAAATAGCCTTTCAGAGAATAAGAGAAAGCCTCAGCATAGTGGACTGACTTACCCAAGGCCACACAGTGGGCCAGTGGTGACGTTAGTTCTGATTGCCAGGCCCTTTATTCTTACCCAGTGTTATCCCAGTTAACAGTCCAAAAGCAGCAAGTGATATGAGAAGGTTTCTAAGCAGGGGAAGAAGAGCTTCTTCTTTGCCTTCCTTTGAATAATTAGATGGGAGTAATGTTGAATTAAGGAAAGGGTGGAATTATGTTGTGAGTGAAGACTAGATTATAAAAGGTTTCCAAGGAAATGATGTAGTATACAGTCACCGTCAGATATACAGCAGCCCCTACATGCCTTAGGGGAATAGTTCTGCAAAACCAGCAGATGCCTGAAACCATGGATAGTGCCCAACTCAAGAGACTCCACTTTTTCCTGTACATATGTACCCATGACAAAGTTTAATTTATAAATGAAGCACAATAAAAGATTAACAATAGCTAAATATAACAATTATAATACTATGCCACAATAAAAGCCTATGTAGCCTACCAATCTACCTATCAATTTATCATCCATCTATCCATCTATCTACCTATCTATCTATCTATCCATCTATCTGTCTGTCTATCATCTACACATCATCTATCTGTAGTGAATGTACTCTTCTGTTGGTGAGGCTGTGTGCTATCATGTAATAAAGTGAATAGCTGAGAATGTCTTAAGGGTGTTAGGCTGCCACTGACCTCCTAACTATGTGTCAGAAGGAGGGTCATCAAGGTATGGCAATGTCTATGGCCACAAATAACTGAAACCACATAAGGAATAAATATCTAATATGCCCTCTTGTCTCTGTGGCATGTTAAAATCACAGAGATCCAAACTCATGGGTTTCCTACAGACCCAGGAGGTCCCAGAGAACCACATGAGAAATGAGAGCAGAGCCCAGAAGCCAAAGTGATTTTCTTAATTTTCTGTTGTCGTTCCCCCCCCCCCCCACACACACACACACTGGCATCCAAGGAGAGCTTCTTTTTTCCCTCATTGTACTTGGAATTCTGGTAGAATTTTCACCCAAGAGAAAATAGTGCTTCTTTAAAAACATGACAACTTCATACCTAATACACTTCACATGTTGAACTAAATGTATAAAAATGAGACTCCATTCCCACTCAGTAAGAAGTAAGCTTCTCCCGTCTTTTAGCCATTGTTAAATCTTCTACACACACACACACACACACACACACACACACACACACACACACACACACACACACACCCTTGACCTCACTACTTTCAAAGTCAGCCAACCACCAAGTATCCCTGTTTACGCTTTGTTTCCATTCAACTAAGCCAAGGGTCTGTGGTCTTCACCTGTTAGCTACATGACTCTGGCTATTGAAACCAACCATCAAAATTTCAATTATTTACAAGTCCTCAGCTCAGGGGGGCATGAGAGATGGCTTGTTAAGAGAATTTTATGCACTTAGGGAGAGAACTCAGATTCAGTTCCCAGCACCCACATGGTCACAACCACCTGTAACCCCATAAGAGTTCCAGGAGATCTGGTGATCAGTGCCTTCTTCTGGCCTCAAAAAACCCCAGGCATATACGTGGTACACATACATACATATAGGCAAAGCTCTCAGACATATAACACATATAAAATAAATAAGTCTTCAAAAAAAAAAAAAAAGACAAAATCCTCACCAGAGTCTGCCCTGAGTTTTATTATCAAGTTCAGGCAATACAATTTTCCTTTAAAACAATTCAATTTCCTAGATGGCAGACTAGATTTGTAAGGGTTCTTCTTCTGCTCCTTTTTAATATCTCCTAAATATCAAATATTACCAAGGAGCTTTGTCATAATTCAGGCTCTCTAAGAGGGCCTAAGCGAAAGAGTAGGAAATTCTTTAATCTTCCTTGAGAGGTGGTGGAGGGATGGAGGTGGGGCAGGAAATCCATAGGCAAACTTAGATGATGCTTGACTGATAGATCAGGGACATAGAAATTTAGAAAAGAAATGTATATTTGACATTTTATTTTTTAAATAAAAACACTTGAGTATTTACTAGGAGGGGAAGAAATTAAACTCTTTGTCTCTGAAAGTTATCTTTCTCTTCTCTAGAAGTTATGCATAGAGGCATCTCACTGGGCCCTTTCACCCACTGACCCCTGACCTGAGCAGCACCCCTCGGGCTTCCCTCCCAGGTGGATCTTGCTCCTTGTCTCTGGGAAATAAATTTACCCCAGGTGAAAGGTGTGCACCAAATAGTTGCAAAATGAAATCCCTGTCAACTCTCCAAACAGGCTCAGTGGCTGCGGCTTCAGCAAGGACTAGTGAGTGGCCTGTGTGTGAGATCGGCCTTAAGGGGTTTGCCCTTGAGTTCAAATGGTGTGGTGCCTCTGACACAAGAGAGAAAGCATTTAGGAAATTCTTCGGGAGCACAATAAAGACCTACAAAGTAATGGATGATCTAACCTTTTACAAGAAATTTTAGCTGATTCTTATTGGAGTAAGCTTGTACTTATAACATGCAAACCCCCCCACCTCAAAAAAAAAAACCTAAAAATGAAAAGATAATTATCAAGAAGAGATGTAGAAGGATTTGGTGTGTTTCCTTTACAGTTTTTACTCCTGTCTTTCAAGAATTCTGTTCTCTCCAAGAAAAATAGAGACAGAAATTTTAGTATTTATCTTTGTGGATATATGTCTGTGCAAATGATGTGTGATATTTTATGAGGGTGCAAATGTGTGTACAGGACTGAGCTTTAGATCACTGATATGTACATGTAATTGATGGGAGCTCAGTTTCTCTCTCTCTCTCTCTCTCTCTCTCTCTCTCTCTCTCTCTGTGTGTGTGTGTGTGTGTGTGTGTGTGTGTGTGTGTTTCTGAGTGTGAATGCAGTATAAGCAGGAATGCTCACTTATAAACATATGGATATTGGAAAAGTTATCACCCAACTAAGGCAGATGTTAACGAGTCCACAGATATTCCATTAAGTGTCTTGATTTTCTTCTGATAAAGAAATGATGGGGGTGGGAGACAAAGGAAAGCATTAGGGTTTTTCTTTTTCTTTCAGTTAATAAATTCCAACAGCAGGAGTGCAGACAATTGGCTACAGAGTATGGTAAAGTTAAACAAAATTTCTTTTGTGGGGCAGTAATTATGCTAAGCACAGATAAGAAATGAAACCTTTCTGTGAAGAAGTTTTGTTTTGTTTTGTTTTTTTTCCAAAATCCATTGCTGATCTGTGTGCTTGGTCAAATTGATGAAAGCTGCTCAAGCCTGGGGTTCAGGGGGTGGAGAGGAGAAAATGTTCTTTGAAGAGTAACTGGGGGAAGCAGAGGTAGGGGCTTGCATGATGGGGAACCATAAGGTATTAAACAGGAGCTCTGCTCAAATTTGCCCCATGAGTTTTAAGGCACAAATCATGTTTGGGGAATGAGGCTGGACAGTTTTCTACAAAAATGACTGGCCCAGGAGAGCACACTCTTTTCTCTGGTCCCTTGGCAAAAGCTAGTGATCTAAGTGCCTGCTGTAAGTACTCTCTTGTCTGCCTTTTCTGAGGGCTTCTACCAGCCCTTCACCCCCTGAAGCCAAGACTGATGGGCCACCATATGACCAGCTGCAAGATACTGGTGCCCTGTTGGGGGAGTGCGTTGGGAAGCCTGCAAAGCCTGCAGGCATGGGCTGCAGAGGTGGGGGAGGGGAGGTGGAAGCATCTGGGTAGAAGGGATGGACCCATTGTCCTCCAGGCCTGGGGAGGATGCAGGGTCATTAGGTAGAGGGTGATACGGTAGCTGTTAGCCCGAGGAAAAGCTCACTTTTGTTTTCCACCCAGTAGGAAATGGACCTGAATCCATTAGATTCTGGGCAGTTCAACCCTGCACAGTTTGAACCCTTGGAAGCTAGATGCCAAAAAAAAGGCTACTTGTGTGGATATGTGTCCCACCACCATTGTGCAGCATGCCTATCATTTATGCATTTAAAGGCTGTCAGGCTGGCAGTCTGCAGTAGAGGGCTGGAAGACAGTAATGCCAACAGACACAGGGGATGGTAAAGTGCACCTGTAGAGTTAAAAATGCATGACCCATTCCCTCTTTGAGGGAACACAGGAGAAAGACCCCCATCCTGGAGGGTGTCTGCTGAGCTGTAATACATAATTCACGGGGCCCATGCTGGTCCATGCAGATGGCGGTATTAAATCGTGATTGATGCTCAGAGACACACAACGCTCACGAAGGGCTCCAAGAGGCTTCAGAATATTTCCGTGTCTCTTGTGCCCCTCTTCTCTAACTGTGATATTCAGCAAACCCCACTATTTCCCAAGAACCCCTGCTAGGGATTCCAGATGTTCCCTCCTGGATAGATGAGACTCTTCAAATGTCATCACCTACCTTTTCTGCCTTTGAAGGTAGTCACTTCCTTTTGGCCCACTGAGACTGTTTGCCACCAACCGGGCACCGAGGAGAGGGGCAGCCAGTTCTTTCCCTGCCTCTGCCTTTTCATTAGCACCAGCACACTCTGGTGGCGATGGAGCCAGGGGGAAAGTAGGCAGAAAGCACAGAGAAAGGCGTCTGGTCAGCCCAACACAAAGCACCTTTGTAGAAATGCTAAGATCGGTGCCAGTGGATTCTCTGATACAGATTCTTCCATTAGGTGTATAATGAAATGAAAAATCAAATCTGTGGTATGTGGAATCCAGTGGTTTTTTGGGGGGTGGGGTGTCTTTAAAAATAAGCTGAAATCACTCTCAAGGGCCTGTTTTGGCCCAAAGCTGAAAGTCCCTCCTTACACCTCTTGTAATTGTTGCCAGGCTTGCTTGTGGGTTGGTACCACAAAACCACGTTCATCAGTTCTTGGAGCCCAGCTGCTGGCTGACTGTGCTGGACTAGGGAACACCCAATAAAGTGAGAAGATTTATGGGACAAAGATAGAGCTGGAGGTTTGAAGGAAGACAGACAGGAAGATGGCCAAGAAAGGAAGACAGGAAAAGGCAGGGAGACTTCTTAAGAGTACACTCTTATTTTATAATCTCCAGCCTTGTAATTGGAATATTTATGACCATTTTCTGGAGAGAGAGAGAGAGAGAGAGAGAGAGAGAGAGAGAGAGAGAGAGAGAGAGAGAGAGAGAGTATGTGTGTATGTGTGTATGTGTGTGTGTGTGTGTGTGTGTGTGTGTATGTGTGTGTGTGTCTGTTCGGGTGGCTATGAAGAGTGAAAAGCTGAAATAATCTGTTCTGCCAAATGATTAAATAGGTTCATCTCCTGGACTGCCATAAAAAGTAGTCATGATCAGCCACTGGGAGGGAGGGGAGGCCAAGGGATGCTGCTGGAGCATCTCTCAAGTTCTCTGGTGGTGTTGCTTTCTCTTCCAGACCCACCCTGTGGAGGTCGGCTGAATTCCAAGGATGCTGGCTACATCACCTCCCCAGGTTACCCTCAGGACTACCCCTCTCATCAGAACTGTGAGTGGGTCGTGTACGCCCCTGAACCTAACCAGAAGATTGTCCTCAACTTCAACCCTCACTTTGAAATTGAGAAACATGATTGCAAGTAAGTAAGCACAAGCCTTCTGACTGAGGGCGCGTATATCTGGCCACTGTCCTCATATTTTGTCCTTTTTGTCCATAAAGGGCATCATGGGTCCCAGCTACAGGGGGACACATAAACATGGCATTACCTTTTAGGAGGGGTAGGGTGGAGTGATTCCATGGGACTGTGCAGAACCTTCTGGAATAAGGTACAGAAAACAGTGGTGCCCTGTCTGCAAAAGTTGGACAGTGGAGAGAGTTTCCATGGGGGCAGGAAGTGGGCCCCCATTTTTTGGCTCTATGATTTACCTCCCCTTGGAGAGCTTCCCCCATTTTAACTGCTGCTGTATCAGGGAGCCCCACCAGCTTCCCAAATAAAATAGTGGCTGGATCCTCAAATATATTCAGCACTGGGGATCAGCATATTGCATTCTGAGGGGGCTGCTCATTGCTTAAAAAGCCTAAGAAATACTGATCTGATGAGTGCAGGTTTAAGACTCCAATTGATTCTTGATGTCTAGGCTGCACAAGTTACTATCAAAGATACAGGTATGGATTTGTTCTACAAACACAGTTCTAATTGCTCTACAAATAATTAAGCCGCTCTATTCTCACTCTGAGAAACCAGTGCCGTCCTGACTTCCATTTTAACCCGGGAACATTAAAACACAGAGAGGTTAAGTGGGTAGCTCAAGGTGACTCAGCCAAACTTGACATCTGTTCAGCCATCTTGGAAATGCAGACAGCTAGACCACTGCTTTCGAGATGCTTGGGTTGGGAAGCAGCGAGGGTAAGTCATAGAGAATACAGATAGACTGAGTCGCCATTAAAGAGTGTCCTCTCAAATCAAAAGCGAAAGCGTTCAGTTCAGAAAAGAATGACTGCTCTGGTCTTTGTACCCTAAGTTCTGGTAAGTGTTCAATCTTCACATGATGACTAGGCATTCTAAGCGTTATTGTGACCAAGGACTTAGGAGTCCTGAATAAGGGGATGGCTTGTGGGACAGGTATAAAAGAGCAGGCGATACTCCTGGCCTCCTTTGCAGATCAGACTTCTGTCCAGGCAGCTCTTCCTCCGAAGGAAAGGAGGGTTGTCTGTAACTAGGGCTAAACTCTGAGGCCTGGTGAACAGCTGTCATTATTACCCTCCCAGGACCACTTTGCACCTACAGAATAGTTTCCTTTTAACAGGAGGTAGTCTGTGTTGAAAACCAAAGAGATTCCCGGATGGATGCCACATATGACCAAGAGTCACGGGATGGGGTTTCTAATAAGCCAGTCTTGGCTGCCTGGGTGACATAGCCTATCAGTTCCCCTTTGTATTACACAGACACACTGGACACATTGACTCAGCATCCCGGGTGTTTCCACTTCCCCAGCAGTGAACTTTCCAAAGAATTTGGGTTAGAACAGTTTCTGTAAAAGGTATTTGGGGTCCAGGAACTAAGGCTAAGGCTGCAGAAGGTTGGCATTAACTGAAGCATAATGTACAAGGGTGCGTGAGGATGAGCTCAGAGAAATTTGACTAAGCACCTCTCTGGATGGAGGGCCAAATTGGTTCTGCTGATACCAGCAAAATCTCTAGGGTAAATTGCTAAGAGGCCATTTTATGGATATTCACGATGACAGAGGGAACGGGCCCAGCTTTTTGAAGTTTGGATGCAGATGGCAACGAGCAAACTCTCCAAATAATTGAGAAGGACTAAAGGAAGCACCCTTTAGCCCCAGGACTCATCCCCCAGGGTGGGGAGAACCTGGTGTGGATCCTCCCTCAGTCAGCAAAAGGGACACCACCCTCACCCTTGCTGCTGTCTAAAGAGAGGAAATAGGCAAGTTACAGGCTATCTCCCAGCTTCTCAGCCTTCCTAAGCGGTTTCCTGTTTTCTCCTGCTCTCCCGATCCATGCTGCTGGCTTCAACCTAAAAGGTCGAAGAGGTCAGAAAAAAATCTTTCTGAAACTTATCCCCACCGCACCTCCCACCCCTCCCCTCACCCCTACCCCTTCACACCCCCTGGTGCCAAATTGTCGGCAAGGATCCTCTAGGGTTAAGTTTCATCCACTTAGCCTTGCTCTCCGGGCTCCCTACCCCCCCCCCCCCCACTGCTCCCCATTCTCTGTCTCTCTCATTAATTTTTATATTTAGAAGGCTGTGTCTGGCCTCTCAGCCTCTCCCTCATGATCATTTGCATGCCGAAGAAGGGGCTTGCCTCTCACCATGCCTCACTTGACTTTCTTGGGAAAGGAACACTTCAGCTCCTTAAGTCCTGGAAGTTACATCTCACTCTTAATACTCTTTACAGCTCCACTTCCACACTGCATTTTTTTTTTTTTTAACCAATGAGGTTGTGGGTTTGTAGAGCATTTGCTACCAAAGGAAACCAGCCTTTCTATGCATCTTGGGAACATGTTCAACTGTCAACCTTGAAGCTTATGTGTTATACTTCTCCCAACAGAAAACTGCCTCAGCTGCCCTTCTGTGGGTGGGCAAGAGCTCTTAGCACAAAGGGGAAGTGAGGAAGAAAGGCAGCCTCCATGCCTGCCTGTTATTTTCTCTTCTTCTTTCTGTACATGGAATTAGCCATAAAAATTGTTCTCTGACCTAAGACCAGAGCCCTGATAGAAAGGATTGTTCTGGTGTGTGGCACCTGAACCTTTGTCTTTCTATATATTGAAATCTCCATCCCAAAGGTCAAGGCTGTTACTGAACAAACCCAGACAGATCTTTTCCTAACCACTGCTCTTTCATTTTATTCCACTGAAGCTTGCTGTCTGCTTGGAAAATTTCACTCACAAGCGTCAGCCGTTCTGTGCCAGTGCAATCCAAAGCCACCCTCTCTGTCAGCCTTGCCTGCCTCCTCCCTCAGGCTGTCCACAGGGAGCCAAACCCTGAGCACCAGCATGCTGTCCTGGGGACTAGGTAGCAGCCACAGGCAGAAGCAAAGTCTGCTGTGGCATTGCCAGCTGCCTGTGTTGAGGGACAAAAAGACAGGACTCAGGGCTGTCTGGGCAAACAGAGAGAATCCAATTCATTCCCCCTGGGAGCAGAAGATACCAGGAGGCTGCTGCTTCTGCAGACAGAGAAGCCATTCGCTTGAGTCATCAGCCAGAGGGTTCAATGTTATGGTTTTAGAAATACACACACAAGGCTGAGTATTTTTCCATTTCTAAAGTTTGAGCTGTATGTATTCTTTAAGACACTTACCAACATGCCAACAGCTTATTCATCAGTCTTCAAGCAGGTCCCTCTCTCTCTGACTCTCTCTCTCTCTCTCTCTCTCTCTCTCTCTCTCTCTCTCTCTCTCTCTCTCTCTCTCACACACACACACACACACACACACACACACACACACACCATTGTAGAGGCCCAACCAAAGATAACTAAAATCAAGAGCTAGTTCCTGGAAAGAACAAGTGCTTACCAAATATATCTTGAAAATATTTTAGGGAGTCCAAAAGCCACAAGGAAGCCATGGAAGTACATTTCTTAGACCTCACATAAAAGTCTACATAGATTCAGAACAAAATTACCTCATTCATGTCAAAATGAGCACTATCAGAAAAAGCTGCTTTTCCAGGTGAAGTTCCTTTGTAAAAAGTCCCAGAACATCTTCAATCACATGCCACACTTCCCTGTTTGCTCAAAGTCAAGTAAAATGTCCTCTTTGGAAGTGATGTTAAGGATGTGTGCACCTGAGTGCAATACCGGAAGAGGTCAGAGGAGGGTGCAAGATCCCATTGTTAACTGCCCCATGTTGGTGCTGTGAACCAAGCTCATATCCTTAAGAGGAGTTTGTTCTCTTAATCACTGAGCCACTGAGTTTATTGAGAATTAAACTTCTAAGTCATCATTTTACCCCTTCCTCAAAACCATGACAACAGCTACTTTGTTGTACCTCGTTTATGTCAACACAATAAGTTAGCAAGTTAGGCATATTAAACGCCTTTGCACTATGTCAGGAAACTTGAGGCTTTTTCTCCTGGTATTCTTTTTTTTTTTTTTTTTTTTTTTTTTTTTTTAGTTAATGTATATTTTATGTATGAGTGTGCTGTGTATGTGCTGTGTGCCTGAAGAGAGCACCAGATATCAATCTAGATGGTTGTGAGCCACCACGTGGTTGCTGGGAACTGAACTCACGACCTCTGGATGAGCAGCCAGTGCTCTTAACCACTGAGACATCTCTCTAGCCCCTTCTCCTGGTATCTTGCTGTCAACTCTTGTTAAGGGGAGCCTTTCTCCGGTAGCCTCCCTCTTCTGACTTATTCATTTATTTATTTACATGTATCAATTTTGCTGTAGAAAATCTTTGCTTCTATGCTAAAGATTAGGGCCGAGGGTTCAAATTTTCAACCCTAAACCAGTGCAAATTCAAGGAAGGCCAACATTTGTTCTTTGCTTTATTTGGTCAAGGTTGCAGTAAAGTAAGGGCTGCCTAAAGACTAACCCCCTCCCTGACTGAGTATAACACAGCACCTATAGTTCTCAGCGCTGGCTTAGGTTCAGTAGCTTCTGCTCTCCCCAGTCTGCTACATTCTGGATATGGCTATTTGGCCTCTGGCCAAGTGTCCTAGTTAAACAAGATACTCTTGTGTTTACTTAACTTCAGAGGGGTCCTCTGAGTCTTAGAAGATGTGTCTGTCCCTCTCACAGTAGGTGACTATATATTAAAACAAGTAGCAGATTCCTAGGTTGATAAATTAACAATGATGCTAAACAGAAAAGAAACCAGATCTCAACAATCTGGTCCTTCCCCACTGAACAATTAGTGTTTCCCTGTACCCAGTAAACATCCAACATTCCCAGCACCGGAACACAGCGTTGCTCTATAAGAAGACTCCTGAGCTCCCACTACACACGATGGTCTTCCTGCCTCTCTTTCCCTGGGCTCCTTGCCTTTTATTAGCCCCTGCTCTGAGCCACCTTGATTTGATCATCTATTCCTATGGAGTCACCTCGTGTTCTGAGTGGGGAAGCTCCCCAATGGCACAGACCATCTACTCCATCTCTGAACTGTAACACCTAGGCCTGGAGGGATCTGAGTGGGTGTGTGCTGAAGCTATTTTACTGATGCTTTGCCATTGATTGTGACAGGGCCTAGGTAAGTGTGATGTAAACTGTGTTGGAGGGCAGGCAGGTCTTTTTTTTTTTCCATCCTTCCATCAGAGATTATGAAGTAGTGACAAAATGTAGTAAAAAACCTAGGCTATAAATGTGACTAACCATTCAGAGTTGGGTTTGTCCCCAGCAAAATGACCATAAGTGATTCAGTCTGTGCCCAGGAAATGTTTCACAAGTATCTGCTAGTGTAAAGCTTGAGGGCCAGTTTTGAAGATATGAAGATACTATCCACTTTGACCTGGTAGACCTTAAGGTTCCAAAGTAGGAGGTGATGAGGTCAGGCTGCCCCAGCTGGCAGAGTACTTCTGAGCCTGTCAGTAGGTTGGCACTTTGCAGTCTCTGTCTCAATTAATAAGGACAGGAAGGTAAATGAAGTGACTACCCCTCTTTCCTGCTTGCAGATAAAGAAACACGGCCTCACAGGGCTCAAGCAAGTGACCTTAGGTCCTACCCTCTGAAGATCTGGGAAGGGATTTGACCCCTACTTTTCAATCTACATTCTTTACTCTGATGCTGTCTGCCTTCTCCTCCCCCAAGCTGTGTGTAATGACTGTGGAATGATGGGAGCCTGGTACATGAATCCATAGTACTTCCAGCGTAGGCTAGAAAATCAGGGAGGGTCCCCAGAAGAGGTGCTTCCTATACCGACCCTAGAGCAGTTAGCCAGGCAAAGGAAGATGTGTGTGGCTAATTATCCAGGTGGAGGGTGGCACACTGAACAGCCAGAAGTTCTGGGAAGCACAGTCATAGACATGGCTGACCTCCATTTCCTTCCCCATGAGTACTGTATGGGTAAGAGCAAATGATGTTGCCCTTGTGACTTGTTGATATAAACCCTCTTCCTGGCAAAAGGTGCCTGATGGGGCTCCTTAACTCTGTTTCCTGGCCGGGCGACTTCCAGGAGCTTCTTAGGAGAGGGACCCAGGGCAGGAAGCAGGAAAGGGTGAGATTATGGGGCTTTGTGGCTCCCACCCTCCCCACTATTATAATGACTCTAGATTCGTGCCCTGTGTCCAGATGTCCTTAGTGTAAAGCCTGAGAGTGTGGTCTGCTTTGGAAAAGTCCAGGTAACAAGATGGATTTAGTCTGCATCAACTTGTTCCTACACAGACTCTTGTCTTTGAGCAAGAAACCAAATTACCCAATTGGAGGTGTGGCTTCAGCAGGAGAGGGGGTTGCCTGAAGTCAAAACAGAACCAGTCTCTGTGGTGCAAGAGGCTGCCATGTGCTGGCTGAGGAGAGACCCTGATTACTCATGACATTGTGACAGATTTACTGCCTGCCCACCACAGAAATATTCCCATTTTCCGAGGACCCAGTGAGCATTAGTATTTTTCTATATTGCAACAAGCCTCCTAATGGCAGAAACAGAACTACCTCGGGGAGTCTGGCGCCATAAGAGGATCAGGCCCTTTAGCCAGAGCCCAGCTACCAGCTGACCCATCCATCCTCCACAACCTTGACCAAGGACTCCCTCTGCCCGGCAACTTGAGCTCACCCAAGAAGTGGGAAAAACAACCCAGATTGTTCTCCTTCTCTTTGCAAGGTTAAAGGGCAGTTGGGACAACAGTTATTTTTGGCTGTTTGTTTTTAAATACTCAATGTTGCAATCGCGAAGCTCTCCATGCAAGAGAGCTTCACTGCGGCTGTCTTTCTGAACAATGCATTTTATCTTCTGATTGAGAAAATCACTTGAGATTTTATCATACACTATCCCCCTTGCTCTGCCTCTCAACCCTGGCACCTTCTTGAAAGCTGGAGATCCCACAGGGCCAGCACCTCACCCCATGTAACTCCGTGTAATTCTCCCATCTAATTACGCTGGCAGGCTGTCTTAAGAAATTCAGAGGGACAGGGAAACAGATAAGGTGTGTAGGGATAAGGAGAGGACGGAGATAACATGTCAGGACATTAGACTTCTCTACAGAGGGATTTGTGTTTTCCTGTAGTCATGAGTCCTGTAGGAAAAAATCCCCTTTTTGTTTGTTTTAGAAGTGGGGAATCTAGACCTCAGTGGGAAACACTCAAGAGATAATTCCATTTTCTATTCCTGCCTAGATAAATTATCACACACTCACAGCTCTTGTCTCACTTTTTAGAGAAGGAAAAAATAGTTCATAATCGCCCTTCATTATGAGACCTTTGGCTCACAACCCATCCCAGTTGATTGCAGAATAGATGGCTGTATTCAATTTACATAATCAAAAAAAAAATCCTGGAAGAAAAATCCATCAAAAAAAAAAAAAGTTAGCTGGGTCAAAATTAAACTTTAAGAAACTAAGAAATAGACCCAGATATGGCTTATGTTTGAAAGAACCCCTTGATACAAGAGAAAGCACACAATTTCTTAATGCACTTCTGTTTCATGGCTTTGTAGTGAAGCACTCTGGCAGTCGTATGAATTTTTCATCTCTGTATGTTAGAGGCCCAGATGTATGTTTGTGGGGGAAGATTATCAGTTAGACAATAGCAGACATTTATGGCACTCTCAAAGGCATCAGATACTATCTACATTTACCTCCCGTAGCAAGCCATGGGCCCACGACCAGTATCATTCCCACTGACCAGAAGGAAAAGCTGAGGCCTTTGGGAGAGCACAGGAGGGCACAGGAAGCCTCCGTATGCCTGTTTCCCCTGCTGACTGCTTTAGACAACCCCTGCAAACCTTTCCTTTCCTCTTTTTATAACCTTGTTCAGCCTTCTTCCTTTCACTTGGGCACTTGTGGATGCTGCAAGGCAGTCAAGGAAAGAGAGGGAGGTCTTTCTAGGTCTTAAAGGACAAGCTGGAGGCCTGATTCAGTCAATCAGTCTCCATCTGCCTCCTGCTCCCCAGGACTCACACACACACATACACAGGTGAAACACGCATGCCCACCACCCTCTTTGGGTCCACCACCATCACCTTTTCTCTCCATCTGGAATCCAAAGATGTGAAGGCCAGTAATGGAGTGTCAGCGGAAGTAATTGACTCCTCACACACAGAGAATGCTCCTGCCTTCAGTGTCAATGGAGCTGAACCAGATTCTGGGCGGGTGAGCGAGACATGTAAACAGTTCAGGGCTGAGCTGTCAGGGCCAAGCCAGACACGGTGAAGAGTGAGAGAGAAGGAGAACCATGGAACAAATAATTGTTTTATTGGAAAAGAAAGCAGTAAATAATATTTCAGCCCAGGATGAAGGCAGTGTAGGAGCCGAAAGAGGCGAGGTACAGGTTTGAATGGAAGACTTTTTCTTTGTCTCCAGGTAGGAGGTTCCTACCTGCTCCCCTCCCCATTCTCCTACTATCATCATTAAGATAATTACCGTAACAATTACAGTTGATGAGCCCTCTGGTTTATGGAATACCTTTCATCTGAAAGTTCAAAGTAATTTATCTGTGTGTCATCCTCTGAGAACTGTAGGAGAGTGACAAAGTCTTATTATTATTATTATTATTATTATTATTATTATTATTATTATTATTATTATCATTTGGGGTGGTCTCCTCAGTATACTGAGGTCCTGCCACATAGAGATCAGGCAGCTGGGTTAAATGCTGGGGAATGAATTTCTCTTCGGGAGAGGGCATCTCCACTACTATAACATCAGGCCTCTTGTCCACATGTGTCTCTTACAATTCATCCCTTCCCCATGCTATAGGGGTCCCACTGGTCACTACAACATGATGACCAGCGAGCCAGAAGATCCACACACAAAACAAATGGCCTGCTTATGGCTTCAGAATAAATAACTGTCTTTTAGGTCTGACCCTTACTGTTTTCATCTAGCCTGGAGACTCCCCTGCAACCTGCCTCTCTCAAACAAGTTGGTGTACTTTCTAGACATATTTCTTCATGGTCCAGTGAGACTGTCTGACAACACCCTTTGTTCCTAAGTGCTACTCCCATGGCCACAAATCCTGTATTTTAACCCAAAGGAGAAGGTCTGCTGTGCAGCAAGGCCAGGGCTGTGACAGGCAGTCCTGACTCAGACTGGCTTTGCTCTTAGGACCAGCCACAGTAGTTCAGGATGCATATCAGGGCACAGTGTCCAAGTGGCCCTTTGAGAGGAGGAAGCCGTTCCAGCTGACTAGCCAGCAAGGGCTACATTCAGAATCTCCATCCTGGCGTAGCAATGGCCTCTTCCTGCTTGGACATTAGTGTGTGACTGTTATTTCCACACCCCGGTGCTTTCTGCATAGTAGTGACAACTTCACCCTAGCCAGAGGAAGTTCTGACTTTTGTAACCTGAAGCACCAATGGAATAAGATCCAAAATCGGGCTGTCACACCTGCCACCTGCTCCCCAACTGTCTCTGTCCTAGAATTCTTCATGCAAGTTTATGTCTTCCAAGTTTTGTTACAGAGTCTAGAGGGATATCAAAATGACAGGGGCCCTATCCCTGCAGAACGCAAATGAACTTTGACACAATGATTGGTTCCCAGGTGTCTGGCACTTGTTCCCAGCAGGCTTCCATTTTTTCGGACAGATGGGAGGTTATGATTTCTCTCTTACAATTGGCTCCTCCGGGAGGCAGAGTTAGTGAGTTTCTTACCCAGAGGGAGCTGTTCTCTCAGCCAAATGAAGGGATGCTGCCAGGACACCAGGGTCCCAGGATGACGTGCTCTAATTTCCCATCAATGACTACCAGTTGCTTTATGCCCCTAGTCCCAGATCCCAAGAGGCAAAGAGGTATGAGCCCTGTGCCCATTTATGAGGTGAGGCAAGCCAAGGCAGGACATCATGACAGACCCGGGCTAGCATGAGACAATTCAGCAAGCCTTGGTTCTGTTGGGTACCACTTTCAACATCAGAATATAAGTTGCTGCTGCCTCTGGGAAAAACATAAGTGGATGTAAACCATGGGCTCTTCTTACCTACTCATTACTGATAATCTGGCATTATTATGAAATGCTAGCAAGGGATTCTTGAAGTTGACACCAAAGGATGGAGATTCTGTAATCATAGAACAACTAAAGGAAGCTCTGACAATCTTCGGAAAAGAGGCGGCTCCAATCCTTCAGCTTTGCCAGTTGCCTAAAAAGAATCCCTTACATAAGCAAATGTCTTCCATCCAAAGGGCCTCCTGAGTGCTCCCTGGTGTAGAAGTCTAGCCCATCAGTGGTTATGGGACCTCAGGAATGCACCTTGCTGGGAAGGCAGGACAGTGAGGGAAGCAGCGTACACCTACAGGGTCAGGGCAGAAGTGTTGGAGGCTTTGTTGTACACCCTTCATCTTCTGAAAGTTATCCATAGCAAGACTTATCAGACACTGGGTCTGGAGCAGCCTGCTTCCTCATGTTGAGAGTGTTCTTGGCAGCCTGCAAGCCAAGGAACAATGAGATCCCGCGGCCTCTACATCATCCCAGGGCTTCTGCGGAAAAACAAGCGGCAATTATAAATAGATGGTATTTGCAGTTTCCACTTTCTTGCCTTCAAGGTTTTTTAGAATAATTCCTCCAGTTTGTTTTGGGTTGTTCTCTGCACATATTTCCTTTGCTGGGTGGTCAGATTTCCTCCCTTCTAATGAGCGTGGTGACCCTGGCTGGGAGGAGACTGCAAACAAAAAGCTGCAAACATCAGAGATTTATAGTTTGAAGAAATGGAGGAAGAAAATGCACTGCAAACAGGTGTTGTTGAAAGGGCCCTGGGCCTGATGCAAACATGCAAACACTACTAGAGTGTTGTGGAAAGGGCCCTGGGCCTGATGCAAGCATGCAAACACTCCTAGACTGTTGTGGAAAAGGCCCTGGGCCTGATGCAAGCATGCAAACACTCCTAGACTGTTGTGGAAAAGGCCCTGGGCCTGGTGCAAACATGAAAACAGTACTAGAGTGTTGTAGAAAAGGCCCTGGGCCTAGTGCAAACACGAAAACAATCCTAGGGTGTTGGAACATTGACGTTTTAGAGGTACATGAGTAATGATGATAATACAGTGGGGACAACATCTGCTCAGTGAGACTGATTGCATATCACCTGGTGCACTGAGCTGATTGTGTATCTCCCCTCAACCGGCTCACACTCCACTGCTCAGGATACAACCAAAGAGAACTGGAGGTATGAGTCAGTGGTAGTGTAGCACCATTTAAAGATAGACTGTCTTTAATAAGTACGTAGATAGGTAAGCAGGTAGTAGACAGGCCAGTAGGCCGACAGACAGATAAGTACGTAGGTAGGTAAGCAGGTAGGTAGACAAGCAGGTAGGCCGACAGACAGATAAGTACGTAGGTAGGTAAGCAGGTAGGTAGACAGGCAGGTAGGCCGACAGACAGATACATAAATGCATGCATACATACATATATAATGCATAGACTAAAGAACTTTCCTCACTGGCGATGTAGCCCAGTTGGTAAAATGTTTGCCCAAAATGCTCAAATCCCTGGTTCATTTCCCAGTATTCCATAAACTGGACATGGTGGTACACCTGCAGCATCCCCCCATTCCATACCCCACACTTAGGAGATAGAAGAGAGCAGATCAGAGTTCAAACCCATTCTCAGTTATGTGTATCACTCAACCTGAGCTTCATGAGGTCCTGTTTTAAAAGCAAATGAAATCTAGTAAATGAAAGATAAGTGACTTTGAACCTGTGTCTGGCAGCTTGGACCCAGAGCCCAAGCTCAGAACTTCAAGACTGAAATAAATCTCAGAAACTCGAGGCCATGGATTTATGCCAGTGATAGATGTGTAGAAATCCAACCCTGAGGTTGACAGCACTGTGACTGTAGTGATGCTATAGCTGTGGTTGTTCAGGGTATCTTCTCTGTCTCCAGGATGGTGTGTGTGTGTGTATCTGTGTGTGTGTGTGTGTGTGTGTGTGTGTGTGTGTGTGTGTGTGTGTGTCTGTGTGTGTGTGTGTGTGTGTGTGTGTGTGTATACAACTCATCTCTCACCCAGAATTACTACTGTTAATTGCCTTGTTAATGTGGTGACTGTAATAAAAACAACGGGTCTCGGGCATCTGGCTCTTTGCCGGACCTGAAGTATACCTTTCCAGTTGGTTCCCAGAGGTAGGGCTGTTATTATTTCCATTTTATAGATGAACAACTGAGTCTGGCTAGGTGCCTCATATTCAGTTTCACTGTAGCTAATGCCACAGACCAACTGGCTTTGTCCTCAAAGTCCACATGGTACACTCTCTTCCCGGAGTGCATCATACTCTTTTGAACATGGATCTGTGTAATAGAAATTTCAGGTTAGTCTTGTCACAGTCTGCTTCCCAAGAAAAATATGCCTGCATGGGAAGACACAAAACTTCAGTGTATGATTACAGAGGCTTCCCAGTCCACTGTAACTCCTGTATGAACCATATTGGAGATCTGAGGACTTTCTAAAGACTATGGATATGTCGATGCCACTTGAAGCTCTTCTGAATATACTGGATACTATTTTCTCACTCGATGGGCCATATGTTCACATTTGGGTGTACACACGCTTATAAAAATACTGCACTCACAGAAATTAATATGTTATCCCATCTGAACACTTAGAAGCTGCATTTCCACTGGGCAAATCTGGAAGCCTTGCATTTCAAATCTGCTCACGGTTCCCGCTGGTGATCTATTAATCTTGGCACATGCTGCGGGCTTTGTTCAATCAGGATGAGTAAGTAAAAAGAGCAAGAATCTGGGAAGTTGCTTCCTACTTCTGCCCATTTTATAGAAACCTCAAAGTGGAAGATCGCCCCACACTCCACCTCAGCAGCCCCTCTCATGCCTCTGTGTTGTGACAGTCTAGTGTGTCCAGAGAATGAAGAAAAGGGAAGAAGGTGAGGTCCATGTGCCATGGGTTCAAATCTCACCTCTGACTTTGCCTCTTTGTGACTTTGGACTCTCAGCCCGAGTTTCCAGGTTTGCTTCTGCAGATGAGTGACAACCGTGACCAACCCAGTCTATATTACATTAGGATTAAATGAAATAATATCTAACCTGGTGGGTATGGCCCCAGAGGAACTACTCAATAAAATATGGTCACATTCCATTGATTTACTTCTTAAATGAGTGGTAACAATGAAAGGTCGAAATTCAAAGAAATAAAATACACCTCTTTAAAAAGAGCTAATCAGATAGCAAGACAATTTCTCGGTAAAGGCTGGGCCCAAGAAGCAGGTGGCCTGGCTCTGGGCCTGTGTTGGCCAGAGACCTCGACATTGTGCGGACCCACCCTGCAGCCTCCATGTGTCTTGGGCAGCTTCTTTGTTGGGAGTTTTTAGGAGCTGTAAGCGGCTGTGATGGCATTTCCTCCAATTTTCCCTGCAGGTTTTAATGTAAGGATTAATAAGACAGTGTTTGTAGCTGTCTTTGAGCTTCCTGGAAGAAAGGCACTCCGGGAGGTGGTAAATTCTCTGGCCTGGATAATCCACTCATGAAATATGGAACTTTGAAAGTGTGAGAAAAATCTCCAATCACTTTGACAGCATTTTAATTATAGTTGATTTGTTTGCCACTAATAGTGAAAATGCTGTCA
This sequence comes from Phyllotis vaccarum, assembly GCA_033318265.1. Lineage (NCBI taxonomy): Eukaryota > Metazoa > Chordata > Mammalia > Rodentia > Cricetidae > Phyllotis > Phyllotis vaccarum. Next base: position 13,893,661 of record JARWLC010000007.1, read on the forward strand.
GCAGGATTTGAGATGTTTCTTCTCCACAAAATGTTATATTTCATGTCTTTGTGTCACGAAGCAGTATTTAGGTTTTCACATACAACCAGAATAGCTCAGTGGATGTGGCGGGGTGCAAAGGCAGAAGAAACACCAGGGAAAGCATCATTCAGATAGGCAGTATCAACTGCAAATTCCTTTTTCATTTATCCCTCAGCACACAGGGATTCCGGTGTGTGCCGAGGACCCCAAAATATCTACAATTGAAAAGCCAAATCTGGCCTCACCCTGCTTCCACCCTAGTGCAAGAGACAGAGCTAAAGAATAGACAAGCTAATCCTCTCCATGAGGAGATAAGCAAAGGAAGGGTATGCCACCTGAGAGGAAGCTCAGGGCAGGTCTGAAAAATAGGACTGGCCACTGACAGGGCTTATGTACGTAATGAACACAAAAAAGAAAAGGGTCAAGGGCCCAGGGGTTGGGAACACTCTTTGTCTGTGTCATAAACATCTGTGGGGCAAGCGGCCTTAAGGGAGCCAGTGCCCACCCCCGAAAAGCCTGATTTCTTTGGGTGCAGGCACCCCTGTGTTTAGATCCAAATCCTGAGGTTTGGTCCCAAGGATGCTCCCTTTGGTATATTCCCCTTCCCCTAAAGACATCTGTGTACCCATAAAGGCAGACAAGACCCAGGCTAGACCTTAAACTGCTCTGAACAAGGGCCTAAGCCAGGGCAATCTTCAGCACTTCCAGCAGTAGCCAGCCTTGCCTGGGTGACCTCCTGGGAGAGAGATGGATGCCAGAGTGCCTCTTTCTGTGTGTGCCAAGTGATAGGAGGGGACAGATGAAACTGCTGTTCTCTCTCTCTCTCTCTCTCTCTCTCTCTCTCTCTCTCTCTCTCTCTCTCTCTCTCTCTTCTCTCTCTCTCTCTCTCTCTCTCTCTCTCTCTCTCTCTCTCTCTCTCTCTCTCTCCTCTCTCCTCTCTCTCTCTCTCTCTCTCTCCCTCTCTCTCTCTCTCTCTTCCCCTTGGACTCTGAAAATTAATTTCCCTGTCTAGATTTCTATGCCACCCTCCACCCATGAGAATTTGAAGGGAAGGAATAAAGACTTTGAAGCTGAAAGGGAGAGTACAGGAAGCATTCTCTAGACAACACCGCCCATGCAGCTGTGAGAAGCCACACACAACAGTAAAGAAAGTACTCGGGGACCATTTTAGAGAGAAAACAGGAGTGAGGTATAGATGGCTACTTTGGCTTGGGGGGAAAATAAATAACCAAAATAATAAGAGGTAGTGTTAAAGCTTCGAAAGGAATTTTTTCATTTGAGAGAGATTATGAATAATGAAATGCAAACACTGTAGTTAATATGTCTGTTAGCTGCTTTGTATTGGCTTCTGGGAGGCAGTAATAGGCTGGGGGAGAGGGTAGCTTTCAAGTCATCCCATTTCACTGTCCTTGGGGTGAAACTCAAGTCTGCACCCCAGATTTTTTGATCAAACAAACCCTGGAGATTCAAGGCTACTCGCAAAGCCTGTATTTATTCCAAAGCCACAAACTTCCTGAGCCTCCTCTGAGCCCTTCCCAAATGAACCTGACAACATTGAAATTTCTAAGGAGATTTGCTCCAGCTGCAGCAAATCCCTAATAATAAAAAATTTCCCCAAATGAGTCTGTCACACAGGAGGTAAATGAGACATTCTGTATGAAGTCAGCGTGTCACTTGGAGTGTGCCCTTTATAGCAAAAGCCCAGCCAGAAGGCCACATGGTTAAGTGAGACTTGTCCACAGGGTGCAGCCAGGACCCTGGAGGGAGAAGGTACTGGCCTGCCAACTTATAACTCATGGTCCTGTCTCCCTCATACATATGTGACAAAAAAGTCCAGCTTCCCTAGGAAGTTCAAGAAATGGCTGCTTGTGCTTCACAAAGCAGGTTCATGGTAGTGCATGTGGGGGGGCGGGGTTCCTTTTAACTAACAAGCACACACAGAGAGAATGTGTAACTCACTGGCTTAGAGGAACCTTTGTTCAAATTGTATGGCCTTCACTGTAGGTGTGTATGCATGTAGATAAAGTAAGCACGGGTCTGTTGCTGGCCACATCACAAAGAAGGCCTGGGGGCAGTCTGGGCACTGAGTAAATTGAGGTAAACTCTGAGCAATGGCATTTGTTGATAGCCCTGCTTCCTGGATGATTCTGTCAATCCTTTAAATGACTCCAAGGGTGATTATGCACTCTGACAAAACCTGCCCACTTCTGAGGACCAGCCAGTTGGGTGGCAGGGCCTCTCTGTCCTTTGTAGAAAAATCACTAACACAAAGCCAGATTTTTTAAAATTATATTTTAAAATATTACTTATTGAGTATGATATCTGAAATGCTATTCTTGATATATATATATATATATATATATATATATATATATATATATATTTTTTTTGACATGCCATGTCTTGTGTGGTCCTCATTCTGCACTCTCCAGCTCTGTAAGATGGATGAGAAAGTGATGCTGGAAAATAATTCATACCTGTATCTGCTAATTTTGCTTTTTGTTTGTTTGCGTTTTTGAGACAAACCATTACGTAGCCCACATTGGCCTTAATCTCTGATCCTCCTGCTTCAGGCCCTGTGTGCTGGGATTCTGGGTAAGCTCCACTATGCGCATCCCTGATCATCAGAAGGGTTTGCTTTTCTCAGCGTTTCTGCTTTAAAACTTAAGGAATAAGGCTTTTTTTTTTTTTTGGAGTCTTGCCTTATTAAATAAATGTAGAGTTATAATAATTCAGATAGTGATGATGTCTCTCTGCTAGTATTTTAGTTGTAATTTTTCAAATGTTTTATGAATGCTTATGTGAGGAAATAATGTGTATGTTTTAAAGCGGACTTTGAAGATCTGCTCTTTTTGCACTAATAATATATCATGCACTTTTTTCTATAAAGACAAAAAAGAAAAAGAACCAGACCTGCCACACTATTTTCCATCCAAGTGAATATTTCATTTTATAACTATACTAGAATTGATTTACTCTCTCTGTTTAGTTGGATTTTTCAATATGATGCTGTCTATAAAGGGAGCGTCTTCTCACTTTTCATATGCTTTTTTAAAAAACACAACAATGTATATTCTTTAATACACCATCCTCTGTTGTCTTGGCAGAAAAAAAAGTCCTAATGGTACTAGGACTTAAAGGCAATGCACGTAATAACTTTTGTCAAATTTTGCCAAAAAAGTATCTTCCAAATGTTTGAAAAGATTCGCATTTCCACATTCACTGAACCACTATCCCCAAAGCCGGTTCTCTTTGAACAACCATCTTCTACTTACATGCCTCAACCTCTTTGCCTCTGAAATGGGTGAGAGATGGTGACAAACCAGTTAGTTTTCTTAAGTACAATCTGAGTGCCCGGATGATGTAGAAATTCTTCTTTATGCATATTAGGTTCAGCCATACAAAGCTCACAACTGAAGAAGAAGGCTTCTAATATCTCTTTTTTATTGTGATTGTCTTCATTTTTGAAAGTATTCATTTGGGGTGTGTGTGTGTGCGCATGTGTGTGCATGTGTATTGTGTTTATGTGTGTCTATGTGTGTGTGAGTGTGTGTGCATGTGTGTGTTGTGTTTATGTGTGTCTATGTGTGTCTATGTGTGTGTGAGTGTGTGTGCATGTGTGTGTGCATGTGTGTGTTGTGTTTAAGTGTGTCTATGTGTGTGTGTGTGCATGTGTGTATATGTGTTGATGCTCTCTCCAGCTAAGAAGTAGAATCTAACCCCAGCTGTTTATCCCCAGGTCTGGGATCTTACACCTTACCATGATGAGTAAGGGTCACTTGACTTGTGTGCACTAGACTGGGAGCGCCATTGCTCAACTAAGTCTGCTAGGCAATGCTTGACTCAGTGGAACAGCCAGGAGGGGTTTTCCAGGAGGCATGGGAATTTCCCCTAAGAACAGACAAGTGTCTTTTTGCTTTTGTTTTGAATTAAGGAAGCTTACTTTCAAAGTCAGAACTATCTCCCCCACTGAAAAATCCCAGTTTTGAGCAGCACACCCTTCACACAACCCTACCCCAGGGCCTTCGGAATCTGGCCAACTATCTCACCATCTTTACCTCTCCAGACCAAATTTGGGTTACAGGAGTCTGTCCCTCCCTGGCCTCGGGATAAACTGCTCCCGGTAACATACTCCTTACTCTGACTTTACAAGCCTATTTATTCAGAAATGGCTGAGCAATTTGAAATACGGCTCCCGGAGGCTAATGTAAGCCTCAGGCCTCTCTAACACTCCAAACACTTTTGCAGGCAGCCAGCTCCCACAGACCTCTGTGACTAGAGCTGAAGGCCCCATCCCAGGGAAAGCTACACTGTCAACCTTTTTCCGTACCCACAAGGAAGAAATTTTTTATGTGTTGTATTTACAGGTTGATGCAAATAAATAGGAGATGCTTTGAAAACTGTCAGTTTCTCACTTCAGTTGTGTGACTTACGTAGTAACTGGAAGCATAGAAAGACTGCAGACAGCGAGGCGGACATTGTTGGGTATACGCCCCAGCTGAAAAATGGGGCTGTCAAGATGAAGGGGAACTTTCTGTGTGTATCAGTCTATGAACTTGGCCAAGGAAGCCTGCCTGTGGGACATCTATGTCCCACGCCAGGCCCACCTGACTGAAAGGAGCATAGACCCAACTTGGGGGAGACTAGCCAGTCATGCATCTTAAGAGCCTACTAATGGTGGGTACACAGTCCCCAGGAAGTCGCCAGGCTTTGGGAGAAGGTTTTATTGCCTTATGTGACTTAGCTTCAATCTCTGGAAAACATGTTGACTATATAGTGCTGATGGGAACTTTGCAGGCAGGTCTCAGGGAAGGAGGTAGCCTACAGATGGGAACAGCGCTAATTAAGAACAAGAAGGGATGGCCCAGGAGAAAACCAGAACAGAGTAGGGGACAGAAGAGCAAACACCTCTGAAACATCCCCCGGGTACCAGTCCCTGACATGTAATATTTCATCCCATCTTCTTGTCAGCTACTTTTCCCCTCCTGTTACATCTGAAGATGCTCGTGCTCAAAGCATTTTAGTAACTTGCGATGAGTTAAGGAAAGGCAAAGATTGAGAGAGGTCAGGGTGGAAATAAAAGGTATATGCCACCCAAGGAAAAACACAATGCCGCTTTGAGATCCTGATGGAATGATGCAATTGCTCTTATGTGAACAAGAAGAGATAAGGTCTCCCACCCATGAACTCACTCACTGGCGCTTGAACAAGGCAACTTCCTGAGTCTGTGTTTTCATATGTACAAAGCAAGTAAAAGTGCCCTTTGTCGATCACTCCACAACACCTGAATGTCTTATAAAAGAATGGGGAGGAGCCAAAAGAGGATACTGGCTCTTCCCAGACCTTCAGAATGATCTTTTTATCATCGATGTTCCTTTGCTGTCCCCACCTAGGTATGACTTCATTGAGATTCGGGATGGGGACAGTGAGTCAGCTGATCTCCTAGGCAAACACTGTGGGAACATCGCTCCACCTACCATCATCTCCTCTGGTTCCGTGTTATACATCAAGTTCACATCAGACTATGCCCGGCAGGGGGCAGGTTTCTCCCTACGCTACGAGATCTTCAAAACAGGTTAGTGGGGTCTGGAGTACAGGCTAGAGATGGGCATCCTAGGGAAGGTGGAGCATAGTAGGGAGCCTTGGTCGTTGGATGGCATCAGGTGATAAGGGCTTCTGTCATTGGCCTGACTGTGGTGGCAGATTTAAAGACATCTAAGATGAACCTGGTAATGCCTCAATATGAAAAGGCAGGTCAGGTGGTGTCCAACTTGAGGGGAGAGACGAAGCACCAGCATGGGGGAGGGGTGGGAGATAAATACAAGAACATCTCCTGAAAGAATTGGATTTTTGTGTTAAAATCAAGCTGTTCTTCATGCTTGAACTTGGTTGAACTTTATCCCAACTCCTTCATGGTTTAATATTGTCTTTATTTGGAATTACATGGGGCCGGAGGACATAATCTTTTCATTGTTTAGCATTTCTAAAGATCTCACCATGACCCCAGAATGGGGTCAGTCATTGCTTTTAAATTAAATTATGACTCCTAGACATTCCCTTTGGCCATCCATTTTACCACCCCTCTACACTCAACTCCTATTTCCCATATGCCAGGGAATCAGATGCCCTGAAAAGCTAACAGGACATAGTGGAAACCTGGGCAGAAAACATAACTTAAAGTTGACTGCTGGAGTCCATACATTTCACTGGGCCTCTGTAGGCAGTACTAACTTCTGAGGCCCTGCAGGACAGTTTTCATCTAAGGGTGCTGTGCTAGCACACTGCCCCCTCCCCTCCGTGGCATGTCCTTTTGTCTCAGGTCTTACTACGGCTGAGGAAGGAATGCCCTCCATTCTCCTTCATCTTGTCCACTCCTTACCTCAGAAGCTCGGAATCTGATTCCAGGTGGAGTTGTCACCCTGACATCGAGAAACCAAAATCTGGTGCCTGTTAAGTTCAGGGCAAGGGGAACTATTCATATGTTGTTGTTTTTTTGTTTTTTGTTTTTCTTTTTCTTTTCTCATTAAACAGTTCTGGGATGGAAGTATGGCTGTTTAGAGCACTTTTTATGTCTACTCTGTCTAAATATTTGTTGGATGTGTCTGCCTTCGAAGGTAGAATCAAATGAAGGGGTATGGTTAGCAGAATTGTATTGTGCCAGGGATCCTAAACCATGGCCTATGATGGTCCATCTGCTGTGCATTTTCATGTTTCTGGCCAAAATAAGGTCTCAGAAACTGTTCTCTGTGCATTCCTGGGCTAAGGGATGGTGTGAGCCTCTTGCATGGCTGGATCCACAGCTCTTTGAGTCCAGTGCAATATGCAGACCAATGCATCAACTCCCATAAGAATTCTCTATTGAGTGTTACAGAAAGAAGGAATAAGGCAGGATTTCTTGTCCTTGGCTTGTGGGAGAGACAGGTAGACAAATGCTTATCACACAGATACACCGTCATCAGTATTATTGGTGACATTAAGAGGAACATTGTACTATGAGTGTGATGTGAAGGCACAGGTCACTTGTTACTGTTCTGGAAATTTGGTAACTTAATAGATAACAGTCTCTAGTGTTGTACCCATCATTCAGCTCTACTGCCTCAACCTCAGAAGGAAATCAGCTCATGCAAGACCTTTCAGGGAGCTGGCCAAGGGAAATCAGAGCAAGAGTGAACAAGACCCTTAAGCTTATCTCTGGTCTCAGGGCTCTTATCTCAATGTTTCCTGAAGCATGATGCAGCATTCTCCAGAAAGTCCCAGAAACAGAGAATGTTCACTCCATCCATCATGCAAATTTGAAAGGAGAGCATTAAAAGATAAAACACATGAGGGTATCATGATTCAGCCTGCTGTTTTGATAACATGCAGAAGGAGCATTTTAAATAAGGAGGCAGCAAGTCTGTGAAGAGCCCTTAAACACTAGTGTCGGTCAAGAAAGGTAGGTGGCTTGAGCCTGGAGCAATGGGCAACCTACTTTAAGGACAGAGATCACCACTGGAAAGGGTGTTCTAGTGAGTGACAGCCCCGGCAAAAACCACATGGCTGGGAGTGTACAAAGGGAGAGAGGCCAAGAGCCTCCTCAGGGCCATCAGGAGGAGTAGCTATTGGTATAAAAGTCAGTCCTACATATACACAGAAGTGCACCAGGGAGCAAAAGTTGAAAGTGAGAGGTCTAGAGAAGGTATACATTCTTCCAGGCAGGTGCCTTGTCTTATAGTCCTATTTCCATGGTTGCAGTCCTGGGAGAATATACACAGTTTACACCATCCGCAGGACATGAAAGAGATGGGTAGACATGCTGGGGAATCCAAACAAACAAAGCTATGTTTGCCAGTCAGATTCACAAAAAAGAAAGAGGGGGAAGCTGTAAACATAGATATGGAAACAGCCATCCAGAAGGCTCTGGAAGCTTGGCTTTCTCCGGGCTCTGCCACAGAGTTACACTGAGACACTTACTTCCACAAGGCGGGAGCAAACAGAGCATATGGCTGGAGTGGAATTTCATGGCTACACCAAATGAAAGATAAAAAATGGTTTATGCCACCAGACTGTCTCACCTGCAAAAGATAAGCCAGAAAAAACCTAAACAACCGAAATCACCAAATCCAGAAAGGAATAGGGAAAGAAATATTTTTTAAAGGATTCGAAATGAGGCATGGGACACAGAATCAGTAGGAAATGTTGGTTCTTGTTGTTTATCTAAATTTTTTTAGCAAAAATTCAAGACCCAAATTTCTCTCCTGTGTTCGTTACTCAGTGGGTTTGTTCGTTTGTTTTGTTTTTGAAGACAGAGTTTCTCTATGTTACAACTCTGGTTGTCCTGGAACTCGCTCTATGGACCAGGCTGGTCTCAAACTCACAGAGATGCTCCTGCCTCTGCCTCCTGAGTAGTAGGATTAAAAGCGTATTCCACCGCTGCTGTCTCTCAGTGGCATTTCTGATAGTAAAATCGTAGGGCTTGTTCACAGGTAGAGGAAACCTGCAATGCCTGCTATTCCAAGCCCCTAACATAAAGGCCTGAATTCCATTTTATTTTGGTGTCCTTGTATGTGTTAGCTCCTGTTCAGCTTGCAGGCTAGAGACCGGACAGTACAGAGATGTGGAGCTGGCATCCACATGCCAAAGGCCTTCAGGATAGAATGCTTCGCTAGAGTCCAATCCCTCAATTTCAGTTTTGGGATGTTTGGCTCTTTCATGAGACAGAGTCTCACTCTGTATCCCAGGCTATCCTAGAATTCAATATGTACCTCAGGCTTGTCTGGAATTCATGATAGCCCTCCTGTCTGTCTCCTTGAATGACAGGTTTGAGTCACTGTGCTCTTCGAACTTCGGGCTTGTATGAGTAATCTCGGCGTTGAATTGATATGAATATTTGTCAGCTGGGTCTTTCCATTTTTTAGCCTTTTAACATGATGCACAGAAGGACTGAGAGTTGGTCAGCTTTCTGGAAGACTCAAATTTCGTGTCCAGTTCTAGGATCCCTTTCTAGGGTCCCTTTATTCAGTTGATCGTGGTAGTACAAGAGACAAATTTTAATAGATGCCTGATTTTTCTGCTTGCAAAGGATAAAATAAGACAGAGAATGTATCCATTTCTAACCACCTATCAGATATACACTGGTTTTTGTTGTCCTTTAGGGGTTTTTTTGCTTGTTTTTTGTTTGTTTGTTTGTTTATTTTGCTTTGTTTTATTTTGTTTTGTTATTTTGCTTAGCTGGTTGACTTTAAGTACTTAAAGCTGAAAAATTCCTTCCAGTTACATGCAAGACCTGGGGATTCTGAAACTGAATGGTTTAGAGTCTCCCATTCTCCAGGGCCCATATTGGGCTCTAAATGTCCATTGTTGAAGCACCTGTCCCCCATGGATGAGAAGAATCAAAGATTCTACCACAAATTCCCCACTCCCTGGTGGTGCAGAGTCCCTTCCAAAGGAGGGACAATAGAGAGAACTCTAGAAAGGGACTCTCAAGAGGCCTCTGCTAACTCTCGTCAGTGAATAGGGAGTTAATTTCCATCCAGCACTGTGTGAGGCTCCCTAAGCACCCCATGAAGAAGTCTGCTTAAACTCTAACCTTTTCAAAATTCTTCTTGGCCCCCTGAAGACTGGCCAGCTGGCCTGGCTTTCCCAAATTGCATCACCCCAGGCCACTGAGGAAGCCCTCAGGAGTTGGAGGCCTGATGGTAAATAAAGCTAAGGAGTGGGGGGGGGCACCCCAGATCACTCCGTCCAACCTAGCTGCCCACCAGCAACTCCGGCCTTTTTCTGCTGCTGCTGTATCAGCAAATGAAGTGCAAGCCCCTGAGATGTGGTACCCAGAGCTCCAAATAAGCTGGAAGGTTTGTTCCTGGTCCTCATTCTACCCACAAGGCACCCCCAAGGAGCAGTTCTGTAAGCAGTGAGAAGGTATCTGAGGATAGGTAGAGATTCTGGGAAATTCCTTTGCTGCCTGAGCGACAGAAAGTTACAAGTCTACCCCAAATACACATATACTTATTTGCATAGAACCTTTCCCAAATCAGATACTTGTAGCTTTCTAGAAAGTCCCTATCAATAAAGAGACTTTCAGAGGGCCGTTCAGAGCTGCAGACAAAGACATCGCTTAGGGCTAAGATGTGCATATTGACATCCCATAGTTTTATTTCAGTGTGATCCCCAGAGGACACTTTCTGCCAGTAAACACCTAGTTTATTGAGTATTTTTGTGTTATTGTTGGTTTAGGTTTTTGTTTTTTGTTGTTGTTTTATGCTTAGAGTGTCTATTATTCCCTTCATAAGTTCTGCTTTCTTTTCTTATTTTAAAATCCAATTGCTGAGAGAGAAATCTATTGGAATTACCATCATTTACATCTCTGTCATTAACTGTCTGACTCCTGCCCTCTCTGTATATGCCAGCTCTCTATGCTTCCAGGCTCCTTTCCTGGCTCTGCCCAGAGAAGCGGTTACTGGATGAAAGCATTATTAGGGCTCCTCTAAAAGGACTCCGACCAAGCTTGCAGCAGGCTGTGGATGTATGTCACGTTTCATCAGAACACATCCCCAGCAAACTAACCCAGGAGCTTAGGAGAGAAACACAAGCGGCCATCCCCACCACAAAGGCACCAGAAGCCTTGCAAATGTCAATACACTGCTGCATTTTTCCAAACTCGCAGCCCAAGCGGCCTTTAACATCCCAAACGCCCCACTGTGATCCACCGGCTAAGAACCTCAATTGTTAATTGTCCCCACCACTACAGAGCGGCCCGTTTTAATACAGTCAGGACATGAATGAGGCTTGGGCTCCCCTTTGCCCCTCCCCTGAGGCACCTTGGATCTTGGAGGGAGAAGGGGCACTTAGCTGGCTGGGGTACAATAGAGGCTAGTGTTGAGGTCAGCAATAAATAAGGGATAACATTGTTTTCCCTGCTGGCAACCAGCAAGCCTTCCTTAAGGATTGAAATAACTTACATTTCTGGAGTGAGCAGCTGAGTAATTGAGAAAGAAGACTCTGTTCTTTCTAGATCTCTCTCTCTCTCTCTCTCTCTCTCTCTCTCTCTCTCTCTCTCTCTCTCTCTCTCTCTCTCTCTCTCTCTCTCTCCCTCTTACCCTCCAATTCCTCAACTGCTGGTCTTATTTTGATATTCAATGCAATCAGCCTCACCTAATTTCTGCCCAAAAGGGAGGGTGGCTTGAGGGCTTGAAACATAAATGGGAAGGGCCTGTTGCTCCAAGGGCCACTTGAGCAGAAACAAAAACCTCATGAGTAGGGGGATATGGACTCAGACGTTTAAATAACCCAGAGGCAGAGAAGACAGCTGAGAAAAGCTGCTCCCTAGCACTACATCTCTTTCCCTCTCCACCCCCTCCCTACTCCTCTCTCTGGTACACAGGCTCTGAAGATTGTTCCAAGAACTTCACTAGCCCCAATGGGACCATTGAATCTCCTGGGTTTCCAGAGAAGTATCCTCACAATCTGGACTGCACCTTTACCATCCTGGCCAAACCCAGGATGGAGATCATCCTGCAGTTCCTGACCTTTGACCTGGAGCATGACCCTCTACAAGTGGGAGAAGGGGACTGTAAATATGACTGGCTGGACATCTGGGATGGCATTCCACATGGTGAGTGGATGCTTCTGCTCAGTTCGCGCTCTCCTTTTTATAAAGTTCAGGATCTGAGCCCAGGGAATGGTAGCACCCAAAGTGGACAGGTCTTCCCACTTTAATTAATCTATTCAAGGTAGTCCCCCACAGTTATACTCAGAGGCCTGTCTCTAAGGTGATTCCAGATTTTATCAAGTTGACAACTGAGATCAATCATCAGAGGTAGCAAAACTCTAGGTGATGTCCTTTCCATACCAAGTCATCAGGAGAAACGAACCAGTGACTCAATAGTGAAATGCTCTGACCACAAAGGACTTAAAGCCAAACTGGCTAGATTTGAATCTCTCTACTATACAACCCTGGCAAGTCATTTGACTTCTCAGCATCTTGCCTTTGATCTGTCATCACTATTATCATGTACCATTATTTTATTACTATTAATATAGTCATGGATGTTGAAAAGGCAATCATTCAGCCAAGAGAAGATCAGGTAAGGACCACACAGATCTTAGGTGTAATTAGTATTGGAAATGGAACAAATTATTCACATTTGTGGTTGTTCTAAGTGTTTTCTAATATAAAGGCTACTTGGTAGCTAGGCAGGAGCTATTTCATCTTGAGGAAAAAAAAAAAAAACGCATGATTTAGGCAGGAAAGTAAGATTTGGGTCCCAACTCTGCTTTTCACTAGCAATATGAACTGGTAAATGTTACTTGACCCTCTGAAACTTAATTTCTTCCACTCTAGAGCATGAAGTATCATGATAACTTCCAGACCATCTCTCGGAGATGGGAGAACAACAGAACGTAGCCAACACAGCGAAAGCACTTTTTAATGTTCAGGGAAAATATCAGACAGTGTTCTCGAGGCACACCTTCAGTTTCTGTGTCTATGTGTTGGCAGTGAGGCTCGAAATGGTGGGCAGAGGGGAAACATTGAAAACCAGTTTGAGATTTTAACTTCCTCCATTTACTTTTTGTCTCCTGTATATAGTTGGCCCCCTGATTGGCAAATACTGTGGGACCAAAACACCCTCCAAGCTCCGCTCGTCCACGGGGATCCTCTCCCTGACCTTTCACACAGATATGGCAGTGGCCAAGGATGGCTTCTCCGCACGTTACTACTTGGTCCACCAAGAGCCGCCTGAGAGTGAGTTGGTCACTTGGGAATCCATGTCGTGCCTTCTCATTAATGACATGAGTGGGTACAGATGAAGGGCTGACCTTTGTTTAAAAAAAAAACAGTAGACAGGAATACTGTGGAGTTTGTGATGGTATCTGAGTTCAAGGACATAGAGCCATGCCTTCTTTCTCAGGAAAGAGAAACAAGAAAAGGAAAGTGGCCATCTGGGTGCTCATTTTCATATATATATATATATACAAGTAAACAAATAAATAAGTATGCATTATTCCCAGAGAAAGCTCTGGACCATCTCAATCAAGCCTTCATCCCCTTGTCTATGGGTGGAAAAGGATTGTTAGGATGGTATTAGAATGATGCATCTGTCAAATCCTTTTCAGATGATGCTCCTTCATCCTCAGACCTCAAAAGCCATTGTTGCAAAACAGCCATATATATCCTGACATTAAAGTTCTTTAGCTCCCAGAAGAGATTCCCTGGCCAGACAATGCAACCCCCCGGACTTCCACTTCATACATGCAACAAATACAGTTGTGAGGACCGTCTACTGAGTGCTAGGCACTGCATATCATTGCAAAGTGCTGCTGTGGGCCCGGCTGTTATGGAACCTGCCGCCCAAGCCATGGTCTCCTATCCCGAGGCCCATTTTCAAACCATCTATCTGTTCCTGGCCCTGTGCTTCGGATGCTCTGCCATGGCTCCTTAGAGACCCAAATGATCTCCTGAAGGAAAAAGAACACTCAGAGAAACTCCTGCCACTATTAAGGATAGCTTACCACCTATGCAACTACAGATTCCTCAGCTCTGGACTGCCTCATAATGAGTGGGCTTGCTCATCTCTGTCCTGGCTTTTGCATTTTTTTCATCAGAGCTCCTGAAGATTGCATGAGAGATGGTGTAGCAAACTATAGCGCATTCAGCAAATGGCGAGTGCAGCCATAGAGGAAAAGAACAGATTTGATATCACAGGAAGGTGGTCAGTTTTTATTGAATACATGCCCATGCAAGCATTGATCAGTGTCCACAGCATCCAGGTGAAGGACTGCAATTTTGCTGATGCCATAAGAGACTCTAGGATCTGTTAGTCTAGACAGGTACTCTAAGGGAACACAATGGAGCATGCATGTGCTCACAGAGAACTTTCCTAAAGACGGGTGTTTATCTTTTGTAGTCTGTCTTCTATGCCAGAAATCAGGAAACACTTGAGTGAAAGAGAGAGGCCTGTGAAGTGCCTCCTGGGTGTGTGCAGGCTTCCCACGATGGCTGAGGCCACCCAAATTGTTCACCTGTATCACATGGCTGGTGCATCTGGCACCTGAGAGCATCCATAGCCTGCAGTACTTGCGTTTTAGATGGTATTTTTAATTTATATGATGATTCTTATTTATCTATCGTCTAATTTCTTTTAGGTCCAATTTAGTTCCTTGAAGACCCAGAGGGGTTGTTAACTATGTGACTTAGCATAGTTGTTTTTCCAATGTGAGCATATAATTAGATTCAGGATGAGGGAGTGCCTGCAAGGACTTGTCCCTACAAGTGTGTGTTGGGGGGGGGGGCGTCCTCAGCAGTTTGAGGTTAAGATATCTAACTCTGCCCTTGACCAATCTCCACTTCCCAGATTTTCAGTGCAATGTTCCTCTGGGAATGGAGTCCGGCAGAATTGCTAATGAGCAGATCAGTGCCTCATCCACCTTCTCTGATGGGAGGTGGACCCCTCAACAGAGCCGGCTCCATGGTGATGACAATGGCTGGACACCCAACTTGGATTCCAACAAGGAGTATCTCCAGGTGCTTGCTTAGATATTGGTGTGTGTGTGTGTGTGTGTGTGTGTGTGTGTGTGTGTGTGTGTGTGTGTTGAGGAGAGAGAGAAAATGTGATATGTGTCTTGATAGATATGGCCCCTCAGCTAGAGCCAAAGAAGATGCTAAAAAATAAACACAGAATGTGTGAGAACTGCATTCATCCATCCATTCATTCATCTATCCAAAGGTCCTGTGCTATGCCAAGCATTGTGCTGTGTGCTGAGATAAATTGATGAGTAAGAGGACCACTTGTCCTTGCCCTTATGTGGATTAGTGGATCTGAGGAGAGTCCTTTGGCCATGATACTGTTTGGCCTATCAGTATCAAAGGAATGTTCTATAAATAGTTACAGATCTTCTTCATTCTTGGCACAGGGAGGCATCAGAGATGTGGGAGAGCATTTTCCTGAAGGCAGGTTTGTTGGGTGCTAGCTGAATATGGCAACTCCTTCTGATCTTTGCTATCTGGAGGGAGCCTTCCAGGAAGGTTTTACACATAGCTATCAGAGAACACATGGGAAAATGTCACCGTGGGGATCGAAACTGGGTACCCAGATGCTCGGCCTGTCTTTTCAGACTATTGTTTGCTGTCTTCCTGAGAAAGTCTTGCAGCTCATGTTGAGTAATCTTCCTGCGCTGCACACGGGTCCAGCTCTGATCCCCTGGGAAGACGTAAACAGGAGGAGAACAAACTGCCAGTTCTATACCAGAGCAAAGTCTGCTTTTATGACACACAGAGACAGCCTTGTGACCCATTGACAAGCCTGTCCCAACTCTGATGCGACACAGTGACCTCTGCTCTTAAACAGATAACAGCAGTGCAGACAGCAGGGAAGGGAGAGAGACCACTTAGAAACTCCAGGGAGCCACAGAGGCTCTAACAACACAACTCTCAAGCCATTTGTCACTGTCTCTCCCCTCTGCCTCTGGAAAAATCCTTTCATCTTGCAAAGCTTCTAGAAAGTTCTTTATTGTTACAGTCTATATACTGTACTCCTGGTTTTGCCCCTTAATAGCCTATTTTTCGCTATATATATGTATATATATATATGTATATATATATAGTGTGTGCATAGAGGTTGCTGTGCATTTCTCCTGCATGTTTCATGACTCCGTGCACACACTGAATAGCCAATAAGTGCTTCCTAAACTGCCTTTCATCAGTTTACACACACTACGGCACATAGAGACTGCCATTAAGAAAGACCATAGCCAATAAAGGAGCAACATCTAGTAATTTCCAAATGGTTTTGGCCTTGTCAGAGGGGAGGTACCTCCAAGTGTTGGCCATCCTCTTCACAGAGTGAAAGGTCAGGACTTGGTGCATAAGCCTAATTACTTGGGCAGACTCTGCGTGCCCTCTGACCCACTGGTGACCTGAGTGATTATAGATACAATGGAGTGTGGGAATAAAGGGAGAGAAGACAGCTATGGATTGTCACTTCTAGAGAATTACAGTGGATTGCATTGGAGTAGAGGAGATTTTTGCCATTCCGTGTTCCTTTAGGATTGTTCTGCCTTTACAGTCTGAAGCAGAATGTAAGTTAATGAGGGGGTCATAAGGCTAAGTATTCAATAGTTAGAAGAAACTGAATATTATCCATTCAGATTTGAAAGTGGAAAGAAAGACTTTAAAAAAATCAAGTTCCATTTTTCAAGAAAAAAATGTCTATCCTGGTAAGAAATCAGTTGATGCTATTCCAGTGGAAGTACATAAGGATGGTTACGAACACAGACAGGATTTCTGAGCTTAGAAGACAGCTCTACCATTTGCAGAAAAAGCCAGGTGTTACTGGGAGTCAGGGTCCCCTTACTTTATGGCTTTTCTTCCCAGGTGGACCTGCGCTTCCTAACCATGCTTACAGCCATTGCAACACAAGGAGCCATTTCCAGGGAGACCCAGAGAGGCTACTATGTCAAATCATACAAGCTGGAGGTTAGCACGAATGGAGAGGACTGGATGGTCTATCGGCATGGCAAAAACCACAAGGTAGGTCGGTGTCCCACAAGCGGGTCTCCCAGAAGCTTTGAGTTTACCCTGTGATGTGGACGAACCATTGTTTAATGAGGCTCGCTCGCATAACTCATGGAGACAAAGAATATATTGCTCCCGAAATTTTACTTCTTTATGTTAAAGTGATTGGAAAACTCCATTTCTTCAACAGCCTGGCTGCTGTTGCGTTTTGCATAGCGGAGGAGGAGATGGGGGAAGGGTTATAGAATGTTATCTAACTACAAATGGAGGAGAAGATGACTCCCCCATCCATGCCTCCCCACACTACACAGGACTCAGCGAGCATTAATGACCTGAGTCTCTTCCACATGCTGGGTTAACAATCACAAAACTGCATGAAATGGCAGTTCAGGAGTTACTGAAATCTAGGAATAAAAGGAAGGACACAAAACCCTAAGAGGGAGTCACAATGTCCCTGAGAAGAACCAGGACAATAAATAATGAGGAGAAATCCCATTTGCTGGGGTTAGGATCTGAACTGGAGATCGTGATTAGACAGCAAACATTGAAACCTCTCGGCGACCTTCAGTGTCTGTAGCTCCCAAGCATGAGGTCCACGTGGCCGATGTGATGCTTTTGTTATACACAGGAATGAATGTCTGGCACTCGGCACTCTTAAGACACACGACATTCTGTTTCTGCAGCTGGCAGTGAGCTACATTTGGCATATAGAGGGCTCAGTGGAAATCCTCTGCTTTCACCTGAGTGGGGACAGGAGCTTCTGTACTGGAAGCAAGTTCAAGGTGATCCCTGCAGGCTGGCTGACCATCAGGTTAGGCAGGTGAGAGAGAAAACTGAAGACTGCAAAAAGCCGTTGACCCTCCCATTAAGGAGAATCCAGAAGGATGAAGACTAGGTCCGTTTCTCGTCTTTTGTTAATAGTCCCACCAGGTTCTGGTCTGAGAAGATATAAATTATCAAAATAAGGCATCTGTGACCCAAGAGCATTTCTAAAAGGCCATCTCTTTGGTCCCTGTCACTGTCCCAAGGCATCATGCTCTCCAACTTACACAAACAGCTAGAATCCTTGGACCTGGAAAATTCTGCCCTATGATGTCGGCAATCTCACATAGGAAAGATGAGTTTTTAAAGAAGTGGGTTTTGTTGATGCTTTATCAAAAAATTGCCATAGTAACATGGCACCATTCTTATGAAAGTATGGTTTCTAGATATTACCAACTATCTCTCTTACATACAAACACACATTGCCTCATGTGACCAGTAAAGAAAGCAACATATTTAGCACTGGAAAGACACCCTCCCCTTTACCTGGGAGCTGGGTCTGCTTCCCCAATGCAGTAGCACAGAAAGGCCAGAGAGCAGGAGTCAGAAGCATTGACTAAATCAGCCCTGGAGGCCAGAGCAACTCCCAGAGCAGAGTCCTCATGTCACCCCACTGCAACCCACTTTTTCTCTCTCTGCCCTCATTTTCAATAAGAAAGTGCTAAAACCTGGGAATTCAGCTAGCAGGGGGAGGGCCAGCAGCCAGGTAGGAACTGGTCCTGGCGAAAGGCATGAAGCTCCCTGATTTGTCTTCTTGTCCAGGTTCAATGACTAAGCAGTGCTGGCCAGAGGGATGCTGTAGCATAAGCTGATTTTAAGAGCACACAGATGGACTGTGATGCTATTTAAAACACCGTTTGTAGGAAATCTGCTTTTGGAAATACCTTAGCACTGCACATTTTGACAGAGCGCCATCCTCCCCTTTATCCTGACTATTCGATTTTGTAGGGAAGATATTCCTGAGACTGGATTGAGCTTTCTGGTCTTCAGACTCATCCTTTTCAGTGTTTCCAGACTGAATACATGCTCACTGTCTTCTGCATCCTCTTCCCACCTTTGGCAAAACTCCTCTCCCTGGTAGACAGGGGGTAACTTGAGGATCTTGTTTTGAGCTTTGTGTTAGAGGATCGGTTTTGCCCACATGAAAGGAGATGGGACAGACGAAAAGTCCTTTCTCTTTCCATTAGAAATACACTCTCCTGGTACTTAAAATGAGGAAGGAAGATGGAAAGCCTGCCAATTGGGCTTTGCCTGCATCCTCAGTTCCCTCACCCCATTGTGTGTGTGGTAGAAGGCCATTTCCCCTCCTCCTACCCAGCAAGGATACTCTTCGGTAACGGTAACGGGTCTCCCCCAGATAGCTGTGTTTAATGTTCAGTTCCCTGGGCTGCTGGGGTTGAAATAGTTGAGTGAACCATGCCAAATAGATTTGTCAAGTCTGCCGCAGTTTGATATGATGCCATGACAGGGAGGCAGGAGGAAGGAGGGGACGAAACAGCGAGGCTGTAAGGAGGAGCCTCATCCACCGCTGGCAATAACATCAAGTTTCTCTTTGTGGTTTCTGGATGCTGGGCACTGTGCCAATCTCTCTGCTGCTCTGTGGTGGGCTTGAAAGTGAAATTCAGACAGCAGGACTCAAGGAAAAATCAGAACAGAGAAGAAGGCTGCAGCTTGCTGGGCTCTAGAGTGCAGAGAAAGAGCTGGAAAACACCTTCCTTCCCAGCGCATAGGAAGTAGAGAGGGTGTTGTGACACTTGGGGCACAAATTTGGAATTTCAGTTTTAATTCCTTGACCACTGTCAACACCAATACATCAAAGACCAGGGAACTGGAGAAACCAGGGAAAAACAAGATTAATGAGCACTCAAGGTGGCGGGGGATGGCCATGCTGTGTCAACGGCAATTTTCACTCTGGCTGAGCAAGGCAAGGTCTAAGCCTGTGAGTGGCTTTCTTCTTCCTGCCAGGAGGTGAAGAAGACTAAAGAATTCTCTTCCAGCCTACCTAGTCAGTGAGCAGTTCCTTTGTAGTCTCTTTATATTCAACAGGTATTCACGAGGCTCCCCGTGAAAAGCTTCATCCATGTTACTGGTGGTTCATGAGCATTTTCCTGGCAAAATACAGCCTGCTCACACAGACCACATGCACAACACACACCCCGGTCCTTCCCCAGTTCCACATGCCGTAAATATGGAACCCATGATTCTCATATAGGCAGGCCCTACTTATGCATATTTATGGGGCAACTGCAAAGCTGGGAACACTCCTCCCCATTAGAGCCCATAACCAACCCACATGCTCCCTCAGAGATTATACAAATTACTTCACATATGTCCCCTCAGAAACCACAGTAGAAACTACTGCCTTTGGTTTCCCCAGCTGTGTGAGCAGCATCCCAGATACAGGCATAGTTTTGTCAATACAGTGGTAATCGATTTCATGTGTGCTTGGGCAAGTGTGTATCATTACAAGTGCAGTAATGCACATACAGGCCAAGAGAGGTGCGTGGAGGACAATGGGATAAGCTCAAAGGTGTCTCTCACCTCAGTTCATCTGTGTCTGAGGTATGAAGCCGTGACTATTCTTGGGTCAGTGGGACAAAGACCATGGTCACCTTTAGTTGCTGGTGTAGGCAGCTCTTTTACGGGTATAATTTTAGTTCTCCTTATGTATAGTGCTGCTGGGTCATTCTTTCCCATTTGAAATACACACACACACACACGCACACACACACACACACACACACACACACACACACACACACACACACACACACACACCACACACACACACACACACACACACACAAAGAGATGTTCTAATTCCTAATGGCCAAAGGCAGAAAAGCCTTGGGCCTGTGACTTTGCGGACTTACTCACTAATAAGTGGCAGAGATGGACAGAGCTCACATTAATGTTAAGGATAAATGATAAGAGGTTCCACAAACCCTCAGGCACTGGCTTGGTTGCTTCAGAATTTCATGATTTCACAGGTAGAATTATAGCTCTCAGAGTCTAAGCAGCTTGCCCCAGGGACAAGAGGATCTCAGAGTCCCCAGGAAAGGCAGTTCTGGTCACCAGGCCTAGGTACAGAAGCAGATGCTCTCACAGTCTTTGCGAGGCCTTCTTCTTTGCCTTCCATCCGTGGGGAAACTGGCTTCCTGGCAGCGGGGATGCCTGAGAGGCATGCACAACCTGGAGTCTCTGTTTATTAACGGGGTCTAAAAGTGAACAGTGCAGTTTCGGGATTCAAAACTAAGTAAGCATTGTATGGGGACTTTGGGCTCCATCACAGGATCCTGAAGATGGAGTTGAAAGAAGTTGCTATTTATTTGGTTTGGCCACTTCCCTTCAAAACAAGTGTCCCTGCTTCTAAGCTTTTCTGTCCTCTATTTATTTTCTTAATTAAAACAAATCATTTTGTAAAACAGAGACTTGGAAGAAAAGGGAGTGTTAGAAAGCCACACCCCAACCCCCCTGGCAATGCATTGGAAGCGCTTGGCATCTGCTGTAGGTCTCCTGAGGCAGTGGACTAGGAGGCTTGGATATTCCCTACCCAGCTCTGTCTTGGTGTTTGCTCTCAGCTACTCTGATGCAGCGGCACTGACATCTTGGCTGCTGTGAGCAGGCACCGGCCATCTGCAGAGGGAAGGTACACCACAGATATAATCAGCAGATCAGAAGGCAGAGCTCTCCCTAAACAGAGAAGCAAATTGTCAATTTAAAAAGTAGCATGTTCCCATGGGATATATGTCTGCCTCTCTTAAAACACAGACCTAGAAGGAACTGAGGAAGAAGTCAGTCAGGCCTTGAACTTGAGCTGTCTCAGATAAATATCCCCTCCTGGCTTCATTCTCTACTGGGGATGCAATTATTTCCCTGGTTAATAATTTTTAAGATTTTTTTAAAGTCTCTTCATAAATATTTGTCCTTTGGCATTTGTTGTTGTAAAGAGATGAGACTGTGACTCAAACCTCAAGCTAGGAAAGGGCACCAGCCTTCAGAAGCTGCGGGGATGACTGTATGATCTAAACATGGTTATATGTTCTCTTTCCAAGTTCAAGTCCCCCAGTTTGTACCTCCCCCTCCATTATAATGGAGAGGAGTCCAGTGTGCTGCGTAATTCAGTTTGTCCCTTATCCATTTGTCAGGGGATGAGCTCAGACCTTTAGCCTCTCTACTTAGGAAGCTCGAGGGAAAATTTCATTATACATGTGCTTGAACCATTCTCTGTCAGGGTACTTGCTGTTAGCCAACTTCATCTGGGTCCCATGGGTACTGAACTGCCAAAGAGCTGAGACCAGCCCCTCTGGTACTGCCAACCTTGATGCTGAATTCCTGGTGCTCCTAGGTCAAAACTAGAGAGTCTGTGAAAGAAAGAGAAACAGAGTATTGGTTCAGCTGGGATTTGGGATTCCTTGTCTTTGGTTATTTTCAGCAAACCTGGATAAGCATCTGGTGGATTCTTTGCTCCCTGTTCCCTGCTCTGTGGTTGTAGAAACTGGTCCTGGAAGAGAGGCATGTGGGTGGTAGTAGGGTGCTGTTTGAGCTCAGTTCTTTGTGTGTGTGTGTGTGTGTGTGTGTGTGTGTGTGTGTGTGTGTGTGTGTGTGTGTGTGTGTGTGGTTTAAAAAAAGAAAGTCCCCAGAGACTGGTATCAGGAAGCTCTGAGATGCTGGGGGCTCTCACCCCGATGGAGCATCTGCCTTCATCCCTCTCTGCATCTTTCACAATGGTATATGATTCCTTTACAGCCTGTTCCTCCAGCCTGGGTCCCCAATGGTCCTCCTCTCCTGTCCTGTCCTGTCTTCCCTGCTGCTGTCCTGTCTTAAATCCTGAAACCCTAATCCTGTTAGTAGGCTGTGTTCCAGGGCTCAGTGTCTCCATGGGAGTAACATAATCCTGCATTAAATGTGGAGGCCTCACGAGGCACACACAGATGGGGATGTATGCAACCCACCCACCTCCACTCACCCCCAGAAAGAAGCAGTCTGATGACAAAAACAGCCTTACAGTAAGGGAGGAGGAACGTAGAGGTCACCACAGTCACGAATGAGCTGAGCATTTGGTTATTAAAGGGCTCCTTTAGCCTCCCCACTCCCCACCTCTCCCTTAGATGGAATAGATAGATAGATAGATAGATAGATAGATAGATAGATAGATAGATAGATAGATAGATAGATAGATAGATAGATAGATAGATAAATGATAGGTAGATGATAGAGAGGAAGACAGACAGATAATGTCTACACAGACGCACACACACACATACACACACACACCCCACAAACACATCCCTTTCGACTGCATCTGGCTAAGTTCCCACATTCACTAGAATGAAGGCAGCTTGCTTTAGAACTTTTGTCGTGGTCTTCAAGGAGGAGTTGTAAGGGAGAGAAATGTCAGGATTGTGATTTACAACAGGCCAACAAACAACAAAGCCCATTGCCTCTCCATCATTTCCCCAGTGCCACGGCCCCCACTCCCTCCCTCCCTCACTCCACCTTGCCTGTTTGGTACAGCAGATTAATTAAATTGGATGCCATTCATTGATTAACCATTTAATTTTATGTGCAGATGTGATGGGTGGTTTAGGAGAAGATGTGAGGCAGCAGGGCAGGAGAGGGAGGAAGGTTCTTGGCTCTACATCAGGATATGTTGCTGCATTTCCTGAAATGACTGTGGCCTCCCAGTTCCCCACCCTCCTTTTCTGGCCTGCTCCACTTTCCCCATGAATCTGCACAAAACACATTGAAAAAGGAGATAAATTTATTTATCATGGGGAGAAATAATTTTTTAGAAAGAAATTCTCTGCATAAATTCTACCCCAGAGTCTAGCACAGAATCATCCTTGAAACTTATTTCCACTTTCTTTGCAATCTCTGGAGCTGAGAAAGCTCAGATGTTTACAGACACATTGAAGAAAACAGTATGTCTAGCCGTGTTAGAAAAGAGACAGGTAGAATACAGAAGTTCTTCTGGTACTGACACCACACTCTTGTGAAGAGCAGCTTGCCCACCGAAGGGCCTTTCTCTCTTAGGAAACTTGTACAGCTACTAGACCTGAAAAATGTTTCTGCTCTCAGAAGCTCAGCAACTTTTCCAGAATCATCTCCTTGATCACTGAAGGTAGCATAGTGATCTATAGCATCAATACCGTCCGAGGTATATGGATGTCACAGAGATGAATAGTGTATAGAATAGGGTCTTAACGCAGGCAGCACACCTGCGTATCAGGGGCCTGGAAGTGGGTACCATTCTCAGCAGGGCCAAAGCTCCTACTTACACCTTAAAAAGTACATGCGGAAGGCCAGCAAAGGCAAGGTGGCCATGACTATGAGCAAGAAACAGGGAAAGAAGTTTAAAAAAAAAAATCAGTGATTCTGCCTTGCTAGATGGGTGGATTTCCTTTTATATGTAAGAATTGATTTTTTTTTCTTTTGCATTATATTATATTGTCTGTAAAACCCAAGCCTGACGGGCCTGGTGAACCTGTACAGACTGTCTCCCCTGTCTCCGGGGCGGGTATTATATGACAACCAAACTAAGGTGTTGGTTAACAGCTAGTTACTTGGCAGGTACTTCCCCTCCCCCCCCCCCCAGAGGCACAAATCAGAAATCCATTCCATGCTGCTGGGTCTCAGACTCCGTCCTGCTGAAAATAAAGGCCTTAAGAATCAATTGGAAAATGTTGGATGATGTTCAGAATTCAGTGAGGCACCAAATGGATTACCCAGCCACTTTATGCCCTGAATTGGTTTTTGAACTTGGTTTGCACAGATGCCCTGGACGAAAGCTCTTTACTCATCATAGCTTTTTGAAAAACAATACCCATGCACGTATTTAATCAATGACCCCCAGGAAGCTATGGTCAGCTTGAACACACTTCTGATCTTCCTTTGGGTGGTAAAGTAGCTGTATTATTTTTCTTTTAAAACGAATAAAATGTATATCTTCTTCAACATCTAGCTTTTTAAACCGATGTTAAAATTCTATCACTGAGCTTGGTATGTCCCTATCTGAGTATAAGACATATGAGCCATCTTGATTTTTCCCTCCGTTTCCAATACTTCATTGCCAAGGTTTGGCTTGACAGATTTTGGGCACAGGCAGGAACCAGGAGTGAGTGAATGGCCTTCAAACCTTGCACTCTCCCAAATGTCCAAAGGCCCAGTCATGACTTGTGACTTGGTTCCCTCATCAGCATTTGGCCTAGGTATTGCTCAGGGACTGGAGTAGGTTACGAGGCCTGGTAGGTTCTAGTGCCTACCCACAAGCTTACAATGACTTTATCTTCCTAAAGGAGAAATTAAAGTATTTAAGGTGTATTGATCTGCCTATTGTGATTTAGTGAGTCGGCAGAGAATAGGGAATAAAACCAATTTCCTGGCATCATTTCCTAGGCATACTACCTTGAGATGCCCAGACTAGAAGCCAAGAATCCATCTTAGGGAATTTGATCACAAAATGTATGATGGGTGATTCTCAAACCACAGAAGCATTGAGAAAGTCATAAAGATGTATAATATATGATAGCATTTACCAGCTATAAATAGGGAAAATGCAGAGAGAAAAATAGAGACCTTGTAAATCCATTGGGTCAGGAGAAATAGAAACTGCTTAATATTTCATTAAAAAATGGATTTTCATAAATTGCACTTTGATATCTTTGGACAAAAAAAAACAGTACATAAGGACTAAGGCACTGTTATTCATTACTTTTGGTTATTAATAATTTGAATTGTTATTGAAGCAAACATCAACAAGGTATGTCCTGCCTGTGAATGGAGCACTCACCATGCGTTCTGGGCACTATTTGAAGTGAATTAAACAGCCACAACTATTGCCCACAAACGCACTTAGATTATAAGGAACAATGGGTCACTCAAGTGCTCTTTTACAAAGTCAATGTTCTTAAAGAGTTCAAACCATAAGACTCCTGTGGAGAAAGGCTTAGAATCTGCTGGCCAGAGAGGGGCTAGCAAGTCAACTCATGTAGAGACCTCTCTTAACAGGAAAGGACAATGTGACCCTGAGGGAGACAGAGATATTTGCCCACCTTGTGTTCTATTAGCTGCAGAGTCTGTTTCCAGGCTCCCGATTAAGTGGTAGGATTTGTTTGGTTCTCTCTGCCACTCTCAGAGTGAGAAGCATGCAGAAATTTCCAGAAAGATGATGTTTCTTCTGCAGAGTCTGGACACAGGGCAGACAGAGATACAAAGTCGGAAGTCAAAGAGAAAGTAGTAAGGACCTGAACTTGGAAATGTGAAGAGTAATTTGAACCCAAGTTCAAAAGAGACATTGTTGGCTTCCAGAGACTGGAGAAGAATGAGCAAAGCTGAACAGCAAAATTTAATTGCACGTGAGACGCGCAATCCAATCATGTGCTCGTCTCCCTCCTGACTGAAGCTACTATAGGTGGAGTGTAAGAGGCTTCACCCAAAGCTCATGGCCATATGCATTCATGGGATGGCAACCTCTCTCTGCTGGTACATCTGATGTGTGCACCTCAGTGCCCACATGAAGCACACGTATTACCCCAGTGCCCACTCCCAAGGATACTCCAGCTATGCAATCATTTCCTTAAGACGAGAGGGTCAAGAGTCAGGTAAGGTGGTATGTGCCTGTGATCCAAGCACTCACGAAGCTAAGGCAGGAGAATCTCAAGTTCAAAGCCAGACTAAACTACATCATGAGTTCCAGACCATCTTGGGCTACAAAGTACCAGAAACAGCATGGAAGAGGGGAGAAAAGTTTTCCTGGGATTATCTGCCAAGGCTGAGAAATGAAGGGAGCCAGATAACATAAAACTGGATATTAAAAACACATAAAGCATGCTGTGTTTCTAAATGGTGCCAGCATGGTGTATGCGTTGTGGATTAGAAGCTGTGTTCAAGTTCAAATCCTTTCAGCTTTCCAATTACGTACTTATTTGCCAACTGAAGCCACCTCCAATAGGAACTGCTTAGTATCTCCTGATGGAGGCCACACACAGTCACCATCACCATCCAGGGGGAACATCCAGAGGTGGCCCCCACTGCTCACAGCACCTATCTGAAATCAGCAAAGTGTGTCATGTGCTGTCCCCTTGCCAAAACAAAACAAAACAAAAAACGTCTCTGTTGCGTGCTGAACCCTAGAAGAACTGACTCATATCTTTAGCTTGGATTCAGTTCCTCCAGCATTTTCCTCAGTGATAGAGAGTCATTGCTAGCATCAAGGAAGCAAGAAATGGGAATGGTGAGGTCTATTCTGGATCCCATTCTTCTCCCAAAGATTAGAATATCAAGGGATCAGATGGCTTCCCTCACAGGCCTTCTGCCAGTTGCTGGCTCAGGCACATCTCCCTCAGGGTCCTTTCCTCTCCTGCTAACTGGTCTTCTCACTCCCTGTCTGTAGGCACTGTACAGGCAGGAGCAGGACCAAGTTCAGGCCAGGGGAGTGGTCCTTCTTCTGTGTTCCCTATGCCACAAAGCTGCATAGGGGCACCAACTGCACTGGGGTCCTGCATGGAAGAGTAACTTAGGGAATAGGGAGAATAGTGAGCAGGATGATCAAACAGGATTCTCTCCTGTTCATCCAGGAGAGGTTCAACGGACTGATGACATCCGTTTCCACTGTGTGTGTGGACCAAGCTACTTCCTCACTTCACTAGGTTGCAGGAGGTGTGACGTCTCTTACCCTCTACTTTTGTCATCTGTGGGGTTTTCCTAACTGCCTATCTTTTAGCTCTAGCAAATGGAAAATATGGAGGGTTCGGGGTTGCCAAATGGTAGGCCTCACAGTGTATCGAGAAGAAAAGACTGCCTGTAAGCTTGAACCATACCCGACCGTTCCCAAAACCCTTTAATAAAGTGATTGTAAACTCCCTGTGGGGTCACATCACTAGTCTGTGACTTTACTCCAGTTCAGCCCATGATGGCTGGCCATCAGGACTCCTAACTACCAGCTAGAATGCTGTAAATTTATCAGAAGAGATAAGAGAGTCCACAAAGAACACTGCAGACTTGAATTTCATGGATACACCCAGGGATGCGCAAGCCTCAGTTTCCCCATCAGTAAATTAGGGATTGTGAATGTGGTATCCAAACATCCCGTTGACAGTGTCTGGCTTCATGGGTGTTCAGATGTACTGGTTTTTCGTTTCTCTTCTCCCCTTCCTGTCTGCGGCCTAAACACCCGGCAGGTACTAAGTGTTAAGAGCTGGAGATTCTAGTTTCCCTGTACAGGAGAGAATGCTGGTCAGGAAGACTGGCCTTGAGTAGACCTACAAGGTTGTGGTTGTTATATGTATGACAGGCATGAATTAGAAATGACAGTTGACTGTTTCTTCCATCCACCCTTATCCAGGGAAACTAAAAGAAACTCACATATTCTCTCTCTAGTTAATTATTTTTAAAGGAGAACATACAAATACATGAGCTCCATATGGCTGTTATTGATTTGGGCCATCTGGTAAGCCGGGGCTTATGCCTACCATGTTAGGTCAGAAACTACTCCAAAAAGCCTTTCCTCCCATAAGAGCGGCCCCGGTCAGCTGGGGACAGGGATGGATTTCATTACAGACTGGGGCTACACTAAGAGGAAGCTGGAACATGACTCTTAAGAGGCTGCCTACAACAAAGAGCTGAGAGAACCAAGCAAAGTGTTGACTGACAGAAGGTACGGGCTAGACGGCACCCCTTCCCCGCTCACTCACTCAGAATGGGGAACAAACAAAAATAACAGTGATGTGCTGTGCAATTAGAAAATGCCCTGTAAGTAGCCCTGTGTGCCTGCATTGTGAGGAAGAGGGAGGGAGAGTCAAGTTCAAGCTAGTGTGTAAGGTCTGCTGGCCCTGACAGATGACACGTCTACCTCCTTTATAATAAATGTGCTTTTTTCGCTTCCTTAGCGTCCCAAGTGTTTTCTTTTTGAAAACTCCTTCCTCTGTTTACTCAGCCCAGAAGCAAAATATCCCTTCCTTCCAAAACTTTTTGCAAAGTTCTTTTTTTTTTTAAAAAAAAAAAAATTACAGCAGAATGAAAATGTTACTCTCCCTCACCCCGTTATTTAAGACGCCAACTGATGATCTCTAGGCTTGTGGAGCTTGGTGCCTCTCTCAATGACTGCTCAAGTGTTGGCCTCGTCAACAGGATTTTGGTGACACTGCTTTGCGTCTTATGTTGCAGATATTTCAAGCTAACAACGATGCGACTGAGGTGGTTCTAAATAAGCTCCACGTGCCCCTGCTGACAAGGTTCATCAGGATCCGCCCACAGACGTGGCACTTGGGTATTGCCCTTCGACTGGAACTCTTTGGCTGCCGAGTCACAGGTGAATG
The DNA here is from genome assembly GCA_033318265.1 of Phyllotis vaccarum. Taxonomy (NCBI): domain Eukaryota; kingdom Metazoa; phylum Chordata; class Mammalia; order Rodentia; family Cricetidae; genus Phyllotis; species Phyllotis vaccarum. The sequence continues at coordinate 13,922,314 of JARWLC010000007.1, forward strand.
GGGGGAGGGGGGAGACAGTCTAGTGGGATAGGAGTATAATTACATTCTAGGCTTCTTCCCCCTTTCTCAGTCAATAAGATTGTGCCATGTGACCTTCTCAAAGGGAATGGCTCAAAGGCTCAACTCTTACCACAATTAATCTTTTCGTTTATTTATCCATCCATCCAGTATGTTTTCATTATGATTCTGCTGCTCCTACTAGTTAAGATGTACTGAATGATATTTTGATACCAGATTCTAGTCCCACCATCTGTGTGCTAATTTTTATTATTCTTATTTATTAGGACTCAATGGCATAGGTCTTGTCGTTTTCCTTACTTTACACAATAGGAAACCAAGACTTAAAGAACGAAACCCCCATTAAGTGATGGTACCAGGGTTTGAACCTAGGTAACTTGAGTCTCAAATAGTGTTCACCTGCCTCATATGTAAAGACCTAGACCTAGGCACAATGGGAGCATGGCAGACCCAGTTCTGTTGGATGTACAAATTAATAACAAGCAAAATAATAAAGAAATGTAAATTCAAAAAGCTATGAAGACTATCTGGAAACAGTCCTCAAAGTGTTCTACAGAGGACTTAACATTTCCTGGCAAGTCAAGAAAGACTTCCTTGAGGGCAGACAAGCCAGACATTACCTGTTGAAGAAAGATTTGAAAGCAAACTTGGTGATAATTACTGCTTATTTGTTGGCCTTGTAGCAAGTGAACTGATAACAATGTTTGTGGACAGTATCTAAAGGAAAAATGGTACCCAAATTATCTAATACCCAAGGGCTGTACATCTGGAGAATTCTGGAGTAGGAAGTGGAGCCTTTGGTAGGCTGGTACCATCGGATAGTGGTGACATCATGGTGGTTTGGAGAGCAATAGTATGAATGTGTACAGGTAAATCTTTCCCACTCTTTGGACTCCACCTAGAAGGGCAAGTTGCTTCTTTGGCCTGGAAGGGTCTTCATTGTCCATCCACCACCAGCCTACTTCTTATTTCATCTCTGTCCCAGTATGCACCACGCTGTGCCTGTTTATGGTTTTTGCTTCAAGTGTCCTGTATCTGCATCTACTCTACATCTTTCATGATCCTCGCCTGTACTTTATACTTCCAGTTCTTTGTAACACCTAAAACTATGCAGATGAAGACATTAGATTCAGAAAAGCAATAGTTTAAGCCAGCCCATCATCCATCCCCTGAGGTGACAGTCAGGACCTGTACTCCTTGTTCCTCAGTGTAAATCCCTTGTCACCTTTAAACAAGAACCTGGCTTCCTTCTTGTGTGGACAGTTCATCTCAAAAGGACTGTCTTCTCTTTTCATGCTGCTAGTTAGGTCAGCAGAGGATAATGAACACGGATTTACTTAATACTTGTGATTATTCATTCCCCACTCCCTCGTTCACTTCATGAAGACCCTACACTGAGGCTTGGGAGAGAGAAGTGATCAGGATGAGCCTCGGGTGTCAAAGAACTTTCAAGATAGTGAGCAAGATAAATAGCAAACAAATGCAAGTATGCACAACTGTAAGCCAACAGACTTGTGGAGAGATTTGAAGCACTCTGATTGAGAGCACCTAATTACTATGTGATAAAAGCTTAGCCAGAGCGCAATGAGATCCTTATACTTTAAAGTGAGCAAAGGTTAGTCTGGTAGTGAATTGGGGGAGAGGTAGTGAGTGTCAGGTGGTGTGAGCAGTTCTTGAAAAGGACCCAAAGCAGTAAAGAGCTATGGCCACACATGTGGAAGACTCGATACTGAGCTCAACAAGGTTCCCATCTTGTAGGCAAGATGATCTTCCGGGAATTAATTCAGTGTTCATCTGAGTTCCAACTGCATGCTCTATCCTTGAAGGTCAGTGTGGATTGGTGTCATGGAGGGATGTGCCTCAGAAGCCCTAATACAAATGGTTAACAGCCACTGAACACTTAGGTACATGAGGCTGTATTCTGAGGTTGGCTTAGGTACATGAGGCTATCATCTAAGGCTGGCTCTTGATGCTTGGAGCAATGAAATCAGGTCATCTAGTTAAGTTAGCAAGAAGAGTGAACACAAAACCAGGCATTCTGGGTCAAGTTCAAGCTCTGAGTCACAGCGCTATACAGCTTCATAATATATATATAAACAAAAACAAACAAATAAACAAACAAAAAACAAATAATATGAACCCTGAAGATCTGCTAGCTGCTTAATGAGTGGGCCTCAGTTATGACTTCTAGTATCTTCCTTTTCTCTCCTAGATGCACCCTGCTCCAACATGCTGGGGATGCTCTCAGGCCTCATTGCTGATACCCAGATCTCTGCCTCCTCCACCCGAGAATACCTCTGGAGTCCCAGTGCTGCCCGCCTGATTAGCAGCCGCTCAGGATGGTTCCCACGGAACCCTCAGGCCCAGCCAGGTGAAGAGTGGCTTCAAGTGGACTTGGGAACACCCAAGACAGTGAAAGGTGTCATCATCCAAGGAGCCCGTGGAGGGGACAGCATTTCTGCCATGGAAGCCAGGGCATTTGTACGCAAGTTCAAAATCTCCTACAGCCTGAATGGCAAGGAATGGGAATATATCCAAGACCCCAGGACTCAGCAGCCAAAGGTAGGTTGTTCTCAATGAACTCTAATGCCATTCTAAAGAGAGGTTAAGTGGGTTCAGGGAGTTAGGGTACTGATTTCCCATCTAGCAGCCATTGTCAAACCTCATTGCCGCCCCCCCCAAATGAGTATCAACAGAGAGACCCTGTTGTGTCAGTCCTTAAATTGGACTCTTTCAACCCCATAATCTTTTGACAAAGTCTAATATTTGGTCCTTCACTTTTTAGAGAAGACAGAACGAGGCTTGTGTAATATGCAGGGCCACACTGTTTACCGGTGCTTGAATACAAAAAGTCAAGACTTTAAAACCCAGATACCTCACCAGTGTTCAACACTGCCTGCTCATGAAGTTTACTACCCTTCTCAGCCTCTTCTGGATGAAGTTTCCTTGAAATTGGCCAGATGTCCCAAGGGGATGTGGTTGTCGGAGGCCAAACTATAGAAACTGGTGGTTACTTCCAAAAATAACTATTTTCCTGAACGTTAGGCTCTTTTGTATTTTCTTAGTCTTGATTTCTCAGATCTTGTGTGCCTCTCCCACTGAGTTTGAAAGGAAGAAAGAGAATGATGTAGGGCCAGAAGTAATAGGCCAGTACGGTCCCCCTCCCGCCATGGGAGAAGGGAAGACTGGCCTTCACCGTAGCATGGAAGAGCTCCAGAAGGAAGAGGACTTCATGCCTCTTCCCTCTTTAAATTCATCTCCTGGTAGGCCAGGCTGTCTGGTCCTCATCTCTAAGTTATCCCTTGTCGCAGACGTGAAGGATTTCTAACAAGGGAAGGCATCTTCCCTGTGTTGAGTAGGGCTTTGCTCGCTGAATGCACAGGCCAGGGCTAAATTAGAGGTTTTTACAGTCCTGATGTGAACTTTCAGCTCACAATTCCAGGGGTTTGGAAAGACTCATGTTTCAGAAATCAGAACCCTGAATCAATAGAGCAAAAACTGGACCACAAGTTCCCTGGTGATGGCTAATCATGGCTCTTCTTGGAAAAAGAAATTATTTGGGCCAGTTTTATAACATGCCCTGCCTAAGGCAATGTCCTTACTTTTAAGACTATAGATCCCAAGTACCTGCAGAGGGCTGACCTCCAGGTGTTCCTGAATATAGCCATCTCAACACCTGTCTTCTCTCTAAATGAAGGACTCTGAGGTGGCTCTGGGTGGAGTCCCCACATTGCTTCAACTTCTGTCGGGAATTGTATGCACTGGTGATCTAGGAGAGGTTTCTTTAGGTAGAATTGCTTCTGATAAGCCAAGGTCTAGAGGACAATCTCAGGCCATCAGTTAACTAAGAGGATGATGTTATTACCCTAAAGATGGAGTGGCTGTTTTTCTCTCAGATTGTCATTGAGCTGGTAACTGTTGGCCATTTGGATCTTTTGTCCCCATGCTTCTGGGGACTAAATAACCTGTAGGGCCTCATTCATGCAGGCATATATCCCCATCTCATTAAAGTACCTTATGCACCAGACATCCTAGCATTAGGGGGAAAAAAACTTTTTAAAATAAGGCAAAGAATCTGGACTGGTGGACACAACCAACCCTGACTTCTAATCTTCCTGGCCAAGGTCATCTTAAATCACATTTGGAGTTTAGACCTCCCTTGACAATGGCCACTTGAATGCTCCCTAATTTCCATATTTCAAGGTCTCTCATGGACTTTCCAAATGAACAAAGACCTTGCTTTGAAATGATGTCACGTAGATGGTAATGCCCTGCGAGTTGCCCACAGAGCTGACCACTGGGTTGGGCATGGTGGGGGGAGAGGTGAGTGGGAGGAGTCCCACAGGAGGGCTGAACACCCTGTCTCCCTACAGCTGTTTGAAGGGAACATGCACTATGACACTCCTGACATCCGAAAGTTCGATCCAGTTCCAGCACAGTATGTGAGGGTGTACCCAGAGAGATGGTCACCAGCAGGCATTGGGATGAGATTGGAGATCCTAGGCTGTGACTGGACAGGTAAGAGGGATTTCTTCTCCATGCCTTGCTCACTTGGTCTTGCAGTCTTTGTATCCTGGGAGAGGACAGGGCAGTTAGCTTTCATGAAGCTAGACAACACTACATACCTGATCCCTATTGAATTCTTGGACCACCTCTGAACTTGGAGAAATCTCTTAAGGGAAGCATTTTGTTTTTTGTCAAGGATCACTTCATTTCCTCAACACAAGTCTCTTGAAAAATAAGTTATAACCACCCACCACCCTCCCAAATTCAATTAGACCCCAGCTCTTCAGGTCAGGGGGCTGTGGCTGTTGATTCAGGGAAGAAAAGCCCTCTCATGATAATAAAGTAATCGGTTTATGTCTGAATCTGGCATCCAGATGTTGGAGAATCAGAGACAGCATTTTCCTTTCAAAGCCACATCTGGAAAAGGCATTTATTTGCTCACGAGGGGCACTGGTGCAGGGGTGTTTCTTCCCAGTATGCAGCCAGGGTCCTGCACCCTCCTGCCCTACCAGGTGGCACAGGTCCGGGACAAATGCCTCCATGAACTCTCCCTGTGAGTGTGAGCTCTGGGGCCTTGCTGGTTGCTGGTTGTTAGAGAGAAGATTCTACCTTTCTGAGACAGGCTCTACCTTGCCTCTGCTACTGGCCCTGCTTCTTCTGCAGAGCTGGCACACTCTGCCAAAATGAGCTTCTGAGGAGCCACCTAGAGCTAGGGGCCCCACCCAATGCCAGCAGGAACCACCAGCAGGCATAGCTCTCTTGCCCCTCCCTACCAGAGCCCCAGGTATCCCCATTTTCCTGTCTGCTGTACCTGTCATTGGCTCAGGCAACCGGATGGCATGAAGGATTAATAAGGGCATGTCAGAGAAGCACTTTTGGCTCCCAGGGAGAAAAGTGCTGTCTGTGTGAGGCCTGCAAGGGCACCAAAGAATCCTGTGCAGACGTGCAGGCCAGGAATGGGGCCCAAGTTCACCTCTAGGCTTGAAGGTGAAGACAAGTCCCATGGAGTTCATACTAGTAGGAAAGACTCCCCAACCCCCTACACACACACACACATACATACACATACACACACGTACACACACTCACACACACATACACACACACATACACACACATACACACACTCACACATACACACACGTACACACACTCACACACATACACACATACATACACACTCACACACACATACACACGTACACACACACACATACACACACACTCACACACACACTTATAGGGATAAGGTTAAGCCCCCTAAAGCCTCAATGGTTGTCACCTGCCCCCCTCAGACACAAACTAGTTTCATTTACCCACCCCTCTGGGGTTAGAGCTATAGAAGATCTAGAAACTTCTAGGCTAGTGGTTTCCAAACATGTTTGATCGTGTGCCTCAAGTTAAACTCTCTACTGCAGCTGCTTCCATTGACATGCAAGGACACACATGTGCACATATGGGGAGTTCTTAGGTTCCTGAAACAGATTGCTAAATTCAGTTCTTTCCTGGCAGCCACTAGGTGTAGAACCTAGGACAAATGGCGTCATCTCTTACCTAGAAAGTGGGGGTGGCGGTATCAGTTTGTTTCAAGCCAGCCAGCAGCTGTTATGAGTAGTTAGATTGATGCCCAACATTGGCAAGCCGATTACAGGCACACGTAACGGAAAGGGGGATTCTCCAAGCAGTGTTCAACCTCACTGAAAGATCACAGCTCAGACTTTTAAAAAGCTGTCATAACCCATTAAATGATCCCATGACCTACCGATGAGTGTGGTGCATGGTATAAAACCAATCCCCAGAACTAAGCCCTACTGCCCTTTCACAGACTGGGAAACTGAGTCCCAGGAAGCTGAGTTACCCAGGTAGCTAAGGACCAAGTCACACTTCCCTCTGGCCCCTTTTTCCTTCTGTGCTGTACCTCTCCCAGACTGGCCTTGCTTTATGGCCAGCTGGACATTTGCTAACATCTTCCTTCCTTCCATTGTCCCTCCAGCCCCGACCTGCCCCAGTTTGCTCTGGTGACAGCAGCAGGTTTCCCATTTCAAAGCCCAAGCCCTGCTCTTGGAAGATCAGAGTTAGTCGTGTTACCCTCTGCCCAGACTCTGTGGCTTTGAAGTCTCTGACATCTGGTTTTAATTTTGGAGGAACGCTGCTGTTTGGTGGGCAGTTACCCCAGAGCACCCAGAACAAACAGTGGGCACAGAGGCCAGCTCCTGTTTCCTCACTTTCACTGACACACCCTGCCCCTCCTGTCACCTCACCAGCCCCTCATGGCCTCTGGGCTTCTCTTTGTCACCTCCCACCAGCTGGAGTTTCACCTAAAATTTGGAGAAACAGTTCTTTGTACATATTCTTGTTTTTAAATTTCCCATCTCTGTCTACAAGTCACCCTTGGTTCTTTCTTTCTTTCTTTCTTTCTTTCTTTCTTTCTTTCTTTCTTTCTTTCTTCCTTCCTTCCTTCCTTCCTTCCTTCCTTCCTTCCTTCCTTTCTTCTTCCCCCAAAATGAAAACAGAAAAGCTGAAGGGTTGGGCTGAACTGTTTCAGCTAAATAATTTGACTGGCCTATGTCACCTGTTAGCCAGTGTGTTTGGGTTTCAAATGATTACTTCTTACCTTGCCACCCATAGTTAGCTTTACAATCGAGTTTGAGATTTGATGATATGGTGACAAATTTGAACTCACAAATTAGGATGCTTCGATGTTATTTGCTACTTACTTTGAACAAAAGGCAGACATGGCAGTGGGGAAACACAAAAGGTTATGTGCACAGTATTTAATAGCAGAAAGGTGGCAAGTCAACCGTGTAAAGCCTTTTCAGCATATTGACCCATTTCCTCAGTGTCTGGCTTTATTAAACAGTATCCTGAAGGGTGCCCCACAAAGACACCTAATCACATGCAATGCTGCAATGGAGCATTACAGAAGGCGTAGGGAGCAATGGCCTCATGTCTTCGGGGTATCTTGTTGGAAGGCAGTGCTAAGATACACTCACCACTCCACAGCACACCATTTTCCAGAACCCTTCCCACCCCACCCAGGACCTGACTCACAACATCATTCATTCCCCCAAATAGTTGATGAATGAGTGACTGGGTGAGCAAATAAACAAGGGAATGAATGGATGCATGAATCACCTACCTGGCCCAGGGGGAAAGCGGCTGCCTACCCAGCATGGTTTGACCTAGTCAGGTTTATTTTGTGCGCCTTATTGGAACATTTGTTAGAAGTTGCCAACATTTGTGAGCCTGGAGATTTTACTAAGGGCTGGTAGGCTTCTCTGGAGGGGGGAGGGAGGATTTTGGGAGAGCTAACCAAATTAGGTTATTTGAAATAAGTCATGGTGCCTTCTTGCCTGCAGCCACTGTCTCCACCACACCAGACTCTTCCGCATCCCCCCAGTCAGCTTCTCTGGAGAATGGAAACTGTATCCAGTGGGTGTTTTAATTTGTCTTGCCTTGACCAGAAGATGTATCCCAAATTACTTTACCTAGCCTGAGTCTCTGTAAATCCATAGTCCCATCTGTCCATGTCCATGAAATACCAACAGGGGGTCTGGATTCCGGCTTCCTAAGCTGCTGTTTCGCTTACAACTTTGGTGACAAGTGCTTCTGATTATTTTATTGTAGGTGGGCCCCACGGGCCAGATTGTTTTATAGAGTTCGTTTTGATTCCAAATAAATCCTGTCTAGCATAGTGAATGAGTGTTTTTTGAGAAAGCAGGGCCAAGCAGTGAGGTCCAGAAGCAGCCATGAAGCAGCTGAGCATGGGTGGAGGCAGGGGAGGTGGGGGGGTAGAGGAGAGCATTTCCTGGGGAACAGAAAGATTTCATAAGAACGGAGGTTTTTCAAACAGTTTTGGTGGGCCGCATTCATTTTGACTGTGTGCCCTACCACACTACCCACACTACCCTCTTAACAGAATACCCATATGTGGTTCAGCTCCACTTTGGGGTCAGCATCATCTGCCCCCAAGGCTGTCCCCTGTGTGCTGCCCTTAGAGCCTCCCGTGTGGGGTCCAGAGCACGGGTTTGTGCCTATGCCTTCTACAGCATCTTCTAGAGTTCTATATTATCATCATTCAGCTGAAGTGACCCTTGTTGCTCCCACCGACAGCTCACAGGGGTGAATTCGGGTTTCAGGCACATCTGTGCCTTTTCTCTTTCCTCCTCACAAGCTCACACCTAAAGGGAAGATTTTAGTTCTTGGCATCTTCCGCTGCTGGGTTACAGTCTCTCTCTCTCTCTCTCTCTCTCTCTCTCTCTCTCTCTCTCTCTCTCTCTCTCTCTCTCTCTCTCTCTCTCTCTCTCTCTCTCTCTCTCTCTCCACCTTCACAGACTCAAAACCCACAGTGGAGACCCTAGGACCCACCGTGAGGAGTAGTGAGGAGACAACCACCCCATATCCCATGGATGAGGAAGCCACAGAGTGTGGAGACATCTGCAGCTTTGAGGATGGTAAGGATGGGGTAGTTAGCATATTTCATCTTCGGTGGCATGGGTATGGACCGAGCAGCTGGCCCATGAGTGGGCAAGAACTGGAGATACCTTAGGTTAGAGGTCCATATTAACTTACAAAAGGGTTCAGGGAAGTCTGAAGCAGACTAGAAATGCTCAGGTATTGTAACAACTACTATAGCCCTGTAGACACAAACCCACTGCTAAGGTAAGGCTTGAGTCCTCACTGCCTTGATTTAGTTAAAGGAAGCCCATGCCCAGCCTAAGAATGAACAGCAGCAACAGTTTTTCCTGTCAGGATGTGTCTCTGTGGTACAGTCATATGAAGATCTGGTAGCTATTTGAGGGGGGGGGGGGTCATTGTCTGTAATACTCAAGTTAGTCTGTCAATTCACCAGGATCAGTGCACTTCCCTGTGTCTTACAATAACCTTGATTTAAAGAAGCACTTTGGGGATAAGCCAGTCCCTCAAAAACCCAAGGGGTTCTTGTCTTTGGATCCATCTCTTCGCATAGGAAATGTGTATCCCCCTCATTTTGTCTTCAAAGTACATCCAAGTTAGATAAAGTCAGTAATCAGAAGATTCCAAAAACAAGTCCTACGTGATTGTTCAGGTCCCCACATATTAGGACTTTCCTAATTAGCCACAACTTTTACAACACCTGACATTTGGGGCTAAACTTTAAGTTTTACAACCTCAATTTACAGTAAATTACTGATCATTGTTAAATGGCCATTAAACAAAATGAGGAAAGATTAGCAAAGAAGCCTGAGAAGGGGCATAAAGATGTAGAAAGCTGATGAAACCGTGAAACCTGCTCACAGCCGGGTGGCAGCATGGGAAACTGCCCGGGTGATGTGGATGGTTCCAAAAATTAGCCATTAAGAAGAGTCGGATGAAAGCCAAAAATTAATGCTGAAATTGTGGGTCTGAAATGTTCTAATTCAATGCATATGTTTTAGGGAGTGTGCTTTGGTATATTGTGTGGGTAGGGGACACTGTTGGTCAGGACTAGTTGAATACAAAATCTTGACATTTTAATGAACTTGTTTTAGTTTTATAATGAGAAGTAGAGAATCTTCCAAGACACATCTGAGACAGAGAATGGAAAGTGAAACACACAGAGAGTTAATGCATGCTCTTAGAGTCACAGAGCGTGCCGGGAGGCACGGGAATGGGGAGTCTTGCTAAAAGGCAATGTAGAAGAAAATGTAAGGGTTCTGCTGCAAGTTTTCAGAAGTTTATTTTTAATATAATTTTACCGTTTACAGTGGTTTGTTTGATTTGAGGTTTCTTTGATGGTCCTTCCCTTCTTCTCAGTAAAAGATCTTTTTGTGGAATTTGGTTCCTGAGATATAGTGTGCGTATAAACATTTCAGAGGAATTATGGTATATTGAATTACTCTGTATTTTTAAATGGAAAAATAGACATGTGGAGAAATTGTGGAGAGAAGGGAATGGTGAAGGATACAGTCTGATTTTCCCAAGCCACAGGTTGATGCTTCTGTGATGGGTTCCATGTGTTTCTTTTCCACTCCAGCTGACTTTGGCTAAGGGTGGGCGAACATTAAATGTTCCCTCTTGGGAAGGCGGAACACAAGTAAGGTCTGCTGGCGATCTGAGGTCAGCAGCACCCCTTGCCTCTAAAGCCTCCATCCCGTGGTGGGCAATTTGTCTCCTACCCAGCCGCTGTTGCCTTTAGACATCTTAACTCGTACTCTGGACCGTCCCCATGGAAATTATTCCCTGGTAACTTGGGAAGGGAAGTGAGAGAGCCAAAGACCCCACTTCCTCTGGGCTATAGCGCTGACACCCCTTTTTTCTCCGTCTGTGGCACATGTCCAGGTTTGGGTTCCCATTTTCTCTTTTCCCACCTCCATATCACACCCACTTAATTCCAAGATAGCATTAGCTCCTTCTGGGCTTTTAGATAAGGGTGGAACCCCAGAGTAAACCCACTTGGTTCCACCTTTGGGCTCAGCTAGATAAGTCTCTAAAGAAGACAGGGTGAGCCAGTATGTGGTTACTTTTTAGAGATTTGCAGAGAACATGTTCTTCACCTTTTCTGGGATTCCAGCCGTCAGGAGCTCTCCACCATGCACTGCAGAGTCATTGCCATTACAGGCCTACCAAATAAAAATACTTCCCATCTTACTCAGCTCTGAGCTGGGCAGCTCCAAGGGTGACCCCTGCCCTTTCATTTACACTCTGAACATTTTAGATTTACCACATGACAATGCCAGACTATACCAGCCCTCTGAAATAAGAGATGTGTCACCAGAGGTAAAAAGTGACAAACAAGCCAAACCTTCTTTCTGAGATCACTTAGTTCCCTGGCATTTGGGGTTCTCTCTGGTGTTAACAGGCTGCCCCGCCACTTCTGAGAGCCGGGCTGCCAGAAGTTGAGGTGATCCTCTTAGAGAGCCTGTGAGGCACTGGGGAGATGTTTTTCTCTGACATTTTAGGGAGAAGCAACTTTTACATTTGTCTGCTTCCCAGGGTAGACAGAGGAGGCTGATTAGAGCCTGAGACCATTTGGTAGCCTCATTTATAATTGCTTACTATGGGAACCATGGGCTTTCATGCCTGGGAAGGATGAGACCAAAGGCTGGTCCGAAAGTCAGCGATCACCCAGATGAGTAAAATGAGTGAGCAAAGGGAACCCCTTCTCTCTCTGCTCCCTACGCAGGCCTTATCAGCCACTGAAATAACATCCCTGCGCCTGTCCTCTGGCCTCGCTTCATTTGTCTGCCTTTTGGTTACTTTTCTTCTCTTTTTAGACAAAGATTTACAACTCCCTTCAGGATTCAACTGCAACTTTGATTTCCCAGAAGAGGCCTGTGGTTGGATATACGACCATGCCAAGTGGTTCAGGAGTACCTGGATTGGCAGTGCCAGCCCCAATGACCGAACATTTCCAGGTAAGGCAGTTGAGGTATCCTATGAAAGCTAGAGGACCCGGCCTGTATATGGGTCTCAATCCCAGCTAACTCCCTTGCAAGCGTCAAGGCTTCCCACTGCAGAGCAATGTTCTTCTCTTTGCCCACATACCACCACAGACATCTTCACACACGCTGACTGGTTGATTCCTAGGCTACTCGGGATTTCAGCCCAGTAGAAGTGGCTAGGGAGAAAGAGAAACCAGAATAAATGAGAAAAAAAAATCCATTGGGAGGTCCTTAGGAGACGGTAGCGGTCTACTACTGTCCTAGCCAGCACTGGCTACTCCTGTCATATAACCTATTGTCAACAACAAGGCATTGTCCCCAAAGTTGGTCATTGGGAAATGGCTGGCCTTGATTCTGACTCATAATTCTGTGGTTACCACCGCTCCAGTACTGAAATGCTGCTGTGCACAGGATGTGAGACCCATGGGTGTGATGCCCATGGGTGTGTCTTAGCAAAGTGCCAGCCAGGCACTTGGTCAATAAACGAAACTTACCATCTTTTGGCCCTAAAAAGCCAGTTTTCAGAAGCCCATCCTGGCACTGTAGATAGACACTGCCTTTAGCCCCTTTGAACAGGGAGGAAACGAATCTCTCTGCTGTCTCTCCACTGTCAGATGCTTTAACAGCTACCTTCTGGAAGTGTTTTAACAATAGGCTTTCTAGTGATTGAAACAAAACCCCAAACTTGCTTGATAAGGTGTGCCGCCACATTCAATGGTAAAAATACTCTCCCCACAGTTGAGTAAGCCACAGACACAGGAGGTAGAGCTGAGACATGCAGTAGGGGGTTCAGGGAGTGTATTTCCACTGTACAAGAAACATAAATCACCTCTGGAGCAGAATATACTGAAAACACTGGGAAATCTTGAGCTGGTTGGATTTATTATTTTCCTTTTTAATGTAATTTAATATAGTTCTATATAATTTAATTTTTAATAATGATTATATTTAATTGGCTTGTAAAGTTCAAGAAAAATTTAACAAGTAGCGTTCACAAGCCAATATGCATTGGTCCAAAATCAGTTTTCTATGCCTCCTGCCTGGACCTCAGACTCCCATAAGTAAGCTTTTGGGAGAAAGGGGGGGGTTAATCCTGGAAATTTAGCAGGCTAAATGTTGATGGAGTGCACTGGAAAAGGCTAGAAAATAAAGGGGGGAGAGGCTCCCTTCTTGCTAACTTCTTCAGAGCTGCCCTAACCCCTGGTGTTGATGGTGCCTCAGGCCTCTAAGAGTTCAAGAAGGGAAGAAAGCTCTAGAAGAACACTTGGGGCTGGGTCTCCTGCCATAGCCCACACTTGCTTTCCCAGAGGGTCACAGCGTCTGCTCTGAAGAAAAACATTTTCATATTTCAAGTGTTTATCTCTTCAGTTCTGAGTGCTGGCTCGGAGACCTTTGTATCTGAGGATCACCCCAGCCTCAGGCACAAGAGAGAGTACTTACCCCAGTCTCAGCTCTAGTCCCCTCCCCCTCTCATCTCTGCAATAATGTTTAATTAATATAATGAGTCTCCTGCATGTTAGGGAAAAAAAAAAAAAAAACACTTATTTTTATAACCCAGCCGGTATTTTTCATTTCATTTCCTCTCCTTTGAGACTGGGTCCAATTAATTGGTGTTTTTTCCCAGACTCCATCTTTATCTGAACATAAGAAAGGTGGATGGGGTATATGTGTGTATGTGTTTATATTTTGTCTGAATGAGAGATGGGGATGGGGGGAGTGGTTCTAAGGAGCGACTTGGCTGAGGCACTTTTGAATTGGGTTGTATGCACGGACTCTCTGTAGGGTAGGAAAACATCACTTCTTTTTCAGGGCCCACTTTTAGTTTTTTTCTAATCCTCGGGTCACCCCTTCCTATGCTTCTAAAAAGGTTCCCTCTGAGGGTATCCCAGGCTAGCCCTACACGGGCTACAAGGCCACCAGGGAGCAAGTAGCTGTTTTGTAGAGTATCACCCCCCTCTACCATAGCCTATGGTCCTGCACCTCTACCCACTTTGTTCAGACCCCACCCTCACCTGAATGCCTGGTCCCTTGGCCCTGGCTACTGGTTTTCCTTTGGTTCAGCTGATACTTTACGCTCTGCAGTTAGGGAGAGCTTTTCAGAGCAAGCTAAGGAGGTGATATAATCCCGACCTTTGGCTGAACAGATGGGAACAGAAAGAAAATTAGGGCCATAAGGAACTGCTGGGTCTAATGTTGAGGAGGAAAATGTTTATTCTCTTTTTCCAGAGGAATCACTGAAGGTTTCGAAAAACTGACACTTGTGGCCAGGAAACAGTCACAATATTGTTCTCAGAGCCCTTTCCTTTATTCTTGGATGATTGAAAATCCCATCTTCTCTATTCCCCATAGTCCTGTCTACAAAACTCCAACTCACACAGTAAGCAGAAGACAGACACTCCTTCTGTTTGGGGTGGTCCCTTCTTAAAAAAAAAAAAAAAAAAAATGGAGCCCCGAGGGAAGCAGTTGGGAGAAAGGAAACAGCTGTGCTGGGCTCAGGGCGGGGTCAACACTAATGGGTGCAGAGGCTGGCGCCTGGCCCCAAACCTAAAAGCCACTGTGTCACCCTACTTTGCTCTTCCACAAAAAGACCAGACCCATTGTTCTCTGCAAGCGTGCAACATGCTTTATCCCCTTTGTAAGTAGGTAAGCAGAAGTCATTAAATTTGGGAAAGGAGGCATCTAAGTTGAACACCGGGAGGCGTAGTTGCAGGAAAGGGTGTAGGGTGAGATGGCCATTCTGAAACACAACACAGAGTTGATCGTAAGTGTCCATGGAAATTACTTGCATTGCTTAGATATTTTCTGATTGAGCTGTTTTCTGTCCTTTTTTCTGCCTCCTTGTAAGTCAGCAATTAGTTCTATTCCTTTGGCTAGCGGTAATGGTTGCTCTAGGCTGACAAGACACCCCCACTGGTTTTATTCCATTGTTTTTGTTTTCCAACATCGCCTTTCAAGCCACTCAGAATTTCTTTTTTTAGCTCTGTGGCTGAGCTGCTTAGAGTGTGTTCATACCAATGCCCCCCTCCCCCTGGGGGTGGGGTGGGAGATGTGTTCCAAACTCAGTGACCCCTGCTGGTAGCAGAGGAACCTGTCCTATCCTCTCTGACCAGCCCTTTACCTTCCGTAGAGAGCTATAAGGACAAAGTGGGCTGTTAGCAGAACAGGCATATTTTCTAAGATACTCTGAGGCTTTGACTATAAACGGAGTTCTGAGGATGATCAGAGCTGGGCCTATAAGGAAGGACACAAGCACCCTTGAGACGATATGGTAGGTAAGGAGCCCTCAACTGTTTGTGGCTATTTAATCTATCATAATTTTAACGAGTTAAAACTTTTGGCTGATTCTTCAGTTCTGCTGTGTCCTATTTCATGGATGTAGGGGCCACACTATCCATACGTGGAACACATCATAATCACAGTACTGTATTAGACAATATTGCTATGGCACTGGCACCTTTGGACACCAGCAGAGAAACAAGCTCCCGATCCTTGAGGATGATTCCAGTACTTGGTTTAGTGAAAACCAAGAAGCAAGGAGTTAGGGACATGGATTTGCCTGAGCTGTTTCTGGAAGTGTTGTAAGATGTGGCTCCTATTTTGATTTTCCTCGGTATGCCTCTCTCTCTCTCAGCAACCACGGGGGTTGGGGCGGGAGGGGGGCAAGGAATATAGCGTGCAGGACCATATGGGGGAGTCACACAGAAATAGTAACTCCAATAAGTAAATAGTAGCTCCAATAATATTGATAGTTGTTATTGTTATGATCATTATTATTGTCAAAAATGAGGAAAGACCTGGGCATGGTGGTGTTGGGCTATAATCTCAGCTACTTGTGAGACTGAGGCAGGAGAATTGACAGTTTAAGGTCTGCCTGGGCTACAGAGTGGGTTCAAACCCAGCTTCAGCAGTTTATCAGGACTCTATCTCAAAAGGAAAAGAGGAGAGCTGACATTGTAGCTTACTGGCAGAGTGCTTGCCTAGCATCTGGGAGTGCCTAGGTTCAATTCCTACCACCACTGGGGGAGGTGGGGGGATAAGACCAAGGATCAACAGGATTCTGCCCAGGCAGAATGGTGATGGTGATCCAAGCACGATCTGGACTGTGAGCACTTTCATTCTGGAATATATGAGCTCTTTAAAACATGGACTGGCCTTGTGAAGTGCAATTACAATGTTACTTTACTCCACTGACTAAAAGCCATGAAAACATGTAGGGAAAACAGGCAAAACCTTCTTAACTAGGACACCATTGGAAAGGGAGCTTTGCCCAGTGTACAAAAGGCATTGAGACAATAGGTACCTCTACTAGGGGTTCAAAGGAAGGCACAAGTGGGTGTAAAGCCAGAATCTAAACAGTCGGGTTTTACATGTTAGCTGTCCCTTCTGGTGTAAATAGTAGACCCTGTTAATTTCTCACTGGGGCCGTTTTGATGGAGACTTGGTTGCTGATAGACTCCAGCAGAACAGGACACCAGAACCTTGACCCACCATGTGTGTGCAAGGGGGAAGACAAAGGGAATTGTGTCTAAGTGGGGTCGGTACAAGCTCACAGAGAAATCAAACGAAATAATTGACGGATGAGCTCACAATGGGCTGGAGTTTTAACAGTGAGCTAGCCATAACTCTGAATTTTAAAAATCTTTCTCTGATCACAAAACATGGCAGCTGGCAATTCAGACACTCAAATGGTCTCAGTTCAGTGGTTCTCAAGCTTCCCAATGCTCCGACCTTTTAGCACAGTTTCTTGTGTTGTGGTGATTCCCCCCCAACTATAAAAGTATTTCCGCTGCTAGTTCATAGCTGAAGTTTTGCTACTGTTATGAATTGTAATATAAATATGTAATTTGCCACCCCTGTGAAAGAATCACTTGACACGCCCCCAAAAGGGGGGGGTCTCGATCCACAAGTTGAGAACCACTACCTCCTCTTGAATCACCTTCAGGAAGGGTTGCTGTTGGTTTGGCTGGGGCCCTTGCAAACACAAGGACAGAACACTGGGCCTTTGGACGTTATTAAAGGACAGGAAGAGCTGAGGTAAAATCGAGTGATAGTCAAGAGATAGTTTCAGCTAGAAAAGGAAAGAATGGCTGTCCCTTATAGGATGGGAGGAGAACATCCTGGCTTTATGAAAAAGATGGCGAGAGAGAAGTTGCTGCCCCCTTTTTCTGAAAACTATGAGGGAATGAGATGATACAAAGTGTCGGAATCAGAATAAAATTATTCAGAAGGTAGAACTTTATGTGGAAGCTGACACCCCTCCCACACACACACACACAATCTCCAGGTAGCTGCCTGCAAGGACTGGCCAGGCTAAAATCTTCAGTGTCCGCCGAATGTTCTATCATAACCCTTGAAAACATCCTGCTGAGTTCATCCAAAGTCAATGTTTCTCTTAACTGGTTGTTAATTTGAGGGCCTTAGCAGAGATAGACTGACCTTGGGAGGCCAGCTGAGGGGCTGACTCATGTTTTAAGTATGACCTATACTAAGAGACGCCATCTCCTGCTTTGCTAAATATTCTTTCAGATGGTTGTTCCAGTAGGAGGGCATGATGCTAGCCAGGAGACGTGTGTGAGGGACAGATGGTGTGTTTGGCTTTGCAATAGCCAGGAGGATCAAGCTGGTGATTTATTTTAGGGTTGGCTAAAGGGGAGAAGACACAATTGAATTCATCGCCATTGGGACAACCTCAGTCACGTGTTCATAGGACACTTAAGCAGCTAAAGCCAGATGGGACCATAAATTGCCAGGTGAAATATCAAGAGACCCTTCTTGAGACAGCGTCAGATGAAATGCCTGAACAACCCTGACCTCTGCACTTCCTCTCTGCCCTTTTGAACTTGTGTTGCCCATTCCCATGTGACTGTTTTCTCCGTATCATTGACAACAAAAGTCGTTTTGAGTCAAGGCTGCAGAAAAATGCTTCCCAAATATGTCAAGTCCAGGAGGTCAGGGATTGTATCTTGGGGACATTACTTCTTCGTTCTCTTTTGGAGACTGAGTATATTTCCTTTTTATTGTTCTTTTGTTGGATGCTATCCATTGCCATATCCTAGCCATTAAACACACAAAGCGAGAAAGCAACTTCCAGCAGGCAGGGTTGGGTCATAGCTGGCCAGTCGTCATATTAAGGCAAATTCTTGACAATCTAAAAGGTTTATCCCTAATGACCAAGGAAAATTCATAAAGCAACGCTGTCCCCATGCCATGCTAACCCTGTCTCTATCAGATAGTTGTCAGCCACTGTGAACTTTCTTAGTATCTAGTAGTGGTAGGTCACAAGTAAGGATACTTCAGAATGGTCTTCACTTTCAGAATACGTTCTATCTCAATATCTTGTATGAATATCAGGACTTACGAGAGATGAAGCACTTAGCTCCAAAGATGGGTCAATGGAGACCTACAAAGGTCCAGAAGAGGGACATTTTAAGGGACTAGGGTTGTGTTTCCTGGGGAAGCACAGACTAAAGGTCCTAATTCTCTCTCTGTCTCTCTCTCCCTCCTTCCTTCCCTACCTCTCTTTTTTCCCTCCCATCCTCTCTCTCAGTGTTTGTATGTGGTGTGTATCACAGCGTACAACTTGTGACATCAGTCCTTACCTTGCATCTTATTTGAGACAGTGTGTTTGTTCATTACTGTTCCTCAGGCTAGTCCAGAAACTTACTTTGTTTTTCTTGTATCTTCCACCCGTCTCCATGTAGGAGGACTTTACAGGTAGGTTTATAGCCTCATGATTACCTCAATTCTGGAGACCTGAACTTGGGTCCCCAGGCTTGTGAAGCAAATGCCTTATTTACTTAGCTGTCTCCCAGGGCCCCTGGCTGGACTTCTTATGAATAAAATGCTTCTAAGTCAAGGGTGGAAACTCGCTGCATTCCATCAGAGATGGATGGAGGAAATGTATCCACAAGACAGCAGGAAGTATAAAACTGAATTTGAGATATTCCTGACAGCTGGGGTGGTGGCCAGTGAAGGACCTTTCTGAAGGGAAGGGTGGATGGATGGTGTCAGGATGTGTCTGGATCCTTCCTCTGTCCCATGCTAGTAGTCACATGCGGTCCCACTCAAGATCCAAGATGGTATTGCATTTTATTGTATCTTCTATAGATGGTCACAGAATATCTGTGGTCAGTGGTATGTGATGGACAGCTGGGAGCTGGCTGGTTCCTGGAGTTGAGACAGATCTGGGAAATCCTCTGATTTCAAAGAATGCTAGCACTGTTCTTGGGTTAAACCATCTTCCTTTGCATCTTGCACTGGCTTCTCCAAGTTAACAGTGGCCTTTGGCCTGTGGAAGGGAGTGTATGGAGTGGCATTAGTAGCTTGACCCATCTTTTGCTATAGCCTGTTAATGTGCAAAGTGCTTTAGGGCCCATTCTTACAATGCTGTGCATCACTATTATACTCATTGTACAGATGGAAACACTGAGGCTTTCAAAGGTAATTCTACCCCAGATGACAATGTGTCAGCAAATTCCTTCAGTCCCACCTGGGTTCAGATCTCACTTTCATTGCTCCATAAATTGATCCTGGAATCATGATATCACATCCCTGAGCTTCAGTTTCCTTTCTAAAAACAGAGAAAATAAACTTGATGTTGAGTGGGGCATGTTCCCAACCCCAAGATTTGAGAGGGGCAGGCAGAAAGATCATGAATTCAGCGCCAGCAAGGGATACTTAGCAGGACCCTAAAAAGGGGGAGATGGGGTGAAATATCAGACTTACTGGTTGCACAGAGAGGGACAAGAATCATAAGGAAGGCTAGAGCTGCAGTGGCGAACAGTATCCATCCGGTTAGATTAGATCATCCTCACCCTCTGCTTTTTACCCCCTCACATTCCTTGATCTATGATGTCTCTGGTTCTAATCAGGTCTCTCTGGGTGACAGGCAGGGATATTTTGCAGCTCAGCGTCCCTCTGACTAATGTCGCCTGCTAATTCCTTAAATTTACATATCATCTTTCTTCTCTGGAGCTCATAGCACTTAACAGACAAGTGGGGCACAAATGATTTAACTAAGTGAGATCCAGAGGCCTGCTTGTCTGGGGACTCTGCAAACTCGTGGATTAGCTCAGATGTCAGCGCTGAATTATGATCCTTCAGTTGCTCCTGCTTAGCACGCTACCAGCATTAAGTCGGTTCTTGCCGTGGCCCTGTAAATCATGCATAGTGATTATCAGCCTACTGTGAAAGGAAGAGAAAGAAAAGGAAGCAGAACAGAGGTGTCTCTGGAGGCTCTGGACCAGCTGACTGGGACGCTGTTGGCCTTCTTGAGTTCTAATGACAGGGTGGGTAGATAAGATAGACCCGGATAAAATCCTTGCTGCCTGACACAGCCGTTTCACACCCCGCACACATTTG
This sequence comes from Phyllotis vaccarum, assembly GCA_033318265.1. Lineage (NCBI taxonomy): Eukaryota > Metazoa > Chordata > Mammalia > Rodentia > Cricetidae > Phyllotis > Phyllotis vaccarum. The sequence goes on from JARWLC010000007.1 coordinate 13,942,602, forward strand.
GCTTCCCCAGTTGTTAACCATTCTGTATGATGCCTTCGCTTAAGAATGCAAAATTCACACAAGTGACAGAATTTCCGCGAAGCAATTCTCAGGCAGCAAGTGGGTCTTATTTGTGAAACTGTGAAGGGAGAAGGCTGAATAAGAAGTCTCTCAAGTGTGCTTTCCTTTATTGATGGGATGGCTTGGAAGTTATGGGAGCACAGATGATTACGGGGACCCTCACTGGCATGCTAGTCTCCTGGGAGCTTCCACAGGTTTATCTGGTGTTGGGTTGCCTCACCTTCGAAAGGGGCTGCTGGCTCAGGGGAACAGAGTGGATGGCAAAGGCTTTACATGAACCTGAAGGCTTGGCAGAAGCTAGCAGAGTCTGTTCTCATGACATAGCACACCTTTTTCTCTGTGTGTTTGTCATTCATTCATGAAACCAAGTTTGCCTGAGTAGTGGGATATACATGGACCGAGGAAAGGAGAAACATGCAGTATTAACCCTACGTGTGCAAGTCAGTGTGAGATGAGAGAGTGTAAGGTGACTCAGCAGGCTCAGGGCCTTCCCACCAAACCATGAAGTTCAGTCCCACATGGTAAAAAGGAAGAACCAACTCCTGAAAATACTCCTCTGACCTCCGTGTGTGTGTGTGCATTGTGGCACACTGATATGCACAATCATGTGCACACATGAGCATGCACATACACGTTAAATAAATAAAAATATTATTTTTAAAGAATCTCATATGGTAAGAAAGACCCAGTTAAGAGTACTAGGTAGTGGGTAGTTACCATGGAAGATGGCCTCAACTCCTTTTAAAGGTAGTACAGTTAACAAATACTAGGGTTGTTAAGAAAGCTTGGGGGAGGGGGGTTGTATATATGTGCCAGAGTGTTTGGGACAGAGGGATATGTGGAAAAGAAGAAGAATCAGGAAGTGCGGGCAAGCTGAGACAGTGGGGCAGTGAGGGGGAAGCTGGTTTGCCTCAGAGAGTGACTGTAAGGGTTTGAGGCCAGAAACCTGCACCTGAAATAAAGAATTTCCTTCAGGAGGGTGGGAGATCCCTCCCTTAAGTCTGGCATCTACTTCAGAACCATTCATTTCTTCCTTGGACAAGTCACTTTTACCTTCCTTGGTTCCTCCATTGTGCGCAAAGTCTTAGCTCGCAAGCATGAGATGAAATAATACCTATCAGTGTGCTTTGTAACCTGGAAAGCAATGTGCAATCTTGAGTCATAATTATTATCATTAATAGTGGTAGCAGAGAGACTGGATGGGAAAACAGAAGGTTAGAGAGTGGTTGACAGTCTGTTGATACTATCAGCATCCCTTCCTCAGTAGACCCCATCATTAAAGTTGTGCTCTGGAGGCGACTTCCTCTTCCTTATCTGTGCCTGGAACAGGCCTGTTGCTGGAAGATCTACCCTAGGCTTAACTCTCACCTAGCAAGATGATTCCAGAAGTAGCAGCAGCAAATCAGAGATCCCATCCTAGAGAGAGTCTTCACCCAGGCTTCTGAAATTTGAGCCCCAACAAACCCTAGGTGTTCACCATCCCTGTTGACTAAAAACACTCTGGCTCATGTCTCAGGCTAACATGGCATCATATTAACAGGAACTGGAAGTGTCTGGCCTGCTCACATTCCAAGCTAGATACATAGTGAAAATATGTCCCTGCCCTTCTTGCAGAGGAGTTTAGTGGACCGTGACCCACATCTCAGAACCCAAAGCAGATTGTAATACCTCCTCTTTTTCCTCTGTGCATTTGCTCTCTGCACACAGGCTGGACTTGCCCATGTCTGTGAGGTGTAGGGCTGCCAACCGTAACAAGAGCTCAGCCTTCCGCATAAGTATCGGATGGATTTAAAAACCAATCTGCCAAAAAGGCCATTCTTGAAGCATTTGGACAGTGAACCCTTAATTTCCCAGGGCGTGTATATTTTCTGCTAAACATCCAACCTTTGTTAATGATCATGGCCATAGCCTTTAAACCACTGGAATTGTATGTGCATGGCTACTTGGGAAAGACCAAGTCCAGGAAAAAAGTGGGATGTCTGGCCACCCCCAACCTGGGATCTGCTTAAAGTTGACATGAATGTCTGAGTGACAGTTACTAAGGCCCAGGCATCATCTAGCAGCCCTGGCAGAGACAGAAGGTTTTTAATGTCCTCCATTTGGACAGTGCCCAGACAGACAACAAAGACTCAAAATGTAAGCCACCTGGCCAGAGTCAATCCGGAAGCCATCTCAACCTTATAAACTGTTCTCTTGTAATTTGGTTCATTTAGATAGCATTGGCCCTTTGGGTAAGCCAGAAATGAATAAGACATGGGTCAGGCCTCTTAGAATCTAGGGAGAAAAGGCAAGCCTGTGTACAGCCAAGATTTCAGGTTGGCCATGCCAGGGGCTGTAAAGGTGATCCAGAGAATTGGAAGAGGTACCAATGTGACTTGAAGATTGAAGACAGAGCTTCAAGAGGTCATAGCATTTGAATCAAGATGCTGAAGGAGCCTAAGAAAAGAGCACAGCAGGATCAGAATGGTAGCACACACCTGCAGTCTGAATGCTCAGAAGACAGGCAGGATGGTTGTAAGTTCAAGAGCAGCCTGACGTGCATAGAGACCCAACATGTTTCACAACTCCCCAGCTCCAGTCCGACTTTCTGACAGAGGGGCCACAGTTACAAAGTGGTACATTTCCAAAGTATTTACCACCTGTGTTTGGATTTGTCTCCTCTAGATGACAAGAACTTCTTGAGACTACAGAGTGATGGCCGGCGAGAAGGCCAGTATGGGCGGCTCATCAGCCCACCAGTGCACCTGCCCCGAAGCCCTGTGTGCATGGAGTTCCAGTATCAAGCTACTGGCGGCCACGGGGTAGCACTGCAGGTGGTTCGGGAAGCCAGCCAGGAAAGCAAACTCCTCTGGGTCATCCGTGAGGACCAGGGCAGCGAGTGGAAGCATGGACGCATTATCCTGCCCAGCTATGACATGGAGTATCAGGTGAGTTCGGGGAAAGGGCGCAAAATGTAAGGAAATCATTGTGAACCCTATTTCAATATTTCAAGGAGTCTTGCCCATTCATCATTAAGGGACGTGGTTAAGCTCCACTGTTTTCATTGTGTTTCTTATGTTGCTATGGCAACTAAATGACACTCTTATTTGTTATTCAGAATGTGCCTATCTCTACACCCAGACTTGGTTCTTTGTTCCTCCTGTTGCCTTTTATATTGCTGAAATCTTCTTCAACAAATGCTCCTTTTCTCTAGACTGACTAAGGGACACGCAAGCCAGAGAAATAAACACAAACAACCCCTCTACACCCAAGGCAATGGAGCCCTCAGAATAGAAGAGGTTGTGGCCATGTTCTCGCAGACCTGCTCCAGAGAGCAGAAATCAATCATGAAGGAGTGTAGATGAATAGACTTAACTCTGAGACCAGCGGACCTGAGAGAGCCCAAAACAAGTGGTTTCTCTCTCTAAGCTCCAGGAATCTCTTTCTATTATCTCTATCCCATGGAGCAAGAGACTGAGGTACAGATGGGCACACGCATCTGTAGCCACATCTTGAGTAGGAGTAGATACACTGTGGACAAGGTGTCTGAGAACCAGCCAAAGCATTAACCTGCTCCTCCCCAGATGAAGAGCGGCAACAGATGGCTGGTAAGGCAGCCAACTGCTCCTTCAGTTTGCCAGAGGACATGTGCTCGTTTGCAGAAAGAACCTGCGGAGGGCGAGAATGAGGAATGATTAAAGACCACAGAGCTGAGGAGCTTCTGTGTGCAGGCTGTAGCCTGCACCCTTGAGATTGCAAGGCATCCCGAGACCCTCGCTCCCCAGCCTGGGTCCCCACTTGCTAACGTTAGTGAGGGTATTAGAAGAATCTGTTGGAGTCTCATCCTCTGCAGGGTGGGCTTCTCTGGGCAGAGCTCTTGTCTTATTAGATTTTGTTACTATCTTACCTGGGTGCCTAACACATAGCAGATGCCCAGTAAACTGTCACTAAAAAAGAGTAAACTGCTTCCCTGTTGTTGGATTAATGGATCTCTAAGTCAGTGTGCAAGGGGAGGCCACCTAGAAGGTAGTGCAAACCTATGTGCCATGCACATTTCCCTCATTACCTCTGAGTTTTCAAATAACCTGGGTTGAGCATTTGAAGGATTTCTGAGAAAGGAACCTCAGAAATAGCTAGGAAAATTTAACCCCACTACCCCCTTCAGTGTGTTCCAATTGTGGTTCTTTTAATCAGTATATTCTTGTTACTGGACAACAATATCCATAAACTTGCTATATTTTCTTATCCTCTAAAATGTACACTTGATTTGAACCAACTTTTTTTACATTAAGATCTCAAGAGATGTAGCCATGTGGTCCACATACACACACGCACACACACACACATACACACACATACACACACACACACACATGCATGTACACACGACTGTTAACAGATACTGGGAATCTTTACACTAACCATGGTGCTTGTCTTCCTGGCTCTAGATCGTGTTTGAGGGTGTGATCGGGAAAGGACGATCGGGAGAGATTGCCATTGATGACATTCGGATTAGCACTGATGTCCCACTGGAGAACTGCATGGGTATGTGGCTGCCTTTCTCTTCCTGGCTGTTTCAAATAGAATGCTAAGGACTGGGGTATGCAAGAGGAAGCAACTGCTGTCTTAAAACACAATGTTTCCAGTAGGCATGGCCATGCTAGTCTCTACAGGAGGTGAAGTGTGGACATAGATGTGTCTTGAGCTGAGGCTAGGAGCGTATGCTATAAGGTGAAGGTTTATATCCCTCTCCCAATCAGAAATAGATATGCATTAAGTATATGAAAATTAGGGGTGCCAAGACCTCATCATCAGACTCTAGTCTTTAGCATAGCTAGAGGGTAAGAGTACCGGACAGTCAGAATCACATGCTGGAAAGGTTTGATGGGTTTAATGGTGAATTTAGTGGTGGGCAAGAATGGTACACAAGTTATAAAGAATAATAACGCAATTATCCATGCCGTTCTTTCCCAAGAATAAACTGTAGGGACAACATAAGAAATAAAATGTTACATTTTATTTTTATGCTAATTCTTATAATGCCCAAGAGTCTGGAATTGTGGCATTAAGTGTGGCATACCAGAAGACCAGTGTAGGAAGGACACTCCTATCTTTCTAGTTAGGAGTGCTAAGAGCCCTCCTGAAATGCACACAGTTTTGCTCAAGGAAGGGATTTTTCCTAAGAGGATCCTGACCACCTCAGTACAGTCATGGATGTTTTCCCAAATAGAAAAAGAATCCCAAGAAGAAAAAGACTTGATTCCAGCCAACAGAGTTGATATAATAAGTCACTAAGTGATATCTGAAACCTTGAGTCCGAGGTGTCTATGCCTAGAGATCTAAGACGCAACTGGGACACCCCCCCCCCCAGACCCCCAGGCCGCTCTCTGGGCTTGAGCATCTAAGAGTAATCCCAGGTCTGAGAAAGTAATCAGTGGTTAGTGACTGACCCCAGTGCCTTGGAGACCCGTCACTCTACGAAGGACCCTTTTGATCCAAAGAAAGTTGAGAATTCTGTCTAGTTACCTTTGTCCAGTGATGATGGTATGTTAGGCACAGTCTAGCTGACATGCAAGAAGTGGGCTGCTTTCTGTAACAAGTTACCAAGTGGCTGTAGAAGGCATCTCTGCCATGAGTCTTCAATGACTTCTTCCCTTTATCTAACTCAAAGTTTTTTTCTTTTTTTCAGAACCTATCTCGGCTTTTGCAGGTGAGGATTTTAAAGGTAAAAAACAACGCTCGTTTTGCATGGCTTTTCTCTTTCCCTGTGATGTGAACGTGGGGGGCACAGCCCCCAGTTTGGCAAAGCTTGATGCTCCACTTTCTCACCACTAGATGGCGCCAGCAACACCCATAGGTTCCGGGGATTGAGATCCTCGATGTCTTTCATTTAATTAAAGTTTAGAAACCTATAATAGAGACAGATAGGTTACAGATAAACCTTTGAGCCTTGCATTGTCCAACAGGGAACAATGAGGGTGAAAATTCAGGAGTGGTGAGAAAGGAGAGGCTGTGGGAAGATACACACACACACACACACACACACACACACACACACGGACACGGACACGGACACGGACACGGACACGGACACACACGGACACACACGGACACACAGGCACCTCTATAAGGGGGGAAATGCCCAATGGTTTGTTTTAGGCTGAAGGTGGTGTTTTTCCCCAGCTCCAGGGAACCAAGGCAGTGGTATCAATTAACCCTCAGTGAGGTGTACTGGCAGGCACTCTAGGGAGGATGTTGAGAAAACAGAGGAAGGGTTGTGATAATAACGGGAAAGAGGTGCTGAATTCAGACCTGGAACAGAAACAAGGGTGTATATTCCCCGACAAGTGTCAGAGCACTCGAATTGCAAGGCTCAGAGCAGAAAAGAGGCATTTTCTTCCTAAGAAAGCACATGGAAAACAAAACAAAGCAGAGGGAAATTGGGATGTTTGCCTCATCCAAAAAAAAGCAGCAAAAGTTACCAACCTGGAGCAAAGGTTCTGTTTGTGCTTTTTAAATGCAGCGGGTTTATACTCACCCTTCACTGTTAGTGGGGCTGATGATGCTGCCCCTGAAGTTTCCACCCACGTTACTAATATTGACCACTCAATGACTGCTATAAGTGCCATATGCTCCCCTGCAGCTGGCTGATGGCAGCATGCTCGATACCTATGCTGAGTGTCTGGGGCTTCTTTGGTGACAGCCATGCGATGGCCTGGCCATCACGCCCTGTTTGTGCTGGCTAGGCTTACCCTTCTAGATGACAGCATTTTAGAGATAAGCTTCACAACTTTACACCCCACTTCTCCACTTGTTAATCCCCGCTCTCATTAATCTGTCCAGCTCCTGACTAGAGATACATGAATTCCTGGCTTAACACCTAGACAGGCTCTGTGAATCCAAGTCATCTTCCCCAATTTGCCATTCATCCCTAGCTCTAAGACAATCAGCTTGGGGGAAGAGATAGAACAGAGGACCCGTGTATTTTTTCTTCCTCCTTATCCTCTCCTCCACTTCTCTACCGCATCTGGAAGTATCCACATGCACATCTTGCTGTTCCCCAGGGATGTGATTGCAAATGCAAAGCACCAAAAGGAAGCTGAGGTCCAAACTGAACAGCTTGGATTGCATTTGGGTTCTAACCTTCAGGATGCAGGATATTGTTTATTCTGGGGAAGAGAAGCCTGCTCCTGACTCTCTGTGGGTTGCTAAACCTCAAAGCTCCCAGAAAGGCCTGTTCAAGACTAGTTAGTTCTAAAAACTGTGCATGTGCCATGTCTGGTCGTGACTGACAAGTACAGTGGCTGAGGGCTTCACTTCTGTAAGAGAGTAAATAAACCAAGCACATGTGCTTTCCCTGAAGTCATATGCAGCACGAGGCTGCACACCCTAGGCCTGTTCGCCTGCAAAGAGATATATAAATAAAGTCTCATTTGAGTGGCAAATATGCACTTAGGCTAAATAAACATGGGGCTCAGTAGCTTGAAGGTAAGACTTTCCACTAGGCTCGCAATACTTTGGGGCTGTGCAGAGAGGGATCACATTGCAGCATTGACTTACGAAGTTGAAAAAGAGGCAACCAAGTCTTAGGGGGCAGGGAATTGGTTTAAGAACATAGAGTCAAGTACAGGATGGGACCTGGAAGTTTCAGTCACATTGACATGGTCCATGATGCTCCTGGATGCTAGCCAGGTGAACCTGGGACCAGACATCAGGACCTTCTCTCATGCCTCTATCTTCACTCAAACAAATATCTCTCCATATGGGAGACGTGCTTTCTGTTCTCTTCCTGGGCAGGGCAGTAGGGGTTGCTTGCTCAAGACATGAAATCAGTCTTATTATGCAAAACAGAGAAGCAGAATGAAATGAGATTTGGGCAAGCAAGGCAGGGAGAGCTGATGTGGGAACACTGCCTACACCTGCCATTTGCGTTGCTTCCCTGCTTTTAGAATTAGGCCGTTTTCTTTTCTATTATAAACTAAACATACAGCAGAAGTGAACCCATTCATTAGGGGAGATGGGTGTGTTCTTGGTGGATCTTTAGGGAAATGTAACAAAAGTGGCCTTTGGACCTGTGTTGATGACTACTCTTGATCTTTCTCAGTTTGGAGTGTCTTTCGTTTTCTGCCTTTAACTGGGTTCTTGCCATGCACTGTCTTCTAATTCTAAATGCATTGTGCTTTCTGCTCCATTTCCTGTGCATGGCTTGTGTACCTGGATGTACGTTAGTGTTGAAGAGACACTGTATAGAGAAAGAGTCAGTAGAGAAAGGAGAAACACTGTGTCGTCCTGCCATTCTTAAAAAAGATCCTTTTGTCATTGACATGAGTCATGTTTTAAACAATGTAACATGGGTGTGCTTGCTTGCTTTCATAAGCGTGCCTATAAGCATGGTGTCATCATGTACCTTTGTTCTTAAGAACTGAATTTAACAAATGAAAAACTGGATATAAAGGGAAGGGGGAACAAAGGTGGTATAATTAAGCTGATGGGCTGTTTGCTCAAACTCGATGCTTTTTTTTTCCTTAATAAGAGGAAAAAGAATAAGCAAGGAGCCAGTGTATGTATGTGTGTGTGTGAGATATATATATATATATATCCCATAATCAGAGTTCAGAGTGCTGTGGCTGTTGACCTGCTGGATATTATTTGCAGTTTATGGTGGAGACAAGAGTTGTTGCTGCTTCCGTAAGAGGCTGTGTGTTTTGAATGCAGCAGAATCATTCTGTACCTGCTAGAGATCAGGCAGCGTTACACTGTGAAGGTGGTCTTGGGGTACAGTACCCTAAACTGCCTTCTTACTAAGGACCTTAAAAGGAGTGTATGTCTGTCCTGATAGTCCAATAGTCTAATCATTTCTAAGGGTGTGGACTCCGTCTTTTGTCTTTTTGATGTCCCCCACAATTTCCATCTGGGTATAACCAGGAGAAAATGCAAACCAAAGGCTGTCCCGTGAGTATGACTGGAATCATTTTAAGGGAGAGTCACATCGGGTGAAGCCTAAGTTGGCTGACTCCATGTCTCAGGTTTGGAGCCAACTTATTTGAGCCCTACAGGCCAATCTGCCATTTTATAACTACATCTCTTTTCCCAACCCACCCTCAATCCCATGACCTGTCTCCCACCCAGAAGCTTTGCCAGTGAAACACCCCATCCCTGAGTATGTGATTAGACCACCCCATCAGAATGCCTTTCTCATTGGATTCCCTTTATTCTGTAGCTCTGCTTCCTTGGAGTGATTCTGAGGAAGCAGAAAGGGTTAAATCAGGTTCTTGCCCATCATCCTCAGAGAAGTCCACCAAACTCCACCAGGGCTCCAGATAGCCAGCTATGGTGTGAGGCTCCTTCCCATTGCCCCACGCCAAATGCCAAGCCAAGGCTAGGGGTTGTAGAGCCATGTGTAAAACAACCGTGTGACATTTGACAGCCATCTCTGCCCGCAGGGCACCAGGAGCATTGCTTCTGAAGTCTGTTTGCACACTCAGCCTCTCCTGTCTCAAAACCTAGACATTCTCGTCCTCACAAGTACATCTAGGCCACTGCCAGGACAATTTGTGAAAGGGCAGGAGAAAATGTTTCTCCCTAACACAGTACAGGGTGGCAGGCCTTAGTTTTAAAGGGCAGCATAAGTTCCAGAAGAGGAGCAGTACCTGATAAGGGGCTGAATTTAGAGGCATTTTAGATAGACAAGGTGAAGGGGGCAGAGTGGGAGGGGTCTCCCAAGTTTCTGCCCTATCACTGCAAACCTCTGATGAGTCTACCTGTAAGTGCTTGCTCATCCAACACGTGGGAAGAGCTAGTCTCTGGTGCCTTGAATTTCAGCATCCTTTTTTAACAGCCAGCACAGGAGACCTGGCCACATTCTCCCACTACCTTCCGTAAAGTTTTCTAGTGGATCCAAGCTTTTTCTTACGTTTGCTTAATCCCATAGATGAAAAAGAAAGAAAGAAAGAAAGAAAGAAAGAAAGAAAGAAAGAAAGAAAGAAAGAAAGAAAGAAAGAAAGAAAGAAAGAAAGAAAGAAAGAAGGAAAGAAAGAAGGAAAGAAAGAAAGAAAGAAACAGTCACCTGAACTGTCTCTTCAGCTGTGTTCATTCCCAGCTAGCATAGAAAGGGCCCCACGCCAGCAACATATAACAGCTTTTAGGTACAAAGAGAGACCCACCCTTGGTGCCTTTTGGAATATTCCTAGTGGCATTTCATGAATGTGTCTGTGAAAGATGCTTTTTTTTTGTGGTTAGACTGTCATGCCAATCCTCTGACAGGTTCAGACAGAGTAGGAGGTAGAAAGGGAGAGAACTGGGCTGCTTCCTGTTCCTGCTTTACTTGCTTAGAGCAAAATCTGCAAAACTGTGCTAGGAAAGACCAGATAATAAATAGGCCATGCTTTAGAGGACATACATCCCTTCTGGCAAGCATTCCACCCCACCACTGAAGCACAGAGGCAACCAAAAGCAGCTTGTAAACAAATGAAGGTAGTGGTGTTCAAATAAAACTTTATTTATAAAAATGGACAATGGGCTGAAGTTAGCTGAGGATTCTGTATACCAGGTTTCAGGTCTGACTCAATCATGAAGCAGTAATAAGCAATTCTTCAGAGCTCTGAGTCATTCCTTGGGTTTCCCTATGCGTTACTTCACCCTATTCCTTCATTTTCCAACTACCCGTCCTCTTAGGGTCTCAGGTCTCCCATTTAAGACTCATGGAAAATAAAGACCACTTGTGTGGAGGCCGTGAGCCAAGGGCTTACATCTAGAAACATCTAGAGTTTATCACCGTTCTTCCAGCGACATTTCCTTGTTATTCATTAAATCAGTAATACTATAAACAGGAATGGAAGGCTCACTACCTAACAGGTCATTTCTTTTCGTTTTTCCCATATGTGACTTCTCAGAACTGGTTTCTCAAAACCCATCCATATTTCTCTTCTCCAGGGAGTTCAGAACTTTTGCAGATGGGAGCCTGCTCAATCTTGCAAATACGTTTGGAGTTATTGACTATTTAGGTATCTGTTTCTCATTATCTTGAACAATGAGAAAACTTTGTGGAGAATTGGGGGTGGGAATTAATAAAAAAAATGGTTGAGGAATTGAAAACATTTTTTCCAACTAAAAAGAAAAAAAGATTTGTAACTGAGTGAAAAGAATAGTCAAGGGGGATGTTGGAACAGACATCACCAGCTCTGGGCAAGGTTGATGTCTCATCTACAATTTTTGCTTCCAGGCTGGTGTAGCTAGCTCCGGACTCTTTGTGAAGCAACAGCCCAGTTGCCCCATAGGAAAAGGGGCGGGGGCTGATATCCAGCTGCTCATGTTCCCAGGCACCTTTTTCCCCTTTCCCATAGAAACACTGAGTAAGAAGTGTTTCTAGCTCCTTCTGAGAGCAGTTCTGTGAAGCCTGGTGGGAAATCAGCATTTCCAAGGGAGTCTGAACATTGGTCCAAAATGCATTTCTCTACAACTCTATCTGTCTGTCTATCCATCTATCTATCCATCCCTCTGTCCAGTCATCCATCCATCTGGTATTTATTGAATTTCTGCTTTGCTAGGAAGAAGTTTTTGAGTACAGATTTAACCCTGGTTGATTTAGTACCTTCTTGTAACTTGTAAACCACAGCCTAATGAGCACATAATCCTTCAAGGCTGTGGCAGAACCAGATTCCAAACCAGCACAATCCACTACCCTTTGGAATCAAGTCTCTAGCTGGAGAATGTTCTGAGAAACTTCTGGTCCCTACAAGCTATCCCTAACTTGCTGGGTGGAGTATAGGGAAGTTATTGTTAATCATATTTTCTCTTTCCTAACTCCTTTAACATTAAAAGCATAAATTTATATGGTGTGTTTTCTCATTTTTCCATGGAAAATGTTTGAGGTCAAGGCAATGTCCCCAAATGACTCTAGTCACTCAAATTATCACGTTCTACATGTTGATAATTTCAGGAAGAGGGCTTTAGCGGGAAGGGAGGGGGCAGCCTTTAACATACAGTGGAGTCTGTCTTCCCAAGGATAACTCTGGAGTGATGGCTCACATATTTGATTCTGAATACTAATCCCCATGTTATGGTTTAACCTCTTATGACAGGAAGGAAGCTCTGTGCTGCAAGTCATTTCTATCATCAGAAACACTTTCAAGATAGCATTAAGGCTTCCTCCTCCCCTGTCCTGGCTCTTTGAGAGTGAATACCTATACATAGGCCAGGAGGCGGGAGGTGGAGGGGACAGGGGTGGCTGTAACTGTTCTCCGCTGAATTTGCCACCTGCCTTTTCTCTGATGCATGAGCTGCTTATTAGAGGATGGTCCTCATAATACAGCAAACCAGAATCAGAGGCCCAGCCAAGGAACTCTTTATAGGAGAAGAAAGAAGGCTCTCATGAACTCTGGGCCCACCTGTACACTTAGTCTTTTACCAGCATCTTTGTGAACTCACATGAACATACAGTGGCAGGGTGGTTGCCAAGCGGCAGACGCTCTTGATGACTTGAATCATGAGCTGACATCAGCCAACTGTGACTTGCAAGATGACCATTTAAAGGAATCATTTTCAGCACATTGCATTCTTTTTATCTTGGTTTCTGTGCAAAATTCTCAATGTGGAGAGAGAGAGAGAGAGAGAGAGAGAGAGAGAGAGAGAGAGAGAGAGAGAGAGAGAGAGAGAGAGAGATTTTTTGTTCTTAAGTCAGTAATGAAGGTGTTAACTGGGTGTGGTGGCTCACTCCTGTAATCCTGCCACTTGCTGAGGTGGGGATGAGGGTATAGGGGTTGTTTGAATCTAGCCTGGGCTACATGATGAATTACATACTCTGCTACAAAGTGAAAAACCTGTCTCAAGATAACCAAACAATAGATGAGAATAGTTTAGGGAAGGTAAAAGGAGTGTGTAGTCATGCATTTGTCCAAGCCCTTCCAATACTGTGGGACTTCTGGTAGCCTACAGGGTACCAATGAAACTACAGTCTGATGGAAGGGGATCCCCAAACTGAAGGAAGCAATGACTCCAAGATAGATGGACAGGTTTCTTTAGAGTTTTTCAAGAAAAATATTCCAATTGTTCTCTCACTTCCAAGGAGGCATGGGATACTCACCAAAGGAAAGGAGGCATTCTGGGAATCAGGCTGTGGGAACTGGAAAACATTGAGAACTGGGATTTGGTTCAGTGGTCGCTTCATAAGGCATTTACAGGGCGCCTTTTCTGCATGTACTGTCCAGGTGGGCTTTTACTTCAGGAGTTTGAAGTCTCGTGGGGAAGACAAGACGAGTAGCCAGGCCCAGCCTGAGTGGTGAGAAAAAATGCACCCACAAAATAGAAGCAATGAATAGGCAGCCTCTCCCTCTCCCACACACCCTGCAAGTAAAGGAAGCATCTTTTTGGCCACCGGCACATGATACAAGCAGCTTGGGAAGTATTTCTCATAGGTTACGCATTCATCATTTTTCAGAAGTAAAGATCATGCCTGCCTTTGGCAAGCTCAAAAGCGCCTTGGTCCCTTTCTGGGCCAGATTATCATTTGATGTAAGTCTTCGGGAGAATCAAGTTGTAGCAGTGCTTTGCGTGGAGCGGGAGTCCAAGCCAGTCTTTCCCCTGAGTTACCCTAAGCTTAACTCTAATAGTGTCTCCATGGCAACCAGAGGCTGGCCAGTAAACTCTGACGGTGCCTTCTCCGTTTTCTTTCCACGGTTAAGAATGAGAGCTTTCCTTTGCCTATGTTCACTTCCTGTCTCTAGCTCTCACATTCCTTTATTGTTTTGTGCTCGTATTTTTTTTTTACAGCTACCCATCCAATCTGCTTTTAAGATCCTCCATCCAATTAAAAATAATAATAAAGACAGGTTAGTCATTGCTTAACAGTAGTAATTGACCTGTTTAGACAAGACCAAGCTGATCTCAATGGGCACAGTAGCCTTGGCAAATCAGCATGGAATTTACCTTCAAGTCTAGCCAGCCTAATTAATACATTGTTTGCGAATTCTGGCCAGCCACACCAAATATGGCATTTCCACCCACTTGGAGAATTCACCTAGCTGAATCCCAGCAGTCAATGCAGCATCATTTTCTCTGTGTGTGTGTGTGTGTGTGTGTGTGTGTGTGTGTGTGTGTGTGTGTGTGTGTGTGTACAGGCACGCATGAGAGAGAGAGAGAGGCAGAGAGAGATGCACAGAGAGAATTATAACACTTTTGCATATGGTAAAGTAATTCTGGTTAAATAGCCAAGAAAGCTTTTTAAGAGTAGCCCTCTTGGCTGAAACTTATATACTACCAGGTGAATAGCCACTGTTGATGGACCGTCTCTGAGCCTGTTTCCTCGTCTGTAAAACGGGTTAAAGTACCTGATGTCTAAAGGGACCACGGGAGAGGTTGCAGCATTATAAACTGCTTGGAATATATGAAAACCGAGTACCACCCGAGACCCTGGTTCCCTGCTGTATTTCCCAACGCATGTGTGTCTTTTTCTCTCTGTCTTTCTTTACTTTTTTCGTTATTTCTTTTTTAAATTGATTTTTTTTTTAATGAGTCCACATGCTCTCAGCCTAGCAACACTCTTCTGTGTCTTTCCCCCAGGGGGCACCCTCCCGCCAGGGACCGAGCCCACAGTGGACACGGTACCGGTGCAGCCCATCCCAGCCTACTGGTATTACGTTATGGCGGCCGGGGGCGCTGTGCTGGTTCTGGTCTCCGTCGCGCTGGCCTTGGTGCTTCACTACCACCGGTTCCGCTATGCGGCCAAGAAGACCGATCACTCCATCACCTACAAAACCTCCCACTACACCAACGGGGCCCCTCTGGCGGTGGAGCCCACCCTAACCATTAAGCTAGAGCAAGAGCGGGGCTCGCACTGCTGAGGGCCGAAGCAGCAACAGCGCCCAAACAAACGAGAAAGACTGCAAACACGTTGCCTCGATTTTGCACTTTTTTTCCCTCCTCGCCTAGTTTCTGCGTGAACCCTCAGACAGCTCTCTCCGGGGTCCCCAACCCTGAGCACTCTCATCCACCCCGGCCATTCTCTTTGCTCTGGTATTGTTTTCCTTATCATTATTTTTTCTTTTAATCTTCTCTTTTATTCCCTCCCTCCCTTCCTTCTACCTTCTCCTTCCTTCCTATCCCCTTTCACGATTCTAAACCAACAAAACTCAACTCTAATGCTGCATCTGGAATCCCAGAAGAGATCCGCCCCAAACACTTCACAACCCAAGGCTCAGTTGGTTTTGTTCCAGAGACGGGCTCCTTATTTTCTCCCCCCCTTGCCTTATCCCATCTTCTCCTCTCCTGGGCAGGCTGCCAGGTCTCTTGAAGGGAGTCTGGTTCTGTATGTATGTACACAATTCACTCCCATGTGAAGAGGTGTGTGTGTGTGTGTGTGTGTGTGTGTGTGTGTGTGTGTGTGTGTGTGTGAAGGAGAGACTGACTCACTGTGGGGGGTAGTGTATGGGTATGTGTAGAGAGGAGTCCTTCACTCTTGTGTTACTTCTCCTGGGGTACATTTTACAAGGAAATACTATACTGTACACATTTTGTTTCCTTGGAGAAGGAACTGAAGCTTTTTTGTTGCCTTATCTAGCTCTATCTGGCTGGGTTCTGTTGGCTGTCATTGTCATCTCCAGGTACCTAGAAAAACAGAAGCCACATAGAGTACAATGTGTACAATGTGGCTGTACCCCTCCTAATCCCCATTCCCAACCCACCTGGCCCGAGAGGATGGTTCCTCCAGTGGACTCAGACATGACTCCTTTTGTTATGCCTCCTGGTGTCTTTGAAGTCACAAGGTAACAGCCATTGGGTTCATGGAGCCATCCCTACGTCCAGCCCTGAAGCAAATGTGTCTCATGTTGCCTTATAAAAGAAAAAAAAAGAAGAAGAAGAAAGTTCATAATGAATGTTTAGCTCTGATGGTCCAATTGTGGAGTAAGTCATAAAGACTAACACACCGAGATGATGTCAGCGCAGTAGACTGTTTAAACTGGAGAAATAGAAGACAGGAAATGGAAGGATTCTCTTAGCAAAGCCTCCTCACCCCGGGGCATTCAATGCATTGAGCCTAATGTAGGATGGGGTTGACGAAAGGGTATTCTTTGGTATTATTTTGGTCATTGTAATAGCGTTTGTAAAATATGAGGGAGAGGATGTTATTTTCTTTCTTTTTGTGGTGTCAATGTGTGCCTGAATCTATAGCTACTGAGGGATAAGGCTGTCCACCTGATCCAGTCAAATATCGTAAGAACACAGAAAGGAGCCATTTGCTGAAATGTACCAGTGTGCTTCCCCTTAAAGCATTCGTGGGATCTAGCCTGATGGGCTGGCCTGACATCTGTAGATGCCATAGCATGGAGAGAGAAGGTGCCATGATACAGGCACACCCATTATTGCCTGTTCTTCCTCCCCAAACAACACCCAGGGAGGGATGTTAGTGAGCAGTTGCCCAATGATGCTGTGTAAAGGATGGATTAAGTAACAAAGTCAATTTCATTGCAAGGAAGTGTGTATTTGAAGATTTCAGGTATATCAGGGCTCAATCTTGGAGGCATCTGTTTTCTACTTTCCGCCTAGAAAGCCTCTTGGGAAGTGTTCAATTCTCTCAAGATGGTTTACTGTTCAAATGCACCTCCAGACACCTTCTAAGAACAAAATACTAATGATTTTTTAATTGCTAGGGAGAGAGCTCGGCATTCTTTCAGAGTAGCCAGATAGGTCCTTCTAGCACACTCTTAGCTTCTGCATCTGGTTCCTTTCATCCTCCTGAAAGCACCCGGGTCTCCCACTCTTACTGTTTCAAACAGCCACTCTGTCTCAACTGCAGCAGCCCTGCCAAGAAAAGGAAAGATGAAAGCTAGAGTATGTCTGCTTTGAGCTGCCCTACCTCAGCTCAAGATGGGGGAGGAAGCATGAGCAGGAGGTGGGCGACAGCCCTGGGTGCCTAGGGAACCAAACCAGTCACCAAGGGCTTTTCATCAGGATTGCTCACCTCTAGCTGAGCACTTAGGGCAAGGCATTCCTTGCAAATGATTGACATTCCTACAGGTGCCCTGTGGCAGCATCAAAAAACCACAGCTAGAAAATCCAGCCACTGTAATGGCGGGCCCTTTGTGAGTTTGCTCTATGTTCACCTGATGCCCTATGCAGGCAGCATCATCATGTACATGGCACAGATGAGAAGATGCTGAATCCCGGGATACCCTTTAGCTGTGATTCTGCTTAAGTGCTCTCTCTCTTACTCTCTCTCAATCTCTCCTCTCTCTCCTTCCTGCCCTCCCCACAACTCCATAGTATTTTCTAAAAGGACAGCTTATGTGTAAAATGCCATGCCTTGCTGCTTTAAAAAGCAAAACTTCGTATCTGGTTGGGGAGGAAAAGCATCACTCTCTTCTGAGGACACTGGACTGGACAGATGAATACATGCATGCCCCAGTGTAGCGTTGCTTCCCAGAAGTCAAAGCAGTGATGCCAACTGTTAAAATGTGAACGAGTATATGAATGAGGTGAAGGGCCAGATGGGGCTGGAAAGCATTTGCCTTACTGCAGGTCTCTCAAGAACCCTTCTTTGAGAGTATGCTAGCAGCTGCCATCACCTATGGCTGGCGAAAGCAGAAAACAGAATGACAGCAAATGTAGCATTACCATTGACAAAACAGGATGTCGAAAATAAACGCATCCTTTCCTGTTCGCTCTATTTTGATTAAAAAATGGAACAGGCAATCCAGTAATACTTTTGAGGTCGTTACCCCCATCTTTAAAATAAAAACTAGCAGGCAAGCGAACACCTAAAAGGTCAAAAAATTACCAAAGAACAACAAAACAAGAAAACCTAAAGATTTCTACTTCCTATTCTAATGCCCTCCCCTATGACTGTGACACTTCTTGCATTGCTCAGTTGCCTGTGTGTCAGAATACCTTGTGGATGTTGAAAACTATTTGAAAATGTATTGTGTGGAATGTAATAAAATGATAATATTTTTATACAAACAACCGGGTTTTTTTTCCCCCTCCTGCCCTTTGCCTGTGAGAATAAAGTTGAAGTGTAAGCTTTGAAAAAAAAAAAAAAAAAAAACAAAAAAACTGATGTCTCCAAAGTTTACATGTCAACTGGACCACGGGGCATTTGTGTGGGAGGGGAGATTGTCCTCTCCTTGAAGCCCAGTACCAGCCTGTCTTCCTTTCTGTTTTCATCACTTCTTGTTAGGAGTTTTATCCAATTTGTGCAGCTGAGCCAACTTTTATGATTGGTATGGGATTTTGAGAAAGTTGCTAAGTGCTAAATTGCTCAATGTGATTCCACAAAATTTCTCTTGATGACAAATCCATGGAGACTGGAATCTCCTTTCAAACTGTCCCCGGGGAGTCGGTGTCCTTCTTGTGAATGCTGTACTCGGCTCCGCAGAGACACGGCCCTTCCTCTGGAACAGAAATGCAACCTCTTGTCCCACACCCTACAAATTATTACTTCCTGGGAGACACTGATCTCCAATTTATGAATTATTTCCCTGGAGCAAAGGGAAGAGAAACTTTTAGTGTGTTTAGGGTTCAGAGATGGTCAGGATTTCATTTTTGGACAGATAATAAGGATTATGGTAAGGGCATTACAAACCTGGAGCTATCAGAATAAACATTTATAAAAGGAACATTCTGTAAAAGCTTTGATCTGAAGAAGACTTACTCGAGAGTCTGATGTTATTCAACAAGTTTTTTTGTTCTGTTTGGTTTGGTTTGGTCCACCTCTGAATAGTTAGTGACATAGCTGTGGTAAATATATGAATCTAAGGAGATTCTGGAGGGAAAAAAGCTTAAGAAAGATAACTTCCAGTGGCTATGAGTCTCTCAGCATGAGGCAAGAACTGGTCACAAGAAGATTTATGTTGCTTCTCATGTAGTCAGTCACCCCAGAGTCCTTTCTACAAGGTTAAATGATCATCCTACATGGTCTTGCAAAAAGACCTACCCAAAGGACCCTTTGTCTGTCAGGCTCCTGGTATTTTCTAGGTCCTATCGAAACCTAGACCTCACTTCTCAGGTCTAAAACCCATCCTAACACTGAAAAGGGAAGCCTGGCTTTTCAGATCTCACAGGAAACTGTCAGTACAGATGGCTCAGGGTAGATGTCATTATCTGTCCTCTGCAGGAGCAGAGAGCTGAATGTCCATGATTAGAGCGTTGCCTGTTTTTTCCCTGTGCCAAGCACAATTACCCATTTCGCCTAAGTAACATTTGGCTGGTCTAGAACTGCTTGTTCCTATTACCAAAAGGCAACATGGAAGCATCTCAATGTATTTATAAGGGAAGCCCCAGACTTGGTCACATTTGCAGGTGACAACCTAGGACCGTACATGCTATGCTGAATTGAATTAGTAAGATCTTAGGTTTCGTTGGCACGGTTAACAGTTTTGGAGACACTTTGGAAAGTATTCCTCCTTAACTCTGGGGCCAAGACTTATTTGGAGGTTGCTCTTTCTCCCTGAGAGGATAACAGCCGTCAGGAGTCCATTTTACACATATTCACAGCACTTTTACCAGTAAACATATTTGCATGTATTTTAGACTTAGTCTAAGTGTGGATGTTACAGAAATTATGTTTCAATGAATCATAGATTGCAGAGAGATGTCAAAGCCCAGTGTGGACCCTGTGTTTGCTCTTACTTAAATGTCCAGTCTTGCTTCAGCTCTGCCCCCCTAGCCCAGACCACCAAAGCCCAGCCAAGCCAGGATGGCATTGAGTTTTTCCCACAGCTCTTCACTGACTGTGTGGTTGTTTTGCACAAACATTGTGGCCTTTTGTAATCTGTGATGAAAAGAGGTTCATTTTGAAGTTTTGATTTGTCTGCATTGTGGCCACACATCTGAGGCAAACTGCGGACCTATAGGTGTGGGTTTGGCTTTGTTGCTGTTTTTTTCTCTTTAATTGTGCAGAACACTGGGGCTCTCACAGCTGTAATTTGCCTTTCATCCACTTCAGTGATGGCCCAAAGAAAA
The DNA here is from genome assembly GCA_033318265.1 of Phyllotis vaccarum. Lineage (NCBI taxonomy): Eukaryota > Metazoa > Chordata > Mammalia > Rodentia > Cricetidae > Phyllotis > Phyllotis vaccarum. The sequence continues at coordinate 13,962,594 of JARWLC010000007.1, forward strand.
CACAAAACAAATCCAGCCAGAGAAAAAGGAGGGGAGAGAGGAAAACCCGATGATTATCTTAGAATCAGCAGGTGGTGGGGGGATGGTGCTGTAGAAAGAAGTTAGAAACTAGAAGTTGTGGAGGGTTGAATTAAATGTCACCCCGGTCAGGTGCACAGGAGTTTGTGCTGAGGTCAACAGCAACCAGAAATCTACTCCCTTGGGGATCATCAGACCATAGTCACAGCAGGAGTATGCTTGCACTGACCCCTTGGGCTATTCTATATGGCACCATTCCTAACCAGAATGATACAGGATTTAGGAACTCTCCACAGAGCAGAACCCTAGTTAGCAAGATATGTGAGGATAACATATCTTGGAGCTTCATGTGACCAGCAGAAGTCATTTCTGCCCTGGAATCCTACGGACAAAATACTCACAAATATCTCACTTCTGGGTAACGCCATTGCTCTTGGGATTGCCTGCCATGACCTTGAAGAGCCACAAGAAGCAATTATAAATAGTTAATGATAATCTAATGTAAATTCCCATGGGCATTGGACTGAGAAATGAGAAGCATCTTCATATGGGCCAGGAACAGAGTTGGGTGTTGGGTGGGAAAACACCTTACCTTGGAGCCACACTACTAGGGTGGTTACTGACACCAAACAAAAAAAGAAAAAGTTAAGGGAACTTTTCAGATGGTAACAGGCAGGGCTCTCTCTCCAGAAGTGATCACAAAGATGATTTAAAGCCACCTCTTTATAAGCACACAAGTTCATGTCAAATTATGTAGTCAGGTTTGGCTGGAGTTCATTTTGTTTTACACCATCCTATCATAGCACATAGCGCTCTTCTTCTTACGCCTCGACAACCTGTTTCTGTTCAGGAGACACCATGGTCAGGATGACTCCCCACCCCATTTTGGCCATTCTGTGTTGATGTTCTGTGGTTTTTAATCCGCCCCCCGATTTGTGATTGCTTAGATTGCATCTAATTTTTGTTGTTGCTCTTTGTCTTGGTTGGTTTTTGTCTTGGTTGTACTGTTATAACTGGTACTACAATGAACGTTGTTGAAGTCTGCCACTTCTGTTTGCGTTTTAATAAACATTGCAAATAAATAGCAAAGGTTTATCTAAAAAGGAACCTGTTTTCATGTGAGAGAACTGCAGAAACTAGAGACCCCATGGATATGGATCCCCTCCCATATTTGCACAAAACACCTGATCTCTGGGACTCTTTCTAAAGTAGGCACAGTCCTTGCTACAGAAGACTTTGGACAGTTTTAGAAAATTTGAAACCCAAGGAATATGTCTCTAGGACTTTAAAATATTTCTTAACCACCAGGTTGTGGATAATACAGTCCTCTCTGAAGGTGGCAGCTGTGACCCAAGCTGATTCTGTTCCCGGATTCAGCAAAGAGTCCTGTTGTCCATGATTAATGAGTTCTGCCTGGCTTCTGTGAAGAGCGACTATGCTGAGCCTTGTTGTTATTTATTTATGTTTCCTACTAAAAAATTCATGTAAAAATATCCTTTAAGGTCATTGCACAGTATTGTACTGCAGACCAAATGATTCCAGAAACTACAGGTAGACCCACATACCAAGAAGAAGTCTCAAGTCCTAGAGGCCCCCAGCAGAGAGAGGGGGGTTGCCCTGAGAGGGAGAGAGTCTGTGGGCTTAGAGGAGTCACTGGTCATTCTTCCAAGGAGGCTCAGGGCTTTGGCAATAAAAGAAAGACATTGGCAGCAGGATTGCTCTCTGGTGGGATGTCCTGAAATGCAGGCAAATCTGTTTATCCCACAAAGCTCAAGCAAGGAATAGCATTAGGGAGGAAATGCCAAGAGACCTGAGTTCAAAACACTATTTCTAACAAGAATACTGCCTTGAGTTCCATTGTATGTGAGAAAAGAGAGTCATAGTATCACCACATTAGCTCTAAGCATAGGAAAGAGTATCTAGGGCCATGTATGTGCATTGTGGGCTTTCTCTTATCTGCAAAAGATCTAGGATCCCTTCCTCTTGGGCATTTGACCTGAGCACATGACTCAGGAAATGATGAAGGTCCATTGTGACACCTAGTAGGCTCCCAAAATCAAGATGCCAAGCCCTGAACACAGTATCTTTCTTGGTTTCTCTGTGCAATGGTGCACAATTGATCCCTTTTAATATCATTATCCAAAACAAAGACTCCACTCCAGATGTGAACACATCTCTGCAACTTGCTGGAGCACTACCAGCTCCAATGATAATAGGAGTATGCAAAGCCTTTTGAGCTGAATGTGTCCCTGACCAAGATTCTGTTCACCTGAGGGTCTGCTAGTTATTGAAATATATTTTAGCACCAAGGACCTTTTTGACTTCTGTATTTTCTTACACTATCAAAGGCTAGTAGAAGGAGCATAATGATTTGGAGAGGCTACTGTTCACCTCTCAGTTGCTTTTCTCTAGAAATATCTCAACATATGGGACTGAGAACCAGAAAATAGTCATTGGGACCAAGACCAAAGCTAACATGGGTTTGCCCAAAGAACTTAGAGAGGCACCTTACCCCAAGCCAACTGTAGACCAAAAGTGTAACCCAACCAACAATGTTCATGGGAAGCACTGGGCTCATCCAGGGTCTGAAATCCCAGATAGGGCCATAGTGTCTATATATCTCTCCCAAGGAGGACCAGATCTTCACCCATACCTTTGTGCTGGGTATAGTTCATTTTCAGACTCCACCCTTCCCCTGCCTTGGTTGTTCCTTTTTTTCTGGTGTCTTTATAAATTTTCTCTGCCATTCTTCTTCCAACACCTTATCTCAGAAAAATTATAAGTAAGAGTCTTTCACTCAAGTGATTAAATGATATTTTCTCCAAAGAGAAAGTTCTTGTGAGAAGACAAATCTAAAACGAACAACATCTTTCTGTTGGGATTATAGTCCTCAACCAGCATCAAGAAATGATCCTTTTGGGCCTCTGCAAAATTATATTATTAGTAATTCATTCTTGCTTATAAGAATACATAAGCACTGCCCAATTCATGAGTATGTAGTAAATTTTCTTGGTGTCATTTATGGGAACAGAGTGGTGGAGTTTGTTAGCCTTCTAGAAAATGCCCTCATTCACATTGGAAGTTGAAATTAGTTTTGATCCTTCACCCTGTCTTTCCTCCTTGACCAAGGTTGTGCCAACCCTCAGATTTCTTCTGAATGACATTTCTTGTAATGTTCACTCTTATGATTTGGGTAATAAAATGTCCCCCAAAGACTCATGTGCTGAAGGCTTAATCCAGAGTTGGTAGAGAAATGATTGTGTCACAAGGGTACTGATTTTATCTATGGGTTAAGATTTTGATGGGTAAACGCCGAACAGACTAGTAGAATGTGGGATGTGGCTGAAGAAAGGGATCATTGGAAGTGTATTCCTGAAGGGGTGTGCCCTGTTCTTCACCTCTCTCTTCTCTCTCTCTCTCTCTCTCTCCTCTCTCTCTCTCTCTCTCTCTCTCTCTCTCTCTCTCTCTCTCTCTCTCTCCTCTCTCTCTCCCTCCCTCCCTCTCCCTCCCTCCCTCCCTCCCTCCCTCCCTCTCTCTCTCTCTCTCTCTCTCTCTCTCTCTCTCTCTCTCTCTCTCTCTCTCTCTCTCCCTCCCTCCCTCTCTCTCTCTCCCCTTCCCAATGGCTATCATGTACCATGAGGTGAACAGCTTTGTTCTGCCTTTCCCTTCTTGCCATGTCCTGCCTCCTTGAGAGCCCACGGTACCGTAACTACTGGAACCATAAGGCAAAGTAAACGACCCCCTTCCTTATTTGTTCCACTCAGGCCTTTGCATTTGGTCCCTGTGATGACAAACTGATTGGCATAGCATCACTTGATTGCTGGGACTTTGGGATGTAAGAAATGTCAAAAGTCCCACTAGGAAAAGAAAAATCTCTGGCATATAAATTTAGAAGAATTCTTTTTCCTTTACATCTTTAGGAATGCAGGGAGAGAGGTACAGCACTTTTCCCCTGAGATTCTCTGTGTCTTCTCCATTGTCATTTCTTAATAGAAACTAGTCAACAAAAAGTACATACAGAGAGCCAATTGCTTGTTGACACACCTACTTTGAGGGATGGAGAGTATCTGGGGTTTAAAAGACCAGGTTAAAAATAAACAAAAAAAACTCCATAATTTTCTCCCCTGTCTTGTAAGCCCATCTACATTACAGTTAAACATTTCTCTGGTTGAATTTTTCTTTCATGCAATTGTTGAGGCTCAGTGGAGACTGCCTGGCCCCAGCTGCTCATCTGCCTCCATGCTTGAATGTATTATTGGGTCATTTCATAGCCTTCTTCTTTGTAGTTAATATTTCCAAATCTTTTTAGGGTTTTTTTCCCTTAGTTTTTAACTAAAAAATAATAGAAAATAATGTTCACAAGATTAGACTTCCCAATAATCTCATACCAACCCCCTTTGTCTTTTTCTAATGGAAACCACATGGAAAAATTCCAAAAACTGTTTTTCCCGTGACCCTCCATATGCCTGACTGTATCCTAAAAGATAGAAAGCCATGCTAAAGGATTTTTTTTTGGGGGGGGGGGCTTCTAAACTCAAGCCAAACCCAGCAAGAGATGAACAGCTCTCAAGTAGCCTGACTTTCTGACGCAGATTTGGCAAAGTCTCTATTGACATCTGAACTTCTGGCTCCTCATTGCAGCTGGGGATGAACACACTGAATTAGGGAAATTAAGTGTGGTGGGGAGGGAGAATCCTCAGCCAATGCTAAATGCTAAACCAAATTAAACATTTTGAAGTGCCAAGAAATATCTCCTTAGCCCTCCATTATTTCTGGTTTATTGAGATCTCAGTATTATGTTTCCTGCTAGGGGAAAAAAAAAATAGAACAGAATGGCTGAATTTTTTGAAGGCAACTTCCACCTGAATGACCCATTGATTTAGCTGGCTCAGGAGCTCCGGGAACTTAGGATCAAATCCAACAAGGGCTCTAAGCAGCCAAGAGAGTATCCGAAATAATACACAAGCAGCAAACAAGGTGTTGAAAATCTGTAGCTTGTACTCAGTCTTACGCTTTTGTTTAGTGGCTCCCTGCGTCCTTCTGCCTTCCTTTATCCTCTTTATCTCTACAAGAGAAGTGATGATGCTTGGTACTTGAGAAGTGATGCTTGGTACCTGGCAAGTGATGACACTTGGTACCTGAGAAGTGATGACTCTTGCTACCTGCAGAAATGAAAGCATTCAGAGGTTTCCTGTAAGAGGCTCTTGGATTCTTTCAAAGGCAGTTGAATTTTAGCATTTCAGTAGGCATCAAGACTAGCTCTCTGTAAGATTTCCACCCAGTGCCAGTTAAGATTGAGATGAGGTCCATTCAGTTCCCATTTTATCACCCTGAGTTTACAGTTAAGAGCACTAGTTTCTAAGTCAGACAGGCAAGTGTGGAAAAGTGGAACTTTGTGACTCCAGATGCTCTGTGTTTTTCATGGTCTTCCCAATGACTCCAAAAGGACAGGGCTAGCGTAAGGCATGGTCAGTGAGTATTATGGGATGGCAGGGCTCTTGTGTTTAGAAGTCTCCTTGTGCATGTCAACCCTCATCAGAAAAGCAGATGATGAAGTCCAAAGAAATAGTTAAGAGGGTGTACTACAACCACCTGTAACTCCAGCTCCAGGAGATCCAACTGGCTTCCGTAGGCACTCACTCACACATATGTGACAATGCACACTCACACAAACACACGTTAAAACAAAATAAAATAATTATTTTTAAGGAAAAATCAATGCTAATGATGGCATTGCAGAGCACAGTAGTACAGATAGACTCAGGGAGGTCAAGATAGGCAGGGGCGCTACCACCTAGGACCGAACAAAGACATGGACATCTGCTTCTGGGTCCATGCTCCTCTATGCTCCATGCTGCCTCTGTTCAGGTACAGAGCAATGCTATGCCAAGTGTTCCTTGGAATATCTTTGCCCCACGCTCTGGGTGGCAAGCTTGGTCTCTCAAGCCCCGGCTTAGACTTGTATTAGAAGGGCCTCGGTGAGGAAAATCAATGTGCATCAGTGTTCTGAAATGATCACATGCAAGGGACCCAGGGATAGACTGTGTTAAATTATTTATCTAAAAGCAGCCAGTGGTTTGAAGCAGACTGCCCATTCCCCTGGCAATCTTGTGAAGTTCCTTTTACGACTCAGGAAGTACACAGAACGCTGTCAAGGCCACTGCATGAGAGAAACTACAAAAAGGAAAACTAATGAAGGAAAGAGGGATAACCCCCAAAGAATTGGAGTGTGGGCAGGGATGGCAAAGGAGTGAGAGCAAGAATTCTCACTGGAGAGCTAAATCAAGGTTGGTGGGGGGTTCCCAGCTGCAGGTTGGAGTGTCGAGGGATGTTTCCCTTGACTTGCATGTGTGGTCTGACAGGACCAGGCAGTATTCCAGAACTGGAGACGTTTCATCATGTATAGGGAAACCTGAGGGAACAAGGTGACTCTTGGACCTCAGATTTCCATTTCAACATGAAAGTGGCCAAGGTTTTGTTAGTTGGGTTGTTTTCATTTTAAAATGGTGGCGACTCTGTCAGCTTGATTTTGCAGGCTGTTTCTAATCCTTCTCCGTTATCTGGGTTCTTCTCTTCCTCTTAGCACACTGGTCTTCAGCAGGGGACAGCAGGCAGGTCTGCCTCACTAGTAGATAAATACAAGGTGGAGATGTATGAGGCACAGGGAAATACAAGTCAAAGAGCCAAGAGACAAGTGTGTGGGTGAAAGGGGCTCAGATGCTGATCCTGACAGTCAAATGGATGAAACATAAAATGTCCCAAGCCCACTTTGCAGCAACCTGAGTGCTGAAGATCCCTCCCCCCTCTTCCTGCTGTCTTCTTAGCTAACAATTTCAGCTTCATTTGCCTAATCCCTCCCCTGAACTGGGCAGCACTGTGAAATCCCCTTTCCAAATGCCTTATTTTTCCCTACCTCTTCTGGGTCTGAGAGTCCTTGTTTCCCAGCCATACTGAAGAGTCTTAATGGTAGACACCCAATTCCACACATCTTTATTTTCCAAATTCCAGTGTGGTCCCCAGCCACCAAGTGAACCCTCTTTATAAGCGGTGATTGGTTAATGGGTTAGTCAAGACTGCTTTGAAGCACAATGTAATTCAGCCTCCTCTTTCTGGATGATGCCCACTATGGAAATCTCAAAACCTCAGATCACAAACAAGAAGTCCCTAGAAGTTACCAGCAAATTGATGAGCCAGGGATCCAGCCAAGTGGCTAGAGGATACACATCCTGCCACCTGGGATCCCAGCTAAGGAACATGCTTCCTTTCTGAGGAACAGAATAGAGAGGCTGAAATGATGGCTCGTTGGTACCAAAAGTGCCAACCTGTGTTCTATCTATAGAACTCATGTAAAAATACTAAGTGTGATATACATGCTTATAATCCCAGCACTGAATAGGTAGAGGCAGATCTCTGGGGCTCACTGGCCCACCATAAAGCTAACTGGCCCACCATAGGGCTCACTGGACTTGCTAGCCAGGCTTGCTAAATTGGAAAGTTCTAGGCCAACTGTCTCAAAAAACAAACAAAAAAATAAGGTGGATAATATAGAAAAGGGATATTTGAAGTTATCCTTTTGCCTCTATGCGCATGTGCATGCAAACACACACACACACACACACACACACACACACACACACACACACACACACGGGTAGAGCAGTAGAGATGTGGGGGCTGTACAGTGTTCTACCTACTCAAAGAAACTGAATAAGTCTCATCAACCCGTGTTAGTCTGGCACAGTTTGAGTGACCGGGTGGGCAGGGCATCCATTGCATTGGTCTTGGGAGTTAGCAATTAGGCTTCGTAGTCAGACTGGCCTGAGACTGAACCCACCAGGGACCAAGAAGAAAACAGGGTCATGGGAGCACAAAGGTTAGAAGCGCAAGTCCTGCGGGCGCTGAGGTCTCCTCCTGACCTGTACTGCTATGAGGTGTGGCTCATTTCACTCTCCCCAGCCTACCTTACACTCACAGACATACCTTACCACTAATACAGTTCTGGATCATCTTCTCCATGTGTTGTCCCCTGGCAATTAGATTCTAAACCCTTGTCGTCTCCACCGTGTCGTGCTCAGTTCCTCAGCTGGCACAGCATCCTCGGGCTGACATTTCCCCCTCCCACACAGCTGCTACCTCACTCCCTGCCTGGAGCTCCAACTCATCCTTCTTCCTGTGTCACGGAGGAGCCAGGACCCTCCCTCTGGACTTTGTAGCCCAACTGGTCTCCCCTCTCTTACTTGTCTTTGCCAGAATTCTAGAACCTCCCCGGATCAACTACCTCCTTCCTGCCTGCATCCAAAAACCAAACAAACAGGAGCATCCCTAGGTTTACCTCACGGGCTCCGCTAAAAAGGCAAGCGGCCAGGAAAGAGCAGAGAGGCTTCTGAGAGAAAAATCTCTTAATCAAATACAGATATCAAGAACATGAGCAAAGGGACTAGAGAAATTGCTATCAAAGTAAATTGCTTTTTGTACAAATGTTCCTTTTATTTGGGTTGTCCCCAGTGTGCTATTCTCTCTTTAAGGCTTGGTGAACAGATGCGCTTTTAAGAATGTTGATTAGTTTATTCTTTTCTTGACCTCTTCCCACTCACCCAAATTCCTGAGCTCAGTGGTCACTCCAAGAGCAGAGCTGAGCCACTGAAGTGTTCCTTACCTTAAGGGGCCTTTGATTCTCCAGGTGCAGAATCTCAGCTGGGGCTGAGCAACCGATTCCATTGAAATTTAGAAATGGGCCAGTTCTTAGGAAGCCATCTTTTCCAGTCTTCTGCCTCTAGAGACAACAGGCCTAGGGAAAAAATATCCACCTAGTCACTGCCGTCCATTTATCCTTATCCCTTCAAGATCAACGCCATGTTACAGCCACCCCTTTCTAGTCTGTGATCAATAGTGACCTTGGTCTTCGTCTCTGGGGTGTGAGAAGGAGCAAGGTGACATGTCAGCCTCTGAGAATTTTTCTTGTTTTTGACAAAAACACCTGAAGCAAGAACCGGGCTTGATCCAGAAGTCACTATGAAGAGCCCCATAGTTCTTGCCCTAATCTGGCTCACATATTACATATATACGGTATTCTGTATCTTCTAACCATGAAGATGCTAAGGCATTTGAGCATCCCATCAAAGTGATTAATTGTCAGAAATGTGAGCTTTTTCCAGGTTCTTATTTTTAATTGTATATATATATAATATATATATATATATTATATATATATAATATATATATAAAATCCTATTTTTAAGAAAGCCTGGATTGACTTTCACAAGCTCAGTGTGATTCCTGTGACAGACACCACCTGTCTCTTGTTGAATCACATTTATATCTTCATTCCAAAGAAACAGCCTGCTTTGTGGGGGCCTGGAGAATAATACAGGAGATGGGCATCGAGGTAGGAAAGCTGGCATGGCCTGTAGGTGCCAGTTGCTACGCTAAAATCATGCCAGGAATGGGCTGGATTTGTAGAGGGCTTGTGCCACATGGCATTGGTTCTTTGGAGTGGATCTTGGCACATTGTTTTACATGTCCTTTTCTAGAGGTTGCGGGGATGTGGACATGCTTTAGCCTCTAGCCAGGGATCAGGATGACTTTTAATATGATTGGAAATGAGTAGATTTTTATGAGTGACAGTGATGGATCCATCTTCAGTTCAGTTCATGGTCAAGGTGATGATCCCCAATGCACAATGCTAATGAGCAAGACATTTCTCATAGTCTCAAGTTTTGTCTTTTATCTTAAGGCATCTGATGGAACATGAATTCCTTCAATTGCCATATGATTATTGAAATTTAGAGGAGCATGCCTCTGGCCCTTTATGTCTATTTAGATTCATGAATATGGGGAGGTTTAGTTTACTACATCAAGTATTCCTCATTGTTATGGTGGCTGGGGATGCACATAGGAGCCAAGAGCCTTACTGAAACCCAAACCTCTTCTGGTAATGAATAACAGTTTTGAAAACACAAGAAACAGAGGCTACTTATTATTGAAGGTGTGGCCTTAGCTTGTTTTTCCGGTTATTGTTGAAAGAAAGCTTCTTTGCTGGAGAGAGAATCTAACAACACGCATGCTATGTGATCTAGCAGTGTGTGGCTCTCTAGAAGCCCACCGCAATAGGAAGTCAGGCTCAAAAGGGGTTGATTCTTCGCCTTGTAGCTGTAGTGACAGAACTTGTGATAATTTTCTGTGTCTGTTTTCCTTTTCTCTTTATTTGAACAGTGGACATCCCAGAAATCCATGGGGGAGAGGGCTATGAAGATGAAATTGATGGTGGGTATCACTATGATTTAACAGATAATCATGAAATTCAACTTTGGTTATAAAAATGTCAACAAAACTAATGTTCTGGCAATTGGAAGGCCAGAATTTAGAACTATCAGTCAGAAATATAAGTAAAAAGAACCCAGAGTAGAACAAAGAAACCATTAATTACTTTGTCAAGGTCAAATCTCCAGGTTTAGAAAGATTCTCGTATTCTCTTGACATAATCCGAAACAGGCCTCCATTTCAAGCAACTTTCTCTATTGATAGACTTCAAATCTGGATAAACCCTATAGAAGTGTAAAGTGAGCCCCTCTCTACTGTCACTGATTGACCTCTATGACCTCCTCCACAGAGAGGCCCTGAGTGAATGATCCGACCATGAACAACAGTCTCAAGCTAGCATGGGCTGCTCATTCTACCGCTTTCAGAGAAACTGTGTTATACTATCCAAGACGCCAGATCTTGCTTATTGAAAATTGAAGGGCTTGCTTCACACTACCCACCTCATATTTTCACACTTATTCCAAGCTCTACTTTTTGCATTTCAAATGCACATACTCCTACAGTCTAACTCAAGAGTCCTGGGGAAGGGGAAGACAAGCACATAGATGTAATTTCTACTTCAATTCAGTGGTAAATGTCTCCTGGGTTTCTGTGAGAGCCAACTCTGATCTTGGGAGCCCAAACCACAAGACTCCACTCACAGAACAACTTCAGACCAAGACTGAATAGTTTCTGAGCAGTTGCTTTTAACCTGACCTTAATGAGAAACGTCAAGCACAAGCGTAGTTATAGAAACTGGAGAGACAAACCCAAACATTACCTTGTCAGCCAGCTGCAGGATCTCTGTGCAAAAACCAACTCCAGCTCTCCTTTTATGGGCAAAAGTGCACAACTGGCCTACATGGAAGCCTGCAGTAGATCAAGCAAGAGGGCTGGCCCTTTAAATGCTTGCTGACTGCTGGGGTGAGTTACCTGGTCTCCCCTTAAACCTCAGCTGCAGCACCTACTAACAAAATGTAGTACCTCTCTCCTTTCCTTGTAGACATTCTTCTTTTTTTTTTTTTTTTTTCTGAGACGGGCTTTCTCTGTTTAGTTTTGGAGACTGTTCTGGAATTCGCTCTGTAGACAAGGCTGGCCTCCAACTCAGAGATACACCTGCCTCTGCCTCCTGATTGCTGGGATTAAAGGCCTGTGCCTCCTCTGCCTGGCTCTCTTGGACTTCTTAGGGGACCTCAGGCTCCTGCATGCAGTCATTCCTTGCTCCTACACCAGACACAAGGCCACAAGCCAGGTGTTTCTGTGGGGGTTGCCTCATCCACAGAAATTTATTTTCTTACTGTTTTGGAGGCTTGTCTTAGGTGAAGCTATGGACAAAGCTGGTTCCTTCTGAACACTATAAGGTTCTCTCTCTTCCCTCCCTCCCCCTCCACCTTCCTCCTCTTATCTCTCTTTCTCCCTGCCTTGTGCGTGCTCATTTCTGTATTTGCTCATGTCTACATTCTCCCTTTTGATAAAATACCAATCAGATTGGGTTAGGGCCCAGCCTAATGGCCTCTTCTTGTTACCTCTGCAAAGGCCTTGACTCCCAGTAAGATCACATTCTAATAGAGTACTAAGGGTTTAAACTTAAAGATGGATAGTGGAGGCCAGTTTAACCTGTACCAATAAAATACACCTGTCAAGGGAGGGCTGAGGGCTAGAATTTACATGGCCAGGAATGCTAAGGGGAGATACTCACAGTATGAAGTAACCTCAGGGAGGCAGTTGGAAATGAGGGATGAGAGGGCACAATGAAGTGTTCCTGAGACATGTGGCCATCCTGAGTTGTCCTGAGACATGTGGCCATCCTGAGTTGTCCTGAGACACATGCCCATCCTGAGTTGTCCTGAGACATATGCCCATCCTGAGTTGTCCTGAGACACATGCCCATCCTGAGCTGTCCCAAGCTGTCTGCAAAACCCTGAGTGTTGAAGACACAGCAGAGTAGTGGTACACCTACTTAGCATGCATGGGGCTCTGGATTTGATTATCACCAGCAAAAGCAAATAAAACAACAAAACCTGAACTATGCAATGGAAATCCATTGATTTAAACATCAGTTATTTCTATTTATTTATTTATTCTGTAGTACTGGGGATTGAATTTAAGACCTCATGCATCTTGGGCAAGTGCTCTATTACCAACTAAATCACCAGCCCAAAGATCAAACATGTAGGAACTAGAGTGTTGTTCAGTCAGCAAAGTGCTTTCCTAGTGTGTGTGGAGCCCTGAGTTTGAGCCTTAACACACATAAAACTGGGTGTTGTGGTACGGACCTGTGATCCCACCACTCACGAAGTAGAGGCAAGTTCAAAACCAGCCTGGGATACCCTTTATAAGTAAATAAAATGATAGCATAGATATATGATGGATAGATAGATAGATAGGTAGATGATAGATAGATAGATAGATGACAGACAGACAGATTAGATAGATAGATAGATAGATAGATAGATAGATAGATAGATAGATGACAGACAGACAAGATAGATAGATAGATAGATAGATAGATAGATAGATAGATAGATAGATAGATAGATAGATAGATAGATAGATAGATAGATAGAGGCTATACTTACTATGTGCCAGCACTTGACAATTTTTGGTTCACCCAGAAGATTGTTTTATCGCTGTCTTCACTTTACATATGTGAGACCAGAGTCAGAGAAGAGATCACAGGCCCCAAATGACACAGCTGGACATAGCAAGGTTCCCAAGTGCCTACTGTTCACTGCGGAGCCCCAGAGTGACTTGGGGCTGGGGAGCCTCAGTTATGTCTCTATGCCCATAATCTTTTATATTTTGTGCCATAGATGAGTATGAAGGAGACTGGGGAAACTCTTCTTCCTCAACCTCAGGGGCTGGTGGCCCTGCATCTGGCAAAGAGAAGAGCTGGCTGTACACGCTGGATCCTATCCTCATCACCATCATTGCCATGAGCTCGCTGGGCGTCCTGTTGGGGGCCACCTGCGCGGGGCTTCTCCTCTACTGCACCTGCTCCTACTCCGGCCTGAGTTCCCGCAGCTGCACCACACTGGAAAACTATAACTTTGAGCTCTATGATGGCCTCAAGCACAAGGTCAAGATGAACCATCAAAAGTGCTGCTCTGAGGCATGACAGACCGCGCCAGAATCACTTCTGACGGTTCATTTCGGTGAAAGGGGCTAGTGAAGAGGACATTTTTTTCCCCTTTGGAAACTGAATGCCATAATCTCAATCAAACCGATCCAGAATACTGAAGATATGGACAGAACAGACAGGCCAGTCTAGGGAAGAAGTGAGATGCAGCTGTGAGGGGGAGCTTACTGTCCACCAAGGACTGTGGTGGCCAAGGTAGTGCAGGAACAGGGCTGTGTTCTCTGCCGGGACAGACAGGAGCGCATCTCTTTGGAGTCACAGTTCTATTTCATTTGTGGGTTCATTATGATTATGATTGTGTTGTTATGTTTTATCTTGTTGGTCTGTGAGCAACTCAAAGAGGCAGAAGTGAGGGCTTAGGCAGCGGAGAAGCAGAGAGAGGATCCTGATTCCCTTCCTCTTTCTAATCGTTTGAAAAGCGAAGGGTCTTTCCAGCTCTTCCATCTTGAGAAACGAAACTTAAGAAACAAGAGGCGCCCAGCGTAGCTCACCCTTGGATGGTCTCACAATTCAAGAGACTTGCTGGGGTGTGTTCAGATTCTGCTAGCCTACCCTAGGAGCTGCCGTTTTTTTTCAGTCCTAATATATTGAAGTAGGATGTTATTGCCTTTAACTTTTTTTAATCCAGGGGAAGATTGCCATTTTAGGGTCAGCTTGAACAATTCTTTCTTATCTACAATTTAAAATAAACCAGAACAGAAACTTCATATACCGGAATCCATAGACGCACTCTATGGTTAGACACAGACAAGCCTTAAAATGGTTTGATGACAGCAGGCCGTTCCTTAATCTAGACCCAGAGTTTGTGGCTGTGAGGTGTTCTTTTGTGGGGCCTCTAATGGTGGCTTTGACATTTCTTTTTTCTCCTATTTGTTCTTCTACAACATATACATATATTCACATATGCACACAGCACACTCATGCACACCTACACACACACGCACGCACCACACACAGTGAGAGAAAAAGAGATTTTGCAGGTCTCTATTCTCTGTTTTCAGAGCAGGGTGGTAAGGCGGGTTGTTGGTAATTTCCTCCTGACCACTAGATGGAAAAAAGAACAAGGTAGAAGGAAAGAGAAACCCAGCCTGTGTTGGGAAGATTGAGCAATGTGGACAGAGACATTTTGTTGAATGAGTCTCCTTGATAGATTAATAACATTGATTTCTTGTGGGAAGGTTCCATCCTCCCAGAGATGTGAATTCAAGGACATGCACGAAGTTACTTCTACCCACTAGTCTGCAAGCACTGTGGGTGAAGTAATTCACAACACTGCTTCAACCTCAGGAAGACTTCAGTTCTTATTCATACATATATGTGCCATGTATACAGACACGCGCACGCGCGCGCGCACACACACACACATACACACACACACTAGTTTATGTGTTTTTTATTAAGTGCCTTGAAAAAAAAATGAAGAAAAGTGTATTTTCTCTCTGGGTAGGAATCACGGCTGTCTCACAAGTTAAGGAATTTTGACTTCTCTCTCTCCAGTGACTCCGTTCCCAGCTCCACTATCCACTGCTGACCCACAGAGAAATGAGTCCTGCTACCTAGGGAAAATCAGAGCCCCTAGATGACTCCTGAAAGGGAGGCATCAGGAACTGAATGAAACTGTGTGAAGGATAAGATTGTTCTCAGATCCAAATCTTGACTTTGTGTTAATGCCTAAAGATTGTCTGTGCTCTAGAAATTCATTAGAAGCCCCACCAGTATGCCCACACTGTTGCATATGCTAAAGTGTCTGACCCCATTTTTGCCGCTGTTGTCACCCATGATTTCATTTGTCTTGGACCCAGGTAAAGGGGTAGGGTGAACGGGACTGGCTGGTTCCTTTAAATGTTAACTTATGAAAATGCTAGCTCGGATGCTGACGTCACAGTGTTCTGTACGCGGAGAGGGAACGGTCATACCGACAGCTATTTATTCACATGTGTGTGTCTTTGCGCGCCTTTGAGTTCTCTGTATCGACTGTGTATGTGAGTGGTCACGTGGAACTCAGTGGTGGTGTTGTAACATTGACCTAGAGCCCGAGTGTTACTGCTGATCTTGGCACTTGTTGGCACAGTGGTAGAGGTGAAAAGTTAAGCTGTTAAGCTCTGCGGGCTTAGTGTTAGGTGCCCTCTGAGCTGGGCATGCTGTAGAAGAAAGTCTGTATTAGCTCATTTTCCTCTTCACCCTCCCATGCAGGTAGGGATTCAGAATGCCGAGAGATTCTAGGGGGGAGAGAAGTTCAAAGGCCCACTCTGGTGGGTCCTGGTCCTCCCATGACCATTTTGCTCTAGTTCCCCAAAGACCAGCCCTGTCTAAAACCTGCAGTCCTAAGTTATGTGCAACCTAACCTGCATCCCTCTACAAGTCCCGCATCCACTTCGCCTTGGCTGAGTTGTGACTCTGAGTGGGCCCAGACAGCTAAACAAAAACAGGGTCCCCAGGGTTACGAAAAGATACCTTACCAAGGCTGGAGGCTGGTCTGTTGTAAGATGAAAGACAGCTGGGTCTGATTCTAACTTGGCCAGGGGACACCTTGGTGCGTTGGTTATCTTTATCTGCAGATAGGCTAGCTGGCCCATCTCCTTGAATTGTTCCCTTTGGGAAACCTAACTCACAGTATTGATCTCCTTTTTGCCTTGTACTGAATGACACATTACCTCCAGGCTCTCCCGGACTAGGTGGTCCATGGGACCACAGGGTTGCTTTCTCTCTTTGGTGGGGATGGGGAGTTCACAGGGATGAGGGTCCAAGGAATGAGCATGAATGACTAGAAAACAGGGGGGGTGGAAACTTAAGTTTTTCCAGGGTGTGTGGTTAAAGGTATCTGACCATTCGCTGGCTGAGCCAGATCATGGGAACTCAAGAGCTTTTACTGTGATTCTTCAATGTAAAAAATAAACAATGTCAAACTGTGTTTATATGATTTGTATAAAGCCTTTTTAAGATTACTATTTAATAAACATTATGCCAGAACTATTTTTTCTGCATTGTCTTTATTGAAGACAAAGAGGGCTGGAATTTGGGTAACCAGATTGTCCCAAGTGCTAGAGACTTTTCTGAATTTTACCACTAGATCTTTGGTATCCTGGGAAACACTCCATGACAGTCGTCTTGGACTGTTACAACAGGATACCAAAGATCAGGTGACCTAACCATTTAATCCTCTTCGCTTTGGAAGCTGGAATGTCCAGTATCAAGCGACTTTCCTGTTATGTGCTGTCACAGCTTTCCTTGGTGACTTTCTTTGACTGCTTCTTCCTCTAAGAGTACTAACCTCATCCTTGAAACTTAATCTAAACCCAATTACAACCCAAAGACCCCACCATCTCCTAATACCACCCCAGAAAGAGACAGACTTTCAACATAGGAATTTGGAGAGAATACAAATACTTTTCATTCTGGATAAAGTGACATGCTTTGTCATTCTCTTGGGCCAATATTAATGAACATTGGAGTCAGTAGCTCATACAACTTGTTGGCATTTTATAAGCTGATAATGTCCTGAAGTTAACAAGGGCTCATCTGGGCAGGTGGAATACCTAACTGCCGGTTGATCTGACCTGACCAACTTCAGAA
This sequence comes from Phyllotis vaccarum, assembly GCA_033318265.1. Taxonomy (NCBI): domain Eukaryota; kingdom Metazoa; phylum Chordata; class Mammalia; order Rodentia; family Cricetidae; genus Phyllotis; species Phyllotis vaccarum. Next base: position 13,979,623 of record JARWLC010000007.1, read on the forward strand.
GCTGGGACTCTCTTACTATCTCTCCTCTCTTGGCTCTGCCACTTCAGATGCCTTCTGTTTCCTTTCTTGATTCTCAACCTCTCTGATGGCTTTGAGGCCTGGGAGAGCTCTCTAGGCCTGGTCCTGGGCCAGCAGCACTGGCAGCACCTGGGAGCTTGCTGAAGATGTGTATTTTTCCAGATCTACTGAATCAGAAGCTCTGGGGACAGAGCCCAGGGGTTCTCTGCTTAAAAAAACAAACAAACAAACAAACAAAGCTCACCAGGGAATCCTTTGGCTCTCCCTGCTCTGAGAACCACGGGTCTACAGTCTGGATATTTGTTCCTAAATCAATATGTGATTTCCATCCTATGGGTTGTGTTTTCATTTATTTTTTTCAATTATTTCTTTTATTTTTGAGATTATAGATGCATCATTTCTTCCTTCTCTTTCCCTCCCTCGACAAACCCTCCCATGTACCCCTCTATGCTCTCTTTCAACTTCATGGTCTCTTTCTTCATTAATTACTGTTATAAGCCTAGGTGTAGACGTGTACACGTATATATTCCTAATTAATTGACTGTCTGTATACTGTTGCTTATCTGTGTTTTCAGGGCTGACCATTCGGTATCGGATAAGCAGTTGGTGTACTCTCCCCTGGTGAAGATGTTTCCTTCAGCTCTCAACATTCCTTGGCTGTCTACAGTTCTCTCTGCAGGGTTGGGGCTTGTTTCCCTCTGCCTATCCACTTTAGCAGATCTACTGGTGCTGTCTCTGTTCAGATCATTTATAGACTGTCACATTCGTGAGACTTTATGGGTGTCACTTCTGACAACACCAGGAGACGCAGTTTCACAGCAAACTCCCTGGTCCTCTGGCCCTTAGAATCTTCCCACAACATTCCCTGAGCCTCAGGCACAGGAGGAGTATTTTCTAAGTCCCTGACTTACAACTCCACAGCTCTATATTTTGATTGACTCTAGTTTTCTATAATGGTCTCCGTCAGTTACAAAGAGATGTTTCTTTGACAAGGGATTTACACTTCCCTGTGGACTCAGTACCCTCTTCTGGCATCCACAGGCACTTGCACATATAAGCATACAGAGACATATCCACATACACATAAAAAATAATAAAAGCAAATCTTTTTTAAAAAGGGAATAAAATCCTGGTGTTCAATTGAATAAGTAAAAATATTCATACAACAGAACTCATGGCCTAGGCTGGCTAAAGACGTCCACAGGCCCACCTGTCACCTTGCAGCACCAGTTAGGTGAACACCATTATGCTGAACACATATATGATTGAGAAATGGAAGAGAAGAAGAAGCATGTGCTGTAGAGAAAGGTAAAACTAAAGAATAATAGATGATGAGGAGCGTGCTGATTTACATAGCCTGCTTAACACTTGGGGCCATGGTGACATCAAGGCCTGGGCTGTTGCTGAGGGCCATGTCTAAGCCCATGACTCTGCTCCAGCAAGTGTCTGTGTTGGCATCTGTGGCCCATGTTCCCACCAAAGGCTACACAGATGCTCAAAGTCTGGATCTGGGCCACCACCTGTGGCCATGTTGGTATCTGAGAGCCATGCCACAGCTATTGCATACTGATCTGAGTGTCCTGTGCTGCCACCAGGGGCCATGGTGACAGCCAAGGCCAGATTGCTGCTGAGGGTCATGTCTAGGTCCATGGTCCTACCACAGCCAGGGTCTATGTTGATATCCATGGCCTATGCTACCATCAAAAGCCACGTGATGCCTGCAGTCTGGATCTAAGATGCCACCTGTGGCCATGTTAGTGTCCAAGGGCTGTGCAGCTGCCAGAACCATGCTGACCTAAGTGACCTGCACTGCCACCTGGGGTCATGATGATATCCAGGCCTGAGTTGCTGCCAAGGGTCATGTCTAGGTCTACAGTTCTAAAACAGCTCAAGTCTATGTTGATGTTCATAGCTTCAGTAACCACTGAAGACCAAGTAGATGCCCAGGGCCTGGACATCCACCTGAGTCCATGTTTGTATCTAAGAGCCATGCTGTCTCTGGGGTCATGCACATCTTAGTGGCCTATCTGCCACCTGGGGCCATGGTGTCATCTAGGCCAGGGCTGCTGCCTGTGGCCCTACAGCAGCCAAGGTCTGATTTGATGTCTATGATTCCTGTTACCGCAAGGGCCATGAAGATACCTGGGGTCTGGTCAGGCACCCAAGACCATGTTGGTGTCCTAGGGCCATGCTACTGATGGAGTCATACTGACCTGGAAAGCCCGCACTGCCACCAGCGTCATGGTGATATCCAGGCCCAAGCTGCTGCTGAGGGCCATATCTGGGTTCATAGTACTACATAGGGGGTCTGTGTTAAGATATCATAAGAGATCATAGGAACCATAAATGTTAAAATCTAAGGGCCAAGCTGAGCCAGCACCACCCTATGCTGGCCCTGAGAGAGCTGTTCCTGCCTTTCTCTGGACACTGTAGCAGAGGAGCTAGTCCCACCCTTCATGGGAGAGCTGGCCTAAAACACCCCAGGAGAGTTGGCCCACCCCTCACCATGGGTATGAGAGAGCTGGCCCTGATAACAGGTGTGTAGAAGAGCAAGCTCTGCCCCTTGCCTGAGGGGGCTGGCCCCAGTGGCCCAGACTGACCAAATCAGCTACAACCCGAGCACACATTCAGGGCTTTGAGTTGGCCCATTCCAGCATCTACCCCATCCATGACCTTCTGGAGTACATGAAGGGACTGGTCTTGTAGGACCATGACCCTGGGATCTCTGTGACTCAGGGCAAAGGCAGGTGAGGTGCTTTGAAAGAAAATGGCCTGATAGGTGAATGGCACTAGTAGGAGGTGTGGTCTTGTTGAAGTAGGTGTGGCCTAGTTGGAGGAAGTGTGTCTCTGTGGGAGCAGGCTTTAAGGTCTCTTTTGTTCAAGCTTCCCTCAGTGTGATGCTCAGTTCGCTTCCTGCTGCCTTCTAAACAAGATGAAGCCAGCACCATGTCTGCCTGCCTGCGAGCCTTCATGCTCCCCATTATGATGATAATGTACTGGACCTCTGAAATTGTAAGGAAGTCACCACTAAGACAAATTGAAGAGGTATTGCAGAGGTGGGAAGATGGAGGAGCAAAGTGGTTTGTTTTGTTTTAAGTAATATTTTTTTTTAAATTTTCTTTTGGAAGGATGCTACAAGGGGTGAGAGGAAGATATGGAGGGACTGGAAAATGAACAAATTGGAGTGCATGATGTGACAATCCAAAAACCTTTTTTTAAAATATTACATTAAAAAATTTAAAAATTTAGACAAGACTTGGCCAAAAAGAGGATGAAGTACCAATACATGATGAGAGAGAGAGAGGAGAGAGAGAGAGAGAAAGAGAGAGAGAGAGAGAGAGAGAGAGAGAGAGAGAGAGAGAGAGAGAGAGAGAGAGAGAGAAGAAAAGAAAGAGAAAAAAGAACCAAAAAAAAAAAAACCCACCAAATGGAAATGACGACCCTGGGTCCCAAGTCAAGGGTTGTGAGGGGGTGGAAAATTACAGAAGAAGCTCAGATTCAAAGGCAGATGTGACGACATACTTTATTCATCCTGGGCAAGAGCACACACCCTCTTCATCCCAAGGACATTTATGTAGAATCACACAAAGTGACTTATGGACAGCAGTAGTTACAGAGCAGCCACGGTCATGGATCACTTGCTGTTTCCCAGATATTCAGTGGCTGCCACTTGAACTAAGTCATCCTACAGAGCACCACATTGTCTAAACCTGTGGCTTCTGTTCCCTGCACACCTACCCCTTTTAGACCGCAGATACTTTATTCAGATGGGCCCACATGGATAGTCCTTGTGGGGGGCCATAGTCTCCAGCAAAAGAAGAAAAACAGACTTTACCCCCTAAGGTTCCCATGGTCCACATTAGGATGGCGGACCTGGTCTTGCCATTGTACTAAGGGGTCTCCAGTCAATGGCTGGATTATCTGTACCTCCCATGTCTACTTCCTGTGAGGCAGATGTTACATTTTTTTGATTATCACAGATGATACCTTGTCACATCTGGCCTCACAAATGGATTGGGACTTTCTGCTTTTTTGGTTATTGGATTCAAAACAAACCAGACTTTGGACTGTGAAGGCAAAAGAAAGCCAGATACACTCCAGGGTAGCACCATTAAGTGCCCACAGGGGATAACTCACCCAGGACCAAGGAAAGCCAGGTAGAGCTTTAAGATGACCCCTCCCTGCAGAAGCTACAAACCAGAGCTGAATTCGCCTCATTCTGGGGCTTTATTCACACACACTCCAATACGGAAATTCGACTGGACCATTTTATTTGAGAAATGTTTTTGAGCACTTCCTGACATTTTACACCCCAGTGAGAGAACAAAATAATAAATAGCCAAAGGCAGGGAATCAGGATTGGTTACTGGAAATGCAGGATGGTAATTATCAGGTGCCTCTAACAAGAGTTATCAGGATTATTATCTCTAAGTCATCAAGGAAGAGCCTCCAAGATGATGCTGTTTATGCTAACTCCCAGAGGGAGGAGCTAAGAAAGATGCCCCAGAGAAAGCTTTGCAGATGCTGAGGAAAGGAGGCCAATGCCTTCCCAGGACACAAGGCAGTCACTAAGAGGGTGAAGATCACACTGGTTCCTGAAGGTCAGGGTGAGGAGGCTCTCTTATCTGCATGAGTCTGTGGCTCCCCTTCATTTTCAGAAAGAGCAGTCACCCTGGTACTCCCTCGCAGGCCTTGGAAGGTCACCACAGTCAGATCTGCTTTCAGCTCCTCTGTGATCTTCATGGACTTCACAGGTCTCCAGAGACATGGGCTTCTATCGAGTTACTGAGGGTAAAATGAAAGCACATCTCTTCCTTCCTCTCCTTATGCTTTGGGTATTTTAAAAATGTTAATAACCTAATAAAATCTCCTGGTTGCTAGCCATCTAGTGTTTACAGAAGAACTTTTAAAATTTTTTTCCTTATCTGTATCCTTCTGGAAATGTTTACGAGATTATCAGAGGAGGAAGGCCAGTGAAATGCAGTTGCAACAGGCCTATGCTTCAGGGAACAGGACCCATCTGGAGGCTGCGGCTGTGTCTTCTCTACCACACTGATGATGGGGATGGGATGTGGGAGGGGACCTAGAAACAACAGCAACCTGACTCTCTTCCTATTCTCAAGGCTCAGCTAATCAGAAATCTATCTAAAAAAAAAAATGTCCCTCAGGGGATAGTATGTGAGGTTAGGAACAGAGGGCAGTATAAAATCTGCTACCAGCCCTGGGTCCTCAGAGCTACCATGCTTTCTTCCCAAGGACCTCACAGTTAACTTCAATGCCCATTCTCATCAGCATCTTACTGGACAGGGTCCTAAGAGTGGAGGCCAAGGTGAAGCTTGCCTCTGAGTTCTCACTGCACAGCACACCTGAACATCCTCATGGATTGCACCACATGTACTAGGCTAGTCCTCCCTCACTCCTGGGCTTTCTCTATGTCTATGAGAGAGAGGAAGCTTCTAGAAAGATATTCCTTCCAAGTCCTCCCTGGAGACCCCAGCAAGAAACCTCAGAGCGAGCCATGATCCAAACTGTTTCTGCAGTTTTCCCAGAGACACCTGCTTCCTCACCCTTCCCTACCAGGAACAAACCTGGTGTTTGTGCAAGAGTGTGCATGTGTGTGTGTGTGTGTGTGTGTGTGTGTGTGTGTGTGTGTGTGTAAAAGTGTGCTTTATGCATGTGTGCATGTGAATGAATGGAGGAGCATTCTCCCTGTCTCCACAACTTTTCAAGGATTGTACAGACAGACAGATTAAAAAAAAAAGGCTCCTTTGCTAAGGAAATGTGGATAGGGCCACTCTTAGCTCTTTCTAATTTCCTGGGACTTCAATGCATCACTTTCAGCTTTCAACAGAAAACCCAAAGGACAGGACCAGAGTACACAAGCTCAGACTCTGGCCTGGTTTGATCCCATGCACACACAGGAGTTCAGGCCTCCGCAGAAAGACTTTAGTTGCCTGTGATGACATATTGTATATTTAACAAAAATAGTATGGAAAAATCGGAGGACAGAGTCACTCACAGAGCCAAGCCATGAAGGTCAAGGAGTAGTGACCTGTGGTTTTAATCCCATCACTGTATGTCTGTATCTCTGTGAGTTCAAGGCCAAACAGCCCAGGCAGGGGTAGCACACACCTTTAATCCTAGCTCTGGGAATGTTATACAAAGAAGATGGCTGGGCAAAGAGAGAGAGAGAGAAGGAAGGAGTTGAGCTTCCCCTGCCATTTGCCTGGTTGGCTGAGAAAAGAGAGGTTTGGGGTGGGAAGATTCCTAGAGACAGGCCCGAGGAGTTGGCAGGGTGAGATTAGCTGTGATTTGTTTCTCTATCTCTGCCATTTCAGCTTTTCTCCAACCTCTGGCTCTGGGTTTTTACTATAATACCAAATAGAATTCATGTAATAGTCACTGGAGAAGTAAAGCCCTGGGTTCAGGCATCTGAGATGTGTGAGTCTGGACAGTGACCCCTTGGAAGTCCTTCACCAAGCTCCTCACAGACCCAGCAGGCTACACCATGGATCCACCTCCACTCCCAGGCTCAGCCTCGCCTAGAAATGTGGTTCTGTCTGTGAGGAGGCAGCCTGTGCCCACCACAGTCCCCAGGACCCCCAGTGGTGTCTGCAGAGCAGTTTAGAGCAAACCTCCTCTACTAAATCTCACAAAGAAGCCTTTGACTGCTTCTGCCTTGAACCAGGCATAGCTTTCCCCTGCACGCTTACTTGCCGACTAAGTGTGCAGGTGGCCTGACCCATGCAGCCACTAAGGAAAAGGAAAACAGTACAGCAATTCCTCAAGGTGGTGAAGAGTCATCACATGATTCAACAATTCTACTGCTAGGTCTATATGCCCAAAATAATTGAGAGTCTAGACTCAAGCAGATCCCTTGGCAGCTGTGCTCAGAACAATATCATTCTCTACAGCATAAGTGAAATACACAAATGCTCATAAACAGACTAAAGAATAGACAATTATGTCTATTATCTACAATGGAACATTATTAAGCTTTCAAAAGAATGGCATTCTGACATTACTGTTAAAGGTATAGAGTTTGCCACGAGAAAGTTCTGGAAATGGATAGTGGTTACACACCCTGAGAGGATGCTTAATACAACCGAACTGTTTATTTCAAAATGGTTAAAACAACATGTAACACTGTGTTATGTAAATTTTATCACATTTAAGTCTTTTTATTATTATCGTATGTGCATGCAGTGCGCATGTGTGCACTCATGCCTGTGTGGCACAATGTAGATTAGAAAGTGGAAGTCAGCTTTCATGATGTCAGCGATGAACCTCAGGGGTCACACTTGCACAGCATACACTTTTCCTCCACGAGCTGTCAGGTCAGCCCATCACATTTTTTTTCTAAGCATCTTACCTCAAAAAAAAAAAAAAAAAGTAACAGGCTATACTTCAATACATCTTATTCATTTTTTATGGGAAATTCATATTTAACTGGGTAGTCTGCGTTTTCATCTGGCAATATTGGTTGAAGAGTTTCCATTCTGTTAAAGATTTCCCTAGAATTCAAGAGCCATAGTATTTGAACAAACAAACAAAATAGTGTTTATGGTCTCATTAGAATGAGTGCATAAACCAGAGCAGAAAATGGGGGGTGGGAGGTAGTGTTTGCCCTAATTACAAACAACCACAGAGAGGCCACCCAGCAACTCTCTTAGCCCTGCTCATTCCCTCCGTGAAGAGGTGGAGATTAGAAATCCCAGTTGTTTCCCCATCTGTTCTAGAGTCATCATGATCCACAAATGCAATAAAAGCCGGTTATAAACTTCTTCTTACAATTGACCACGTGGTTAGAATTACAGTTGCAGATGTGACTCAGACGATAGCCTTGTGCCCTGCCATCACCCTAGAGTCGGCAGGAACCCATGGGGTGTCCAGATGTCTAATGGCCCCACCATTTGCACCCATGCCTTTAAGAAGAAAGAAGCTGCCTGCACAGCTCACTGTGCTACAGGAAACAGCAGGTGCAGAAGGCAGAGGCCACTGTGGTGCCATTTGGACCCAACAATGGGGCTCAACACAGTAAGAATGCTACAGGCTTGGCATGCCTACGCTAATCTGCCTGGGAGATGAACCCGGAGTCACATCATAGCTCCCATTGCCATTCCAGGCAGTCCCACCTACTCTTTCTCTCAACCAAGATGAAGGACAGCTGGGGAGAGCATGTCTCAAAGAGATAGGTCATATCCATTTCATTTTTCCTAGCTGCTGACAAGTCACCGTGGAAGTCTGGAAATGTGTAGCACAGCAAAAATACACAGGTCATAATGCACACTGGTGAATGATTACCGGGGAAGAAAGTCATTACGTGGGAGCTCTTGGTTCCCATCATGTAAGGGTGTGTAACATTAACAAAATGGAAGGTCCCTGAAGTTCCCTCCCGATTACAGACCCCACTGCTTGCCACCCCACTATTTCAATTTTTGTTGTTTTGTAGGGATGTGAGCCCAAAGGCAAGGGAAGTCAATTCAGCTATACTAATCAAAAGGGGGTCACTGGTAGCCAACACCAACTGAAGCCAATATAACATATAACTAGTTGGGATTCTTTCTGCTGACCCACACCATCTAGGATCACTAAAGTCAGCCACTCATGCATAGATTCAGGCACAGAGTGGCTTTTTCTTTTTTAACTGCTTGTATAACTTGCTTCTGTGTCTGGAGTAACAGAGACCTCCCTGCTGGTGAATCTGGACAACAGGATGTCATTCTTATGGGGCAAGAAAGACACAGTAGTAGGGTTGGCTCTGTTCTGGACCAAGTTGGGAGGTGATGGAGGGAGCGTCTTCATTTGGGGGATCATTGGCAAGATCAAGGGGCTTCATATACTGCCTCTGGGAGTCAAATATGCAATTTCAGTTCTCTTTAGAGTCTATTATCCACTCTCCATCCTCCACAGTGGGGAATAACGGGTCACGGAGAGGTTGGCCAAGAAGTCCCATGAGAAATGAAAAGGTCAACGGTCTTCCTAAGGCATCTTTCTACCCTTCAGATTGCCTTTCACAAACATTGAAGCCAACTGGAGCTCTGAAGCTGGGTGTACACACAGGTGCCTGACTAGGACATGGCTTTCTGAACATACCATCCACAGCAGGCCCCAAAGCCCTGTTAGGTGGCCTTGCCTGGTGCTCAACCTTTCACCTCCAAGAATTGCTGCTACAAATGTCAACCAAAAGTAGATGAGCCAAGCTGGGCATATTCCCCAGCCAGAACAATGTTAAATATTAAACAACCATGGTAGCAGGCAGGCCTGAAAGCTACCATTTTGTTATGCAGCTTTCACTAGGCTTGGGATGAGAACCTGCATCTCTCAGAAATGCACCGCGGGGACCTGCCCTCCTCCTGCTCAGCACTGGGGAAGCCTTCAAAGCCGTTCAATTTGTCTGAGCCCCATCCATCTTTAATGTCACAGTCTACATTTTCTCCTCTCTTCCTTTTCAAAGCAGCCAAAAAAGAAAATGTCACTGCATCTGGGGCCAATTCAAAAGCCAGGCTCTGATAAAGTTCTGTTCCATTCTCCCAGGTCCTTCCATGTTTTTATCTCCCAAGGAGCTGTAAGGGAGTACCTCAGCCCCCCCATCCCTGTGTGCATGTCTTTTCCCAGGACTGTGTCCTTCACTAGCCTTCTCCACAGACCTCTGTGTGGCTGCAGCACCCATGAAGAGGAAAACACATTAATGTTTACAGAGACAGGACTGGAGGGAGGGGGCCACAGGGTGGGCTGTCACCACACCCAGCAATTTCCTGACTGGGGGTTGAGCAGCTGGTACAAGTGCTTACACCCTGTGCCACCTTTTAGAAACTGTATTCGCCAAGTTTATCCAAAGCACACAGACTCTCTCTGGCCATGGAAGGCATGTTGGGGGACATGGTTTGAGTCTCCTACGGTGCCCTTTCTCCCCTCTGTGTTTTGAAAAGTCCAGTCAGGCTATGCAAAGGCAGGTGGGGGGCTTAGGTGAAGACACTAGTTAGAATGCATCATGACAACTCCCCATCCCCCACACCCCCCACACTCCCCACCCCACCCCCACCCCTGCCATACGCCATACCAGCCTCACCCATGAATACAGAGCTGATACTCTGATATTTAAGAGTGTGGCTGTCATCGGGGAGGACATGGGCAGGAGATAAGGGACTCACTCCATCAGTGTTAGTCCAAGCCCAACACAGCACAGTCATAAATCACTTTGGTTAAGATGCTTAGCTTCTCACTTGGAGAAGGGCAAGCAGGTGATAGGAATGTATCGCTATATAGACAGGCAACGTGCGTGGTCTCCACCCTGGGGCAAGGAGCTGACTGTTAGAACTTGGTCCATCCATTCTTGGTCTAATCAGATAGAAGTATTTGTGTGCAAGTCTGGGCATATAAGTTTGATCTTTGGAACCCATGAAAATTATCCTCTGACTTCCACAATATACTGTGGTACATAAGTATACACACACACACACACACACACACACACACACACACACACACACACACACACACCATATGTGTATACAATAATTATAATAAATTTTAAAATGTAGTAAAATTCATATAACGCATCATTTATTACATTGTAAGATGAACAATGGCTGGATTAATATATAAATATAGATAGATGGATAGATGAAGAGAGAGAGGACAGAGATGGGCCAGCAGCCCAGGTGGCTGTGGAGATAGCTTCTTTCCACCCACTGCATCCGGATAACTGTGGATGCTCTGGCTGTGCTCGGGACTGACCAGCATGGAGTGAAGTGAGAGGAGAGCAGGAGTCTGGTGCTTTGCTTTCTGATGAGGGGAGATTTCTCCAATCCCCACAGTCCCAAGACCTTCAGCAATGCTCAGCCATACTCCAATGAGGTGAGCACTGACCAAACCCATTTTAGAGATTGTTTTTCAAAATGTTCTAGAAAGGCAACAACAAAAAAAAAACCCTTGGCTTGTGTGGGCTTTTTTCCCCCACAGAGTACAGAGACTCTAAAGTTGCAAATAAGGGAAGAATTAATGATTAATTAATTGCTGACAGGTGTGGGGCGAAGCCATCTCTGGATTCTTAGCTTTCCCCTCCCTTTTCTCTCTTAAGATCATTCTAACTTTAATTAATTTTTGCCACCTTAGCACTTCTCTTATCAAATATTCTTAGAAACCAAACAAACAGAGTGCACTGAGACCAAGGTACTCAATATGGTGTTTAATTGGAATTGTAGCCGTTTCCCCCAGTGTTTTCTTAGGGTACCTGGAAGCTTCCCCTGGCAGTGGAACTGGACTTGAGAAGTGCATTTTTAGCATCTAGTTAATCTTCCTTTTAGGTGCCAAGGCTTGATTGAATCAAGGAAGGGTAAGCCACTGAGTGGTTTGTGGTTTCTCTTGCCTGAGAAAGAACAGAGGTGTTGACATAAATGGGCTATGGATCTTCTCTCCATTCTCTTCAGTGTTCATGAGGGTGTGTGTGTGTGTGTGTGTGTGTGTGTGTGTGTGTGTGTGTGTGTGTGTGTGTGTGTGTGTGTGTGTATGGCAGGGATTGTTGCTGCACAAATGTCGTAGGTGACTGGTTCCACTGTTGGATGGCCAAGTCTGGTAACTGAGGCATACCCCAGCTGCCCAAAATTCACTGCACTGCTGCTTACCACTGCACAACTGTGTCAGGGACAAAGATTCTGCATGTATGCACTCAAATCCAAGACACACAATGGAGGGGGAGGGATAGCCGGGTCACATGCCCCTGCTGAGGCCTGCAGCACTAGCCTCTCAGGGAATGTGGACTATCTGGTCTACCCTTCCCAGAACCAGCAGCTTAGTTCCCAAAATACAAGACTAGTTCCTGAGTAAGTGAGCCACCAATGTCACCAGGAGGGGTTTTGGGGACTCAAGTCTGTAATAGAGCCAGAGTGGCTGGCTGCTTCAAAATGAGTTTCAGGTTTCAGAAGGCTACCCTCCTGTTGTCCAGCAGTTCAGAGATTCCTTAGGAGGGAGGCCACCACTATCTCCACAAGCAGCGGATTATTCAACCATGACCACAGAATCACCCATAAATGATGATTTGTAGAAATGAGCTGGAATGGTAGTCTTTAAGATGTGTCTCCAGTGGCCATTGTATCACTTAGCCCAAGACACGCCCCCACATTGGAGCAGACAGAGGTGAAGTGCTGTGACTGACGAAGCCCAGATGACATCATGCCAGCATTGCAGTAAGGGGAACAGAGGTGCCACAGTGCAGAATAATGGAGAAAGGGACACGGCCTGAAAGGTTGTGGCCAGTCAGTTAGTTGATAAAGGGACAAGATGGCATTTGAGGGTATCTCAATCCCTGCAGGTCACATGAGACATTCAGATAGAGAGAAGATTCTGGTACTTTTATTTTCTCTCTCACAAGTTTGTAAGAATCAAAGTGTGGTGGAATTCAAGTGTTAGCTTAGAGGCGTGTTTCTAGAGTTCCAGAGCCTAAATGGGGCATGGCCAGACAGGATTAAAAAGCCGCCAAGACCCTAAGCCCTTTCCTATTTTGTTCCTGTGGTCTCAAAGAGCAGATCGCCCATTGTGAGACAGTTCCTACCTCCAAAAATTATTTTAAATTCATTAATATTATAAGTGCCCTATATCCCTCAATAAATATTAATCCTTTCTATAATATATTGCAAATAAATATTGCTACAATAGCTGGCACCCACAAAGGAACACCATGATAGGAACATCAAAGGGCTAGAAAGTTGGGCTAGTAGTTTCTAATGAATTCCCACCCTAACTAGAAATGAAACTTTTTAAATCCTCAGGTACAGACTACTGGGTAGCAGCAAAAATTATTTTAAAAAGTTCTTTATAAGTGACCATGAAAAGAATCCTTATAGTCCATGCTTAAGCAAAAAAGCTAAGGGAAGAATAAGCCATATATTTGCACGGTCCCAGGCACAATGAAATTTTTGTTGCTGTTGTTTCAAACCATTCAGAATTTTAATATCCAGATGTGACGGTACAAGCCGGTAATCCTAGCACCAGGGAAGACCACAGTTCCTGGCCAGCCTGGGCTATATAGCCAGACTCTGTCTCACAAAGGAAAAGGAGAATTTCGAGAGGCAATCTTAACCAAGCAGTGCATTCCAACCTCCCCAAAAGCCATGCTTCCTAGCTCTCATTACTGCAAATCTGAAATGTCATGTAATTAATAAATAATATGGCTTACCAGTGGAGTTTTGAACTATGACAACAGAAAGAGGGAGACTTTTCCCTAAATGTCACTTTAAAACACACACACATGCACGCACCCACGCATCCATGCACACACATACCCCATGTGAACGAATTAGCTATTAAAAAAAGAAATAAATAAAAAATGCTGCCAGGGCTCCAGAGAACCCAACTTAGTTCCTAAACAATATGACTCAGAGTCATATTTATCTGTGATTATTCACTGGGTGGGACAAAGCTGAACACAGGAGCATCGGGTTATAATAACTAAAGCAAGAATTTCCCTCTCACATGGAACCACTCACTTGCCAATGGATGCAGACTTCTGGGAAGCCAGATGGGATAGAAAATGCTCACTCTCCCTCTAGTCCCTACTGCCTGTGAAGTTTTTCCCACCCTATGACCTTTGCTAGGCTCAAGACCGTGGGCCAGCACATATGTTCATGGGTTAGTAAGTGCTAGCTCCAACCTCAATAAATGCAGTATCTGGATGGACATATCAAAGATGCTTAAAGTTTCCACTATCAACATACACCCCTACATTTCCAGCACAGTGCAATCCAGAGAAAAGGCCTAGGACAGGCCATGCTCCCAAACCACAGTAAGCAACCAGCAATAGTAGTACACGGGCTAAACATCCACAATGCACTAAATGAATTTCCCATTTAATCCTTTTGGCTCCCACAAAGGCTGCTGTGATAGTTATTTTTCTATTCCTATGATAAAATACCATGACCAAGGCAACCAAAAGAGGAAAGGGTTTATTGGGGGTTTACAGTTCCAGAGGGATAGGAGTCTGTCCTCATTATAGCAAGAAGTATGGCAGCAGGCAGACATGATGCTGCAGCTCCTGTTTATAGAGCTAAGATCTCACATCATGATCCATAAACAGGAAGCCGAGAGAGCACACTGGGGATTGGGGTGGGGAGGCTTTTGAAACCATAAGGTCACACCTTCTCCAACAAGGCTACATGTTTGTACATCTTTGCAAACAGCCATCAATGGGAAATCAATTCAAATACCTGAGACATGTCAGTCATTCAATCCACCATACAGATCCTACCCTTTCCTCATTCTGCAGATAAGAAGCCCAAAGAGGAAGAGAAGCTTGCTCAACACTATCCAGTGAGTAAAAGACAAAAGACAGATTGAAACACAGGCATCTAGCACCAAGCCAACAGCCTTAACAACTAACCACAAAGCCCTTATTTTAATGCAAATGATCAGTATAATATCAAGCTATGCAATATGTCTTCTCAGCTCTTCTCTTGCACAGAACCTTCTGCATTCTAGAATACAATAGGGCTGATTTGGAAGTAAGGGCTATTTTCATTTGATTAGATACAACTATGAATCTTTTTGTGCTACCAAGTCAGATGAATGCTGAGCTCACCATTGTTTGAGGCTCACAGGAACACTCTGCGTGGCTCTAAATCCTCTTTTCCTTGACAATATTTCTAAAAGTATGGCAATTTCACAGCTCTCAGAAATACCTCTCTTTTCCACATAAGAGGTTGAACCAGTAGAAGTATGAGGGGTATTTATATCCAAGAGTACAAAAGGCAAAAAAGCAATTCAGGGCCTGGAGCAATTGCTCCATGGCTAAAAGCATCTGTTGCTCTTCCAGAGGACTAGGGTTCAATTGCCACCTATGTGACAACTCACAATCACCTGTAACTCCAGTACCATAGGAATCAATGCCTGCTGCTGGCCCCTGGGGACACAAGGCCGGCAGAGCATCCATAGACATACAGAAAGGCAAAACATCCATGCATAATTTTTAATTAAAAAATAATTCATGAGTTGAGGCACACACCTTTAATCCCAGCACTTGGGAGGCAGAGGCAGGCAAATCTCTGTGAGTTACAGTCCAGTGGGTAAAGTGTTTGCTCGGGGCAAGCATGAGTACCAGAGTTCAAATGCACAAAAATCATATAAAGTGCCCGGTACACATGATAGTCTCTGTAATCCCGTTAAGTAGAGAGGCTGAAACAGGGAATCCCAAACAGGCTAACTAACCAGACTAGCTGAAAATTTGTGAGCTCTGAGTCCATCAAAAGAACCTTCCTATACTAGTCTGCTTTTCTACACTGTGACAAAATACCACAGCTAAAAGAATCTTGAGGAGGGAAGTGTTTATTTGACTTACAGTCCATTATCCAGGAAAATCCAGATGTGCACTGAAGCAGAGATCATGTAGAATACTGCTTGCTGACTTTGCTTTCTATGGCCTGCTCGGCCTGCTTTCTTACACAACCTGGAACTACCTGCCCAACAGTGGTACCACCCACAGTGGTCTGTACCCGTCCACACCAATCATTAATCAAGAAAACCCCTCATATATTCTACCTACTGACCAACCTTATGGTGGCATTTTCTCAGCTGGCATTCCCTCTTCCCAGATGACTCCATATTATTTCAAGTTAACAAGAAACTAACCATCACAACGGACTTCTTGTCAATTTGGCACACAGATGTATCACTATTGAACAATAGCCTTTCTTTCTGATTTAGCCCCAAGATCTCACCTTATAAAACATAGTGTTGTTGTGCCTAGAATCCAGACCCCCAAAAAGACCACCGAGAGATCAGTCCAATGCAACAGCAAAGAGTCTCTTTATTGACAAGCTAGCTTGGGTCACTCTGTCTGTCTGACACAGTGGTGGAGTAGGAGCAACCCTGAGTAGCAGGAGGCAAGGGTTTTTATTGGTGGGGAGGGCTCTAGGGGCTTCAGAGCCTCAGGGTTACAGTCTTAGGATTGGTCCAAGCTTGGGTTAAGAGTACCTGTTATAAAGTCATTGGCTGCTTTAAATTTTAGTAGTGGTCATTTCCCTATATCAGTAGATCAGCAGTATACCTGGAGACTACGTGTCTCTTTCCTAGGAAGGGGAATGTTTAAAATGTCAGGTATTTTCCCTTAGGTGCTGGCTCCTCCATGGACGGTGTCTGCTCATGGGCCCTTCTAGTCCTTCTTGGTACCACCAGGTGCTACCAGCAAGAGCCTGATGTCTGTCTGGCTTTCAATAAGCCTGTCATGGCGATTGTGTAGTCAAATTGCTCTGGGCCCCACAGTGTAACTTTAAAAGACCCACAGTCTTTAAAAGTTCAGTCTCTTTAAAACATCAAAGGTTTCAGCCAGGCATGGTGGCACATGCCTTAAATCCCAGTACATAGGAAACAGAGGCAGAAGCATCTCTGTGAGTTCAAGGCCAGCCTGGTCTACATAATTTCCAGGATGGCCAGGGCTATGGAGAGTGACCCTCACTCAAAATAAAAGTCTCTATGGAGAGTGACCCTCACTCAAAATAAAAGTCTCTCTAAAAATCTAGTCTTACTGAAATTCTAAATTCTTTAAAGATATGAAGTCTCTTAATTGTGGCATCCTGTAAAATCTAACATAAGCAACATACTTTCTTACTCCAGAAGGAAGAACTAAGGCACAGTCACAATCTTAAAAAGGTAAAACTCTAAAATAGCTCGGTGTCTAGTGTCTGGAACTCACTCATGATTTTCTGGGCTTCAAAGGGCTAGGGCAGCTGTATTTCTTCAGCTCTGTCATTTACAACACACATAGTTTATCTCCTAGGCGCAGACTCACTCCATTCCACACCAGCCTTTGGTAATCATCTCACGAGGCTGACATCTCCAAGATGCACCTTAACCAACAAAGTCCAGACTTCTCTTCAGGAACTGCAACCCTGCCATGTGGTGCCAAGCTTCTTAGGTTTCCACTGTATCTAAGGCAGCACCTTCACAAGTGGCCAATCTCGTCTTCTCATGATGTCAAACTTTAGCTGTTCTCCATGACCTAAAAAGGGAAGGTTTCACTTCAGTGGTGCTGGCCTTTTGTTAATTACAATTGCTTCTTCAGCTCTAGCTGACCACGAATGAGATATTATTTATTCAAAATATCACACAAATGGTCCCTTGTAGAGTCTCCTTCCTTCTAAAAAATCATAGGCTAGGTCTCTGGTGTCTACATCGCACTTAACATTCCTATCTTCCAAGCCCCCACAGCAGTTTACTAATCTCTGTGCACTCTCAACTTTTCTAGCCCTAAATTCTAAAGTTCGTCTGAAATCTTCCCCAAAAGAACATGGTCAAATATGTCACAGCAAAATACTCCATGATCCTGGTATCCATTTAGTAAGGGTGGTTACTATTGCTGTAATAAACATCATGACCGAAAGCAGAGTGGGAACGACAGGCTTATTTGCTCACAGGTTATACAGTCCATCATCCCAGGAAACCAAGGCAGGAGTTGAAGACAAGAACCTGAAGGCAGGAACTGAAGCAGAGGGCCAATACTACTGGCCCATAGGAGGCACCACTCAGAGTGGGCAAAGCCCTCCTACCTCAATCAACCAAGAAAGTGCCCCACGGGTTTGCCTACAGGCCAACCTGGTGAGGAAAATTTTCTTGATTGGCATTTCTTCTTTCCAGGTGACTCCAGATTATGTCAAGTTGGGGGGGGGGGGGAACCACACCTAACCAGCACACTGCCTCAACATATAAAGTGGAGAATAGGCAAAAGAAAGAAAAGGAAGGAAGGAAAGGAGGGAGGGAGGGAGGGAGGGAAGGAGGGAGGAAGGGAGGGAGGGAGGGAGGGAGGGAGGGAGGGAGGGAGGGAGACACCCAGTTTAAACCTCAGGCCTCCATATGAATGCACACAAATACGTCTGTGAACCCATGCATATATACACATATGCACAGTATGCATCACAGAATCACAGAGGGCCAAGTTTAGCTACATATAGTGGCATTGCTTGGCTAAGCAAATGATGGGGTTCAAATTGGCCACAGGTAAATTATAAATGTGGAGCCAAATCTCAATAGTCCCTTGAGAAATCACTCCTCCTGAGCTGCCTTGAACACCAGAAACAATATCCACAGAAGAGAATTGCGTGAACATCAGTGCCATTACATGGTCTTACACTTACCTTTTACTAATGGGAAAAGTCCACTTCAGATATTGTATTTCTTTCTGACTCGGAACCTGAAACACAATAAGACACAAAATGGGTCTTTAGTAAATGTTCGTTGAAATGATGAGTGAATGACTCCGCAGTCAATTGAGACAAACCTACTCCTTAATGGCCATGCATACAAGTAACATCTCATCATGACAATTCAAGCTCTTCATCGAGCCTGCCAATAAGCTATTCAAATGAATTTTATTCTAATGATACATTGTGATAATTGCCAGAAATTCTGTTCTCAATAGGCATGAGATGGAGATGAAACCAAATTAATATCAGTTTCTCCTGAAAAATCAGTACATTGGGGGCAGACACGCCTCAGTATAACTGCACTTACTGCTCTTGCAGAGGACCCTGGCTCAGCTCCCAACACCTAATGACTGCCTGTAACTCCAGTTTCAGGCCTCTCCTGGTCTCTGATGGCATGAGCATGGTACAACATGCATACACACAAGCAAAACAATCATACACATAAGTAAAAATGAAATACATATTTTTAATTGGGATGTGTAAACAAAATAAGTCAAATGCAATGGAGTGGAAGTTGCAGATCAGCTTATTACACCGCCCTTGCTGTGCCTCACTATGCTGACACTCCACAGTGCCTTACTGGGCAAGATTATTGGACGTGTTCAAATTAAAATATTAAGAGAAAGAAAAGAGGGCTTCACTGATCCAATAAACAAAGTAGTATGGCAAGATGCTGCCAGACTGGTGTAGTTGCTAATTTAATTGGATAATAACTACCCACGCAATTAAAAAGTTCTTCTGCCATATCTGGAGAAGATATGTAGATGAGAAGGTATGACTTGGTTGCCAAAAGATTTGGGGGGTTTTTTCTTGGAAAAAAATTATGCGAATTGGCATGAGAGTCCCCTCATGCTCACTTTCAAAATGATGGAGCATCGGGAGCAGGTAGACAGTCCAGGGCTTTGATGAGACTGACAAAGGAAAGAGTGTGAGGAAAGAGGTGAGCTGACCCTTGGCCAGGTGATGAGATTACAAGGAGGTGAGAGGACTTCAAAGGTTTCGCGGGAAAGCTCTGGGGGAACAAAGGCTGTGAGTAATTTGTGCAGAGAGTCCTGGAGACCCAGACTTCCAAACCCCTCACAGGAACTAGGAATCTGCAATGTTTACTCAAAGGAAAAGTGTGAGTTACCTTCAAACAGACAGATAATAAGGGCAGGTGCAGCGGAGCTTATTATAAATGTGGATTTTTGCATCATTTTTCACAGGATATTGCTATAAGCTGAACATCACTTTCTATAAAGTGTTCACTATTTTGAGAGTTAG
Source organism: Phyllotis vaccarum (assembly GCA_033318265.1). Classification (NCBI taxonomy): domain Eukaryota; kingdom Metazoa; phylum Chordata; class Mammalia; order Rodentia; family Cricetidae; genus Phyllotis; species Phyllotis vaccarum. The sequence continues at coordinate 13,999,095 of JARWLC010000007.1, forward strand.
ACTTGAGAGTAGCTCTGTGAGTGAAGTTTGCTGAGAAAGTAAAAGGACCTACCTCAATTTAGATCCCTAGCACCCATATACATAGCCACACCCATGTGCTGTCCACATACATGAATCTATCCCTGTACTTCATACATACATGTACCTACATACTGTCCACACACATACACCCACATACTGCACACACACATACACCCACATACCATCCCCACACATGCACCCATGTGGTGATATATATTTGATAAAATTAGTTTGGAATATCAGAGAATCACTGTGGTGATATACTTTATATTTAATAAAACCAGTCTGGAATATGAGAGAACAGATCTACCCACAGTCAATCCAGGAAGGTCAGAGAGTGGAAACTCACACCTTTAATCCCAGAAGGGGAAGGTCCAGGAGTGGTGACCTACGCCCTTAATCCCATAACTCCAGAGACAGAGATCTTTTTCTGTTCCTGTGAGTTCAAGGCTAACTACCAAACAGTAGTAGCTCACACCTTTAATCTTAACTCTAGAATATGATGCAGAGTTGAACCTAGAAGTGAAGAAGGTATTTAAGGCAGGTGTAGGAAGACAGAATGAGTCAGTAGAAGTGCTGAGGGTGAAGCTGAGGAAGCTGGAAGACAGCTTTTACCTTGAGAAGTTGGCCAGATGAGATTTGACTGTGGGTGGATCTGTTCTCTGATATTCCAGACTGATTTTATTAAAAATATAATATATCACCACCAATCACCCAAGGGCCAAGCCACGAAGGTCAGGAAGGTGGTACACACCTTTAATCCTAGCTTTAGGAATGTAGAAGGAGAAAGTTCAGATAGCTGGGTGGTGGAAGAGAAGAGGGGTTTTTCAGCTTTCCAGACACTTGGGGGCCAGGGGGCTAAGAAGAGAGAAGTTGGAATCAGATTTTGGATTTCATGGAGACAGGCCTAAGGAGTTGGTGGGTGAGAAGTGGCTGTGGTTTGTTTCTCTGTCTCTCTGATATTCCAGCTTTCCCCCAAAATCTGGCTCTGGGTTTCATTATATACCAAATAGAATTCATGTAATACACCCACATACTGCACACACACACACACACACACACACACACACACACACACACACACACACATACATACACACACCCCTATATAACAAAAATAAATAAATACCTGTGCTTTTTATTGCTTGCATTCCCATATTTGAAAGCAAAACAGTGACCTTCAAAACTTCAAATCTTTCCCTGTATCAAAATTTACTGAAGATGCTTTTTATAGAGAGACCCTTGAATCTACTCTAAGTTGGTGAGCAAGGCTTTGGGACGTATCTGGATTTGAACAAGCTGAAGGTCCCACCCAGGTCCTCGCTGCCTTGAGTCACATCTCTTGGGAAGCTCCTCTGTGATTTATGTTTCAGGTAATGTCCTGTTACAAGGAATCCCAACCTCAGAGAACTCCCCAAAATCACAGCTGTAATGGGAGGGAGATTCTGGGGCACCAATTTGGCTGTTGGTCATTAAATTGCAATGCCAAATAACCACTCAATAAATGACTCTAAATTTCTCAGGCTTGTTCAAGCTTAACATATTAAGAGAAGTATGGCTCAATCAGTTTTATAATCCTAGCACTTGGGAATTAGAAGCAGAAAGGTCAGCCACTGAAAGTTAGCCTTGACTAAGGCTTTGCATAAGAATTAGAGGCTAGCCTAAAATATATGCATGAGACTGTCCTAAAGAATCAAAAAAGCAGGCTAGGGAGATGGCTTACTGGATAAATGTGCTTGCTTTCCAAACATGAAGGCCCCAAAATCCACGAAAAATGTCAAACATGGTGGAACAAACCTGGAACCCCAGCCCTGTGGGTTTTATGAAGCCTAGGCTGGCCTTTAATGCTCTGACCAGCTAAGGATAATCTTGAACCTCCAAAGCTTCCTGCATCCCACTTCCTACTGTTAAGGTTACAGCTATGTGCCACCACATCTGGACTCAGAAACGTATTTAACCTCCTTTACTGCATCTCTCTAGAAGTAATGCCTGCTGGCAAACTTGAAACCCATGTGCTAATGCCTAGACTCAGAACTCATCACGTGGCTGCTCATTTCTGCTTTGCCCCATTCACAACCTTGCCAAGTGAGGCGTGCCCAAATCCGTTGAACAGTTCAAAACATGCTCTGCAGTTCACAGCAAGGAGGAAGCTATGCGGGGACACACACACACACACACACACACACACACACACACACACACACACCAACTGAGTAAAGAGGAAACCTACCTCAGAAAGTCTTCCGTCCTCCCACACCTCCAGACATCTGCATCATAAGAACCAAGGAGGGCAAGCTTTGGGTGACTAGCTGTCCCCTGGTCCCCTCATCATCGGAACATGTTTCACTAGCAAAGTCAGAGACCTAACATCCACACTGACACCTCGATTCTTTTCTCAGCAGCAACACAAGGCATGAAACCCTTATAGGAAGCAGCTGCCTTATAGTGAGGCATGTGAGAGCTTAGAGGATTTGGCTTGAGTCGGTAATTTGCATGACCAAGGGTAAAGTATAGAGTCTATCTGGACATCATTTCCTCACTCCGCTAAAGGGGCAATCCTACCTTCCAGGGCTGTGAGAATTTGAGCTAATGTATGCAAAAGGCCTGGAACATAATAGCTGTTCAATACATGTTAGTTATTATTTTATGCATGAGCCTTGAACTAATGTATGTATGAACGTTTAGTTATTAATTAGAAGGTAAATGAAAACTGGCTGGAGGGAATTGCATGTGACCTTTAGCAAATTATTTCATTTAGATGCGCTGATGCAAAACTACCACATCTTATGAAGAAAGACAAAAATAAATCTGGCTGACAAAAGATATTTTAATAAATACTCAATATCCCTCCAACATGCTCCCAGTCTATGGCTACCTCACTATGATTTGCCTGATATCCAGGGAGGCTTTTGTGATCCTCTCTCTCTCTCTCTCTCTCTCTCTCTCTCTCTCTCTCTCTCTCTCTCTCTCTCTCTCTCTCTCTCTCATCATAGTCAATCACTGGCTCATCAGAAGCCAGATTTTGCTAAGAAAAAAAAAAAAACACTTTTTAGGTATGTGCATCTAGTGACTTCTTCAAAAAACGAAACTGTGATGCCTTCTGCCCTCCAGATAAACTTACCATGAAACAAGCTTGAGTACCCTGGGTACAGTGGGGTTAGTAGAAACTTTCTAAATTATATCTATGCTAACTGCTTCTTGGCAGCCATTGTATAGTACAGTGCTCCTCCTGAGGCTTTCTTTGTCTCTCTTTGTGCCCATTTTATTGGCAGAGAGAACCCACTGGGCTCCGTGTGAATCATCTAAAGCCCAGGTGGTTCACTTTGGTTTCTCACTAGCAGAGCAGAGAGCATCTGTTCCAGTTGTCAAGGAGAAAGGGGGAAAAAACGAGGAAGCAATAGCCAGAAAGAGAAGAGTCACAGAGCTACATCCTGACCATATTTTGACAATCCTTGGACATCCATTTAAGGATACAGGAGTCCTGAGGCTTGATAGATAGATGGCTATGGAATTGAGAAAGGAATGGTGTACAGAAGGCCAAGATCCACAAGGTGCTTCTGGATTGAAGGGCAGGGCTGGAAGGATGGGAGGTCCAGGAGGGGTTGAGGCTAGACCTCTACAAGAGAGTCAGTGACAAGTGACAGACAGAATTGGAGAAGAATGCCGAGACACTGCATTGTAAGGAAAAACAACTAGAAAAGAAAAGAAAGATGAAAAGGAAAATCATTTGGGACCCCGCTGGGAAAACACAGAACTCAGAGAAGGTATTTGTGAGGTGTTTGTTGGATTCTTCCACCTGAATAATCTAGGGATGAAGTGGTGCCATTGGGGGTCTCCTCTTCTGTATCTGGGTGGGGATGAATTAGACAGTCCAACCCAATGAACTCTACAAAAGGGATGTGATTAGCTTCAGAGGGCTCCAACTGTGAAAAGCAGCCAATATAATAAGCTCACATGTCATGACTGATTACCCCCATTACTGTGCCTGCATATTTCTACCTTCTAATGCCCACAAAGGAATGAAGACAGGACTCGGGCAAGCATCTTCATGATTGTTTTATTAAGCTCATCTTCTAGGCATTGCCCATTTTGCATCCTGAGATGCCATCAAACCCTTTAAACTTAGCATTTTCATTAGAAACCATCCATTTTAAATAATGATACAGTGAATTTGGGGACTGCCTTTTATCTATGGACTTCGAAACACATTACTATTTACTGCAGCTGATTCTCAGCATTTGGTAGATGACATTCCATTAATTTTCTAGATTGTTAAAGTATCTGATGATGAAGTGTAACTTCAGCCACAAAGTCAGGGAAATCAGAGAGCTGGGAGGTGGAACCTTTGATCCACATTACTAGACTTACTGTGTACATGTCAAGACCTAATTGCAGAATGAGCCAGGAACAAATACAGCTTCCTGGCAGTCTGTTTGTAGAGGCCACTGGCCGTGTTGGGGGCTGCCTGTGTCACATCTGCTTGCTCTATTTGGAGAGTTAATTTTCCCAGGCTCCTTTGCAGCTTTGTCCCACTGCACTGGCAGGGCCAGCAAACCTGTAATATCTGCCCCTATAATGCAGTTATTACAACAAAGCAAAGTGCAGAATCGAGTTCGTGGTGGTGACACCATCAGCAATTTTTATAAGCTCTCTCATTTATATTTTTATGGAAAAAAACTCTACAAAATCAAAATTGGCTTCTGTCGTCATTTGTGGCTAAAATTCTCGGCAGCTATTAGCTTATATCTTTGAAAAAATAGAAGTTCTCAGCCTTTATCTGGTACTTTTAGATGGCCAGCAAGTGATTATTAGTCCCTATCTGAGACCAATGTCAATTAACTCAATATTCAATAGATAAATATGCTCCGCATTGTTTAATACCAACTATGTGCAAAACTCTGTGGTAACTATTATAGAAAAATATTCACTAAATTCTCTCTATGTACTATAGAGCTGGGGGGTGTGGGAAAAAATTGAGCAAACATAGAGGATGTCACCACACCTAAGAACTCTGTGGCTAAAGGGTCAGGCAGGGAATAATTGAGAAATCACCCAGAAAAATACAAAATTGTTACCATGATAAGGGCAGAGAAAGCATTCCTGAATGAGTGGTATGTTACAATGAGACAAAGTCCTTGACAAGAGCACTGGAGACTCCATGGAAATACAGGAAGGAAGGTGACCTAGATGCAGAGAGACCAGGTAGGAGGGATGTTAATAATTCAAGAGTGGCAGCTTGCATTAAGAAGTAAAGCACGGAGGCATGGGTTTAAAAAGAAGCACCTCAGAGACATTTGGGAGGTAAGATCACAAGGTTAGGGCAGTAGAATCAATATGGAGGAATAGGTTGTCCGCAAGTGACTCACAGCTTTCTGACTTGACCCAATCTGTCCTCAAGATTGCACTGGAAAAACAGAGCATGGTGGTTCATGCCTATAATCACAGCACTCTAGATGCAGAGATAGGACAGTTTATGACAAATGCTAGCCTGGGCTACATGACAAATTCCAGGCCAGCCAGGGGTGTATAATCAGACCCTGTCTCAAAAAAATTAAAGATTAAAAAAAGAAAGAAAGAAAGAAACACTGAAAAAAAAAAAAAAAACTCAAGCTGCGGAGCCTTTGCTAGGCTTCATCACTGACATGGTAAGTCTTCTTCAAAGCATCATGAGAGGGTGGTACTGTGTGGTGGGACTGGGATCCGGAACAAATAAATGGCCGAAGGTGTCTATGAGTCTGTAATGAGTGGTGTTTATTATTACCTAAGGGCTGATGGGCTGCCTGCCAGGGATCATCTTGATTTCTTTCGTTGAGATGGGAAAACCCACATTAGATGTGGGCAGCACCTGGACTGAATAAAAAGGGGGAAGGAACAATGTGAGCTGAACGCACGTATGCATCGCTCTCCACTTCCTGAGTGTGGATGCCATGTGATGAGCCATCTCACCCTATTGCCATCAGGTCTTTCCTGCCACCAAGGACTGTTCCCTCAAGCCCTGAGACAAAATGAACCTCTCCTTCCTTAAGTTGGCTTTTTCAAGTATTTTTTTTCCACAGCAACCGTAGAAAATAATTAATATACCCAATAATGATGGCATTTTACGAATCTATGGGGGAATTAATCCATTGATTAGGTCAGGGCTCTCAGGATCCATTCACAACCTCCAAGCACATCAGTTGGCAACTCAGCCCCCAACACATGAGTCCTTGAGGAAAAGCTCAAATAGAGGCTGGTATTTTGCCCCCCTGGTGTGGGATGCCAGGATAATTGAGCAGATAGGTCAAGAGTTATCATGTTCCAGTGACACAATTAGAGGCACAGAAAGAAGGCCATTTGAGGAAAAGAGACAGTCTCTAGAAGAAACTAGCTCCCAGTGTTAATTATCTTTAGCCTCTGGTTCTTCTTCTTGGTACTAGTATATTTACCTGAAGAAATAGGAGGTAATTTTCATTACCTACCTTTAGATTAGGGAAGGCCTACATATATGCTTTTGAGTAAGTCTGATATGTAGTTAAGTTAGACTTATTTCTTGGCTTAGTATTATAGTATACCCCCCCACACACACACACCACAATCAATCAAGTTCTCCCCTTACCTCACCCTCACTCCAAACTTAAATGTAATTATTAAACCAAGAGTCATGAAATGCTGGCGTGTCATCAGCATGCATGCAGTAATGAGCTTTTGTACTTACTTCTGATCCAAGAGCCACCAGGTGAGTCAGTGGCTCCCCTTGCCCTGCAGCTGCCAATCGAACATTCTCCAGAGAGCATTATACAGCATCTGAAACAAAACCATTAAATTTATTGGTGTTATCTTCAGAATCTTGGTTGGTATGAGAACTTGTTTAAAAAATTCCTATTCGGTTAATATTGGGCAAATTTATTGTCAGCAACGATTGCATCAACCTACAAGAAGACACTTTGGGGTTAGGAAGAAACCTGGTGCTAGGAAACCCCAGGAGTTCAAAAAGACAACCCAGCTTAGATTACTAATAGTAGTGGAGGGGGTGCCTGAAGTGGTCTGCTCCAGTAGACTAGATTGATGAATACTCTGTCACCAGAGACCCTTCATCCAGTACAATGGAAGCAGATGCAGAGATCCACAGCCAAGCACCAGGCCTAGCTCCAGAGGTCCAGTCAAAGAGAGAGAAGAGGGATTATATGGCCAAGAGGGGTCAAGATCATAGTGGGAAAATCTACAGAGACTCATGGGAACTCATGAATTTTAAATCGACAGCTGTGGAGCTTGCATGGGACCAGACTAGACCCTCTGTATAAAGGGAAAGAGCTGTGTAGAACTATTAGAGGGGCCCCTAGCAGTGGGGTCAGATCATTCCTGTTGCATGAACTGGCTTTACGGAGCCACTACCTATGGTGAGATGACTTGCTCAAACTTGGTGCAGTGGGGAGGTGCTTGGTCCTGCCTCAACTTAATGTACCAGGCTTGGATGACTTCCCATGGGAGGCCTTACCCTTCGGAGGGAGGTGTGGGGGGAGCCTTGGGGGACCAGAAGGGAAGGGAGGGGAATCTGTGGTTGGTATGTAAAACTAATACAATTTTTTTAAAAAATTGCATCAACCAACACTGTGTGTAGTGCCCGACACATTGCAAATATGCAATATTTGTTTTCTGTAATCTGAAGAAACCAAACGAAGATGAACCATATCTAATCTCATAACAGTCAGTAATGTCATTCATTCCATTGTATTACAATCATTGCCCAGAATCACTGTGCTTTTCATTCATGTTCAGGAATTCAGAAGAGCCTTTCCTAGACTCTCTCCTGTAGGGGATTGTGTTGTTTCATGGTAAATAATTGTCCCACCCACTGGTTTAATAAAAAGCGCTGATCGGCCAAAGGCAGGCAGGAAGTTTAGGCGGGGCTACCAGACTAAGAAAACTCTTGAGAACAGGAAGCACAGGACAGAACGCCAGAGAGAAGCCTGAAGAAGCAGAGGACAACTATGCTGCTCTAAGAAAAGGTACCGAGCCTCATGGCTGAACAAGATAAGAGTAATGGGTTAGATTAAGGGTAGAGAGCTAGCAAGTTGTATGCCTGGGCCTTAGGCCGATCAGCCTAAAACTATCTTATGCATCTGTGTGTCTCTGCGGGTCTTTGGGCTTAAAACTTGAGGATAGGCCCGAAAGTTCGGGCCAGAAACCTCGTACTACACTCTCCCTCTATCCCTCTTTCGGAAGCCTTATCACAACTTCCAAAGACATTTAAACTCTGTTTTCTTTTCTCTCCTCCTCCCTAAATACACATACACACAAGCACACAAGATATGAAACCATCATGCATTGCTGGTGGGAGTAGCCACAACCCTACACAGGAAAACTCCAAACTATTCAAATTACACACATAAAAACTTTCCCGTCTGACGGATCACACTAGAGAGGTTACTCTAAAGATCAACTCACACTCACGTGACCTGCAATATGACCAAGGCTATTCAAAATGGCAAAAACCAAGTGTCAAATTGTACGTGAGTAGGGAACTCACTAAGCATTGCTACAACATAGAACCAAATTTGATATAGCAAAGAATTTTGTTGGTATCTTTATGTTATTATATGAGGCAACCCCACCCCAAATGTCTTGCTAAGTTGAAAAACTAGGTACCAGAGAATGATGTACACAGAATCTTTAATGTAAAAGGGTAGGGTTAAAGAAATACAGTTGGTCTTCCCTACCAATAAATTCAGTCATCCATAGAGCAGAATATTTGAAAAAATATATATATTTACACTGTGTATGTAAAGACTTTTCTTACAATTATTCCCTAAATAATCTGGAAGAACAGCACAATGTTTTGTGTGTAAGTGACACAGAGTCTCTTTGAAGTGTAGTGATAATACATATAGATGACATTATTTCATAAAAGGTATAGAACACAGCTCTTGGTGTCCATGGTGGGTCCTGGAACTATTCAGATCCTGAGGGCCAGCTGCTCTCCAGCTTGCTTCCATTAAGAAATTTACAGCAGATAAGGAGTCTAAGGGAGGTGATTATCATGAAGGAAATGGAGAGTTCAGCTTGTGGAGAACGGATGACAAGACTGAAGTGATTATCTTTTACCACAAACTTTTAATTATCAACTCAGAAGAGACAACATAGACAGAAGGGGAGAATAGATGACAGACAGATGACAAATATATGATAGATGGTAGGCAGAAGATAGACGGTAGATAGATGATAGATGGGTAGATGATAAATAGACAGATGGGTGGTAGATAGATAGATAGATAGATAGATAGATAGATAGATAGATAGACAGACAGACACACAGACAGACACACAGAGGGAGAGAGAGGAGACATAACAGGAAAGAGGAAACAATGTAGCCTCTGCTCATCCAAGGGGCTTGTAAGGGGTCAATGTTCTGCAGCTATTGTTGATACCCTTGAAGGTTCAACATCTCCTCTCCCTCCTTGGGGCTTCATCCTCTATCCCCCGGGCCTACTACTGCCTTTAGGTGATCCAACAATTCCTCATGAGATGAGCCTTGGACTGGCCAGCCTATGTAGTCTGTTGAGTTATGGCCCTGTTTTTACATGAATGTATTCCTACTGGGTACAAGATTATAGATTAAGTAAAATTTCTTGAATAACATTCACTAATATAAATCTTCATTTCTTTGCATTAATCAGTTCAAACACAGCATTTAATGTGATTTGCAAATAGCCTTATGTGATATGATATTAAGGGTCAGAGGATTTCTCAATCCATCTAAAAATACATAAACACACTGCAACAAAAATCCATTAAAAAGTAGAAATAGCTAATCCTTTACATGGGGAGAATAAATAATTCACCTCAAGGGCTCTCCCTTCCCACAAATCAGCTATGCCATTATCAAATGCCAATGCTGGCATATGAAACCAAAGTAGATGATGAATTAAAGTTAGGCAATCTTTAAACGGGGACAAAAGGACTCTGAACGTAACATTTGCTTTATATCCATGTCGTTCTCAAAACAGATTACAACAGAAAAGAGCTGGTAGGACCAGCGATCTGGCTCCATTTCTGACCTCAACTTTTCACCTCTGGTCCAGTCTCCATGATGCTTCTGACTCATACATTATGGGTCCCAGCATTACCACCTGCCAATGCTGAGGTGTGACTCGGGCACCTTCTCAAGCTTGCCCTGCTCGCTCTGTGAAAGGATCATAAGAAGAGAGGATGCCATTTTGGCATCCTCAGGGTAAGAAAAAGAAAGAGAAGGTTCTGGGGCAAGGAAAAGAGAGCTCATTCTACACTCAGTCTCTGCCCTCAGGGTTTCCAGATTCAAGTCCAGGTGAAGAGCTGTTCCCACACTCCTGGTGAGCCACCAGGGCAGCTGTGGAAGACGTCTAGAGATGGAAAGGTCCTAATCAAAGAACAAGGCTCAACTCAACTCAGGTTATTTCAACAGAGAGAATCCTGGACAGTGAGGCTCTTCACAACTTAGTTTAAAAACATTTACATGGGGTTTGCTTTTGCCAGCTGCTCTCCTAAGGGCATCAAACATCAATTCTTACATCTCACTGCATCTCTGGGAGGTAAGTTTGATGATAACATCCTTGCCTCTCTGATGAGGAGGAGGAGAGGCAGGATGATGATGAAGAGACATGCCAGGTTTCTCAGATATTGAGGAGGAGGTCCATGAAGGATTAAGATTATTACCATCTTCTCATGCTGTTAGAACCTTCAGTCCTGTTCTGAACCTAGTGAGAACTGAATACAAAGAGCCACAAACTACAAATTGAGCCAACGGGCTAACCGAATCCTAATATCTTATTAGACAAGGAGCATTGAGGTTTTTGATGGACTTGTTTTGCTTTGCATGCAAACCTCAAATTTATCCAACTGAGAACCACAGTGAAAAAAAATAATTAATAGTCTTCTTCGATGTCAGTTAATAAAACCTATCAGGGGGAATGTGGCATCATTCTCAACACAACCACATTCTGCTTCCTCTGTTGAGATGAGCTCCCCAGAATTCTAACTCAGCTCACCCTTAAACCACAGTGACCAATAATGAGGAAAAAAAGGTAAGCTTTGTGTCAATTAGGGGTTATCACAACAGAGCTTAATGACAACTTCAAAACTCAAGGGCTTTTGCTAGGGTAACTACATGTAGACACACAAAAACTGGATTGTCTCATACTATATACAAAAATTAATTCAAGATGGGTCAAAGACCTGCTGATATAAAAGAAAACTATGAAACTTTAAGGGAAAATGTGGGTGTGTTGTGGTTGGATATAAAGTATTCCTTGAAAGATTCACAGGTCAAAGACTTAGTCCTCAGATGGTGGAGCCAATTATTGAAAAGTTGCTGGATATAGTAGTTGAGTTCACCCTTATTCCTATAACTCAGGAAGTAGAGCAGGTGGATTTCTGTATGTGTGAGGCCACTCTGGTCTACATCATAAGTTCCAGGACAGCCAGGGCTATGTAAAGATACCCTGTCTCAAGACTATTCTCCAAAAGAAATAGAAGTGATTTTATCTTGAGGGTTCTGTGATATCGGAATGCCTTTCTGTATGCTGTGAATATCAATCTTTAAATAAAGGAGCTGTTTTGGCCCATGACAGGCACCATAGAAAAAGTAGGAGGAGAAATCAGAGCATAGGTAGGAGAAGCAGGGCAGAGTCAGGAGACTGAGCCAGATGCCCAAAGAAGAATCATGTAAGGAACACAGGTGAGCCACAGGCCACATGGCAGACAGATTAATGGAAATGGGTTGAGTTAAGATGAAAGAGCTAGTTAGCAATGAGCCTAAGCCATAGACCAAACCAGCATGAAGTTAATATAAGCGCCTGAGTCATTTCTTGGGCCTGATCAGCAGCGGGCAGCCAAGGGGTCAGGGGTTCCAGGTCTCTGGGTCCAGACCTCTGGCCGCCCAGGACCAAGAAACCTCATTGCAACAGTTCTGACTTAGCCAGGCTGAACCCTCGATGGATCCATTCGTTTTATGATGGCATTATTGAGGGGTAGGGCATAGTTGGAGGAAGTAGTTCACTGATGTCACGGCATGCCTGGAGAAAGATAGACTTTGTTCCCAGCCCTTCGTGACTTTCTCTGTATCCTGGGCACATTGATGTGACATGTTCTACCATGTCCTCCTGTTGTGATGCCCTGTCCCATCACAGCATGGAAACGGTAATTAAACACTGTGCCCTTATTAGTAATTCATTCCTCTATGTTATGTCTTGTATTTTTGTCACCACCAAAGCTAACTAACACAGGGTAATTCTCTATAACCTTGAATTTGGCTGTGGAGTCTTAGTTTATTGCATCGTAGTTTATTGGGTTTTTTTTTTTTTTTTTGGCAAGTGTGGTGATTTGGATGTAAAATAAGCCCACAAGCTCATGTGTTGGAAACTTAGTTCCCAGCTGGGGATGCTATTTTGGCAGGATGCAGAACCTTTGAGAGGCAGTCTAGTGGGAGGAAGTACATTCTGTAGGGAAGGCTTGGAGGCCTCTTGCCCAGCCCTACTTCCGGTCTCATCTCTGCTCTCTCATCTTTGGAGATGTTGAGTAACCAGTTCTACAGCTCCTGCCACAGTGGAGCCACCTTCTGCCCTACCTTTTCGCCATGATGGGCTGCATCTACTAAAACCATGAGCCAAAAATCAATTTTTCCCTCACCAAGTTACATCTTGGCAGGTAAATGTTTCATAGAGACAGTAAAGAAAAACAACAACTATATCAGCCCACAGGATGGGAAAGGATATTTGCAAATTATGAACCTGATAAAGGTTTAGTAATCAAAATATACAAAGAACTCCTCCAACTCAACAGTGGTAAAGCAGCCCACTAGCTTCTTCTTTCCTTTGTTTGTTTACAGAGGACAATGGCTTGAATAGACTTTCTCCAAAGATATGCAAATTACTAACAATCACAGGAAAAAGTATTTTAACCATTAGTAGTCTTTAGAAAATGGAAACTGAGACATAATGACAAATAATTTTTTTTAACCTGAGGAAAACACCTAATGTTGAGGATGTGGAGAAACTGGATCCCTCCTAGACCTCTAACAGGCACGGAATATACTATACTCTTGTGTAAAACAGTTTGTCAGCAGCTCAAAAATTAAATAGGAAATTTTCATAAGACTTGGCAATTCTACTCCAAGGGTATATATCCCAAATAATTGAAAACACGTGTCCAACACAAAACCTGTTCATAATAGTTCTATTCACAACAGGCAGAAAATAGAAAAAACTGTAACATCTGTTGACTGGGTAACAAAATGTGTTAAATCCATATAATGGCATGCTATTCGGGCATGACATGGAATTAAGAATATAGCTGAACCTCAACATTATATCCTAAATGACACATAAAAAGACTGAAGTGAGAGATGCTTTCAGTAATAAAATGTTTACTGTACAAATGTGGGACCTGAGTTTGGATCCCCAGCACCCATACAAAGTGTCAGGCAAAGTGACACACAACTGTGACCCCAACAAAAGGAGGGGCGGCAATAGGTTGATCCCTGGAGACTGCTGGCCAGCAAGTCTAGCCATACCAGAGAGCATCTTGTTCAATAAGACACCCTGTCTTAAAGAATAAGGTAGAGAATGTTAGAGGAAGAAATCCAGTATCAATCTCTGACGTCTGTGCTGCCGTATAACATTCAAGCACAGAGAGAGAGAGAGAGAGAGAGAGAGAGAGAGGAGAGAGAGAGAGAGAGATGAAGGAGGAGAGAGAGAGAGAGAGGAGAGGGAGAGAGGAGAGAGAGGAGAGAGAGAGGAGAGAGAGAGAGAGAGAAAGAGAGAGACTTCTTTAAAGAATGACTAAATAAATGTGGGAAAAACGTAAAGGCTACAGATTATCTGATTCAATTTATATGAAAGATCCAAAATGGCAAATCCTTCAAGACAAAAAGCTGATCAATGGTTCCTTGGTTCAAAAAAGAGAGGAGACAGCTCAGTGGTCTAGGGGTATCCTTTTGAGGTAATGGTAATATTCTACAACTATATAGTGGTAGTGGTTGTATAGGTTTTTTTTTGACCAAGTACCAATGAACAGTAGAACCCTTTAAAATGGTTCAAATGCTGACTTTAATACAAATTTTTATTTTTTTCATTTAACCCAACAGCTTTAATTTTTTTAAAAAAAAAAGTATACTTGCTTAAATTACCTTTGGATTAAGTGAGCATACAGTATTGAATCTGGGATAAAGCCCCTGAGCTGATCCAGGGCCCCCTCACTTACCTATCATCCTCTTAGCCAATCGGCTTCACAAGGGCATGCTCTTCTCAAAGTGACTCCAAGGTCATGATGGTCGGCCAGTATACAAATGTGCTTACAGCCTTGGTTTGCTTTGGTGTGCTAATATCTCATTGATGGACAGGACAAACCATATAACTGGACTCAAGTGAAGGTCAGGAAGTGCACCTGAATGCTGGTGAGGGTGCTGCAAACTGGGTGGGAGAGAATAAAAATAAAGGAAGAGAGGACCCACTGGGAATGGTAACATCATCTTCCTCATCTGTCCACACAGCTGTCTAAACTCCTAGGAAAGGATTCCTCCATACCCTTTCCATTCATACCTTTTTTTGAGTGTTCTTCTAAGGATTTGGACCTGACACATTCAAGGTAACTATTAATTGTACTAGAGAAAAGACACTTCCAAATGAGAGATGCAGTGCATGGATTTCTAGACAATTACAAGGTCCTTAGTAGCATATAACATTCTAGGGGTCTTATATCTCCCCACCACACTTACCAGACTATTTGAAGACCATTATCAGTCAAGAGAAGCAAGAGGGCATGGAGGATTGGATAGGGATTATATGGACCAGGCCTAGAAACAATGAACTCCATTCCTACATACTGTGAAAATAGAAAAATCCTGTAGCCCTCTCCCCCTCGACCCCTTCCTGAGGTCCCTGAAACTAGCCAAGGTCGAGATGGCTGCTTGAGACACATCCAGCAGCCTGAGCCTGATACTTCCTGAATTCCTGAGCCCCACCTGGTGAGCAGCTTGACCTTCCAAGATAAGGCTCTGGGACCACATTCCTGATCTAGCAACCTAGGTGGGGTCACCCAGGAAAGCCCTACCATGAGAATTGTTAACTGTTAACTGTTTGAAGATCGCACAATGTGTCCTGCTCCAGGAAATGAATGTCTTCAGGTGGTCCTTATTGTTTCACAGGAAATAGCTTGTCTGCCCGCATTCCTAAACTCTGTCCTAAGCCGACCTTTGTCCCCGCCCTGTTAAGCACGCCGAGCCCACCCATACCCCCTCCCCTACCCAGAGTGGAGTATAAGAATTCTGCCCCGAAAATATTCGGGGCTCCAGGCTTTTTTGCAGTGCCTGGAGCCCACACATGTGTGTACCGGTATTCATATTCATATTCATTAAACTCTCTTTTTCTTTAATGTTAACAGTGGTCATTAGCCGTGGTCTTGGGGTGTCTTGGGGTGCTCTAGGATTGGCTTGAACCCAGTCGTGTGATTGCTGATTTCAGTGCTCCAAATGAGACTGAGAAATGCAGGCCAGCTATGCATCGCTGAAGAGAAAGACCAGAAAAGACCTGTTTACCAACTTCTGCTACCCTCTACAGTCCTTGCTGGAATGTCAGAACATCTAAAGCTGGATTTTTTTTTTTCTTTTAAGTACCAGAGTGGGGTGCACAGCCCTGTGCTCCAGTGATTATGTAGCATGTATGAGGCCCTGGGTTTATCTCCCAGCATGTTCCAAAAGATAGAGGTGGAAGTCGGTGGTGACTTGAGGCATTTGTCACTCGAGGATAGAGGGACAGAAGAGAGCCCAGAAGTATGTCTGAGGACAGAAGCAAGAATAATATAATAATTAAAATCAGCTTCAAGGCCTGGAAAGCTACTCACCAACTTGAAGAGAAATGGCATGTGAGACATCAGTGACCCTATGACTCCAGTTCCTATACTCCAACCGAGAAAAGGGAGTGAGGGCTTAGAGGCAAGTGACATCAAATGACAAAAGCCTTGGCCTCCCTCAAGTCTGGCCTGAGGAAGTGGGACCTCCATGTATGCTATATATTTCAGTGTCCCATTAATGGCTTCTTCCCTGAACATTCACAGTCACCTGGAATAAATTTAAGACAGAACAAGCAATGAAATCAAAGTAGTTCAGACACAAAGACCTCCTTCCCTCTCTCTCTCCACACCCTTCAGAAACCTCCTCCTCATTACACCTGCACTGGACCACAGCAGAGGGGAAGTCAAGATAAAAAGGCTACTATCATCCTCAAGGCCAGCAGAAGGTGAAATGGATTCCAGCATCGCACTTCCAAAGCACTTATCTTAACATCCCCGAGCTGGGGAGCTCTTTATTTCCCTATGATGACCTGCCCTTTTTCCTTGAAATTTCTAGGTGGTTGCCATTTCCACCAGTCTCTACTGGGGGCTTTATTATCCTAAGGTGTGAAAAGTTTCTCCAGTTGAAGTCTGCCCAGGAGAGAAATCAGAGTGATTTAAACAGTGCCCGTATGTGTTAAAAATGGAAGTGTATCCCCAGCAGACATATCCAAGAGGAAAAATGTAAGCCTGGATGCATTTATTAAGGGAGGCTGAATATCTGCTCACCAACATCCCATACACACACACACACACACACACACACACACTTGGATGCTGAGTGAAAAGCCAGAACAAGTCCTCAGCAAATCACAGCTTTGAAGGAAAAATGTCAATCCCTATCAAACCCTGAAAATTCACTGGAGCTGATGGAAATCTAAATGCTTCTGCTGCTTCCCCATTTCCCCCTCCATCCCTTCCAACCCACCCCTCCTCCTCCATCTGCCTAGAGCACCTCTTTGGTGCTGCAAATCAACACCCTGGGGATGTCCTATCAGACAATGGGAAGGTCTGAAGAAAGGTTAAAGCAGAAAAAAAACCCTCAAATTTATAGACTTAGCATTAAACTCTTAAAGGACCTTAGGAACAGCAATGAATCTGATGTTGGGAAAGGCAGAGCTGTCAGAGGCCATGGCAGAAAGGCCTGACAAGAGCCATAAATCTAGGCGTGGGGGGGGGGGGGCATCCTTTCAGGGTAAGGCAATGTGATGAAAAGATTCCAACCTAAGAGAAGCAAGGCCGAGGAGACATGGGGCGGGGAGGGAGGGGCGTAGAGGGGGGCTGGAGCAGGGTGCTGCAAATAAAGAATGAAAGAAAAGAACAGTAGATCGCAGGGGTGGGAGAGAGGGCTTGGCCTGCAAAGGCCAACAACAAAGGCACAGAAATACATTTTTGGCTGGGGGTGGGGTTTGAAATTGCTCTGCAAAGTCAACAGCAAAGATTTGCTGGCTGTGTGCTGGACACAGAATGCAAGCCAACATTAGAAGCAACAGGGAAAGTCAGGTGGCCCTGGTCAATAAAAAATAGCAGACAAGGTCCCCAGAAACTCAAGGTTTGAGAAAGGCGATAACATGCAATGGTTAGACTATAAATAATCATCCAGGGATGGCCAGGGTGGGTTCTCTTTGTCATTTTCCCAGTCTATGTATTTGGGGTTCTTTCAGGTTTTCCCCCAACCAGGGCACACATGAAACATGTTATGACAGCGTTAAATACATGGAACAATGGCAGCTAGGCATAATAGAACGTGAGTTATTATTAAAACACCAAACTCAAGTGCCCTTCCCATGGGGACAAGCACAAGAGGAAGGACAAGACTGCTAAGGCTCTTATCACTTACCCTGAGTCCTGAAATGAGGCATTGTTCTCTCTGCCTCAGTTTCTCTCCAGTAAGAAAGAAATTGATAAGAAAGGAACAATTCAATTATTATCATCACAATGTATTTCAAAGCCCAGAGATTGAGTCTAGTTGTTTATGTAATGATAACGGCATATTTGCCTATAGAGTGTCAACAATGGTGTATTGATATATTGCCATTCTCTACACCCACTCATGAAATGCAGCCTGTTCAGCCTGCTGCAGGATACATGCCAAGTCACCTTCTCCATATGTCTTACATTCCTTCCCACCCTACTCACTTTCCAAATCATACTTTACTTACTTTTCCTACATGCTTTTCTCTTCTTATGAGATCTCCATTCACTTCCTCGGTTCCATATTCCTCTTTCCACCATTACCTGCCATTTCCCACGTCTTCATTTGCTCTGGAACGTAGGGAATTCATCCACGCGTGGCAGTGTCTCATAGGTGAACACATATGGCTATTAATATTCATTAGTTCCCTCCATCTTTCTCCTTCTTTTCCTTCTAGTAAAAAATAAGGGGGTGGGAAATGCTACCTTCCCATGTGTCAGACTGATGAACAGATTTCACTTTAAAGTATCACACTCAGTCGATGGAGAACTGACAGGTCTCAACTAGCAGGTGGTTGATAACTTTCAACTTGGGCCAGTAAAGGAAATAGAAATGAGTGAAGCAGAGAGATGATCTCTCAAGAGAAAGGCAATCTTCCAGGTTCAAAGCATCATTCTAACCTTCAGGAGCAAATTCACCTGATTGGATCTCCCCCCAAACAGGGATCACTCATACATCCTAGACTCACTAGCTAATCTAAGGACTTACCCTGGAAAACTAAGAATCTTAGACCCTGAAATTCATTAAATGCTTGAAACTATTTACTGTAGTCTATGAAAATCATGGAGATAAAGAATAAATGGCCATTCTGACTCAAACCCAGCTTGTACCTCTCCATGGGGGGGGGGGTCAAAAAGGTGTGTCAAAGATCAAGGAAGCAAAGAAAAGCAAAAATTAAGATACAAACAGAAAAGAAAACATCACCTCCAATCTCAGAACACGGAAAGTCTCTCATTGGCTCTCTCTCTCTCTCTCTCTCTCTCTCTCTCTCTCTCTCTCTCTCTCTCTCTGTATGTGTGTGTGTGTGTGTGTGTGTGTGTGTGTGTGTGTGTGGCTGTGTATATGTAGTGGGGGTATTAAGCCCTTGGATTCATATATAAATGGGTTTAACCTTTCTAACTGATTTGGTGAAAAGTTACTGGGCTAGAAGTTTATTTGCAGAACTGGGTCTTTCAGCAGCTAAATAACAAGCCTCCTGTTTGACTTTGGGCGAGTTATTTAACTTGGTGATATCTAAAGTTACTCATCTATACCCTGAGTAACACAATATGATAGCCATGTTATTTTTGGCACTTGGGCCGCTCCCAACCAAGAATATGTAACTGAATCTCACAGAGGAATGTAACAGCATTAATGAATATCTGCAGTTGCAGCAAAGCCTTGAGTCAGAGGTTAACTCGTGGCCTCATCCTCATCAAGTCACCATTAATAACCCAGGTATCATCGCCCTTTCTCAGGTCATTACCCTTCCATCTGTTGTGACCTGTGTTGAAGGACGCCGGCCCAGCATCCATTAACACCCTGAGCACAGCTGCTCAAGGATTCTTTTCCTCCCCCTTTCATCCTATAACCTGGCTTCTGTCTCTCACCCCCTTAAAGTTTTTGTTTGTCAAACTCAATATTTCCCTTACATACAAATCTTTCTACAGGAGAGTGTTCTTTCTCTGCCTTGTCTAGTCCCATAATGGTTTATGCGTAGACTTCAGAGATGTCTCCACATAGTAGATCACCAGAAAGCTTCCTGATGACTCCTAGACAGGGCCTTATTTCTTTTTCTTCCCAATAGCACTCTCTAATCCTTCTCCATAGTGACTCATCTTATCACAAAGTTTTTCTGTCACTACACATACACTTTCCAGCTTCTGCTCCTTCCTTATTCCCCTTTGATCTTGACTGCAGAGTGTGTCCAAGATTCTTGTGCCAGTTATCCATTATCACAACAATAATGCATAACACATTAACTTCAAGTTTAATGATTTAAAACTGCAACCTATTTTTATTGCTTGTGGGGATGTAAGTGTTCAGGTGTCTATGTCGTTTAGTAGATGTGTAAGAAGGAGCTATTTCAATGGCCTCAGCGGGGACAAGAATGATAACTTGGTTCTTTTCATGGAACTGCTTACCTTTCAGCAGGCCATCCTGGGCCAACCCCCTTACTAATGACATGGTTACAAGCATAAACACAGGCTCAGAATCCGAATATTTCTACTTTTAACACATACTTCTAGCCCACCAAAGAAAGGCACAGGGTGAGCCCAGATTCAAAGAGTTAAGGAAAAGGCTTTCCTCCTGATGGAAGGAGATGCAAAAATATACTTCAAAAAACACAAAAGCTTGGGGAAGTGTGATGACATATTTTATATTTAATAATACCAATCTGAAATATCAGAGAACAGATCCACCCACAGTCAATCCAGGAGGGTCAGAGAGAGTGGTAACTCACACCTTTAATCCCAGCATGCTAAAGACCAAGTGGTGACCTACGCCTTTAAGCTCATAACTCCAGAGACAGAGATCTTTCTGTTTCTGTGAGTTCAAAGCCTAACTACTAAACAGTAGTGATTCACACCTTTAATCCTAACTCTAAGAAAATGATGCAGAGTTCAATCCAGAAGTGAAACAATTGGCCAAAAAGGCAGGAGTAAAAAAACAGAGATTTATTCTGTAGAAGCGACAAGGAGCCAGGCTGGGGAAGCTGGAAAATAGCTTTTACCCTGAGAAATTGACTGGGTGAGATTTGACTGTGGTCTGTTTCCTTTATCTAGTATTACAGCTTCTCCCCAATATCTGGCTCTAAGTTTTCATTAAATACAAACTAGAATTTGTGTTTCAGGAAGGTGAGGTTGTAGAGGCAGCTCAGCCAATGAAGTGGGGAGGGCTATACAATTATGAAGATCTGAGTTCAATCTGCAGCAACAATGTAAAAAGGCAGACATAGAGGCATGAGCTTATAATCCTAGCTCCAAGGAAATAGAGACAGACCGATACCTGGAGTTCACTGGCTAGTCAGCATAGCCTAACTGACAAGCCACAGCAAGAAACCCTAAATCAAATCACAAATAGCAAGGTAGATTTGTGGGGATATGTTTCAAATATAATAAAAACAGTCGGATCAGAGGGATCTACCCACAGTCAGTCTAGGAGGATCAGACAGTGGTAACTCACACCTTTAATCCCAACACAGGGAATATCAGTAGTAGTGACCTACACCCTTAATCTAATCAAATCATAGTTTGAGGTCATCTTAGTTTACAGAAGGAATTCCAGGCTCCCAGGCCTGGTGATGCCATGTTTTAACTGAGCAAAGAAGGTATTTAAGGCAGGCAAAGAAAGACAGAGCAGGCAGAAGCCAGGATCGAGGCTGATGAAGCTGGAGGACAGCTGGATGAGATCTGGCTGTGTTTCCTCTCTGATATCTCTGACTGTTTTTATTATATTTGAAACATATTCCCACATAGATTGTTCATGAGGAATAATGTCCAAGGTTGACCTCTTCCTTCCACACACATGTGCACATGTTCACAAACATTTGTATTGTATATATGCATGCTTAAGGTGGAGAATAATTGAAATAATGTTTTCCAGTCACTCTATTACAATATCACCATGGAAATATCACCACCATCATATATAACCAAGCAAAGCTAGCCACCTTCATGGCCTTGTTCCCAGCACTATTGGCAATGTAAAAACCTTAAACTCCATATCATTAAAACTTTAAAACATCATTCTAGCCTTCTTCAAAATAGCAGTATTGCTGGGCATTGCTGCATCCTTTCTAAGCCCTAGATATCACTCCCCTACTAAGGGTTGCATTTCCATCCATCCATCCCTCCGTCCCTTCTTCTGCAGCACCTGCATCTCCCAGTGGGTAGGCGCTGGGTCTCGCTCTGGTTAGATCCCCAGTAAGCACTGAGAGTAAGCACCTCAAGCACTCACAGAAGAAAAGAATGAGTAGGGGGAGCAGTAGAAATGGAAATGAGTAAAAGGAGAAATAAACAAAATGCCTCAGTAGTTGAAATCCAGTTTCCCAGCACTCTGTGCTCAAGCCAGATCCTGAAAAACTCTAAAAATGACACAGTAATATCTCCAATCCATTCACTCGTGTGTATACCCACTCATCTCTGACTATTTAAAATAAACACACATGATTCTTGGAAAGCTCATTAATCTAGGTCTTGATGATAGGGCTACAGTCAAAATTAATCATCTTTTCTCAAGCAAGATCGTTTTCTCCTTGTTAAATTAATTAGAGCCCATGGCTTAAAATAAAATGCACCTGGATTTTCAAAAGTATGTTATGAAAATTATAATATTCAAACCTGGCCAATAATTTCTAAAAGAAAGGCTTGCATTTGAGATATAAGTCTTATCTGGGCTAAAATATAGAGCTACTTGCTCATGAATTTGCTCATTTTTATTCTTGTATTATTCTATGTTGTATCCCTACGAGAATATCTGAGGATGCGTGATTTCTATAGGAAAAGAAGGGCGTATTTGGGCTCACAGATCTGGGTACTCAAAAGCACGTCACCAGTTTCTGATCGTACTGTGACAAAGGGTGCCATGATGTTAGGATCACATAGGAAGAATGTGACTGGAGCGCTGGGGGGGGGGGGGGGGGTAAGCACAGAATATATCCACACACCTTATAACCAACTAGTTACAATCCTATAACCAACCTAGTCCAGTAAGGCCAGACTCATCACCTTCATACACAACCCAGGCTCTTAAAAGGTGCTAATCTATTCCTATTGATGTCAACACTACAACCAAAGTGTCACCTAAATATCCCCACAGCCTCTCAACATTGTTACACTGGGAGTTAAGATCTCAACATGAGTTTTGGTGGGAATAACCCATATTTAAGCCATAACAGTGCTTTTATTTTATTCATTGATTTCAATCAGTGTACATAACGGTGTGTTTTATAATACTGCAATACATGTACATCACTGTATTCACTCATATGTAGCTTTTATTTACCCTCTCCCATCCCTCCTCACCTCTTCAGGTTGCCCTCTATCCTCCGTCAAAATTATTCCCCTTCTGAAGCCATAACAACTCTTAATCCTTGTGCTTCTATCCAGGCTCCTGTTCTATCTTGTTTACCCAATTTCTAGAGTACAAGGACCCTGCCCCTCCAAGCTTTCCCACATCGTTCTGGCACACAGTCGGAATTTAGTAAGTATTTATTCTTTACAGTAGTGTTATGAGTCCCATTTCAAGTGGACCACCCCTTTGTTAGTGGACTTCACAAAGGCTCAGACTTCCAGTGGGAATGCACAGTCTTTTGAACATCTGGAATAAATGCCAAGACTTTGGTTTGAACCATTTTCCCTAGAGATTTCAAGTTTGCCTTTCTTCTGGGCTTGTGTGTGTGTGGTTGTAACTATTGTTCTTCTGGTGTCTGGAGCTGCCTCTCAGAACTTCACACTTCAAGTCTTAAAGTAGCTTTAACCCATTAGCAGTTAACCCCCCACCCCCACCCCCATCTCTTGGTTTTCTCTTTGATTCCTTCTGTTCTTGTAAAACTTTAAATTCCAAGTCTCAGGGTCATCATTAAGGGTCCTTGAGGGGAAAACCATGTATACCACAGATCTCTTTATTTATTTGCATAAATCTAGCCCTTTCTCCTCAGATTTCCACATCCCATCAGCACAAACACTATCCCCATTTACCCATTTTCAGGACCGCACGCTCATTCTTGGGGCACCCCTCACCCTACTTGGTTTTCTTTGCGTAGATGAATCAGGTCACTGGCTTCTCACCTCTCTTTCTGTCACTAGCATGAGAAAGTGATAGCAGAGCAAAGGGTCCTAATCCCTAAGATGAACACAGGCCCAAGATTAGAGAAGTTTGAAGCCCCCGGGTGGCTGTCTCTTACACGTCCACTCTCTTAGGTACACTTCATGGCATGTTCTCTTCAAGCTGCACACTTTACAAAGGGCCTCTCACACAGTGTACCTTCACTCTCTTCTCTCGTCTTTCCCACAAGCCCTTCAGGCCTTCTTTCAACCCATACAGACAAGCAGTTCCACTTATTAGTTTGATTCAATGCCAAGTTACTTCTCTAAAACACTTTCAGCCTGCATTATGAGCCAACACTCCCACGAGAGCTGGCCTGTTTCCTTCCCACACTGATGGTGTGAGGGAGAAAAAAAAACACTCCGCACATCAAAGAAAAATCTGACTCACATCTTTGATTGGTGGAGTCATAATATAGGGCATGGCTACACAACCTGCCATTTCTTCTACCACCTTCCTTAACCTGCAGAATGGAATAAATGATCAACAGCAAAATTAAGGAAATCCAAACCGGTAAGTTAAATGAGCTTGTGTCTCTCCACACTCGCTAATCTGCATGATGAGGCGGTGGGAGAAATCTCATATCAAGATGTGAACAGTAGCCAAAACCATTAGTAGGTTGGGAAATGGGGTACATTAAGGGTCAGATTTATAAAACAGTGCTCTTTAGCCAACCCTCTGAAATACTAAACAAAAACAACACTCAGACCCATTGAAAAGGACCAACCCAAAGCATCTGGTTTCCTTAGCTGGTGCACATAGCGGGAGAAATGTTGGCAGAACATTTGATTACCATAAAAGAGAGAGCTCTGTAGAAACCACAATAGAGCACACGCAACCCAAACAAAGTCAAACATTTTAACTGTTTTGAATAGATGATGATAGAGACCTGAAAAAAGGGTCTAGCCTGGATCAATGAGAAATGTAAATGAATTGGCTCAGCCATGAACCGGCTCCCTCTGTGATGTGATACTTTACCCCTCAGATTTGAGGGTGAAGAAAATACCTGTCATCCACAAGGCTGCTCAGAGGTCCATCATCTCCATGGGACTGGTGGCTTGAGCCAAGAGTCTTAACCATTTGCAGAGAAGTGGTTGGTCCATCTGATGCCAAAGTGGGCTTGCAGGTCCCCTTCTCCACCTGCCTGACCCCCTTTCCTTTCAATGAAGAGCTTTACAATACAGCTGGTTTTGATCATTCTATCCATGGCAGAGACTGAAAAACACATCTATTTAGGCAACAATCTTTATGTGTGTGTGTGTGTGTGTGTGTGTGTGTGTGTGTGTGTGTGTGTGTGTGTGTGTGTATTTGCACATGTCTGTTCTCCAGGATGCATACATGACTGTTTTTGTGAGGGGTTGGCAATCAGTACTTCAGAGTGTCCTCTTACGAGCCATCAACAGAACCCTCCCTAATTTGAGTTCTTGGCAGCTGATACACCCACCATTGGAAACCAAACTGCCAGGCCTTGGAAAGCCCAGCCCATCCATCTGGATGGGTCTTTCTCAAAGGGACCTGCCCTCCCCTGGACACCCTCCCTTCCTCCTAGCATCATTACACTGAAGACAGCCGAGAACTGAATTTCAGCTTGAGAGTATCTGAGTGGTCCTCATTATGCTCCCAGGCCTTATGTGAAGTGTGAGCAAAGATTCCATGATTTGTGGGTTTGGAGGTTCAATGAATGGGAAAAATTTTTCCCAAACTAATGTTAACAGAATCGGGGAGAGTATGAAATGAGGTTGACAGGATGGCTGGCAAGCTTGGTTATGGCTCTGATTTCCTGTCAGGGGAATGTGAGCTGCCTAATAACCTTGCTGATGGCGAGTTATTTTCATGAGGGCACTTTAGCAGGCAGTTTCTTCTCCCCAGATACCCAGGCTGCTCATGCCAGAGAGGGAGCCAGCGCCACCCCCATAACTTCTGCTGCCCAGTGCCTGGGGTTGAAAAATGTAAGGCAGCTGTGGGAGATGAGAGCCAGCCATTCCTCTATTTGTTTGTTTAACTAGTCTGCTGGCCTGGGTACAGTCAGGAGGTTTCCATTTACAGGATCTGCTAATTGGGTTTCAGTACCTGCCCATCTAGAAATAGGGATTGCCTATTTCATCCCAAATATGCCCTGGGACAAGGGTGACCAGACAAAACACCCAGGAACTCGGTTCTTCAGCTTCAGAGGAACCACCTAGTGAACAAAACACACTCTCGAGCCCAACCTTATGATTCTCATTCAGTGTGTCTTGGATAACAAGAAATTATATTTCTAAGAATAGAATGATGTTACCGTTAGTGGTCTGAAAATAGCCTTTAAGGAAGGCATATAAGGAAGAGCTGCCGGGCATCATTGAAGGTTTTATTGTTTTGTTTTGCTTTTGCTTTTCTTGCATCAAGCTGACAATGAGCTGACACTGGAAATTAATTTTCTCCAGGAAAGGACTCTGTGGTCCCCAGGTGTGGATATTTACCATCCTACCTTTTTCACTTCCATCTAAACCTACAAACCCTTCAAGGCCTGGCTCACGACCCTTTGGGGTGTCAACCAGCTCTCCCAACAGCAGCATTAACATCTCACTAATCTCTACTGTACTGAGCTTCCACCCATTGAGGCTCACTGTCGTTCTTAATTGTTCCTTGCATGTGAATTTTATCATCAACGGGAGCCTAATGCAGTTGGACAAAAGCCCTCTCAACACTCACAAAGCTAGAAGTAATCACAGAATGTTCTTTAAAATGAATTTCAGAGATCAAAGCAGGGCTAAATCAGTAGCCTTTGAACACAGAGCAGGTAGCATTGGAGAGCTGTAGTCACAAAGGCACCATCAGACCTACGCATCACCATGTCGTACTGGCTGGGCTTCTAAATTTTTTGTTTGAAGTGGCTGGCACAAGATAAAGAAAGAGAACTTTGCCGTGTGGAATATTAAATGACTTACATTTTCTGGTTATTTTTTTTCCAGACAGAAAACAGTTCAAACCATTCCCCAGGTGCTCAGAGAATAAAGGTTACTGCATGAAATGGATTAAAAAGTGATAGGCCAGAGATTGAGTGCTGAATGGCAATGTGGGAAACGTGGCAGGCTTTTCTCTCCAGATAAGTGCCATTTAACTACTGAGAACTTATAGAACCACACCACACATGCTGGAAAGAAACACTAAGTATGAGTGGATTATACAAGGCAATTAAAAGAAAGAGATTAGCATGCTGGGTAAGAAAATAAGACCCAGCTAATGCTGTCTGCAGGAAATGCAAGATGCAGTGTGCCGATCACCTGGAAGAGAAAGGGCAGCCATGAAAGCATAGTTATGGTCATACCTGAGAAAATACCTAACAAACTAATGATATCCCTAGAGACAAATGGAGGTCTTTTATAATTATTAAAATATCAGGGTGGAATGATACCTCCAGCTTCAAGGGATCCCGTGATTTAAAAGAGATACAAAGCTCAAAATCCTACCCTTCAATATAAAGAAATAAAAAGAGAGCACACTAAGTCCAAAAGCAATAATAAATAATAAAAATAATAATAAGGAACAGAGCAGAAACAGAATGCCAAAACATAGCAACAGGAGAAAGAAAATTATATCAGACTTAAGAATTTTGAGCTAAAAATGATAGCACCAAGATGATCTACAGAATTAAAGAAACAGTTTCAGATGATAAATTTGATAAAAGACTTGTACTTTAAAAAACAGCAAAAGAAGGATTGCTTACAACTCAAAAAACCCATCTAAGAAGTAAACAAAGATGTGACTAGACAGTTCTCCGAAGGAGGTATGTAAATGATTAACGGGTCTATAAAAATGCTCAAAATCACTAAAACATAGTCAGTGAGGAAATGTCAGTCAAAACCACAATGAAATACCACCTCCTTCTCACTAGGATGGCAAGTGTTGGCAAAGAAGTGGAGAATCTGATATTAAGCCTCTGCGTATTGTTGGTAGAAAGGAAAATTAATTTCCACTTTTAAAAAAAAATGTAGTTCTTCAAAAAGTTGAAGAGTTATTACCAAGAGACATGAAAATCAATGTCAATGTAAAAAGCTGTATGAAATACTCATGACATACTAGCCAAAAGGTGTCACAGATCAACAGCACACTCACCACCTCCCCCACGCCAATGAACAGGCACCTTTACCACTATACATAGACATATTCCAGATGGCCTCTCACTGGCCTACCTGAGGCTGTTGCCAATGACACCTCTTTAAGGCCTTAGGAAGTGACTCCTACTGATGCTTATGTCCAGGTGGTTACGGCCAACCTCACCTAGTTCTATGGTTTGGCCATGCAGTGTCTCTCAAAAGGCACGTGGATTGAAATCTTGGACACTGGTGCAAGCAGTGTTCAGAGGGGGAGCTTGGGACCAGTGATTGCATCAGTGGACTTCATCTTCATCAAGGAACCTAGTGCTGGATTCAAGCTTTTCATAGACTATTGGGAGGTGATGAAACTGGTGGGGGGGGGGGGCAGTGGCAATTGCAGGAATCAGTCGTGGGGGATGTGCCCAGGAAAGATACCATTTATCCTCACTCCCTTCCTGTCACTATCTGCTTCCTAGCCACCATGAGGTGAGCAGCTTTGCTCCCCCACGTTATTCTTCCTCACGAAGGCCCCAGCCCCAGCAATGGCTCAATATGACGACTGCCTAGAACATCTGAAATCATGAACCAAAATAAATGTACCTCTCCTGCAAGTTCCAGGTTCTTGTCGCTTTGACAGAAAATACAACTAACACGCCTGGGTTGTAGTTCAACTAAGGAGTTTTGAGGTACTGATCATGGCAATGTGTGTGAGTGCTGTGTTCCACTGGACCAGATAAAAGTATAATTTACTTCCCAAGCTTAAGTAAAAACTTTTTCAATGCCTTCAAAGAGTTTTTGACCCATCTGAAGAAAGGGTATATCTGTGGTATTGGGCTTTGAGTCAATATCCATTCACATTGATGATGCCTCTCGGTATGTTCTGTTTCGTTTTTGAAGTTCATTTACAGTTTTGACAAATCTGGTTCTTAAGTTCCTACAGCTCAACTTGTCATAATCTGGACACCAAACCTTATTGAAAGTTTTTAGTTTCATCACATAAACACTCAAAGCTGAATGCCAGAGACAGGGAAGATTAGAAGCCCGCATGAATGTACGGGAGAAACAGGCTGCAGACACAGAGGTTTTTAGGGTAGTATTTCATGTTTCCTGGTGTGTAATCTCAGAACACAGCAGGCTCGGACCCTCCCCTCTCCAAGTCTGCAGCAGAGTCACTTGTAGGACACTGGATTTCAGACTGGCTTCTACAATCTTACCATCTATAATCTTTGTTGTCTTAATAGAGGAGTTCCAGTAAAGGCTTTTAACTTGGTAATGTACTAAAAACATATGCATAGGACCTTAGATAACTGATTGCTGATCAACTGTGAGTGGTTTTCCCATAGCTTACTATTTTATGTGCCAATTTCCCTTTGCAAATAGTCCAGGTATTATTCTTTTAACTTTGATATAATCTCTAAAGAGTAGATGTGAAGAAAAAAATTGAATTAATTCCAGTTTGGTTATAAAGAATGTTGCCTTGCTTGGAAATTATATTCTTAATAGTAAAATTATAAAAGCCAACACACATTAAGCATCTATGTATCAGCTAATCTAATCCTTAAATTTAAACAAAAGTGGTACCATTTTAACAATCAAGAAACTCAGAGCAACTCCACAGGCTCTTTCCGATGCTCAATGAATGTTTTGAATCTACATGCTAAAACAATCATGAGACCCTGGGCAGCCAGCTTTCTTTAAGGAATCCAGTATCCCATAGCAAGCTGGTGGGAATGGCAGGCTGAGGTCTCCTCCTGACCTCACAGGCTACATGAATCACACTGAACTTCTGCCTTCTTCACAACTGGGTTCAAGGAAGGCACTGGGACTTGGTGGCAGAAATAGCAAGCCTTCCCACACATCTTCAACATGAGTGATAGGAAAGAAGCCATGGGTATAAGGGGACTGGTGGGAATGATGGGGATCTCCCCCAAGGCCAAGCAACTGGATCCTTCAAAAACTCACTCTTAAGTTTAGGGGAAGAAATTGAAAGAAAAGCTGAAGCTTCTTTGACAGCCTTTTTAGTTCTTGGGCTTCCCATCCTACCCGGCTAGCAACACCTGAGGAGGGAGGGTTTGATGGAGAAGGATAAAACTGCCTCTGACTATGGACTTAAGAAAGCTATAGAACGTAGAGATTGGTGTTACCAGTTCACCTAACACCACTGAGGCATGGGCCAAAGTGGAGAGACTTTAGGGTCTGTGGCACTAAGCCTTCCATAGATGTCTGGAAGGAGAGATGCAGGTTTTCAAAACTTACAAGATTTCAAGCTCATGTCAATGGGCCTTTGAGGGCTTTCTGAGTGTTTGCAGAGATTTTGTTGTGGTGTGTGGTAGTGGTAAGGAAATCTAGGTCCCATACATGTTGATCAGTCTACCATAAAAACCTTTTAAATTCTTCATTTTGAAACATTCTACTAAATTGTCAGGCCAGCCTTAACTGGCTTTAGTGGGTGAACTTGGAATCCTCTAGCCTCAGACTCCTAAGAAGCCAGGATTACAGGTCTGTGCCATTATGCCCAGTGAATGTTATGCTCCAGGCCCAAAGTCTACCAGGATGAACACTCGGTCCTCAGCTGGTAACACTGTGGACCGGTGATTACACCATGAGGATGCTAACTCCATCAATGGGTTAGCCCAATGATGATGAGAGTATAACATGTATCTAACAGGACATAGGGCCTGAATGGAGGAAGTAGGTTGTATTATTTTGTCGCTGGCTTCTTCCAGTCTCTTTCTCTGCCTCTTATTTATCATAAGGTGAAAATGCCAAAGCGTATTCTCCCAGTCATGCAATCTACTTCACCATACACGGGGCCACAGTCACCTGGGCCAAGGAACCATGGGCTGAAACTTCTGACACAAGGGACCCAAATCATCACCAAGACTGAAGTAATAGACACACTGTGACTTCCTATTATAGGTCCAATTCAGGGGACCAAGTTACACCAGTGATGTGACTTTTTAAAAAGAGACAAGAAACTCCCTGCTGGAAATCACAGAAAGACATCACACACACACACACACACACACACACACACACACACACACACACAGAGAGAGAGAGAGAGAGAGAGAGAGAGAGAGAGAGAGAGAGAGACTCCCATTTCTCACCAAAGAGAAAAAGAAACAACAAAGAGAGCCCATATTCTATCTTTGCGTCAAGTCAACGGGGCCACCAACACCCCAGTGCCAGAAGGGAGCAAATGGCTTCTAGAGACCCTGAGGTTGAAGCTGAGGTTTAAAAAAGGGAGATAAATGAGATTAAATTCCAATAACTAGAATGAAAGTGATCCAACAAGCAGAAATGTGAGAAAAAAAAATTATGGACTCTGACTGAGAAGTTGCTAAGGGAACTTGCTGTCCCAGCAGGAGAGGACCAGCTCACAGCCAACAGTGCACAGCAGCTAGACATTACTGGAAAAATAAAGCTGCTTTGTGATTATTTGCAAAGAAAGTGAGATCTATCTAAATGCTGATGTTCTAAGATGAGGTTCCCTCACACCCAGCCTTGCCTGTGTAGGCCCAGGGTAAAAGTTGTAAAGGCAGCTATTAGATGCCAGAGCATGTAAGAGCCAGGCATGGGACCAGACTTCACTTATTCCTAGCCATAGGACACTGGACCAGTTCAACTATTATACTACTTAGTTTCATCATTTGCAAAATGAGCTGTTATACAGTTCTTCTGATGATAAACCAAGAATGCCCACATAAAGCAATTAGCCAACACAAGCAAACACTGGGTCCTTAACTGCAATCCTGGTCTTCCACTAACTCTGCTCAGAAACAGTCCAGATACAGGCTCTCATCAACACACCTGTTCCCACTCCCCTTGCTTCCCTGCTATGTCTCCCTGGCCTCTCTTTAGTCACCTCTTGGCATTCTCCTTTCCTGGCTTTGCTCAGCACTATCCTGGCCCTCTGCTTTCTCTCCTCTGGTTCCCCTGACTATTCTTTGCCTCATCATTTTAACTACCATCTGTAAGCTACAGCTACAGACCAGAACCAAGCTGACAGACTCACTGATGACCTCACATCTCCCTTGGGTGGTTCATGGACATCTCACACCTAACACCTCAACAGGTCTAAATAAAAGCTAAACACTCCCCAAGACTGCTCTCCATTCTCCCACCTAACCAGCCTTTAGCCCAGTCAGTTGCTTGAACGAAAAAGTTGGAAACGACCCTTCACGTCTCTCTCTTCAACCCGGCCCTCTATCCATCCCTGAGTACTCTTAGCTCTATTTTTGAAATGTTAAGTAATCATTCAGTTCTTTCTACAAGCATGCTCACCACAGGGCCATGCCATCCTTCTCTCTCACAGGGTGCAGAAGCTTTGGAATCAATCCAGACAGGCTCCTTGGTGACATTCTATTCTTCCATATGTTTATGTGGTAAAAATTCACATAACATAAAATTAGCCATTGTAAAGGTTAGGAATCAGCGGCACATGATACATTTGAAATGGGGAGGTGAGGTGGTTTGAATGTAATTGGACCCTGTAAGTTCACAGGAAGTGGCACTATTAAGAGGTGTGGCTTATTGGAGTAGGTGTGGTCTTGTTGGATGAAGTGTGTCATTGTGGGGATGGACTTTGAGGCCTCAGATATGCTCAAGCCATACCCAGTGTCTTAGACTCATTCCTGTTATCTGCAAGCCAAAATGTAGGACCCTCAGCTCCTTCTCCAGCACCAAGTCTGCTTGCTCAGAACCATGTCACACCATGGTGGTAACGGACAGAACCTCTGAAAATGTAAGCCACCCCAAGTAAATGTTTTCCATTTATAAAAGTTGGCCTTGTCATGGTGTCTCTTCACAGCAATAGAAACCCGAACTAAGACAGGTGGTGCCATCAATACCATCCAGTTCAACATTTTCATCACCACGGAATGATACCTGATACCCACCAAGCAGATACTCCTGCTCCTTCATCCTAGCCACAAGCAACCACTAATCTTCCAGATATCTCCCTATTATAGACATTTCATAGTAATGGAACACCTCAGTGTGCAGCTTGCATGTGGCTTTTTTCTTTTTTCCTGTAGCCTAATCTGTTCAAGATCCTTACATTGCAACTGCCCACCCTCCCTCCATGCTTCTACTTTTGCCTAGAACTTATGTTGGCAAAGACCCGAGAATGATCTTGTTTAAATTAAAAAAAAAAAATTATCTTCTACTTAAAACTTGTTGTCAGTTGTTCATTGTACTCAAGACAGAGCAGAAAAATGCTTGATGTGACAAAATTGTGTGTGTGTGTGTGTGTGTGTGTGTGTGTGTGTGTGTGTGTGTATACAAATGCATACATGCCCACTTTTATACCCTGGTGTTGGCTCACATACATGCTGATGCACATGAGCATACACACATGTGTGTGGAGGCCAGAGTCTGGTGTCAGCTATTTCTCTCAGCCACTTTCCACTTTATTTATTGAGGCAAAGGCTACAGCTTGCCAGATTCAGCTAGTCTAACCCAACTTGCCTCAGGGATCCCTCATCTCCACCTCCCAAGCATGGAGATCACAAACAAGGCACCATGCCTGCCCAGCTTTTATGTGGATTCTGAGGATCCAAACTCCTGTGCTTATGCTGGTGTGGCAAGCAGTCTGTCCCCTGAGTCATCTCCCAGGCCTTTTAAATGACCTTTGTCAGGTACTGCCTGACCTTTGCCTCCCTCCACCATCTCTTCAGCATCGTCTTCCCCTGCTACACTTGGTCCCAGCTGCTTTTTCTCAGCTATATCGAATCCTTTTCCTGCCATGGAACCTGCATGTGTGTATCCACTCCTCCTTGGCTGTTTTTCTCAAAGGAACATCTCCAGAGGCTGCCATTGTCACTTCTTAGTACAAGTCACAAATCATAGTTGGGCCCCTGTTTGAACCTCTGTCTTATACATACTGGACCATACACTCAGAGAGAACAGATCAAAGCCTACCTTTTCAGGAATGTTGTTTCAGATACTAGTCATGTGTCCACCATTTAATAGATGCTCAAAAAACACTGATGACTGAGTGCATAAATATACTTCCCCGAACAGAAAGAGGTGGGAAGAGCATCTCACCCACCTGCTATTAGAGCCTCATCCAAAGTTGTTGAGATGGATGTAACTTCTCATTTGCCCTGATCATCGCCACTGTCATCAACAGCAGCCTCCTGCCGGCCTAATGGTGACTGCATCGCAGCAGCCTTGGGGGAAAAAACACACTTTCTGGGTAATTCCAATTTTCCTCCTCCAATTTTCACTCCAGGCAGCTGGGAACTAAAGGTTGGTAGCCAGCCCGTGGGGAGTAATTGCAGGGCATTGGAGAGACAGTGGGACAATTTCCAAGCTTCTCTTCTGTTAGCCAAGTCACTCTTTGAGCAGCCATTCTCAGACTTCATCCCAGACCCTTGTTCTTTCTTGAGACAAAAACCCTGCCTTCTAGCCCCTGCTCACGATCTCAAAAGAAGTGGAGATTCAGCAGCAATGGCCCCCCTTGAACAGGGACACCAAGTGAAGATCCTCAGAAGTAATCATGAATGCTCATCATTGACAGAAGGGTAGCATTCATATAGTCTCCCTGCAGGAGGCCAGCCTCACAGACCACCAAGAAACCTAGACCACATGTCGAGAGAACATCTCTCAGAAAGGGTGTGGGCATTTCCTGCTACCTCCATGGCTCTATTATTGTGGTCCCAGTTGAGGCCAAAGCTAGTTAAGTTAGCATCATTTTTAGGCAAGAGCAGAGTCAGCCTCAGCATGGGCAGCTCACCGGCCACGCCTCTGTCACTTGGAACTGGCTCTCTCTTCCTCTGATGTGGTTCCTCGCTTACACATGTCTTGGTCTGAGCCCATATGGAGCAGCCAGGTCCATGAACACTGGTGCTTGAGGGCTTTAAAGCAATCAAAGGCCACAAGTGGGTTTTAAAAACAATGAACAACCACAATTAGGGTTTGAACATTCATCGGCCCTGCTCACTTCTGAAATGAGTCCCATACCCCCAAGATTATTGAGTGGCACATCCAGCTAGTTCTTAAATAAGTATTTATTATATGTTACTCATTGACAGGCACTGGACTAGTGACAGAGAATCTGATGGTGACAGAGCTGCAACCTAGTTGGCTATGAAGAAGGTCAGTGGCTATGCTGTAAGATCTGAAGATAGAGGGAGAGAGTGAACTGATGAAGTGTGGTTCAAATAGGTGAGTGGAAACGTATGTGGTTTATAGATATAGACACTCCAGGGAGGGGCATTTACAAGGTATATGAACTCAGTCTGCACATGTTGCTTCATAAGTGAGAACACTGGAGGAAGTGTGTCTTATTGGTGGATGAACATGTGCATCCAGAGCTTGGGAAAGAAATGTGGACTCTAAAATCACATGTGGAAGTTGAGAATACCTGTGTGCTTTTAGAAGCCTAAGGAGCCACCCGATGCCATCACCCTTGCTGGTAGACCCATGGAGAGAACCCACTTCCTAGTGGACTTTACAGATGAATGGAACCTGAAAGCTGTGTGAGATGCAGTAATGAATAGGGAAAGAGAAGCATTCGAGACTGAAGGGAGCATGCAAAGCACCAGAGCTGAGAGGCTGCGAGAAACTAAGCTATTTAGTTCAGTGAGAAGATAGCACAGGGTACACATAGCAGAGTTTAATGAGGAGGACACCCACAGAAGGAAGAGAGAAGCATAAAGTGGGGGGAGCAACTTCAAGAAAAGAAGCCAACAGGGTCAGCTGGTGCTGGGAGGCATATCTGCTGTGTCAACAGGAGTACCTGGGACTAAGTGAATTAAATTAGGCATTACATTGTTGAAATGTTCCTTGACTTTAGCAATAGAACTCTTTGGTGGTCTAGAAAAACAAAGAACTTTCTAGAAAAAGAACTAGGGCAAGGGCCCAGGGTAGTGAGTTGTGGGATAAATATAGACTACCACAATGAATGTTGACCGCCCTCCAAGATCTTGGGCCCAGTCCAAGTTCTTGCTTCATCCTAATGGGTCCTTACCTCACCCTCCACTGTCACAGGATACCCTGGTACCATTGTCCAGGTTCCCTTTCAGACTCAGAGACCTCATCTTCTGATTCCTCTGCCTGCAGTCTGTTTTCCAACTCCTTCTCACACATGCAGGCTCATCTGACCTAGCATGCCCTTGGTGAAAGATGCCAGCACTGTTAACCTCTGCCTAACCTCCGTCAGGACTCCATTCCATTCTTACACACAGCATGGCTTCTCCCCATCTTGAAGACAGGCAACAAATAATTTGTGAGGATGTTATATGATGGATTCTCTCAACTAAAACAAAAGTTCCCCAAGAATATGCACCATGAGGACAGGAACTGGACCTGAGAGCCAAATGATAACTGTCTCGTTGTGGACACTCAACCTATAATGACATAACAACTAAGCAAAATAAAAGAGCGAGGCAGTGGTTAGAAAGAGCTGCTAGATCAAGGAAGAGCTTTTAAAATAATAGAGACAACCACACATTGGAAATGTCCATGTGCCTAACTCAACAGTGAGAAGAGGGGACCAAGATGGTGAAATATTCCAGGAGCCATAAAAGGATACTGATGGGTGGGGGCATCCATAATGGAAGCTGGAAAGACGGGAAGAATGGGTATGTGACATGTCTAAGGGCAGGAAACTGAGGAAGTGCCTGTCAGCAGGCATGTGTTTCCTGGGGAATAAAAATATAAATCTTATTTTTTTCTTCACTTGAAGCAGATCATTCCATAGACCCTTAGGCTTCCCTTTGAAAGAGATGGGAAGAAGTGGCAGGCTTCAGTTATGTCCTAGAAGGCATTTAGAGGGTTAGATATGGATGCTTCATTTATCTTTTTAGTTAGGCCTTTTGCCAAATGTGGACAGGAGCTGCTTGGTGCTGGAGCAATGGGTCAAGGGTTCAGAGTCCTTCCTGCTCTCCCAGAGGACCTGTTCTCAGTTCCCATTTTCAGACAGGCTCACAACCACATACAACACTAGCTCTAGAGGCTCTGATGTTCCCTTCCAACCCTGCAGGAACCCTCACACAAGTGGTATAACTTCACACAAAACACGCCTACAGGCACATAACTTAAAAACAAAAGAAAACGCATCTTTTTTTTTAAAGCAACTAATTTAAAGAACCAAATATTCTTACATGGCCACAGTCAGGTCCTTATCGATGCTTCCCTCTCCAAGGGCAGGCAGCTAGTTTCAATTCCTTCTATTGGATATTTAATGTTACTGTTCATATGAGTAGATTATTTATGTGCTTTTAATTCCTGGTTCTGCTGAGGTTTATTTATTATTGTATTTATTAATATTCCATATTAAAATACAAAGTTTACTTACTGTTCATAGACTTCCAATAGGATGTGGTAAGAATTTAAGTCTATCCTGCCAAATACCTCCACTTCTGCATACATGGATACTCTTCCTTCTCACTCACAGCTTTGAAAGATTACGTGACAATTTTAGATAGATTAGTAGTCTGGCTAACTGGAGGCTATTTACAAAGGAGCACAGACTCTGTCTCCTTGTCTGCACATGTCTTCTGTTTTGTCTGTAGTTAGTGGTTGTAAGAGCTAGGGAGTTGCTTGGTGGGTAAGAACACTTGCTGAATAAACATAAGGACCTGAGTTCAAAGCCTCAGTACTCACATAAAAGCCATGTGAAATTTCAGTCTGAGAGACAAAGACAGAAGAATCTGGGGAGCTTCCCAACCCAGGTTCAGTGAGAGATCCAATCTCAATGAACAAGAAATAAGGTGGAGAACTTACAAGGTGGCACGCAATATCAGTCACCAGTCCCACAACCACACACACACACACACACTACATATATCTACCCACTCACACACACAAATGAATCATTTATGCTACCTTTTTATTAGCCATATTATCACCACTTATGCCACCCAAATTCACTTCCTCTCAAATTGTTTAATACACAGAGAGAAGCTTCAGTTTGACCTTGTTTGGAAAGTCCCTTCTGGGTCCCCCTGATCTACACCTGCCTGGCCTCAGCTGTTTCAGCGGGAAAGCAAAACCACAATGAAGGAAGGTGGATGAGACTAGCCTGATTCTCTCTGGTCTGTTAAGCCTTCTACTCCATCTCCCTTGTCTCTGTCTTGATTTACAGACTAGTTAGTGGGGCACATCCTCAGTAGCTCCCTGGAAATGGTATATGGGGAATTAAATGATTGAGAGCTACATGACCTAAGATATAGATTGCACAGCACCAGATTAAAAGAAGATTCAGATATACAATCATTTCAGTAACTGTAAAAAGGACACAAAAAATTCATGCTTCGAAAACCCATTGTACAATTATTCACAATAATCAAAAAGCAGAAGAAACAGGGTATTAATGAATAGTTGAATGTAAACAAACTTGTAGAACTACTATTCTGAAACAAAAAAAGAATACAATTAAATAAAGAAATGAGATGAAGCTTTGGTACATGCTATATGGAAGAACTTTGAAATTTTTGTGTTCATAAAATGACCCAGTAACAAAAACCATGTTATGTGATTTCAGATATATCTGAAAAATCTTGAGCAGGCAATAGAATAATGAAAAGTAAATTATATGACCAAGGAAATTATATGAAGGAAAGGTAGAGGAAGTAGTGAAAAGCTTTGGAAATGGTGACAGTGGCGACATTGTGAAGTCACTGTCACTGAATCTTAACTTTAGGATGGTTAAAAGGTAAATGGAGGCCTGGAGAGATGGCTCAGTGAACTTTCAGGGACCCAGGTTCAATTCCTAGCACCATGTAGCAGCCCACAACTGTCTGGTGCTCCATTCCAGGGGACCCAACACCCTCTTCTGGCCTCCACAGGCACCAAGCATAGAAGTGGTCCACTGATATCCAAGAGCCAAACACCCATACATATAAGATAAATAAATAAAAATAAAAAACATGTTAAGACAAATCTGCCTCTCATACATACACAAACCATATATATGCATGTGTGTGTGTATATATATACAGAGAGAGAAATTTTTTCAAAAGTCAAAAACTCAGAAAATTAGAAACAGAGAAGATATCTTTGTATGTATGTGTAATGTGTATGTATATATGCACACTTGTATGTGTCTGTGCATGCCCTGGTACGCATATACAGAGACAGGAAGAAGGTATCAAATGTCTCTTCTATTGCTTTCTAACTTCTTTGGGAAGAGAAGGGAGTCTCACTGTGTATGCAGCTCTGGTGGTCCTGGAACTCAGAGGTCCCCATCTGCCTCTCTCTGTCCCTCAAATGCTGGGATTAAAGTTGTACACCACTGCATCCAGCTTCCAGCTTGTTTTTTTGAGGCAGGGTCTCTCACGGAGCCTGAAGCTCATCATTTTAGTCAAACTGGCTGCCCTGTGAAGTCTTGGGATCTGCGTCTGCCACACTACACAGGCAAGCATGGCCAGGCTCAGGTTTCACTTGGGTGCTAGAAATTCAAACTCAGCTCCACCCAAGCACCCTTACTCACTGAGCCAGCTTCCCGCTGAGCAAACATCTTTATCCTGATCAAGAGTATCTACAAAGCAACAGCCTAAGAATGTCATCCTAAAAATAATTTAAGGTGGCTGCTCTTGCTTTTGTCCCAAACAGGATTAAGGGTCCTAGCCATTACAAAGGGGGGAGGAGGTGTGGGAGAGCAGAAGAGGCCAAGCCAGACAAGCTAGAAGGAGCAAGGAAGGAGAGTGGGGGTGTGAATATGAATAAGGTACAGTGATGTACATCGGTGACAAGGTCAAAAGTGAACCCATTGCTTTGTCCAGTAACTAAAATAATTGATGAGAAAAAAAAATGAAGGAAAGAAAAGGAAAAAATAAAATTGCCATGATCTTCAGATGACATCACTTTGTCCAGAAAAGCTAAAAGG
This sequence comes from Phyllotis vaccarum, assembly GCA_033318265.1. Classification (NCBI taxonomy): domain Eukaryota; kingdom Metazoa; phylum Chordata; class Mammalia; order Rodentia; family Cricetidae; genus Phyllotis; species Phyllotis vaccarum. The sequence continues at coordinate 14,038,651 of JARWLC010000007.1, forward strand.
ATCTCTGAGCAAATTATAACAAATTAAAAGAAAAAGTACAAGTCTGCTACATTTCTGTGTACTTGGGATAAACAAAGAAAGTGAAATTAAGACAGGAAATGGTGACTGAGAAAGATATTGAACCATAAAGATACATTCCTGGCCTCTCGGGAGACAATTGCACACCATATTAATAGAAAATAACAGGACCCAAGTTAATTGGAGGATTTAGCACACCGCAGATAAGAAGACAGCAGCATGACACACAATCCTTTTCTCTACCGTTTCCATCAAATGCTAATGTGTTTTCACGGCACTCAATGGAGCTGATTCTAAATTAGTGAAAAGGAAAAACTTAGCCCTGATGAGCATGAGGGAGAACTCGCTCCACCAGACAACATGCTTTTCTGTGAAGCTGCAGTAATTAAGACAGGCTGGTCCTCCTGGCATGGGAACAGGCAAACAGACCATGGACTAGAACAGAGATCTCAAAACAGACCCTCACATGATTTGACTGTGTTGTAGGACAGACACGGCCCTTCCAGATCACCAGGAAAATAAATACAGCTGGGGGGGGGGGGAGGTTATCCATACAGGAAAAAAAAAATGAAACTGGATCCTTGCACCATACCATACATCAAAATTCCTTCCAGAGGCACCAAGGGCTCACATGAAAAATAAGTAAAATAAAATAAAATAAAGCTTTAAAACTCTCAGCAGTTCTCAGAGGCAAGTATCTTTTAGACTTTGAAATAAAATAGGATTTCTTAAACTAAGAAGTACTATTTTTAAAACTAACCAATTTGCCCATGCCCAAATTTAGGGCTTCTATTTGCAAAAAGAAAATGAAAATAAGCTAAGCAGAGAAGGGATGGATGGTCTATGTAGTCACTCCCGGACAGCTGGAGGCAACCCTTCTGGATCCCACTTTCTTCTTTAGTGCAATGTCATTCAAGACTTTTGCCCTAGCACACCACCCGGAGACACCTATAAGAATGCTCTGAGAAACATTAATCCAAGCAGTGGGGTCTGGAAGCAACTCAGATGCCCATCAACAAGAGAGTGCCTGAATAAACGATGCTACATTTCGTAACGGAGCAGTCACTGGAAACCATCCACAACTATGTTTAGCAGTATGGATAAGTCCTGAAGATAGGAAGTAAGAAGTAAAAATAAAAAAGAGTACACCCTGAATAGCTACGGACACCATGATAAGACATTTTAGGAAGTAGTACAATGTCTTCAAAAACAAAAGTTACTTTATAGAAATACAATTGGATAAGGTAAGTAAGTTAATGCCACTTATTTATGTCAAATCAATTCAGCTAAAGTGGAACTGAAAATTCCCAGAATTATTTCTTCACAGCTCTGGCTGGCAAGGCCACAGAAAACATTTTGCGCACTACATGAAGGGTATCTCTACCCTGTACTCAGAAGGTGGATGCCAGAGAACTGGTCATTATCACATGTACATTGGCACTACACCACATGCTAGTCAAAGTCAAGGGTGTCAGGTGACCCATAGCAACTCTGTGTTCTCTCATTCAGCCACTCATGATTCTGGCCCAGTGAGTGCAGCTCCTAGATAACAGCTGGATCCGTATCTCCTCAGCTCTGGCAGGCCCCTTTCCTTCAGCCTCTTCAAACCAAGGTTGAGATCAGTAATCAAAAAGACAATAGCCACGCAATTGTCTGACTGACTGTGGCAATATCTATTTCCACCCTGGCAGACCGCCCATACCAGCAGGTCCTCCTTACACAGCTCTTCTAACCTTCTAGAAAAGTCTCTCCAACTCATCTCCAGATCTAGTCTTTCACATTATCTGGCATTTCTAAAAATTGGCATTATCTACCCAACATTTACAATAAATTTCCAGGAGAATTTTCCAAAGTTGGTTTCTATTGTTTACATCTAGGTGGCATGGTACCTGGCACACCTGTGTATACACACCTGGTATCTGGCGCACCTGGAAACCATTGCCCTGACCTATAAGAAAAGCCATCCCTCCACACGTCAGTTTCCTCATCCACGAAATGAGATTAGAGATTGTTGTTTTCTAATTTCCACTTTATGGTATGATTCAATGATTCGATTTGGGCCAAGTTGTTGGTCCTATGGAAACCCTACAAAGCACATTCCTCTAACTTACAAACTCTACTCTCTGCCAACTTTACAGCCTCCCATAGATGTTAATACTAGGTAGCCAAAAACAGAAAAGATGGAATAAAGAGAAGAGCCTAGATTCCCTGCACCCCGAATGGAAGCAATCCTGTACATGCACGCATGCAGATGCACCCTGATTCACCGGAAATGTGTTTTCCCTTTATCCAAAGAAATTCTTGATGGGCAAAGCCAGTCTGCCCACAGAATTCCCATCATGCTGAATTCCCAGTCCATATGAAATTGAATTTCTCCTACTCTCATCACATTAGTCCTGGAAGGAGAGAGGGAGAGGGTGGCACACCGCCCATTGTTCTTCTCTAGCACGGGTTCAGAAGACAACTGTCAAAGTGGGGGGGGGGGGGCGTGGGGAGTCCGGGGGTGGAGTTGTGGTTGGCTAGCAGCTCCCAGCTAATGATACAGTTGAGCAAATGCAGCACTGTTGTGGAAAAAGTAACAGACTCTGGGCCGACTCTCCACGAGGTTATGATGATTTCCCAAGATGCCCAGGGTGGAGCAGAGATTCATCTGATAAAGTGCGGGGCACGGATTGAGCAGCATGAAGAAAGCAACCGATTGCAGCTGTCTGTGTGATTTGGCAGCCCACAACTACTCGGACAAATCTAAACGAATCGCCACCCCTAGCTTCCTGATGCCTTCCGGAAAGTCTTGTAATGACTGCTCCCCGTGATGACCTCCCAGACAGGAGTGAGGAAAATATGCCGATCTTACAAGTTTGGGGGCCTTTCCTGGGGCATCTGCTCAAAGCAGCAGCTGCCACTCTGGCAGATTTGGCTGCTTTCTGCAAAATGCAACTTTTCATTAACTAATCACACATTTGCAAATCTTCCTACTGTGCCCACAGCCAGCACAGTGGGCACCTTAGCCCTGTTCTTTCCAAAGCACAGCCATATGGATTCCAGCGCCCAACAGGTAGCTCCAGACAAGACAGCTGGAATTTGCCCCTGCCCACCCAGACAGGCCTCTCAAGCTCCGTTCCCAAGGCTGGACGGGGGACATGCACGTAGCCATCTCCTAGAGGCATATGTCCAGTTCTGAGTCCCAGAGGCTGCCCCGCACACCACCCCACTCCCGTTTCCCTCAAATCTCTGCTCTGGCAACTACAGTCACCTAATTAGAGACGTTTTACAGGAGCTGATAGATGAACCTGCTCATTTCAATACAGAGCAAGACATGAAATAGGAGAGAAATTCTACCATTGAAGTCCTTGCCTATCAAAAGAAATCAAATGTAAGCAAATAAGCCTTCTTGCTTCTTGGCTCCAGCAGCATTTCTGGGAGCAGAAGGCAATGACAGGAAAACCTGATGGACCTCTGGAGAGGCAGCTGACCTGCTCTCTCACTCAGCATAGTTGAGGACAGGCGGGGATAAGGAAGTGGCTGTAGCCAAAACAGCCCTGGTACCCAGTCAAGAAGTTTCTTCTAGAAAGCCAATTCCCTTTGGATTGGTGGAGAGAAGAATTCTCATTTGAGTCGGCTCCCAGAAGCTTCAAGTTCTGGGAACCTGGTCCCCAGTGTGACAGTGATAGGAGGTGATGCCATCTTTTAGGCAGGGAGAGTGGATGACGGGAGGTTTCCAAAGACATGGGCCTCGGATGAGATACTTTTTCATAAATATGATAATCGTACTTATTTGAAATGGTGGTATTGTTTCAATGAGCTCACACAATATACACCAGTCTGGAGGTAATTAGCTCTCGGTCTCCTCATAATCCCTTTGTATTAGTGGCCTTTGGGTCTCTCTTCCACTTCTTCATAAAATGCACAATGAGTTATTGTGAACTGAAGTCTCCCTTCTGGGACATTCCTCCTGTCTAGTTGTGCCCAGTGTCTGACCTCTCTCTATCCCCATGCTACTACCCTGTCCCACCTTAGCATCTAGCAGCTACTATTCTATTATTTTACTTGAAGATCAATTTGCTTAGTTTCCAAATATAGACGAGAACACAGCTTTCTATGTCTGGCTTATTTCATCTAATATTCTGTCACAAGTGACAGAATGCATTGTTGTGGCTCAATGGTGCTCCGTTTCATGTGGGTGTGTGAATATGTGCACAAAAGCTCATATTCTCTATCCAGTCATCCACCAGTTGTCATGTAGATTCCTCCCATGTCTTGGCTATTGTGGAAAAGGCTGCACTATACCCAGAAGGGCAGATGGTCCTGATGTGGCAATTCCATTTTCTTTGGGCGCATCCCCAGAAGTGGGACAATGGATCATACAGTAGATACAGCTTTCATCTTTTGAAGTATTCTCATACCAGTCTCTATAACATCTGTGGTCATTTATACCCTGCCAGCAGTGTCTGAGTTCTCTGATGTCTATGTCTCTGATGGCAGGTACGACAGTAGCCATCCTGACTGGGGTGAGGTGAGATCTCTGTGATTCCCATATTACTCCAATCGCCTCTCATGAGAGTTAGTCACCTCATCACTTGCAATGTTCTCTTCCGCACACCGCTGCTTCCTTTCTTCCTTCTCCATGATGCTGTGACATGGCCAGGGCAACTCCCACCAGGGGCCAGATGCAGCTGATGGATCTTAGACTTTCAGCATCTGGAACTATGCACTAAATGGCCCTTTCCTGCTCTGTCAAGCCCTCAGTATCAAGTATTCTGTTCCCAAGTAACTGAAGATGAACATGTAGTCTTAGGTTTCTGGCCTAGACTTCCTGACCTACCCTCATAGCCTGGACTTTCCGGTCTAGCCTCGTGGCCCGAACCCACAGACCCACAGTCCCACTGAAATACACAGCCACTTGTATTAATTGTACACTGATTGACCTGGGCCCAAGCATATAACTTGCCCTCTCTTGCTCTTAAACTAACCCATGACTCTTATCTTGTTCAGCCATGCGACTCAGTATCTTTTCTCAGAGCAGCATTTCAACTTCTTTCCTCTGCATCTGCTGGCATCTCATCGTGGTGTCTCCGTGGCTTCTCTGTGGCATTTCTACTGTTCTTCCTGTTCCCAGAGTTTTCTTAGTCTGGTAGCCCCACCCACACTTCCTGTCTGCCTTTGGCCAATCAGCGTTTTTATTAAACCAGTGGGTGGGACAATAATTTACAATGTAACAACATAATCCCACTACATAAACTAATACAAGGGAAGCAGGGGATGGGGGTGGGGCGGGGAGGGAGCAAATTCTCCATGTTTGTAATTGTTAAGTCAACACAATCACAGGAGAAACACCAAACACCTAGCTTATTACCATGTGCACAGTGGTGCTTAATAAATAAAACCTTGCTGATGGCAGGGCTGTATGTGACTTCTTAGAAAAACCTGTGAGTGAAATAAACAGCAGGTTACAGGTGTCATTTGAGAAGCAATGGAAAAAGGCTCTTACCCACATGTCTCTCCTCCTGGGATTACCCAAGCACTGGAATTTTCCAGATTCCTTTTCTGGAGTAATGGAGTAATGAAAACCTTGTTGAAAGGCAAACGCTGTCTAGTGAGGATAACTAACTGATGAAGGGTCTATGGTCTATCATTCATCCAGGACTGCAAATAGAATTCAGCTCATCAACCAGCACTGACAAGCTCACAGGGCTGCTGGAGGTCTCCCCTGAGAGGCCCTGAGACCACACCTGGCCCAGAAGAAAGCAATAGTGTGGGAATTACTTGTGCTGCTGCAGATGTGGAAAGGGGTGGGGGGGGGTGAGACAAGGGTTGACACATAGCTTGCATTCTTTATACACATAGGCCCAACAAAGAGAAGGTGTCTACAGAAATACAAGCCAGGAGAAGGGTCCAAAGCTTGAGCGTTCCATCCGAATATCAAGTTGGGAAGCACATAGCTCGTGAGCAGAATAAGAACACTGGGGACACCCTATGAGTTTGTTGGAGAACTAGAGAAAAGCTGTCAGAATCTAGCTTGGCATGTACTCCGCTACCCACTGTCTAGAACCAGCATCTTTTTAAACTTTTATTGACAAGCATTAATGTAACGATGGATTTTGCTGTGACATCTCATGGGCATTTGCTCTTTATTTTTCACACTGCTGTGATCTCTTTCCTCTCCCTTGATATCTTTGCATGCGTATCTGCGTGTGACCTAATGAGTCGATTGAGGCGCTAAGGAAGAAAATGGTGCCTCATGGTGCCTCCTCCCCTGGTAACAATTGCTCAGAGAGGGGTGGAACTTCATGGGCCCCAAACCCTAGTGACAGTTAAGCGTCTATTATCCTGGGGGGGGAGGTGGGTAGGGCCTTGTCCCCTTCCCTATTCACGCTGAGATGTGGAAGAGCCCACTCTTATGATCACAATAATGATATGCAGACAGTCTTCCACAACTTTTCTCCACTTCCTCCAGTTCTTACATCTTTCTTTCTTCTCTTTTATGCTATTTCTTGTGTCTCAAAGGCCTGGTGGAGATTAGCCATTTAGGACTGAACATCATCTAATGGTTATTCTCAGCACAATGACAAGTGTGAGTCTCTTCTATAGTACATTGGGGGAGGGGGGAAGCTCTCTGACTAGAGAGGAGAACTGATCTATGTGCATTAGCATAAATATTTAGAAAATAATTTGACAGGAATGACATGTCCACTTGGTCAAAACGAAAGCAGTGTATTTCCTACTAGAAACTATGACTGTTGCAGCCACAGGCTTTTGACATGGTTTACAGAGCCAGATGTCAACTTCCCTCTTGTGGAACGGGTCTTAAATTCTATCAGAAAGTGGTTAGTTGCTGCCATAACAGTTGTGGTACTATTGTACCAGTGGACAGACCTCGACTGGTAGGCAAATAGTATAGCTAAATACAATTGTTAACCTTTGCTCCCCAGCAGCCTATATAGCATCTTTTAGTATACTCTGGCCACAGAGACCATCTTATACTATTGGCTGTGACGACCCCCCCCTCCCCCGGAGATCACAGGAATTAAAAAGTTTTGGGATATTGCAAAGACAAAGACTTAATTCAAAGTCTAACAATGAATCCAAAGGGTTTCTGTCAGGATGCAACCGGGTGTTGCATCACACCATTTCACTTCAGCCTTGATTCTGAGCATGTGGACACACACACTTTATACACAGTATTTCACCGTACCATACAATGCCAAAGAGTTCTGAAATGCCTCATCAAGACAACTGTATGCCATCAACTGTGTGGTTTTACTGAACATATGCAGTTTTTTGCTCTTAGGGAAACACAATGGTTTAATTACAGAAAACAAAGGCGTTTAATGTTTTCCTATGGTCATCATTCCTCAGCGGGTAAGTATCAAATTAGTGTATCTTTGAATTGCATTGTGTTAGAACGTTGAGTTCTAAAAGTTACTGTTTGACATTGAAGAAATGAATAGAAGAAGACACCAGAAGATTTCAAAGACCTCCCACATTCATGGATTGTAAAATTAATATTATAAAAGTGGTCATCCTGCCAAAAGCAATCTAGAAATTCAATTCAACATCCCGGAAAATTATAATAATTTTTAAATTCATATAGAATCACAAAAGACCCAGGACAGCTTAAGTAATCCTGAACAAAAATAATAATTCTAGGGGTGTCAGCATACCTGACTCGATTAATTCTTCAAAGTCACAGCAATTAAAACAGCATGGTACTGGCACAAACATAGATGCACGGGTTGGTAGACTAAACCCATGCAAGTACAACAACCTGATTTTTGATGAGCGTGCATTAAAGAAGACACCCTATCTCTTGCCTTACACAAAAACCAACTTCCTTTTTTTTTTTTTTGAGAAATGTAATCCTTTATTTTATAGTGGAAAAAAATTCTTGGTATTGCAGGTAGAACCTTAAAACCCATATATACTGACCCCATCCTCTACCAGTGAGCTCCACATCTTAATATAAAAACTGCTTCCCTCCCTTTTATGAAAAATAAATCTTTTTCTCACATAATATACCCTGGTTATGCTTTCTCCTCCCTCTGCTCTTTCCAGTTCCTTCCCACCTCCCCTCCCATCAGGATCCACCCCCTTTCTGCCTCTCATTAGTAAAAAATTAAAGGATGATTAATAAAATATAATAAGATAAAACAAAAACTAAGGCATCAGAATAGGACAAACAAACAGAGAGTCCTAGAGAAGACACAAGGAGCAGAGATCCACTCACGCGCATGCTCAAATGTCTCCTCAAAGCCCTAAACTGGAAGCCATAATATATATATACAACATACCTGTACAATAAAAAGAGAAAAGAAAAGAATTATAAATCAAATTAAAAATAGTAAGATAATTTTTAAAAATTCTTGGCGTAATATTACGTGACAAGCAACCTCAAAGATGCATTGAGTTTGTTTGCTGTTGGCATCTACTGCTGGGCATGAAGCCTACCTTTAAGAGTAGCTTATTTCCCCAGAGAGACTCCCTTGGTGGAAACAAATTTTTCACTTGCAAGTAGGTTATTAATTCTTCAATTATTAATTGCTTCTGGGTTAGGATGAGGGCATGTGTCCACATCTCCTTCCAGCTCTAGGACTCCATCTGGGGTAGACCCATGCAGGTCCTGTGTGTGCATGCTGCCTCGGTCTCCATGAATTCATATGTGTGCTCATCTTGTTAATGGAGAAGGCCTTGTTCTGCTGTCTTGTGTTTTCTTGGGTGTGGTTAACCTCTTCCAGTTGGAATTTTCCTTCTAGTGCCTTCCGTAGGACAAGGTTAGTATCTAGATATTGCTTAAATTTGGTTATATTGTGGAATGTCTTATTTTCTCCATCTGTTGTAATTGAAAGTTGTGCTGGGTATAGCAGTCTAGGCTGGCACCTGTGGTATCTGTCGAACATCTGTCCACTCCCTTGAGGCTTTTAGCATCTCCATTGAGAAGTCGGGTGTAATTCTAACGGGTCTATCTCCGTGTATTACTTAGTATCTTTCTTTTGCAGCTTTTAATGATTTGTGTTGGTTTTGTTGCTGTTGTTCTATTCTATATGTTGTTTATTATGTGACAAAGAAATTTTCTCTTCTTGCCCAGTCTATTTGGTGTTCTGGATGCTTCTTATACCTTAATAAGCATCTCCTTCTTCAGGCTAGAAAGTTTTTCTTCTAAGATTTTGTTGAAAATATTTTCTGTGCCTTTGACCTGAGTCTCCTTCCTCTGTTCCTATTATTCACAATTTTGTCTTTCATAGTGCCAGGAGTTTTTTAGGTTTAACATGTTCTTTCACTGAGGAATCCATTTCTTCTATCACATCTTCAATGCCTGAGATCTTCTGTTGACTCTTATATTCTGTTGGTGAAGCTGCCTCTATAGTTGCTGCTCAAGTTCCTAAATTTTCCATTTCCGGATTTCCCTTGGCTTGGGTTTTAATTGGCTCTATTTCCATTTTCGGATCTTGAACAGCGTATTTAATTCCTTGTACTGTTCATTTGTCTTTCCATAGATTTCTTTAAGGGGTTTGGTCACTTCCCCTGTAAGGACCTCTGTCGTATTCATAAAGCTATTTTAAGATCTTCGTCTTGTCTTCAGCTATGTTGAAATACTCAGGGCCTGCTGTGAGAGGGTTTCTGGGCACTAGTGGAGACATATTGTCCTGGCTGTTACTGATTGTTTTTACACTGATATCTAGGCATCTGTATTGGGAGAAATTTTAATTCTAGATGCCAATAACTGGTCTTGACTTTGCTCGGTGGGTGTACTATTCTTTGGTTTCTATTGCCTTCTCTGGTTCTTAGGAAAGTTTAGTGGCTGAATGTTTCTGGGTATGAAGTTCTTCTAGGATCCTGATATGTGTGGCCACTGGAGGCTCCATGTTAAAAAAAATAAATAAATAAAATAAGTATTGAGAGCTGACACTTAGAAATAGGGATGGGGGGGGTCCACAGGAGGGTAAAAATCATAGTTTTCCACCAGGGTCTGCTTAGTCTTTTGGGAATGAAGGCAGAGAATGTGGGAGGCCACAACAGGCAGTTTACTACAGAGCGAGAGATGAGACTGGGGGATGGATTTGGAGGAGAGGAGAGTGAGGAAGGTTGCTTTGCTGGCCTACTAGCTTCCCTGGCTGTCTTGGTTATTGAGTTCCCAGGGAATGCCTGTTGAAGTTGGGGGTTGGGATAAAGCTGTGAGTAGGGAGGAAGGTTGGATATCTGTCTAATCTGCTGGTGAGGGAGGCAGAGAAAGTGTCAGCCACAGTAGGTGGTCTGCTACAGAGCTGGGGGTGAGGTGAGGTTAGGGGGCTGGATTTGAAGCAGCAGAGGGAGAGGTGAAGATCTGCCCAAAATCAGCTTCTAATGGATCAATGACATAACGTAGGATCTAAAACTGTCAGGAGAAAATGTAGGTAAAACTTTTATAATCTAGATGTAGGCAAGAACTTTCTAATAAGACTCCAGTCACTTAGGAAGTAAAGTCAACTACTGAAAAATGGGACCTCATGAGCTTAAAACAAACTTCGGTACAGCAAAATGAACCATTATTCAAGTGAAGAGACTACTTACAGAATGGTAGGAAATCTTTATTAGTTAACTATCTGACAAAGCCTCAATATCTAGAATGTACAAATAACTCAATAAACTAAACCAGAAATTAAAAACCATAACTAATAAATTGACTACTGAAATGAACAGTTCTCAGAAGATGAAATGTAAATGGCCAATAAACATGTAAAAAAATCTTCAACTTTACCAGCCACCAGAGAAATGCAATTTAAAACAATACTGAGATCCCATCTCACCCCAATCAAAATGGCGGTGATCAGAACAAACACCAAATGCTGTGGAGGATTTGAGCAAAGGGAGCCCTGGTACACTGCTGGTGGGAGTATAAACCACCCACTACTGAAACCAGGATAGAAGTTTCTACAAAAACAAACAAACAAACAAAAGGTCTACCATACAATCTAGCCCTAGCAGTCCTGTATATTTATTTACTCAGTGAACTTCAAGTCAACACATCCTAGAAATGCCCCCCCACCCCCCCACCCCGTGTTTACTCTTGATAACAGCTTGTTTGTGGAACCTGCCCAGGTATCCAACAACATGAGTACACAAGAAGATGTGGTTCTTACACACACTGGGATGTTGTTCACCCATAAACAATGAAGCTAGGCCATCTGCAGGGAAACAGGGCCAACTGGAAACAAATGTATTAAGTGAATTTAAGCTGGTCTCTGAAAGGCAAATATATGTTTCTTCTCATTTGTGGCTCCTAGATTTTACATAAAATCGTGTGACAGGAGCGAAGTGAATCTGTCTAGGGTCTTTAGTAACTGTAAGAAAAAAGGCAGCAGGGCAACATGGCTGGATGTCCTTGATATACAATACGTGCTTGTATGGACAATGCTTTATAATCATACATTAAAACTTGTTTGAGTTACTGACTTGAGTTTCATTTTGCTTTTAAAGGATAACTAAATGTTAACTCAGGATTAGGAAAGAATTTCCAATGATTTCTGAAATGGTCCTAACCCACCTTTCTGTAATTTCGTATTACATATTTATATGGAGAGGCATTCTCGGAAACTGCAATTATAATATTGAAATATCAATCAACTCTGAAAAACACCAAGATGCTGTATATCTGCAGCATCAAATATTCAGGCAAGAATTAATTCTTAAATAATGGTGAGGGGGGGAAATTAATTCTTTATGTAAAGTAAATAAAAGAGCCGGAGAGGTAACTCGGCATATAAGATCACTGGCTGCTCTTCCAGAGGACCTGGGTTTGAGTCCCACCACCTACATTGAGCCTCACAACTGTCTGTAACTTTAGTGCAGGAGATCAGGCCATCTGACTCCCTCTTCAAGCCTGCATTGACATCCATACAGGCAAAACACCCAAAGGGACACACAAAATAACACCATTTAAATTTGTAAATAAATAAGAAAAGCGACCTCATTAGTTTGCAAAATCCCTTTTGTCTCTGAGAAATTATAAAATTATCTGTATACCAAAGAGTCATTTTAAAGTAAGTTACACCATGATTTACTACCAGTGAACACTTTATTTGTACATCTGTTTTACACACTTGTATATCTGGGCCCTCCTAAAAATTCCTCAAGTGAAAAGGAGTTGCAGGTGGAGGAAGTCTGAGAAACCCTGGCCTGGCAGGCACCCATGGCTTTTGTCCCCAACTGCATAATGTATTCAGTTCTTGTCAAACTTCCCCATCAAGTTCCTCCAGAGAATAGAACAGAATGAATGACTCCATGAATTCCAAGGGACAGCACCTGCCCTGCCAGCCACAAACTGTCTTCAAAGCCTGTTTGTCTTAAAAATTCTACCATATGATAGCCAGGTGTGGGGACAGCCCTATAAATCCTGCATTTCAGAGGCAGAGACAGAAGGAGAATTACAAGTCTGATACCAATACAGCGAGAGCTTGCTGGGGGGGGGGGGGGGGGGGGAGGGAGGGAGGCTGTGTACCTGGAAAGACAGCTCAGTCAGTAAAGTTCTTGCTACCCTGCACCAGGACCTGAGATTGATCCAAGCCCAGCTTGGTGCTGTAAGTGTACCTGTAACCCCAGCATTGAGGCAGGTGGATCCCTTAGCATTCATGTGCCTGTCAGCCAGACTAGCCCACTCATGAGAGACTCAGTGATCACACACACACACACACACACACACACACACACACACACACACACACACACACTCAAGGCATGCTATCAGAAGCCTGTTTGCTTTCATGTGAAAATATTTAAATTCCACAGGAAATATTTAAAGTACCATCAGCTGTGTTTGAGCAATGCTATCTGCTGATATGCTGTACTGCTGTGACTGAGAGAGCTCAAACCTTGATGGTTTAATACTTTACAAACTTCCATTAGCATGGAGTTCATGTGAGCATGGCTGGTAGGTTGGACAGCCCAGGCTCTCAGAAGTGATTCTACCCTCCTTTAGGACTTCTAAATGTTTCCACTCTATTGGCAGATGGGGGAAAGATCACTTCCTAATTCTTGGGCCCAGAACTGGCAGCATTCTTCCCACATTCCATGAGCAAGAATTTGTCACATGGCCCCACTGATGGGGGCGGAGAGAGTAGCTGGGACATACAGTCCCTGACCACCCACATGACTCTTCTTAAACATATGAGTAACTGTGAGTCTTTACCTCATGACTTGATTTTATGTCTCTAAATCCCCAAATTTGGGGGATAAATTAATCTTCCAGAGTTCCAAGCTTTACCCCACATTTCCCCTCCTTCCATGACATATGCTCCAGAAGGACATCCGCCGTACATTAGAAGCACAAAGATATAATCACTTTTCAGCACACCACAGTTTTTGCAGACTCAATGAGAACCAATTTTATTCCTTTCTCTCTCTACCATCTTCCTTCTCTCTCTCAATCCTGTTAGGTAGCATCAGGATTCCAAAAGTGGGCCCAACGCCATGTAATATTGTCAGGAAATGGCTGGCTGGCTGTCCACCAAGAGGCCTTCCAAAGTGGCATTATCTTAATGAATTTTTCACGGTTCACGGTCTGGCCAGGAGACTTACAGATCCAACAATTCAATCTTGTTAGTGTTCCAGGATTTGTCTGACTTAGGAAGGCTGCCTTATGTAAACTAAACTCAGAAAATACCCAAATTCACCAAAATATCAGTAGCTCTATTGACAAGTGGCACATGACTGTCAAGGAGCATCATCAATTATTCTACTCAGATTTTTTTTTCCCTCTCTGAAGAAAATTTGCTAAGAGGATGAAATTATAATCTAAAAGCTCCCTGATGAGTCTGGAGTCCAAGCATGGCTTGTTTAGCTGGATGATTTGAAAGCTTTAATGGCATCAGGCACTGGGGGCTGATGAGCCTACAGCCTTGGGAATACGCATCCTGCTTAGGGGGACAGGGCTGAGTCTTAACTCCACACTCATCAACATTCTTTCTGATTGACATTCTGCTTTGAGACTCATCAGCACCATCAATAGAGTTCCTGCCAGATCTAGACTCTGCCCCACATGGAGACTGGGCATAGAAACTTTGTCACATGTTTTTTCTTGTCCACTGTGCTAATCATGTAATTTGATCACGGGAGGAGAGGACAGGGACCAAGTTTTCTCTTCAACCTATATTCCAACTGGTGTCACGAAGAATGAAATGAAGAATTTATTTGGTGATCTTGGTAGGAAAGATTTGTAGGTCTTTAAGAGAGAGAAGCTGTCTTTTGCTGGAACCAAGGTGGACCTGTTAAGATGCCAGTAATTCTCCCATTCAAGGTAATAACCAAGAGCTTCTGGCACCAAGTGTATACTGAAGGATGAATCCCAGTCAACGCCAAGAACATGTGCCAAGCTCAGTTCTTACCAGTTTCAGTAAGAACTAGAGAGTAGATGGATCAGGCAAAGGTTAATAGCAATGGTACAAGAAACAGGCTTCAGAGTCTACTTGAATGAGGGTGATGGGGACTTAAGAAGACAGGGGTTCCTATGTTCTTTTACTGGGTATCAGATCTTTGTAACAAATGAGTGAGCTAGAGGCTGAGCTATCTGGAGAATCAACTATTTAACTGGGTTTTCTGCATCAATGGGCAGTGGAGACAGGGATACAGTGTAGAGAGCTAGGAAGAAGATATCAGACAGTCCTCTCACTCAGCCAGCCAACATGGAAGAAGAGTTGCTTTGTCACATCTCTAACAATAATTAAAAGCTCACACTCACTTCTGAGCCTTGGCACTGTCCTCTTAAATGAGAAATTTAACATCAGTGCCATCCTGAGTCATCTTGTGAAGACTGCCTATCAGAAAAGATGCTAAGGACAACAGTACTATGATCCCTTTATCTTCACATCCACTCATGTCCAACGCTGAAACAATCAGCTTATCATAAAGGGTTCAGTGACTTTTTAAAAACTTTTGCACATATGCGATATACACACACATATTTAAAACTGAGCATAACAGCCCAGCAACAAGTTTCCAGACAAAGAAAGAGATTGCCTAGAAACATCTCAATAGCTTCCCTGTGTCCCCTTCCCTCTCCACAAGAATAAACTGCTACCCTAACTTCAAACATGGTGACAGGTTAGATTTGTCTGCTTTAGGACTTGATGTAATGTGAGTCACACAATTGTTGGTACATCTTGTGTTACAGTCCTACACTGTGTGACTAGTCCATGGATGCATATGGTTGGTAGACAGTTGAGCTGATTCCTACTTTGATATTATGGAGAATGTTGCTATGGGAAGTCTTGTACACATCTTTGAGTACACATATATAAACTTTATATCTTACCCATTGCTGCATAACCAATTTTCACATGACTAAAAATAACATATATTTGTTATCTCACCTTTCCTATGGGTCAGTAGAACATCTTGGCCAAGTTTGCTGTAATGGATGGTTCTTTGCTTTTTTAACTTACTTTTTTCAGTTAAAGAATACGATTTATTTATTGATTTTAGTTTTAACTATAAGAATATATCTAGAAGGGGAAATATATCTATAGACATGTGAAATGAGCTTGCTAAACCAAGTTTATGCCATTTCTAAGGTTCTCTTTTTAAAACAGAATTAGTATATTTGTTCATTGTTAATTTTACTCATGTATACAATGTATTTGATTATATCCACCCCTCATTTTACCTTTCCTACTCTCCCAACACATCTCTCTCCTAACTTGATACCCACTTCTTTTTTCATATATATAATAACCCACTGAGCTCAATTAATGCTAGATGTATGTACATGGATGGAAGTCATCTGCTGGACCATGTATACCAGTAGCTATACATACTCCAAAAAAATGACTGTCCTTCATGAGCTCCTCCCAAATCCATGCTGGAATTTTGACTGGCTTGATCTTGTACAGATCTTGTGCAGGTGACCACAGCTACCATGAATTCATCAGTGCAACTGCTTTGTTACACCCAAAAGACAGCATTTAACAACACTCTTCTCCATCCTCTGGCTCTTAAATTCTTTCTGTTTTCTTCCAAGATGTTCCCTGATCCTTTAGAGGTGGGGAGTGTGGGGGTCTCATCTAGTCCCAAGCACTCAACTATTCTCTATTCTTTGTCAGGTTTCAAGTCAGTGTCGTTCATGAGGCAGAATTGCTGCATGAGCTGTGAGATTCAGGCCTCACCCTCCCCCCCCAACTGAAATTCTCTGCCTCACAATACTCATACTTCTCAGCTTCCCTCAGCAGGGCCAGTCCTTGTAATACAAAGTCATAAAAGTGTTGTATTATGTTTCTGGCTTGGACTTTCTGGCCTAGTCTCATGGTCCAGACTTTCAGACCCACAGTCTCATAGTCCCACAGAGACACACAGACACTTGTATTAAATGTACACTGATTGACCTGGGGCCCAGGCATATAACTTGCTCTTTACCCTCAAACTAACCCATGATTCTTATCCTGTTCAGCCCTGTGGCTCGGTACTTTTTCTCAGAGCAGCAGAGTTGTCTTCTGCATCTGTGGCATCTCTGGCTTCTCTTTGGCATCTGTGCTCTATTCTTCCTGTTCCCCAGAGTTTTCTTACTCTGGTAGCCCTGCCCACACTTCCTGTCTGCCTTTGGCCAATAAGCACTTTTTATTAAACCAGTAGGTGGGATAATTATATACAATGTAACAACGTAATCCCACTACATAAAAGGTCAACCATTGTTGCCAGTGACCATAGAGTGAGAGATACTGGTGACAGAATGCCATCTACATACTCATCCAAGTTCCCTGAAAGTTACCATTTATCCACCCAGGGAAGAGCTACAGAAATGGACTCTGAGTGGGTCCTGACCTAAAACCTAGCCCTAAAGTGGCGCTGGTGACCAGTGGCATGAGGGCTCTGCCAATAATTCCCTTTCACAAGGCTATAGTGGCCCTTGTTAAATTTTTAGTCATGACATTCCCGACATCTGCCTCTCACAAGTGCTAAGTTTCTTGACATCAAATTGAACACCTGCCCCAGATATAAAGGATGAGAGAGAGAGATGCCATGGATGCAGTGTATTTGGGGAAGCTCTATGACTTTCATTAATGTTTCTGCCTAATTATGTCTGGCAGGGTAGATGCCTGAAAGCCACCAAATAATGGTAATAACAGCCATGGGGTGGTAATGTGAGTAACTTCCTTGGATATAAAAAAGTTTTGAAAATGTTTTCAGTCAAGTTCTTAAGGGATGAGTGATTTGACTAAGCTCTGAAAAAAAAAAAAAAAAAAAAAACCCTCCTTCGGACATCTGTGAAATGTTGAGGCTAATTGGGGCTTCTGTTGCTGATTGTGAAGGAGTTTGGGGTTGCTGTTTCTCCTCCAGTGAATTCCAGCTCCTTTGCTGCACCCTCTTTCACCGGGGCTGTAAGTGTATCGAATGTAAAGAGTATTAAATGGAAGTGTGCTTTTGTGTAGAAGTCATTACTGTGAACACCTGTTCACTGTTGAGTTTAATTGGACTACAGCTGGTGCTGATTGTGCGTGTGGAGGGGACTGTTCCTCTCATGGAGGCGAACACTGTCAGTGGTAACAGTGGGGAAGTCACCGCTCTGAAGTTCAGCTCGCACGTGGTACAGTCAAGTACTCTACACCCTGTATGGTTAGCTGCCTCCGAGGGGCACCGTGGTAAAAGCAGACAGGGGAGAAGAAGAAAGGTATCGCTCTTTGCTATTTTGATCCCTCATCTCAGCTCCCATACAAAGAAGTTCAGGGAGATATGCTGCTGATGACAGATATAGAGGCATAATTATTTACAAAAAGAATGAAGAAATGGCAAGTTTTCCTAGAGCATTTCTTTAGCAATGTTAACTGTTCACCTATTTCCAGAATGGACCAAACATAAGGCAAGCACCAGCACTGTAGCTCAGATAATGGTAAATTAATATTACATTCCCAATTGAAGCATAGAAAGAAGAAGAAAAAAAAAAAAAGAATGTCTGAAGCCTTTAAAAATAAGTGTTTTTAAGAAGCCCAAGTTGTCGACTTAAAAAGAACAGATACTGACTACTTATTTCATTTAGATGTAATTCGCATTACTTATTCATTTAATATCAAAGTGCATTGAAAAATGAAGCACAGAATCCACTCTATAAAGGCTCTTCCTCCCCATGAATATTAATATAATTAGCTTCTAGAATTATGAGGATGAACCGAGTGTCCCAGGCACGGCACTAACTTAAAAAGCCATGAGTGTCCATGCCTAAGCAAACCTTTGAATTCTTGGCTTTTGGCAATGACCTGGGTTCACTCAATTGATTGAACAGGAATTGAGGGTATGGCCCATCTTTGGGAGAGCTGCTCATGAGGATGAATGAATGAGTCAGATGAATAATTTTATGTAGCACTGTTCCAAGGCTGAGGGTGTAGCCCAGAGATAGAGCATACACCTTGCATGTACAAGGCCCCTGTTTTGATGCCCAGCGTGATGGGGTTTAAGAGAGAGAGAGAGGGAAAAAAAAAAAAGGAACACACTGTACCAGGACTTACATCTTCTGTTGTTCCAATATCTGAACATTCCCACTGTCCACAGAATACAAAGGCCACTTCACTATTTATGCTTGGTAATCCGAAGGCTCTTGTTATGACATCCCAATCCAGGAGAGACACTAAAGCTGGGGCTTTCCCAAAAACCAGTGACAGGCTTGACATAAAAAACAAAGATTAAATTAAAAAGCACCCTTTCCTGATTTGAGTTCAGCAGCCTCTCCACGTAGTGACACCCTTGGTCCTTAGAGAGGCAGTCAACCTGAACTGCATGTAGACCCCTTAGAGCCCCAATCTAGCTTGCTTGTGTCTATCTGTGCGGTCTTGGGTGAAGTCACTCACTCCACCCCTGTGGATAGAAGCAGATGAAAAAAAAAATTTGCAAAATGCTTTGTCAACTGTGAAGAGCCTTACAAATATAGAGACACTTATGACTCAAGGGGCGGTTTTTCAGTCAAACTGAAAACAGATTTTTCTGCGTGAGAAACTGTGTTGCTGTGGGAGATTTAAGGGTGGGGAGCGTTTGCCCTTGTCTTGATTCTCTTTTGATTCCTTGTGATTAATGATTCCATTTAAACACACACCAAATGCAACTTCACTGGTGATCAATAGATGTTCCTCCCAAGCCATTTCTATTTCATCTTTCTGTTCCTTAACCAAATCTTACCATTGTGTCCTCTGAGGACACACATCTAAGCGCTTGCACACACACATGCACACAGGCACCCCCTCTATGTTGGGGCACAGATGGTAAGCAGTTTGACTTCATATAAATGAGGTCAGAGATACTTCCTCCTGCAATGGCATGGTCTTTGTAGAGCTAAATTAATCCCCCAGGACCCCCAGTAGGTGGAAAACATAATGTGCCCTTGATTAGATGGTAGAAGCAAATTAAAGCCCTTGGGGATTACGCTTTGGGAATAGAGGCCTAAGGACTTCACCTCTGTGCTCACCTCCTGTCCCCCACCCCCACCCCCCCAGCCACTTTGCTATTTGAAGACTGTGGCCTATACTGGATCAGGTATTTTGCTCTTAAATAATCAGGCACCATGGGGTCAAGCTATAAGCAGAAAAAAAAAAATTGATGTTCATATTCCTGAGTTAAGAAAGGGAACCACGCACAGTATATCTCCAAGCTGGAACTTACACTGTACTGTGTGTGGCAACTTGGACCTGGATTAGAATAGTTTGCTGTTCTGATGCCTCCCTGAGTGAAGTCAGAAACTTGGCTTGCTGTGAGCCATACAGAGGGGACACTGGTTTCTATGAGAGCAATGTAACAACATATTTGCCTTCTTTGGGTTTGGTATAAAAGGTTATGCCATTCTCTCCTCCCCCCCCCCAAAAAAAAATGTTCAAATATAGAAATAAACAAAAGCTGAGCCCGCTGAGAGCCCAAGACTACCACCACACAGTGGCGGCAATACCAAATGTGTGTGTCTGGCCTATTGAAGAGCCTAGGGAAAGAGATGCCAGATGTACAGGACTGAAGTCATGAGTCCCTGGGTGACACAGCTCAATCCACAGCAACTAAGCACACCTCAGTTTAGACCACGGGCTATCACATACCTAGCAGAATTCCTAGGGCCATTCATCTGACACTTGTGGGTTTGTATCTTCTTTGTCCTGAGGCCATGGTTGGCAGTTAACCCTGCCCATCTGCCCATGACATGCTCAAGCCACTCCCACAAAGTTGATCCAGTTCCCCTTCAGTTAGAGAGGGGAACATCTAGACATGTCCCTATCTTGGTGAGCAGGCTTCCTCAGACAGTCTCTCTCTCTCTCTCTCTCTCTCTCTCTCTCTCTCTCTCTCTCTCTCTCTCTCTCTCTCTCTCTCTCTCTCTCTCCCCCCCCCCCCCCCACCGGAGCAAGATCTTTGTAGTCTGGCTGCATGGCAGCAAGAGAATGGGTGGGCACTGAGCAAAGCCACGTGTTTCCCCTCTTCAGAGCTGCTTGGTTTCACTCAACTAATTGGGAACAGTGCTCCTGACACCAGAATAAGTTCTTACACTGTTCTGTAGCCCAGGGTACTCCACCTACAGGAGGGTCAGATTAGTTGAAGCAAAATCCAATCTGTCCTTTTGCTTGCTATTTGCAGCCTGCCCTGAACGTGCTAGCTTTGTCTGTGTCCTAAAGAAGGTACCATTTTATCAGCTTCCTGCTACAAGGTTTACATGATTTGGCCTTCTCCTGTTGCAGGAGGTCCATCAAGCCAGATTCCTACTCATCATTCTGACTCTTGCAGAGATGAAGGGAACTTGGTGGTCAGATCACCATGTGCATTCAGGAAATGATACTGGAAATACATGCTGGTGATTCTGGCCCAGAAAAACTGACCTAAGGTCCCTAGAATTTACATTTTCATTAAGTACTCTCCCCAAATGAATGAGGAACCTTATTTGGAGAAACTACGTTGAAAGCTGGGAATGACGCAAGGCTCGGGACCCATGTCTGGTACATCACTATTTCCTTGGTTCTAACACTCTGCTTGCTCACACCAGATGTCCAGGAAATACCTAATCTCAATGAATAATCCAATGATGACAAGAAAGGTATTCCAGTTTGCTGAAGGTGATATTGGATGCATCTCTCTGAAAACACCTAAGAATTAGTGGATAGAACAAAACAGTTCAGACCTTAGTATGAGTGATTCTATTTAGGGAGAGTATACACTAAAATCATGATAGAAAACAAAAATATGCTGCTTCATTAGAAAAACAACATAGAGAAGAGAGAATGGTGGTCCCACAGAAAACATGCAATAGAAGGATTCCAGGAATCCCTGGATGTGACCTCACCAAAGGGCACCAAAATGTGTGTCTGATCCAGGAGAACATGGCTGAAACCCATCTGCTCCCACAGAGCATGCGAGTGCATAGGCAAAGACTGGGCTTGTGCATGGAAGGCTTTGGGTGGTTAGTGGTTAATGCTCAGTTGGTTCTTTTTATGTGCAAAACAGCTCACATTCATAGAAACTAAATAAAAACAAATGATTCTGCTGCCACGTGGCTGGCCCAGAGCTCCTGGTAAACATCTGAAGAAAATGATGGGGAGAGGCAGAAAGTTGGGCTCAGAGCAAAAACATCTGAGACAAGAATTAGTTTTGACAGACAGAGGAAATCACTCACAGACCCCTGGGTAACTTCTCCAGTTTCTTCTTCTATGTTCCCCTTGGCAGCTCTGGGGCAACCTTGGGGTCCTATATCCCCAACTTCCATTCTATTTTGGATGGTCTCCATCAACCAAGGTCACCTTAGCCTGATCCCAGGATAGGAGCACAAATTCTGGTAGTACCTCTGCTCAGCCCTTGAAGAAATGGCCTTTCCCAGGAATGAAATGTGCAGGAGTGAGCTCCTAAGTCCTGAACTCTGCCCTGAACAATCTCTCCTTGTCTCAGTGGCTCTCCTACCACTTTCCTTTTAGAAGTTCTAAAGGGCATTTCTCCAAAACACTTCTTCCTCAGGAGTCTGTGGATTTAACAGGGTGATATCACTAGAGGCAATCTATCCATAGGATGTCTTGTAAGTGACACCAGGGGAGGGCTGGCAAGAATAGTACACGCAGGGAGAGAATCAGGAAGAGTGGAGAAAGTGGTTTCTAAAAGGCCGTGCAGTCACTTTCCGCCAAACAGCATTTAGCAGTAGCATATCTCCCAAAGCCCCGGAACGGCAGCCAAGACAACAGCATATTGAGGTACTGTGGCTTTGGCTGCTGATGCCTTCAAAAACAAACAAGAAAAAAAAAAAAGTAGCACCATCTCTATGCCCATGTCTGCTAACAACTCTAAGACTGTCCATCTGGGAGATGTGTACCGGGCTTTCTCTGTTAGAATGAGGGAACCAGCTGATATTTTAGCCTTACTTTCCTGGAGCCAATGAGGCAGCCCATGGACATTAGATACTCGAATGAATAGATGTGGACCTAGGCAGCCACCCGAGAGATAAAGTTGCACCACATGGCCAAAGTCCTCAACTTTACCCCCATACCTGTAGGGCACATTCTGGAAACATGCAGACTCTAGAACTGTGATGCAGAGGATTGTCTCCAATAGTGAAATGCTGCCTAGCTTTTAGATGCCCAGTGCCAAAGAATCCAATTGTAAATTGTTTAAAAGTCCTCCCATGGATTTACCAAGCCTTTTTTCATAGTTTTAGTAGTCAGAGGATTCTGAAAATTCACTTAGCCTAGTATAAATCTTGGAAGCATTGTCCTTTTTTTTTTTTTTAATTGAAGTAAAAATTCATATGATGAAAGTTTATCACTTAAAGTCTACAACCAAGCAGCATAGATGCATATCCACAGTGTGCAACACAAACCCACGTAGTCTCGAGGGTACTTCTATGACCCCAAAAGAGAGTCTTGTACTTCCTAATCTCTCAGCCTCTAGCCACACCAAATGGGTTTTACCTATTTGGGATGTTTGCTTCCTCTAAGTATAAAGAAGCAATAATGTGACCTTTTGAGTCTGGTATTTGAGGATATGAAGCATTATAAATAATATAAAGCAGGGCGTTGAGTCTGACAGGGTTGAGAGCCACTGCAAGCCGCATATTAGACATCTGCATCTGTGGGAATGAAATGGCACTGAAGAGTCGGGCAGGGTGGGGTATTTGTATTGCTCTGACAAAGCACTGTCACTTCTGTCCTCACAGCTCAAAGGTCATGGATGTGATGGCCTCAAATCCAGTCAGTATAGAATCACAGGTGGTAACATTTGTGGTGAAGGTCCTGGACAGTACAGAAAGGGGCTGAAGTTTCTGTTCAGATGTGGACATGTTCTCAGATGTCTTCTCCCAGATGGATATTTTCCACTGAATCCTCAGTAATAATCTCCCCACTAGGAGAAGGGGAGGGAGAGGAGATTGTCACAAATAATGAAACAGCAGAGAATTTTGAGAGGGTTTGCCTCCTTAGATTTCACTTGCAACAGTGAATTAGAAATGGGGAAAGAGAGCTGTCTGTAAAACAGTTGATGAAAATACTACTAAAAATAGCATACCACCCACAAAATTCATAATAGTGACTGCCTCTTGGGTGTGGAGAGAAAAAACTATCTTAAAAAATCACTTTCCCCATAATGTTTTATTTCTTTCATTAAAAAACTTCCAAAAAATAGACTAGCATGTTGATATGTAAATGCTAGAAAAGTGTGGCTGTGGATACGGACTGTACGGTCTCTATAAATGTCTATAATTTTTTTAAATTAAATATGTGTGTTTGGGGGCTGAAGAGATGTCTCAGTGGTTAAGAGCACTGGCTGCTCTTTGAGAAGACCTGCATTTGATTCCCAACACACACAATGGGGGCTCCAAGTCATCTGTGACTCCACTTCCAGGGGATCCGATGCCTTGAGGGAGACCAAACTACATGTGATGCACAGACATACACGCAAGCAAAACACCCACACACAGAAAAAAATTAATATAAAAAATAAAAAATTAAATATGTGTGTAGGCTCTTTAAATATCATAGAAGGAAAAAACTGAGCATTCTCATAGTTCTTTTTATTTTTAAGCCAAATGTGCCTCATCCAACCCAAAACAATAGGAATCACAAAGAAGAAATGGCAGGAGAGCAGGATGCTGGAGAGAGGGGAGAAGGGGGCAGGATGCTGGAGAGAGGGGAGGAGGGGGCAGGATGCTGGAGAGGGGGGAGGAGGTGCAGGATGCTGGAGAGAGGGGAGGAGGGGGCAGGATGCTGGAGAGAGGGGAGGAGGGGGCAGGATGCTGGAGAGAGGGGAGAAGGGGGCAGGATGCTGGAGAGGGGGGAGAAGGGGGCAGGATGCTGGAGAGGGGGGAGAAGGGGGCAGGATGCTGGAGAGGGGGGAGAAGGGGGCAGGATGCTGGAGAGGGGGGAGGAGGGGGCAGGATGCTGGAGAGGGGGGAGAAGGGGACAGGATGCTGGAGAGGGGGGAGGAGGGGGCAGGATGCTGGAGAGGGGGGAGGAGGGGGCAGGATGCTGGAGAGGGGGGAGGAGGGGGCAGGATGCTGGAGAGAGGGGGGAGGAGGGGGCAGGATGCTGGAGAGGGGGGAGGAGGGGGCAGGATTCTGGAGAGAGGGTAGGAGGGGGCAGGATGCTGGAGAGGGGCGAGGAGGGGGCAGGATGCTGGAGAGAGGGGGGAGGAGGGGGCAGGATGCTGGAGAGAGGGGGGAGGAGGGGGCAGGATGCTGGAGAGGGGCGAGGAGGGGGCAGGATGCTGGAGAGAGGGGGGAGGAGGGGGCAGGATGCTGGAGAGGGGGGAGGAGGGGGCAGGATTCTGGAGAGAGGGTAGGAGGGGGCAGGATGCTGGAGAGGGGGGAGGAGGTGCAGGATGCTGGAGAGGGGGGAGAAGGGGGCAGGATGCTGGAGAGGGGGGAGGAGGGGGCAGGATGCTGGAGAGAGGGGGGAGGAGGGGGCAGGATGCTGGAGAGGGGGGAGGAGGGGGCAGGATGCTGGAGAGAGGGGGGAGGAGGGGGCAGGGATGTTGGAGAAAGACCAAGTCAGAGCATTTTCCTTCAACTTCTTCTTACATTTGGAGAAAGATCCCAACAGTTCACCCCATACAGATGACAGACAGGTATTAATACCAGAGCCCCTTGCAAGGAAATTGTAGTTTATTGTGTTTATGGACATTTATTGTAGGTTTACCTTCTTTGCCTGCTATGGGTCAGCCGTTTCAATTAATCTTTTATACTCTCTGAATGGCATTCAGCGCTAAAAGAGTAACCCCAAGCTGGTCTTCAGTGCCCAGGTGAGCCCCAAATGAGGTAGCAGCTAAGAGTTGATGCCTAAGAGAGCCGAGCAATAAGACACTTACCCTAGATAAAAAGTGACCACAAAACTCTCTGCTTCTCTTCCCATCAAAGCGATGAAGTGCTTTTTCCTTTCCCCACATCTGAGCTGGCCTTGACCAATAGCGTTCAGAAGCATTAGTATTCTAGCACTTCCAGACAAGACCATAGAGGCTTATAGCTTTCACTAGGGCTCTCTGAGGGTTCCTGTAGTCGGGGGTTTTGTTTGTTTATTGTTTTTACTCTTTGATCTTTGGGGGCTGCCACCCAGCTCCCAAATAAATACATTGGAGACTTATTCTTACTTATAAATGTTCAGCCTTAGCTTGGCTTGTTTCTAGCCAGCTTTTTAAAAATTATCCCATCTACCTCTTGCTTCTGGGTTTTTATCTTTCTCTATTCTATATACCTTTCTTTACTTCTTACTCCATGGCTTGCTGTGGCGCTGGGTGACTGCCCCTAGATTCTTTCTCTCCTCTTTCTCTCTTCCCTCCTTCCACTCTTCTCTCTTTTCTTCCTTTTATCCTCTCTGCCTGCCAGCCCCACCTATTTCCTATTTCTTTCTCTTGCCTCGCTGTTGGCCGTCCAGCTCTTTATTAGATCAATCAGGAGTTTTAGGCAGGCAAGGTAACACAGCTTTACAAAGTTAAACAAATGCAACATAAAAGAATGTAACACAACTTTGCACCATTAAATAAATATTCCACAGCATAAATAGACATAACACATCTTAAAATAATATTCCACAACAGGTTCAACTTCAGAGAAGCCAGTACCTTCAAAAGATGCTATGATGTAGTAGGATTCAGGAGTTATTTAGGGAAGCCTAGAGTGTAGCTCCTGAGTATCAGGACCCCTACGGGGCATGCCCAGAATTAATTGAAATGCAGGGAACACTGACCTTCCTTCCTGTTTTGTTTGTGCATTGATCAGCAGTCCAGCATGGGGATAGCTCCACTCTCCAAGAATTGTCTTAAGGTTCAATTTGCATCGTGAGTGTTTATATACCCCTCAATAAATATTAATCCTTTATATGATATATTTCAAGTGAATATTTCTGCAATATCTGGTGCCCCTCCCCCCATATTGCACTACTCTATGATGACTGTCCTCTATGGAATGCAAGTTACGTAAGAAAATACATGGAGGTGAGTCAGTGACAACCAGCCCACGGGGCTCAAGCCGTTACAAGTTGGACTCCTGAGCAGAAATGAGGAAGCCTACACGGTACCTCACACGTATCATAACTCCAGCCCCAGGGGAATCTCGTCCCATCTTCTGATCTCTGAGGCATCAGGCATATATACGGTACACGTGCATGCATGCAGACAAAACACTCACACACAGAAAAATAAAATAAATCTTTCAAAATGGTTTGATTGCTGGTAGGCAGAGAGATAATTCACCAATTAAGAGTACTTGCTGCTCTTACAGAAAACTCAGCTTCAGTTCCCAGTACCACAAGGCAGCTCATGACTGTCCTAACTATAATTATAGAGTCCAACATCTCTTCCAGCCTCTGTGGGCATTGCACACATGTGATGCATAGACATGCACAGGCAAAACACCATACATAGAGTACCCAGCTATCATGGTTTAAAAAAAATCGTTTGGCCCTTTATTCTTAGAATTATGTGCCTGGAAAAACTCTCCAGACCCCTCATTTGACCCCAACAGAATGGCCTTTGTATGCCACCAAACAAGATTCTGAGTTAGGCATGCCCATGTCTGCTGGTCAAGTGCTTAAGGAATGCTTGAGCCTAATCCAAGCCGTTTCCCTTAGTTCAAACTGTCAAATCCACTGGAGCTGTGGTGGCAGCTCAGACATCTTTAAAGCAGCCCTTTAGGGCCAAGGCTCACATGTACTCTGTAGTCACATCCAAGCTGTGCTCAGCCTGGTCTAACAAGCCAGAGCTCCATTGAGGCTTCAGAGTGGTAAATTCATGCTCCAGGTTACAAGTGAGCAAAGGACCATTTTGTGTCCATGTTTCCCAGGCCAAGACTTAGTATGAGAAGTGTTCTTACCGCTACAGCCATTGAAGTTATCAATGGGGCAGTTTCATACAATTTGGGTTCATACATTCATACAATGAGATTGTTTTGTTGTTTCAAATTAGTCCTGGGTCTCACTTGTCACCCTCTCACCAGCCCCTCCCCTGTGTTAAGGCTTTGACAATGGGGTACAGTTTTACATTTATGTTCACTGAACTACTAATCCACTGAAACCAGAAACAATTGTGTTGACTCTTGGATCCAGCATCCAGAGGAGCTGCAGGCTAGCTGCTTCATCCTCAACTGCTCTTCTGTTTTTTCAGGCAAGAAGCAAATATGAATAAAAGTCCGTGGCATCTAAGTTCAACCACAAATACTATGTCTAGCAATTGCAGAAACCTACTCGCTAGGTTATTCTTACATCTCATTGGCCAAGACTAGGTCACCTAATCCCCAAGCCTGAGTAAATGAACCCTCCCAGGAAAGGAGAGGTTTTTAACGAGGTACACAGTAATCCTGAACAAAACAGAGCCATTACATAAGAAAGAGGGGCAGACACGAGCTAGACCTACTGTGATGCCTGATACTAAATAAAATGAAAAGACTGGGCCTGTTTTCATCATTGAGAAAGAAACAAGGAACTAAAAATATGCGTGAGACATGCTTAGCCACAAGTCAAGACAGGGACCTCCTTTTATTTATACAATATTCTATTGAGAAACTTGTGCTCGGCTGGCCATTGGAGGTATGGAGTTGCTCTAAGGGCCCTTTTTAAAGAAATCACTCTGCTGTCAGAAATTGAGCACAGCCCCTCATCCTGTGGGCTCCTTCATGAAACAGACCACATTCCCCCTCTTTTATTTGCCTGTGTTGTGTTGCAAATTAAGTTTTAAAAGGCATTGTTTTTTTTCCAAAAGAAAATTTAAAGGCTACAGCATCCACATCTACCACCCAGGATAATGACCATAGCTGCTGTCATCCCAAGAGGCCTTAATGACAGTGTTCGATGGGTGTGTGGACAGCTGAATCTTCCTTCAAAGTTGTCCCTGTGAATGGGCTTCAAGATGTTTTGACTATTATCTGTTACAAAGAAATGCTCTATTAATTGTATATTGTCATAGCTTTTACCCCAATGTAACTGTTAACCCAACAAAGCATTTTCTGCCTGGGAGAAGGGGGCGGGAACACAGCCTGATTTTTTTTTTTTTTCCCCATTGGATAAGTGTTCTCTTTACGACCCACTCAGTTCTGCTCCGGAAGTTTTCTTGCAGAAAATCAAATGGAGGGGTTCAGTTCAAGAGAAGGAAGGACAGTGCTCACTTCAACACCTTTTGGTGCCCTGAAATGACCAGAGGACATCTCTCCACTCCATTGTTGGAGACGTAGGGACCCTGAAGCCACCCACAGCTCTGTGGTGGCACCTGATTGCTTCCAGTTCTCCCTGTGGCTCTCCTCACAGATGCCGGAGAAGGTGTTGTTTAGGACCCTGGAGAAGTCGGGTTAGCAAAGTGGTCAGAGAGGTGAAGGGCAAGGAGCAATGTTCACAATTTTTCTCTAGAGGGATATGAACTATTACTTAACTCTGGGGAAAGGCAATGGTATAAATATTGTGCTATTTTTTTGAAAGAATTTTACTCCAACTTGGATAAATTCAGGGCACTGAATCCATCATACCCCTGATCCATTCTCTACATCTTAAGGATTGATCATTTTACAGATCAACCCTGTCCTCCTTTTCCGTTCCTGAAGGCTTCTTTTGCCTACAAGATAAAGCCCATGAATGCCCATTTGTCATATGATCTCTTCACTAACAGTACCAACCTTATTTTCCAGCTCTCTCTTCTGCCCTAACCCTCCAATCTCACTCTGCTGCAGTAATGGTTGATTCACAGCAGGCTACTCACTGTTTCCAGTGTACTTCACCCCTTCACAGCTGGGCTTACAGTGTCCCATCTTCCAAGAGTATCATTTCTTCCATCTTAACTAATAAACTCTTGCTACTCCTTCGGAACCCAATTCTAAAGTGGGACCCTATTATTTCCTCAGGCAAAATGCTTCCTGCCTCCCCCTGGATCCATTCCCTTTGCTCCTACCTAAGTTTTAGCCCTGATCACACTGTACCAACCACATGTATACGTCTTCTCTGCAGCTGGGATACTGTCAGCAGGAACTGTCTCTCACTGGATGCAATAATTTTAGCAACCAGTCCAGGTGGAAGAAAGACAGACAGGTGAACATGGTAGCACATTTCTGTTATACTAGCCCTCAGGATGCTGAAGCAAGAGGATTTGGAGTCTAGTCGAGCGTGAGCTATACAGTGAAACCCTATCTCCAAAGAGAGAGGGGAGATTACAGTAGAGTGTGTTGGGGGATGGGAAAAGAATGGATAGACAGATTGAAGGATAGAAGTCAAGATAAATGGATGAATAGATTGAGAGATAGCCATAGATGATAGATAGATGATGGATAGATAGATAGATAGATAGAAGATAGATAAATAGATAGATAGAATATAGATTGAAAATAGATAGATAGAAGATAGATTGAAGATAGATAGATAGATAGATAGATAGGTAGGTAGGTAGATAGATAGATAGATAGATAGATAGATAGATAGATAGATAGATAGATTAGATAGATAGATAGACAGAGAGTTTGCATTCCATGGTTTCTAGGAATATTAAAGAAAACTCCCAACTCTGTGAGCAGAAAGAAGCCTGTAGCGAAGAATCACTGATCTGAGACTCTCTTGATCCCAGCCCTAGTAGCTTCAAGGTCCCAGTGTCCCTATTTAATAAATAAAGAAGGCATTTTCTGCTCCAATGGTCTGAGTCAGTGATAATCTAAGCCGTTGACACTAGAACCTTCTACAAAAATGCAAATGTTGCACATCAGCATCACATCTCTACGTCCTCTCTGCAGTAGTAAGTGATGGTCTTCTCAGCAGGCATCCTTGCTTACTGGCTGCTGGACTCCCAGCAATCAGTATAGGAAGAAGAAAAATAAAGAGCTAGGCATGGTGGCAAATTTGTTCTGTCCAGAAAGGTAAGTGTCCAACATTAGTCAAGTGTCAACTATTATATATTTGACTAGCCACCTGAGAAACTGAATTTGTAATTGTGTTTAACAACAATTAATTTTAGTTGTTACTTAAGTAGCCACATGTGGCCAGTGGCTACTCTATTAAATAGTGCAGATGTAAACCATCATCTGTAAACTCCATATTGCACACCAGTGTACAGATACCTAACATTTACTAGGAGGCTTGGACTCCTTTTTGTCTGGGTAATAAAGGAAATATCAGTGTATGTGTCTTTATCAATAGCACATAACTCCTCCACTGACTCTGGTCCAGTAGCCTATGTCCCCAACATGGTCTTAATTTGCACAGAAGGATGAAAGTCGGCCTGGAGATGTTCAGCCAAGACAAGATCTACTGATATATCTTAAAGTATGGCCTGATACATCTTCAGTTCCTGAAGTTCCTATCTTCCAAGTTATCAGTCTGTTAGGGCAAAGTAGTCTCTTGGTCACCATACAATTCCCTTGATATCCAAAACCATATTCAGCACTTACCAAGTCCTCGTTTAAACTGGTTGAATGAATCTGCCAGAATCACCAGTGGAGAGGAGAATTCTAGTTGCAGGCTTGTACTCTCATGACCAATGACTTCACTCCAAAACATCTCTCTGGCCATTCAAGATGGCTAATTATAAAACTTCAGTATTCAACAGTGGGCAAGTTGTCTGAGCCTAAATATTTAGTTATTTACTCAGGACCATGCATATAGAACATATAACATAATGTCTTCTGTGCGACTATGCTCTTGTACACTGTAAATATTGGTCACTTCTATTGGTTTAATAAAATGCTGACTGGATAAGAAGCTAGACAGGAAGTAGAGGTTTGGCAGACTAGTAGAATTCTGGGAAACGGAAGAGCAGAGGAGCAGATGGCAGTGAGACACAGAGGAAGTGGGATAAGATGCTGCACTGAGCAAAGGTACCAAGCCACGTGGCTAAGCATAAGTAGAAATATGAGTTAACTTAAAGAGTTAGATAGGAATATGCCTGCGCCATGAACCAAACAGCTTATAATTAACATAAGCCTTTGTGTGATTCTTTGGGACTAAGGGTCCAGACCTTGGAGGTAGGCCAGGTCAGAAACTTGCAACTACAAATGTCCCTTTCTTTCAAAAATAAAAAAGAAAAAAAAAAAAAGCCAACACTTAGTAACAAACAGAAATAGGCAACCAGTTTCTAATCCTGAAAGCCATAGACACCAGTAGACAGATATACAGAAGCATGCCCTCTTTCCTCATTTAGGATAGTTTAAAGATCAATGGATTTGTGTTGGACATTGATTTGCACCACTGAGAATCCCCTTAGCGAAGAATTTATTGCTAGAAACGCTATTAAGTAGTTTCCAATTACCGGAAATTTCAGGAATGCAGTAGCCTGGCCAGCACATCCCAGTTTTGTATAACCCTGAAAAGTCACCTTAGCTCCAAGAGTTCAGCTGAGGCTGACCTTTGGTCTACACCTCAGTTCAAGTTCCTCCTTTGTCTCTTTGCCACACTCCCTTCCCTCCCCAAGGGCTTCCTCACAGCGAGCCTATCTGCTGAACACAGCCTCACAGCCAGCTTCCTGGGGAACTCAGTTGCAAGATGGCACAGAAAGTAGGGGAAGTTGATGGAATCTCAGAGCTGTGGCACTTCCTTCTGGCAGGAATGAGACTGAATGACCCACTAGTCCCTGGCAAAATAGTCCAGTCCGGTCATTAAAACAGCTGCTGGTAAGATTCTAGGATGTGTCTTAGATGGTAGTCCAGTGGTCAAGCATTTGAGGAAATATTGCTGCACCAGGAATTATAAAGAATGTGAAATAGCTGTTACTCAGCTTCACTAATACTCTTGGTGGGAGGAAGGGCTGAGAAGATTACAACGAACTAAGAGCTAGTGTGGAAGCCACGGCTTTCTGAGAGCGTGTGAAGAGAGAGGCCTTCATCTCCTGCATTGAGAGATCAAAGGAAACGAAGACAAGGGGCCAAGACACTGCTATCAGAAGAGCTAAGCCCAAAGTTTAAACTCCTAAATAAGAAATATCTACCTCCATATGGTCAGTGCTAGGCTCAAAGAAAAATAAGACCTTGACCTGAGAGCTAGAAATAGCTGAGTTCATCTCCTCCACACCAAACTTCCGGGACCTACAGAAGTGATCCACCCCCGCTGTGAAGAACTAACGTTCTGCTTCTGACTGAAACCTATGAGAATTCCCTCACAAGGCCCCAAAGGTCCCACACAAGATCTTCCACCATGTTCCTTCTTGGTGAATGATCCTGTAACCAGGATTGGTTAAATTTTAATACAATTCAGGCCAGGGCAGATTATATCTGCTAGAAGAGAAGCACAATTGTATCGTGAAGAGTCTCTAAGAGCTAGCCAGCAAACACTTGCAGAAATAGCTAGGCGCACACCCAATTATATTTTGAAGATGTTCAATTAGTGAACTGGAATAATTCTCCCAGGATAAAGAATGCGACACCATGACAAGAACCCTAGCAGGTGGCATAAGCTCACATCGAGGTGGTTCCTCAAAGAATGGAAAAGGCAATGTGCCTGCTAATCAAGACGGAAATACCAGTGTCCCCATGTTTGGTGGCGGAAGAAGAGATTAAAATATCCAGCAAGTAGGAGCTTGGAAGACAGTACGGAGAATAAGAGCATTTGCCATGCAAGCGTGAGAATATGAATTTTAATCCCCAGCACCCACATAAAAAGCCACAAATGGCTGCATACCCACACATTCAGGCTTGCTGGCCACCAACCCATTTCAGGAAAACAAGGTAGAAAACGATAGCACAGGACACTTGATGCCGTCCTCTGGCTTATGTGCACTGGTGCCTACATGCTTATATCCACATGCGTGCATATACCTACCATCTACACACACAATAAACAAACCTAACATAGAGATACTATAATAGACATACAAAAGGAAGCCAGGAAAAAATAAAAAAAGATTAGGTTCTCAGATGTGCTGGTAGGGACAGTAGTGTCACCTAAGTATAAACAGCAGCTCTCCTAGGCCAAGGCTGACAGCAGGAAAGTCATTGTAGATCCAGCCTCCCTGGTGAAATGGTATTTGGGACAAGTTGTCAACTCAGCCCCACCAGGAGCTAAGTAGCTTCTGTTAGTGTCGTGGGTGACAAGATCACACAGGAAGGACCCAGAGCTTTGACCTGCAAAGACATGATGTGGCTGGTTCACAGAACATGAAGAAACTAGGTGGGGAAATAGGCAGGCAGGCAGCATGGCTACCATTTCGTTGGGGCCAACTGAAGAAATTATAGGTGGATAATTACATGGACATCCAGACAAATGGGTCCAATATACCCCTTGCCTGTTTTTTATGATCAGAGCCCACAAGTAACAGAGAGGTCAGCTCCCCAGGAGAAAGGCTTGTGCAATAATGCAATAAATATACACCTTTTAATTTTTATTTGTTTGAAGGATACAGCCTCTCTATGTAGTCCAGGCTGACTTCAAAGTCACAATGCTACAGCTGCGCTGTTGCTGGTAGGGTGACGACCAAGTGTCACTGAAGCCTTGAAGTGGTAGTGCAACCCTGGAGGTTACTTTTATATTGTTTAAAGTTTTTTGAGCATACATGATTTTGGTTTTAGAAAGCTTTGAGTAGATTGGAAGTAACTTCATTGTGAATGTCTATCTTTGTAAACTGAATGTATGGGATCTAAATATAGATAAGATGTTGACATCTGAATTGGAATTTACCATAAATATGAATGCTTACTATTACTTCCCAAATTATAAAATACATCAATAATATTTTATAGTGTTTTTGTTTTTTTTTTTTAGGACACGGTTTCTCTGTTTAGCCCTGGCTCTTCTGGAACTCACTGTAGAGCACACTGGCCTCAAAGTCACAGAGATCCTCCTGAGAGCTTGGAATAAAGGCATGCACCACCGCCGCCCAGCTATTTTATACTATCACATATTAAAATACTGTAATAGAAGTGAGTATGGTGATTCCAACTACCTGGGGTCAGAAATCACTTGAACTCAGGAGTCTGATACTAAACCTTGTCTCTAGAACAAGAAAAATTAAAGAAATATTTGGCAGATTGAGTTACATAAAATATACCATTAAAATCAAATTCCTGTCTCTTCCCTTTTTTAATGTGGCTATTCAACGTCCTTGATTAAGTACGCAGGGCACATTATGTGAGCTGTGGAAAGCCTAAGTTTAAAGAATGGGCGATAGTGGTCCAGTCATGTCTCTAGTTAATTCCTTACTAGTCTGGCCCTTGAAAAACCAAAATATTGACCCAAAAGATTAACTATAGACACACATACACATGCATACACACATACACACACGCACACACACAAACACACATATACATATGCACAAATATACACACGCACACACACATACACACACACACACAAACACACACACACACATGCAGAATCCATAGATAGGCCACCATGACAAACCTGATTTCTTCCCTAAAGCAGATTACAAATTTCTTAGGCCCATGGTACGTGGGCCTTGATTTGACAAGTGTGTTCTCCAAGAGGACCCCAAGGCACTTGGCATTCACATGGCACAGATAACAGGCAATTACAGTTTTGCTGTAGTGGACTCAAACTCCCACGCATCCTCTCTACCCTCATAGTTTTGGTGAAGTCATCTCACCCAGGCTTACATTATTTCCCATATGTAAAATATGATTAATTATATCCCCTTCACAGTAGGTATGAAGGCCAGCAAAAGCTAATAGGTGTCAAGGGTTTATGTTAGGCAGCCATTCTATTAACCACAGGTCTGTCTTTCCCTTGGTGGTCCAGGAAGAAACTTGGCAGATAAGATATGCTAAGTACCAGCACAAGAGTAAACAGGATGCTCCTTCCCATCAGTTATGATGCATGGCGAATATGGCAAAGGCTGGCTCTCTGCCTGTCTCCATGGTGTGTATGATGCAGTTGGCACTGTGGTCAGAATTAGATAATAGAAATACAGTTGTTGTTTTTTTTTTTTTAATGAATGGTAAAAACCCCAATTTCAGAGATTCTGAGATTTTAAGTTTTAACTTACACTCAATTCAGTAATTGGATTTAATATTTTCAGAAGAATTTGTCTAGAGTATTTTACCAGTTCAAGAGCGACAGATGACAGCTTCTAAGGAAGAGTCGGAGTTCTTTAAGGATGTGGCCCTTACTACACCGACCTCACTCTAGGGATTGTCCACACCCATGAGTATATGAGCAGTACAAATTGAACTTACTGGATTATTTAAAACACAAAAATATTTTTAGAAAGGACAAAAAGCTAGATAAGGATGGAGTGCAGGGGTGTGAATCTGGAAGGAGTTGGGGGGTGAGTGGGAGATAAATGTAGTCAAAATAAATTGTGTGGATATGTGAAATTCTCAAAGAATTAACCAAACATTATTTTGGCATTACCTGAGGCAATTCTGACATGCACCCAGAGCTGAGAGCAACTAATCTACTGGTCATCTTGTCCTATGTATCATCTTCCCGTTCAGATGCCTTTCTAATTAAAATTGAGTGCCCATCAGCTCCAGATCATGAATAGTGAGATTATAGTTTCCAGTATGTTCTCTGGGGTCCCTGATAAGAAAAGGGGCGCTCCAGATAGAATTGGGACCTTGTTATTGGTGCTACTTTAAGTTTAAAGTGGACATTAGGAGACAGACTTCTCTCCCCTGTATTCTGCCTCCCTCAGTCCTGGATTTATTACTCTGAGGGTGTCATGAGATCGGGGACCTAAAGATGGTTGGGAAGCATATTGATGTGGAGGCCCTGCTCAGTCAGGTGTGAACTTCTGAGTGATGCTGTTCACTGCTAACTCCAGCAACCCCAGCGTCAGCATACTTGTAACACATTTCAAAACTGGGTCAGGAGGCCAGGAGCTGATGATGGGTTTTCTATTTATTTATATATTTCTTTTGCTTACTAGCAGATTTGAGATTTGTAGGGTTCTGAGGCAGCTGCTGTCAAATTGTTGGTTACAAAGACAACTGAAAGCACATTCTGCAAGTGACATTCTGTCTGGTCAGTTCTTACCCCTACCTCATCCTACAAACTCACCTCTCACAACATGGAAAACTGAGGAAGAAGGGGTTGTGACAGAGGGGTGTTGGTCACTGATGCTGGCAATAGCCTGCCTGTGTGCCAGACAGCACGTCACCAATCCATTCCAGGCTAATTGTTCAGCTGAGCTGTTACTTCACCTGGGCATGGCCAGGTGCTCTCTGGCCTGGTTGACAATCTATATTCCGTCTCTCAAGCCAAGTCTCCCCAGATATGTCCATACGCAGAGCTCAAGAAGAACGTGACCTTCAAAAACAGAGGCTAACTTCAAGCTGTTAGTTTATGGTTAGATATGGCTACACACACACACACACACACACACACACACACACACACACACACACACACACACACTGGGGAAATGATTGTTATTTCCAACCTCCATCGTTACACTGAGAGTAGAAAAAATAAACTATCTCTAAAATCCAAAACTATTAGCATTGAAAGGTCCTGGAAAAGGCCTGGGCCGTTTATAGCATGCTATTCATGTTTTCCCTGACTTTCTGTTTGTGAAATTGGTGGCCAGGAGAGAAATGAATAGGCTCAGGAGAGTAAGCTGCCCGCACTCCCCTACCTCCCACCCCTACAATGATCTGTTTAGAGCTGCTGAGTATCAAAACAGAACAAATAGAGACTGTGGACAAAATCAAAAATAGAATGCACACAAGACCTGTTTTTGATCCTCATATGCAACCATGTGTGTACGCATGCACGCCACACATACACACACGTGTGCACATGTATACACACACACATACACGCACGCGCGCACATACACACACACACACTACACACACACAGAGTCTCCTCTAATCTCGGAACAATGTGCTGGCCTGTGGGAGATTATGTTGTTACAATGTAAATAATTGTCCTACCCACTGGTTTAATAAAAAGCACTGATTGTCAGGCAGGCAGGAAATGTGGGCAGGGCTACCAAACTAAGAAAACTCTGAGAACAGGAAGCACAGAGCAGAATGCCAGAGAGAAGCCGGAAGAAGCAAAGGACAACTATACTGCTCTAAGAAAAGGTACCGAGCCTCATGGCTGAACAAGAGTCATGGATTAGTTTAAGGGGTGAAGAGCTAGCAAGTTATATGCCTGGGCCTTAGGCCAATCAGCCTAAAACTACTGAAAGCATCTGTGTGTCTCTGAGGGTCTGTGAGTCTGCGGGTCTAAACCTTGAGGTTAGGCCCGAAAGTCAGGGACAGAAACCTCCTACTGCACTGGCCCTCCCCCAGAGAGCATATATTTTGTGTGACAATCGTGTAAAGAGCCATTGTAAATGGATCAAGGTTGGGTTCAAAAGTTAAACCTAATACACATCTGTGTGTCCTGAGAAAATTAACCATGCTTTCTTATCTGTGAAATTGAGGTTGACACCTGCCTTTTAAAGGGTGGGTAAACTTGTCATGAAGCCTATCACTTCTTACAACATAAAAATAAGAGGCAGAGGAGACCGCACAGTGGTTAACCAGCACTTGCTGCTCTTTCGGGGGACCCAGGTTTGATCCCCAGCACCCACACGGTGGCTCACAACTAGCTATAACTTTCTTTATGGACTGCATGAGCACTACATGTGGTGTACATATATACACACAGACAAACTCTCGTACACATAAAATTAAAATAATTACTTTTAAAAATAAAATAAATTTCTGAATAGCCGAGCAAATTAGAGAAGAAAATGCTTGCATATAAGACAACTTATCACATTAACAAATTATATAAGAAAGACATATGATTGCCTACACAGACAAAATATCTTAACAAGACTTGACATCATTCACAGCAAAAATGTACAAAGTAAAAAGAAAAGTGGATTTCTGTTGCAATGAGGTTTCTTGGTCCCGGGCGGCCAGAGGCCCAGACCCTGCCACGCCAGACCTCTTAGCCACCTGCCGCTGCTGCTCAGGCCCCCAGAAATGACTCAGATGCTTATATTAACTTCATGCTGTTTGGCCTATGGCTCAGGCACATTGCTAGCTTGCTCTTACATCTTAAATCAACCCATTTCTATTAATCTGTCTGCCACATGGCCCGTGGCTCACCTGTGCTCCTTACATGTTGCTCTTTTGGGCTTCAGCTCGATCTGCCTGACTCTGCCCTGCTTCTCCTACCTATGCTCTGATTTCTCTTCCTAAATCTCTCTGATTTCTCTATGGTGCCTGTCATGGGCCAAAACAGCTCCTTTATTTAAAGATTGATATTCACAGCATACAGAAATGCATTTCCACATCACCATTTCCATATCAGATTTCTGTGATTGGCAAAAAAATATAACATAACAAACACCAAGTTTATTTAAAAGTAAAGTGATAATTACAATGTTTCCATGTTTACTCAAAACAGAATTAAAAGTTCCTGCCAGAGCACTAAGGCAAGAAAAAAACAAATACATACTCAGTGAGAATTTGTTATCAAAGTTCAGAAATGAATAAATTAAACTGTCAATCATTACTGGCAGTTAACATAACTGTCGACCTAAAGACTCAGCAGATTTTATATGAAGATAATTACTGTATGTTTATTACAATATTTTTATTATTTATTAAAATTGTTAAAGCAAGAACACTTAGCAAGGCCATTAAAGACTAATCAAAATGTGAAAATTCTATTTCTAAATAACCAATGACAGAATTTAAGTTTTAAATGCCACTTGGTATAGCATAGGTCTAGCATGTGTGTTGGCGCTCTGCACCTCAGCTTGGCATGACCAGAAGGTTCTGGAACCTTTAAGAGAAAAGCCAGTAAGACAGTATTTTAACTGGTAAGTCCTTTTCCCATAGTTTTTGGCTCATAGCCAAGAAATGAGGACCCTCACTTTTAGTCTTCCATCATGACACACTGCCTTACCACAGAGCCAAAGCAACGAGCCAGAGAACTCTGATCTGAGACCCCCAGATCCGTTGGCTGGAGCATCTCAGTCATTTTATTACAGTAAAGGAAACCATTTAAAATAGAACCAAGGGGCCTAGAGAGATGCTTGGCGGTTAAGAGCACTGGCCGCTCTTACAGAGGACCCAAGTTCAGTACCAAGCAGGACATGGCAGCTCTCAATCACCTGAAACTGTAGTTCCAGGGAATCCAATGCCCTCTTCCGACCTCCGTTGGCACCAAGAACACATACAACACACAGATGTTCATGCAGGCAAAATTTCCACACACATAAAATAATAAAATAAAATTCAAAAGTACACTGCATGCGTGTGTGAAAGTCTCACACAGTACTCGTTAAATAGCGTGTATTTAAAAGAATTTAAGGAAATAATCGAGGATGCTCACTAGGACATACACTGAATATATACGTGGCAACATAGTGAATTACTGACCGAGGTTATGAAAGAAAATCTGCATCACCAATGGGGGGGGGGGGTTACAGAATGACAACAGAAACTCTGAAACCATTGGTGGCGATACTGTGATGACAGACCTCTTTAATGATGTACATAGACACTTGCACAACCATTTTTCATCATGTGTATATGTGTATATGCATGATCCTGTGTGTGTGTGTGTGTGTGTGTATGTATGTGTATGTGTGTGGGGATGTGTCTGGGTGTATTATGTGTGTGGGTGTGTATATATGTGTGGATGTACAGGGGTGTATATGTGAGTGTGTGTGCCTGTGTGTCGTGTGTGTGCATGTGCGTATATGTGTATGCATGTGTGTATGTGTGTGTATGTGTGTGTATGACTGTGTGTGTGCATGTGTATATGTGTATGCATGTGTGTGTATGTGTGTGTGCATGTGTGTATGTATGTGTGTTCATGCGTGTGTATGTATGTGTGTGTGCGTGTGTGTGTATGTGTGTGTGTATATATATGTGTGTATGTGTGTGTGTATGTGTGTATATATGTGTGTGTGCATGTGTGTGTCTAGATGTGTGTGTGCCTGCAAGCATGTGCGTGTGTGTATCTAGGTGTGTGTGTGCCTGCAAGCATGTACAAGTGTGTTTGTGTATATGTGTGCGTTTGTCCATGCACAAGCACATGTACATGTGTGTGTGTGTGTGTGTGTGTGTGTGTGTGTGTGTGTGTGTGTGTGTATGAAGAGCCGAGGATAACATTGGAAATCCTCCAATTTATTCACTGAAGCAGTGTCTTTCACCTGAAGTCAGAGATCAGCTGGGCCAGCTTGCCCCCAAACAAAGCCTGTACTGCCTCACACTAGCCATCTGGCATTTAACTAAGTTCTGGGGATCTGAACTCTGGTCCTCAGGCTTGCATAGCAAGCACTGTAACCACTGAGCCATCTCCTACCCTACCCCACCCCAAATATTTTAAAGTTAGTGAAACTGGTTTTAGAACAGAACAAACTTTTTAATACTTATAAAGTCTAGCCAACCTGTGTCTACAAGGCATCTGTGTGTTGCACGAATAAAGGAAACTCGGGGCCAGATCTCTGGGAAAGTCAGAGATATCATAGAGAGAGGAAACACCACAGTCAGATCTCACCCAACTATCTTCCAGCTTCCTCAGCCTGGCTCCTCCTGGCTTCTTCCAGCTCTCTGTCTTTCTATGCCTGTCTTAAATACTCTCTTCACTCAGTTAAGGCATGGCCCCACCACTTCCTGCATGGGAGCCTGGAACTCCTTCTGTAAACTAAAATGACCTCGAACTCAGTTTGGATTAAAGGTGTGAATCACCACTCTCTGATCCTCCTAGACTGACTGTGGTTAGATCCCTCTGATATCTCCATGTTTTATTATAACCCCACGTAACCCCTTTTATGTCAAATTAAAAAAAAAAAGGTTATAGCTAACATAAGAAAAACCATATACAATAGATACAATAATTATATACAATATCTACAAACAATAAATGAGTAATGTCCTGTCCATTAACAATTGACAATTCAAAGAAAATATTTCATTAATTATCCTATTTTGATGAGTCCAAAGGATTATACCTAATTCACTTTCTTTCTAACTTGTATTACTAGCTAAAAACTATTATTCTGATGTCTCTTAAACTTGTACACTTTAACTTCAAAGTTTCTTTTCTAAAACTGTCACTAGAAAACTATAACTATAACTATTTCATCTTCAACTACCTCAGAGACCCAAGAAGGAAATAATATTTATCTAAGTAAACAGGAATCACAAGCAACTTCCAAAATCTAGAGACAGAGATGACACCTATCTGCCTGGACAGTCACCCAAAATTCCTTTATAATGTTGGGGCATCCATCTTCAGCCTACAGGCCCAGAGTCTCTTCTCATTTCAGTGAAGCAGGAAATCTGCTCTGCCCATTCTGGTATAGTTCAGTCTCTTCTCCTTGTGTCCTGAAGAATATCTGACAGTTTTCTCTGAAAAGCAGGAACCTGAAGGACCATCTCAGCTTGTTCTGTCAAAGTTCAGAGGTCACTTTCCTAGGAACCTGCATGTTCAGTTTAAACAGCATACTGTCAAGCAGTCAATACAGGGACAGATTCTTGTCCAATGGCTAACCGTTGCCAGAAAGAAAGTAGACTCCATATGGAGTTTCTTCAATGCCCACTTTTCTCTTGAAGTAAATTGGTGCTGCCAGGAGCAGACCTGTCTCACTGTCCAGAAAAGTCTAAGTTCTTAAAATATTTTAAATGCCATATTCTATGAATCTCTGAAGTGTTTGAAGAAGACCTGTTCATCTAAAATATATTTGTTTGATTTTGAAAACATATCTAATATGACTATGTTTGAATGTAATGTCTAACTACTGACTTGCATTACTTTATATTCTAATTAGTTGGTAATAAAAACTTTCATGGACTAGCAACTTGTATTACATTGTTAGATGAACTGAATAAGTATACTACCTTGAACAAGCATAGAGATATTTGTACAGTAACACAATTAATCTCAATATATACAATTTGTATACAATATACAAAAATACAATCCAATGTAAAATATTTAAAGCTAATCATTTTAAAACAAGAATCTGTCCTTATATCCTATATATCTGTGTCCCCTTTTCCTTTCTATTTTTAACACAAATCTTGAATCTAATTGTTCTTGTTTAACTTTTTTCTAACCATAACCATTAACAATTTTTAACCAATTAACCTAAACAATGACAATCATCCATAACCCACTGAACAACCAAAAACAACCCACCCCATCACTTGGAAATGTGGGCGCCGTGTTCTTAAATTTACTTCCTGCTGTCTGGAGGCGACGGCATTTTTTGGGGATCCTGAAAAGAAAAGTTTTGTTAAATGTCAAGTCCTGAAATAAGTAGCTGTGTCATTTGTTGTCCAGTCTCTGCATAAAAGGAAAGTGCACGGCTTATCTCAAGTCCTGGATATAGTAGTCTGTGAAGCTGGTTCATCTCAGTGAGCTGCCTCAAAATTGTCCTGAGCAGTTTGTAGTCCAAATCTGATCTTTGGTTGGTGTTTGTCAGAGTTCATGTGAAACCATCATTGTGGGGCCCCATCTTCCTTTTGGATACTTCAACTTCTCAATTAGACCTTGTCCTGGATCACTGCAGAAAACTGATAAGAGACTAAAACTCAACACAATGCACAGGAAACTAAATATATAATTATGTATTCCACATAAGATTAGTAACAATAGACTAGTCCCTTATTTTTTGTTATTCTTCTGTCCCATATCAGGTGGCTCTTCTGAGATGATACAGAGATTTTGTATTCTCCTTTAACAAGTATGCTTGAGATTAGAGGAGAGAGCCACACTCCAACTCTAAAGCCAAATTTAAATTATAATTAAACTGGGATTTCAACTTACAAAAAAAATTGTAGAGGTTAAGTAATAAG
Source organism: Phyllotis vaccarum (assembly GCA_033318265.1). Classification (NCBI taxonomy): domain Eukaryota; kingdom Metazoa; phylum Chordata; class Mammalia; order Rodentia; family Cricetidae; genus Phyllotis; species Phyllotis vaccarum. The sequence continues at coordinate 14,081,786 of JARWLC010000007.1, forward strand.
ATATTACCCTATGTAGTATAAGAGTACCAATAGTTATAATATTTTTTTGCTTGTAAATTTTTCTGGATAGCCTCCCTTTTGCTTTACATGTCTAGATGTCCAAGGTCTTTTCACTTCTTGAAGATGGGTATTTCCAGTTTTCTGTAAAGACAAAAACAAAAGCCTGCCCCAATTCTTTGTTTTTTCTTAAAACTTAAAAAATTGTAATATGGGTGGATGAGCTATCAATTCTTAGTTTCATGAAGTTTCTCTGGTTCAAATTGAGTGCTTATTAATTTTGATAGTATCCATAACTTTTCTTCACCTGTGGAAACAAAAGCAAAACCCCTTCCCCAATGTAGCACATACCCTGGCTTCCATTCAGAGGTTAGTACATCTTTGAAGTAAACAGGCTGATTTAGTTCAGCTATTTTTTTTTTTTTTTTTTTTTGGTCCAATGCCTTTCAGCAGCTGTTTTTCCTTTCTCATTAGCATTGAGAAAATTCAAAGTTAATAAAGCATATGTAATCTATCTCTAGGGTTCTTTGTTATTCCTTTCTGTTTATTTAGCATATCCTTTAGAGTTCGATTTGATCTCTCTATGACTGCTTGCCCTGTAGGATTGTGTGGTATTCCTGTAATATGCTTTATATTATAATAAGCAAAAAATTGTTTCATTTTAGTAAAGATATATGCCAGAGCATTGTCAGTCTTAATTTGTACAGGTATTCCCATGATGACCATAACTTCTAGCAAATGTGTGATTACAGAATCAGCCTTTTCTGAACTCAAAGCAGTTGTCCATTGAAATCCTGAAAACGTATCTATTATATGATGGACATATCTTAATTTCCCAAATTCTGTAAAATACATCCATCTGCCAGATTTCATTTCTATGTATACCTTTAGGATTACTTCCTGATGGTAATAGAGTTTGGTTGTAGAAAGACCAGGTGGGACACATTTTTACAATTTCTTTGGCTTGTTGCCAAGTGATAGAGAAATCTTTTTTTTTTTAATCCTTTGTTATTGATGTGATGCTTTTTATGAAATTCTGAGGCCTCTAGTACATTTCCTATTAATAATTTATCAACTTCATCATTACCTTGTGCTAAAGGACCTGGCAGACCCGTATGGGATGGGATGTGTGTTATATAGAAGGAATGATTTCTAGTCCTAATTATTTCTTGTAACTGAACAAATAATGAAGTTAATTCTGATTAATCATTAATAAAATCAGCCATTACAATGTGTAGAACAACTCTTTCTGCATACTGAGAGTCAGTGACTAAGAGGTTCTATAAAGTTCATTAATACCATCACAATAGCATATAATTCTGACTTTTGAACAGAATTATAAGGGCTTTGAGCCACTTTACATATGTGTTCTGATTTGTAACCTGCCTTTCCTGGTTTGTTTGCATTGGTATAAAATGTAGGGGCTCCAGAAATTGGTTTATCTTGTACAATATAAGGAAGAATCCAATTAGTTTTCTTTAGAAATTCAATTCTTTTGCTTTGAGGATATTTGTTGTTAATATCTCCAAAAAAATTACGGTAGGCTCTTTGTCAGGGTTCACTTTCTACCCATAATTGGTCAATTTCTTCATTAGTTAAAGGTACAACAATTTCTGCTGGGTCCATTCCTGCCAATTGATGAAGTCTTAATTTTCCTTTAAAAATAAGTTCAGAAATCTTTTCCACATACGTCTTTAACTTCTTACTCAGTTTATGTGGAAGAAATATGAGGGCAAGATAACTAGAATGCAATTAAGGTTTGGATCCACACAATCCACATGTGCCTCTTGCAATTTCTTTTCCACCAAAGCCAATTCTTTCTCAGCTTCAGGTAACAGTTCTTTCAGACTATTTAAGCCCTTGTCACCATTTAAGATTTTGAACAAATTATCCAGTTTATCATTTTTAATTCCAATAGTGGGTCGTAAGTTGGTAATGTCTCCTAGTAGTCTTTGAAAATCATTAAGTGTCTTCAATCTATCTCTCCTGATCTGTACCTTTTGGGGTCTAAGTTTTTGTTGGCCTATTTTATAGCCTAAATAATTAATGGAATCCCCTCTTTGTATTTTTTCTGGGGCAATCTGTAATCCCCAAGCAGGCAAAATTCTTTTCACTTCTTCAAAAACTTTTTCTAAGGTAGCGTGTGGCGGGATTAAGGTGTCAGCCAATAAGGTCAGAAGACGCTTCTGGGACCCTGGAGGTGGTGTGGCCAACCCCATTGATAAGTGGCTGCTGAGACACAAGGACTCTCTCTTCCTGGTTCCTGGCTGCTGGCTGCTGGACAGACAGAATCGGAATCCATCATCCTTCCATCACACATCCATCGTTCATCCATCGCTTGGATATGCCAGTCCTTGTTCAGGTGCCACTGTAAGCTGTTACTAATATAGTGAGTGTTAATTTATATTCCAATAAATATTAATTTTGGACTGGCGCCTTGAAAGTAAAACTCCGGCTACAGTAGCGATATTTGAATCGGCCAACAAGATGTCATCCATGTAATGATAAATTATAGATTGTGGGAAATTGTTACATATTTGTTCTATTGGCTTTTGTACAAAATACTGGCACAGAGTAGGGCTATTCAGTATTCCTTGAGGGAGGACCCTCTACTGGTATCTCTTTACAGGCTGAGAATTATTATAAGTGGGCACTGTAAAGGCAGATTTTTCTTTGTCTTGTTCTTGTAAAGGTGTTGTAAAGAAACAGTCTTTTAAATCAATAATTATAATAGGCCATTCTTTAGGTAACAGAGAAGGCAAAGGAATCCCAGAATGTATAGAGCCCATTGGCTAGATCACCTTGTTTATCGCCCTTAGGTCTGTTACCATTCTCCACTTTCCAGATTTCTTTTTAATAACAAATGCAGGAGAATTCCAAGGCCTGGTTGATTCTTCTATATTCTGAGCATTTAACTGCTCCTATACCAGCTGCTCTAAGGCCTACAATTTTTCTTTTGTTAGAGGTCATTGATGAACCCATATAGGCTTCTCTGTTAGCCATTTTAGAAGTAGTGCCGTGGGTGTTTTTGAAAGATCAGCAGCTGTTTTGCCTTGTTTCTCTATAACCTGAATGGTCTGTGACTGTTTCTCATAATACCTTCTAATGTTTATTCCAGAACCATGTGTTAAGTTTATGGCTTATTTCTGTGTTTGGAGGAATATTAATCTGATTAATCTCTGTGTTCCACTGTTGTAGTAAATCTCATCCCCATAAATTTATAGCAATGTCAGGCACATATGGCTTTAATGTTCCTCTCTGTCCTTCTGGTCCTATACACTCAAGCCATCTTGCACTCTGTTTCACCTGGGGTATCGACCCAATACCCAAAAACTGAATATTTACCTCCTGAAGGGGCCAACTTGGATACCATGACTCTGGTGAAATTATTGATACATCTGTGCCTGTGCCCAATAAGCCTTCAATAATAACATCATTTATTTGTACTTTTAATTTTGGCCTTTGTTCATTGATAGAAGCTTGCCAAGATATTCGCTTTATAATTTTTCCTGAATTTTTTTCTTTTTCCATTGATTTTTTATCATTCCATGTATTATGTCTTTTTAAAATTAAGTTTTAATTTTTTAAAATTGTTCTGGGAAGATGCTTCCTCCACAATGCCAGAGTGAGACTGGATTGGATTTGATATGGGTTTTGAAAGCCCCCTTGGGGCATTTCCCAAGGGCAGAAAGTTCCCTTGTCTGTCCCTTGTTGACCTGCATTCATTAGTCCAATGTTTTCCTTTTCCATACTTTCTGCATACTCCATAAGGGAGGGGCATTCTCTTGGGATTATTCCTAACAAAAGCACTGTTTCTGGGAACGCCTTGTTTACAATCTCTTTTTATGTGACCTTGCCTTCCACAATTGTAACATTTAACATTTTGACTTTTTCTTATACCTCTAGAAATAAGCTCTCCTACCCAGTTATCATCACTCTCATAAGACTCTAGATTAATTGTCTCATGAATTCAGTCCTCCAAAGGTACTGACCTTGCTTCTAAAGGTCTAAGTATTTTTCTACATTGTGCATTAGCATTCTCAAAAGCCAGTGATTCAATTAATATTCACCTGGATTCTGAGTTCAGTACCATTCTGTTTGCTGCTGCAGTTAATCTGTGCAAAAAGTCTGTAAAAGTTTCTTTTGGGCTTTGAATTACTTTGGTCAATGATTGAGGTTTTTTTCCTATTTCTTCAATCCGGTTCCAGGCATTTAAAGCTGCCATGCAATCTAAAAGCAGAGTATGTTCATTGTATAAAGACTGCCTTTCAATATCAGCACAATCTCCCTCCCCAAGAAGTTGGCCTTGGGAAACTCCTATGTCTTTGGCCCTGCTTCTTTGTTCTATTGTTTTAGCCTCCCCCCTCCACCATGATTTCCACTGTATAAGCAGTCCTGCCTCTAACACAGCTGTAACCATATCTAGCCAATCTAACCATATCTAACCAATCTTCAGGGGTAACCCAGTTACAACACGACCAGGAGTTCAACATTTGTTTTACAAATGGTGAATGCATCCCATATGTTACAATGGCTTCTTTTACTCTCCGTAATTCTAAAATTACTAGAGCCCAGATAGCTTTTGTAACATCTCTATCATTCTTCATTTTTTTAAAGGTTACTGGGTAAATTAATGTTGCCTGTTTTTATCTAATTTTAGATGACCTTGCTGAAATTGGTTCTTCATATTCCTCTGTTTGAATTTGAGCATCTTTATTCTCTCTCACCTTTTAAAGATCTTTATCTTTGGATTTATATTAATCGACTTTTTAAATGATAGCATAGAAATCAAACAAAAAATATTCACAGTAAACAGTATGATAAACATTATGATAGTCCCATCTACCTTATTTATGTTTTCCTTCACTGGTTTTAATGCCAAATCATCTAGTGAAAGATTACAGTATGACCAAGCACCCTCCATTGCTTTAAACAAATTCCCTCTTTTTTAAAAAATTGATTTACTCACCGATTGTTGTTTGTTGATGAATCAATTGATTGTGAAGTGGGCAGCTACCTAGTGTGATAGCAACCCAAGGAGGGGTCCAAAAAGAAAAAAGAAACAACCCACCAAGGGAAAGAGGCCACTGTCTGAAAGACTTACCAAGATGAGAATGAAACAGAAACACGTGTGGCCAGTCTGCCTAAGACTGGAGTTTAATTCAGAACTGAAAACTTAGCCAGCCGGTAATTACTCCTCTAGCCATGTGTTGCTCTGGCTGGCAAGCACTGTTTTTTGGGTAGGGAAGGGAAGAATTCATGCCCCAAAGTTGGATGCCAAGTGTTGCACGAATAAAGGAAACTCAGGGCTAGATCTCTGAGAAAGTCAGAGGTATTAGAGAGGAAACCCCACAGTCAGATCTTACCCAGCTGTCTTCCAGCTTCCTCAGCCTGGCTCATCCTGGCTTCTTCTGCCCTTCTGTCTTTCTATGCCTGCCTTAAATACTCTCTTCTCTCAGTTAAGGTGTGGCCCCACCACTGCCTGCCTGGGATCCTGGAACTCCTTCTGTAAACTAAGATGACCTCGAATTCAGTTTGAATTAAGGGCGTAGGTCACCACTCCCAAGATATTCTCTGTGCTGGGATTAAAGGTGTGAATCACTACTGTCTAATCCTCCTAGACTGACTATGGGTAGGTGCCTCTGATATCTCTGAATGTTTTATTATATCCCCACATCTGTGTCCCATGAGAGCCTGCTAGCCCAAACCTTCTGCAAATGAAGGCATTGTGTCACAGTATAAACAGCTTGAACTCTCTGACATGAAGAGGACATGGTGGATTTACCATCTATGACCAATGGGAACAGTAAATAAAATTGTTCCTTGGTTAATGTTAGATTTAGATATTTTGAAATTGAACATTAAAGGGACCAATGCCATTTTTCACAACTTTCAGAGAAGAAAGGGAACAGGAAGCCCTCACCTAGCATAGTGGTCACCTGCTCCTTTGGGGCCAGTCTAGCGCTGGGCTCCACATCACAGCTCACCCTACCTTACCTTCTCTGCTTGCATCCCAAGCCATCTGCAGAGTACAGGAAGAGACACTCTGGGGGATGTTTATATAACCGCTCATGAAAATGCCTATAAAAAGAAGGTTTTTTTTCAAATGTGATTTGTACTTTACCAGGAACAGCGATGCAGGAAAACGTTATTTTTAGAAACAGAATACAAAAAAAATAAATAAATAAATAAAACAAAATGTTAAGGGTAGTGGTGGAAACAAAAACGTCTCTATTTTTGTGCCCCTGTGTCTCTCTGGTACCACCTACAGATTTACCAACAAGGCACTCATTTTTTAAAAATCTCAGATGATATTACCAGTGAGACAAAAATGATTTGTTTCAAAGGGCAGGTCAAATGTGAGGATACAGGGCCTCCATGCTGAGAGGAGGCCCTGCTGCCTCCAACCTGAGGTAGGCCTTCAACCTGAAGCCTTTGTTATGTGAAGAGTTTTTAGCTTAAGAATATTTTGCTGTGATTTCTATTTGGAGCCATAAATGAAAGGCGTCAAGGGAAGAAGAACTATAATTTGTTTCCTTCTTGGTCATCCTCTATGTTTTCTAAATTTTCTCCAATGAATATGGATTACATCTGTAACCAAGCTCTTTTTTAAGGAGAGACGTGAGGTGTCAGGTCCAGCTTGCTCTCTGGCATCCTTCAGGAGCCCAGGACAGGATTGCCTCCTGAGGTTGCCTGAAAGACTTTTAACTGAGAACAGAGATGCTTGTTTCAATGGAATAAAGCTTAAAATGCTGAATCTTGGCCAGCAGGAGACTGGTTCTGTCTGTTTCCTCGCTGTGGCACGCACCCCTGATGATAGCTTACTAGGCAAGTTCTTGAGGGTGGGCTTTATTCAGGCACTCGCCTGCTTTCTTTCCTAACTCCTGACCCACAGATGCCCCTTAGGAATCAAATGTTTTCACCTCCCTGTTGTCAGTCACTAAGTGACACCAGCTCCTGGCCACAGGGTGAGCAAGGACCACTTTTTCAGTGTAGTCCAGGATGTCACTTTATAGATCTATTCTCCTGTGACTCCAATGGCTTCTTAGGTTGGCTCCCCTTATTGCCTGAGTCTGGTTTCTAACTGTTTCAGAGCCTGAAAGGAATTAAAGTCCTAAGAACACCTTGGATCTTAATATCTTAAAAAAAAGAATCTCAAAACCAGACAAACGACCCAGGCCCATTGAATGGCCTTCTGAGTTGTAACTGAACCAGCCCAGATAGGAGCCATCAAGTTTAGGCATCAAAACTTAGCCCCACTGCCTTTCCTCCCAGGGACCTCTGCCAAGCCCTTCATCTTCAACAACCACAGGCTTCTCACTAGAAGTGTAAAGACCACAGGAGAAGGCCCAGGTTCCACACAAGCTCACTACGTGGTAGCTGGTACTTGAGTATTATTCCAGTGCATTTCCATCCCCTAGAAACAGATTTATAATCATGAATATCAATGCATCAAAACACCTATTGATTATCAATTACAATTCTCATCATTTTCTCCCCGGATTCAGTGACCCCATTAGATAAATAGACAGGCAGGCAGGCAGGCAGGCAGATAGATAGATGGATGGAAGAATCAGACAGACAGACAGAGATAGATGGATGGATGGATGGATGGATGGATGGATGGATGGATGGATCAGACAGACAGACAGAAGCTTTATTTAAGAGAGAAAATGTATTTAGTCTCCCCTCAAGGAAAATTAGTGAAGGACTGTAAAGAGTCAGCTCTTGGTTGGTTTGGTTTTTGGTACCAGGTCCTGGTGAATGTTCCCTGCATTCTCTGACCTCTACCTCTACACTTTAGAAGTACATTAAGGATCTTTCTAAATACATAAATAAGCACATAAAGCCTTTTAAAATAACGACCAGTTTAAGTGTGAGAAAAGGAGAAGGGAGGGGTGGGGTTGTATTTTAGTTGACACCGTGCTTGTCTAACAGGCAAGAATTCCCGGGCTGTAGCTACCACGAAAAGGGGGCATGCTTGGCATCCCCAGCTCCCAGACTTTCAACTCATCTTTGGCTACATACTCAGTGGTTCACGACAAACCTGGGCGATAAAAGACCATCTTAAAGGGGCGGGAGGGCGTAGGGCGCGAATAGAAGAGAGTGAATGAAGGACCAAGACCGAAAACAAAAATAAAATGGTAAAGAGTCCTTCTGGAGGGATTTGCTCTGGGACGGAAGGTAATCTAAAGGTGGGGTGGGGGCGGGGGGGGGGGGGGACAAGGGGGATCAAAGACACCCAAGGAAAATCAGTGAGTGCAATGGGGAGGGATGTAAGGACAAGAGAGTTGCTGATGGAATGAAGAGGCTGTGGAAGGGAAGAGAAAATAAACACCTCCCACCCAGGACCTCGGACCAGTCCCTTCTACCTCAGGTTCCAGCCTCTTCTCTCCGGAATTCAGCCCGGCCACAGGCACATCGAGGAGGAACAGCGCCACCTTGTGGGCTATCTGTTCCCGGTTTACAACTAGGAACGATTTTTTTTTTTTTTATCTGAGAGTTATCTGAGATATATTCGCTTTAAATTTGGGGGTAAAGATCAAACAAGATTAAGATGAGACCTTCAGTTTAAAGCCTGTACCTCATTTCTTTCCAACTTGATGACCTACCTCACACCCTTTCAAGGGTAGTAGAGGAACCAGCAGAAACCTTTGGAGTCGAATGCAGCCAACTGTCTAGGCTTGGGGTTCTGTGCACAGACTTGTATGGAAAAGCTGAGCTGTCAGGATTCACACTGGGGATGATGGTGTTTTCGAATGTAGGAGGGATGGGGGTGGGGTTCACCTTTGACTGCTGGTGTGGCTAAGAAAGATCCTCTCTTTTTGATAAAATGCATTATACTTCTTCATAGAAGTGTACTTTATGACTTGAGTTATAACTCTAAAATCCTGCCAATAGCCTAAAGTGTCAATGAGAAGACTGGTCAAGTCAAGAACAATGCCAATAACCAGTGGAGTGGTATGCAGCCACCAAAAATGATGCTATTTCCAGACATTCACTTTGAATCTATTTCCTAAAAGATTTATTGGTAAATATCAGCAAAATACATTGTATGCAGTCCCCCACAATCAATAAAATATTATATTTTAAAAATCACTATATTGCTAGCTAAATACTACTGGTCTTTTTGTCATAATTTTCTACACTAAATACGTATTACTTCTTACATCGGGAAAAATATTTAAGTTTCAATATCAGCTAGCTCTCATTTCCATTCCCATTCTTAGCTGTGCCTCACATGCCAGGGAGGGAGACCCTCCTTCAGACCAGAGAGACAAACTGGGGTGTCTGGGTGAAAGAAAGGGTCTCCTCCCATGTAGGGACTCAATGCCAGCGTCTGAGTGACACCACTACCCAACAGCTCCTCCTGCAGAGGAGGGAGCATGGTAAACTGGCTTTGTTGGTTTATTTAGGTTTTGGTGGTGTTTCTGTTTTGATTTATATCTGTTTGTTGGTTGGTTTGGTTTTTTGAGATGGGTTCCTCTGTGTAATAGCAGTGAAACTCACTTTGTAGACCTGCCTGACCTCGAACTCACAAGAGATCCATTTGCCACAGCCTCCTGAGTGCTGGGATTAAAGGTGTGCACCATCACATCTGACTTGGGTTTGGGTATTACTGACAGGGTGTTTTATTTTCTCAGTGCTGAGACTGAACCCAGGATCTTACACATACTAGGTGAGAACTCAACCAACGAGCTATAATGCCCAACCAAGAAGCATTCTTGTTGTCTCTACATTAGGATAGATGGCTGTGACAGGGCACTGCATTGATTCTGAGCTGGCCAGGTATCAAGATCATGAACTTAAAGTCTCACTGTTATGTCCTCAAGAGCAGTTTGGAACAGGTGACTTTGAAAATGACCATTATATCTCTCAAGGTGGCTGAGAAATTGAAAAGGGTTAGGTCGCACCACATGAAACTGCTATTCTTATGATTCAAAAATGGGTGGACACTGGCAATGTATACAGAGGGCCAGTCAGCTCAGCCATGTGTCCTCAAAGAAATGTGATTCCCTCCTCACAGTTCACAGACTGTATGGGCAGAAAGTAACATCATGCAAAGACAGAGGCCTGTCCCAACTGGAGGAGGAAAGAGCTGGCCCTCAGACAGTTGTCAAAGGCTGGCCAAAGCTGCCCTCAGCTCCTTTGAACACTCCTTCTTACCCCACATGCACTTGTCCCTCACGATCCTGACTTCATTAAAGTTACTCAGGAGAACATCTCCCCCAGGTGAGCCCTGTGGGCCCCACCTCTTAAAGCCTCCCAGAAGTACTGGCATCACAATAAGGACTCTGAACCTTCCGTCCACCATCTCCCTGGGACATGGTGGCAATTGAGGGAAGGTGCTGGGTGTAAAAACCCTGGTTATGGTCCTCACCCTGGTCCTTGTTAACTGATTCTATAAATTCTTTTGCACAAAGGCACAAGACTGAGAAATGGGGACCTGTTGTCAGGGGAACGAAAAGAGAGAGCCACCACTGTCAGCCTATTGGGAACTCCATTGGCAAGCAAAGCCAAATGGGCCATTTCCTTGAGACATCAGACTCTGTGTCAGCTTTGGGACTGAAGCTCTACCCTGGCCAGAGAAGAGCTTTGGGCTTGTTGGATGCACTGTTCAAGCTGAGGTCTGTGTGGGAACACTCGGCTGGCAGGTTGGGGATCATCAGAAAGAGAAACTGTGAGCAGGAAGAGTGAAGGGTTCTAAAGTGTTTGCAATCTTAGGTTGGTTGCTCCAGGAACAGTAGCAAATTGAAACAGGAAGTGGTTCTTCAATCGCTCATTCCCAGCAGCCCCGTATATAAATGTTTATGACCATTTTTTTAATTGAACAGGAGGCTCAGAACAGCTAAAGGCCATGCCCAAGTTCACACAGATAACATGTGAAGCAAACCTATATATCCCAAATGTCAGAATTCTGATCCTCCTCCAAATTGCAAGAAATCCGAAGGAGAAACAGTGTTCTAGAATAGAGATTCCTAACCAAGCAGGTTAGAGATTCTAAAACACTGCCAAGTTATAATAGGGAGCTGCTTGTTCACGATGGGACACCCAGTGTTATTCAAAATCTTGTGTTTGTTTTGAGACGGGGTCTCTCTGTGTCACCCTGGCTGTCCTGGAACTTGCTATAGAGAGTAGGTTAGCCTCAAACTCACAGAGATCCTCCTGCCTCTGTTTCCCAAGTGCTGGATAAAGTAAAGGTGTGCATCACCATGCCCAGCACCACAAATTTAAAAAAAGGAGGGGGCTGAAGGGGAAAGGAGGAGGAGGAGGAAGAAAAAGAATGGAGAAGGAGCCAGCCATGGTGGTCGTGCCTGGTCACCTTCCCAGGCACCAGTTCAACCCTTCTGAGTTATGATCTTTCCGATGCTGATACCATGTTGTCATGATTGAGATACCATTTATCACATCATTGCTCTAGTGCTGTGATGACAAGGAATCCCAAAGTTTCAATGGCTCTCCACGGCTGTCACTCGCCTCTCACTTGGCTCATACAAAGATATATTAAGCGGACTGAAGCTGGCTTCTACTCTCCTAAGCCTTCTCAGTCCGGAGAGGGTGGAGTAGCTCATGACTGGACATGCTTCGGGAAATCTAACTAAGCTGGGCAATTGCAGCTAAAGCCAGTGTCCTCTCCACGGCCACAATAGAGGGTAGATGTTCACTCCAACTACTGGAGCCACGGGAGAAGCAGGCATACATCATCCTCTTCCTGTGGAGGCAAACCACCAACCATAATGCAAACCTCCAGTCTCAGATATTTTTCCAATGAGTAAATATTTAAGGCGGGTTCTAGGGCAATGTCCTCAGAGTCAGAGAATTTGGAGGATTGTACTAGGGGATACATTGAAAATCTGGTTATCATGCTGACTCCCGCCAACTGAGCTCTATCCAAAGTTTGTCATAGGAACCAAGGCCAAAGGTGGGATCTCCAAAAAAATCTAAATATTGATTCTGAGGTCAGACTGAAATTGCCCCCATTTGCATCAACATGGATGGACTTCCCATGAAGCCTCAGAGGATGTCGCCCTGTGCCATTTGCCAGCCTCCAGAGAGAGTATGTGTGAAATGACTCCCTTTGATCAAACAGGGACAGAGTCTAACTGAACTGCAAGGAAACAGGAATTCATACAGTCACAAAATACCGATACCATGAGTCCTCTGTGAGCAATATGACAGCAACCGGTGATAGAGAAATAGAACTCCAAGATATATCGCATCCCACCCTCAACTGATGAGCAGTGCTTCCTAGGCTTCCACACAGCAAGTCAGTGGCCACAGACGTACCACTTGGCTGTGCTGGGGACAAATCTCCTGCCTCTCCATTGTATGTTTTCCCAGTGAGTTGCAACCCTTGAATTCCTCTCTCAGGTTCGGGATATAGGGCCTGATCCTTGAAACTAAAGGAAGGGGATAGAAAGTACTTTGTACCCAGAAAGCAGGTGTCAGCTGTCTGTGGCCAGAGGCACCAAACAAAAGACTCCAGCAATTTTTTTTAATTATGGAAATGATGAAAGCTGCTTCTTGCTATTTCCTTTCCATTAGAGCTCTTGGAGCATCTGAGGTTTTGATGAATGAGGCCATATCCAAAAATGGTATTCGTGTTACCCAATAAAGACACCACAGGGTTGTTCCGGGCTCAATTTTGGCAACTTGCTCAATATTCAAGCTGGGCTCTTTTTTTTTTTTTTAATTTATTTATTTTTTCTCCTTGTATCTTATCGACCAGGTACAAAGGGATGTTGTTTAAATGAGGAAATCTCTTCCTTTGCTTACTGTTCTAAACTCAGTGGGTTCTCTTTGCAGCCAGGTGAGAAAAAGTTGCAATTTCAATGCAGAAAGCCCTTCTGAATGCCTGCGGCCTGGGAGGTATAATGAGCAAGCCTGGGTCTTGGATCACTTCCCAGACCCACAACGCAAGAACGCTGTGGTGTCTAAACAGAAGTCTCTGGCTTTCTTTCAGTCCCTAGTCTTATTAGGCTTGATGCTTCTTTATTATGTTTTGTTCCGCATCTCTAAATCCCCCTTCTGAAGTATAATGCTGCAAACATGGGGTCTGTGCGCCCAAGAGCATTGTCCTTGGGTCGCCATGGTAACTCAAGCGCATCCACCAAGCACTTTTCCTTCAAACCAGGAGCTTGCTTGTGCTCTGAGCTTGTACCTTGCACACACCCAACTCACTCAGTACATATTCCCCTCCCCCATTCCTCCAGAGGGTCTGTTTAGAAGCTCGGGGAGGGCGGGACACAGGGAGGGGAGCCGAAGGGGCAGTGTGACTGTGTTTTATTGACTAGATTAGAATACCTGGAATACACATCCAGTTTCTAATTATTGTTGCTTCACCTGTGTCAAAAGAGGAGCTGCTGGCGCTTCACAAATAGGCTGAGAGAGAGGATGCTTGGTTCTCTTTGGGGCTGGTGGGTCACTGATGCCGAGATGTGGTTTCCTAATAGCGTATTATGACTTTGTACTTTACAGCATCTTTCATCAGGGAACCTCAAAGCCTCCCTCATTAGGCCCCACGGCCCCCTGAGACGGAGGTAGATAGTGAAGTAGGTCCCCCACATGGCAAGCCCAAGGCAAGACAGAGCCTCCAGCTAGCTACCTAGACATAAACAGGTCCCAGCACCACAAACAGGGCATGGGAGCCCCTGTCTGAGGGAGCTACCCAAGTGGTTTAATTATACCACAGTTGAGCCCATCATTTGCATTTTTAATTCTAACTCATTAAACTGAGGTTTCTGTCAAGGGAGACTTGTCTCCACACATCTCAACTGTCTGAATGCCTATAGCTGTCCTGTTCTGCAGGAGCCAAGCACACTGAGTGAAAAGCCAAGAGCATATTCCTCTGGCTCCTACCTTATATTCCAGGTAACCGGCCTTAGCAGGATGGCAGAGGGTCGGTGGGAACCAAGGAGTGCCCGTCTCTTTGGTAAACACAAGTCATCTAAAACTGTCCTCACACCCTGAACCACAGAGCTAAAAGCAGGCAGTGCCCTGTATCCAGAAATGCATGCTGTTTTCAGCTGTGGAAAGGGCGCCCTAGAGGAACTCCATTAACTCCAAACTAGACAGCTAGCCAGCAGTAGAGGGAACCTCGGGGCCATTTACATGTTCTACACCACTGCATCGCCCTGGAGATCTGCAGTGCAAACTCCATGAGAACTGGGATTGTGTCTATTCCGTTTCTAGTTGGAGAGAAGAGGCAGCATGGAATAACCCTTTGAAAAGTTCTGTCGATGGCTGAATATATATCTTCATTAGCCATGCCCAGTTCAAGCAAGAATAGGCAGTGAATCCGAAGAGCCGTCTGTGTCCTGATCTCCACACTAGGCCTTTGATCTTGCTGAACTCTCAATCTACACTCTTGACTCGAGAGAGATTTCCCTATCTGGGACTCAACTCACAAGGCACCCCCTCTTCCTGACGCCCCCTCCCCACCCCAGCTGCTTTTGTCCACATTTTTACATTTATTTATTTACTGGGGTTGGGGATAAATGTGGAGGCCAGAGGACGGCTTACAGAAGTTGGTTCTCACTTTCCTTCATGTGGATTCCAGGAATCAAAACTTCTATGGTCTAGCCTGGTGGTGAGTGCCTTTACCCACCCACAGCACCACTCTAACACCTCTGATTTCCCTTCACTCTTACTTGGTTTTTATTATAGCTTACTGATAGTTAAACTAGCCTTGCTTGGCATACAACTGCCCTTCCTCCCTCCCTCCCTCACACACACACACACACACACACACACACACACACACACACACACACACACACACACTATGGTAAGGGCAGGATTTCTATTTGGTTTTATCACTCTTCTCTTGGAGCCTGCATGGGTGGGTACCTGGCACATAGGAAATACTCAGTCGATGTTTACTGAAGTGATAAACATGGAGAGATAAAATGAAAGAGAAAGTTCTAGAAGTTCTAAAACCAGAAGTACTTATTTCAAAGCGAGAAATGTTTAACACTATCGTACCATGTAGACTCACCGGCATCAACACTGAGGGAGAGCCTCCTACACCCTCTTTAGATCTCAACAAATTCTCAGAGCCGGTGTGTGTGTACAAAACACATCTATACAACATATCATTATCTTCCTGGCTCCGAGCGATCCCATGGTCGGTGTTCTCAGTGTCTGCCACAGCCTCTGGGGGCTTTATTAATGTAATTATAGACACATGCTACCAGTGGGCTATAATTGGGTGGGTAAGATGATTTCTATAGAACAAACGCCTATACTCCAGTTCCAGAGAATCCAACACCCTCTTCTGGCCACCATGTGCACCTGCGTGCATGTGGTGTACACACATTCAGATACATGTGCACACACACATACAAATACATAAATAAATAAATCTTTATTAACGGAAGTCAGCTTCAAAGAATATAAATTAAGCTGATCTCAGGACACATAGGCAGAGAGATTTACTTGCCCTTTAAATAATAAGCATCATTGCCCAAGAAGACATCTCCCTCAAGGGACATGTCATACGGTGTCATCTAAAAGAACATAGGCACTGAAGTGATCCTTCACCCTCCTGGTACCCTCTAAGAATCCTTCCTACTGTTTCAGTGGGAAAAACTGTCTTGTAACCACCCTTCCCCAATATCCTCCTTGGCTTTGGCAAAAAGACAAAAGAAAGACCGTCAAATGTGTAAGATCATCATTCCTGGGAGGTGAGAAGCAAAATCCAGTATCATTCCTGTCCCATCGGCCTTGGATGCCTCCGCCACAGCTAGTCAGTTTCCCTCCATCTGTGTAGCTAGTTTTCTCCCCATCCCTGGTGGGGCACTCAGGTGTCAGTATCATTGCTTTTGTGCACCTTGTTGACTGGAACAATGAGCAATTCCATATCCCCAGCAAGGATCCCAGTTTCCATCGGAGCTAAGAGCAATGTCATGCAGTCCCCAAGATTCCTCCCCACCCTCCCTTTGCCTTAGGTCAAAAGTTGGTGGATCTCTGTATCTCTTGTCTTCAATATGACAATTCTCCACAACATACTGTTTCTGTCTAAAGAGTCGGGCTAGTGTGATGCACCCAGGCTCACGAGGGCAGTCTCTGATTGCTTAAGATGTGCATAACATCAGTTGGTTTTCCCATGTGAGCAGATGAGCCTACCGTTGAACTGATACCTTGGAATCCTGCTCTCACAAATGTTCCTTCATGTTCCCATCATTTTCTTTTAAACACGAAGAGAGCCCTAGAAAGAGACTATGCTCTACAATGTTCCAAGGACTCAGTGTATTTAAATACAGTGACTGTGTCTAAGGTCCAAGGTAGTATGGACCAAACTCTCCCCAGGCAGAAGTGACGGTTCTTCTTTGCTCTGCGGCTCCTGTTCTGTGACAGACCACATGTGATCTGTCTTTGAATTGCCACACTCAGAGTGGTGCCTGCTCGTGGCTGCTTCTCTCTCAAATGAAATGAAGAGACTCACTTTCTTTTCTCTTATTGTAACAAGATACCTTATAATATAAAAATTGGTCATCCTGGCCACTTGAAAATGGACAATTCAGCATCTTTAAGTATATCCACAGTGTTATGTAAAGTCATATTTTTTCATTTTAAAAGGAAACACTTATATTCATAAGTAGCTCCACAGCTTTTCACAGGTATACATAAAGAAAAAAACATAAATTACGGAGGCCCACTTGAAGGAAGTCAAGATGGTAAGTGCACTGTTACCACTTCTTGGAACTTCTGTGATCATCTCCCATCCTAAGAACATATTTGTTAAACAGCTGTGCCCTGTTAGATGCTGGAAAGAAATAGATGAAAAAACACAGCCGTTGTCTGTGGGGTTCATGATGCCAGAGCAGACCCAGATGCTCAATCCTGCTTCTTATGCCTAATGCAAACCCCTCAGCACTCTCTCTCTCCCCTCCTCTCTCTCTCTCCTCTCTCATTCTTTTGTCTTTTGTTTTGCTTACCCCCACTACTTTCCCAGGATGTGGAACAACAGTACCTATGACCACACATAGAGATGTTTCAAACATCTGATAAGTAGCTGGGAGTATTGATTAAAAAATCTCATATGGTATAGGCAGAACCTTCAGCTCATTTCCCAGCCCTGCAAAAAGATTAATTAACCAACTAAAAATACACAACGAATGAGTCAATAATGAAAATCTTGCTGTAGAAGGAGAAACTTCTAAGAAGACAATAGACCGAGTCTATCTTTTTGGAGGGATTACTGGAGGAAGAGAGTTGAACTATGTGACCTCAGCTACCTCCAAACTCTTTCCCTGACTTGGCCTCCCAAGTGCTGGGATTACAAGCATGTTCCACTACACCCAGAAAGTTTACTATTTATTTTTAATCTGTGCATGGTGGTACCCCAACTGGAATCCCAGCATGTGAGAAGTTAAGACATAAGGATCAGGAGTGTGCGGCCAATCTGAGAAACATGGAAAGAGCCTCTCAAAACAAACAAACAGAAACAAAATTAACCCAGCCATTCTTATGAAAGAAGAGGGTCTTCTGAGGATATGTGGGTATCAAGGAAGTGGCAAAATTGGATGCCTGGAGAGAAAGGCATGTAGCAGAAATAGGATCATGAAAGACTTTGCTCACCATGTTGAGGAATCTAGGTGTTTATTATCTATCTTATAAATGCAAAGCTTTTAAATAATTTAAGTGAAATTTGTTCTTGGACAAAGTCATACATATGGATTCTGCCGACTCTTACCCCTCCACTCTGCCCCTCCCCTACCATAACCACTCCCCCACATTCGGACATTCATGTTGTCTTGGGGCCCATTGAGTTTTACTAGAACCATCTGATGACCCTGGGTTTGAAAGTGTGTGTTGGAGCCTGATGGGATTACCCTTAGGTGTGAGACTAAAGACAATGACCGCTCTTCCTCCATAACTCTTCAACAGCCAGTATTTGAGTAGAGTGTTAACAGGCCCAGTGCAGGCAGCCACATCTATTATGTGACTGTGATGGCGATGCCAGAAGATGGCACTTCTCGGCCCGTCTCTATCTTCCAAATCTTTCTTTCTGACCTCTCTATTGGTGCCCTGTAAGCCTTGGGGGTGAAGGGAACATGTACTGATAAGGGCTGAACACTCAGCCATTGTTTATTCTCAGCCTTTAGCCAGCAATGAGTCTGTGTTCATCACTGTTCATTACAGAAGTCTTTCTGATTAAGACTTAGGCTAACATTTGTATGAGGATAGATACAAATTCTTCTAAGGTAGTTGGGTTCCTTGTCAATTTACATGAACACGAGTAGGACCTGAGACCTCTTCAGCCAGGAAGCTTGGACTCAGCTTACAGTATCCACAAATGCAGAGTTTTACACAGAGTATTTGTGCTCTGGTCTGAATAATGATGTCTCCTCAATATTCATACGTTGAAACCTCACTTCAAAGGTGATGGTATTGGAAGGAGGGCCTTTGAGAGGCATGAAGGTCATAAGAGTTTAAACTTTCATAAATGGAACTCCTTCCCTTAACAAAGAGGCCCCAGGGAGACTCCTCTCACTTAATGCCATGTGAGTACACAGATTCTCTACAGGGTCCTCATCAGACATGACGTCTGCAGGTGCTTTAATCTCAGATTTTCCAGATTCCAAACTGTGAGATGTGGATTTCGCTGTTTACTAATTACCCACTAAAGTAGTTTATTACAGCAGTTCAAATCAAACAGTTTGCATTTTGAAAAATCTACTGAACCATGTTCTACATAAGCAGCATTTACGGAGCTCATGAATCCCTTCCTCTCATACTCATTGGCCTAAAAAGACAGTAATCACGTCCTATCACATTATTTCTGTTTCTATCCAGTCTGCAGATCATTCCTACTGATACTCCAGACCATTCCCAGCCCAGCTATGGTCTTACTGGTGTCCCCTCCCTGAATTATATTTCCCCACTTGCCGACCCTTTGCAAGATTCCTCTTTGAGCTGCCTCTTAAGCTCTCTCCATTAGGCCCTGGTTTGAATGCTCCTGTGAGTAGCTCCCAGGTGAGAACTTAAAAGTAAACAAGTGTTGGAGGGGGTGTCCCCAGGAAGGAGAAGTGACAGAAAGAGAAAGTAAGGTATAGGTGAGTGAGCTACTTCTTGAGATGCTGAGGTTGGTCCTACAAAGAACAATATAGAATACACCTCAGAACTGTCCTCAGAAGAGCTAAAGAAGCTGGGGTCTGTAGCCACTAATTGCTTAACTCATGGGCCAAAGTTTTCCTCCAGTGTGCCCTGAACTCTAGCTGATAGGGTCTCAGCCAGATAGGCAGAGAGCTGTATTAAATATAAAATATATCACCACATAACCTCCTTGTATCAAAAATAAAAAAGAAAGTTATAACTAACATAAGAAAAACTATATACAATAGGTACAATAATGGTATGAAATATATATAAGCAATAATTACATGAGTAATGTCCAATACATTAACAATTGACAAATTCAAAGAAAATATTTTATTATTCTATTTTGATGAGTCTAAAGGATTGTGCCTAATTCATTTTCTATCTAATTTGTATTACTAACTGAAAACTATCTTTTGATGTATCTCAAACTTATACACTTTAAGTTCTAAGTGATTTTCTTTTCTAAAACTGTCACTAGAAAACTATAACTATCTCACCTTCAACTCCCTCAGAGACCCAAGAGGAAATAATATTAACTAAGCAAAGAGCATGGGCAAGCAAGCAACTTCCAAAAAAGGTGAAAAATGAAACAGCTGGCTGCCTGGACAGTCACCCAAGGTTCTTCTGCATCACTGAGGGATCCATCTTCGGCCTACAGTCTAGCATATCTGACAGACTTCTCTGTGAAGCAGAATATTCTTAAATACCTTCCTCCTCTGTCCTGAAAAGGTTAGACAGTTCTTTTTGGGTGTCTTGCTCATCCATTTTGGATATCATACTGTCAGCAGTTCAAATTGCTAGTCCATGAAAGTTTTTTATTACCAACTAATTAGGATATAAAAAAATGTAAGTTAAGAGTTAGACATTACAATCAAACTTATAGTCATATTAGATATGTTTTTCAAGATCAAACAGATTTATTTTAGATGAACAGGTCTTCCTCAAGCACTTCAAAGATCCATAGAATATAGAATTTAAGATGTTTTAATAACATAGGTTCTTATTATTTTTATGACAATGAGACATCTGCTCCTCGCAACACCAATCTACTTCAGAGAAGATGAATGAGCATCCAAGAAACTCCATATGGAGTTGACCTTCTTTGTGACAAAAGTTAGCCACTGGGCAAGAAAGTACTCTTGCCTTGACTGCTGACAGTATGATGTTCGAAATGGACAAGAAGGAGACACACAAAACTGAACTTTGCCAAGACAAGGTAGCAAGGTCTTTAAGAATATCCTGCTTCACAGAGAAGTCTGTCAGATACGCTAGACTGTAGGCCAAAGATGGATCCTTCAACAATGCAGAAGAACCTTAGGTGACTGTCCAGGCAGCCAGCTATTTCATTTTTTACATTTTTTTTTTGGAAGTTTCTTGCTTGCCCATGCTCTTTAGTTAATATTATTTCCTTCTTGGATCTCTGAGGTAGTTGAAGATGAGATAGTTATAGTTATAGTTTCTAGTGGCAGCTTGAGAAAAGAAACTCAGAAGTTAAAGTGTATACATTTGAGAGACATCAAAATATAATTTTCAGTTAGCAATACAAGTTAGATAGGAAGTGAATTACATATAATCCTTTGGACTCATCAAAATAGGATAATTAATGGAATTTTTTTGAATTTTCAATTGTTAACGGACTGGGCATTACTCATGTAATTACTATATCGTATATAATTATTGTATCTATTGAATATATTTTTTCTTATGTTAGTTATATTTTTTTATTTTTGACACAAAAGGGAATGTGTGGAGATATGATATATATTTAATAAAACCAATCTGAAATATCAGAGAAGAGATCTACCCACAGTCAATCCAGGAGGATCAGAGAGTGGTGATTTACACCTTTAATCCCAGCACAGGGAAAATCTAGGAGTGGTGACCTATGCCCTTAATCCCAGCAGATCTGAGTTTGAGGCCAGCATGGTTTACATAGGGAGTTTCAGGCTCCCAGGCAGACAGTGGTGGTGCCAGGCCTTTAATCCTATAACTCCAGAGACAAAGAGGAGGTCTTTCTATGTTTCTGTGAGTTCAAGGCTAACTACCAAATAGTAGTAGCCCATGCCTTTAATCTTAACCTGGATGAGAAACAACTGGGCAAAGAAGTATTTAAGGCAGACATAGGAAGACAGAGGCAGGCAGTAGAAGTGAGGAGGAGGGAGGTTGAGGAAGCTAGAAGACAACTGGGTGAGATTTGACTATGGTGTTTCCTCTCTTTGAGGAAGAGGCTGAAGCCTTTCCCTGAGATCTGGCTGAGTTTCTTTTAATACAACCAGAATTCATCCAACACATCAGCTCTGCCCTTGTAGTTTTAAAACTTTAAGGTAAATTAGGATGCCTATGTTTCAAAGAGTACAGATGCATAGCTGAATGATCATTTTGTTGCTTGCAATGAATCCGTGATACCTATCAGATATCATCTTGATAGTGTCTTCATGGCCCCCTGACTACCTTAAGACATTATCTTGGCAGCAGGTTGGGTTGCCTTCCCCCTTTATTTGATAGATTTGAAGGAACTACCAATTATTGCTAAACTGCCCTGCATCGAGCAGCCCTTGGGTCAGAGGTGACATCCTTGAGGACCATTTGCAATGACTATGTAATTAATACAATCATGATGTATAACTGCATGTAATTCTTTTTATCGATAGAGACCTTTTCTTTCCAGGCTATTCCTCAGAGAAAGGTGATATCTACCTGCATGCCTTTCACAAGCATCCTTTGCAATGTAGAATCTTTTATTCTACATTTGTAAGAACTTTCTTTGAAACCCAGGAGCGGTAAACAATTGTTGAACTAGATTTCCAGGCTCCACTTCCTCTCACAGCCTTTAAAAACACCAGTTTACACAAATACTTGATTCAGAGCCACAAAGCCATGGTCACTGACTCCTCCCAAAGTCAACACTTAGATTTATCGACTTAGAGGTACACAACTGACCGAAACTTCACCCAGTTCAATATTTGCCCAGAGACATAAATCTCAACACAGGCCCAAACTGAAAGTCGATGGATATGTATTGTTACATACTTTCTTCTGGCAAAAGGAATCAATTGGGTATGGATTTTGAAATAATTTCATTTTGATTGGAGCGTGGGACTAGCTTGACAGGGCTGGGAGAAAATGAAGGGCACAAGGCATGATGGGAGAAGCTGCTCCTTGTAGTCTGTAGTTAATGTGGCGCTGTGTGTAGCACTTAGAGCCAAAAAGACACCCTGTCATCTGCTGAGCGTCCAGAGGGGCTGCTTTATATGAGATGATGTCATCATAATGGCACAGTGTGTTAAGCCTTCTGTGAATCCCCTCGAGGTATTTGTACTTCATGAGAATCAATTACAGGAAAGATAAATAGTACATTTGAAGTGTCTTTTGGCATATACTTCACTTCTGATATACATTGCTCTGATGAGCAGCAAATGATTCAGATAAACCTCAAGATCATGTTTGGACTGGAGAGATGTCTTTCATTAGCCAGAAAGTGACCATTCTGATAACTGAAAGAGCAGTTAGTGGAAGACTGGCAAGTGCCACCCCACTTGAGACAGCCAGAACAACCCTGAATCACCAGGATGGGGCAAATGTTGTTGCTTCCACAGTATGCCCAGGCCAACATGGTTGTGCTCAATCCAAGGGACTATTCCTATAAATGATACTTACAATTCCAAGATGACCCCTGGTGAACCCACCTCAGCTCTAGCTTTTTGTTTGTTTGTTACAGAGTTTATTTTAGTTATTTATACTAATTTAATTCATGTGTATGAGTGTTTTCTCTGTGTGTATGTATATGTACCATGTCTGTGCCTGGTGCTCAAGGAGGTCAGAAAAGGACAGATCCCCTGGAACTGGAGTTATAGATGGTTGGGGAGCACCATGTGGGTGCTGGGAACTAGAACCCAAGCCTCCTGCAAGAGTAGCAGGTGCTCTTCATCACTGAACCATCTTCCTGGTTCCTCACCCTCCTGATGGGAAGGGGGTGGACTTTGGAGTACAAATCACTCTTTTTGTATTATTATTATCATATTATCCCTTTCTTAAGATTACAACATAATTAGATTCTTTCCTCCTTCCAACCCCTCCTATATATGTTTTCAAATTCATTGCCTCTTTTTTCTCTAATTGTTGTTACATAGGTGTGTGGGGCTGTGTAGTCCTACATACATAAGTATAAGCTGTTCAGTCTGTATAATGTTTCTTGTATGCATGTATGTATGTATGCTTTCAGGGCTGACAACTTGGTATTAAATAACTAAATGGTGCACTTTTGCCTTAGAAAGACTATTTCTCCCCATCTCAACATCCCGTAGTCGCCCTCAGTTCTTTGTGCAGAGTTAAGGTCTCCTGAGCTGTATGTCCATACCTGTATGTCTAGTGTGATCCTTGTTCAATCTTTCAGCCCTCTAACAGTGAGTGCTAATTATCAGCAGGACTTATTTTACTTATTCTACCCATTAATTATTTGAGGGAGTATGTGAAAGGTCACAGAATATAACATGCCTATACCTTTCTACCCTGCTCTATTACACTTAGATTAGCAGCTTTTGAGATTAGCCGTTTTCTCCATTTCTCCAAGTATGAATAGCAGAGGGAAAAAGTAAAACCCACACTAGGTAGGGGTCTAGGGTCTTGGCCCGTTTCCTCTATTAACAGTATATGGGGTAGGGATGTGGGTAGAAACACAGATGGAAACATCACATAAAGTCTATGAGTTCCAGGCCAATGGAGTCTGCTTTCTGACTTATGAACTGTTTCCTCTTGTTTCCATGGAGACTATGGAGCTGGCAAGAAAGAAGAGTGAAGTCTGGAAAAGGGTGTTGGGGAGCAGTCTACATGAAAGGCACAATGGTGCACATAGCTTGATCCTCTATCTCCCAAAGCCATGCTGTATGCCATGTCCATAAACAATTGTTCCACACTACTCCTATCACACTGCATTATCAACAACCTTGTCTTGACTCAGGTTCCCCTGTCTTGACTCAGGTGTGACTGGCTGACACTCTGAAGTTAATGTCGAGCTGGTATGGTGGCACACATCTGCAACCTTGGCCCTCAGGAGTCTGAAAGAGGGATATGACTGTTAAGTTTATAAGTCCTAGAGCAGCTTGGGAACACAATGAAGTCTTGTCTCAGTTTTTTTTTTTAAGGCTAAGATTGGTTTTTAATGGCCTTTTTGACATATATTTGATACCTTTATTACTCATATTCAAAGTAAAAAATTTGATAAAATTTGAGATATATACACCTGTACATATATAGCATCTTATGGCATATAAAGCTTCCTCTAGACAGATGTAGCTCTCTATAACACCTTTTCCCATCAAGACAGTAAAGATATTCGCCACTTTGGTGCCAGCCATTCCTTTCCTCCTTCCTTTTTTAACCTTCCATGTCTCGTTCTTAAGTTCCCTTCCACCTAGCCTCTATCTTCTCAAAGAAACCATTAGTCTACTACCGGCTACGCTGGATAGGTTTCCATTTTCCAGGGCTTTACACAAATGGGGAGATACATACAGCATGCACTCACTTTGACTGACATCTTTCATCCTGCACCATTATTGTGATCTTCATGCTGTTGTATGTTTTCAAAGTTTATTTAAAGTCAGTCAGGGTTTCTACAAAGCCAACTTGAAAATTTGAGAACAAAACTGGAAATGGTTAGATCTTGGGATGTATCTTCGACCAGCTTGTCTATATTTGTTCTAGAATTATCTGTCTGGGTATTTGCAGAAAATTTGTCAATCGGGAAAGACTCAAAGTCAAGAAGATGCAAACTATGAATGGGTAACAGTTAAGAGAGAGGGAGCTCCAAATAGCTTCTAGTTTCCCTTCAGCTGTGAGGCTGTCCCCACCCTGCTTCCCCAGGATCCAAGGCCACCAGTTCAGCCTGATGTTTTGCTCAAAGTGTACCTTCACTTCCCTCCATTTCCAAAAGCTCCCACCTCTACCTTAAACAAAGCTTTTTATTTTCCCCACCTACCTTCAGCTGACCAAGGAAGAGTGACGTTTCCTCCCACTCAAAACACCTCACTGGAAACCCCACTGACTGTGCTTAGAATTTTAAATCCACTGTGACTTGAGACAAACCTTCCGTTTTTCAGCTTCTATGTCAGGGTGCCAGAGGCTGGCCTCCGTCGTCTTCCCTGCCTCTTCTCAGAGACCTCAGCCCCACTAGGAAGCTTTATTCACACTGGTTGTGAAGCAAGCTACTTCCAATGTTGCCTGGGAAACAAAGGATGGATGTCTTCACAGGTGGGCGGCATCCTCTGCATCTCACCCTAGACAATCAGAGGCCTATGCAGGTGTGCTTTGCTTCATCACAGCTTCGTTCTAGGTGTGCAAACTGTCAGCTTGGGAGCTGCTGTTGTACACACACCCTCATTCCCTTCATCCTAGAAGCGCTTGCTCTCTGGTCCCAGTCACCCTTTTGAAAGTGACTTCTATATGTGCAGCACCTAGATCCCAGAAGGCTGACTGCAGTGTGTATTGCAACTTCAACCCACTGTGTGCAAGACATACAATTTGCTGTCTCCTTTACAAAAAAAAAAAAACCAAAAAACAAAAAAAAAACAACCAAAAAAAAAAAAAAGCCCATTTAGCCTCAGTGTGTGTTCCAGGCTGCTGGCACTGGCCTAACTTACCTATTTAATGAGTGAACTTCAGGCAGGGCAAAACAATTCTCTTGCCAGATAAAGAAGGCGCCACAAGAGTTACTGGGAAACCTGGATATGAATTGCCAGGCCCAAAGACTGGTGTTTAGTGTCTGGCCACTCCCTTACCCGACACTTCACAAGTGGAGGGCTCTGCTTCCCTCCCATTCTACTAAGTGACCTGTGCCAAGAGTTTGCTCATGTTTTTAACTGAATAGGTAATTATCTGTGACTTAATTGGCCATGCTATGGTTGTGTAGAGCTACAACTATTCAGAGGGGTCCTCCAGGACCCTCCTCTGTCAGGTCCTGGCCTGTCTTTCTTCCCTTGTCTCCTGTGTCCCTCAAGCCTTCCTTCCAGATCATGGAAATGGCACATCTTGTTCTACTCACCTACCAGTAACTTAGGCAGTTTCCAAGTCTAGCCCATGGCTACTTTATCCAGCCTACACCCAGAAACCCTCCAAGCAAAAAATCTCCTCTGAAAACACTCAGATCACACCATGGATTCTGCCTTGCTGGTAGCACAGCAGCCTAGAAAGCCATCACAATAGGGTCCATGGAGGATTTCTCCTGCACAGTTCTCCACTTTTACTCAGATTAATCTACATGCTCCACAAAGAACCAAGTCCCAAACATGTCATTTAACTCACCAAAATCACAGAGCTAATAAATCACAGACGTTAGCCTGACATAGTCTGACTAACAGATTAGGACCTAGAAAGATCCCTGGCAGGCAGGCTGAGGGAAAAGGGCCACAGATAAATAAAGATTGCAAGCTTCTGGCTTCTTCTGACCTGAGACAGAGGCCTGACAGGCTTGTTTTTCTGCCACAGAGTCTCCTTCCTGACTGATTCAGGCGGAGATATGTTCAAGGCTGGTCCTGAACATGAAGCTATGGCCTAACAGCTCCTTTTCTGTTAAAGTTGACCAAGCCACACAGGCCACCAAAAATACTTAAAACCCCTACCATTCCATAGGGAAAACAGATTCTGGTTTCTAGATCCCTTCTTTCCCACTTTGTGGGAACTCTTTTGCTCTGTGGTTCATTCTCTCTCTCTCTCTCTCTCTCTCTCTCTCTCTCTCTCTCTCTCTCTCTCTCTCTCTCTCTCTCTCTCTCTCTCTCTCTCTCTCTCTCTCTCTCTCTCTCTCTCTCTCTCTCTCTCTCCCCCCTCTCCTTTTTCTTCAGATTTATGTATTTATTATGTATACAGTGTTCTGGCATGTATGCCTGCAGTCCAGAAGAGGGCACCAAATCTCATTACAGATGCATGTGAGCTACCATATGGATGCTGGGAACTGAACTCAGAACTTCTGAAAGAGTAGCCAGTGCTTTTAATCACTGAGCCCTCACTCATGTATGGGGGTTGGGGGGAAGGAGAGAGAGAGAACAAATTAAAAGTTAAAATTATAAATGCCCCTAGATCTAAAATCATTTTGAATGTTTATTTACTTTGTATGCATGTGTGTGTGCATGCATGTCACAGTACCCATGTGGAGGTCAGAAGACACCCTTGGGAGGATAATCTTTACTCCTATCTTGTGGATCCTTTGGAGGGAACTCTTCAGGCTTGGCAGCAAGTGTCTCTACCTGCTGGATCATCTCACTGGCTCTTGGTTCTCTTCATTACATTTTTTATTTCGTTTATGCATGCATATATATATATTAATTTGTTTGTTTTGATGTGCCTGCAGCATATTCCAGTATTCCTGTGAGTGTCAGAAGATACTGGTAACACTTAGTTCTCCACTTCCACTATGTGGACCCCAAGAAACGAGCTCAGGTCTTTGGGGGCAGTCGCAAGTGCTCTAACCACTGAGCAATCTCACTAGCCCCTAAAAACTTTAAGCACCAACATGATACCCACCAAAAGTAAAAAAAAAAAAAAATCCATACCATGAAATTTTGTTTTTTACACAACTGTTTGAAATATTATGTACATTTTTCTTTAAGATCTATATGGATAACATGTAGGTTTTAGCCCTAAGATAGTATTGATGCAAAGACACCAAAATCTTTTCAAAAAAAATAGAAAGAAGTGAATTCTTGACTTAGGCATTTTGGATAAAGAGTATAAAACCTGCATATATAAAAATAAATGTGTACGTATACACATACATGCACGTGCACACACACACACATTACGCACATATCACACACAGTAAGTAGAACATTTGTATTAGCTTCCTCTGAAGGCTGTGACAAATAACCATGATTGGTGTTTTAAAGACAGTAGGAACTTAGTTCCAGCGGCCTGAAATTGATTACGGAATCCAAATAGAGCTGTCGACTGCGCATGCTCCCTCCAGAGACTCTGCCACAGACTGGTCCTGATGTGCGACCTCACTTTCCTGCGTGCCTCTCATATAACGGCACTTATAATCCATCATCATATCCCAAGCTTAGGAGGATGCTTCCTTAACGCTAGAAAGACCCTTTTTCCACATGAGATGAGAGCAGAAGCTTCCTCTCTTTAGGGGCCGCTGTGCAGCAGCCACACTCAGAATGGGATTTTAGTCCTAAATCACAGTGTCAGGAACAACCAAATTAACCACTAACAACAACAAAATCTGGCATTGTAGGAACCCTTCCTAGGTCCCTAAAGGGCAAAGAAATGTTTGGAACAGCAGAAATGGCCCAGAGGCCTAAGAAACGCTGGATGCAGGCAGGAAGGATGTACGTTCTTCAGTCAAACAGCACACGCTGCTGGGCCATCATACTGTAGGTCACATTTTTACGGCCGAATCAACAAATTCTCTCCATAAACCAGGATTCTGTGCAGCACAGACTGTTCCAGAAACTCTCCTGCTGCCAGGATGAGGAGGAGATGCGGATGGGCCTCTTACCCTTGGTGTCTGTGGAAATTCTTTCCCACGTATCTCAAGGCTGCCTGTGCTAATAACCGGATCATATATCATCCTCGGGGGACCAGCCAGCTACCCCACTGGTCAGAGCCCAGAGACTCTGAGCACAGACCACGAAACATTTCAAGGTTCTGGGGTAAAAATCCCAGACAGCTGTTGTCAGCGCGGGTTCCATAAGCGTATTATCGAGGGCCAACCTGGAATTGCACGCTTGCACCGAGCCCACCAGACCCTTTGACAACTTCAATAAGTGAGTCTTTGCTAATAAATTCTCCATTTGGGAAACAACTTCCTAGAAGATGTTCAGACGGAGAATCCCTGCAGGCCTTCGGTCAATATGATTTTATGGTTTGTTTAAAAATGGTTAAACAGCTATTAGGCGTCTCTGGCCTGCGTCCCTGCCTTCATATAAGTCATGCGTGCATTTTCTCTCTCCCTTGAAAACCCTCAGACATATAAACACATACTCTTGCAGTTTGATGGCTCCATTATGAGGCAGAAACATCATCATTTTTCCACCTCTGTTGAGCATTAAGAATTCAGTCCTGACCACGAACATGAGCCCAGTGGCCTCCAGTGACAAGATCCTCTACTTGTATAGCCACATGAGCTCAGCTCTACACTGACTGCCAGGGGTAGGGGAGGGCCCTTCTCTGATTTATTCTCCGTTGCAAACAGTTCGATAAAATTGGTAGAATCAGAACGCTTTCTTTTTGTAGTGACAGTTCAACCTGATGTTTTATTTCTGCTGGGTTGGTGATCATTTACCATGCGGGTTGTTAACCTGGTTTATTGCAATCCAGGAAGTATACATCAACACAGCCTGGGGAAGGCGCCCTGAGCCTGCAGTCAGTTCTCTCAGGACTGGCTGGGTCAGGCAGGAAGTCTCCTCAGAAACACATCTCAGTGGTTGCTGGCAGGATGGCCATTTTGGTCAGCAGCCAGACCCGGGTTCTTTTCCAATGTCACTCTTGAGAGAAGCTTAGCAGCCGTGAAACCTCTCCTGGGACACTGTCATCCAACCGTTTCACAGAACATGGATTTGCCTGGCAGCAGGAAACAGCACAGTGCCTTTCTCCCAAATCCTTTATCTATGCATCTCAAGATGGTTTTGGTGAGGATAGAGCTATATTTCATACCAGGAGGCCTGTTGGCAGGTCTCTCCTTGGAAGAGCACATCTCAGGGCCTGGTGCTAATGTAATAATGCAATTCAGTCTTTGCATGAACAAGAGAGAGAACAGAAACCGGGAGGTGGGAATTCTCAAGTTCAAGAGTGCTGAATTCTTACTTTTTGGTTTGCTGAAAAAACTCTTTATTAGCTAAGTACATTATACTCACAAAGGTGATGTTTTCAGCAGTTTAAAAATGTAATAGGAAGATAGTTATGGTAGTGCACACCTGTAATCCTAGTATTCAGAGACTGAGGCAGAAGGATATGGGTCAAAGCCAGACTAGGTTATGTAGAAAGACTCTGTCTCAGTGTATATGTATGTGTTTTTTTTAAATTGGGATTCCAGATTTTATGTGCCAACACCAACTTCTTCACTAACTAAAACTAGAGAAATTTTACCCATTTCTTGGAGAATAATAAACTGTTTGGTTCCTTCTTGGTCATACCTATTCACCATGGCAAGAAAAGGAGCCTTCTATTATGTCAGGAGAAAATGATAGGCTTGTTTTATACTGCAAAATTCATGCAGGGATCAACAGAAATACAGCAAAGCTACATGAAAGGAAGATCCTGGGCCTCTGGGAAGCTACTGATGAAATCTGTTGACTATTTTCAGATCATTTTTGTCCTAAATCTTTGCCTGTTTACGGAGAAAACACATTGCTTTACAGTATACATTCAGGCCTAGTGCTCCGTGAACCATCTAAAGCAGCATTTCTCAACCTGCGGGTCGTGACTCCTTTGGAGGTCAATGACCCTTTCACAGGGGTCACCTAAGACCATCTGCATATCCGATATTTACATTATGATTCATAACAGTATCAAAATTACAGCTATGAGTAGCAACCAAAAAAAAAAAGAATTTTATGGTTGGGGAATCAATACCACATCTATGTGCTGAAGGAAAAATGAAATATTACCAAGAGGGGTATACAGCGAGAATCGTGGTGTTCATGACCCATACCAGCTGCCTCCCAGTGGAAAGTTCAGAGGAGGCAGAGACAAGAGTTCCTCTTGCAGGGTTAGAGTCCCTTATGGGCTTAAACTTTTATTTCTTGTCTCTGTGAAGGTTTGTGTCAGCTCTCTGAACTCCAGAAACCATCTTCAGGTAGAAGTCATGATCTTGTGGTTTTTTTTTTTTTCCCCTCTTGTATATTTTGTTATAAATTGATTGTTAGAAAATAGCATGTTTTCTAACTTATAATCTATTTATTATTAATGATTTAAATATCTCTCCTCAAAGTCTTGAAACTGAAGATTTAGCTTCAGTTTGTGGAAAATATCTTTCATGTAGTAACCCATTAAGTTCGGGATACCAAACTTAGTTTTCATCCCAATTACTAAATCCAACTTAACTAAGTGAGAAAGACTTCAATTTTACCTTGCTAATTCAAACAAATGTAATATCAAAGCCCGTGATAATTTATTTTCTCTGGATTCTAATTCTGGGATGGGCAGATAGACAGATAGATGGGTAGATATATTGATGGATCAGGTCTTTGTTGTGAGCATGTGACTTGAATTTAGGAAGATGCTGTTTCCTTCAATACTTCTTAAGGAAGTTCTCTTGTCACAGGTCATGGAATCCTACCCCAAGCAGCACCACAGCACCAAATTACTATCTTCTTCCTCTCAAGGGTATTCTCTCCCCAAGGAAATACACCATAGTAAACTCATGGTATGAAAGGAACTGGTGTGCGTGCATGCGTGTGCGTGTGCGTTGGGGGATCCATTCCTATGGAGCTTCACCTATCCCTGAGACATTTCTGTTCACTTCTAGAGGCAGACACATCCCAGGTGGAAGACAGCTTATCACTTTGCATGATCCAAGCACCTAATATGAGTTCAAAACATGCTGGACTTCAGTATTATTTCCAGTTCCTGAAAGTGCATCAGTGTATTACTATTGATGCATCTATCCCCACATCCCACTTCCCACCCCACCACGCCCCCCAAAAAATAAGTGAAAACTCTGGTGCATGAAGAAGTAACAGGTGCAAGGAAAAACTGAAATATACTACAGGAAAGAGCATGGTTTAGCCCCCCCACCAGGAAAGGCACTCATTTGCCACTCCTTGTGTGCCTTATTAGTGATGATGAGTTGCTAATCACATTCCCTGGTGGTGGGGAGAACATCTTGTTCCCATTCATTAGGTCACAATAACTTTTTTGTTCACCCAAAGTGCCTGGGACAAGGTTCAGTGCGGAATGTCATTGATGGTGCTGCTAATTGAAATCCCATCTGAAGCTTTGCACCTACATAATGGAAGCCAGCCAAATCATCCCAGCCCTTTCAAAATGGCTTCTTCCTGTCCCAAACCCCTGGGTCTAATCCACTAGATAGTTTTCTGAAGGATTTGAACAGCCCAACCACTGAATGTCAGAGTACCCAAGATTCACAGTGAAAAGTTACAAATGTATATGGGATGAATGCCCAGTCAATGTATCAAAAATGTAAATCCAAAAAGTGATCCTCTGCCCCTACCAAAATCAAAAGTCAGAAATAAGCATATTCACCTATTTTAATCCTTCTTTTAAGCATAGCCATGACTTGATTTGGCACTAATTAAGACTTCAACAATAGCTAATGAACTATTCAATAAAACTAACCACCCTTACATCCGGGCCTCAGAAAAGGTCAAATGACCCAACTCTCCAGCCAGGTAGCAAAATCCCATAAAAGCTTTCTTTGGCAGCCTTTGATGAGAAAACTGTCACACGGCACCCTCCAGACTTCACACTCAGCCAGCCCTTCTCTGCTGCATAGATGGGCATACATATCTGTTTTCCAACCCAAAGGCTGCATGGGCTCCCTGGTGAATTCCATCAGCTGAACCACCCATAAGTGTCTTTCCCTCCTCATAAAGAAACATTAACAACCCCATGATCTGGCCTTCCAACCGGACCCTGTGTCACTGATTTGGAATTAATCATATTCCTGAAGAAGGGGAGGAAAAGCAATAACCAGATGTCAGCAAGAAAGAAGTATGGCAAAGTGCTCTTTAAATCGCAAGAGTCCACTGTTCCTGGGGAGAAAAGAGTCTGTCTACTCACTAGTCTTCAGATGTGAGTGTACGTCATTTACTGCCTTGGTCTTGGGATACAACCCAAGTAAACAAGTCGTTTTGTAGTCAACCAAATTCCAGCAGACTGGGGTGTTGACTGTGCCTGGAGATTACACTGCTTTAGTTATTTTTTAGCATGCTGGCCTGTCATAAAAACATTCTCTTCCATCCCAGTGTTTCTCAGAACTCCACTGGCATAATAACTCAGAAAATGTATTAGTGCTGAGCAACTGCACAGTCTGTGCCAACAAGTCCCCAGGGGAAGACTAAGAGAAGAAAGTTTTTACAGTCACTTCATGGGAGAAAGTCACTCATCCACTGGACCTAATCAAGTTTTTCAAGATGTGGCCCACAGCTGACACCCAGAGCAACGTTCTTTCTATTTGTGGGGTTTTTTGTTTTCCTTTAAAAAAGAAATGGAGTAAAAAACAAAGCAAAAACAAAAACCTCTGCTTTTTCTTCCACAATAAAAATGCAATGAGTGACTGCCATTCAGGGAATACTAATAGAGATTCCAGCCTGTGAGTAAAACAGCCTTACCAGGACCAGAGGACTAATTAACAGGTCAGCCAGAAACTGCAGTAACACAGGAGGAAATGTGTGTTTAAAGAGCAGGGCTGAGTGTGGCCCACAGGTGGTGACTGGCCTTTCAGCTACTCTTTTGGCCCTGTGGAAGAACATTAGCATGAAGTGGTAAAGGGAGTAACCTTAGTTCCAGCCTCAATTAATATCTCCCTACCCCCCCCCCACCATGAATCATGGGCTCTGTATGGAAGCGAAGACCTTCAGAGGTCTTCGGATGGAAGCTGAGACCTGTTTGATGGCTTGATAAACAGTTTAATAAACATAGATTCTATGTAGGTGTGCAACCCAAGAGATGCAGAAGATGATGGCCTCATATTCCAAACGTGGGGGCCTGGATCCACCTTCTCTCTGTGTTTTTGGCTATCATGTGGTTGAGTCCGTGGCATGCTGTCTTTATCCTTGGCATCCTTTCAAGCAGAAATTTCTGGCAGGCTTGCCCAATGGCTATCAACATTCTTAATGGGGACCCAGGGACATGTAGGAACTGCTAATGCCTTCCAAATCAGCAAAGAAATATTACCTATGAGGTTGCTTTAGTGTTGTGTGTTTTGTTAAGGCTTAAAATATCAAGAAGCTGTCCCCTTTCAGTAAATGTATTTAAGAACTTGAGTGAGTGTATAAATCATGGACATCGGCACATCTGGGGATGACCCTGCACAAAAGGAAAAGTTCAAAAGCATATAGATTCATTTCCTTTTGCCACTGAAACAGACATGGTGTTTCAGAACCAAACTACACATGATCAGCTTTAGAGTTCAGAGTCTGAACAAACTATGCTGAGTTGTCTGTGGGGCCTCATTCTTTCTATGAGAGAATCCATTTCCTTTCCTTTTCCACATTCCAAACATCGCCCACGGTCCCCAGTTCATCCACCATCTCCAGAGTCAGCAGAAACGTACTTTGAAATCTTTCTTTCCAACGTCCCTCTAGCCCTACATATAGGGCTCTGTTGATCAGCTGGGCCCAGCTAGATAATTATGACCTTAACTCTACCTAGAACCTTACTTCCAACCTTGTTCTATAACATAAGCAATTATAGATAAAAGGGACTGGTACATGGCATCTTTAGAGAGCCCATTTTTCTGACAGCTAGTGTGTCTTCACTGACCCCCTTTCTACTTTACTTCCTTCTCTTTAGCTCTTCATGAACTTCAGGGACACACAGAAGCCACTTAGCTGGCACCATAGGAGATGGTGAACTACTTAGAAAAGTAGGCTGTCTCAGGGTTTTTATTGCATGACCACAGCAACTTTTATAAATGAAAACATTTAATTGGTGGGGGCTCACTTACAGTTTCAGAGGTTCAGTCCATTATCATCATGGCAGAGGTATGGCATCGGGCAAACAGACATGGTAGTAGAGAGGTAACTGAGAGTGTAACAGGAAGTCAACTGAGGCACTGGGCAGTATCCAGAGCATAGTAAACCTCAAAGCCCGCCCCCTCAGTGACACACTTCCTCCAACAAGGCCATTCCCATTCCAACAGAGCTACATCTCCTAAGATTATCACTCCTTATCAGATTTTGGTGCCTATTACAATCAAACTACCACATCTAAATCCCTGGCCCCCATAGGCTTATAACAGTATCATGATACAAAATGCATTTAGTCTAACGTCAAAACTCCCCACAGTCTATCACAGTCTCAATAATGTTTAAAAGTCCAAAGTTCAAAGTCTCTTCTGAGAGTCAAGCAATCCCTTAAGTATAATCCCCTATAAATCAATTTAAAATAAAAAAAGATCATATACTTCCAACATATAATGGCATAGGATATAACATTATCATCCCAAACTCCAGGGAAGGGAGCATAGTGAGGAAATACTGATCCAAAGCAAAACCAAAAACTGGCTGAGCAAACTCCAAATTATGCATCTCCATTTCTGATGTCAAAATGCTCTCCAGATCTCCAACTCCAGTCAGCTTTATTGACTATAACACCCTTCTCTCTCTTTGGCTGGTTCTATTCATCCTCTGTTCACAGCTCCACTCAACAGGTATCCTACAACTCTGTCATCTCCAACATCTCCAAGGCAATCCAGGCTTCAACTTTATAGCCTCACACAATGGCTTCTCTGGGCCTCCATGCATGGACACCCCTGACACATGCCTGGCCTCCACATTTTTTCTTAGTTGCAGAGGCAAATTCCAAAAATCCATTTCTTTTATCTTTAACTCTAAAGCAAGAGCCACTCAGCCAAAGCTGCCAAATTCTGTCACTTGCTAGGGCCAAAGCATGGCCCCCTCTTCAATTCCATCTTCACCAGCTTTCCGTCCTTCACTGCCTAAGCTTGGCTGTCCCGAAACTTGCTCTATAGACCAGGCTGCTCTCAGATTCAGAGATCCGCCAGCCTCTGCCTTCCCAGTGTTGGGATTAAAGGTGAACACCATCACACCCGGACTCTATGTTTTTCTTTAATTTCAAGTTAGAAACTTAGGTGGGTGGGATCTTGCCCTTCGGTCAACACTCACTTTATTCCATCTTACTTTGCGGTGTTCCTTTTCGCCTTAAATTTTGTAATTTACCCTGCTTCTTCTCATTATAAATTTTCATCAGAGTTACCATTAATAACCACACAACAAAGTCTATACTAGGCTGTTTTGAGATTTCTTCTGCCAAGGTAATTAACCCAAAACTCTTTACTTTAGCCTCGAGCAGACTCTTCAGTAAAGGGCAAAAAGCAGACACTTGCTTCACCAAAATATCACAAGAATAATCTCTAGACACCATACTAAAGTGTTTCTTTTCTATAATCTCCTGATCCCCACAGTTCTTCAAGTCACACTCACACCACTGTCTTCCATGCTCCTACTAGTATGGCCCATTAAGCAGTGCTTAAAGAATGCCACTGCTTCCCTAACCCAAAGTCCCCAAGTCCATATGACTACAGATAAAAACAGGGTCAGGCCTATCACAGCATTAGGCTGTGGTTCTGTTCTCTGATGAGCCTTGTGGGGAGAAAGAACCGTCATAGTAGTGGGAGCATGTGACAGATACTGTTCATCTCATGGTGGACAAGAATTGGAGAGAAGAAAATGTGGAGGACAGATACAGCCTTTAAAGTCATAACCCCAAGAACCCACTTCTTCAACTAGAGTGTTCATTGCCTATCGGAATAGTGCTACCAGGTAGGGACAAGTGACCATGAACCTGCAGGAAACATCCTTTGAATAAGCATAGTAATAGCAGGTAACTTAGACCAGGTTGTAAACTTCACTGTGCATGAAAACAGTGCAAACAATCTACAAAACTACTCACTCGGTTGCATGCAACAGGGCTAGGGACCCAGGGTTGTAAGTGGAAGTTTCTGTCCTGCTGACAAGCTCCCAAATAACTAACATAGAGGCTTAATATTACTTACAAATGCCAGGCTGAAAGCTCAGGCTTTTTACTACCTAACCCTTAATATTTAAATCAACCCATATTTCTTATCTATGCTTTGCCAAGTGGCTCACGGCTTGTTACGTCATTTTCTACACATCCTGCTTCCTCGGCAGTTGACTGGCTGGTGTCTCCCTTGACTCCACCCTTCCTCATCCCATCCTTCTCAGTTTGGCTTTCCCACCTAACTTCATCCTGTTCAGCTATTGGCCAGTCAGGTTGCTTATTAAACCAACCACAGTGACATATATTCACAGTGTGCAGAAGAATTATTCCACAGCACAGGGTCTTGATCAGGCAAGGCAAGCACTCTGCTGGTCAACTACATCTTCAGCCCATAGTATGTAGTTTCTAACTCACTCTGCTATGTAGTACCCAAGTGAGGCAAATGTTGCTGGGCCAGGGACCACATTTTAAGAGAGAAACAACTTCAGCCTTCCACAGACTTAAAACTCAATGAATTTTCATTGATCTCTTTCTTGTAGGGCCTTCTATGGATCCATTGGGACAGGATCTGTGAATTTCTCATTTATAAGCCATGCCCATAACACATCTTCCATGATGTCTTGCTGTGTTTTTCAAAAGCAGGACAGAAATTTAAAGACACCCATGAAACATTCTAAGCACAGAGCCTTCCTATGGTTCTTTTTTTTTTTTTTTTTAAAGTAATCTCTCACAAATATATCACTCACACTTGAGTCAATAGAAAATTTTCCAAAACACTGAACTTAATTTTGACAATAAAATCATTCACTTTTTTGCATGGCAGTATACGTGATGTTTGTTTAGACAGTATCCGTGCAATAACATGCCAAAAGCAGAAGAAGAATTTGAAGCAGATAGAAGAGGCTCTTGGTGAGGACATAGCACTCATGAGGGAAGAACCCAGAGAAGGGCCAGGTGGCCCCTGGCTGTGAAAGACAGAAAATGGGTGTCAGTAGAGAGAATCCGTGTTCTTTCCCGTAATCAGTGACCTCACAAAGCTTGGCTGAGAAAAGGCCAAGACACATTCACAGAGAGACAGAAGCAAGAGCTCAGTGTATAAAGCTTTCTATTGAACTTTTCATTTTAATATCTGAGGAAGTCTGAAATGGCAGGGACAACTCCATACCAAGCAAATGTTAGCGCTGTTCCTGTAAAGGAGACACTATGCCAGCTCGCTAAGGAACCCTAAAATCACACTAGCAGTTCCCTCCAGCCTTCGAAGCATGTGAGAGTCTTCTTAAGGAGTTTGCAAACATGCTTGACAACAATGAAAAACATTGGTGTCCTGAATCTAAGACAGGCTTTTTGGAGAAAGATGATTGACAAGAGATCTGAATCAGAAAGGAAGTGAATTAGTTTAGGGAGGGCCAGGATTCCCTACGTAGATATGATAGACACAGAAACCCGAGCTGTCTTTTCTAACCTCTATGTACCCAGATCCAGGATACTATGGTCCTTGTTTTGAAGGTCCCTTGATGTTAGCTTTCCATGGATTCCATGAAAAAGTCATGGCGTCGGGAACATAAAGATTCTATGACGCAGCTCAGCTGGAAAGATGGATAGAAACATGAAAACACCACAGAAAGGACAAATGGAACCTTGTTAAAGACGAAGGGAAGGCAGGGGGAGGGGAGGAGAAATCAGAAAGACCATAGCCAAAGCACAGAGCTGTAGACTCACCTGCCCACATGACAGCAACCCAAACTTCACAGAACCTACAAAGGAGAGCCCAGAAGGCCTTGCCAGGGGACTTATGAGGGCCACCAATCTTCTAATCTCTTTTCTACTGACTCTCCACCAACAAAGGTATAATTTAATGCCATACACCACTCAGTCTCTTTACCATGGGCCAGTTGAGAGACACAACTCGGAAGCTGCTTTTGGCTTCATTTCTGTGCTATAGACCATTTTTAAGCTTTATATGGTTTTATGTGGGTGTATATCACCCATGTTGGGGTGCCATTTGTTGTATGAGGTTTCTGGCCCGGACTTTCCAACTTTGATTTGTGGCCTAGACTTTCAAACCCACAGTCCCATAGTCCCACTGAAACACACAGACACTTATATTAATTGTATGCTGATTGACCTGGGGCCCAGGCATATAACTTGCTAGCTCTTGCTCTTAAACTAACCCATGATTCATATCCTGTTTAGCCATGCAGCTTGGTACCTTTTCTCAGAGCAGCATAGGTATCCTCTGCATCTGTAGCATCTCTGGCTTCTCTGTTGCATTCCTGCTCTGTGCTTCCTGTTCCCAGAGTTTACCCAATCTGGTAGCTCCGCCCATACTTCCTGTCTGCCTTCAGCCAATCAGCATTTTTATTAAACTAGTAGGTGGGACAATTATTTACAATGTAGCATCATAATCCCACTACACAAAGGTGCCTCAATTACAAGTATGAAGGTCTCGGCACACAGTCTATACACATCACAGCTCCTCTGCTGTTGCTGTTCAGCCTCTGGGTAAAAGAAGCAAGAAAGCACGGCTGTTAACCATAGAGCCCTTCCTCAGTTCTCAGGAGGTGAAGTGTGACTAAGTATCAGTCCCAGAGTCACCTCCCCCATGGCACAGCCTTGCTGAATCCTCACCCCATCTTTCTATGCAAGGGAATGAGGCTGGGGGGGAGGGGGTGGAGCTTGCTGAGATTTTGAAGGAGGAGGTGTCTCTTGCCCCTTCGGTAATTTCAGTCCCACTCCAGAGCACAGGCAGGTCCTCTCTCTTCTCCCTATTATGACTAGTTTATGTCAAGTAAATAAAATGGCGCATGGCTCCCTGCAAGGGCCCAGAACTATGCTCAGCATATGACCTGCAATGCTGAATATACACAGCCACCTGGTAAAATAATATCATATACTACATATGAAGAACTTGGACTCTTGGGGACATTAATCTAGTGATTCGAGACCATACAGCAAATTCAAGGAAGGATCTTAGACTAGAGGTTTAACTCGGTGGTTACATTTGCCTAGCATGTGCAAGGCCCTGGATTCAATGCCTCACACCATAAAAAGATGGGGGGGCACATGGAGAGTCCAAGGTAGTCTGGATACCTTTATATCAAGTAGGACCACAAACAAAGCAAAACTCCTAAAGCTTTGTTTCTTTTGGATTCAATAACAAAGCTTGCAAAAGATAAGGTGTGGAAGGCAAAGGTCCTTGTCTTTAATGCTGGTGTGATATGTATCACGTTCCAGGCCAGTCAGAACTACATAGTGAGACCCCTATTTAAGGGAGGACACTTTGAGATAAGGTCTTAAAAGACCCTACACCTGAGGAGACTCTAAAGGACTCTGATACTTAAGTGCAACATCTAGGTGTTCTTCAGGCAAATGAGAGCACTCATGTCATTTAAAGAAGAAAAGATAAAAGAAAGTTTTGTCTTCTGTTTCTGAAGAGCAAAGTACTCATACCCAGAGAGCTCCTTGCTCTGCACCTCACTATAGGGGAAGTAGGTTGTTCCATTGTAAATAATTTTCCCCGCCTATTGAGTTTAATAAAAAGCGTTGATTGGCCAAAGGCAGAAAGGAAGTGTGGGCAGCGATACCAGACTAAGAAGACTCTAGGAACAGGCAGAACAGAGCAGAATGCCAGAGAGACTCCATAGAGAAGCTAGAAGATGCAGAGGACAACTATACTGCTCTGAGAAAAGGTACCGAGCCGCATGGCTGAACAGGATAAGAGTCAAGTTATATGCCTGGGCCTTAGGCCGATCAGCCTAAAACTATTGTAAGCATCTGTGTGTCTCTGCGGGTCTGTGGGTCTGCGGGCCTAAACCTAGAGGCTAGGCCCAAAAGTCCAGGCCAGAAACCTCGTACTATACCTCACCCCTCAGGGTGTTGCACATCTTCTGAAACCTTCAGCTGTTGTGATGTGTGTGTGTATGTGTGTGTGTGTGTGTGTGTGTGTGAGAGAGAGAGAGAGAGAGAGAGAGAGAGAGAGAGAGAGAGAGAGAGAGAGAGAGACCCCATGTAACTGTCTGGAGAGACAAAAGACGTTCCAGGGAGTTCTCTGTGGGTAGCAACATGAGTACTGAGACCTTTGTGACTGATTAGCATATAGAACCATGAAGGACATAGGTAAGCCAGGAAAGAAGCCTGAGCTCCTATGACTTGAGACAAGTGTCCTTTGCGGGCCATGTGTGCCCCCCCCCCAGCACAGCAAAGCTCGCAGGGTCACCCTAGGCATCATGATGCTCAAAGCCTACCCCTTGGCTGGCTGCCTGAGCTGATCCTGTCAAGTATTGATCCTGATGAACTAGAGGACCCTTGGCTATGATTAAATGAAGCTGAGCATAAAAGGTCTTAAGCTATAGATGACACTGTGTCGTTTGGGAGATGTACCAGAAAATCAACTCCAAACAGTTCTAATAGAATGTGATGGGGACCTTGGGCATCCAGAGGGTAACAGGAGATTTCTAGAGAGCTGAAAACGCTTCTTGAAACCAGGACATCCTAGTCGCTTGTTCTGAGGTCTGTATGTATGGAATAGGGCAGTATTCTAGTCCTTTAACTTTGTATCACACCTCTTTTGAAAGAAGCCGACTCCGATATATGGCCATCATGTGACCCATATCACACATACTTCCCTGTACCTCTTTCCCCCTTCTTCCATGGCTGCAGAGAAAAGTCACCTGCAAGTCTGGTTCTCTCCATGTCTCCCAGTTGACCCCCAAGTCCAAAATATTTAAGAAGTCTAACCATCTAACTGCCTCCCTTCCTGCTGTGCTCTCTCTCTCTCTCTCTCTCTCTCTCTCTCTCTCTCTCTCTCTCTCTCTCTCTCTCTCTCTCTCTCTCTCTCTCTCCCTCTCTCTCTCTCTCTCTCTCTCTCTCCCTCTCTCTCTCCCTCCCTCCCTCTCAGCTACTGTGTGAAGGCATTGGTGTCCTTTGAGACCCAAGACCGATCCAAGAGAAACAAAAGGCCTTCTCAGTGGTTTCCAGGCATGAAATGAGCTGAGCAGAGGTAAACAGGGAAGCTGTAATATGACCTGGCTTCAGCCTGAACGATACCTGTGTCCACGGTTCATTCCATGTTGGCATGGTTGTCAGATGTGTTTCTCTTGAGGTCAGGCCCCAGACCTAACTCAGCTTTCCATCCCCACACTGGGGGGTATTCTACCAAACATCAGCATGTTCCCACTCACACAGTATCTCACTAGTGGCAAGGTGCTTTTGATTGACTCCTCAGAAGTCCATAATGTGTGTCAGGCACTGTACTGGCTCCAGAGAAGGACCTGGGAATTCTCTCCTCCGATGGAAGAACAATGGTAACAACCAGGAAAATGGCCATGTAGCCTGAAGGGCAGCATGGTGAAGAGCCTTCACATCTAATGACTGAGCTATGCCCCTCTACCCATCAAGAAGGGCTGAACAGAGGAAAGAGCCGGCTGCCTGGCTTGGGAGAACAGGGGACAGGGGTTCAAGGTAATAGGATCTGTTCCTTAGGCAAGGAGTTTGGCTTTTATCCCAAAAATTACAGCAGGTTTTAAAGCAGAATGACACCATCACATCCACATTAGAACATTTTTCTGACTTCAGCTGGGTAAGGGGTAGCAGTGTGGCAGAGGTTAAAAGGTTAAAGGCATGGAAAGAACAGCTGACTGGCTAAAGGAAAGTTGGAAATGGTTGTGGAAATCAACAGCTCTGGGGGGCCTCTTGGCTGTGGGGAGTGAAGGAAAGCAGGCGGTATGGACCCTAGGGCCTCCCTTTGAAGCCCGTAAGCAACACGTATGTCTTGAAAGTCGGGAATATTGGGAGCAAAGGGTAGAGAAGGCAATGGCTGTCAAGTCTGGCTGGAGCATGCTGAATCCACAATACCTTTGGGAGGTGTATGTGCAAATGTGTCGCCAAAGTCATGGACTCGGGCCACAAACAGAGTCTCCAAGGAGTTGGTCCAGCAAAAGGAAAGTTGATCCAGGGAAAGCTCATGGGAGTTTTTAAAAACCACCACAGGAGAACTGACAGGTATGTCTTGGGCCTAGGAAACACCAATATTTAACAAAACCCACACTCTGTAAAAGCCAGAGAAAGGGGTGAGGGTTAGGGAAGCCAGAATAGGGTAATGACCTGAAAATGAGGGCAGGAGATGGGGAAGTGTCACATACACTGGGTAGGGTTTGTTCACCTGACATCATTACACTCCTGCGTTACAGAGAAATAATCTGAGGTTTGAGGTGAAGCCCCTATTCAGTCTCTCTATGAAGACAAACTCAAATCCCAGCCCTCAAATGTGAGCCC
Organism: Phyllotis vaccarum; assembly: GCA_033318265.1. Lineage (NCBI taxonomy): Eukaryota > Metazoa > Chordata > Mammalia > Rodentia > Cricetidae > Phyllotis > Phyllotis vaccarum. The sequence continues at coordinate 14,124,821 of JARWLC010000007.1, forward strand.
AGTTCATGCCCTCTTCCTTAAATGTTTAAATGCTTTCCCCAAAGCAAGTTCTTGAACTTATTTAGTCCATTCATTCTATTCATTGGTCCAAAGATGACAAAAAGAAAAAAAAAAAAGGCAGTGTTTCACAGAACCCTGCTGTTTAAGTGCCGGTCTGGAGGCAGAACTAACGTGTGTTGAAATCTCTCTTGCCTGCCCAGTCTGTGCCCTCCGTCATCTTGAAGAAACCCCTGACAGGCCCACAAGGCAGGGATCTGAAATGAGGAGGGAGGGGACCCTGGAAACTAGGCTGCTCCCACCCATCCCTAGCAGGCTGACCATTTGCCAGATGTGAGGATCTCTAGCTGACTGGTGACTAGGAAGGCTGCCTCGCCTCCTCTCTTCTGTTCGTGAGCCTGGAGTGCCACCTAGTGTGTGTCACCAGTATTAACACCTTCCCGGAGACACTTGATTGCCTAGCCTGCTCTTTTGTTTGGTGGAAGGTGTTTGTGAGGGTGAAACCCTGAAGCAATCTCAGAGCCTGTTCTCTCCGATTCCCCACACCACAGTAGTCAGTTCGGATGATCAGAGGGTTTACCTAAGAAGTCTTGGGGGACATAAGCACGGTCCCAAAGATGACTTCCACAACACAAAGCTACAAGTGAATATAAAAAGCCCTGTGACAGGGGCTGGGAGGTGGCTCTCAAAGTAAAGGTGCTCACCAAGCCCGAATTCCATCCCCTGGACTCACGTGGTGGAAGTTGACCTCTGTCCTCCACGTGAATGTTGAGGCATGTGTGCAAACATGCGCCACAAGATAAGTAAATGTGGCTTGGTGGGAACTTTTTGTTAGAAAAACAAAAAGCAAAAGAAAGCTACCCTAAAAAGCTCAAGAGCCCTAGAAAGAAAGCCAGTGTCTTGGGAAGAGCTGAGCAAAGAAGATACAGAAGTGGGAGGGAAGACCTTGAAGCTCAGCTGCCCAGAGCACATGCTTTTAATGCTAGCCTTGCTGAGAAAGAACATCCTGTAAAGAATTATTTTCCCACCCAGAAAAAGAATAAGGAAGGGGGAGAGTTGGACTCAGAAGGGGGGAGAGGAAGGAGAGGAAGGGAGAGCACAGATGTGTGCCCCTAAGGAGTTTTGAGACAGTAATAATAAGTGGGAAAGCAGGAAACGGTAGGGTTCTTTACAGGAGTGAGGAGGGATCCACTTGACTTGGGATCTGCTTTGAGGAAGGAATGATGGAGTTTCCTATGCTTCCAGCTTAAGCATGAATCAGTCCTGAAATGTACCAGAGAAACCTACAAACACAACATTACCTTCACCTGCATCTCTCATGCAAAGTGTCCCAAAGAGGCTGGCAGAATGGAATTGAGCTGGGTCGCAATGAGAAAGCATATACGCTATAAAGGAACATTTGATATAGAAGCAATCACTCCAAGGTGATTGGTGCCATCAGTCAGTCAGAGGTATAAATCCCACGGGGCGCATGAGGTATGTGGCTGGCCTGGATGCCTATTTTCTAGGGGCAATGAATGAATGGATTTCTCCCTCCTGCCTGGGCGCCAGTGCTTTTAGCAATTGGCACTATGGCAGAATTTATACCATGATTCTTGTAAACTGTACCTTTTCAAAGATTCCTTTAATAAAATGCAGATGGAATTGTTTGAGAGCTGCCTTCCATGTATTTATAGGTTACTTCTGCTCTGCTGCTTACGCAGGTGTGTGTCTCTAGGCCGCTTTGTGTTTTATTTTCTCTGCCTATTAGGGAAATGGAAACATATGGATTCCTTGTTTGGGCCCAGCGGACCTTATAGAATAGTACCCTCCACTGCTTTCCTCACAATCTTCCTGTAATCATATGGCCCTGAATTAGCCTCTTAATCTCCCAGTGGAAAAGCCATAATACAAGGAAATTCAATAATATGTATATGTGTTCTGAATGCCAAGGCACTGACAGAGTAGAAAGGAATGTGGTCATTCCTACAATGTATGAGGAGAGTCATTGCTGGTGACTGTTCTCAATGTAGGTGTAGAAGCTGACATTCAATATGGCAGACCTGTGTCCAGCATGTAGAAAACTAAGCTTTAGACTAGTTGGGGGGAAAGGAAAATGTAGCACTGAAGGGCAAAGGAATTGGAGATATGGATTTGGATCTGAATCCCCAATATGAATGTTTCCAGCTTATATGAACAATTCGATACAGAAATTCTAGGGATGATCTTTACCTGGAAGATGCTCACACTAGAAATATTATAGCAGTGTACTCTCAGAAATGCACAGAATTTAATATTAAGGACATATTATAAGTAATATCCTCTCAATATGGCTCTCATTGAAAGTAAATACCTCATTTGCTAAAGGTGTGTGTTTAATTAAAATGCCTCGCTTCAGCCCTCTAGGAAGAGGAAATGAGTAAATGTTTACGCAGAAGGCTGCCCACCATCCCCAGAAGAGTGCTTATTACAATTAATGGGAATACATAATGTCTATGTTGGGGGGATAAAACACAACTCAAATAAGAACATCCTCTAGCCAAAGATTATCATTTTGCTGTTCTTTCCCCGGGTCACCCAAGGGACAATTCAGCCTCCTTATTGGGGGTGAGGAGGTGAGGAACACGTGTTCACAGATGCTGGCCCCTCCCACACCTGCTATATAAATTCGAGTCCATAATGATGCGCAGAGTCCAGCCCTGGATGCGGCTGGGTTCCATGTACTTCCCTCAGCCTTCAGGAATATTCCCAAGTCTCAGTCTAGAGTAAGTCAAAGGATGGAGCCCTGATGAACAGAGCCAGCCACTAAGCAGCTTCCCTAAAACAATGGTGGCGTCACTGTTCTGGATTGGTAAAGCACTGTTAGTCAAAAGCCTTCAAGCCCTGTCCCCAAACTGACCCCAAGATCTGAAAACAAACCATTGAGGAAAGCTGTGTTGGTGTGCGCCCCCTAGTGGAAAAATCATCAAATACAATGATGGCTGTCTCTAGGAACAATTTTCTTCAGGTGAAGAATGAGGGGAAACTACCAAGAAGGTTTGAACCCAAAGTTTCGTCTTCCCTACCTAAGGCACCAGATTGATCTAATAAAAAGCTGAGGGGCCAATAGCTAGGCAGAGGAGGGATAGCCGGGACTGGCAGGCAGAGAGAAAAGGGGAGCCAGCAGTCAACCTGGGGCCAGCCCATCGAGGGCCAGACAGACCGACAGACACAGAGGAAGCAGGAAAGTAGGATGGACAGTATGTAGGTGAAGTAAACGAGCCTCTGGGAAGCACATAGATTAATAGAAATGGGATGATTTAAGTATTAAAAACACGCTAGCTAGAAACAAGCCCAAGCTAAGGCTGAGCATTTATAATTAAGTCTGTGTCAAGATTTGGCACTGGCGATCCAAGAAACCCTGCTATACCCCTCACTAGGGGGGATGGAAATGCTTGCTTGCTTGCTTGCTTGCTTGCTTGCTTGCTTGCTTGCTTGCTTGCTTGTTTGAAGACAGGAGTTGATATGTAGCTCACTTACCTTCACTATGCATTGGCTTGGAGATGTTTCTTCATCTGGTTTCTTATTGTTACTAGAATGACAGGGTAAATATTAATTAAAATAACCTGATGCATCTTTATCCTGACAAATGGCGCATCCCTCCTCTTTATGTAAACAGATTAGAAAAATTGTACAAGAATATATAAGTCTGGAGGGAATAAGAAAAGCAGGCGTTCCACTGTGCACATGGTGTATGCCACAAGTTATACTGTGAGCCTGTGATTGCAGCTATTCCGAATGTAATTACCGCAGTCACCCCCCACCGGGCAGGCACTCTTAAGGTCTGCTCCGCTTCTAGTGCATGGCTGGTGTTCAATAAATGACAAATGCAATTATAATAATTAATAATTCATATACTAATAATTCAATCCCTTTCCCCTCATTCAGTAATGACCCACCAACATGCCATGTATACATGAGAACCGGGGTTACCAGATGCCCCAGAATTTCTCCACGTTTTCTTTCATAAGGCTGTGTGAAAGGTCACCTTGAATACCTGGTCACAGCCACCAGTTAGTCTAACAGAGATCACTGCCTTAAGTGCTTCATTTTCTTCTCATCTCCTTCATGTTTCAAATGTTTGTAACTGTCTTTGATACCTCATTGGGGAACTAAATGGCCTGTTGCCACACTTGATGGCTGCTGGGGTCTCCCCCGAACTCCCAGAGGCAAGGCACTGGGAATTTCTAGCCAATCCCAAGCACCCCTTGCTGTCCCAAACCTGCAAAGAACTCCAGCAATCCCTTAGAGTATCCTGGCACCACCCACAGGGACCAGGGCTTTGCTGTGTGTGCCCAGCCTGGTATCTGAGGTGAACTGGTGAACTCGGGTTGGCAGATCTTCGTCCTATGCTGAGAAGATTGTTCATTTCAGAGCCCGTCACAGAAATCAAAGGCTCCAGAGAGTTATTAATGTCCTGGCAAGTCTTCCCAGAAGAGGGTAAGTGCCGATCTCTTTATCTCCCTCTGTTTTCTTTTCCCTGGCTGGCCTTGATTATTCACAACGCAGGTGATGCTGCTCCTGTTTGTTCAGAACTCACGAGTTGCCTAATGAATTTCAATTGCCATTTTATCTGGTTTTTCAATTGTCCTCTCTTTCCTAGGCATCCCAGGTGGTTTCCACACAGAGACTGACACTCAGCATTCCTGACCACCATGAACCCCCATCTGTCTCTTCCTCCAGACACCTCAATTTTCTATAGTAGTAAGGCTGAGATGGGCAGGAAGGAAGGAGGTTGACGTCATTAAAAAAACTATTGCAAGAGATGTCCTGGCCTGATGTTATGCACAAAATCCATTTTTCCTTTCTCATCCAAGGGAGTAGGAGGCGAGGGAGCCCTTTCTGGTGAGCGTCTTGCTCTACCAAATGTTCACTTTTCCCTCTGTCAGGTTCCAAGTAAGAGTCACTAAGAAGCCTCTGCCTTCACCTCTGCCTTCGCCTGCAAAGGAGCAAGTGAGACTGACTTCCAGATCTGACTTTTCTCGTGTTGATTAGATCACAAAGACCACTGGAGATCTCCACTATGCATGGCATCTGCAAACAGCCACTCTGAATAGCCGCTAATAGCAAGACCAAGTTCCCATGTTCCACATCTGCGTGGATGAGCCTCACTTCTTGGGTGCTCCAGGCCTAGGTGTTACCCATGTTCGTTTTCAGGGTAACATATGCCTCTTGAGAGTGAAGTTCTTTGCTTTTGAGTTTTTCCTAAGCTGTTCAGCTGTCTTGTTGCCGTCAATGGTCTGTGTTAACGCTCCTTTGGAGAACCATTCAAAATGGCTCTGCCTCGATTACCAGTCTTCATTTTATTAAATTAGAGATCTCTCCCTAAAGAAATCCATTGCTTATCAGCTGGAGGGTTATTGACCTAAAGGCTTCAGGTAGACTGTAAAACTCCAGACAGGAAACTTCTGGTAAAGAGCCCCCACAGATCAAGCCCTGATGATATCTACCACTTTGAGACTGCAGAAGAACTGACCTGCAGACAGACTCTTCCATCCTCAAAGCTCCCTCTTTTCCATCTTTTAAAAACCCAAGTGCACACAACCGCTACTTCCGTGGAGAGACTGTAGTGCTTCAGTTGCTTTGATTAAAGGACAATTCTGCTTCTAGGGATGCTTGTCTGCTTTCTTTTATTTCAGCACCATTTCCATCAATCCCAATCTAATATCTACACATAGGTCCATAACAGAAGCCAATATAACAGATTCATCATTCCCTACGTATCTGTTCTTCTTTTCATATTTCTTACACTAACTCAGGGATGGCACCATTCTCCTAGCTCAAGGGTCGCCAAACTTCTTCTATAAAGGACCAAATAATGCCCTAGTCACCAATATCAAGCTCCACTGTTGCAGCGTAAAGCAGTAGCCGTGATAAATAAGTGCAGATGACATCATCCCTGTAGAACTTTTTAAGACCAGGTATGTTGTGAACTGGATGTTTCTGCACCCTTCAAATTCATATGTTGCAATCCTTATCCTCCATGATGAAAGTTTTAAGATATGGGGGCTTCTAGGGGTGATTAGCTCATAAGGGATGCAAGAATGATGCCATCAAAGATAGCCCTTCCATGATAGGAGAACACAGTGAGAATGTTCTAGGAAGCAAAAATTGAACCCACACCAGACATCAAACCTGACAGTGCTGTGCTCTCGGGCTTCCCAGTTCCTGGAGCTATGAGAAATGGATTGGCACTTATAAGCCACTTGGTCCACATTATCTTGTCACAGCCAAATGAACTAAGAAGATGGCTGGCCAGACTGGCCGCAGCATAACAGGCTGTCAACCTTTGCAGCCAGAAACTGCCTAGGTTCTTCCTTTTCTCACTTCATATATCCAACCAATCAATGCGTCAGCCAACCTACCTCCCAGATAGCCTCCAAATTGCCCTCGTTTGCCGGTTTTAAGTCTTACTCCACTTTCTTTAAAAAAGAAAAACGTGACTGCAAATTATAGAGGAGAGAGAGATGGCGAGGGAATGGCACACGATGTGTATATCTCAAAGGACTGAAGGAAATATTATGTGTACTCATTTTATCAAGTCAGATAACAACTGAAGCACCGCCTGCTGATTATGCTTCCCACTACCAAAGAAAACTGCAGTCAAACCTAGAACCAAAGCTTTCTAGCCACTTAGAAATTTTATAATTCTTGAGCCTTGACAGGATTTGGGATTGCCTAGGAAACACACATTTGAGGTTGTCTATGAGTGCACTCACAGATTAACTGTGGGGAGGCGGGGAGGGACAGATCCCAAAGTGAGTGGCACCTCCTACTGGGCCAGCCCCATCCACAGAGGTCCAGGAGGTCCAAGGAAAAGCAATGTGGCTGAGTCAGCGCACCAGCTGTTGCTGCTGCCATTATATCCCTGCTTCTCTACAAGCTTCTGGTGTGGATTCCATACCAGGGACTCGTCAGGGATTTCCAGGTGCTTACTGCCAGGATGAGGCTGCCAAGGCATCTAGCTCCATTGACAGAGCAGCTGCTGGGGTCTCTTCCCCTCTAGAGTGTAGACAGCCATTGAACTACCCAGCCCTTATCATGCAGGCCAGTATACTAAATAAATGTTTTTGCGCTCTCGCTCTCTCTCTCTCTCTCTCTCTCTCTCTCTCTCTCTCTCTCTCTCTCTCTCTCTCTCTCTCTCTCTCCCCCTCCTCTTTCTCCTCTTCTTCCTCCTCCTCCTGGTCCTCATCCTTCTCCTCCTAAAACTTTTTTGGTCTTTCTTTTTTGTTCTGGGGGATGTGGTTCTTTGTTTTGTTCTCTTGTTATTTTTTAGACAAAGCTTTATTCTGCCCAACCTAGAATTCACTCTGTAGCCCAAACTAGCCTCGAACTCCCGCAATCCTTCGGCCTCAGTATCCCGAGTGCTAAAATGGCAGATATATACCATCATCATATTTGACATCCTAAAACTTCTTTACATAAAAGCCCAATTAATTATTTTGGAATTCTAGAATTGTGGAAGTCTGAATATTTAACACTACATCTTCTATGCTGACAAGTAATGGCAAAGCAGAATTTCTTTGGTTGGTTGGGTGTGTGGGTGGGTAGAGAGGTGAGTGAGTGAGTAGTTCTGAAGCAAAGGCTCACTATGTAGCCCAGGCTAGCCTTGAACCTCACTCCTGTTCAACCTTTTCAGTGCACAGTACAACATTTCTTAAGACTACTCTATAATTATTTTCCAGACTCTCTTTTAGCCCCTGCCTATCACCCTACAGGTTCTAATACTTTCAGTGTCTGGATCTTACTAGAAGTACCAATGGAATACTGTCCAGGAATTCATGTTCTTTCTACAGAGTCCTTGAGACTATGCCTTAAAACAATGAGGAGTCAAGAGCTAGAAGGGGTGTGACTCAGAAGCAGAGTTCTTGTCGGGACGTGCAAGGTCTTGGGTTCAATCCAGTATACTTCCAGAAAAGAAGAACCTTGAGAACTTGCTGTGGACGAGTCCTACAACCAGGACAGCAAGCTGCATTCCCATAACGATAATGACAACCACATCTTCAATTCTGCCTAGAGATTACAACACAGTGTCAATTCTAAAGAAATTAATGTAAATGTAAAAAATATGTATGTTGGCATCCATAAAATGTTGTGTCTGTTTTGAATTACAGCAAATGTTTATGGCATGTATGTAACTTTTTGTTACTTTGATTAGCTTTCTGTTTACCTCCCCACCAGTCATCATTACCTCTAAAACAATAATAATAAAATGATAGGAGGGTGAGCTGGCTAGTTTTTATATTGATTTGACACAAGAACATCAATTGAGAAAATACCCTCCAACAGGTTGCCCTGTGGGCAAGTCTGTGGTCCATTTTCCTACTTACTGATTAATGTGAGAAGGGTCAGTTCATTGCGGGTGGTGCCACCCCTAGGCAGGTATTCATTGTCTCCAGGAACCAGGGAGATGCAAATGAAAACAACTTTAGCAATCATTTTATCCCAGTCAGAATGGCAAAGACCAACAAAACACCTGACAACAAATGTGGGGGCGTGTAGTAGGTGGTTTCTGGCCCGAACTTTAGGCCCACAGACCCGCAGTCCCACAGAGACACACAGATGCTTACAAGTTTTAGGCTGATTGACCTAAGGCCCAGGCATATAACCTGCTAGCTCTTTACCCTTCATCTAACCCATGACTCTTCCTGTTCAGCCATGCGGCTGGGTACCTTTAAAGAGCCACATAGTTGTCCTCTGCTTCTTCCAGCTTCTCTCTGGCATTCTGCTCTGTGCTTCCTGTTCTCGAGAGTTTTCTTAGTCTGGTAGCCCCACCCACACTTCCTGCCTGCCTTTGGCCAATCAACGCTTTTTATTAAACCAGTGGGTGGGACAATTATTTACAATGTAACAACATAATCCCCTACAGGGGGGAGGAAAGGGATGCCTTATCTGCTGCTGGTTGGATTCCAAACTGATCCAGTCACCCTAAAGCAGCTGTCTAGAATTCTTAAAAATCTACAAACAAATCTACCACATGAGCCCGCTATACTACTTCTTGATATATGCTGAGGTGGCCTGAATGAAAATGGCCCCCAAAGGGAGGGGCACTATTAGGAGGTGTGGCTTTGTTAGAGAGGCGTGGCCTTGGGAGGAAGTGTGTCACTGTGGAGGCAGGCTTTGAGGTCTCACATATGCTCAAGCCACACTCAGTATCTCAGACCACTTCCTGTTGCCTGCAAGTCAAAATGAAGGATGCTCACCTACTTCTCCAGCCACATCTGCCTGCATGACACCATGTTGCACCATGGTGATAATGGACTAAAACTCTGAAAATGTGTGCCACCCCAATTAAATGTTTGTCCTTTTATAAGTGTTGCTGTGGTCATGGTGTCTCTTTAAAGCAATAAAACCCTACTAAGACTGAAGTTGGTACCAGGGACTGGGCTATATCTGTGATAGGCCTGACCATGATTTTGTTTGAATGAGTATGGACCTTGAGACAGTGGATTAGAAAAGTACTGCTTAATGGGCCATCCTAGTAGAAACATGAAAGACAGTGCTAAGTGTGACTTGAACTGTGGAGGCCTGAATCAAGAGGTTTCAGAGGACAAGAAGATTGGTATATGGCCTAGACTAGTCTTGGGATATTTTGGTGAGGAATATGGCTGCTTTTTGCCCTTGTCTGAAAAGTCTGCCTCAGGCTAAAGTAAAGAGGTTTAGATTAATTTCCTTGACAAAGGAAGTCTCAGAACAGCCTACTATAGACTCTGTGATGTGGTTATTAATAGTAACCCTGATGAAGATTTATAATGAATAGGAGGAAGCTAAGCAAATAAAAATATAAAATGTACAGATGAAGAAGAGGGGCAAATGAAGAAGCACCCCTCCATGGCCTCTGTATCAGCTCCTGCCTTCAGGTTCCTGCCCTGCCTTGAGTTCCTGCTCTGAATTCCTTCAGCGATAAGCTAGGATATGAGAAGTAAGAGAAATAAACCTTTTCCTGTCCCAGTTGCTTATGACTGTGATGTTTCACCAAGGCAATAAAAACCCTGAGACAAGAGAGCTTCTGCTGGGCATATTAGTGCCAGACAGAAATTTGTCAAGAATTGTGTCAACCAGAGGCAGCTTTCAGAAAGGAAGCATCTTTCTCTTTAAATGAGCCTGTCACCAGCATGTCACATCACCAGAACATTTGGCTGTCTTATGAGAACTCTATCTGGCAAGTTTAAAAATGGAAAGAAACTTATTCCCCACCCACCCTTGCCCAAAAACAAAACAAAAACACCTCTCCTCTACATATTGTTTGTTCCCTTTGAAAAGATAGTCATGATAATAAAACAAGGTTCTCAGACCAAATGCTTTTAGTTCAAAGACTAATATATACTATGGCCTTGAATAAATCAAGTCCTATGAAAACCATGAGGTCTAACACAGAAGAGGTGGATGTCTCAAAGGAAAGGCCTTCAAAGTCTGCGGGTGCTAAGCTTCTTAATTTAGCCTAGAAAGACACACATGCCCCATGGAGGGCACTGACACCCCTGCAGGACTCAGCTGCCAACCAGAAGCCTGCCCTGGCGTGCTATTGGTGATTTGCACCCTCCAGAACTCAATGTTGCCTTTGTTCATTTGAGACAGGGCTATGGTGTGGATGTGAAACATCTCACAGTCTCATGTTTGAACACTCAGTCTCCAGTTGATGGTTTTACTTGACAGGCTATAGAATCGCTGGGTTGTGCAGCCTTGTTGGCAGAGGTAGGGCCCTGGGATGGCAAATGCCTTTGAAAGTTAGCCACACTTTGGTTCTGCCTCCTTTCTAGCCTTCCTGGTTAGTCAGGTGAGAGAGACTGAAATTCTCTGAAACCCTGAACCAAAATGACCCTTTTCACCTTTAAGTTGCTTCTGCTGGATAGCTTGTCACAATGACAGGAAAAATAATAATATAATCTCATTGGGTAAACCAGGTTAGCCTTGAACCTGTGACCTTCCTGCCTCAGCCTCCAGAGTGGTTTCAGGCACACACTACCACACTCCAGCTTACTGTAGACACTTTATTGTCAGTGCAGAAGTGTTGGGAGGTGAAGCCTGGAAGCATGATTGTTGCAGTGGTGTTTCTTGGTCCCGGGCAGCCACAGACCTGCTGCGCCAGACCCCTTAGCTGCATGCCGCTGCTGCTCAGGCCCCCAGAAATGACTCAGACACTTATATTAACTTTATGCTGTTTGGCCTATGGCTCAGGCACATTGCTATCTAGCTCTTACATCTTAAATCAACCCATTTCTATTAATCTGTCTGCCACGTGGCCCGTGGCTCACCTGTGTTCCTTACATGTTGCTCCTTGGGCAGATGGCTCGACCTGCCTCTGACTCCGCTTTTCCTTTCCTATTCTGATTCCTCCTCCTACGTCTTCTATGGTGCCTGTCATGGCCCAAAACAGCTCCTTTATTTAAAGATCGATATTCACAGCATACAGAAAGGCATTCCCACATCACATGATGGCGCTCTAAGAGGTATTTATGGCTTCCTGGTGGAAGTGAGCTGGCTTCCCATGGGACTGCTTTGTTTACCTGGAGTGGGAGTTGTTTTGTCTCCTCATAAACCCATGTGTTGTTCCTCTATTCTATCACATTACAGCTTGTCTCCAAGACTCACCAGAAACTGCTACCATGCTCTTGGACTTCCCACCCTCCAGAACCCCAAACTCGCTCAACCTTTGTTTCATATGAACAACCTGGGCAGCGGTATTTGTTACAGCCATAAAGAGCACATGGAGGCAGAATTCGTTACTACTGAATACAGAGATGTGCTATTCATGTAGAGAGCTAGAATATCACTCTTAAAGCCAAACCCAGCCCAGACGACTAGAAAAAGTGGGTTTTCCTCTGGTGTCCACTCCCAGTCAAGGGCAACACACAGCCCTTAAGCTAACGTTCTACTCTCCATGCCTTGTAACCCTTGAGAGAAAAACCCCTTTGTCTCTTCAGTAAGATCATTGGAGATTATCACTAAAGTGTTACCACCCAAAACTCCAAAACAGTTACTTCTGTTCTTTGAAATCTGGATGATGGCAGTGTTGTCCCAAAGTTACCAGAAGATTGCTTCTTTTAAGCTTTAAATGGCACAACTTAAAACATGTTCTAGACACTAACTACTACTGTCCTGTGTTTTTAGAGTGTATAAGGCTGAGATTTTTTTAACCAAGGGCTACTCAGCTGGAAGAGAAAGGCCAGACAACATCTGGATGGGGCCACAGAGCTTCCAGGCTACCTCTCAACCACACAAGTCCCCCTGGCGAACACACACACCGAGGAACCAATAAAAAAGAGTAAGATGAACCCTCTGCTGAATGTGCCCACATCATCCTGATCTGAAGGTGTGAAGGACTGAGTGCCAGGGGGTGGGGGTCACTTTCTCTGTCTTAGCTCAGCTGTAAATTTTCTGGTCTATACGACCATGACAATTGATTTATTTTTCATTTAATACAGATTTATTCTGTGAAGCTTTGAACACTGAGTGACTCAGATTGGAGAATTTTCAGTTTAGTAAAGCAAAGGCCCCATGAGTGTTATTTGGTTATGAAATCTGTTGAGCTGCACTTCCCTTGTTTGGAGATAACCATATTTTCTGCTGCCCCATTTGAAAGATCTCCAACCTTGAGCCATTTCAGTGTTAATCTGAACTCATAAGTGATTAAACCTTATATCCTGTTTTCTTTTCAAAGGAGATTGGCTTTAAAAAAAAAAAAAAAAAAGCATGTTCTTAAAAACAGCCCGAAGAATAAGTCAAGAATCCCTGTGGAATCTAATCAGATCTATTATGCTAAGTAGGAAGACACCCCTCCCCCAACCCTCCCCCAACCGTTTAAGAAAAGATCTCTAGGAAGTGGAAATTAAATTGCCAAGACTAATGGATTCCCTGTGTGACTAACTCGCTGTATTGTTTCTCGTGTTTGAGGAGATACACGCATTTCATGGACAGGCTTAGTCACTCTCCATGCTCCATGTCTAAGGTCAAGTTCATCCATGGCGGAGCTCAGCAGCTCTCACTCAAGGGATGAATGCATGAAAGAGTGTTCTGTTGACATTGTTCCGATGCTTGCAGGGGACCAGTTCCTACCCTGGCTCAGGAAGATTCTGCCCCTTCCTGGTGGGAGGTGGATTCGATTAAAGGACTAGGGTAGATAAAAGCTTTCATCTGGGAGTCTGAATACCAGAGAACTGCTCAAGGTCAACTAGATGTACCAAATACACTCTGCCCCTCATGGCTTCCAAGCTCTCACCTTTATTTTCAACAATTTATTTCTTTTGTGGTCACCACTTTTATGCAAAATATAAAGAGAGAATGAAATAGACTCTTAAAACCTGTTGAGGGGAAGGTGGAGTAAATACATCCCACAGATAACAATAGCAAGTTTTCAACTTCACATTTTCCTTTGGGTATGTGCTCACGGAGCATCCTAACTCTCTGGCTGTGAACTCAGCAGACTTTAAGATTGTGTACATGATATTTAGCACCTCTACAATACAACACAATTCTATTTGCTACATTTTCATATTTATATATATATATATATACATATATGTGGTTTGTAGAAAGCATCTATTAGAATATATTGAAAGAAATAAAAACCAGACAGTTCCCTAATTGTACATGTTTATGTTCATAATATTAATACTATAGTGTGGAATTTAATTTTCCAAATGAATTATAAGATTTTTGAAAAAGTAATAAATAATGTTGGGAGTTGCTTGTTGGTTACAATCCTGCAAATATTTTTGTCATAATTCAGAGTCTGTCCACTGGTTTGGAGTTGTCTTTTAAATGACTCCTAAGCCTAGTAACCACTCAATACAATGTGATAGCTGACATTTTAGTGGCACTGGGTAACTAAGCCCCACACCTTTTGATATAAATAACTGCTGTACCACTAACTACACCTGTTGATGTCTGAAGTCTGAGCCACATAGCCAAGAGTCCTTCGTTCTGATCACTTGCCAGTGGCTAGCATATTATTTTAAGTGCTTGCTTTAGTTCTGTTTAAATATGACTTGCTCATCAGATATGGTAATACACTCCTGTAATCCCAGAATACAAGATGTTTGATGTGAGTTTTGAGGCCAGATTGGGCTACAGAGAAAATACAAGGCTAGCCAGAGATACATAGTAAAACCATGTCACACATGCATACACACACACACACAAATTGTGTATGTATGTAATATATTAAAGAAAGAAGTCATATATAGATTGAGCATTCTTAGTTTAAAATATAACTTTTTAATACTCACACAATTTCAGATTTTGTAGCATTTCAACTGTTTAGATTAGAAAAGTTCAAATGCCAATCTCACTATTTCAAAATCTGAGGCAGAGGCAAAGAGGATCCTAAATCTGAAGCCCTTCTGGTCCCAAGCACTTCCGATAAAGGATGTTCAACCCGTATTGTAACCATGTCTTGAGTTCTTCTCTCCTCTCCCCATTATCATTTGGAAGGGGCAAGGATAGGGCGTGTCTTAGCGTTCCTATTGCTGTGAAGAGACACCACGATCAGGCAACTCTTATATCAGGCAAACATTTAATTGAGGTGGTAGCTTACAGGTCAGAGATTAAGTCTCGTATCAGCATGGCAGGAGAACATGGCAGCATGCAGGCAGATGTTATATTGGAGTAGTAGTGGAGAGCCCTACATCTTGTAGGCAACAGGAAGTTGACTGAGACACTGGACGGAATCCTGAGCATAGAAAACCTCAAAGCCCGTCCCCACAGTGACATACTTCCTCCAAGACCACACCCACTCTGACAGAGCCACACCTCCTAATAGTGCTACACCCCATGAGATTACATAGGAGGCCAATTACATTCAAACTACCACAGGGGGCATCCTAATTAAGGTTACTACTGCTATGATGAAAACCATGACCAAAAACAATTTTGGAAGGAAAGAGTTTATTTAAGCTTATATGTCCATACCCATAATCCATCACTGAAGGAAATCAGGACACGAACTCAAACGGCAAATATCTAGAGGCAGAAGTTGATGCAGAGGACATGGAGAAGGGCTGCATACCGGCTTGTTTCCCATGGCTTGTTCAGCATGCTTTCTTATAGAATCCAGAACCCCAGGGGCTGGAGAGATGGCTCCACAATTAAGTGTACCAACTGCTCCTCCAGAGGATCCAGATTTAATTCCCATCAACCATATGGCAGCTAACAACTGTCTGTAACTCCAAGATCTGACACCTTTACCTAGACATACACGCAGGCAAAACACCAGCACACATTAAAAAAGAAAAGAAAAGGAAAAAAAAAAAAAAGAATCCAGGACCACCAGCCTAGGGATGGCACCACCAACATTGGGCTGGGACCTCCCACACTAATCACTAATTTTAAAAATGCTCTACAGGCTTACCTACAGCCCAATCTTATGGAGGCATTTATTTTCAATTTAGGTTCCATCCTGTCTGATGACTCTGGCCTGTATCAAGTTGACATAAAATTAGCCAGCGCAGAGGGGGTAGAGTTCTGATCTGAAAAATGAGATGTGAAGTAGATCAAGAGGGTTTGATATACTCAGCAATGTGAGATGATCAGAAGACAGGAATTCCCAGCACATAAAAGGTAGGCTGCTGTGAACAAGCCCAGATTTGGCCAGAGTCCATGAAAAAAAAAAAGAGAATTGAATAAACTTGGACAAGGAGAGGAAACTGAATGAACTTGGAAGAGGCAACAAGAGATTTTGCAAACTTCCATGCTTACATGGAAAGAGTCAAGACTATATTGGGCATGGGTTCCTCAGTTGAAATGCTAGCTAGCGTCCAGGAAGCTGACTCATAAATAAATATCTCAGGTACAAGACCAACATGGACCACATAGAAAAACTCTGTCTGAAATAATAATAATAATAATAATAATAATAATAATAATAATAGTAATAATAATAATGACAGTAATAGTATAACAGTTAGGAGGTAGGAAATACATAAAATGTGGAAAGCACACCAGACTCCATGGTGCCTACACCTGGCCTTCACTCTGCTTGCGTAGGCTCTGTATCGGTGGCAGCCTATAATGGTGGCCATGGCAAAATATCACAAGCTGTGGTAACTAAAACTATAAAATTCTTCTGTCATAGTTGTACAAACTGGAAGCCCAAGATCAAATTGACAGCATGGATGGCCTCCGGTGAGGGTCATCTTCCGGGCTTCTGGACAACTCCCTCATCACTGTGGCCTCACGTGACCCTCACCAATGTGAGAGAATGAAGGAGAGAAAGTGAAATACCCTATGTCTTATTTTCTAAGGCACTGACCCCAAGGACCACTCTTGACCCATCTAACCCTAAGTGTCTCTCCAAAGCTCCATTTCCAAATACCACCACCTTGAGGCTTCAAATATTAATTTGGAGGGCAATTCACAATATGATAGTATAGCATAAAACAGCAGATACTCACATCTCATACATCTACAGTTCACTAAATCTATAGGGTGCGTGATGGATGCCTGTTTGCAGGTACATGTGGAGACCAGAGGTCAACCTTGGGTATCATTTCTCAAGAGCTGTTACTTGTGAGATGAGATCTCTCACCAGTAACTAGGGCCTAGAGATTAGGCTAGAGTACCTGGCCAGCAAGCCCCAGATCTGTCTGCCTCTGCTTCTCCGTTGCTGGGATTACAAACGTTCACCATAAAGTGTGGCTTTTTATCTGGGTACTAGGGATTCAAACTCTGGTCTTCATGCTTGGGCAATGAACGATTTACCAACTAAACTGTCTCCCCAGATCCACTTGTTTTATTTGGACTCTCAATCAAGTGGGGCTCAACACCAGTGGCTGAGACCCATGGCCATGTCTCCTTCCTCTGAACAAACTGTGTCACGAGGTAAGTGGATCACTTGGATGTGAGCTCCCTTTAATCTTCTGGGTGTGTCGCACTTGCTAATTTCACCTTCCTAATCACCCACCATATAATAGGGCTAAATAGGGTATAAATGACCCCCCACACCCATCTCTCAAGGTTTCCCCCCCTTTCCTTTGCAGCAGACTTGGAGAGCTGTATGTAAGATTATTACGCTGTATGCTCTGTGATGGCTGCCCTCATATAATATTTGATGTGTAAACTTTGCCCTGCTAGTGAAATAGTTAAATAATATTTTGACTCTGGTTTTGAGGCAGCCCAGATAGGCAAAGGGGGAGAAGGTGAGGTATTCCATGAATACATAGGGATTTTTCCTAAAATAGAGCTTATTCCATTTTTCTGCCCTTACAAGAAATTTTAAAACATGGCATGGCTTCAGATATGGAGGTATGGTTATAAGACGTTAGTAGTCATCTTGGTCAGCCAATTTTGACTAGTCATGCTATCATATATTCTGTGAATTTATCAGTCTGTAATGTCCCTTGCCCTGCTTAAAGCATGGAAAAATCTATGCCCCTGCAGAACTTAACTCTGCCTTTTCATCTGTAAGACGGGCCGCTGGCATCTCACTGATGTCACTGATGCTGCCTATACCAAGGAAGTCACTACTGGTATCTTACCGGCATGTCGCCCACCTGTCAAGCATGGGCTAGCCCTCCTGCCCACTGGCTCTTGGCATATCAGATTCTGACTGCTGAGTCCCACCTAACAAATTAATCCAGGAGAACTCACAAGCAGGAGCCTCCCATGCAAAGACAGTAAAATATTATTTGAGGCATCTCTTTCCCTGGGGAGGCTTAACAAACAACCCTGTTATCAGGCACTGATAACAAATCAAAGTCCAGCTTTGAGAACTGGTGAGCTTATGGGCTTGCTCACAGTGAGCAGGTGAGGGGTTACCTAAAGCAGTGTGGGTGACCCCAAAGCAAGCTCCCCACTGCAAAGTCTCACCCCAGAATGTTCGCTGATTCCTCCATGGTCACACAGATGAGAGGTCCCACTTTGGCCACCCTTCTGTGGTCTATAAACTCTAGCACCTTCTGAGACCACAAGACCATATGCAATTATGGTGAAATCACATACAACTGGCTGAGAGGCACAGGAGGCAGTGGCCAGATTCATAGGTGAGAGTAGACTGACCCTCTCACACACTCCCCTCCTTCTGTGAGGGATTAACAGTCAACGGATGGAATCCCTGGGGTCCCTTGCAAATAGTCACGGTTGCTCTGAAGCAGATGATGACTGTTATAATAGAGGACAGTTCTCTATACAAACATCATCAGCAGGCTCATCATGCCTGCCATCCCCCAGGGCTTGTTCCTGCCCTTCTTGTGGTGGGATGGGGCACGCTGCCCAAAAGGACACATGGTTATAGAACTACAGTAACTATAAGACTCAGTAGGGAGAGACTGCCACACTGGCTTCCAAACCATGGGAAGGCCTCTCCCCAACCTGTGGCAGCAATCCTGATCCACAGAGATAGAAAATATGCTCAAGGAAAAAAACTTAAAAACAGGGACTGAGTGTGGAGATAGCCTAGTGGGTAAAGACCCGGCACTAGGGGTGTGGAGGGAGGCTAGATCCTGGAACACCTGAACACAGGCCTGGTAACTCTCATGTGTAGCTACAGAATGATCAATTTCTGCCTTCTCTTGCCTTATATATCTTCCCATACACACACACACACACACACACACACACACACACACACACACACACACACACCCAGTTGTGTTACTTCCTGGTTCAACTCTTGTATTTAGTTAGGACTAAAGGTGTGAGCTACCACTGCTTGGCTGTTAGGCCTTGAACTAATAAATCCAGAAAGATCTCTGTCTCCTGATTGATGGGATTAAAGGTGTGAGTTACCACACTCTGACCTTTGTGGCTTGATTGTGGGTGGTTCTGTCCCCTAATATTCCAGACTGATTTTATCAAATATATAATATAGCACTACATGTAGCCCCAGAAGTGAGAGAGGTGTGGCTGTAAGAGGATCAGAAGTTCAAGGTGATCCTCAGCTACATGGAAATATTTGAGGCTAGGCTGAGCTACATGAGATCTTGTCTTAAAAAAAATTATATATATATAACATATATAATAGTATATATGATATAATATATATATATATATTGCAAAATGTGAGGATCTGAACATAGGATTGTAACCTAGCACTCAAGAAGCTGAAGCAGAAGGACCTGAAGTTCAAGGCTAGCTTGGGCTACATAGTAAGACCCTGTCTCCAAAAGCCAAACAAACAAACAAAACACTATGAAGCTTTTTACCAAGAACAGCTAAGCAAGCAGTTTCAACACTGTTCATTCAGCCATTTCTTTTCATTTGATTAGTAGATGGTGTGATTTTTCTCTTAAAGACGCCTTTCAGCTGTATCAGAAAGATCACTCTTACCTTATAGGGAAAAAAAAAACCACATACACAAAAAGAAAGCCAAAAAGGAAATAAGGGTTTGAGAATAAGGAGTTGGTCACCCTCAGAAAGCAATGGTATCTTCACCCCATCCAGCCTGACCTATTCTCTCCCTTATCTGCCCACTGCCCCTCAGTGTTCACGTGGAGTATTCCATCAGCGGTGGACACCATGCTGAATGCTACAAAATAGGCTAGCCTTCATACTAAAAGGAATTCAATAAAAGCGAAATACATAAAAGCCTGTGCTTATAGATTTTTATTATGATTCTCTTCAACTGGGTTTTAACAAATTCTCTGATGTCGGGAAAAATATAACCCATGCGTCTTTCAGGACAAGACATGGTGTCAGAAAAACAAAGCTGCCGTGTCTACACCAAGACAATGCCTTCTGAAAATAAAAGCCCACCTTTCAGAGGTACCGCATTGGAGCTCACTCCCAGCGTCTGTGCTGGGGGATAACTTGCTTTCTATCAATCCCTCAGTGATGTCGGATGCTAAGGAGGAGGTCCCTGCAAGTTGCATCTCTTTATGAATCTTGCATGACAGCGCTTCTTTTCTTAAGCATTGGTAATCTGATGTTCGCAGAGATGGATGAGGGGCCTTGGGTGTCAGCCGAGAAGCTGACAGATAGCAATTGTAGCAATAAATAATCGTAATGCTTTTCACTTGCATGGCCTTGACAATTCAAGGGTCTCAAAACATAGCTGAAAGTTCGAAGTATTGAGAAAGGGCAACGCGTTCATCCTTCCAATGTGTCACACGAGAGCTTGGAGGGAGCAAGACGCCCTCATGAACCCCTGGCCCTGACTGCCAAGGGGACTGTTGGCTTCCTGGTGAGAACACACATTGGGGTGAAGAGTCACAGGATATAGCGTTTTCATTGCCCAGGGGGAAGGGAAACTTTGATAGTCAAGGGCAGAGGACCCAGTGAGCTCCGGAGCCCTCCGGGTGAACCGATTAAATTGAAGAGAAGTTGATGGCTAATTGGGCAGACCAAGCACCAGGTAGCAATTCCATTTCTGACCACCAGGGAGAGCGGTTGCAGGAGTCTGGCACAGACAGTTCTCAACTTGATTGGTTGCTTTGCCCTCTCCTGGAACCTGCTACATTCTTAGCTGTACAGGTCTTACAAGTCGAGCCAGGGCTGGTTTCTGACACACTGACTCACACTCACGATCTGGGCAAAGGGAATAAAAGGCAGTGACAAGAATCGACAGAGCTTTCCTTTCAGCGGAAGCCACATGATCCGTTTCTGATCCTCAGGAACCAGCTTGGGATGGACACTTTACATACCAGATGCAATGACGTAGGAGACTTTCTAATTCTCTCAGTGTCATGGTCTGGACACTGTACACAACTCGCTGCTTGCTCCAGAGCCCTGTAATCTTAGCGGATTCCAGCCAAACCACACGCATGGGAGACTTTGTTGTCTGTGTACATGAATCTTCATCCTTATCTCTCTCCAAAAATAGAATGTTTGGCTGGAAAGGCTGAAGCCAACTGCCGTTTTGTCCATGTAGATCCATATTAGCATCTTTGCTCTTAAGGTATGAGCAGGAGGAAGGTATCCCCACATCTCTCGGGACACAGCACAGCCTCCTAATCAAAGGTTTTAAACCTGACAGTTTTCTTCATTTACTTCTTCAAAACAAAAAGATACAAATTATAAGAAGTAGCTGGGTATGGTGGTAGAAGCCCTTAGTCGCAGCACTTGGGAGGCAGAGGCAGGTGAATCTCGGTGAGTTCAAGCCCAGCCTGGTCTTTGAGAGAGAGAGAGAGAGAGAGAGAGAGAGAGAGAGAGAGAGAGAGAGAGAGAGAGAGAGGACAGCCAGAACTACATAATAAGACCTTATCTCAAATAAAAGAAATAAAGAAGAAAGGCAGGCGGAGGATATGGCTCCATGTGTAAAGCACTTACTGTACAGAAACCTGGTTTTGGATCCCCAGAACCCACATAAGAAGATCTGTTGACACACCTATCCATAAGCCAAGCAGGCCCCTGGGGTGTGTGGAACATGGAAGTGTGAATATCACCAAAAGCTAACAGGCCAGCTAGCCATGCCAGCACAGCAATGAGCAAGAGACTTGCCTCAAATGCAGTAGAGACAAGGATTGACACGCAGCTATTCTCCAGCCTCCGTTATGGTGTGTATGGCACACACACATATATACACATACACACACACTCACACACATATACACATATATACACATATACACACATACATATACACACATATACACACACATACACATACATACACACACATACACACACACATATACACACATACACACACACACATATACACATATATACACATATACACACATACATACACACACATATACACACATATACTCACACACATACACATATACACACATACATACACACACATATACACACATACACATACATACACACACATACACACACACACACACACACACACACACACACACACACACACACGTACACACAGTAGGTTTTATGTAATCAGAACTGATTTTCAAGCAATAAATACCAGCAGAGACAGGTGGAGCTCTGTGAGTTCAAGGCCAGCCTGGTCTACATAGCAAGTTCCAGGACAGCCAGAGCTACATAGTGAAACCCTACCTCAAACAACAAATACCATCAAGGAAATAAGCAGTAACAGCTAAAAAAAAATGAGTAGGGAAACAAAAAACCAGCCAACCAACAAACAGAAAAACACCTTTTTGTCAAATTCTGTTTGTGGCTCAATCATACCATCCTAAGTATCAACACAGAAAGAACAGACATCATCAGAGTAAGGCAGTAAGCCAGGCATAGTGGTACATGTTTGTATGTTTGTAATCCCAACTCCAGAAAAACAGAGGCAGGAGGATCACATATTTAAGGTGAAACCTTGCTGGGTGGTGGTGGCGCATGCCTTTAATGCCAGCATTTGAGGGCAGAAGCAGGCCGTCTCTGTGAGTTAGAGGCCAGCAGCCTGGTCTACAGGACATCCTATGCAACGCAGAGAAAGCCTGTCTCGAAAAATCAAAATAAATAAATAAATAAACAAACAAATAGAGACCTTGAGCCAAAAACACAAAAGATAGAAATAATCTCATGTCCAAAGCTTCCCCAAAGCATAATTGTTCGTGAGAATTCAAGCTGCTGGTCTTGCAGTCATAAAAACTCACCAGGAAAAAAAACAAAAACAAAAAAAACCTCGAAACCATAGCACAGCAGCGCTCTGCCATCTGGTGGCCAAACGTGGAATAGCCTATCATGCTAAGCAAAAGACTGAAAACGGCTGAGTTGTAAAGTACTGCCATCACTAACAAAACAGTTTTGTTGATTCTGAAGCCAGTGAGTCAGAATCCAAAACAACAAGTCCAGTTCTTTGCTATGCTTCCCAGGCATGAATGGAATGAAGGCTCTTAAATTGCTTGCTTAAATAAACCTATCTGGGGGCTAGCAAGATGGCTCAGTAGTTAAGGGTGTGTCCTGCTCTTCCAGAGGACCACAGTTCGATTCCCTGAACCCACACTGTCAACCTCCAGGAGATCCAATCCCCTAGCCTCTTGCAGACACCCCTTCTCACATGCACATACTCACACATAACATACAAGTCTTGGAAAAGAAAAACAGTGGACCTGTCTGGTTGACAAAGGCAGGTGTGTAATTAAGACATTGAGTGTGCAAGCCTTTGGTGGTATGGAAGCACTGGCCATTTATCCATACAGATCTCTGCTGACAAACTTGTTATAATATGTAAAAAGAGAAACATGACCACAGCCATTTCCAGAATGATTTGTGAATGAACGCAAATAATTACAGTCTGTCCATATAATACCTTCTGAATCCAACAAAAGTGTCACAGGGGTTTCAAATATTAGATTCCCCCTTGCCCAGAGAATGTGGCTCTTAATTATCCCTCCTTAGGGAATCAGAAGGCACTGACTCATACTGAAGACCCACAGGACAGAATGTATATCGGCTTTGCTGAGTCAGCAACTCCAAAATATATATATATTTAATTTTATTTTATTCTTACCTCTAACTAGGCCTTTTAAGCAGTCTATTGTTATTTCTGTTCTTGGGACTGTCTAGAAATTGTTGTTTGGTGGTTTGGGTTTTGGTTGGCTGAATAGGTGGGTGGGTGACAGGTTTTGTAGAGACAGGGTCTTGCTGTGTATAGCCCAGGCTGTCCTCACCTTGGGACCCTCCAGCCCCAGCTTCCTAAATGCAGGGTCAACATGCACCTTCATATCCAACTACACTGAGTTGGTTTTGGTTTTGTTTTTAAAATAATCTAGAGAACCTGTAAAGGACATTTTAATGCAAAGGCCAGCTCCCTTCTACAGCTTCCTGTACCTTAATTTCTTCCGATATAAACCAGGAACAGAAAGGGTAGAGGGGGAAATTGACTTCCGTAATTTATAGGGTCTGCCATGGTTCCTTCCATTCATTTCATCAGCTTTCACTGAAGGTGACACATGCAGACCATGCCTCAAAATCAGCTGTCGGATGACACCTTTATCCCCTAACCCTGCCCAGACCCAATGAGGCTGTGAAGGAATAATGAAGAGTATTGACTCTCAAGGGTCAAACTGAACGGGGTCAGTCTTAATGGCCCTCCCATAGCTAGACTCTTACTGTTCAGCCTTTGGGAACATTTTTCTAAATAACAACCACCATAGTGCAGGCCATTTATAGCCACAGTCTATAGAGAAAACTCTAGTGCGCAGGTGCAGCTCAGCACACGCTTTGCGTCATCACAGTTCAGGGAGCATGTGGTAGTCTAAAACAGAGACGTCATACTTCTAACCGTTTTCACAAACAATAACTTCAGCCAGCGTTCTACTTACTCATAGTGAGAATCCAATTCATTCACTTGTGATCCTTCTTGCAGGACTATGACATTCACAATAGTAGAGACATTTATCTTACTTGCCATTACGAGTGTCTCCGACATTGTCAATAATCCCTGACACATATGTATCTGGTGAACAAAAAGCAATAAAAATAATGGGAAAAAAATAGAGGAAAAGTTAATCAATGTAGGGAACAGAATAAAATTCCAAGAAAGCATCAGTTACTGTCCTCACAGACTGGGGGCATCCATATAACATGAGTTAGAAAAACCATCTAGATTGAGGGCAGAGTTCAGCCGCGCATGCCTGCCTAGCTTGCGCAAGGTCCGTCCTGCCTTCGGAAGAGCCTGTAAGAAGGAGATCTTCCTTGCCAACTTGTAGCTTTAACAAACAAACAAAAATTCCAGAGAAGTGTTGATAGACAAAAAGCTGACCAAAAGCCAACCCTCGGGGAAGTGAGAGGGATAAGGGAGAAGAAGGCTTCAATTAGACATCAGCCTAGGACATCACCTATCTCACGCAAATTCTAGACACAAGAGCAGAAAAAGAGAAAATGAACACAGATGATCCACGGGTAAATGAACTGCATCGAGCCAGAAAACCTGGACCAGCAGAGGCAGAACCCAAGGGGGATAAAGGAGGTTGGGGGTGGGGGTTCAAGGAAGGCACCGCAGCATAGCATAGGTGAGTTGTGTGATTTCTTCAAGCACTTGGAAAGTTTGTGGAAAAGACCTGTTAAAGAATTTGGAATAAAAATATACTGTGTGTACAGTGTCAAGCTCAATAATGTGTGTTTTCAAAGACAATTATTCAAGAATGGACTTGGATACATGTGCTATCGTAAGGTCTGAGCATATCCGGGTGGGCTGAGGCAAGAGACATTTTACAAAGCAAAATCAAGAGAATGACAAAGTTGGCAATATCCCAGAATACTCAGGCAGCTGCCCTTACAGAAGTGAGGGTGCAAAAGTGGACTGGAAGGCAGTCTTTTGTGATGGTGTTCACCATCAAGTGCATGTGCATGAGAGCCTCCCTCTCAAAAGCTCTGCATTCTATTACTTTGTCAGAATTAAATATAAATAATCCATTTTCCTTCTGACACACTTCATAACTGGTAGGTCCATTGGAAACTATACAAAAAATTAAGTTAGCATAATTTTTATTATTGTTAACTTCAGGAAATGAAAAATTTGACCCAATAACAGGAGGATGTCACCTGACCAATCCCATGGGGTGCTCACCATGTTAAGGATGAGGAAGGCAGGTGGGGGGAGGGGGCAGAGGGAGCTAAACCCTAAGACACTCAAAGAAGCCCACACCCATACTCTCAGACCTAGCTTTCCTTTCCAGTGTCTCCCTTCTCTTAATGTTTATGCTTAAAATCTATTTTTAAATGTAATTTAACGAAAACCCAACTCTCCTTCAAAAAATAAACAGTACAAAAACATAAAGCATTGTCCAAGCAGGGAGTGTACTTACATGTTCTTCTTCCTGCATTAGACCACCTTCTAGTATACAAACATGTGGCTGCATATACCTCCTCATCACTAGTGTGTTAAGTAGAAGCTAAGCCTGTCTAGAGGACCATTCTGCACGGTCAGAAAGAGCTTAGTGTTTGCAACAGCTCCCTAGGTGATGTGGTAACCATGGTTGCAGGCCCCTATTCCATGGGCCTGAGCCCCTGAGATTGACACATTTCAGAGTATCATCCTCTACAGAACCTTAAGGCTCCTCTGCAACCACAGGGACAAGAGAGACCACTGAGACTTGCTGGAAAGTGAAGGGCATCATGAAGCAGCTCCCGCTAGTCAACTCAAGGAAAGAGAAGTAAAAGTAAAGGAGACTGAAGTCAGACTCATATCCTTCACCATCACCAAGAGAACAGCATAGAGAGCTTCCCCAGACAGGCGGTGGCTGCATTTCAGGGTGCCTTCTAATACCAGCATGCTGGATGCCTACAGAGATTTTACCTCCACATGTGTCCTCTTCAATTTCCAGAAATCTTTAAAAATGTTTGGAAACATTTTTGTTTACTCCCATTGGGGACCACAAGGTAAAAATACCTCATATTTCATCCCATAAAACATGGATGTTACCTGCAAAAGTCAGGAATGTTTGTCAAGATCTTATAAAGCAAGCAGGGTATGGGATGCACATGAGATTGAGAAAGGGAGAGAGTAGATGCCAAAGATCAATCTAAGATTTTTGTCTTTCCAGAATCACCCAATTTATTGTTCAAGGCAGGGTCTCTCATTGGGCTGAAGCTCATTGACAGGATATGGTGGCCTGTCATAGAGTCCCAGAGAACCTCCCCTTTCTGCCTCTTCAGCACTGAGATGACCACACACAACCATGCCCCAATTTCTCGCAAACATTTTTTACTAGCATAAGTTACAACAATGAACTTCATTGTAACATTTCATACATCTACATGATGACTTTATTCACACCTGCCTGTGCCATTATCCTCTACTTCTTCTTTTTCCCAACTAGCACCCCTATGCTTTCTTATCTTTGGTGGGGATGTTTCCAGTGGGGGAGGGCTTCTTTATAGCAGCAATGTATCTGTGACTACACCAATAAAGAAACGTCTCTCCATTCTTCATGAACCATTACCTACAGATGGTCAGGGATGGGTAGCTCTCCTACTCCCTTAACATGTTGATGACACCTAGGGATCAAACTCAAGCCCTCACACTTACACTTCTTCATTCCCAGAATTACAAGTTTGAGACCAGTTTTGACTATTTATGGAGACCTTGTTTCAAAAATCATTAACTATGCTCATACATTAAAATTCTATAATGTCTCGGATACCTTCTACCTCATTGCTCCAACTAAGAAGTATCTGATCCAAAAGTTAATAGAGCTGAGGGTGACTTGGCTATTACACAGAGAAACCCTATCTCAAAAAACAAACAATAACAAACCTCACAACAATGACAAAATAAAAATCACCACCCCAGCCAGGGTCTTCTGAGCAGGGTCATATGTCATCCTATAAAATGATGGTTTGGGGTAAATAGTTTAGTTTGGCTTTCCAAGACAGAGATTCTCAGTGTATCCCTGGCTGTCCTGGAACTTGTTCTATATTCCAGGCTGGTCTCGAACTCAGAGATCCACCTGCCTCTGCCTCTTCCCCAGTGTTGGGACTAAAGGCATGTACTATCACAGCCCAGCTGTGTTTGGGTATTTTTAAAGACTTGCTTCTCCACTTAAAACTGGAGATGTTTTTCAAGTAAAAGAAAATAATATTTATATACAAAGCAATTAAGAAAAACTATTGGACAAGTAATGGCCAACAGTAAAAATGTAGAATTATCTGTGTCCACATATTAAGTGGACTCTTACATACTAGAAGGTATCGAGGTATCAGCATGACATTTGCTAGGTTGAATAGACACCACATATAATTGGGACATGGCACAGAAATGAGAAGTCTGGCAGTGTGCCAGGGCAAGGTCTCTGCTTAAGCTTTGTTTTTGTCTAAGCAGGACAGCGGCCAACACATCAGGGGAGGGTTGTGATGGCAATAAAAGTTCATTACCCGTGGATCTCAAGAGGAGGGAACAAGCCACAAAATGGGCCATGTGGGAAAGCAGTGAGGTGGCTGAGGAGGGCTGTGGGACCAGGCAACACTGGCAGGAACTTTCATGGTGGTTTCTGAGGGAAGGGAGAAGGCAAAGCTAATAGATTTAGGACTGGTTAGTGAGCCTTGTGTGGGCACTGAGGCTTCAAGGCTGTCTCCAGGTGTCTGTGGGAGATTATGTTGTTACATTGTAAATAATTGTCCCACCCACTGATTTAATAAAAAGAGCTGATTGGCCAAAGGCAGGCAGGAAGTGTGGGTGGGGCTACCAGACTAAGAAAACTCTGAGAACAGGAAGCACAGAGAGAAGCTGGAAGAAGCAGAGGAAAACTGTGCTGCTCTGAGACAAGGTACCCAGCCACATGGCTGAACAAGATAAGAGTCATGGGTTAGATTAAGGGTAAAGAGTTAGCAAGTTATATGCCTGGGCCTTAGGCCGATCCACTGAAAACTATTGTAAACATCTGTGTGTCTCTGCATGTCCGGGAGTCTGTGGGCCTAAACCTTGGGACTAGGCCCAAAAGTCCGGGCCAGAAACCTCATACTACAGGTGTCTGCTACCTATTCCCAGGATGATCAGGGTGGGCAAAGAGTAGCCAAAATCAAGCATGCAGTGGCTAAGATTGGAGGCTCTGGGTTGGTTGGTCTGGGCAGGAACTGCACACTGCAAAGCAGTGTGTTGAGCGCTTCCAGGAAGTGTCTGGCTGGTCAAAGAGTGTCCAGGCCCTAGACACCAAAGAGTAAGAATCAGAAGAGAAAACACAAATGTAAAGGTTAGTACACAGGAGAATGCCACGAGCCACAAACCATGGCCACAAGGAGAATGCCACGAGCCACAAACCATGGCCACAAGGAGAATGCCACGAGCCACAAACCATGGCACAGAGGGTCATTCTTGCTGTGTTGGGGGGTGCGGTTATGGAAAGAGGAAACATAAATAGTCAAGAAAGGTGGATGGGGTCTGATAAAGTTCATTCTTTGACCTAGAGATTAAACTAATACCCAGGTCAACGTGTTACCAAAATTAAAAGTCCTAGACATGGACACAAGAATTGGAAGGAAGGAATCAGTCTTGTTACAAGCTTGAAATGGTAGAGGGCTACTCTCTCAAAATTGCACTGTAGGGAACTTGTGGGTGCAGAGGATTTTACAGGAAGAGAAAGGCAATGGGCAGTGGGACTCTGTACACATTTGGGGCAGATGCATTTGTAGAAGTAAAGCCCGGTGTTACCTACGTCATTACATGTTCTGGGTTCCAGGAATCCAAAGAAAAGACTTAGTAACATTATAACTAGCAAGGTAAGGCTTTTCTTCAGCAAGAGGGTTAAGGCAGAGAAAGAACCATAAGGAGGAGCTGGCTCAGCAGTTAAGATCACTTGCTGCTCTTATAGAGGACCTAGGTTTGATTTCAAGCATCCACATGGTGGCTCAGAACCATGTATGACTCCAGTCCCGGAGACCCAACACCTCTTCTGACCTCCATGAACACCAGTCACACATGTGATACACATACATACATGCAGGCAAAATATTCATAGACATAAAAAATAATAAAATGAATCTTTAAAGAGCTTTTGAAAAAGAACCTTATGGAACCATGCCAAGGAGAGCTCCCCTCAAAAGCTGCCCTGTTACAGAGGCGAGAACAAAGAACATGTCACATAAGAAGAGAGCAACTGGTCAACTCATCCAAATGTTACTTCATGGAAAATTCATAATAGACAGGTTTTAATTTTTTTCATAGAATTATTAACATAAATATATACCCAGGTATTAAAATATTTGTACATGCAAATACACAAAGATGTATATACACACAGGTTCTATTCCAGATAAGTAAAAGATAGATAGATAGATAGATAGATAGATAGATAGATAGATAGATAGATAGACAGACCATAGACAGATAGACAGCCAATAGACAGACAGCCAATAGACAGACAGACAAAAAGACAGATAGACAGGCAGGCAGGCAGGCAGGCAGGCAGGCAGGCAGACAGAATAACTAGCTTACAAACTTTCACAATGGTATAAGTCCCTGGTTCAAATCTTGGGTTGTAGACTCCAAAGCTAAGTTTCTGAAAAGCCGGGTATGGACAAGGGGAATCCCACAGGCATGGAGAGCTACAGAGAGAGCAGCCAAGGAAACTGAGGAATAACAAGTACACAGAAGGCTGAAATACTCTAAGGATAAGGCATGCTAGAAAAAGAGCAGTAAGTGTTTGGGAGAGTCAGCACGTACAGATGCCACGGCATCTGAGGACTGGCAGGTGCAGGTGGCAAGATCTGAAATGTTTCTGTACCAGACGAAACCAGAAATAAAGTGATGAAAATACTCATAGCCGCCACAACTACTGATATTAAATCCTACTTAGTTAATAGCACTCAATGGCGGTGGCTTCAAGTAAGCAAAGTGAACAATTTATTGCCAGCTGAAGAAAAACAGTAACATACCCAAAATAAACCCAAAATGAGGAAAGGATAATAGCTCTCAATGTGATCCCAGCTCTCAGGAGGCTGACATAAGGGAATCGCCCATGAGTTCAAGACCACTCACTCTAGGCCACATGATGAATTCTTAGTAATATAAATATGCACATAGGCTGGGCTACAGAGTGAGATAAAAACCCAGAGAAAGAGAGAGGGGGGGAAGGAGAGAGGGAGAAAGATGGAATTCATACCCAGTTCTTCCTGCCAGCCACAATTTCTTTCCTATCAATAATTGAAACATCTTGCAGGCATATTAGAAAGCCTAGAAGTCAAGCTTTGCCCTGAGGGCTGCCACAAGCGAACATTTGCATATGTCAAAGGAAATGGTGTTTCCACCATTTCTACCTGACTCCTCTCTCCCTACAGAAAACCTCAGCTTTGAAAAACATCTCCTTACGTGCCCTGCTCACACATCGCGTGTGCCATTTTGCAGGTGAGGTGGCAAACGCACACACCATGCAGTCTGTGTGTGTATGCATGTGTATGTGTGTGTGTACATGTTTGAGTAGAGGTCTGTGATCAGCTGGGTTTACCCTACTGAGGGAGGGTATCAGAAAATAAAGGAGAAAAGTAAGCAGAAAGATGATTTGGGGTGTAACCATTCACGTATATTTCTTTCAAAGCCATCAGGTATGGGAGGAGGGTGACATATCATTTCCTTGTGCTGCTTTGGCTGTCCTGGAACTCAGTCTGCAGACCAGGCTGGCCTCAACCTCAGGGATCTGCCTGACTCTGTCTCCCAAGTGCTGGGATTAAAAGCGTTTGCTATCACAGCTGGGGCTCATCAAATTACCCTTCAAGAAAATTCTTAAACTGCAAATCGCTTTTCTTTCCAACAAGCAAAAGAAAGGCTACTGATTTAGATGTGTGATACAAAGTCTTTAAAGCTACAGACACAGCAGGACACCCTTTATTGTATGTGAATGTGCCTTATCAAACTTTTACAGCAATTATACACAGCCTTACCACTTCGATGAAAACGAAGCCCAGCGGGGTGAATGGGAATGGCTCACAAAAGCCATAGGATAAATCTACCGCTATAGCTCTTATTTCCCATGAATCAAGCTCAGTGAACTCTCACTACCTAGTAAGAAGGGAAATGATCTGAACTCATCTTTAGCACTGTGAAAAGGGAATCTTAGAAGTCAGCAGAGTCCGCCTACAGTCTCCACTTCTGTGAATCATCAGGTGCAGGAGACAGTCAAAGCTACCTTTCATTCACAACAGTTCCTGGGAGGGCAGAGAGTAAGAAGAAACGGAAGACTAGACACATTTGAAACCACAGAGTTCTGTGGTCTGGTCCTAGGCCTCCCTCCACGGACAGGATCTCAAATGTTGAGTTCTCTCTTAAGATTTCTGGGTGTTTCGCTGTCTCACTGTCCTGGTTAAAAAGGTTATGTGTCTGTTAACCATTTTTAAGGGTTTTGTTTTCTTTTTCTTCCCCAAGGCATACTTGGGTCAAAAGGCTCATTAAGCCCTCTTTCCAAACACCGGGGTGGAAAAATCAATTTGCATACCCGGCAAGTGTTATGCACTGGACTGTGAACCTGCCCCAAGCTTATTTTTATTTTTGCAGTATTCAGGAGTGAGGGCTGGCTGGCAAAGGCTGAGTGTCCAGCAATAGATTTCTGACAAACTAACCCAAAAGTCTAAAGCTATGAGCTTCTCAGAACTTCCAGCCTCCACGGACCAAAGGGAAGCCTAGAGGGGGAAATGTTTGGTCAGTGCCATCTCTAGAAGGCTCAGTATTACTCACTTCTCCCTTATTCATTCTCCCCTCCCACTTTCCCTCTTTCTAATGCTTTTAAAATAGTCTAAAAGGCCAGTCAGTGGTGGCACACACCTTTAATACTGGCACTTAGAAGGCAGAGAGAGACAGATCCTTGAGTTAGAGACCAGCCTGGTCTACAGAGAGAGCTCTAGGACAGTCAGGGCTACACAAAGAAACCCTTGTCTTGAAAATCAGAGAGAGAGAGAGAGAGAGAGAGAGAGAGAGAGAGAGAGAGAGAGAGAGAGAGAGAGAGAGAGAGAGATTGAGAGAGTACAGGCCAGGCATGGCATGGTACTGCACACCTTTGATCCCCTCAGGTAGATCTCTATTAGCCTGGTATATATAGTAAGTTCCAGGCCAGCTACATGGTAGGCTCTGCCTCAGAAAGAAAAAGAAAGTAACAGTGAGAGAACCGGGTGAGATGGCTCAGTGGGGAGAGGTTCCTGCACTGGAGCTGACGACCTAAGTTTGATCCCCATCCCCACAAAGGGTCCAGAGAGAAATGACTCCAGAGAACTGACCTCTGACCCCCACTTGTAAGCCTGCAGGGGAGCACTAATTCACATACACAAATAAAACATTTTTTTAAAGAAACAATATGGATCACAAAAGAGCATTTCTATCTAACGAAGAGGAAAATGCATACATACATATAAAGTAAGTTCTCACATCCACTGGGTATGAACCGACTGAAATCAAGCATAGAAGATAAAAGGTAATGTACATTTCATTTTCAATGTGGAATGGTCACTGGGCATGTCCAAGTGTGGAACTGATTCTTTGTGCTGATTCCTTCATGTGCATTCCTAATTTTTACTATCTGTATATTTCCTTATAAAATTACCACTTTTACATGCAGCAACATTTCTATATTTAGTTCTCTTCAGATCTGGTATTTTTTTTCTAAATATTGACAGATATCTTTAACTGAAATACCGATTAATTTATTTAAAAATATATTACTAGTGTTAAGTAAATGATGATATAAAAAGAGTTATTTGAAATGGATAGAATTATCAAACTCATTTTTATGTAACATGACAAATTTCTGAATGCATTCTACTCTGCAGAAAGATAGGGAATATGGAGTGACATCGCATTAATGAAAAAAATTCCTGCGACAATATTTTTCTACTCTGAAAAAGCACTGAAGAACAGCATTTCACATTATGGCTGAATTATACCACAGTCTAAAGTAGTCAAGGGCAGACTGTTTTAAGTCATTTCTTCATATAAGAGGACTGGTAGGCAGGCAATAGCAGCCCACACCTTTAATTCCAGCTCAGGAAGCAGAGGCAGAGGCAGAGGCAGGTGTATTTCTGAGTTCGAGGCCAGCCTGGTCCACAGAGGAAGTTTCAGGACAGCCAGGGCTACACAGAGAAATCCTGTCTTGAAAAGCAAATGGGGGTGGGGGGTGAGGAGAGACTGGGAACCACATCATTACTTTTCAAGTTGGTTTTTATAAAAGTTCTACTCAAATACTCAAAATGAATAAATTTTTATGGCATGCAAGATATGGGTAAATAAAGCTAATAAAGATTTTACTGGAGTCATTTACTTGTTACTGTCTTCAAAACATGAGCCATAATTTACAGGCAGGATAGTAGATAGCCCACTGTGGTTCCATGACTCTCAGTGACTTATCTGCTTAGCCAGAGGAGAGAAAAAAAGAAAAAACTCCAAATGAAAAGTCCAGATCTTTATCTGGTCTAATCTTCTTGTCCCTGAGGCTTTGGTATTAAAGGTCTAAATCTCTTCCCATTGTCTGTAATTCTCCAAGAGGTGATTAAGCCAGGAACAATAATTTTAGAAAACAGAGGTCAGAAGTAAAGTCCACAGTCTCAACCAGTCCTGTGTCCACATACAGTTAACCATTAACTTGAGGGCATAGACAGGAACTTCATCTTTTCCTCACACTTCTCTGTCTCCCATGACACACCCTCTCCTTTCCCACAGCCACCTCCTGACCTGAGGTGCAAAATGTTATTAAACACCAACCTCCTCCCAGAAGTGCGAATCAAGCAGTTGGCCCAATGAAAGAGCAAACAGTTACGGCAAGAGCATTTTGCAAATGCTTTGCATGTGGTATAGCCAGCCACAGTGCAGTGGCCATGTTAGAATGCAGTAATGCCAGCAGACAGAGCCATCCACTAAGGTGCTTCTGCATTACTATCCTTAGC
Source organism: Phyllotis vaccarum (assembly GCA_033318265.1). Lineage (NCBI taxonomy): Eukaryota > Metazoa > Chordata > Mammalia > Rodentia > Cricetidae > Phyllotis > Phyllotis vaccarum. Next base: position 14,158,997 of record JARWLC010000007.1, read on the forward strand.
AGCTGGCTAAAATGCAAACTTAGGACCCTAGAAGATGGCTCAGGCAGTAAAGTGTGTGCTGCAAAGGTATGAAGACCCAAGCTGGAATCCCTAAGACCCGAGTAAAAATCCAGGCACATCAATGCATTCCTGTAATTCTGGTACTGAGGAGACAGTGACAGCAGCAGGATCTTTGAGGCTCTCTGGCCAGTCTAGCCACAGCAGAAGCTTCAAGAACAGCTTGAGATCCTGCCCCCCAAAAAATATGGTGAAGAGATATGTTGGTCTGAATGTAACTGGACCCCATAGGCTTATAGAGAGTGGCACTATGAGGAGGTGTGGCCTTGTTGAAGGAAGTGACTCTTGAGGCTATAAATGTTCAAGCCAGGCCCAGTCTCTCTCTCTCTCTCTCTCTCTCTCTCTCTCTCTCTCTCTCTCTCTCTCTCTCTCTCTCTCTCTCTCTCTCTCCCTGCTGCCTGTGGATCTGGATGTAGAACTTTCAACTAATTCTCCAACACCATGTCTGTCTGTATGTCACCATACTTCCTATTGTGATAATAATGAACTAAACCTCTGAACTGTAAATCGGCCCCAATTAAATGTTTGCCTTTATAAGAGTCTCTTCACAACAATAAAACCCTAAGACAAAAAGGATAGAGGAAGATACTCAGTGAGGACCTCTGGCCTCCAAATACACATGTGTACCTGTGCACACACACACAGAGAGAGAGAGAGAGAGAGAGAGAGAGAGAGAGAGAGAGAGAGAGAGAGTTTGCAATGTGTGTGCATGTGTGTTGAGAGAAGGCCTCACTTAAGCACAGGATGGCCTTGAACTTCAACCATCCTTCCTTGACCCTCATTTCTCACAACTGGGGTGGTTGGGGGTATCACTGAAGCTGCCGGTACAGGGACCACACATTAAATAACACTTCTGAGCAGCAATGATTCTTAGGACAAGGCAAGGCAAAAAATGTCAGCCATTCCCCTAATTTCAAATTTGTCATAGCTACATGGGGGGGGGGGGAGATGAGGACCAGCGAGATGGCTCAGCAGTTAAGAGAACCAGCTGCATTTCTAGAGTACTCAGGTTCAACTCTCAGCACCACATGGTAGCTCACAACCATCTCTAACTTCAGTTCCAAGAGATCTGACAAACTCTTCTGCCCTCTGCAGGTACCAAGAATCCATGTGGTGCACAGATATACATGTGGGCAAAACACCCATACTCATAAAATAAACACCAGCCAAAAAAAAAAAAAAAAAAAAAAACTGAGTAAAATGTTAATCTCACTGATCTAGAATAAAACCACTTCCATAGTTTAACGCTAAATTTGAAGCAAGCTCTAGTTAGATACTGACCAGATGGATGGGCTCTATATTCAAGTTCCTGGGAAATGGTCTAAAATCATGGTTTGCAGGAGCTTAAGAAGGAAAACCCTTAAGTCATTGCATTTCCCATCAGGTCCAGTCAGATGCAAGTATACATCCTGATGTGCCCAGCCTACATCCAATCAGGGGCAAGCTTATATCCTGATCTATTTCCTGCCTGTGAACCTCCCACCCACATGTGATTAAGCACATGGTGCAGATAGGTCAAACAAACTTGTGTAGGGGAATGAAAAACATGCGCTTGTCATTGCCCATAAACAACAGCCTCCAGCACTTCAGGAACTATCTGTCCTTGAGCCAGGAGCTTGAAGATCAGAGCCATCTTTGTTTCTTAGATCTCTTATGCATGGGAATTAAAACTTTAAATATATCTTTATGACCCCCCTCCAACCGTCAGTTGTATCCTGAGTCAAATCCTTGACTCTGTGATGGGTACCTGTTTTATTTATTTATAAATTATTTCATATTTATTTATTTATTATTATCTAATAGCCTTCACCTTAATGATACTAGACAGGAATTGTCATTTAGTTATGGCATCAATGATGCAAGAGCCAACAGCAATTAGTAGAAGCAGAAGGGCCAAAGACCTTGTGTTGGCTGACAGAGTTTCTATCTAGAAGGAATTTGGAAATGAGAATGGGGACCAGTTATTTATTTCATCTCAGATCTCCTTTTTTTTTTTTTTTTTTTTGCAATTTTTTCTGAGTACAGCTAGATTATTTCTAACGATTCCTAAGTGGTTTATATAGAAACAACAATTTTCCCTTAAAGCTATACAATAAATAACCTCTCTGTTTTACAGAGAGCAGGTTGAGTGCCCTATCATAATATATTTCTATTTCAGCTTATGAACCTTCCTGTTGATAGATCTCTGTCTACTTGGTTATAAACAGGTACCTTTCCTGGTGTGCCAGTAGGCACTATAGGTAGCGATTTTGCCCCTTAGGCCAAGGGATTTCCTTTTGATCAAACATTCCAGCCTGTTGGGGGGACAAGGGGCAACATATTCACTTCTGTAATTACTTCCTGCTGAGACTAGGTCATAGTTTTCAGGGTCTAGGAGAATTAGAATGCCAGTCAAAGGCAAAGAGGGAATTCAGGCAGAGGAGTATTTATCAAAAGCATCTGGTTTGTTGACCCAGCTGAAGAGGCTGGGAGCAATGTTCAGTGTTCAGTGATGTGGACTGGTCCACATCAGCTTTCAGCAAGTCCAAACTCACGGTTGTTTGGAACAGACTGTAGTCAGCAGCTAATGATTGGATGTGTCTGTCAGCCAACTGGAAAGTCTCTGAAACAGATACAGACTCCCCAAAGGGAGTGGCACTATTAGGGTGGTGAGGATTTGTTAAAGTAGGTGTGGCCTTGTTGGAGGAATTGGGTCACTGTGGGGGCAAGTTTGAGGTCTCTTTTGGTCAAGCTTCACTCAATGTGACAGACAGACTATATCCTGTTACTTGTAAGACATAGGACTCTCAACTACTTCTCAAGCACCGTATCTACCTGCATGCTGCCATGTGTCATCACCATGATGACAATGAACTGAACCTCTGAACTGTAAGCTGCCACTTAAACTAAGTGCTTTCCTTTATAAGAGTTGCCGTGGTCATGGTGTCTCTTCACAGCAATAGAAACCTTACCTAAGATAAGCTTCATCTGTATAAGGTGGGCACTCTGTAATTGATCTGTGTTTTTCATTTAATTCAATAGTTCAAAATTTTATTCATGGGATGTCTTTCAATTATTTTTTTATAGTAAGGATTTGAAATCTGGCACATGTTTTACCCTTAAAGTGCAACTCAGTTATTTAATTGTCCTCCAAAGCCAGTGGCTTCCCACAGAATAGCTCAGTTCTAGGCTTCCTTGATTGGGTCTAGCATCCCTACCCAGTCATACCCCAAAGCAGCCAATGCAAAGAGAATTATGATTATCTTCCTGGTTCATTCTTGTTGATTCTACCAAAATAAGCATGAAGGCCCAGGAAGGGACTAAGACCTTCTACGTACCAAAAGCGTGACAGAAAAGAAGAAGGAAAGCTTCCATTTGGAAATGAGGGGTGCCGCTAATCTTTTGAGGAAGGAGGGACCCCCAGAACCACTTAAAGACTTCCTCAAACCTGACTCTTCACAGCATTCCCTAACCAAATTCACCAGTCATGTAGCTTGAATTTAGTGCCAACAATTAAGTCAGAGAGTGAAAGTATAAAAGCAAAGTGAAATCAGACAGAAAAGGACACAGGGCTCAATAATGTGTGGAACCAATGAACATTAGCCAAAATAAGTTTTAAAAAGTAAAAGGGAAGGAAGGTCGGTGCTAACATTTAGCAGTTTTCTTACCGCTGGTTCTCCATCCTCAAGTTTTAGAGGAGCCCAGAAAGTGTGAGGACTTGGGTCCGTTGCCTTAGCCTGGAGACAAGAGGAGGCCTGAAGCCACAGTGTTCAGCCCTAAGAAACCAGCACGACAGAACTTGCTTCTGGACACTACAGAGTTCTATGTAAACCCTTTCAAAGTTGGCAGGTCCTTCTGAAATAGGACAGCCAGCCTTCCTTGAAAACTTCCAGGAAGAGTTTCCTATCACAAGTCAGCCTCGCCCGTTTTTAAGAAATATTGCAATGTTATTTTCATGAAGTTGAAATTTACCTCTATTTAATGTCAGCTACGTCCACTTTCCAGAGCCATACAAAATACCTGTCATCTCTGTTAGTTAAATCATCAAAGAAGAAAAAAGAAGTTACACTTGCCTTTAATCCCAGCACTCAAAGGCAGAGGCAGTGGTATTCACTCACAGGGTCAGTGGTATAGCCATGACCTTGGGCTATCCTGCCTGTGTTTCTTTGCCTGTGAACTCGTAAAAGGACAGAGCAAATGGTCACATCTTTTTCTTGTAGTGTTTGGAGACTCGACAGCCAAGTGCACACTCTCCAGGGCAGACCAGAGGACAAGTCGAGCTGTCCATTTGGTTCTGTTCCCCATGAGTGGATCTCCCCAACTTATATCTTAATAAATGCCAATTACCCATTAAACAAACTCACGTGGATTGCTCTTAACAGTTGAATCTCTGTGAGTTCAAGGCCGGCATGGTCTAGAGTGAGTTCTAGGACAGCCAGGATTATTGCACAGAGAAACCCTGTCCAAAAAAAAAAAAAAAAAAAAAAAAAAGGAAAGGAAAAGAAAAGAAAAGAAAAAAAATCACTGAAGATGCTGACCTCGGTGCTTACTATATCCTCCCTGTTCAAAATTGCTGACATCATTATATCATTTTTAAACCTTTGCATACATAAAGAGAAAGGGGATTCATTAAGTAAACTGTAGTATATCCAACAAATGAATTGTGGAACCATTAAAAATAATGAGAGATGACAGCTGTCCCTGCTCTGGGCTTAAGGCCCTGGGTTCCATCCTCAGCAACTCGAAAGCAGAGAAGTTAAAAAGGATGATGGGGTCTGGGCCCAGTAGTAGATGCCTATGACCCTGTCATAAAGCAAGAAAGTCAGTTGAGCTCAGGCATTTAAACCCACCCAGACAGTGGAGCAAGACCCTGTCTCAGAAAAAAAAAGACAGAGATATTAAATAATTAAAGCTCAAAGTCGGAAAAAAGTTTACTATGTGAACACACACATATGTATATGTATATATACATATATATGTGAATCCCAATTTCTGAAAATATATAGAAGAATAGAGACATGCAGAAAAGTTTAGAAACTTATAGGATAAAGTATACAGAAGTTATCTACAAATAAAGGCATTATAGACATTTTGTCTTTTTTGCTTAACAGCATTTTCTTCTTCTGTAAGAAGACATGTTACCTGTAAAATACAGATAATGTTTTACATAAATATACAAATTTTAACCACTATTCATAACAGATAAGGACCAATGGCAAGTCATCTTTCATCATTCATTCAGTATATGCCAGGTGATTCTCTAAATTTGGAAACACAGCAAAGAGCACAACAGACAAAATCCAAGTTCTCGGGTGGTGAGGCTCACAGGTAGTGCACTCACCTGTCATGTGGAAAATTCCAAATTCAATCCTTGGCACAGGGGGAAAAGAGTCTGCTATGGTAGGATTTAAGAGTTCAGTAAAAACAAACATTTAGAAAGAAGTAGGTAGGGATTGGGGAGATGGCATAATTCATAAAGACTCAACTGGGGTATGGAGGGAGCTGGATCCTGGGAACTTGAGGAAAGCTAATCTAGATGAATAGCTGAGTGAGCAAGTGAGAGATCCTGTCTCAAAACATATATGGTGGAAAAGGGTCAAGACACACAGAGTCAACTTCTGACATACATGTGGACAGGCACGAATAGTGTGCTGTCCACCTTGTGTCAACTTGATACAAGCTAGTGTTACTGGAGAAAAGGGGAGGAGCCTCCATCAAGAAAATGCCTCCGTGAGAGTGGGCTGTGGGCAAGCCTTTAGGGCAGTGTCTTAATTTGTGATTGATGTGGGAGAGCTGAGCCCATTGTGGGTGGGGCTCCTCTGAGTAGGTCCTGGGGTCTACAAGAAGGCAGACTTAGCAAGCCATGAGAAGCAAGTCAGTAAGCAACAGTCTTCCATAGCCTCTCTAGCATTAGCTCCTGCCTTCAGGTTCCTATCCTTACCTCTTTCAGTGATAGAGGATGATGCAGAAGTTTAAGGCAAATATAAACCCATTTCTCCCCAAGTTGCTTTGGTGGTATTTATTGCAGCAATAGAAACCCTAAATAAGCGAGTAGGAGTATTGGAGAGGTGGCTCAGTTGGTAGAGTATTTACCTAGCAGGTACAAAGCCTTGAATCAGATCCTTGGCTCTACATAAGCCAGTCAGAATATCACTTTCCTATAATCCCAGCACTTGGGTGATGGAAATCAAAGGATTATAAATTTAAGATCGCCCTTAGCTAAATGAAATCCTGTCTCATTAAGGGGGGAATCGGATATGATACATGCCTGTAATCCCAGAATTTAGAAGGCCAAGGCAGGAGGAAGAGGGTTGCAAGGTCAAGGCAAGCCTGGGCTCTGTAGCAAAAGCTGGGCTAGAGAGATGACACACTCAGTACATTTATTTCTCTTCAGGCATGGGGACCTGGGTTGGACCTTTATTAAAAGGCTGGGAGGTGAGTGGGAAAGACGATGGGACAGAGGTGGAAGTGGGGGTCATGAAGAAAAAAGAACAGCGGAGTACTACTGTATCTGCCTTGTTTCTACCCCTTACTCTCCCCATTCCAACTACTGTGACCTTCCTCTCTCAAATTTATGGCGTGTTCTTCGGATATTGTATGCGTGTGTGCATGTGTACATGCATGCATGCGTGCTATATAATTTACTGAGTCTATTTAGTATTGCTCATCTGTACATGTATTTAGAGCTGATCATTTGGGATTAAATAACCTATTGGGGGATTGTTCCTGGGGGGGAACTGTTTCGCCCTCTCTCAGTAGCAAATGATTGCCTGTAGTTCTTCATCTAGAGGTGACCCTTTGCAAAATGTCCTGCAGCCACACAGCAAACTGCTGCTATCATTATTTAAGCAAGCATATTGTTGAGATTTCAAAGCTGTAGTTCCCCCATTGCATCTAGAGGATGATATTGTACAGCAGGTACAATCTTCAGGCCATTACCAAATTTCCACCCCCTCTCCTTCCATGTTCCTTGAGCATCAGAGATGTAGGCTTTGTGCCATATCAACTGGGCCTGAAACTCTATTGTAGTAAAAAGTTTCTGCCCCAGCCTAGCTCTGAAGTCTGGACCCAAAGTCCCAAATAATCACACAAGGTCTTACATTAATTACATGCTGTTTGGCCTATGGCTCAGGCATATTACTTGCTAACTCTTACTCTTAAACTAACCCATGACTAGCCAAGTGTCTCAGTACCTTTTCTCAGAGCAGCATCTTCATCTTCTTTCCTGTGCATCTGCCTGGGATCTCTGCTCTGCTCTTCCTCCTCCCAGAGTTGTCTTAGTCTGGTGGTTCCACCCATAATTCCTGTCTGTTTCTGGCCAATCAGTGTTTTTATTAAACTAGTACAAAGGACAAATATTTACGATGTGCAGGAGCACCTCACAATCACATTTTGTATTTTGACTAGTTGTGATTCTCTGAAGTCATCTCCACAGGTTGTAAAAAGAGGTTTCTTTGATGAGGAGAGAGAACTACGTGTATTTTTTTGTATCATAATAAGTATTTAGAAAGCAGTCAGAAATGACTGGGTCTTAGGAAAATGCCAATAGTAGGTTCTCCTCTAGTCCCTAGGAACTATTCAGTAGGAAGTTGGCTGGGTTTACAGCATCAAAGGTGAATCCTCTTCTATTTAGAGGGACTTAAACCCAATGAAGTAGCAGTTGGCTACTTCCAAGACAAAAATGTCACTGTTGTGCCATTAGGGGATATCTTGTCAGTCTGGGCTATATAATGAGTTCCAGTCACTGTTACAGTTTATAGGTTTTACAGCTGGGTAGGACAATTTTTCCTCCTTGAGCAGTTTTGCATAGCACCTTAGGCTACTGAGAGATCTAGTCCTCAGGAAGGAGGTTTCTGGAACAGTTCCAGCTTGGTTATTCTTCCAAGTCCTATGTCCAAAGTATGTGGCCTAACACACTTATTTTTTTAAGTTTCTTGAGACAGGGTTTCTCTGTCTTATCACTGTAGCTGTCCTGGAATTCACTCTGTAGACTAGGCTGGTCTTGAACTCACAGAGATCCATCTTCCTCTCCTCTGCCTCCCAAGAGCTGGGATTATAGGTATGCGCCACCATCCAGTGCTAACACACTTTTTTACAAATCTTCTTTATTTCATTATTTTTATGTTTATAGTTTTGTCTACATTTATATCCACGCACTATTGTGTGGTCAGTGTCCAGGGAGGCTGGAGAAGGGCATTGGATCCCCTAGAGCTAGAGTTAAAGATAGTAATGAGCTGCTTAGTGGGTAGTAGGTGCTGGCAATCAGAGCAATCTCTTCAGATATCTGAATTATCTGTCCAGTCCCATGAGTATTTCCAAGTAAAAGGAAATAGTCAGGGTTCACTGGCCAGCCAGTCTACCCAAACTGATGAGCTCTAAGCCAATGAGAGACCATAACTCAAAACACAGCATTCTCGAGGATGACCAAAGAGGTTGTCCTCTGGCCTCTACACATATATGCATGTGCACCCTCACACACACACACACACACACACACACACACACACACACACACACACACACACACACACACAAATAAGTAAGAAATGGATGGTAGTGTGGGTATGCTTGCTCAGGATATGCAAGGCCTTGGCTCCAATTCCCAGCATGAATTGAAGGTGAGGGAAAGAAGAAAAAGAAACAAGTATGCTATAACATATTAGTAGAGAAAATGTTAAGAAGAAAAGGGAAGGGAAACAGCAGGAATGTTGAAGAAGACTAAACAATGTAAGTAAAGTTCCAAGAGTGGGCAAAAGGCCAAGCCACACCTAGTTATCACACGGAAGAGCAGTTAAACCAGGGGATAAAGTATAAGGACCCTAAGGCAGAAACATGACCCATATTCCAGAAATATCAGAAAGTCTTGAAGGCCTGGCATGCAGTGTGTATGCTTCAGTGAGTAGATGCCTGAAGGAGACAAGGTCACAGGAGAAATGAAAACCAAGCACACAGCATTCAAGATGGGACACCCAAACCCATGGGATCTCTTTTAGCAGAATTATTCTGGCTGTATTATTAAGGTCAAGAGTAAGGTGACCAGGTGGCAACTATAATAATTCAAGTAAGAAGTGACAGTGGCTTGGATTACTGTGGAAGAAGTTAAGCATAGTCAACCAGTCACTGGTGATGAGAGTGTCTATGAATGGGAGCACGTGGGAGTGTGGGAGTATGTTGTTTGTCTTGTTTTTCTGATATAGGACTGGACTGGAACTCATTATATATCCCAGACTGATCTCAAACACATGGCAATTCTCTTGCCTCAGCCTCTTGAGTTCTGGTATTATAGCTGGAGAATGTTTTGAGAATAGAGTGGATGAATGAGCCATGGGACATGAACCAGAAAGCATGTCTTAGTTACTCTTTTATTATAGTAATAAAAATACTAGGACCAATGCAACTTATAAAAGGGTTTATTTGGGCTAACAGTTCCAGAGGGTTAGAGTCCTTGGACTGAAGGCGTGGAAGCAGGGAGCTGAGGACTCACATCTTCAGACCATAAGGAGGCAAAAGTAAACTGAAAATATCTCCAATCTTTAAACTCTAAATCCTGCCTTCAGTGACATACTTCCCCCAACAAAGCCACACTTCCTAAACCTCCCTGAACAGGGTCATCAATTGGAGACCAGTGTTCACATTTTCAAGACTATAAAGGACATTTCTCATTCAAATAATCACAGGAAGAAAGAATTAAACAATAAAAGGTCCAAGACCAGAGCAGCTAGAATGATGTGTGGTGGTAAGAAAGAACGTGGCCCTCCGTAGGGTGTGTGACTTTGTTGGAGTAGATGTGGCCTTGGAGAAAGTGTGTCACTATGGGAGTGGGCTTTGAGCATCTCCTACGCTCAAGATACACCCAGTGACACAGTTTTCTGTTGTCCGTGGATGAAGATGTAGAACTCTCAGCTTCATCTCCAGCACCACGCCCGCTTGCAAGCTACCAGTCATGACTATAATAGACTAAAGCTCTGAAACTGTAAGTGAGCCACCCTAATTAGATGTTTTCCTTGCTGTGGTTATGATGTCTCCTCACATAAATATAAACCCTAAGACAGATGTATCAGTCCTGACTGAGATGAAGAAGAGACAGTAGGGGCATATAATTTGAAAATCTCTTAGATAACCCAGTAGAGATGACAAGTGGACAGATATGTATATCTGTAGAAAAGACATAAAGTTAAAGATGCTGGATATAGCTAAATCTGGATTTGGTAACAGATGGGATTCCATCCACAGGAGACCATCAGGCTAGAGTATAGAGTAGAGCTTCAAGGGTGAATCCTTTGGTACCCGGTGTCATACAAGCAAAGAAGCTCCCGAAGTGAGAGTGGGGGTCAGGACAAGTGAATCATGTTTCATGGTGAAATAGCTGGATCAAGCACTGGCTAGCACAAGGAAATGAGGACTGAAGGCTGACCTCCAGAGCCAGTGCCACCGAGGTGGGTTGTGACCAAGCATGAGCAGCTCTGGTGGAGCCCCTCAGGGCTGACTGGGTTTAAGGATGAATGGGAAAGCAATATAGTGGATCACACCTGTAATCTCAGCAGGTGGGAGGCTGAAGCACGATTGCTAAACTCAAGGCTAGCCTGGGGTACAGAGTGAGACCCTGACCAGAAAGAGAATATGAGAACAGGGAGAAGTCAGAAGGTAATTTTAAGAAGAAAAATGGAGTCAATGAGAACACCAGCATTGGCCAATGAGTAGAAACATGGTGGGGGACGGTAAAAGTTGCCTTTGCTTTGGTTTTTAAATAAATCAGGAAAGAAGGGCATCTGTCAAAGGTGAAGACTGGAGCCTAGAAAAGAAAAGGAAGTATGAAAGGAGTAAATATTAGAACACACACACACCTTTTATGGGGAGAGCTGCTGTTTGAGACAGGGTCTCACTATGAAGACCAGTCTGGCCCCAAATTCATAGAGATCTACCTGCTTCTGCCCTTCTCCTCAACCTTCCTTCTACCCACCAGTGCTGGAAATAAAAGTGTGTACTAGCATTGTTATGGGATAGATAATCTTTTTATGCACTATGAAGATGTGTCTTTGTCAAAGCACATTCTGATTGGCTTAATAAAAGAGATGACTGGCCAGTAGCTGGACAGGAGGTATAGGTGGCATAGACAGACATAGAAAATTCTGGGAAGAAAAGCAGAGTCTTGGGAGTTGTGAGCAGATGAAGAGAAAGGAGGTACTGCCATGTGGCAGAGCATAGATAAGAAATATGGATTAATTTAAAATGTAAGAGTTAGTTAGTAACAAGCCTGAGTTATTGATCAATCATTTATAATTAATATCAAGTCTCTGTGTGTTTATTAGGAATCTGGTGGTTCTGACAAAAAAAAAAAAAACTCCATCTACATACTGTGGGGATATTTTGCAATATAATAAAAACATTTTGGAGCTAGGAGGGATCTACCCACAGTCAGTCTAGGAGGATCAGACAGTGGTAACTCACACCTTTAATCCCAGCACAGGGAATATTCCGGGAGTGGTGACCTACACCCTTAATCCAAACTAAGTTTGATGTCACCTTAGTTTACAGGAGGAGTTCCAGGCTCCCAGGCAGGCAGTGGCGGGGCCATGCCTTAACTTACCAAGGGAGTATTTAAGGCAGGAGAAGAAAGACAGACAGTCAGAAGAGGTCAGGAGAAGCCAGGCTGAGGAAGCTGGAAGACAACTGGTTAAGATCTGACTGTGGTGTTTACTCTTTCTAATATCTCCGACTTTCTCAGAGATCTATCCCTGAGTTTCCTTTATTCGTGCAACAACATACCAATTCTGGCTTGTTTGGTATTTTGTTTTTGTTTTCCTCCTTAAAAATTTTTGATATTATTATCTAATTACAATATTTCTTCCTTCCCTATCTCCCCAAGCCCTCCCTTTTACCCCTCCCTGCTCTCCTTCAAGTTCATTGTCTCTTTTTCATTAATTGTTATGCTATGCATATAGCTATGTATACATAGATATTTCTAAATACAATCCATTGAGTCTGTATAAGGTTACTTATATGTATGTTTTTAGAGCTGACCATTTGGCACTGGGATAGTAATGGTGTGCTCTTCTCTAGGGAATACCACCTCTCCCACACCCAGATTTCCTCAGTTCTTTGTGTAGGGTTGGGGCTTTTCCTCATCCATGTGGCATGTTCATTGATGGCATCCTTGTTCAGCTCATGTTCAGGTAATCATGTTGGTGAGACTTTATGATGTAGCATCTGACATTACTAGGAGACAATCTCATAGCAAACTCGCTCATCCTCTGACCCTAACAAGCATTCTCTGAGCTTTAGGTATGGGAGTGTTTTGTAGTTGTATTCACTGGGAATAAACTCCCTCACTGCATTTTACTTGATTGTGGTTTTCTGTGGTGGTCTACATCTGTTGCAAAGAGAAGTTGTCTTGAAGAGGGGTGAGGACCACACTTGTCTGTGAGTATAAACTTGGGCAAGGTCTTTCTGTGTATGGTGACGGGCCTCAGACTCAGGGTCTTCCTGTTCCAGCTTCTTTAGTGATAACAGATGCATCTATCTTCCTTACATAATTCCTTCCCCTGACAACCTTATAAAAAGCCAAACCGAAACATCCTCTTTTTTTTTTTTTTTTCACTTCAGTTTCAAGAAATGTACATGTTAAGGGAAGAACAATCTGAGCAAAAATGGAAATCAGCCACAAAATCTTTTCCTGAGTTCCTCAGAAGGATTATCCTCAACCCTGATTAGTCTAATTGACTGAATAATACATTCTCTATCTTTATCTCATATAATGCTATTTTTAAAGAGTAACTGGGTATTAAGCACACACAGATGCACATATACAAGCATACCTGGGAACTGGAAAGTGGAAATATTAACTTTCTTCAGAAAAATTACAGGGCCTGCTGATGGTGGTGGCACATGCCTTTGATCCCAGAAGTCAGGAAGCAGAGGTAGGTGCTGGATCTCTGGTCTTACAGAGTGAGTTCCAGGATATCAGGGCTAATGAAGGAAACCTTGTCTCAAAAAACCACACACACACACACACACACACACACACACACACACACACACACCAACAAAGTGGTTTTCACAGTCTCATAACTGGGTAATTCAGTGTTAGCATTCTTGCCCATTTGGGACTAAAGGCTTTGGGACTGGCCAGATGGAGCACAGAAACATATTACTACAAATGGCACCCAACATGGGGCATGCACACCCACATAAAGCCTGAGAAAGCTTTAAAAGGTTTCTAAACACAAGAACAGCCAAAAACAGCTTCCTGGTTGTGTTTCTCTATTTGGCCATGATACAGAGTGGCATCGGGTTTGAGCTACAAAATATGATGCTTACAACAGGCAGTTTAAGCTGCAACAAGGCCAGTTGCTGAAGTCTCACAAGAGCCTTGCTACAAGCATGAGCTGCATATGATGGATTTAAGGTTTGTGTTCTCACAGACGAAAAGGGAACAGAGTCAAAGATGGCTTCTTGGTAGCAGCATTTTCTCAGGAGGACTGTGTTTGCTGGTGGCAAGCAGAGGCATGGCTCCTTTAAGAGAGGTTTCCTGACTCAGTTTTATACTCATATGAGGTTTATGAGTAGCTGGCAGCAATGATCTACTTGGTGACAGTATAGACCCTAAAATTCCCCAGAGTTAGGGTGATAAACATGGTTCCTACCAATATGTCTGCCATGAGGCTCTGGTGGAGCAAGACACCATAGCTGAGCCTTTAATCCTAGAAAACCTTAGCAGATTAATGGTGTGGTCAGAAAAAGAGATAAACAGTAAAGACAGAATGAGACACCACCTGGCCAAAAAAAAAACTAAAAAGTTTACAGTATATTTAAAATGTACATAGGCTTGGGAAACAAGAAAAAGAAAAAAGATAAATTATTTTAAAAATAAATAAAGTAATATATATATACATATCAATATATATGTATATGTATACACACAGATATATATATATAGAGAGAGAGAGATAGATAGATAGATAGATAGATAGATAGATAGATAGATAGATAGATAGATAGATGATAGATGTCATGTAAAGATGGAAAGCATACAGAGTCTGGATACTGTATGTTGTATGTTACTGTGTTGTTTTTTAATTATTTAACTGCTGAGGAAGGAGCTGTTAAAAGACATTTGATTATAAATGCTACTGGATTAACCCAACCTATATATTTTGAAAATGCCTTGAGTTCAAAATTTAATTCAAACGATATGTTACTTTGGAGAAGAGGTTTTGTTTTCATTCTCACAGAAAATGAAAGGCTGTGGATTTGTTCTGGGTTAAAGAAAATAAGGTTTAATTGAGGAAGACCCTCTGAAAAAACCTCAGATGGAAATGAATGAGCCAAATAATCCAATGTTTCAGAGCACCTCTTTTGTAGTTCCTCTGAGCTCTGCATCCAGAACAGCTTCAAAGAGACTGGCTGAGATGACCTAGCTTCACAGACTACTCCACTCAGGACTTGATCATAATCCTGAATTTTCTTAGGATCCCCATAAGATTACCAGTGCCCCCAGTCAGCAGGAAGTAGTCTAGAGAACTACACCCACATTTCTAAAAAATGGATTACGGGTGTTTGTCTACATTTACAGTGTTGGTTACAAGTTGTTATAGATAATGGTGATGGAAAAAGCTATGCAATGGAGATTAGATTTGGAGTTCTTGTTTTGAAACGGAAAAAAAAAGGGGGGGAAGTAATGTGGGACTATGCTTTTGTGATGTAAATATTGATTTAATAAATGCTCATTGGTCAAATAGCTAGACAGGAAGTAGAGGCGGGCCAACCAGACTATGAGAATTCTGGGAAGAGGAAGAACAGAGAGGAAACACAGCAAGGTGCAGAAGAAGTCAGAAGAGAATGCTGCTCTGAGAAGATACCAAGCCATGATAGACTGGATGAGAATCATGGGTTAGGTTAAAAGTAAGAGTTAGCAAGTAATAAGCCTTAGCCATAGACCAAACAGCTTATAATTAGTATAAGCCTTTGTGTGATTATTTGGGACTAAATGGCTTCAGGACCGACTAGGCAGGACAAAGGAACATATTACTACACTACACTGCCAAGAAAGTTCAAGGCCTATTTGATCATAAGCACCAGAAATGAACAAAACAATTTAAAAATATATTGAATTCTGGTATTCTATACTTCAATTAAAATTTTAAAAGTTTACTTTATGTTTAATTATATGAATATGTGTGGGTCAATGTGTATGGGTGTATGTTGAGTGCCAGTGCCCAAGAAGGCCATGCCATCCATGGAGTCAGAGGCATTAGATCTCTTGGAGCTGTAGTTACAGGTGGTTGGAAGTTACTGATCCATGGGTGCATTGGCTGGTTTTATGTTATCTTGACACAAGCTAGACTCACCAGAAGAAGCCTCAGCTGAGGAAACGCCTCAGTGAGACCCGGCTGTAAGGCATTTTCCTAATTAGTGACCAGTGTGGGAGGGCCCAGCCCATGGTGGGTGGTGCCATCTCTAGGCTGGGTTCTGGAAGAAATCAGCCTGAGCAAGCTGTATGGACCAAGCCAGTAAAGCAGCATCCCTCCATTGTTCCCTGCATCTACCCCTGCTTCCAGATTCCTGTTCTATCCGTCTCCTGACTTTCTCTGGTGATGAACTATGATGTGGAAGTGCAATCTGAGTAAACCCATTTTCCCCAAGCAGATTCTTTGTCATGGTGTTTTGTCATAAACCCTAACTAAGACAATGGGTGCAGGGAATTGTACCCAGATCCTCTGCAAGAACAGTGCACTCTCCTAAAAGCTGAACTATCTCTTCAGTCCCTCAAATAGAATTAAATTTATTGGAGAATTGCCCTGACTGTCTAAAGCCTCTCTGGGCAGTGCTGGGACAAATGAGATAATTTAGACTCATAGCATCATTTGAAAGCTCCTTCAGTGACACTGTGTGAAGCATCAGAGATAAGGAAACCTCCAGCCCCCTTTCCATACACCATGGCTCGTTGCACTTATACAGAACGTGAAGTCCAGAAGATAAGAGGCATTAGAGAATCTGGAAGCTTGGGTGATTAAACAGAACTGAAAATTATCCTTGAATAATTGATTCACTTCGGCTCCAAATGTTCTTTGTAGTATTAGAACCAATCCAAACACTTTGCCAATGCCAAGCAGTGGCCTAATTACAAGTTTGTGCCAAAGGAAACATTGCACAGAAGTGATGGATAATCTAACACGAGCTGAGGGATGATTCAGAAAGCCCAATGCAACAGAGCAGGAGAATCCAGAGGCTCCCAACGTGTGGATCTGGAAACATGACTTAAACAATGAATGAGCAAGCAGAATCGATGCTTGAGCTCTTTCCTATCTCAAAATGTAAAAGGCAAAGGCCATCCTTTGTCCTACATCAAGAGTCCTAATTCATTTGGGCTACATAGTGAGACATTGTCTTAAAATTAAAATAAAAAGGAGGATGAGGATGTGGCTCAAAAGCACTCGCCTTGCAAGCATAAGGACATGAGTTCAATTTCTTGAACCCATGCTAGGAAAAAATAAGCCAGGCATAGTGGTGTACCCTAGTGATTCCAGCACTGGAGATAGAGACAGGCAGATATATCCCTGAGGCTCTGGCTTAACATCTTAACCTCCTTGCTCAGCTCCAGGCCAGTGTCTCAGAACAGAAGGAATAGGGCCAGAGAGAAAACTCAGAGGGTGAAGCATGGCTTGCCGCCAAACCTGAGTATGATCCCCAGGATCCACACGGGAGAAGGGGAAAATAGACTACTGTGGGCTATCTTCTGACCGCCACGTGTGGGCGTGCACATATGACACCTTCCGAACCTAAAAAATCCTTCAAAACAAAAGGCTCTTACAGAATGACACCTGAGATAGACATCTTCCCTCCACACAAATGAACATGCACCCACATGCACAGCCACACACATGTGCCTCTGTACACAAAGAATCATGCACAAACAGACATCCATCCATCCATCCATACAAACATCCATCTATACATACATACATACACACACGCACAGGGATACTCAGAGTAGCTACATACAATAGCTTTCACCCAGAATCCCAGCTCACATGAGGACTACCAGAAATTTGAGGCCATCCTGGGCTAAGAAGGTTTGTACTTAAACCTCTTAGCTACAGAGTGTAGAAGAACCTGTTTTTTGTTTGGTTGGTTGGTTTTGGTTTTTCCAAACAGGGTTTTTCTGTGTAGCCCTGACTGTCCTGGACTTGCTCTATAGACCAGGCTGGCCTTGAAATCACAGATATCAGACCTGCCACTGCCTCTTGAGTGCTGGGATAAAAGGTGTATACCACCACCACCTGACTTGTTTGTTTTTGATCGAAAAGCCACAGAGATTTCCCTCCTAAGAGTGACTGTGAATGAAGTGGGCTCAGTCTCACGAATGAAGGTAGATTGGAGACTGCTGGCTACCCACACAGCTTCAGAGAAAAGGCAATGAGGAGTGTTAACAGCAGCACAAACTCTGATAATAGAAAGAAGATCTGTTATGAATGTTAGTAAGTGAAGGGATCCCCAGGGATCTCCAGCACAGATACACTCAGCCACAGGTACAGCTTACCAGCCGGGGTCAAGAAGAAAGCTGGCTGACAGGCAGAGATGGCAGGGCAGTCTGAGCTATGAGGCTTGAGACAGGCTTTCAGTTGGCATGTGTAACTTGAGGGTAGCTGCTGAAAAGAAAGAGAAGATGGATGTGGTGGGATTCAGGAGTTACTGAGCGAGCCCTAGAGGTGTAGCTTTGGGGTCTCAGGACCCTGAATGGGGCGTGGCTAGCCTCATTGAGGACTCCATTGCACGCTGCCTTCCTTTCTGCTTGTTCCTGCGTTCTTGGGGAGAGGACTGGCACTGTCATTGTGTGGGACAGTTCCACTCTCCAAGAATTGCCTTAAGGTTCAATTTATATCAGTGAGTGTTTATAGAACCCCTCAATAAATATTAATCCCTTATGTAATCAATTGTCAATAAATAATTTTTACAATATCTGATACCAACATGGGTTTTCAGACCTTGGTGCTAGGGCGAGTCTAGCCTCTGCCCACACCAGAGACCAACGGCCACTCACGTCCAGGCTGCAAACAGCTATTTCTAGTCTAACTTGTTGGGTTTCCTGAGATAAGCGTCCATACCACCCACACATCCAGCTCCAAAAGATAAGCCTAAGGGGAAAGCCCTGCACTTCTCAGCGAGGAGGAAATACCAGCTTCAAGTTTTGCTGTTTACTCTGGTCTGGTTCTAGGGCTGTCATATCTTCCCTCGACTCTTGTCCCTGAGACTTTTACTTTCTTCTCCCCTTGACATCTTGCTTCCTCTCCCTTCCTTTCCTTCCCTTCCTTTCCCATACTTTCCTTGTATGCTTCTGGCTTATTTGGTTTGGTTGGTCGGTTTGCCTGTTGGTGCTTGAGACACCTTCCCTATGTAGCTCGTGCTTCTCTGTAACATGCTATAATTGCAGATTCTGGGATTCTAGGTGACACATCCTCTTCACCTGATGTCTGCCTCTCCTACAGCTTAACTATGATGACCTCTGGCTCTACTGACTTCTAAAGTTTTGTTTGTCCTAGGAGTGACGCAGCTCCTTTTTCTTCCTAACCTTGGTGTTTTCAGCTGCTGTGTGCTACTTTATTATAATACCTGTTTGCTGTCAGATTGGACTTTCTGTTATTGTTGTCTGCTTCTTCCCCTGAAAGCGGTTATGGGGATCATAAGCCCAAGAATAGCTGGCCATAATGAGGACTCTCATAAAGCAAGTGCAGAAAAGGAAAAACAAAATATGTCCTTCATAAAACATCTACAATTGCAACACAAAAACATGAAACACAAAAACATGAAACTATAAAAAAAAAAAGTAGTGGAGTTGAACACCCCCAGAAGCAAGAGCTCCTCAGTAACTGAATTTAAAGAGAATAAAAGTCTACTTTTAGGCCTGGAGAGATTGCCTAAAAGTAGGGTTCTTGGCCAGATTTATACTACTCTTCCAGATGACCCAGGTTCAATTCCCAGCACCCATGTGTCAGTTCATAAATGTCTATGACTCCAGCCCCAGGGAATCCAATGCCCTCTTCTGACCTCTATAGGAGCCAGACATGCAGGGGTGCACAGACATGTGTAGACAAAGCACTTACACACATAAAATAAAATAAGAATCATTTAACCATGATTAGTGAGTTCAAAGAGGTTTCAAATGAGCAGATAAATGAAAGAAGGAATTCAATGAACCAGAAAGTCCACGACATGCATGAGAAATTCAATGAAGAAACTGAAATTAGGTAGAGGGGTCAAGGGGACTTAATACTGGAAACTAAAAGCTAAGTGAGCCAAATGATAAAAACACACTGCAAAGTGTCACCAATAAGCTGCAGCAAGCAGAAGACAAAACCACAGGGGTTGAGAATAAGGCCAAGGGATATTACAATCGGATAGCAAATAAGAAAACAGATTAGAGCTTGCAAGATGGCTCAGCAGGTAAAGGAGCTTTGCTACCAGGCCTGACAACCTTAGTTGAAAATGCAAAATATACATGATAGAAAAGGAATGACTCATGTACATTATCCACCTCTGACCCCCAAACATACACATGTGAACATACAACACACACACATACATTTATACACACATACAGACACATTCATACACATATATTTACACACACTCACACACACATTTACACACACACATACAGTTACACACACATATTCACACATACATTTACACACACATACACACTCTCACACACATACATTTACACACAGTCACACATACATTTATACACACACACATACACACACATATACATTTACACAGACTCACACATATGCATTTACACACACACACACACAATCTATATATATATATATATATATAAGAAAATTAATACATAATCAGTAATAATCAAAACTTTAAAAAGCAAAGCCAGGACATGATCAAAAGCAAGCCTAAGAATTCTTGGGGTAGAGAAGCAGGTAAGATATAAACTAAAGATATAGAAAATCTATTTAATAAATCAATTTTGCTGAATCTTGGGAAAAATAAACATTCATGCTCAAGACCCCTAAATAGACATGAGCAGAAAGGATATCTATGTCATATGATCGCCCAAATTCATAGACTAGGCAACAAAGAAACAGCAGTGTTAAAAGTTCAACTCATCAGAATAACATCAGACCTCACTCAGCAGAAAACCTCAGAGCCATGAAAGTACAGAATAATCTATTTCAAGCCCTGAGAGTAAATAACTGCCAACTAACTACCTTTAAAAAGATCACCTTTTAACATCAGTTAAGATAGATTTAATCTAACCCTAGTAAGAACAGAAGTCACGAAGAAAAGACAAGCCATTCCATGGCAGCACACACCTTTAATCCCAGCACTCAAGTGGCAGAGGCATATGGATCTCTGTGAGTTCAAGGCTAGCCTGGCCTACAGAGTGAGTTCCAGGACATCCAGGGCTACAGAGAAACCCTGGCTCTAAAATACAAAAAAACAAAAAGACAGAGGAGAGAAGGAAAAAGGAGAGAGGGAGGGAGGGAGGGAGGGAGGGACGGAGGGAGGGAGGGAGGGAGGGAGGGAGGGAGGGAGGGGAAAAGAGAAAACAGCAGAGGTCAGAAGAGTGGATGGGGGTACTACTAACCCTAAGGACATTTGAACAAGTCATATATGGGAACCTACTATTTTATAAACTGTATAGTTTATACATAACACACACACATTAAATTAGAGTTATCCTGCAGTGGGAGTAATTGTCCTCTTGGAAGCCATAAAAAGCTCCAATTGATACTGAGCTAGGGAGATGGTTCAGAGGGTAGGAGCATTGGCTGCTCTTCCAGATGA
This sequence comes from Phyllotis vaccarum, assembly GCA_033318265.1. NCBI lineage: Eukaryota > Metazoa > Chordata > Mammalia > Rodentia > Cricetidae > Phyllotis > Phyllotis vaccarum. Next base: position 14,179,838 of record JARWLC010000007.1, read on the forward strand.
CTGGGTTTGATCTCCTGAACCCGCAGGGTAGCTTACCGTGGTCTGTAATTCTTGTCCCAGAGAATCTGATGCCCTCTATTGGCCTCTATGGGTACCACACACACTGTGTGCACAGAAATAAACGGAGACAAAACATCCATGCACGTGAAAACAAACAACCCAGTGGCAGGTGAGGGATAAAGAGCATAGTGCAAGGCATAAGGCACCTCCCTTAAGTTGTTAGCCAGGGGGTTGGGGGGCAGAGACCCTAAAACAATACAGGCAATCATCATTGCTCATGGTTGCTCACTCTATTACTGAAGACACTGCAAACTCTGACGAAGCAGTTGGTACTGGCCAGGAAGCCTCCTGTTTGTTGGGTAATTTCACAATACCAGAAGATGCTGTGACAATTTCTAAGGGAGAAACATCAAGAGCAGTGAACCCTTGTAAGCTACAATAACAGCATGCCAGGAAATGCCCAAGGGTGCACAGTGGCTAATCAACTGCTTTCTGATTTGACTTCAGGTTCACTCTTCAGGAAGAAAAATGGCCAAGGACTTATGCTTGGGGAGAGCATAAGCTATAGGGTGAACCTACTACTATTATTTTGCTAAACAGATAGTATAAATTGCCCTATGAATAACTACCTCTCTACCCATAAACTAGTGCAGCTCTGACTTCATCAGAGCAATTTCTTTGTATGGCGGATGGTGACTACCACAGAAAACTCACAAGTAGTCAATGAACAGAATAACTGTCTATAAAGTAGTCAGCCATCAAAGGGATCCACATCATACATCAGCATCAAGGAAGAGCTGGTAGTTGGGGAAGACCAGGACAAAACTCTCTTCTAAGGCAGGTGGAGATGGCTCACACCTTTAATCCCACCACTCTGCAGAAGGAGATGAACCTTTATGAGTTCAAGGGCAGCCTAGTCTATAAAGAGAGTTCAAGGACAGTTAGAGCTACAGAGAGAAACCCTGTCTCAAAAACCTAGAAAAACAACAACAAAAAGAAATCCAGTGTCCTCTGGATACAAGCACTCACCCATGAACTCACAGCAGCTTTGATTGCTTATAGAAAGTCTGTATAACATTAAGCCAGTCAATATTCTAGCGTGGAGGGAGGGGCTCACAAGGCCTATCTCAAGCTGATGAATTATTGATAGCTCCTACAGGAAGGACAGTGAGATTTCTTTAAAACTGTGTTCCCTGGTAGGTCAATCATGCTCCATGGATGGCCCCACATTCATGTGTATATGGGCAAATAGATTTAGGATTTTTTTTTTTTTTTGAAAAAAAAATGTGGGGATATGATGTGGGAATGCCTTTCTGTATGCTGTGAATCTCAATCTCTAAATAAAGGAGCTGTTTTGGGTCATGACAGGCACCATAGAAGAAGTAGGAGGAGGAATCAGAATAGGTAGGAAAGGAAGGGCAGAGTCAGAGGCAGATCGAGCAAGCTGCCCAAGGAGCAACATGTAAGAGTACAGGTGAGCCACGGGCCACGTGGCAGACAGATTAATAGAAATGCGCTGATTTACGATGTAAGAGCAAACTAGCAATGTGCCTGAGCCATAGGCCAAACAGCATGAAGTTAATATAAACGTGAGTCATTTCTAGGGGCCTGAGTGGCAGGCGATGGACAGCTAAGGGGTCTCGGGCGGCAGGTCTGTGGGTCTCGGACCTCTGGCCGCCTGGGACCCAGAAACCCCACTACTACAGGGGTAGATCCAGGAGTATAATCAAAATAAAATGTATGCATGTAAGAAACTCTCAAAGAACCTTGTACATGGCCCTGTATGTTCTAGACATGAATTTTGTCAGGTATATAGCTGTGAAAGTTTTCCCATTCTGTAAGTGGGCTCTTCAGCTAATTAACAATATCCTTTGCAGTACATAAACGTTTTCATTTCATGAAGTTTCACTTATTGGTTGCTTACTTCCTGAATGGCTAGAGTCCCATTCAGAAACTCCTCACCTAATCCTGTATCTGGAAGTATATTCCCTACTCTTATAGAAGGTTTGGATCTAACATTGAGATCTTTGATCCATGGTTCTGCCAATTGAACAGAGCATCAAATTGCCCTCTAAATTTGCATATTTCTACTTACCTCGGCAGAGACATTTCTCGGTGCTGTGGATGGGGTTCAGAGCAGTTACAATTAGTCAGAGTTCCTGCAGAGGTTAAGTGCCAGTGGCATGCTCAGCCTTTAACCTGTCACACCCCTTCTCCAAAGCTCAGGAACCAGTGCAGAAGAGATGGTGCTCAGACTGTAGGAGACAGGGGTCAGGGAGGATTAGGGTAACCTAGGCCTGTTCTGGACAACAGCCTGTACAGAATCAAGCCAGTTAACATTCTGGCATGGAATGGAAGAGGCTTATGAGCCACCATCCCTAATTGGGGAACTGAAGAACAGTTGCTACCTCCTAGGGTAGGGGAAGTTTTCTTTAAGGATGTAGCTCCTAATAGTTGAGCACATTCCAGTGGATAGCCCCACATCATGAGTACATGGATAGCACAAATTAGATCCCATGGGTTATTTAAAACAAAATCATGTACTTGGAAAAGGGGCAAAAGTTGGGATGGATCTATGGAGTCAAAGAGTAAATATGAAGTTCTGAAAAAAAATGCTATTTTAAAAATGAAGTTAAATAAAAGATATCCTTACCTTTCATCCCCAGTCGCTTATAGCCAACTTGAAGTCTGTCACCATCACACCCTATCTGAATCCTTAACTCAGGCCTCTTGTCTGAGCAAAACTTCAGCTATCACTTGGACACCTGCTATTCCCAGCTTAAGCTTTGTATGCTCTGGCTTCCACAGCTACAAACTCAGGAGTGAAAGAAAGAATCTTTTGATTCTTTTCCTTTGTTCATAGCATCCTTACCTCTGTACCAGCTTAAGTCACTCACTCGGTCCCCTAAGTACTGTAGCATATGTTTCAAACTCAACTTGTAGTTGGATTTCAAGGTTAAATATAGCTGAAGTCAATTTGGTCTTAACTTGTTAGGCTAGCCATGATCATGAATATATATCTCTCTAGAATTGTTGAAAAAATGGAGGATTGAAAAGAGATGCTGAGTATGATGGGATACATCTGTAATCCCTGTTCTTCACTGGCAGATACAAAAGGACTGTCCACAACTCAAAGGACAGCTTGAAATGTGTTCCGTCCCAGCCAGAGGTACATGGTAAAATTGTCTCATAAAAACAAAAACATAACTGGGCACAGCGGCTTATCCCTGCAACCTCGGTGGAATGTGGCATACTGAGGCAGGAGAATTGCAAGAACAGCCTGGCCCACACACTGACTTTCAGGCCAGTCTGGGAGGCAGAAAAAACCCTGTCTCAGAGACCAGAAACAAGGAAGGAAAAGTACTTACCCTGTACCAGGAGTTCCCATCACCATGTAGACAAGGGAAATAATTAGTAAAAGCAAGGCTACTTCACAGCAAGATTTATTAATACATCCAAAAGAAAGAAAGAAAAATCATTTTGTCACACTATATACAGATAATACATACAGTGTTTTATACACATATTACATCAGTTTTTACACAAGAAAAATATACATAAAAATGTAAACTTTTGTATACAAAAACCCTTAAACAAATTAAACAAGGACCAGATAACAAAAGGAGACCAATCCATTATTATTTCATCAAATTTTTAAAACAGTAATACAGTACATTCATTGAGATATATATATATATGTATATATATGGAAAATGTGAACCATCTCTTCCTGTTTAAAGGGAAATCACAAACCAAAGCCTCCCATCTCCCCAGATGTGTCCTCCCGAGCAAAACCAGAGCCACTGCCACAGACAGGCTTTTCAAACCCTGCCTGCCTCTTCTTCTACACTCTGTGGGAACTCGCTGCTCCCCGTGTGCCTGCCTGGAACGAAGGGCAGCCATGATACAGACATGAGAGAAGGCGCTTGGTTTGTAAGTCCCCTTTAAGCAGCTCTCTCCTGTCTATCCTCTGAACGTATGGCATATGAAGCATCTTGTGTGCCAAGGTGGATGAGAACACTGAAGAGGGAGCACTCTCGTTGGTGTGGCTAGTCCTTGCTACCTTGCAGTTACCTTGTTAAAAGATGTTTTAAAGCTGTCCAGCCTGCCTGTCCTTTGTTGATTTCCAATGGTTATCTCACCTGCGATTTCCCACTGCAACTTGATTCCAATTTACACTTGGGCACTCTGGTTAGTACCATACACCTGCCAAGAGGCTTTGTTGTTAAAGGCTGATTCTGATATCAGTTCCAGTAAGCTACTCTGTGAAATCTGTTTCCTTAGGGCTACCCTTACTCCAATCCCCACCTAAGATAGCTTTTGGGATTATCTCTCCATCTACCTTTCTCTCCTGCTAAATTCTTGAAGTGGAATCTGCTGCCAGCTAGCTCATCACATATGAAAACAGTATTTAAGTTTTGTCTTAATGTTCTTGCATGTAATGGGGAAAACTAATAGACAAATGAAAAATGTATCTTGTGGAGAAGGGCAGTAAGAATTAAATATATGCCAAGTACATGCAACTTTGAGAGTTCTTTCAAAAACAATGAATAAGATCTTTAAATACATCAAACTATGCAAAATAAACTATGCTTAAGACAGCATCATGAGAACTGTCTTTTTTCCAAGGTGAACTGTGAACAGGCAGAGCAACAACTAGATGATCTATTTCCTTGCAGTAAGAGAGGGGTCAGCTTCTCCCAGGCAACATGATCGAAATGACCATTATTCATTAATAAAAGGAAGAGGCAAACCGGTGAATTAAGTTGATCAAGGAGATGGTGGATGACAACAAATGACAACTTTAGGATTGCTTTAGAACTGGAATAATCAAGCTGAACTGTGGTATATCACTGTTTCAGTGAGGAGACACACGAAGTGCCCCAAGTGAATCTCGTCTCTCGATGCGGATGGTACTTTAAAAATGAAAATCTCCCTTTCAGTGATACAAACACAACAACAAAATGAATAGGAAGCTAAATAAATAGTGTGTGGCTGTCTTTAGATGAAACCTTTAAATGTTCTTTAAATAATTATTGATAATGTATTTTAAATCATTACATACAACTGCCATTGGAGTGGCAATATTCCAGTAGGGTAGCATTTTGCTAAATGTAAAAGATTGCCATTTAGAACTCATACATATACATGTGTATGTACAGTTATATCAACACTATTTATATACATATATATCTAGAGAGCAACATTTCATTGCCTTGGAATATCTCTATTTCCACTCTCACAATATATCCTGGAGACATACTGTGTAGGTATATACCAAAGTATATGTACACATGCGCCAACATGTATATATATACACTTTTATCTGTGTGTGCATAAGAGCTTTAAAGGCACAATATATAAAGAGAGCTGCAGCAGAGTTAAAACTGAAGGTCACAGCTGTGAAGAAAGTCGAAGGAAATCCAGCAGAATTCATTACACAAGAACTCAGTAGAGCATTTCAGCATGAGAAACATGAGTCAGTGACAGAATTCACGAGGCTTCCATGTGACCGTGTGTACTTCGTTAAAATTCAAATAGTAAATTTATATTTAAAACACAAAGTAAATCGAACTATTTAAATCATAATAAGTATTGAAAGACACCTGACACTAATAGCAATCATAAAGTCATAATTATGGGTTTGTCTTTTGGGGCTTTTTAAAAAAATTTTTAAACACTTTAGTAAAATACTCCATAATTTCCTAGGAACAATTCAAAATTGTTTGAATGTTGGCTTTTTATTTTTGATAACTACCCAATTCTTAAAGAAAATATTACTGAAAGCTGTATACTATGGGGAACTGTTGGTGACAAGGAATGTGAAAGCAAGAGGATTAAGTTGGGAAGAAGGGGGGGGAGGGGTGACGTGGCTCAGCATGTGCCCAGTACAGGCCATACTCGGGAGTCCATCTCCAGTACTTGAACAATGGTCAGCTCAGCAAAGACGTGTGAGTGCTAAGAAGGAAGAGATTCATTTGTGACCAATGTAATCTGTAATTTGTGACTGTAATCCAAAGGATTTCTATTTCAGTATGCTTGATGATGTACTCTACACTGTTGTCACTTCCACGGGTTTACAGAGTAATCCAGAATGTCCCACAGATGCATAATCTTGCTTAGCAAAGGCTGTAAATCTATTATACACACACATTTTTAGGGAAATATATGTATATAGCTTTATCTATACACACACACATATACATATGTGCATATATAGATTTATACAGATGTATAAATAAACATAATACTTTTCAATCTTTCCATTGACAAGGCAAGTTCACATTCAGCAAAGTGCCACCACATCCCATATACACATCTCTGTACAGATATACACAAAGGGTCTGTTTTCACCCTTCAATAAGGGGGAATTGATTCTAGCAAATTCCATTAACCAGCAACTGAAGGGAGAAACGGCATCGGTACAAACTCCTTCCTTCTGTTTGCATGCATATGTACAAGAAATATGCAGATTTCTTAAAATCTAAAAGCAAGAGTGAATGAACAGGGAGATGCTACAAAATACAATCATAAAAAAACAACACAAAAAGCATTCGCAGGTTTTGACTGAATCTAAGATGAAGTAACTGAGGCCTCAAAGACAACTACCAAAACTCAAATATGTTCTTAGGATTGTTCTGACAGGTCCCTAAATCTATGAGTTTTATAGTAAAATCAATGTGATGGGAGCACTCGGCTCTAGTGACTGTCTTAGCCATCAGGTCCGGCAAAGGGTACACAGGAAAACGACAAAGCTCAAGTACAGGACTGGATCTTTCCTTTCCTTCCACATGAATCAGGTAAGCATCGTGGGTAGCATGATTTCCTCTAACAGCCAGAAGATGGGAGCTGCAGTGCTCCGCTCCATAATGAATGGCACAACTCAGTTTTTAAAAATGTTTTGGGAATAATTAAAATCACACCATCTTTGAAATATGCACAGTGAAATGAGCCCACCAGCTCTGTCAACAAGCGGTCCCTTCTACAGCTTCCTTACCAAGGCCTGAATTTGACCGAGAAAAGATCATAATACTTTATTACTCGGGATATAAAGAACATTTCCTAGACATAAAGGTGTTTCAGCAAACCTGTGGTCCCATCACCTAAACAGATAAGCAGGCTGTTGTCTGAGACTGTATCTCTCTCATAAAGCATGAGGCTGGTCTTAGAATCTGCTTCTTCTGTTATCACTTTAAAGACACCCTAAGTTAATTCAAAAGTTAAAAGCAAATGCACATGATATCAGAGCTAGCCTTTGAACAGATATAGGGAAGAATAGACATGTTTATAAAAAGGAAACTATGGGAAAGTAACTGTCACACCCTCAGTTAAATAAATCATATTTCTATAATACATTCAATTACCTTTCTATTTTTATACAAGCACACATTCGTATCTCACACACGTGCCCCCAATGTAAATTTTTGCATGTGTGTAAAAACAGAAACACACATGTGCACACAAGTAATTTACCTCTATTTTTAAGTCACAGTGGGAATTCCTTAGTGAGGAGGAAAAACGTTCCTGAATGAGACGCTAACCACTAAGAATATCTAGAGTTATTAATTTCTCTATTTTACTTCTCCACTTACAGAATAAACTGTAAATTAAAGAATAAATCCATAGGAAATAACAGAGGTCTTAAAAACTTAGTTTACAAATTCCTACAGTAGTGGGAGGTTTACTGGATCTATTTGCTTCTATTTACCCTGTAACTAAGCATCTAGCCATCATTAAGTGTAAACCACAGATCATGTCCTAAAGAACATGATTCTCAACAGCTCTATTAATGAAAATAAATGGTCTAAGGGTGTTCTACATTTTGAGGCCCCAGGTTATCCTTTTCTATATCTGCAAGGTAGCAAAGGATAGCTGTACACCTTGACACGGCAGAGATCCAGTGTAAAAAGGTGCGTCACTACTTTGTTTTGTCAAAAATAAAAATAAAAATAAAAAGAGCTCATATATAATTTTTAAGCTATTAAAACACATAGGCAACATAATTCATTACACTCAATACAGCTTTAGTATAAAACTTATAATTTATGAGGTGATGTTAATAGCATAAATTAATATACCTTTTCTCTTAAAATCTACAATAAGTATTCTGAAAGCTCATTGGGGAAGGAAGTTTTTAAATAAAAATTTTAAAGCTGTGCATGATGGGAAAGGATTCTGTATGCTGAAGCTGAGATGAGAGCCTGAAGTAGAAAGGAAAAAGTCCTCAGCGAGATACCACGGGCTATGAAACCAAATGCTTTCTCTTTCTTGAGCTCTCAATGATGAGTCACCTTTAGTTTCTTTTAAAACTATTTTCTTATTTTTAAAAACTGCCCTAATTTCCACAAGGAATCCCTGAGACATACTCAACACTATAGAGTGAGAAGAGCTATCACTGTTGAGAAGAACTGATTCAACCCTTTGGAACAGAGGTGCACACTGTCACAGGTGCCAAGTGCTCTATCGTGTTAGCACTAACCCGCTGGAGCCACCTGGACCTTAATGATACAGGCTCGAGTCACTTTGGGGCAAATCAGTCTATTCCCCAAGGAAAAGCAATGGTGTGGCCTTGAGCTACACTGGTGCCTTCTGCCCTGCATGTTGAAACATTTTCCATGGGGAATTTGGGGTGCATATAGAGCTTAGGTCAGTGGTCCCCAGCTTAAAAAAGCAAACAAACAAACACATAAGAACAACAACAAAAAACAAGGAAAAAAAGATTCCATTACTCTTGGGCCAAGGTGAGTGCGGCTCATAGGTGTGCATGCGCACACTGCAGCACCAGGATGAGCGTGCAAATGGGCAGAGGGAGGAAGGATAGAAACATGCTGTCCCACTGGCCTCCCAAGACCAAGAAGCTTTTGTCTTAGAAGACCGCTCTTCACACTAACTTTAAATCAGCCAAAGATCATCTTGGATCTGCTCTTTAAGCCACTCAAAACATTTACTAATACTCTGGAACACGGGTAAATAAAGTCACGCCACATCTCATTTCACTTGCTCCTATCACAGCACAGAGGGAAGCGAAAGCAGAGCTGCAGGGCTGACGGAACTGGTTGTTAGAGGAGCCAACACCTGTCAGTTCCTTTCTTAACTCGCTGGCTGGGGGGATTGCTGAACAGATCTGCATCTGTGCTTTTCACAGACACTGCATTATACACATTGTGAAAGACAGCATTTAAAATACTACTTTAATTAAAGTGTGATTTTGGTTCCCACCAGAATGTAATGATACAGGAAAGCTTAAAGAAGCCAAAATGTTAAGCAATCATTATTTTTCTATTCTACTTAATTCTTTTATTTTTCAACCTATTGAGAGGAAAAAATATGTATCTTTTCATGAAATGACTATCCCCATAAAATAATTTTGACAGGAAGAGACCTTTAGGACAGTGTGGGAGAGCAGTAAGGAAAGAAATAAAAATGATGTTCACTCAACAAACTCTATCACCCTTTACTTGTCGGCTAGAGAACAGAATTTAATCTTTTTAAGCCTAAAACAAAAAAAAATGAAAAGTCTAAAAAGTAAATACTTTTAAAATTCTAATGAATTCCCAACTTATTAGTTTAGTGTTAACATCCTCACACCCTGCAATGTCAAAACGCACACCCACACCCAGCAGCGGGCTCCAAAGGGGCTGCAAGTGAAGCCCACCTTCTGCCATGCCACTGCTGCCCATGATGCTGAGGTGCAGCGAAGACCGCAGGTCACACTCAAAGAACACACAGTAAGGGCTTCACCTGTGTGTGATTCATCTCTAATGCTAGCTTATAAGATGCCATGCAACAGGCCAACAGAAATCTAAGTTCTTTCCTGTAAAAGAAACTCTATGCCTAGGACGTCTAGATCTAGCATGGACAGTTTCCTTCCTAACCTAAGAACTGACTTTGTGTGGACTGTGAACATGAACCGAGAAAGAGCTTTAGAAAAGTTTTAGTGTGACTCACAGAACGGGATAATCCCTAACCTTCAGGTGGAAGTCTGGTTTACTTTTAAGAAATTAACCTTATAAGTAGTTATTTGGCAAAGATAAAGTATTAGCTGTCCTTTACACCTCTAAAAATGATAACACCAGCTTTAAGAAATATAAAACAATCACTTTCCAACTCCATCTCCAATGACTATCTGATTCTCATTAAACCATAATCTTCTCACAGAGGGACGAGACACACCACACTGCCTGCCAACATGGAACTGCTGTTGCTGATGAAAAAGGAATACCTCACAAGGATGGCTCACTAGAGAAAACAACCTTTGCTTATCAGCTAAGTGATGATAACTACAAGATTCCCCAGTTGCAGTCTTTCCCTTGGTAAACTGCTACTGTACTGAACTGTGACTAGCTTCAGCACCCACACAGGTGTGGACATTGCTAAGCCATGTTTACAGAAGAAACAAACAATGTCTTAAGTACTTTGCTAAAATAACATTAACAACTAATTAAAGGCGAGAAAGCTCAAGCTCATCTTCCCTTCGGATACCAGAGATTACAGTTGCTGGATATCAGATTCTCAGAGCACAGAATGCACCCGTTACCTGCAGCAACTTCAAAAATTAAATCACAGTAACACAATCTAACTGGCCTTTAGAAATGGTCCCAAAGAACTGCAGAGGCAGAGTGAGCCTTCGCTGTCACTGTTTCTTACGTACTGAGCACTGCCATAAAACCCAGCGGCCACCCCCTTAGGACCTTGTGTAAGATTTGTTTTTGATTCCAGTATTGCCTCACCATAACACAAATGCTATGTTTCCATGTAAGCACTGTAAAACATGCTTCATTTTTCTTTGCATATTAATACCCCACCTACTATTAAGAGACTAAAATTGCTTCAATTACTAGAAGAGAAACAAAGTGGACACCTCTGGGCTTATAGATAGATATTCTTCCAACAGGGGACTCACAAGAAAACAGACTATAGACTTGGATGTTAGTTCTGAAATAGAAAAGTGTGCTTTTTGCTCATTATTCAGTCCTAACCAGTATTTTCTAAGACTACCCTCTCTTCAGCTATCATCACGGGCATCTACATAAAAGCAAGTTTACTCAATATTTTTGGCGTGAAGCTGTATCTGGCAACATTCCTGATCACTTCATGCCTTCTTACTCGAAAGCAAAGAAGGGCTTTTAAATGCACATAAAACAGAAAATTGCAAACAATAAAAAGGTGCAACCTACTGCAAACTCAGTTTGGACAACTAAAGAACTTTCAGCAGCTAATGTAGGGACAAATAGCCAGTACTAGTCCAAATACTCACGACTTTCCTCTCACTTAGCAACAAGAGCTTGCTAAGAAAGTCCAGTGCTGCTCTGCTTCAATAGTCAACTGATACACAATGGAGACAGAGTAAATTTTCTGGGAATGCACAGTTACCAGTAACGATTCTAATAGGAATGTGGGAACAGCTTAGAAGGAAATGACACTTCTGAGGTGAGGTAACCACTCACTATCATCTCATTTCAGTGCACTGACAGGAAAAGCTACTGACATAAGTTCACAGGTGAGAAGTAGTCCAAAAGCTGTTTCTCACCATCCCGGAGAAGTTCATGGTGATACCAAATATAATTTTGCTTTGTGACATAATTTATAATTTAGAAATTTCTCAGTCTGCAGAAATGGCAAAGCTATTAAAAATAAATGTTCTGATTAATTAACATGATTAAAAAAAAGTAAATATACTACAAACATATTTTGCCCTCCCCAAATTCAATAAATACAAAATAGGGCATATCATAATTAATTTCATACAGTCATATGTGACTTTCCCTCCAAAAGCTCAGGCACATGCTCTGATCACCATCATTCCTTTACAAGGCAGAGACAGAAAGCGTTCAACAGAAGGGTCTAGCATGGCATGGAGAAAACGCACTTAAGAGGGAGGAATATGTCCCAACCTTTGCTTGCTAGGAAGGAATTGAGATCAAACAGTCCCTGACAAAAGAATCACTGTACCACATTATTAGTAGATATGTTGTTTTAAAAACATACATGTATAAATCAGATTGAACTCAGGTATGAAACTCAATGGTACCCAAGGACAGTGAGACTGGCAAAACAGAGTAGAAACTGAAGCTCTATCCTTTTCTGGAGGGGAAGGCAGGCAAGAAGAAACCCTACACATCACTTCAGAGTCACCAACTTACTGCACTAACCAGTAAGATTTTTACCCTAAAACCCTGGTACTTTAAAAGGATTTCCAAATTTACTACGCCTTAAGTACTTAAATTATTTTAAAAGTACCTAAGGTAAGTCAAATTTATGTCTAATTTCCATATTCTGCTTTGAAAGAAACTTTAAAATTGTGTCTTTCCAATATTACATGTCACTTCACAACTGGTACATGGATTCTACACGTCCTCAACAGTTCACAAATCTCACCAAAGAATCACAACTGTAAACATGTAAAAACCAGGATCAAATGACAGACTAAGCAGGTCACAGATGTCATCTTCAAACCTATCTGGTCTAGCCTGCTTTTTCACATCAAAATATTTTCTTTAATTACAACCTGCAAATGTGTTCTGTGAGTGAGGGATTTTGAAACAATTACACATGGAAAAGGCAAAGTGACTGTGAGGCCCTGACCGTGAGCAGCCCTGCAAGGTTGGTTGCCATGACACTCCCTATCAGTGATGTGAACTGAGCCTTCTGTGACTCCTTTCTTCATAGGCTGATTGTTCTCAAGAACTGGCTATGCTATCACTACAGACCACCACCACCCCTTCAGGACGCTTCAGTCAATTCAACAGGAAGGACCAACCTTGCTAGAGATGAGACAGGAGGAGAGAAAAAGAGAGCCTTACACTTGCTTATTCTGAGAATAAAAAACTAGAAGGAAAAAAAAAGAAAGGAGGAATGGAGGGAAGGAGGGAGGAAGGAAGACAGTAGGAAGTATCCTGCACCACACAAAACACACAGGGGTGAACATACATTCACAGGCAGTCAAGAGATATTCTTCAGTTAACCACATCACAATTAGGAATGGCATCCAGGCCTCACTGTGGTGTTCGGCAGTCGGGGCTGAGTCAGAGATTTGATTTGCCTCCACACACCACTGGCTACACGGGATCTCAACAGGGCCACTCTACCTAGAACGACCTATGGAAAACCTGGCTAGAGGATGGAAAGCGTTGATCTCAACACTAGGAAATAGTAAAGGGCACTGGTAATCTGAGGTATCTTCCACTTCTAGGACTTGCTGAAAAAAAAAAATTCAATCCTATCCAGTCACTGTGCTGAGCCACCAGAGAAACCGCCAGGCCGAGAGGACCAGAGGACCCGCCAGAAGGGAATGAGCACCAGTGCTGAAGAGCACATGTGAACACTGACACACGGTCCACTGCTCGGCCACATGTTTACTGGGAAGGGGGAGTCCCGCTAATCCCCACTCTTATTTTTAAATCTTGTGTAGGAAAAGAGGAGAGGGATGCAAAACAGGAAACAAAGATCGAAAACACCAGGTTCTGCCTGCCTGCAAGCACACAGACTTGCTCAGTTAGGGGTGGGAAAAGGGGGAGATGCGTTATTGGTACTTGTAGCCGTGGCACCTGTTACTGTGAAGCCTGTAGGAGGGGCTATCGAGCTGTGGCTGGGCTGCAGGTCCTTAGGAATGCCACTATGAGAACTCAGCTGGTGGCCGAAGGCTGCGCTGAACTGAGGGAGTTGCTGCTTGGGAGAGGTGGAGGCCATTAGTTCAGCAGAAGGCCCCATGCCACTGAAGCTGGTCTGTGGTAACCCCGGAAGCACACTGGAGCTGCTTGGGGTAACGGTGGCGAAGGCAGGCTGTGTGGTCTCTGAGTTGGACGTGGTGGGTGGCGTGGAGAGGGAAGTGGAAAGAAGGTGTCCATCCGCGCCAAGGAGGTTGCTAAATGCAGAGGGATCGCCAAGGTTGACGGGGAGATTCCCCCAGTGAGTTCTGGGGTTGACCACTCCTCCAAGTGGCACCTCAAGCTGGGTGGGGAGCAAGTGCTGTGCCATGATGGGCATCTCTGCTGAAAAGGTAGCTGCCATGTTATCACCAGAGTAAGATGTGTGGGGAGAGGTGATATGGTCACTGTAGGGCGACGGCACGGGCTCACTATCATAATGGCTTCCATGGGGTGAGGAGTGTGAATGATCACTGCTGTATTGCTGTCGTGAGGTGATTAGGTCATCTGCCTTGCTCAGCAGCTGGGCAGGATGTGGCCTCTGGGAGGCATGGCTGCCATCATGAAGTCCATGAAACTGTCCTGGGAAGGCTCTCTCCCCAAGTGCACTCTGGCTGAGCAGAGAGGCAGAAGTAAGGCCAACGCTGGCTGGGGCAGAGAACTGCCCCTGGATCTGCCCTGCCAGGGGTGTAGGTGGGTTAGACAGAGTAGCAGAACGGAGTAGGTTCTCGTCCAGCTCCAGACTAGAGAAGCTATCGTGTACTATACGTCCATTCAGTAGCTCCCCTAGGTCCGTGTTTACTTCTCGACTTAAGGACTGGATTCCCGAAGCATCGGTACCCTCAGAGAACACCCCCATTCCTCTATCTGACAACCCCTGAACTGGCACACCGTCTGACTGGGTAAGTACCCCAATTGTACTCAGGCACTCGAGAGAAGTTACAGCTTGCAAGGCCCGCTCAAGCTCCTCGGCTTCTTCAGTGGTCGGGAGGAGGTCTCCATTCTTTCCTGCATTAACCAAAGCCGACAGTATCAGCAGAGCTCATAAAAGCCCAATGAAGCAAAAGTCACACATCTCAATATTTTAAACACTATCCTATCACAAAAGAATCCTTCTTGCCAGGCTTGGTGGCACACACCTTTTATCCCAGAATTTAGAAGGCAGAGGCAGATGGATCTATCTCTGTGAGTTCTAAGTCAGCCTGGTCTACATAGCGAGTTCCTGGCCAGCCAGGGCTGTACCGGGAGATCCTGTCTCAGGGAAGAAGAGGGGGAGAAAGCCTTTGTGAAAATAAGTTTCTTTGTTGAGACAGGGTTTCTCTGTGTAGCTCTGGCTGTCCTGGAACTCTCTCTGGAGTCCAGACTGGCCTCCAATCCACCTGCCTCTGCCAGAATTAAAGGCGTGCTCCACTACCACTTGGCAAAAAAAGTTTCTTATAAATAGGATTAGAAAGAAAAAGTGAAATTTTGAGCTGTAGGACAGGCCTTAAATGTCAGCTCACTTGAAACTTCAATTACCATCTTTATTTATTCTCAGAAATCTACCATTAAAAGTATTTGGGGGGGGGGGAATCATTTTCAGACATGACTTTACAATGTAGCCTAGGCTGGCCTAAAACTTACTACTTACTGTGTAAATCAAGCTGACCTCAAACTCGCAGAGATCTGCCTGTCTCTGCCTCCCAAGCTTGGCTCTGCTAAATTCTTTTTAGTTTATGAGTCTATGCAACCTTCTGTCAATGCATATGTTGCCTGCAGAGGGGTTGCGGTCACAAGCAATAGTAAGTTGCCCAATATAAGTACCGTGAATTAGACTCAGGTCCTCTGGAGTAGTGCAGACAATCTTACCACTGAGCATTCTCTCCCGCTCTCGCCATACTGAATTTTTAAGAGTCTAATTTGATTATGCATTATTTTTCACCTAGCATGATATTAATACCACTAACATAAAAAATAAAGACGATATAGAACAAGACAGGTATACATTACTTTGTCTACACCTACATTCTTCCAGCTGGAGATGAGAACACACAGTTTATGTATGTATTTAACGGTAACCAGTTTCTTTCATAAAGTTACTTTTCTTTCTTTTTACGATTTACTCTTTCTAATTATGTGCATATATGTATCTATGTCTGTCAACAAGTGAGTGCAATACCTGCGATGCACCACCAGAGGGAGTGCCACATCTCTGGGAGCTGGAGTTAAGAGGTGGTTGTGAACAACCTGATGAAGACAAGCAAACTTGTGCCTTCCACAGAAGCAGCAAGTGTTTAACCATCTCTCCAACCCCATGAGTTACCTTACAAAGAAAGTCTGATACTCTAGTCTTCCTCCTTGGCTGGGTATGGTGGTGCACACCTTTAATCCCAGCACTTGCTGGGGTACAGACATATACCACCATGCCTGCTCTAAGACAGGTCAAGCTGTAAAAGACTTTAATAGACTGATATGCTGAATGCACTGTCAAAATATTAAGGAAAAGTATTCATTTTAATGGAACAAAATTACATAGCTATTAAAGTGTAAATCTAAGTATATAATATGATTAAATAAATTATGTATTTCTTATTTTCTGAAAACAATTTTAGTGATGGGTTTTTCTATTTATAATGACAGACATTTTATGTCAGGGAAAACACTGCAGATATACTGTAAAAGACTTTTATTTTTTTTTAATTAATAATAAGCTATAATAAACTAGCCAGTAAATGGCTCAGTGGGTAAGGGCCCATGCCCCACAGGCCCTGAAGCTCAGGGAAAGGTGGGAGAAGAGAATTACTTCTCCAGTCATCCTCTACCTGCCACATTCATGCATGTTGAGCAAACCTACACTCAGCAATAATACTAACAGTCATTATTATTTCTGGGATGTATCTGGTGACACCAGGCATAATCCCAGGTTAAGAAAGGTGCATTATGAATTCAATGTGATTAAGAGCCTGTCTCAAAAGCCAAAAATAAAACATATTTCCCTTCTTATGAATCATTTCTAAAACAGTTCCTTAAGTAAAAAATTGACCATACCTTCAAAAAAATCAAAATCTTGCAAGTCATCAGGCAGCCGAGGCAGGACATCTGCAAAGTCTTCCTGGTTCAATTCTAGGTCGTGCGGAATATCACTGATCTCATTGGCAATGTCATCCGGCAACTCATCGGCACTCAGCTCTGGCGTGGAAGGGTTACTGCAAAGGTAGCACGCTTAATCTAGACTGCCCCAACCTCCCCTCTACACACTTGAGGTTCTCCACTCATACAGGAGACAGTAACAGAAAGCTACTCCCCCCCAAAGCTGCCAGGGGCACGGGCCTAAAGTCCCCACACTTGGGGAATAAAGGCCAGGGTCAGAAGTTCAGGTCACCCACAGTTGCATGAAGTGAGGTTGTCTAGGGATACATGAGACTCCGCCACAGACAGACAAATAAAGATTTCTTCTCACTTTATGAGAAGAAACTTTGAAAGCAAAACATTACAGAAAGACACATCTCACTATATACTGTCACACATTTCTACAGACTTTACCTACTAAGATGGTCATTACCAGACCACAGTTTACTTCAAATCAGTAGAATGAATCACCATTTAGCCTATCTATGTTTCAGCAAAATTTTAAATCTGACCAAGATAATAACTTTAAAAATGGAATAAATGGGTGAAAATGAACTAAGATTCATTTGATCAAAATGTTTAAATTTGCTAAAATTGTAAAACACTGTACTTCTAACTGAATATTTCTATTATAATCTGTATAATTTCTGTTAAAATTAAAAACAACTCAAGAGTATATGGCTACATTCTCAATTTCAGCACCTGTTTTTCTTGCCATAATAAAAACTAACATTGTTGAGTGTGTCCTGCAAACCTGGCCAGACTCTATGACAGCCAAAGGGCAGGAGTGTGGAGATTAGGAGCAACTCTGAGTACGGAAGGCAGGTGTCCTGAGGTCACACACACAGAGGGAAGGGAGCACACTAGCCCACTGACCGGATCTGTGAGGCCTCCACTGGCAGTGAGACGCTGGTGGGCATGCTGAGGTTCCCTTGGGGCACTGCAGGGGGAATTGGCTTCTGGGGTCGACGAGGTCCACGCCTTCTCTTCTTCTTGTGTTTTTTGGTAAGTGCAGGGGGCTTAGTTTTTTTCCTAGGTTTCCTCTGTTGCTGGTGCTGAACTTTACGAGAATTATCTCCTCTCAAGAAATTATCCTTCAAAATGAACAGAAGATTTTTTAAAATCCTTCTCCACCCTCACTCCTGGTACCAGAGTGATGGCAGGTCGGCAAGCCTCTATACATTCAAAACTACAAGAAAGCTTAAATTTCTACACAGAGAAATGAGCTAGGGAAGTAGCTAAGTATATACAGTGCCTGCCTGGCATGTCCAGAGCCCTGAGGTGGAACCCCAGCACCACCTAACAACAGCTGTAGTGGTACATGCCAATAATCCAGGTACTTGGCAGGTAATGGCAGGAGGGTCAGAAATTGAAGGTCAACGTAAGACCCTGTCTCCGAAAGAAAAAGTTAAGTATTTGAAAGATGTTTTACCCAGTTTAAATATTGTATAATACTGAGACATCACGTTATTTCACTAATGATTTTTATATACAAGTTAAAATAAATTTATTTAGAGCAGAAGACGAGTCTTAGTGGTTAAGAGCACTGCCTGCTCTTCCAGGACTGGGGTCCCATTGCCAGCACCTACATCCTACATGTCAGCTCATAACTGTAACTCCAGTTCCACCCTCTTCTAGCCTCTACAGACATGAAGTACACAAATAGTTTACATACATCCATAAAGGAAAACATTCATACAAATAAAAATAATCATCTAAAAAAACTGAGATTACCTGGAAAAACTTAACTATAAAAGATTATTAATAGCCTATATAATGGCTAAAGCTATATACAATAATAAATGCCCAAAAGAATTAGCTTAATTCCCCCCACACACACACATTCACACACACATGCACTTTTTAAAGACATTTTGAGGCGTGGGGTACAGTGCAATGGTGAACACAGCCCGGTTGGATTTCCTGCAAAACCAACGAACAAGACTTATACACTTCTCATGGGGAAACATGAAGGAAGGGATACACAATCACAACGTTCAGAACATGAACAGTAGATCTTAATAGACATAGGCTGATAAGGGAGAGGGTCATCTAGGCCAAAGGAAATGGTACAAACAAGAAAAGGTCTACAAGTCAGCTGGAAGGAGCTTGGGGCTAGGGCACGGGTGGTTCGGAATGTCTCTATTTGAAATGGAATAGGCATTGAAACGTTTGCTCCCACAGGAGTCATTTTGGAGAACTCATGACAACAAACACATTACAAGATGAGAAGCTGGTAAGCAGTGTAGAAATAAATAGGTAGAGGTAGAGGCCCTTCAGAGGGCCAACTCAACAGTCAATAAAACAAATAGGAAGCAAGAACTCATCAAGCTGAAATTGTTTTTTTAAAAGACTTATTCCATTATTTTTTTGTATATCTACATGAATGTACATATATGAATGCACAGGTACACACACATGCCAAAGTGGCAAGAGAGTACTGGGTCTCTAGGAGCTGCTTCCAGGTATCTGTGAGGTGCCTAGCTTGTTCTGTGGATGCAGAACTCCAGTCCTTGTGATTTGCAAAGTAGGTCCTCTTAACCACTGAGCCACCGGCAGCCCTAAATTTGAAGTAGGTGTGTTGTTCGCTGCTGAGAAGTGAATCCAAGGCTTCAGACATGCTAAGCACAGTGAGCTACATTACACCCTCGGCTCCAACAGAGAACTCTTACTATTTGAAAGTTCCTTGGATGTGGTGGGGTTAAAAGGAATAGGAAACTAAAATGCCTCTAGAGATTCTAGTTGGGCTGACTGTTTAATGCCAATTACCGTTAGTTCAGTGGTTGTCCAAGTTTTTGGAATTGCAACTAGACACCGGCCGACAAACCTGTTAGGCTACACTGGGGTGCATGGCCCGCATTCCTTCATTACCTGACACAACAGAAGCTGCCAACCAGAAGAGTGAAAGCTTTCTCTGACCCACATACACTTTGAGAACGTAGGTTTCTAGAGAGCCAGAGGAAAGGACTGGAGGTGCAGACTTGGGAACCTTTTCTTAAAGAGATTGTGTACGGGTAGGAAAACAGAGACAAGAGAAATGAGCTGCTCAGGAATCAGAAACTGACCATTCAGCTCACTTTCAGCTTTTAGTGTCCTCTGTTTACCACCTGAGACAGGCTCTATATTTGTGTCACTTCAAAGTTTATAACCCTCAATGAGATGATATCAGGAAATAGGGCCTTTAGTCACCAGAGACTCATGACATAGGATTATTGCTTATACAAGAGAGGAGTTAGTTGATCCTGTTCTGCAAACCCCATTAGGGAAAAGCCAGACAGCTTAGCAGGTAAAAGGTGTTGTGGAACATTACTTTAACCAGGTAAAGACATGTTGTTTATGCTGCATCTGTTGTGTTGCTTTGCCTGCCTAGGGCACCTGACTGGTATAATGAAACCAAAGCTTGGCAGGAGGGGGCCAGAGAGAGTGAGGAGGAGGAGGAGGACTCTAAGCTTGAGAGGAAAGGGGGACACGGGACAAGTGAAAGGAGAGGGAGAGGCCCGGGGCCAGGAAGACAGAGCAGAACATACAGAAGAAAAAAAGGTAAAAAGGCCAGAGGCAAAACATAGACGAAGAGAAACAGGTTAAATCAGGTTATAAGACCTGGGGACAAGTGTAAGCTAAAGCTGAGCATCCATAACTAAAACTGAGTCTCCATCAAGCCTGACAACTGCAATTCAATCCCTGGGACCCTCGGGGTGGAAGAAGAATCTACTTCTCTGCAAGTTGTCCTATGCGCCCACACAGGTGCATTTATGCCAAGAAAATAAAAAATCCTAAGGCAAGAAGGAGGCGAACCCCATGACACCCTAAGCCTGCATTGCCGTCGTTTACTCTTCATACTCGACCCTCGAAGTCCGTGCACCTGCTGAGTGTATGGCAGAAGTTTCTGTTGTTTTCAAGGCAGCCGCTCGGTAGTACTTTGCGACAGTTACCTGAACTCAGACACTGGATTCCTGAAATTCTAAGATGTACATTTTAATTCGTGCAGTTGAGGAGCGTTTTATAATTGCTGCACCCTCACAGTTACCGTCAGCCAGATGCTGGTTACACTTCATACTGCCACTGCTTGGATGAAGTCGCACACAGTGTTGGTACAAGCTGGGCAAGGACCACAACAGAAGTGCACAGAAAAGGTACAAAGAGCCGCAGGTAAGAAACTGAAGTTAGTGAAGGACAAACCACAACTTTCTTCTCAAAACAAGCCAGTGAGAAGGAGAACCCAGCACATTAAGTTGTCTCACAGTTTCCGAATAAAGAAGGCACATCTGAGATGAGGAGGGAGCTTAAATCTGTGTCTAAACAGGTCTTAAATAGGCTCTTTTAACACTTATAAAAACAAAAATTCCACTTATCAAAAAGCATTGTATCTGCAACTAGAAATGTTTTTCCTGCTGATCTATAGGACAGGTTTAAACAGTTAATACCCTCTCCATTCCATGACTCCCGAGCTCGGACTGCAGATAGCAGTGCTTGGAGGCCAACAGCATTAGCATCAAATTCCAATCAGGGAAAAGGACAAGAAAGCACACAATCAAGAATACTGAAAGGAATACTTCATGTAAACCAAGCTTAGACTCTTTGTTTTGCTTTGCTTTTTCTTTTCTTCATGACAGGGTTTCTCTGTGTAGCCCTAGCTGTCTTAGAACTTGCTCTGTAGACCAGGCTGGCCTGGAACTCAGAGATCCACCCATCTCTGCCTCCCTAGTGCTGGGATTAAGGTGTGTGTGCCACTGCCCAGCCTAAGTATAGACTGTTAACTCACAGACTTATTTTTAAAACCAGTGCTGAAGATACAGCAAAGAGCTTGTCAATGCTGGAGGCCCCAGCATGATGTGCGCCTGTTATCACAGCCTTTGGGAGGTGGAGGTTGGAAGACAGAAGTTTTTGGTCATTCTCAGCTACATGCCAAGATCAAGGCTAGCCTGGGTTACAGAAGATACTATCTCAAGCCTCCACCACCAGCAAAATGAAACAAAACAGAAAAGCCAACATTAACTCTGGTTAAATCATTACCACAGATCCTGGTCTTGGGTATATATGAGAATGATATCACCATAAAGAGCTGAGCTCTACACTGCTGTGAAAGCCGCAGGGTCCCATCAGCAAGGATCTATGGGATCATCAACCAAGATCCATAAGAAGGTTCAAAAGCACACATTGCTCCAGCATGAAAACCTGAATACAGACTGCCAGCAGAACTAGACACAACACCAGGCATCCATAACCCCAGCACCAGGGAAGGACACACTCATTTCTGGAGCTAGCGAGGCAGCCAGTTAAGCCAATTATTGAACCCCAGGGTCAGTGAGGGTAGCTGTCAGCTGTCTCAGAAAAAAAAGTGAGGCCTGACAAAGACATTCAATATCAATTTGGCATCTATGCATGCAAGTGCACACCCATGAACAGACACACACAAAAGCACATAGAAAGCTGGGTGTGGTGGCTCTCACACTTGTAATTTTAGTGCTCAGGTGGCGGAAGGAAGCACATAATTTATGAGTTCTAGGTTGGCTTGAGTGCATAGTGAAACCCTGGCTCACACACACACATACACCCCACGAAAACACTATTTATTCACATAAAGCCTGAATAAACTAATAAAAATGCCCACATCTTAAATATATTTTAATTAAATAGGAAAATGAATTCAACATTTCTACATGAAGTTTAATATTCAAATTTTTCAAAACATGATCCTAACAAAAAAACAAACACAAAAGTTGTTTTTGGTAAAGCCAATATGTTAACAAATGGATAGACAAGGAAGGTGGCTTCTCTTACTAACTGTACCCTTAGCTAATGGCAAAGCCAGAACCACAAACCAAATGCCCAGTCCATGGTACTGAAGTACCCATGAAACCGCAGTGTGCTCATACAACACACACTTCCTGGGCCATGGTGCAGCTGGTCCCTGGCACAGCATCTTACAACTCCTTGAAGGATAGAAACAAGATGCCTCAACTCTGGGGGTTTTGTTTTCCCTATGCTGGCGTTTACCTAGAATCTTGTTCATGCCAGGCAAGGATGCAACTAGTAAGTAACGTAACCCCCAAAAAATCCATTGTAAACAACTACATAATTCAAATGTGTCTCTCCTCCAAATTATTCTGAGTTAATTAAGATTCATGATGCCAACATTAACAATAGCAATAATTAAGTTCAACAAAATTATAGAAAAGCTTGGTGTTTTGCCTGAGTTTTATTAAATAAATATCCAGATCATATCTTCAGAACTGCATATAAAAAAGCAAAACTGACAGCAAAGACAGAGGTCAAAATATCTGCTACATATCAGAAAATATCTTTATTACATGTATGTATGTGAGACATACGGAACAGATGACCTTAATTACTATCTAAGTAATTATTGGTTTAGCATTTTTATCTGAAGCAGTAAGGGAACACAAGGTGTTTTAAGGTGTTTGAACACTTGCATAGATTCACATATGGGAATCCTTACTCCAAAGATCTTAAAACTAAAATCTGAAAGGCTCCAAAACCTGTACTTTTTGGGGTGTTGTGTGTTATTTTAGAACCTTACAGATTTGGGGGTTTTGCATTAGAGATGTTCAAACCTTACTAAATATTTCCTCAACAGTGAGGGTTTGGTTTTGTTATAAAAGGGGCGTCAAATTCAAGAGGTCAACACAACATTTTTCAATTTTTTTAGTCAATGGCAACATAGCACAAAGCTTCAAGTACTAAAACCACTTTTTACAGTACTTCCTTAATGATATATATATAGCACATATGTAGCTCATAGCTTTTATTTCCCAGTAGGAACAGTCATCAATGGTTTGAAAGCCCTGGCTGCAGACCTTAGACAGACTCTAAACTTACCATTTTTTTGGCATGTTCTTCACACAGGGGCGTCTGGTGTGTGATGTCAAACACTGGCACCGAGCACTGCTGTCCATCTGCAAACTTGGCGGTGCAGCTGGAAAACAGCTGCTGAGATCGGTTCAAGAGGATGTCTGGGCTCGCAGTCAGGGAGAAGCACCAACCATTTGACTCTTAACTCTGAATAATCTGGCTCCTTTCCTTCCTTGTGTTATATTAGCGAGAACTGCACTGTCTATAAAGTTAATAGTCCACTCTGCTGCCGGGGGGGGGGGGGGGGGGGGGGATGATAATAGTGATGATATCATCATTACTTATTAACTGACACTTCTAAAGGGTCTAAATAGGTAGCCGGCTCTCAGACAAGTGTCCTTTATGGCCATTTTGAACTAGTTTCTGAAATCTGAATAAGCAAGATCATTTCTTTATTAACAAGCACCTAAAATCCCCACTAAAAAGATCATCTGAGACCAGTACTTAATTTTTTTTAGATATTTTACTTTATCCATGTATGTTTTCTCTGAATGTTTGTATGTCAACTCCACTGAAGTGGATGGTTGTAAGCTACCATGTGAGATCAGGGAACTAAAGTTGGGGATTTTGGAAGAGCAGTAACAAGTGCTCTTAACTGATGAGCCAGGAGTCCCTGAAAATCAGCATTTAAAAAGGAAGCTTTCCTTTAGGACACTCAGCAAGGAGAGCGAAAATTTGAATAAAGAAAACCCACCTGTCCAAGGCTGAATTTTTTTAGTTCAAATTTTCAGAACCAAAATCAAACTCACAAACTAATGATAAAACTAATTTGAAATCCAATGTTTGCCATTGAACTATCACAAGATTTGATTTCTGGGCTGAGAGCAGAGCTTGTTAGCAGGTCTTGTTAGAAGCATATTATAAGGTCCTCCATTTCTAGTACAACACACAAATAAATAAATAAAAATATTTATTTTCTATTTAGAAAGTACATTTGTGTTTCCCCTTTGGCTTATACTTATTATATATAAACTGTTATAGAACCTATGTAGATACAACTCAAAGAACAGAAAGGGGGGTAAAAATTGAGCCTGAGAATGTTGACTCAAAAACTGAGCCAACCTGAGGGACATGATGATACCTTGTTTCTAAGAAGGAAGGAAGGAAAGAGAAACACACCCATGGGGGCACCATTACAAATGAATAATCCCAGTATCTGGGGGGTTGAATCAAGTTTCAGGCCAGCCGGGGTTACATAATGACATAGCGAGGCTATAACCTAATTCACGATATCTCAAATATATAAATATAAAATAAAGATGGCAAGTTAGAGTGACTGCTACATTCTGACACAAGCCTGTAACCTCAGCACTTGGGAGGTTGAGGAACGACTGCCACAAATTCACCAGAAACCAGGTCTATAGACCCTGTCTGAAGAAATAAAAAATAAGTATTTTAAATGCTACTCAGTTTTAAATATGTAATACAGATGAGTATTGATGCAGTGAGGGACTCCATGGGTAGAGGGGCTTTTCCACAGGCCTGCCAACCTAAGTTCAAATCACAGAACACACATAAAGGTGAGAAGAAAGAAATGACTGTACCCGGTGAGTTCAAGGGCAACTGGGCTGCTAAAACCCTGTCTTTAAATAAATAAATAAAATAAAAATAGAGTTCCAGGTGCATGCCCTTAATCCCAGCACTCAGGGGGCAGAGGCAGGTAGAGACTCAGTTTGAGGCCAGCCTGGTCAACAGAGTGAGTTCCAGGATAGCCGGGCTGCACAGAGAAACTGTCTCAAAAACCAAGCAACAAAAAAGTGACTTGATTTTCCATCAATAATCATTATAGGTCCAGGCTGGAAGCATCTAAAGGACCAGCATTCCATTTGAAGTTATAAGAAATACTTCAACAGCAGCCATTAAGAGACCCTGCTTTGCTGCTCTGCTTACAAGTGAGACATCTCAGCTCCAGCACAGATCTGAGCTAGGTGGATTCCTGTCCTCCTCCTGTGGGATAACCATAGAGGACAAGCTTATGCCCTCATGAGTCTTTCTAAACTCGGTGTAATGAAAATGAAGTATAGACAAGTTTAAAAGTAAGCACAATGACAGAAACAGAAAATTATCTGGGACTATGTAAAAATTAGAAATTAACATAAAAATTATTCTAAACATGGAATAGTTTCATTTATTTGTTTGTTTTGCTGGACATGGTAGTGTTGCCCCCCTGGAACCTCAACAGTGAGGACACAGACTCCTGAGTCTGAGACCAATCAACTGTAGAGTGAAACTGTGTCTCAAAAAGAAGCATGACAAGGAGCAATCACTTGAATTTAAAATGAAATACAGTGGGAGGGTAGCTGCCGAGCACAGGAAGACCCTGATTTCAACTCCCAGTCCACAGGGTTAAAA
This sequence comes from Phyllotis vaccarum, assembly GCA_033318265.1. NCBI lineage: Eukaryota > Metazoa > Chordata > Mammalia > Rodentia > Cricetidae > Phyllotis > Phyllotis vaccarum. Next base: position 14,205,817 of record JARWLC010000007.1, read on the forward strand.
GCACACAGCCCCAGGCCAGGTGGGGACGGAGGGCAAAGGCAGAGGGATCTCTGTGAGTTCCAGGTCAGCCCGCCCAAGAGTGAGCTCAAAAACAAAACAATAAAAGCACAGGAGTTAGTACCAATGCCAATACCGCTTAATGTAGCAACAAAAGGATACGCTGGAAACAATGTCTGGTGAAAGGGAGAGCCTTGTTAGAGCACTGTTCACCCTTCACTGTTCCACTGCATGCTGCTGGCTCCACTGCCTTCAACGTGCTCTGGCGGAAGCTAAAGAAGGAAAAATGCAACATTCATTTTTAAGTGCTCTAACAATCCAGGGCAATTTTTTTTAAAAAAAAAGAAAAACATTTATCTGATCTGTATGTATGTGCATGTACAAGCACAAGCAAGCTGTGGAGGCCAGGACAACTCAGGAAGTTGGCTCTCTTTCCATCATGTAGGTTCTGGGGATCAAGTCCTTAGGCTGAACGGCAAGCACCACTGCCCATCTCCTTTGGCCCTTGTGATAAATATTCAACACCATGTTTCTGCAATGCCCACACTGTATCTTTACTACGTGCAGTCATTAAAACAAAGTATGAATTAATGAAAGCAGGTATTACAATTATCAAATGCATTATTTACTGAACTCTAACAATCAAGGCAAATAGCTACATCACAGTGGTTTTCAAATATGTTTGTTTGTATCTTGTTTCCGGAGACTCACTGGCTTCCTGCCTTCACCTTCTGAGTGCTGGGATTGCATGCATGAAAACAGAGGAGCTCCCTTGGGTTGGGTTTGTTGTTTTGTTTGTCTTTCTTTTGGTTTCTTTGGAGACAGTCTTTTTATGTAGATCAAGTTAACCTAGAAGGCGTCATCCAGCAGACTATCTCCTCAAACTTTCAGCAATGCTGCTTTAATTCTCTAGTGCATAAATCACATCATAGGTATAGACCACTATGCCCAGCTTGTGCTGTGGGGGAACAGTAATCCACTGAAGTGGTTTTCAGTCTCTACTGCTATGACCATTTGGCCACCGAGTGCCAACAGTCTACAAAGACCCCCGAGCACGTAACTGGGAAAGAGAATGTGAATGTGCAGACATGGTTAAGCTACACATACACTCTTCAATTATATATGTAAAAGGTTGCTATATTTTTCAAATCCACATTTCATTGTTATCTTCATTTTGATCACTTGGGATATAAGTATTTTAACCTATGTTTTATCAGTAGGCAATGTCTGCAGTAGGCCCTAGGTTCAGTCATCAACTTGGCATAAGCCTGGCACTGTAACGCAAGCCCACAATAGTAGCACTAGGAAGGTGCTTGGAGAAGGAGAATCGAGCACACAAGAGCAGCCTTGGCTATGAAACCCTCTCAAACAAAAAAAAGGAAGAATTTTAAGGACCAGTAAGATGGCTCAGTAGGTAAAGGTGCTTACCCCAAATCTGCAATCTAAGTTTGATCCCCAAAATACACATGATAAAAAGAGAGAACTGGTATCTGCAATTTACTCACGCACACACACACAATTTAAAAACATAAAAAGATCTCACAAGGGTAGAAAAGTGGACCATTGGAATATTAAATATCTTGCTGAGATAGGTGGTATGGGCCTTTAACCCCAGTACTCAGGAGTCAAGAGGCAGGCAATTCTCTTTTAACTTTTTTTATTATAAATAAACATTTTGCTTATTTGTTTTTTGAGACAGGGTTTTCCTATATATACTTGGTAAATTTGAGGCCAACCTGGTCTACACTGAGAATTCCAGGCCAGCCAAAGCTACATAGTGAGACACTGTCTCAAAAAAACAAGAATATTCAGTTTATTGTCTTTTTTGGTGGTTCTGGGATTGGCACTGAACACCACAATCATGTACAAGCCTGGTAACTGAGCCACACCTTCGGCTCATATTCAAAATATTTTCACATTGTCCCCAAAAATGAAGTTTACACTATTAACATTAGCCTGTAAAAACAATGCATAATTTTTCATAAGGAAAGCTATTAGCAGCTAAGCCCCAAATTGCTTGGTCTAGATTTTTATACCATGTGGTACTCAATATAAAACAGATTAATTTCTTTAATACTTTAATAATCTACTGATGTACAATTTATTTTCTCATTTCTTTCTTTTTTGGAGTCTCACATAGTCTAAGCTGGTTTTACGTTCAAATTTACTAAGTAGCTAAGAATGACCATGAATTTCCCAGCCTACTTCCTCAATTCTAGAATTCAAAGTTCCCCCCACCCCTGTGTGTGTGTGTGTGTACACAAACGTACATAATGAGGAGGGTGAACAGGTCACAGCACATGCATGCATGGAGATCAGAGGACAGTCTGTGAAATGGGTTCTATGAATTGAACTCAGGTCGTCAGGCTTGCAAAGTAAATGGCTTTCCCTGCTGGGCCATGTCACTGGCCCTGGTTTCATTTTTAATAGTCACTTTAGGGTTCAGTTTGCCAATCCTCTCATAAACCCAAAGTCATAATTTCATTATCTCTACAAATAAGTAATGATGCCTATGTTATTAAATAATGACATAATCCAATAGTACTAGGCCCACAAAGAACCCTAACATTTCAATAATCATAGGTCACATGATATCACTTCAGTGTGAAACCTGCTTGTTTTGTTCACCAGGACTGAGACCCGAACTCAGAACCACATGCATCTTGGTCAAGTACTCAACCACTGAGCCATATCCCTGAGCAGTCCAACTCCATATTTTATCATTTGCTAACACATATCACTAAAAAAAAAAATGACTAAAGTTGGTTGGGGAGGTGTTCTGAAAACCAGTGCATTATTATTATAACTGGATTACACCAGAAAGAAAAAGGTCAGATAGCTTTTCACACCACCAAACTGCCTCAAACTCAATTTACAGATCCCCACATTTGACAAGATTATTACCATGTGTTAGAACTGAGGCATTCGATGTCTACATACAGAAACTGTTTTCTGCTGGAGACACAATTTCACTGAGATTATACAGAGTGTTAGACACCATTATTTTACAAACTGATGAACTGTGTAGACTGTCAGAGTGACTGGAGAACAGAAGACCTCTACGTGCTAAATTCTGTTCATGTTCATCAACTGGAGATCTCAGAACTAAATATACTTTGCTTTGCATCCACTGAAATGACTGTCTAAAACAGCAGACTTACAAGAGTATATAAACTAAAAAAAAAAGTATATAAGCTAATACTTTTCAATATCCAATAGTCTAATCAGTGACATATTTTTTATATTTAAGCTTACTTTTGCCTACATATATGTTAAAGTTATCACCTGAAATTATAAAAACTCAAAAGAATAAAATTTACTTTAAATCAGGAAGGAGCTAAATACTCTAAATTTGAGAAGTAGTTCCCTACAGCAGGGGCACATGCCTGTAACACCAGCACTTGGAGGCAGGGGCAGTTCACTATAAGCTTGAGGCCAGCCTGGGCTACATGTCAAATTCCAAACCAGCCAAGGCTACATGACAAGAATGTTTCATAACAAAAGAAAAGAAAACAAACAAAAAAGGCATTCCCTTAAGTGAGTTGCTCAAGAAATTTTTAACTTAATTCAATGTTTTAAATGTGTGTTTCAGACAAAACTAAAGACAGTAAAACCACGATAAATACATGTATTTCAGAATTACATATAAGTGAGACTAGAAGATTTAACTTTTTTGGTTATAAATAAACATTTTGTTTATTTGTTTTTTGAGACAGGGTTTCCCTATGTAGCCTTGGCTGCTCTGGAACTCACTGTGTAGACCAGGCTGACCTTGAACTCACAGAGATCCACCTGCCTCTGCCTCCTAAGTGCTGGGATTAAAGGTGTGCACCACACTACCTGCCATATAAACTATTAAAAGGCATGTCTGAATTATTATTAAAATTTCTTAATCAAAACAACATAAAACTGATTTCTAATGTGCAATTTTTATTTACCAAACTATGTAAATGCTATAAAGCCATATTTTCTTAAAAAATCTTTAAGAATGTGGGACAATGGCCATGATAAACTTATAAGAGGAAAAGCATAGATATGTTTGTTTGTGTGGTTTTTATGACGTGGTCCTAATTTCATGTAGCTTAAACTGGACTTGAACTCATGACCTTCTTGTCTCAGCCTGCACAGTACTGGTATTCCAGATGTATGACACCATACCTGACTGACAAATAACTTCAACAACACAGGTCAATTTTATCTTAAATACAAAAAAACAGAGAAAGTCAAAGGGTGAATTTGAATTATGCAATAGCTAAAAGCTCTTTTCCCCAGATATAGTGGTACATTCCTGGAATCCCAGGTAAACCCAAATTTGAGGCGACCTGAGTGTATAGTGAAAGCCTGTCTCAATGAGCAAAACAGAAATGAAGCAATGAACTTGTGGGTAATATACATATCAAAAGGAGTAACCAACCCAAGTAAAAATATATTTTTATTATAAAAATATTGTTTGCCTTTCTGGTTAAAAAATATATAATTTTTTTTAAATCTTTAACCATATCTTTAAATAACAGGAACATTTTAAATGTTCACTTCTGTTCTGTTTTGTTTCTAGATAGCTGATGTGATGTTCTCAGCTAGATGAGGTGGTGTTCGCCACATCCCAGCACTCAGGCTGAGACAGCAGGATCCAGGGTGTGAAGCCAGACTGAATGACACTGGTTCACAAAGCAAACAAGCCAGAGAAATAACTTTGTCCAATCTCTTCAATGAATAGATTCTAATGCAACTACAGGGATAAAAGGAACAGAAAAGGTCTCATTTCACTGTTAACTCAAGGCCGTGTCCAACTACTTGGGATTTAAATGCTCACTGCCCAACTATGCCTCAAAGGTTATCTAAAGCACTCCCAATGGAATGATTCCAATGAGGCTGGAATCAGTAACACAGAGGGGCAGACAGACTGCATGGCTCTAACCTGGTTCGACTGCACGCAGCTCTCCGCAGTTCTTGTATCAACTGGCCAGTGCATTCGGGCTCTTTGCTGGCTGCCTGCAGCAGCGCTTTCCTGAAAGTATGCCGGCATTTCTTTTGTCGAGACTCTGCCCGCTCCAGGCGGCAGAGGTGCTTGTATTTCTGCTGGAAGTAAGTGCAAAGTTGGGTGACCCTGGAGCTCCTGGTCTCCACATCATCGTCATCCGACCTGGAAAGTGCAGGGAGAAGAGGGGAACTGATTACATGCTAGTTCATACAGGGAAGAGGAAGTGACAATGAACAAGGGTTGATGAATGCGTGGGTTTAAAACTTCTGTGGCATCCAAACACAAACTTAAAACAGGAGAGATTCAAGTATCACTAAAAACAAGCACAAAATTTCAGGCGGCAACAGAGCAGCAAGGTTCATCTCAGCAGGACTTCAACAGGCACTAAAGCACCAGAGCAGGGCACGGAGGACAAGCACTTCTTTATCTTTGCTCACTTCAAGGACACAGACATCATACCTTCCTAAAACCACAACCACTCCAGAAACACAGCAGTCACCTGTAACACTTACTAAGAGCTACCCTTTACACATTCTGGTTTAAATGACCTCTTCTCCAGAGAATGTGTGATGTAGGAATCATGGAACTACCATTGCAGCCACAGAGCATCTCAACTGCTTTCACAGACTCCTATCATGTTAATGTGACTTACTGCTAATTCCAATTTCAGTGTTTTCCGGAAAAGATGCTGAGGGTACATCTAAGTGCTGTGCTATGCTTGCTCAGTACTACTGACCACAACCAAAGGTAAAATGGCAACTTTTCTATAGGACAAATTTGACTTCATTCTTTATTATTAGGAACAAAGCATATCACATTAGGACTGGTGCTACTGACCTTCTTCCTCTTCTAAGTAAACACGATGCAGGCACCCTAAGAGATTGCATTAATGCTACTTGTCAGTTTTTGTTCTAGGGTGGCATTTTACTTCACAGCAGCCCTTAGCAAGCTACCCTATGGACTTCTATTTAGGATATCTCCTAGAAACATGTCCTTTACAGTAAAGCTCTGTGTGTGTGTGTGGGGGGGGGTATAAATACACAAATTAAATGCTCATACTTGTGTATTTTCATTGCTGAGCACCTCCTGTGTCTATTGTGCTAACCAGCACAGAAGAGCAAAGTGAGAGGAGTCTGCAATGAGATGTACACATGTAAATACACTCCAGATGTACACATGTAAATACACTCCCAAACGGAATCATGCCAAAGAGGCTGGAATCAATAACGGAGTGGGGCAGACAGACCGAAGACTCAAATATCTAACACAAGGAAAGGAAGAAAAATCTGAGCACTCTGGGCTTGATGACACACAAATGTAAGCTCAGTGCTCAGGAAGCAGAGGCAGGAGGATTACCTTGAATTCAAGAGTAGGCTGGGAGATTCATGTTGAGATATTGTCTCAAAAAAAAAAAAAAAAAAGTAGGATGTGAAGGGATCTGGCCAAGTAGAGTGGCCTAAGTTTTCAATCCCAAACTTAGTATACACAGTGATTTCTGGACTAGCCACAGCCACTTAGTTAGTGTATGTCTGCAAAGGGAAAAATCTAAGAATATCTTAAAATTTCAGATTCCTAGGACTTACCCCAGATCTACTGGGTCAGAATGTTTATGAGGCAGAGTCTAGGAATAAGCTTATTTTTTTAATTGTTTCTTGATGACTCATAGTAGGTCTATACTTCAGCATCTTAGCAAGTCCAATTATCGTTATAAACATCCTATGTGTGAGTATGACACCTGCAAGCCCATGGCAGAGGAACGGAAAAGTGTTGACATTTGCTGCTGGAGGAAAGCTCAGTCTGCAAAGGGCAGCAGTAGAGCTAACCTTGAAGAAAGCATCCACGTGGGGAATGGGAAGCACGAGAGCACACAAACACTGATCACAGAAGACTATGGATGGATGCAGGGCCTGAAGAACTCAATTTTCCAAACCTTAATGCCAAGTTAAGAGTTTAACGCAGCTGGACACTAGTGCGTTTGATCCCAGCACTTAGGAGGCAGAGGCAGGAGGATCTCTGTGAGTTCAGGGTCAGCCTGGTCTACAAAGCAAGTTTCAAGACAGCCAGGACTACTTTTGACTCAAAGCCAAAAACAGAAAAAAATGTTGTTTAATGCCAGGGCAGGCTTGTAATTCTAACTTCTCAGGAAGCTGAAACAAGAGGACCACAAATTCACATCCAGCTTGACCTGTAGAGCAAATTCTGGTGCAGCCTGAGCAACTGTGCAGGACCCCACCTCACAATCAAGTAGAGAAAGGATCTGACTTAAAGCTCAGCAGCAGAACATTTGCCTAGTGTAAGAGGTTCAATTACCATAAAAGGGGTGAGGGAAGAATTGAACTCGGATTTCAAAGACAAGGAAGTCTCTTTGATGGTCCTTGCCTTTAATCCCAGCACTCAGCTACTTAGGAGGCAGAGGCAGATGGATCCCTGTGAGAGGGCAGCCTGGTCTACTGAGGGAGTTCCAGGACAGCCAGGGCTATGCAGCGATTCCTTGCCTCAACAAACAAACAAGCAAAGTGGGTAACAAGGGGCTAGAGAGATGGCTCAGTGGGTGAGAGCACTTGCTGGATAAGCACAAGGACATGAGTTTGAATCCCAGAGCCCATGTAAAAGGATAGGAGTGGGAAGCTGGAGAGATGGCTCAGTGGGTAAGAATGTTTTGTTCTTGCAGAGTACCTGGTTTTCATTCCCAACACCAACATGGAGGCTCTCAACTAGCCATAGATCCAGTTATAGGGCATCTAAGGCCCTGTTCTTACCTCCTTCAGTACCTGGTATATATGTGGTGGACATAGATACAGACATGCAGGCAAAACACTCATACAACAAAATAAAAAAATCTTAAAAAAAAAAAAAAAAAAAAAAAGGTGGAGCAGAATATGGGGCTATGTTCCAAACACATCCCACAGCAGAATTCCTCCTGTGGCCTCCACAGGGGAGACTGAGGCAAGCATGCACACACATACTGCACTAAAGATGGGAAAGTAGTAAGATAATTATTTGTACAAAGGAGAAAAGTGTATCATAGAAAAGTAAACACTAAAAAATCAGGGTCTTGTGGCCTTAAAGGTAGGCAGGAGTGTGAACTGTTCACCAGAGGAGGGAAACTGAGGAAGGTTGGGTCTCAAACACTAAAGGGTATCGTGGCGATGCTATAATAAAAGGCAAAGGCAATGCCCGGTGCTTCCAACCAAGAACAATCAATTCCCAATCCCTGAATATCAATCCAGGCCACCTTAGAACTACCCTAGAAAGAGCTTCCATCCACTACTCATTTCTCATGTATTAGGCTAATAATTCAGCATTTGCAGAATTGACCTCGGAAGTCAAGTTATCAGACATGAAGCCATGACTGAGAGAGTCTGTAACTAAGAAAGCTAAGCCTGACAACCCCTACTATGTTCTAGCTCAAAGAGTACACCAGTAAGAAGGAATGGTCCTGAAGGACATGGAATAAAATCTGAGTGAATAAAACCTACAGCATTGCCAACAGCCTCTAGGGGCTATGTGAGGCAGAAAGTATGGTGGGAGATCAAACCCAAGGACAGAAATGGATGCAAATAAAACCCAACTAACTCCCTTTGTTCCAGTTCGATGTGCAATAAGCTCTTACTATTATTTGTTTCCATGTGGTCTCAGTTTACAATCAGTCTCTACTGAGTCATTTTATACTTCCTGTTTTTCAGACCTACAAATACAACAAGGCTGTGAATTTCTAGAGGTGGTCTGGCACCCAATGTCCAGCCACACAGGATCTGAGAAACCTTTAAAAATAGGTTCTAAACACACACAGTCAAACTCGGCTTCCTAGTCTGGTGTCTCTCATGCTGGACACAGTACAGAGACATCTCCTAGCAGCTGCCTGCAGGCTTGAGCCAACAGTGCCCAACGGACAGGTTTAAGGTTTTGCTCATGTAGACAGAAAAAGTTATAGATACACAGTAAAGCAGGTTGAGATGGAAAAAAATCTCTAACTGGTTTTAGCGTGTTTAACAATGTGCACAGGCTGAAGGAGAAAAATATGGGTAAAAACAGTCATAGAAAAAGTAGTTTAAAAATAATAGTAAGTTTTTAAAAAGAGAGTAAAGTAATAGAAAAAAAAAAGCCACATAAGGATGTAAAATACATAGAGAGTCTGGATCCTGTATGGTGTCCTATTAACTTTGAATTTTTAAAATGTTAATGTACAAAAAATAGCAGCTGCTGAGAGACACTGGATTATGGAAACTGCCAAATTAAGCAAACTATATATTTTTTAAAATGTCTTAACTTCAAAAAATCAAAGCTGGACAATGTGTTGCTTCAGGAGAGATTATGCTTTTGTTTCCACAGGAAACAGAAGGTTGTAGATCCCTTCCAGATTAACAGATCAGATTTGAGCAGAGGAGACCTCCTGAGTTTCTTGGCTACAGACATGGGGGAAGGAAGCCAAGAAAGACTGCAGGACAGATAACATGTTAACTGATTTCTTGACATGGGAACAGCTCTGAGATGAGACATAATAAAATCTTGTTGGCTACAAAGTCTTTGATTTATTATATGCCATCCTTTCATATGGACGGATAGATTTATATTACGGTTTGATTATACAGTTTGCCTTTTACCTGCTTAAGCACAAAACAAAAATCATCTTTAACTAACTTGTGCACACCACACATTCCATACTTGTGTTATGGCAAATATGTATGCACCGTAAAAGTTTATGTGTTTTCAGAGCAAGGAGACAGACACCAATGAAAATGAGTAGCCCAGGCGATCCAGTCTCCTTCATAGCCTCCTCAGGTTCTGCATGTACAACAGCTTCAAAGCTGCTGGCTGAGGGTAAGATGGCCCACCCTCACAAACTACTCCAGCCAGGACTTCAGATAAGCCTTGCATTTTCCCACTGCAAAGAGACTGGACAACAAACAACACAGCTAACTCTCCCAGGAGCTGATCATTATCCCAATTTCCCATCCTAAAGATGCCAGCACCCCTAGACAACAGGGAGCAGTCTACAGAGCATGATGCCCACCATCCCAAGAGGTGCAATGGATGGCCTTTGGTCATTTGATGGGTTACAGGTATTTGTCATCATTCGGGGAGGAAGGGTGGTTACGAGTTCTTATTGGTCATGGTCAGGAAAAAAGCTAAACAAAGGATCGCTTTCTGAAGAAAAAAGGGGATATAGCATAAAAATGATGAGATAAAAGAGTGGATTGTTGAGTCTAGTTTTAAGCAACCTCTAGTCTCAAATATTTTACACTGGTATAGACTTTTGTATATTGTTACAAATTTAAAGTTACTTTCATTATATGTTTGTACTCCTATTTAAGGTTATGTAAAGTGTTAGTATTTGAAAACTATTTAAGATAATTAACAGAAGTTAATATTCATCTGTAACTATCAAACTTATAGTCATGTTAAGTATGTTTTCAAAGTCATGCATAAATATATTTTAAATGGTCAGGTGATCTTCAAACATTTCAAAGATCTACAGAATATGGCATGTAAGAGGTTTTAATAACATAAGACTTTTTATAACAGTGAGACACATCTACTCCTGGCAGCACCAATTTACTTCAAAAAAAAAAAAAAAAAAAAAAAAATGAGTACCTTCGGATAAGTTTGCTTTCTTTGTGGCAAAATTTAGCCACTGGGCAAGAAACTGCCCTTGCCTTGACTGCTGACAGTATGCTGTCCAAGCTGGATCAGTAGGACACACAAAAAAGCAACTGCCAAACTATGCCAGGACAAAGAGGGAGACTCCTTCAAAAATTCCTGCTTCACAGAAAAGTCTGTCAAATACTGTAGGCCTGTAGGTCAAAGATGGATGCTCCAACATTACAGAGGAACCGTGGGTGACTATCCAGACAGCCAGATGTCTCTGTCATTTATTTTAGTTTTGGAAGTTGCTTGCTCTGCACTTCCTGTTTACTAAGGTAATATTATATCCTTCTGGGGTCTTTGATGAAATTAAAGACTTGATAGCCAGACTTATAGTTTTCTAGGTACAAAGCATTGGACTCACCAAGATAGGATAAATAATGGAGCATTTTCTCCAAATACAAATAAGCTAGACATTGTAATTCTTACCTGATAATTGTTCTCATTGTATATAGTTAATATTATTATGTTATGTTAGAGTTAAAAAACCTCTCCTTTTTATTTAGACAAAAAGCAGAAAGCATTATGAAATAATCTTTTTGTACACTGTGAAGATTGTTTAACAAAAACCTGAATGGCCAATAGGTTGGCAGGATTTGGGGAGTAGAGAAGATGCTGGTAAGAAGGTCAGAAACACAGAGTCAGCAGCCAGAGACACAGAGAAAACAGGACATGCAGGAGATAAGGTAACAAGCCATGAGCCATGTGGCAGCACATAAATTATTAGAACTGAGTTGATTTAAGTTATAAGAGCTAGTTAAAAACAAACCTAAGCTATCAGTTAATCTTTCATAATTAATAATAAGTCTCTGTGTAGTGGTTTGGAAGCTGGCAGGAGGGACAGAAAAATCTGCCTACAGGATCAGCGTTAGATATCGAATGAACCGGCCTCTGTTTGGTTGGGTATTTAAATAAACCCCAAGTTTTAAATAAATGATGAGTTCAGGCCATGAACAATGTCTCCTGGCCTCACCAACAAAGATGTCACTTGTTTTGCTCACAGTAAGCCAACAGAACTCTTTCTATTGATAAAGCAGTCACTAGAGAAACTTATTTTTGTACTACATGCTTCTAAAAAGACAAACATTCATTATCTACAGACCTTCTTTATAAAGTACACTGGGGAAACACTGAAGAGGGCTGTAAGAATGCTGAACCAGCTTTTGATAAGGTGAGTTCAAGTAAGCAGAGTTACCTCCAGAAGCACTTAGCACAAGAAATCCATTACACAACAGATCAGTCCAATAGAAGACAGTGAAATACAAAACACTACTTTGCAGGGCGTGCACTCAGAGGCAGAAAGGGAGGATGAATGAGTTCAAAGCAACTCGGTCCAAACGGAGAGTTCCAGGTCAGCCAGGGCTAGACTGTAAGACTCTGTCTCAAAAGCACTATTTCTAGCTCTCCCAAGCCTGGAATGGGAAGCACAGTGGGATTCTGAGTAGCCTTCAGCGATCGGGAACAAGTTCCTCAGCTTCTCTGGGTATGTGTTCCACTCTTAGAAGATGAAGTTACATCAGATACTCTCTAACAGCCCTTTCAATTCTATATTAAACTCCATTCATCGGTGAACAGGACGATAGAGAAACAAATTTAGCAAGAAAACCTCAAAGTTAAGTTTGTTCACACAATATAATCCATTTCTTTCCAAACTGAATTAACTTTGCCTAACATACCTAGTTATAGCATAGTAAAAGTAAATAAAAACATCATCCCAGACAGGAAGAAAAGCAAACTGCTACATGTCCAGGAAAAACCAGAATGAAAAGCTTACGTGTGTCTTTCATATCTGAGGGTTTCTCGGATGGACCATGCAACCTGATATGGCGAGGCCTGATCTGAGTCCTCCGGCTCTTCTCCGCTCTCTTCAGACCAGTCCAACCCTGCAGCACACAGCGGGAATGAGAGCTTAGACAAAAATTAATTTACTTAAGATCTACCTAAACACTGGTGAGATGGCTTGTGAATAACAAGGCCCTCCCTGTCAAGCCTAACTACATGGCTTTGAGCCCAGGGACCCCACAGTAGAACAGCACCAACTCCCACAAGCTGTCCTCTACACACATTACCCTCAACAATCAATAAATAAATGTAATAAAATTTAAAAATAATAAAACCCAGACAAAAAGCTATCTAAAGTCTGGCGATGGTGGCACTGGCCTTTAATCCTAGCACTCACAGGGAGCAGAGGCAGGAGGATCTCTGGAGTTTGAGGCCAGACTGGTCTACAGAGCAAGTTCCAGGATAGCCAAGGCTACACAAAGAGACCTTGCCTGGAAAAACCAAATCCACCAACCAAACGACCAAAAACAGGCTCATCTACACTCTGTAGCTAAGAGGTTTGATTACAAAACTTATCCTCCTGTGAGCTGGGATTATGAGTCAAAGCTACCACTGCCTCTCTGGCTACTGGCTTCTCTCTCTCTCTCTCTCTCTCTCTCTCTCTCTCCCTCTCCCTCTCTCTCTCTCTCTCTCTCTCTGTGTGTGTGTGTGTGTGTGTGTGTGTGTGTGTGTGTGTGTGTGTGTGTACACAAAGGAGAGTGTCATGTGCATTTGCATATGTGGAGGTCAAAGGACTCCCAGGACTACACAGACAAACCCTGTCTCGAGAAAACAAACAAACAAACAAATTATATCTTTTTCTGCACTTGACTATAAAATTACAGTGAAGCTGGGTGGTGGCAGCACATACCATTAATCCCAGCACCTTTGACAGTAAGGTTGTGCTATACTCCAAGAATGGACTTCAATATACTTTGTTAATCATTTGGAAACAGCACAATTGAAGAGACTGAGCTCTCAGGATATAAAAGGCAAAATTATTATACAATGAATTTTTTTAAATGTCATACACTAAAACAATGTTTAAAAAAAAAAAAAAAAAAAAAAAGGCCAACAAAGTCAAAGCTGGTAATGTGGTTTAACTGCGTCAGAGCTTGCCTAGAATGTACAAAGTACTGATTTAATCCCCAACAGGACCTAGTGTGGTGGTACATGCCTGTGATCCCAGCCATTGAAAGATGGAGGTAGGCAGGTCAGAAATTCAGTGTCACCCTCTGCTATTGAGTTCCGGGCCAGCCTGAAATTTATGAGACCCTGACTCAAAAATATCAGTAAAATGGGTAAGAAAAACCAGACACAGTGGTGGTGGCACATGCCTTTCACCTCAGCATTTAGGGGGCAGAGCAGGTGATCTCTGTGGGTATGAGTTCCAGGCCTGTCAGGGATACATGGTGAGAGACTACCTCAAGAATAAAAGGACAGGGGTGAGCAAAGTAATTTATACAGCCAGGCAAGAAAAAGAGCCAACGGAGTCACTCAGCAAGAGCAGCCCTGGGCAACATGAAGATGGATGTGTTTCTCCACTGTAAAACTCACTGTCAGCAAGGAGAACCTTGATGTTGGCCTCACTATCTCCTGTCCTAAGTAACTAACTGATAGAACCAGCCCAGGCGGTCTTGCCTTTCCTTAAAACGCTCTTCACTGACTTGAATGCAGACTATGAGCAGGGCCAGAATGCAGAACCATCTCTGTTTTCTCCAAATAGTCTAAGATGTCTAATATGCTTGATTTAAAAACACAAAGAAGCAAGCAGGGCTTGGTAGCACTTTAATCCCAGCACTCCAGAGGCAGAGACAGGCGGATCTCTGTGAGTTCCAGGCCAGCCTGGTCTACAGAGTGGGTTCCAGGACAGTCAAGGCTACACAGAGAAACCCTGTCCCAAAACAACAAAACTCCAAAAGTTAAATGGTTTTTGGTAAACTTCACTCTGTTCAAAAAATGAAGAAAAATGAGTCAGGCTGGGTAGCACAGTCAGTAACCACTGAGAAGGCCGAGGAAGGACACTCTGAATTCAAAGACGAAAGAGTCTCCATAGCCCAAACAATCAGGAACTGGCAGGGCAGCTAAGCAGGGAGCTTGAGGCCGAGCATGACAACCTAAGTTAATCCTCAGAACCCACTTGGAAGGAGAGAATCAACTCTCCAAACTGTCTCTGACCTTAGCACGGCACTCATACATGCACCAGCAAACATACACACATTAAATCAAGGTACCCAAACAAATCAAAAATATAAACTTTGTGTAAACAGCTCTAGCTATCAGTAAAAATGGATGAAAAGGTAAAGAAATAAATACAAAATAAATACTGGTTCATAAGACATATAGACAAATATTCAGCTATTTTACTAAATATTGTCTATAAATCCCAGAGTCTCTAAAAACCTCTCCGGGTGTCAACACTACTTTCAAAACATGACTAAGCCATTGCTTGTGCTTCTTCCTATGTGGCATTGACAACAGCATAAAGTGCAATGGTGGCTGGCTGCTTTGTCACCAGGAATCCAGGCAGTGGCGCCAAACTCACCACCATATTCCTCACAAGGTGCCTCTTGGTGTTGGAAAAATACACAAACAGCAGGGCTGTAGGGAGCTGTGCTTATAAGTGCTCTTACCTGTTATTAATTAGATACTTTATTACATCTCAATCCCAAGTACCGTCTAGTACTCTGTATAACTAAACAGGAAACAGCCATGAGCTCTTCTGCTGCATGAGAAAAGACTGATGATTGTTTTAGTGACAACTTGGATAAACTGCTTTTGTTTAGTTTAGATTATCTTATTTTGAGATAAAGTCTTGAAACTAAGCCTAGGCTGGCCATGAACTCACTATGTAGTAAAAGATGACCTTAAACTCCTGTCTCCACCTCCCAAGTACTGGGATTATAGAAATTCACCCTACACCAGGTTTATTCAGTGCTGGGGATCAAACCTACGGATGAGCTACATCCATAACCCTCAGTATCATTTGTTTTCATTGATGTATAATTGTGAATGAAAGGTCGAGAGCACATATAGTCTTACATTTCAACATTTATTGCTAAGATGGAATCACAAAAGTAAGCCTGATAACTATATATATAGATAATTACATATATATATAGATAATTACATGTGTGTGTGTATATACATATATATATAAGCTAATTATATGTATTTGTGTGTGCATAGTTTTGTGGGATCTTATTATTTTATGTGTATGAGTGTTTTGCCTGCATATGTACTATGTGCATACCTGGCGTCCAAGGAGGGCAGGAAAGAACATTAGATCCATGGTAACTAGAGTTACAGGTAAATGTACATCACCATGTGGTACTGGGTACAGTTTTAAGATTTTTTTTAAAAGTATATAAGAGTATGACATATCTGTGTGGGTAACCTTGGAGGCCAGAAGAGGGGACTTGATCCTTTGGACCTGGAGTTATAGGTGATTGTGAGTCTCCAAACTCAGGTCCTCTGGAAGAGAGGCAAGTGTTCTTAACTGCTGAGCCATCTCTCTAGTCCCATGTACTGACTTTTGAAACAGGGTCTCATTCTACAGCCCAGACAGGCCTTAAATTCAAGTTAATCCTCTTGTCTCTGCCTCTGAAGTGCTAGATTTCAAATATGAGTCAGAAGCCCCCCAAATATTTATTTTTTTTGTTAGTTTATAGTCAGGCTATCACAGGCAGTATATAAATATAACTTCACCAAAAGGATTTTGGCCAATCTTGTAATTCACTGTAGTTTTTCCCTACTTGCTTTGGGAATTATTGGTTTTCATTTCACTGACCACATATAAATTTCTTTTTCTTGTTTTTTGATACAAGGTTTCTTTGTGGCACCTTGGCTGTCCTGGAACTTACTCTGTAGACCAGGCTGACCTCGAACTCACAGAGATCCTCCTGCCTCTGCCTCCACTCATGTTTCTTCTGCTACTGCAATGCTTTAGTATCTCTATTACTAATATCAAGTGTAGTGGGATTATGTTGTTCCATTGTAAATAATTGTTCCGCCTACTAGTTTAATACCAACGCTGATTGGCCAAAGGTAGATAGGGAGTATGGGCGGGGCTACCAGACTAAGATAACTCTGGGAACAGAAGAACAGGGTAGAAATGTCACAGAGTTGCCAGACAAGCCAGAAGATTCTATGACAACTATGCTGCTCTGAGAAAAGGTACTAAGCCACATGGCTGAACAGGGTAAGAATAATGGGTTAGATTAAGAGCAAGAGCTAGCATATGCCTGGGCCCCAGGTCAATCAACATACAATTAATATAAGTATCAGCGTGATTCAGTGGGACTATGGGACTGTGGGTCTATAGATCCATGCCATGAGGCTAGACTGGAAAGTCCGGGCTATGAGGCTAGGCCAGAAATACTGGGCCAGAAACCTCATACAAGAACCAAGCAAATAAAGATTTTTTTCCTATAGGTAGGACTTTAGCACATAACACATTCAAAACACATTCTAGGGCCTGGAGAGCTAGCTCAGCAGTTAAAAACAAACTTTGCTCTTGCAGAGGACCTGAGTTCAGTTCCCAGCAGCAGTCCTGGGAACCTGACTTCCTCTTCTGAGCTCTGTGGGCACCTCACTTGAGTGCACAAACTCACATACAGACACATCTATCTACAGATTCAAAATAAAATAAATCTTTAAAAATATCTATTCTAGTGAAGGGTAGTAGTGGTATACTTTTAATTAATCCCAGCACATGGGAGGCAGAGGCAGGTGGATCTCTCTGTGAGTTTGGAGTCAGCCTGGTCTGAAGAGTGAGTTCCAGGACAGACAGAGAAACCTGTCTCTAAAATAAAATAAAAAATAAAAATTAGAACTTTTATCTGGCTCATTGGTAAAAGCATTTATTAAAAAATTCAACTTGAATTCAATTCTCAGATCCCACAATGAAAGGAGAATCATCTCCTGAAAGCTTTCCTGACCTCCACACACATTCATGCTTACAACACACACACACACACAAATAATACATTGAAATAAAAAATGTAAGTTTTGTCTTTTCTTATTTTTCAATCATGAACATGAACTACCATGAGAACTAATGTCATTTCTTCAATGTTTTAGATTTCACTATAAATCCTGACTGTGCTGGAACTCACTAAGTAGACCAGGTTGGCCTCAAACTTGGAAACTTCCTGCCTCTGCCTCCCAAGTGATGTGCTAATAGTCATGTGGCACTGTGCCTAGCTTTTTCACGAAGTCTAAAAAGGAAGACTTATGGGCAGAGAGTGATGATTCTACAGTGAGACAGTGATACATTGTCTACAGTCCACACAAAGTAATCAAATGTACCAGGGGAGGCAGGAGCATCCTTTGAGCTCAGAATCAGCCAGTCTATGTAACATAGCAAGACTCTTCCTAAGATACCACAAATGCCCATGAACATGCAGACACTGACCTCACAGAGGACACAACCAAAGATATACCAAAGTAGTATATATATCTTTCACATACGACTATAAGCACTAATGAGAGCTATGACTTTCTCTATGCTCCTGAAAGCAAAGGCAAACTTGGCACATCACCAACAAAACAAAACATAAATACAAAGCAGAAAAGGGCCTAATAAGGAAGAAATTGGTTCAGTAGAAGAGGGGACAAGAGAAAGCAATAGGGGATTAAATATAATGAAAATAAATGCTCATATGAAATTGCCAAAGTCACTTTTAGAATTTCAAGAATTTAATTTTCAAAAGTTATGACAGAGATTCTAAATGGCCAATTCAGACCTGTGTCTATTCCCCCATGTATCTATCTCCCATGCAGGAGCATGTTTCCTGTGGTTCGGCTAGAACACATAAACCACTGTGACAGACACATGTCACGCAGCAATCATCTACAGGAAAGGAGAGGCCAACTCACCTAAGTGAGGAAACAGGTCCGCGTCCAGCTGATGCTTGTGGGTACACAGTCTCACCAGTCTCTGAAGTCGGCTTATACAGGAGAAGTGTGGAGAGAAGGCGGTGGCTTTCATGAGGATTCGGTCAGTCCTGGGGACGTCTGAGACGGGGGCCCGACTGGATGGAAGGAGAGGCAGAGGCCTCTTGTGAGAGGCCTGTCTTGTTTGTGCTATAGAGTGTGTGGTGGGGGCCACTCCCTGCATTGGTAGGCTGGTGCTCTGAGGTTGAGGTGACTTGCAGACGGAACCCTGCGGTGGCGCTGGAGGTTTTAAAGAAGTGGAGAGAGGTGACAGGTGGGCGTGCTGCTGTGGAGGCGCGGGAGGGGTGCTAAAGTGCTCTTGCCGGACTTTTAGGATCTCTGTCTCTCTCTGGCGCTGCCGGTTCTGAGCCAGCTTGCTCTGCAGCTTCTTCTTCACAGCTGCCCCTTTCTTCAGATCATCATCTTCCTCGTTGAAAGCAAAGGGGTCTTCCAACTCAGTTTCCAGATAGTGGAGAGGGACCCTGGCTCCAGGTGGAGAGAGGGACATGCTATCCAGTCCATTGGGCATCTTCAAGGCCAGCGTGGGCACCGTCAGGCTAAACGCCATGGTATCCATCTGGTGCCTGACCTTCACCTCGTCCACCGGCTCATTCTTTTTCTTCCTCTCTTTTTTCGGGATGAAGCCAAGTACCTGCAAGTGGCTGTTGCAGTACCTGCAATGGTGCACATGTGTGAGGATGCTCTTCATGCACATGCATAAATGCACTCATGACAAAACTGGATCCTAACCTATCATAAATCTGACGGCCAAGGCCAGCTGTGGTAGCGCAGGCCTGTGATCCTAGCACCTAAAAGGTACAGGAGTACCAGGAGTTCAAAGCGAGCTTATAGACCCTACCTTTAGAAGCCACAACAAAAATAGTTATCTAGCCAGCCAGCCAGCCAGGTGGTAGTGGTGCATGCTTTTAATCCCAGCACTCCAGAGGTGGAGGTGAGTGAATCTCTGAGTTCAAGGCCAGCCTGGTCTACAAAGTGAGTTCCCGGACAGCCAGGGCTACCCAGTCATGAAAAATCAACAAAACAAAACAGCCAGAAATATGGTAGTCTGTAATGCTAGGGACTTGGGAGAGGTAGGCAGGAAGACCATAAGTTCAAAATTAGTCGGGGCTACACAGCAAGATGCTATTACAAAAAAGTGGGAAAAGCAGCTGTCGTGACTCTCAAACTATCCCCAACTGAGGTCTATGTAATTTTGATAAAGTGGTCTGTTCACCAGACAAAAGCAGGTCTGTCCACTGGTGAGCAGCCCAAACAGGCACTTGGCCACTGTTACTCACTGTCTTCTCTATTCACAGCATACAAAGTAACTCATCAAAAGTCTGATGATCACTTAAAAATGTCTTATGGAAAAATGCATTCTATTTGAATGTTACTTAATGGAACATCACCCTGACATGTACCAACACACTCACACTCCAAACATACCCACATCACACTTGCACACACCCAAATACTACACTTACACTCAAAAATACCAAACACATACACACCCACACCACACATATACACTGACACACACCAAACACACACCCACCCATACCACATTCAACACACCAAACACATACAACCACACATCAAACATATACACACTCACACCACACTCACACACATCAAGCGCGCGCACACACACACACACACACAGTAGTGAGGACTAAGAGTGATTAGTAGAATGAACATCTTGATAGGAAGAGATATGAGATCACAGACTGTCTCCTGCAGCACTAGCTCAAGTAGGCACTAAAATAATGGCCTTGATTCAGACAATGCCACTACTTTACAAAAGTTAATTTGCCCAAAACAACTTCTCAAGCAGAAACTGACCAAACTGGAGTATGAAGTGAAATCAAAGTTCATGATGACTTCAATAATGGCAGGCTACCTTTGTAACTTAAACGTCATGAAGAATACAGTTCCTATACACAATGAGAAAATAAAGACCCTGTCATACCAATTAGCCATACTGAGAACCTGTTAAAGGTCTGCGGAACAGAATATTCTCTAATCCATACTTCTCACTCAGTTCCACAGAATGTTAACAAGTATACCATCAAAGAGTACTCCACACTTAAGTCAATTTGGGAAATTATAGCTTAGCCAATGACACACTAATTTTGTTGTTTGTTTGTTTCTGCTTTAAACTTCTCAGAGTATCATGTATAACGTGTTTTATGTAGTTCTCCCTCTTGGACAGTCAGTGTGTCCCAAAGCTATCTTAAGGGGAACCCATTACTAATAAAGGGGATCCCACCTATAGCCTACACAAAACAAAGGCCTAAGACAGGGCAGTGGGGAAAGCAGGTTAAAATAGACTAGTATCTAGGATGTTGAAAAGAATAAACAACACCGGGTATGGTGCAGCAGCCTATAATCCCAGCACCTGAGAGGTAGACAAGCAAGAAGACCAGAGTTCAATCCCAACAGGGGGTCTTGAAACACAGGATCAAAACACAACAATCAACAGTCACACACATGGCCCACTCATAATTCCACCTACTCAGAATACCAAGGCAGGAGAATGACAAGTTTGAGACCAGCCTGGATCACATATCAAGAATTTTATCTCAAAATTAAAAGGGCTAGGAGGAGCTGGAAAGACAGCTCAGCAGTTAGAGCACTGAACTGTTCTTCCAGAAGACCCAGGTTCAATTCCCAGCACCCACATGGTAGCTCACAGTTGTCTTTAACTCCAGTTCCAGGATACCAGACACCCTCACTCAGGTGAAACACCAAAGCATAGTCTTAAAAGGGGGTGGGGCCAAGGAGGGTAGCACACTGGTAGAGCAAGGGCCTGGGTTCAATATGCAAAAAAGAAACAAAGCAAATGGGTTTCAGCATTTGATGAAAAGATAGGATTTCCATTTTAAGTTACGAAGTCTGAGGCTAGAGAGGTGGCTAGGCAGTTAACAAGTGTTTGCTACTCAATCCTGAGGTGCAGGGCCTGAATGCAAACACTGACGCTGAGCCAACCACAAAAGCCTAAATCAATCAACTACTCCCTTTGGGTAGATGGGTAGAGTGGCAAATTTGTATTTGCATAAATGCTATATAGAACTAAATAAATGTTCTAGTTTGGTTAGGAAGAATTTTCCTTATTTAAGAGAAACATGGGGGGGGGGAGGTTGGTGGGGGGAGGGGAGGTTGGGGGGGGAAGCTGGAGAGATGGCTCAGAGGTCAAGAGCACTGGCTGTTCTGAGTTCAATTCCCAGCAACCATATGGTGGTTCACAACCATCTAGAATGAGATCTGGTGCCCTCTTCTGGTGTACAGGCAGAACACTATATACATATTAAATAAATAAATCTTGAGAGAGAGAGAAACAGTTCAAGCTAGGTGGTGGTGGCTTGAGTTTAAGGCCAACAGAGCAAGTTCCAGGACAGCCAAGATACAGAAAGACCAAAAGAGGAAGCCAAGGAGGAGAGGTGCACACCACAACAACGCATTTACAGTGGAGGCTGGGGGACTCATAAAAAGAAGGAAGCAGGGTAAGGGAAAACCCCTTAGTAACCAATCATGCAGGTCAAGGAGGCCAGCATTTTCTTTCTTGCTACACTAAGCACTTATTTCTGAGTTTCAGGTACTATAATCGGAGCCTCACATGCTCATCAGAAGTTCTAGAGGAGAAGCCCCAAGTCACTTCTATGCACTCATTCTGGTTGGCTTTCAACCTACAGAATTACTCATTCTACAATGAAAATAAATGACATAAAGAATACATGGCTCTTTTTGGTCAGTTTATGCAGGTTGACATTCGCTTACTTTAACAAACAAGGTCAATAATCAGGGAATATGTGTCAATTTTTTACCCTAACATAGTCTCTAAAACCATATTCTAGAATGATCACTGTGATCTGGAGAATGAAAAAAAGCATGAAAGACTTAAGTGAAAGTATGTTTCCTAAGAACATAAAAGATGGCCAATTACAAGCCAGTCTTAAAAAAGCATAATGTAGCCGGGTGGTGGTGCACACCTTTAATCTCAGCACTTGCAGACAGAACAAGTTCCAGGACAGCCAGGGCTACACAGAGAAACTCTGTCTTGAAAAACAAAATGAATGAAGAACACAATGTAAAGAAAAGAAAAATAGCACAATGTTTTTAAAGTATACATTTACAAATTCTTATCAAGTCTGCCCTTAACTTAAGAATAAAGGGGGGGGGGGTCTAGACGAGCTCCATAGAACCAGAGGCTCTTGCAGCAGCAAAGGGTGACCCTGGGTGCAGGGGTGCAGCTTTGAAAAGTCCTCTCTGCCTAACTTCCCTCAACTGTGGAGCTCTTCTAAGGAGCCAGCCCAACCCGGACTGAAGCCTGGCTACTTCCAGGCATGCCCTACCCATCAGAGTGGCAGAGACTAGCAGTTCCTTTGGTGGCCACACAAACAGAGCAGCACAGCAAGAGTTAGCAGCATTTGGGGGCAGGGGGACTCAAATGTCTAAAACTCTATGAAATCAATAAAAGAAAAAACTACCCAAACATACTTTTAAAATGCCTCCTAAAATGTACTGCTCCATCTAAGAAGTCAAAACAACTGTTCTTTCTTATCCCTAGAAGTACTCCAAAGTTTCCTTGGACCCCCCCCCAGGATTGAACATCAAAATTTAGCACCCTAAAAGAAACAGTATCTTACAGACAAAATTCCAAGACAGGGAACGACCCCTGCCCAGCCCCAGATGTCCTTACCTCCGATCCTCTGATTTGGGAATGGGGTTGGTACAGCGCTGGCTATTATACTTGGCCACATATTCACATTGCTTGAAGGGGGCAGTCTTGTCTTCCAGAACGTGTCTGATACAGAAAGCGTAGCCGTTGAGTCGCCGCTGCTTGCACAGTTTGGGGCTATATGAGCACAAGGGCTTATTGTCAACCTCAGAGAAGTGTATATGTTTCCCTTCATACATCACGTGACTCTATTCCTTGTGAACATCAGCTAAAAGGCCACCACAAAAAAGAAACCCAAAAACAAATCAGAGAGTGTAAGGCAGACTCAAGTAGAGAATTTCACTGAGGGACTTGTGGCCTCTCAGCCATACCTGATTTTAAATCTTCTGCACCACAGCAATGTGAAGAGAGCCCGGGGGACCACAGTTGGGAATGCTCTCAATTAGGAGGAAGCAGATTGTCTACAAAACATCAAAGGCCTCATTAACAGAAAGATAAACAAAGCTAACTCACCAGAACATAAAACATAACATGGCACCCTTCCTAATATGATGGGATGACTAGAACCTAATATTCCAAGGATGAGCTTCAACCGGAAAAAAGGGGTCTTAAGGGCTATCTCACCCTCCAAAATTGAACCAAATCTTACTACTCTGTCAAGGTAGTAGTACAGCGCTCAAGGTAGCTCAGAGTTAGACTTCCCAAGTTAACTCCACCAGGGTCTACACCTATAATCCCAGAATCTGGCAGGTGTTGGAAGGAAGACCAGAAATCCCAGGTCATCCTCAGCTCACAGTAAGTTTGAGTCAGTCTGAACACATAAGACTCTGTCTCAAAGTGAGGGGGTGGGGAAGAATTAGAGCTGGAGATGGCTTGGCAGTTAAGAGAACTGGCTGTTTTTTCCAGAGAACCTGGGTTCAAGTTCCAGTACCCACAGGATGGCTCACAATCATTTATAACTCCAGCTCCAGGGCGTCCACTAGGCATCCATGTGGTATATAGACATCCATGCAATAAAATACCAAACACATAAAATAAATAAATTAAAATTCTCAAAAGTAGTTTCTTTACAAAGAATTTCTTGTTACATTGACAAAATATTTAGCAATTAAAAAATGTTTCTATGAAATACAAAACAGAGCTGTTTATGGTACCATATATCTATAATCCCATCATTTGGAAGGTGAAACAGGAGGATTACTTTGAGTTCAAGGCCAGTCTTTTCTATATAGAGTTCTAGCCATACCATCCAGGGTACACAGGAAGAGCACACTTCAACAAACTAGCTCCAGGTAAAGGATGCTTGGCTGTCAAGCTTGATGAACCAAGTTTGATCTTCCAGATCAACACTGGGAAAGGGAAGGACCGACTCCTGCAAATTGCCTTCTAATCTCCATAGTTGTCCACGGGATGTATGTGTACAGAAGCACACACACAAAATAAAAAAATAAATGTAATGAAAGAAGAGGAGGTAGGTAGGGTTGGCAGGCGGTGAGATGGCTCAGCAGGTAAAGGCACCTTCTGCACAATCCTGGCTACACCTAAGTCAATCCTTGGAACCTACACAAAAATGGAAGGAGAGAACTGACTCCCACAAAGTTGTTCTGACCTCCACATATATGCTGTAGCATGCATGCCCCCACATACATCATACACACATAAAAGTGAATAACAGTTTAAGTCGGGCACGAGGAAATTCACCTGTAAACTCTCAGCTCCTGTGGAGTAGAGGCCAGAGGGCAGGAGTTCAAGGCCAGCCTAGACTACATAAGTCTACACTAAAACCAAAACGAATCAGGTGGGGGGGGGGGGGGGGGAGACTGGATAAAGCACTTTATATAGAAGCATGAGACTGGAGTTCAGACATCCAGAACCCATATAGATGTCGGGTGAGTATGACAACCCACCCGTAATCCCTACAGTTGGATGGCAGCCGTGGAGGATCCCTGGGCAAACTGGCTAGTGATACTAGCAGTGTAGGTAAACTCTAAGTTCAAATGAAAGAGTATAGAGGTGGAAGGAGAGCAACTGAGGAAAACATTTGACATCAGCCTTACATTGTGCATACACACACACACACACACACACACACACACACACAACCACATGACCCCCCCCCAAATTAAGTTAAAAGTAGAGACACACATCCATATACATAAAATAGAACAAATGATCCCGACCTCCACCATGACACCCGTGTGAACACACACACACACACACACACACACACACACACACACACACACACACATGCAATGCTACTTCCTTTCTAATATTCTGTCTGCCACACCTTCCCCATCCAAACTTAAGATCGAGTATTAGTTACTCAACTACATTTACACCACTCAGTTTAGTGCTGCCAACAGTCAATTACAAGTACTAATCATGGTTTGGATCTTTTGATCCAACATTCACTAAGAAAACAAAGAAAGAAAGTATATAGTATCTGCTATACATACACACAAAGACCAAAAGAAGCCACGTATATAACACTATATATCTACAACAACAGACTCAACCTAATTTATGAAGTCAGGATCTCAGTGAGCAGCCAGAACCTCAACTCCCTCTCAAAGTCACCCAGATAGTAGATGACAAAGCTTAGACATGTTTTTTGTTGTTGTTGTTTTGAGAAAGTCAAGAAACACCCTTCCTTTAAGAACCTGAGTGGGAGGAACAGTGACACAAGCCTTTAATCCTAGCCCTCGAGGCAGGGGCAGGCAGATCTCAGCCTCAGCTTGGTCTGCAGAGGGAGCTCCAGGATAGTGAAGGCTACACAGAGAAACCTTGTCTCAAAAATTGACTGGAGACTCAGGTGGTAGGTAGAATGCTGACTAGGCCCTGGGTTTAATCCCCAGCACTACATAAAAATAAGTGTGGTGGGATATGATTGCAAACTCCATGTCTATACCTAAAATCTCAGCACTCTGGAGACAGACACAGCAGGATCAGAAGTTCAAGGTTATGAGAACCTGTCTCAAAGGAAGGAAGAAACAACCTCAGACGCTGCCCTCTGGCAGCGCTCTAAAATAAATGCTCTGCATGTGCAAGGCCAAGGTGTAATCCCCTGCACCAGAAAACAAACTGGCTACACCTAAGTCAATCCTTGGAACCTACACAAGGGAGAGGAGAGAATGGACAGAGGGAGGGACACACAGATGAACTACACAGGTGTCTGTGGCCCAAGAAATGGATGTTCAAGTCCAAAATCTGCCCTGTTTTGTGCTATCTTGAACAAATAATTTAAACTCTTGACTCTCAGATTCCTAATCTGTGAAACGGGGATAACAGCAGTTATATTATCATTAGGTTCTAAGGATGCAAGGACAACACATGGACTGAACTAAGAACCATGGCTAGCGCATGGTAAGCTCTAGAGAAACAGAAGTTACTCACAGATGTTAACTCTGGGATGTTACTGTCTTTCTTTTCACCTGCCAACAAGAAGAGATGCCCTATGCTGCTGGAGAAGAACATTTGCCACATGGAAGAATCAAATGCAAATTATAAAGCCCCGGACAGTCTAGAACAATGAAATAAATAAACCTATTTTGCAGACCAAAGTATTAGTTTAGTTAATAAAACTGTCTGCACTAATAGACCTAGCCACACAAATGCATAGCAAAAATAAGAGCTTTTTCTTTTTACCTTATTATGGCAAAAAGGAGAACCGTTCTAAAATGTGGTGATGTATATCAAAAAAAGTTTGCCTGAAGATCAGAGGACAGAGCCAGCCACACAGCCATAGAGGTCGGGGAGTGGTGACACGCACCTTCAATTCTAGCACTTGGGAAGGAGAGGCAGGTATCAGTCTAGATCTCTCTGAGTTCAAGGCAGTGGTGACACACCCCTTTAATCTCAGCACTTGAGATCCTATGCTTCTGCTCCCAGTACTTGGGAAGCATACATGCCAGGAAGTGCTACGGCTGGGCAGAGAAAGAAAGAAGTATTAGGTAGGAGGAGACAAGAGTTGGCCCCCTTCCATTTCAGCCTTGTGCTTCCCTTTGCTTCCCCAATTCAGTCTGAGGATTCGTGGAGACAGGCTCTTCCCCTTTCGGCTAAGGAGTTGGTGAGGTGAGAAGTGGCTGTGGCTTGCTCCTCTGTCTCTCTGATCTGCAGGTTTTTATGATCAATTAGGATTTGTGCAGCACTGAAATGTGTTTAGTTGCCCCCAGAATGAGAATACAGTCAGGCAGAACAAGAATGATTGCCCAGGAGGAAGACTGTGAAGTCAAGACTCAGTGAAAGAAAGAGAAAAAGAGGGGGTGATCAGTCAGTCAGTCCCGGGGCTACCATAAACCAGATGTGTTGCTGGCACACACCTGTAATCCCAGCACCCATGAGGCAGAGCCAGAAGGATCAAAGTTCAATGCCATCCTCAGCTCTATGGTCAATTACAGGCTAGTCTATGACTACGTGCACATGACTGGAACACCTACATGCACAGAGAAATAAAAGGCCTGAGCTACCACAACCCACTTCCTTTTGAAAAATCTTTTCAGCCAGATGTGGTAGTGCAGACCTATAATTCCAGATAGGGGTCCAGAGGGTGTCAGATCTGATGGAATTGGAATTACAGGTGACTATGAAGCACTATGTAGTGCTCTAACCACTCAACCACTGATTTCTCCAGTGTTCAAAAGGGGGGTGGGGAGTATTTTGTTTTGGTTTGTTTGTAAGTGTTTCTACCCTGTAAGTTCCACTGACAGCTTCAGAGTTGTTCATTCAATAGGTTTACTGTGGTCTCCATCTGTCATCTTCTCTGGGCTGACCTGAACCTGCTGGCCAGAGCAGTGGCTTCACCTTCATCCTCCTGCCTCACCTCCCAAGCTCTAGGGTTACAGCGTGAGCCACCACACCTGGTTTACAGTTTTTCTCAGACTTCTTAGTGCTCATCATCCACTGCTTTGAAAGTGACTTTCATGGCCAGATGTAGTAGTGTATGCCTTCAGTCCTAGTACTTAAGAGGCAAAGGTAGATAGACCTCAAGGTAGAGTTCAAGAACAGCCAGGTCTCCATTGTGAGTTCCAAGACAGTATGTTCCATGGCTACATACTGAGACCCTGTCTAGAGAAACAACAAAGCAAAAAAGTGACTTTCAATTTTAAAGAAGAGAATTTTACTTTGAAGTCTCAGGCACCAACCCATCCTTATTACCTGTTGTCCTTATCATTATTTCTTAAGCTTTTAAACCTTTTCTCTATTTTCAGAAGAGCAACATCTCACTTCCACCCCCTGCCACAGGGAACTACTTGATGACAATTTTCACCTTTCTGCTGTCTCTGGAAGTGTTCCTCACAAATGCTCTCCCCTCGAGGCTAGCTAGTTTCCACAAGCTCCCACATGACAGAGGTTGGGGAAAGGGATCTTAGGCTTTAGTTTTCTTCAGTTGACAGAAATAATCAGCTGTTAGCTCCTTGCTGCCAGTTTCTCCTCCATTCTTAATGTCTTGCAAAATGGAAGGGCTGCAGCCCAGAACTAAGCCTCACCTTCCCTGCCGGTCTAGGACCTCAACGTACAGACCCCACTTGTACCGCACTCATGAGGTCTGTTGGGTTTGTCCTCAGGCTAAGCTCCCTCTGATTGGAAAGCAGCCCCCTCAGTCTACATCTGCTCATGCTGGTTCAGGACCACTGCCCTGCACTTGTGCTGTCAGCACACTCTTGAGTTCTTTAGGGTTTCTTCAGCTGCTTTAGAGAAGAGAAACCCAGATATAAGTGAACTACCATGGTTAACCAGAAACAGCTTTAGAAAATTCTGCATAGGCCAGAAGTGGTAGCACATGCTTACCCTAGCACTTGAGAGGCAGAGGTCTGCCTGATCTACAGAGCAAGTGCCTGGCCATTTAGTAGTACTATATGATAGTGAGACCTGTCTCATGAAAAAGAAAAAAAAAGCAAAAACCCCAACTCAGAAGGCAGGCAGAGGCAGGGGGATCTCTGAGTTCAAGGCCAGCATGGTCTACAGAGCAACAGCCAGGGCTACAAAGAAAAACCCTATCTTGAAAAACAAAACAAAACAAATTCTGTATAGTAAAATATATCTTAATGGAAACAGTTGAGTCAAGTAGGCTCAGCAGGTGAAGGTACTTAAGGCTGCCAAGCCCGACCACCTGACTTCAATCCCCAGGGCCACACACACAGGTGAACTCTACAGTATTCATGTGGAGGGCAGAGGGCAATTCATAAGGGGTCCTTTCTCTTCTCCCATCCTCAGGGCATGGTCTGGAAATTGAATTCAGTTTATCAGCAAGTGCCTTCTACTACTTAGGTTATCTGGCCAGCCTTGAGAGCCTATTTTCCAATTTTAAATAATCAACATACTATAAAAGAGATTCTCATGCTAAGCACTGCTGAAAAGAACATCACTTCTCCAGTAGCTATGGAGGCTGTAACAGTAAGAAGCATGACCTTCCCTTAGAAGATTATAATCCATGAGATATGTCCAAAAGAAAAGTAAGGGACTGGAGAGATGGCTTAGTGGCTAGGAGTACTTGGTACTCTTCCTACGTGGGGCTAACAGCCACCTGTAAGTCCAATTCCAGGGGATCAGACATCCTCTTCTGGCCTCCACGCACTCCATGCACAGATATACACACAGAAAATACACACCAATACACATTAAATCAAAATAGGAGAGAGAGAGAGAGAGAGAGAGAGAGAGAGAGAGAGAGAGAGAGAGAGAGAGAGAGAGAGAGAGACTCCTGGCAAGCTTTTTATAGCTCTGGAAACCTACAATCCCTCTGCTCTCCCCAAGACAGAACAGACAGATCCATCTGCCCAGAGTAAAGACGGTATCTTTCCTTCATTTCTATATAGTGTCCTTTCTCTGGCCAACCCTCGTCCAATATATGTGTCTGTGTCTGTATGTACACATGAGTACAGGTGCCGTGGAGACCAAAGTGGGGCTCATGGAGCTGGAGTATAGGAATGTGTGAGCTACCCAACATCAATGCTGAAAAGTAAACTCAGTCCTCTACAAGCACAGAACACATGAAGTGCTGAGCCATCTCTCCAGCCCCAGTCATCGATACACTTCAGGCACAGACATGGTGTCACATGCCTTTTATCTTAGCATGTAGAGGAGGCAAAGGCAAAAGCATTTCTGGGAGTTCAAGGCCAGCTTGGTCTACATTGTGATTTCTAGGCTAGCTCAGACTACACAGTAAGACCCTGTCTCAGAAACCAACCAAGCAGTCTCAGTTCACAAATCCCCAGCAGCTGAGTCAGTGTCTGCTCATCAGAGGTACTTTTGGTATGGTTCAGCCTGGGCACTCATCACATTCTCTATAGACCAGGCTGGCCTAACTCTTGTCCTGTTCTGTGGCTACATGTCCTAATGGTAGCCACAAAACAGGACAAGAGTTGTAGGCCAGCCTGGTCTTCAGAGGCGAACCCAGGACAGCCTGATCTATAGAGCAGAACTCCAGAATATCCTGGTCTACAAAGCAAGCTGCAGGACAGCCTGGTGTACGGAGTGGGATAGCATGGGCTACACAGACAGACTCTGTCTCAGCAAACAAAAAGATCTGAACAATACGATACTCTCTGAGACATTGTGTCCCCTTGTGTGGCGCCTCTCTAGGTCACACCATTCTTTTAATTCTGTTTCAAAGATGTGTTCACTTCGCTGCCATGACATCTTTCTCTAATAGCCACTGTAGTTTCATATTCTACCACCTTGAAAACACAAAGACCTACCAAAGTCCAAGTATTCTTTTAAATTAGAATGAATATAGATGTTGGGAAGCTCAGCTCTGGCCCTGGTCCTCCTATTCTAGGCTCCTCCCCTGAGACGCTCAAGATAGACTTGCCATGTGGTCTCTCCTCTTCTTTTGGGACCACCCAGGGCCTAATCTGATTTATAGCATCAGTGGAGTTACCCACTACTGAGGGATTTTTACTTATCAGTAAATTCTTGGAATCCCAGTTTTCTAACAAATTAATGCAGAATATTTATTTACCCAGGTGTGGCCACTGCTAAACTCACTGTCTCCTACTTCAGACTTTAAACTTTAATGTTTTCTTTTATTTGGACTTTTAGAGAAATGAATTTGAAGGGATGAAAAGATGGTTCAGCAGTTAAAAGCACTGGCTGCTCTTCCAGAGGACCTAGGTTCAATTCTCAGAACCCACATGGCAGCTCACAACTGTTTGTAACTCCACTTTCAGGGAATCTGACGTCCTTACACAGATGCACATGTTGTGATATATATCTAATAAAATATTAAGAGTCAACCACAGAACAAAGCCATACATTTTATTAAATATATAATCACCACACGGGCATGTAAAACACCAATGCACATTAAAAAAAAAATAAACAAATTATTTAAAAATAATAAAATAAGATGAACATGTAATTTGACCAAGAGAAAAATAAAGTATCTAGATAATTAGAGTGTACTAATTTTTAAAACCTCTAGTCCACACATCTATGTAATATGTAGTAAAATTTGAGTGAAAATGGAAATATACCAACCCATACGATTGAGAGAGAAAACCACACTCTTTAAGAAGTACAAAGTGATAACCAAGTGCAAGCCAAAGTGGTTTTTTTTTTTTAAATAAATCCCAAAACTCCTCAAAAGGCAAGTGCACAAATAAATTCACATTATAAATATAATTAATTAAACGGCCTTACCTGACTTATGAGAAAGGTTAAGGATAGTTTATGCAGCAGAAAGATCACTCATTGCCTCTGGGAGGATCAGGGATGGGGCTCAAATCTGGTCAGTTTTCTCATCTGTAAAGGGAAGATAATTGTATGTACCTCATTGAGTTGCTTAGCAGAATTAAATTAGGTATTTCAAGAACCCATGCTTAGCATGGTACCCAGCACATAGTAATCACTTATCGTTAACTACTATTAGAAACAGTAAGTGGTAGTTTATTAGTATTATCATTTTCATCTCCAATCTGCAGGGCTAAAATGCTCTCTTCCAGCTGCTAGTGGTTTTCTGAATGGTACAGCGTAATTCTCCACTAATTCAGGCCCTCCTACCTCCTTTGGGCTAGGGTTACAAAACACACTGAGAAATTTCTCCTACGATCCACATTATAAATCTACATCTAAAAAATGTTTCCTACATTTGTAAAGAGCACTTAGGTATTTATTTCCTTCTGATAGAAAACACTAACAGAAGCTAGGCTTGGTAGTACCTGCTTTTAAACTCAGCACTTAAAGAGACAGAGGCAGGTGCATCTCTGTGAATTTGAAGGCAGCCAGCGCTACTCAGTGAGACTCTTGCCTACAAAACAGAACAGCTAGCAGAACGGTGTCTAGACATGGGGCATTGCCTCTTCCCTAGCACATGGAAAGCTTAGGTTTGATTCCCTGGTAACTCTGAACTATACATGCTTGAGCACTCGAATGTGAACACACACACACACACACACACACACACACACACACACACACACACACATTAATAATTCTTTACAACAAACGCTTTCTGAATCACGACTGTTACAGAAAATCCTACCCTGCAGGACCAGAAAGGACAAAGGTAGGTGGCTAAACTCAGATTCTTTTCTTCTAAGAATCTGAAACCAGTGGCTCTTCTGCTACTGAATCCATCCACTTTTCCTCTCTTACTCCAATTCACTGGAGCATGTGACACCCGGGGCCACTCCTGGCCTCAGTCAGTAGCCTCATCTCCCCTGCCTCTGCACTCAGCCAGCATTGCTGGCCAAGCTCCTTTTGATTTTACATTATAGCAGCACATGATGAAAGGCCTGCAGTGGGGCAAAAGTGGACCACAGACAGACTTCAGCAAACTGCTCTACTGAAGGCTCCAACTCAAGCAAGTTTCAGCAAGTTACTGAATTAAAAAAACAAAAACAATAAACAAAAAAAACCAGGGTGTGGTGGCTCACACCTTCACTCAACACTAGGGAGGTTGAGGCAGGAGGATTACCATGAATTCAAGTCTGAATTCCAGGTCAGCTTGAACTAGTGTGAGATACTGCCTCAAAAAAGAAAACAGAAGCTGGGTAGGAGGGTGGCTACAAGTTCAAGGCCACCCCAGAGCTACAAGAAACCTTTTTTGTAACACAACAAAGAAACTAAAAATTAAAAACCCAGTGGTAGATTCAGAACTTCCAAGTTTTCAGAATTTAAAATTTCTCACAAAATTTAGTATTTTCAGGTCAGCAGCTGGCTGAAATTTATAAACTTTCAAGACCAAGTTATTTTATAATGTGTTCCATCTATAGTGACTGAGTTACACGCAAAAGCGTAAGTCACACAAAGCATTTCGAGGGCATTTATTGTCATTTTTAATGTGCCTCTGACTCCAAATTTCAAACCAGTGTACAAACTGTCCATGTACACCATCTATTCTCATTTTCTGGCAATCACTATGCAATCTACCGAGTCCTACCTACTTGGCTGCCCTCTGAGGATGCCTTCACCCTGTCTGCACCTCCATGTAGCCACATTTTTGAGGCTCTTACCTCCTAAGGGGCCTCTGCCACCTCCTGCTCTCTGGATCACAGCCACCTAAATTCAAACCCTCTCACTGTCTTCCTGGGAGCCGTCTCACTGGAAATCTATCCAATCTTGCTGGCCTTTATTTTACCTACTCTTTATACAACTTCAATCCACTACATTTTTAGTAAAGAACTTGGCCAAAGACCCTCAGGGTCACTTGTAAATTTAAAAGAAACCCATACTCCTTACTCCAACAGAGAAACTTGAGTCTCCACTTACTATTTACACCACCACTCCCCAAGGTCCAAGGCCACAAAGAGCCACAATTTGCAATACAGAAAACTCTATTGTCCCAAGGTATTTATTCATACTTGCAGGTCCCACCTCCTGAAATACCTAACTCCTCCCATTTGCTTAGGGCAAAGCCCGACCCCACCCCCACCCCCAGACTTTCCTAGGCCAGAGTAGAAAAATAGATTTCCTTCCTCCAGATTAACCCATTCACCATCAGTCAATGTTGTAAATGTCAGTTTTCTATACTTTCTTCTCCACCAGACCAAAGTTCTATGATGGAGGAAGGCAGGAGGGGCTACCTGGGGCTATGCCTTGATTGCTTGGTAGGGTGCTGGCCAACAGTGCACAGAAATCCTGGGTTCAATAACCAATACACAGCACCTCATAAATAATGGTGTATGCCTAAAATCTCCACTTTGAAGGTTCAGAAGTTCAAGGCCATACTATGATACAAGCAAACAAAGAAAACATTTTTTGTATTGTCAGGCTAGGAGCTGACAGGCTAGGACACAAGAGAGTTGACCTGCTAAAGGGATGAATGAACACTGGAGTCAATGACTCCTGACACCTTCTTAGGTCACTCCAGAGAAAGGCCTACCAAGGCCACAAACTACCCAGGCCTTCAAAATCAAAAGGAACTCTAGTCTTGGGGGCAGTCAGGAACAGAGGATGTCAAGTACAAATTCACTTTGGTAGTAGAGACTGCAAGGCTCTGGTTTCACAGGCCAGTACCACAGAAAATAAAGAAATAAAGGAGCAAACCAGACTCACATACTCTTTACCATTCTAAAAGTGCAGAGCCTCATTTTCTACAGCTATACTACAAAATAGGTAAGATTGGTGCTTATTTCTCTAATAAAGAAATGGAGACTATTTTGTTCCTCAATGTGGCCAAGGCTGGCCCAAACTCACTGCACAGCTCAGTGGTTAAGAACACATGCTGTTCTTTCAGAGGACCTGGATTAAATTCCCAGAACCCACATGGCGGCCCACAGCTGACTGTAACTTCAAGATCTGACACCCTTGCACAAATATACATGCAGGCAAAACATCAATGTACATAAAATAAATAAATAAAAATAAAATAACTTTAAATTTCAAAATATTTTTTGTTTCTAATCATGAGAGTATGTGTGGTCTGTGTGTGTACCTCAGAGAAGCATGTGAACCCCAGGATCTGGAATCAAGAACAGAACATCATGTACTCTTAACCTCTGAGCCATCTGTCCACCCCATTTTTATTTTGATGTGCCTCTGTGTGGGTATATGAATGTGTGAGGATCTGAGCTCTTGCAGTCCTGAGGAGAGTATCAGGTCACCTGGAGCAGGCAGTTGTGAGCCACCTGATGTAGGTGCTGGGAACCAAAGCTGAGTTTTCTGGAAGAGCAGCAAATGATCTTATAATCACTGAACCATCTCTCCAGCCTGCCTTTTAAAATAATAGTAGTAATTATTATTATTATTTTCAAAAGGTCTCTCCATGGAGCCCTAGAACTTACAATATAGACCAGCCTGGCATCAAATACACAGAGATCCACCTGCCTCTGACTCCCTATAATTAAAAGTATGTGCCACCATCGCCTGATTTAGGATTTATTTTTATCTTAAATAATAAAATTAGTTTTAGGGGCTGCCAAGGTAGCTCAGAGGATAAAGGCACTTGCTGCCAATCCTAACAACCTGAGCCCAATCCCTGGGACCCACTTGGTAGAATCAGAAAACTTGACTGTGTGGTGATTATGTTGCATTGTAAATAATTGTCCTGCCTACTACTTTAATAAAAACACTAACTGGCCAAAGGCAGACAGTAAGTGGGGGTGGGGGGCTACCAGACTAAGAAAACTCTGGGAACAGGAAGAACAGAACAGAAATGCCAGAGAGACTCCAGAGTTGCCAGAAGATACAGAGGATACCTATGCTGCTCTGAGAAAAGGTACTGAGCCCCATGGCTGAACAGGGTAAGAATAATGGGTTAGTTTAAGGGTAAAGAGTTAGCAAGTTATATGCCTGGGCCTTAGGCCGATCAGCATAAAATTAATGTAAGTGTTGGTGTGTCTCTGTGGGACTTCAGGTCTGTGGGTCTACGGATCCAAAGCATGAGGCTAGGGCCAAAAGTCCAGGCCAGAAATCACATACAACACTTTACCTCCTGTAAAGTGTCCTCTGCCCCCTCCATCTGCACACTGTGGCTTAAACACAGACACACACATAAACACACTAACATTAAAAAAAGGATTAACTTTAATTATAAGGTGTCATATCACTGGGATTATAGACCAAACTTTTTAACCAATATGAAAGAAAGTACACGACCATTCCCTCCAGGGTTTTAAGCTTATGCTGTATGCACACCAGACAAAACAGAAAGGCACTAAAATGTTATCATCCTGAGTGGGATGGATGGGGGCTATTCTCCAAATATAGTATGAGTATGTACTCTTTTTAGTAAGGAATAAGCAAACAAGCAAGGCGTTACTTAGATAGCATTGCTAAAGAACATAGGGTAGGCTAGAAGAACCATCTAGTTCTAATAGCAAGAAATGTTATTTCCCTGCCCTGCTAAAGAGACCAAAGATTAAGAATGGGATCAGAGCAGAGCACAATCCAAAGCCTGGTCCAACCATGGTCCATTGATAACTGGAACATGATATGATACAAAGATCCCCCCCCCCAAAAAAAAAGCAGGTTTTCCTGAGAGGAATGGGGGGGGGGGTGATCCTCTGGTCCTAGAAAACAACCACCTACTGCCATCCCTGGCAAAGAGATGGTAGCACTTATCTGTAAGGCCAGCACTTAGATGCAAGAAGACCACTGTGAATCAATGGACAGGCCAATCTAAGTAATGAGCTCTCATGCTTAGGCTGTGAGACTCTGTCTCCAAAATAAATATAAATAAATAAGGTAAATCACATTTTGTGAAAGAGTCAGAACCAAATAATCTGTCATCTTAAATCGGGGGAAGAAAAGCAGGAGGCCTAACATTTTAACTTACGTTTCTCCCAAATCTCAAAATGGCCAGGAGCACTGTCTAAAGTCAGCCTTTACGGGGGCCTCTGGGATATACTCCCAGGGAGAAGCTTCTTCCGCCCCTTTGAGAACACAGCTGTATTCACCAGCCAGTCTGAACTACTGCTTCACAAGGGACCAAGTGTGGAAAGAAGCTGTCTTCAGACACAAGTGGCCGGGCTTTCCAGAACCTAAAACCCTGTTCAAGACTGAGATACCGAGAGCTAATCCTAGGTCTCAGCAAAGGAAAAGAAAGTGTTTGCTTCAACTAATAACACTTCTAAGTGCTCTGACTTCAGTCTGTCCATCTAAATTAAAATTCTCAATCCTCTGAAAATCAGCAGTGACAGGAGCCAGACTCAAGGCTCAGAAGTCAAGAGCACTGGCGACTCTGTCAGAGGACTCAGGGCTCATTCCCAGCACCCTTGTAGTGGCACACAACCATCTGCAATTCCAGTTCCAGAGGATCTGACACCCTCTTCTGGCCTCCTTAGGCACAACCTCCACATAGTGCACAGTCACACCTGCAGGCAAAACACTTATACACAAAGATAAAAATTTAAAAATAACATGATTTTATGGAAATAAAAAAGAAAAAAAATGAGATACACAAATTTCTTTATAAATCTTTCAAAGAAAAGTTGATGGATCAGACTTAAATTAAACATCTACTTTTTAAGCAAAACAACTCATAATGGAAAAGACAGCCCCTTTCAATTTAAAATAATTCAGTATGTTCCCAGAAAGTCTCTTTATTAGTTTAAAATTAAATGAACTTTTATAGCATCAAATCTACCATTTATTTGGGAATAAATGAGTGCTTGAGACAGGATGGTAAAAAAAACATAAAACTTTCAGTATTTGTACATACACAGTTTTTGAAACTCTAAGAATATTATCACTGAATTTGGGCCAGCCTGGACTACAGAGCAAGATCCCAAACACCCAGGTCTACACAGAGAAACCCTATCTCAGAAAAAAAACAAAAAGCAAAAACAAACAAGAAAGAAAGAGTTCTTTCAGCTTTTAAAATATCCTGGGAAATGGGGGCTCATAATGATTTTTCTCTTATACAGTTAACTCTAAAAATAAGGCCCATAACAGGAATAATGGTTTTGCTACCTACACACATACATGAAAGGCCTTAGTCAATAAACAATTTCAATTAATCAATAATGATAAAACAACCATTACTTGTAATTTACATTTTGATACCAAATCCATACCATCTTCAAATATCAAGACTTTCTTAGGCTCCAGTCTAAATGGCTGGTCATCTAACACTGTGAGAAAACAGAGCTCTATTTTAGCCAGACAAAGGCAAAGAATACTTGGTAAGGATCATGTAAGGGGCCTCAGTGTGATGCCTGACAGAAGCCAGTGCTGACCAAGTCATGGATTGCCCCGTTGCTCTGCAGTTGACAGGCACCACTACCACAGCCCTGGGGGCCTAGGGCTCAGAACGAGGACTGCCTCTAGCAATCTCTAACCTGCAATCAAGCAGTGCCCTCCCTCTCTCTCTCTCTCTCTCTCTCTCTCTCTCTCTCTCTCTCTCTCTCTCTCTCTCTCTCTCTCTCTCTCTCTCACACACACACACACACACACACACACACAGACCCATGCTTTAAGAGAAGAATGAGAAAAAAAAATTAATAAAAGAGGTCAAATGAACTCTCCACACATGCCCACGATAGAGCTGGAGGTGGCAGGGCCATGTACATTGCAATTTCAACATTAACAACAAGCAGGACAGGAGGTAGTCAGTTGTAACCCAGCCTATCCTTAGAAAGAAGGAAACCTAGACTTGGCCATTTAAGTTTACTACATGAAAGAAAAAGCCGAAAAGTTTCAGACTTGATGGCATCAAAACTCGAACCAAAATTGAGTTCGTGTACAGAGTAGGCCAAGACCAATGTTCAGTTCACAGGGCTCCCCCACAGACCCCTGCCTAAGCTGCAGCCTTCATAACTTTTAAGTTTCCTTCAAATCCCCATTTTTCAAATTCTAGGAGCCATCCACGGGTATTACACAAAGCTAAGTAGTTACCAGCAGAACAAACCAATCATTGCTCCTTAAACTGCAGGTAGCCCTTACTTCAAAAGCCACCCTGCTCTCCAGTTCCTTCCTCCCAATTTTGAATGCTCTGCAACGTCTGTCAGCCCAGGTCTCCCCCCCTCCCCTCGCAGTCCCCCTACCCCACCCCGGTGGCTTCAGTTTCTGAGTTGCTTTTACCGGGACTGTGACCAAATCAGAGGGGGAAACTCCTCCACCTGGGGGCTGGGGACTGCTCCCGAGGCAAGCCTGGTCCTGCCCCTCTCCCTGACAGTTTGCTCTCTGCTCTCTCTACTTAGTATCTTTCTGCCCGGAGCTGTCCAGAGAGGGGGAGTGAAAGACCCAAACGAGTCCGGGGAAATAGGTGGGGATAATAAATAACAAGTTAACACCCCCCCCACCGCTGTTCCACGGGGTACGGGATAAAATAAAATAAAAAGAGGGAGGCTGCGGGGCAAAGGCTGTGCCGTGGAAGGGAGCACCTGAATCTACCTCCTCCCTTCCCACCCCCCAAAGCCCAGCCACTAACTAAGAACGCTACGAAAAATCTCTCGAAAACTTTTCCAAACCGGAAGAGAAGGCTTCTCCCCGGGCCTGGGAGCTCTTGGGGAATGGGCTGGAGTTGGCAGCCCCGAAGGGGATCGCGGGGAGCGGGGTGGGGCGCGGGCGAGGGGTGCAGGGGCGGAGTACCTTGAATGGACGGGAACTAGCAAAGAGTTTCAAGCCAGCCGAGTGCTCTCCCCCACGCCCTCGGGGGGGGGGGGGTCCCCGGCGCTAGGACCGGGGCTCCCCGGAGAGAAGGCAACCCCCAATTCGGGCCTAAAAGGAAACTTTCCGGGCCGCGGCTGCACCTGACTTCTCGCCGCCCCTCCACCCCACGCCCGCCAGGCCGCCCGCCCCGCCCCGGCCAGGCCGTCCGGAGCGCCGCGGAGGGGGATAAATAAACCTAACAGTTACCGGAATCCCGGGGCCCGTCTACGCGATGTCCGGGGACGGGGGGCTGCCGCACACTCTCCACTCCAAGGCCCCGCCGCCCCGGTCCCCGCCGTCCGCCCGCTCTTCCGCCCCGCGGGAGAGCCTGGGGCCGGCGCAGGATGCAGCCCGCCGCGCCGCCCGCCCGCCCCGAGGCCCCGGGGGACCCCAGGGGCGCGGGAGGCCTGTGGCGCGGGGGCAGGGCGCGGCCGCCGCGGGGCCCAAGGCCTAGGGCGCCCCCCTTCCGTAGCCCTCCCCAGGCCCAGCCCGCGCAGGCCGCGCTCTGTCCGCCGCCGGAACCTCCGCCGTAGCTGCCTGCGGGCGTCCCCGAGGCCCCTTAGTCCCCCGGCCCCCGCCACCCCAGCGCCGGCCCCACTCACCCTTTCATTCTCCGCCCGCGGCCTGGCGTGGGCCGGCGAATCCCCGGCCTCACGTAAGCGTGCTCGCCGCCCGCCCTGCCTGCGCGGCCCAGCCCGCCGCCCTACGGGAGCCCGGGGATGTGGGCCGGGCCTGGGGCCGCCTCTGCTTACCTTTCAGCTGCCTTTTTTTTTTTTTTTTTTTTTTTTTCTGATTTTTTTTTTTTCCCCTCCTCCTCCACCCCCCCTCCCTTCCCTCGGCTGGGCTGACAGATCAGAGAGGCGCTGGCAGTGGACTAGGAAGCTCGGCTGATACTACTCCCCCCCGGGGCTTCTGCTAGAGTCTTTCCCTGTCGAACGAGAGGGGTGAGGATCATATTTTTATTTTGGAAACTAAAAAGTGCTCCTAGGGTCGGTGATCATTAGGGGGAAATCCCTGAATGTAGTCTCCAGCCAAGAAGGCAGGGCTGCCCGCCTGCACTGGAAGAGGCAACAGCCTCCTACAGCACCACTACAGGCACTGCGGGGACATAACACCAGAGAGCAGTTCCTCTGCCCTCCGAAACGACAACTTTCCTACCATCTTGGAGGCAGAGCAAAGATGGGCCGAGGGGAAAAGTGTGCACCGGCTCCGGATAAAGTACAAATTTCTACCTCTCCTCTCTGGAAAAAGTCCACACTCGCGGAGAAGAAAACAGAAACGTGTTCATTTGCTCCGTGGGGGGGGATGTTTCTGCACCTTCTGATGGAAAGAAATCTTTACAAGACACAGGTTTTACGATATTATTGTTTTTCCATTTTAACTTTTTCCATGATGGTGACAATGGTAGAATTTTTTTTTTCAGGCTAATAATGATTTTTCCCTATGACAGGTCCAAGTTCTGTATCTGGTGGTCAGTCTGTACATTGGCACTTCAGAGACTTAAAGGTCACTTTATTGTACTTATTTTATTGCCCGTCTATAATGTATGAGTGCGTGTTTATGTTTTCATGTGTTATAGTTAAGATTTTGTGGGTTTAGTATCCATGAAACAGGCTGCTGCAAGTCAACTGTAAAGAGATGTGTTTTGTCTTTTCTCAATGCAATCTAAGTCTTGACTGCCCAGAAAGGTATAATATAGCTGTTTATTTTTCACAGTGCAAATAAAAGCACTGTATATTTAAACTCTCCTTACAGCAGACCAAGCCTATGATGGTCTATCTGCCCCAAGAAGAAAGATTAGTCCTGTAAAACTAGCAGTAGATTGAAAAATGCTTTGGATTTTCTTTAAATGAAATTATTTAAGAATTATATCTGGAATTATAAGAAATTATAATATAATAAGAATTATACCATTTGTGTTAGTTTCTTTCACATTGTATAGATAATTTATAATGTTCAAGTCTTTGGTTCTGCTTGCTTCTCGTAACACGGATTGAGGAGTGTGCTTATTTTTCCTAGTGTTGAAAATGTTCAGAACTTCCAGTGTGGTGCCAGCCTGCTGAGTAACTTCATAGACTGCAAGGATGTTATGAATTTACTTTTTTAAAAAATTACTTATTTTTTATTTTATGTGCGTTGAAGTTTTGCCAGCATGTATGTCTATGTGAGGGTGTGGGATCCCCTGGAACTGGAGTTACAGACAGCTGTGAGCTGACATGTGGGTGCTGGGAATTAAACCTGGGTCCTCTGGAAGAGCAGCCAGTGCTCTTAACCACTGAGCCATTTCTCCAGCCCCAGATTTCCCTTTTTTTTTCCTTTCCTTTTTTTGCCGATTGTCATTTACTCCAGTAGAAGTGTAGTGGAGAATTACTTGCAGAGACATTAGACACGCAGTAGGAAATGGCCAGGCTTTTTGTATGTTCAAAAGGAATGCGGATTTTTTTTTTTTTTTTTTTTTTTTTTTAGTACTGTGCAATTGCCAACTCTTTTTTTTTTTTTTTTAAGTTTATTTATTATGTATACAGTGTTCTGCCCGCATGTGTCTTTGCAGGCCAGAAGAGGCACCAGATCTCATTACTGATGGTTGTGAGCCACCATGTGGTTGCTGGGAATTGAACTCAGGACCTTTGGAAGAACAACCAGTGCTCTTAACCTCTGGACCATCTCTCCAGCCCCAGGAATGAGGAATTTTAATTTAATATTCATTACAAATCATTTAGGAGTAACTGATAACCCTAGTTTAAAATACCTATTTCTGAATTATAACTTAAGGATGAACTCAGATACTATTTGTGGTACTTTATTATCTAAATTTGCATATAATACCTTCTGTGAGTTTTACCTCCTTCTTTGATGGGAAAAACTATAGGCGTTAAAAGTAACCAACTTCCTTACCCCTGGGAAACCTTACTTATGGAGTTGTGCTATTTTTACAGTTCTGTTGTTTGTTTTGAGATAGGATCTTGCTATATAACCCAAGCTGGCCCTGAACTCAATATGTAGTTCAGGCTAGCATGGAACTCATAGCCATTGCCCTGCCTCTCAAGTGATAGTATTAGTCACACACCACACCGCCTAGCCCAGTCTTTGTTCTTTATACGTGAACATAAAGTACAGTGGCTTTACAAGAGAGTAAGTTTCAGGACTCAGACTTAGTTGAAAGCTTGTGTGCTGACAGAGTGTTTTTCCTTGTGTGAGCTTTAACTTTATATAGAGGTGATCTGGATGTTTCAAGGGCTGAAGCAGCTCTTGTCACGGAAGAGACTTGTCTGTGTGGCCAGCAAAGGCTGTGGTGCATGCCTTTAGGATTATATTGGTTTTCTGTGTCCCAGGTGTCACTTGTACATAACCCATATCTACCCCATCTTCCCAGATAGCCAAAATTTGGGGGATTACAGTTGAACCAAGAAGGAAGAAATCCCACTAAATTTACAACTGGGAAATTGAATTGTAAAGATTTATGGCAGTTAGCATTTGGAGAGACACTCAGACACAGTAGCTTTATATTACTTCAGTGTGAAATTTCTATAAATAATATATATACATATATATTCACACACACAAATTTAAGCTGGGCATGTGGCACAAACCTTTAATCCTAGCACTCAGGCTAGAGTCAAGATAATCTCTTCAAATTCAAGGCCAGCCTGATCCACATAGTGCCAGGACTTAGTGAAAAGTATCTGTCTCTGTCTATCTGTCTGTCTGTCTGTCTGTCTGTCTCTCTCTCTCTCTCTCTCTCTCTCTCTCTCTCTCTCTCTCTCTCTCTGTATTCCATTCAAGTATGGTCAAAATACACATTAAGCATTAACTAGATAATATAAACTCCAACACCTTATCCAGGACCACTCAGACCTGAGAACTGTTAACTGATTTTTATGCTAAAAATCAAGACAGGAGTTTGAACAGATAGTTAGTGCTGACAGTAGCCAAGACTTTGTAGCCCTTTTCAGTCTATAGGCAGAGAATGACAGTGAAGCCTCAGCTGTAGACACTGGGGGACAGGAAAATAACTCTCCACCAAAAGTCACATCATTGCCTTAAAACAAACAAAAAGGTTCAAATCAAGATTAAAGATTGGATCTAGGTAGAATTATCAATGTTAGTCAACCTTTTCTGGAAATTATAACAAGAAAAAAAAAAAAGTGTCCCCGAAGTGATGGTTAAAATGTAGTAAGGAGAGAAATCCCTGGAGACCTCAAGATAATAAGGAGGGGTTAGCAGGAAGGTGACAGTGTTCATTTCTGTGGCATTCCTGGCTAAACAAGCTTTTGTAGACCCGTTGGGAATGTAATCACAGTTTCCATGGGAAAATAAATTCCAGGTTCCAGACAAGTAATTTAGAGATGTTGTGGAACACAGCCACTAATAAGTTTAGACTTGTGTGCTCCAAAGTCCTCAGCGTGTCATTCTGATAGATGGCCAGAGTTCAGGAAGCAGGCGGGGGTAAGAGC
Source organism: Phyllotis vaccarum (assembly GCA_033318265.1). Classification (NCBI taxonomy): domain Eukaryota; kingdom Metazoa; phylum Chordata; class Mammalia; order Rodentia; family Cricetidae; genus Phyllotis; species Phyllotis vaccarum. The sequence goes on from JARWLC010000007.1 coordinate 14,249,867, forward strand.
AAATCCACGTGTTTGTAAAAGGAAGAATGTGACTGTGAACAGAACTCAATGGAGAAGATTACCATAGACAAAAATGGTTGTAGTACAGAAGCGCCTCCATGATTCAAAATAGGATATTTCTCTTTACTCTGTATGCATTTCAGCTCCTATCTGTCACATGATCTTATAGGCATTTGTATTTTGTTTTGTTTTTGTTTTTGTTTTGTTTTGTTTTTCTCTGTTGAGAGACAGGCTCTCAAACTAGCCTGGAATTAACTATAAAATAAGTCTAGCCTGGAAATTGTGGTAGTCCTTCAGTCCCAGCCTCGCAAGTGTTATGATTACAGGCTTTAGCCACCATGTCTGACTTTTTTTTTTTTTTTAGATCTATAACCAGAAGGAAGGTCAGTGTAATTGCTCAGCACAGAAAGACACTCACGAAAGTCTGGCTTGAGTTCAATCCCTCAGAGTAAATACACTCCACAGAGCTTTCCCCTGGCCTCCTCACCCGCACTGTGACACTCATGTGCCTCCTCCACCACCACACAATAACAGATAATTCCTTTCAAATCAGAATAAGAAAGAAATGACTTGGAGCTGGAGAGGTGGCTCAGCAGTTAATAAAGAAATGAGACAAGCAGGTAAATTCGCCTGAGATTTGCTCAGCTTAGCCCTCCCGTTCAGGAGATACTCTTGTCCCTTGGTTGTGGTTCTGAGACAGCATTACCCAGCATACCTGAGGCCTTGAGTTTGATCCCCAGTACTGAGGGGGAAAAGGTATTAACATATCATGTGTAAGGGTGTGTCTCTGGACCGGGACAAAAAAGTGAAGTGAAACTTTCTAAGTGTGAAATGTGTGGTATCTTCCTGTTAATAAACAGCAAGATAGATAGATGGATGGATGGTCCCCATTAATAACTTAGATTTAAATCTATAGGAATGATGAAACCTGGGGGAAAAACTTGAGATTACTAGTTTTAAATTTTACCCCCACCCCACCCCCCACAGCCACTGGCAGAAATAATACATCCATGGGAAATTTGTTGAGTAATTAGGATATGTCACTCTGGCTAGAACATCTCATCAAAATGTAGTGTGTTCATGCAATTGTGTCCGTGCAATTTAGGTCACCTGCATCACAGACACAAAAGAGCCAGACTGATCCATGGAATCATTGTGTTGTTATTATTAAAAAAAAAAAAAAAAAAAAAATACTGGCAGTGCAAAAGCTTCTCTATGTATGCTACCCCCTTCCATGTACAGTGGGCATATTTGCCAACTGATGAGCTTATGCATCTTGACCCCAGCTGGGCTTCTAGGTGCTCCTGCTTCCGGGTTGCCTAGAGGTAAGCGACTTTACTCCCAGCTACCATGATGCCTTGCCAAATGGTGGCCCAGAAACCTCTGAAACGAGAGGTGGAGTCAATCTCCCACCCTTCAAGTGGTTTCTTTCAAGTATTTGGCAGTTAGTGAAAGTATTAACACAGCAGGGTTGTGATTAGCCAATGAAAGTAGATTCCTTCAACATCGTTTATCCATGAGTCCAAGAGTGTCTGGATCTACAGAGAATGGTGAAGAAGGAAGAGGGGGGAGGGGTGCTGGCTTTTTCTGTTCATATACCCCAGTCCAAGATTGCCTAGAACCCCTTGTAGCCAAGGATAGCCTTGAACTTTGATCCTTTTGTCTCCATCTCTAGAATCCTGGCATTGCAGGCAGGAACCAACCTACTCAGTTTACACAGGACTGATGATAGAGCCCAGGGCTTCTACCTGCTAGATAAGAACTTTATCTGCTGAGCTATATGGCCCCAGTCCCAAACAAAGCATCTCTCATGGAGCAAGCTCCAATCATACATGTGTGTGTGTTCCAGACAGAGTTTTTCTGTGTAACAGCTCTGTCTGGTTGTCCTGGAACTCACTTTGTAGACCAGGCTGGCCCGGAACTCACAGAGACCACCTTCCTCTGCCTCCCAAGTGCCGGGACTAAAGGCATGTGCAACATGCCTAGTGCCATACATAGCTTATTTTAAAAATTGACATAAATAGAATTAGACTTAAACAATCACTTTTCCTTTTTCTTTTCTTGAATTTTGCTGTCAATATAGACAGTTCTATACCTTAACAAAAGATTTATAAGAATATCTTTCGTTATATAACTTTCCTTTAAATCATTGTGGGAGGTGGGGGCAGGAGAGATAGCAAATCCTTCAACTGGGAGAAACCTAGATTCCCATAGTCATAAAACATTTCTATTTTGCAGAAGTTGCGTGCCTATTTTAAATGTACTAAGAGTAATTATGTAATTACTATGGACAGAATTTATCCTTCAAATGTTGCAACAATGGGTCACCTCCGTGTGTGGGAGGATGTACATACAGGTGCTTCCTGTTGCCCAGGACGATGTTAACATCAACCCCAGGGAAGGCCGTTAGGCCAGCCTTAAGCCAGATGGTAGTCACTGTGTCCGTATTGAGGAAGAATGGAGAATTGCTACTTATATTTTTACTTATTTCTTTCTGATTTTGAGACAAGGTCATCTCTGTTTATGACTGTGTAGACCAGGCAGGCCTCACAATCACAATAATACCCAATTTAACCTAATACTGGAATCATAGACATGTAGCACTATGTCCAACTGTTACTTAAAATTTAAGAGCAGTGCTGTAAAGATGGCTCAGCAGTTAAGGGCTCTGGCTTCTCTTCCAGAGACCAATTTTCAGCACCCACAAGGTAGCTCACAACCATCTGTGACTCTAGTTCAATGGTATCTGACACTCTCCTGGCCTCTGCAGGTACTAGGCATGCATGTGGTACACAGACATACATGTAGGCAAAACACCCATATTCATAAAATACAAATAAATAAAATTTAAAAGCAACGAATCTTGAGTCCTTTATACAACAATAGTTGCTAATGGTGAGATAAGTTGTCATAAGTATCTACTTTCTGAGATAAACTAAGAAAACACGTGCCAGACCACAGAGGCTGACCAACAGTGCAGCTCCGTGTCAAAATAAGTAGGGCTGAAGATGTAGTTCTGTTGATGTGTTGGCCTAGCATGCAGAAAGCCATGGGTTCAGTCCCAGCACCAGATAAACAAGATGTAGCAGTATACACTAGCAATACCAGCAGCTAAAGGCAAGGAAGATCAGAAGGTCAAGGACATCATCAGTTACCGTCTGAGGCCAGCCTGTGTTCCAAACCATTTCGGGGTGGAGAGGGGGGGAGATAATTAAGAATTGCAGAGAAATGTTATTCTAAGATACTATTCTCAGAAACACCATGGAACTATTCTCTCAGGCTATTGTCTTTTTCTCCCTTCCTTCCTTCCTTCCTTCCTTCCTTCCTTCCTTCCTTCCTTCTTCCTTCCTTCCTTCCTTCCTTCCTTCCTTCCTGTTAGATTCAAGTTTATGTTAAGATCAAATGCCTATGTATGTATATATAAGAACATGGAGTTTATATGTATTCCAATATAGAATCATTTTCTGCCAGAATATACGCTATTATTGTCTTTTGTTTCTAGAACTATCTTACCCAAGGTGAAAAAAAAATGTAAGATCCTTTAAAGATATATTCATGTACTTGTTTTACCTTCGTGTGTATAAGTGCTGGTCCCCTCAGAGGCCTGAAGAGGGAGCTGGATCCAGGGGCTAGAGTTATTAGCAGGTGTAAGCCTGGACATTTGGGTTCTGGGAAAGGAACCTGGGTCTCCCACAAAAGCAGCAAGAAAAAGTGAAAGATTTCTCTCTTTCTCTCTCTCTCTCTCTCTCTCTCTCTCTCTCTCTCTCTCTCTCTCTATCAGTGTGTGTGCGTGTGCGTGTGCGTGTGCGTGTGCGTGTGCGTGTGTGCTGTGTTTTCGTTGGTTTTTGGTTTTTTGAGACAGGTTTCTGTGGAACTGCCCTGGCCGTCCTCAAACTCATAGACCAGGCTGGCTTTGAACTCACAGAGATTCAAATGTCAACTGGTGGGATTAAGGACATCACCACTATCCAGCTCAGATTGGGTATTCTCTCTCCCTCCCTCCCTCCTTCTCTCAGTGAGAAAGGGTTTTGTTTATATTTCTGACACTATTGGTCTCAGTGACACGTGTGTCTATCTGCAGTCCCAGCTCCTCCAGAGACTGAGGCACAGATCACTAGAGTCCAAGAGTCTGACGTCAGTCTGCACATTAGAGCAGTACCCAGAGTTTGTGGTCAGGGTGAGGATAAAGAGAACAAACCAAAACATGACATGTGAACATATTCTGAACGTGTGGGGTTTTCTGGATATAACAGGATGCCCTACAGCTTACTCAAAAGTGACATTGTGACACCAGTTACCGAAAGTTGTCATCAGATCCCACAATTTTAGTGGCTCAGTCCCACAAGACAACCCCCACTTCAGACACTAGTCCCAAGCATCAGGTCCCTCCCAGGAGACCCACACCTCTGTCCCATGTGAACAACTCAGGAGTGCCACACCTTCTAGTTTGATGATTTGCTAGAACTGCTTATACAAACAGGAATGGTCCTGGTTGATTACAAAGATTCTAACCCAGGGACAGCCAAATGTTAGCACAAGATGGGCAGTGCCCTGTGTTGGGGCTGGTAAGACACAGGGCCTTTCTGGACACAGCACCCTGAGTTCAGGGTGTGTTCTCCATCCTGGAAGCTTCCATACCCTGGCATGTGGAGTACAGGTGGAGGGTCAGTCACGTAGACATGCTTAATTATTAATTCCTTCTCCTGTCCCTTTGCCTGCCCTGGGACCACGGGCTAGGCAATAGAGGTCTCAGGCCTCTGACTAAGGTTTGGTCTTTGTCACCACTCAATCCTAAGGTATTTGGGGGCAGGTCAAGAGTCACTCATTAGAAAGATATTCCTTTGACCCAGGAAGTCCAAGAGCTTTCAGAACTGTGAGGGATCGGGGAGAATAGCCAAATATTAGAACATCTGTCTTCAAGAAAAATTACTGGGGTTTAGAAGCTTTGCATCAGCAAACAAGGACAAAGCATGTATATATTTCTTGTATGACACACTTTCTATTTTGAAATAAAGCAAAAGGCAGTCAGTCATCTGGGGCTGGAGAGATGGCTCAGTGAGTGGTTAAGAGGATCCAGGTTGAATCACTAGCACCACATGGTGGCTCAGAGTCTGTAACTCCAGTTCCAGAGGCTCTGAGGTCCTCTCCTGGCTCTGAGGGCATTGCACACCAGTGGAGGAAAGTCTTTTGCTAGGCCTAGTGGCAGTCACCTTTCTAAATTGCAGCACTCAGGAGACAGAAAAGGAAGATCTCTGTGAGTCCAGTGCCAGCCGGGTCTACATAGTTGCTGTGAAATAATCCTGTACCCTGTGAAGATGTGTTGCTTTCGTTGTTAATGAAAAGCTGATTGGCCAATAGCTAGGCAAGATTTTCAGAGCAGAGAGGACACTGGGAAGAAGGGGAGTGGAGTCTTAAGACACAGAGTAAGCAGGATGGGAAGTAAATGCATGAGGTAAAAGAGCCTTGGGGCAACACATAGATTAATAGAAATGGGTTAATTTAAGCTGTAAGAGCTAGTTAGTAACAAGTCTAAGCTATTGGCCAAGCATTTATAATTAATAATAAGTCTCTGAATGGTTATTTGGGAGCAGCTAGCAGGACAGAGGAAGTCTGCCTATAGTTACTTCCAGGCCAGCCAAGGCTACAATAGTGAGGTCTTATCTCAAAACGAAACAACAGAGGAGTGTTGTGTAAATCTTTAACCCTACCACTCGGGAGGCAGAGGCAGGTGGATCTTTTGAGTTTGAAGTCAGACTGGTCTACAGATCAAAGTTCGAGGCCAGCCAAGGCTACACAAGAAACCCTGTCATGAAAAAACCAAAACCAAACAAACTTTATTTTTAATTACAGGTAGGGGTATGTGCACATGAGTGCTGGTGTCCTCAGAGACCAGAATCTCCTGGACCTGGAGTTACAGGTGGCTGTGAACAGCCCTATGTGGGTGCTGGGTACCAAACTTGAACCTTCTGCAAGTGCAGTATGTCTTCTTAACCACTGAGCTATCTCTCCAACCTCTACACTTTTTTCATTGTAACAACCGGAAGGACCAAGGAGATGATACCTGACATGAAGCCTGATGACCCCTAGAATCCACATGGTAGAAACAGAACCAACTCCTGAAAATTTTCCTCTGATCTACACTTGTGTGCTACAATGTACACAGACACACACACACATTCTAGAAGGCGAGGTATTTACGTTATATTGGCCCTCTGATTCTAGGAAGAAATAACTGGAATGTTTCTGTAACTTGGTTAGCTCACTGCCATTTCCCACTCAAATCCTTTCTGTGACTCAATCCTTCTGGTCTTTCCTAAGCTCATCACTCTGGAAGAGTATTGCTCTCAATTTGGTAGAATGCCTCTCTCACTTTGGGGTTTTTCCAGTGATGTTTGTTTTCATGATTAGATTGGTGGTATATTTTTTTGCAAGAATCTCAGTTGTAATGACCTGCACATGATATCAATCATTACTAATAATTATATCATTTACAGTAGCTGCAATTATAAATCACTACAGATTTAACATTTGAAAGCAATTCCCACTTATTATCTGTTTTGGGGGGGTCAGAAAAGAATGGGTGGCCTCCTGCGTCTACCTGGAAGTCACAAAGCCCAAGTCCACGTGTGGGCTGGACTTCCTCATCTGACTCAGATTGTCTGTCAAGTCCTTGAGATCATATACTGAACTGTTATTTGTTGGCTGGCAGCTGAGAGTCCCTCACCTCCTAGGAGACACTTCCATGCTGTTGTCCCATGGCCCCACATCTACAAAGGCAGCAGATTTCCCCTGCATACAATCCTCTCACACTTTTTCTACTTCTAGACTCAAACTTGAAGTGTTGCATAATGTTGGGCATGTGGCCCAACTGCTTGGAAGGAAGCCAGGAGTTAAGAAATGCTGCAAATTTGAGTCCAGCCTGGACTACAAAATGAGACCACAAGGTGAGACCCTGTTTCCAAGAGAGGAAAGGGTGGAGAAAGAAGTGAGGGAAGGGAAGATGGTTGTCTCCTCTAGAGGTTTGGTTTTGTTTTCTTTTTCAAGATAGAGTTTGACTGTCCTGGAACTCGTTTTGCACACCACGATGGCCTTGAACTCACAGAGATCTGCCTGACTGCCTCCCAAGTGCTGGGATTAGAGGCCTGTGCCCCTACACCTGGCAGCCAACACAAAATTTATTATCTTCATTCTGGAAACAAAAATCCAAAATAGTATTTACTTAGTTAAAATTAAGATGTTAGTAAGAGGTCAGATGTGGTGACCTCTGACCTGCACACATGATCTACTGTGTGCACTTGAAAGGAGGCTATCCTGGCCAGCCAGGACTACCTAGTTACACTCTATCTCAAAACAAAGGACAACAAAAGGTATTAAGGTCACACTGTCCCCAGAGGCAGCAGGGGTAACCTACAGCCTTTTGGGGGCATTCCTGTCTTCTTCACAGACAGCAGTGTGAGATCTTCCAGACTCTGACTCTGATCCATATGGCTTGCTCTACAAGGTCATTTCCCCATCATATCTTCCCATACAGATTTCTTTTGCTATGCAAGCCTATTCACAGGTCCCCTTTAGGAGTCACTGTTCTGCTTCCCACATGAACATATTTGGACTCATGAGATAATTGAGCAATCCAACATGAAACTGCTTTGTTTTGTTTTAAGATGGGGTCCATGGTATATAGCCCAAGCTTGCAATGCATCATCATGCCCTGCTTAGAAAATTATTTTTGTTGGTGTTGTAGATTGAACCAGAGATTCATAGATCTAAGCGAGCATTCTAGCACTGACAATAATCCCATGCTCTTTTGTTTGCTTTAGATAGGATCTGTAGCCTATTCCCTACGAAGGGTGACCTTGAATTTCTGATCCTGTTTCCACTTCCCAGGTGCTAGGATCCTAGGCGCATGCCACCACACCCCATTTATGAGGTGCTAGGGATTGGACTCTGGGCTTCATGTAAACACTAGACAAACCCTCTTTCAAGCACCTCTACCTTGTTAGCTGTATTTTGTTTTCAGACAAGGTCTCAGTCTAGTCTAGGCTAGACTGGAACTCACAACAGCCTCAAATTGATAGTAACTCTCCTGCCTCAGCCAACCAAGTACTGAGACTACAGGCATTAGCCACCACCAGGTCTGGCGCTTTAAAGAAATTGTCTAAATCCTTAATAAAAGTAAATGCTAATAATTCCCCACTACCAGGACACTGGTTTTCATTTGTTCATCAGCAACAGAGAAAAACTGTCCATCTGTCTGTCTCTTTGATATTTGTACCATCAGCACAGATTTTTTACTCAGCTGTAAAAGTAATGACTCTAATCCACCTAGCTGTGTTACTCTGCTGTATAAAGAGAGTGGTTTATAAACCACTACACACACCCCTGGCTGGGAAATACATCCTCAGAGCCAAATAAAAAAGCTAAATAATCTAAGCCAGGTATATTCATGTATGTGAGTGGCTGCAGTGACCCAAGAAGCTAGCACAGAAGCATTCATTTAAGCTGGAGAATCTGAAGTCAGACTAGGCAACATATTAAGATATCCTATCTCAAAAGAAAGACTTTTCAAAATAAATGTTCTCATCACACTCTTGGCTATAATACAATTTTATTTTTATTCACTTTTTCAATAAGTAAATGTTTACTGAACATCTATTTTGGAAAGCACTGCAGTAAATACTGGTAATAATAAGATGTAATAAATAATTTAAAATATAAAAAAGCTGCTTCTAATAGCTTAATCTCAGAAATAGTTCAATTTCTAATGTAACTTTCCTAAGAAAAGTTTTAAAAGTGAAGTTCCTCATTACTTCAGATGACTGGAGATAGGGTTCTCACCATAAAGCATATGTGATGTGGGAATGCCTTTCTGAATGCTGTGAATCTCAATCTTTAAATAAAGGAGCTGTTTTGGGCCATGGCAGGCACCATAGAAGAAGTAGGAGGAGAAATCAGAGCATAGGTAGGAGAAGCAGGGCGGAGTCAGAGGCAGATCGAGTTGAAGCTGCCCAAGAAGAAACATGTAAGGAACACAAGTGAGCCACGGGCCACGTGGCAGACAGATTAATAGAAATGGGTTGATTTAAGATGTAAGAGCAAACTAGCAATGTGCCTGAGCCGTAGGTCAAACAGCATAAAGTTAATATGAGCATCTGAGTCATTTTGGGGGGCCTGGGCGGCTGGGGCGGCTAAGCGGGCTTGAGCGACAGGTCTATGGGTCTCGGCCGCCCAGGACCCGAGAACCCTCCTACTACACATATGTGCAGCCAAGTGTGGTGAACACTGGGAGGCAAGAGAGCCAGGAGGATCAAAGCCAGTGTGGAGTACATGAGATCCTATCTCAAGAGAGGTATAGGTGGGTAAGGGCTTGCTCGCTGAGGCCCGGACACTTGAGTTCACTATACAGAAGTTCATAAATGTAGGAGAGAAAAATAGCCTAGACTATGTAGTGAGAAGCCCTCCCCCAACACACACACAAACACACAGAAGTTATCTAATGCTTTTTGTTTTAGTACTGAACTGTACATTGGTTGCATTAGAAATCTCTCTGGGAGTTGGGCAGTGGTCATATACACCTTTAATCCCAGGTTAAAGGATGACTGGAGCGTCAGGTGGATCTCTGAGTTCGAAGTCAGCCTGGTCTATAGAATGAGTTCCAGGACTGCACAGGGAAACCCAATCGTGTGAGGGAAAGGGAAAAATGAAAGGAAAGAGAAATGGCTCTGCACTTGCTGTTGTTTCGGAGCAGCCAGGTTCAATTCCCAGCACCCACATAGCAGCTTACAACTAATAGTTCATATGTAGAATTGAGGTTTCTGGCCCGGACTGCTGGGGTCTGGATCTGCCCACTGCTGCTTATCTGGACCAGCCATCCATCCCAAAGTCCCAAAGAAACACACAGACACTTATATTAATTACATTCTGCTTGGCCTATGTCTCTGGCACATCGCTAGCTAGCTCTTTCATCTTAATTCAATCCATTTCCATTAATCTGCCCTGCCATGTGGCCCAGGGCTTACCTATTATTTCCTTACATCTTGTTTCTTGGGTGGCTGGATGGAGTCTCTCTCTGACTCCGCCTTCATTCTCCTACCTATGTTCTGATTTCTCACCGACTGCTAAGTTGCCCAATATAAGCCAAAACAGTTCCTTTATTCACAGCATATAGAAAGACATTTCCACATCAATTCATAACTCCAGTTCTAGGAACCAGCACCCTCTTCTGGCCTCTGGGGGCATTAGGCATGAATGCAGTGCACATACATACACCCAGGCAAACCACTCCTACACATAAAAAAAACCCTTGTTTTTTTAAAGCCACCAGATTATCAGTGTCAACTTCTTTGAAAATTGTTTTAAATATTATGTGTAAAGATATTTGCCTGAATGTATCATTGGAGGCTCAGAAAAAGGTGTCAGATCCCCCAAAACTGGAGTTACAGACCATTGTGAGCATTGAATGTGGGTACTGGCAACTGAACCCGAGTCCTCTGCAAGAGCAGCAAGTGATCTTAAGTACTGAGCACCTTCCACCCCCCCCCTTTCATTCCTTCTTAAAAATCCAACTCTTGGGGGATGAGGTGAATCGTCGGTTTAGTTCTATGATCCAAGGTCCTCAAGAAATGAGGCAAGAGGGTTCTAAATGCCAGACCTGGCTTAGTGAGATCCTGTTAGAGAAAAATATTTTAAAAGGGCTGGAGATATAGCTCAGTGGTAGAACAAACACATGCATCATCTAGGGAAGGCACTAACGTACCCCAAGAGTATCTAAGAAGAAGAAAAACCAAAGCAAAGTTCCTTCAGCCAGCCCTGGTGGTGCACACATGTCCCTGCACTCAGGGGGCTGAGGAAGAAGCGTTGCAGGTTCAAGGAAAGCCTGGGTCACATTGGGAGGCCGTTTCAAAGTCAGCAAGCAAATTGATTAATGTGGAACTTCTAGAACTGCTTAATGCTTATCACAACACTAGACAGGCAGTAGCAGCCACACTTGGTGGGTGTGCTGCTGTGGAATTCTAACTTTGTGAAGCTGTGTTACATTTGTTTATGCTTAATGATGTAAAGTCCTGTTGTATTTGTCTCATTTTGCCTAAGGCACTCGATTGGTCTAATAAAAAGATGAATGGCCAATAGCTAGGCAGGAGAGGGAGAGACAGGGCTGGCAGGCAGAGATAATAAGTAGTAGGAGGAGTCTAGGCTCTGGAAAAAGGTGAGAGGGGGCAAGAGAGGGAGAGGCCCAGGGCCAGCCAGGCAGCTGCCAGCCAGCTAGATGGAGTAGAACACACAGAAGGAAAGAAAGGTCCAAAGCCCAAAGCAAAATGGAGATGAAGAGAAACAGGTTAAGTTATAAAAGCTGGCAAAAAATGAGCTAAGCTAGGCCAAGCATTTCTAACTATTACTAAGTCTCTGTGTCGTGATTTGGAAGCTGGCTGGTGGTCCAAAAGAAAGCCTGCTAGAGCATGCCTATAATCCCAGCCTTTTGAGGGCTGAAGAGGCAGGTTTGCTTGGTGTTCTCTTGGCTACACAGTGAGTTTCAGGACAGCCTGGGGTAAAGAGTGTCCCCAAAATAAAAAGGAACAATAACTAATAACCGTGTGTTATCACCAGCAATCCCATTTCAAGGTAATAGTAATATATTACCATGACAGTTAACTTCCTTTTTTGAGATAGGCTCTCACGTAACTCAGGCTGGCCTTGAACTTGCTAGATAGCCAAGGATGACCATGAGCTTAAATAAAGTTTTATTTGTATGAGTGTTTTGCCTGCATGTATGTCTGTCTTGGTTAGGGTTTCTATTGCTGTGAAGAGACACTATGACCACAGGAGCTCTTATAAAGGAAAACATTTAACTGGGTCTGGCTTACAGTATTGTAGAATATTAGTTGAAAATGTGTTGTATTTGTTTATGCTATGTAATATTTGCTTAATGATGTAAAGATGCATTGTATTCCTTTATGTTGGAAGGTGTGAGGCACCACACTCGGCTCTTTTCATGTTCTTAAAGCAAGTTTCCCAATCTTACAAGTAATTTTTCTTGTTCTTCTCATGTGTTTGTATTTGGTGTATGTAAGTATATTTCTAGCTATGATGGTGTGCATGCACATGTGGGCCTGCAGCTGATGTCAGGGCTTTTCACGCTTTCACCTTATCCAGTGAGGCAGGGTTTCTCAATGAAACCAAGAGCTAGCTGAGTGAACTAGTCAGTCTTGCTAGTCAGTTTGCCCTGGGGATCCTGTCTCTAACCTTCCAAGGCTGGAATCACAGGTGGCTATCCCCGCCCACACCCAGCACTTACTCAGATTCTGGGGATCTCAACTCAGGTCCTCATCTTTTTGTGGAAGTCTTAATCACTTAGCCATCATCTCCCTGGTCCAATCCTACACTAAAAAACACCAAACAACAACAACAAAACTATTAAGTGGTGTGTTGTGGAGGCAACTGTAATCTGAGTACACAGGGGCTGAGGCAGGAGAATTGCTAAAACTCAAGGGGGGAGGGAGGGAGGGAAGGAGGGAGAGAGGGAAAAAGAAGTTAAGAAAGCCAGGTGTGGTGTGACAGGTCTGTAATTTCAGCACTTGCAAGATGGAGGCAATAGAATCAGGAATTCAAGGTTGTCTTTGGCTACATAGCAAGTTCAAGGCCAGTTTGGGCTACATGAAACCTTTTCTCAGAAAAACAGACCAGGTGAGATATTGCATGTCTTTAACCCAGCACTTGTAAAGGCAAACAAGTCTCCTGTGAATTTGAGGTCTGGTCTACATAATGAGCTCCAGGCCAGCTAGGGCTACCAAGTAAGACCCTGTGTCAAACAAGCATGCACACACGCACACATACACACACACACACATATAAACACACACACACATACATACATATATATATAAAATAACAAAACGCCACATCGTGTGGAAAGGAAAATTCATTTGTCTTTAATTCACACTTGTAGAAGTCTTTGAAATTTGGATATAGTCAGTAAGAAAGACTATTATTCACGATAACTGAAAGTTTTATAAAATAGGACTGCTAGAAATATGACTTAGAAGACAAAATATAAACAAAAATTATATTTAAAAATATCTTATGTATATATGTGTATGTGGTACATGGGGAGGGTATACTTATATATGCACACTAAGGCTAGACAATGCTGGATGTCCTTTCTCCCTCCTGTCATAGGACTAAACCTGGACCTAGACTATGGCCAGTAAGACCCCGCAAATCTTCCTGTTTTTCATACACACAACACTGGGTTACAGGTATGTGTGTGGCTTTTTATGTGGCTGCTGGGGATTCAATTCAGGGTCTCATGCTTACTCAGCAAGTGCACTCACCCCAGCCCTTCCAAAAGGGGTTTCTCACTTGTTTCTTGTTTGCCTGTTGAGTCACTTGAAGAATGCTGGGATTACAGGCATGTCTACCCCTCCATATCTGACCTGTGTTATAATTTGAAAGTCTTTTTATGAGCATATGTATAATTAACTATAAATAATATACTCAGGGTTGCTCATGCTTACAAGCCATTTTTATCAGTTTTGGTTATCTATAAATTTTAAGAACTCTGAGTGAAAAAAGCATACATGAACGCACACACACAGGGCACGCAGCCACAGGATGTGTATGTGCTTTTCTCTTTGGCAAGGAGATTGAGGAAAGTAAATCATGATTGTTCTTTTGCTATTTCTTTTGTTTGTCTTTTCAAGATAGGGTTTCTCTGTGTAGCCTTGGCTGTCCTGGAACCCACTCTGTAGACCAAGCTGGCCTCAAACTCACAGAGATTCGCCTGCCTCTGACTCCACAATGCTGAAACTAAAGGTGTGCGCCACCACCACCCAGCTACTTATATTTCAACACTATCCCTGAACTTCCAAAGCAAACAGACACTTCTCTAACATGAGGCAAGTTCACCCTGCCAGTGAGACCACAGGGCATTTCTAAAGTCTTGAAAAGGTCTCAGCAGGCTCAGTGGTCCTGGTTTGTCCTCACACATCCTGCTTTATTTCTGTCTCACAGAGCATTTTCATCTCAGTGTTGCTGTAATATTTTATCTTCTAGCAGGGAGCTCACTTATCTTACTAAGTAATACAAGAGGGACTGGGAGAGCTCAGCTGGTAAAGTGCTTGCCTTACAAGTATGAGGACCTGAGTTCAATCCCCAGAACTCACATAAAAAACAAGCAACAAAAACCCCAAAACTGATTATGGTTCTCTCCTGCAGTTAAGCTCAATAAAATAGTAATAGAACAGAAGAGAGTATACCTGTAGTTTGGGGTTTCACGCTTGCATACAAGTTATAGTGCCATCTTCTTTGAGGAGTATTATTTCATTTGGAGCACATGCTGACCTGTAGTAACCCAGGTTACACAATCCATTGGCAACCCACCAAAGAATCATCTCCTGAAAAGGCTTTGACCTGAGCCAGGTGTGGTGGTACAGGCCTGTGATTCCATCATTTGAGAGGCAAAATCAGAAGGGTTTAAAGTTTGACTCTAGCCTGGGCTTCAAAGCAAGACTTTACTTGAAGAAAATCAATAATAACAACAAAAACATAAAAAAAAAAAATCCACAAAAAAATTTTATGATCCAAGCCAAGTTTCATTAGTTCTACTTAAAAGATTAGGAATGGAGAGATGGTTCGTGATTAGGAGTGCTTGCTTTATAACCAGGAGGCCTTGAATGTCCATATGCCAAGTGCTGTGGAGGAGAGGGAAGGACTGATGGGGCTTGCTGGACGCCAGCCTAGATGAATACATGAGCTAGTTTGGGGAGAGACACTGCCTCGAAATAACAAGGTAGAGAATGATTGCCTCTTCTGGCCTTTTTGAACACTTTGGTGTATGCACTAGTACACACACACACACACACACACACACCACCACCACCAAGTACTAAAATTATAGAGCTGTGAGTTGCTATGTGGGTACTGGTTACATGCAGACAAAAAACGCATACACATAAAAATAAAATCTAGAAAAAAATCTGCAAGAGCAGAGAGTGCCCTTAATCACCCAGTCATTTCTCAGATCCGTACCCTCCTCTACTCCATGTTAACATTAAAACCAATAGTGCTCTGGTTGTTAAACTTGCTACAGTTTTGCACTGATAGCTTAACCCGTGGCGAAACAGCTGACAATTTGTTATCAAATGTTGGCACTGACTCAAATACATATCCACTAGCAGTTTCAATTCTCACCCGGTACCTCGTATATGGTTTTCTTCTTCTGAGGGCACTATTTAGTTTTGCTCTCAGAAGCAACACTCAGAAACCAAGCATGATGTCACATCTATATAATTCCAGCACTCAAGAGATAAAGGAAGGAGAATCAGTAGTGAAGGTCCCTTTGGCTGCATGGTGACTTTGAAGCCAGTCTAGGAAACATGAGATCTTGTCACAAAACAAACCAAACAGGAAAACAACATATTTACAACACAACACTCAATAAATTATACAACTGTTATAAATCCTATTAAAATAAATAGAGAATGTCTACACAATAAGTTTTCATGGCCTGTGGTAGTAGCACTGTTGACTGGGTTACTTCTGAAGAATATATTAAATTTCTCTGAGGAAGTCTCTGATGTGGAAATGTCTTTCTGTATGCTGCGAATATCAATCTTTAAATAAAGGAGCTATTTTGGCCTATGACAGGCACCATAGAAAAAGTAGGAGGGGAAATCAGAGCATAAGTAAGAAAAGGGCAGAGTCAGAGACAGATCGAGACAACCGCCCAAGAAAAATCATATAAAGAACATAAGTGAGTCACGGGCCACGTGGCAAGACAGATTAATAAAAATAAGTTAAGATAAAAGAGCTAGCTAGCAATGTGCCTAAGCCATACCATAGGCTAAACAGCATAAAATTAATATAAACACCTGAGTCATTTCTAGGGGCCTGATCAGCTGCGGGTGGCTAAGGGGTCTGGGGCGGCAAGTCTGTGGATCTAGACCTCTGACTGCCCAGGACCAAAAAACCTCATAATAACAAGTCTCTCTCTCTTCTTGTTGTGTTTTAAGAAAAATATAAACTAGAGGTTTATTCCCCAGCCTAGGAACTATATTTCCTGATACACTTAGATGGTGACTTTCAGTTTAAGATCAAGGACTCACCACAGGCTTTCCCTGCAGCCTCCTGAAGCTGACAGTTTGAGTCTGCATTTAAAAATGGGGTACTCAGCTACTATGTTGGTTAAATAACTGCTCTCAGGAACTAGCCAAAGGTTTTATAAACTTTCTGATTTAACTCTGGAGTTAAAAGTGGTTGGTAGTTGTCATAATTTTTATTTTCAGCTTATAAATAAAGAAAAATGTTAAAAAAAAAAAAAAAAACCAAAAAACTCTGAGGCTGCAGAGATGACTCAGAGGTTAAGAGCATGGCTGCTCTTCCAGAGGACCTGAGTTCAATTCCCAACAACTACACGGTGGCTCACAAACATCTGTAATGAGATTTGGTGACTTCTTCTGATGTGCAGGCATACATATACATGTAGACAAAATACTATAGATATACATAAATAATTCTTAAACATAATAATCCAATTTTTCCAAAGTTAAGCAAGACTAGTTTGATCTGGAAAGAACTGCTTTAGTAAGTTAGCAAGAATCAATGGTGGTAGCATGGTCACCTGTGTAGTCTGAGCTACACAGGAGGCTAAAGCAGGAGGATTATGAGTTCAAGCTTATGTTTATATACCCAAAGATATGTGGTGGCCAAAGAAGCCATTTGTCATGGCACACACTTTAATCCCAGCACTCAGGAGGCAGAGGTAGGGGGATCTGAGTTTAAGGTCAGCCTGATCTATAGAGGAAATTCCAGGATACAGGGCTACACAGAGAAACCTTGCCTTGAAAAACTGAAAGAAAGAAAAAAAAAGACTCCACTTGTCTCCACATCAATGGCTCTGGCCTTTCTCGGACTCCCCTCAGTCATGTCCATGGAATCCTCCTCTTCTGATGGTAGGTTTATTTTATTCTTAGAATCAAAACTCACTAAATCTAAGTTTGAACAGCACAGCAAGACCCTTTAATCAGCTAACCCACACTTGGCTTGCCGTTAGTAACTAAGTATATTCTTAGTATGTAGAGGGTGGTCCAAGGATGCTGGGTCTACTTAGCTGTATCGAGCTCCTTTCCACTGGAGTATCCAGTTCACTGAGGAGCACTGTGTGAAATACAAAGCTGGAGTTATGTCTCCTTGAGGCCAGCAGTGTTGAGTGGTAAAGGATCCTGGGAGACATAGGAAATCTGTATTGGATTCAAACACTGAGAACAAAGAATTATACTCTCAGGCAATGAGGAGTTTTAGGTGGAGTACTTGTGTGTGTGCTGGGGTCTGAACCTAGGTCCACAAATCTGCTCTATCACTGAGCCACACCCTTAGCCCCACACCAAACACTTCAAAGAACACAACGTCCAGACATTCACCTGAGACAGGTATTTCTGAAACAAGCTGTTGACAAACTCTGTGCAATTACTGGTACAGGGAAGTGAACCTAGGACCTTAAGCACACTGTCTACAACCTTTAAAGGACTGATAGCACACTCTCACCACTCTAAACCATATTGTTCCTTAGCCTAGGAAAATGGTATCCTACAGTGGAGTTTTTAATGAAAGAACAAAGAAATGAGGGTTACAAAAGAAAAGAATTTTGAAGAAATAAATAAAGCCAGTACTAAGGCTGTATTCCCACATTAGAACACTTGCCCAGCCTGCTTAGGCTCTGGATTCAACTCTCAACAACAACAAAAATCCTTTACCTACTTTTAGATGATCTCCTAAGTTAATTATAAAATGTTTACTTTTTTCTTTTAATTAATGAAATTTATTTTTTTTCAGGACAGGGTTTCTGTAGCTCTGACTATTCTAAAACTGACTCTGGAGACCAGGCTGGCCTTGAATTCTTAGAGATGCACCTGCCTCTGCTGAGATTAAAGGCACGTGCTAACATGTCCAGCTGAGGCAGAATCTTACTCTGTAGCCACGGTGGCTAAATTTGTGTGTGCATTTTGAAGGATTCAGTTTCCTCCTTCTAACGTGTATGTTCCAGGGCTCTAACTCAAGTTAGAGCTGGCAGCAAGCATCTTTACCCATTTTGAGCCATCTTGCTGGCCCATAAGTCTTCAACACAAAATGTGAGACTGAATGGAAGATCTCTGTTGTTTTCTTAAGCTTCAGGGGTTGACTCTTTAGCCTCGCACATGCTTGGCAACTATTTTGCCAATGAGCTATGTCTCTAGCCATGAAAGGCCTTTCATTTCATCCATTTGGAAACAAAAATAATGTATGAAAATAAAAATTCCTATTTTAAGGGCCAGTGTTTTTAACATGAAAGAACAAAGAACAGTTTTATTAAACTACTTAATGCTTGCACAAGATTTTTTGGTAAGTGCAACATCATTTTCAAATAAGCATAGTGTAACTTTAAATATTACATCATTCAGAATCTTACACTGGAAAACATTAACTTGTAAGAGATTACACCAATGTCCATTTATTGTCTACAGCAAAACTGGGTCCCTGGTAGATGTCTCAGCATATGGATGGTTCCTCTACCGCCTGAGCACCCTCTGTGACAGCTTTGACACACTTGGCCATTGTCTGTGAAGCTCTGCTGATTGAATCTGAAAGACATTAAGAACATAACATGCGATTTTGTTAATAAAATTTCCTTTGTGTTTTGGAAGCAGTGTCTCTATTTCAGGCCAGACAGGAACTCAATAGTATACCAAGTTAGCCTGGAACTCAGGGGTGATCCTTCTTCCTCAGATTTCCGAGTGTTGAGATTATAGGGAGGAGCCATTATGCCAAGTTTTTGTTATTGTGACTTTAGAATACACACAGAAAAATTTCATGTTGCACATATTCAAGAAAGACAGGGAGGCAACACATTTTGCACATAAGGTCTTTACTGGCTAGGGACTTATGTCTATGAAGCCAAGGATGACGACCTCCTTAAATTATGATCCTCCTGCCTCCACTTCCCCTTTACACAGCTTTCTAACTAACTGCTTTTAATATATATCAATAAATTATCACATAAGAGCTACATAACATACTAGCACGAAAAAATTAAATGATAGGAATTCTTAAAAATCTTAAAAAGACAGAGAGACACAACCATTTATCAGCTAGCCCATGTTCATAGTCTGTCAGCAACAGTCTGAGACAGGATTGATGTTGAGTCTAAGGTCAACCTGGGCTACACAGAATAACATAAAACCACCCAGGAGCTGGCAAAAGCCTGCTGAGTTTGAACACACAGCACACACCAGTAATCCCAATGCTCCTATGCCAAGGTGGGTACCGGAGACTAAGAGAATCGCCCCACAGCCTGAAATACAAGTCTGGAATACAAAACATGACAGAAATAGCAAGAGAATCTCAGCCTCGACATGACGGAAAGAGAGCACTGGCTTCGGAAAGCTGTCCTTTGACCTACACAAGTATGATGTGGCATACACAGACCTGCTCACATGTGCTTGCTCACTCACATGCTCTCCCCCCCCCCTTTCTGCCTATAGTAAATTAAAAATAAGTTTTTTAAAAACTTAAAATGGATGGGAGTGGCACATGCCTTTAATCCCAGCACTCAGAAGACAGAGGGAGCCAAATCTCTGAGTATGAGGTCAACCTGGTCTACAAAGTAAGTTCCAGGACAGCCAGGGCTACATAGAGAAACCCTGTCTTGAAAGGCCAAAAAGAAAAGTTTTGTGTGTACTGCTTAGGTCTTGCTGTGTGGCAGAGCTTAACCTTGAACTCCTCATTCTCTTGTCACCCCAGTGCTGAGATCCCAGGGTAAGCAGCCATGCCCAGCAAAATTGCCAACCTCTGAGTACACAGGGATCTTCCTACCTCTACCCCTCAAGAGCTAGACATCAGTGATGACTCACCACGATTCTGTACTAGGTTGTATTGTAATCTCTTGCTTAAAAATTTATTATTGGTCAGGAGTGGGGGATAAGCTAGTCTTGGTGTCTATGTGGAGATCATAAGACAACTTTTAGGAGTTCTCTCCTGCTGTGGGTCAGGTTTACATGGAAAGCTCCTTTATACAATAAGCCATCCTGCTGGCCCTGACCCTAACCTTTTTATCACCTCACTGAAATAACCTATTAATATGTTATAACATATTAATAAAATAAATTTTTTAAATAATTTTAAAATGTATAAAATGGGCTAGAGAGACAGCTTAGAAGTTAAGATCATTTGCTGTTCTTGCATAGGACTGGGATGCAATTTACAGCATCTACATGTGGCTCACAAATAAATGTCTACAGCTCTAGTTCCAGGGGATCCAACACCCTCTTCAGGTCTCCTTATGCATTAGACACACAAATAGTACACAGACATGCATGCAGGCAAAACACTGTGCACATTTCTAAAAAGGCATAAAACAAGTAAAAAATTTTTAAAAGGAACACAGGAAAAAGACTATTAAACATAATTTTAGGGTTGGAGATGCAGTTCAGGTGGTAGAATGCTTAACTGGCATGTAGGAAGCCATGGGATGGATTCCCAGAACCATAAAAATTATAGTAGTGCATGTCTATAATCTCAGAACTCAGCAGGTGCAAGCAGAAAAATTACAAATTCAAGTTTGTCCTCTGCTATGACACAATGAGTTTAAGGTCAATTTAGGCTACGTGAAACTCAATTTTAAGATAAACATACAAAAATTTATGCTAGTGCTTTTACACACAAAATTATTTACATACCAACAATCTCATAAACTTATCAACTGTTGTCAAATCAAAAGAAAATGCGTTTAGGTGGTCTATGTTGTGGAACATTACTTTAACTAGGGAAAGACATGCTGCATTTGTTTAATGATGTAAAGATGTGTTGCTTTGCCTGCCTAAGGCATCTTATTGGTCAAATAAAAGCTAATCAGCCAATAGCTAGGCAATAGAGGGATAGGTAGGGCTGGCAGGCAGAGAGAATGAATAGGAGGAGAAATCTAGGCTTGAAGGGAGTAGAGAACGAGGGGAAAAGAGAGGGAGATAATCAGGGCCAGCCAGGCACACACACGTGGTCATATAGAATGAAAGAAAGGCAAACAGCCTCAAGGCAAAATGTAGATGAAAAGGAATGGGTTGATTTAAGTTGTAAGGGCTGTGGGACAAGCATAAGGCCAAGCATTCCTAACTAATAATAAGTCTCTATGCCATGATTTGGGAGCTTGTTGGTGGCCCAAAAGAAAGGCTGGTATAGGTCTAGATTTCTTTAAAAATTTGTAACAATTAATCTCAGAAGCCCTGTTTCATATTTAAATATTCCATCTATAATTTTCATACAGATCTTGAGGGTCTTTTTAGTAGTTCAAGAAATTCTCTCTAAATTTCTATTCAGTAATTTTTCTTATAATAGCAAAATTTTATTACAAAGGCGCTTGTCACCATGCTTAATGACTTGAGTCTGATTCCTGTAAGTTGTCCTGAGCTCCACACTCTTCATGCTGAGTATATGCTTGCCTACACACAGATAACTAAACACGATCTTCAGATTACTAGCCGATAGCACCAAGCATAAGTAGCTATAAAGGAGGTCCTCTGATTCTCTGAGTAGTTGGTAGTCAAACTGACAGTTACTTACCCGTCATATAGAAGTCTTTTATAGTTAGCTGAGGTGGAACAAGTGGGTCAGCAAGAAGTTCCAGGTTCACTAGCTGAAAAAAATGAGACCAATTAGTGTACTGAAAACCAGTACAGTCGCCAAGATACTCACCCTTAGGAAAACTACACTCAGGCGGGCTTTTACCTTTGCAAGCTCATTTGCTTGTTGAAAGTAATTAGCTCCTTCAACATCGTCATATCGGACAAGATTAGGAGAGACCTCTTCTAGACGGTTCCTCACTTGATCCAAAGTATCATATGGAAGAGTGATACCTGCAATCTAAACACATCAGATCCATCAAGACATGCAACTTTACTACTCAAGTGTGTCAGAGCTGGTGCAGGCCAAACTGACTCAAGACACCTGGTGTCAAGACTAGATCTGAGTTGATCCCTAGAATCCACTCAGTGCAAGGAGAGATGCCTTTTAAAGTTCCAAATACATACTGCAGCATGCAGAGTCCATGACCCAATACAACAAATAAACGCCACTTATCTTAGTAAGGTGGTGCAGTGTTGTAAAATATTATTTTAACTAGGTAAAGATGTAGTGGGACTATACTCTGGTACATTGTAAATATTTGTTCCTCCTACTGGTTTAATAAAACACTGACCAGCCAGAAGGCAGACAGGAAGTGTGGCGGGGCTACCAGACTGAAAACTCTGGAAGAGGAAGTCAGAGAAAGATGCCAGTAGACAGAGAGAAGACTAGGATGCCGCTCTGAGAAAAGGTACATGCCTAAATAAGATAAGATAATAAATGGGCTGAGTTAAGATGAAAGAGCTAGCAATGTCTGAGCCATAGACCAATCAACGTGTATTTAATATAAGGCTCTGCATGATTATTTGGGGCTAAGTAGCAGCAGGGCTGCAAGCAGGTCCAAACCTTGGGGCTAGGTCAGAAGGTCTGGGCCAAAAACTATCACACAAAGTGTGTTATATGTATTTATGCTACATGTGTTTAAATGTGTTGCTTTGCCTGCATAAGGCACTTAATTGATCTAATAGAAACCTGATGGGCCAAGAGCTAAGCAGCAAAGGGACCAGCAGGGTTGGTGGGCAGAAAGAAGGAGAAGGAATCTAGGCTCAAGAGGGGAAGGAGGAGAGAAGAGAATGGGGGAGAAAAGGGAGACGCCTGGGGCCAGCCAGACAGACACAGGGTATAACAACAGAATGAGATCACCTTTAACCCTAGCACTTGGGAGGCAGAGGCAGGGGGATCTCTGAGTTTGAGATCTGGTCTATAGAGTTCCTGAGCTACATAGAGAAACTGTCTTGAGAAAAAAGTTGGGACTTATGCGGCAAAGCTGTTTCTTGGTCCCAGGCGGCCAGAAGCCCAGACCCTGCCGCACCAGACCCCTTAGCCATCAGCCACCGCCACTCATGCCCCCAGAAATGACTCAAATAAGCATTATATGAGCTTTATGCTGTTTGGCCTATGGCTTAGGCACATTGCTAGCTAGCTCTTACATCTTAAATCAACCCATTTCTATTAAGATATCTGCCACGTTGCCCGTAGCTCACCTGTGTTCCTTACATGTTGCTCCTTAGGTAGCTTGCTCGATCTCCTGACTCTGCCCTTCTCCTACCTATGCTCTGATTTCTCCTCCTACTTTTTCTATGGTGCCTGTGATGGCCCAAAACACTCCTTTATTTATTTAAAGATTGATTCACAGCATACAGAAAGGCATTCCCACATCAGACTTAGCATGTACATCAGACTGAGCTTAATCTCCAGTACCAAAAGAGAGGGTGAAATAATTTATAACTGCAAATATAGTAAAATAATGCAGTATTACTAAAAGGAAAAAAAATGTTTAGTATTTTTTAGTAGATAATTTTTTTTTCTTAAAAACTTATTTATTACTTTTTTGTGTCTGTGTTTTGACTGTGTGCATATCTATATACCGCATGCATGCCTGATCCCCAAGAAGGCCAGAAAAGTATAGCAAATCTCCTAAAACAAGTTATATATTGTTGTGAGCTATGATGCTGATGCTGAGAATTGAACCCCGGTCCTCTGGAAGAACAGCCAATGCATTTAACCACTAACTCATCTCTCTAGCCCAACAGACTTTTGTGAAGGAAGCATCAAGTATAGAAGAACACAGATGTCAAAAATCCTAACTGATAAGATGTCACTATATTAATAATTTGTCTGCAGAATGTTGCTCCATAGTAGAAAGTACTTAGCAAGCATGTGGTTCTGAAGTGAATGATTATGGAGATGATTCTAGGTTAAATATCAATGCTTGTTTAAATTTTACATTTTCTGAAGGCTTTTTCTCCTACACTACCAGGTTATGCACACCCTTGTAGTGGATTTATGATGTTACATTGTAAATAATTGTCCCGCCTATGAGTTTAATAAAAAGCAATGATTGGCCAAATGCAGACAGAAAGTGTGGGTGGGGCTACCAGACTAAGAAAACTCTGGGAACAGGAAGAACAAAGCAGAATGCCAGAGAGAAGCCAGAAGAAGCAGAAAACAACTATGCTGCTCTAATAAAAGGTATCAAGCCCCATGGCTGGAAAGGTTAAGAATCATGGGCTAGTTTAAGGATAAAGAGTTAGCAAGTTATATGCCTGGGCCTTAGGTCTAGATCAGCCTAAGATTAATATAAGCATCTGTGTGTCTCTGTGGGTCTGCCGGTCTAAACCTTAAGGCTAGGCCCAAAAGTCCGGGCCAGAAACCGCTTACTACACACCCTTCCTCATTTTATAGAAAAACTTTGCACAACTTTTAAAATCATTATAACAAGCTAACACATCTAGCATCCCTTAAGCAGTATCACTAAGACATGTCTTAATGAATGAACATGTAGCTCAGTGACAAAGTTTCTGTCTGATATCTGTTGAGTCTCTGGGTCTGTCTCTATAAATTATATACAGGAATTTATTGAACTAAGAACTTCATGCATGCTAAGCAACTGAGCGACATCCCCAGCTACTTAATGAATATTAATGAATAAAAAGACTTCAAAGAAATGCCTCATCAGTAATACCTCTGAGAGAGCTCTTATGATTTTCCAGTCCTCTCTTGCCAAGCCAGGAGGTGTCACTGCTACTTTGGTTTGTTGGGCTCTACCCTCAGTATTAACATAAGTAGCAGACTTTTCTGTGTAAGCAGCCCCTGGGAGAATCACATCAGCTATGGGAGCTCCAACATCACCATGATGTCCTGAGGAAAAAACAATGAACCACATTTTAGTAAAAACTAGATTAATAATTACACAGCTGTAATCCCAGTCTGGGGGTCAAGGCAGGAAAATCTTGTGGTCAGAGTGATTTACACAGGTAAGACCATGTCTCAAAACCTATGAGTGACTACCAACAAACCAATCCAACATACACTGGTTACTACTATATATACCTTCTTTTTAATTCCCATTTTTATTTTTGCATCTCTGAACATCAAATTGCCTCACACAAACAATTTACCATTGAACTACACTCTTGTCTTTTGAGACAGGGTTTCTCTGTATAGTCTTGACTGTCCTAGAACTTGCTCTGGAGACCAGGCTGGCCTTGAACTTGGAGATAAGCCTGCCTCTGCCTCCTGAGTGCTATGATCAAAGGCATGTGCTACCTTTTGAGTGTAGTTCAAGCTGAGTGGTGGCAGCACATGCCTTTAGTCCTAGCACTGGGGAAGCAGAAGCAGGCAGATCTCTAAGTTTGAGGCCAGGCTGGTCTCCAGAGTCAGTTCCAGGATAGCCAAGTCCACACAGAGAAAAACTCTGTCTTGAAAAAACAAAAAATCCAAAACCTATTAAGACAATACCTGTTATGCTAGGTGGATGCGGTGGTGGATGCCTAGAATCTCTACTGGGGAGGCAGA
Source organism: Phyllotis vaccarum (assembly GCA_033318265.1). Classification (NCBI taxonomy): domain Eukaryota; kingdom Metazoa; phylum Chordata; class Mammalia; order Rodentia; family Cricetidae; genus Phyllotis; species Phyllotis vaccarum. Next base: position 14,275,304 of record JARWLC010000007.1, read on the forward strand.
GGCAGAGAATCAGAAATTCAAGGTCATTCTTGACTAAACATTGAGGTTAAGGTCAAACAGGCTACAAATACTGCTTCAAGAGAAAAAAGAAATCATATGCATATCAAACTGACTACCCCTAGGAAGGATTAAAACAAAATTTTAGTTCATTCATTTTCTTCTGTAATAACTAACTATACAAACCAAATCTTTTTGTTGTTGTTCTTTTGAAACAGGGCTTCTCTCTGTAGCCCTGGCTGTTCTGGAACGTCCTTTGTAGATCAGGCTAGCCTCAAACTCAACAGATCAATCTGCCTGTCTCCCAAGTATTGGGATTTAAGGTGTGTGCCACACCGGCATAAAATTTTATGTAAAAAGTTTTTAAATAAGATTTTTATTTTATGTGTATGTATGTCTGCCTGCATGTATGTCTGGGTACTACATGTGTGATATCCACAGAGGCGAGAAGATGGCCTGTAATTTTACAGAAAATTGAGAGCTACCATGTGGATGCTAAGACTCAAGTTCTCTTAACTGCTAAACTATCTCTCAGCCCCTGTATGATTTTTATGGCAATAAAAATAAAATATCCATTATAAATTAACTATGTCCATGTGTACAATAAAGTGAAAGCTCATGCTACAATTTTTATTATCCAGGAATATACAATGTATTACTTACTCTAGGGAAACTTAATCATAAGTGAGAGTTCAAAAGAATGCATCAAATACTGAAAGTCAGCATGCCCTGTGAACTGTAACCTACTTACATGCTTCCTAGCCTTTTGCCAAAGTCAAGTGTAAAGTAACTTACTTAAGCCAGACAAGATGCACACCTGTAATCCCTAGGACCAGGACACAGAACATGAAGCTCATGAATTCAGGGCAAGCTTGGCTACATATCAAGACCCTTCCCTCAACACCCAAGGCTGGAGATATAGATTAGATGGGGAGCACTTGCCGAGCAGGATAACCTCTGTGATAAAGCTTCTACACAAGCAACAACAAAACATGACTTACTACATGTCCTATAGTACAGAATCCAAGTGATTAGTTAAATTTTACATGATATAGTCAAGCATGGTGGTACATAAGTACATAAGGTGGAGGCAGGAAGAGCAGGAGGTTCAAGGGCATCCTCAGCTATATATTGAGGTAGAGGCCAACCTGAACTACATGAGACTTTGCTTCAAAAAAAAATTATAAAAATTATTTTTCACTATTAAAGTTTTCTCTAATAATACACAGCAATACCATATGGTTATTATTAAGTAATAATGCCAACTACTCTGATAGTCTCATGTTGTCCTGGCTGACCTCAAACTTAAAACTCCTCCTACCTCAGCTTCCTGAAGGCAGGAACTACCCCCTCTTTATTTTACCATCCCTCTTCCTGAGTGAGCCACCTTTAGCCTGCTACATTCCCATTACTGAGCTCAGCTTACTACAACTACTTGGTCATTAAATCATTTCAGGCAATAAATTGTTTTTTAATTTTTAAAATATTATTTTGTGGATGGGTATCTTGTGTGCATGTGTATCTGGTGCCCTCTGAGGTCAGAAGAGGGTGCTGGAGCCCTTGGGTTGGAGTTATAAGCTGCCATGCTGGTGCCTGAAATTAAATCCAAACTGAGGAGCAGCCAGTGCCCATGACTCGGATCCCTATGTCCAGGCCACAGGTGTCAAATACAGTAACACCTACAATGGGCTTTTGAAGACTACCTTAAACTCTGTCATCTTGTCTCATCCTCACTGCTAGGACCACAGGCATATGCCAGCCACCCCTCTATATAACAGACTTTTGTTTGTTTTGATTTCTAAAATAAGGTTTATAATAAACAGTTGCAAATAAAAGTCACATACTAAGGTTAATCGGGCCCAAAGTCTATACATTACAATGAACTTCTATATAGTTAAAACAGCTATTCAGAACGGAAATTGTGGGTATCAACTATCTTTTAATATACACTGTTTATGACTCTTTTGTCTCTGGTACCATGGTGATACTTGCCTTGATAAATAATGAAACAATCCTTCGGCAAGTCCTGTCGTGTGATACAACCTCCATCTGCTCCCAGAAGAAACAGCACTTTGGGAGGGTTCTTTCTAATTGCCTCTACCCCGGGTTTATAGCCAAGGTCCAAAGCAGCTACCTGGCTTGCAATCCTAGAAAACAATTACAGAATTTCAAATACCTGCAGCATTTTCAGTGTAAGCAATCCAATTTGAGTAGCTACACAAATCTGTAGTTTCTTTTATATAATTCTTACCTACTTAAATATAAGATGCATAGCACAGTGTCTCTTTTTCTTTTTTGGGGGGAGGGGGTGAGGGTATTTCAAAACAGGGTTTCTCTGTGTAGCTCTGGCTGTCCTGGAACTCACTCTAGACCAGGCAGGTCATGAACTCTTGGAGACCTGTCTGCCTTTGCCCCCAAGCACTGAGATTAAAAGTGTATACTACCACTGCTCAGGTTTTTGGTTTTTTTCCCCCTGTGGTTTTGGAGACTGAACCTAGAGTCTTGTGTGTGCTAAGCAAGTACTGTAACAGTGAGCCACTCTCCTCCTCCTTGACACTTATTTTTCATGAAACAATATGCAATGGAGGAATTATGGGAACTTTAAGTCAACTGTAAATGGCTTAAATTCAACACAGTGAGATATAGAACATTAAAAACATTGTCATTAGAACAAAGACACAGAATTTTTAAACTCAAAAGGGAGCTAGCTATGGTAGTGCATATCACCATAATCCCAGCCAGCTAAGGCTGGAGGACCATTAGAAGACGTCTAAACTACAGGAAATTCAAGGTCAGTCTAGATTACACCACAAGAACCTATCTCAAACAAAAAAGGTAAAAGGGGGAATTTTAAAACTACTGGTAAATAATTCAAGTGGGGGATGATGCTGGTAACTCCAGCTACACAAGGGTCAGAGCTAAGTAGAGGACTACAAGTTTGAGGCCAACCTGTTGGGGGTGGAGCAAAATAGCAAATTCAGGGCTCTGGAGTACAGAAAGAACTTGCTTCAAAAAGAAAGGGGTGGTGGGGAATGCAGGCATGGTAGTGCATGTCTTTAGTCCCAGCATTTGGGAAGCAGAGGCTATTGGATCTCTGAGTTGTAGACCAGCCTGATCTACACAGCAAGTTCCAGGCCAGAGAGAGCTACATCAAAAACAGCTTTCTCAAAAACAAAAGAAAAACACACAAAAACAAAACATGGGGTGGGAGCCAGGGGCAGAGGGGACAGAGGTATGAAACAAGCCAGTCAGGGAAAACCAGTACTGCACAGATATTCAGACTAGAATATGCCTTTGTGAACTGTTTCCTACAACTACTGTTTGCTTCAGTGAAAATATCTCCTAAAGGAAGAGGCTCATATTAACAACCCTTCTAAAACCAGAAACATGCCAACCAGCTCTCATTAGTCCACCAGGTCTACTCATTTATCCTAAGCAGGTCATCTAAAGCTCAGAGTTATCTGTAATATCACTGCTTAATTTGTTTAATTTGGGAGCTGAGAATGGAAACCAGAGCCTTGCACCTGGATTGGTAAGCACTTTATACCACTAAGCTGCACCCCAGTCACTCACAGAATTATTTGTCATTAGAAACTACCATTAGCGTACATGGTTTTTTTTTTTTTTTTTTAAAGTTATAAGATATTATAGTAAATAACTAGTAACATCTTTTGTTTTGTTCTTATTTTTTCTTATTGGTTTTTATTTGTCTTTTTTTTGAGAGAGAGAGAAAGAAAGACATGAAATCGGGTGAGTAGGGAAGTGGGGAGGACCTCATAAGAGTTGGGGGAAAGAATATGATCAAATTACACTGTATGATATTCTTTTGGGGTTTAGGTTTTCCCATTATTTTTCGAGTTTCTCCGGCATAACAGCCCTGGCTGTCCTGGAACTTGCTTTGTAAATCAGGCTGTCATAAAGATCTGCCTCCTTACCCTAACCCTAACTCTAACCCTGAGTGCTAGGATTAAAGATGTGTGCCACCATGCCTGGCTGAAGTTTTTTTTAAAGAAAACAGTTTATGGGCTGGAGAGATAGCTCAGAGGTTAGGAACACCGGCTGCTCCTCCTGAGGTCTTGAGTTCAATTCCCAGCACCCACTTGGTGGCTCTCAACCATCTGTAATGAGATCTGGTGCCCTCTTCTGGCCTGCAGGGACACATGCAGACAGAACCTTCTATACATAATAAATCGTAAAGAAAGAGAAAGAAAGTAGTTCATAAAGGATTTCCAATTATAGGCAAAAATTCCTATTTAGTAATGAAAATACATTAAATCAGAACACAGAATTTATAGTCAAAGTATGATTTGAACTATATAACTAAAAACAATACAGAAAAAAAACTAGAAAAGAAACTAACAGTACCAATTATTTTCAAATCAAGAAATAATTTGTTCTCTTTTCAGCTTTTAAAAAATAAATTAGCAGGAATATAACAAAAAATCTATTTTGTATCACTGAATCAAAGTCAAGGACTCCTTGTTTTTTATTGTTGTTGTGGGGTTTTTTTTTGTTTTTGTTTTTTTTTGAGACAACATTTTTCTGTGTGGCCCTGGCTGTCCTGAAACTTCTTAAACCAGGCTGGCATCAAACTCAGAAATGTGTCTGCCTCTGCTTCCCAAATGCTGGAATTAAAGGCGCACACCACCACTACCTGAGAAATTTTGTTTTTTATTTTTTAATACAAGGTCTCACAAATCCCATATTAATCTTAACTTCACTGTGTAGTGGAAGACACACACCAACTAAATCTCTACCAACCGAGCCTCACGCTTTAAGATTACTCTTTGGTCACCATACAATTAAACAAGTTTCACTTCATTCACCTTCCACTCTGCCCTTACTTTCCCCCTATGCCATAGTTTTTTAAGTTACTTATTAACTTGCATTCGTTTTAACAAAACATCTTACAACTCATATCTGCAATGGGAATAATGTTTCTAAAGGCTGCTTGTCCCAATAAACATGACTAGTCTGTCAGGAACACACACACACACACACACACACACACACACACACACACACACACACACACACACACGAGTTGTCTAGTATGTAAAACAATGAACAAACCTATGTAAAATATTCATAACTTTCCAGTCTCCAGAAACACCACTTGTGACCCGAACTGTTTGTGCAATGCTGGACACAGCTGCAAGAATTGCCGCTCCATCGTTTCTCTGGAGTGCAGAGCTGCCTAAAACAACCATTGGCTTTTTAGCTTCCTTTAAGGCCTATTTAGAAAGAAAAAAGAACTTTAAAACATTTCAAATATATATAAGCTAAACAATTTAACCACACTTGCATCTACATGCTCTTCAAAGTTTGGGAATCTAACATAAAGAATCATTATTTTACTTAACAGCATCTGAGTTAATAAAAAACATCTTGCCAATGGTACTGTGAAGAAGCTCAATATCACCCAATACAGACTTTACACAATTAAGCCTTGGGAAGGAAAATCTTAGCCAAATATCCTTTCATTGGAATGAATATGGGTAGGTCCCTACAACCTGGAAAGTGTCTCTACAGAAACTCAGGTGGTACTGAAAACCCAGGTGTGGTGACACCTGCCTGTAATCTCAGCACTTGGGAGGAAGTAAAAGGTCATTAGGTTTGAGGCCAGCCTGATCTACATAATGATCCAAGCCAACCAGGGCTATAAAGCAAGACTCTGTTTCAAACAAATAAAAATATTAAAACACAAAAGAAGAAATGATACTGAAGTGTCGCTGCCTATAGCTTCCTACTGCACCAAGACCCAGACAGAGGAGAGAGCTGGGAAAGCAACAGAGCATTCCTAAAGCAGTGAAGACTGTTTTATGACACAATAAGGGAGCGAGTCCCAGAGAATAGAAAACCACAGGCTTCGTGGAAGATGGGGAAATAAGTAAAACTGAAAAATAAACAGTTCTCACGATAGTATAAAAACAATAAAATAGCTGGCTGGTGGTGCCCCAGAAGGGGCAGGGGCACCAGGCTTGCAAGTAGTAGATATACATGTAGGCAGGCAGTTAAGAGCACTGGCTGCTTTTCCAGAGAACCTGGATTCAATTCCCAGCCCCCATATGGCAGCTCACAACTGCCTGTAACTCCAGTTTTAGGGGATCTGGAACTACAATTATACATACAAGCCAAACACCAATGCATATAATAAACAAGCTCTAAAAAAATAATCAAAGCGACAACAGTATACATATATATGAGTACAACTTAAAAGCACCTGGCTGAATGGATGGTTCCCTGAAGCAATGTCTTGCAGAATTTTAGGAGAGTCTCCTAGATGGTCGTATCTGTAAGTGAGATCCACTGGGCTACCTATAAGGGCCACTTTTAAGTCATTATGAAGCCAGCTGAAACAAAAACAATTTTTGGAGCCAAATAAGTTAAACACAGCCCTTGATTTCAGCAATTCTAAGTACCACCTCTATTTACAATCACAAAAGAACTTACAGGATATTTAATCTTAACAGATATAATTTCATGTGTGCCTTTCAAAGTAAGAGTGTTGTAAAAATGTCTGAATTCAAGCAACATATTTGTTGTGTAGGAATCTTAAGTACAAGTTCAATGCAAACAAAGACTATTTTAGACTAACTTATCTGTAGGTTACATTTCACAGGACTTGTATAGCAGACTCAGTCATTTGTCCTTTACAGCAGAGTCCTGTGCAGCTATGGTGAGTGTGGTAACTAATGCTGTGTTTTACAGCATTACCTACTATCCTGAAGCAGTAACTCCTCACTCTCAACATTCCCAGATTAGATACTAAGTTATATCTCGCCCTATCATAAGTGTTTAAGATACAAATGAGAAGGACAGTAGGGTGGGAGGTATTCTACAAAACAACTAGCTGGGGCTACACAAAGGAAGTTAAGAGGGGGGTGAAAGTCATGACATTAACTGCAATGTGTGACAAGAAGAACCAATCTGCTCTGGAGATGGGCAAAGGAATCAACTCAGCTGGCAGATACTTACCCAATACACAAGGAAAGGCCCTGAACATAAGCCCTACCACCAACGACCAAAAACAGAGGGACTCATGGTGGAAGAGGGAACTAACTCCTGAAAACTGTCCTCGGGTCATCACATGACACTGCACCATAGCACCTTCACATCCATATACATATACATACGCAAAGTTCAAATAAAAACAATCACGTATTTTTAAAACTCTTACCACACAAGGATTAAATTACTTACCTCTTTCGAATTCTAGCATTAAACAGTGGTGCCTCAAAACGTGGATTTGTGCCAATTAGAAGAACAACATCTGCCTCTTCCACACCAGCAATTGTAGTATTGAGAAGATAATTGGAACGCAAATCTGTGCTAAAGTGTAATACATGGCTCAAGTTTAAGAAGATAAAAGAATAACATAAAACCCTGCAAGTAAACTCAATACATGCTTCACCCACAAACTAGTCTCTTATAAATCCCAGGCACTCTCACACAAAAATTTTCACAAAGTATGCCTAACTTTTCTTTGTTTATGAAACAAGGTTTCACTCTACAGGCAAGCTGGTCTTGAACTTGCAGTCCTCAGGCAGGCATCTAATGAGATCAAACTTACAATATTTATTAAGGACCATATTCTCCTACAACGTTAGCTCTTGGCTTCATTTATTAACATGTATTAATTATTACATATAATAGGTTTAGAATCCCATTTTCATACATGTTTAAAGTGTAATATGAGCACATTCATCGTTCATTACCCTCATGTTCCTCCCCATCCTCTCCTCAAACAGCCTCTTTCTACTTTCGCACTGTTAAATTTGATTTGTATGTGAAAGAACATAGGTATGTTAGAGAGCCACAGTGTGTGAGAAATGGAACACTGATGTTACAGATGTGGATGTTTTATGTAACTAAATAATGGTTGAGTACAGAAGCACTCATCTTTAATCCAAGCACTTAGGAGGTAAAGACAGAAAGTCCCTCTGTAACACAGAATTCAGCCTGGGATACACAAGACCCCAAAATACAAAACCAACCAAATGCAGCAGCCTGGAGCCCAGCTTATTGTTTCTCACCCAGCTCCTTCTGTGGGGAAGACCTCTTCGGTGCATAAGTTGTCAGAGTCTACTTTATTAAGCAAATCTTTCAGCGCTACCAAGGCTTCAGCATCCACCAAGCCTCCTGCAATTGCTGCCACATCCTTGCCTTGAAAACTCTGTAACTAGAAACAGACAGAACAGGCGTCACTAAGAAACCTGCAGTCAGCAAAGACCATAATCGTTCAGAAAATAAAACCAGTCATCTTCAAGTATCAGGAGAGAACTAAACATCTCCTGCGTAGGTGTGGCTGCCACTGTACACAACACCAAAGAAGCATCTCTTTACAGGACATGGGAAGAAAAGCGCAACTGGACACAATGCAGAGGTCAACAGATCACAAGGACCACAGCCACAAGAGATACATCTACATCATGGCTCCTGCATCTACAGCTCAGGGGACCATGGAAAAGGCAGACTCTTTCTGTTTGTTTCTTAAGACCAGGTCTCTCTGTGTAGCTTTGGCTGTCCTAGAACCTGCTCTGCAGACCTGGTCTTGAACTCACTGGCTGAACTGCCTCCGCCTTCCCAAGTATTGGGACTAAAGTTATTCACCACCACACCCAGTTTATGATTAAACTATATTATATGAATTTTTCTCAACAAAAAAAGAAAAAGGCTATCAACTTAAGAAAGGGAGGGAATGAGAAGGATTCAAAGACAGGGACCAGGGAGGGCCTGGAAAAGGCCAACAGGGAAGGGATGCAATTTTATTTCAATTAAAAACATTTAAAAAATGAAAAGAAGGGGAAGAACTATAAAACATGAATTTTAAAAGGACACTGTTGTCAAAAATATTAGAAAATAACTAAATTTCAACCTTTTCTTTTACTGGTGGATCAAATTAATTAGCATATGATTGTTGAAATAAGTTTTGAGTTTGAATGCAATGAGTCACTTAATTATGTATATTTATAATTATGTATATTTATTCCTAAAAGTTCTTGTCACTGAAGCAGATTATAAGCTTCATATACTTTTTTTAGACATAGCATTAAAGCCAAACTATACATATTCTAGATTTTTCTTATATTTTAAGAATTAGACTTTTTCAGCTAGGGGTGGTGGTACATACCTTTAGTCCCAGCACTTGGGAGGCAGAGGCATATGGATCTCTGTGAGTTCAAGGCCAGTCTGGTCTACAAAGAGAGTTCCAGGACAGCCAGGGCTGTTACACAGAGAAACCCTGTCTTGGGGGAAAAAAAAATAAACAAACACACACAAAAATCATACATTTTCTTTGCTAAATGCATCAATAAAACATACTGAACAATATGCAAAGCAGGAAAACAGTACTCCACATGTGACTAAAAAGCTTTTCACTGCCCATTCATCCAAAGAATGAGAAGCAACAGTCATGTGTGTGGGACAAAGGTAAATGACCCTAGCTTGGCAGACGCTGTGTATGTTACCTTAGGAACAAAGGAGCATCAGTGAGGTTTGGAGATGAAAACATGGAGCTAGTTACCTTAATTCAATGCAACCTCTTGTAAATGATCTGCTATTCCCTCGAGGCTTTTGCTCCTCGTCTCTACTGTCTTTCAGGTCTATTCTTTTCCTTTTTACTGGCTGCTGGGAACGAAACCTAGCTTTGCACATGCTCGGCACACTCAGTACAAGTGTGTTCCACCCTCACCCCTCCACCTTTGCTCTGGCAAGCTCACATCCACTCTTAGGCCTTTTACAAAAGTGACTAGATTCCTTTCTTTAGGAAGACATTTTGACACTGTAGTTTCTCGTTAGGTACCTGCACCCCTTTCGTGTTTCCTCTGCTATCTATCAGTCCTAGTAGAACAATAGTTACGCCTCTTTCTCTAGCATAACAAGGTGGAAGGAAGAGATCTTCTATCAGTGGTCTATGGGCTATAGTCTAGAATGTATCTAGTATAATATCTACGGTACAGCTGTCAAAATGTCAAATAGAGATAAATTATAATCTTGGCAGGTCAGGAGAAAAGGATGGGTATGGTGAAGGCAGAGGAAAGCAGATCTCGGTGTTAAGGCCAGCCTGGTCAGCTGGGGCTACACAATGAAACGTGTCTAAAAAAATAAAAAGGAAGGAACAGAAAAAGAGAGAAAGATATGCCCTGTCTTCACGACAAAGTTGTTTCTTGGAAACTATATACTATTTATCCTATATATTTCAAGTTTTTACCATTCCAGCTACACGAGAGAGTGCATCTTCCCAGGAGGTGTAAGTTAGAAGCCCCTTTTCATTTCTGACCATTGGCTCAGTAAGCCTTTGACGTTTTAGTCCATCATAGGCAAATCTAGACAAGAGAAATCAAACAATAAATATTTATAGGGAGCAACAATAATTTTCAAGCTAAAAAACTGTAAAAGAAATGTTATTTAAATAAAAGATTACCTAAAGTGCAAAACAGAATAATAAACACCTAAGGCAGGCATGGTGGCAATAGATATACCTTAGCTGGGCAAGATGGTAGAGGCAGGCAGATCTCAGTGAGTTCAAGGCCAGTCTAGTCTACAGAGAGAGTACTAGGAAAGCCAGGCTACACAGAGAGATGTTGTCTTAGGGAAAAAAGGCTCTCCCTTTATTCCTTTATTTTCCCAAGCACTGGAGATGGAAAGCAGGGCCTTGACTATATTAGGAATGTCTACTACAGTTAAGCTACATCTCCAGCCTCTCCGTACGTTTATTTTAAGGCAAAGGCTAATCCCAGTTGGCTATGAATCTCAGATCCTCCTGTTTCAGCCTCCAAGTAGCTTAGACCACAAGCTTGTGCCACTATGCCCAAGATTTATAACTATGGATGTTGATTTTCCCCCATTCTCTTTATAAAAATTCAGATTTTTCAATAGTTTATATCATTTTGTAACATAAAAATGTCCACTAAAAATAACAACAACAGCTGGAGAGATGGTTATGTGATTAGGAGGAACTTCATTCCTTCAGAGGAACTGAGTTCACTTTCCAGCACCCACATGGTGGCTTACCCTGTTTACAACACTACAGTACACTGACATTGACAGGAGCAAAACACTCATGTAAAATAAATCTAAAAGAAGAGCATAAATTTTTATAACAACTGTAAAACAATAAGATGAAAAGTACCTGGTTTTATCAGAGATCCACTCTTCATTAATATCTTCATGCATTCGAGGCAAAATCCTCATCACTTCTCCAGTCCTTGTGCTAACCACAATGTTACTCCCCACTGCGTCCATAACGTCAATGGACTCTGTCTTTCTGAGAAAAGAAAACATATATTTAGTATTCTAAGAGCAACAAGAGCTTTCTGTTAGTCACGTCCCTATCAGGTTTTCCTTTTGGTACTTTGAGACAGGTCTTGTACACTTAGGCTAGCCTTAAACCCTTTGGGGTAACAAGTGACTCTGAACTGATGGTCCAGCCTCTGCATTCCACAACATACACTACAAACCCCAATTTCCTTCTAAATCTAAAAATAGAAAAACTAGAAGAGCAATAAATATAAGCATCTCTGTATTTTAAAAACACTGACAGGCCAATTCTACAGGAATATAACTAATTAATTCTGGGCTGCTGGTAGTCAGACACAACTACAATCATTCCAGAAAACAGAAACAAAGCTCAACAAAAACACACACAAAAATAAAATAAGAATTCCCCCACATACCATTTTCTCACCTACAACCAAAATGTAAGACACTTTAATGCATACAAACTACTCTGTGGGGCTGGAGAGATGGTTTCATGGTTCAGAGCACTGTTGCTCTTGCAGAGAACCTGAGTTGGTTCCCAGCAACCACACTGCAGCTGCCTGTCCAACTCCAATTTCAAAAGATTCAATGCCCTCTTCTGGCTTCTTCTGGCACCTGTATGCATATAAGGTTCATACATAACTCAGACCCACACACATACACATCAACTAAAAAAAAAAATCTAAAAACAACTGTATTGTGGAGCTGGAAATATGGTTTAGTAGATGAAGTACTAACTATGTAAGCATGAAGACCAGAATTCAGATTCTTAGTACCGACATAAAAGCCTGGAGGGCATGGCAATATAGCACTCTGGAGAATAGAGTTGGGTGGGTGGACCAGGAAAACTGGCTAGTCAGAGTCAAGACAGCAAGAAACGCTGCCTCAGTAAATTGAGTGAAGGGAGAATCAGGAAGACACCTGATGTCAACACCTGGTCTCCGCATATGTGCACATGCAGAAGCACACCTGACTAGCCTAAAAATGTGTAATGGTTGGGTCAATGGCACACAATGTAATCCACCAGGAAGACAGAGGCAGGTACATCTCAAGATCATTCTGGTCTACATAACAGACTCCAGGACAGCCAGGGCTACATAGAGACCCTGTCTCAAAAGAAAAACAAACAAATCTGTAATGGTCTGGCTTGAGGCTGCTCCTGTCTTCCTCTCCATTAGAGGCTAGTACTGTGGCATATACAGAAAGAGAGAAACTATAATTAACTTTGTAGAGGTTTGTCCTACCTTTCAATTTATCTAGCTATCTTTAATAAAGCATTTTTACGGGCTGGGTCAGACTGTTCAATCAGTAAGTACAGGCTGTACAAGTATGAGGACTGGACCAACATACAGAACCCACATAAAAAGATGTGTGTGACAGTGATGCCCGTAACCTCAGCACTACGGAGGCAGAGGTCACGGATCACCAGGCTACACAAGCCAGTGAGTTCCAGTCTCATTAAGAGATAAGGTATAAGAAACGAATGAGGCCACCTGACATACACAGCTGGCATCCACACACATACCACCTCCCCATATACAAACATGTACAGACACATACAGATTATTTTTAGTGTTTTGTTTCTCTGTTTAACAGCTCTGGCTGTCCTAGAACTCGCAGAGATCTGTCTGCCTCTGCCACCCAAGTGCTGGGACTGAAGGTGTACACCTCTACCTCCTGACAACACAGATTTTTTTTTTAAACTTAAAGCAAAAAAAATATAAGTATAGACCAAAATCAACTAAAATTTAGGAAGAAAATGACACAAAACAATTTATAAAAAGCAGGGAACTAAAACTTAACAAACAAGCCCAGAGTGAGAGCACTTGCTGAGGTAGCGGATGATCTGAGCTGGATCCATAGAGCCAGATGAAGTGGTGCACCTTTCTAACCCAGCAATCCTACAGTGAGACGGCAGGCGGGAACCAGAGAACTGGCCACAAGCCTGTAGGCTGGTGGGTCTGGCATATGCAGCATGATTTTTAAAAAAAAATAAGAGAACTTCCTTAACAAGGTAAAAGGTAAAAAGAATTCCAAAAGTTGTCCTCATGTGAACACTGGCATGCATCCACCTGTGTGTGCACACAAGCACAGGCACACACACTAAATAGAAAACAAATAATCAGGGCTAGGAGTACAGCTCAATCTGCAAAGCCATGGCCTAGTAAGTACAGTGACCTGAGTTCTAGCCTCATAACGCATGTAAAAATGCTGGGTATGATGGTGCATGCTTGGAATCCGAGTGCTAGAAAAGCAGAGACAGAAGGATCTCTAGCAGCCAGTCTAGTATGTCTCAAAGAAGGTAGACAGTGTTTCTGAGGATGACACCAAACACTGTCCTCTGGCCTCTGAAAACACCTGCACACATATCCATGGGCACTTGTACCACATTTGTCACATATACACAAAATAAAACCTTGTAAAAACAAGCTGGTCAAAAATGCAGAGATACATACCTTGTTTCCCAAGGCCGGGCAGTAAAGGCATAAGGCTTAGAGGTTAGGGCACCTACAGGGCAAATATCAATGATATTCCCAGACAATTCAGACATGAACATTTTTTCAATGTATGTGCCAACTTGCATGTCATTTCCTCTGCCCGTTGTGCCCAAATCATCTACTCCTGCAATCTCACTTGCAAACCTAAAAGATAAAAATTCATCAAATGGCTGAGTCCAGCAAACATTATTTCCTTTCCTATTCATAATCACTAAGACAATGACTTTCAAAACATTAAATGGCATTAATATATCTTCAATAAATACATACAATAAAAATTAATGTTTTTTTGTAACAAAGGTATTAACACACAAATGGAAAACTGTACAAATAATGTATCTACAATTCAATAGGTTACCACACAACTAATACCAGATTTAAAGTTTTAAGTTCAACTGAAAAATTGCCATTAATGGAAAGCAAATAGCGCAGTCATTTTACCAGAATATATATAACCCACCAAAAACAAGCAAACAAAATCTAACTCTTTCCCACTAAATAATGGCCGTCATTTCAAGTGTTGTTACTCAATGAAACAACAATGAAATAAGTTGGCATCCAGTGATGCTCCTCAAGACCATTACCTGATGCACCGGGTACACTGTATGCATCTAGTCATGATAGTCTTTACCAATGGTCCAATGTTCTTGTCCTCCACAGCACGTTTCCCCTCTAGAAACCGACTCCTATCGCTTCCAAACATCATGGACTGGTCCTTAAGTAGATTACGAGACAGTCAATCTAATGCTGCTAATGAAATTAAAATGAACCAATCAAAAAGATTTATAGAATTATTCTAGATACCTGCAGATCACATTCACCTCCCTGGTCACAAATAGGACAGTCCAGTGGGTGATTTGCTAATAAGAACTCCATCACCCCTTCTCTGTATGAAAAATCAAACATATAAAGCGACATAAGGAGCTACCACTAAAAACGGTGACCTATAGTCCAGCTCAATAACCTTTAGAGGTATTTTTTTTATAGTTAACATAAATTTTACATTGACTTCAGACATGCCATCATACTAATCAGCTAGTACTAAACACAGTTTGAACATGTTCCTAAGAGTTTCAACTAAAATACTAATTCTAGGAAACTGACTTTTGGGGCTTTCTTTATTCACTTATTTGAGGCAGGGCCTCATGAAGCCCAGCTGGCCAACCAACAATGTAGCCAAAGATGTCCTTGCATTCTAATTTTCCTGCCTACACCTTCCAAACGATGGAACAGAGGCATATGCCACCATCGCCAACATTTTTTTATTTTTTTAAAGACAGAGTCTTGCTATGTAGCCCGTGTAGCTTCAACCTCCCAATTGCTGAAATTATAGGCATGTGCTATCATGCTCATCTTTTTAAAATTATAACTTTTGGGCTAAAGAGATGGCTCAGCAGTTAAGAGCACTGACTGCCTTTTCAGAGGACCTGGGTTCAATTACCAGCACCTATACGGCAGCTCACAACTGTCTGAAATTCCAGTTCCGTGGGATCTGGTACCATCTCAAAGATACACATGTAAGCAAGACATCGATGCACATAAAATAAAAGTAAATTCAGTCATTTTTTTAAATTATGATTTTTAACAATACAGAACTCTCAACATTGCTAGGGGTAGGGTGTAGTTTAACTGGCAAAACCCATAAAGCCTTAGGTACAATCTCCACTACTGCATCACTCAGGCATGGTGGCCTTAGGCCTGTAATCCTAGTACTAAGGAAGGGGGACCAGACTCCCAAGATCATCTTCAGCTCCATGAGTGTGAGACCAGCCTGGGCTACAGAGATCATCTCCAAAATAAAGTTCTGTTTTAATTGTTGAAAGATTCTCAGAAAATATGTCCATTAACTTAAAATGAAGATAGGGCTGGAATTTTAGCACTACAGCAAAGCACTCATCTGTCTCAGTTGTACAGATTTAATCCACAAGTCTCACAAATACACACTGAGCACCAGAGCAAATACTAACATATCATGAACTCAGGTCAGCTCTCAGTAAGTCCTGGGTGCTACTCATCATAAGGTGAGTTTTCAACACTGACACTATCCATACGATAGCTTGAGGGCCTGAGCTGACCTCCTCTACAGGCTGACACTAAAGCCTCATCTATGGGAGGCATAAACACCTCCTGACAAATTTACAACGGTAAGAAAAAAGTACCTGGCTTTCTTAGATTTTTCCGAGTTTGTCAGGATATTCCAGCCCTTCATAACAGGCATAGCACAAGCAGCAACAACCTAGAATTTCAATGAAGAAATCCATATTTGCATTTATAAGCAATGCCATACACAAAGTATTAGTAAAACATTAAAAAGCAAACGAAACCCTGGGATACACAATGAGCTGCATGACAACCTGAGATCTGCCTCAAAAATTAAAAAAAAGAGAGAAAGGAAAAGAAAAAGCAGCATAAATAATCTTTCAAGGGGCTGAAGAAATGGCTCGGTGGTTACAAGCACTCACTGCTCTTCCAGAGGACCTGGGTTCAAGTCCCACCACCCACATGACAGCTATAATTGTCTGTGGCTCCAGGTTTAAGGGACTGGATGCCTATGAACAATGAACATAAAATAAAAATAAAGTTTAAAAAAATTATTGGGGGCTGCAGAGATGGCTCAGCGGTTAAGAGCACTGACTGCTCTCCCAGAGAATCCAGGTTCAATTCCCAGCACCCACATGGCAGCTCACAACTGTCTATAACTCTGAGATCTGACACACTCCCACAGATATACATGCAGGCAAAACACCAATGCACAGAAAATAAAAATAAATAAATTACTTTAAAAAAATTATCTTTCAAAATAGAGTTTAGTTTCCAGTTAGGTACAGTCGGGCATGCCTGTGACCTCAGCACTCAGAAGGTAGAGGCTGTAAGTCTGTGGCCAGTGGATAAAGACACTTGTTACTAAGCTTGATAGACCTGAGTTTCATCTCTAGGATCAACTTGATGAAAGAACTCATTCCTCTGACCTTCACACACGCAGTGGTACATACATGCATGCACATGTGTGCACTGGTGAGCATACACCTAGGCATGCATGAAAGAAACACACAAATACGTACACTAAATATAATACATTTTTAAAAAGAATTGAACACCAGTCTGATACATAGTAAATTTGAGGTCAGCCTGGACTAGGTACAGAGACTTTGTCTCAAAAAAATGAAACAACGAACCATTGAGATGGCTCAGTGAGTAAGGTGCTGAGAGTTCAATCCTCAGGACCCATATGGAGGGAAAAAAGATCCCAAGCCTGTAAACTGTCCTCTAACCTCCACATGTGCATCATGGAACATATCCCAGATCTCATTCCCTACTAAATAAGTAAATGCATATCTTTTAAGGAAAAGAGCACGAGGGTTTAAGAAGATATCTTGTAAAGTGCTTGCTGTGTAAACCTGAGAAGCACTGAACTTAAGTTTGGTCTCTAAAACCAACATATAAAAGAGTTGAGCATCACGGAGTGTGCTTGTAACCTCAGCACTGGGAAGACAGAGACAAGCACATCCCTGGAGCTGGCCCATCTTAGCCTAACCAGAGACAAGATGGAGAATCCCTGAGGAATGATATTTGAAACTGTCCCCATCCCACCCCCCCAGCTTTGTTTTCAGCTGTAGGCATTGCTGAGCTACAGCTGTATACACCAAATGCAATTATATGACTTAAAGGGACTTTTTGACAATTCTCTGCCAAGTGAAAATGGCAACAGCATGAGCACTTCTATATGCTGCACACTCATCATGATTCTTAAGATATTGATACCTTTAGACCTAGGGGAAGTGGTGTCTGGACTGCCAGCAATTGGGAGGCAGAGGCAGGCAAATCTCTGTAAGTTCAAGGCCAGCCTGGCCTACAGAATGAGTTCTAGGATGGCCAGGGCTACACAGAAAAACCCTGTCTCAAAAAGGCAAAAAAAAGGAAACCACTTTGAATTCCTAGACTCACTGTACTGCATATATATTTATATAACACTTCCACCATGTATTTAACTTTAAAATAAATAACCTACATACAAAATATATTGAATTTAGAGTAGTATTGATTTTAAAGAAAGTTTGCGGCAAGATTTAAAGCCTTCTCCCTATTACAGCATGATATGAAATCCCAGGTATTGCGTACCTTTGGAGCCTTCTCAATTTCCACCAGGCACATCCTGCAATTACCAGCAACAGACAACCTTTCATGGTAACAGAACCGAGGGATCTGCATGCCAACCTTCTCACAAGCCTAGAAGACAAACTTTGTGTTAAGAAGATCTTCACTTTGTTCTTGTCCTCACTAAAACAGATGCCAGGGGAATCCTTTATTACTACTACCCCTAAATACCACGTTCCCCCATTCTTTCTTAAGTTCCTGAAGAGAATTCATTCTTTGCTTTGATACCAAACCCATTAGCTCTGAAGATGTCTAATGAAGATAAGGAATTTGATAAAGGCTAGAGAGAGGGCTCAGAGGTTCTGAATCCAATTCCCAACAATGACATGGTGGCTCACAGGCATCTGTAATAAAGTCTAATTCTCCCTTCTGGTGTGCATGAAGACAGGTCACTCATACACATAAAATAAATATTTAAAAAATTGATAAAGTATCCACACTCTGCAGTGAAGTCTTTTTCCCATTATTTGCTTTGAACCACTGACCACAAGTTTGCCTGCTAAATTGTCCCAGTGGCTTCATATCTGGACTCCTTGGTTTTTCAGTTCTGGTTATCAAGACAGGGTTTCTCTGTGTAACCCAGGCTGCTGTGGAACTCACTCTGTAGGCCACTGGCCTGGAACTCACAGAGATCCTCCTGCCCCTGCCTCTCAAGTGCTGGGATTAAAGGCCTGATCCACCACTGCTCACTGTCATGTTTTGTTTAAACAGTATGAAGCAGAAAAATCAGAGAACACACAGTTGCAAAAACAATGACCACACATGCATACTTGCAAGACAGTGGTTCCTGGTTCCACCATGACGGACTGGCCATCAACAAATACTTCAATCAGGTTACTTGCTGCTGTCCCAGTTGCTCGAACTGATCATCAAAACAATGAAGAGAAAACAATGAACAGGGTTTAACTGGTTACAGCAGAAGCTAATGGATTAACCCCATTTTCTAGTCGTCTTTCCCCAGATGCAAGTTCCCTAAGGTACTGGATCAGCACAAGAGCCTTTCAACTCGTTCTATCTATATATGGCTGTCAGGCTTGGTTTGGGGCAGCTTCTTGTTTTGTTTGAGGCAAGGACTCTCAAAAATACTTATGAACATACAACAAAAACAAAACTTACCACATCTTTAGGAGACTTAGAAAGGTCTATCAAGGCCTTTTTATAGGCCTCACTATGTAGTCCTGGCTGGCCTGGAACTCATATCTGCATCTGCCTCTGCCTCCTGAGTGCTGGGATTAAAGGTGGCTTGTGCTTTTGGTTTTGATACAGAATGTAGTTTCCAATATTTTCTATTATGTGTTTCTTGTAAACTAAAGAAGGAAAAGTTTTATTCTGAAAATTCTTCTGCCAACTTGGATCAACTGTCTATACTCTTATTTAATGTAAATTATGGGCTTAAATTTTTTTTGAAGACATATCTAATAAACAGGGCTGGAGCGATGGCTCAGAGGTTAAGAGCCCTGGTAGGTCTTCCAGAGGTCCTGAGTTCAATTCCCACCAACCACATGGTGGCCCACAACTAACTGTAATGAAATCTGGTGTCCTCTTCTGGTGTGCAGACATAATGCAGGCAGAGCACTGTATCCATAATAAATAAAACTATTTAAAAACAAACAAACAAACAAATCCCAAACATCTAATAGACCATGAAACTGACAAAGGTTAAATCTAATACCCATGAATATAGAAAACAAAAAACAAAAACAAAACCCCAAACTTACCATATCCTTTAGGAGACTTAGAAAGGCCTATTAAGGTCCTTTTTACAGGTATCCTTAGCATGATGGCTAAAAAAACAAACAAACAAACAAAAAAAAAAGATGAATTACTGCAGAGGGGGGAAAGCCACCTATTTATAATATATCTGGTATTATGGTTTCATATTCATTATTCTAAGAAAGTATTCAGATATCCCGATGTTTTCTTTCAAGTTGTACATACAACACTCAGTCCCAGAGACAGCTAAGAAGTAGTTAGTATACAGTAGACTTTGGGTCCTTTCACAGGTAGGTGCTTTACAACTGAGCTCTATCTCCAGCCATAAATTTGGGCTTTGTATTGCAAAGGGCAGTTTGATTATAACCAGAAAGAAGTGGTAAGGAATACAGCTCAGTTGGTATACAGTACACAAGAGTGCTTGCCTAGCATTCAGGAAGTCCAAATTCTAACCCCAACATAATGTACACTGGATTCCATGCCTATAATCCCAGAACCTGGGGGATGGAGGCAGGAGGCCCAGAAGTTTAAGATCATCCTTTGCTTCAGAGCAAGTGTAAGTCAGGCAGAGATATAGGCAACACCGTCTCAAAAGAAAAAGAACTAAGAATTTAGTAAAATAAATTGCAAAAACAACTATCACTAATAGTTTATTATATTTATATTTAAATAAATAAAATACCTTTCTGCCCTTGTCTCCTCTCAGTATGCTGTGGGCTTTGTTTTGTTGAAACAGGGCCTTGCTAGTAATCTTGGATAGTCTTGAATCAATCCTTCTCCCCTGTTTCCTGGGTGCTACCATAGCTAGTTTCAGTATGCTCTCTTTCATGATATATAAATTATATGTGATCCTAAGATATTCTGAGGTAGGCCAGAGGTCAAAGCCTTTGCTGCATATCAAGGACCATCATTCTGTACTGAATAGTGTGTTTATCTCACAGACCGGTAATTCGCTTGTATTATGCTTCCATTCTGAATGGATCACTAACTCCCAGAATCTTCCTACGTACCAATTCACAAAGTTCATAAAATAAGTTTTAAAACAACAGTCTTCCATTGGACCTGGTGTTATGGACTGTAATCTCAGTTACTTGGAACACCAAAGCAGCAGGATAACATGTTCCAGCCTTGCTTAGACCTTGAGTGAATTTGATGTCAGCCTAGATAACCTCATGACACCCTGTCTCAAAATGGAAAGGTGACTGGAGAGGCTTGGCAGTTTAAAGTACTTGTTGCTCTTGTATAGGACCTGGGTTCAGTTCCCAGCACCAACATAGTGGTTCATAGCCATCCATAACTGCAGCTATTCATGTCTTCCTTTGATATCTGCAGACACCAGAACGAGAACACACAGTGCACATGCATACAGTCATTTCTGTTTTGTTTTGTTTTTGGAGATAGGGTTTCTGTATGTAATATTCTGGCTGTCTTTAAAGTTATTTTGTAGCCCAGGCTAGCCTTGGACTTAAGAAATGCCACTGCCCTGCCTCCTGAATGCTGGGACAAAGCCATGTCCCACCACTGCCCACTGAGGTCCCCTCCTCTCAGATGACTTTAGCTTGTGTCACACGGCACAATCTCTAAAATCAGAATTCTTCTTTGGGAATTTTTAAAAGTTCTGTGTAACTGGCTGGTTTGTTTCGTCTCATGTAGCTCAGGCTAGCCTTAAATTCTTGATCTTTCTGCTTTTATCTCCAAACTGCTGGGATTACAGGAATATGCAAGATGACTAGTTTTGTGTGTTTATTTCTACCTTTTAAGGATAGGAAAAACAAAACAAAAAGCCTATGTGATTAGGACATTCGACATTAAAATGCTAATGTAAAAGTTTCAATAGCAGTAGGAGTACCAATAGAAAATAGTGCAAAACAGATTTTTTCTTTTCCTTTTCAATTAAAAAACTTAAGTGTAAGTGGGTTTGCCTGCATGTATGTTGCTTACCGTGTGCATGTGTGATACCCAGGGAGGCCAGGAAAGGTTGTCAGATTCCCTGGAACTGGAGTTACAAACAGTGTCACATAATTTTTGAGAATCAAACCTGGGTCCTCTAGAAGAATAGCCAGGGAGGGGTCTTAACCACTAGGCCACCTCTCCAGTCCAAAGGTACAGTCCAGGCTGGTCTTGACTCAAGAATTCATGACCCTCCTGTCTCTACCTCCTCAACATATTGTACTGACATGTGCTACAAGTGGCCTTTTAACTATTAGAGGCAAGATTGGCCTAAAACTCAGAGAGACCTATCCATAGGCCTCTATAATCTCAGGTGCTGAGATTAAAGGCACTACCATTCCAGATAAAATAGAATCCTAAGCACTAAAGTCTATAGTTATCACGGATAACATATAATTTTTAAAAATTCATTAATTCTGGGACTGCAGAGATGGCTCAGTGGTTAAGAGGACTGGCTGCTCTTCCAGAGGTTCTGAGTTCAGTTCTCAGCAACCACATGGTAGCTCACAACCATTTGTAATGAGATCTGGTGCCCTCTTCTGGCCTGCAGGGACACATGCAGGCAGAACATGTATACATACATGATAAATCTTTTAAATATTTATTAACTCACAATTTTATTTAATTAATTCCTTAATAGCAGTAATCTACAATTTTCAATACTGAGTTTGCAGACATCAAGTCTGTTGTCTTACTATGAATTTCTGGTAAGTCAATTATAAGTTCTGTATAGAACAGATCTACAATACTTCCTAAGGTGTTAGTCCTAGGTTAATAATTCCTAATAATAAAAACAAAGAAAAAATGCAATAAAAACTGACTTCAACTTAATCGATAACAGCCACGGACTATCAGTTGAAAAGTGCTTTTGGTGGTCCATTCCTTTACCATCAGCATACACTGTGTATTTATTTTTCTATTCTAGTACAAAACTTGAGCTAAACATGTAGCTTTAGTGGAAAACCACTTCCTTAGCCTGCACTGGGCTATATCCCTAGCACAGATCACAAACAGCCCACAATAATAAGCTGCAAGTGAATTATGGATTGTGGTACCTACTAGACTATTTCCTTTTCTGAAGACTGACACACTACCCTTAAAAAACAAGTCACCAGATTCCAGAATGAGCAATACATACTCCATTATAAAAAAGTATTGATGAGGCCAAGCATGGTGGCCCATGCCCATAATCCCAGCACTAGGAACCTGAGGCATGAGAATCATGCATTTGAGGACAGCCTGAACTACATAGAGAATTTGAGGATACTGGTTTATACAGTACAGTGGGGTTTTTTTGTTTTGTTTTTTTACTTTGGTGGTATTTTGTTTGTGAGATAAATCTCACATACTCCAGAAGGACCTCAAAGTTGCTGTGAAGCCAAAGATCAACTTGGAACCCTAAGGCCTCCACTTCCAAGCAAGCATGTACCACCATATCCAGATTGGTGTGTGGCTGTTATTGTTGGGTTTGGTTTTGCATTTATTTATTTACTTTGTGTGTGCTAGCATACATGTACGGCGGTGGACAACTTTTGGGAGTCAGTTGTCGCCTTCCATCATGTGGGTCCCAGGATCAAACTGCGGCTGTCAGGCTTCAGAGCAAGCATCATTACCAACTAAGCTATCCTTCCAGCTCTGATATGTGTTTCAGACCTCAGACATATCAGCTATCTAATAGGAACAAAAATAACTAGTCAAGATGGAGTAGAAAGCCCTGGATTCCACCCTCCTGTCTCAGCCTCCCCAGAGCTGGGATTATTGACAAGAACAACACCTGGACAACTCTATCTGTGCTAACTAAAGAGAAACCACTCTCTAAAAAGCTGCTGGATGCTCTGGCTTAGAACACTCCAATTAATGATGCAAAATGCTGTGGAAAAAAATAAGAAAACATTCCCAGGAAAAAAGAAACGCAACGTTTAAAATTCAGTTTGATCTTACAAACACTGAATCTCAAGCTTCCTGATTTGCAGCCGGGACATGAAGTAACTTTTTAAGATTCTTTTTTTTAATTTACGTGTGCATGTGCATGTCTGTGCGTGGATCGTGTGAGTGCAGGTGTTGACGACAGAAGAGGGTGGAGAGTCCCCCGGAGCGGTGACAGGCAGTTGTGAGCCTCCTGACTTTGACAGTGACAGCCGAATTGGGATGCTCTTAGCAAGGTACTCTTAACCGCTCAGCTAACCAGCCCCAACTAACTTTTTTAAAGTTTTTGCCAGTTTCCCCCGTCAGTAGAGTAAATAAAATACTACCCAACACGATCAATGAATTAAAGAAAACAATAGCAGCGTGCACAGCAGCAAGACAGCAACTGAACAAACGCACTCGTGACACCGGGAAATGAGCCGGCCTCCTCCTGTCAAGGCTCTCTCTTGCTTTCCCCTTCAGATAGAAGGAAGCTCGCAACCCGAGCTCCCAAAAGTCGTCAGATCTTTCATCTTTCTGGAAACCAAGGCTAGTCAGCTTCACCTGCCGGTTCTCCCGGGTTCCCGAGGTGGCGGGGCGGGAGGCGGTACCGAGTCAAGGACAAGAGGGGAATGACTTGTCTGACCTAAAGGATACAATCCCGCCTAGGAAAAAAACCCCCTGCTCAAGCACTTCGGCCTTCCCACCTAAACACGTTCTCACCTTTCTTCCGGAGCCCACCAGGCTGCTCCGCTGACTTTTCCGGATCTCTCTGACCCCTCAATACCGGGCCGCTAAGTCAATATGGCGGCCACCGCTAACTCCGTCAGCAGGACCTGCAGGACGGAAAGCCAGGAAGGACGAAAAACCCACATTTGACAATGGTCCCTGTTTGGATTTGTTCGGCAATTTCCGTCAGCCGGAGCCGAGCCGGGAGGAAGCGGAGAGAACGAATTGGAGCCGCAGTTCCGCCGGAAGTAGCCGAGGCCTCGAGGCCGAGCGCTTTCGTTCAACTCCGGCTCTTCAAGGGGCGTTTCCCTTAGTTTCGGAATCCTTCGAGGTAGGCATTTTAAAATGCCTCTTTTATTAATGTCTTTCCAAACTCGAGGGAAGGCCCGCGGACAAGCGGTGGGCCGTTTAATTCACAAGTCCCAGGTTTACGTGGGGGGAACAAGACTAGTCACGTACTTTGACCTTTAACCTCTAGCCGGTGCAGCGGAGGGAAACGCCTCCGTCTCTATATAAGGACTTTTCCGGCAGGCCGGGGCCCTTTTTTTTTCTCCCCCTCTGCGCCGGCCGCGGGCTTCGGGCGCTCTTTCCCTCCGCTTCTGCCGGGCTGCGAGCTAGAGCCGACGCCATGGGTTTCGGAGACCTGAAAACCCCCGCCGGCCTCCAGGTGCTCAACGATTACCTGGCGGACAAGAGCTACATTGAGGGGTGAGCCCGGAGGCCAGGGCCACGTGGCGCGGGCTCGGCGGGAGGGAAGCGCCTGGGATTAGGGGAAGCCGAGCATCGCTGGTCTCAGGAGGCCTGGATGCCTCTGGAGCAGGACCTCCTGGGAGGGGCCTCAAGCGACATAGTTGAAATGTGTCTGGTTTCCGTGGGGGACTGACTTCAGGCTTGTTCTTCCGTGTCTCGGACGAGTTAATACATTTAAACCTGTGGCCGGGCTGATGGGAAGATGGTAGCCTTGGAGGTCTCTCCTACGTGCCCGGATACTCTTGGCTTGCACAGATTGAAACAGATGTTCGGTGCGCTTAAATTGAAAGCAACTTGTTAGCCCTGAAATAGTCCCCACCGGTTAGTTTGAGGGATGCAGGGTTTATCGTATCCTAGACTGTGACTTGTTTTTATGTCGCTGGCAGGTATGTGCCATCACAAGCAGATGTGGCAGTATTTGAAGCAGTCTCTGGTCCACCCCCCGCTGACCTGTGTCATGCTCTGCGCTGGTATAATCACATCAAGTCTTACGAGAAAGAGAAAGCCAGGTAAAAATATTTTTATGCTACCTGAATTTTCACATGGCAAAGTAAGACCCAGGTTAAAGTTACTGTAGTTTGGTTGGGCTAATAATGTAAGATGAATGTTTTTGTGACTTTAAAAGGCCCAGAGACAGGAGTCCTTCATCTTCTCACAGAACTGGTAGCAATTCAGCTTTACCCCTTCCTGCCAATGTGCTTCGACCCGGGAGGAGGGGCATCTCTGGGATAAAAGATTTTACCTGGAACTGTGCTGAAGGATAAATAACCAGAACGGGAGAGATTGTTACCAGGAAAGATAGATTTTGTGTTTTGTCCAGAAAAGGATGTGACACTGATCTAATAGTGGTATAATGTTTGTTTTCAAGCCTGCCCGGAGTGAAGAAATCTTTGGGCAAGTATGGCCCTGCAGGTGTGGAGGACACCACAGGAAGTGGAGCTACCGAAGCTAAAGATGATGACGACATTGATCTTTTTGGGTCTGATGAGGAGGAGGTATGGCTGGAGCCTTTATATGAGTTTAGTCTGCCTTTTAAAAGTTACCACTGGGTACATGATGAGTAAAATCAAATCACCATCTTTCGGCTGAGCCCCCTGATGGATTTGCTTCTTTTCTGATGAATCTGGTCATTTTTGTGACAGCCCCATCACTACATGTAAGCAGAGGATAACCAGCTGTGGATTTTATTTTCTGTACAGGAAAGTGAAGAGGCGAAGAGGCTCCGAGAAGAGCGGCTTGCACAGTATGAGTCAAAGAAAGCTAAAAGTAGGTGACTTTAGTTGTTGACCTTCATTGTCAAGTGGCCTTTGCTAGCCCTGGTGAACTCCACAGCTACTGGTCTGCAGCTGCTCTCACGGTGGTAGTTGTGGCATTCCTCTGTGGGAAAGAAATTGTTACCCAGTTTAGTGCCTCTTTCCTGACCCCACGGAAAGAGGAGTATGTGTGACAGACACAAGGTCAATTCTGTGTGCATTTCAGCAAGAAGGTGGCGATTTGGCCCAGGGTGGATATGTTGAGTTTCGTGCTTAGTGTGATGTGTCTCTTGGTCTCTCTTAGAGCCTGCAGTGGTTGCCAAGTCTTCCATCTTACTGGATGTGAAGCCGTGGGATGATGAGACAGACATGGCGAAGCTAGAGGAGTGTGTCAGAAGCATCCAGGCGGACGGCTTGGTGTGGGGCTCTTGTAAGTATAGTGATTGTGCTAACACCAGGCTGGGATCTGTGTACGTTTCCGATGTTTTCCCATCAAGAAGAGCTTCCTAATTTTTTTCTCTTGATATTTTTTAGCCAAATTGGTCCCGGTGGGATATGGAATTAAAAAGCTTCAAATACAGTGTGTAGTTGAAGATGATAAAGTTGGAACAGATATGCTGGAGGAGCAGATTACCGCTTTTGAGGACTACGTGCAGTCGATGGATGTGGCTGCTTTTAACAAAATCTAAAGTCTGCACTTGAATAAAAGCTTGAAAATAACCTTTGGCTCTTTATCCTATTGTGAGAAATGGTATATGTCTTCATGTTGAGGGAAAGGATTCAGTGGCTGTGTAATTCATAGGTAATGAAAACTTGGGGGCTACAAAGATAGATCAACCACTTGAGCCAAGCTTGATGACCAGCCTGAGTTTAACCCCCAGAACCCATGTGATAGAAGAGAAGGCTGACTGACTCCCAAAAGTTGTCTTTTAATCATGGTGTGTGTTGCATATACCATGTGACTATACATGACATTAAAAATAAAAAGGTACAGTGTTACTAAAGGTTTACAATCATAGTATAATTTTATAGCCATTGGTGATAAAGATTCTATGGCTGTCAGCAATACATGGTACTAAGGATTGTGCTTACTTGTGACTAGAAGCCTTCAAGATGGGTTATTTTGAAGGGCTGGAGAGATGGCTCAGCAGTTAAAGAGCACTGACTTTCCAGAGGACTCAAGTTCAGTTCCCAGCACTTACATGGCATCTCACAACTGTAACTCCAGTTCCAGGGGATCTGACACCTCACACCAATGCACAAAAAGTTAAATAAATTATAAAAAAAAGATTGGTTTTTTGAAAAATTAAATCTTGGGCCAGTAAGGTGACTCAACTCACCACCATTTACCACCTGGGTTCAGTCCCTAGAGCCTATGTGAAGAATGGGGTACCAACTGGAAAGTGGTCCTCTGAGCTTCATATGCATGCCTCCATACACAAGCGTTTTCATCAGTTTTCTGTGTATGTATGTGCAGCACATGGATGAATGACCAATGCCTGAGGAATTCAGAAGAGGATTTTGGGGGCCCTGGAACTGTTAGTGCCCAGGTCCTCAAGCATTCCAGGTACTGTCTTAAACTATAGAGGTTGAACCTTTTGTAAGAAGTATAAACTAGCTGGGCAATGTACCAAACGCCGTTAATCTCAGAGACTGAGGCCAGCCTGGTCTACACAGTGAGTTCCAGGACAGTCAGAGCTACACAGAGACTGTTAACGACAAAGTATAATGTGTTAGCATTATGTCCCGAAAGGAGCATTGTGTATAGGTAACTGGAAAGTGCTGGCTGGGATAGGTGGTATGCCAACCGCTACAGTCAGGTATTGTACTGCCCTGGAAGTACATGGTTGAACACATCTCAGCTGTTTTGGCTTCATGTTAAATAGCAGATAACGTTTTACAGTTTAGACATTGTATCTTTAAAGCTTTTTGTATTTTGTAGAGGGGACCCAGAAGAATAATCCAGGGTCATTTTACTCAAATAGTACTCCTGCTCTCAATCTAGTGAGGGGAGCTTCACATTGTAAAGATTTATTTAATCAGATACATTTATTTAATAAAACATGCGCTGAGGAGGATGTATTTGACATAGTGATACAGCATAGGAGATGCAGTATGACATAGTGGGGATTTTTGTTTCAGGTTTGTTAGGATCATAGGGCCGGCAGAGGGCAGTGTCGAAGCCATGGGAGCCTTCCGAGGATAATATCAGAACCATTAGAGCCAGCAGAGGGCAGCATGTGCTATCCTGGGGATCCATAGTGCTGAGAGTTCCAGAGAACACTGGCATAAAGGTATATTTTATTCAGCTTATACCAGTGTCCATGTAAACAAAAGATAGAACTATCCCAGTGATGCATGCTCTTTGAAGTAGTTCCAAGTTCGAGCCAACATCTATTACCTGGGAATAAGTTTCTGTTTATAATAATCTATACACTTGCACACAGCCAGAATTTCCCAGAACCATGATGTTCCAAAGAACTAAAAATGCACAAAATTATAGACACAGTAAGAGGTCTGTCCCCTCCCTTTGATTCTGAGCTAGCCTACTCTTGCTTTGACCAATTGTGTATTATACAAACAATGCTGTGTGAGTGATATTCATCATCTTTAATAGTCCTGAGGATATGTCTCAGTGATGGAGCACTTACCAATAGCAGCTTCTGGAACTGAGAAGTGTGGCCACCCTGGATAGGGTGAAGGGACAGATGTGAGGGGAAGAACAGTTAATTAGTCCCAACTATTCCAAGGTAGGCCATTTGCATCATTATCCACTGAGACTCTAGACATAAGCAGACTCAGATCGCCCTGTCTTGCTTGTATTCTAGAACCTCAGAATTGAACCATACTAACAAATTGTTTTAAGCAATTAGATTTGGGGCCAACGTGTTAAATAGTTAACAGGAATGTAAGTTTTAAACCAATATGACCAACTAATAGTTTAATTCGTAAGTTAAAAAGTTGGATATACATGTATTATGCTGTTAAGATATATGTATATTCAACTTGTTTATTATTGGAGCTTGAAGCCAGTCAAGGCTACATAGTGAAGCTATCCCAAAATATTTTGTTAATTTTCTTTAGTAATTGTAAAGGTGGTGATCAGGGAGCTGGGAAGATGCCCAGTTGGTAAAATGCATTTACAGAAGATCTGAGTTCAGCACACATTAGAAAAGCCTGGCATGGTGGCATGCACGCAATCTCCGTGTTGGGGAGGTGGAGATAGGTAGATCTCTGGGACTTTCTGGCTAGCCATTTTAGCCTGCTTAGAGAGCTCGAGGCCATGTGAAAGATCCGGTCTCAAAAAAATCAGGTGGGAGGCTCCTCAGGAGTCATAATCAATGTTTACTTACATGGTTTGCTCACATGCACCTGCACACACAGGAGCATGCATACACTCACAAAATGACCCAAAAGCAAGCAAAGAAATGAGCCTGACTTTTTCAAGGTGATTAATATAATGTGTTATGCATTATAAAATGCTTTATTTAATCTGATATATTGCAGTTCATCAATTGACGCAGGCTAAAATAGGAGAAAAGCGGTAGGTTGTCACTATCGTGATTGCCACCAGAGGGCAGCCAGAAAGCTGCATCATTTAAACTGCAAGGAAGAAATCTTACATTTTATACCAACACAAAAATATAAGGCTGATACGCTGAACAAAACCAACAAAAATATGGTCAGTTTAGATCAGAAAGAATCTTCCTCCGAAAGGATTTGTTATGAGGCTCATGTGAAGACCCCACACTGATTTCTGGGAACACAGTACTCACGGGGCTGTTTCTAAGGGAGACAGGCTCTTGGTCTCAGCACTCATGAACTGTTCAGTGACTGTGCCAGGGCAGCTGACTTCCCACATCGAATGCTTTACTACCTCAGCAACAGAGGTCCGGAAGTGGGCTTGGAACTTCTTGCTAATCAGAACGTAGAGGATGGGGTTCAGGCAGCTATTGAGGAAGGCTAAGCCAGTAGAGAGAGGGAATCCACTCTTCAGCACGTGCTGGAGAGAACTGTTGTGGTAAATGCTGAGTTCCCAAATGCTAAACAGGTGATAAGGAGTCCAGCAGATCATGAAGGCAATGACCACAGAGAGGACTGTCCAAAACTGCTTGTTGGACATCGGAATGTTTCGCTTCTTTGCCGTGAAAATGAGATGCAAGTAGCAGACAGTCATTGTCAGCAAAGGGAGAAGGTAGCCAAAAAGAAACTTTACCCAGGTCAGAGCATGGTGTCTCATCAAGGTGAGCTCAGGGTCATGCTCCTGGAAATTATTATAACAAATGATATGTTTATTGACTTCCAGAGTGTCCCGGTAGTAGAGGCTAGGACCTCCAAGCAGAGAAGCCGAAAGCCAGACTAATACCACAACAAGCAGTGAGTTCTTTAGGGTTCGGTGCCGATGAGACAGAGCAGGGTGAATCAAGTGGAAATAGTGGTCCAGGCTGATGACCGTCAGGAAGAAGACGCTAGAAAACATGTTCAGCTGGGCAATGAAGGAGTTGACCTTGCAAAGCCACAGACCAAAGGGCCAGTGGAAACTCAGGGCCACATAGGAGACATACAGGGGCAGAAAGAGGACAAAAATAAGGTCTGCGATGGCCAGGTTGAGGAACCAGAGAGTCGTGACCGTCTTCTTCCATTTGAACCCCATGAACCAAATGACAATGGCATTTCCCGGAATCCCCAAAACAAACGCTAGTACATAGAGCAGCAGCGAGATCCAGTGGATAATTCCCCGGGGCGTCTCCTCCTCTGAATCAAATTCCCGGGAGTAATACTCTAAGGTATAGGAATAGTTGTCAAAATAGTCTTCAAATAAAGCCTCCTCTGAGATGTCCATGATGACCTTGTAGGTGGAGAGTAGGAAAATCTGTAAAAGCAAATTTTAAAGGAAAAAAAAAAAGCTTAAGGAAAAAGTAAGTCTGGTAAACAAAAAACATAAAACACAAAAGTACTTCATTTTATGACTAAGACGTGGTTTATTTTTCGGAAGGGCTTGTGTTTATACCAAAGATGGCCATGTTCCAGTTTCACTGATTCTGCTCTCAAAGCTTTTGAGAGTTCATTTGTGATTCAGTAATTGTTAAAATGGTCCACTCTACAGGTCAAATTCTCTGCCCTTAGTACTTACAGTGCATTACAGTGCATTAAGAGAATCTTGACATTCAGCAAACATTTATTAGGCTCCCGCTATGCATTATTTTACATCAGATGTGGTGGAAAACAGGCTGATACGTACTCAGTACTAAGTTCCAGGTCTGTAATTACACCCTGACTTGTAAAGGTCTGAGAACAACAGCTTTCTGGATCCTTCTATTCCCATGATGCCAGTAAGCACTGAAGATTTTGACCAAATATTTTAGGCCGAGAATTTTACTTTTTAGATAATGTTAGGAATTAAATTAGGGGCCTTGAACATGCCAAGCAGACACTCTACCAGCAAGTTAAGACCCTGACCCTAATGATGTGAATGTATTAATTAGTTACATTGATACAGGCTTTTCAGCTAGAAGATATCTTTATTTCTGTTGGCTTTGGGTGGGTCCTTTTGATGTTGTTTTGTTCTACTTCTTGAGATAGGCTAGCACTCTGTAGGCCTTGTAGATGGTTTGCTTTTAATCTCAGCACTTGGGAAGGAGAGGCAGGCAGATCTCTTTGAGTTCAAAGCCAACCTGGTTTACACAGTAAGTTCCAGGACAGCCAAGGCTACACAGAGAAACTCTCTAAAAAAAAAAAAAAAAAATACCCAAAACAACAACCAAGCTGAAAGTGGGCTGGCAAGATGGCCCAGCAGGTTAAGGTGCTGGCAGTCAAGCCTAGTGACCTGAGTTTGAACCCCAGGACCAACATGGTGGAAGGAGAAAATTATCTTCTAAAACCTATTCTTTGATCCATCAGTGCCCCATGGTACATGCTCTCATACATGGATGGATGAATAGATGGATGGGTAGATAGATGTAATTTAAAGACTGTGATGAAGAAAAAAGTGAGCGATAAGAATAGAGGGAAGGGAACTAACGAGCAGGCTGTATCAGTAGGGGATGAAGAGGTGGCTGGCTCAGTGGTTGAGAGCACTGGCTGCTGTTCCAAAGGATTCCAAGTCCATTCCTAGTACCTATAAGGGGTGGCTTACAACCTTGTCTAACGCCAACCTCTGGGTATCTGCTGCCCTCTTGTGGCATCTAAGGGTACTGCATGCATGTGGTATTCCGAACATATGTGCAAGCAAAACAATACACAAAGTAAATTTTTTAAAAAAAAATTTAAAGATGGACCAGTGGGGCTGGAGCGATATCTCTGGGGTTTAGATCAGTGGCTGTTTTTTTCTGCAAGTCCAGAGATCAATTATGATGGGATCTGATGCATGACAGAAGAAGGCATTTGCTACATGCAAATGTAGCACTCATAAACATAATAATTTGCAAAATGAATCAGTGGGTAAAAATGTTTGGTGCCAAGCCTTAGTTCAATCCCTGGGAAGGAGAGAAGAAAACTGATTTCCAAAAGTTGTCCTCTGACTCCTGAAGGCGTGCCATGTTGTACTCCACCACAGTAAACATATAAATAAAAATATAAATATCAAAAAAAAACTTAATTAGGTTGTGAGCATGACATCAGATTATATAGGCAGAATAATTATTTTTAATTTAAAAATTGTATGGATGGACATTTTGCCTGGTTTGTACCATGTAAGTGTCTGCAGAGGTCAAAGGGCAATAACAGATCCCCTGGGACTAGACTGAAAGTTATCATTGTGGGGTGGGTGGCTAGGAATTGAACCCAAATCTCTGGAAGGGAAGCCAGTGTTCTTAACTGCTCAGCTATATCTGCAGCCCCATTGTTGAAGGATTTTGAGCAAAGTTTTCTGATTTGTATTACAGAAACATTCCTGGTTCTGTGATGGCAAAGTTGACTGGTAGAAACAAGGAAGTGAATTAGAAAATTATTATAACGATCCTGGCTAGAGCTGTAGGCCAACCTGTGATTTCAGTTGTACATGTCGATTAGAGCATGTTAGGAATTATGAGCTTGCTACTGTTTTCATTTCGAAGTTAAGTATGGCATAAATTGATGTTGTTACGATGGTGAATCACGGTTATCATCCTCACTGAATCTGGAATCAGCTAAAAGCCAGTGGCTGGGCACTTGTGAAAGGGGCAGGCTTTCTTTCTTTCTTTTTTCCAGATGGGGTCTCACTATGAATCTCTAGCTGTCCTAGAACTCATTAAGTAGATCAGGCTGGCCTCAAACTCATAAAGTGCTGGGTTTAAAGGCATGTCCCACTCTGTCTGGCTTTATTTTTATTTTATTTTATTTTATTTTATTTTATTTTATTTTATTTTATTTTATTTTATTTTATTTTATTTTATTTTATTTTTGAGACAAGGTCTCTCTGTATAGCCTTGGCTGACCTGAAACTTGCTTTGTAAACCAGGTTGTCCTTGAATTCACAGAGATCCACCTGCCTCTGTCTCCCAAGTGCTGGGATTAAAGGTGTCTGCCACCATCTCACATTTTCTTAATAGATTATATGAAGTGGGAAGACCCACCTACACATGTGAGTGGCACCTTCCAGTGGCAGGCCAGATTGAAGGAGATGGTATGGTGAAGAAGAAACCTTTGCTGTTGCCTGCTTACCTTGGTTCTCCCTGGCAAGTTCATCTGCCCGTTACTGTGAGGCATTGCCATCCTTGGCTGCTATGGACCAGGGAACAAAGGGCTCCAGGAATCCTCCCGGCCTCTGGTTCCAGACTGAGCCTGCTGAGGCATCCAGCCTTGTGGTCTAAGCAACTATTCCTGGCTTCTTGTTCTTCCTAGTAAAGACAGCCATTGTTAGATAGACTGCTGCACTGGGTAAGCCAACCTATTAACCCACTTTAATATATATTGGTTCTGTTTCCCTAAAAAACCCTGACACCCCTGCCCTTCCTCCTTTTAGGCTCTGTTCCCTAGAGAGTTTTGTGCCCACTTTCGTGTATATTTATTTTATCCTAAGACAAGGTCTCACTCTGTAGCCTTGGCTGACTTAGTACTCACAAAGATCCTCCTGTCTCTGCCTCCTAAAATGGCACTGGCTCCTCCTCCTCCAAAGGGCTTGGGTTCAATCCCCAGCACCCACATGGCAGCTCACAACTGTCTGTAACTCCAGTCTCAGAAGATCTGACAGCCTCATACAGATATACATGCAGGCAAAACACCAATGCACATGGAAAAAAAAAAAAAAAAAAAAAAAGCACTGGATGCTCTTCCAGAGATTCTGAGTTCAATTCCAAGCAACCACACCATGACTCACAACCATCTGTAATGAGATCTGGTACCCTCTTTTCACATGGAGGCATACATGCAGGCAGAACACTTGATACATAATAAATAAATAAATCTTAAAAAAAAAAAAATCTTAAGGGGTTGGGGGAAGCTAGCCAGTCAGTGGTGGCACACATCTTTAATCCCAGCACTCAGGAGGCAGAGGCAGAGGATGTCTGTGAGTTTGAGGCCAGCCTGGTGTACAGAGCAGGTTCCAGGATAGCCAGGGCAACACAGAGAAACCCTGTCTCTAAACAAACAACAAAACAAAAGCCTTAAACCAGGCATAGTGGTGCACACCTTTAATCACAACACTCAGAACGCAGGGGCAGGGGATCTCTGTGAGTTCAAAGCCAACCTGGGCAACTTAGCAAGACTCCATGTCTAGGAACAAAAAAAAAAAAAAAAAAACAAACAAACAAAAAAAGTATGTTGTATAGTCCATCATACTGTGTTATATTTATCTACTCAGTTTTGGTGAGTAAAGGAAAAAAGAAGACATGAAAAAAAAAACAACAGAAAATTCCTCCTTAGTCTAAGCAGAGACATACAAGACAAATTCAAACACACACATGCATGCGTGCATTTTTGAGAAGTGGTAGAAGTTATGCTCGAGTCTCAGAGGGGATCTAGGAGTTGGAAGGAGTTATGTTGGGCAGAAAGAAGAAAGGAAGCTGGTTACTAAGTAGATCACAGGTCTTCAAACTTGCATCTAAAGGAAGCGTCATTTATTAAACAGGCAGATCTTAGCATGCAGCAACTTTGCACTGAGGTGTACATTTTCTCAATTTGGAAGAGCATAATAATGTCCGAGTGAGGCTTTTAGACCTGACTGGCCATAGGAAATAGCCACCGTTTGAGTCTAAAGCCATTTGTGCTGCTGGAGGTCAGTAAATAATTCTGACTGCAATAAAGGCTAATAAAGATATTTATAATCATGAAACATTTGAGTGGCCACTAAAATAACTGCCTAGCTGCAGTGTAGACACGGTTAGAGCCACTGGAATCTGTTAGAAATGTGTGGAAAATGCTTGGGACAGAGCCAAGCTGAAGAAACTGTCCTTGACGTCCATGGTCTGGTTTCCTGAGAATGTGAAGGGGCATATTCAGGGATTCAGTTGCTGCAAGGGCCCAAGCTATCACATTCCTGGGTTACATTTATTCGCACACTTAAGCATCTGTCCAGTTCTGGAGTCAACAGGAATTTACAGAATTAAACAAGCTGGCTTCTGATTTACTTGGGATTTAATAGATGGTAAAGCCTGAAACTCTTTTCTGAACAAATAAATTTTACTGTAAAGACTTTTGTCAGAAAGTATTAGTGACAAATAGTCCACAAACCAGATGACCTTGGGGGAGAAGACACCTGGTAAGAATATGTGTCATTAAGCTTTTAAATGGCATTAGACAAAGTGTGGCTACAGAGGGAGACACTGGTTTTAACTGCCACCATCTCGGCGTTCCGGAGGCGAAGGCAGAGGATCAGGACTTCCAGAGTGTGAGGAGAGCCTGGCCTACGTGAGACCTTGTGCTGTCTCAGTGTTCCCTTCTGACAGAATGTGCAGGGAAGGTAGAGAAACAGAACTGAAATTCTGTAACATCGAGGTGGATGCTTTTCCTGACCCACTGAAGAGATATGTGCTCAGCAGAGTCTAAAGCGGGTTTGCACATGATTTTGACAGAGGAAGATTTGATGCTGTTGACTTTTTTCTGTGCAGACTGGAGAAAAGGGAACCCAACAGCACACTGTTTTATCCTGTTAAAACCATGGGCTTTAGGCCATGGTGAGGTATGCCCTTAATCCTAGCATTTAGGAGGCCGGAACAAGTGAATCTTTGTGAGTTAGACGAAGGCCAGTCTGGTCTATGTAGATATCAGCCTAAGTGATATAAGGAGACTCTTAAAAAGAAAGAAAGGAAGAAAGAAAGACAGACAGACAGACAGACAGACAGACAGACAGACAGACAGATAGATAGATAGATGGGCAATTAAAACCATGGGCCTTTGTGTGTGTGGGGGGTGGAGAACATGTGTTTTGCTCATGGACCAAAGAGAAAAAAAAATAAGAAAGAATCTATTATTGGGCTGTGGTGACCCATGCCTTTAATCCCAGCACTTGGGAGATGGAGGCAGGTAGAGGATCTCTGTGAGTTTGAGGCCTGGTCTGCAAAGCTAGTTTCAGGACAGCCAGGGTGTTATACACAGAAAAACAACAGGGGCTGGAGGGATGGCTCAGTGGTTGGAAGCACTGGCTGCTCTTCCAGAGGTCCTGAGTTCAGTTCCCATCAACCCACATGGTGGCTCACAACCATCTGTAATGAGATCTGGTGCCCTCTTCTGGTATGTAGGTATAGATGCAGTCAAAACACTATACATTTCTTAAAAAGAAAAAAAAATCTGTTACAGGCCAGTTAAATAGCTCAGCAAATAAAGGTTATTGTTAACAAACTTAAAGAAAAAAATATTTTTTTAAGAAAAGAAAAACAACCGGGCTGGAGAGATGGCTCAGTGGTTAAGAACACTGACTGATCTTCTAGAGGTTCTGAGTTTAATTCCCAGCACCCATATGGTGGCTCACAACCACCTGTAGTGAGATCTGACGCCCTCTTCTGTTCTGCAGGAATGCATATAGGGAGAACACTGTATATACAATAAATAAATAAATCCATTTATAAATAAGTAAATCTTTTTTTAAAAAAAGTAAAACAACAAAAGAAAGAATCTATTAATATGAGAGAAATTTAATTAAAGCCACAAATCCATAATCCAGGAGTCATACCTAGTCAACTAGTAACAAACTTTTATTGTTGTTAAGATAAGACAGGATTTCACATAATCCTGGCTGGCCTCAAACTCCTGAATTCCTGATCCTTTTCCTCTACTTCCTGAGTCCTGGGATCACAGGCATGAGCTACCAGACTCAGAAAGCAAAACTGTTTTCAGTGGATTTTTTTCTTAGTTGAAGAGAGATTTTGGGAACGTGGGCATGTGTATATGTGCTTGACTGTGCTCGTGTGCCTGCATGTGTATGCTCGGGGTGTGGCGGGAGATGACTTAGGTCATTGCTTAATATTCTCTGCTAATTATCAGACATAAACTATATACCACACCCCAGAACATATTCAAGATGTTTGGCACCAGTAGAATCTTCTGATGCCCTTCGGATGAACAGTCCCTTGGAAGGTGTCAAGGCACAGCAAATTTTGATGAAATACCCTGTGTATTTACCCAGGGAGCAAAGGACGCTTTTTGTTGTTGTTATTACCAGGGCTTAGGATTGCATCTCGGGCCTCTGGCATGCAACAGGAACTTAAACTGTACCGGAAAGTTGTGTACATTATAACCCTGACACTCCAGAGGCAGAGGGGGAGAATTCCAGGCAAGCCTAGAAACATAGCAAGTTCCAGGCCTGGTAGGATTAATACATTGTTAGATCTTGCCAAAGGAAGGAAGAGAGGGAGGGAGGAAGGGAGGGGAAGAAAAAAGTGGAAGCTGGAAGTTGGGTGTTACGCTGACCACCTCTGCTGGCTAGTAGACAGCAGATCAGAATTACCAGACTGTACCTTTCCAACTACCCCTTCCTTTAGTAGAGGAGCATCTTGGTTTCTTTGTAGTCACTATGTCATGTATTGCTTAATGCCACACACATAAGAGAAATGAAAATTTCTTTGGTGCCTTACGAGGAGTGGACTTGTTTTGTTCTGGCTGGAAACATTACAGAACATCAGGGAGTGTCCTGAAGGAGGCCTTTGAATGTTCGTGCTCATGGGTTTGGATTTTATTCCTCTGCCAGTTGTGAGCAAGTAAAACTGTTTTTGGCAAGGAGTGACAGATGAACTCTTTGCTTTTGTCAGAATCATCTGGTAACAGTTTGGGAGATGAGTTAGAAAAAAAATATTTGAATGAAAGTAGAGAGCTAGTTATCACAGGAGAAATCCAACATGGAGGAGGACTTAGCAA
Source organism: Phyllotis vaccarum (assembly GCA_033318265.1). NCBI lineage: Eukaryota > Metazoa > Chordata > Mammalia > Rodentia > Cricetidae > Phyllotis > Phyllotis vaccarum. The sequence continues at coordinate 14,313,783 of JARWLC010000007.1, forward strand.
GAGTCAGAATAGAGAAAGGGAAACCTGCTGTTAACTCAGGAATGGGATAGGACGAGGAAACTTCCATGAGCCGAGTACAACCTTCACGGTAACATTCGTATTAAGCTGGCAATGAACAATCTGTCTTGGACAGAAGTGCTAGCTAATTTAAGATATTTAAGCGTGTTATTCAGCTTTCAGGCCTGTGAGGTTGGAAGAAAGAAGGAAAGAGAGAGAGAAAGGCGGGAAAGAAGGCTTTCTTTTCCCATTAAGGTAATCAACAAGCAAACACAACAAAAATCCTAAATCAAACAGCAATGAAATGATATCTGCTCCTCTGGGTTGAGATCGGTCTGCTCATAAAAGGACTTGCAAACTGATCTTCCTATGCCTTACTTGGACAGTTTGGAAAAGAGAAGCAGCACACATTCAGGGATGTCACCACCTACTTATGGACCAATTGTTTTATTGCCACACCCACAAATTAGTCCCCTCCATGGCACAGTCTTACAGCTTTGTTCAGTGTTGGGCCAGGGAGTATTTTTCAGGCTTAACTTCTTGGCAAGTATTAAAATAATCAGCACACAGGTATACTTTAAACACCAGGCAATACAGTAGGGTCTGGACTGACTACTCACTTTCAAATTCCAGTTCCATTTCTTCTTGCCTGTGAGATGTTGGACAACCTCCTGTCCCTTTGACGCCTGCTTTCTTACCCTTCACATCCTAAAGTTGCTCTGATGGGGCTATAGAGATGGCTGAGGTTAAAGGCATTTACCATATAACCAGAGGAACAGTGTTCCTGTCCCACTCCCAACCTCAGGGAGCTCAAGAATGTCTACGGTTCTACCTCTAAGGAGCCCAACATCCTCTCTGGCCTTTACAGTCAACAATCACCCTCCCACGCATGTGTGTAAAAACACAGAAATAAAGTAACAGAGACTCTTAGAAAAGTTGTGATGATCACAAGAAGAAATCCTCAGAAAAAGTGGTTTAGTACCTGTGTTGAGAGACCACCAGGGAGCTGGATTCTGATGCAAACACACGAAGGTCAGTTTATTCTTCTGGACAGGTTTGAACAGGGCTGAAACCGATGTTCTAATGCAGTGGAGGGAATTCGGTCCCAAGCTCAGGGGCCAGAGGGTTTTCAACGAAAAAATATGTAGGTGGGGTGTTAGATGTCTTGGCATCTTAGGATTGGGTAAAGGGAAATGAAGTAGAGTAATTCTTGGAAACTATTGGTTAAACTTTCTGTGCTAAATCAAGTTTTGAATCTATTGGCTGTCAGGCACGTTCCTGCGATTTTTTTCCTAGATTCTTCTTAGACCTGAGCCCTGCCCTGGGGCATTAGATGTTCTAGAAAAATGGTCTTTCCCTGAGATAAAGTGTTGTAAAGGTAAGTCTATGTCTTCACAGTGGCTAGTTCAGAGCTTGACGCAAAACATGCTCAGTTGCAAATACTGATCCTTGCATGATTGGGACAAAGCAGAGGAAGTACAAAAAGCTATGAAGTGTGGTGGTTTCTTTTGTTGTTGTTCTGTAAACAGGGTCTCACTATATAACTTTGCTTGGCCTAGAACACCTTATATGAAGTAGGCTAGCCTCGACCTCACAGAAAGCCACCAGCCTCTGCCTTCTCAGTGCTGGAATTCAAGGTGTGTACACCCAGCTACAGTGGGAGTTTACTTGATCTAAAACTGTTTTCCATGTTCTATATTTTTCTCTGTACTTTATTTTCTTCATGGGGGCAGGAAGAAGGTGGTGAGGCAAGCCCTGGCTGGCCTGGAGCTTTCGCTGAGGTCCAGATGGGTCTTGAACATGCAGTAATCTTTCTGGTTTCATAGTTTGGAAATACTGACTTGGGCTGAGCAGTTTTGGCATCTGCCTTTAATCTCACCACTAGGGAGGCAGAGGCAGATAAATCTCCAGGTCTGAGGCCAGTTTGGTCTACATAGGAGTTCCAGGACAGCCAAGGGCTACACAGAAAGACCTTGCCTTAAAAAACCAAATTTAATAAAACAAAAAAAGGAAAATGTTGATTTGGTGTGGAGTTCAAATGTGTCATCTTCCTTACATTTGAAATGGAGATTTCTGTGTCTAGCCCCAAAAATGTCGAATTTAGCCTGAAATTTTACAAAGAATGGTAAGAAAATAGAATACTAGATAACATCTCTTTTCTTTTTAAAATGTTTTTGTTGTTTTATTTTGCTTTATGTGTATGAATGAGGTGTACAAGGCCCTGGGTTTTGTCCCAACCAAAAGAAGAACATGGACGAAGGAAAAAGGGAAATAACATATAAAGGAAACATGCTAAACAGAACTAATTTGTTTGATCTGGAGCCTTAAACCATGACTTGAAATCTGCAGATCAAGACAGTCTTCCCAGAAGCTGGGGGCGGGGGCGGAGTGGGGGGCGGCGCAATGGGAGTGTGTCTGTGCGTGCCCCATAGTCCTACTTTATTTCATCACTATTTGGCATGTTTTGATTATCAGTCACGTGCTGTTGGTGATAGCTGCAGCAGTCCAGGGGAAAATGCCAGACTTCGGGTGGAAACTGAATTGGCAGCCCCTATATTCTTATTTTAACTTATATCAAGACTTGCCTGTCTTAAAGAAGGACAAGGCTGTTCTCTTAAGGGAGGGGGAGCTATAGAAAGGGAATCTGCAGAATAGATGAGATGGAAGTCACTTAACAGAACAATACCACTCATCAAGCAGGGCCCTAAACGTGAATTTGAGGACGCCTGTGGAGAGAAAGTATGTTTGGGTAGCAATGGCAATTCTGCTACAGCAGCAAACCCGGGAAGAGCCCAATGGCAGCGATTTGGACGCTTCCTCTTCATCAGACAAGATTACTTATTTGGGGACTTATTTTTGCTTTTTTTCTACTAAAGAAAAGGATGTATAGGGTAAAGCACAAACTGAAGAATCTGTCTGTGGTTCACAATCGTCCTGTGGTGGTGTAGGGACACACCACCATTAACCATCGTAAGCGAACATTAATATAGTCCATGCTAATGAAAAGAGAGCTAGCCCCTAAGATTCCTTTTTTATAGACAGAGTGGGGGGGGGGGCAGGGATTTAGTTCAGTAGGGAAGCACTTGCATTGGATTTGGTCTTCAGCTATGGGAAAGGGGGGGGGAGGACAAGAGGGGATGCTATGTGAGGGATTCTCAACCTGTGGGTCGAGACCCCTTTGAAAATTGAAGGATCTTTTTATAGGGGTTGTACGTCATATATCTCACATATCAGGCACTTACATTATGATTCATAACAGTGACAAAGTATAGTTATGAAGTAGCAACAAAAAATAATCTCATGCTTGGGAGTCACCAGAACACAAAGAACCGTATTAAAGGGCTGTAACACAGGAGGGTTGAGAACCACTGGACTACAGACAGACAGACAGACAGACAGAGCACGGTATACATAATAAATAAATCTTAAAAAAAAAAAACAAAACTGAAGCAGGACTAAAGGAAAAACCCAAGAAAGTGCTGAAATTACGGCTTTATTGGAATAGCTGAAGCAGAAAAGGAAGATTAATGAATTTGACGGTGATTTTCCAAAGCTTAAAGATGAGGAACAGATGTTTTTTTATAAAATGATTCTGGTCTCGAAATAAGAACAAAATTCTTAGTATAGAGTTGGCAAGATGGCTCACTGGGTATAGGTGCTTGCTGCCAATGCTGGCAAGCTGAATTTGATCCATGGTACCCACAAGGTAGAAGGAAATAATTGACTTTGACAAGTTGCCCTCTGACCTCAATGCTCATGCTATGGCATGTGTGAATAGTTTCCCAAATACATGCAATAGCTCTGTCTTTTTCTCTTATACACACATAAATATTTTTTCAAGAGTTTTTATTTTATTATTATTTTTGTTTGCTTTTCAAGACATCGAGCAATTCTCTGGATAGCCCTGGCTGTCCTTCAGTCCTTCAACTCATTCTGAAGACCAGGCTGGCCTTGAACCCAGAGATCCACCTGCTCCACCTCTCAAAGTGCTAGGATTAAAGGCATGAGCCACCACTGACAGGCTTCAAAGGGCTTTTAAAGAATCTTGGGGAATGGTGAGATGGCTCAGTGAGTAATGGTACTGGCCACCATATCTAACAACCTGAGTTCAATCCCCAGGACCCACATGGTCAGAGAGCTAAGTAAGTAAGCTGTAGCATGAGTAGAGTACACACACACATGCACATACACATCTACCTACATAAATCAATAAACAATAATTTCTTTAAATTGGCAAACTAGGATAATTTGGGTTTTTATATAAAAGAAGTCTGTTCAAAATTGAAATTGTTAAAAGCCTCTAACCAATGAACCAAAGGAAGGCAAGTGCATCGCCTGGACTCTCCAAAAGTTAAGACAGCTCAGTGCTACCAAACTGGCACTCTACATGACGCTCATATATGTACTGGAAGGGCTCTGGCTATTTATTTTTTTCAAGGCAAGTAACTGTGATAGGAAATATCAATTATGAGCCTTTCCTCTCTACTTACAGCATAGGAAAGTGAAGACTAGAAAAATTAAAGGATTTACCATAAACATGGAACTGGTAAGTTTCCATGGCCAAAATTGGCATCTAAATTGAAAACTGCCTTTGTCTTAACCTCCAGGCATCTGGGTTTACAAGTGTTTGCCACACACTCTGTTCATTAATTCCTGAGGCTCCAACCTAGGGACTGGTGCATGCCAGGCAGGCACTGCCAACTGAATTATTTCCCTAGCACTCAATTATAAGCTTTTATGATTCTGCTTGTGGCCTTTCTTTCCTAGTTATCTGAGAAGCAAAATGATGGATGAGTGTTGAGAACAGTACATTGGCTCTTATGAGATTGTTTTAGTAAAAGATGAATCACGAGGAGCTAGTAATTCTATTTTACAGAAGTTTCCATAAACAAGCAATCTTCAAAAAGACCCTCTTTCGTGTTATAAATAATGTAAGAACTGCACATCTGTCTATCCTGCAGAAAGCATCTCATATGGTTGTTTGTTTGTAGAGAGGACTGTACTATACAGGCCAGACTGGCCTCCATCTCTTTTCCCAGTTTTGCATCCCCAGTGCTGAGATTATGAACACCACTTCCAGATCCAGGAAGGCTCTGATTTATAATACATTCTTCCTCTTGACTTTTTTTTTTTTTTTGCCTTTGCATAACAGTATTCTTAACATGTTGAACCCATCAGTTGTCAGCCCCTTCTTTCCCCCACCTGTCTCAATACACTCACTGCATTTTTTTAAAACAGATTAAAACATTCTTAATGCCAAAATTTGAATGACAATTTCCTGTTTTTCTGTACTGAATTTTGTAGTTTAATGTTATTATGAAGTTTTAGTCTTGTCTTTTTTAAATAGAAAAGGTTTCTAGAATTTGAAGTTTTACCCAATAATGGTAAAATAGTGTGCATGATTTTAAGGAATGAGAGAAGTGACTTCTGAAAGTTCCCCTCCAAGCTCCACATGAATATCGTAGCATGTAATCACATGGGTGTACATACTAAAAAGTAACAAGTTAAAAAAAATATGAAACCATTGGTTTTTATTCTTTAAGCATAGAAAAATCAGGTTGTCTTTTTTTTTGCCTCTAAAATATATTTTTGTTCAAATATTTCAGGTTGTGAGTGAAGCTGACTCGTGTAATCATTTCACCCTCTGGGATTTCTTCCCGGTTGAAGCGATGCAGTACCACCCGAATGAGTCACGTTTCATAAAATGTAACATCTGTGAAAGAATGTTATAAACATGACAGTGCCCAAAACAGCTGTGGAACTTTGGAAGAAACAGAATCCCCATTTCCAGCTAGTTTCATAGTTCGCAGAAGATGAACACACACTTTTGCATACAGCCCACATACAATTTCCTTTCTCTTTTTTAATCAGGAAAAGGAGGGAGGGCTGGTGAGGTAGCTCAGGTGGGGATGCTTCTCTAGCTTGCACATAGGGGAAAGCTTTAAAAATCTAGCCAGGATCTCAGAAATGCTTGCTGCTTGACGGCTTCACTTCACTCATATCTGGTATCTGCTTGTTTTGGTGTTAGAACCCTGACCTAACTCACTTACAAAAAATCACAGAGGTTTGAGGGCATTCAGCCTGGCAGAATCCCACCCTGTTTCCTTCTCAGCCACATTTAAGCCTCTCCAGCCATCAATATCCAGGCCCCTCCCCCCAAGGCCCTACAACTCACAGAATATTCTGACTGACCTATCTGCTAGACTTTGCCCCCCACCCTACTGAGTAAAAAGCCTAATCTCTGGACTTGAAATCCCACCAATATCCCACCCTGGGAGGCTTCACCCTGAAAAGTTCCACCCATCCCTCCCCAAGAAACTACATAAACCATATATCCTGTTCAGTGACCTCCTGTTTCTCACCAGAGCAGAGGCAGACACCCATCTGTTTTTTTTTTTTTTTTTTTTCCCTTCCAATAAATCTCTCCTATGAGGTTTGTTGTGTGGCGTGACTTTGTGGTAGTCCTTGACTCCTGACTCCCAGGATACTTTCCCATCCAACCTGTAATGCTTAGATTTGGTACAAAACCTAGGATAGGCTCTTCTAGTGCCTGCATTTCCCCATGGGGCTTAAGCTGCACTAGGACCCCATCCCTCATCCATAGTCTACTCAACAGACTCACCTCTGGCTCACCCATCACTCAGCATATCATAATCCACCAATAATAGCAATTAGGTAAATTTCCAGCAGTACCCCTCTGGTACTCTTGGAGGTGGAAGTATCCCCAGCTATAGTCTTGAAGGATATGGTCTTTTTCTTTAGGCCAAATCAGGTTATTGCAATCCTTTCTGCCCTCTTCTCCCATCTTCCCTTCAGAGCAGAGCTGTACCACTTTGCTGGGGAACAGAGCTGTAACACAACACTTCTGTTGGGAAAGCCTTCCCTTCAGAGCTGCCTTTAATCCCACAGCTCCTCTAGTCTCTCATGGCTTCTGTGACCCAATTTTCCACCTCTTTCCTCTGGAGGAGACCCTCCTCCTAGAGTCTGACTTTTGTCCTTGCCTTCTTGCCTCTAAGAAAGTCCTGGTACCAGGAACTAAGTCTCTTCCTCTGGCTTAGCCAGGCTAGGCCCCTGCTCCTGTTGAATGTGGTAACAACCCACTGAATGGCTTGGTCCTTGTTCAGTCCTCCCTCAGTCTTGGGGACTCTTATGATTACAGACTGCAGGGGACTTTCCTTACCCTCTCATTTTCCCTTGGGATATCTCTTAGAAAACCTTTAGCCTTTCCACTTGATGTTTGAACTAAAGGGCCCTAAATTTATTCACTTTTACAATCAAATTTGGCTTGGATCCCTTTAGATAATCAATCCAAAGGGCACCCTAATGGTACCCGAGATCCTCATATTATTTGAGACCTTTATAAATTGTGAGCAATTAGGAAAATGGAAAGAGATTTTCCATTTCCTATTTTTCTTTTCTCTGCTACAAGGCCTGTGTATTTTTTTCTGGTATCTCCCATATATCATAGTGTAAATATTCTGCCTTTTAAGTTACCACAGACTGATCTGTAAGTTTACTTTAAAGTCTGAGCCAGGAGTGAGCCCTAGCAGGAGTAGGAGAAAGCAAAGAAGTAGGCTGGGTGCAATTTGCACATACCCTGCTTACACTCTTTACTGGCCCATGCATTTCTCAGCCCCTCCCACAATGTCCTTTGTCTATTGCCAGGACTGTTAAGTTTCTATCTCTAAGCCTTCTTTGTTCTCATCTTACTAGATTTAGCTTTACAGGGGTTCAGGTGTCTTTTAGGTATGAGTGTCATTAGACTGCTGTTTTATGCTCCTACTTGAATTAAAATTTGGCTCTAGAGTTAGAATATGGCTCTCCCTCCTCTAGACCCAAGTATGTTTGTTTAAATGTTTCTTCTAAAATCTCTGTCCTATATCAGGCAAATCACTTGACATGTGACGGATAAAGAATAAAACAAAATAAAGGGACAGACTATTCCTAACAGGAACAGTTGCTGCTCATCTTACACCCTTTTGGTTTGGTTTAACGCGCTAAAACTTTGCTAAGGTATAAATCTTATCTTAAGATTTGTAAAACTATTATGTTCATTTTCTAAATATATTGAGTATGATTTAAAATCTGTAAAATTTGTAGCCAAGGGGTTAATTTAAAACTCATAACACCAGGGCTGATAGCTAAAATCTAAACAGAAGTAATCTTAAAAAAAAAAAAAAAAAAAATGTGGCTTGCTGTAACCTTAGCTGCTGCCCCCTCATTGGGATGGAGGTAGCCACATGGCTGACAGCCATCTCTGCTAGGATTGGAAGGGATGGATTTTGCCACGTGACCTCAGTCCTATCTTGTTAAAAAAAAACGACCACATGAAAAACCAAGTCAATCAAGGAAAAAACAACTCTTAACTGTGAGGCCCAAGCCAGATGATTCTTCTATTATTTTCGATCACACTAACAACCCTAACTAGGATTAGGTTTACTAACAGCAAACAGAGGTGGTCTTTGTCTCTTCCTCAGGGAAGAACGTTGCTTTAATGTCAGCTGGGCAGATATTGTCTGACCTATCCAGATGGATCTCCAAAAAGGTGAGAAACAGTTCAATGCCTCTGGCTAGTGGCTCATGGACAGTCCAGTGGTAGAATTGGATACTATATTTCTTAACCCCCTTCTCCTTCCGTTCTTAATCCTACTAATTACACCCTGCCTTATAAACTTCTTGTCTGGATTTCTTCAACAACAGAGTCAAAAGAGTTCAAACCAAACTTTTAATCAGTTGCAGTTGTAGGATTTCCAGCCCATAGGTATAGAGCCATAGGCTAAGTGACTTCTGATTATATCCTGTTGGCCAGGATCAAGATTGCCTAAAGGAACTTGACTCATCCAAAAAAAAGTAGTAGAAAGATAACGTCACCCCCTTTCCCAAGATCTGATTGTTTATCAATAATAAACAAAAAGGATGTGTGTGTGTGTGTGTGTGTGTGTGTGTGTGTGTGTGTGTGTGTGTGTGCCCCTCAAGCTCTACAGGACCTCCAACTTCCAGGTTCCAGGTAAAGAATACTCTACCTGATCAGGTTCTATCAACAGATTACCTGACCTAACAGATATCTCCTGGACCCTGCCCTATAATCTCTGGATATGAAATTCTGTGGGGATTATTTTTGAGTACAATTAAAAACAGCTGGAGATGTCAGAGGCATCTACCCAAAGTCAGTCTAGAAGGACCAGAGAGTGGTAACTCACACCTTTAATCACAGCACAGGGAACATCCCAGGGGAGTGGTGACCTACACCCTTAATCCAATCTGAGTTCAGGTGGTCATTTTAGTTTACAGAAGGAGTTCCAGGCTCCCAGGCAGGCAGTGGTGGGGCCATGCCTTAACTGAGTGAAGAGAGTATTTAAGGCAGGCATAGAAAGACAGAGCAGGAAGAAGAATCCCGGAGGAACAAGGCTGAGGAAGCTGGAAGACAGCTGGATGAGATCTGGCTGTGTGGTTTCTTCTCTAATATCTCTGACTTTCCTAGAGATCTGGTCCTGAATTTCATTTATTCATGCAACACTTGGCATCCAAATTTGGGGTACGAATTCCTCCCTTCCCTACCCAAAAAACAGGGCTTGCCAGCCAGAGCAACACATGGCCAGAGGAGTAATTACCGGCTGGCTAAGTTTTCAGTTCTGAGTTAGTCTCCAGTCTTATGCAGACCAGACACACATGATTCCGTTTCACTCTCATCTGGGTAAGTTTTTCAGACAGTGGCCTCTTTCTCCTGGTGGGTTCTTTCTTCTTTTCTTTTCTTTTCTTTTTTCTTTTTTTTTTGGATCTCTTCTGGGCTGCTATCACACTAGGTAGCTGCCTCACATCACAATCAACTGAATCATCAAGAGACAACAAATCAGTGAGCAAATCAATTTCTTTAAAACAGGGAATTTGTTTAAAGCAATGGAGGGTGCTTGGCCCTTCTGTGATCTTTCGCTAGATGATTTGGTATTAAAACCAGTGAAGGAAAACATAAATAAGGTAGATGGGATTATCATAATGATTATCATATGGTTTATTATGAATATTTTTGTTTGATTTCTATTTTATCACTTAAAACGTTGATTAATATCAATCCAAAGAAAAAGGTCTTTAAAAAGCCTGTCAAGAGAGAACAAAGATGTTCAAATTTGAACAGAGGAATATGAAGAACCAATTTCAGCAAGGTCATCTAAAATTAGACAAAAACAGGCAACATTAATTTACCCAATAACCTTTAAAAAAATGAAGAATGATAAAGATGATACAGAAGCTAGCTGGGCTCCAGTACAAATGTTAGAATTACTGAGAGTAAAAGAAGCAATTGTAACATATGGGATGCATTCACCATTTGTAAAACAAATGTTGAACTTTTGGTCATGCTGTAACCAGGTCACCCCTAAAGACTGATTAGATATGGTTAAGCTGTGCTAGAGGCAGAACCACTTATACAGTGGAAATCATGGTGGAGAGAGAAGGCTAAAACAATAAACAGGGCCAGAGGCATAGAAGTCTCCCAAGACCAACTTCTTGGGGAGGGAGATTATGCTGATATTGACAGGCAGTCTTTATACAATGAACATACTCTGAATTTATGTAGCATGGCAGCTTTAAATGCCTGGAACCAGATTGAAGAAATAGAAAAGAAAACAGAATCATTCATGAAAGTAATTCAAAGCCCAAAAGAAACCTTTACAGATTTTTTTGCACAGATTGACTGCAGAAATAAAGAGAATGGTACCCAACTCAGAAGGCAGGTGAATTATAATTGAATCACTGCCTTTTGAAAATGCTATTGCACAATGTAGAAAAATACTTAGACCATTAAAAGCAAGGTAAGCACCTTTGGAGGATTGGATTCGTGAGACAATTAATCTAGAGTCTTATGACGATGATAGCTGGGTAGGAGAGCTTATTTCTAGAGGTATAAGAAAAAATCAAAATGTCAAATGTTATAATTGTGGAAGGCAAGGTCACATAAAAAGAAATTGTAAGCAAGGCATTCCCAGAAAAAGTGCCTTTGTTAGGAATAATCCCAAGAGAACACCCCTCCCTTCTGGAGTATGCAGAAAAGGAAGACATTGGACTAATGAGTACAGATCAATAAGGGACAGACAAGGTAACTTTCTGCCCTTGGGAAATGCCCCAAGGGGGCTTTCAAAAGCCCCCATATCAAATCCAATCCAATTTTACCCTGCCATTGTGGAGGAAACACCTTCCCAGAACAATTAAAAAAAATAAAACCTATTTTAAAAAGACATACTAAATGGAATGATATAAAATCTACAGAAAAAGAAAAAACCAGGAGAAGTTATAAAGTGAATATTTTGGCAAGCTTCTGTCAATGAACAAAGGCCAAAATTAAAAGTACAAATAAATAATGTTATTATTGAAGGCTTATTGGACACAGGCACAGATATATCAATAATTTCACCAGAGTCATGTCATCCAAGTTGGCCCCTTCAGGAGGTAAATGTTCAGTTTTGGGGTAATGGGTCGATATCCCAGGTAAAACAGTACAAGATAGCTTGAGTGTATAGGACCAGAAGGACAGAGAGGAATATTAAAGCCATATGTGCCTGACATTGCTATAAATTTATGGGGAAGAGATTTACTACAACAGTGGAACACACATATTAATATTCCTTCCAAACAGAGAAATAAGCCATAAACTAGCACATGGTTCTAGAAAAAAACATTAGAAGGTATTATGAGAAACAGTCACAGACCATTCAGGTTATAGAGAAATAAGGCAAAACAGCTGCTGATCTTTCAAAAACACCCATGGCACTACTTCTAAAATGGCTAACAGAGAAGCCTATATAGATTCATCAATGGCCTCTAACAAAAGAGAAATTGCAGGTCTTACAGCACTGGTACAGGAGCAGTTAAATGCTTAGCATATAAAAGACTCAACCAGGCCTTGGAATTCTTCTGTATTTGTTATTAAAAAGAAATCTGGAAAGTGGAGAATGGTAACAGACCTAAGGGATAAGGGTGATAAACAAGGTGATTCAGCCAATGGGCTTTCTACAGTCTGGGATTCCTTTGCCTTCTCTGTTACCTAAAGAATGGCCTATTATAGTTATTAATTTAAAAGACTGTTTCTTTACAATACCTTTACAAGAACAAGACAAGAAAAATTTGCCTTTACAGTGTCCACTTAAAATAATTCTCAGCCTGTAAAGAGATACCAGTAGAGGGTCCTCCCTCAAGTGTTGGGAGCCGCTGGCCCCAGCCCCTCAAGATGGCGCCGATATCCGGTGCTGGCCAACCCGCCTGAGTCAGTAATCAAGGCAAGGGCGCATGCCTTTGGTAATCTTCCGAGACTGGTCTCTCCGCCTCTCCCGTGGTGTCATGTGGGATAATGAGCTGCAGCCTATAGAGAGGTGACACGTCCAAGGCGGAGGTCTTTGGTCTATATAAGGATTGGGCTTTTCCTACCTCGTGGTCTCCATTTTCTGTAAGCTGATGCTCTCCCTCAAGACGCATTAAAGCTTTGCTGCAGAAGGATCCTACGTGTGCCCTGCTTTTTCTTGCGGGCGAGAAGTGGGTGCGGGACAACTGGTGCCGAAACCCGGGAACTGAACACCATTTGCACCGTCGGAGAGCCCTCGGAGACGAGGTGGATTCAGAACTGCAGGTAGGTTGCTCGGAGAGATATGTCTGAACTGGACTTTGGTTTGGGACTTTTGCCACCCTGGAAAGGATTTTTTGAGGCCTTGATGCTTGTCTTGGCAGTGCTGTTGATTTTCTTCGTGGTTGCCTTTTGCTTCTACCGGTCCATGGGATTCTCCTAGTCTATCGTAACAGCACTAGACTCCCTGCTTAAGCAGCATGATATTAAGATGGCACAGCGTACCCTAAAGAACTTTGTAGAGATAAAGCCTGTAAAGATCTGATAGCTGAAGGGCGAGATGTGATGGAAGAAGTTCAGGACAGCATGTCAGAAACCGAGCGCCATGTGAGGTTAGGCATGTGCCATAAAGTAACAATACTCAATAAGGAAAAAGGACCCCCCGGTAAAGTAAAGAATAAGGGGGAGTTGGGGAACCAGAAACTAAAGCCTGGTCCCCCCCACCTTGTACCCTGTACGGGAACTTAGAAATTTAAATTTAAAGTTTGGTTCCTTAAGGTATGAGGAAGGACAGGGCCTGGGGCAGTTGGGGCAAGGACGAACCACGCCCATCTCCCACAAGATTCATAAACAGAGACAGGGCCTGGGTTTTTCCTAGGTGCCATTGGGGCAGCACGACCCATACCTTGGAAGACAGAGGTGCTGGTATGGGTTCCTCAATGGCCACTGACCTCTGACAAGCTTAAGGCAGTGATTGAGCTTGTTGCAGAACAGCTTGCTGGAGGACATATTGAGCCCTCCACTTCTCCATGGGATACACCCATTTTTGTGATTAAAAAGAAATTAAAATTATGGGGACTTCAGATTGCAATAGATAAAATTCAGACTTCAGAAGTTGGACAGTTTCTGGGGTCTAATATATTTCCTGACAAAATTGTTCCCCAGAGGATTGAAATTTTCAGAAGAGATTTAAGGACATTAAATGATTTTCAAAAATTACTAGGGGATATTAATTGGCTTAGACCTTTTTTGAAAATTCCCACTGCAGATTTAAAGCCTTTGTTTGATATCTTGGAAGGTGATTCTAATCTCACCTCTCCCCGCAGTTTAACACCGCAAGCTAAAGAAGTGCTTAAGATAGTAGAAAATGCAATAATGAAGGCCCAATTAGCTCGGATCGATTATGATAAGCCATTTTCCCTATGTGTTTTTAAAACAAGAATATTACCTACTGCTGTATTATGGCAGGCAGGCCCCTTATTGTGGATTCATCCCCCGGCCTCACCCCAGAAGATTATTGCCTGGTATCCAGCCGCCGCTGCCCAGTTAGCTCAGAAGGGCTTGAGGGCCTCGGCTGAGTATTTTGGTACTTATCCCACTTTGATGATCTTACCCTATACCACCCATCAGGTTCAGGTCCTGGCTGCTACCAATGATGATTGGGCCATATTAACTGCTATGTTTCCTGGAAAAATTGATAATCATTATCCTAAACATCCTTTGTTACAGTTTGTGGCCTATCACCCTGTGATATATCCACGTGTTACTTCCTCAGTACCTTTAAAAGATGGCTTAATTGTATATACTGATGGCTCAAGAAATGGAAGGGGTGCTTATGTTATAAATTCACAGACATTTTTTAAAGACTTTGGTCAAAGATCACCCCAGATTGTTGAATGTCTAATTGTGTTAGAAGTTTTACAAAGGTTTGATTGTCCGCTTAATATTGTGTCTGATTCCCAGTATGTGGTAAATGCCCTTCAATTACTTGAAACGGCCGGTGTTATTAATCCTTCCAGTACAGTGTCTACCCTGTTTTGCACCATACAAGATTGTTTGCTGCAACACTGTGAGCCTTTTTATATTACCCATATACGGGCACATTCGAGACTCCCGGGCCCTATGAGCAGGAGAAATGATTTGGCTGACCAAACCACACGCCTGGTCGCGGCTGCCCTTGCTGACCCATTGCAAGCTGCAAAAGATTTTCATACAAAATTTCATGTTACAGCAGAGACTTTACGCAAGCGTTTTTCACTTACTAGACAACAAGCTCGTGAAATTGTGACACAATGTCAAAACTGCTGTCAATTCCTCCCTGCCAAAACTGTTGGGTTTAACCCAAGAGGCATTTCACCATTACAAATATGGCAGATGGATGTGACATATGTTCCATCCTTTAGAAAGCTTCAATTTATACATGTTTCTATTAATACATGTTCAGGTATTATTCATGCCACACCACTTACAGGAGAAAAGACCATACATGTTATTCAACATTGCTTAGAGGCATGGAGCGCCTGGGGTAAACCAGCTTACCTCAAGACTGATAATGGGCCAGCTTACATCTCCCAAAAATTTGCCCAATTTTGTGCACAAATGCAAGTAACACATCTTACCGGGTTACCATACAACCCTCAAGGACAAGGCATTATTGAACGTGCACATGGAACCTTAAAATCCTATTTATTAAAACAAAAAGGGGGAATGGGGTTGCCCCCAACACCAAGAGTGTCCATTGCCCTGGCATTGCTTACCATAAATTTCTTAAATATTGATGATAATTATCAAAATGCTGCTGAGCGGCATTGCTCGGAACCACAACGGCCAAAAGAGCTAGTAAAATGGAAAGATATTTTGGAGAATAAATGGAAAGGCCCGGATCCTATTTTAATAAGATCCAGGGGAGCTGTTTGTGTTTTTCCACAGGATGAAGGAAATCCGGTTTGGGTCCCAGAGCGCCTCACCAGGAAGATATTGGAAGAGCAAGAGCCCTCGCCTTCTCCAGTTGATGTGTTGGGTGAGTTTCATTTATTCGTGCAATAAAATTTCACTAGCTTCCACTCTGAGAAGCTTTACTCCGAAAAGTTCCAACCTAATTGCCAAGTAACTGCTTATCTGTTTTTCCCACCCTTCTCGACGTTCAGGATATCTCGCCCCAAGGAGCCATTTTACTACCATGTCGGTCAGTCTCATTTCTAATGAAACGAGCACTTCACGTTTAATACAATATTTTCAATACTAGGGCCCAAACTGGTTGGGTTTCCTCCTCGTCGCATCCTTTAAAGCCCATCTTGTTTTGAGGATCCCATCCCATCTAGTTGTGACGACAGCGCTTCATCCTCGGTATTATCTTGAATTCTTGGTTCTCCCAAACATTCTAACCAACTTTTGCCAAGAGACACATCCCCTGGGTCGCACAGCAGGGGGAGCGCTGAAGCTGAAAATCCTGGACAGGACAAAATTAAAACCCATAAACCAGCCGCTCATCCGGCCTGCTACAGAAGAGCCGGAGAACTTCCGGTTGTCGGGAAATGGCTTCCGGTCGCAACCCTGCGTCGGTTCGAGCAGCTCGGTTTGCCATGCGGCCTTCAGGATAAACCACGAGCAAGTCAGAAACCTCTTCTGATATCACAACGCGGTCCGCAAAGGTAACCCCGTTCGCAGAGATAACCTTTCCGCTCAAACGTAAACGGGAAAAAGGCGGTCATTCTGTCGGAAATTACTGCCCGTTTGAGTAAGTTTTACTGATGATAGGTAGAAAACAAATTTTTAAAGTGTGAAGCATTTTAACGACAGCTTGAAATGTCCTACCTACATGGGCATTTTCTTCCGTCCTGTTTTGAAATATATTAATTTATGAGAAAAATCTAAACAATACTATTTTTACTTTCCCTTGTTGTTCAGACGTAAGCTGGTCTTAAAGAAAGACCCGATCTTTTAGCCCCAGTACTGGGCAGTATTAGTTTTATAGATATTTATTACCATATTTGACTGACCATCTTCTTTCTGTAGTAAAACCAGACAATTTAAGTGTTCCTTGAAATTCATTTTTCTCTCATTAGCTCTGCTAAACAAAAGCAGAGGAGGAAGAAGGTATATTTGTAAGTGAAATGCTAGAATGCTAGAGCAATGGTCTTCAACCTCCTGACGTTGGGAACCTTTAATATAGCTTCTCATATTGTGGTTATTGCAACCATGGAGATTGACAGAGGACTACGTCTCAGTTCCTAAGACCATTAGAAATATATTTCTGATTATCAAAGAGTTAGTAATCCACAGGTTGAAACCACTGTACCAGAGTATTGTGTCTCTCTCAACAAGGAACAATGGTCTTAATTTTTTTTTAATTTAAATTAATTGCATGGTGTGTGTGTGTGTGTGTGTGTGTGTGTGTGTGTGTGTGTTTGCATCTCTGCCTCTGAACATGTATAGAAGTCAGAGGACAACATGAAAACTTTAGGTGGGTTTTACATGAATCAAACTCAGGTTGCCAAACCTGCATGAGAAGTACCATTTCACTAGGCCCAAGATATACACGAGGCCTTTTCATGATCTAAAATTGTCCCAAATTCCTGGTTAAGTGAAAATAAAGGATTGCAAATGTCACTTAGTTCCTCCTTTTAAAGTGTTAAAAGAATTGGGTACCTGGCAAAGCTAGCACCCCTCCTGAGAAGTTTTTATCTGTTCAACCATTCAACTTTTGACTGGCAACAGCTCCCATTTCCAGGGAAAGAGGTAACAAGTCCTCCCCCTACCCCAACACACACACACACACACACACACACACACACACACACACACACACACACACACACTAGCATCAGGATTTATCAGCTTCACTGCAAACCAGTATGGTTCTTCAATCATAAGTGCTTTTAACAAACCAGTTTCCCTAACCCCATGCCAAAGGAGTCAGCTTTCAAGCACCAAGCAAGCCTAATTCCATTCCTAACTACATGGAAGGAAAGAAGTACAAACCTTGCCTAATTGCCACAGTAGCATTTAACATATCGGGTAATACCTAGTGTTTCTTAAGCACTTGTTAAGAATGATACAGTGCTAAGCAACTTCACTGTGCTTTCACAGTTAATTTTCACAATCATGAGATGAACTATTATATCAATAAGGCTAAGGCAGGGTGGGCAGCTTGCAAAAGAAGTATTTCCAGACTGAACTTCTGAGTGTGTTGAATTTTAGAACCTGCCCTCTTTACCCTACCCACATAGCTTGGATGCATCTACTGGGTGGATTGTGAGAGCCTCCTGGGAAAGGATTGATTGCCTTTACCAATCCTTGTCTATCTAGCCACAGACTATAAGAGGCTGATATGTGTTAAGTCAGTGTCTAGTGACTGCAGAGATAAGCAGTTCCTCATCTATTAAAACTGTGACATAAACTATGTGTGGTGGTGCTGAGGCAGGGGGATGACAAGTTTAGATTAGCCTAGTCAACATAGGGAGATTCTGCCTCCAATGAAAGAAACCACAAAAATAAAACAAAACAAGCTAAAATCTCTCAAAACCTCTTGTGCTCAGGACACATTATTGCTATTGTTTGCCTTTTGATGCATTTACGACAAGGACAAATATGGTGTACAATGGCCTCCAACTTCCGAAGTAGCTGAAGATGGTTTTGAACTGATGCCCTCATGCCTCCACCATGTAAACAGTGAGATGATAAGTGTGCACCAACAAGGTCTCTCTAGATGGCCCTGGATGTCCTGGAATTTGTTCAACTTGCCTTGAATTTACACCAATCCTTCTGCCTTAGTCTCTCAAATGCTGGGATTATAGAAGTGAGGTACCATATCAGACTATTGATATACTGTTAAATATACTTAAGTATAACCTATATAGAAATAAAGCAAATGCCTAAAACTGATTATTTTATGTAAATAGAGCATTTAATTATCCTGAAATAATCCATGTTTTTTATTGAGGCCTAGGAAACCTTTATTACATTAGGCCAGACACAGACATTTTTAGAACACTGCTCTTTTATGACACCTTGTAAATGTAAACTATGTCAATTCTTTTTGAGACAAGGTTTCTATAAGTAGATCTGTCTGGCTTGTTACTCATAAGAAAGGTTTACCTGCCCCTGCCTTCCAAGTGCTGGGGTGAAAGGCCTGGGTCACCATTTCTGCCCTATGTCAACTCTTTTTATTTGTTTGAGACAGTCTGGTATGTATTCCAGGATGGCCTGGAACTCAGCATGTACCTAAGGACAACTGGAAACATCTGATCCCTGTCCAGCTTCCTCCTCCCAAGTGCTAAGATTATGTGCCAACATGTCTGATTTATGCAGGGCTAGAGTGCAGATCCAGGGCTTCATAAGCATTCTACCAACCAAGCTACATATCTAATCCCTAGGTTAATTCTTCACTATATAGTTAGGCAGCACACTCCATTACCATTTTATTTTTCCCAGAACAGATGTTCACCCCTATAAATTAGTGAAGAGAAAGTTTTATGTAAAATTAAAGATGTCATGCCTTTATGTACCTTATTCTAGGTTCAATGACCAACTCTGATCTAACGTTCTGTATTATTTTCTATGCCATTAGAGATATCTTGGTCCTAAGGTAAATTCAATCAGTTACAATACGTATTCGATTTGCCTTAGATTTTCTGTCTTTCCCATGGTGTCAGGTTGTAGATTTCTATGAAAAGTCCCTCTCAAGCTGGGCATAGTTGTGTACACCTTTAATCTCAGCACTTGGGAGGCAGAGACTGGTGGAGTTCTGTGAGTTTCAGACTAGCCTGGTCTACATAGTAAGGTCCAGCTCAGCCAGGGCTACATAGAGAGACCCTGCCTTTAAAGAAGAAAGAGCCTTTCTCTGTGATGTCCTCTACTCAGTATTAACTCTCCTAATTCCCAAGCCCTGGCCTATGCCCTGCTGTTTCTCAAGTCATTCTTGTTCTTCTGGAATAGTTAGAGTAGCCATTTTTTGTTAAATTTGTTGTTTATTAGATCTGGTTATTTAATTTATTTAACTTTATTTTATGTGCATTGGTGTGAAGGTGTCAGATCCCCTGAACTGGACTTACAGTAGTTGTGAGACCCCTTGTGGGTGCTGGGAATTGAACCCAGGTCCTCTTAACTGCTGAGCCATCTCTTCAGCCCTTGGTTATATATTTTTAAAGGAGGAATTATATGTAACTATATATAACTTACTAAACTAGGTGAATGATTGACTATGGACAATTAAGTTACTGCTTCATTTTTGCATAAAAAGAATAAAAAAATGTAGTACTCAAGCACTCAAATAACCCTAGAAGTCATTTATGACCATATGAAATTTGTCTTTCTTTTAAGGGTTTGTCTGTGTAGCCTTCCCTGTCCTGGAACTCACTCTGTTGGCCAGGCTGGTCTCAGTCTCACAGATATGCCCGCCTCTTCTGAGATTAAAGGTATGTGCCACCTTTCTATCTGTCATCCTTTTGATTGTATTTACTTCTTTGTGTTATGTGCATATGTATGTGGGCCCATGTGCCGTGGCTCACATGGAGAGTTCAAAGCAGGAGTTCTTTCTCTCCATCATGTGAGATGTAGGGACCAAACTCAGGTCACCAGTGTTAGCCTTAATGCCCTTCTGCTCAATCCCATGGATGGCTCAGCACTGTTTTGTTGCTGTTTGGTTCCTGAGTGAGCATAATGGCTTCTTCAATTCTTATGTGCGAAACTTGATGACATGGGTCATCTTCTCCTTTCATCTGAACTTTGATATGTACAATTGTCTTTGCCTGTGACATAAAGCCTTCAGATTGTGGAGGTTCAGGAATGTGTAGTAGGCCTGGAATGCTTTTCTACTCTACAAAGTTTTCACTTTGAAACGCCACTCAAAGCAAAGTCTGCTTGGAATTTCCTACCCCTGCTTAAGTTGACCTGAATTTATTAAATTCTAAAATATATTTCCTGGCAGTGACACCAAGACAAACAGGTTTTGAGGATTTGAGTAAGATTCTTTATTGAGATTCGTGTCTGAATTGGATTTCTTTGAGGGTACTATTTTGCAAGGCTGTTAAGATTAACACTATGGGGCTGGAGCAGTGGCTCAGCAATTAAAAACCTGTACTGTTCTTGCAGAGGACCTGAATTTGGTTCCCAGCACTCCTGTTGGGTAGCTCACATCACAGTTACCTGTCATTCCAGCTCTAGAGGCTCTGAAGCTCTCTTCTGATCCCCAATGGCACCACATGTAGGTACACACCCTCCCATAATGCACCTAATTAAAAATAAGAGTTAAAGAAGATAGCATTGTGACAGGGTGTAGGGTGCATGCCTAGAATGCCAACACATGGAATGTGGAGGCAGGAGAATCAGAAGTCTGAAGAACTTCAGAGCTTCAACATTCACTACAGAGCTGGTTGGAGGCCAGCTTGAACTGCATGAGAGCTTGGCTTCAAACAGCAAGGAAGGGGGCTGGAGAGCTGGCTCTGCAAATAAGCACTGGCTGCTCTTCTAGAGGACCTAGGTTTGATTCCCAGCACCCACATGGCAGCTCACACAACCATCTGTAATTCTAGTTTGAGAGGATCCATCCCACTCATCTGGCTTCCAGAAGCATTAAGGAAGCATGTGGTACACAATATTACATGCAGGCAAAACACTCAAACACATATAAATAAATGGACAAAAATTAAAGAAAAAACAAGGAAGAAAGGAAGGAAGTAGTACAGGGAGAAATCTAATGTCTTATGTATGTGTATATTTGTAAGCCTGAAAGTTTTTGTACTTGACTAACTCACGATTGGCTGTTTTGTGCCGCTTGGTCAGCACATCAGCCTATATGCTAGCCCAATAAATATATGACATCTTAGAAGAATTTTCTAAAAACTAAAATAAATAAACAAAACATATCCTTATCTTCCCAAGGAGCTGGTCCCTGACCCCTGTGGATATTAAAGTCTGGATGCCCATGTCTGTCTTTTAAACACAGTAGTGCCCACAGGGTCTCAATCCACTCCCCTCTGCCACCAGCAGCCCCAGAGGAAGATCGGCTTAGAGGGAGGGCAGTTAGGAGTGAGTGAGGGTTTCAGCTCAGCCTGCTCATTCAAAAGTGGGCAGCAGGCAAAACAGTCTGCAGGAGAGGCTAACTTGTGAAGCAGAAGTCAGACAGAAAAGGGAGAGGGGGACAAGGCCACAGATGGGGTTGGCCACTAAGAAGCAGAGGTTTGTTTGCAGCAAATGGAGAAACCATTTTGAGAATGAGAAGCTGCTGCTTCTTATGAGAAAGGGACACGTCTGATTGATACCTTACACCCTGAGGGCCTCATCTGAGGGCTGTTTCTCTTCTCATGGAACTAAAAAGATATTTGATCCATGATTGTGGGAGGGTATAGCTACTTTGGAAACATGCTTGATGTGGAGGGAATCTTGTCTTGTATCATTTTTAAAATGTAAAAGCTTTTGTTTTACTTAGTGGTGTGTGTGTGTGTGTGTGTGTGTGTGTGTGTGTGTGTGAGAGAGAGAGAGAGAGAGAGAGAGAGAGAGAGAGAGAGAGAGAGAGAGAGAGAGTTGGTCACTAATGTAACCCAGGCTATCTTCCAAATCACAGAGCTACCTCTGCCTCTTGAGTGCTGTGATTAAAAGTGTGCACCAATATACCTTGCTGAAAGCTTTTATTGTAGAAGCAAAATAATGGTTTTACCTTTTGCTTTTTAGGGGTTTTGATTTTTTTTAAATTTTATTTTATGTATTTACCTACCTATTCATTTAGTATATCTGTGTAGCCATAATTCCATATGTATGTAGGTATAGTTCTTTAATTTCATCATTTGGAACCTTGGAAATCAAACAGAGGTTGTCAGTCTTGATGGGAACCATCTTTATCTACTGAGCCATCTTGTCTGATCCTTTGATTATATTTTATTCTTTTGTACAACTGGAAAATATTGGCATATCAAATTACAGGAGGCTTTGATTATATGGGGAGGGGAGAGTGTTCTCTACCATTCTTTGCTGGGTAAGCAGAGCTGGTGGTAGATTTTATATCCCAGAATACAAAGCTGCAGTGGACTGTTGCTTAGCCTGCCTCACACCCACATTCCCTCAGGGTGTTAGAAACAGTTCACACTGCCTTATACAACCTCATCCTGGTACCAACCTCCCTAGGGCACAGCTCGATACAATCTACTTGATTTACCCAACTGACCCCCAAATCCAGTATAGAGAGTTCAGACACCCCACTCTGGCCACCTCTGTCACAGAGCCTCAGTGGAACTCCTTCTGAGGGCTCTAAGACCCCAACTAAGACTCCCCACAGGAATCCTGCTGCCTGTGCCCCTCAACCTAAAGGTCCCCACCATCCCCAACCCTGTCCTCTCCTTCCCCTCCCACTGTCTGACCCTCTGTTCTGGGCAGCCTCTCCTTCCTCCTGGCTTTAGGGCTCCCATGTTCTCTGGGATTTTTAATTATCACAGGGATTCTGCTGTCCCTGGGCTTCATTCTCTGCCTCCCCCTTTCTCATCTGACCCACACACTTAGACCAAGCTCTCTTCTTTCTCCTCAGAAATAAATTAAACAAAAGACAAACATGACCAGATGTAGGTGGTCACCTTTAGAATTTTGGTCTTAGCTTGTGGGGGAGGAAGCCTTATGCATTTAATAGAAACTGTACCTCATATTTTAAATTCTGTTTTTTTTCTAAGCTAGCAATATGACACAAACACTTCAGATCCTGGGCAGCACAAGCTGAAGCTCTTAGTCAGCCAGGCAATCATGAGGGGAAAAAAAGCGGTACTCTGCGCACACAGTGTTGCTAAGCAACCATGTTCAGTAAGTGAGGTGTATTCAATTTGTTTTCAATTAAGATATTTTCAGTTTACAATGTGTTTATTGAGGTGTAATCCCATCATAAATCAAGGATTATCTGCATAAACAAGTTCCTCCTGTGAAGGACACACAGTCACAGGTTGGACACTTTAGCATTTAGGCCAAGCTACAGCAGTGTCCAGAGAAAGGCACACTGAAACACCCAGGGCCACCTCCCTAGGAGGCCTGCCAGGGCAGAGCTGGGGCCTCTCCCTGAAACAACAGAATCAGAGGAAGATACCCAGCAAGCAGGATGTGACCATGAGGGAGCAGCCCTCCCCCACTCTTGACCTCCTACGTGCCCCACAGCAGGGAAAGGCAGCTCTGCCTTTATATGCTTCCCAGGGCCTCAGCTGCTTGTTGCCTGCCTTGTCCATCCTCAAGAGTCGTTGTTGCCATTATCAAAGTAAATCCTCCCAAAAGATGCAAGGGGAACCCTCCACTGGACCCGAGAGAGGCCCTAGATGTACAAAAGAAACAGAGGCTTTACATCTCATGCCAGGAAAGCCAGTGAACCTATATTTGATTTCCAAGTTTTAATCCAGTCCACAGTGAAGCTGAAGGTTGAGGGTATGCAGGAAATGAATTCTTATAGTAAGGCCACAAGGAGACATTGTCTTCTGTGACCATAGAGCAGGGAGGCATTTTGGGACTAGATAGGATCTTGCTATGTAGCCCTGGCTAGTCTCGGATTCTCACCATCCCCCCCTTTCTTTGTCTCCTAAGTGTCTGGAGTACAGTTTGATCTACTATGCTCATCAAATGGACACTCAGTCCCTCGTTTTCATTTCAGTAGTGGCGATTGAACTCAGGCCTCACGCTCACCAGACATTCTATCTGCAGTTTAGCTTAGGACTGTGAGAATAACCCAAGCAGTCGGCCATAGAAAGAGGGCTGAAGCTGCCCTCTTAGCTCCTGTAGCTCTTTGCTTTCCTGACACTAATTGAGGGCACTTTACAGAGGAAAGCAGCTGGCTGAAAACAGAAACAATAGGAACTCAAAATGGAGGCCGCTGTTGATAACAGAATTTTTTTGTTATTACTTTAAGTATAGCAGATAACTATTCAACGAGAGAGCAAGAAACGTCAACCATCCAGAAAGACAAGCCATTCTAAAATTTTACTCAGACACCAAAATAAAATATAAGGGTGAGACTGAGATGTCACAACCCTCAGAAGAGAGAACTAAGCACACAGCTCTGGGTTTGAACATCAACAGAGCAAAGCAAGATGGGGTGTGTGTGTGTATTTCAGGGTGTATTAGCTCTGCTGCATTCTCCATTTCTTGCTACCAGCTAGGAGCTAGAGACCGAATCTAAGAATTATGGCTTTCAGGTGGATTTAAAATCTAAATCTCAATCAAAACAAAGCCTATACAGTGTGTGTGTGTGGGGGGAGGGTCAGGTGACTTCAAAATCAAATTGGAAAGAATTTATATTTACAAAAGAATGACATTCTTAATGGCAATTTGGAGTCACAGTCCTGCAATTAAAATTGTTTTGAACATTTTTAAATTGTACTTCCATACTGTTTTTTAGAAGAATTACTTTCTCGTTCTTGGCTCCCGCTGTCACAATTTCTGTGCTCTGTCACATCTTACGTTGTGGGCGTCCAATTTTCCTAATAGGCTTATGGTAATGCACTGTGAAGAAACAGAAATCTAGCATGTCTTGTAGATAGCACTAAATTGTAAATTAACAGCTAAGTGACATCTGAAGGTACTAACACTTGATATTGTCCAAAAAACAAAAAAAAAACAAAAAACAAAAACCAAAAACCTTTCTTCAACTTTTACATTGGAAAGTTACTGTTGTTGGGAGAAGAATTACAAGTTCATGGGTAAATCAAGAATGGTACAGATGCAGTAAAGGCAGGTGGAGTTCCAGACCTGCCAGGGCCACACAGTGAGACCCTCCCCTCAAAATAAGTTAATAAATAAGTGAAATTTTTTTTAAGTATTAAATAAAATCATTAAATGTAGCAGGTTAAGAATTGTGGCTGGGTAGTGTGGTGCAAGCAGTAGACTGAGCTACAGGCCAGCCTTGTCTATACATCAAGTTCAAGGACAGCTAGGGCTACAGAGAAAGCTTGTCTGGAAAAAACAGAACAGAAAAACAAAAAGCAAACGCCAAAGAATTTGTGGTGTTTGGTCAGGTGTTGGTGGTCCACACATTTAATGCCAGCACCAGAGAGGCAAAAGTTAGGTAGATAGATGTCTGTTTAGACTGCATGGGACACAGAGAATTCCAGGATAGCCAGAAGTAACTATGGAGAACCTCTCTCTTTACAAGAGAGAGAGAGGAGAGAGAGAGAGAGAGAGAGAGAGAGAGAGAGAGAGGAGAGAGAGAGAGAGAGAGAGAGAGAGAGAGAGAGAGAGAGAGAAAAGAAAGAAAGAAAGAGAGAGAGAGAGAGAGAGAGAGAGAGAGAGAGAGAGAGAGAGAGAGAGAGAGAGAGAGAAAGAAAGAAAGGGAAGTCAGGAAAAGGAGTAGTTGCCATGCAAGACTGTGGGCTTAATTTTGATTTTGATCCCAAAACCCTAGTGGAAGGAGGGAAACCAGCTCCCGTAAACTGCCCCTCTGATTTACATAGTAATACTAATAAGGTAGAATTAGCTGGTTTGTGGTGGCGCATGCCTTTAACCCCAGCACTTGGGAGGCAGAGACAGGCAGATCACATTGAGTTCTAATCCGGCCTGGTCTACAGTGCGTGTTATAGGACCGCCAGAACCCTTACCGAGAGAAACACTGTCTCGAAAAACCAAAATAAAGTCGAATTTAAAAAATTATGTATGCTGGGCAAGTGGCGGTGCAGACCTTTAATTCCAGCACTGGGAAGGCAGAGGCTAGTAGATCTTGGCGAGTTCTAAGACAGCAGGGCTACGTGAAGAAACCCTATCTCCATAAAAGAGGAAAGAAAAAAAAAAAAAGTACGTGTTTGTGCGCATGCGCAAGCATGTATGCCTCTGTAGAAGTCAAAAATTTCTGGTTCATCTTTTTCCCCCCCTGTGTTTCAGGGATCTAACACAGGTAAGGCCTGGTCTTCATTGATTTAATGCAATTTTAACTACAATGTTAGTCTTGTGGAAGGATGGGGGACGAAGTGGGAGAGAGAGAGGTTCTAATTTTGTTAAGTTCAAATTCTATCTCATTTCGTCTCTAGACCCGGAAAACACACGGCCTCCTGAGGGCTCATACTGCACTCTCCAAGCAAGACTAAACCTTTATCGCATTGTCTAGTACAACAAAACAGACTGCTTTCGGTAAGGTGGGGGAGTGGGGAGGCTGGGATCAGACCAACATCTTAATCCAGCTGTTCACTACTTGTGAACTACTTCCTGAATTTTCCTTCTGCCAAGGGGGTTAGCTGGGAGAGTTGCTCTGCCGATGAGCAGCTTTCTAATGGGGTTGAATGTGACCTTTGCCGTGTGCCGCGGTGCCCAAGTGCCGCGAGCCCCGCAGGACAGTATGTGGGGCCCTATGTGCCAGTGAGGCGACAGAAAAGCATTACAAGTAAATAATGAAGTGTACCATACCCTACCATTCCAAGAGAAAAGCCAGGCAAGGGTATACTCTTCTTTGACTTATGAGTTATGTTCTTGGCGAATCCAAGGACCAATTTATTTAAGAGGTAATTGATAATGACATTTCAAAAGTGCAGGGAGAAGCCAGCATGCTAGTAAAATCAACAGAAGCTGTTCAAACCTATTTTGAGATGTTACCTACCCCCCATCAGAATGGCTATTATCAGCACAAGTGTCATAGAGGAAGGGGAGAGAATGGCCCACCCACTTACTCAGGTGGTGGTGATGCAAATTAATGCAGCGATGATGGAAATCAGTTTGAAGATTGCTTAACAAATTTAAACAACCGTATGACCCAGATGCTGTTCTGCTAAGCATATACCCATCATACTCCATACCCATCACAGAGACATTTGATTACCCTGCTTATTGCTGCTTTATTGACTATACCAGAGAACCTGAAGCAACTTGGTTGTCCATCAGCAAATGAATAGATAATGAAATTTTGGTATTTATAAAAATGGATTATTATTCAGCTCTTAAGGAAAATTAAATTACAAAAATTGCAGAAAAGCAGATGGATTTAGGGTATATAATACTACACGAGAATAAAACCATGTTTTCTTCCATATGTGGAATCTAGCAAACATTAACATATGTATTAGTATGTATATAAACAAGTATCCCATGTGGGTAAGCATAGCATGTAGGAAGGAGAACAAGAAAGAGCTAAACACTAGGAGAAGAGGAAGGACCGAGTTCAGATAATAGACCTGGGTCTTGGAAGAGGATGCTGAGATAATTTTATTTATAGTTCTAACTCTATCGTGGAATTTTTGGCTTTAGTCATCTGTAAGTACATAAAATATGTTTCATAATAAAAATGTAAGTCTTTAGTTGGGCAGTGGTGGGCCCAATTCTTTAATCTCACTCAAGAGGCAGAGGCAGGAGAATTTCTGAGTTTCAGGCCAGCCTGGTCTACAAAGCAAGTTTCTAGCTAGCCTGGTGTACACAGAGAAACCCTGAAAAACTGTTAAGTAAATAAATAAATAAACAGATAAATATGGACAAACCCTGTGTGAAACCTCAGAGCTCTGTTCTGAGTGTGTATTCTCATTGTGTAGAACATTATTGAATCATATAGACTGGCTAAATTTAGTGTGAGGTTTTTGTGTTGTGGTTTGGTTCTTTGAAACAGGATTTCTCTATGTTGCCCTGGATGTCTCTGAAACTGACTCTGTGGACCTAGAGGTCCACCCAGTCTCTGCCTTCCAAGTGCTGGATTAGAAGCTTTTGCCATCACTGCCCCGGATGTCATGAGATGTTTTTTATTTATCCAAAAGTTGGATTTTTTTAAAAAATTAAACTCTTTCTCTTCAAAGGGATGAGCAATGGATGAGTGTGATAAACACATTAAGTCAATGCAGCAACATTTTTTTCCTCCTTTTGAGTCCTCAAAACAAACAATCCTGGTTTTTAGTAGTTCTGAGTCCTGCTTGTACTTTCTTTGCAGTGGACGCCTCACAGCAGTGCATGGCATCAAGGGGTTAACAGTTACCACAAAATCCACAATTGAGTTGTCATTAACTACAACAAAGCTGAGAAAATTGTCCCTAAACCCTTAACAAGACCAAAAAGAGGAAGTGTCCTTTACTTGCCAGCTGGCCTAAAAGCGGCCCTGTGAATCAATCTCCTGCAGGTTGACTGCATTCTTGTCAGTGTGAGGAAAGCAAACATCTAGAGAGCTTATCTGTAAATGTTCTGTGAGGGGCCTAGCTGCTGTGGTGTCTGAATGTAACCTTCAACTCCAGACTGAAATGGGCAATGTTTGTCCACTGTTTGTTCTGCCTGCTTCTTTTTCTAGACACCTCATACCTCTTTATTTGACTTTTGAAATGACACCGTGCAAAAGATAGTAAGTTCTGACTGTTTTTCTTTTCCTTTTTTTTAAAGATTTATTTTTATTTTATAAACAAGGCATGGCCATTTTTCTGAATGTATATCTGTGCACTACATGCATTCCGTGCCCTGCAGAGGCTAGAAGGACATATTGGATCTTCTGTTCTCTAGAACCTTGCTACAGATAGTTGTGAGCCCCATGTTCAGGCTAGGAATCAAACACTGGTTCTGTGGAAGAATATCCAGTGCTCTTAACTGCCAGCCCTCTCTCCAGTCCCAGGTGAGAGAGAGAGAGAGAGAGAGAGAGAGAGAGAGAGAGAGAGAGAGAGAGAGAGAGAGAGAGAGAGAGATCGATCCTGTCTAAAAGAAAGATCTGGGAGAAGGTACTGGAATGGAGGGGGCATCTCTGGGAGGAGCTAGAAACCTAGTACAATTAAAAAACAAAACAGAAAAAACCCTCCCTCAGGTATATTCCAGAAAGCAAGCAAGCAAGCAAGCAGTGAAAACAGGGTGTGGATTTGGTCTTTCCCCGACTGTTTCTTGTAGCATTGTCTGATTTCCCCTTGTTTAAATGGGAATCACTGCTGCCTGCTGCCCTGATGCCTGGTGTGAAGCTCCCTCTCCTTTATCTGGAGATGTTTTTTGTTTGTGGGATGAAAGTCAGAAAATGTCAAAGGGGAATTATTCGGTACACAGAACCTATAGGAGAGTTTGGTTTTTTTTTTTGTTTTGTTTTGTTTTTTTAATTACATTTACTTGGTGTGTGTGTGTGTGTTAGTCAGAGGACAATTTGTTTGCAGGAGTCATATCTTTCCTTCCACCATGTGGGGTCTGGGGATGGAACTCAGGTTGTCAGGTGTGGTGACAAATGCCTTTACCCATCAAACAATCTCACTAGACTGAAGACTTTTTTCTTTAAACTGGGTGTCAGTCTGTTCTGTTAGTGAAGAGATGGAAGCCTGTTGGTGTATTTTAAATTTTCTTTTACAGCTGGGGTGAGAGAACTTCATTCACTCTAAAGGAATTTAAAAAGTTGGTTTTGAACCCTCATCACACACTGTCTGTGGCCCTGGTCTGTGGCCCTGGTCAGATGTATTTTTGTGTGAGATAGTCCTCAATTCAAAAGTTCAAGGGATGAGCAGTATGGAGGTTGAAAGTAAGCAAGGTTGGATGTCATTAGCTTCCCTTTGAAGAACTGCCTTGCCTTTTGTATATTGTGTGAGCCTGACTGTATAGTATTTGAAACTGAATGAAACTCTCTCAGCATCTGAGAGACAAGAGGCAGGCGGATCTCTGAGTTCAAGGCCAGCCTGGTCTACACACTAAGTGCCAGGCCAGCCTGGGCTACATAGTGAGACCATATCTCAAAACAAACAAACAAGCAAACAAACAAACAAAAAAAGATTTTTGTATTTTTCGTTTAGAACCAAACCTAGGAAAACTGCAAGATGTCAATTTTATGATGGGAGTTAGGTGCGAGTAGAGGCATTTTGCAGATTCTCTCCCTTTGCCCCAGATCCTGGAGCTCTGTAGGGCCTGGAAGACGTGTTCTGTCTATTTGCCCTCAGGGAGTCCCCTGGTAAGCACGCACGATCTTAGCATATTTCTCCTCAGTCGTGAAGGATTCATGTGATTGTTGAGGGGATAATTGTTAGTGCTGTAGGCTACTCAGTGTGTCTTCCCATGTCTGTGTTCTGTAGTCACACAGAAGCTCAATTTTATCCATAAAAGGCACTCTTGAGGAGAATTTCAAGAAGTTTCAGTCACTTAACATAGTTTTGGTATTGTGATAGAGCAGGAAGCATCCAGTAGCAAATACTGGAAAATTCGACAAGAGAAAAGACACTGATAAGGATTATGCTGTGTGTCAAGCATAATTCAACACAGTATACAGTAAAACTCAGGAATATGTCTCTTATCTTTGTGTCTTAATTACCACTAAAACAAAAGTGTTAAGATACACTTTTTTAGCTTTTAAATTAGTCCAAGACTCAGTGATTTAAATTGCCATGATTTAAAAAAAAAACAAAAACAAAAACAAAAACAAAAACTATCTTTAGTAAGCTCTATAGTTTGTTATATGTTTGAAGATTGCTTCCTGTTTTCTCTCAGCATGCTACCTGAACTGGCCTTACATGATTGTCTTGCATTGGCCTCTCAAGTAAATGGGACTACATACAGTATGTGCCATTATGTCTTGCTTTGAAGACAGTGCCATCCCCACCCCTCAAGTTTAAGAAGACATGATTTGGAGTTCATGAGTTCTGAAAAATATCTGCATCTGGACTTGCTTAAATGTACTAGAGACATTATCCTTTTGAGTAGTAATCATGCAGTGGACATTCTCTGGACTGTCTGGGACATTGGTTAGATTGGTCAATCTGTGAGTGTCTTGGGGATCTGTTAAGAGAGCCTCTTTGGGGCTATTGAGATGGCTTGGCAAGTGGCTAAGGGTCGTTACCTCCAAGCTGATGACCTGAGTTTGAGAACCTGAACCTAGGTGCTGGAAGGACAGGACTGACGTCACAGAGTTGTCTTCTAACCTCCACATGTACATCTCGACACACACACGCCCCAAATAAATAAAGTTTGTAAAGAGAATGAGAGCTGCTTGTGACAGTGGTAGGGCTTGGGATTTGTTCCCAAACACCCCAATTCAGAATCATTCTTTAAAAGACTTCTAGGTCAGGGTTTGTATCTTCTTACTAGAGGAGATGTTTAAGAACTGAGTGAGTTGGAGGAAGCAATGGTAGTAACTTCGACCAGACAGAAGGGTTCAGGACACTTTCACAACCTGTTAGAGCCATGTTAAAGGAACCTCTTGAGGGAGTATGGGACTTGAGGGAGTACTGGATTCAGGGACAACATAGCACCTCTGTCTTATTATTTGGTCATGAGGACCTCACACACCATAAAAATAACATTTTTCCCATTGAAGCTTGAAAGTTTACTTTTAGATAATTAGAACATATTACACTTTTTAAATGTGTGCTTGTAGTAACTGAATTCAGTGATCTTAGGTGGCTGTACCTGCCCCCCCCCCCAAACTGGGGTTAGTAACTAAGCCTCCACCCTTCTACATGATCAAAGATGCCTTCACTCTTTTCTTTGCTTGCCTGCCTGATGTTAAAATGGCATACTTGTTCTAAACACCCAAGTATTCTGATAATAGTTTCAGAAATAGACTTTTGGCAGAATGTAAGTGGTGTTCATGTTAATTTTTGTTAATGCTCAAATCTACTCTTGCTGTTGCCTGCCAAAAAAAAACAAAAGAAAAGAGAAAAGAAAAGAAAGAAAAAGAAAAACAGCCCAGAACTTAAGCACTGGAAAGAGACACAAAGGGACATTTCCTCATGAAGTTGATTGTGAATGAATGAGGGACTCTTCAATTCTTTCCTCTTATCTAGGGTACTAACTACCTCATAAATAGGGACCCTTCTTGGGCCTGCTGTTTCTAGGTAGGCGGGGACAGGGATGAGGTCTGGAGTCTTTATCTGATTGCACAGTGAGGCTGGAAGCTTGCAGAGCTTTCCAAGGAAGGAAATGGATTCACAGGCACAGATTTCATTGGCCCTAGGGGTTTGTCAAGAAGCACAGCTGCCCTGCCTCACAGGGGCATTTTTATCCCACTTACACCAAGAATTCTTAAAGGCCACCTAGGACCAAGCCTTATCTAAATTCTCACTTTTAATTTTTATTATTCCCTAGAGGAACTGAGCCTGGAGGATGGGGTTGGGAGGGTTAGAAGACAGTCTCTACATCTCTTTCTCTAAGATACACAAGGCTTTAATTCCCTGCAGAAACAGGGAGGTGGGGGGGGGCACGTCTATTTTCCCTCTAATTTGAATAAGCCTTCACAATAAGCCAAATGCCAATTCAAATGAGATCTAGATAAAAGGATTTAAATTGATTTTCTTACCTACTGTCTGTCTGACTCACTTGCCTGGGTGTGATAGGTGGTGGTAGGGGGTGTAGTTCGCAAACAAACACTTACCTCTGGAAGGTGCGGGTGCTGGAGCAGTGGGGAGGCCCGGGAGGTTGGAAGGCGGGCTAGCCTCCTTTTCTGGGTTCTGGGCTCAGGATCCTTCAGGTTTAATGAATTGTCTGGGAGAACTGATTGCAGCTGCCTGAGTGGAGGAAGTATTTCCTCCCTTTGTGAGCAAGGGAGGCAAAGCTCTGACTTAACTACCCTGGGAAGGAAAATGTGGTCTGCCTGTGGCTAAATAAATCTGTTGTATCCAGTTAGGTGACAGTATCCTTGGCCTTGATTCAAAGGGTCAGTCTCCTCCCAACTACCTACTGGAATGATGCTACTTTTCTCATTAAACTCATAATTATAAATATGATGTCAGCGTATTTGGATTTTTCCAAAACACCACATTTTAGGCAAGGAAAAGACTCGAATGAAGCACATTTTCGCAGTCCCTGGTTTAGCTGCTTTAGCGGGTTTAACATTTCTCATTGGGAAAATTGGCAGCCTGGGGACACACCACAGCTGTGGGTGCATTTTGTTTACACTGTACGGTTTTTACAATTTGAATTTACTTCCAACACTAAAAAATCAAGACAGCTTAAATAGCCACTTAGAGTATTGATTCCTCATGAAATGAATTAGCTTGTCTGCTTACGCTGGGAGAGGATGCAGTAGGTGGTGGCTAAATTGTGGCTGCTCTCACTTAAGGCAAGATATGGCTTCAGGGTCCGAATGGTTCCCTCCTGTGAGTCTCAGGCAGCAGTCCGCAGTCTCCACCATACCTCCTTTTAGAATTCTCTTCCTGTTCAGTTTCTTCAGTGTTAGAAAATTGAGATGAGATTAACACAAAGAAGCCTGAGAATTTCAGCTTTTGAGGCAAGATGATTGGGAGTTGGAGGCGCACCTCGGTGTATAAAACATTAGAAAGGCATATTCCGTGTTACCCTAGTAAAACCTGAACACACTGAGGATGATAACTCTAAGGAGCTTAACTACAGAACAGTCACGTGCCAGAGAGGTAACTAGGAAGCAGCGCCATACCAAGCACAGTAACTAGACCCCACTTAGCCCTTCTGCTCTCTGTCACGTACCACTTCTTTTATTGCCTAAATTCTACACAATTGATCTGATTACTGTGAGCTCTAATTATATTTATTTATTTATTTTGAGAAAAGGTTTTGCCAGAATAGCCTGTAATGCTCAGGCTGGCTTTGAGTTTGCAGTGGTACTTCGTCAGCCCCTACATGCTATCAAGTGTGTGCTGCTGTCCCCAACTGCCATTGATTTTACTTTACTTATTCTGCATAGGCATGTGTTGTGTGTATGTATGTTTGCATGTAGGGGTCTGTGTGTGTGTGTGTCATGGATGTGGAGGCCCAAGGTTGATTGATGCTGGTGTGTTCCACTTTATATTTAGAGGCAAGGTCTCTAGCTCAATCCAGAGTTTGCCTTTTTGGCTAGTCCTGCTAGCTACTGGTTCCACAATTAGAGTTCTCTGTCTCAGGTACGTGATGAGCACAGAAGGAACCCACACCTACCTGGCTTTTATGTGGATGCTAGGTCCTGCTACTTTCACAGCAGATACTTGATCCATTGAGCTGTCTCCCCAACTCTCATTTATTAATTTTGTTTTTTTGAGACAGGGTCACTCTATGTAATAGCCTCGACTGGCCTGGAGTTCACTCTGTAGACCAGGCTGACCTCTTGTCTACCAACTATTGGGATGAAAGGTGTGCACCACCATGCCCAATCTCCATTTTCTTTTAAAATCAGGTCTCTCCCTGAACCTGGGGCTCACAGACTCAACTGGCTTCAGGCATTATCTCTTTTTCCTGTGCTGTTAGGGAAATGTGAACTGTCTTGAGGTTGATGGAGGTCTTTCTCTCACCTTGGGTGGGTGCTCAGGAGTGCTCAGGAGTCAGAGTGGTTTATTATAGGTTCATAGGGAAGAATAAGAGACAGCAGAGCTCACTGCAGCAGGAGCAGGTCCCTGAGAATGGGAAACTATGCAGCGTAGTCTGAGGCTTTTTAAAGAATTTAAGGCAGTAATGGGTGAGTGAGGTATGGGGAAGGGATGAGCTGGTCTGTCCAGCTGGCCCACCTCTACTTGTCCAGTGCCTCCCCAGTTTCCTTCACAGGCTCACACAGACCTCACATAGTGAAACAAGGGACCAGTTCTCTCCTCTAGCCTCTTGGAAAGACATTTTCAGAGTTGGGATTTTGAGGTCCCTGTTCTGCCTGACCAACCACTTTAAATCTGTTCTCCTTGTCACTGGGATTATAGATCCTTGCTGGGGTATCTGGATGTTTACTGGATGCCAAGGTTCCAAACTGAAGTCCTTGTTTGTGCCTGGGCTGCAAGCCCTGTACCAACTAAGCCACCTCTCTAGGACTGGCTTTTTGTTGCTTTAAAATTAAAATAGTAAGAAGGGCCAGGGGTGCAGAGTCCATTAATTTTTCTTTAGTAATTATAAATTTTGATCCACTCTAAGCCTTTATTTTTTTCATTTCCCTCTCCCTCTCTCTTTCCTTTGTGTTTGTTTTTTTGAGTGTTTTCTCTCAATTTCTAAGTGTGAAAACTAAAGCCTGAATCAAGACATAAAATATGACTAGCAAGAGGCTCAGGGGTTAAGGTGCTTGCTGCCAAACCTGATAGCCAGGTTTGGGATATGGCACCCATATAGTGGAAGAAGAGAACCAGCCCCTGAGAGTAGGCCTCTGATCTCCATACCAGTGCTGAGGCACACCTATATACAATAAATAAATAAGTGTAATTTTTAAAATTAAAAAAAAAAAACAACCAGTGGCCAATTGCCAGCACCGAATTAAAACAAAACAAAATAATGCAGTAATAATAGCAATTCTATGATTTAGTGGTTGCCTAAACTATACCTTTTGCAGATATTTCAGTTTTCTTAAAATCTAGTTATTGATTTCTTGGAAAATATTTGCATAAAATATTATTATGATTCTGTAACTAAGGGATCTATGGGCAAAATCATAAATTAGAAAGAAGGGTGAATTCATTGGTAGAGGAGGCTGCCTATCATGTTCCAGACAGTGGATTCAGTCTGATGCAGAAAGGGAAAAAATTGATACATATGAACTTTTTTTTTTTTTTTTTTTTGAGACAGAGTCTCTGTGTAGCCCCTGCTGTCCTGGAACTTGCATTGTAGACCAGGCTAGCCTTGAACCCAGAGATTCTCCTGCCTCTGCCTCCTGGGTGTTGGGATTAAAAGCGTTTATGACCATTGCCGTGCAACATATAAACATTTTGAAGAGCAGGACAATCAAAAGGTTGAGGCCAGCCTGTGCTGCATCATGAGACACTGTCTCAGAAAAATAAATTAGTCAGGCTGATGGCATACACCTGTTTTTAATGATGCATGCAGCAGCTGGTAGCTGAGCCTCTGTAGGCTGCCAGCCCACCCGAGAGACTACAGGACAAGGAAGGCAAGTCGGCTCCTGTTCCAGAAATTTTCTTGCCTTTCTCAGGCCCTGTGTTTGGATATTCGAGCCCCATGTTGGGCACCATATGTAACAAGTCTTTCTCTGTTCCACCAGCTCCCAAATCATGACATAGAGACTTGGACTTATAATTAGTTAGGAAACTCAACCTTAGCTTAGTCTTGTCCCACCAGCTCTTATAGCGTCAATTAACCCATTGTATCTTGTTTTGCTTCGTGGTTTGTTTACCATACAGCCTATCCTGCCTCCTCAGTGCGCATCTCACTTTTCCTCTGTGCCTAGATCCTCTGCTTCCTTTCTTTCGCCAGAAAAGTCTGCCTATACCTCCTGCCTTGCTATTGGACATTTAGGTCTATATTAAACCAACAGAAGGCACCTTGGCAAAGACATATCTTCACCCTCCCTTTCTCCCCCCTCATCTCCCTTCCTCCCTCTCTCCTTCCCTCTCTTTCTTTTGTGGGTATGAGGTTTAACTTTGTAGCTCAGGCTAGACTGGAATTTACTAGGCATCTGAACCCAGGGCATTCTTCTACTTCAGCCTCCAGAGTGCTGGGACTACAGGTGTCAGCCCTCATGCCCAGCTATCTTAAGGCGTTTTTAAGGTATAATTCAGCAATTCAATAGAAGGAAAGGAGAGAGCACACATCCTGCCAAAGCTTGTTTGCTGAGGTCACAGGACAACTTTCAGGAGTTGGGAGTTGGCTCCCTCTTTCCATGTAGGTTTGGGCGATCAAACCCCCGTCACCAGTCTTGTGCAGTAAGAGCCATCTTGCTGCCCCCCCCCCCTTTGAGACAAGGTCTTATAGCATTGGCTGGCCTAGAGCTCAGTATGTAGACAAGTCTGGCCTCATTTTAGAGATGTCTTGCTTCTGTCTCCCCAGTGCTGGGATTACAGCACCTCCACACCCGGAGCTAATTTGCTCCCGGTGTCCTGGCACACTCCTTTCCTCCAGTGCAACCAGCTTGAAAACATCCAGGGGTGGCAGCACTTTACTGTAGCCCCAGCACATAGGAGGCTGAGGCAGGGCTAGTAAGTTGGAGGCCGTCGTGGGCTACATAAGAAAACCTTCTCTTCAAAAACAAAGAAAAAGAAAAAGAAAAGAAAGAAAGAGAGAGCCAAGTGGTGGTGGCACACACCTTTAATCCTGACACTCAGGAGACAGGCAGGTGGATCTATCACCTCTGTTCTCTATAGGCACCTGCATTCATATCTATACACCCCCCTCATATACATAGTTTAAAAAAAATCCAAAAAAGTTACATGCTTATCATAGAATACTTAGAAGATTTAAAAAAAAAACATAATGATTAAAATCATCCTTAATTCTAATTCCATCATTTAGCAAGCCCAGTCTTGCCATTCCTGTATATTGTTCTTTTTAAAATATCTGAGATAAAGGTGACCATGGAGCACACCTGCCCATTTTACTTACACCATGAATATTTCTCAGTGTCATTACATATTATTCAAAAATGTGCTCTTTGGTGGGACTTGTGCTTTAGTGGAAAAAAAAAAGATAGGCTTTTTAATGTCTACATAATACTATATACTGATGCTCTTCAAGGCATTTTTTTAAAGTGGCAACTTCATTGCCAACCTATAACACAGAAGTTTCTTGTTGTCAAACTGCTTTCTAAGCAATTACTGATTCATCTTCTGCAGAAATAAAGTACTATCAAGCTGGATCCTAAAAGATAAGCACATTTTAAGAATTATTGCAGTAAAATACAAAATCTTAGCACAGGCTACAATTTAGGCAAAATGGAAACAGAATCTGGTATTATCTGTCAACAAACAACTTTAGAAAGCTTTTCCATAAAATTAAATAATGATATGATGTGTTATCCACTGCATTTGCAGCACTGTAATAACAGTAACGAGACATTTAATACAATAAGGCTATATTTTTAAAAATGTGATTTGGTGTTACCCTGCCATTGAGCTATTTAATGCTCTCCATTTAGATTTTATGTGATCCAGAAAGCACAGTGAGAAGAATTTTTGTTGGCTTATCCAGTGCATGGAAATGGAAAGATGGAAACAACTTCTGAATTCTCTAGAGGTTAGTAGCAGAATTGCAAGCTGATACCTTCAGCTGGAGTCCGAGAGGCCCCAATGATGCATGCAAATTTACAGCATTTAAAGTGTAATAAAAAAGAGCAGACGTGATGTTTGATTTTCTTTCCTGTCATTCTATTTATCAGAGAGTTGCAGTGATACTCATCAGGGAAACCCTAATCAAAACCACAATGAGCTATTACCTTGCCTCAGCATGAATGACCCTGTAGAGTATGCCTCTAGTGTACTTAGTAGGAGCGCGCGCGCGCGCACACACACACACACACACACACACACACACAGGCTAGTAGAACACACAAAGAAGGGAAGGAATTCTTATATTTCATTGGTAGGAATGTAAAATTAGAACATCATTGAAAACTATGTGGAAGTCCTTTTAAAAATCAAAAATGGAATTACCATACCATCCAACAGTTCTACACTGGCCACACATCCAAAGGAAAAGAAATACATATTCCAAAGAGACATCTACATTTTTCTGTTGGCAGCACCGTTCCCTAAACAAGAGATGGAAACAACTGATGTTTCCCACCCACTGATAAATGGATAAAGAACTGTGGTACGTGCGCATAACTGATACCCTTCAGCCATAAGAAAAGATGAAACCTTGTCTTTTGTGACAGTACAGATGGAGCCAGAGATGGATATGTTAACTGAGATAAGCCAGACTCAGAAAGTCAAGCCCTGAGTCATCTCAGGCATATGTGGAATCTGAAAATGTAGGTGTTGTAGAAATTGAACATAGAATGTTGCCTATAGGAGTTTAGCAGGGCTTCAAGGAGGAAGGCATGGGAAAGACTAGTCAGTTGGCGCCAAGTTATAGTTAGGTAAGAAGTTTTGGTTGGCTGTTGTCAAAGAATAGGACTATGCAAAATGTTGATTGGTATATAACTTGGAAAAAGCTAGAAGGGAGAATTTTGATTGCTTTTGCCATAAGGAAATGATAAATGCTTGAGGATATAGACATGTTTATAACTCAATTGAAACATTACCCAGTATGTATTTGTATTGAAATGACATACAGTCCCTTATAAGTATATGCATTTTTGTGTCTTAGTTTAAAAGCCTTTTAGAAAGAGAAGATTGCTAATGATTATTCATATAGAGAGGATTTGGGAAAGGGTAAGGTTAATTGTTACAGGCTTTTAGTTTTCTCCTTTCAAATAATAAGTAAACACAATTCAAAATTTTAAGCTTTAAAAGTTAGAAGTTGTATTGTACACCACTATTGGAAATTTACCTGGGGGGGGAGGACATCCTAATTATGGCACTAGTGCATGTAAAGATGACAGATGCAGAGAGTAGGGGACACTTGGCCAGGAATGGAAAAAATAACTCCTCCCTGAGAGAGAAGGCAGAGTCAGATTTCTTGTCATGCTGCCGTGTGATAAAGGGCACAGCCCTGGAGTAGGCGCCAGCCACATTCCAGGAGAGGCCTCTCCTTTCCAGAACAGATGCTCAACTTTCCACTTTGTGATAGTGATCAGAGCCCCAGAGGAAGCCTCCTGGAGGGGCTGCAAAACTGGGCTTTCAGTGACCTGGGCTCTGACCTAGGTTTCTTATTGTGCAATGGTTGAGTGGCTTGAAGCATATTTCTGAAATTCTTCAACTCTGGTTCCAATTTTTGTTGTTACTGTTGAAGGGTTCATGTATCTGGGTGGGTCTGGAGCCCTCCGTGTAACTGAGGATTACTTAAACTTTTGTAGCAAGGATGACAGGCACGAAATCCTCTGCCGGATTTTAGGCATCTTTGTGTTTGTTGGTTTGATTTGCCTGGAGAATGGTAATGGCAGTATTAGCTACGCTATAGTGGTGGCGTGAGGCTTTCTCCATGGATGGCCCAGTCAGAATCCATGCTATAGCAATTACTTCCCAGGTTACCCACTTTGCACCTCATTATTCTTCCTATTGATAAGTTGCTCTTACACCTATTCATCTTGTGACAGAGACTACATTTTCTGCTACAGAAATCTATTTCACCTTCCTTACCATTGAGTCTCACGATTTTATTTAGTGCAGAAATGTACCTCGAGAAGACACCATGTTTCACAGTTTCCACACGAACTCAAAATGGTCTTTACGGCTTAAGAAGAAAACACTAGCTGGGGCTTCTAAAAATGTTGGCTCAGCTTTGGCTCAACTTTATATATATAAAAGATGTATAAGAAAGCTGTAGGCTACAGAATATAAGGACAAGTGAGGTTGTTACATTACTTAAACAAAATACTGAATCCTAAGTAGCCACCTGAAATTCTTTGTCTCGCTCTATAGCATAGGCTGACCTTGAACTCACTGCTGCTCTGCTCAGCTCCCAAGAGCGCCCTGAGATTTATAGGCATATCATCATGCCTAAAGTCTGCCCTGAAATTCTTGAGGCAGTCAAGTGCAGTGCCAGCAACTTTCACCCTGAGGACTCCTTGTCCGTTGAGAGATATAGCTCCTCCGTGCTTAGGTCACTCTTATTTTGAGTTTGTAGTTCTGTGTTGTCAAACCAAAGGGAAACTCGATACACTGCTCTTCTTTAAGTTCCTTGAAAATAGCCAACACTTCATCATTCAAGATGTCATGGCAACAGAGTCTCACTGTGGTGGGGGGTGTTAACTTGGGCTTGTTTTTGAAAGAACCGACAAACAACTTGCCTGAAAATTCTGCCTTATAGAGTTGTAATAAGGCTGGGGTGAGAAAAAAAGCACATGAGTTGGTTTACCTGATCTAGGCCCTGGACATCATGATGACTTAGTTCATAGCCTCTGGTATTACCAGGCAATCCCAAAGGGAAGCAAGGTGGAGAAAATATTGTTTGTTCTTAGACTAAAAGGCAGGGACTAGAAAGCAGGGACAATCACTTTTGTAGTTTACCAAAATGAGGTTCTTTGATGAATCTGTTACTCAGGAGGATGTCAGCCTGAGAGTGATGGAGAAACCTAGGCCTAAAGGAAAGCCAGTGGATGTCACAAAGCTAGACGCTCAAAAGTGGCCTTCTACTTAAGTAGAGTGACAGGTAATAATTTGCAATCTCTTGATTCTATTTCTGCAGCTGAAGGCAATCATATACTTGTGCTCTGTACCCAAGCTCTGAACTACTTTCTGCCCCATCCAGCGCTCGCTCAGGCATGATGTCCAATCAGTAAAGTGCACCCATGCCTGCTGTTCAGAGCTTGGTTTCCCATCTCCTGGGAGGTGTGTGGGGGGAGTACAGGCAGCACATCACAAATGTAGTCATGAACTGAGCAGCTCTGTGGGAAGGTTTTTGAATGGTGGAGATTCTGCAAGGATTTTGCCCTTAACCAAGAAGTGATGGATAATTGAAACTTTTAGATGGACAGAGGACCACAGTGAACCTGGGGTCACTAGGGAACTAAAGAGGATTTTTTAAATTATCATTTTTTTTATCATACTATTTTACTATCATATTATTTTTAGTTGAGTCCTTAAAGAACATTACAAGGGAAGAGATGGTTCTCTGGCAGTGTATACTTGTCTCGTTTGAAGTTCATTCTCTTTTAACTGAGAAGATGACCTTCTGAGCATCACTGGCCCAGTGCTGACAGTGCTGCTGTCACTGTATCTTGATGTATAGCCTCGGTGATCTCATTGATGTGTAAAACACACACAGAAGAGTGATTACTTTTTTCCATAATTCTGCCCTGCTTATCCAATCCTTGCTCTAATTTAACTGGAAGGACATCCAGTACTAGATATATCATGTACTTGTCATATGTTATTGGTGACTATATTCTAAAAGGATAATTTTTGTGTGTGATTGTAAAAAAACAAAACAAACAAAAAAAACCCCCACCATGCTGATTTTATTCCGTTCTGTAAGAGACATAATAACTACAACAGGAGGTTGGAGCCTTTGCAGATGACAAAGGAATAAAGAATATCTCTATGATTGATATATCGGGCTCATGGAGATATATTTTAGAAAAAGCAAGTGAATTCAGAACTGTGTTATGTTGTTTTGTAACTGGGAATTAGGTTGGGAATTCAGCTTTTTTGGTTGATG
The DNA here is from genome assembly GCA_033318265.1 of Phyllotis vaccarum. Lineage (NCBI taxonomy): Eukaryota > Metazoa > Chordata > Mammalia > Rodentia > Cricetidae > Phyllotis > Phyllotis vaccarum. Next base: position 14,355,877 of record JARWLC010000007.1, read on the forward strand.
CTTTTCTAACGTGCCAGGAGCCATGGATTGGACCCCCAGCGCTGGGAACGAAACCACCAAGGGAGTGTAGAGTGTTTAAACAAAACAAAAATCAAACAAAACATGTACAGTTGCTTGCACCCAAGGCCACTAGTTGGTAGATTAAAGCAGTTCCTTAAGTTCAAAGCCAGGCTCGGTTACAGAGTAAGGGCTTGTCTCATCTCAGAACAAGCAAGCACACAACAACAGTAGTGGTGGTGTACCTGTTTAATACTAGAATTCTGGAGACAGAAGCAGGCAAGTTTCCATGAGTTCAAGGCCACTATCAGCTACAAAGTGAGTTCCATGCCAGCTAGGAATAAAAGTGAAATCTTGTCTCCAAACAAAGATGATTCTCTGTATGTGTGTACTTAAAATGAATTTTGAGGGGTGGCTTAGTTGGTAATGTGCTTGCTTCATTGTGACCCTCAAAACCCAGTATTTGGGGGAAGGGGGGAACTGGATATGGTGGTGTGCCCTTATGATCTCAGAGAAGGAAAGTAGAGACAGGGGGATCCCTTAGGCTCCCTGGCCACCAGTCTAGCCTGACTGGTGAGCTTCGGGTCAATAAGAGACTGTGTTTCAAAGGATATGGTTAATATTTCTGAGGGTGACACCCAAGGTTGTCCTCTGACACCTACTGCATACACACACGTGTGCAGGCAACACATATGTACATGAACCATGAATTGGAAGAGCTGGATGTGGTCACCCCTATAGGGAGTTGAAGGATGTCCTGGGAGATAGGAGACCCTGTCTCAAGAAATTCTGTCTGTAGATAACAGAGGGATACAGGCTTTTCTACATGTACCTTGTACATAGCTTTTGTTTTTGCTACTATAGTCGTTTTTCATTTCTAACATAACAGAAGCGAATCAAATGAAAGGAGCCACCTTTAACAGCTGCAAACAAGGGCTGGGGAGATGCCTCAGCAGATGGAAGCATTGGTTATGCCTCCGGAGGTACCGAGTTCAATTCCCAGCAACCATATGATGGCTCACAACCATCCGTAATGAGATCTGGTGTCTTTTTCTTGCCTGCAGGGACACATGTAGGCAGAACACTGTACATAATAAATAAATAAATCTTAAAAAAAAAAAAAACCCTGAAAACAAACTGAAGTTGACAAGCTCAGCATGTGCCATGTTGGTAGCCTTTCTATACGGAGAAAAATACAATTGCTTTAAGAGACTTTAAAATAGAGTATTTTGTCTACATATCCTATGGGACAAAAGAATTGTGAAGAAATTTAAAACTGCAGCCAGTAGTTACTGTTAGCAGAAGAATCAGCATTCTTATTTTGAAACTTATTATAAAATCTCTATTGAAAACTAAAATGAAATCTAAATTCACATCAGTATGAATGTGAATAAAGATATTTATGCCATGTAAGAGCAAAAAGATAACGTATAAAAATCAAGGAAGTTAAGCCAACACATTGTAATCTTAAATTTGAATTAGAAAAACAAAATTAAAGTTTGCCTGAAGATCAGAGGACAGCCAGCTACAGAGTTAGCTATAGAGGTCAGGGAGAGGTGACACACACTAATTTTAGCACTCAGAAGATCTGTCTTGATCTCTGAGAGTTCAAGGCCAGCCTGGACTATGAGATTAATCTAGTCCAAAAGAGAAATAGAGCCAGGCAGTGGTGGCTCACACCTTTAATCCCATCACTAGGAAGGCTAAAACAGGAAGTGATATGGTTGGGCAGAGAAAGGAATAGAAGGCTGGAGGAGACAGGAGTTTGGCCCTGCACTGCTGGGAACCTTCCTTCCCTTTTAGCTGAGGACTCAGAGGTGTTCAGTCTGAGGATTTGTGGAGACAGGATCTACTCCTTTTGCCCTGAGGATTCATTAGTGGTGAGAAGTGACTGTGGCTTGTTTCTCTCTGATCTTTTAGCCTTTACTCCAATATCTAGCTCTGTGTTGTTATTATAAGATCAATTAGAATTTGAGCAACACAGAAGCTATACAAGTCACTGGGCAGCAACAAAGAACCAGTAGTGGTGAGCATCCATAATGCCTGCATCCCTGGGTCGGGTCATACCATCAGGGGTTTATGGTTGTATCCTGATTTTAGGAAGACAATGCAGTAGGACTGATGGGAGATCCAGCTCAGCTTGAGCTGTGTTTGGGTTCCTGGCCAGCTAAGGCTAGATATTATAAGCCTCTGTCTCAAAAATGAACATACAACAAACAAACAGTCAAAAGACCCAAAACATTTACAATGAAACTAAGAAAGAAGGGAAAGAAACCATTCTTTATTCTGAAAGGCCACTCTCAAGTTTTGGAAGAGGGATTCTGGTCAGGAATGAAGATAAGTCATAACTATACACAAAAGTATATTAAAGATCTGAGTTCATGGTGATAGCTAAGGACAAACACAGTGGTCACCGTTTGGAGCTTGTTAGGGCATTGGTCATCTACTGTCATTCAGAAAATAAGGAAAGAATTAAGTAATTATGTTCTTAAAGTTTCTGTATACCCTGTGTCACACGATGGCCAAATAATTGCTTTCCATTAAAAAAATATCTGCTGAATAATCCTAGGAAAAGCAATAAAGTTAAATAGGGAGTATTGCAACCCTGAGGACAAAATGGAGCCCAGTGTGCAGCTTGTTTTGTGGACCATCACAGTCGGGCTGTTACCCACTCACCAACCTTAGTCACATTCTGTGCTTCTTGATGTCATAGATTCAGAAGTGGGCAACATCAATTTGAAAGCATTTTTTCCTAAAATTAGTTGAAGCAAGCCTGATCAAGTGTCTAGCATTTTCCATGTGATGCAGGGGACAGAGGAGATGCTACACTACATTGTGAGAAAGCAATCAGCCATGTCTAAAATGTGGAACATTCCACAGGAAGAATAATTTTCTAACACATCTGTGGTATGAGCGAGAGACCATTAAAAAATAAAAGAGCCAGGTGTGTCAGCGCGTGCCTTTCATCCCAGCGCTCAGGAGGCAGGGGCTGTTCCTGGCCAGCCCAGTCTACAGGGACAGCCACGATTACAGAGAGAAACCATCTCATACAGTATATCCTGATTATAGTTTTCCCTTTCTGAACCCTTTTCCTGCTCTCTTCACGTCCACTCCCTTCCAGATTCACTCCCCCTCTGTCTCTCATTAGGAAAAAAAAAAATGAGCTTCTAGGAGATAACAACCAAACAGGATAAAATATAATAATATAAAGTAAACCCTTTCATATAGAAGTTGGACACAGCAACCCAACAGGAGGAAAAGGATCCCAGGAGCAGGCACAAGACTCAGAGACCTATTTGTTCTCACAGTCAGGCTATAATACATACAAGAGGACCTGGTACAGACAGACCCATGTAGGCCCTGTGCTTGGTGCTTCAGTCTCTGTGAGCTTGGATGCACCCTGCTTAGCCAAAGCGGGTGGAGGACACCAGGAAAACAGTAAGAACTTTTAAAGGCTGGAGAGTAATCCTAATAGTAACTGGAGGGCAGTCCAGGCAGGATATCTTAGTGGGTAAAGATGCTTCCTGCCAAGCCTGACGACCTGGGTTCAGTCCAGAACCCACATCATAGGAGGAGAGAACCAAACCCACAAGCTGCCCTCTGCCCTGTGCTCACTCTGTGGCATGCATGTACCCACACACACCCATACACCCACAAAATGATTCAACAAATCAAAATTTAGAAATAAGTGGAAGGGTTGAGAAATCTTAGCCTGGTGGCTTTTTGTTTTTTCTTCCTGAAAAGCATCCTAGAGAGATGGAAAACTGATACCTTTACTCCACCCCCTTTACAAGAAAATTCATAATTCATTCAAATGCACCATAGTTTCTCTTTTTGTCTGAAGACAGGTATCATTTTTAATACTATCTGCCTCATCCTTCCAGGCCCTGGGATGAGTAAAAATCAGTTGGAGCATGTAGTCAAGGTGTAGTGGCTATGCAGTGAGTGAGGATAAATTACGGATGCTTTCAGCCATTGACATATAGGAATAGTTTGTTACTGCAGCAGAATTTAGCCTGTCTGATTTTTAGGAATCACTTTAATATATGAAGAAAATAGTCGATTCTTAAAGTCGCCTTCCATCAGCAAGATAATAGTGGCATTACCTTTCCTCATGGCCCAGGGTGACTTCCTCTGTGTCCCACAGATTTGTGAGTCAGGAGCAAGGACAAGGATTGCATTCTCCATTTTGGTTTCTGAGGTTTCACTCACATTTTCACAGGAATGAAAGTTAAAAGCAGATCCCTTTTGGCATCATCATGATGCCCACCTCTTCCCTTCCAGTCCCAGTGATTTTCCCTCAGGTAGAAAGCCTGGCCAGCAAGCCCTAAAATCAGCAGGAAACGAGGTACCATGGCTTGCAGCATGAGGCATGTGGATCTTTTAAACACAATGCAGTTGAGGAGAGTGACTGGCTGGTCATGCCTGGGAGCTTCAGTCAGCTCCATAAGATTTAAGAACCTCCTTCTCCATCTTCAGGCAGGATCTGGAACTTTTTTTCCTGGCTGAAACTTGGAGTGTTTGGCTTCCAGGCTTCCCTTAGCAGCTTTCTCTGTTCCCTCAGAGGAGCCCTACTGTGCAGGAATGTAATTAATTTGTCCAGTGCTTAATCTGGCTAATGCTTCTTAGAACCAGCTTTGTCTTATAGCTGCATTCCTGGGGATGGAAAAACAAAGCTTGCCGGCTCCTGCTCAGCTGCCACTGCCACCGAGGTTGTGGTGTATCTCCCTGAAGCAGAAATTAGCTGCCCACCCTTCTAGCAGGTTTTAGTAGAGATCCCTGCTGATGGCCTGAGTTTGGTCCAACCTGGGACTCGAGATTGAGTATGATCTGGAAGGCTGGTGTGTGCCAGGGGTTGGACTTCTCCAAGAGGAGCCTGTAGGGAAGAAATCATCTTTTTCCTCCCTAATTTCACTATTTTTTTTATTATTTTATATACATGTATTTTAGACAGGATCTCATATTACTTAGGCCGGCCTCAAGCTCACTATGTAGCCAGGCATGGTCCTGAACATCTGATCTCCCTGTATCTTTCTGTAGAGATTATAGGAGGAAACCTCATGCCTGGTTTATCCAGTGCAGGGAATTCAGGGTAGGCTTTGTGAATGCTACCCAAGTACTCTACCAATTGAGCTATATCCTCGGTTATTTTATTTATTTATTTGTTGTGATTTCAAGAGAGGGTTTCCCTATGTAGCCCTGGCTGTCCTGAACCTAGCTCTGTAGAACAAGCTGGTCTGAGAGAACAAGCTGGTCTGAGAGATCTGTCTGCTCTGCCCAGAGCTGGGACTAAAGGCCTGCACCACCACTGCCTGGCTCTGTTGGTTTAGCTTTAAAAATATGTTTTCTAGTCTGTTTTAAAATTGACATGCAGAGCAATAACTTTCCTTTTGGCCATTTTATTTTATGTGTGTGAGTGCTCTGCATGCCTCTACATAAGTGCAACATATGCTTGCCTGGCGGTCACAGAGGTCAAAAGAAGCTTTCTGCTGCCCGGGAACTGGAGAATGGCTTGTGAGCCATCTTGTGGGAGGTGGGAACTGAATTCAGATCTTTGCAAAAGCAGCAAATGCAGTTAGCCGTGGAGCCATCTCACCAGCCTCCTTTTGGCATTTTGTAATATTTCCTTTGGATCTGTTTCTTTGCTCTTCCGGTGTCCCTGTCCCCACACTTGTTCTTTCCTGTCCCCATCTTCTCCTTTCTACTTTCATATCACCTTTAAGCTGTTGCCCTCCCTCCCCCGCTCAATTAAGCTTCGTCCTCTCAAGGGGCCCTTCCTAGCTTTCTGACCTTTACCCACATTCACTCCCACATAAATACACATATATAATAATTAGAAGCTGAGATTCTCATATGAAAAAGGATGTGTGGCATTTATCTTTCTGAGCCAGTGTTACCTCACTTAATTAACGTTTTCCAACTCCATACATTTTCCTGTATATTCCATAGTTTCATTTTTCTTTGTGGCTGACTAAAATTGCATTGTGTATATGTACCAGGCTTTTATTATCTGTTTATCTGTTGATAGATGTCAGTGCTGACTCCTCACTGTTGTAAACAGGGCAGGAATATATAAAGATCTGCAAGTATCTATGTGGTGGGAAGGAACCATTTTAAAGCAATTCTTTTGAGTTGTAGCTCACAGGCTGAAGGCCGTGAGAGGTAATTATCAGATGAGAGTGGGCGAGATGCTGGGGACAGGATGATGGTACGTATTACTCAGCTTGCTCTTTCTGTTGGCTCCCTGGCCGCACTGAGAAGAAGGGCCTGCAGCAAATATAAAGTTAAAATGGAGTCTTTCGTCATTAACCTCTGTGAGATAAGAAGAGGGTCCAGAATCATTGATGATGCACCAGTGTCTTGCCACCTCTTGGCTCCTAGATTTTTCAGTGACTGGGATTTGGAGCCCAGGCACTTTTCTAGCATTATTTTGCTGCCATCTTCCAAAGACGTAAGGAACATACATGGCAGATTTGAACAGATATTTAGAGCCTGGAAGTGGTGTCCTATAACCAATATTGCTTAACTTTCCCCCTTTGGGAAGTCTTTCTGTCTGTCTCCACACAAAACAGCCTCCCATTCGTAGGTCACCTGCCACTTTGGTGGCTCGTTAGCAGATACAATGGCCACCCTTGCCTGAGGCCTTCGTGCTTTTGCAGGGCTTGAAGTCCCAGTGCCATTTATCAACCTATGATCACAAATAGGCAGCTGTATATCCTAGCTTCCCGGTTTCCCAGCGGGATATTCTGTAGCAGGTTCTAGCTGCTTGTCAGATGGTCCCCAGCAGGCCTGAGCCACCTCCCCTCCCAGCTGTAATCCCCTCACCTCCCTGTCTCTTACTTCACCCACCCCCTCGCTTTGGTTTCCTGGCAACGCCTTCGCCTCTCGTACTACCTGCTTGCAGGAACTGTTCCCCAGGGGCTGCTTTTCAAACACCTAAACCACGACACCTAATCTCTGCTTTTTCCTATGTTGCAGCTAATTTCAACAGTCCAGTGCTTTCACAGTGCATCAGGCCGCTCACCACACGCTCACCATACGGCTGAGGTCTCATTAGTATTTCTGAAAAACAATGGACTGTTTACTCTGCAGCATGGTTTAGCAAAACAAAGAAGCAGTGTTGAAATTTTATGTTGAAAGTCTGTGCCTTCCTTTCCTGGTCCCCTCCACAAACGCCTTTTTGCCGATGGCAATGGTGAAGAAATTTCCCGCCCTTTAATGTGAATCGTGCCCTTACTGAGCTTTGGGCTCTTGGAATGCAGAGGTGACTGTACCTACTGCCTCTGCTTTTCAGTATGTTTACATGTATCCAGAGGCACATTTTCCCCCTTGATGCTTTGGAGTGGAGGATGGACAAGGTTCTCTCTTACAGAGAAAAAGTCAGAAAGGGTTTCTGCTATACCGTGTGCTGGCTTCCAAGACTTAGGTACTAGGTATAACTGCTGTTAAGCAAATAGACATTTGTTTCAAGGATACATTGGAGGCTCTGACCAGAGTTAATCAACACCATTTGAGAGGAATTGAGGGAAGGTTATATTTCCCACTCCAGGAATGAGAATGAAACTCAGGTCACCTTTTTAGATGACATCTACCTTGATGGTCTTTAGCCTTTAGGCTTATGTGGCCCAATAATATGCATTTTGCTATGTCTATAATAGCTCCCCGCATTCATTACTATATGGCCCTATGGATAACGTTAGTATATCCATAATGAACAAGACAGGAAGGGGCATGCCACCAAAAAACAAACAAACAAACAAACAAACAAACAAAAAACAACAACAACAACAACAAAACCAGAAGCATGCTGGCAGACCATGTGAGGCTGAGGGTCTGTTTCATGGGAAAGGGACTGAGTCTTGAAACTGAGACTGATACAGGAGGAAATGTGTTTCTTGACACTTTAAAAGCTGAGGACTGAGAAATGACTCGGAGAAGCAAAGCCCATTGGAGTAATCATGGGACTTAGTTCTTTGGAAAAACAAAACTTGATAGTTGCTTTATGATTATGTAGACCCCTAGAACGTTAAGGTTTAGCGACATGAAGGATAGTAAGCCTATTAAATATGTTCCCTAACTCCCTGAGACTGAACTGAGGGTCTTGGACATGCAAGCAAGTGCAGAAGCACTGACCTCCACCCCAGGGTTTTACTGAATATGCTCCTAATTTGATTACATCAATTCGCTAAAACGGAGTATGGAATTTTCTTTTCTGTTTGACTGGCTTTTTAGATAAAGCGCTTTACTTTATGGTCTAGCTTAGACTATTTCAAGTTCAATATCAGACTAGGTAGAATTCACTGTCCTGTCTCAGTTCCCCAAGTGTGGGCTTTATAGGTTATACCACTGAACCTGGCTAGAGTGTAAACTTCTGGAGAAAAGGTTTGGGAACTTATCTGATTCTTAGTGGGTTTGTAGATTCCACCCAAGGATTCAAGTTCATTATGTCTTTAAAGAAGTGCAGTGATCCCTCCATAGCTAGCCTAAGGGTCTGGGTGTCCAAACTGGTGTGTTTAGTTTACCAGGTTTGTATTCACTTGGACTGGGTTTAAGTTCTAGGGCTGCTGCTAAAAAGCTTCGGGACCCTGACCCAGGACTCCATTTCGTTAGCTCACGTCTCCTCCCAGACATGTGGCTCTTAGCTCACCTTTTGCTAGGAGGACTTGAAAGAATGTTTGTGGCCTTGGAATTATGTCTTTGACTTCACCGTGATATTTCCATCTATGGAGAATGGATTGACTGGAGCTGGCTTGAGCAGAAAAGCTGTGGTGACTTGGAGGATGAAGAAGCAGATGTAGGCTGAGGGGTCAACAGTGAACTTGAGAGCTCTGCTGTAGGATCAGGACACCGAGGAAGCTTTGGCACGTTCTATTTTCAGGAGGCCATTTGCTGAATTGGGAAGCTGCCACAACAGTTGTTAGCCTTGGTCATCTACCACTGATTCTGTCAGGGAGCCGTCATGAGTAGATGGCCTCCACCACCATCAGCTTCCAAATCATCCACAGCTGTTGCAGCCTGCCTTGCTTCTTGGCTGAAGAACAAGTACCTAAGCACTGCTGGTGCCGCTATATAAAACTCCTGGCACTGCCCTCTTTCTTATTTATTTATTTATTTATTTTTCTTGTTTGCCTTTTGCCTTTTTTTGGAATAGGGTTTTCACACTATAGTTCAGTCTGGCCTGGAATTCACCATGTAGTTTAGACTGGCCTTGAACTCCTGGAGGATGGTGGTCCTTCTGTTTGGCTCCTGCATGTTGGGATTACAAGTATGAGCTACCATGCCTGGTTTCTATGCCCGTTTTTTACTGCTGAGACATAGAAGAAGGGAAAGAGAAAAAAGCAGGGCCTGTGACTCATTATCTGTTTTGAGGAACCATCACATTCAAAGTAACGGGCGCTGTAACCTACCCGTAAGGCTCGAAAATTGTAATCTTTCTTCCTCTCTAATAAAGAGGACATACCAAGAAGGATGGTTATTAACTATCTGCTGTAGGTGTTAGAGTAACTTTGGTCAAAATATCATTACTAATTTTTATTATTTTCGATTACAAAAGTAATGCAGGAGGTCGAGACTGAGAGCTGGCAAGTCCTAACACCCAGAAGGCAGAGACAGGAAGATTATTGCATGTTCAAAAGTTTAAGACCAGTCTGCACTACATAGTGACTACTAGGCTATCCAAGGCTGTATAAACCTCTCACATTCTATTTTTCTTCTTCTTCTTTTTAAAGCAACCCCTACTTTCACAAAAAAGTACCACAAAAGAGAAATCTGTAGAGTAAGAATGAAAGCCAGCAATTTCTAGGTGCTTGTATTTGTTCAGCATTTAGTTTGGACAGGTGTGTGTGTGGGGGTGTGTGTGTGTGTTTGTGTTAGGGTTTTCATTTTTGTGAAGAAAGCATCCTGAGCATAGAGAACCTCAAAGCCCGCCCTCACAGTGATGTGACAGACACACTTCCTCCAACAAAGCCACACCTTCTAATAGTGCAATTCCCTATGAGCCTACAGGGCCCAGTTACATTCAGACTGCTGCTGTGTGTGTAGTATGTGAAAACCAGAACATGTCATAACAACTGTATGTAATCTATAGCGCCTAAAATAATTATTTGGACTTTTACAGAAGTTTCTTATTCATGTTAGATATTTGTTATTTCATTCCAAACAAAGTGTGTGTGTGTGTGTGTGTGTGTGTGTGTGTGTGTGTGTGTGTACTTTTAGGTGCCTGGGGTGGCTAGAGGCCAGAGACATGGGGTGCTTGGAACCAAACTTGGGTTGTCTGGATATAAATGCTCTTAACCACTGAGCCATATGGCTTGCTACACAGTGGGGGGGGCCCAAAGCTTAGCTAATGTAACTAAGCTAAAGACTGTTTGCTCTGTGTAGTAACTTTCCTCTTGGACTCACAAATGGGTTAGGTTAGATTAATACTCTGATAACACCAAAACTATACTGCCTTGGCTTCACAGAAGAAGGAAATCCCTAGGTGACAGAATTCCGAGCAGGGATGAAACAGCTAATTCATTTCATGTTTAGCTCACAACAGATACAGCAAAGACACATGTAAAAGCAATGCCACTTTCATGTGCACTTGAAATGCCTTTCAGAATTACTCTCCTGAGTGCTACTGTCACATGCTTCAATGCAAAAACAAAAATCACTAACAATTGTGTCAATCCATCACTTGGTATAATAACTAAATGAGTTGAGTATAGCCCCTCCATTGCAAATGATTTACATAATCAGACCAAATTAAAAGATGCCGGGTGCCCTTCTTCTCTTAGCTGATTAGAAATACCTCCCAGGATTGTTGTGAAAATTAACTGTGAAAGCACAGTGAAGTTGCTTAGCACTGTATCATTCTTAACAAGCGCTTAGGAAACACTAGGTATTACCCGATGTGTTAAATGCTACTGTGGCAATTAGGCAAGGTTTGTACTTCTTTCCTTCCATGTAGTTAGGAATGGAATTAGGCTTGCTTGGTGCTTGAAAGCTGACTCCTTTGGCATGGGGTTAGGGAAACTGGTTTGTTAAAAGCACTTATGATTGAAGAACCATACTGGTTTGCAGTGAAGCTGATAAATCCTGATGCTAGTGTGTGTGTGTGTGTGTGTGTGTGTGTGTGTGTGTGTGTTGGGGTGGGGGGAGGACATGTTACCTTTTTCCCTGGAAATGGGAGCTGCTGCCAGTCAAAAGTTGAATGTTTGAACAGATGAAAACTTCACAGGAGGGATGCTAGCTTTGCCAGGAGGAGGAACTGAATGCATCAACAAACAGATTTTCGGAGAACTACACACCCCAGTTCCCTCCTCAACCTGCTCTCATCTTCTCGGCTATGCCAAGATGCCCATGGCATTAATGCCTTTTCTCAAAACCCACCCAGTAGTTTTTCATTGGGTACCATTGAGACCTCTTAGGTCAAGTGCTGGGTTAGGCTCAGGGGAATATAAAGGGAAGCATAAGTAGGGTGTGGGAGAGACAGACACTCATCAAATGGGCGTTCAGTATGTGAGTACCAATCTCTTGTGGAGAGTACAGAGCAGGAACCCTCCATTCAGGCCTGGGTGGTACAAATCAGGAAGAAAGACCATGCTGACCTTGAACTCATAGTGATCCACCTGCCTCTGTCTCTAGAGTGCTGGAATTAAAGGCATGTGTCACTACCACTCAGCAATTTTTAATACCAAGAATAAAATCCATCCAGGTGGTGGTGGCCTTTAATCCCAGCACTTGGGAAGCAGAGGCAGACAATCTCTGAGTTTGAATCCAGCCCTGGTCTACAGAGAGAGTTCCAGGACAGAGAAGCCTTGTCTTGAAAAACATAAAAGAAAAAAAATCATTTGCCTTTTGTAGTGATATGTTGCTTATAATCTAAGAAATAAAGCTTGCCTGAAGATCAGAGGACAGAGCCAGCTACAGAGTTAGCCATGGATGTCGGGCAGTGGTAACACACATCTTTAATTTTAGCACTCAGGAGGCAGAATCTCTCTGCATCTCTGTGAATTCAAAGTCAGCCTGGACTATAGGAGATTAATCCTGTCTAAAAGAGAAACAGAGCCAGGCAGTAGTGGCTCACATCTTTAATTCCAGCACTAGGAAGGTTGGGACAGGAAATGATAAGGCTGGGCAGAGGAAATAATAAATTTGGAGGAGACGGGAGTTTGACCTGCACTTTCTGCACTTCCCTTTCCTTTCCTTTCAGCTGAGGACTCAGAGGATTCCTGGAGAAACGATCTACCCTTTTGGCCTGAGGATTCAGTAATAATAAGTTTCACTAGCTGCTGATTCCTGTGTCTCTCCGAGTTTTCAGCTTTACCCCAATATCTGGCTTCGGAGTTTTTATTAGAGGACCAAGTAGGTAGGATTCGTGCAACGGCCTTTGAAGTGATTTTTCGTTACCCCTAACATGGGCGCGCGCGCGCGCGCACACACACACACACACACACGCGTGCACACACACACACACACACACACACACACACACACACCCAGGTGCCTGATTAATTGTAATTCCTTATATTCACTAACCAAGAAGTTTGGACAGTGTTAGGATACATTAAAGGTAACCCAAGTCTAAATTCTTTATGCCTTGTCTAGGAAGTTCGTTTTCCTTTCCAAATATCATTTTCTATCTAACTATCAAAGAAATGAACTTTGCACTAATTTAAAACTGCTTGCCTTTGCGGGGGAGGGAAGAATGCAATATATCAAACACTATACACAACTGTTTCAGATTTTTTCCAAGTTATATTTTCTAGTATCTAGGAAGAAAAGAAAAATTGTAGAGAATATGTACCATTTCAGCTTTTTATTAAACCCTAAAATGTTCACTGGAGACTGTGGGATGCAGTTCGCCGATAGCCTGATTTCGAAGCACATGCAAAGCTTTGATTCAGTCCCCAGCATAATTCTGGCAGGGCAGGAGGAGGTGAAACTCAGGCTCTTCCTCAGTTGCATGGTGACTGGAAGGCCAGTTTGAGGTATATAGACTCTGTCATCTCCCCTCTTTCTTCTTTTGAAATTATTATACAATACATAATTTCTTTAAACTTAAAAGCTTTATTTTAAAAAAGACTGAAGACTATTCTCTGGGTATCCTAAGTGAAATATTCTCACCCCGATTGTTTGCCTGTCAGCAGTTTCTTTCAAAATGACCAGTTCTTGCTTTTCATTTTTTTTCAAGCAATCAGTACATAATATATTCAGCGAACTTAAGAGATTGCCAAAACAGAATCTCTCTCTTGTAGCAGATAATTGACCAGTTCTGAAGGCAGGATTTCAGAGGATGGGTGAGAAGCTCGGCTATGTTGTACTTGTATTCATCGATGAAATGCACTCCTGTATGCAATCATGTGGTGCCTAACAGACCCCTTTGCCAGAACATTTTCCCATGGTTGAATTTCCTACTTTGGTGAGAAAGAAGGTCACAGTGTCACTTTCTTGTGACATTGAGACAACCTTACCATGTTTACCGCACTATATTTCAGAGGATGGATATTTTCTTTTAGGATTCAAAGTCAATTCTAAATGTTATCAATAATAACCACAGTGGGTTGGGGCGGTTGCTTAGTGGATTTTATAACTAACATATGGAACTTCCTGAGCTCAATACCCGCAAAAAAACCGACCAGACCACAGATTGGTTGGGATATGGCTCAGTGGTAGGGCTCTTATACACACCCCAGTACAGGAGACAGACAAAAAAAAGCACGTGGACAAATTAGTCACAGGTAATTTGATCAGAGTCATTGATCATTAAATTACCCGGAATTGGACATTTTAACAAGTCATGTGCTAGTCAACTGAATTATTCCATAGTACACATTAATGAAAGAACTGATCATGGCCATAAGAATAATGTCAAATCTTCTCTGGTCTTGCTGACAGCCAGGGCTGTATGTACTCTGTATGATTTTTACAACGAATACAGAGTGGTATATTCATATGTTTTATCTCCAGATCACAAAGCGAGCAAAAATACTGATAACCACTGTATTTCATTTGATGTCTATGTCGATTTTATGGAGGGAAAGAGCATAGTTATATCTACAAATTAGAACGCAGAAAATACAAGGACACTGCAATAGAAGAAATTAAGAAATTGGAGGGAAGTGGAAGTAGATTAAAAACTATAGTGATAGATTGATCCCTTTGTCAGACCCTGTGAGTATGATGTGAACTAGGCTAGTCTCTGCAGTCTGTTCAGAGAAAGCCCCGTGGCTGAGGGGGCAGTTTCTGTAAAAGGGTTTAATTCAAGAGTCAGGCAGGCAGGGGAGGGGAGCCTCAGGACTAAACCCGCCTCCTGGAGATAGGGTCTAATCGGTGGTCTGAGGTGTGGGGACAGGCGATTGGAGGGAAGGAAAGCTGAAGTAATTGGCGGTCCGTGCCTGCGGTGGTCTGTGTGTGCGTAGGCAAACTTCAGGGCTCTTCATAGGTCGCCTGTTCAGAAAATGGCTGCATTAGCATGACCTGAGGGTGGGTTTTGGGTCCTCTGACGTCAAAAGGACGCTCTGCCCATTAGACATTTTCTGCTGCTCCTGGGTAAGGGGAGGGGGCGTGCTGTTTCAACCGGTTTGAGCCAGACAAGGCTTCTTCTTCAAAATTCCAAAAAAAAAAAAAAAAAAAAAAAAGCTTAAAACAATCGTTGCCAAGGTGACCAAGCATCAGAGGCCTTTTTTCCCCCCTCTCTCTCTCTGTAAGGCTAGCAGGGGTCCATTCAGGTTTTCGCTGCTGAATTTCAAAAGAAAGGACGTGCTCTTTGATTTTTAAATTTCAATTTGGAAAAGAGAATGGCTAGCCTCTACGAGAGAAAACATTGCTAATTTCATTATAGGGATTTAGTTTCTATAGGAAAAATCACTTTTCTTTCTTATATTCAGAATATTCTGTTTCACTTCTAGCATCAGATTAGCGATTTTTTTCCTCCTACAACTAAGAGTTTTCCAGTTCTCTCCAGACATTGGTGGTAGTACAGAAATTAACTGAATTCTCGCCCTGCCGACCTGGGAAGTACAGATCTTTATAGGTTCTGGGCTTAGTTCACCAAGACTGCAACATTCCCAACCCCCCTCTTCAGACGCCAGCCACAGTGGTTACCTGTGCATGTGACCGGGTTATAAATCAGAGGTTTCCATGACTACCCCTCAGGTTCTATGGTTTACTAAAATAGCTTGGAGTAATCAGAAAACAGTTTACTTACAAGATTATAGGTTTATTACAGAGGATGGAAGTTAGAAATAGGCTGGAGAAGCAGCTCCCCGAGAATAGTGGAAGCTCGCCCAGCCACTTTCCACCTGTTTCCCAGCCTTGAAGTTCTGGGGTCTGTATGTATGCATGTCCACTAACTTTATAAACCCTTGCCTTGCCGTCAGTAATTCAGTCACCCTCCAGCCCCTCACGCTCCCCCCTGCCGTGGGGGGATTGGTGTCTAGAGATTGTGGACGGGATTCGTCCTTAGTGCAGTGTTTTCTTCTATGCAGAGAGCGAAGGTTGAGCCTCGAGGCATGAGAGCGGCTCGGTTCGAGAGGCCGGCGGTGGGTTTGGCGTCGGGAAGCCCGGGTGCTGGGCATGAGTGCTGGGGGCGGCGGCGGCCGTGGGGTGCGCGACGTGGCCGGGGCGGGAGTGGGTCCGCTGGAGACCGGATCGGGGTCGGACCTGGTGTCCCAGGCCGAGCTGACCACGCTCAGGGTGCAGATCAGCTGGCTTTCGTTAGCTTTCTGAGTCCGACGCCCGAGCCGGGAATCGTGAAGTCAGAAGCCGTGAGCCCAGCTGCCTCAGACCCGTCGGACTTCACCAAAGCACAGCCCTCGCCCTGGGGTCTCTCTATACAGCAACACGCACTTTCAAAGCGATTATGTACTGGAAATGGGTTGGTGAAGGCAGAATCCCCATTCTCCAGGTGCTAATGGAAGAACCAAATAACTCATTAGCCAACTTGACACGTCTCTTTAATGCTGGCTCGTCAATTCTGTCGTAGGGAGATGATAATTCAGGGCCTCTAATTGCCGTCTAAGCACATTGTCAGGAAGGAAAACCCGAGGCAGGGGATGTGAAGTTCAGTGCTGGTGTTGCGCAGTAAGTGAATTCTGTTATGAGAGAAAACGGGAAATTTTGAACACTGTGTTCAGTCCCATTTTTGAAGTTAGTATGTTAGAGTAGATCTGCTTTTCCTTCAGTTCTGGAACATTCAACCCAGAGCATAGATCACCTTTTTTGTACCTGAGCTGCAGCCCCAACCACCATGAAATTCGATTCTCTGAAGAATAATTGATAGCCTTTCTGATTTTCTCCCCAAAACATTTTTGTTTTTGTAATGTGGCGCTGGGAACGGAACACAGGGCTTTATGCTGGTTTGGGGAGACCTTAGCCTGTTTAAAATTGTGATGTATTATTTTGTTTCAGTTTTAAACGCAAGCAAAACCAAAATGTCTTCAGGTCAATGTACCCATGACACTTATGAATGTAACTGTCTTTCAGTGATTGCAAGGATAAATTTAAAATTGCTGTCTCCTCTCCTTTGCACAGAAATCTTAGTGACTAAACTCAGAATGATAAGTTCACCATGGTTTCTGAGAAGCAGGCTTTGGGCTTGAAATGGTTTGTCTGTCTTACATGGTTCTTGAGGAAGATCTGTGATGAATAAACAGATACAGAAAAAGAGTCCTTAAAAGAAGTTGTATCAGTAATTTGTTATTAAAATTTTGCCAGGTCCCTTGTCTGTAAATGTGGCAATAAAGAAAAGGAAGGGATGTCACCTTACAGGTATAGGGATTTTTCTAGTGGCTTCTTGAACTTTGGATGAGGACCTGTATTTGTTTTTGACTTACCTAAAGTAAGGGGGCTTCATGGGGCAATTTATGCTTAAATGTATGTGCATCATCCCTTCTGTAAATCACCATGTTTGATGACCTTTAAAAGATCATTTTGATTTTTTTCAAATCTAGATCTTTGTAGGGCAAGATGATTATTTATCCATATGAAAGAAAGAACGCAGAGAGCCGGGAAGATAGCTTGTGAATAAAGTGCTTGTTGCAGAAATAAGTATGAGACCGGAGGATCTGTGTTCAATTTTAGCTCTGTAAAAACAGGACATAGTGAAGCATACATTACCCCAGTAGTGGGAGGCAGGAGGGACAAGAAGATTTCACATTTTCTGGCCACCCAGGCTAGCCAAGTCAGCGAGATCCTGGTTCAGAGAGAGACAGGGAGGTGATATCTGAAATTGACCTCTGGTCTCTATATGGGTCTGTGTGCATGTGCACAAACACACATACAGAGAGAGAGAGAGAGAGAGAGAGAGAGAGAGAGAGAGAGAGAGAGAGAGAGAGAGACTAGAATAGAAAGCTATTATAGAAAATCGTCTTCCATTTGGAAAAGCAGTTTCACATCTGTGTATCTTACTGTACCTGGTTAAATCAAGCCTGGAGGATGGAGGACATGGTTAGAAGTGTGTTGGTTGGGACTAGACACTAAAGATCCTTTGCTGCTCTGGACTTAGTAAGTCACTGGTTAAGAGAGCACTGAAGGTGCGAGTTTGCTTGTGTCTTGTGCCGAAGGACAGCTTCGGCTTGTGGGTTTTTTGGTCTTGCTCTTCTGGATGATATTATTATTATTATTATTATTATTAGTAGTAGTAGTAGCAGCAGCAGCAGCAGCAGCAGCAGCAGCAGCAGCAGCAGTAGCAGTAGTAGTAGTAGCAGCAGCAGCAGCAGCAGCAGCAGTAGTAGCAGTAGTAGTAGTAGTAGTAGTAGCAGCAGCAGCAGCAGCAGCAGTAGTAGTAGCAGCAGCAGCAGCAGCAGCAGCAGTAGTAGCAGTAGTAGTAGTAGTAGTAGTAGTAGCAGCAGCAGCAGCAGTAGTAGCAGCAGCAGCAGCAGCAGCAGCAGTAGTAGCAGTAGTAGTAGTAGTAGCAGCAGCAGCAGCAGCAGCAGTAGCAGTAGTAGTAGTAGCAGCAGCAGCAGCAGCAGCAGCAGTAGTAGCAGTAGTAGGATTAGTATTATTTTCATCTTAACTTCAAACTGGGAAAGCTGAGTCCTTCAGAACTCATTGTAGAATGGATTGTAATACATGAAGTGTTTGTTTCAGAGAAGCTATTTGTGATGTTTTAGAACCACACTGAAGGCGCTGTGAAACTGAAGAGAAAGGCGGGCAGATCCAAAGGCTGCACAAATGCAGTTCGTTGGGGACTTAGAAACAAAAATCAAGAGCTTCTTTTTGTAAACTTTAGACATTTTTAACAGCCATTAATTATAGAATTATATATAGTATATAATTATATATATATAGTAATTAACTATAGTAAACTTATGCCTTTAAATTTTAGCATTTTGGAGCCTTTAAAAACTTTTAACCTTTAGTTTTCTTTACTATAATTTATAATCTCTTTAAAAGAAAGGCTTTTAGGCAGAGGTGTTTCATGTGGTTGGCAGGATAGGTAGCTCGCAGCAGGAGGAGGGATTTTATAAATTAAACAAGACAAAGACTAGCTGGCACTAGCCGAAATGTACAGTCATTCCCAAAAAGTATTGCTGCATCATCTAAACACTTTGGAAGTCAGGTGTGGTCGTGTATACTTGTAGTTTATATTTATAAACTAGGGAGGCTGAGACAGGAGGATTGCTAATTAGAGACCAATGTGGACCACACAACAAGACCTTGCCTGTCTTCAAAAACAAAACAGCACAGCTATATGACTCAGTGGTTAAGATGCTTACCAACAATCTGCATTGATCCCCAGACCCCACAGTGTGCAAAACCTCCTGCAGTATGTAGAAGTGCACACCTGGGTGTGTACACACAAACACTCTTGTGCTTGTGTTCCCGTGCACGCACACGCTCGCTCGCTTGCTCGCTCACATGCAGGCATGAGGCACACACACTTTCTCTCACACACTCATTAAATGAATAAATAAATGTAGCTGGATGAGATGGGAACACCTTTAATCCCAGCACTTGGAAGGCAGAGAGAGGCAGGTGTATCTCTGTGATTTCCAGGATAGCCTCCATTATTACATAGTTTTTTCTGCCAGTCAGGGTTATATAGGGATACCTTATCTCTAAAAATACATAAAAATACATGCATATGTAAGAATAAGTAAATGTTTAAAAACCAAACCAAAAAAAAAATCAAACTTTTGAATAGTCCAGGTATGAGTTGGTGAGCTGTGCACAGCTCTGACCTATAAGGATGTGTGCCCAGCTTGTTAAGACCAAGATGCCCGAAGTCATCACATTAAGCATGATCCCTACAGTGGAGCTCCTGGCGTGGTGTACTGTACCGGCCGTCACTCACAGCATGCTTGTCCCTAAGATAGCTCTGCCAGATGTGGTGTTGCGAACTGTTCCAAGGGGAGAAAGCTGGGAAATACAATTACTGCTCTACGCCTCTGCGCCCCTAAATAGTCTGCAGAATTACATAGTTGAGATCCCAGAGGTGATTTTGTCTTCTCATTTCATTTACCAGATTGTTGTATCCATTCAGAGAACGGGAGAAAACAGTTTGCTTATTGGATTAGTAGTTTATTATGACAGAACTAAAGGATGAAACTTGGGGACAGGCAACTGCAAGTGATGCTCCCTTGCCCCCTCCCCAGAAGAGGGTGAGGTCTAGGGTTATCTATTAACCATTTATACTAGTAACTTGTTTGGGCTAGGTTCTCTCTACTCCGTTGTGCTGACTCCTAGTCTCAATGAAGCCTGAGCTCCTGGCGGTGGTATATCTGATAGCCTTCTCCTCTCAAACCCTTTGGGGTTTTGGTTTTCCATGACTTCTAGCTGTTGTGTTGGAACTTTTTGGAGAATGATTGATTTTGTGTTTGGGTCATATCACAGTTGGCTTGTCCTGGAACTCTCCAGATGTTATGCACCCCAGTGTTCTCATCTTGAACTTTTTTTGTGGGTGCACTCCAGTTTTGTCTTGAAATGTTTGTAGCACTGAAGTCAACACCCCGTTGTATACTGTATTCCTAGCAAGAGTTTTTATATCTCTGTCAGGACTCTACTTAGTTCAAGAGGAACTCAGCTCTCCAGTGCGCCCCCGCCCCCTGTTTGATGCTTGCAACTCAAATAAAGCAAGAACCTGAGCAGGCAGGCGGGCACAGTGGCCATCCTCTGGAAGTGTGTGCCTATTAACAGAGCCCTCCTTGGTAGTGCTGTTGTTCATGGGTACCAGGTACTAAACCCCTCATGTCTGACAGGTCTGAACCACCCCATCATCATGTCCCGCAGACGCGGCTCAGTGTAGATAAAGTATGAAAGCAGCTGCTGGGGAGAAAGACGCAGTTGGAAGGACACAGGCTCAGTCCCACAAGACCATGCAGAAGTACCAGAGTGAGCAAGTGCTCTCAGGAACAATCTAGAACCTTCATTGTACCTTTCGCGGACTAAAAGGGCGAAGCGAAGTAATAAGCAGAACAAATTTAGAGTTGCCCTCTTTGGCCTCTTTCTCCTTCAGGATTTTAAAGCAGGGCAGTGCAAACCATAGCATTAGAGTTACCTTGCTCGCTTTCTTCAAGCATACAGCTCAGGTGGATCACATTCACACTGTGCCACAGATGCAGAGGACTATCTCTTCCTGTGAATCTGAACCTCTGAGACCCATGAGCCCTGACGCTCCCTTTTCTATGATGACTGACACTTCCAATCCTTCCATCCCTGTCAGGAGTCTTGTTTGGCCGGCAGTGTAGGTCCTTTTGTGAGGTTCTTTGTTTGCAGGGCCCGCCGGATTTCAGTGGTGTCTGCCGTGCTCACTGTCAGTGTGCTCCGGGCTCTCCTCACTGTTGTGCTTGTGTTTTGGTTTCAATTTTCTTGCACAAATGTGATTTCTTTTGGCTGTACTAAGGACACACACACACACACACACACCATTTGTGGGGAGGGTTTGCTGCAGCTTGTGTGTGTGTGTTTTCCCCTTTTCTGTTTTGCTATCTCTGTCTTAGGATCACAACAGCTCATGATTTTCTCGAACCCTCGGTCCTGTTGCTTCAACCTGGCTGCTCTGTGACAGCCCGTGAGACCGTGCCTGGCTGTGGGCTGTCCACAGTTCTTTAGTTCTTTGTATTCTTCACTGGAGATTTATGTGAGTGTGTGTGTTGGGGAGGCACAGGTTACCTGGCATGTTTTTTTTCCTTTCACCTTACGTGAGTGTTCTGGGGACCAAACTTAGATTGTCGGGCTTCTGTTAGGTACTGTTATTTACTTATTTAAGTCCTGTGCTGAAATTTTAACCACGATGTAATCATTATTCCTTTTTTTAATTTAAATTTTATTTTTGTATATGAATGTTTTTCCTGTATGTATGTATGTGTGTGTATGTATGTATGTATGTGTGTATGTAAGTATGTATGTGTGTATGTGTGTTTGTGTGTATGTGTTTGTGTGTACCACCTCCCTGCCTAATGCCTATGAATAGTAGAAGAAGGTGTCAGACAGACTCCCTGGAACTGGAGTTAAGGATGATTGTGAGTTGCCTTGTGAGTACTGGGAACCAAACCTCGGTCTTTTCCAAGAGCTGCCAGGATCCTTAACCCCATTGCCATCTCTCCAGTCCTGGTATTCTTTCCTAAACAAATATTCCAAAGATACTGAAGTCGAAAAGTTGGAGGCAAAATTAGCATCTTCAAATGTCAATGTCTTTAATTCCGATTCAATATTACTGTCACATACCGACACGCTCAGATTTCCAGTACATAGCATTAACATAAAAGAAGCTTGTTGGGAAACCTGGACACCCACAACCCACAGAGTGGGGACACTTGCAGTTAAGAGGGAGAGGGAGCAAGAACAGCTTTCTCCAGAAAACAGCTTCCCAAAGTAAAATACAGGCACAGTTAATTTAAAGTGTTGGAGACATTTCAATTGCAGGTTTGTGGTTGCAAATTGAAATTTAGTATGGTTTTGTTTTATAGACATATATTCTTACACATTTGGCTTTGAGGTGACCTGACCAGTGTCTTTTTCGTTTCTATTTTGTTTTTTTAAGACCTTTTATTTACTAACAGCTTCAGTCTTAGAATTGTCGTTGGAATGGGTCCAGACCTGGAGTCCAGATCTGAGACTCTTTTCTTGAACAGTCCCTCCATAAGATAATTCGTCCACCCTCTTCCCCTGCCAGTGGTTACCACTAAACTCCGTTCTAGAACACTTTTTCCTTTTGGTTTCTTGAGACAGGGTTTCACAGTGTAGCTCTGGCTGTCCTGGTATCATTTTTCCCCCCTTTTTTCTCAAGAAAAATCTTTGGAATGGCTGATTTTTAGGCAGCTAAAGTATTTTTCCCCTTACCTTGGACATTTGCCAAGCTCTATCAAGTAGTCCCTGCTGCGGGTTGCAGCCTCCATTTCGCATTCTGACTGTCCTTCTTCCCAGCCAGCTGCCTCCTGCTCTAGGGTCTCCTCATTAGGTTCAGAGGGACAAAGAGAAGGAAGACCCCAAATAGATACCTCTATCTTCATACTTGTTGTCCCGTGGTGATGCCATTAGTTTCGGTCGTGAGCTTTTTCTCAAGAAAGAGCATTGGCTAGGGATGGCACCCACAGTAAATCTCCACTGGATGGGCACAGGGACTTGCTCTATGTTCTCTTGCTATGGGAATTAATTTCCTGTACATCTCAGCCCTTGACCCAGCAATCAGCTCCCACCTGTTTCTTTCTCTTGGAAAAATGGAAGGCTCTGCCATCAGCCTTTTCTCTCTGTGGTCTGTGTCTGTCCCCATCAAACTAGAGATGCCACTTTCCTCCCTTTGGGAGGATTTATGATGATATGGGCAATTGAATACTTTGGGGTGGATGGGGAGGTGGCTGGGGTGTAATGCTGTGCAGCACACAAGACAGCTACAGACCTTTAGTGACAGAGCTGTCTGTTTCCCTGCACAGTCTCTGTGTGTATAAGAGGGTCAAGGGCAAGCCTCAGGTGTTTGACTCTAGCATGCACAAGCACACGCTTTTCTTACTGTGTCACTGTGTTTTCCTCTAATTTCGTTGTGGCAGGAAGAGAGACTTAGCTTTGGACTGACAAGATTCCAGGGAGCTGGTCCTGGAGGTTCCAGTATGCCTTTTTCTGGACACTGCTGTGCTTTGGCCTAATAATGGTTACGTGTCAGGCCAGTGATCAGGTGTTCTTCACAGGAGGAACTTACTTTTGCAGATGAGCCTTGATTTATAATGAGGTGACACCTTGATAAACACATTGTAAGATGAACACATCTTAAATTGAAAACAGATTGAATACGCCTTAGCTACTGCACATTGTTGCTTAGCAACACACTGCGCAGCAGAGTACCATTTTTTTTTCTTCTTGATGATTACGTGGCTGACTGAGAGCTGTGGCTTGATGTTCTGCCCGATGCCTGAAGTGTTTGTTATATTGCTAATCCAGGAAAAGATAAAAATTTAAAATATGAAGCACAGTTTCTGATGAATATATACTACTTTCTCCCCAAGCCTAAGCCCCAGTTCTGAAGCTTATCACCTACATCTCTGTGTCTGTACTACCAGACAACTGTGGTCCATGTCTGATTTTTATCCAGTTTATTTCTAGGGAGATAGTTACTGTCTAGGAGAGTCCCAGTGGTAAGAGAGCTTGGTCTAAGCGTGTGGGTCAGATGAGAAAGGGGGAGGCAGAGAATGAAGCCCAGGGACAGCAGAATCCCTGTGATAATTAAAAATCCCAGAGAACATGGGAGCCCTAAAGCCAAGAGGAAGGAGAGGCTGCCCAGAACAGAGGGTCAGACAGTGGGAGGGGAAGGAGAGGACAGGGTTGGGGATGGTGGGGACCTTTAGGTTGAGGGGCACAGGCAGCAGGATTCCTGTGGGGAGTCTTAGTTGGGGGCCTTAGAGCCCTCAGAAGGAGTTCCACTGAGGCTCTGTGACAGAGGTGGCCAGAGTGGGGTGTCTGAACTCTCTATACTGGATTTGGGGGTCAAGTAGATTGTATCGAGCTGTGCCCTAGGGAGGTTGGTACCAGGATGAGGTTGTATAAGGCAGTGTGGACTGTTTCTATCACCCTGAGGGAAAGTGGGTGTGAGGCAGGATAAGTAACAGTCCACTGCAGCTTTGTATTCTGGGATATAAAATCCGCCACTAGCTCTACTTACCCAGCACAGAAAATAGTAAGCAGACACAAGACATTGCCTTCCATCAGTTAACACTGTTCCTTTCTGGTTGTTCTAAACAGCAAATGATTTTGTTTTAAAGGGGGAAAAACTAATAATACTAATTTAAAAAAAAAACCCGCACAGACTTGAAAAATAGAATGAGGTAAGACTCTCCAGCTACAAAATGTTTTTAGAGCATTTATAAACAGTTGGTAAAAATATTCATCTAGAGGCCAGGGAGCTATAGCTCAGTGGTATATTCTTCCCTGGTGAATGCAGAAGACCCAGGGTTCAGCTCTCAGAGTTGCACAGGTAATGGAGCTCAGTGGGAAGACAGGATGCATGGTATTAACCGCCCTTTGCCTCTTCCCTTCAGCTTCCCGGATATTCATGTTTCATAGTTTAAAATTATATATATATATATTTTAGACAGGGTCTCATTGTATCACTCTGAATGCCTCTGCCTCCTGAGTTCTAGAACTAAAAGCTGGCTACATTGCTGCTTGGCTGGCATCTTTTTTTTCCCCTCTTTGTTCCTTACAATTTCTTTCTTTGCATTTTTTAATGAGATTTGTCTTTTCCCATTGATTAGTGCATTTATTGTGTATGTGTATTTAGAGTACATATTTGGATCCGAGGACAACGGGTAGATGTTGGTTCTCTTCTTCGAAGTGGCTTCTACGGTTTGGCAACAAGTACCTTTTCCTGCTGAGCTATCTCTCTCTCTCTAGCCTGATTTGTCCCTTGTCCTACACTTTTCGGCTACATTTAGACCTTATTACGGTAGAGTTGGCTGCTGTTTACTATTCGTCACCTAAACTCAATTTACTCCTGGGCACTTGGTGTTCAGGATCTTGCATGCTAGGTGCTTGTATACTCTGGTTACTGAGATTCTTCTACCGTTCATGGTTTTTCTTCTGCTGCTAGAATTTCAGCTCACAGTTGTGTGTTCTCAGCAAATGTCTCACTATGATGCTGCATTAACAGATTTTTGCTTTCTCATTTCCCATTTGTTCGTTGTACACAATTATGGATTTTGTTGTGATGTTT
This sequence comes from Phyllotis vaccarum, assembly GCA_033318265.1. NCBI lineage: Eukaryota > Metazoa > Chordata > Mammalia > Rodentia > Cricetidae > Phyllotis > Phyllotis vaccarum. The sequence goes on from JARWLC010000007.1 coordinate 14,381,003, forward strand.
TTATACAAGCATATAACGGAACTCTGGTCATATCCACATCTCCTGTTTGTTCCTCCCCACCTTTCTCTTTTCCAAATACTATCCCTTCTTTCCTGACTTTTAAAAATAATTGCAGACTCTGTGTGTGAGCAAAACCAGTCTTTGTCCTTCTGAGTCTGCTGCATTTATCTTAACACGACGATCTCCGATTCCAAGCATTTTCCTGTAGACAGCATGATTTGTTTCTCTGTGTGAGTAATGAATGCTCTATCATGTTTTTATATTTCACTCTTTCTCACTCCATAACTTGGCTATTGTGGGTAATACTTTGATTTTTAAATGAGTGTGTGTGTGTGTGTGTGTGTGTGTGTGTGTGTGTGTGTGTGTATGCGTGCACACGGGAGCACGCGCCTTTGTTGTATGATTTGATTTCTCTGACTTTATTCTCAGGGCAGTATACTTAGCTCTTGTCTTTACAAAAATATTCTCATTTAAATTTATTTGTTTATCGTGTGTGCATATGGACGTGCACACAAACACACAGGTGCATGCACAGAGTAGTGCAGAGTGTTCAAGTGCCACAGCGCAGTCAGGGGGCGAGGGGCTGGGGTGGGGTGTGCTTGTCCTCTCTTTCCCCTATATGAGTTCTGATCATTAGGTTTGGTAGCTGATGCTTTTACCATTTTCTCCAATGCTACTTAAATTTTTAGCGCAATAATAGGAGAGGTTTTGTTTGCTTGTTTTTTGAAAAGGGTTTCCCTGTGCAGCTCTGGCTGTCCTATGGAACTGGCTCCGTAGAGCAAGCTGGCCTGGAATCCACTGGCCTCTGCCTCTGGGAGTGCTGGGATTAAAGACATGTGCCACGGCTTCCCTGCAAAAGTACAGTTTAAGGGAAAGGCAAAGGGAATTCAAATACAGCCATTGGAAGACAAAGTTGCCTGAGGCAAATCAAAGGGTAACACATGAGGGTAAAATAAATTTCAACGATTCCTGAGAAAGTCTCTTTTTAATATTTTCTGTAATGGTTGAACTGAAAGGGAAGTTATATGGGGCCTTCCGAGGAGGTTTGGAAATTGAGGAATGAAGCAGCAGATGACTAAAAGCCCTGTCTCATGAGAAGGACAGTGGTAGGGCGGGAGGAAGACTTTACCTGTCTTCAGAGACCTAGTGGGCTGCAGTTTGTAGGGTTATTACCTTTAGAGGTCAGAAAGTGTTTGAGGAGGTTGGACGAAGCATGAAAGGTTATTGTAGGAATGGATTCAGAGCTCTTGAAAACCAGTGACTCAGGATCTTGTTCTGGTTCTCTCTACAGTGCCTGCAATGATTTAGCGCTTGCTGTGTTTTTTCTAATTATTTTCATTGCGGTGCCGTAACATCTACCTTTTGCGTTTAATTTTTTTCTTAAAGTACTACCAACACAATATTGGGGTAACACCTGACATATTGACATTTTGTTAGGTAATGTTAATGCATATCCAAGTGCGCAATTGCATGAGCTTACTTGTTTGAGACCATTTACAGTCGTTGAGAGTGAACCTATACACGCTCAGGGGCTTATGCTGTGGTTTGAGATTTATAGTGATTGTAACCAGAGCTGAGAAGGCTGTTTGAGAAATAAGTTCTGAGCCAACTTTTCATTAGTTGATAATGAGAGATGATTTTTATAGGACTGTCTTTTCTGTCCCTAATTTTGACTACATAGACAGACAGTTTCGTTGGACTAGATCTGAAGGTGCTACACAGTGGATTTTCTACTTTCTTAGTGTATGTATTTGAGTAGCTCAGATGGAAAGAGATCCTGACAGCCTGGAGCCCAGGCATACTGAACGCTGCTGCTCAATGGCAATCAGGCATACCCCAGGTTACAGTAAGTACAGCCCTGCTTCAGGGAAAGGCTTCCCAATGTTAACAACTCTGCTCTGGCAGGGGAGGGTCTCCCCGGTGAAGTTGTTACAGACCTGCTCTGGTTTCCCAGAAATTTGGCTCTGCTCAGGGAAGGCTTCTTAGGTAAGCATGGCTAAGAGATTTATTGGGAGGGAAGGATCCTGGAGAGGGTGGCTGCCTCAGCTCAGGGTGGGAGAGGGAAGCAGGCAAAGGGCGGGGTTTGTATAGGGCTTCTTGGGGGTGGAGTTTTCTAGGGAGGAGATTTGCAGGGTGGGGATTGGTCAGATTTTTAAATCCTTGCTTTGGTTTTGGTTTCAGGGTCAAAATGTTTCTTTCACTGGCCCTTTTGGGCTTTTCGGCTCTAATTTAAGGGCCAGGGCATATTTCTGTCACTGGTTCTGATCTTAGATCCAGGGTGGGTTCCTTTCACTGGCTCTGGTTTCAGAGCCAGGGTGTGTTTCTTTGCCTGGACACTTTTCCCTACACTTAGCCTATCACAGGAACCAGGAAGAGTTCTTGACTTGTGAAGGTCCTCAAACATGGTGGTGCGGTTGGCTTTTTGATCCAAATGGAAGATTCCAAAGTCCCTTCAATAGCTGGATATATTTGCTGTAGGTAAAAAGAATTCTGGAAAGCTTGTCCATGAAATAACTCGTTAAATTGTTTGGTAAAATTTCATTTATTATTGGGAGTCTTGGAAAAATTTTTGGTGTTAGTGTGAAAGTCGTAGCAATACAAAGGTTTGAATGTTTGGGGCAGGGCTGTAGTGTGCGTATGTTTAATGGAGAAGGATGTTTGATGGAACATGGAGTTTCTGCAGGGTTTACCAAGAGGAAAATGGCTTTTGAAACTAGAGCTTTAAAGCATTAATATTTTAAATGATAACTAAAGTATTCAGCCACTTTCCCCACTTCCTATACTAAATGAGATAAACAGAGCATCTGGTGTAAGAGATTTTGCTTGCTGCTCTGTCTCTCCATGGGTGGATTACTGGAGAATAATATAGGAGCCCCAGGAGGATCATTGTAATTCAGTGTTTTACCAGTGAGAAACGAATGACTTAGGATAGTAGTGATAAAGTCTACAGAAGCAAAGATTTGACCCAAAAGATTCTGAATTGAGGTGACATTCCCGTGAGATCAAGTGGGTCACCCAGAGAAGTCAGAGAGTTCTTGTAGGGAATCAGAAAAACTACTTCAGGGTTAGGGATGAATCCCACTCAGCACATAGGGCCCCAAGAAGAACTTTAGTCTATTTGGTGCCTTTCTAGAAATACCCGAGGCAATATGAGTCACAGTCGTTGAGAGCACAAGCACGGAGTGGAGGATCGGAGCCCAGCATTGGACTGCCGGCAATCTCCTTCGTCACATCAGCTGTTGGGAGGATGCTGTGTCTGATTCAAATCTGTGTTGTAGCAGTGTAAAGTGGTAGGAACCTGGCCCAGGAAGTGACTCAGAAATAAAGGCACCTCTGGCCAAACTTGATAACCTGAGTTTGATCCCCACAGTTCATGGTGGAAGCAGAGAACAGACTCTCTCTGACCCCTGTAGCGTACCATAGCGTACCATAATGTGAGTTGAGTGTAGCCTCCCAAACACATACAAATGTAAATAAATAGAAAAGTAGTGGAAACTGATTTTGTTTCCTGTGATAGGAGGGGACCGAGCTAAGCTCTGTTAGGATTTGCTCAAGTTCAAGGGACCTCGGAGAGAATAACTCACTGCTGAGAGAAATGAGTCGGGGGGGGGGGGGAGGCTCCAGGACAGCTGAGTGTGGAGTGTGGAGTCAGCAGCCACCCGTGAAGGAAGGGAATCCGTAAAGATCTGACCTATCTCTTGCCCCCCAACATCGAGTGTGAACATCGTCTGCATCTGCTCTTTGGTTTTACAGCTGTTTTCTTCATAATCATCTGGAACAGTTAGTTTCTTGAAGAAACAAAGATTTCTTCTTCCTTTGCTCTCATAGAACCAACCCCAAACAAACAGACAGACAAACAAAACCAATTTATAAATTCTAAAAACCAACCAAAACAAAAACCCAGGAAACAAATTTGCAACCGCCTAACAACAGCTTTCCCGAATCCACCTTTGACTTTTCATAATGATTGTTTAAATGTTTTCTAGTGAGAAAAGGCACACACGATTTCTATGTGAAGTAAATTTATACATTTTGTAAGCTTGTAAGCCCAGAATTTGCTTTTGGGTGCAAAGATTTTGGAGGAGTACATGAAACGAATGTCCTATGTGGGCTTTCTCAGAAGCATACGCAAACAGTTTATTTCTACATGTATGTTAGAAGTTCTCAGTCAACGAAGGCAGAATTGGAGGGCTGTGGAATTATTCTAAGAAGCCTGGACCTGTTAAGACACCCAGTGACTTAATGATAGTGTGATGGTGCCTGTGCTGACATTGTATTTGTTACTTCAAATATACCTAGCAAGGAGTTGTGTGATTTCTTGGTTATGTCTTTCACAGTGGGTCTGTTTTGTTTGTCAGGGTAAAGGTACACAATGTGTAAAGATGCTTGAGACACTTGAAAACCAGGATTACAAATGCCCAGTTTGGTGTGGAGGATTTTGTCAAGTTGCCGTAATTGCCATTTATTTATTTATTTTATTTTTTTTTATCTCGTGTGTTTGTACACAGGTGCATGTATGTGGCACAGTGTTTGTGTGGAAGTTATAGAGCGACTTGGTTCTTTCCTCTGGTCATGTGGATTTCAGAGATTAAACTCAGCAGGAAAGCTCCTTCATCTTTTATTTGTTTGTTGTTAGTACTGGGAATTGAGACCAGGATCTCTATAAGCAAGGCAAGACAGCTGAAGTACATAGAATTTGTATTTGATATGTGTGGGGAACTGGAGCACCGAATTGTGAGACATACTATAAAAGTTCAAGGGCAACACATTCTAAAAGCCTTTTTGTTATCAGAACATGTTGCAAATAGGAAGCATAAAAGTTGTCCTTGAATGGGTACATCAAAACTGCATAAATGCTTTTCTATAGTTGCCACGAATCATTTGAAAGCCACACAAAATTTTGCAGGGAAGAAAACTGTCTTTCAGGCCACTGAGTGAGTTTAAAGCCTGCTACAGACAAAACACTGGAACCTTTCAGGAGAATTCAGACGGGCCATCAAGCTGTTGCAGGACATGTGCGTGTTTCTTAGGACTTAGAAAACACTTTGACCAGCTTAGGACTACAAAGAAGCAAAGCCCAGGAATCTCCCCTGTGTATTTAAAAATCACCTGAAAATCTGATTCGGACTAAAATACCATGTAAATAGTACATTTTTATTAGTCAGTGCCAAAATGAGGCTGGCAAATTAAGATAGAAAATTGGCATTACTAAGCATAGTAATACACTTGTGACTCTTATATTGTGTTACAATTTATTTTAATTCTAAGGATATTGACTAAAATGCTTCTTTTCATTTAGTTCTTGCTAAATCGAATAATATTTGGTGCTTTTGTGTATTATATAGGAACCTAATATGAACATACGGTTTGTAATTTAAATATACACATATACATATATATGTGTTGTTTCTAGATTAAATGACTTTTGCCTCAGCCTTAAGGTCAACTTGTGGGTGTGGAGGTCAGCCACCTGTGAGCGGCATTTTATCTAAGTGGGCTCTCTCACCTCCCACAGAGGTGGGGAGGCAGCAGCCGCCTGTCTTCACACCGATAACATCAGTGACCTTCGGTTCCTGAGAATGGACTTTCTATTCTTGCAAGAGCTACATGTTTATCACCTTGAGCCTATTTTAGTGAGTTTTACAGGAGGAGGCAGCAGGGGCTATCATCAGGTTATTGGCTAGAACAAATAGGAAATGTCCCCTGTGGCAAGCGCTTTTCTCACATAGGCACTTTACTGGGGGGTGAGGGAGAGTATCCTAGTACCGTCTTGATCTTGTCCCCAACAGTATGCAGTATGCTCTACCCACTCTCCTGCACTGTCACACTCCTGTCTTTTGGGAGACTCCAGTAGCACTTGCAGACGTGGCTCCTGTGGGCAACTTCAGGAGACCTATGTCAGGACTGTGCACAGGAGCACCAAGTTTTGCCCTCAACCGACCGCTCTCCCAAGCGCTCTGCGCTGCTGCAGAGAGTACTTGGCTGAGGCTGGGAAAGTAGGACGTGTTGCTGGGCACAAGTGTCCCCTAAGGTAGTGGTGACTGTTATTTGTGGGGCTAGAGCAAACAGCCCACCAAGGTGGACTTGTTGACTCTACCTGGTCGCAGCTACATTGCTTGGTGCGCTACTTGTTCTAACCAAACACACCCTGCAGCCTTTCTTTTCTTTGTGGTGCTGGGCATCCAACAAATTGAACCTGGCTGCGAGTCTAAATCTGCTGTACTTTTATTCAGAAAGTGTTCAATAGGGTTATAGAGACACCGCAGAAGGAGTTGAGTTCCCTCCCCTGATCCGAAAGGTGGAAGGGGAGAATCGAATTTCACAAATTGTTCCCTGACTTCCACATTGGGGCATGGTGCATGCACGCGCGCGCACCACACACACACACACACACACACACACACACACACACACACACACACGCCAAACAAATAAAAGAGTAATAGTAATAGTAATAATAATAATAATAATAATAATAATAATAATAATAATAATAATAATGTATATAGGGCTTTGCAAGTAAAGCTGCCTATAATCAAGCCTGATGACCTGAGTTTCATGCCTGGAATCCATGTACTGGATTCTTGCATTGTAGTGCAAGCTGTGTTCTCATCTACACACATGCCATGATACAATGTGCTGTGGCACATGCATACTCAGTACACAGACACATAATGTAAATAGTCATGAAAATTATTGTTCGGAGGGCAGATTTTTTTTTTCCTCCTGTGCTGCAGTCTGGGATCCACGGTGCATGGTCTGGGTGTGCTGCATGGCCTGGCGTCCGTGGTCCACTGCAGCCTAGGTTCAGGTCCTGAGATGGGGAACGGTATTGGTGCAGAAAGATGAATTGTCCAGCCATCAGATGAGTTTCACACAAATGGCTGCCCCAGATAGCTCCGTTTGTCTTTTTTTTATACATTGAAAACAAACATGTTTCTTTATACTAAAAGACAAATTTTTCCCATCTTCCAACATTAACGTCCAGTAAAAACCAAATATGTCAAGTGTGGTTTTCCCCCAACTTTTACATCAAAAAATATCTTTAAAATATAACAACACTTATCATTTTGCTAGCTTGGCCAAATATTGAGCAAGGTACATCCTGTCTTTACAAAATTAAAAAGGGATTGATTTAGGCACACATTTTCAAGATCAATAATCTCTCTTTCAAAACACGTTTACAGAAATAGGGGTGATCTGCCTTTGATCCTGTCAGCACAGAATCAGAACAGCTCCTGGGATCTGCAGTGACAGCTGGGCACCCCAGACAAGAAACCTGAGAAGCATCAGCTCCCAAGGAATTTTAGGGGAAGATATTGGAGAAAATGGGGTTTTCAGGAATGATCACATATAACCCATATGTGAGTGACATTAAACCCGCTAAGGGAGTCCCAGTATTAGAAAAGAGGGCGTGCAGGTCGCGTGGTCCCAGCAGTATTTTGCATTGTCCCGAAGTCCACTGGTCCTTGCCAAGTTTGACTGTCCCCGTGGGCTGTGGGCTTTTGCTTCATATGGAGACCCGTTAGACAAGCACTCGTGTACAGGTCCAAAACTAGGCAGTGGACGTCACGGGTCACAGCACAAACCAGAAACTCAGGTGTCTGATGCTGACTAATAAAACAAAAATAAGAATTAAAAGTAATCCTGCAGTGAAACTCTTGTTAATAAAACCAAAAATCCTTAGTAGAAATATACAACTGAACAGAGGAAAGAAAAGAGACAACATCCCTCTCTGGTGACGATATCTATGAATGTGCAGGTGAAATAGTAGATATTTGATGATATTAATTTCTAAATCAGAGCCATTCCAAATTTCTCTAATATGTGCCTAGATATATTTCAAAGTAAAATCAGTGCCATTATAGGGTAAAGGAGTAACACATATCTGTTTATAATTATGTGACAAGAATATTTTATATTTTGAATTTGAGTGTTTATATATAATATAGCTTCTTTCTATAATCAAGCCCATGGTTCATGATGGTTAGGGGCCAAAGGCTCCCGTATGTAACAGGAGAGTCAGAGGTCAGCACGCTGCTGTGGTAGTTGCTGAGGGTCCAGTCTGCCGCTCCCAGGAGTAGTGGCACAGACAGGTATCCGAGTCAGGGGAAGAAATGGTTTTATGAAATTGGTCTGGATGGTTCAGATTGTTTGAGGGGCCGGGGTTGGCCCTTGTTTCAGTTTCCTGAAGGAGAGCCATGAGGAGAAATAACAGGGCCGTGGTGAGCAGAAGATCTGAGAGCCAAGCAACCATATCCGAAAAACAGGAAGGAGTTACCTACCTTCTACACCAATCGAGTACAAGACAAGAAACCAGTGCTTTTATCTGACCCTAGCTGGGAAGCGGAGCTTGACTGTGTAGCTCAGGATGGATGCCCTGAAGGTAGAAGGTAGAGGGGGACCTGCAGAGTTTATCTACAGGCTCTTCTGGTATCACTTGAGGAGGACCAGATGTGTCAATGCCCTGGAGAAAAACACGAGCATACCCTCTTCTGGAGGTTAAATGTGGGCTCGAATATGACCGACAAAGAAAGGACACTTTTCTTTTCTTAGAACATTTTGTAAATCTTGTAATGACAAGAAAATGGTGGTACGAGCTGGGGCAAAGGAACCGTTTCAGAGGAAACGAATGGGACACAGGACAGGAATCTGGAAAGTTTAAAAGATTGTTCACGTAATAAGTTTTTTTTTTTTTTTTGGTTGATTTCTTATTTAATTATTTTTTTAAGTTTTTTTTTTTTCCAATACTGACCTCTGCTCCCCCTCCCTCTCATGTAATAGTTTTAAAACAGCCAATACCGCATTTAATTCTACCCTCTGAGCCGAGGATTCACCTCTTTGGAGTGGTCCTCCGCTCCCCCACCCCCAGTTTATAACATAGGCTCTTGTTTCGTTAGCGGACCCATACCGAAACAGAAATCTTACAGGAGAGGGTACAGGTTTGACCTTGCAAACTGACCAAAAAATAAAGGCATAAGACTTAGTAAAATATAACAGTGGAGAAGCTGAGAGATGAGACAGTTACAGGAAGCGGCTAAGAGATTGCAGAGCAGGTAAGTGTCATCATGGTAACAAGAATTTCAATCCCGGATGTTTCCAGTCAGACTGAAAGATCTTTTCCCTGTGAAGGATGCCGGGTGGGGTGAAAGGAAGCTTCCAGGCATACTTGAATGGTTTTAAGGGAGCTCCATAGGGACACCTACCCAGTAGGAAGGAAGAGACCGGTACTCAGAATAGGAAGAGGCTCAAACAGCTGGAGAGGTGAGTGAAAGGCACATGCCGCCACCTCCGACTCCCCTTTGCTTTCCCTGAGAAAAGATTGGCATGGTGTTAATTTCAAATATTAGAATAACAGAATATGAACTTAGTAATAATAAACTGACAATAGTGGATATTGAATACGATGGCAGAGTACGTTTCTCCAGGCTAGATGAATCAAGCAGAAATATAAAGAGAGAAATGTGCGATGATATGAGAATGAAATAAAACCCACTTGGTGTTTTAGTGGTTAAAAAGTGATCTTTACATTCAGATGAAAAATTTGAGCTGGGCATGGTGACACATGTCTTTAATCACAGCACTTGGGAGGCAGAGGCGGGCAGGTCTCTGTTCCACAGCAGCCTGGTCTAACAGTAACACAGAAAAACCCTGTCTTATCCCCCCCTCCTCTGCAATTGACACATTCTATTATTGATAATTTCCTTTTTCCTTTACTGAACACTAGAAAAAAATGGGCATTTTAAACTGCCTAGGAATCCTAGAAATCTTTCACCTCTGCATATATACAGAAACTAGGTCAGACAGAGCTAGCTAGGAATTCCAAGGAACACATTCATAAATCCTTCAAGATTCTGCATCAGGACACACTTAAAAGGGCCCTACTTACAAAAATCTCAAATCTGTCACCAGCATCATGCATCTCTTGGTCCAAGATCAGCTACCTAGTTTGCACGTAATATGGGTCACTGGGTTTAAAGTCTCACTGAGTATCTGGGTCACTGGTAGCAGTCTCCCATAGCACAAAGTCTCTCTCAAAGTCTCTACTACCGGGTCATCTACAAATCCAGCATCCCTTGGGAATGAGCTTGGGTCCCCTGCTAGCCAAACACGCTTTTGAGTCAGCGAGGGGTAGTCAGGCCTATGTCAGGTCGTACAGAGAGGTCTCCAGTCTGTCACTCAAATCTAAAGGCAGCACAGGCTTCAGTTTGTGCTTTAGTCTCTCCACAGTTTCACTGGGCTGAGCAGTGAGCTAACCAGCTATCCTCTTCCTGGATAGAGGATCTGTTACCAGATCATCAATCACCGCCTGGCCTGTTAGTTCCAGAAACACCCCCAACTCAGTTTCCCCAAATGTGCACTGGGATTTTTGTGATTTAGTTCTTATTAAATTTCCATGCTATGAAAAAATGCCAGTTCCTGTGCCTGTAGTTTTATATTGTACATAAGTACTGTCTTTTCTGAGACCAACTCTCCCCAGAATCACAGCTACAGAGATGAATAAATAAAATTGTCCTGAGCTCTGGGATTAAAGGGATACGGAGGGGATCTCCTTTTAGAATTTCCAGTTTAGGGTCCGGGATCTGGTAGACACTGTCACATGTTTTCAAGAACAGCATTCTCCCTTGTTCAAAACACGTTTACAGAAATAGGGGTGATCTGCCTTTGATCCTGTCAGCACAGAATCAGAACAGCTCCTGGGATCTGCAGTGACAGCTGGGCACCCCAGACAAGAAACCTGAGAAGCATCAGCTCCCAAGGAATTTTAGGGGAAGATATTGGAGAAAATGGGGTTTTCAGGAATGATCACATATAACCCATATGTGAGTGACATTAAACCCGCTAAGGGAGTCCCAGTATTAGAAAAGAGGGCGTGCAGGTCGCGTGGTCCCAGCAGTATTTTGCATTGTCCCGAAGTCCACTGGTCCTTGCCAAGTTTGACTGTCCCCGTGGGCTGTGGGCTTTTGCTTCATATGGAGACCCGTTAGACAAGCACTCGTGTACAGGTCTAAAACTACATGGCTTCAACATCATTTTCTTTCTTTGATTTTTTTTGAGACAGGGTTTTTCTGTGTAGCCTTGACTGTCCTAGAACTCACTCTGTAAACAGGCTAGCCTCGAATTCAGAGATCCCCCTGCTTCTTTTCTGAGACCAACCTCACCCAGAATCACAGAATTTCGTGTCTGGGACCTGGTGTAGCATTGTAGACACGGACACACAGTGCTGCGCCACCATTGCCTGGCTTCAGCATCATTTTCATAGTTCTCCTGACACAGGAGGCACATAGCCTTTCAGGACATGGATGGAAATGGCTAAGCAAGTTAAACTAGCAGAGGGAGGTAAACCAGGCGAGACACTTCCTTGGAATGATTAGGCTGTCCAGGCAAACAGGCATACAAATCCAAAGGACTGGCTAGTCTGAACAGTTTTAGTAACCTTGGGGCTCTAGATGGATCATTTGGCAGTAAATTTTCTTTGGATATTATATATACACATGATAAATAATTTTAATATACCAGTCATGGTGTTTATAGTATTTAAAAATTATCTGTAACCTTAATTAGGTTAAAATAATTTATATTTGAAAAGAATGAGTAACACTGATATTAAATCACTACTTTCAGGGATTTGTCTAAAGGGAATATTGTACCTTATAATTGCATTACCTTGTAGAAAATAAAATGTACTTAATTTAAATGGAGGCTGTCTGTGTGTAAAGACCACTTAACTCTATGTGGATTATTATTAAGTAATGAGTACCAAGAAACATCTGCAAACCTCACTGTTCGGTTTCTATGATGTGCAGAACGAAGATGCCAATCTCGCTGTCAGGCCATCACCCCAGCTAGTCAATTTTCTTGTGTCTTGTGTTCTTCATCATTCATGACTGCTAAATCTAATCTCATTGTTTGGGTTTAATTTTTATGTGTTCTTGAAATAAGTTTTATTGTAAGCAAATCTGCGCCTACTTTAAAAGACTAGAAACAGAAAAAGAGAAATCTTTGCCAAGTCAAAACAAAACAAAACAAAACACAAAAACCAAACGAAGGGCCGAAAGCACCTGGGATTCAGCATTTTGTTTCTTGTCGTGCGCTAGGAACACTGGCTCCGAGAAACCACATATTTGAAGACAGATAAGGGGACCTGCGAGATGATGGCTCAGCGGGTGAAACAGCTTATTACACAAGCCTGCTTCCAGAGAACTGAGCCCCGCAGCACATCCTGCACCTGCATGCAAACGCACAAAATTACTGCTACTATTACCATTCCATTTGAAAAACACAGACAAGGAAAAGGCTGTGGACATGTTTGCTTTTGGCTGAGATCAGTTCTCCAAAATCAGAGGAAAAGGAATTTTTTTTTTTTTTTATTACCTTCTGAAGCCTGCGAGCGGAGTTCAGTAGTGGAGAAGCCTGAAAACTAGGCTTTTATGGAGCCAGGCAGTGAAACTCAGATGCTAAGTGTTTCCTGGAGCATGTTGTAAGGACCCCGGGTTTGAGCTCCAGCATCATGGAAATCAGTAGTGATGATAGAAGTCTTTTATACTACATGGCAAGTTTGAGCAGTTTTTAAGTCCGTTTGGGCTACAAAAGACTCTTGTTTCTCAAAATAAAAAATTATAAAAAAGAAAAGATCTGATCTGTCCACAATCGTGCTTACTATACCTTTGCTCAATCTAACATGCAGAAAGAATTAGTTTGTACCACAGTTTGATGATTTACTAATTTTGTAGACAAGAGCTATTGCGTTTGTATGATGCAGAGTGTTTTGCAGCCTTTCCCCCTGCACCCTGGTTCCCACAGCGAGTTATCCTGCCAACCAGCCCATCATATATGCCTGTCACAGAGCCTCTGCAACAGACTCATCCATCTACCTTTAAGGTGCAAGCTTCTCAGCAGCTTTTTAGTTTGAACAGGTTGTGAAGCAAGGGCATTATCATCTTTAAATTTTCAAAAATACAGTTTCCTACATTTGTCTGAAAGAATTTTGGCCGTTTTTAGTTGCTTCTCTTCAGTTAAAACCCGTATCAACAAGCCCCCCTCCCATTTCCATGTCTTCTTTTCTGTGTGACCCACTGAGTTTAATTAGAGTTTCTTGCTGGAGCGTGGGTAGGAGGTAATTTACTGGTGCATTGGCCACTCATCAGTGACTACATCACCGAAGAAATGACACCCTCCTCCCCCATCAGCCATTAGCTGTGGATAGTCCCTCGGGGAAGGGTCTGGCCTCTTGGACCCCTCTCCCATCTATGATTAAATGTGGACAGGCCCAATCTTGTGCAGGTGTTGTGTGGATTCTTAGAGCTTCAGCGAGTTCTTCGTGATTGCAGCAGCTCTGTCAGGCACAGAAGACCTTTTTCTTGTACCTCCCTCCCACCCTGTGGCTATTACATTCTTTCTGCTCCCCTCCCACCCCAAATGTTCCCTGGGCCTTGGAGCTGAAGATACAGCTGTCCACTCAGGGCTGCGCCCTCCACCATCACTTATTCTTCAGTCAGTTATGGGTTTGTGCTGTAAGCTGCCAGCTGCAATAGGCAGATTTTTTTCCCTCGCAGCATTATTGTGCTCTCCACCATTCCATTTTTGTGTGTTTCTCAGAGAGGAGACAACAGGACAAAAATACAATTATTTTGCGACCAATCTCATTAGTTTGAAATTATGATTATGATTTGGATGTGAAGTGTGAGTGAATCCTTAACCCTTAAAGCTGACATACACTTCTAGCAGTTCTCACGATCAAATGCAGGATCTTGCACACGTATTGAGCAAGTGTTCTACATGTGCATCCAAGTCCAACTACGCTCTTTTTTTTTTTTTTTTTTTTTTTTTTGCCTTGTTTTTTGAGATAGGGTTTCTCCGTGTAGCTTTGGCTGTCCTGGAACTCGCTCTGTAGACCAGGTTGTCCTCACAGAGATCCACCTGCTTCTGTCTCCAAGTGCTGTCATTAAAGGCGTGCTCTGCAACTGCCCTGCTCAAACATACACATTGTTTTGTTTTTTGGAGAATGACTTTCTGTTATATAGCCGTGGCTGGCTGCATGCTGGTGATCCTCCAACCTCTTTTTAAATTTTCTTTTTGGTATACATTCCACACTGTCCATTGAAATGGTGCCGCCCACTGTGTATACCAGGTTTGATTGAGATTCACACTACATACCTCCCTCCACCTCTTCTTCACTGGTATTAAAAACATGCATTAAAAATTGGCATTTTAACTTTTTTTTTTTTAAAAAAAATTTATTTTATTTTATTTTTTTATTTATTTTATTATTTTTTTTGTGCGTGTGCGCGTGAAGTTCAGAGAACAGTTTGGCCAGTTTTTCTCTCCATCCACCAAGTGTGGTTCTGGAAATGAACTCAGGTCAGCAGACTTGGTGAAAATTGTATTTACTCATTGAACCATCTTGAGGGCCTTCTCATCCTCTTGTGTGTTAAGATTACAGGTGTGTGTCCTTATACCTGGTTCGCACTGTATATTCTTTAAAATGGTAAAATGCCAGACCATTGTGTGAAAGCCTTACAATGTCCTCACTAGACTATGACTAGGTACAATAAAGCACACAGTGATAGATTTCGGGGAGGGATAACAAAACCCCAAAGTTGATGATGGTCTAAATTGTTTTATGACTCAGCAGAGAGCTCTAGATTTCCTGTAGAGTTTCCCCCATAAGACATCCACCCAATATTAACTGAAATGAAAGTAACACTGTGGAAATGACTTCTGGACACAGATGAGCATTCTTTTTAAGATCCTATTCTCCCAAGACCAGGTATACTGAGGGGGAAACAGGGTGCTAGCAGACCTGTTGACTAAGGTAGTTTTGGATGAGTTCTTGATGTGTATCCAGCTCTATAATGGATTGAAAAGAATATTACAACTTTTGATCTTTGTGTTATTGATAATGAACACTCCCTTCGCTCGGCTACTAACAGACAGAAATTGGATCAGAATGGTTTACAAATTTGATGCAGAATGGCACCTTTCTTCTGATATTGTTGGGTAGTATCATATTGGAAGAAAAATTCTGTGTCAACCCACAATATAAGGATAGTGTGTTAATTTTTTCTACATGTAAAATACCCTTTCTGACTTTCTACAGTTTATATACACAGTACATCATATATACATCAATGCATAGAAGAAGAAATATAAGTAAAAGACTTTCTCACATTCAGACCTTAATTTTTGTGAATCACCTTTTGAGTCAGTTGTTGATTGCTGTGATTTTTCCAGGTACAGCCTTCTGTGACATAAACATGCTGGTGATGCGCGAGATGACTAAGCGTGCCATGTAAACCTGACAGTGTGAGTGAGCTCAAGCATTGGAATCCGTGGTGGAGGAAGAGTTGGGGTTCTTTGAGTCGTCTGACCTCTCCTGGGGCTCCCTGACACAGGAGTCCCATGCCTCACACACCTACACGTGCTCACTGACCCCTTCCATTTAATATAGTAATATTAAATTCTAAAAGTTTTAAACTCCTGGTAATGCAGATGATCTTAGTCATTCAAGCAGCTGACCCCACCCCGCCCATCCCTTGAATTTTGATGCCTGCACTCCTGTGATCTAAGCAGATGACAATGATTTCAGGTGACATCCAAGCCATGCTCTCTCTTTTCAGTGTTTTCTATTAAAATTTAAAACGGGATTATAAGTGATCAGCCTAGCTATCGGTAATAAAAATGACAGATATTCAAGTTTGGTTTCTTTTTTGGTCGAGGATTAGATTTATAGCTGTATGTGTGTTGTTTTTAAGTCATGGTCTAGCTATGTGGCCCATTCCATGGCACATTGCCCAGCGAGGCTTGTTGTTACAGCTACAGGTACCCCCAAAGCACTGAGAACTAATATTGTTGGTGAGTTAACTGGGCACTGCCACCAAGGCAGTAGATTTTAGCTCATCCCGTTAACCTCATTTCAAAGGACTGGGGAAATTGTTTTTGGTTTTAGAAAGATCTTTGTCTCAAGAAAATCATCCCTTTCCTCAGAAAAAATCTTTTCAAGTTTGTTGTGTGTGTGTGTGTCTGCACGCTTGTGTGTGCGGCGCACACAAATGTATTCGTGCACTGTGTGTGAGCTTGCACAAACTTGCATGTTTTTAAATTAAAATGATGTCCAATGTCTGATAATTTCCTTCCTTGTGGGTTTCATTAAACAATGCATTTTACTTATTTGAAATGAGGACAATTTGAACAGCTGCATACATCTTTTGTATGCGGAAGCAATACTGCCACCTGGCCAACAAAATCAAGAGGCCCCGAGTTTCAAGATGCATTCTGATTTCAGAGATGTTGAAGTGGGGAAGATTTGAAAAAAAAGAAAGTGTGCTTTAGCTGAAATGCAGTTATGTCCGGAGGGCCGGGTTAATGTATGATCGGGTTTCTTCGATATACCAAGGCTGATTAGTGTAAAACAGTTTCTCTTAAAGAAATTTGTATTGTTGGTGTTTTACAATCTAGGGACTGGGAGGGTTTTTGTCCTGCATGTGTTGTGTTGAGTGGCTGGGATGAGTCTTCAGAAAGGCAGTACCAACAGCTCCTTCAAAAGCCATCAAGATTATTTTTACACAAAGGTTGGCTCCCTAGCCTTGAGCAGTGCTTTGTACTCTGAGCACTCAGGAGGCCACTGCAAAAGAATTGAAAGTTTGAGGCCAACCTGGACTAAGTGGACAGCCTGTCTGCAGAAGAAAAGAGGGAAAAAGATTGCTTCCAGAGGCTGACTCTATTTTAGGGAACTTTTCTTTATCACAGATTGTTGGTATATATTCAGTAGTGTGTCTGATTTAGTTTTGTGTTCCTCACAACACATATTGTTTTTGCTCACCACTGCATTTGTAAGAAACAGGACTGTGAATGTAACTGAGGATAAACAGATATTTGTTACTATTCCTAATCCTTTCTTGTGCAATATAAGGCTTTGAATACCTGCCTCTTTAAAGGAGACTAGGTATTTGTTAAAGCCTTTGTTAAAGGGGGCTCATAGGATTCATTTTACTGTTACTCTACAGCAGTGAAACGCAGGACGAGATAGCAACCTTAAAACAGTCTCTCCCTGAGTAAACGGATCTTTGAAAAGCAGCTTTTGGTTGAGGCACCTCGCTGCAGACTCTGGGCAATCGAGCGCTCGCCCGATTAACCCCTTGAACGCCGTTCTCCCTGCCTGCATTCACATGTTGCTTTGCGAGACATTTTTCAACTGGTCATTTGGCTCTCGTTTCTCCAAAAGCTGAAGCTTGGCTCCGGGTCCCTGCCCCAAGCCCGGATTCCGGTGGGGGCCGCGTGGGGCGGCGCCTGCAGGAAGTGTGCGCTTTAAGAGCGGGAGGAAGGGGCTCGGAGCGGCGGCGGGGGCTGGCGCGGGGGCTGGCGCGGGGGCCGGGGGCGGCGCCGGGCCGTGCGTCAGAAGGGGCCCAGTGTTCGCACCTTCGTTGACGTCAGAGCCGCAGTGGGGCTGCGGTGCCTTGTCCAGCTCATGCGAGCCCTGGACTCAGTCGCACCTCGGAGCCCGCGTCGAGCGACACGCGCTCTGCTGAGCTCCTCTCTTCGGCTCCCCGGGGTGTGGTCGGGGGCCCCGCGGCTTCGGGACCCTCGCGGCGCGGCGGAACCCAAGCGGCGGGCAGCGCGCCCAGGCCGGCGGCGACCCGCTGCGGCCCGGAAGGAGTGCAGGCGGCCTCCACGGAGGTGAGTGCCGTGGCGTGGCGGGTTGGGGACAGCGTGCGGGGCCGGGAAACCCGCTTCCTGCCCGGGAGCAGCGTGGACGGCTCGCCCGGGCTCCCCAGCTCGGGGCGACGGACTAGGGCGGCCCTTTGGCGCGCAGCTTCTGGGCGGCTGCGGGACACGGAGGAGGGAGGAGGTGGGCCCCGGGGGCTGCAGGGGCGCTGGCGAGGCTACGGCGGGCGGCGGGCTGCGGGCTGCGGGCGGGCGGGCCCGGACGCGAGGCAGTCGGCGCCACCTGTCCACACACCCCCTTCCCCGCGTTGCCCGCGCGTTCGGTCCCCGGCCTTCCCGGCCGCGGAGTTTTGCAGGAGACCGTCGATGCTGGGGAGTGTGAGTGTGTGAGTGTTAACGATCGCTTTGCTGCCGTCGTGCAACAGTTGTGTAGAGCTGGTCAAAGACGCCATCGTCTTTACTTTCTCCCAAGAAGGCCCTTTCCAGGTCCTGCGGCATTCTGACGACAGTTCTGAGGTAGCTCGTAAAAAGATGCGGGGTCGCAAGGCACTAAAACGGTTTCCGTCCCCAAATGATAGTATTTTTTATGAGTATTTGTTTTTACTGCAGTTGTACGCTCGGAGGGGGGCGGCGAGGGGCACGAAGAAAGCCCGTAGCAAATCTCATCCACCGGAGAGAGTCCATTAACAATTTCAGATTATCGGTCCCCTTTTTTTTTGAGACTGTATAAGTTCGTGTACTTGATTTATATGCGTGTTTTACCTAAGCGGGGGTGCTCATTTTTGTTCTTTTCACTTAATACATTGAGGACTTTTTCTGTATGCTCTGAAACCAAAGCGTAAAAGGCTAGCAAGAAACTCGTTGAAAATTTGATTACGTATCACTGCAGTAGCCAGCCTATTGGCTGGAAGAAAGCTGAAATCAGGGTAGCAACCAGTTTCTATAAAATATTGTTTACTCTGCCTAATAATTTGGGGCACTGTTTTTCACACTGTGATTTTCTACCAATTAGTCAATTGGCAAATTGATTAGTTACTCATGACTAATGTTAAAAAATGAATTAAGTTAATCTAGAAAATACCAGAATGTACATTACTAGGGTATTGTTTTGCGAAACCTTAAAAAAAAAAAAACTGCGTTTGCCTGTATGTGCGAGCATGTGTGTGTGCGTGCGTGTGCGCGCACTCGAGCACTGGGTTTGTGATATAAAAATTATATTGCTTCCTATGGTCTCATGCTAAATAAACTTAAAGTCACTGAAGTACTTTAAACACTCAGAATGGGATAAACAATGGATTATCCTTTTTCGTTTTTTTGGAGTAGTGACATTGTGTATTGCACCAGATTTGATTGTTTATTATTTGTTTTCATTTAATATTAAAACAGTTATTTCTAAATTATTTCTAAAAGACAAATCAAGACCTGTTTTATAGATATTAAGGAGCTGAAGCCCTATTTGCTCAGATTCACCAGCCACCCTGGTTTTGGTGTGAGACCTGGAACAATATCCCTCCTCTTTCTAAAGTCGGTTTGCCTCCCATCTTTTGATAAGATAATGCATATGAAGCTGTTGACAGCATGCCTGGCCCAGATTAAGTGCTCACGGTTAGCTATTATTATTTTATTAGGACCCAATGGAAGTGTCCAGGATGCTTGTCGCCATCGGGAAGCCAGCATAGCATGGATAATCCAAAAGGAAAAAAAGCAAAGGTGAAAATTAGTTGATAGTGTTATATGAAGGAACTGACACTGAATCACAATATGGTATTTTTTACATATGGCTTGGCCATTGTTATGATTATGATTGCTTCTCATATTTCCGACTGCTTGAGGGCTAGTTTAGATTGTGGGGTTTGTTTACTTAAAGTTTAACTTTTTAATTTATTTTTTTATTTTTGAGATGGGGGTCTTCCTATGTAGCCCAAGTGGCCCTTGAATTCATGACTCTCCCGTGTCAGTTTCCAAAATGCAGGGATTATAGGTGTGCACCACCATAACCAGCTCAGATTGTTTTACTTAAAAACAGATATCCTTCCATTGTTTTTTCCGCATTTATTTTTATTAAGTAGATGTCTTTTGTCAGGCAATTGAGAAATATTTCCTATGAGGATTCTGAATTTTGCTAGTTCTCATTAATGACAATATAGCTCCAAACCATGTCAACAATGTCACTGGTTTATCTCTTTGCTAAGTATACATCTCAGATTGCAAGACATTTTTTTTTCTTTACAAAAAAGCAGCAGCAGCAGCAGCAGCAGCAGCAGCAGCAACAGAACCAGCATTATCCTAGGAAATTCAGATATCTCTGTTCACTGCCCTAGACTGGTTTATACAATTTTAGATGTTATTAAAAACCAATGAATGAAGAGTGTGAACATTGTTATTAAAAATAGAATTTTTGTGAAAAACAGACTGCTTTGGACTAAAAAAGGTGCTTCTTTCAAAACTATAACTAGGTGTGACATCTGTAAGAGGTTGGGAAAAATGGAAAACAATCATAATTCTGCTCTTGGATTTGAAAATGAATTTAGGCTCTTGTTCTGTTTTACAGTGGTAAGAAGGAGTTTTACTGAGAGTGGTCTCACATGGTCTGTAAAAGAAAGATGGCTTGAAATGCAGGTTAATTTGCTCCCCCCCTCCCGACAAAAACTCTCTAAATATCAAAACATAAGCAGAAATGCTTAACCTGATTTTAAAGATATATATTATACATTTGAAGTTAAAATACTAAGATTATGTATGTATGTTTTTAAATCTTGAATAAGGGTTTTTATTTTGAATAAGGGAGATTTTTGTCTTGCACAAATAAAATGAAGGACTAAGCAGCTGTTAGACATTTCATTTTGGAATTATATGTAATGGTGTGGAAAGGTGCTTGTCATATATAGTTAAACGAAGGCAGAGGCTGACTGAATGGAATGTCCAATATCAGTCTCTTTCTGTAGTATTTGACAAATAGTAAGACAGGAGTGTAGTTTATATTTATTCTTCATTTACTTGTTTTTACCACTGTGCAACAGAAATGTCTTGTATTAAAAAGGTTCTTTTTAAATAAAAAATAACGATTTTTTTCTTTTACAAAATTTCTTTAAAGCATTAATATACCTCTGTAAAAAAAAAAAAAAATCCTACTTTGTCTAAATTTTCTTTTGCTTGGCCTTTGAGTATTGCCATGTCAAAATTCACCCTTTCCTGTTTTGCTGCCCTGTAAGTTCTCAAACCTTTGATTCAGCAGAACTCACTAACTTGCCATCTCCAAAAGTACTTGACACCTTTTGTTTTTATACTTATGTTTGTTTGCTTCTTGGACTATTTTTTCCTAACCTTATTGTAAGTAAATTCTACTCATTCTCAAAATTTGGTTAAAAAACGGTATCTGCCTTTATATCCCTTAACGACTAGATTCTAAGTTGATCTTGCCAATTAAAGCTATTATCACATTTTTATTATTGGCAACACTGGATGCAGTCCAAGTCTCTTGCATGGTAGGCAAGTGCTCTAGCACCCAGCTTTCTTATGCCTCACGCTTACTATTTTTACTTCGGCAGTTCTCAGATAGCACTTTACACGTTTGCATTGATTTTCCAGTTCCATTTTACACTCCTCGCTGGCAGGAGAGCTTGTGATTATCCCCTGAAGCTCCTAGGACAGAGTTCTGCTCCAGGCAGGTGCCTGACAACGTACACATTGAGTAAGAAACGGTCTTATGGGTTCTTTTGAAATTAGGTGTTGGAATTTTTCTTTACAAGTGGTCCTGGGTACAGGTTAATACATAATTACAGGGATTTAAAAAACCCGATCATTCTGCATAATTGTCCACTGATCCAGATGGATGATAAATGACAATTTTTATTTTATTTTATTTTATTAAAACTGCTATGATAGCCGAGAATTGGGTACTGAGTTCAGACTTCGTTTCACGCGTGTGTTTTCCTTTCAAAATTTCACCAGAAACATACTTTGGTTTTGGGCGATTTTTGTTTCCCTTAACTTGATGAAGGCACAGGTGTGCCTTCCCTTCTTTTACAGCTGTTGTCCGGGAGCCCAGGGAGCCAAGTGCATGAGGGCTTGGTGGGCGCAGTCACGGCTCCACCTTTTGGGGAGAAGGATGGTAGCGTGAAAGTGCTTTGTGCTCAAGTGTAATATGTTCTTCTGTTACTGGAAATAATTGTGTTATTTTTTAAATGACAGTATGAGTAGGGTGTGCTTGTTCGGTCAACTCTAGATATGAGACTTACTGACTAAAGAGTTGTTATATTTTAATTTACAGACTCCTGTCCAGACGGATCCAGCTGATGAGATAACTTGCCTGTCTCTTCTCAAGGTAATCCACTCATTCCTTTTAAAAACAAGCAGTCAATCAACCAGGTTCTAGTAGGATTCAAAATATATATATAAAGACCTAGTGACTCATACAAAGCAATAGAATTCTAGACCCTGGATAAATTATCCTTTTAATAATTAAAATTTTATTAGTTCATAAAAATAAGCTGATATTCTTGGGTCTACTAGAAACATCTTGAATATTTTAACGGTGTAATAAATATGTGTGTGTTGTCTTCCTACTCCAGAGAGATTGGGTTTGGTAAGTTTTTAGATGAGGTCCTGGAATGTCAAATTTAAAAAATGTCAGCACATGCTCCTGGTTTTGCTGAAACTCACCGTGGCATGAGAGGCGATAGATCAGCAGGGGACAGAGCCTTGGGGTTAAGGGCTGCAAGCTTTAATATCTGTGGACGTGATCTTAAACTCATTTTCCTTCTGTTTTTTGAATGTTTTAATTAATTTTAAAAAGTGGCTACATTTTTTATTTTATAATTTTCAGAATTTAGTTTTATATTGTAGGATTCCTTTAGCCTAGAAATTGTCTTATTTACAAATATAAATATGAGCTTTGTAGCTTTGTCTTGTTCTCTGGTTTCCAATTCATAAAGGAAATGAATCAATGGGGGAAAGATCCATTTTAAAATTTTACATATATTAGTTTAGATGTTTGTTTAATTGATTTATTATTATTTTTTTATAATTGTGGGAAATCAGAAAAGCAAAGATTCTCAGTACAGAGTAATAGGTAAGTCACTCCAGATGGAGTGCTGGCCTGAGAAAGGTTTTTCATTTTCATTTTATTAGTGTTGAGGCTGGAATTTCCTTTTTCACCCATTGCTTTTTTAGTAGTTAAGCCTTTGACATTGTGGAATAATCTTACTCAGAAGTACTAATGTCACAGAGCCAGGCTTGGTGGCACAAGCCAGTAATGTCAGTGCTTGAGACGCTGAGGATTAAGGGTTGAAAGGTGGCTTGGGCGATACATCCTGACTGTTTCCACCTTCTCCCTCTAATACAGCATATTGAATGATTCTCATGTATATTTTCCACCAGATAAGAATGTTTACATAATTAGAATTAAACTTGAAAAACTTATTTATTTGCAATGCTGTTTCCAGTTTTAACAAACCAGCAAGTACACTGCATTGAATTTATTAAAATAGTTGCAACTATGTATATATAGCTGCAATTGTGTGTGTGCTATATTACCAGCAAATGAACTGGCTATGTATCAAGATTATCTATGGGGAATCTCTCTTTTAGCAGAGTAAATGTAGATTTATTTAGAATAGTAACGAAGAACTCAGAGTTGAAAGGGCTTCAAGAGAGGAACGCTTTTTAATTTTATTTTTGTAAAGCATCAAGGGCTTTCATTTAGAAGCAAAGCCGCCTAAGTGTAGAAGAGATACACTGTAAGGAGCAGTGTAAGACTCACAAGCCCCCTTTTTAAATAGCGTGGAGAGTCTTTAAAAATTCTGAATTCTTGGCTCTAACTCAATTATACTGATTCAGAATTTGGAGAATGATTTTAGCATTCAGCTTGATTTTGAACTTCGATATATTATGGAAGGCTAGTATTAGGTGGATAAAAATTAGAAAACCATTTATTGGTCAAGAAATATCAAAAGTACTAGTAATAAAAATTCTCCATTGAATGTAGTTTATACAGTTAGAAAAGTTTTGTGATTCAGACACCACTTTAGTTGCTCTTTACATTTTTAGCAACTAATAAGTTATATTAGAAGCTTGTGAGCTGAGCATAAACTGACACATGACATCTTTACTCTTACAAAAAAGAGTTAGATGCTCTCTATGATACCACAAGTTCAGATAACCTGGGCGTTTTGTTATAAGAACTTAGGAAAATAGTTGTTTTATAGGGCTTAGTAAGAACATTATAGTAATATGGTCTTTAGAATTTAGGACTAAGTTATTTCATCTGGAATCATTTTCTAGTAACTCAGAGATATAGAAAATTGATAAGAACCTTCATTATCTTCACATAATCTAAACTGCTCTTTCTGGTGATCCATATATTAGCTCGTGTCTGCTGCTTTCTGTTGTTCTCACCGATCGTAACAGGATCAGTGAAAGTTAGGCATGATGGTACAAACTTCTTATTCCCATACTCAGGAAGTTGAGGCACGATCGTGATTTTCAGGCTAGTTTTAGATTACATAGTGAATTCTAGGTCAGCTTGAGTTATACAGTGAAATCCTTCCTCAAAAAACAAAGAGGAATAATTTTGAGCTTTTCACCTAATAGTAATAAGGAATTACTGTTTATTATTATTATTATTTTTAGTGGTTTTTTTTTTCTTCCTTTGTAGTTCGACCATTCGAGGCCAGTAGCCTCCTGACTGACTAGTTAAGATGCAGAAAAGACAAGGGTATTGCAGCTATTGCCGCGTGCAGTACCCTAACCTGGAACAGGTGAGAGGTCCCACTGATGCCGACAACACTTACCACCTTAGCTACCAGTTTCTCCTTATGTTTATTAGATTGGCTTATTCATTCACTGAGTGGATTTTGTTGAGAATTTCCTGGTTTGCAGATAGTACTTAAGAGTTTGAGAATTTGATTATATTGCAGTATAGTTTAGTAAGACAGAAAATAAGCAATCATAATTTTAACACTTAATATGCCAACTTATGATTAGTTTTATGAGGAAAAGAATAAACAAAAGTGTTGTTTAAGTAGAATGGCTAGGTAAGGCTTTTTTTTTTTTGTTTTGTTTTGTTTTTTTTATTTTGTTTTGTTTTAAACTGACATTTGAATTGGCATTTGAAAGAAGTCCAGTGCCTAGTTTGCATTTATATGGAGGAGAAAATACCCTGAAGGGTGAGAGTTTTATCTAACCTGGAAGTCAATAGGGCTGCAGTGGAAGTTGGGCAGTAGGTGCTAAGTGATAGGGGAAAAAGGAAAGGGTAATATTCTAAGACCTAGTCGGTTAGCTGGGTGTTGGGCACCCGCCTTCATTCCAGCGCAGAGAGGTAGAGGCAGGCTGAGCCCTGCAAATTCAAGATTAGCCTGATCTGCAAAGTTCTAGTCGGCCAGAGCTGTACAGTGAGACCTTGTCTCAGAAGACACACGAGCATCCTTGTACGCTAAGGTGAGAACATTGACTTTTATGCCAGTGAGGTCGGTGGACATTCTAGCATGTTGAAAAAGGTGACGAAATTACTGAACTCGGATTCTAGAAGGACCGTTCTAGATGCTGATGAGTACAACAGTTGCTATGGGGATTCTTTCATATCTATTTTGTTGCAGAATAATTTTTCTTTATAAACTTCTCCCCTTTAAAGTGAAATTCAGAAATCTTTAGTGTATGCACAAAGTGAAAATTAGACAAAGTGAAATTGTCTAATTTTCACCTTTAAAAGAAAACCACATTCCCACTCAACAGTTACTCTGTACTTTCTTGGATCTTTAATCTCTGGCAATCACTAATCTACTTCCTGTTTCAAAATATTTGACTATCTTAGGCATTTCCTAAACATGGAAGCATATGCTATGTGAGCTTTGTGTCTGACTTTCCATTTAGCATAATATATTTAAGGCTCATTCATATCATAGCATGTATTACTATCTCATGGCTGAATAATATTTCATTATAAAAGTAATACCACACTTTATTCATTCACCAATTGATGGATGCTTAGGTTGTTTTTGCTTTTTTGGCTACCATAAATAATGCTGCTATGGATATTTGTCTATAATTTTTTGTGTGAATATACATTTTCAGTTCTTTTGGGTATATGTAGGGGTGGAATTGTTGGGTCATCTGATAACTGCTTTTTTTTTTTTTTTTTTTTTTTTTTTCTTTTTTTCCGGAACTGCCTCACTGTTTTCCAAAGTGGCTCTACTGTTTCATGTCACCTCCAACAACACATGAGGGTTCCAGTTTCTCCTCATCCTGCCAGCACCTTTTTTTTTTTTTTTTTTTTTTTTTTTTTTTTTTTAAATTATAGCCATTTTGTGGATATGAAGTGCTATCTTATTGTGACTTTGATTTGCATTCACCAGTGTCTTTGAGCATGTTTTCATGTGCTTACTGGCTGTTTGTGTACATTTTGGCCAAATGCCTATTCAGATCCTATGTCCATGTTTTATTTGGTTTGTCTTTTTATTGATGAATTTTAAGCTCTTTATGAAATAATATGATTGTAATATTTTGTCCTGTTCTGTGCCTTGTCTTTCTATTTTGTTGATAGTATGCATTTACTGCATAAATATTTTAAATTTTGCTAGGTAGGTATGGTAATGTTTGCCTGTAACCCCACAGTTTAGGAGTTTAAAGCGGTAACATTGCAAGCTCCAGGCCAGCTTGGGACTACATAGTGAGACCGGTCTCAAAAAAGTTTTAAATCTGTTTATGCTCTTTTTTAAAAATTTAAAGACAGGTTTTATTATGCAGTCCAGGCTGGCCTCAGGCTTGAGGGCCTTCCTCTGTCGCCTCCTGAGTGCAGAGCTTGCAGGTGTGGACCACTGCACCTTTCTTTGTGGCCTCTTTGATGGAGGATTGCCAGCCCAGCCAACATCATGAAGATTTATACCTGTATTTCCTCTAAGAGTTTCATAGTTGCTTTTATGATTAGGTCTTCTGTTCAGTATGAATTAATTTTTTATAGATGAGAGATGAAATCCAGTTTCAGTAATCACTACACTGTTGAAAAGACTAATCTTTCCTATTCAGTTGTCACGACTACTGAAAAATCAATTACTTAAAATTGTAAGAATTTATTTCCTTCTTCTCAGTTCTGTTCCATTGGTCTATGTATATGCATCGTGAGGCTAGTCCATAGTTTTTTTAAAAACACATTTTAAACGGCAGACAGTAATTGTGTGTATTTATCAGATAACAGTGATATTTCAGCACATGTATACAATGTATAATGATCAGATCATAATTGGCCTGCCATCTCAGACATTTATTATTTCTTTATGCTAGGAACATTCTCTCTGCTCTTTTGAAATACAGCTAATTGTTGCAAATCATAGTTAACTATTCGTCCTCTGTAGAACATTAGAAGTTACTCCACCTACTCACCTCTCCTCCCATACAGGCTAACCACCCTCTCCCCACCCTCTCCTTGTCAAGATTAGGAGGCCACTACTCATCCATCTGGAGGGATTCCTTTTTTGGCTGTCATGAATATTCTGTAGTAAACAGAAGAATGCAGATGCTGCCTTGGCATATGGATTTTATTTCCTTTAGATATGCATCTGTAGTGGGATTTTTATTTTAAGAGATTCTGTTTTAAGTTTTCTCAGAAACCTCTGTTTTCTGTGATGGGTCTATGTTTAACATTAGTCTTAAAGTAGTGCTTCCCCTTTGCCACATCCCATTAGAGCTTGCCATTTAAAATCTTTTTGTTAATAGCCCTTTTTACAGGATTGAGAAGACAGCTTATTGTTATTGCCTTGATTTATATTTTCTTGATGATTAGTGATAATAAGCTTTTTCATATATTGGTTTGCTGTTTTTATATTGTCTTTCAAATATGTCTATGCACAAGTTACTTGCCCATTTAAAACATTATATTTTGCTGTTGAGTTGTTTGAGTTCCTTATATATTCTGGATGAATCCTTTGGGCGGCTGGATGGTGGCTCATGCCTTCTCAGCGGTTAGAGTGTAGGAGCAAGAATATCAGGAGTTGAAGGCTAGCCTTAGCTACAAAATGACTTTGAGGCCAGGCAGAGATACATGGGATCATGTCTCAAAAAACCACCACCAACAACAAAAACCAATACTAAAGTAAGAATTCTTTGCTGGTGAAATAGCTTGATGGGTAAACACATGCCACACAAATTTCAGTTTGAGGTTGAACATCTAGGACCCTGTGAAGAAAGTCATAGCAGTGTGTTTCTGTACTCTCAGGACTTCTGTGGCAAGGTAGGAGCAGAGACAGAGAATGTGTGTGCCAGTGAACTAATTGTGGTGATATATTGTATATTTAATAAAAATAGTCTGGAATGTCAGGACAGAATCACCCATAGCCAAGGCACGAGGGTAGAGAGCTGTGACCCACTCCTTTAATCCCATTACTTTGGAGACAGAGATCCAGAGTTCAGGGCCTAACAGCTGGGCAGTGGTGGTGCGTGCTGTTAGTCCCTGCACTTGAGAGTCAAAGTTAGGAGGATCTCTGTGAGGTAAAGGCCAATCTGATCTACAAAGCAAGTTCCAAGACAGAAAACCCCCATCTCTAAAAAACAAAACAACCAAAAAAGGCTGGAGAGATGGCTCTGTTCTCTGATATTCCAGACTGTTTTTTAAAAATTAAATATACTGTATATCACCACAACCAGTAGGTAGAGAACCTGTTTTAAAACAAGATAGAAGGGAAGAACGGTCATCTGAGGTTTTCCTCTGCCTTCCATATGTGTGCCATGGTATCTTTGTTTCTTCTAGTAGTTTCATAGTCTTGGGTTTTACACTTTGGAGGAGGGTGTTCCATTGCTGGGAAGACACACCATAACCAAGGCAACTCTTATAAAAGAAAGCATTTCATTTGGGGCTTTTGGAGAGTTAATCCACCATCATCATTGTGGGGGGATGTGGTAGAGGCAGCCAGAGTGCTGAAGAAATAGCTAAGAGCTTTACAGCCTGATTTGCAGGAAGTGGACAGAGACTCAGCCTGGTAAGGGCTTTTGAAACCTGAATGCCCACCTCCAGTGACATACCTCTTCCAACTAGGCTAACCTTTCTGTGTAGCCTACGTAGACCAGGCTGGCCTCAAACTCACAGAGATCCACCTGTCTCTGCTCCAAGTCTGGGATTAAAGGTGTGCACAACCACCTCTTGCTTTTTTCCCCTCTTTTGGGAGGGGGTTGTTTTTGTGGTGGTTAATTCTTCCCAAACAGTTCCACTAACTAGGAACCAATCATTCAAACAGGAGTGTATAGAAGCTGTTCTTATTCAAACCACCAGATAGTGTGATATATTTGCATTAATTTTTTTGTATGTAGTAAGAGATTGAAGTCTAGTTTTATTCTTTGATATTTATTTAATTCAGTATTATTATTATTATTATTATTATTGAGACAGAGTCTCACTATATAGCTCTAGCTGTCTTAGAACTCACTATGTAGACCAGGGTGACCTTGCATTCATATCTACCTGTCTTTGCCTCCCAAGTGTTGGGATTAAAGGTCTGAGCCACTACCCCAGGCTTACTCTTCTGTACATAGAAGTTGAAGCTTTCCAGCACCATTTACTCAAGAGGCTTTACTTTAGTTGGTACCTTTTGTGCCCTGACTGGCCAGCTGCCCTTACAGTTAGCTCTGGGTAGGTAAATTATTCCTGTTTTATGTTTCTTTGGTGCCCCATCTCCAGGATCATACTGCTTTAGCTGCTGTACTTTTGTATTATGTTTTGAAGTTACATTATAATGGCTTTACCTTTATTTATTTTGCTCAAGATTTTTACAGCTGATTAGGATATTTTAGGTTCTACATGAAGTTAGAATCTGAATTCATGTGGTTGGTTTTATTTGTTTTTGCTTCTGTGAAGGCCATTGGTATTCTGATATGAATTACAAATGAATCTGTAGATTATTATGGATACTTTAACTATATTTTCTAATCCATGAACATGAGCTATCATTTTGGTTTTTGTTTACTTGTTAGGTGTATCCTACTCAGTTTCACTCTTCATATTTTGTGACTTTCATTATTGAAATAATTTATGTCTTTGATTAAATTCATCCTTAGGTGGTATTACTACTATTGGTGGCTTTCTTAGTAAACTTTTAATGATAAATAGAAAAAGTGCTTTCTGTATGTTTATATTGTATGTTTATATTCGAAATCTTTATTGAATTTGTTTTTCAGTTTTAAGAATATTTTAATGGAGTCTAGTACTTAGTCAAAAATTATGTCATCTGGGGATGGAGAGATAGTTCAGCAGTTGTGACTGCTGCTCTTATGGAGGAGCTGGGTTGGGTTCCCAGTACCTACATGGCTGTAACTACAGTTTCAGGGAGTCTGACACTTTTCTGATCTCCATATGCACCAGGCATGTATGTGGTGCACACACATACATGCAAACAAACCACATATACACCTCTACACCTGTAAATAATTATAAAAAAGATTGCCATCTACACATGAACAATTAGATATCCTTTATTTCTCTTATTGCTATGCTCTAAGGCTTCTGATCTGATACTGAATATGAATAGCCAGTGTGAATATCTTATTCCCACTTTCAGAACACTATTGAGTATGATATAAGTTGTGGACAGTCGTGGACAGTCCCTGTTATGCTGTGCTGTGTTACTTTTATACCCAATTAATTTTTTTATGAAGGAATGTTTAATTTCATTAAATTCAGAAGGAGTATAATTAAATATATACTAGATGATCATGCAGTTTTTATCCTTCATTGTATTGGTGAAATATGTTTGTTGATTTACATATATTGAGCCATTCTTGCCTTCTGAGGTAAATCCCACTTGATTATGGTGTATAATCCTTATGTGTTGTTGAATTTCATTCATTAGCATTTTGTTGGGAATTTTTGTATCTGAGTTTATCAGCAGAATTCATCTTGTAAGGGTTTGGTAAAATTTATCAGGTCCTGGGTTTTTTTTCTTTCTTGTGACATATTTTACTGATTTAGTTCGGTTGTTATCAGGTTGTTGATTTTGTATGTTGTCACAGCTCAATTTTGATAGGTTATGTGTAGAAACACATTTTTTTGTAGATGTTCTAATCTACTAGCTTATCATTATCACCACAGTCTCCAGTGACCATTGTATTAACTGGTTGTAATGTTTTCCTTTTCATCTCTGACTTCATTTGGACCACCTGTCTCCCATCTGTCCCATCTGTTTATACCAGCATTTGTGCACACATGCCAGACCACTGAGCTACACTTTTAGCCTTTTTAAACACCTGTGTGTAGGCAAGTTTAGTCTATTTCTTCTGTTTGCTACTTATTTCTTCTTACTGCTGTGAGTTTGGTGTGTTCTTGCTTTTTTTTTAGGTTGTTGATTTGTGGTAGTATTTATTTTTTACTTTTTAAAAATTTATTTATTTGTATTTTGTGTACATTGGTATTTTACCTGCAAGTATATGGGAATCAGATCCCCTGGAACTAGAGTTACAGACAGCTGTGAGCTGTCATGTAGGTGCTGGGAATTGAACCCAGGTCCTCTCAAAGAGCAGCCAGTGTTTTTAACTTCTGAGCCATCTCTCCAGTCCTAGTAATTATTTTAATATAGGCTGTAATGCATTATAAGCTTCCATCTGTATTGTTTTTCTTTATTCTTTATATAGTAGTGTGCTATTTCAATTTCAGTTGGTTTTAAGACATTATAATTTTTCTTTTGTTTTTTTTCTTTGACCCTCTATTCATTTAAGAACATACTTAATTTCCAAGTGCTTGCACAGTTTCTAAAGATACTCTTTATTGTTAATTTCATTCAATTCTGATCAAAGATACATGTGCTGATTTTAATTATTTTTTAATTTATTGAGAATGTTCCATATGCTGATGAGAATAGTGCTTATTCTGTAGGTATTAGATGAAATATTCTGTAAATGTCAACTCGGACCCTTTGGTATATAATATAGAAACAGTTTACTTGTGATAATCAGTTTCTTTCTTGTTTTGTGTAGATGGTCTTTCCATTGATAGAAGTGAGGTTTTGCGTTCCCTGTACTAGAATCTCTTTTTAGATTTAATATTCAGCTGTAATGATATATATATAATATATATATAATATATTATGAGGTACATATACTTTTAAAGGTATTTTGTGGTGGTACTTATTTTAAGCATATATGGTACATATGGTATATGTATGTCTGTGTATGTATATATATTATTTCCTTTTATTGAGTTGAATATTTGTCATTATGTCTAGTTTCCCTAGTTTCCCACAGTTGGTGCAAATGTAGGTATTCCTGCTGTTTTTGTTTATATGGCGTATCTTTTCCCTGTGCTTCGCCTCTGGGAAGTGCTGCTACTTTACTGACGAACTAAGTTTCTTAGAGCAGTATATCATTTTTTTACAGATCCCTACTAAGCCCATCTACATCCTTGATTTTGAGAATTTAATGTTTATATTCAGTTTTATTACTGATAAATAATGATTATATTCTTGTTACATTTTCATTTTCTAAAAAATTTTTGGTATGTATTTTGTCTCTTCCCTGTCTTTGTGGCTCAATGATCCTTTGTATATGATTCTTCCCTTGTGGATCTGAGCAGCTGTTGGGTTTTATATTTGTGTATTTTATGATAATAGTTGTCTTTGCTCTTAGTACAGAACTCTACCAGACATTTCTTATAGAAATGGATGGAATGATGTGGGGAATTACTACAGTTTTTGTGTTTTGGAGAGTCTATATTTCTCCTACATTTCTGAAGGATAGCTTTGCTAGGTGTAGTATTGGTTGTTGGGGTTTTTGTTTTTTTGAAGACTTTGAAAATTTTTTCATTCTATAAGGGTTCTGCCCTTACATTTTCTGTTAGTCTAGTGGGAATTACCTCGTATATGATTTGATGCTTTTTTGTTACTGTCTTTGGAATTCTCTATTTTTAGTAACTTGACAATGATGACTGGCAGATATTTCTTACCTTTATGTACTGTAACAAAACACTCGAGGTAGTTAATTTATCTAGAGAAGTAGTTTGTTTCAGTTCTCAGTTTGGAGACACTGAAGTCTGTAATTGATAGGTTCTGTCACTGTGGGTTTGTGGTGACACAGCAGAGCTTGCCATGGAGTGTAGTGACACAAGTGGCTAACTTAATGTCTGGAATGTGAAAAATGGACAAGACCACAGGACTCTCATAGCATCCACTGGACACTTATGCTCAGTGATCTAAAATCTCCACTTTTAGATGCCCACCTCTTATGGGTTCCAATAGTACCAAACTAAAGACCAACCTTTCAGTACATGAGCCTTTGAAGAACATTGGAGATTTCATCTTGTAGAATATATGACTTCTTCTTGTCAAGTTTCAGAGGTTCTTTGAACAGCAGCCAAATCTTTTCTAAGATAGAAAGTTTTAGGTTATTAGATTGAGTAGGTTTTTTATCTTTTTCAAACACAAATAATACCAACATGTCCTCATCTTGTTATCTCCACTAAACATCATAGTCATTCTTTGTTTTTAGATTTTTTTTCTAAGACTGTGTTTCTTCAGAAAGACAGGCAGATTCTGATAGGGATCATGTGAATCTGCAGGTGAGTTTTGTAGTATCCATTAGCACCAAGTCTTCCAATTTATGAGCAGGAAGTATGTATTGCCATTATATAAATGTTCTCAAAATGTTTCAACTAGACTTGGGCTTTTCAATACATAAGTTTTGTACTATTATGTTAAATTTATTCATTAATATTTTTGGTCCTAATTTGTTAAATTACTTGTGCTTATCTCTAATATCTCTAGTATATAGAGAGTATATAGAACTATAATATCTTTTAAAAATATTGATCTTACATCATGGACTTTTGTAAAACTTAGCTATAAATTTTTTTGTGAGTCTTTAAGACTTTTTGAATGTAAGATCCTTCCATGTACAAAGTTATTGTACTAGTTTTCTAGCCTAAATATCCACTTTCTTTCCTTGAACCTCTCTCTAGTAGGTATCTAGTAGAATTAGTGATCATAGATATCATTGTCTCTCTTGATCTTAGGGAAAAAGCTTTCATTCTGTCAATATTAAATATGATATATAGTGTGGTTTTATATAGAAGACCTTGCTTTGGTCTAGAAAATGATCTTCTGTTCCTAGTTTATTTCCTAATTTATTATTGAGCAAATTTCATTATGAAAGATAAATATGGTAGTACTAGATGGCTGAAGCAACTTGAAGTTTTTTCCTAATTGTTAGGAAGGCTAGGAAGTCCAAGAGCCAAGATACTAGCTGATTTATTTATTTACTTTCCTAGCTTGTACTTGGCTGCCTTCTCAATGTGTCTTTCCTTTGTGGAGGAGGGATAATCTCTCTTTCTTTTATAAGGTCAACAATCAGTGCTGGATTAGAACTTCATCCTTTTGGTGTCATATATTCCCAATTACTTCCTTAAATTGTATCTAAATTTAGTCATTTTAGGGCTTAGAAATTCAGCATACGAACTTTGGTTATATGTGGGTCAGTGTGTAGTACAGAATGATTTTTGGATGTTGCTCTAATTTTACATTCCTGGGATAGATCTTACTTTGTATGGCATACAGTTAGTTCTCTATCAATGTTGGTGGATTTTGTTTATTAATAGTTTTTTTGAGGATTTTTACATACATATTTGTAAGGAGTGTTGGTCTGTGAATTCTTGTGGTGTCTTTGCGTCATTTTGGTATTAGGGTAATAACAGTTTCATAGTCTGAATTGAGTAGTATCTCCCTCCATAGATTGTTGGAAGAGTTTTATGAATTGTTGTATATATTTTGATACAAGTATTTATGACAGTAATAGCGACTGTTTTCCGAACACCGTTGTTCATTTAGAAGTGTCTTAAGTTTTTCTTTTGTGTCTAAGCTGTAATTATGGCATAAGTGATACAGTTTATAATGATGTTCTGGTTTTGTAAATACCGAACTATTTTTTGTCTTAGATAATAGCTAAGAAAACTATAATATATAAAATGTCTGTGTGATAGCATTTGTTTTCTTTACCTAATAGAAATAAATGAATTTCATAGTAAATAGTTTTTTTTGTTGGCTTACTTTCTCTCTTCTTTTTACCTATTCTTTTTCAAAGAAAAAAAATTAATGCTGGTCATAAACATGAGGCAAAAAATAAATGAAGTCTCTTTATCTTTCTCTTATGATTGATAAATTGTTTCACTATGTGACTGGACTTGTTGAGCTTTTGGCAATTGTAAGACATTAATTCTTTAACTACAAGTTCTATTCAATAAAGATTTGATACAATTTTTTGACCTAACATTTAAAATAATTTCTATTCATTTGGACACTCTTGTACTAAATTGGCATTTAAAAACATTCCATTGATGACAGCCAGGATAATTTATATTAACGTTGAAAGCTTGGGAAATGTGTGTGTGTGTGTGTGTGTGTGTGTGTGTGTGTGTGTGTGTGTGTACATACATATATACACACACATGTGTATATATATACATATATATATTTATATTTCAAGGCTTTGGAAAACGACTAAGGCAGTAAAGAAATATGAGGCCTAGACTTAGTAGAGTATTTGATAGAGAACACTGGGAGCCAAAAAGAAACAAAACAACTGCCAACCTAGGATTCTCTACTCAATAAGTTTAACTTTTAAACGTAAGGTAAAATAAAAATATTTTCAGGAAACAAAAATTAAGGGAATTTGTCACCAGAAGACCCTCAATAAAGGAAAAACTAAAAGGAGTTCTTCAGGCAGAAGGAAAGTGGTTCCAGATGGAAGCTCAGAGCTATCAGGAAGTAATGAAGAACAATGGACAGGTAAATACATAGGCAATCAATAAATCATGCTTGTGGGATTAACAGCAATGTAGATTGGGAGAGTAGTAAGTGGCTTTAACCTCTAAGGCAACATTGTTTAAGGAGAGAATAAGATAGAGAGTAATGCTAGACTTTGATAGTTGAGACTACATAACTACTGAGCTAACAAAATGAGGAAATTAGAATAC
Organism: Phyllotis vaccarum; assembly: GCA_033318265.1. NCBI lineage: Eukaryota > Metazoa > Chordata > Mammalia > Rodentia > Cricetidae > Phyllotis > Phyllotis vaccarum. The sequence continues at coordinate 14,416,602 of JARWLC010000007.1, forward strand.
TGCAAACAAAGAAAAAGGAGAGGAAATGCCCGTAAGAATAACAATGAACAGATTTCCAAGTAAACCCAAGTGAAAATAGACTTACTGCTTGAATTAAAAATATGTTCAATGACTGTGTGTGTGTGCGCGCGTGCATGTTTTCTTCTGTGGTAGAGCACTTGCCTGCTGAATATGACAGCAGCTCAAAAAGGAAAAAAATAAAACTAATACTTTATGAGAGGTCTTAGCTACAGAAATAGGAAAGAAAAAGATAAAAATGACTAAAATGATAAAGATAATTCAGTAAGAAGATAAAAAGCATCTCTTAAAAAATGTTTGTCAAAACATGATGATGGACTAGAAAACCAAAAGTAAATAAACTGTTAGAATTAATAAGTTTAAAAGCTTGTTGGAGCCAAGTCCTAACTTCTGAAGAGGCAGAAGTAGGAGGATCATTTGATTCTTTCTTTGCATCTAGGATCAGTATGGGCACCATGGCTAAAAAAACAAAGAAAATAACCAAGGGTTGGAGCAACAGAAAAAAATCATATTCATATATGTAGATACTCTGCAGAAAATGAGATCTAAAGGTATCATTTATAATAACAACAAAAATAAAATTCCAAGGAATAATTATATTATACAATTTTTACATACAATTTGTAAATACTGGAGGTTGAGGATTGAGCTCAGTGATAGCATGCCTGCTTTCGCATAACTTAGGCCCTAGTTTTAATCTCCAGCACTGGGTGGGGAGAAGCCTACTGTTTTCATGGATTTGAAGACTTAATATTAAAAATGCCCAGTTTCCTCCAAATTATTGTATCTAATAAAATTACAGTGAGAATCACATAAATTCCAATGAAAATTTAGCCAATATAAATATGGAAATGAAAAAGATGAGAACTGGATAGTGTTAAAGAAGGTCTGAGTAAGAGTGTGTATTCACCATATAACCGTTCTTAACCCTACTCATTAGACAAGGCAGTCTTGGTGCAAAGTTAGAAAAAGCATAGAAACAAATTCCAGAGATAGATGAATGTGTGTATTAGATCTGTGACAAAGGAGCAAGACTGCTGCAAGTAGATGCTGATGTGCCAATTGAGGAGCTAGTTGGGACAAAAAAATAAAATTGTATTGTTGAATTATTGTGTGTGTAAAAAAAATCATTCCAAATAAAATATAGATGTGAATGTTGTAGGTAACATAATAAAGGGACTAATAACACACAGGAGACAGTTTATCATGACCTGTGAGGAAGAGCTTTCTGCTAGCAAAAATCATTGAAGAAAATTAAAGTGGCTGCAATAAAATTAAGATGGTAGATGATTAAGAAAGTGAGAAGACAAGACCCATCTGCAGACAGGAAGTGTGAAAACCAGACAGGTAATAGAGAAGACCAGACCAGCTACAGACAGGAAGTGAGAAGACCAGATCATCTACAGCCAGGAAGTGAGAAGACAAGACCAGCTACAGACAGGAAGTGAGAAGACCAGATTATCTACATACAGGAAATGAGAAGACAAGACCAGCTACAGACAGGAAGTGAGAAGACAAGACCAGCTACAGACAGGAAGTGAGAAGAAGTGAGAAGACCAGACCAGCTACAGACAGGAAGTGAGAAGACCAGACCAGCTACAGACAGGAAGTGAGAAGACCAGACCAGCTACAGACAGGAAGGTGATACTTGAATGAAGAGATTGTGTATAGAATAAGTTCTACAAGTTAATAAGGAAGACATAATTTGAAACACGAAGAGGAGCTGGCATGGTGGCATTTACTTAAAACTCAACATAGATACTGAATTCAAGGCTAGCCTGGGCTACAAAATGAAGACCTGTCTTGAAAAAAAAATCAGGAAGAAATTTTATTGGACTCATAATTATAGACAATCTGGATTGCCAGTAAAAATGAAAAGCTATTATCAGATTGTGGATTAAGACCACAATATATGGCATTGAAAACTTTCTACATTAGCTAAGATGTAAAAAACAGAATTCCAAGTGTTGACGATGAAGTAGAACAATGCAAAGATAAAGATATACTGTTGGGTGAGGCATAAAATTGTTCTAACCACTTTGGAAGACTAGGTACTGAAGCTGAACATACATGTACAGTATAACATCTAAGCTCTAGTAGTAATCTATCCCCCCAAATATGCATGCCTTGTCACATAAGACAAACATAACAAGATTCTTTGAAGCATTGTTTGTAATGTCCAAAATTCATCAAGAACAGAATGCACAAAATATACATTCATAAAAGAGTACAGATGTGTATATGAATATGAACAGAATACAGCTAATGTTGAATAGTATTATAAATGCATTGTTGAATGAGAGGAGCTAGGGGAAAAGAACTCATGCTGTATGGTGTCATTTATATAAATATCAGAATCTTCCAGAACCATAGTATTAGAAATCAGGGTTATAGTTACACTTGAGGAAGAGGGAAGGGATGTTAGATTGGTATGGGACAGTAGAGGGATTTCTAGGTGCTTATACTTGTGTATAGATGATTATGGATGTGTTTATTTTGTGATTATTTAGTGCACTACATACAAGTATTTTGTGTGTTTTATTTTTCCATAAACTCCTGTGGGGCATGTACACTGTGCTGGCTCCTGCAGCTTACACAGGCACAAGTCTCCGTCCACATTGCTCTCTCTTTTATTCTTAGCAGAGAGAGGAAAAGGTTGGATTTTAGTTGAATCTTTGTTCCCTTGTACACGTGTCCTTTTTATTACCAGCATTCTAGCTCTGGTTATGGGCACTGGAGAGTGGGGAAATTTGTAGCAAGAGGATTTTGAGACTTTCATATGTGATTGTTACTGGAGCTAAGGTAACATCCCAGAAAAAGTCTCACATCAGCAAGTAATTCCAAGAGTTATAACAGTGATCAGGAATTAGCAACTTGTTTTTTTTTTCTTTTTTCTTTTTTAATAGTACCTTCAGTATGATTATTAAAACCATTTTTTAAGTATTGTTAAGATATGTTATTGTATTATAAAGAACATATGTGATAATCTGCCGTTTATACTAGTTATGTTGATAGTGAAAAGCGCATAAACTACAGTTTGGTTCACATTCAGATCCTAGCTCTGCTGTTTGCTGGGTACAGAACCTAAGGCATTTTGCTTTTATTTTTTATTTTTTGTGCCCCACTCGCTTTGTGTCAAAAGAGGGCACTGTTCTTGCGGAGTGAAAACACAGTGAGCTCTTTAGGTGAATTGAATAGCCCTGTGTGTGGCATCTGGTTGTCTCAGCCTGTGTTGGGTTCCCTCTTATCATGCTGCTAATCCACTAATGCTAGTGTCTGTGTAGCTGGAGACTCTAATGTGCTTACACTAATGACTCTGCCAAGGCAGGATTCTTCTTAATCACTGAAGAAAAAGAAATGAAGGGTTTTTTTTTTAAGTTAAATTATTCTTTTTAAATACCATAATCCAACTCTGTTCTCTTTTCACAGTTTTTTAATTGTAAAAGTACTCATTGGAAAATATAAAAATTTTAAGAAAAATAAAAAATTATCAATATCACTTAAAAGTATATTTTTAAGATTTTAGTACATTTTCTTCCATTTGCTTATCTGTATATTTTTAAACTGTAGCTTGAGATAGAGCCATACATATCATTTTTCTTATAACACAGTATTTCTTTATGTTATTATGGTTTCTTTCCTATTTTAGGTAGCTACATGGTATTACATCTTAGTGAACACTATAATTTAAGAATACTCTTATGCCATTTCCAGTTTAATGCTGTATGAGTGGTGTGTTAAGCATCCTTTTGATGTCATTCTTACAATGCATTAGAGGAATGTAACAACTATATTGAGACATAATATAGTTTTAGATACATATTAGAAGTGCTATATTGAAAGAATATCAACTTATATTTCTTCAACAAATACATACATGAGTCCATTTTGCCATAATAGCAGTTACTCATTTAAAATACTCATGTTTTTCTTTCTAGCACCTGTTTAGTGCTCAGCACAGAAGCCTGACCAGACAGAGCCGACGGCGGACAACTGCCAACAACACTTTGATGGAACGCTTCCTGCAGGATGTGCTGCGACACCACCCATACAATTATCAGGAAAACAGGTAAGGTCATATTTTACCCACCACCACTATCTTGCTGTGTAGCCCAGCCTGGCTTCAGTTTCTCAAGTGATGAGATTATACGAATGTGCCACCATACCTAGTTTTTAAAGTCTGTAATTGGATTAAAAAGATAGGAAGTACAGCCAGGAGTGGTGATGCAGATCTTTAATCCCAGGACCTAGGAAGCAGAGACTGACTTGAAATTTTTTTTTAAAAAAGCGCAAAATTTGGTTTTTATGCAACTAAGGATTGAACCTAAGGCCTCAAACATGCCAAGTAAACACTTTAGTATGGATGCACTACCAGCTTTGTAGTGAGCTGTCTTATTTAACCTATAAAAAACAGTAATTGGAAATGAAAGTTATTGGATACAATTTTGACTTAGGGCTAGGAGAAGAGTTTGCAGTTACCTAGCTTTAAAGTGGAATTGTACTTAGTAACTTCTATCCAATTGTTTATTTTACTTACGTCTTTAAACATTAATTTGTAGGGGGTCTGGAGAACTTGCTCTTGCAGAGGACCTGGGTTCAGTTCCTGGCACCCACACGTTGGCTCACAACCACTGTAACTCTAGTGCCAGGGGCTCTGACACCCTCATTGGACCTCTGCAGGCACGTGTGCAGTGCATATACATGCACACAGGCAAAACATTAATATACATAATATAAAAATAAGTATTTTTAAATTTATTTTAAAATTTATTTTAGATTGACTTGTGTGTGTGCTTACACGCTCAAGCTTGTGTGTGCGTGTGAGTATATGTGTGTGCATGTGCCCCTGCATGCTGAGGTTAGTGTTTCCCTCTGTTCCTACCCACTTTTGAGCTACTTTTACAGGCATGTACAGAACACCTAGCTTGTCATCTGACTGTTGAGATCCAAACTTTGGTCGTCATGACTGTGCAGCAAGTACTCATTACTACTGAGCTGTTTCTCCACCTCATTTGTTTGTTTGACATTTCACTGTAGATCTGGGGGTGTTTTGAGTTGTAGAGTGAGTGTTTTCCTAGTATTAATGAACCCCTGGCTTCAGTCCTCTGCCCTGATAATAAAAAACAAGTCACTATAGAAAATAAGGACATAACTGCTTTTTCCTAAGTTAGTGTCTTAAGCTGATGACTAATTATGGTGCTTTTTAGGTGTGTCATAGGATTAAATGTTGGGTGAGGGTGGAGCAAAATGTTTTGAAAGATGCGTAACAGAAAAGGTAGATCATAGCAGGACAAGCCAAACTGCAATGACTTACCCTGGGAGTCCTTCCTCCTTCTGAGGGATGGATGGGGGTGGTGGGAGATGACTGGGAAGAGGGGAGGGAGGGGGAACAGTGGTGGGTGTGTTAAAGAACTTTTAAATAAAAAACATATAAAAGTCTAAGTCAGTTCTAGATGAATGGAGCTGTGTTCTGAGTGGAGGGTGTTTTAGATTGAGTGGTCCCTTAATACTCTGTCAGGATCTTGAACTTTTTAAAAAAGCTTAAGTGTTTATTATATTTATTTATTTCTTCATTTATCTATATGTGGAAATTAGAGGACAATCTTGATGTCTTTTAAAAAGATTAGATTTTTATTATATTTGTTCATTTGTGTATATGTGGAAATTAGAGGACAACTTACTTGCAGGAGCTAGTTGTCTCCTCTAGGTACTGTGTACAATTACACACATGCTTGGTGACAAACATCTTTATCCTTTAAGCCATCTTTCTGGCCTTTGGATAGTTCCCCCACTAATCAGCTTGTTTTGGTTGTTCTAACAAAAAGAAACATTTGGTAATACTTAAAAGTTCGTGGCTAATTTTCTGGGCTAAAAAGTCCCCTAGAAATCAGATTATAAAAAGTATACAAGATAAGTAAAGCAAAAATGGGAACATATCTATTTCTCAATAGCTGAGGCACACACCAATAATAGAAAAAGAAACTTATGTTTTGCAAGATAGTAACCTAGAATTTAAAAATGATGAAAATGTTTTACACAAAAATGTTTTTTCAAATGTTGTTTCTTAATAAGAGCTGGTAGAAGGATGAGATTGGACTATCATGGGATCATACATGAGCCTTTCTGATTTATAAGCCTTATAAGCTTCTCTTCAACAAATATGTCTATACAGCTGTCATAGTTATTTTTTTATCTTCTGTGATAAGACACTTTGACCAAGGTAACTTATAAAAGAAAGCATTTATCTTGAGAATTTCAGTGCCTGAGTATTAGAGTTCAGACTATCATAACATTAAGGCAGGGAACATGACAACAGGCAGGCATGGTGCTGGAGCAGTATCCAAGAGCTTAAATCTAATCCATAAGCAAGGTGGGGAGGGAAAGGGGGAGAGGGAACTAACTGGGAATGGTGTGGGATTTTGAAGCCTTAAAGCACCCCCCCCACCCATTGACATACTTCTTTCAACAAGGCCACACCTACTAATCCTTCCCAAACAGTTCCACCACCTGCGAACCAAGTATTCAAACATATGAGCCTGTGGGAGCCATTATCATTAAAATAATCACAGCAGCTATTTTTGTAATTTAATTTTATAGGATTTGAACTTCTAGGCTAGAATATATAGATTATTATAAAGCAGCCATTCTCAACATATATATCATGACCTCTTTTGGGATCAAAGGGCCCTTTCACACCGAGGTCATCTAAGACCAACAGAAAACACAGATACTTATATTAAGTTTCACAGCAGTAGGAGCTTTTGAGATGGCTAAAAAGAGATGGCTGTTCTTCTTGAGGCCCTGAGTTTAATTCTCAGCAATCACATGGTGGCTCATCATCTATAATGGAATCTAATGCTCTTTTCTGACATGTAGCTGTACATTCAAACAGAGTACTCATACATAAAAAATAAATTAAAACAAGGATTCCTAACAGTGTGGTGATATATGAAAAATCACAGTTACGAAGTAGCAACAAAAATAATTTAATGGTTTAGGGTCACCACAGCATAGGAATTGCATCAAAGGGTCACAGCATCAGGAAGGTTGAGAACCACTGTTAGAAAGTATTTTCTAACTTTTCATCTTGGGATAATATATCAGGCTTACCAAAAACATTGTAAAACTGATAGGAGAAACTTGTGTTCCAACTGTACAATCTAAAGTTGGCACAGTGCAGTTCTCTAAAGTAGGAGCCACATTGATGGATGCTGCTAGCTTTTCTGTCAATGTGTTTTTTGTCTTGCCTTGTGCTTGGGAGCACTCATGCTCACACACTGCATTGAATGTCCTGTCTCCTTAGTCTCCTTCAGCTTTATCACTTCATTATTGCTTATTAAGACTATGACATTTTTTAATAACACTAGAAATTTATTTTATAGAGTACACCCCAATTTGGGCTAATCTGATGTTTCCTCATGATTGAACTAACACTATACATTTTGGGCAGTAATTCCTCCAAACTGAGGTTGTGTTCTTTGTGACACGTGATGTTGATATATTTAATTGCTGATGATGTTCTTAAAAAATTCCTAAGCTCATTGAGCTAGGACACACAATAATGGCTTTCATTATGACATTTTGTGTGTAGTATGGCATTCTACTTTCCATTATGACGTTGTGTGTGCACCATTGTACTTTGCTTGCATTCACCCTCTACTGCCCATGGTATTCCCACTCCTGCTAGTCCATTCCTGTCGTGGATGTGGTAACTTGATTAACTTGCTTCATGAAGGCAGTGCCTGCCAACTTTCCCACTGAGCCATCCCACTGGTCCTTAAAGTTCTTCTTTAGCTCAAGAGTTATGTACAAGAGTTGTTTTGTTTTTTTTTTTTTAAAGTTTTTAATACTTGTATATTTGTAGAGTATTTTGTTCTAAAGTGACAGGTGACTAGAATTGAATTGTATTTGTTACTATTAAATACAGATACAAATAGAGATGCAGACAGAAGCACCTGGATGGCAGCTGCCACACTGTTCTGTCTTTACTCCTTGAAGTTTTGGCTCCTTCCATTTTTCTCTTGCCTTATAAAGAATCAGTTATAAGTGTATTGTGATAAGCTTTAAAACAAATGAAGGTAGTCATGTGGTGGTGCACACCTTCAATCCCAGCACTCAGAAGGCAGAGGCAGGAGAATCTCTTGAGTTTGAGGCCAGCCTGGTCTATTGAATGAGTTCCAGGACAGTCAGGGTCACACAGAGAATCCCTGTCTCAAAAAACCAAAAAGCAAACCAAATGAAGGTAATCTAGAGTTTTTAAAAAGAGGTGAAAGTAGTTTTTGCTTATCATTTCATTGACTTGAAGTCAAAATTACATTTTTAAACCATAGTGTAATGCCCTTTGATGACAGTTATCTTTTTTTATTATCTACATTTCAAATTAGTATTAAATAAAATGAATTATCAAGGGGATGGAGTGATGGCTCAGAAATTAAGAGAACTTACCTCTCTTGCCGAAGATCCAGATTCAGTTCCCAGCTCTCAGGTGATGGCTTCCAACCGTCTTTTACTCCATCCAATTTCAAGAGAGCCCACGTCTTCTTCTGACCTCAACAGGCTCATAGCACACATGATACTCTCAGGTCCACATGGGTAAAACACTCAGACAAATCTAAAAAACTTATAAAAATGACTGTCTTAGTTTGGGTTTCTATTGTTGTGAAGAGACACCATGACCACAGCAACTCTTATATAGGAAAGCATTTAATTGGGGCGGCGTACATTTCAGAGGTTTAGTCCATTATTATGGCAGGATATGGCATGCAGGCACACAAGGTGCTGGAGAAAGAGTTGGGTGTTTTAAATCTTGATCCGTAGGCAGCAGTAGTCAGTCTCACTGGTTGTAGCTTGAGCATCTTAGACCTCAAAGCCTACCCCCACAGTGATACACTTAACTCCAACAAGGCCACACCTCCTAATATTACCACTCCCTGTGGCCAAGCGTTCAACACCTGAGTATATGGGGGCCATACCTATTCTAACCACAGCAATGACTTATGGAATGAAAGCAGTATTACTTCTGATAGGTTATTAAAAGAGCAGTTTAGGGGCTTGGTGGCTAAAAGCACCTGCTGTGCTTACAGGAGATTCACGTTTGATTCCCATCAGCTTACAACCACCTGTATTTAATAGTCTAGTACTAAGGGCTCTGCTGTCTGTTCTGGCCTCTTCAGATACCAGGCATACAACTGGTGCACATACATGCATGAAAGCAAAACCCACATATAAAATAAGTCTTTAGAAAAAAGAAAAACAGTTGCTCACACATGCTTTTAGACAAATGTGGCATTTCTCAAGTTTAAAAAAAAAAAAAAAACCTAGTTTTTAATCCTCCCTTTTTGAGACAGGGTCTCTCTATGTAGACCTGGCTGACTCAGAACTCACTATGTAGGTAAGGCTGGCCTCAAACTCACAGAGCTCCGCCTGCCACTGCCTCTCATGTATTGGCATTTACGGATGCACCACCACACCAAGCTGAATTTTTAAATTTTTATAGACATTCATCTGGGTACTACAGTGCTAGGGATTTTATCACTTTTTATGGTAACATTATTTCATTACATAATTTAAAAATACCAAAAGCACCAACACAAAGATACAGAATCCTTCACAAATTTGTATATCATCCTTGTGCAGGGGCCACACTAATCTGTATCATTCCAATTTTAGTGTGTGTGCTGCCAAAATGTGTATTGTGTATTTTTCACAGTGTCTCAGAATATGTCCCAGCATAGCCTTGATCTCCTCATGGTCTCTTGAATTTTGAGATTGCAGGTGTTTTCCACCTTGCTCTTGCTAGCTATAGAATAATTTTATATATGTGTGTGTGTGTGCAAGAAGCTAGAGCTTGATAATTGAGTGCCTTTGGCTCACAACCTAATTTTTTGATACATTCTCACACTCAACCTAGAACTACCTGTTTTGATTAGACTAGCTGGCCAGTGATCCCCTGGGATCCTTCTAGCTTGTACTATATGCTGGTGTTATAAATGTGCATTGCTTTGCCTGTTTCTGGTTCTCATGTGAATGCTGGAGATCTGAACTCAAGTCCTCATATATCAGACACTCTATCATTGCAGCCATATTCTCCAGCCTTAGACTGTAATCTTTTAAAGAAAATTTTAGCTGAAAAATTAAAAGTGCTAATAAAGACAGGTTTTATAAAGTCGAACATAGTGGTACATGCCTTTAATTCCAGCACTTGGAAGGTAGAGGCAATGGACCTACATAGTGAGCTCCATCACAGCAGGGTTTCATAGTAAGGCCTTGGTGCCCTCTCTACAAAGAGGGTCTTTATACTATGACTTCACTGAATTTACCTAGTATTAATGCCTCAACATTAGTCTGGTACATTTGTTTTAACAAATGAACTGATAGTACATTAAAGTCTATAACTTGTTCAAATTTCTTTAGTAATTTTTTTTTCCAAGACACGGTTTTTTGGTGTAGCCCTGGATGTCCTGGAACTTATTCTGTAGAGGCTGGTCTCTAAATAACAGAGATAAGCCTGCCCCTGCCTCCTGAGTGCTGAGATTAAAGGTGTGTGCCGCCTGGCCTCTTTAGTAAGTTTTATTTTTTTAAAAATGTATTTATTCATGTTATATATGTGAGTGATCTGCATGTGTGCCTTTATGGCAGAAGAGGACATTGGATCCCACTATAGATGCCTGTGAGCACCATGTGGGTGCTGGGAATTGAACTCAGGTCCTCTGGAACAGCAGCCAGTGCTCTTAACCTCTGAGCCATTTCTCCAGCCCCTTTAATAATTTTAAAATTGTATTTTTTTGAACTAAGATTTCCAGGTTGATTTCTTTCTATTTTAGGATATTCACCTTATGTTAGCTTATGATACCTTAGGCTTCTCTTGGTTGTGATACTTTTTTTGTGGGTATAAATAGGATGATATTGACATTTTCACTGGAAGTTGCTGCTAATTGAATGCTTCTTGCGAGCCAGATTATCTTTCTTTGAACTTCACTGTCTGCCATAGAGAGTACTACCGAGTAGAGGAGCTTTAGTAAGGGATTTTTGTGACTGAATTAAGGCGATGACACTGTCCTCGGGAAAGCTGTTTATAAATAGGAAAGGAAGATCCCTAAAGTGCTTTGGATCAAGCATGTTGTGCTGATAGAAATAGATTAGATGACTGACAGATTTCTAGACATTAAATTTCCACTCTTTAAAAGGTAATTTAATGAGCCAGCTATGGTGGTAACACCTTTAATTCCCACACTTTGGAGGCAGAGTCAGGCAGATCTCTGTGAGTCTGAGCAAACATGCTCCACAAAGTGAGTTCCAGGACAGCCAGAGCTGCCAGACAGGGAAACCCTGTCTCAAAAAACAAACAAAAAATAATTTAAACTTTTGAATGGAAAATATACATAGGCATGATACAGAACATTCAAAAGTGATTCAGTCATAAGCCAAGAGTGGTGCATTGTGTCTAGAATTCTAGCTATTTGGGAAACTAAGGTGAAAGCATTGCTCATCCCAGAGAAAGGGCGACCTGAGCAGCATAGCCAGATGAGCACCTTTAAAAAAGGAGACAAATACATGCTCTATGTATATTCCTGTCGAGGCCCCAGACTTTCTGTTCACGTTCCTAAAGGTAGCAGGGCTAGTTTCTTACATGTGCTTCTATAGACAGAACTAACTGATTAACTGTATAACTCGTCTTTTTTGACATAGCTCTTAAAAATTGAGGTTTCTGGAGATCAAACCCAGGGCCCTGCACATACTTGGCAAGTGCTTTACCACCGAGAGATATCCTGGGTCAACTTGGTGATGTTTATTGTAATAACTGAAAAACAGATACAGGGGTTCATTTACATTTTTGTATGTTTAGGAGCCATTTATTTCTGAATTAGCAGCTGGTGGACTATAGCAGTTAAGTTTCTAAAGTACATAGAGTATGTAATTTAGTGTGATGACATCTGTTCTTTTTCCACCATGAATGGTCCATAGTAGAAAACAGTACCATGAATTTTAAGTGAAAAGCTAGGGCATTTTAATGGTTTTTCCTCGTTCTTTTTAGATCTGCACCAAATGAAGCTGCAGCAAATCCTGAGTCACCTGAAGTGGTTGTTTTGGATGACTCTGATGAGAAGGAGGATGATACCGCAGAGAGCAGTGGCGAGGTGTACTCCGAGGATTCGGCGTCTGTTGAGGAGATAGATTGTAGACCTGGTACTTCTCAGGAATGTACAGAGGTCGCAGTTCGGCCATCAGTTATTCAAAAGCTGGAGCGGGGACAGCAGCAGTCCTTGGAGTTGGCTCATAAAGTTGAGAGTGGTGTGCAAAAAGTGAGCTCAGTCGGTGTTGTTCAGGCCACAACTAGTGGGAACCAGTTAGTGCGTCCCCCAGTGATTTGTAATGCGCCTGCCAGCTCTTTGCCTAGCGGCTCTTTCGAGAGACCAGTCGCGGCTAACAGTGTTCCTCGGTTAGTACTGGCAGTTGCTTCAGATTCCTTTCCAGCTTGTGACACAGAGAACCTTGAGACATACTTTGACCCCCCAGAGCAGGGCTCCAGCAACCCACCATCTCAACCCAAAACTAAAGATCCAAAAAAGAAACCTTTAAGTATAAATTTAGACAAATTGCTTGCACAGAAAAATCTCAGAGCTAAGGGTGCGTCTTTTTCCCCTGTCGTACGAGTGCGAGAGCTAACAGGTGCTGAGCTTTGTTCTGTTAGAGTTGAGTCTTCTTCTGAGTCAGGGGCAGGCCCAGCAGGAAACCCCAGTGGGACTGACACACCACCAGATGGAGCCCGTGAAGGCGCCATTCCAAAGCGTCGTGAGGCCTCCCGTTCAAATATGGTTCGGCCCCAAGAAGAGACACGTTTGGTTCTTCACAAGCCAGCACTTCTGAAACAGAAGCGCTCAGTGAGTTCTGAAGTGAACCCAGATCCTGGCTCTCTTCAGCCAGTTCCTGGTCATTCCCAAGCTGCAGTACATGACTCAAGTCATTTGGAGGAGGAAGAGGAAGAAGAGGAGGAAGAGGAAGAAGAGGAGGAGGGAGTTGACCAAGAAGATGAGAGCTATGAATCTAGAGGTTCTGACATGAGTTTTGATTGCGGGTCCTCTTGTCAGTCACTGAGTGCCCTCTCTGAACTGACTGCAAGAGAAATAAATGTATCAGAAGAAACACATGATGATGATCAGCCTAGGAACGAAACACCCACTGTGTCTGGAGCAGCTTCAGACAACGGCAACAGTTCTCATCAGATGCCCACCAACCATTCTCAAGTGATCACACAGAACATACAGCTCATCAGTCTGGTTGATGAAAGCTACGAGTCCAGTGGCTCTGAAGTGAATTTCGATGGCGATGACTCACTTCCATCTACTAGTCGCCGTCCCCCACAGCCTGCGAAAGCAGCAAGCCTTCCTACTCAGATGGCCGTCCGCTTGGTTGACAGCTATGGAAGTGGCAGCTCTGAACAATGTGAGGATTCTGGGTCCTCTGCTGATGAGACTCCAGCAGCAGTGGGGCAGCAACAACCTCCGGAGAATGCCCATGCGCACCTGGTTGATGAGAACTACGGGTCAAGTAGTTTCAGTTCTGACAGTGATGTGGCTCCCCAAATGCCTGATCAAGAAAGAAGCCCAAGTGACAGAGCTGTCCAAGAGGAAAATGAACAGCAGCCCAGTAGTGCTGAAGCACAACCTGAACAGGGTGGTTCTCTTGAGACAGTGGCTGATGAACCCCAGAGAGAAGCAGAAGAAATAAATGTTCCGAGCCAGAGTACCAGCCGTGGGGATATGAACTGTGAGTCTCATGGTCCTGAAATGGGTTTTCATGCTGATGCTCACTTAGAGGCTGATCAATCTCCAATAAATCCTGAGGAAGTAGATCTTGACCTAGAAAATCAGAGTGTTCACTCTGGCATTTCTAATCTAAGCTTTGATTCCCAGGCTTCTTCTCAGTCAGCTAATGATCAACCTCAAGGGGATTGGGGTGAACTAAATCTTGACGAGTTAAATGTCGACATGGAAGTTAAGAGCAGTGGGTGCTCCAGTTCTGAGTTGACATTTGATTCCGATTCCCCTCTTCTGTCAGTTACTGAGCGGTCTCTGCTGGATATTGAAGGAATAAACGAAGATGACTTTAACCTGGAAGATGAAAGCTGTGTGTCAAGTAGTTCTGACATAACTTTTGATTCTGATATTCCCGATGACTCAGTAGCTGACCAACCTCAAGTAGCTGTTTATGAGGAGGAGCCTGTTGATCTGGAAAATAAGAGTAATGAATCTTGTGTTTCTGAAATAACATATGATTCTGATATTCCTCTTCATTCAGGAAATGATCACCCTGAAGTAGCTGTTAAAGAAGTAATTCAGGAAGAAGAAAACGGTCTCTTAGAAGGGAAGAATGACAGACCCAGTGGTTCTGAGCTTTGTTTGGATTCTAATGCCCCTCTTCATTCAGTGACTAATTCTGAAGTAGTTATTAAAAAGATAAATTCCCCTAAAGAAGAGCAGGTACACATAGCACAAAAGGAAAATGAGCCTACTGATTCTGAACTAAATTTGAATTGTGACACTCTCAACTCAAAGCCCGGACATTCTGAAGATCCCATTATAGTGCGTGTTTCTGAAACAAGATTGGATTCTCGTACCCCCTTTCAGTCAGTTATTCGCAAATGTGAAGTAATTGTCAAAAATGTATGCCCTCAGAAAGAAAAGCATGCTCAATTGCCAAGTGAAGGTACGGAATCTCATTCTGACACCAATCCAGCTTCTACTGCTTCTCAGCCAGTGGCAGAACCTTATGTAGGTAAGAAAGCAAAGAGAAAGACAAAGCATCTTGAGGAAGTCAAGAGTGATGATGAGTATGATGACTATCGACCAACTTTCAATTCTGATGCTTTTCCTCACTCAATGACTGAAAAACCGCAACCAGCAGCTTTGAAAGAGGGCCATGCTGACCCAAAAGACGAGGGCACTGAGCCTCGAGGCACTGAAGTAAATCTGAATACTGCTGGTTGTCTTGATTCAGTCATTAGCCAACCTCAGCTATCCGAGAAGGAAAACCATGTTGAACTGGCAGACACCAATGGCAAACCCAGTGATCCTAAAGCAAATGCTGATTCTACTGGCCACTTTGACTCACTGCCTAAAGAGGATGATGTGATCACAAAAATGAGCCAATGGAAAAAAGAGGCAAAGGACCTTGAAAAGAAGATCAGTGAACTTATTTATTCAAAACTAATACATGATTCTAACGTTTCTTTTCGTTCTGCAATGGATCAACTAGAACTAGCTCTGAAGCAAATAAATCTTGATAGTAATGATCAAGTGTCTTTGGATGACAACAGCCAGGATGCCAGCTCTGAAACAAATTTGAGTCCTGATTTCCCGGTCCAGTCAGTAGTTGAAGCACCTGAAATAACTGTTTTGGAGCCTAAACCTGTTGAACTCGAAGGTAGGAATAACGAGTCTTGTGATTCTGAAGTAAGCTATGATTCTAATGATTCTGCCCAAACAGAGGCTGATCAGCATAGTGAAAGTGATGAAGACAAAGGTCAGAAGGATAAAGATGATATGGAGGGTAAAAGGGAGGAAGTGCAGGGTTTTGGAATTTCATGTGTTTCCGATGTCCCTCAGCTATTGGCTGGCCAAACTGACGAAGTAGTTCAGGAGGTCAGCCGTTGGAAAGATAATGGTGATTTGGAAGATACAGTTGTTGGATCTAGTGACTCAAAAACAAACTTTCATGATGACGAACTGCCTCAGTCTGTGAGCAGTACAACCCAAGAGCCTGTTGAAGACATAAATTTGCAGAAGGGACATGTTAGTCCACACGATAGTGACTGGGAGCCCTGTAGCTCTAGAATAGTGCCTGTTTCAAACGTCATTTTTTGCTCAGTGATTCAGAAGCCACAGCATTTGCAAAAAGGGTGTAACAGTTTGAAAGTAAAGAACAGCAATCCTTGTGGTCCTGAAGTAAATGTTGATTCCTGTGACAGTCCTGAGTCAAGTTTGGATTCCACTGATCCTTGTCAGTCAGCAGGCCATCTTCAAAAACCTGTCAAGGAACTGAATCTGAAGGAAGACCATATATACCTGGAAGATAAGAGCTACAAGCTAGTTGATTTTGAACCAACTTACTATCCTGATGATCCCATTCAGTTTGTGACAGATCCATCTGTGGAGGATTTATCTACCAAAGAAGTAGACTTGCAAAAAGAGAATCATAATGACATAGAAAATGAGACTGTTCAACCATGTTGTTCTGAAGTCACATGCAGTTCTGGACATCTGCAGTCAGAAATTGACCCGCCTCAGGTGGCAGATCTTGAGAAGAAAGAGCTTGACGTGGAAGAAAAGTGCAATGAGTCTTGTGGGTCTGAAGTGCTGTATGACTCAGATGTCTCTTTCCAGATAGTAGTTAACCAGCCCCAAACCTCGGATGGAGAGACAGATCCACCACAGGTAGTCTTGGTGGATGTTGTGTCCAGTGATAGTGATTGCGACCGGGAAGTCATTTCTGATTCAAATATTCCTCTTCAGCTAGAAACTGAGCCACCTCAGTTGACTATCAGAGACACCAATGATCTAAACACAGACTCTGTTGGTTCTGCAGCAATAGAGAAGTACTACTGTAAATTCTGTGGTTGTGATTATGAAGCCTCTCAGTCAGTGACAAATCAATCCAAGGAAAGTTTCAAAATAATAAACCGGAAGAATGACTATATTATTCTGGGAGATTCCACTTGTCCATCTTGTGGTCATGAACTCAATTTCAATGTTGTTGCCACTGATCAACCCACTCCCTGCCAGTTACCGACTCCCTGCCAGTTACCGACTCCCTGCCAGTTACCAGGGCCCAAGAGTAACTCTGTTGCCACCGAAGTTAAGAGGAGGTCTGGCACTAGTTCTAAAAGAAGATACTGCAGTGTGGAAGAAAGTACTCGACCAGTGCCTCGAACTGTTGAAAATGCCCGTCTTTGGAAAGATCCAAAAAATGTCTTTCAGGACAGGAGCTGGGAATCTAGGTGTTTTGCTGCAGACCGGTCTGCCTATGCCGTGTCAGTGATACGCCAGACATCTGTCATGCACATCCCATTGAAGTCAGCAGATACAGGTCTAGAATCTGAGAGTTCTGAGTCTTACGGATCTGACCTGAATTTTCAGTATGATGCCTCACTTCAGTACGACATTGACGAACCTCAGCCTGCTAAGAGACTACGTCAGCGTAAGAAGGTAACTTTTGACATGAGAGTTACTAAGTATGAATATCCACCAAATCCTATGTACACGGAAGGAGCGGAAGAGTTTGAAGAAGGTGACCCTAATGAACTAGTTCTTGAAGGGTCACCCCAGGTTCCTCCATCACTTGATGTAAAAACTCAGTCTGAGACGGGTGAGGACGAGGTGAAAACAGACACGCAGGAGTTTCAAGGCCACGTCTGTACTTACGATGCTTGCCCTGAGACCAAGAGGATTCTTGTGGGTGAAGAAGAGAAGGTTGACTTTAACCAGACCCCCATATCAGTTCACGCTCTGCCACATCTTGAATATGCTGAAGGTAAAACTGGAGACACTGGTGACTTAACAGTGGCCGTAGGTAAACCTTCCTGTTCCCCAGCAGAGGGGCTTCCTCAGCAACACGAGCATGTGACTTCTCAGAATCAGGCGGAAGGGGTCAGATGTGAAACCCAAGTGAGTTCTGGGAAGAAAAGAAAACTGTCAGTTCAAGAAGAAGACTTACCCAAAAGGAAGCATTTCCATCATGACAGTCAGAAAAAAAAAAAAGCCCACACTGAGAAAGGCGCACCACCTGCACCGCCAGCTGAAGCCTTGGAGCCCGTACAGCCCGATTCCTTAGTCTATATCTTTTCTTCTCTCAGCATGAAGGAAGATCAGTCTTTGAACCCACCTAAAGTGAAGCCTGGTGGTGACAGGGATTTACGATTCATATACAGTTGTAAAGAACACAGCACTTCTAGCCTACCACATAAGAAAATTGTAATCAGTCCTCCACAGGCACAGCCCGTAAAGGTACCGGACCATGACAAGAAGGCAGCCGGCAGTGAACTTAGTGGGACTGAGCCAAAGCCCAGTGCAGGCGAGAATGGTGCCAGCAGACCAAACTTGCCTTCAACGTCTATTATGGCCATGCCGAAGAAAAGAACCGTTTTCAGGTTCCTTGGGACCACTCAGTCTTCGTCACATCCAGAAAATTCAGGTGTGGGTGCTACTGAAGTTCCGAAGGACAGCTTCCAACAGACTCTTTTAAATTGTGACAGTGCCAAAAATTTTCTCAAATTAATTAAAAAGGAGATTTGTGACAGTAAAAATCAAAAGAAATTTTGGAAAAAGAAGATGGCAGCTATACATCAATCGAGCTTACTCAAAAATGCTTACAGAACAGTGGTTCTCCGGAAAAAATCAAAACTAGCTTCAGAAAAACTGGCTATTTGGATTCAGCTAAAAGCAACCGACATCATTAGGAAGTATGTTTCTAAATGCCATGGCGGTGTGCGCCGGAAGCATCAGTCAAAGACTGTTCTTATTCGAATGCAGCTGAGGAAGAAGAAGCTAGTGGCCAGGAAGATAAAGGAAGCCAAGAGAGCGGCCGAAGCGCGTGCAAGGCTGGCGGCTCTCACAGCTGTTGTCGAAGAGCAGCAGGCCAGTGCTACTGCTGTGCCTGCAGAGCTGCCCACTCACCTTCCTGCTGCTGCTACTACAGGGGTAAAGCACTACCGGAAAAGGTACTACCGGAGGAAGAAGAAGCTTCTTCCTGTGAGAGAATATGACCTGAGAAGTTCTGCATCCAATACTGACAGGATGGTGACGCGGCTGGCAAGCAAGTCAAGAAGCAATGAGGCAAAATAAAAGCTTGTGTCATTTGGCTGATGGAGAGATCAGTCCTTCACTTGGACCGAACACATTTGGACCTGACTGCACATACTTTTCCCAGCTTTGGAGGGAAAACTGACCGTACAACCTTACACTATTTTGCTACAGATATTATTTTTCAGAGATTTTATATTCATTTAAAATTAGTGTTTAGGGTCCTTTTTTTTTTATTTTGAAGGTTTAAAAGCAACCTTTGTCCCGTTTCTGTAGAACTTCATTTTAATTTGTCTTATAATTTAGCATAGTACATAGAATTTTGTCCCTTAAATCATGTCCGTATTCATTTTCTCTGAAAATCTTTCGTGCCAAAAAGTTATAACACTGGGAGAATGAACATATTAATGACATCTTTTAAAGAATTGGGCATATGTCTATTTACTTAGTTACCGCACTTAACAAGTTGAATTGTCAGTAAGTATTCTAACTGGATAAATAAAAAGAGCGAC
This sequence comes from Phyllotis vaccarum, assembly GCA_033318265.1. NCBI lineage: Eukaryota > Metazoa > Chordata > Mammalia > Rodentia > Cricetidae > Phyllotis > Phyllotis vaccarum. The sequence goes on from JARWLC010000007.1 coordinate 14,435,929, forward strand.
ATTGTGCTATCTCAGCTTTTGAATAAAATTGTCTTAAATGATCACAAAATATTAATTTCTTTTTCTTTTAAAGGCATTCCATGAAAAAATAATTATTTAATCCAGTTTTTTTTAAGTGCCTGGTGAATTTTATAGACAAGAGAAATTCTTCATTTTAATTTGAATCTGTAAGCCCGGAGCTCTCCTCATTTGGACTCATACCTACAAATCTATTGATTAGCATTATTAATCTTATATGGAACAAGATTTTTGTTTTGTGAATATGATTAAGCTTTTAAACTATCTTTCCTTCCTTTACTAGTAATCTAAAATGAAAATCCAGGTAATTTTATCATTTATTAATATTTAAGACATTTAAAAATATTGAACTGAAGTTATTGGTAGTGTGTGAGCTGGCCATTAATTATCATTAATGAAAAACTTTAACATTTCAGAAAACTTAACTACTAACTTAACTAGAGATCCACTTTACAAGTGAAAAATGATTTATACATTAATCAGTTTATCTTAAACTATCTAATTATCTTAAATTAGATAGTTCAAGGTTAAACTAATTTGACATTTTAAACTACCTAATTGATTTTAACAGTTAAGATAAAAGATGGTTGGATACACAGTGTGAGCCTCTGGTACTTGAGTATATTCCTTTAAGGGACATTGACTGAACTGGTGCACATGTATCCTGTTGCCTTGTTCAGTCAAGACCTCGAACTTTTTTCTGTCATTGATGTTACAAGGAAACACAAAGTTTCCCTTTCTTGTGTAACTACTATATTTGATTGAAACTAGAGTCAGTGTTAAGCTGTGTCTTGATTTCAGAGATAAAACCGTGTTACCTTAGAATTAATGAAATATCATTGTGGTTTTGTTTCAGGGGCCATTATTTAACCTGTGAGTGTTAATAGTGACACTGTTGTCATTTTGTTACTTCTAAATATAAACAGTAATTCTATTGCAGAGTAGACAAATGTGGGTTTTAGTTGGCAAGTAATGTGTTTAATTCAGCCTTGCCTCCTTATATACAAACATTTTAAATCCCTTTCTTAATAAGAAATCTCAATGAACCAGTAGGTGGTTTGTTTTTTTTAAAGTCTTCAAATTTTAAATAAGAAAGAAAACACTGTTTCATTGATTATGAAGTAAAAATGTAAAAGCGCCTTGTATGCAGGTATTAATGTCTTTGTGGTTCCCAGACACCCACTAATAAACACTCTTGCAATCTAAAGTGAGAGTTCATACTCCAGTAACCTACCATGTACTAGTGCCAGGTTATGTCTGTTGTGATTATGTTCTGCGATGAAAATTGTACTTAAAATTCAAATGATCAAACTTTAAAGTTCGAGTATGTTAGATTTCTTTCTCAAATTGGAAACACACTTTAAGGGAGAGCAAGGAGACGATTCCTATGTAAAATTCACATCACTCAAATATAAAATGCCTGCTACAAAAATGGTCATTTTGTTTAGCATTTTGCAAGTGTTTACTAAGTTCTTCTAAGGAATATTATTTTAGGCAAGCTTGGAAATTTGAACTTACAAAATCTAAGTTAAATTGGAAGTGAATTTTTCAGAATTTGATAGAATACAAGATGTGCCCCTTTGTCTGCATAAATGTTGGCTTAATTTTCAGGCTGGGTTGAAACAGTTGGTTATTTTATGTAGTCAAGAGTGCATCATATTCTTTTAGTAGGTAGTGCATCAAGTTACAACCATAATGAATATTTTGTTAATCTTGTCCTTTTTGGTATCTTGAATAGATTTTTATTGTAATTGTCCTGGTGTATGTGGTGTGTGGGCAATATTGTGTAAAGAGTGTTTTTGCATTTGTGCATTTGAATTATTTATGTAACTAGGGCTCTAAGTAACACTTTTTTTTTTTGCTTAAAGAAAAGCTATATTTAAATATTCAAATAATTATATATTTCCATGTAAAACTAATGTGAAGACCGATGTATTTTTTATAATGCAATTTAAAGTGTAAACTTGTTTTGATGTTATCAAGATAAATTTATTAAATACTGAAATTTGTGTGTACTCTCTCCCCATGTTAGAACCTTTTCCTGAAAATATTTAAAAAGAATCAGAGAGTAACCAAGTCTGAAGTAACTCTGTAAAAGGCCTGAGAGATGATAAATAAGAGAGTGCAAATGTTGATGCTGGTGAGAAAATAGTTTAACCAAAGATGCACAGGTTGTACTCAAATCAGTTGTTACTTCAAAAGATTAAACAACCATTAATTTGCCTGGTGGAGTGATGGGGCAGCTATGTTTTACTTGAGCACCTGTTCTGAAAGGATTGAGTTCAGGAGCAGGATCCATACCACCATCTGACCCCTTTTGGGAAAGGAGAATCCCAAACCTTCCATCTACCTCCCTGTCTTCTAGTGCCATAGCGAAGGACAGCAGTGACAGGTGACAAGGACGGATATGTGAGAGAATAGGGAAATAGGGGCTTTTGACCCCAGAATTATTGACTTGCAGAATCTGTTGTTAAAATGAGAGTTTATCTTACTCTTTACAATGAGAAATTACTTTTTAGCAAAGGACTTTTATGTTTAGAATCATGTAATTACAGAACTATACACCAAAATGCCAACTTGAGGAAATGGAAGGTAAGAAGACTTAGCATTTCCTCATCTCCTATTCAGATGAATTCAGATATTAAGAGGGAAAGAAGGATAGTTAAAACATTTCCCTTTGTCCTTAGGCTTTTTATGTGTAAAGTTCTAAGAATCTTAAGCCATGGGCTTCATTTTTTTAAAAAATTATCTGCTTTAAATGAAGTTTAGGTTCAGGCTGAAGTAGTTTTTTGCTGAGTATTTACATTATTTCTAGGTTTATTTATTTTAATAACTTAAGCCTGGAGAGAATTTAATTATCAGATTTATTACTCCCAAATTTAGTGTATGTACATATTGAGCCCTTCTTGAGTACAGCACATTGCCCTAAGCTTATACCTGTGTCGTGTCCCTTAGTCTTTGTGTTTGGAAGCCTTGGATTCTATTCCAGTTGCTCTAAAGTGAGAAAATTGAGTCATAGAGTAGTTAACCCCAGTTACAGGCCGTCTCTCTTCTAGTGCCTGTCTCCTTAGTTTTTCCTGATAGTTCATAAAAATACTTTTATGTTAGTCTTTATGTAGGGTCCCCCCCTTCCTGGTGGTGTGTTGTTTTGTTTCTGGTTTTTTTTCCTTGCTTCATTTATCATGATTAGGAATTTTTTTTTTGTTTTTGGTTTTTTGTTTGGTTTTGAAAGTTTCCTATGTTATAGCATGCTGATTATTTTGGGTTTTTTAATTACTTTTTAGCAGTTAGTTTTAAATTTACTTAATTTTTAATTTTTTTTAAAATTTTGCCTCTGGGAGTTTAATCCAGGGCCTTGTCATGTGGATCAAGTGCCCTGCTTCTGTGTTATACCTCCAGCTCTCAGATCGTTTTTTAATGACACTACTACCAGAATCTTTGTCTCCTGACAAAAAATGAGAAAGCCAGCAGGTGAGGCCAGCCTCATTCCCTTCATGACTCTTATTTATTATCTGATTACTCCTCAGATCCAAGACTGGACAGCATAGTTGCCTTTTGGGGTGCTCCTGTGGCTCACTTGAGTGTTGAATGTTCTCTGGATCTTTGACCCTCCTTTTCCTGCCCATCATGACATTCTTTTCCCATGCTCAGTCAGTTCTCAGTTTTAAACATCAACACATCACCTTAGGCTCTCAATCCTTTCATGATGGACTGCTTGCAGGTAATGGAAATCTGAGAATGATAACCACCAAATTGCTGGTTTTAATCCAGATGTGCCACAGAGCCAGGAACTGTGTTGGTAGCAACCTCTTGTTTAGGTTGTTCTGGATATTTAGATATCATCAAAATCAGAAAGTCAACATTGGTCTCATCTATCTACTCTGCAGACCTTATTGAAATTTTGCAAATTATCCCAAAATGTTCTTAGTAGGTCCTGGATTTGATCCACAATTATAGACTTCATAGATACTTTGTTGGTTTTCTCAGTGTGGAACAGTTTCTCACCTGTCTGTACTTGGTAGCATGGCATTTTGAAGGTACTGGCTTACTTGTGAAATATCCTTGAGTTTGAGCTTGTCTGATGTTTCTTTGTAATCTATGCATTTTTGGAATTCTGTGTTCTTCTCAGTGTATTAACTGAAGCCATGTGATGTCAGTTTGAATAAATGTGGTGATAGAATATATCCTGTGTTTGTCTTTATTTTATGGAAAAAGTCTTGAGAATCAGAAATGGGGAGGCTGTATCTCAGAGGTTTTCAAAAATTAATTTACACATAAAGTTTTCTTAGATCCATTTGTTGTGTGTGTGTTTGATCACGTGCACACGTGAAGGACGAGGGACAGTTTGCAGGAGTCACTTTCCTCCTACCTGTGGGTTCTGGTCATCAAATTGATGTCACTGGACTTGGAAGGTATCTGCACTTGCACCCCCATATCACAGACTTTTTCCAAATAACTTTTGTAGTAATTATTACTGAAAATTTGGTGCTACACACTTGTAATCCTAGCCATTTTAGGGAAGCTGAGGCAGTAGGGTTCAAATTCAAGGGTAAGCTATAGTGAGACATCCTGAAAACTGGGACAGAGTGTGATAATGTGACATTCAAGAAGCCAGAGAAGCATTATCCAGAGTTCAAGGCCAGTTTGGGCTATATAACAAGGCCCTGTTTTAAAAAAACAGAACTTAAGAAAGAGAAATCCATAATCATATAAGACGGTTGGCAAACATGTATTTAATAGCTTTCTCCAAAAAATCCAAGAATCTAAACCTAAGTGATAAGTGGTCTGCTAACCTGTATTTTTGTGCCAAGATAAGTACATTCTTTTTCTATGTCTTATTCAGGTAAAACTTCATTTATGGTAGGTGAAATCATGTGCCAAAGTTTCTTTTAATTAATCAGATCAGAGAAACACATAGAAAAGCATAAGTACTAGGTAGTATAGAATCCACGAGTTAGAAATACTCAGTGGAATAATAATGAGATTAAATTTCTTAACCACTGTCTAGTATTTATGGCAAGCATTCAATATATAAGCTTTCTGTGGATTTGTATTGTATATTACTTAGATCTTAGTACTCCAGGCCCAAGTAATTTCCTTCTGAGAAATAATAGTTATATGGGAAATAAGTCAAGAAATACTTGCTGGAGATACCGGTGCACACCAATCATGGTATTTCAAAATATCAAAATTCCAGTCTTAAGCTGGACCCATTTTGCTAGTAAATAGCCTCAGCCTTGAAAGTGTGATTAGGAGAATATGCTAAGATCACAATTTCATTTATCTACAAGTTTTCCCACAGCTATTAAACATGTGAGGGGATTTAAAAGAAGAAATTCACATAACAATTTGGGTCAACTTGGGGAACATTACTTTAAATCAAGTAAGCTAATGCATATCAATGAAGGATCTCACGTGTGGAATCTAAAAATGTCAAACTCAAGTGGAAAGGAGAGCCTGGTTGAGGGGGACAGGGAAAAGGAGAGATATGGGGTGTCACCACTCTAGGCCATAGGACCCAGAGTGAATGGGGCAGACTACAGTCACATGCAGTAGCCAATGGTAATGGCTAATATGAAGTACATGGCCTCATATCCACAACACCTGGGAGGGGCACGTGAAACACTCCAGGAACAATAACATGTTCTGAAGAAACCAAGGACACAAGACTCATGTTTGGGAGTTTTCTTACAAGTACTCAGAATTCTCGCAGGACTCCATTCCTGTTCTGACACTGTTCTACAGATACAATCAGGAATACAAAGTCAAGATTAGTGTGCATTTCAAAACTAAGTTATTTAAATACAAAGGATATTTGAGGTCATGGGTACTGTTGCTCTGATCTTTCTACTACAGAGATACAAAACTACCATTTTTTTTTTTTACATCAAAATTGTTAAAAGAAAAACTAACCCTCAAAGCTATAAAGTGTTTAAAGTTTGTATCTAACCTACACTTCAATGAGATCTACAAATCTTCCATAATGCTTGTCTCCACTCACATGCCCACAAAATTAGTTTAGAGCTCTATCTCAGAAAATTTTTTATTCCTAAGAATCTGGAGCTTCTGGAATGTTAGAATGAAGGCCTCTGTCCCCTAAATCTGTCCCCTCCTCATGAACAATGAGAAGACAGGTCAAGCCAACCTTTCTAGTCTAGAAATTGAAGGCTTGTAATATTATAATGAATATTAAGGAAAATCTTCAAGTCTCAGGATTGTGTCCCCGACAGCATTTTGAATTGTTCTCGTTACATACTCTCCAGCCCCACTATAGCCTTACGCCAGCAAATCTTGCGCCTAATTGCTATGAAAACCTTGTAGTTCTAGTCATTGCAATGTTCTTCCAGAACCCCTGTCCCCAGAATGACATTTTGACATGTCAGCTTCCTGGAAAGCCCCTCTTGAAGGGAATTGTATTAGTTTTTCCAGACCATGGAGTTATTTCTGCTGGAAACTATCCTCAGCATATGTCTTTTGAGCACTCACTGGAAATAGTCTAACATAGCTACCTGGGACAGTGTTTCTGGGTGAAGCAAGTAAGAACCTGGTAAAATCTGGACAGGTTGGGGAGCCAAGAGTCAGTCAATGGGAAGAGCTCTGATCTGATAGTGATCTAAAAGGTTACACAATGGTTGGATTCATGTCCTAGAAAATCCAGACAAGACCTCATTCATGTCTTGCTGACTAGAGACCCTGTTGTTAAGTAGAAGGTTAGGGCTAAGGTACACTGCCAGATATCTGAAGGCAAATACTGATAGCACATAAGGTGTTCTCATGGGGTATTAGTTCTGACCCATCAGTAGTTGATCACCAAGCTCAATGAACAGAGAAGTCAATGGAGTCACAGATCTGGGAGTACAGGCTTTACAGAAATAGCCTGTAAACTAAACTCAAATAGTGACATCAATAACCAATTTCCAGAGCTGCCATATACAAGATACTAGTTTGGGACTGGCAATGTGGTTCAGTGGAACAGTGCTTTCCTTTCCAGTAGCAGAGCCTTAAATACCTATGCTGTCTATGTGTGGAGGGTGTGGTGAGGTGGGGTGGGGTGGGGTGGGCTTGGGGGTATACGTGTTCTCATGTGTACATGTGTGGAAGCAAGAGGCTAGCTCATCTGGCCAGAAAGCCCCCAGGAGCCTGTCTACATCGCAGCATCAACATGCCCAGTTTTTTAACTGGGAGTCCTGGAGATTCAAACTTGGGTTCTAATGCTTGTGTAGTAAGCACTTCATCTACAGATTTTTCTCCTCCATTCTAAAATACCTATTTTTTTTAACTTAAAAATGGAAATACTAAAAAAAAACCCCATAAATCTATGACCAACACAGTAGAATAGTTAATAGAAAATGTCCTTGAAGGGTGGGCTTGCAATGGAGACATTAGGCCAGTTACTATGTATATGCAGTATATATGATTTATAAATATCAAATTAAAAGCAAAACCAAAGAAATCATGTGTGAGGAATTGTATACATTGGAGTTCTCTAAAGTAACAACTTACAGAATGAATCTCTCTATATAGAAAGAGGGTTTATTAAAATGACTTACAAGCTGTGGTCCAGCTAAACCAATAATGGCTGCCTGTGAACAGAAAGTTCAAGAATCCAGTCGTTGCTCAGTACACAAGGTTGGATGTCTCATCTGGTCTTTAGTATATGCTGGAATCCTGAAGAAGTCGGCTCTACTTAGACATACTAACAAAGTGAGGGCAAGCAGGCAAAGGACAAAAGCTTCCTTTTTCAATGTCCTTATTATAGACTTCCAGCAGAAGGTGACCAGATTAAAGGTATATCTTCCTGCCTCAAGATCTGGATTAAACGTGTGTGTCAAAGATCCCGATTAGAAGTAGATCTACTTATTTCAAATTAAGCAAAAAAAAAAAAAAATCATCATGAATATGCCCTCCATTTTTTGAGTTTTAGTTAATTTCAGATATAGTCAAATTGGCAGTCATAATAACCATCACAGAAAGTATGAAAATATTTTCCCAAAGGGTACCAATAAAGAGAAATTAGAAAAAAACACTAGAAATTTTGACACCTTTAGATATATTTTTCAAAAAAAAAAAAAGTATGTTTGGAGCTGGAGAGATGGCTCAGTGGTTAAGAGCACTGGCTGCTCTCCCAGAGGACTTGGGTTCAAGTTCCAGGACCCACATGGCAGCTCATAATTGTCTATAACTCCAGTACCAGGGATCTGATGCCCTCACGCAGATAAACATGCAGAGAAAACACCAATGCATATTTAAAAATGTGTACATTTTGCTTTTTATTGCTAGATTACATGGCTCTATAAAAGTGTAGTAATTATGTAAGTATACTGCATTCAGCCAAATATTTTTTCTTCTTAACACGGTGTAATTTGTGCACGGGCATTTCTATGTGCCTGTTTTCTTCAGTAGCACAAAGACTTCATCAGAATTGGGCCTCATATAATTTATTCACCAGTATTTGTTCAGCCTCTAACAATATCTGCCTGTCAATAGGTTTTCATAAAAGTTTGTTGAACAAATAATGAACAAATTAATGAATGAAAGGGAATAGCACCTCACAACCACTTTTAGATATTACCTTTAGGTATCAGTACTCCACACATTAATATCCTTATTTTGGAGGTTGGAAAAGCCACTAGCTTTGATCTGGCCAAAGTACTATTTTTGGCTAGACAGAGGTGATCTCCATATGGGTCTGAAATTCTTAGCCTGTTTGCTAGCCCCTGCCAAGTGTGGTTGGATGATTGAGGACTTATTTTAATTCTCTGCAATGAGCACACGATTTTTCCCCAGTAGGTTAGCCCACTTTATTTTATTTTATTTTTCTCTCATACATTATATCCCAAAGTTTCCTCTCTCATCTCGCCTCTCCTCCATATTCACTTCTCCTCAATTTCCCCTTTAAAAAAAAGAGAGAGGGCAGACCTTTCGGGAATATCCGTCAAACACGGCCTAACAAGTTACGATAAGATGAGGCACAAACTTGTGAGGATATTTTCAAACATATTAAAAACATTTGGAGATATTGGAGGGATCTACCCAGTCAGTCTAGGAGGATCAGACAGTGGTAACTCACACCTTTAATCCCAGCACAGGGAATATCCTGGGAGTGGTGACCTACGCCCTTAATCCAATCTGAATTCGAGGTCATCTTAGTTTACAGAAGGAATTCCAGGCTCCCAGGCAGCCAGTGGTGGTGCCACACCTTAACTGAGCAGAGAGAGTATTTAAGGCAGACATAGAAAGACAGAGCAGGCAGAAGAAGCCAGGAGGAGTGAGGCTGAGGAAGCTGGAAGACAGCTGGGTGAGATCTGAATGTGGGGTTTATTCCCTCTAGTATCTCCGCTTTCCCCAGAGATCTGGCCCTGGGTTTCCTTTTTTTGTGCAGCACAAACTCTTTTTTTTTTTTAAATTTATTTTTATTTATAAAAAAAAGTTTTTTATCCATGCCTCCCCCTGTTCCTCTTCCCTTCCCTCTTCCCAATCCCTCCCAGTCAGCCTTCAGCCTCCCCTCTTCCCATCCTCTTACCACCCCCGCCCCCCAAAAAAGTGCAAGAAATCCCAAGGTGGGTCAGATCAGTGTGGCGCATCCACTCCAGGCTAGTCCGATGTTCTCATCCCAATATCAAGACTGGGTTAGGTGTTCCTCTGCAGGGAATGGGCTCCAAGGTGCCAGCCCATGCACAGGAACACAGTTTAATCCCACCCCTCGAGGCTCTATATACTGCCCATGCCAATCGATAGTCTCCTACCGGTGGAGGGCCTAGCTTCTTTTCCTGATAGTTCCTCAGTGGCTGTTCTTGATTCAGTGAGCTCCCCTGAGCTCCAGCCAGCCATCACTGTGGGAATTTCCTTCATAATCTACATCCCCTTGCTCATATAGACTCTCCTTCCCTGCTCTCAGCTGGACCAGGAGCTTGGCCCAGTGCTCAGCTGATGTGGGAATGTCTTTCTGTATGCTGTGAATATCAATCTTTAAATAAAGGAGCTGTTTTGGCCCATGACAAGCACCATAGAAAAAGTAGGTGGGGAAATGAGAATAGGTAGTAGGAGGGCAGAGACATAGACAAAGAAGAAACATGTAAGGAACACAGGTGAATCATGGGCCACATGGCAGACACATTAATGATAATGGGTTGAGTTAAGAAGAAAGAGCTAGCTAGCGATGTGCTTGAGCCATAGGCCGAATGGCATGAAGCTAATATAAGTGTCTGAGTCATTTTGGGGGCCTAAGTAGAGGCAAGTGGCTAAGTGGTCTGGACTGCAGGTCTATGGGTCTGGACCTCTGGCTGCCCCTGGGGAAGAAAACCATATTGTAACATTTGGCCCTGGATCTCTGCCTCCACCTCTATTCATTGTTGGATGCAGGTTCTGTGATGACACTTAGGGTGGTTATTCATTTGATTATAGGGGAAGTCCTGTTTAGGCACCCCCTCCACTGTTGGTTGGAGACCTAGAGTTCTTGGAGGTTTCCCTAGCACCCAGTCTCTTTCCAGCCCCACATTGCAAGACAGGTTAGTCATATTATTCCCTTCCCAAGTCCCAGAACATCCCTCATCTTCCTGCCTATCTGACTTTATATTCTTTTTTCTCAAAAAACAAAAACATGGAGTTCAATTTGTGTTGGCCCAAGTACTTCTGAGCATGGAGCCTGCCCTAGAGATCCATGAGATTTTTGTTGTCCTCTGTATACTGATAAAACGTAAAACTTCCTATCCCACGTATTTGTACTATACAGACTTCTAGGGGCATCCCGTGGCAATCTAGAATTAGCTTTCTTGGAACGAGATGTCCCAGGGCTGTAATCAGCTGAGCCTTTCTGTTCTAAGTCATCTTTTTTCTTGTATGGGAAAATGAGCCCAAGGAACTGGAGCTTATTGCAACTCTTCATCTATGTAAGTAATAAAATGTCTACATCTCAAAAGGCCTGTGTGTTTCTCCTGACTAAACCTGTAAACTGTGCCTTTGTCATGGCCCATTTGCTACTGTGTATTTTACATGGTTCTGGTCCCAGAATGGGAGTCTAATCAATCCACACTGATTGGATAACATCTGACTATGGCTCCTCTTAGAGCCTGCAGAGTTTGAAATCCAGACCTTATTTGTTCTTCCTTTGTGACTCACTTTGAAAGCAATTTATATAGAACTATATATTCAATTTGTATATGCTAAAATTCAAACATCATACACTGGTATTCTGGAAGGGTTAATTTAATGTCTTGTTAATTCACACACAGCTTTTGGAATATTTGTCTAACTGTGCAAAGACGTGTTACATTTGTTTAACTATATAAACACGTCTTGTATTTATTTAATTATGTAAAGATGTGTTCCATTCATTTCACTAGGTTGTGCCCAGAAGTTTCTGATCTGGCCAAAGCTCCAGACCCATTTGCAGATGCTTAGTCACAAATAAACACACAAAAGCTTGTATTATTTACTCTTTGGCTTATGGCTCAGGCTCATTACCAGCTAGCTCTTATCACGCAACAGCCCATTTCTATTCATTTATGTCTTGCCACGTGGCTAGTGGCTTACTGGTACCTTCACATCTTGTTTCTTGGGTGGTTGGACTGTGTCTCTATGACTCTTCCCTTCTTTCCCTTTATCTCTGCCTCTGTCTCTCACCTGCCTCCAACCTGCCATAGGCCAAAACAGCCTCCTTAGTAACAAATGGTAACAAAGCATATTCACAACATGCAGAAAGGCATCACACATCACTTCCAAATTCTAAAAATGACAGAGACATCTGGCTACCTGGACAGTCCCCCAAAGTTCCTTTGTAATATTGGGACATTCATCTTGAACCTACTGACCTAGAGTTTTTGGCAGACTTCAGTGAAGCAGGAAATTTGAAGGACTGTTTTGTCCATCTTGGCAGGTTTGTGAGTCACTTTTCCTTGTGTCCTGTAGAATGTCTGGCAGAAAGTAAACTCCATATTGAGTTTCTTTGATGCCCATCATCCTCTTGGAGAAGACTGATGTTGCCAGGAGCAGACATGTCTCACCATTTAGAAAAGTTTAAGTTCTTAAAACATTTTAAATGCTATATTCTGTAGGTCTTTGAAGTATTTGAAGATTATTTATCTAATTGAAATATATCTTTGTATATCTAAAAATATAACTTATATGACTGTAAGTTTGATTATCATATATGATTTACTATTAATTTGTATTTCTTAATTATAGATTACAATTTTAATGAGTTATATAAACATAATATTTTAAACAAGAGTAGAAATATACATATAGTATGACAAAGAAAATTAATCTTAAATATGTATTAATAAACCCAAATCCATACCAATATAAAATATTTTGAGATTAATAATTATTTTCGGATCAAAATAGATTTAATAATCTATCTTTATTTTTATCATTGCTAAATAATATTCCCCCTTTTCCCTAGAGATTGACTATAACCATTAACCCTTTATAAACAATCTTTTGGGAATTTGGGTATAGCTTTTCCATGCTACTTCCTGCTGATTGGGAACACTGGCAATCTTACGGGGATTCTGAGAAAAAAATAGAATTATAGTTAAGTATTGACTAGAGTACTCTGTGAGGCTGCATCATCTCAGCCATTTGCCTTAAGGGGGTCTTGGTCAACCAAATCATATTAACGCAGAAGCAATCCACAGGTTCTAATCTGTGGAAACAAGAGCAGAACCTCTTTTATTAAGCAACATATTCTTAGACTCAAATTTCAAAATAAAGATACCTTTAAAATATATATGTTGATTTAACTTAGCAGCCTTTCCAATCAAATGTCTTTCTGGAGTTAGCTCATTAACAGTTAAAAAATTAAAAGAAAACACAATAATATGCATAATTCATACTTTGTATTTTCCATCTTTCCATGGCTTATTATCAAATAAGAGTATTTTTATTACTCTATTTCTTATTTTGAAGAACTTTCTCTACCATTTTTTCTTTCCCAAGCCTAGGTACATTTTATATGCATTGTAACCCATTTAGAGGTTTTCTTCATCTGAATCTGTTTTATCACATATATTTAATCATTTAATCAGAAGAGTTTTTAAGTTACTAAATGGTGTAGCTAGGACTGTAGTGCTTTTGACTGCATCCCACTTGTCTTTTCAACATGGCAGAGTCACATTTACCTCTCCAATTCTGGGAAGCAGTATTGAGTATTGTGGGACGATGCTTTTAAACCTATGGCTGTGCTCCACAACTCTGCAAGCAGTGCCTGGGGGAAGCCTTTTAATACTTCTGTGAGAAAGACTGCAGAAATTTGGCCATGCAACTTTGCTCATGGTGGCTGGAGGGCAGCTACATCTTGCAGGCACCTACCAGGAGTCTCTGCGCTTCTGCTGGGTGAAGCTATGAGACAAGGAATCCCAGTTTGGTTCTGTTTTTGTGCATTCAGAATCTTTTGTATTGCTTTTTCATTGCTCTACATTGGGTGCCTTTTATAGGCAAAAGTTTCTGATCTGGCTTAATGCCAAGGTCCGGCACTACCCTCAGCTTCTTTGTCCCAAATAAACACACAAAGGCTTATATTAATTGCAAACTTTTTGGCTAATGGCTCAGGCTTATTACCAACTAGCTCTTATAACTTAATTCAGCCAGTTTGTATTCAGCTGTATTTTGCCACATGGCTAGTGGCTTACCAGTACTTTTTCATCTTGCTTCTTGCTTGACTGGATTGTGTCTCCTTGACTCTGCCCTTCTTCCCCTTTATCTCAACTTGTATTTCCCACCTACCTCCAAGCTGCCTTGTCATAAGCCAAAACAGCCTCTTTATTAACTTATGATAGCAAAGTACAGTGACAACGTACAGAAAGACATCCTATATCACTATGTTGCTGGTGTGATTCTGTTTTATCTGTCCTGCGTAAGGCACCTGATTGATCTAATAAAAATTTGAATGAGAGGAGGTATAGGCGGGACTTGTGGGCAGGGAGAATAAGTTGCAAGAGGAATTTAGACTGTGGGGAGAAAGAAAAAGAGCCTCCAGGGAGCCTTCAGGGGCCAGCCAGACACAGAGTAAACAGGAAAGGAAGACATACAAAATGAAAAAAGGTGAAAAGCCCCCAGACAAAACATAAATATTGCACAAATTCTACTTGGTCTTATAATAAAAACCCAGAGCCAGATATTGGGGAAAAGCTGAAAGATCAGAGAGACAGAGAAACAAAGCACAGCCACTTCTCAACTATCCACTCCTCACCAATCCTCAGACTTAATACCTCTGAGTCCTCAGTTGGAAGGGAAGGGAAGGGCAGATAAGAGGGACGAAGTCTTGCCTCCTCCTGCCTTATATTTCTTTCTCTCCCCTACCATATCACTTCCTACTTTTCCTACTTGTTTCAATTTACCTAGTTCTGGGATTAAATACCTGTATGTTTCTGAAGTACTGGGAGCAGAGGCATGGGATCCCAAGTGCTGAGGTTAAAGGCCTGTGTCACCACACCCTGGCTAAATCTGTGGCTGACTCTGTCCTCTGATCTTCAGGCAAACTTTATTAGATACAAAATATATCATCACATATCCCCCTTTTCTCTAAAATAAAAAGAAAGTAATAACTAATATAATAAAATAATGTATAGTAAGTACAATAAATATATATAATATACACAGGCAATGATAACAATAATTTCCAATCCATTAATATTTGACAAATTTAGAGATAAAAACTTCATTGTTTATCCTATCTTGGTGTGTCCAAAGGATTGTACCTAATTCACTTTTTATCTAACTTGTATTACCAACCTAAAACTATCTTTTGATGTCTTTCAAACTTATACACTTTACACCTCTTTAATAATTTTATTTTCTGAATCTATAACTAAGGAAACTATCATTATCTAGTCTTCAACTCCCTCAGAGACCTGAGAAGAAAATAATATTAATTGAGTAAACAGGAAGTGCAACAAAGCAATTTTCAAAGATTGTGAGAAATGAAAGAAATAGCTGGCTGTTTGGACAGTCACCCAAGTTTCCTCTGGAACATTGGGGCAGGGTGTGGTCATTATATAGAGATTGCTTTTCTACATTAGCATAATCTCCCACCCCATTTTCTGTCTTCTCCAATCTTTGTCTTCTCTGTTACCTTAAGAATGGCCTACCATAGTTATTGATTTACAAAACTGTTTCATTACTGTACCTCTACAAGAACAGGACAAGAAAAAATTCACCTTTACAGTGCCCACTTATAATAATTCTCAGCCTCCAAAGAAATATTAATGGAAGGCTCTCCCCAGGGAATGTTAAATAGCCTACTCTGGTCCAATATTTTGTGCAATAGCTATTAGAAGTAATACACAAACCAGGAAGAGAGCTCCTCATGTCCCAGCAGCCACTTATCAATGGGATTGGCCACACCCCTTCCAGGTTGGCCACACCCCCTCTAGGGTCCCTGAAGCGTCTTCTGACCTTATCGGCTGACACCTTAATCCCACCACAATTTTCACAATCTCTCATTTACCACTACATGGTTGATATCTTGTGGGCTGACTCAAATATAGATACATTAGAAAGAATGTTTGAAGAAGTGAAAAAAAAAATTTGCCTGCTTGGAAACTAAAAATTACTCCTAAAAATACAGAGAGGAGATTTTATAAATTATTTAGGATATAAAATAGGTCTACAAAAAATTGGACCCCAAAAGGTGATAATTAGGAGGGATATATTTCAAACTCTTAATGATTTTTAAAGATTGCTAGGAGACATTTCTAGTATATGGCTCACTTTTGGAACAGAAAAATTGCAAACTAAATAATTTGTTCAAAATCTTTCATGGTGACAACACTTAAATAGTTCAAGAGCATTATCAGTTGAAGCTGAGAGGAATTGGCTTTGCTGGAAAACAAATTATAGAATATAGATTGTGTGGATCCAAATTTTAATTATATACTGGTTATTTTACACTCGAAGCATTCTCCTACAGGAATTTTAATGCAAAAGAAAAATATTATATTGGAATGGATATTTCTACCACATCTGAGTAAGAAGTTAAAGACGTATGTGGAAAAGATTTCCCATTTGATTTTTAAAGGAAAATTAAGACTTCTTCACTTGACAGGAATGGACCCAGCAGAAGTTGTTGTACCTTTAATTAATGAGGATATTGACCAATAATGGCTAGAGAGTGAACCTTGGAAAAGAACTTGAAGTAATCTTTAAAAAGAGAATAGCATCAGATATCCCCAAAGCAAAAGAATTCAATTTATAAAGGGAACTAATCAGATTCTTCCTCTTGTTGTACGGGGAACACCAGTTTCTGGAGTACTTATATTTTATACTGATTGAAATAAATCAGGAAAGGCAGGTTACAAATCAGGAAATGTAAGTAAATTGGCTCAAAGCCCTTATAATTCCGTTTAAAAGTCAGAATTATATGTTATTATGATGGTATTATTGATTTTAAAAAACCCCCTTATCATAGTCACTGACTCTCAGAATGCAGAAAGTGTTGTTTTACACATTAAAACTGCTAACTTTGTTCCTGATTAATCAGAACTAACTCATTATTCGTTTACGAGAAATAATTAGGAATAGAAGTCATCCCTTATATATAACGCACATCTGATCCCATACAAGTCTACTAGGCCCTCTAGCACAACATAATTATGAAATTAATAAAGTGTGCTAGAGGCCTCAGAGTTTAAAAAAAAAAACCCATCATGTCAATAGCAAAGTTTTAAAAAAGGATTTCTGCATCACTTGGCAAGAAGCCAAAGAAATTGTAAAAAGATGTCCTACATGTTCTTTCTATAACCAAACTCCATTATTAGCAGAAAGTAATCTTAAAGACAAACATAGAAGTGAAATTTTGCAGATAGATATACAGAATTTGGAAAATTAAAATATATATACCATGCAATAGATACATTTTCAGGATTTCAGTCGGCAACTGATTTGAGTTTGGAAAAAGCCGACTCTGTAATCACACATTTTCTAGAAGTTTTGGCCATCATGGGAACACCTGTACAAATTAAGACTGACAATGCTCCAACATATGTCTCTAGTAAAATGAGACAGTTTTTTCTTATTATAATATAAAGCATATTACAGGTTTACCACATAACACTACAGGGTAAGCAGTTATAGATCAAATAAACTCTAAAGGATGTACTAAATAAACAGAAAGGGGTAACAATGACTTCCCCCAATAGATTCCATAACACTTTACTATTAGAAAGGAATAACAGCTGTGGAAAGACATTGGAGTATAGAAAAAAACCACAAAGCTAAATTAGCCTGTCTACTTCGAAGATATGTTGACCTAAAATAGAAACCAATATATATGCTACATTGGAGAAGCAGTTTTGATTTTTGCTTCCACAGGTGAAGAAAAACTATGGATACCATCAAAATTAATAAAGACTCTTCTATTAGAACTGGAGAAACTTCTTGTTAAGGAAAAATGACGGCTCATCCAACAACGTGATAATTCTTCAAGTTGTAAGAAAACCTCACCAAACAAGGGTTGGGGAAGGGTTTTGTTTTTGCCTTTACAGAAAACTATAAATATTCATCTTCAAGAAATCAAAAGATCTTGGACATCCAGATATCTAAAGCAGAAGGAAAGGCTATCCAGAAAAAAATTTACAAGCAAAAAAAAAAAAAAAAAAAAATTGAACCTATTGGTACCAATATACCCAACAGAGTAAAATCTTACTGCCTAACATCTATATCTCTTTATTTCTATGAAAAGTTGAAATCCCAGTTTAACTAATAATTAAAGCATGCTTTGGAGTTGGAGTGTGGCTCTCTCCTTCTCTAAACCCAACCATGCTTGCTAAAGAAAAATGCAAAATCTTTGTATCATATCAGAAGAACCACCTGATATGGGATGGAAGAAAAACCAAAATTAAAGGATTATTCTATTGCTACTAATCTCATGATCTTTTAACATAAATATTTTAATTTATACTAATACTCATATTAAACTTTTTGTCATGATATTAATAATCCTATAAAATATTAATGATAGAAAAAAGGCTTTTTTCGCTTCCTGTAACATTGCTTTTGGTTTGAGTCTCTATCAGTTTCCTGAAGCGAACCATGATCATGCCTAACTGTTACCTTTGAAGTTTACAAAACAAAAAAATGGGGCCCCACAATGATGATTTCACATAAACTATGACAATGCCACTAGGCTGACAAAAAACCAACCAGAGATTGGCTTTGAACTACAGACTGTTAAGGATAATTTCATGGTGGCTAGCTGAGGTGAACCGGTCTTAGAGACTACTCTAGCCAGGACTTGAAACAAAGTCTGCATTTTCCCATTATGCAGAGACTGGACAATAAGTAATACAGCTGCCTATCCCAGGACTTGACAATGAAACCAAAATTTTTCTCTTCAGGATCCTCTACAGATGCCTTTGCCCCAAGACAGCAAGAAGTAAGTTTAATAACACGACACTCACATTTTCAAGATGTGGGGTGGGTGATTTTTGTTCTTTCAGTGGGTTTAGGATAATTGTCTTCATTTCGGGTGATTGGTTACAAATTTTTATTGGTGATGGTTGGGAAAAGAGCTGAACAAGGGAGATTACATCCAGGGTTCTTGTTTGAAAAAAAAAAAAGAAAGAACAAAGAGAATGCAGATATGATAGGATAAGATGGTACATCGTTGTATCTACTCTGAGTAAATGGAATATGGCTATGTTAGGATATAACGGTAGATTACTGATTCTACTTTTAAAAGGCAATTGCTAGTTTTAAGTGTTTTACATTGGACTGGAATTTTTGTATATTATATGTAAGTTGTGTATATTGATGTAAAGTTAAGATTTTGTTACTGAACATCTATTTTTACTCTTGTTCAAAGTATTATACCTATATAGATCATATAATAATGTAATACAAATTTCTAGTCCTTGAAAGTTTCTATTACCAACTAATTAGGATACAGAGAAATGCAAGTTAGTCATTAGTCATTACAATCAAACTTATAGCTGTATTAGATATATTTTTAAGGTCAAACAGAGATATATTTTAGATAGGTCATCTTCAAACACCTCAGAGTTTAAATCTGGCATTTAAGATATTTTAATAACATAGTTGTTTTAAAAATTTTTTGACAATGAGAAATGTCTGCTTCTGGCAGACTACTTCAGAGAAGACGATGGGCGTCTTCAATCCCAGAATGCCCCATTCCTCAGATCTTCTAGTTATTTTCTTCTCTGCCTCCAAATATGACTCTTGCATTTCAAGCCCAACCAGTGAAGGTTCTGTTTCCTTTAAGGTTTAAAGACACTTTACCAATGAGTTTATCCTTTCTGTTTGTGTCCATCCCAGGGTGTGAAATCCTATGTCCTGAGAGTATCTCTACATTCTTAAACTCATTGCTTGGGCAGCACTTGATAGAGCATACATACTTGAAATCCAATCTTCTGTGCCTTCTGCTAGAACATCCTACCTAATCTCCCTTATCATTTTCAGCATGCACACACAGTTGCCCTTCATGGATCTATCCTTGTCTCGTGTTTCAGGGTCCTGTACTTTTTATCTAGATCATGGGTCTTCACATAACAGACTATTTATTATATGAGCACTCAATCATCTGGGAAGTTTGGCAATCCGGGATTTGCTCCACAGCTGTGTTTTTTCTCTCACTGAAGAGATAAAGCTTCTCTGGAAGCTGCCAGGGAAGCCCTTTGGCTCCCACATTTAGGTTTTAAATGTTTGCTAACTGCCTTCAATTTCCCATTATCCCTTGTCTGGCATCAATACCATTCAGAAAAATCTAGCCAATTCCACTGTCTTTGTATGCGTTGCTCACTCTCACACACCTGAATTATAACCTTGACCAGAAGAGTCTTTTCCAGACTAAATAATCAAGTTTAGCATCAAGGTCTCTACCTTGTGCCTAGTTATCTGGAGTTTATGCATGTCACTGGGGTAAGGAGTCACCATTTCCTGCTGGTAGTCCATCCTGACATCTGCTGTGTTAACAGACAGAATCGCAGTTATCGGGAAGGAAGATGCCAAGCTGACGCTGGCAAAGCAAGAGCTTCCTGGGAGTAAACCTGTGAAGAGAGAACAATGAAAGTAGAGACTGCAACTGAATTGAGTGGAAAGTGCTAATATTCAGCTTGCTTGGTGCGAGTAACAGCTTGAAGGCTACTGGTCTCAGGCTGAGCAATTGTCCGACTCCTTGTGAACCTTCTACACTCTGTTATTGCCTTGAAGCTGCCCACGAAACATTTGGCTTCAGTTTAAATAGTGTGGCATAGCTTAATAGTGATGTGCCAGGGGTTGTCAATCAACCATATATCTTAATGCTGAACCACAAGCTTTTTCTTGAGGGAAGCCCAGGTATACACACATCTATGGCTGAGCTAGCCCAGTAGTTACCTGTTTATAAGCTTGCCAGTGATGAGTCAGGAGAAGACCTGGTGGAGGCCACTTCTCTGGCAGTGTAACAATTTAGTCGTGTGAGAGAACAGAGGCATTTGGTGGATTTTATTGAATGCTATTGATGCCAATCAAATGAATAATGAAAAATAAAGGCAGCCAGTAAGCAGTGAATGTGGCTGTGCTAGGTTGATGATTCTCAAGGATATAATCCTCCTCTCCATGCCTGTGAATGCTACCTTATCTGTAAAATGGGTTTTTTCAGATATAATTAAAACAATGTGATGCTGCACAAATAAAGGTAACTCAGGGCCAGATACCTGGGACCCTGGAACTCCTTCTGTAAACTAAAATGACCTCGAACTCAGATTGGATTAAGGGCGTAGGTGACCACTCCCAGGATACTCCCTGTGCTGGAGTTAAAGGTGTGAGTTACCACTGTCTGATCCTCCTAGACTGACTGGGTAGATCCCTCTGATATCTCTGAATGTTTTTATTATATTATAAAATATCCCCACAATTCCTCCAGGAAATCTATGCTGGGAGAAGGAAAATGCATTAGACAGAAGGGGGGAACTTGTGGTTCTAATCGTTTGTCAGACCTGGATTTTCATTTCAGGCCTAGAGGAGAAACAGTGAGGATGTGGGCAGAGACTAGAGTGCCACTGGCCTCTGCTCGCAGAGTGTCCCCAGAAGGAGCAGAGTTCTGCTGCCTCAGTGACTTCAGACTTCTGGTCTACAGAACTGAAAATAAGTAAACATCTAGTGTTTTTATTTAGGAGGGGTGGGACACAGGGATAGTGTATTTCTTAAAAAAAAATTTAAATTAAAAATAGATCTTTTGGGGGGCTAGGTAATGGTGTGTAGTTGGTTAAAATCTTTTTCCAGTCTGTAGGCTGCTGCTTTGTCCAAGTGATGGTGGCCTTTGCCTTACAGAAGCTTTTCAGTTTCATGAGGAATCATTTACTGATTGATCTGGATGCCTGTGCTAATAGTGTCCTATTCAGAAAGTCTTTACCTGTGTCAATGAGTTCAAGACTACTCCCCATTTCTTTTCTATCAGGTTCAGTGTATCTGATTTAATGTTGAGGTCTGCAGGGTGATGAGTATGGATCTATTTGGACTCTTCTACATACAGATATCTAGTTTGACCAGCACCTTTTTTGTGTGTGTGTTTTGTGTTTTTGTTTGTTTGTTTTTTTTTTAATTGAACATGCTGTCTTTTTTTTTTTTCATTGTATATTTCTTGCTTCTTTATAGAAATTAGGTGTCCACAGAAGTGTAGATTTCTGTCTGGGTTCCAATTTGTTTCCATTGATCAGCCATTGGTTGTTTTTGTATTAATACCACGCTGTTTTTATTACTAAGCACTATTGTACAACTTGAAGTTGGGATGGTGATCTTTCCAGAAGTTCTTCTTACTACTCAGGATTGTTTTAGCTACCATGTTTTTTGTTTTTTGTTTTCCTTTATTTTCCTTTCAAGATCTGTGATGTGTTAGAAGGTTGATGGGGATTGCTCTGGATCTGTAGTGTTTTTGGTAGGATGACCTTTTTTTTTTTTTTTTTTTTTTTTTTTTTTTTTTTTTTTTTTTTTTACTATGTTAATCATACCTATTTGTGAGCATAGGCCATCTTTCCATCTTCTGATATCTTCTTTCACTTATCTCTTCGATTCTGACTTAGTTATAATTTTTAGTGATGTGAAGAGGCTCCATGACTATGGCAACTCTTATAAAGGAGAGTATTTAATTGAGGTGGTGGGTTACTGTTTCAGAGGGTTAGTCTATTATCCTCATGGTGGGAAGCAAGGCAGTGTGAAGGCAGATGTGATGGTAGAAAAGGAGGTGCTACATGCTGATATGCTGGCGACAGGAAGTAGGCTGTCTCACTTTCAGTATCTTGAGCATGTATGAGACCTCAAAGCCCGCCTCCACAGGGACAAGCTTCCTCCACGCTTCTACTAGTGACATGTCTTCTGGGGCCCATTTTTTCAAACCACCACAAATGCCTTAAAGTTTGTATTTGTTTCGTCTTTCCAAGACAGGGAAACTATGTAGCTTTGGCTGTTTTGGAACTCACTCTGTAGATCAGAACACAGATCTGGACTCACAGAGATCTGTCTGCTTCAGTCTCCTGAGTGCTGGGATTAAAGGTATGTGTCACCCCCCCACCCCCACCCCTCCACCCCCCATCCCCCCGCCCAGGTTTAATGCCTTAATGTTTTGTTTTGTTCTTTTTAATCATATACATCTTTTACTTGTGTGGTTAGTTACTCCAAGATATTTTACATTACTTGAGGTGTTTCTCTGATTTTTTTTTCTGAGTCCATTTGCCGTTTGTATATAGGAGGGATACTGATTTTACTTTTTTAGTTAATTTTGCACCCAGCTACTCTGCTGAAAGTGTTTATCAACTTTAGGAGTTTCCTGGTGACATTTTTTTTGTGTCACTGACAAATCATATGCAAATAAAGATACCTGGATTTCTTCCTTTTTAATTTGCAATCCTCTTAATCTCCTTCAGTTGCTGTATTGCTCTAGCTAAGAGTTGAATGCTATGTTGACTAGGTCTGGAGAGAGTGGATGGCCTTGTCTTGCCTGGTATTAGTGGAATTGCTTTAGATTTTTCTCCCTTTAAATTGATATTGACTGCGGGTTTGCTGTCAACTGATTTTATTATGCTTAGGAATGACACTTTGTATCTCTAATCTCTTCAGGGCTTTTATCATGGAGAAGTGTTGGATTTTGTCAAATGTCTTTTCTAATTCGATGACTGGGTACTTTTTGTCTTTCAGTTTGTTTACATGGTGGATGATATTTGTCAGTTTACATATGCTGCATCTTGGTCAGGATGAATGATCTTTCTGATGTGCTCTTGGATTCAGCAAGTATTTTGTTGAGAATTTTTGCCTCTATGTTCATAAGGGAATTGGTCTGTAATTCTCTTTCTTTGTAGGACCTTTACATACCTTGGATATTACTAGAATTGTGGCCTCAGAAAACAAATTGGGCAGTGTTGCTTCTGTTTCTATTTTGTGGTATAATTTGAGGCATATTGGCATTAAGTCTTTTTTTGAAAGTCTGGTAGAATTCTGCCATAAAACCACCTGCCCCATGATTTTGTTTGTTTGTTTTGGTTGGGAGAATTATAATTACTTCTTCCGTTTCACTAGGGATTGCAGATCTGTCTAAATTGCCTGTTGAATCTTGATTTAACTTTCGTAAGTAGTACCTACTGAGAAAATCATTTCTTTTAGATTTTCTGATTTGATGGGGTTTCTAAAGTATGTTCTTATGATTCTCTGGATTTTCTCAGGATCTGTTATTATGTTCCCCCTCTTCATGGCTAATTTTGTTAATTTGCACATTCTCTCTCTGCTCGTAGTGTATTTGGATAAGGATTTGTCAATTTTATTGACTTTCTCAAAGAACCAATCTTTTGTTTCATTGATTTATTGTGTTCGTTCTTTTCTATTTTGACTGAGTTTGACTATTTCATACCATCTACTCCCTTTTTTTTGAGGGGGTGGGCTGTGAATGTTTTCTTGTTATTCTAGAGCTTTCAGATGTGCTATTATGTTACTTGTAGGACAGCTTTCCAATTTTAAAAAATCTAGGTGCTTAGTGCTATGAGCTTGTCTCTTAGAATGACCTTCATTGTGTCCCATACGTGTGGGCATGCTTTGTCTATTCATTTTTATTCAATTCTGAAAAGTCTTTAATTTCTTTTTGTAATCTTGGTTTTGATCCATTTCTCCCTCAATAGTGAGTTGTTCCGTCTCCACGAGTTTTGAAGCTCTCTGTTGCTTCTGTTGTTGATATATAGTTTTAATCTGTGGTGATCAGATAGCATACAAGGTTTATTTCAAATTTCTTGTACTTCCTGAGACTTGCTTTGTGTCCAAGTATGTGGTCAAGTCTGGAGAAAGTTTCATGAAGTGCTGAGAAGAAGGTGCATTTTTCCGTGTTTAGATGAAATGTTCTGTAAATACCTGTTAGATGCAATTTTTTTTTGTTTATTTTTTTTGTCTGGATGACCATCTATTTGCAAGATTTGGGTATTAAAGTCTCCCACTATCAGTGTGCAAGGGTCAGTATGATCTAAGCTGTGGTAGTGTTTCTTTTATGAACCTGGGTGCTCTTGTGTCTGGTGCATAAATGTTAAGGATTGCAATGTCCTCTTGGTGATTTCCCTTGATGAGTGGCAGTCTCCTTTCCTGTTTCTTCTGATTAGTTTTGGTTTGAAGTTTATTGTCAGATATTAAAATGAAATGCCCAGTGTCTTAAGCCTCAAGTTCATTGTTGATTGTTGCAACCGACATGGAAGCTAAGGCAACACATTTATAGTTTCTTTGGTTTATGTGCCTTATTTATATCAAAGTATAATAAAACTTACGTTTTAAATGTATGTAGTTAAGGATGTTTAGCCTGGTCACAGTTGTACAGACATCTTTACTATGTAATTCTGGCATATATTTACTAGTCCAAAAGAACCCATACACACATTTTCTCAGACCCTATTTTCATGCTTTGACTAATCGGCTGTATGTCTCTGTGGCTTCACATGTTCTGAATTTTTTTTAATATGTGGAATTATGTTTTCAAGATTCATCCACATTGTAATATGAGTCATTGTTTTATTCCTTTAAAAAAATTTAAGTCTGTCTTACATGCATCAATATGAAGGTATGTGCCCTTCCCCTAAAAATAAGAAATAAAAAAAATAAGAATATGTTGGTTGTTGGTTTCTCAACATTCTTTAGTATACAGAAAAACCCTAAGAAAAAGGGGGAAATGCCACATCTCTTTTAATTACTGTAGGTTTTTGCATGGCAACACTTATTTAGAGGATTCTGAATACTACAGCAGCCTCAGGAAGAGATCTTCCAATTCGTATTTTACCCCCATATGTCTGCTTTACTTAGGAGTGTTGTTGATGTCAAATCTCCCCTAAGTCAATTCTTAAACAATGAAGGAGTCTATTTGCATCTTCAAGAGGAATATTGATGTGGCAATGTCTTTCTGTATGCTGTGAATATCAATTTTTAAATAAAAGAGCTGTTTTGGCCCTTTGCAAACCCAGTAGCTAGCGACAGGAACATAGGAATGAGGAGGGTGGAGTCAGAGACAGATCAAGCCCAAAGAAGAATCATGTAAGGAACACAGGTGAGCCACGGGCCACATGGCAGACAGATGAATGGAAATGAGTTGATTTAAGATGAAAGAGCTAGCTAGCAATGTGCCTGAGCCATAGGCCAAAGAGCATGAAGCTAATATAAGTGGCTGAGTCAATTTTGGGAGCCTGATCAGCTGCGAATGGCTAAGGGGTCTGGGACTGCAGGTCTGTGGGTCTGGACCTCTGGCAGGGGGCCGGAAACCCAAATGCCTGTATCTCAGTTCATTCTTCACCTTTTGGGAGAAAGTGAAGTATTCACATCGATTATGTTAACAGAACAGCTACTTTGCCTGCACTGTAGGAATGGCGACCGATCAGGAAAAGGCAATGGAGGTGACAAGGAAGTTGAAACCTCTCAGGTTGAAAGTTGGCATTCACTGTCTTTAAACATGGCTCTAGTGTTGTGAATTGTGGGGCGTATAGGCCTGAGAAGTTTCTAGAGGCCTGGGGGCCAGCCTGGCCTCAGCCAATTCAAACTGGTTATAATTGGTGGAATAAAACGTGTGCTCATAACACTTCCTTGTAACCATGAGGGCCCCCCATGAGGTTGGGCTCTTCCTCATAAGCCAGCCTGGGGCCTTGGCAACAGAGTCCTGGTATGAGATGGCCTGGACCATAGAGAGACCCACGCTGGGGCAGCAGATGCCAGCAACGCCTTTCCTCATGGCTGGGAGGAGAGGATAAAAGTCTTAAACCATTTCCTCAGTAAATTTAACTTGTTTATTTCAACCAGTTCCTGAGCCTGAGTTGTAGTCTCTGTGCCTTCTTGTCTCCTCCCCCAAAGAAGAACCAACAGGGCCCAAATCATAGCAACATCAGCGGTGAATATATTACAGGGGGTACTAAGTAAGTTTTACTCTTGTGTCTCACACTGGGAAAGAATGGCTCTCACCACAGTGAGATTCCTGGACAGTGTGAACCTAGTGTATTAGAAGAGCACAGTAGAGGCAAAATTTAGACACCTTGGTGTTTAGAGATCTATTAATTTTTTTCCCCACTCTTACTTCAAATATGCTTTGGAGATCCCCAGAGACACCTGCCACCTCTTTCTGTGTATTTACCACCTTCCTGTGGAAATACTTCTCTACTGGAACGATTCATTCTCTTCTTGTGCTGTCTGTTACTTGGACTCAAATTTCACAAACTTCCATTTTCCTGTTTTTTGGGGGTGGGGTGGGGTGGGGTGTGGGAAACAAGCATAATTTTGTGAATTATTCAAGGAAAGGATCCCATTTTCTAAAATAAACCAGAGAAGCTGTCAACCTATGAGGTAATTGACCTGCTTGTATAGAATCCCCTCTATGCTTCAGAGTCTAGTGACATTCATTTTCTCCCTCAAGTGATGGCCATGCTGCTAAGGAGGATGTGGAGGCTGAAAAGTCCCTTGCCACCCAAAGTCACCCCCTTACTCATGTGTGCCACAAGACAGTGTGACTCTTAGAGGCCTGATGGGTGGGCAGCATATGGATTACCATTATATTATTGTGATGAGTTCTCCTCTTTTTAAAATGTAATGTCCCTCCTTATATGTTCCAGTTTTGCTTTGAAACACCCCTTATCAAATATGAGGATCATTGTACCAGCTTGTTTACGCCCTCTCTTGGTACGTTGCTCTCCACACTAGACTCTCAGTTTGGGTATGTGAGATATATTTCTTGAGGGAAAAGAAAAAAAAAAACCCAGAGAGTTGAATCTTGTTTTTAAACCCAATTAATCAGTCTTTTAATTAGAGAGTTGAGGCTACATAAACCTAAAATTGCTACTATTTCCGATGGTTTCCCAGGTCTGGTTGGAGTATTTGATCTTTCCTTTATTCTCTGCTCATATTAGTTTGATGGTTCACTGTGTTAGACATGACTGATTCCTTCCTGACTCTTTTCCTTATGAAACTAGTTCTCAGAAATGAAACTTTCTTGTCCCTCTGTGTATAGTATCACCTTAATTGGTACTTGTCTTGAAATGGTGTTAGTTTTGTTTTAGACAGGCTTTGTTTGACCTGGAACTTGCTCTGCAGACCAGGCTGGACTTACACGCAGAGATATAGCAGTCTGGATTGAAGTTGGTTGAAATGTGTTAGTCATGCGTTTCTAACTTTCAGGGCTGCTGATGAAGACCGGATGCCATTCTGAGTCCATTTTTACCTTCTATAGATATTAACATTGGTCATTTTTTTCCGCTTTGTGTTTTTGATATCTGATGCTGTGTTGTGGAGTCATCCTCTAGTCATGTCAATTTGGGTTCTAAAATGCCTCTGTGTTTGGATGTCCATTTCTTCTTCTAGGCTTGGGGATTTTCTGTTATAATATCATCAAATAAATTATCTAGGCTTTCAGACTTTGTCTTACATACTTCTTCTATGCCAGGGATTTTAGATTTGTTCTCTTGAGTGTATCCTAGAGTTTTTGAAGTTTGGTTATGTCCATTCATTCTTCCATTATATATTCTGAATGTATTATTGTCTCATCCTTGACCACCATACTTGACATTTGTTCTTCTGATTGGTCTGGATTGTTGATAAAGCCTTCCACCTTGAGTGTGTGTGTGTTTTAAGTTTCCAAAATTTTGGTTTGATTCTTTTTCAGAGTCTTTTTCAAGTCCTTACTGAATTTCTCCTCTGTATTGGAGTCTTTCTAACCTGGTTGTTTTTCTGCTTTGATGGCTTTCCTGTCTAGGTGCTGAATTGATTTTCTTACCTTACTTAACGTCTTACTTGAATCATCTATGTGGTTCCTGATCTTTTTTGAAAGCAGGACTCTTGTTTCTTTCTCTGGCATTTCAGCTACCTCATTCTTGATCTCATTATCCAGTCGATGTGAAGGTGTGGAGGCATCATAGTGGGTTGTATCGTATTTTTTGGCATTTCTTGGTTGTGTTTTGCACACCTGCTAAAATTGATGTGTCTTTTTTGTTTGCTTTTTCTAACATGTATCTTTCTGGCCAATTATTTCCACTTGCTACTGTGTTTCCTGTTGCCATTTAGGTGTGTGTGTGTGGGGGGGCTGTAGTTTCTCTTAACGATTTCCCAGCATTCTTGTGTTCAGACGAGACACCTTTACCCTTACTTGTGTCCTTAATAAGGTTCACAGAGTGGTACCTGAGTACTGGTTGGGGAAAATGTAGTTCATATAGGTTAGAGGTAAAAGCATCAGTATTTTGAATATCGAAATGAGGAATAGGAAAGGGCAAGAGCAGTCAAGTATAAATGACAGTAGAAGGCATGTGGGTTAAAGGGATGGGGAAATAGGGAGACTTTTTTTTTCTTTTCGGAAAAGGACTCATCATGTAGCCTTGGCTGGTCTGGATTTCACTCTAAGTTCTAGGATGACCTTCAACTCAGACACCTGCCTTTCTCTGCTTCCTGAGCACTGGGAATAAAGGCATTTGCTTCTACCCCTGGCCAGAAAGAGGTTTTTTTGTTTTTGTTTTTGTTTTTTTTTTTGTAGATTGTAGAAAAGAAGAAAATTGTTACAGATGAATAAAAAATGAACAGTCATAAATTTTTTCCCCCAGTGAGGTAGATAAAGGTTAAAACATAGCATCTTAACAAAGTACAAAGCTACAAACCCAGCTCACTCATCCCTGTAGTGGCAGAGGATCAGGGTTCATCTTCTCTGACCTTCTGTCTCAGCTTCAGGCTTCCTGACTACCCTCTTGCTACTCACTCCTGTGCTTACCCTGCTGTTCCACACTCCATGAACACTCAATCCAGCCTCTGCTTGCTTTTCAACAACCTGGTATTTCTCTCTTTGGCTCTTGTGGTAGCAGTTTGAGATGGTTAGAGTCAATGTTGGCTGTTGGGTCAAGGAGTAGTTAGGGGCCTCTTCCAGATATTTGGGATACTCAGTACGTAGTTGTTATCGCTAGTCATTCTACTGTGCAATAGCATCCCAGAACTTCCGGTTCTCATCCATGACTTTGGTACCTCTGAAGAGTCCATTCCTGTCATGCCCCTTCCTTCCTGCTCTCCCCTCATAACCTCTCTTCTACTGCCAATTTCTGCCGTATTTGTCTTTCTGTTACCAAGAAAACGCATAGACAAACCCTCCAACTTTATTTGCTCTGGGTAATTTAAAGTTCACTAATTTCAGAGATCACGTAGCTGAGCAGAGTATTACTAACTCCCCACTTGCTTTACTATAGGTGACACCGCTGCTCCATGGGTTATGATAACAAATACAATTGCCTGGGTTACCTTCAGGGACCTGATGGCTATTTTTGTGGAAAGCAGTGACTCTTCCCTTGGGCCTACAGATGTCTGATAGGATGGCTGGAATGGCTAGGAGGCATATGTGTTTTGATTTTGTAACTGTCCTTTTGGGGCCTCTTAGCAGCCATATGACTATGAGTGAGACCCCAGAAGGGAGTGCCTCCTAAGTTCCAGGACCACCTATCGATTCTCCATCATTAGATTATATCTCTCTCCTGCTTCCTGTTCTTTGCCTGTCACCCCTCCTCTCTCTGTTCCTGGAGCCCAGAGTCTGACTTGTAAGCAGAGGCCCCTTCCTTCCTTCCTTGGCTATTACGTAAAGGTTTCATCCACCGACCATTTCCTGAGTCACCAACTCTGTCAGCTGGCAGCAGAATCCAAGCCTTTCTCAGTTATATTTTGACAACTGGCTCATTTTTCCCAACATGAAGATCTTCGGTTCCGTTCATGCAGCCACGTGGCAGACTTTTCAGTGACTGGATAGTTCCCATGATAGTATATTTTCTTTATCCACCTTTCACTTGATGAAAACTGAAATCACGTCCACCTTCTTCTGTGCGTATGGACAGAACAAACAGGAATGCAGATGACCTCCATGACTTTATTTTCTTTGGGTATCTACTCAGCAGTTAGGGAACTGTGTCATATAGTAGTTGAACTTTTAACTGTTTTTTCTTTTTTTTTTTTTTTGAAGCTGCCCATTCCGTTTTTTATGTGTGTTTGCTGTTTCTTGTGGGTTTGGGTTTGATAGTAGCTGTTCTTCTAAAATGGTTTCTCACTATAGTTTTGCTTTCATTTCCTTGAAAATTCATGATGTTGAGCATTTAAAATATATTTATGGGTAGTTGTATAACCAAGAACATAATACTTTGAAATCAAACTGCATAGGACAAAATTTCTGTTTTAGTTTTGTGTTACTCAGAACTTAATTAGAATTATCTCCTTTCAATATTTTGAATAAATCCCATTTTGAATCTGGTAGAAATGCCTTTAAAATGCCCATCAATCCCTACATATTATTAAGTGGGGGGACATGAAGAAGTCCTCCATTGTCAGTCACTTTAGTCCTATATCCTGTATTACCAAAGGTTGTCCTTGTTCTGAATCTGCTATTTATTCATTATGCCTATATTCACATGGTCCCAGTCTTGGAGTTGAACTCATTTCTTATTTCCAGGCACGTTTTCTAACTGTATTTGCATCTGACAAAACACAAACTGGGTTATCTAAGAGATATTTTATCATCTCAAGACGTGGTCCTCATGCTTTGACTGTTTAAGAACTCTCTTTTTATTTTTGAGATAGAATCTTACTACGTAGCCCAGGCTAGGTTTTTAACTCACTGCCTAGCCCAGGCTAGGCTTGAACTTGTGACCCTCCTGCCTCAGCTTCCTGAGGCACTGAGATTACAAGCATCCACCATTATACCAGACTCTTCTTTATTTCCTTAAAAATTACTGAAAATGTATACCACCCCCTTGTTTGTAAGGGCAACATGTGTCTACAATAATTATATTAGAAATTAAATTTTTTTGTTTATTAATTTAATTAAATGTGACAGTAAAAATCCTATTATTGTTAAAATAAATGACACATTTTAATGAAGTATAACTATACTTAGGAAAAAAATTAGTGGGGAGACTGGCATTGCTTTACAGTTAGATTCTTATTCTCCTACATTTAATCTTTTGTAACATGTTGGTTGAATTATGAAGAAACTTTGGCTTCATAGAGATACAAATTTGAATGAACAAGTTGTGTCTTAATAGCTCTTTCCAGTCATTGTGGATTTTGTTCTTTCAAATTACACAAAACTCAAAAAGTAGTAGTTCCTTAAATGTAATCATAGCGTGGACGCTAATGCTGCTGCACACACAATCTTCTTATTCTTGTTGTCTTGTTTCTATTCCTGTTGTGATAAAGTACTGACAAAGGCCATCTTTCCTCCACTTAATAAATTATCTTTAGAGTCAATGCCATTCACATTCTCAGGACACGGATGGAAGGATGTTGCACAAATAAATGAGACTCAGGGATAGAGCTCTGAGGAAGTTGGAGATATTAGAGAGAATAAACACCACAGTCAGATCTTACCCAGCTGTCTTCCAGCTTCCTCAGCCTGGCTTCCCTTGACTTCCTCCTCGGTTTTCTATCCCCGCCTTAAATACTCTCATGGTAAATTAAGGCCTGGCCCCACAACTGCCTGCTTGGGAGCCTGGAATTCCTTCTGTAATCTAAAATGACCTTGACTCAGTTGGGATTAAGGGCGTAGGTCACCACTCCCAGGATACTCCCTGTGCTGTGAATCACCTCTCTGATTCTCCTAGACTGACTGGTTAGAGCTCTGGAACTTCTGGAGCTTTTATTGAATCCCCACAGAAGGAAGTCAGATTCTTTGCTGAAGTATCATGAATGACCCACATCCAAGTTCCTGATAGATTGTTCCCTTTTGAACTCCAATGAGCTGGGCCTCTACTGTTTGTATTTATCTCAACATTCTTGTCCTCTAAGTTTGCACTGAGATGGTCCAAAGCTCTGATTCTAGCTTGCCGGGGTTTTTCTAACACTAAGCCATAGGCTCTTCTACATTCCAGCCACAAAACTGTTCTAAAGGCCTAGCAACCACATGATCGGCTTTATCACAATAATGCTATCACTTTTCAGCATCATTTAAAAAGGAGATGTATTTATCTATTAGTGTATGTGCCTGAATGCATGTGAGTATGTACATGCTCACACTCACTTATGTGTGCACCTGGAGGAAGTGTGGTCAATAAAGTCCCTACCTCCCCATCATTGGGATTATGTGTGTGTGACACCATGACTGAGTTTTTTGTTTGTATGTTTGTTTTTGTTTTGTTTTGTTTTATTTTTCTGGGTCCTGAACATTGAACTTTTGAGACAAAGTTTCTCTGTGTAGCCCTGGCTATCCTGGAAACTGCTTCGTTGACCAGGCTGGCCTTGAATTCTGATATCCATCTGCTTCTCCCTCTCAGGTGCTGGTATTAAAGGCCCACATCACCATGCCCAACAGCAAGATTCTTAAATATTCTTAAACCAAGCATGGCGGCTCAGGCCTGTAGGTCAAGCATTAGGGAGGTGGTAGGAGGATGATCATACAGATAAACTGAATTTTTTTGTTACTTCATTAAGAGCGTTTAATGAACTCTCCATATTACATTTTAGTGAAGAACACAATGACTATGAGGTGCATTTTGGTGCTACATTCTCAATATGTACTTGTTACAAGAAGTTTTATTCATTATCACTTTGTACTGTCAACAGAAATGAACCCCTCCAAATGATATCATATAAAAACTGGGAAATTAATTTCTTATCTCATGGGTCTCCTGAGAGCATCTCTCAGATCCCCAGTGATCCATAGATTATGCTTTAATGCTTTTAGGGCATCTTTGTCTCTATATGCAAAATTATTCAGGGCCTGAGTCCTCAGGAAGCTCAGAGAGAGTAGGTGGCTGCAGATATCACAGCTTGTCACTGAAGCTAGCCATGAACAAAAAGTCTTTGAATTGTTTAATTGCAAGCTATTTATCATCAGACTATTTACCTAATTATACCATTTGGTTTGTATGTTTTATAAGTTACAGTGATGAGTACATCAATGAAAATTTGAACATATTTTATAATTGCTGTGAGATTATTGAGATAAGGTAAGACCCTACTTCAGCTGTATAAACAAAACCTTTTAGGTTCTAGAGAGCTCTAGATTAGCCAAGGACAAACGTCATTTACGAGAATAGAAAAAGGGCAGAAATCAATTCTAAAGTCACACACTAAGAGAGTACATTTTTACATCCCAAATTTAATTATGGTTATACTAGAAGCTAAGAGGAGTGTGCCGTCAATATGAACACTCCTTTCGTGAGTTACTGTTGAAATTGGGTGGCACTCGTCAACAAGCAAACTCACAGAACACAAAAGACTATTTCTTAGGCACACATTTCAATTTCGGGCACTTTCAGTCTAAATAACATGACAAAGAAGCTGCTTTGTGGGTGGAGAGTTATACTAAAAACAGTCTCCTGAATGGCCATGGGAATGTGTAAAAAGAGAATTCTACCATGCCTTTATGGAAACAAAAGGACTTGCTTTATTCATTAGCAGACTGTGAGAAAAAAAATATACCAGAAATTGTAGATACTATTTTTTTCAAGAGAACTAAGATATACCTCAATATGCATAATAAATGGAACACCTGATCAAGTCTCTGTCAGATAAAGATATAAAACCTCATTATCAGGGGTACATCTAGTGCATCTATCCAAGTGTCTTCCTTAGCTTTGAAAGTTGAGAACTTAATTTTATTCTAAAAACAAGTAAAATTATAAGTATGTTTCCTACTGTGATGTCAGAATGAACCAAGAGCTTAGTAATTAAGAGCCACAGTAGGTGCACACACAAGAGAATGGAAACATAATATGAAGTCGTGTGTACATACCTGAGGCGTATTCTTGGGCATTGCTCATGTGCCAGCCTTTTGCTAAGCACTAAGGGAACAATCAAAGAAAGCATACACATGGCTCCCTTTGACACTTGTGCTGATCTAGTTCAGGAGCCAGCAATTAAAGAAATACTTGCAAACCAACAGTTATAGTCATGGTAAGTCTTTAAAAGAGGGAGTGGGGATGGAAGTAGCTAGCTGATTCGCCTTAGTCTTGGGGGTGAAGAACCTAGATTGTGTCATGTTTTCAAGGCCGACAGTCCAGGTTCTCAGGAATAATGAGTTGTGGAAGCCCAAGGGAGCAGGGGCATAGAAGGCCACAGAAGCATGGTTAACCATTCAGGTTCAATTTGGGACTGAGGGCCTCCTGGGACTTAGGACTTTTTTCTTTTAAGTATATTTATCAGTTCTTTGAGAGTTTCATACAATGTATTTTGATTATATTTAGCCTCCACTGTTCCCCAGCTCCTCACAAAGTCTCTTCTTTTTTCCTAGATGGAACCTGGGTTCCATAGTTGGAAGGTCCTGGGTAAGCTGTGTGAGTTAACCTGGTAGCACCATCCCAAAAAATTTTCTATGCAGTGAGAGGCCCTATATTCCTATGGTCTTGAACCTGTAGCGATATAGAATTTCTCCTCTTTGCCATCTAAAGGGACTGGTTACAAAATCTATGCATCTAGCTCTAGCAGATGAGGCATAAGGACATGTTTCTGTGACAACAGGGCATCAATGCAGCAATGGAAATTTCTGGTGGCCCAAAGCCTTGTAAGTTGTTGGGTTGTTTTTTTTTTTTTTTCAATTACAGCAGGAGCTATGGTTAAGTGACTCTTGTATTCACATCTCTGGCTTGAAAGCAGTGATGATGCAGGTCTGGTTTCCTTGGCAACAGACTCTGAGAGGGAGATTCTGTGGCAGATGATTTATTAGAGCTTGCTTTTAGGAGCAAGGAAAGCAGAATTAGCAGAGAGGAGAAGAATGGTGATGCGGCCTCATCCTGGAAACGAAAACTCAGATGAACCTGCAGCCATGGAGACACAGACGAGCTGGGTCCATTAGTCATTGCATCCAGGTTACCCAAGAGGAAAAAGGCATAACCTTTTAGCTGTGGACATTTTCATGAAGCTGAGACAATGAGTACCTTTGCTCTTGGTATCTATGAAGGACTGATTCTAGGGTGCTCCAAGGATACCAAACTCTGTGATGCTCAAGTCCCTTATGTAAATTTACATATAAATGTATACAACAATCCTGTATGTTTATTTTATTTTTATTTGCAGAAATATCTTACTTACCCTGAACTGGACTTGAATTTGATATATTGTTGAGGGTTGTGTTGAATTTCTGATCTTTCACCTACTAAGTGTTGGAATCACAGATGTGTGTCATGGTGCTTGGATCTCCTGTTTATTTAATCTTAAGATTGTTTCTAATATTTGATATAATGTAAATTCTATGCAAATAATTTGTATATTACATTTGTTTAAGTAAGGAAGGTAGTCTTTACATATTCAGTATTGACCTATTTTTCTCCCAAATACTTTTAATTTGTGATTGATTGAACCTATAGATGTTCGGTCTGTGGATATGAAGGACCAGCTGTATTTAGTACTTGTATGTGTGAGGTCTGGATAGCACATGGTCTAGCACACTAGGCCATCAGGTTTCAACTCAATGTTTTCCGTTATACCATGTGTTACTACTTATCAAGAATTGCCTGTAGACATCTGCAAGCTTTTAATTTAGCATGTAATTGAAAATTTCTCCCTGGCTCCAGAAAGATACTGATCAATAATATAAATTCCCAGAGCTGTTAATAATAAATGAGTCTGTGGATGCAGATGGTGTGTAATCACTGGGCAGTGCTTTCATTGAAAGGACATTGATTATCTCAGGTGGAAGTTTATTTTCAAAATGTAAACTGTGATGTGTCCATGAGACTAGAATCAAGAATTTCTAGAAGGCCAGAGTTGGCCAAGACAACACAAGAGAAGACGTCTTTGTTAGTTGAGTACTCCACAGATTTCCAAAATTTTTAGTAAAAACTATATGAGTTGAGTTCTATTCAATAACATAGTTTAAGCAATAGCCTCAGTTCTAAATTTCATTATATAAAATTAGTCTTTTTAGGACTGAGTCATTGCAAACAAAAAAATGGATAATTGCTTTTTGGCTTGTAAATTTTGAGTGGTGAAATTACAGGGTAGCAGCCTTCAAACCAGGCTGCACACTAGTCAGGCCCGAGGAACATAAGGACATTCTTAAGTTAGAATTGGGATGAGGGGCATAGAGTCTGTATTTTAGCCAAGCTCCCAAAATAGTCTGTACAGCTAGCCAAGCCTGGCTTAGTGTCCTCCTTCATTGGCATAGAGAACAGCTTCAGTTATGAGCCCACATTTTGTTGTAGTTGGCTTTAAAATTTGTATTGTGGTAAATATATAAAATCACACAAAATTGAATATATTAACCAATGTTAAGTGCATGTCTCAGTGGCATTAAACAAAACAAATTGTTGTATGACCATCAACACCATCCCTCTCGGGAACGTTCCCATCCTCCTCAATGGACTTCCTCTCTATTGAACAACTCCGCAGTCCCTCCTCCTTCTCATACTTCAATATCCACCATCCTGTCTTCTGTCTAACTTGGCTATTCTATGTTCTTTGTGTAGTCAGTCACCCAGGATGTGTTCTTCTGTGATCGGCTCTTGCAATTTAGTCTAATGTCCTCAAGGTTCAGTGGTATAGTGCTACATGTCTGAATTTTCTTCCCCATTTGAGGTGTTCTATTGTATGCCTATAGCAGGTTGTAAATGGACATTTGACTCAATTTTCCTTTCCCAAGACTAGACAAATATACTTGAGTCCCTGCTTGTAATAGAATTATGTTACATTGTAAATAATTGTCCTGTCTACTGGTTTAATAAAAATGATGATTGGCTGAAGGCAGACAGGAAGTATTGGAGGGGCTACCAGACTAAGAAAAGTCTGGGAACAGGAAGAACAGAGCAGAGATTCCACAGAAACATCAGAGAAACCAGCAGATGCAAAGGACAACTATGCAAGGTACCAAGCTGCATGGCTGAACAGGATAAGAATCCTGAGTTAGTTTAAGGGTAAAGAGCTAGCAAGTTATATGCCTGGACCCAGGTCAATCAGTGTAAAATTAGTGTAAGCATCTGTGTGTCTCTGTGGAACTGCAGGTGGGCCAGAAACCTAATACAATACCTGATTCCAGAGCAGAGATGCTTGCTCATATAGTATCAATTTCTAGTTTTTTGAGAAACCAATTATTTTTGCCATTTCTTTCACAGAGTTGGATCATTCTACCTGCTGGCAGTGCAGAGGGCTTTGACTTCTCCATCTCATTGGTTCTTCCGTTTCTCCCTCCCTCTTTTTCTTTCCTTCCTTCAGCATCTGTTTTGACATAAACTCACTGTATGGCTCAGGGTAGACTCAACTTTGTGATCCTCTGTCTTAACTTCCTGAGTGCTAACCTGGCATTTCCTTTTCATAGTCAGCCTAATAAGCATGCAATGGTAAACCAACAGTTTTGGTTGACATTTTACAAAAGATCAGAGAGATATTGAACATCTTTGTATATGCTTTTATCCACTTGATATCTGTGTGGGATTATGTATTTAAGTCCTTTGCCCATTATCTTTATTATTATTACTATGAGAAGACACTGTGACCGACCAAGGTAACTTACAGAAGAAAGAGTTTACTTGGGGCTTACAGTTTTAGAGGGGTAGAGTCCATGATGGCAGAGAAAAGATGTGGCAGCAGGGACAGCTAAGAGCTCACATGCTGATGCACAAGACTGAGGGAGAGAGGAAGACACTGGGAATGGCTTGGGCTTTTGAAACTTCAAAACCTATCTGCAGTGACACACCTCCTCCAACAAGGCCATGCCTCCTAATCCTTCCCAAACAGTTCCACCAACTGGGGACCAAGTATTCGAATATATGAGCCTGTGGGAGCCATTTCCATTTAAAGCACCATATTATTTAAGAAGTTGTGCTGTTTGTTTCCTTGTGGGAGACATAAAAATTCTCTATGTCCTGGATAGCGAGCTCTTTTCAGAGATATGATTTCCATTTCTCCCTTTGCTGTGAGTTACCTTTCTACTCTATTAGTGATGTCCTATGAAATACAAATGTTTTAAGTTCATCTCAATATTTTATTTTGTTGCTTATATTTTTTGTCATATCCAAAAAATAACTTTAGAATTTGGTGTCATAATACTTAATGGATTTACATCTAGGATGTCTATTGTTTTGGCTCTTATATTAGGTCTTTGATTTACTTTGGAATATCTATCTATATTTATATCTACTTTTTTTTTTGAGACAGGGTCTCTCTATGTAGTCTTGGATGAACTGAAATTTGCCATGTAGACCAGGTTGGCCTCAAACTCACAGAGATCCAACAGCTTCTGACTCCTAAGGGCTGGGATTAAATGTGTGCAGCACCATGCCCACTCTCACTTAAAATGCTTTTTTTTTTTTTTTGACAATTTAGTCTCTCTCTCTTTCTCTTCCTCTTTCTCTTTTCCTCCCTTCTGTCCTTCCCTTCCTCTGTCTCTCCCTCTCTTTTCCCCTCCTTCCTTTTTCCTCTCTCCATCTTTTCTCTCTTTCCCATCTTTCTGTTTTTCTGTCTTTCTCTATCCCTGGCCCCAATCTCTATCTATCTATCTATCTATCTATCTATCTATCTATCTATCTGTCTGTCTGTCTGTCTGTCTGTCTGTCTATCTATCTATTTATTTATTTTTTAGATACAGAGCATCCTTATGTTTCCTCGACTGACCTCAAACTTTGGTTCTCCTGCCTCAGTCTCATAAGTAAGTGGGATTTCAGGCATCCATCATTATACCTGGCACTTAAAATCTTTATATCTTTAAAGATAGACATATTTAGCATGATGAATATCAACATAGTCTGGACTTTTCTAAAGCAGGCAGAAACTGTAGGTATTTTCAATTCAGCCAGCAGCTGTGCTCAGGAGAAGGATGTCCAAGCAGACAAACATCAAGGTGACCCGTAGTGCGTGCCAGGCAGAAGCACCAGAATCTATACATTTTCCAAATTGCAAAAGTGAAAATTTCAAGTGTTTGTCCAGCTGAAAGTGCAAAAATTGGGGGGGGGGGGAACAAACTGGATCATCTGGTATCCTTTAAATCACACCATATATAGAGATGATTATTAAATTTGCATTTCTGAACAACTGGTTCCAAACATAACCAAGCAATGTCTCAGTGGGAGTCAGGAGTTTGTGCTTTAGGGAACTCATAAGTTGCTGGGTTGCAGAGTTTTTGGTGCCAAGGTCAGCCAATGAATTAGCATTGAAATGGAGCACTTCACATTCAGGTCTCTCCTTCTCTCTGCTTGGCTTTTCCCCCACTTCCACCCATTTTTTTTTTCATCCTCTTTTTTTTTTCTCCACTTGCTTCCACATCTGTTGGAACTATTTTCAGAATTCATTGTTTGGGCCAAGTCATTTTGACCTAACTGACTCATGTGACTAGTTAAATTAATCATGGGTTAGAATCTGTCATTATGGAACCAGGTTGAAGCTATCATAATGAAAATGTGTCTTTTAAACTAATTCTCCTCCCTTGGTTCTCAGCTTAACGTCTCATTTGCATTTTAAATGAGAGCTCCCTGAAGCTGTCTTTCGACATTGTTCACAATTCTAGTTTAATTCATGATCTTCTTTGCTGAGCTGAATGGAGTTGGACTATTTCCTCTGTTTTGGAAGAGATATAGAATGACGAGATGTGATTCAGAATTAGAGTAAGCTTTGGCAGGATGTGCCTGTTTTACAGTAAATGAGATGATTATAATCTTAGTGTGGACTCACAAGTTGTTCAGATAATATTGGCCTGCAGGTCCTCAGAGGAGCCCCATGGGATACAGCCTAGACATTGAACTGTCTCAGAGTCACATCCTAGAAATATAATATGATGTGTTGTTGGTTGTTCTTTATTCTTTTATCTTTGTGAGTTCGCCACCCAATTCCCAAATAAATCACACGGAGGCTTACTATTACTTATAAATGCCTGGCCTTAGCTTGGCTTGTTTCTAGTCAGCTTTTCTTAACTTAAATGATCCTATCGTTTACCTCTGGGATTTTTCCTTTTCTTCTGTGTGTCTGTCTCTCACTCTTCCTCTGTGGCTGGCTGGGTGGCTGGCCCCTTCTTTTCTTGTCCCTTGATCCCTCTTGCTTCTTCATTCCTTCTTTTCTCCTTCTATTTATTCTCTCTGCCTGGCAGCCCCGCCTATCTGTTCTCCTGCTTTACTATTGGCCATTCAGTTATTTATTATATCACCAGGTATTTTACACAGACACAATAACACAGCTTCACAGAGTTAAACAAATGCAAGAAAAAGATAAAACACATCTTTACATCATTAAACAAATGTTCCACAGCATAAAACAAATGTGACACATCTTAAAATAATATTTTTACAACAATGATGTTCTTGACAGTGTTTATATTTTCAATCGTGTGTGTGTGTGTGTGTGTGTGTGTGTGTGTGTGTGTGTACTCATGCGGGTTCATGTGTGGAGGTCAGAGGACAATGTTTGGTGTCCTTGCCTTCCATATGTGTGGGCAAGGATACCTGGTCTGTGAGCTTCCATGGATTCTCCTGTCTCTCCCTCCCTTCTTACTGTAATTCCTATTACACCAGGATTACAGATGCATACTACAGCCTCCAGCCTTGTGTAAGTTCTGGAGATCTGAGCTCAGGTCCTCATGCTTGAGCTGCAGGCTCTTTGCCTCCTGAGCCATTTCCCCAGCCTTGTTCAAAATCTGATGCCTAGAAGTCTTTATTAAATATAGAACTGGGGGCTGGAGAGATGACTCAGTGGCTAAGAGCACTGTCTGTTCTTCCTGAGGAGCCAAGTTCAATGGCAGCTCACAACTGTCTGCAACTCTATTTCCAGAGGATCCAACACTGTTTTCTAACTTCCCTGGACATTGCCTGAATGTAGTATACAGACATGAATGTAAGCAAAACACCCATCCCATACATATAAAATAAAAATAAATTTAAAAATTAAATAAATTTAAAATGGATGTGAGAGAGTTTTTCTTATCAATACCCTTTATTTATCAGCCATTGTTGTGTATAGTGTGACTTAAGATATACAGTGAGGTTCTTCTGCACCTGCGTCTCAGTTTTTACCATTCCAGTTTGACACAGGAACTAAAATCCTCATCATGACAGCTACCCAGTAACGTACTTCCTGAGAAAGGAGAAGGACATTTAATTAGGGCTTCTTTCAGGCACCCACTGTGATTCATGCTTGACTCTGCTCTCCCTTTACCATCCACCCTTCTCTATATATAACGTGTAGTGGCTGGCTGTCTCTGTGGGCAATGAAGCAGGAGCTAGTGGTTCTCTGCACATGCACTCTCTGCAGATAAGGGGTTGTAGGTACTCACATTACAGAACTCACCTTACCATCTCCAGACTTTCCATCGGCTCTTGTGGGTAGCACTCTTAATTTGCTAGATATGTGAATGACAAAATGCTCCTGTTGCTTCACGTGCATTGATGTACTACCACCTCTGCTTCAGAGGAGTCAGGTGCTCACAGATAGTGTCTGTCTTCACAGAAATCAACTAGACTCAAGTGAGAATTACAAGGGTGTCTGCCAGTATAGGCAAACTCCCTGTGACAGGGACATTTAGCCCTAGGCTGAAACCTTAGTTAACACTGAGATGCACACTCTGATATTTCTGACTTCCTTTCCTGAACACAGGGCATGGCTGGAAATGATGCTAATCTCTTCTCTCGGGATGAAGTAGAAGGAAATAGAATGGTTGACACAGTGAGCAGGGCATGTGGTCAACCCTGGGCCACTTGACACGATGTCATCATATTGCTCTGGGCTGCCTGGCTGGAGCTCCCAGGGAGACAGCATCATTTGAAATGGGCTCACCATTGCTGACTGTGTCCATGTTGTTGTGTGCTGGTTTCTTATTACCTAGGCTACCAAAACTTCCTTCCATGATTGGAAAGGTCGTAGAGAGTTTGAATCCTTTCTAGCATCTACCAATTGGCACTCAGTAGGGCAAGAAGGCAAACACTGTTGCTTTGGCTTTGGGTACTTTCAACAAAAAAATGGCTGGTCAGATTTAAAGTGACTTCACTATGAAGGCCATGCTCAGCTAAAAGGTTTGTTACCAAGGTGGAAGTGGGTAACTGACTGGAGATCTCTAAAGTAGATATGGGGTAAGTTCAAGGCTTGGAAGATTAGTAGAGGGAGATTTATTATTATCATTATTATTATTATTAGTGTGTGTGAATGTGTGTGAGTGTGTGTGTATGTGTAGAGCCCATGCCATGCTGCATATCTGGAGGTTAGAGGGGAACTTTCCATAATTGGTTTTTTCCTTCTACTGTGGGATTCTGGGATCAAACTTAAGCTGTCTGGTTTAGGACTGATTTAGCTAAGTCACCAGCCTGAGATCCACTTTTATTATACTGTAGAATAGAAAAAAAGATTTATTTATAGGGCAGAAATAAATGCAGAAGTGGTCAGTCAGCCACTGAAAAGTCTAGTTACAGTCTTAAAAGCATAATTTTCCTGAGTCCTTTTGTAAACCTCATCTAACCGATTGTCCCCTGGAAAGCCACAGATCCATAAGATGTGGGGCCCAGAGGTTGGGACTGCCTGGTCCTACTCTTGCACTCAGATTGCTCCTCACTGGGACTTACTAAACCATCCCGAAGGGAACGTGATTCTTTAAAATATGGAACTGAAGGGAATAGTTTTCTTACCCATTCACAAAATTTAGCAGAAGGGTAAGATTCAAGGGATGAGAAACTTAAGCTATCTCTAGTTTCATGTGGTTGATCTCTGCAACCTACTCCTTATTGCTTTCCTAGGCTGACATGCATTGTATGTATGTATGCATGGGTGTGTGTATGCATGTTGTATGGTATGTATGTATATATAATATCTATATCTGTCTACATCTAAATATGTCAGGTAAGTCCTTAGCAGAGCCTGGCCCATATCATAGTGTATTAGCTACTTTCAACAACAGGATTATTGCTATTGGTCTTCTAACTAATTAATCTTATTCCTTCTCTGCAATTGGAAACATTCAGGAAATTCTGAGTCAAAGAAAGAGACCTCAA
The DNA here is from genome assembly GCA_033318265.1 of Phyllotis vaccarum. Taxonomy (NCBI): domain Eukaryota; kingdom Metazoa; phylum Chordata; class Mammalia; order Rodentia; family Cricetidae; genus Phyllotis; species Phyllotis vaccarum. The sequence goes on from JARWLC010000007.1 coordinate 14,479,281, forward strand.
ATTATCTTGTGTCAAACAGACACACAGGTCTCCTAAGTGTCCCTGATGCCGTTCAGTGGCAAGGCAAAGTGTCAGGTGGCTGTATGTTTGCATAAGAGGCCACTGAAGCTCTCCTGCCACTTCCTAAGCACCAGCAGTCAGCTCTGCCACGAGTCCACAGTTCATACGTACAGCTTCTGCCGTAGCTGCAGCATGAATGCACTGATCTTAGCATTGTCTGTTTGCCCTTTCCATGGGATGCTACAGCATGATTCATCACCATCATCCTGAGCCTTCCATACGACTGACTATAGTTCTCTTCTCGTTTCTGTTTCCAGCGTATCCCCAATTATGATTAGAAGATTCAAGAATACTTTTTATTGAAAAAATTTGCGATATATTTTGATTATATTCTTTCCCTTCTTTCAAGTCCTCCCAGATCATTCCTGCCTATCTGATCGCCTTCATGTTCTCTCTCTCTCCTCTGTGTGTGTGTCTCTCAGAAAAAATAAATAAATAAATAAATAAAAACCTTAAAAACGGTGAAAACAACCAACCAACCAATAAGAAAAATAAATGTAACAAAACAAAAAGCATTCAAACAAAAACATGGAGCCTGTTTTGTGTTGCCAGCACTCCTTGGTATTGGCCCTACCCTGGAGTGTGGTTGATATACCAGTGACATTCCTTTGGGCGCTGATTTTTTCTTCTCTACAGGTATCAGTTGTAAATAGCTTCTTAATCGGATGGGATTTTGTGTGCACTTGCCCACCTCTGTGCTGGGACTTTGTTTGAACTGTGCAGGTCTGGTGTGCATCTGTTACAGTCTTGCATCCCACCTGTTATGTCTGAAAGATGCTGTTTCCTTGGAGTCATCCACCACCTCTAGCTCTTAAAATCTTTCTGCCTCTGCTTCTGAAGAGATTCAGGATGTTTGTTTGTACATAACACCTTATGTGTTCTGGTCAAATGCTGTACCACCGAGCTACCTCTCCCATTGTATGTAACTTTTATTCCCACAGAACTATAAATATCAGACTTTAAATTTGAATGAGAAAATTGTGTGTGTGTGTGTGTGTGTGTGTGTGTGTGTGTGACAGACAGAGAGAGAGAGACATCATGAGGGGCCACCACACTCCCAGTAGATATCCAAACCACAGATGAATCTTTCTGGAAATAGGAAAGTGCTGGTGGCATTTTATAGGATACTATTTCTTCCATTATTGTGTGAATTAGACCTCTCCACTTCATCCTTGGGAATATTCTGACTGCATTTATAACCTGCTTAACAACTGATGTGGGAAAGATGATAGGGAATGGAATCTAACAGTTCTGTTGAATTTGAACAGGAATGAAGTGATGCATTGTGACAGATGACAGCACACGGGAGACTGGCAGAAGCCCATGGGGACGTTTCTCAGAAAATCAGATTTGTGAGATAAAATATAAAAGAGTAAAACAGAGAAATTATACTTAAGTTTCAGGACTACAGGAACATCCCTGTGCATTAATAGTAGATCAAAATCTGAGGGAGAGGCTGGAGAGATGGCTCAGTGGGTAAATCACTTGCTATGCAAGAATGAGGGCTTGAGTTTGTATTCCCAGAACTTTTCGTAAGAGGCAGACTTGGTACTATACATCTGTAATTCATTACTTCTATAGGAGATGGGTGCAGAGAAAGAAGAATCCTGGGAAGTTTATGGAAAAGCTAGCCTCACATATGCAGGGGCAGACAACAGACTTCACCTCAAACAGGGCAGAGGTAGAGGACAGACACCTGAGTGTGGTGATGTATTGTGTATCAAATAAAGATTGTTTGAAGATCAGAGGACAGAGCCAGACGCAGAATTGGGTCAGGCAGTGGATGTCACACACCTTTAGCACTTGGGAGGCAGAGGCAGAGATCTGGTCTGGATCTCTGTGAGTTCAAGGCCAGCCTGGACAACACAAGATTAATCCAGTCCAAAAAAGAAACAGAGCCAGGCAGTGATGGCACACACCTTTAATACCAGCACTTGGGATTCCATGCCTCTGCTCTGAGTACTTGGGAAGCCCACTGGTCTTTAATCCTAGCATTAGGAAGGTTGAGACAGGAAGTGATACAGCCAGAGAAAGGAATAAAAGGCTGGAAGAGACAGGGGTTTGGCCCTGCACTTCCCCTATTCAGTCTGAGGATTCCTGGAGACAGATCTTCCCCTTTCGGCCTGAGGATTCAGTAGTGGTGAAAAGTTTCTCTAGTGACTTTTTCCTCTGCTTTTCTGATCGTTTAGCACTTACCCCCAAATCTGGTTCTAGCTTTTTATTATAAGACCAATTAGGATTTGGGCAACGCCTGAGAACACCTGAGTTGTCCTCCGACCTCTATATTCAAGCACGTGCTTTCTTCAAGAATTATGCAGTGAGAGAGCAAGTTTTCCCCCCGAACAATGAGACTTTATTCATTAATAAGATTCTTTCATTCATTATTCATTAAGAAGCTAGAGGCAACATTGATGTAGTTGGGCAGAAATGGTGAGCTAGCGCATGTACTAAAGCAAATGTTTGTTCCGCATTGGAAGTCTGAAGTTCTGAGCTCCACTACTATTTTGCCCCTTTCTGTTTCCTGTGATTTGTCTTAGGCGTTTAGTCACCTGAAGCTTTGGGTCTTAGTTTCTATCTGGTCCCAAAGAAGAAAACAATACCCACAGGGGAAATGGATTGTGTTCTAGTCACAGATTTTCCCCTGGAGGCCTGGACATGGGAACCCCTACCCCCTTGTCCTACAGATTTCCCTTTTAAAAGAAAAATGTTTTAGAATGATTTGCATTTCAAGATGGCTTAAATTTGAATAGCTTCCTTTTGGATGTTATCTAACATGTTCCTATTGGCTCCCAGAGGCCTTGTGACTAATGGTCAGGGTCCAGGTTGGGAGCCTCTAGGTTTATATTTAAGGAATTAAAATAAGGGTCTCACAGATTTATACAAGTAGCAAGGTAACTTTATCCAAAGAAAAGTGAATGTCCAGGTCAGAAATACACTGTCAAGAGTGACGGCCACAGGAAGGTGCATAAGGGTCTGGATAACTTTCTGGGGCTTCCTTTTTATCAGCTTAAGAGAAGTAGGTATTAGGTTGTCAAGGGGTACAGTACTGATGGTTTCCTAATTTGATTTCATTTATGTACTGCTTAAGTTTTTTTCCCATAATGCAACTGATTTTTATCATATGCATAAGCTGGTAAATAGAGGATTCTCCCAACATTGCATGTGCACATAAATCTAGTGTAGGCTAGAGGAACGCATTGTCCATAGTTTTCCAACGTATTAAAATACACTAGGAATATGTTTGAATAGAAAGTGTCCAAGTTTGATGACCATTATGGGAAGGAGAAACTTACTCCATTGCCCAGAGAGGAATGCAGTTAGGTGCAGGTGGGGATTCTTCATTACTAACGGGCTGCTAGATGCATTGTTCATAGAGAGAGAGGTGTGAGCTCATAATATGTCTAGATCAAAGCCTCAGACTACCAAATACATTATTATTAGATGGCATGTATATCCCAAACCAGGTGAAGTCTCACGTTCTTAAGCTGTTCGGTATTCTTGCCCGCCTCTGCCTCGACTGTGAGCAGTAGTCTCCCGAGGGGTTCCCATGTAAGCAGATGACACCTCAGTCTCTGGGATGAGGGGCCTCATTGACCTCACCTGTGTTCAGATCTGTCCACAACACTGGGCAAGTCAGTACCCAAGGCCTGACTTCACCGCTTCAGTGTGCTGCTGGGCTGCCTGGTTCCTAAGAGCCCAGGGATGTGGTGCAGGTAGTTTGTACTTCTTAAGCAGTTTCTCACCTCCCTGTGAAGAGTGAAAAGATAGAATGTGTTGGTCTTTTAATGTGAATCACTGAGTCCCCTTGTACCGGTATGCAGACTCTGAGAAAATTCCAAGGCTGCAGGGCAAAACATGATAGAGGTTGGAAATATGATGGTAGATCCCGGCTGCCAGCAAGAGGCCTTCTTGGAACTCAGTACAGACTAAAGATGGTCAAGACCTCTTACTTCCAGTACTCACAAGGCTGGAACAGGAGGATATTGAGTTCAAGGCTAGCCTGTACTACATATTACCAAAGGCTAGGAATATAGCTCTGTGGTAGATCACTTGCCCAGTATATCCAAGGCCCTAGGGTCCCACCCACCTCTCCAAAACAAACAACAAGCAAGCAGGCAAGCAAGGAAATCAGGTCTCAATGCAAAGAAAACTGAGCAAGGGTGGTTATAGGTTAGAAAAATATGCTGGTGAAATTATTTTGGAAGGTGTTGTATACCTGGTAGCTTTATGTGAGACTGAGAGTCGTAAACATGCAGGGTAGATTCTGTAGCAGTCAAAGCAAGGCAAGGAAAAGGGAGCTAGCTGTGAAAATAACCATTTCCAAAATTTATGAGAGCATCTCCCAAGGAAGCCAGTTCAGACAGACATGCGTGGTTCAAGGACATGTGCCACTGATTATCCAGATGAATCCTCATTGCTGTCTCCCCCAAAACAACGACATCAATATTTTTAGCTCTTGGCAAGTTTCCACAAATATTAAGGGTAAGCCAAATTAGGCAAAACTGCATAAAATAAACTGCCTCCTCCTCTTCCATTCCCTCCTCCTCATGATTATTACCCTCTTTGGCTGAGTAAATTGTTGCTATGGTAGATAATTAGAGTTAATACAGCCAACCATCACAGTTTAAGTCAATATACTTTGTGTATTAGGATTTCAAAGGCAGTCCTTAATGACTTTAAAATAGAGGTTTGCATTCTAGTCAGTAATAAATGAAAATTTTTAAATGATGTCTAAAAATTACCTTTCTTACTCAAATGAGAGGGAGTTCCAGTATAGCGGCTGCTATTTTTAGGCTTGAAAATGGTCTTGAGGGAAATTTATTCTAAAGCTATATGAACTATCAAAAAGGAAATGGAGCTCTCTAGAATGTGGGCAAATCAGCATAACAATTAGATGTAGAAAAGCCAGCCTGGCCCAGTTTTGCAATTAAAAATGAAGTAAGGAAAATGTTTTACTTTACAAAATAAAAGCCAAGATGTAAAAATCTAGGCATTCCAAGGTTTCCTCTTACAAGAACACTCATGTGTGTGGTACTTCTGCATTGTGCAGCAAGAGGTTAACAGAGAACTGGCTTCTCCACTCCTCGGTTGCTATAGCAACCTCCAGGCAAACACAGTACACGGTGTGTGTTGCTTTTAAAGCGAGATGTCCTCACAGATACCTTTTGGCTTTGCCATCTGTTCGCTGTGATTTTTAAGGCCCTTATTGGCATTGCTTCTTTCCTGGTGGTCAGATGGCCAGCATCCCCTCTAGATTTCAGTGCCTGATAGTTGGGAGTTGGACCACTGTAACCCCTAACTAGCGAGACCTGGACGGGAAGACAGTTGCATCTTTCTAAATACATGATACAAGTCTCTTTATGTCAATTTGTGTGTGTGTGTCTGTATGTGTGTAAAGTCCTAATTCCAGTCTCATACACCCCTGGTAAAGTATAAAATTGAGAATATTCATTATGGATCCATTTCCTAGTCTCTCTAAGAAGCATCAGTCTTAAAAAGTTTGTTCAATCCAATAAGTGTGAAATAATATCATACTGTGATTTTTGATAGTATCTCTTTAATTATGATTAAGTCATAATTAAATAAATTTGAACCTTTGATTTTCCTACACACACACACACACACACACACACACACACACACACACACACACACACACACACACTCTCACACATCATAAGTAAAATTGCAGTTGAGGGTGGAGGGGTGTATTTCTAAAAAAGTCACATAAATTAGGAACATCAGACTTTGGTCATACATGCTGAGCATATTTTTTCTTCAGGTTACTGTTTTCTTGTTGCATTTTCTTTTCGTAATTACTCAGATATGTTGGAGGCTTTTTGTAGTATGAGGTTTCTGGCCCGGACTTTCCAGACTAGTCTTGTGGCCAGGACTTTCAGACCCACAGTCCCACAGTCCCACTGAAACTAATACTAATTGTACACTGATTGACCTAGGGCCCAGGTTTATAACTTGCTAACTCTTTACCCTTAAACCCATGACTCTTATCCTGTTCAGCCATGAGGCTCAGGACCTTTCCTCAGAGAAGTATAATTGTCCTCTGCTTCTTCTGGCTTCTCTAGCATTCCACAGACCAGGCTGGCTTTGAACTCCCAGAAATTCTCTTACCTCTGCTTCCCAAGTGTTGGGACTAACAGTGTGAGCCATGGCTTCTTCTGCCTGCTCTGTCTTTCTACGCCTGCCTTAAATACTTTCTCTGCTCAGTTAAGGTGTGGCACCACCAATGCCTGCCTGGGAGCCTGGAACTCCTTCTGTAAACTAAAATGACCTTGAACTCAGATTAGAGTAAGGCCATCACTCCCGGGATGTTCTCTGTGCTGGAATTAAAGGTGTGAGTTACCACTGTGTGACCTCCTAGACTGACAGTGTGTAGATCCCTCTGATATCTCAGAATGTTTTAAAATTTGTTTGAAAATATCCCCACAGCTTTTCTTCTTCACGTTCAGATGCTTGCCGTGGTGCAAAGTGTATGTGACATCCGTCAGTCTTGCACGAACAATTTGGAGACAGTGGAGGACTGTGGACTTGACTGGTGGCAATGTGGGGGCGTAATTTCAGGGAAAGAGCCAGAAAAATGAAGAAAGGTTAGGAAGCTTAAGAAACCTGGGCGGTTGAGTCTCTTGGGAAATATAAGGGCTCTGGAATCAATTGTTGTGAGCTCCAGTCTCAGGAGTAATATTTACAAAAGACTTGGAAGACAGGGAGAGTGTGATGGTTACCATTGTCACCTTGGTAACATCTAGATCACCTAGGAGACAGGCTTGTAGGCATGCCTGTGATGAATTGTCTGCATAAGGTTAGAAGAAGCAGGGTGATCTACCTTAATTGTGAATGATCCCATTCAATGCAGAGATCCTGGATTGTATAAAAAGGGGAAACTAAGCTGATTCCCAATAGTTCTCTCTTTCTCTGTTTCCTGACTGCAGATTCGATGCGAGCAACCCCTTCCACCTCCTGCCGCCATGATTCCCACCATGATGGGCTGGACTCTCCAATTGTGAGCCCAGATAAGCCCTTTCTCCATCAAGTTGCTTTTATAGGGTATTTTTCGTGGCAACCAGAAAAATAACTAAAAGGGACAGGTCATTGAGCTTCCTGTGACTCAGTATCTTTTTGTAAGCCCGGGACCATGTGACAAAAGCAGCGATAATCTAACACAGTGACCGTGAAGCATATAGCTTCAGTAGACACCAGAAACTAGGCAGTCGTGCCTACTTATTAGCTTTTCAGTATGGAAGAAGTCAGTTCTCATCTTGATACTTGTCTGCCTTGGCTTCTACACTTAAAACAGTGGGAGATAATCCTTACTTCAGAGATGAGGAAGTCTCCCAAAGGAACATAGGATGTTGCTAGCAAAGACTAGGCTAAAACACAGTCGTTATTCATCTTTGTTCTTGTGCCATGCCAGGCGCTTTTAAAATTCCCCTCTCACCTGAGATGAGACCCTTTACGGACCCTTGTTCCTTTCAAGAGGCCCCTCCACTTATTGCTAAAATACAGTCCATGGTTTCAGCTAAACTGTTGGGCTCACTTAAGTCTGTCCTTCCCTATTCTGGATAGTTCTTATTCCTTCCTAAGCTAATAACATTTGATGTTATTAATAGGCATTGATAGGCTCATGTTATTCCTCCAAGATGGCATTAGAATTTAACAAGAGATCTCAAGGCTTCTACTCAAAGGAGTGAGTAATGTGGTTATTTTGGGTCTCCTGGCAGAGGGAGATAGGCCTTGGGCAGAGAGAGATTTCCCAAACACTAAATTTACACCAAGCCAGCAGCTGTCCACTCTGCTTACTCAGGGTATGATGTGGGAGTTATATTGGTGATAAGGGAGTAATTTAAATCAGTTAACTAATAATTTTGTCACCAGGAATGATATTAGGTAGAGTGGGAAAGACTATGAGGATTAATAATCTTTGTTTCAAGAGATCTATAATCGAGTTGCAGAAATTAAGTCATGATAAATGAAAAAAACAGTCTCATTTGCCACCATCAGGAGAGACCTGAAGGTGCTGCCTACCTGTCAGGATCTTGTGTGAGGCTCTAAGGGCTAGGTGGGAACTGGAGGGAGATTACTCAGGAAGCATCACCGGAGAGTCCAAACAAGAGCAAATGGTCAGACGTGGAGCCCGCTCTGTATCAGAACACAGCCAAGGACCACAGTGCATGGATAGGCATCAGGTGTAGGATCTGTGTGAAGAAATGAGGGCCTGAATGAGGAGTTGAGAGTCCAAGAGCATGGAACCATGATGGGGTGCAGGGCAGGCCTAGGTGGGGATAATGTTACCTGTAGAGGAACCTTTTACATGAATTTTTGTGTGGAATGGTCTTGAGGTTTGGAGAGCTTCTTAAAGGGAACCAGTTGTGATGAATGGACCTCTATACTACTCACAACCTCACTTGTAAAGCAAGGAAGGATGCAGTGCATCATTGCTAAAGTGTTGCCAAGTTCTCGGTGTCTTTAAAAAATTGTGTTTGTGTCAATGTGTATCCAAGGGTCTATACTGTGCATTCTGTCCACATCTGAGGACAGAAATCAACAACCTTTGGTGTTGTTATTCCTCAGGAATTCATCCACCTCGTTTTGATGCAACGTCTCTTATTAATCTGTGCTTGACCAAGTTGGAGAGACTCCCTGGCCATCAGGTCCCAGGAGCCCTCCCACCTGTGCTTCACTAAGACTGGCATTATAGACGCATGGCACCACATTCCCCTGTTAAAATGTGGATTCTGGGGTTTGAACTCGAGGTTCTTATGATTTTGTGACAAGCAGTTTGCCAGCTGAGCCATCTCTAATCTCTGGTTGTCTTTGTATCAATTATGTGAGGCTGGAAAGTAAGGATGTGATAAATAGTATTCAAATGAGCCCTGTAGGGCCTTGCCTTGTGGTTTGATTTTCTAAACCACCACCCAGCAGGGGCTCTTTCATTCATTTGCTGGGACATTTTCTGTCGGTCTTGAATTGTCACTTGAATCTATCTGTTCAGAAAATGGAAAAATCATTATTTCTCTAAAGCTGAAGTAGTCTGATTTAGATAAGGCAGAAAAAGAAAACTTGTAATTTTTAAATATAGTTTTTTTTTTTAAATCTTTGCTTTATTTATTTGTTTGTTTATTTTTGAGACAGGGCACTGGCTGTTCCGGAACTCACTATGTAGACCAGGCTGTCCTCAAACTTTTGGCTGAGGACTCAGAGGCATTCAGTCTGAGGATTCAGGAAGAAGGGCCTGAGGAGTTGACTGGGTGAGAAGTGACTGTGGCTAGATTCTCTGTCTCTCAGATCTTTCAGCTTTCCCCCAATATCTGGCTCTAGATTTTTATCATAAGACCAAGTTGAATTTGTGCAATAGGTGTCCTTGGGCTCACGGAGTCTTCTGGCTTTTTAGAGATCTCAGTAATTACCTGATTGATATTAGGCTTGAAGGCCTTCAAGGCAGAAGCTCCTGTGTGCTACAGTGTTCATTCTCTCTGGCTTAGTCAGACCTGGGGGGACTTTTCTTGTATGACGGGGCTTGATCCTAATGCCGTGTGGAAACTTCTTGAGGAAAGATTGGCTTCCCAGTTGGTTTTGATCCAAAAAGTTTACTCCTGAAGTATCCAGGCTCCTGATTAGCACTTTTTCTTTTAACCCCGATGAGGCTTTTAACTCTAATGGTCTCTTCTCCAAGCCACTTGTCCCAAATCATGCTCATCACTTGGTTTGCTTTGAGAGGACTTTGTCTCTAGTGGGTGGTGGGCAGCCAAGTAGGAGAAGAAGGCATCTCAGATGCTCAGCACAGACTAGTAAAAGCCCTTTGATTACAGAGGTCCCTGGTTTACTCACGTGCTATTAAGCTCTTTCAGCTTCTTTACCCATTCAGAGACTATATGTTGAGAATCTTCCGTTGAGACCTTTGCTAGACGTTGGTGACGTATTGGCGAATAGGATAGAAACTCCCCAGATCCTGCAGTTTATAGATTAATGGAAGGCATGTGGTAAAGGGATCAGTGAATAAGTACGTGGATGTGCTATGGGTTAAATATGTTCCCAAAATTTTATGTTGGAGGCTTGATTTCTAAATTCACGTGGAGACAGGACCTTTGGGTGGCGATTGAGTTTAGATCAGTCATAAATGCTGGTCTTCATGATGGGACTAAATGGCCCTCTAAGAAGAGACAAACAGACATACTCCCTGTTTCTCACAGATGCCTCCCTGGAATACCATCCTCTGGAGCCTGGGAGGATCATGGCTTGAAATTGAATCTACAGCATCTTATGTGCTCAACATTCTTTGATTTAAATGATTCTTTTTATGGTATTAGCCCATGTCAAGCTTCCACATAGAGGTCCTTTTACAAACTTCCCCCCTTACATATTTTTGTTTTTAGTGACTAGTAGATTTTGGTATATTATATATTTTCACTCATTTCTAGGTTTTTTTTGTTTTTTTGTTTTTTTTTTTATTCCTCTTGGGATTTCTCCTTGGATGCATAGGTTAAGTGGTTTGTTGTTTTTTTTTTCATTTCTACAAATTGATGAATTTTTCATTTCTTTGGGTTTCTGATTTCTAACTTTATCTCAGTGTGGTAAGTAAAGATACGAAGTATGATTTTTGTCTTTTTAAAAATCTGTTGAGAATTTGTGGCCTCGCATATGGTGTATCTTGGGTAATACCTCATATTGTGATTCTATTTTAGCTATAGATGTCTGTTAGATCGAGTTAATGAATTGTGCTGTTCATCTCCCTGTCGATTTCTTCACTTATCTTCTGTCTGGCTGTTCTGTTCATTAGCGAGGGTAGCCTACTGCCGTCTCCCCGACTGATACTGTGCAGCTATCTCTCTCCCATCCAGCCACCGCCCCGGCTTTATTATGGCATGATCAACAAATAACAATTGTATATACTTATGATGTACAACAGGATATTCCCACACACAACCACATCTTCTTTATCCATTTATCTGTTAAGCAACACTGGAGTTGTTTCCATAGCTTGCTATTATGAGTGATGAACGCTGCTGTGGACCTTGCAGACTGATAACTTCTGAGGTGTGGTTTTTCATTTCCTTTAGATTTATACCCAAGAAGGGCATTGCTAGAGCATGTTCTACTTGCATTGCATTTTTTGAGGGGTCATCATGCTGTTTTTTGTAAGCCTATATTAATTTACATTTTTATCAACTGCAGACAAGGGTTCTATTCTCCCCACATCCTCATCACCACTATTTTTTTTGTCATTTTTATAACAGCCATTTCCACAGGTACAAGATGATATCTGTGGCTTAATACAATTTCCTCGATGATTTATGGTGTTGAATACTATTTTTCATATACCGGCTGGCAATTTGTGTGTCTTCTTCTGATATGTCTCTAGCTCATTTTCAAATAGGGGTATTTGTTTTCTTGGTACTGAGTCGAGTCCCTTGCATATTTTGGATATTAATATCTCCCTGTCCCCTACCTTATCAGGTACATGGCTTGTAATGATTTTCTCCCGTTCCATTTTTGTCGCTTTATTTCATTGATTGTACCCTGTGCTGTATAGGAGCTTTTAAGTGAAAATGTAATCATGCTTGTCTATTTTTTAAATTTTATTGCATGGTTTTTTGTTTTGTTTTGTTTTGTTCTTTAGTGTTACACCCAAACAAAATCATTGTGCAGACCAAGATCAAACATCTTTCCCCAGGAGCCCTTATAGGATGTCGGTAGGAATGTAAATTAGCCCAGCATCTATGGAAATCAGAATGGTTGTTTCTCAAGGGATAAAAAAAATAGAACCATATGGTTGAGCCATTTTACTACTCTTGGGTGTGTACCAGGAGAACTCTAAGTCAGGATGTAAAGTAGGGACCTATTGTCCAGCTTCCTTACCTCTTCTTGACACAGTCTGGAGGCCCCTGAGATGACAGCTCCCAGTGAGGAATTACCAGGTTAGATTGGCCTGTGAGTGTGCTAGGAGGGGGCTTGTCTTGATCACTAACTGATGCAGAAGGGCCCAGCTGACGGGAAGCCACCCATCCTTGGCAGGTGGTCCTGAACAGTCTAAGGAAGCTGAGCATGAGCTGTGAGTGAGTCAGCAAGCAACTTTCCTACATGGTTTCTGCTTCATTCCTGCCCGAGTTCTGTCCCCCGACTCTCCTCAGTGATGGACCGTGACTTGGAGATGTGAGCCGAATAAATCCTTCCCTCTGCTAAGATGCTTCTTGTCAGTGTTTTATCACAGCAGTGGAAAGGGAATAGGAACACCTGCATACACATTTATCGTGGCTCTATTCTTAGCTGAAAAACGATGGACTCAGCCTAGGTGCCCATTAACGGCTGAATAAAGGAGATGTGGTACATACACACAATGGAGTTTTATTAGGCCACACAGAAGAATGAAATTATGTTATTTTCAGGAAAATAGGTGCAGCTGGAGATCATCATATTAAATGAAATAAGCCCATTCAGGAAGAAAAATGCCATGCTTTCATACATAGAATCTAAAAAGAAAAGATATGAAAGAGGGAGGCTATTTGGGAAGACTATTAGACTAAGGGTAGAGGGGAGTGGGGGCAAGAAGGGGGCAGGGAGGCATAAACATAATAAAAGTCTATTACATACCTGTATGAAAATATGATGAAATCCAGTTTCATATAATTAATATATGCTAATAAAAAGCCCCTATTTGAAAAGCACAAGCAATTTTCTATTTTTCCTATTTCACGTCTTACATTTGATGCCTTAATGCATTTTAGATTGATTTTCATACCTGGTGCAAGATCATTTTATTCTTCTGCATACAGATACCCTGTTTTTCCCCACATCACTGTTGAAGATCCTGTCTGGGATGTTGGTTTTAGGGTCAGCTTGCCACACATTATGTCACTGGATTAGGAGCCTCACCTGAAGAACTGACCATATTTCTTCAAAGGAAGAACCACTCCAAATGTGAATAATATTTTCTTGTGGCAGCCCATACAGAAAAGGGGCTGGAGAGATGGTTCGGTATCACTGGCATTCTTCCAGAGAACCCAGGTTCTAGTTCTCAGTACCCACATAACTTCTCATAACGTCTGTAACTCCAGTTCCCGAGGATCTAGCCTCTGTGGGTGATGCATGCACTCAGTGCATAGAAATACATGTAGGTAATACACCCATGCAAATAAAAAACTAATCTTTTAAAAAGAGCACAGTGGGAAAAAAGGACTAATTCACTCTTTGCTTGTCCAACCTTCTTTTTGCCTCTTGAGTTGATTTCTTCTGTGTGGTTTTTGCTAATCCCTCACTCACACCAGGACCAGTATTTACAGGCTTCCACCACTGACTCAGGGTCAGTGGCTCTCCAGGAACTTTCCAGGTTTCTCCTTTGAGGCTAGAACTACTGAGTCACCCAGCCTTGTGGACCCATAAACTACTTGACTGTCAGTCTCTCTAATGTGAGACAGCCACTGTGGAACCCAGCAACTGCCAAATTCTCAGCCTCTTAGGTGTGAGTCAACTTGTGACTATTTTAATGGTAAGCTGGTTTAGAAAATAGTGTGTACATACATGTATATTATATAAATGTATGACATAGACTATGTATTATACATATGTAATATGCATATATATTATGTATATATATTTTTTATTCTATCTGTTCTGTTGCTCTAGAGAACCCTGACTGTCTTTTTCCAATTGTTTATTCCTGGCACCTTCATGGAAAAATCCTCTGACTATAAATGAATGCACAGATTTATTTCCGTGTTCTCTATTCTTGTGCCTGGGTTCAGTTTGTTTAGCATCATACTGTTTTAATTACTAGCTTATAGTATATTTTGAAATTACTAACTTTCTAGTTTTTTTTTTCCTCTCCTTCCCTCATTTCTTTTTCTGCTTGTCTCTGTATTGCTTCCTTTCGTGCTGGGGATTGGACCAAGGGCCTCCCGAATGCCAGACAAGTGTTCTACCCCGAGCTGCAGCCTCAGCTGTTTATTTACCTACTCATGTTGCCTAGGATATTCAGGGTTTGTTGTGGTTCTAAACCAATTTCAAGATCAGTTTTGTTCTTTTGGCAAAACTAGAATTGGAATTTAACACCCTAAGAGTGCAACAGTCAAATCTGAACGTAATTCAGCTTGACACCAACATCATAAAAAAAAAAAAATCTTCTTTATGTCTTAGTTCCCACATCTTTCATTTGCTACTATAATAAAATTATATATTTATATACGATATTATAAACCCTACGCTAAAACTTGGAATATATACGCTTCAAATTAGAAAGAAAATTAAAAACATGGTTTTAAGTAGGACTTATGCTAATACATTTCTAATGTACTAGTACCAAGTCACATGGAAAATGTCAGCAAGGAAATCATAAAATGTTGTTGCAAATACCATGCTTTCTATAATTGCCATGTGTTTACCTTACTGTCATTTATATTCTTTAATTTGTATGGCTTTAGGTGACCACCAAGTGTCTTTTTCTTCCGTCTGGTAAGACTTCTTTTAGTATTTCTCTCATGGTCAGCCTACAGTGGTAATGGATTCTTTTAGTTCTGGTTTGTCTGAGGATGGCTCTCTTTTCCTCCATGTATGCATAGATGTGTGTATATGGGACATATGTATGTGTGTGCACACAAGAGCACGTGTGGATAGTCTTGGGTAACATCTCTGTTATTCTCCACTTTATTTTTAATTGTGTTTTTATTTATTTGTTTTGTGTATATGTGTGTTTGTGGTGTTTGTGTGTGGAGTCATCATATCCTGGCACACAGGTAGAGGACAGAGGACAAGTTCCAGTCGTCAGTTACCATGTTGACCTGAGGTTATCAAGTGTGGCAGTAGGAACCTTTATCTTCTGAGCCATCTCATTGGCTCTCCACTGTATTTTTTGAGACAGACTCTCTAACTGAATTTAGAGCTAATAGATTCAGCTGGACTAGGTGACCAACAAGCCCTGGGGATCATGTTGTCTGTTTCCTAGTGCTGGAACTTCAGACATACATGACCACCTCTGGCTTTTTACATGGGTACTGTGGATCCAAACACAGGTTTGCTTGTTGCCACAGCATGTACTTTATCTGTCAATCATTTCCTCAGCTCACATTGCTTCTATTTTTAAAGGATGCATCATCAAATAGAAGATTCCTGTTCAAAGTGTTTCTGATTGATCATCTCTTGAGTTTCTAACACCTCAGGTCCTTGCCTTCTGGCTTACGAAAGTTAATTTTTTTTTTTTAAAAAAAATATTTTTTAATTGAGTCTTTGGAATCTCACATCATACATCCCAATCCCACTCATTTCCCAGTCTTTTCATGTTCACTGTCCATACTTGTGGCCTCTCCTATAAAATAAAATATAAAAATAAAATTAAAAATATCACCCCCCTCTTTTATTTTTCCCGCCTGTCCATCACATCTTCATTCATCACATTGGTATTGGGAGCTGTAGTGCGTCACACAGCAGACCCTTCTGATCAAACAGCTTTACTTCCAAATGTTCATTTCAGTGCAGCATTGGCCTGGTGTGAGACCTCTGGTTTCTGCTACACCTTTAATACTGTTGTTGCCCAGAGTCATGGAGATCCTTTAGCTATGGTTCTGTAAGACTAGTCCCTTCACAGGCTCCAGCAGCTCATAGCTGGGGTAGATGTTGAGGTGGGCCAACTTAATACACTCAATGAGGGTCTGGTGGTAGCTGAGTTAGTCAGCCCTAGTCTGCTGGAAAAGCCCCTTCTCGGTCAGGTGAGAGACAGGGCAAGCTCTATGCCGCTGGGGCCAGCTTTCCGTGAAGAGTGGACAAAAGTTTTTTTTTTTTATTTTAATTTTTAAAAGTTTGTAAATTTATTTAGTGTGTGTGTGTGTGTGTGTGTGTGTGTGTGTGTGTGTGTGTAGGTGGGGAGTGGAGGAGAATATACGTGCTCAAGAACTGACCTCAGTTGTGGGAGAAGAGCCTAGCACTGTGGAAGGGAAGGGAAGAGAAGGAAGGAGCAAAATGGTAAATGGCCTCTCTCTCTCTGCAGCTCCGTGATCAGGGGCGCGGATCAGCAATTTAGCCAGAGCTCAATAGGCTGATGTGGAGAGGTCTTATGTGGGATAGAAGGGTTGTATAGAGACTCACACTGTTTGATTTGTTGTTCGGTCTCACTACTCACTGTCTGGGAGTAGTCTGACTTGGTTGTATTTGTGACTCATGGGACCGAGATGGAGTAGGCACTTTGAACCCAAACTGCAGGCAGTGTATAGGGGTGCTGAGTGGTAAGACAATCTTCTCAGGCAGCTGAAAGGAGCTGGAGACAGCCTGGATGAGACCGGCGGTGTTTTAAAGAGTCCTGGTTGCTATGGTCTCACATTCTTTCAAGAGCTATGAGAAGGCTTGGCAAGGCTAGGTTTGTGGCATTTTAAAGGTAGAATTAGACAATATCAATACTGGTTACTCTCCTGTAAACCTACATGGACCGCCAATTTCCCATGCTTGCCTCCATAGATTTTCTGAGTTGGACCCAAAAGTCAAGATTTTCCTGTCAGGGTAGCTGTCAAATGGTAAGAGAGCCTTTCGTCAGGCCACCTGCCAAGTCCCATTTATCTAGATTGCTGAACTACCTCCACAGCCTCAATCAGAAATCCCGAAGTATCCCTGATAGTGGAAACTTGGTCAACTTCCAGGAGAAGGGAGACTCAAGAAAAGCCATTACCTTGATCCTGACTGTCCGTATGCAACCATATTTAGCAATGAGATCCTGGGAGCTTGCTGGTTATCTCTGGGCAACACAGCTGTAGTGCCTGTTCCTTGATTGGGCATGTGTGCCTAGAGATGAACCACCTGTCTTTATATCTATATTTTCTTCCCGAAGAGCTGAGTGATTGCCTATAACAGCTGCGGGTATTTCTGTTTTATTTTTAAAAGCCCTAAGCAACCAAGTGAAAAGCGAAGCCGGTTATGCCACCGAGTCCTTTAATATGTATGAACAGAGAAGCAGAAAACTGAATTAGCCATACCAAACACACAAGAGTTACATTAACTGCTGGGTTTTATTGGGGAAATCTATGAGCAAGGAGGCACAATGTTTGCATTTTGGAGGGAAGATGTTTTTAATTTTTTTGTGTTAATTCAGGTAAATTATCTTTACACAGAAGCTCTTTAAAATTTGCAAATAACCAAGCTTATTGTTGTAAAATGGTAAAGAAGTGTGGAGGACATGCTACCTATAAATATGGCAAACAGTCCGGGTTCCATTCCAGCTTCTCTCACACATTTGCTTGTTCTTAACGGTTTAATGTGCTCCCTTTCTTTCTTTGAATTCCATAGATGTCCAGTGTTAGTGGAAAAAGTTCAGCGTCTACTCTGAATTTTATTTGTAGCATCAAAGCATTAAGTTAGGCATCTAGACAGCTAAAGCCAGATTTCTGGCTCCCGTATCAGATGCCACAGGGTCTTTGGCGAGTGACTGTCATTGAAGAGTGGTTAGGTCAGCGTGAGAAGGTAGACTCATTTAGTACGGTGTTTGAAATAGCAAGTCTCTTGGGTTCTATATACTGCGTTTTGGAGGTGGTGGTGATAAGCTGACATTTTAGTAAGGAGGAATTGCTAATATTTATATGAAAATTTGTAAGACCTTACCAAAGATTGTCTCTCTCTCCCTTTTTCCTTTTTTCTCATTTTTACTTCTTATTTTAAAGATAATATAGTTTACCTCAATTATACTTTTATTGTTCATTGTGAAAATGACACATAACATTGTTTTACATTTTTGAATTTAGTGGGGCCAAAATGACTGGCTCAGAGAAAGGCACCTGTCACCAAAGCCGATGGCCTGTGCTCAATTCCTGGGATCCGCATGGTGGGAGGAGAAAGCCGACTCTCAAAAGTTGTTCTCAGAACTTACCCGAACACATGCAGAAGAAATACATGAATATATAATAAAAAACCAAAAAACTATAAAAATGTGGAAAAAATAAGACAAATATTTCACTTAGGGGCAATGCTTTTAAATAATATTTTTGTTAATTCTTTGAGAATTTCATACAATGTATTTTGATATTACACTCCAAACTCCTATCAGATCCACCCCACCTCCCTTCCCACCCAATTTCATGTTCTTTCTCTCTGGACTATTGAGTCCAGTCTGTGTTGGGCATGGGACCTGCCTCCGAGTGTGATGCTATACTAGAGGTCACGTCATTAAAGAAGACTGATCTTCCCTCCTAGAATTTATCAAATGCCAATAGCTTCTCAGCTAGGGGTGAGACTTCATGCTTACCTCCAAATTCCATGCTGGGACTTTGTTTGGCTTGCGCATGTGCAGGTCTTAGGAATGCTATCTTAATTGCGGTGAGTTTATGTGTGCATATGTCCTAGCATATCCAGAAAACACTGTCTCTTTGGAGTCATCCACCACCTCTCATTCTTGCAATCTTTCTGCTCCCTATTTTCTTAAAAATCCCTCAGCCTTGAGGGGAGGGTTATGATACAGTTGTTCTGTTCAGCAATAAGCAGTCTGATATCTCTTATTATCTGCACGTTGATTAGTTGTTGATTTCTGTGTTAATTTCCATCTACTGAAATAAGAAGCTTCTTATATGAGGGATGAGTGACATACTCACTGATGTATGGGTATAACATGAAGATGTCAGGAGTCATTCCACTGCTATGTCTATCGAGCAGAATAATACCAGTAGATGCTTCCTCAGGGTCTCTGACATATAGAAGTTTTTGCGTCATTAACAGTGCCAGATATGGGTTCCAGATCATGGAGTGGACCTTAAATTCAAGCAGAAAGTGGCTGGCTACTCCCATAATGTTCGTACCACTAATGCACCAATACATTTCGACAGGTGTGTCATTTATTGTAGTTTGGAGAGTTCACAGCTTGGTGAGACTGATGATTACCACTGAATCTTCCAAGTCAGTACCCACTGGATTTCTTCATGCTTATGATTCAAGTATGTGGTGTCTTCAGCAATAGGGTCTTACCATCTAGTCCTAGAGGGTTGGCAAGAACATTGGCAGTAGCCTATAATGTTTGGGGGAATATAGGATCTCACTGGCCACTAAGACAAAGAAAGCCAACTCATTCCTGGTACTGGAAAATTTATTTGGCAGTGTATGCTATCTAGTTGAATATTGGCCCTCCTCCCATTATAAGGTAATTTTATTTAAACTCTTTTGAAATATTTACATGTTTTAAGGAAGATTCTACAATAGTAGGTTTCCTTATGGCTTCTTCAAAAGGCCTTAAGTGTTAGTTATCCCTTTGCACATTCCCTCTCCTAACTTCCCTTACACTTCCTATTCCACCATTCCCTCATCTCTGTAACTCTATATTTTATCTACCCTTTCCTGAAAGATCCTAGATCCTATTTTCCTAGGACTATTTTTGTCTCCCATAGATCCATAGATTTTGTCTTTGGTTTTTCTCCTCCTCCTCCTGCTCCTCCTCCTGCTCCTCCTCCTCCTGCTCCTCCTCCTGCTCCTCCTCCTGCTCCTCCTGTTCCTCCTCCTCTTCCTCCTCCTGCTCCTCCTCCTGCTCCTCCTCCTGCTCCTCCTCCTGCTCCTCCTCCTGCTCCTCCTCCTGCTCCTCCTCCTCCTGCTCCTCCTCCTGCTCCTCCTCCTCCTGCTCCTCCTCCTGCTCCTCCTCCTCCTGCTCCTCCTCCTCCTTCTATTTTGAGATAGGCTTTCTCTGTGTAGCTCTGCTGTCCTGGAACTCTGTAGTTCAGGCTGGCTTTGAACTCACAAAGATCCGCCTGCCTCTGCCTCCTGATTAAAGGCGTGCCTCACTTCACATGGTGGAATGTTGTATTTTATTTTCATTCAATTCCAGGAATTTAAATTTTTCTTTTTTGATTTATCTCTTGACCCAGTTTTCATTCTGTCATGTTGTTTAATTTCCTTAATTTTGTGTACTGTCTGTTGGTTCTGTTGTTGCTATTCAGCTTTATTTCTTTGTGGTTGCACAGGATGCAGGGTGTTATTCAATTTTTCCTATATTTATTGAAACTTTCTTTGTGTCCTAATATATGGTCAAGTTTGGAGAAAGCTCTATGGGCAGATGAGAAGAAAGTGTATTCTTTAGCATTTGGGCAGAATGTTCTGTGGTTGTCTGCTATATTCATTTTATTTATGATGTCATTTAACTCAAAAGTGTCTCTGTTAAGATTTGTGTTAATTCCTGAGAATGGGATGTTAAAGTCACCAACTATCACTATGTTGGAGTGATAATAGTAGTATAGTAGTTCTTTGATAATAGTAGTTCTTTTATATAATTGGGAAGCAAAATGTTTTAAATTTCTCTTTCTCAATCTGGCCTCGGACATGCTCTGAAGCCCAGGTTGGCCTTAAATTCATGAATTTTCTTCCTCTCCTTCCTACCCATATAAGGGTGATTCTAGCTCTATTAGGCCTAATGCCTCCATGTGGCCTCCACGAGTCCCAGCATACATAAGACATTCACACACACACACACACACACACACACACACACACACACACACAAATAAGTCTCTTGGAGGACAAATAAAAGGCTGATCCTATCAGAAAGTCTCAACTTGGCAATAATCACAATGATAATGAACATGAGTGGCTGCCAAGGCCAGTAGGTGAGTGGAACTTTATGGCGAATCAAGTTATAATTCTGTTTAATGTTTATTGATTGCAGAAGGGGAAAATCATGGCTGAAGATTTAGGAATCTTACAGTCTGATGACAATGGACTTTTGCAGATGTGAGATGCTCCCCCTCTCCCTGCCCAGCGGTTTCAAAAGCCAAGGCTGATATTGCCTTGCCATGCACTGCGCTAAGGAAGAAATGAGATTTTGTGATCTTGGGATGAGATTTTTCAGAGGAGAAGGGGCTTGACCCCCAAGCGTTCTGGAATGGCTGAGAGAGCAAGGAGATGGGCTTTGACCGCTTGTTTTTGAGACAGGCTTGGCTGGTTTGGAACTTGTTTATGTAGACCACTCTGGCCCCAACCTGACAGTGATTCTCCTGAATGGAGGGATTTCAGGAGTTCGCCACCAGGCTTGGATGGGCTCCAGTTTTTATTGCACTTAATGGGATGGGACTTGGAGGAGGGTTCCAACTGTGAGTCTGGCCCCGTGCACTTGGACTTCCCACCTGCATTCAAGAAAAGAGCATCCAGGTTTCCTTATTAGCTTGCCCAAATGTGTGGTAGAGGAGGCAGGAAAAGGCATAGGGACTGAAAGCTCTATAAAACAAAACGGATTAAGAGTAGCCAGCATTAGCTGCCGTGTTCCACCCCACAATAGCAAGGAGAAGAATAGAGCATCGGTCAGAGTCCAGCAGAAAACACATCACCTGGGTCTGCTTATGAGAGTCATCAAACAAATCCTGTGTAGGCAGGAGCTGTTTAACTCAGCAGGCCGGAGGCTGTCTTGAGAAAGGTTGCTGCCAAGGCTGGCTTTTGGTTAGCAGCTGGGAAGTTAGATACAGAAAAGCTCTTGCCATAATAACCGAACAAGCACCTTACTGTGCTTAGACAATGTCTCCAAGGAATGTAGCCTGCACTGAATACCTGCTTCCTTTTTGGGAGGCTGGAATTTTGGCACTCATTAGTCGAAGTGCATTACCACCTCCGATGAAAACCTTACCATGGGCATCAAGTCTTTAGCAAGCTTTCCTGGTGGGGCAGCTTTTTACAGATATTCTTGCAATTCAGCGCTGAGGAGTTGGGCATGTCCCATGGGACTCCACTAGAAAAAGGCTCTTGGGAGCATGCACCTGAGGCTCCCTGGAGTTTACCCATCATGCTCTGCCCTTTCACTGATTTTGCTTTGTCTTTCCTGGCTCTTATGAACTTAGCCAAGACTGAGCATCGGTGAAATCAGAAGAACCCTCCCAGCAAATCATCAGATCCAAGAATGGCCTTGGGGACTCTGACACCCCACTGTGAAACACACTCTCGAAACCTGATTGTCCCATAATCTTCAAAGGTTAAGGACATGAAAGTCAGAGAATCTAACAACGGAGGACAATGTGTAATTTTGAACTGGATGGCTCCTTTACTTTTGAAAAGGCTTTTAATGGGACAATTGGCCAACCTTGAATGTAGTCTCTGATGATGGATTTAAAGGAGTTATTTGTTTCTTGCAATTTATATATATATATATATACATATATATATATATAGTGTATGTGTGTGTGTGTGTGTGTATTCTTTTTAGATTAAAGACAGGACTGCCCATATGCTAGGCAAGCTCTCCACCTCTGAGCTATATTCTCAGACAGAAACACACTGTTCTAATTGATTACATAATCACTACCGCATGGTGATCTGCCTTGGCTTCCTTAGTCTAGTGCTCTCAACCCAGCTGCGTGTGACAATCCCTTGGGTAGTGTTAAATTCCATGCACATTCGGGTTCTACTTCCCCTGAGGTTTGTTCTTCGTAGATTTTGACATGACACTGAAAAGGAGAACCAACCATCAGGCTAAGAAATTGATGGCAGTAACCAATCACCAAGTGTTAGCTTATTTGGGTTGTTTCTAGTCTATCTATAAGATTTCAGTCAAAGTCTTTACGTGCAAACTTTCCCCCTTATTTTACAACTAAGCTCTAACATGATTTTTTAAAAGGACTTTAATGGGATGTTTTTCCAAAGTGTTCTCAAAAGCAAATTGTTCAGTGCCTATTTTTTCGCATACCCAAGCAACATTCAAGTCCTTAAGGCATCTTTATTAAGAGGATGGGCAAAAGACATTGCTTTGCTCGAATTATTATTTGAACAATCTCATTGGAGATTGAGGGAGTCCAATGATGGGAAATAATCTCTAGGCTGACAGTCCTAGATGACTGCATCCTCACACGTAAGGTGAGCACCTGCGATTTACCTTTGAGTTTTGGTCACTTTCTCTACGAGAAAGAACATTTTCTTGGGGAGATGTTGCTGTTAAAAGAAAAGCTGCCAGATTAAAGGCTTGTTCTATACCTGGATGGAGTCCCTAGGCCAGGGGAGGAGGGCAGTACTACAGCAGTGGAGAGGGGGCTGTGAGCTTTGTAAGGTGACTGGAGGTTTTGGGCACGGAGAGGTTTTATTATGTTCTCTAGTCAAAGGACTGAACACCCCCTTTCAAGGACTGCATCACAGGCACTGGGGTTATTTGTTTCGTTGATCATGGGGACATTTGGAAAATAAGATAAGACGAAATAAAAAGCACTTTGAACAATCAGTCTGCGTAAGAAGCACAGCACAAATGGACAAAGACAGATATGAGTAAGCACGTTGTACTGTCTATTATTGAGACAGTATTCCCGGCTAACTCAAACCATGATAGCTTTGATATTCAAAATGTTTATTGCACGCAAGTACTCTTGTCACAAAATGTTATTACAGAGACACTATAAAAAACATATCTAAAGATGATAAGGGGATGACACATAGACTTGAGAAATCCAGCCGTGGAGAACTTATTAGCCCCACCGGGGTTAGTGGAAAGCTTCCACCACACGGGGGCACTCTCATCTCACTTCAGTTGTTACCCCATACCCGAGCAGGATGCCCTTTGATGGTAGACTGGCCAAGTCTAAGAATACAGTTTGGGCCTGGAACTTTCTCTGTGCTAAAGGAAAGACAGAACTTGGTTCGTGGTACACATTTCTTTTTAGATTATGTGTTGTGGGTTTCTCTCATTGACTGGCTTTTTAGAAATAGGTATCAAATCTGGAAGTTCATCTTCAATCAAAGCCAATCAGTGGGGTGACTATGGACTAGGCAAATCTCCCAGATAATGACCCAGAGTTGTGCATTGTGTGTTAGAAATTAATTCCAAGGGCAAAGGAGAACTTCTCTCAAAACAGATGATGCTTCTCTGAAATGCTTGTTGTTCAAAAATACTGCGTCTATGGATAAGAGAACAAACCTCCAGTTTTGTCTTCCATTTTATCTCCATTCCTGCAATGAGATGAAATCTTGGCATGGATTTTGGAGCACTGTAAATGTTTGATTAGTCAGGTCTGTGGAAATCTTCACTAGACAGATGGAGAGTGCTAGCAAGCCTGTGTCCCCCCCCCCCCCCCATTCCTCCCTCCTTTCCTGGTGTTTACTTATTTTTACTTGCCCATTTTAGATGTGGTCACATTTAAGCTATATAGTGACATTTATTTTCTCTATTGACTATCAATCTTTATATGTGTGAATCTCGAACCTTCCTCCTGTAGGCCACCGTCTGCTGTTTGGTGACCACCACCCTGTTGCTCCAGGTACCTTAGACATAAGAGTAGAGTAGTTTTGGGAGCAACTGGAGTCAGATTGTCTAGGAGCAAATTTTGCGTTATTGCTTTGTTAACTGGCTGGGCGATACTAGACAAGTTACTTTACTTAGATGTGCCTGGGTTTCCTTGTCTGGTAAGTAGATGTTAATACCTATCTCGTGGAGTAGTTTTAAGGGTTACGTTTAAGAATATGTTTAAGGTACCTAAACACCATAAGGTATTTACTAAGCACTTTATCAATGATAATTATTGTATTCTACTTATGACACTCTTTCCCCAATCCCTACAGATACTCACCGTTCTAATGTCACAGAATCATTTTGGTGTTGTTTGTGGGTGTGATTGGCAGTCGCAGAGTGTATCATTTCCTATTTTGGAGCCTCCTTCTTAATTTGCAGTACTGTCTTGAGAATTGTTTATGCTAACACAAGTACAGCTATTGAAGTACGTACCTCTTAACTGTTAGACAATGTATTACTGTGCATACATAACACATCCCTAGCCATCTCCTCATTAATAGACAATTTAAAAGCTGATAATTTTGTCCATCGTACACTGTGCTGCACAGAAGTTTTCCGCACACATCTTCTCATGTGCATGTTCCAGTATTTTCCTTGAGTAGAAATTCACGTGGACGACCTCCTGGGCTTTAAGGGATGGGTAAGTACCTGCAGCAGTTTATACGTCAATGTATCCAGTTTCTTAAAGCCTTAAAAACAAAGCAAAAAACCCTCCACAATAAACTCCTGTTACCAATCTGATGGAGACCCAGAGTGTGGTATTATTGGTTTAATTTCTATTTCTCTGCCTTCTAGTATAGAACAGGATCTATCTTCATATCTATTGGTCATTTGCATTTTCTCTTCTGGGACTGTCTCTTCATCATTTATGTTTGTGATCTCACTGCATCCCTTGTCTTGACTTAAGAATGTGTGGGCTATGTTGCCTGTACTTTCTCTTCCAATAGGTTTTGCTCTGTTCGTTCAGCTCTATTTCTGGAGTCTTCTGTGATACAGGCTTGAACATTTATGATGATGTGTTTATCGGTCTTTCCCCCGTGGATTTTTCATTTTGCTTTTAACATATAAGAAAAAAATCTCTTTATTTCATGGTCATAAGAATTCTCTTCTATCCTTCCTTCATCCTTCCCAGCTCCTCTCCATCTCCCAATGCAGATATTTTCAAGACCCGAATATATATCTTCTTGGAAAATACAAAGGTTTGCAACAGAACCAGAATGTTGTAGATTAGCTTTAAAAATAGATTTTTTTTTTCCTCTTGAGAGTGAGTGGATCAGAGCATAATGGGAAGTAAGACACCAGTATAAGCCTACATACTGTGGAGGAAGACAGAGGCTGCGTTAGGAACAGGTGAAATGTTGGGGGAAAAAATGAAATCTACCTGCAAGAGATAGGAATGGGAGGGATTAGGAAGTTGGAGTCAGGTTGTGCAGCTTCGGAATACGGTCAGGAAAGTGATGTTTTTGGTTGGTGTGGAAGACAGCTAGAAACTAGGAGTGGGATGGCATGTTGCTTTTTCCTGCGCCACTAGAGACTTGAGAAGCATCACCCACAATCACTCTAGTTCAAAATGTGTTGATGGCTGGATTCTCAGGCTGGAACAAATGTGGAGGCAGACGGGAAATCGAACATAGGAAGCATGGTTGTTGTGAGTGAAAAATCTGTGAAGTTTGAAAGGGCAGGTTTCTTAGCATAAATGACATCATTGGACTTCAAAAGAAAATTGGAGAGAGAGGGGTTGAGGGGGAAAGGCAGGAAGTTGGACTGATGGGCAACAAGGTCAGGAATATTAGATGCTTGGAGATGCCTCTTAGGTGATGTTCGGAGTCTGAATTCTGAAGCTGGTATGAAGCTTGGTTTGGCACCTGGACATTTCAAATATGGGCACAAAATCAAATGAAGATATTTTAAATATGCAGAATGGCCACAAACAGAAGTCTAGTGAGCTGCTCACTGAAATTCTCTGCATCATACAAGAAGAGGTCTCTGTCTATAGCAGTGGTAGGTTCCAGTGAAGTATTGTTATTAGCATAGTGATTAATGTCTTGGTTATGTTTCTCGTGAGTTTGAGGCATGGGTGTGGCTAGGGATGAAGCCTGAAGGATCGATCCTAACAAGGCTCCTGCTTTCTTTCCTCGCCTCCCATTTGGAATGCCTCCACATTAGAGTCACACACTAAGAGTGCACTTGAGCTCCGTTCATCTGTCGGCCAACAGGCCTGCATCTTTGGCTAGCTTATTTCTATCTTATGAAACAGAGCTGTCCTGAAGCAAACCCACAAGGTCTTTATGACTTCTGGATTCCTGACTTAGCTGTAGGAACACACTTCTTTCTCTTCTGTCCAGACAGCTCTGTTAAAGAAGAATACTGTGAATGCATCTTTAATATTATCTCCTCCCTACTCTAAACTTAAAGGACAAAGCTGTTAGGGAATGGGGGATGGTGGGTTAAGCTAAACATTTTCATGGGGCAGAAAATGGAAACAGGTAGCTGTAAGTGAGGACTGCAGCACAGGGGAATTCAAGGGGCATCTTCCCTCCTCATTTAAGCCTTTCTGAAATGCGCTCACAGACACACCAGGATATGTATCTCCTAGGTGATTCAAAGTCACATCGAGAAGGCCTGAGGCTATGGCTCACTTGATAGTGTGCTTTCCTGGCATGCACAAGGCTCTGGGTTTGATCTCCAGTGCCACAGAAATTGTGTGTGGTGGCACACACCTGTCATCTCAACACTTGGAGGTAACGACAGGAGGAGCAGGTCATTCTTAGCTACATACTGAGCATGAGGCCAATCTGGGCTACTTGAGTATCTATCTCAAAGCCCCAAATCTTTTCAAGTTGACAAGATAGTTAAGTCCCACCAATCTTGGAAAAGCTACCACTAAAAAGATAACAGATGAAAGCACCAGTCAGGAGATAAGTCATGTGAGTGAAATAAAAAAAAAATGGAAAAAGTGTTAGGTGACTTTCAAATTATATTTCCAATGTATATAGGGATAAAGAATAAGAAGTGGGTTGGATGGATCTTGGCAACAAAGGTGATTGCTTTCTAACTTTAAAAAAAAAATCGAGAGAGGGCTAGAGAGATGGTCAGGCAATAAAGAGCCTACTATGCAGGCCTGAGGGCCTGAGGTGGGTCCCCAGAACTCATGTAAAAATCTGGGCAGTGGTTTACAACCTCAGCACTGCAGGATAGAGACAGGGGGACCCTGGAACTTGCTGGACAAACAATTTAGGTAAGGGGTGTGTGTATGTGTGTTGTGTGTGTGTGTGTGTGTGTGTGTGTGAGAGAGAGAGAGAGAGAGAGAGAGAGAGAGGAGATCCTATCTCAAAATATCAAGGTGGACAGCTCTGGAAAAAATTACAACCAAGGTAGACTGACGGCTTCTACATGTACACACAGGAAATGAAAAACCTATCATCAAAGCATTCAGGCTTCATTTATTTATTCAATAAATTCTAATTCTGATCTTCAGCGTTCCAAATGCTGTTCTAGGTGTGTGGGCTAGACTAGTGGACAGCACAGATTCTCAGGACTGGGAAACTTGCAGGGGACACAGCAATTAATGAAAAGAAACAGTGAGAACATACAGTGTTCCTCAAAGCCATAGGTGTGGAGGAAAAGAAGGAACAGGGTGAAAAGCAATAAGCTTTGGAGGGAGGCGGAGTTAAGTGCTGTTCATCCAAACATTCTAAAGAACCCATATCTTCTAGATGCTCAGGCTCAACTTAAATTACTATATGTATACTTAAAGGAAAACATTTCATTTAAGAATGAATTCCATATTTTCATTCACTACGCAGGCTGTGCTCAATTTGCCTGACTAATGTGGTTTACATGTTTTCAGGGTTTTTTAGTTGAGAAGGGAAGTTTCTTGGAATCGCTTTTTGACTTCATGAAAGTGTGTGTGTTGCTTACTAATGCACACTTGTGTTTCTTAGCTCTTTAGACTTGTTAGTGCTATTTAGACAAGATGAAACTTGTCGGGGAAATCATATGACAGTTCCTTAAAAAATGGCTAGCGAAGCTGAACTTCACCTGAGTGAGCACCCCGAGGAGATGTTATAGATTGCAAAGACCCATGTGGGTGCAACCAGGGTTGGCCATGGAACATCAGATTTACAAATGGATGATGCAAGCCAGGGAGGCAGAGGTGAGAAATAAAGTAAGAGAGAGGGAGGTCACTGTGAGCAGCTTCTCTGCTCTCGGATTTTGGTAAGGAAAGGACTTCCATAAGCTTTGCCTCAGTCTGCATGTCTATATTTACATCCTATAAAAATAACTTACTAGCCAGGTGTGGTGGTGTAAGCCTTTGACCCCAGCACTCAGGAGTCAGAGGCAGGCAATCTCTGTGAGTTCTAGGCCAGCCTGATCTATGTAGCAAGTTCTGGGTCAGCTAGGGCTATGTAGGGAGCATGTGCCTCCAAAAATAACACAGAACAATTTGTAACAGTTTCTCTGATGCAACTTGAATGTGAGAATTTTAAAAAGAGCATGTTTTAATCGGTGGTGGGAATAGGAGGCTCTGACAAGGGGGTTGGATGATTCTGTGCCCTGAAGCTGCTTGTTTCTCTGCTAGAGTGTGATCAACATTATACCCTAAGGGTGAGGGAGACAGGGGAACATGTGTTTCTGGGATATGTGTCAAAGACTGGCGTCTTTGGGTCACAGATGTTTTCTTATCAATTTCTATTTTGTCTAAAATTGCCATTCATTTAGATTCCAACATTTTCTTGACAAAGTTCGGGTTAAAGCAGCCATGTAGGTAAGAATCCGACTACAGGCTAATTTAGAGAATAAAGTGCAGGATCTACTGAGGTCAGGACACTGAAGAAGGAAAGAACAGAGGGGTAAGGCAGAAACTCCCTAAGCAGATCCTAAAGAGCATCCCAGGAGAACAACCTTCTGCAGGGGTTATAGTAAAACCTTTATGACCCATAGGGTAATGTCGACAACTACCCAAGGGTACATATAGGCCAGTTTTCCTAACATTATACATTTATAGACAGCGTTGTCTCGGTCCATCTTTCTTGCTTCCATAACAAAGTGCCACAGACTGGGTAGCTTATAAACAACAGAAGTTTATTTGGCTAATGATACTGGAGGCTGGGTAGTCCAAGACTGAGGGTCCGCATCTCCGGAGAGCTTTCTTGCTACATCGTAGACTACAAAAGGCATTGCATAGTAAGGGCAAGCAGATGTGGAAGAAAGAGGGAGGGTAAGGGGACAAGGACAGTGCACAGTACTGTCCCTGGTTAATGAATGTACTTCTCTGACGACGGCCCCCGACCATTCTTGAGGATGGGATGTTTATGAAACCATGTCTCAATACTCTTGTGGTAACAATTATATGTTAGCCATTTTTGTCGAGCCATAGAAAACAACAAAAAATTGGCAGCCTTCTCCTTCTCTCCCTCCCTCCCTCCCTCCCTCCCTCCCTCCCTCCCTCCCTCCCTCCCTTCTTCCCTCCCTCCTTCCCTTTCTTCCTTCCTCTCTTTCTCTCTTTCTTTCTCTCTCTTGCTCAATCCCCTCTCTCTTCCTCCATCCCCCTCCCTCTCTCCCCCCCCCCCCTTCTATTTCAATATAAGGCCTCACTGTGTAGCCCAGGCTAACCTCGAACACAAACATTCTGGCCTCAGTTCCCCAAGTGCTAGTATTATAGGCAGGTACCACATTACCTGCTTTTCATTTTTGTTCCCTAGGTTTAAAAGTAAATCTAGCCCAGAGGTGGTGATACTTGGGAGGCAAAAGAGAGTATTATCTTTGAGTTTGAGACCAGTCTACAGAGTGATTTCCAGGACAGCTAGGGTTGTTACACAGAGAAACCCTGTCTCAAAATACAAATAAACCAACCCATAAAAATCCAATCAATAAGTAAATTAAAAAAAAACAAACACCCTACTATAGAAGTAAAGATATACTAGACCTTAGCGGCCCAGGGAGGACAGTTGTTTATACCAGCTTGCAACAGAAGGCTCCAGAATCATCGATATGGCTTTAGCTCAGATGCTTGCAGTGTTGCTGGAACCAAGTCTACAATGTTTAGTGCTTTAAAGTGGATATTGGGAGTCAACACGCGGTAAGAAGGAAATAGTGTCTATTCAAGAGCTGTTCTTTAGAATATATATGCATGTGTGTCCCCCAGAAAAAGACCGTCATCTTGAAGGTGTCAGATATGGGTAGAAGAGGCATTATCTAGGACAGGAGACAGGAAGGTTGTGTACTGTGCAGGATCCTTATCACCCAGGTCCTGTGTTCTCTCTTTTCTTTTGCCAGAAAATCCTTGAGATAACAATCAACTTTTATCTCCTCACCAGTTTCTATAATTCTTTATATAAGTGTATTGTTTTCCTGAAAGTTAAACATTACTCCACTTTTATTTAAGAACAATGTTGGTAAGTTTTTAGCTGATACTTCGATGCTAACTAAAGATCATCAGATGCCACAGGCTCTGAAAAGCAACAAATAAAAGATACAATGACTTATTGGGGGTCTTGGGACCTGTATTTCTCTACTTTTATAAGCATACTCTTGGGAGAGGAAATGTTGCGAACATTTCACCTTCAAAAGTGGTACTTTTTTCACAGGATGAATTAAAAAGATGGATAACATCATATCAAAAAGGTTGAAAATATTTTTTCCAATTTAATCTGCTTTCTTACTC
Organism: Phyllotis vaccarum; assembly: GCA_033318265.1. Lineage (NCBI taxonomy): Eukaryota > Metazoa > Chordata > Mammalia > Rodentia > Cricetidae > Phyllotis > Phyllotis vaccarum. The sequence continues at coordinate 14,510,219 of JARWLC010000007.1, forward strand.
CTGGCTGCTAAGCTTCTCAGGGTTCATGGAAGGCCTTCTTGCTTTATGTTAAAGCCAGTCTCAACTGTTGCTTATAGTATGCTCTGATTTGTACGATTGGACACTGGAAAGCTCCTTTGGTGCTAAGTTAGCCATGTGTGCTGGTTCTGGTTGTTTTTTGGTTTGTTTTCTTCTTCAGATGGACACATGATAGAGTCATCTAAAAAGAGAGCCATCGTTGAGAAAATACCTCAGTCGGATTACAGATAGGACATTTTCTTGATGAATGACTGATAAGGGAAAGCCCAAATAATTGTGGATGATACCACCCTGGGCAGATGGTTCTGGGTTGTATGAAAAACTAATGGAACAAGCTGGTAAGTGACATTTTCCCATGGTTTCTGTCTACTTCAGGTGCTGCTTCCTGGTTCCTGCCTTGAGTTTCTTTCCTGATTTTCCTTTATGATGGACCTTAACCTGTAAGCTGAATTAAATCTATTCGTCTCTGTGTTTCTTTTTGTAATGGTGTTATATCATAGCAACTGAGAGCAGAATAAGACACCGTGCTAACAACTGACTGGATGCATGACAGCAGGGTGCCGTTTTTCATACATGGCAGATCTAATAGTTGTAAGAGTAACTATGGACATTGGGTAAGGATAAGAAGCAAGAGATCCAGAGAGAACACCTCCATATTTTATATTAGAAGAACACACCTGTACTTTACAAAGTTGAAGGAGGGAAACAATACACATTTGCTAATGGTTAGTTTGGGGTTAACTTTTAACCTAAGTGACACTTTGAGAGGAACATGAGGCTCAGTGGCCTTGGGGATATGTGAACCTTTGCTACACAAAGGAAATATAAGGATGAAAGAAAGCTCAAGAAGAGAAACACTCGTAACACCATGGACCCCAGACAAGATGGACCACCTGCCATAGAGACTAGAGTTGGCGTGATTAATTTCCTGGATCTCATTCTTTATGCAGTATGCCAGCTGGAGATGAGAGATGATGATCTGGGGATGTCAGACCTTTGTCCTTCCAAGTGGGAGATTTTTCTGGATAAAACACAGCTTGAAGAGTCAGTTTCTGTCTCTGCTCCACTGAAGTTTGTGGTAACAGGATGAAGATGCTGGTATTCTAGTTAACAAGTTTTCCCCTTACAATATTATGGTATAACAAATAACCTCTCAGTCAGGAATGGTGACTTTCTTTAGAATTTAGCACAACAGGAAAAAAACTTAAAACAGAAATTAATTTGACAAGACAATTTGCAAAGTAGGCCTACTCTAAAACATGGTGTGTAAGACACAGCAGAGTCGCCATTATTGACTTTCAACACCACAGTCCATGCCAAGAAATCTTTTTTCCCCCTCTGCCCACCACCCTTCTCTCTCTTTGAGTCAGGGTCTCCTTTATAGCCCTTGGCCTGGAATTCTCTATGTAGATCAGGGTGGCCTCAAAATCATTGAGGCTCAGTTGCCTCTGCCTTCCAAGTGCTGGGATTACAAACATGCCCCACTAGATTCTTGAGTATTTCTGGGACAGTTTAAGCTTCACACAAAGAAAATTTACATATCAGAGGATTCCTGGGGGATTTAGGTGTTGGGAAACTGGGAGTAATTAGGAACTGGGATGAACCAATTCCTTTTTTAGAATTTAGACTGAAATGTTAATGGGTTTGTCAGCCTTTAGCCCAACAGAGGACTATGAGTCAGCAAAGCATGAGCAGATCAGCCATCAGAGGATGGCCATTTGCTGAGGAATAATAGATGTCATTGTATGCTCTCAGAAACGCAATTTTTACTTTGGAGTGTGTAGAATGGCACAGTGGCAAGCCAATCAGTTGTTGAAGTAAATATCCATAACTACTTTAAAATTACTTTAAAAAATGTAGACCAAAAAGTTATATGCATGTTTTGGTGTACATGTTCTTATTCTTCTTATTACCCCTTTGATTCAATAAGATGAAAGGCAGATGGAAAGAAAGATGGATTTGGGGTAGGCTTTTCTGGGAACCTGATGTAGATACCTCAGCTTTCATCTTTCCCTTTTGTCTTCCTTTGGGAGGAAAATGTTTGCTCTGTCCTTGTATCTTCGAGATGGGAGCCTGCAAATTAACTGACACGAGACAGATGAACTCACGTGCTCACAGAGTTAACAAAAGAAATAGCTGACAAATGACTGAAAGAAGAGATTCAGATATGTAGCTCAGAGAAGGGAAGGGTAAGGGAGAGAGAGCGGCTAGAAATAATACATTTCTTTATAAAAAGACAAATGGATTTTGAAGACAATAAGTGGAAGATAAGAAGGTTTATGATGTTTACTTATAAAGGTTCTTCATGGCAACAAAACTATCCCAGAGAGGAAATTGATACAGCCCCCTTTTCCAGAAATTGCTGCTTTCAGGCAAATACCCTGAGAGCCCATTTCTGCATCTGCTGACCCATTTTAACTAAAAGCAATCCTTACATCAACTCTGGGGTTCTGAGTGGGTCCCCAAATCCTTTCAAATGTATGCCCAATCTTTAGTAACAACTGCACTTCCTTCTCTTTTAGAATGTTTAAAAAATCTCTTCATATCGGAAAAATTTAATTATAGTTACGTGAAAGCCAACCCCAAAAGCTGGAAGTGTGTGAGAAAATTTGTTGACCCCAAACGTAGATATTTATCATTCTGTTCTCTTTATCTATCTGCTCTTCTCTCTTTTCATTGGCTCCTTTCTCATATAAGCTCTCCTCTCTTGGTAGGAGGATGAACAAAGAGCTCCTTCTCATTTGCTCTAGAAATATTGAGAATTAGCTTCAACGTATTTAATTGAATGATAGGCTCTCCTCTGGGCCAATCATGGCTGATAGCTAATAGGCATATTCCTGTTAGCTAACCCTGTGACTCCTGAAGCAAATGGCAGTCTCAGCTCCTTTGAGCCTCACGTATTTAAAACAGATGAAAGATGGTTCCAGAAAAATAATTTTCTCACCAGAAGGTTAAAAATTGATTTTAGCATCACAAAGCAAGATTCTCCATGAAATTTAAGAAACTTTGGTATATGGCGGTGATGCTAAGATTTATGGTAAAGCTTGTACTTCCTGAATATTGGAGATAGAACATAATTCAGAGTCAAGCAGTGGAGGAATATAATTGAAAATATCATAATACTCTGGAGAGTGAACAATAGAAACATCCCAGAAGATAAAAATATTAAATGGCAGGAGAACCAGTTTTGGAGAGTGTAGGGGTGATAGTTAATATTGCTGCATTGGGCACTTAAAATTTAAGATCTAAGAGAATAGATCTGAAATGACCTCACTGCCAAAAAAAAAAAAAAAAAAAAAAAAACCCAAACAAAAACAAACAAATAAAAAACAATGCCAAACTGATTAACAAACTGATTAAGAATTTCATAATATATACGTGATCAAATCATCATACGCACTCAAAACATACATAATTTGTATTTATTAACTAGGCCCCAATAAGGGTAGAAAAACAGAAGTATAGTCTCTGAATATTAACCCCTTAAGCCCTGAGAACCCAAATGAACAAGGCTGTATTTACAGTCACCTGTATCATCTCCCCTGGTAACAGTCTTTCTAATTATTACTTGGCATTAAACCGGTTAACTGATTAAAGGGGGAAACTAATATGAGCAGAAATTGTGAACTATATTGTGATGTAGGTAGGGGTGCTCTTCCCATAGCCTTTATCAACACTCAGTCCGGGAGTGGGGACTGTGAGATCGATAAGCTTTGATGGGCCTGTGCATGTGAAGCTGGGTGTGTTATACTTGCAACCTTAGGGAGCTCATTACGGAAGGTCTCAGGAGAAGTCACATAATTAACAAGACCTTTCTGAACTTAGCAAACTGGCTCTCGATATGTTTGTGTTCGTTGTCATGATCTGTCACGCGGATAAGGCGATGGTGTTCCACTTAGCTTTCTGTGTATGGAAGGTAATTGAAGAGATGAATTGATTCCTGTAACCACCCAGGACCCTTTGTCACTCTTCTCTATCATTGATTAAATGTTTTATTGGGCACACTCCCTCCTCTGGTTTGAGAAATAACTTTAATTAATGAAAATATGACTACTCCTCTGCACAAAATCGGATCTAATTTCAGCTGAGATGACTCATATTTTTATCTTTAGTATTTATTAATGACTGTTTTCATCTGGCATACAGCAATTCAGTGTGACTTAAACATAAAGAGCTAGTCTAAATAATAGCACATAAATCTACTTAATGCACATCCGACTCCAGTTGTAGTCATTATAACTTATTCATTTATTTCTGATTGTCATCATATTTCTAAGCAAGTGCTTAATGACCATGTGCGGTCCTGGGAACTGTAGATACAAAGATGATTAAGATGTGGTCTTTGCTCACTGTGATAAGTCTTATAAGAAGATTTGTATATGCATCCCGAATGTCTGCAACAAGCTTGTGGCTATTGATAAGATAATTTCAATCATGTGTATGTGTAGATTAACACCCTGTCTCACTTTACTTCAGCCTTCCCCCACCCCCGCATCTTCAAATATGAGTATTCTTCTCCACTTATAATTTATGTTGACAGCCACTTTCTGCCTCCCTTCCATGTTTGCCACTTTTTCCCATCTATCATCAGAACTATCTCTTGACCTGTCTGTGCTGATGGTACAGAATGTCTCTATTGCTCAGCTTAGACTTGCTCATCCAAGGGCACAAATGTCTACCTCTCTTTGGGGCTCACTTAATTCTGTGGCATGCTGGTACCTTCTTTGCCTTACTCTTTTGCAGGATGGGGACACGGGGAGGGGAGTAAAGATAAGGGGCAAAAGAGAATGTCTGCTTGTAAAATTGCCGAGGTTCATGGTGATGTTACCACTATTCTTTTCCCTACAAATTTGTATTTGTCGATTTTTTGACAGTCTTTTTTTTTTTTTTTTAAGTTCTGACATATAGTTATATGGCTGGGTGAGGATGCTTAAAGTTGAGTCTCGTTTGAACTCGGAAGCAGTGCTTGTGTTTACTGAACATTAATGAAGCCTTGATTGTGGTTCACTACAGCAGGCTCCCTTCTAGAGTCTGGCTTATGAGCTGACAGTCAGATTCCCTCAATGAGACAGAATCTCTACAAATGGGTCTGCTTTTCTATCAACACCTATATGTATATTTTCTTTCTACATATCTACATAGTCTATAATCTCTCTGTGATAAATTGTATGGTTAATAATTATAGTCTGGAATATCAGAGGAGAGACTCACGCACAGCCGAACCGTGACAGTCAGGGAGTGGTGACCCACACCTTTAATCCCACACTCTGGAGGCAGAGATCTTTCTGGATCTCTGTGAGTTCAAGGCCTAGCAGCCAGACAGTAGGTAGCTCACACCTTTAATCCTAGCTCCAGGAGAGTTGAACTAGGAAGTAAAATAGCTGGGCAGAGAAAGAAATCTAAGGCAGAGAAAGCAGAAGTTCAACCATTCTGCCCTTGTGACTAGTCAGTCTGAGGACTCGTGAGGATAAGACCTAACCCATTCAGCTTGAGGAGTTTGCTGGGTGAGAACTGGCTGTTGTTTATTTCTTGTTTCTCTAATATTCAAGTTTTCCCCCAAGGTTCTTATTATAATACCAAATATAATTCATGCAACACCTTTCCGTTTATATACAGGTACCAGTGTATGGCTCAGTCTGGGTCTGAAAGTCTCAGCACCCCAGGGGTTGCTGGAGTGAGTACTGTTCTGATGTCTGGCAGGCCCCTGAATTCTAATGTAGGAAGACATTCTACATACCTATGAAGACAGGGTGTTGTTGGTATGTTTCCCACTGTTCAGTGTTATCCTGGCTACACTGAGGGGAGCAGCTTCCCCCACACAGTGACTTTCCACTGGGATTTTGCTGTCTTGCTACAGCCCTGAAAACAATGGATTCTGCCAGCCATGCACTAAAATCTCTGCAACATTGGCCAAAATAAACCTTTCTTCCTTCAGGTTCCTTTTCTTCTCATGACAGTGATGGGAAGCTGGCTAACACATGCACTAGGGGACACAGTCCACTCAGAGTCACAAGTTAACTCTTTTCTCCCAGATTCCACTTCCCAAAGTTTCCATGACTTCCTAGAACGACCTTGGGAAGCAGACCTTTAGTGCATGGACCTTTGGGAAAGAGACCATTAATATTTATGCGATAGGGACACATGTATTGAGGGTTATGAATCATAAAGCTTATCTTTGGAGAATAGCTTCTTCAGCTACCATGATTCCTAGTGTGTGGGATCGTGGCTCAGCTGGACCTTCCCTCCATTTCCATGCTGATCCAGGCCTCTTCTATTGACATTGCATATATCTAGTCTCTCTATCTGGGCATCTACATTTCATACTCTGGATATCTAAATGGAATGTTTCAAGAGGGTGGAACCAGAACCTGCCAGTTATTTTAAAGGCTGGAATCTGCACTGTGTCATTTTCTGGGCTACATTTGTTTGGAAATTCAAAAATCATTAAAGCTGTTAAAAACCTGGGGCCCTGAAGACCCTATGACAAGCAAACTCACTAGGTCAATGGAAGGTACAATAATAATGAAATGCAGAGGAAAGAGATTGATCCAGTGTGTGTGGCCACACTGGGAAAGGAACAAATAAAGAAAGCCAGTGGCCCTATGCCCATCATCAGAGGTCTGGCATGAACTTCGGATGTAAGATGAAAGGACAGAAGGTGAGCATGACCAAATATTCCTACTCAGAGCACGGCCCCAACCACCATCTACCTATTTTTGACATAGCATGGCCGATATTTCTAGCTCCCTATCTGTCCTGCAAATGGTCAGCACATGTGAAATCTCTTTCTGAGGGACACACATCCTTTCTGATTGGTGTCGGGGGTCCCAATATTTTCCTTCTCAATATGAGAAATTCCAATTCCTTGTGTCTTAATAGTCTAATCGCCAAAGGGATGGGCTCAAGAATCTCTCTAAACTGTCCTCTCTGGTGAAGTCCTACTGGGAAGATCACAGGATAGCAGGGCCCATGCAAGGGTATGATGCTATGAAGCATTCTCTTTGGGGCCCATCATTGAGGATTAGCTATTATTGAGGATAATGGCAATTGGGAGACAGTAAGGATAGGATAGTAATCCCTACATGTTCCTAAATACAGAAATATCTTCATAGGAAATACTCTCATTTAGGAGCCTCCCTCGTGTTTATGTAAGACTGTTTCTGGGTGTGTTTGTGGCACGTAGGTATTTGAAAATCTGAACACATGTGCATGCCGTCATCATCTTCTGACAGGTAATTCAGAGAATACTTGATTTTTTTCCTATGTGCAGTGATGTGGGCATCTGAGAAATGTAGGAAATACTGGATCCCCCATCTCTCTCAAGGTTGGCCTAGAGTCTAGCTGTGTGACTTTGTATAAGTCCCATTTTCTCTTCTTATTTAAAATCGTAGTCAAGATAATTTGTTCTTAGGTAGTTTTCAAGAGTGAACTGAAATGCTGCCTCTTCAAGCCATACTTTGCTATGAATGTTATTGGAACAGTGGTCGCTGGGTAGCTCTCCCTCATGAGTGTCCTTCCTTCCCTCCCCCTTCTCTCTCTTCTCCTTATTTCTTTGTTTTTAAGAAAGTGTCTCACTTTGTAGTTCAGCTTAGAACTCACTGTGCAGTCCAAGCTGTCCGCAAACTTACAGTAACTTAACTTTCTTCCGTTTGCTGAGTGTTGACATTACTGGACTAAACCACCGCATCTAGTAATATTTTTTTATAACTAAAAAAATTTCCTGGGGTACCTCTCCATTCAACAGGAAAGCAAAGTGAACTTTTCTTTCCTTTTTTTTTTTTTTTTCAAAGTGAATTTTTCGGGATTGTTCATAAGACTTTTTTCTTTCTTTCTTTTTTTTCTGGTAAAGGTTTAAAAGCAGTATTTATTTCTCCTGCCTGTATTTTATTGGTTAGAACTCAGCCTTGTGTTCGTTCTCTCAGAACTGGAAATGTGGTTTAGCTGTGTGATTACACAAAAGGAGTGTTGGATATTCTTGAATAACTAGCCCTTTGCCACAGTGTCTTTTTTTTCCTGGTTATCATATTTTGCTGCCTTTGCTATCTATGTACCTGTGTGTCCATTTTGTTTTTTAAAACTGTTTATTTCTGTGTCATTTTGGTTTTCAATTACCAACCGTATAAGATGTGTGAGTGGAAAGGGCAGGGACAAGTGTTGGGATGAAGGAGGGATCTCCTGCCATGTCAAAGAATCTTTGTGTGTTAAAGTGGTTCAGGGTGATGGCCTGAGGGTAGGAGAGAGGAGGCCTCTGGGTAAATACTTTTTCTCATGTACTCAATGCTTTATTAAAAAGATCAAATCTTAGTTTAGAGCTCATTATCACCAGATGAACTACTGTTTGGTAGTAATTTCTTCTTTTTATTTCTCAGCATATTTAAATGCCAAGTAAAATTCTTGTTTTTATTAGTTTTCCCTTCCAAGTAGCCGGTCATTAGAAAACACAACTGTCCCAACTGGGCTCACTCAGGGCCTTGCCAGACAGCATTCCGGCTTTCCAGTGCTCACTCTGTCAGACTGATGAAGCTGAAGAAAGACATTGCAGACATAAGACTAAAGTCATTTCCAGGGAGGAAACATCAACTATTTAACTGGACTGCATCGACTCGGCAGGCTGAGAGACTGTCTCCCTGACTGTGTGCAAGGGCTCTGCCTCATTAGACTGAATTCTCCCATCTGCCACTATTTGGTAAATGAACTTTAGTAAAACACGCAAGGATGAGAAGGACCAGGAGACATCAGAGTTTTAATAAAACTTTGTGTCTATAAGACAGTCTTTTGTTTCTGGAAAAGCTTTGGGTTTAATAATTGGATTAACTGTGGGTTATTGTGATGAAGAAGACAGCTACTGTCCTCTAAGGCAGGAAAAAATGTCAGAGTTGAACTGCAGATCTTAAGTCCAACTGTGCTTGCAGACTCAGATTATGAAATGGCGTTGAAAGGGGTCTTTTCAAGCTTACAATGAGGCTGTTTTAGCCCAAAGAATGTTTTCTGCCAAAGATTTCTCCCAACATGGTAATTTAATTGCCTCTAATTTAGTCTTACTTAATTTTTTACTTAAAAATTTCTACCAAGATTAGCTACGAAGTTGAACTCTGGATTATAAGTTACAGAATTTAAGCTATTACTATAAAATCAATATATTCTCATTGTGTAAAACAGTATAATGCTGAAAAAAATAGGAAAGCAAATGAGAAGTATTTAGTATTTCTATGTATATCCACAGTTAGCATTTTGGAGTTTGCCTTTCTTAATATAGATGCAAATTTTTATCAGCATTTAAACAGTCATAGCTACACTATATATACACTTATGTATTTTGGTTTTTGTTAAAATCATTTTTATTACTGCACAACAAAGCTCTGAACTTCATTTCCAAGAATCCCAAACTAATATTATAAGTCTCACTATAGATTATATAGACATGATTTTAAATAATATTTTATGACTTTAAAAATAAAACACTATTTCTGTAGAGAATTTAGAAAGTACAGAACGATAAAGGAAAGGACACTAGTAACCTATGATCTCATTTTTCAGTTGCCATTTAATCATTTTTTGAATGTGGATAAGTGCAAATTTTTAATTGGTGAATATGTAACTCCTATGCTAATTTGTATTCAGTTTTTAGCGCCTAATAATGCAATGGCAAAACATTCCTATGCTATAGGAAAACTCTTTGTAAATAGGGCTGGAGAGATAGCTCAGTGGTTAAGAGCACTAGTTGCTTTCCCAGAGGACCTGGATTCAATTCCCAGAACCCAAATAGTAGGTTATAGACATCTGTCACTCCAGTTTCAGCATAGACCCTCTTCCAGTTCTATGGGCACTGCATGTATATGGTGAACAGACATACATGTAGGCAAAACACCAATACATGTTTAAAAAAAAAAAACCTTTAAAAGGTTTCTTGTAAATAAACTTTATAAAATTTTATCATGTGATCATTTACCCAATCAGTGTTCTGTTGTGTAAAGTATTACAATACTTGGACTGATGGACATATACATATATAAGCTGATACAAATGGTAGATGAGAATCAATGTAAGTTTGTACTAATTAAGCTGATTTGGAAAAGTCAGTTCAGCTGGCAACTTCAGTTACTTAAATCCCATGACCTCTGACCCCATGCTTCAGAGGAGACAGCATGTTCTTGTCGATCTTTCAACAAACATTTTGTTTATGACAATTCTTGACTAGTACCTAGGAAAGTAAACACAAATAATTATGTCTCCAGAATATGGGGCAGAGTTTTGCTAACAGTTGTGGGATAATGCTCTTGTACACCATGAAGATTTGTTATTCATTTTGGTTTAATAAAACCAGGTCAGTAGCCAGGTAGGAAGTGTAGGCTGGGCGACCAGACTAGGAGAATTCTGGGAAGAGGAAAGGCAGAGCAGTCACCAGCCAGATGCAGAGGAAGCAAGATGAGAATGCTGAACTGAACAAAGGTACCAAGCCATGTAGCTAAACATAAATAAGAATTATGGGTTAATTCAAGTGTAAGAGCTAGATAGTAATATGCTTGAGATACTGGCCCAGAAGTTAATATAATACTAAGCCTTCGAGTCAATTATTTGGGAAGCAGATGCCGGGTATTTGAGAGTTTTTGGTGGGACAGAAACTTCCAACTACAAACAAGGATATTAATATTGTACGTATAGATATGTGGCTGTGTTAAATTGTTGGGTCTCGTAGCCTTTGGTGACCAGTACCTAAACTGATGAGTTATTGAGCTAGCTATCTCTGGCCAGCAGAAGATTCTGAGTCAAGACCACATCACTTTTATTCAGTCATTTCAAAAAATGAGAATATCAATAGACATGATAATTCAAAAGAGGGAAAAAAAGTCTCTCAGGGTCCTACCTACCTTTAGACAAAGAACTAGAGGCAACTAATGATTGATCAGAGAAGGAGGAGGTGGTTACCCAATACAGAGGGATATCAGCCCTGAAACCCTATATACATAAACAACGAAAGCAGACCCAGCAGGTTGTATTTATATATTTATACATATATATGTAACAATACTAACCAAAGAAGTTAAGACTATCAATTTGAGAGTGGGGGGCATGGGAGGGGTTGGGGGAGGGACATGTGGGAGGGGCTTGAAGGAGGGAAGGGAAGTGATAAAATTATATTTTAATTAAAAATGCATTCAAAATAATAGTAAAAAAAAAAGAGAGAACATAATGTTAGTTGTGAGATGTGGTGGTGGATTAAGGGAAATTAGGCACAGGTAGGGATGGAAAGATATATCAATATACAGTGCACAAGTTTCTGAGAGTAAAAATATTACTAAGAAACAACCCAACACACATCAAAATAGTCAAGCACAGTAGATAGTGCTCCATGACTTCATATCCATTTCTAAAAACAGAAAACTTGTCAGTTGTGCTCAAGAGAGTTGGATCATGTTTTGTCGAGCTGTGGTCTTTCTTTGGAGATCAGTATGACTTAAAGATATTTGAGTGTGTATGTACCAAGTTGACAAGAGGTGGATTTGTGATAGTTAATTTTATGAGTCAACTTGATTAGGCCATGAGTTGAGTTGCCTAGATATTTTTGACCAAGCATTATTATGGATCTGTCTATGATGATATTTCTGGATGAGACTAACTTGAATATGTAGACTGAGTCAAGCAAAGTATTACCCCCCCCCCCCCCCAGCTCACCATTCAGTTTATGGCTGGCATGTCCTGTAAACAAGGGCATGTGTTTATTTGTTTGCTTAAACTGACATACCTGTCTTTCAAGTGTTTAAATTTAATTAAAACATTGGCTTTTCTCGGTCTTGGGGATGTGGCTTTTCAGATGGTACTGATGCCATTTGCTATTTCGGTGCTCAGTTGTTCACTTAGACTAGAACCAGATGTTGGCTCTCCTGGGGCTCCAGTTTTGATCACATATCACCTTTATAATCATGTGAGACAACGCCTTAGCATTGTTCTGTTCCCCTGAGAAACTCTGATTCTACTGTAGTTCTTTTTTGAGGGATGAAATCTGCCAAAGCAGGAGGAAAGGAGATCAGAGACAGCCAGACCAACAAGGTGGGATCTAGTTTCAAAAAGAACAATCCAAATCAAACTAACCAAACCCAACAATAACAAACCCGCCAGGGTGCTAGGCCCAGAGACCACCTTCTCTAAAATAAGTGAATTACATTTTAGGTTCTTTTTATGTGTCTGCGCATGTGTGTGTGTGAGAGCACAGGCAAGTGTGTGTGCATGCTTGTTGAGGCCAGATGATAACCGTGGGGTGCTGTTCCTCAGGTGCCGTCCACTTTTGTTTTTGAGAATTCTGCTAATGCATTTAAATCATATTTACTTCCCCACTCTAACTTCCCCTCCTTCCTGATCTTGTGTATTCTTATTTTTTCTTTAAAAAAATCAAGACCAATGATTGTGCTGCCTATATACTCTTGGATGTGTGGTTTTCCACTCCACCTACCCGGGACAACTAACACCCTTAAAGGAAATGACTCTCCCTTTCCAGCAGTTATCAATGGCCAATAGTTCCTCAATTAGGAGCCTAGGACTTTATGTCCACCTCCCCTCTCCATGCTGGAATTTTATTTGGTTTGAGCTTGCAGAGGTCTTGTGCCTGCTTTCACAATGTCTGTGAATTTATATGTGCAACTGCCTTGCTGGATCTGGAAAACACTGCTTCCTTGTGGTCACCCACATTGCTTCTGACTCTTCTGAGCTTTACCTTCCCATTGGGCTTTGAATTCAAGTAGGTTAAGTTGGTGAGCCCAGAAATTTAGCTATCTCTGTCTTCCAGTGCTTGGATCACAGGCAATTTGTATCTGTACCACTCCACACTAGACATTTTTGTTTTTAACTACGGCTTCTATGAGTGGAATCCAGGTTCTCATGTTTGCAGGCTAGCAGTTTACTAACAGCCATTTCTCCTGTCCAAGTTTAGATTTTTTATTATATTTTATATAAGTCATAAGAATATATAGATTTTATAGAAAAACATACAATTGATAATTTCTGAATCCAATTTGAATTTTGTCTACCATCAATAAAACCCTTTAAGGATTATTTTAATTGGAGATAAAGTAAGATTTAATGATTTTCAAGAGTTAAAAGAAAGGTAGTCTAAAGTCTGTTATTAACAGGTAGCTTAGGGATAAGTAGCTTCAATTTCTGGGACCCACTTTTTGTGTCTGCAATTCATGACAATACCAAAAGAAATATCTGGGGCTCCTTTTAGTTATAACGGTCGGCAGTGTTTTTCAGAATCTCCTGAGTTGAGGAGGAGGCAGATCTCATCCTCCAGAAGACCCAATAAACAGCTCCCCAGTTCTGCAACCACATTCTGTGCAAGATGAGAGACAGATGGTGGCCGAAAACACCACCCTATTATGGTTGGAGATTATGCTTCATCTGATCTCAGTGGGAAGCTCAATGCAGTAGGGGAAGGGCTGACACAGAGCAGGGGGGGACACTGATGCGAGCATGCTTAGTTTAGACTTCTCCAATTTAGTCACCAGATAAATCATCGCTGTACCCCAGAAGTGTGAAAAGCAAAGGTACAGAGAAAAACCTGACGTAGAATGTAATAGATTTTTCCCCCTTGGAAAGAAATGCTAGGGATGGAAGAATCGTTTCTGCTAACAAGTTATTAGAGCAGAGGGAAGATGCGGGGAGATTTAAATGGGCACCTGTAGCTTAGACCCAGATACACCGTAAATGAGAATCAATATTGAGTTCTGGCGCTACTTGAAGAACAGCAAGGTGAAAATAGTTTAGAGAAAACCATAACCCAGCAATCAGTAAATTAAAAAAGGTAATGTGGGGAGAACTGATGGCTTAAAAAAGTAAAGAAGTAACAAAGGCTTCGTTAGACACTGTTCTGAAGGATATTTTGTTTTCTAAATGTAAAATTGCCTTTATAAAATTAAAATTATCTTTTAGCCATCAGTTATTTAGGGAAAAGGCACAAATGACTAAATCTTATTTTATGTGTCTTATACTTTATTCAAATGCTTGTCTGCGAACAACTTTTTAAAAAAGAACGTTGATGTAAGAGCTGAAAGAGTTTAATTAGGCAAAAATTCTGTGAGGAATCTGCGAAGCATTTCCCTACACCATACACCCTCATTTGTTTCCATCTCCATCATTTCTAACAAACCCATAAGATAGATGTGGAATGACTTTAATCTGTGTATGTTTTTATAACTTTTGCATTTATTCCTCTTTTTACCATAGTGTACTTTTATTATAGTTTATCCTTTACATTTTTAATTAAAATATATTTTCATCATTATCTCTTTTCTCCCTCTAGACTGTCCTATGTTTTTTTCCTTCATTCTCAGATTGATAACCTCTTTTTAATGGCTGTTTTTACACCATTCACATATGCACAAATATGTAAATATAGCCCCCTGTATATGGTTTCAGCTATAACCCTTGGCAGCTTATGTGGTAATTTCTGGTACTATGGAAGCTATACTGCAGGAGAAGGCTTTCAGGTTAGATCCCTGTGTCCTGTGTCTTGCGTGTGATGTCTTCAAGCAATAGGGACTTTAACTTCTGAGAGTCAACCAAGAACAATGGCAATAGCTTACATGGATTTGGGAGTCACTTGGATTGCCCTGACCAACAACTCATAGCTCTCTACTGGGGCTTGTGTTAGTGTATAGTTCTTGTGGAGGAGCCCTGACAGCCCAAGTGGAGTATTATTTAGTATATAAGATATATATATATATAAACTATATATGTATATATATACATATACATGTATACTTTCATGTATTATATATAATTTTAGTAAATATAAAATAATATGACCCCTTGAGGCTTTATCAAGCAACTCTGGTATTGTTCATTCCTTATATCTCCCTCTGTATTGACTTCCATCTCCCATCCCCAGTTGGGTCCCCTTCTCTGTTTTATAATTTTCTCCTTCATATCACCTGTGTTGAAATATATTTTGACAATAATAAAGGAAATTTAGGGAAGAGCTACTCTGTGCTGTTCCCTAGGCTAGAGGTATGTAGTGGAAAATGGAAGCCATGTCAGTATGGGTTTTGGTTCAATGTAAGCAGGAACTCAGGCTTAGAGAATACAGTCAACTTTCTCATAATCAAAGTTTGTTAGTTTAACTAGCCTTATGTCATCTTAAATATGATCAGGTGTAATATGTTATTTTTAATATGTATCTTTCCATTGGACATTTTCAAGTGGCCAACACACTCTATTATAGATAAGCCTGATCCTAGGCCAAATGGGCAGGTAGACAGGCTTGCAGGGGCCAGCAAACCTTCTCAAGCACTGCCTTTCTTAGAGCTCAGGCTCCCTGGTGGCCTCCTCTGGCAGTGTTGTTGTCCAGACTTGCCATCCTCTGCTTCTGCTCATCATTTTGATTGCTTATTGTGGCTTCATCTATGAGCAATGAGCCCCCAATCCATGTCAGGTGGGTATATTTCCCACAGTCCGTCCGGTCCAAGGAAGTGACTGATAAATTCAAGGAGGAGTAAAACAGGAAACAGTGTTTAAAAATAAAGCAGAAACTTAAGAAAGCACTTGTGTTAGAAATAACAGAACCTTCCATTGTATTTGGAAATCTAAGAAACTTCTGCAATAATTAAGTGGGGTGGGTGGGGGGGAATAAACAACTAAAAGGATGAATAAAATGAGCAGGCCAGTCCACCCTCAAGCATAGAACATTTACTGGAACATTGTTGATAGAGAAAAAGGAGGGGCCAATGGATTCCAAGGAAGCTGGTGAGTCAGGTGGTCAAGAGTTGATAGTGGAAGGCGGGATTGTTACAATAGAGAAGGCATGCACTGCAGAGTGGCTTCAGGGTAAAGAGGCCTCCAAACGCTGTTGTCACTTCTCAGTAGAGTTTGCTACCCGCTTGCAGGAGTGTTACTTTGTGGTCACCTCTTGTTGTTTGAACATAGCAGTAGTTGACAGAAACCAATGATGGGTGAACCTTGCTGATGTGCAAAAGGGACCCTCTCTGCTCTTTTATCTTATAAGGAACGTGTATGTCCATGGGAATAGAACTGTGCTAAATATACAGAACTTCACCTTGTGGGCTGACGGTTCCATTCACAAGTGTTGGTCTATCTCTGAGAAACATTCCTAGAGAAAGGAATGGAGTGTATGTTGTTAGCTATCAACAAACTATAACCCATGACCCATTTGAAGGCACAGGTCATAAAAAAAAAGATCATGGTTTTCTTCCAGGACAATATCAAATATTAGATATATGCCAAGCCAGCCATTTCCCTTTAATAATGTATACTGACCTAATAAACATTTTATTAAATACAGCAATTGACAATTCTGCAGCGAGGCAGAGTTTCCATACCAATGCTTTTTAAAGCCCTCTTATTGCTGTGGTGAGATATGGCCTTTGACCTTTTGATTCTGAATTGCTGGCTCCTGCTGCTGCCCGGAACTGCCTTTAGGCTGCTCTCGGCAGCTCTTGACTCTTGCTAAAATGCATTTCCTGTAAACCCTTCAGTCAAGCAAATCATCACAAAATGGACTGCAAATTCCCATAAGAATGATGTTTAATTGAAGGTTGCCTCTTGACATTGAACATGAAATATATCAGATAAATAAAAGATTGACTACTAGTATTCCTTTTTAAAAGGCAATGAAATTAGGTACCATAAAAAAGGAAATGAGTATCTATCTCTATGTGTGAATTATACAAGGGTTCAACTACCCCATAAAGCTTGTTGAAAACTCAGAAAAATTTTAGTACTAGTGTATCATAAATGTGATTCATCTGAAGTGAAATTCTGTGAATTTTCTGAAATTACTTTCTGTCACATGTAGGACAGACGTACGTACGTTAGTGTGAGATGAAGATTAAACTTTTACATTCGCTATACTGTTAAGGACAGTAAACTACAAGGAGCTGGAGAATTGGCTTAGTAGTTTAGAACTCCTGTTGCTCTTGTGGAGGACCCAGGTTCAATTCCCAGCATCATCTTGGCAGCTCACAACTATTTCTAACCACAATCGTAGGGGAACGGACACCCTCTTATGACCTCAGAGGGCAGAAGGCATGCATGCTGAATTCTGTATATATACGTGGAAGCAAACATTCAGACACATAAAATAATAAGATAATTTAAAAAAATACTCTGCTTATGTAGCTTTAATCAATTTATTTTTCATTGTTGGGGTTTTTTCAGTGCTAGGTAAGCATTCTACCACTGAACCACACCCAACCCTCAAATTCATGGTTTTAAATTTTTTATATTTAGATTTTAAAGTTATGTCCTTGTATTCATGTGAACATGTGTGACTGGATATACATATGTGAATGGCCAGAAGACCATAGAGGCATTGGATTCCCCAGGAACTGAGTTATAGGTGATTGTGAGCTGCTGGATTTGAGTGCTAAGAATCTAATTCTAGTCTTCTGCAAGGGCTGTATGTGATCTCAGCTACAGAGCCACCTTTCCGGCCTTCCATGGCTTCTAATAAACAGACAAGAAACAATTTGTAAAAGCATCCAATGTGAACTGCCCTACTCAACTCCCTCTGCTTCTTTATTTCAGAAAATCCTTATTTTATTTCTGGGTCATATCAGTTAACATGAAATCGCTACTGATACTGTTCTGAACATATTAATATATATTTTTTAGTTTGTTTGTTTAAGGGAGTGTCTCGTGTGACCAAGCTAGACTTAACTCACTAGGTCGCCAAGGCTGGTTTGGAACGCCTTGTTCCTGCCTCTTCCTTCTACTTGCCGAGAATAGAGGCTAATTTTAAAAATTAAAAAAAAAAAATCAGTAAAACAAGTTTAGTGAGTATTTTCTGGCCATTTTAGACTCCAAAAAACTTTGGGAGGAATGTTTTTGCTACCTTCAATATTCAAAACTTGCACAGGCCAAGTTTTAGAATCTCTGGTGAGGTGGTTCTGTGAGAGGCAGGCACGGAGATGGTGCTTCACAAAGAGCTTTCAGGAAATGCCTTCGAATCCATACCTTTGTGGGCAGAGAAGGTAGGAGGTTAAGGAGAAGGCTAAGACGTCTTTCCACACACACCACAGAGAATCGTGTGTTGTATTAAGTTTCTGGCCAGGACTTTTGGGCCTAACCTCATGTCCCAGACCTGCAGACCCTCAGTCCCATTGAAACACAAAGATGCATAATTAATTTTATGCTGACTGACCTAGGGCCCAGGCATATAACTTGCTAACTGTTTACTTTTAAACTAACCCATGATTCTTATCCTGTTCAGTCATGTGGCTCAGTACCTTTTTCTCAGAGCAGCATCTGTGTCCTCTGCATCTGCTTCTCTGGTGTCTCTGTAGCATCTCTGCTCTGTTCTTCCTGTTCCCAGAATGTTTCCAGTCTGGTAACTCTGCCCACACTTCCTGTCTGCCTTCAGCCAATCAGCATTTTCATTTAGCTAGTAGGTGGGACAATTATTTACAATGGAACAATCCCACTACAATCGTGGGTTGGCAATCTTGTCAGAATAGTATTGCATGGGAAAGTTGGACTTTCTGATGAAAATATAGGAACTTAGCTAAACTGAATTTTAGATTCAAATACATTTAGGATTGTATTGTTTACCTATTTGGGCGTTCGTGTGCATGCACCCCATGAGGAGGTCAGAGAACAATTTTCTGAGTGGTTCTTTCCTCACCCAGTGGGACCTAAGGGATCAAGGTTGGCCTTCATCTGCTGATCTGCCTTGCCAGCCCAGATCCAGATTTGGAATGGGGCATATTTACAACCAAAACACGATTTATCAGGGACTTGAATTGACTCAGCCTTTCTGTACTTTTATTTTCTGGGCCATTGCACCCATAGTGCCTGGCCAGGACTCTATATTTTTGCTTCTACAGTTACTCATGAGCTTCATGCCAGGAATGGCATGGCCCTAGGCACCAAGACTCTCCCCTGAAATCTGAGGGCTGAGACTGTCTGCTGGTGGCAGGCTCAGCAGCTGGGGTGACAAATCCTTTCTTATTTTGAATGATTTTCCTTGCAACAACTAGCAACACAAAAGACATCATTGCGTTTACCTTCATAGTATAATGAAGGGGTATATTTTTCTTGTTAGCACCAGACCCTGAGATATCAAATACTGGACCCAGAAGCAAACACATAGAAACACTCTGCTATCAGAGACAGTATCTAAGGGTTGGAAAGGTCTACAGGGGTTCTGTGTCCCAGTTTGCCCAAGGCATTCATAGTTTATGCCCCTTGTTCTGACAAAGGTTTTAGCATTTGTCTCATCCCCAAAATGTCTTGGTTTAGAAATGATTGATGTGGCTTATAGGTGTATGTGCAGCTCAGAGGGAAAGAGATCCTGGCAGTCAGGAGCCCAGGCATACCGAGTACAGCAGCTCAAATGAAAAAATATTCAGGCAGTCGGGAGCCAATGAACACCACAGGCCACGGTAAGAGCAGGAAGCAGCTTCTCAATGTTAACAGCTCCTCTGGGCAAGGGAGGTCCTGCTGAGCAAACAGTGGCTGGCCTTCCCTGCTCTCTGTTCAGGGCATGTAACAATTGGGCCCAGCCAGGGAAGGTCCCCTAGGTGGTGAGATTGTTACAGCTTTGCTCCCTCAGCTGCTCTGTCCAGGCTCCATCCCTGTTGCTGCTCCCGAGAAAGAAGGTCTTCACCCAAACCTCATTCAAGAGATTTATTGGAAGGGAAGGGTCCAGGAGGGCGGCTGCCTCCGCCTGGGGTGGGAGAGGGCAGCGGGCAAAGGGCTTTGAGCTCAGGACCTATAGGGCTTCTTGGGGAGCTTTCTAGGGAGACTTCCAGGGTGGGGATTGGTCAGATTTTTATTCCCTTTTACCCGACTTGGTTTTGGTTTCAGGGCCAGAATGTTTCTTTCACTGGCTCTTTTGGTCATTTGGGCTCTAATTTAAGGGCCAGCACACATTTCTTTCACTGGCCAAAGTGTGTTTCTTTGGTGCTGGTTTCAGAGTCAGGGCACATTTTCTTTTTCGTTCTGGGCTCAGGATAAACTATTTCACTGGCTCAGGTCTTAGATCCAGGGTGGGTTCCTTTCTTGGTTTCTTTGGCTGGACACTTTTCCCTACACTGGTCTCTCGTGTAGGAGCCTTGTGATGCTCAAGATGATCATCCTTAACTTCTGCAAACTGGGAAACAACACTCACTGCAGGCCTTCACATCCTGAGAGAGAAAAGGATACACTTTAAAAAAAATGTTTCCAGTTTTAAAGATTAAAAAAGACAGAAACTTAAAAAAAAAAAGATAAACCACACACAAGATGTTTATTGCTCACACTGAGCCAGGCAAATAGGATGAACAATGGCTGGGTTTCAGGAAGAGAAAGACCATGAGATACAGACATGGGCTTGGGATTCTAATTCCTAAAGCATTTTCAAAAGTGAAGGGATATCTGGCCAAGGAAGGTATCCTGAGAGGGGCCTGCTGCCTACCTAATTTGTTATTAATGTTCACCCCAAAATACTCTCTGAAATTTCAGATGCTAGTTCCTCACTGGCATAGTTCAGACTTTGAATGGTTGTTGTCACCTTATTAACACGGGTTGTGATTTTTAAGGCCTTGAAATGGACACCTTCTCCTGTTCTCCATTGTACCAGATGGTTTGGTTCTTAACATTTTAGGTTGCTCTCAGCAGATCATATACAGTATGTTCTCTCTGACAGCATCCAGCTCTTTCCTAGGACTTGTACAATGTGCAGTTTTGACTGTCTTTTTTTATTTGGCCCCCCAACAATGTTTTGTTGACATTTTAAGATAAAGTTTTCATTTCTGAATTAGAGTCAATATAGATTCTATTGCCTGTTTCCCATGTCGAACTTGAAAGTATGTTTTGTGTGTGTATATATATGATTGTGTGTGTGTGTTATTGCCAGCTATCATTTGGATATTATGTATGTGTACAGTGATGTTTTGAGGTGGGATGTATGTCTGTGTATGTATAGACAGGTCAGATTACTTTTTCCAAAATGTACTTTTTACATCAAATCTCTTATCATAGTCCCTGGTCACATAACCCCGCTTCATAAAATCTCTTTGCAGTTTATCTCAGCTCATCCAAACAGTGCACGGGAAAAATGTTTTCTGCAAGAAAGGACACTTCTATCATACATTCCTTTTGATAACGTATCAAAATAACAAAGAAGAAGTTTTAGGAGAGTTTCTGGGCTTTCTGGTGGAGTGGTTGAGTGTTTCTGATGTTCAGTTCCTGTCCTTAAGACACGTCCATATTCATGACATGAATACTGTACTCCCGTGACAATGCAGAGGATAATGCATCAGGCCAGCACCAGGCTTCACAGCTCAGGGCACTAAAAAGCAGGAACTATGCAAGAGCATGCCCTGCTCTCTGGTGCTGGCCTGTCTTTTTGCCTAAGAACAAGAGAATAAAAACATCTAATGAATTCTGCTGAGGGCTTGAGCTTTTCATAATTATTTTCTTAGAAATCTAAACATCTTAATATGCCAAAAGCTAATGTCACTGGGATGGCTGAATAAATGTTGCAAATTATAATTAATCGTATTAAGCAAAACATAATAGGTGCTTATATTGGTTAATTTAAAAATTTAAAAAAAAGATAAAATTCACTGGTAAGTAAAGATCTTGTAGGGTGGACTCTGTTGTGAGAAACATCTGGGCCACAATTAGTTTTTTTTGTTCCATAATTCTACAAAAAAATTACATATAATGACTGTATTTCAAAAATCCTTAATATGAAATTAGGAACACAATTTAGAACAGAAGTGTGTGAATAAATAAGCGAGTGGTTTTTAAATAGACAAAAATAAAATTTAAGGGCTGGCAAGACTCAGCAGGGTAAGGCACTTGCCATACAGCCGACAACCCAAGTGTGAGCCCCCGAGTCCACACACGTGGAAGGAAAGGAACACGTCCACAAAGCCTCTGACCCCCACACATGCGCCTTAGAACAAGTGCTCAGCCTAGTAGGCATATGCAACTAAAACAGTAAAAACTGTTTTAAAAATAAAATGTAAGTTGTGTTTCTAGCCAAGGACACAATTTCAAACATTATTGTTCTTTTGAGGCTGTGGTCAAATGACTATGGAAGACCAACATTTTTGTTTTCAGTTCTAATTTTAAACACAGTTAATTGCTAGCACAGAACGAGCAGAGAATGAGACAAAATTTGGTTTTCCTTCTTTCTTCCTTTTTTTTTTTAAAGTATTGAAGACATTCCTAGGATGACACTTGACAGACTGGCAATGTTTGATACTCACTATGATGTGGTTGAGAATTAATGTTTCTGTGTTAGGCAACTGTGAGCTTCTTAGAGCTTAGACAGTTACGAAATTTCTCCAAGCCTCAGTTCCTTTATCAGTTAAATTGGGGTTGTAAGAGTTTGCTTTGCATCACGGTATTGAAATATCTGAGATAGACCACTTTATAGAGAAAGATGTTTATTGTCGTTGCTTTGGAGGCTGAAGAAGCAGTGTGGTGGCATTCTGGTAAGCACACTCCAGGTTATGTTACAGCAGGGCAGAAGGACACATGGGACAGGGCACAGAGGGTAAGACTTACAACAGTCCTCTTGAGTAACTATGCAGATCTCATGAGACCTGGAAAGGGCTTTTGAAATCTCCAACAAGGCCACACCTCCTACTCCTTCCCAAATAGTTACAGTAACTGGGAACCACAACGAGCCTCTTAGGACCCTTTTCTCATTCAGACCACTACAGACAGTGATGTAGAAATATAAGCCAAGCAAATCCTTTCTTCTCCACCTTACTTTTGGTCAGGGTATTTAATCACAACAGAGGTCCCAACCAAGACACCAAACTTTCTTCTCACTAAAGCTACATCTCTTCAGGGTCTCATTCTCTCTTAACATGGCTGTACTGCGGACCAAGATGTCAGCTTTTCACAAACAAGCTCACATCCAAACCACAGCACCCTTTTTCTTCCTGCTAGCCTTTACCACTATTGTTTATTTCCTGGGACTGGGGAGATGGTTCCCAGTTAAGAGCACTGACTGCTCTTCCAGAGGACCTGGGTTCAATTCCTAGCACCCACATGGCAGTTCACAACTGTCTGTAACTCCAGCTACAGGGGATCAGACTCACTGTGCTGAGCTCTGCAGGTACAAAATATGCAAGAAGTGCACATCCATACAGACATACGGGCAAGGCACCCATCCATGCGAAATAAATAAATATTAAAAGATGTCTTCCTACATTCTTTTTAGTTTTTTTTATTTTATCAAATTTGATAGTATTCTAAATTGACTTTAAGAAGTTTTAATATTTAATCACACAGGGTCTCACACACCTGTAATCTCAGCCTTGGACGGAGGCTCAAGCAAGAAGATCATGGAACTGAGTCCAGACTGGGCTACACAGCAAGACTTTGTTCTTAAGAACAGACATGCGATTGTTTAGTTTGGATTGTTGAGGGCATTGTAAGCAACTCACTGGATGTAAAACTTTTCCCTTGGATATACTTGAGACATGAGCAATAAAAGAAATAAGAAATGGAACAGAATCCAGTGGTATCAGGGGAGGAAGGTAGAGGAAAGATTGGAGAGATTTCGGTCCCAAGGTACAGAGTTGCTTTAGGTAGGATGAATGAATCTAGAGATCTGGTATGTGGTATGGACTATAGTTAGGAGCATAATAGGGCACTCTGGAAAATTACTAAGAGTGGATTTCAGGTGTTTTTACACAAAACATAGAGTTTATTATGTGAGATTTGGGGTAGGTTAAGTCACTTGACTTTAGCAATGATTTGAAACAGGCTAGAAAGGCAGGGAAAATTAGGAGGACGTGGGAAGAGGTGGGGGCACCTCATCTTGAAGTCTGAAGTCTCTATCAGTGGAGAGCCAAGAACTACAGAACGATTAGGAGAACTTGTGACAGTTGCCTTTCTAGAAACTGTATTGTTTTTGTGTAGAAGTATTCTCAAATTAGAATGTTAAAATAGCACAGTGAACCATGCTGAGGCCTGACAGTACAGACTCCATAGGATAGGATAGGATAGTATAACCTTATTTACTACTTTTTTCAGTCATTTCTGGAAATTTGACAAGGAAGACCATTAACTTTTGTCTGTGATAAAATCACTTTAACTTCCCTTTGCTTTTCCCTCCTTTCTTTTCTTTCTTTCTTTGATTCTCTTTCTCTTTCTTTCTTCTTTCTTTGTAGAGACAGGGTTTCTCTGTGTAGCC
This sequence comes from Phyllotis vaccarum, assembly GCA_033318265.1. NCBI lineage: Eukaryota > Metazoa > Chordata > Mammalia > Rodentia > Cricetidae > Phyllotis > Phyllotis vaccarum. Next base: position 14,534,388 of record JARWLC010000007.1, read on the forward strand.
CTATCTATTCTGGGTCTCACTCTGTAGACCAGGCTGGCCTCTAACTCAGAGATCTGCCTTCCTGCTGCCTCAAAAGTGCTGGGAATAGAGGCGTGGCCGCCACCTGGTCCCTCCTCTGTACCATTTCTGTCCTAGGATTTCACCTCACCTATCCGAACAACCTGCCTCATTTAAAGTTCTTGGCAACTGTCTGAAGTATGACTCTAGAAGCCACACACACACACACACACACACACACACACACACACACACACACACACACACACTCTAAAGATACTTAAATGAGACTTCCTTAGAAGCCCATGTCTATTGGCATAGATAGTATGTGGAGTCTGTGTGTGGGCTGGCATCTTGGAGCCCATTCCCTGCAGAGAAACACCGAACCCAGCCTTGACTTTGTGATGAGGAAATCGGATTTGCCTGGAGTGGATGTGCCACGCTGAGCTGACCCACCTTGGGCTTCTTGCCCTTTTGGGGGTGAGGATGGGTGGATATGGAGGGGCAAGGTTGAAGGCTGACTGGGAGGGGTTGGGAGGGGGAGCAGGGGGATACATAGATAAAAATGACATTTTTTATAAAATTATTTTTATAGTTTTTCATGAATTTATTTTTATACAATTTTATAAAAAATTTTTTAAAAAGACAAGCCCATGTCACACATGGTTGTGGGAGCAGATGAAACCCTGAGTGAATGCGTTTGTTGACATGGCCATGTCAAGGACCCAATGCCTCAGTCCCATGAGAATGACAAAGTCTTCCCCGGGTCAGGCTCTGGGAAATGGCAAAGCTTTCCTCTGGTCTATGCTGGCAGTGTGTGAGAGATCAAAGCTTCCTCTAGCTGATTATGGCCTGAGACTGCTTCCTGAGCCCTTCCTACTGAGACTAGCTAAACCTGCCTTCCTGATCAGCAGTATACAGCAAACACAGTGAGCTTCTGAGCTGCTGGTACATCTTCGGCACCTGGATGTGTGTCTTATCCTTTCCTTGAAAACCTCCTTTCTTGTGAAACCACGTGCTTAAATCTATGTTAAAATGTTTTTCTAATAAACTTCAACTGCTTTATACTGACTGTTTCTGAAATTCTTTTCTACAGCAAAATCAAGAATCCCAGCTTCACTCCAGCGTAGGTCTCCAAAAGGAGCTCTTGAGACTGTTCCAGGCTATGGTGTGAAATTGTCCCCATCTGGCACATGGCTGTCACTGATTATTTTGTTAGATATATTAAACATTATGCTACACAATTTTTAGTAAAAAACTTTTTAGGTGAGAAAACATACACTCAGGTAGGATGGCTGCAGGGTCATACCTGTAAGCCTTGCTGTCCCCTCACCCAAGGTGGAACTCTTAAAAAGAGTAATAGTAATGGCCTTCTTATGTTGTAGGGTTGAGCATCACATAGATTAGCATGGATTAAAACACACTGCAATGTATAAATGCACAGTAATTAGTAAAGCTGCATTTTTGTTATTTATTATTTTATTATATTCTTTTCTCAAACATTACATTAATAAAGTTGCATTATTAAAGCTTTTCAGCAATTGTTATTATGTACAAGGAAGGATTATAATTAGCATATTAATTTTGTGGCTAGAGTTCAAACATTTTCAAAGAAAATTCAGTTTCTGTCTCTAAAAACGTTGGGCTCCCCTGCCTCCAATCCTTGCCATCAGTCTCTGGCTGCAGAAATTCCTCTGTGAGAAAACCTAGTGAGGGAGGCTCTGAGCCTCGTTTGACAGCTCAGTAGCTACTGATAATCAGCGTATTCTTCCAAGTTTGAAGAGCACATGTCACTACTAATCATCTTGACATACTTGTTTAGTCTTTGTGCCATGGATTGTAAACACGCTAAACTGTGGGACAAATGAGGGTAATGTTTGCCAAGTGAGAGAAAAATGATCTGTTTTTGTCAACTTTACATTGTTTTGTCAGTAATTTCCAGCTAAACTGAGTTTAGCACGACATCCTTTCAAAACTTAGATTTTTTTTTTTTTCTGGGAGTATCATTTGTCTCAAATATTGGGCTTCACAGGTCCATAAGTCCGTCTGTCTAACTGTCCCCAGTGCCCTTTCTGTGGAATTCTTTCTTTTTACTAGCAGCATAGGAGTCAGCTATGTCTTGACTTCTGAAACTGTCGCATCCTTTAAACACTACTATACTTCAAAAAATTTAAATTAATTAATTAACCAATCAATTGGCTTTTGAAGTAGGTTCTCGTGTATGGTAGGCTGGTCTTGAACTTGCTAAGCGGCCTAGAATGACCTTGAACTTTGATCCTTCTGCCTCAACCTTCCCCTGCTGGGATTACAGATGTGTATCCCCACTCTTGGTTTTGTGCTGGGGAATGATCCCAGAGGCTGAGCTATACCCCAGCCCTTAAGCAGCGGTGTTATGCAGACTTATTTTCCATAAACTTGCATGTTTAGGTCACATTATATGCTGCTCTGTGCCTCGAGCACACTCTCACTACCCTGGAGTACTCTCTCACTACCCTGGAGCACTCTCACTACCCTGGGGCACTCTCTCACTACCCTTGTGTGCTTTTCTGCATGGCGTGTGAAGAGCAAAGGCACATCACTGATGGTGACAGTCATGCAGAAGGGCCGTCACGGCATGTCTTACCCTGTCTTCTGACTTTTCATGGCTGTAATACTTGTTTAAACCTCTTTGCTCTCCAGAAAATACAGTTTGGCACAGTAAAGGAAAGTCTGGGATATTTTCAACATCTGTATTGTTTTGGTGAATAAACTCTGACACTTGTCCCACTATTTGCGTTCTGGGAATTAGCTCCAGAAAGGAGGAGGGTTTTTCCTGAGGAGTCGTCTCAGGTGCTGAACATCTTTGAAGAAATTAGTGATTGCCTACTGATTAAAAACAAAAAACCTGAACACGCACACATATATGCAGGTGTGCATCTGTGTGCATGTCCACAGTGCACGAGTGGATGTCAGAGGACACCTCAGGACTTCATTTCTTTCTTTCACTTTGTGAGCTTAGGTGTCAGGCTTGACAGCAAGCACACTGCCCTCCTGAGCCACATCCCAAGTCCCAGATTCTTTTGAGATTAGAGTCCTTGATATTGTACATTCTTTCCTGACTTTCCTACTCACAAACCACAGATACAGTACAATTGATAACTTTTAACTGTAACATATATGGCTATGTAATGCACACACTCATATTTTGTCATTAAAAATTATGGGCTTGTAAGTTAGAGACTATAGCCTAGATTTTTTTTTTTTTTTTACATTAAGATGACTTTTATTACATCAATTTATTTATTTGAGGCAGGGTCTCACATGCGTTTTTTGCTGGTCTAAAACGTGCAATGTAGTTCAGGCCAACCTTGATCTCACTTAGCTCTGCTTCCCAAATGCTGGGATTAGAGGTGTGCAACATCCATCACACTCAGTTCTCTCTCTCTCTCTCTCTCTCTCTCTCTCTCTCTCTCTCTCTCTCTCTCTCACACACACACACACACACACACACATATGCATACACACACCTATATACGCCATATTACTAATAAGACATTAAACACTACTATAGCACCATAAACCAAACAACATAAACTTAATATATCATTAATATATCATTTCTAAAAACCTAAACAACAACAAACAACTAAAAAATCTAAAACTACAAACTTATAAATCTAAACTTCTAGCCACCCAAAGCCAAAAAACCCAACTACTACACACATGCACACATACAGGGAGACAGACATACATGCAGACACACAGACACATAGACATACATATGCACACACACACACACACACACACACACACACACACACACACACAGAATGTGAAGTGTGTATGCTGTGAGGTATACTTGTGGAGGTCATGATACCAGTACAACTTGTAGGTGCCATTTCTTGACTTCAAGTGTTCCCAGGGACTGACCTCCGATTGTCAAGTTTAGTAGCAGGTATCTTTACCGCCAAGACTTCTCACTGGCCCTGGTTTTTACATTTTAAAACTGTTGTTAAGAATAAAACGTGACAGAGACCACATAGCCCACAGAGTCCACGATATTGACGATCTGGTACTTTACGTGTGCTGGTGTCTGAGTCATGCGGAAAGTACCAATAACAACTCACTCATTTTATACTTTTACTAAGAATAAATTGTGGCCACCCCCCCCCCTTTAAAGTACAGTCTTCCAACTGTAGACTCGGTGTTCATAGTCACTGTAACGAGACACCACAAAATCTCCTATGTAAAACCTGTGAGGTAATCATGCACAGAGGGCTTTGTGATGCCAGCTTCTCCTCAGCTGTGGGGCAGTCTCTCTGCTCTGTCTCCTAGACCTTTCCTCAGCACCAGGTTCCAATTTGCCAATACCTTTTTTGACCTTGATACTTTGACCAAATGACTGAACACCCTAATTGTTCTCGTGAGCTCATTCCCTTACACATTCCCTTCCTCTTCCCTCCTCTTGTCCTCTGGGGGCCTCTCCTGTGACCTTTTTTGGGTCCCATGCCTTCTAAATCTAATATGACTGCGCTTGAATTTTTCTTGATCTTACATCTTTCTAATTGTCTCACTGGCTTTAAAATCAGCAGACAATGGCAAAAAGAGGCCTTCACTCCTTTCCTGTCCAGGCCAGCTGAACCATTTCTACAAGTTCTTGATCGCTCACTTGGGCTGCTGCTTGGAAAAAACCTCTTCTTGCGTTCACTGGTGTTCATATTGCATGGTATGGTTTTCTCTATGGGCCCTCACAATAATCGCTTCCCGTGTCTGCCATTCTCACCAGATGACATCACTGGTTCACTGATGACCTCAGCAGCCAGCGTACTTTGTGACCAGAGCCAGGCTGACCTCAGCCTCCGGGTTTTTACATTTCTTTACTCCAGGGAAGCTTGCCGAATCTTGCCAGCTGCTAGTCTAGTACAGTTGTGTTTTGACGTCTTCATGTGCCATGGTAGGGGTCGGTGTGTGTGTGTGTGTGGCGTGCGCCTGCCAGGCTGGAATGGAATGCTCAGGGCTTCTCACATGCTAGGTCAGTATTACACCCCTAGTGTGGGGATATAATAAAACATTCGGAGATATCAGAGGGATCTACCCACAGTCAGTCTAGGAGGATCAGACAGTGGTAACTCACACCTTTAATCCCAGCACAGGGAATATCCCAGGAGTGGTGACCTACACCCTTACTCTTGAAATCTGATTTCAAGGTCATTTTAGTTTACAGAAGGAGTTCCAGGCTCCCAGGCAGGCATTATTTAAATACTTAGAGTATTTAAGGCAGGCGGAGTATTTAAGGCAGGCATAGAAAGGCAGAAGAAGCCATGGCTCACTCTGTTAGTCCCAGCACTTGGGAATCTAGAGGTAAGAGAATCTCCTGAGTTCAAAGCCAGCCTGGTCTTCAAAGCAAGTTCCAGGTCAGCTAGGACTATTACACAGAAAACTCTATCTAGAAAAAACAAAACACAGTTGGAGATATCAGAGGATAGATCGGGCTCCTCCTGTCTTTTTGGTTTCTTTTTCCTGATTTTGTTTTTGTTTTTTTGTTTTGTTTTTCTCAGTTTGGATTAAGGGTGTAGGTCACCACTCCCGGGATACTCCCTGTGCTGGAATTAAAGGTGTGAATAACCACTCTCTGATCTTCCTAGAATCACTGTGGGTAGATGCCTCTGATATCTCCGAAGGTTTTATTATATCCCCACACCCTAGTACCTGTTTTTGGTTTGGAAAGTTGATTTGCATATGCAGAGCAAAGTATTTGATAGGAAGCAAGAAAATCACTAACACCATACACTATGAGGGTTAAAATGGGACTGTTTGGAAGTAAACTCTATTACAACAAAACATCTTTAACTACCTAATGAGAATAATGGTAAATATAATAAATCAGTAGGCTAAAGTATATATGATTTTGTTAACTTTTATTTGAACAGAAGTTAAAGAACAAATCTCAATAAATAAACATTCCTAGGTGGTTTGCTCATTTCTTGCTTTGCTTGCTGGTACCGTGTCCTGCCTCCAACAGCATCTGTAAATATTACACTTCTATATATAAATGCATTACACAGCATAAGTCAGCATCCTTCTCTGTAAACATCTCCACTCCTCACTAGAAATGAAATGGAACCTCATCCTGTGCCCCATACATATGGGATGGTGGGTTATAACTGGTAGTGCTCAGTCAGCCCACTTCAGATGATAGATTTATTTTAGAGAGTAGACTGGGAGATTGTCACCAAATTGTGAAAAATGTCTTTGAAATAACTTGTGCCTGAACACCTTTCTCCTTCATTTCCTTCTCCATTAAAAGTCCTTGTCTATTTTCTTTCTGGCTCTATTCTCCCAAATCCATTTCCAGGATGTATATTATACCAAATATAAATTGAGACAACTTAGTCAGCATGACCTTGTCTTGAGCAAGACCTTTGCATAAATATTGACTTTAGGGAGCGGAGAGACCTACAAGCTGAGCAGTTTAACCACACTATGGTACAGCTAAGCCATACCACTTCCTAGCTTTCTTATTATCCATGTATTATCCAAGAGATTTCCCAGGGCCTTAAATATCATGTTAGCACTTAGGGTTACAATGTGGATGAAGAGCAAAATTGTTGCTGCCCTCATATGGAGTGGCGCGTGCACACACACACACACACACACACACACACACACACACACACACATACACACACACTATTAAATTTCAAATTAGTGTGCCCCATAACTGCTCCTGCTCAAATTTGGAAAGGAAGTGTTAAAATTAATATCAGACATCCCAACAACTCTGTAGTCTGAGGTCTGTGTGCAGGTCTATCCATCCTTGTCTCTCTCCAGAAAGTCTCCTGGTGAAGCTGGGGTGGAGACAGTGGCAACGACAAAACAACAGACTTCTTGAACACCCCCCCCCCCAGCAGATATTCTTACCTCTATTTTAAATACAGATAATGGAATAAGACACCGTTGTTATTACTCAAACCATTCTTGAGAGGGTGAATAAATTTATGCTGGTATTACTGGAGTCTCGTGTGTCTCAAATTCTAATTTGGAATCACCAGAATTAGTGGCGGCTGCTAACCCACCCAAGCCAGGGAACTGACAAGTGGGAGACAATATCCCTTTTCTCGGCACAGGAAAGGACTGGTTCTCAAAAATAGAAATGTGTTCTCAGAAATGCCTGCCCACCCCCAAGGTTGGTTGACAAACGATTCCCGAGATAGCTGCCATGCTTGGTTTCTATTCTGTATTTCTTCGGTTCCATAACAGGGCCCGCCACACTTTCTGAACTTAGCTTTTCCCAAAGCCCCATGGGCACAAGGAGGGAGGACCCGCGACCCTGCAAGGGGATCCCAGTGGCTCCCTGCCCACACATGCCAGCCTGCGGATGCACCGCAGAGCTTCCCACTGTCATCCCACGATGAGGAGCACAGCTATTTTTACCTCCCCATCTGCAGCCCTTCATATTTATTTGAAGAAAGGAAATAAATAAAGACTTTAAAAGGAAAATGTGTGGTCTCAGTTTTCCCTGCGCTAGAGAGGGTTGGTATAGGAATGGGTCCTGAGGATGGGTCGCTTTCCTTGGCAAGTTATTGCCAAATCAGGCCTGTCCTAGGCCTGAAACTCCTGGCACATTTCTCTTCGGGCTCATCCCTGACTGCAGGCTTCTTTCTCCCCTACCCCATTTTTGGAGGTACTACCATCTCTTTTGATACTGCTTGGGATGCTGCATCACTCTGCACCCCCGTCTCCCCACACCTCCCCGGGGCTCCCACTGTGGAGCATGCGCAGTGCGGTCCATGCAGGCCACAGCATCAGCATCTGCAAGAGCATCAGCATCCGCACCCGAAACCCCGCTCAGGCGCGCTCCCGGAGGGTGGGGTGCAGTACCGCGCCGCGCGTGCCCGCGTCTCGCTCCCGCGCTACGCGTGCCCGCGCCGCTCGCTCCCGCGCACCTTCTCAGCATCCTCAGGCCCGGCAGCAACCCCCGCAGTCACTGGAGCGGCCGCGCCCGCCACTGGGAGGGTGCAGCCGCTGGGGAGGCTCTAAGTTGGCGGAGCGGAGGGGACCCCCTCTACGGGCCGCTCCCCGAAAGGCGGAAAGAGTCGAGGAGGGCGCACCGCCGTCCCCGAGCCCCCAGTCCCTGACCCCTGCCCGCGGCCGCAGCATGCGCGCCCAGCCGGCGTGACCGGCTCCGCCCGCAGCCACCCCGCAGCCCAGCCCGGCGCTCTCGCGGGTCACTCGGACCGGCGCCCGGGAGCGATGAGCCATGAAGCCGCCCGGCAGCAGCTCCCGGCGGCTGTCCGTGGCGGGCTGCAGCCTGGCCGGCGCCTCCCGCGGCCCCTGTAGCTGCCCCACCGGCCCGGTGCTGGCCCGCGCGCCGCCCTGCCGCCTGCTCCTCGTCCTTCTCCTGCTGCCTGCGCTCGCCGCCTCGTCCCGGCCCCGCGCCCGGGGGGCCGCTGCGCCCAGCGGTGGGTATGGCCGGTGCCCTTTGCGTTGCCTTCCCCGCGGGGCCCTGGGGAGGAGAGAGAAGGGCACGCAGGTGCGTGTACCCTGGAAGAGTGGGTCCCCAGCCTGGCCTTTGAGCGCCTCCCTGTCGACCTCTCCACCCTTATCAGTCCCAAGCCCAGATTCATGCTAGTTCACTTTTGGAAGTCCATTTCTGTTGCATTCACTAAAGACCCGTTCCAGTGACTGTGGGTTCCACCCAGAGGTGTTTCGTGGTTCCTGAGTCCTTTAGCGCTTTCTATGTAACTTCCAGGGGTAGGGAGATGCAGTGAGCAGGCAAGTTGCTTCTTGCTTTGGGGGACCTTCATATGAATGCGGGAGCATGCAATAATAGTAGCAAATGCTTGTTTCCTCAAATTCCCCACCAGGTTTAGTCACTGCTGTTGCAATTAAGGTGAGGAAGGCATACTTTGGGCATCAGAGAATAAAAGTCTCCAAGACACACTTTGCGCATGACCTTTGGCTGTGTTTTCCCAAAATGCTTGTCATAATGAGCAATCAGAATAATACAGTGTTGAGCACACTGGTGATTGGAAGTCACTGAAGGCGGAAAGCTGACCTTGGCAGTGAAAAAAAAAAATTGGAAAGCTGCCAGATAACCCTTTATGGCAAAAGTTATTTTTTTAATCATCTCAAAGTTTAAAAGATATATATATATATAAATATATATATGTATATGTACACACGCACATATATATATACACACACACATATGTATATATGTGTGTGTGTATATATATGCATATATTGTTGAAAAAAACACTTTACATTCAGTGCCCATGAATTCAGCTCCCAACTTATGTCAGGAGTGTTCTTAGCTCCCAGATGGGATGCTGCTAAGCTTGGTACAGTTGAGCGGCTCTATCCTCCAAAGTGGAAGGGGGTAAGGATCAGGACAATTGATCCAGTTGCCGACTCTTCTCTAAGCCTATTCTGTCTTTGCCCCAGGCCCCAGTTCGGAGTTCGGATCTAAGACTAGATAGAGAAGGTATGCATGACTATAGTACATGATTGTATAAGCTTCCCTATTCAGGCCATCCCATTATTACAATCACTTGTTCTTCTGTGTCTTCCCCCTGCTCCTTATAAACAGAAAACTTGGCTAATGTAATTAATGGAAAGATGAATTTAAGAATTTACATACTTACTGAATGTATATGTGTATGTTTGTGTGTGTATATTTGTGCTTCCTGCTTTCCCTAGCTCTGCATTGGAATGAAACTGCAGAAAAATCCCCGGGAATCCTGGCAGATGAAGACAATCCATTGCAACAGAATAGCAGCAGTAATATCAGCTACAGCAGTGCAATGCAGAAAGAAATCACACTTCCTTCAAGACTGGTATATTATATCAACCAAGACTCAGAAAGCCCTTATCATGTTCTTGATACAAAGGCCAGGCACCAACAGAAACACAATAAGGTAAGCAGCAGGCCGAGTGTGCTCAAGTTGGTGCCATGAAGCGTTCTCCCTCAGTTTGACTTTTTGCCAGAATCCCATTCCACAAATTTTAGTACAGCATTTTATTAAGAAAGCAATTAATATGATGGAAGGAGAGAAACTAGGGAGATTTCGCTTGGGATCGGCCGAGTCAGGGTTTATTTTTTGCTTCTTTGACTAAACGGAAACCAAGCAATTTCAGGTGTCCTGTGAAAAACTTGCTCCCCGTGTCTCTCGTGCCTTGGCACTAAGCAATAGAGTGAACTTGTTTCTGGGAGCCTTTATGTAAGGATGCAGGAATCTGCTTTCCAGGAGATAAAAGCTCATGGCAGTTTGTATACGGAAGGCCTCACTGACAGGCCTCGTGCCTGCAGTGTTCCCAACAGTCTTCCCATGTAGGGCTTCCAGTTGGATTTACTTCATTTCTTTAATCGGTCATTAGGCGGGAGTGGGGGGCCATTGCTAAGGTATGTCCAGTCATTTGGCATTTCAAGAAATGAGGAAGAAGAAAAAACAATGGCTTGCATAAGATATAGACCAGTTTGGGGTGACATCACCCTTGAGGATACTCTCTATCAATAGTGACCATTTGCTTTACTTTTAGGTTGGTTTATAAAGTGGCATTGCAATTGAGAAAGAGATTCAAAGGAAGAGGAAATTATTTAATGTCCCAGGAGTTTAAGGGATCCTTTCTTCTGCATCTTAGCACTTGAACTAATGATATTTTGGATCTGAAGCAGGTCTACACAGTGAAGTAGCAGTCTCTGTTCTTTATTTGGTGCAGAAGACAAACCCCTTAGGTTACGCATTTCCTTCTGAATTGTCTTTATTCGGTTGGCAAGAGCAGGAGCTATGTAAGCATGTAGAATTTCAGCAGAGTTTCTGTGGCTTGCATCAGTGTGTAGTTAATTTTCTGAAAAAGAAGTAAATGAAGTGTCTTTTGCCATTTCATAAGTGAGTAGATAGGGATTTAAGGCCTTCCGGTGACTCTTCTAAAGGTTGTAAAGCAGCTATTAGGTTTGAACTGTTAATTGTTACTACTTTTAGAACAAGCGAGGTCCCTGAGACAAAGCTTTCTTCATTCGGAATAGCTTCATTAACCCTGTTAGCCTTGTTTGTATGATTTTTTGGGAGCTGTTGTCCACCATGGCTGAGATGATGAACTTCTCCTCAGCCAAGCCTTTGCCTCATAAGGTTTTCTGTAATTTAGTGGAGCAACTAATACTTCACGTCTGGATAGAAGGAGTGGATATTGCCTTTAGGAAGAGACATCCAGGGCCCCCTTGATAGCAAGCATTGAGGACAAAAGCTTCCCTTATGAATGATCTTCACGCCAAGTGGAGGATGGTCTGAGCTCTGTAGTTACAGTTCTTAAACTCCAGGGCCTTTGTACAGGGTGCTGGAGGAAGGCCAAAGCTGCCTCAGCCTGCTTTAAAGAATGTCTAAGCCCTCCTCAGCTGAGATCTGAAAGAGATTTCAGCGGAATTTCTTTTGAACTTGAGTGTTGAACTCTATGACTAATGCTTGTCCTATAGTCTAGCCTTCAATGGCTGTTTGCTTATGGGTATGATTTCACATCATATGTGTGACTTTATGATCGTAATATCTGCTGAACTTTTAGCTGTCACTTATGTAGAGGGACAGAATGTTCCTTTGGTGTACTGGCTTGATGTTGGAGTAACTATAAGTTTCTTGACACACCCCATCCCCCTGTAGCCGGATTTCTTTTCTACTTTTGGAAAGAATGTTTAGGCAGGAATGATATTTGAAAGTCTTTTTTTTTTTTTTTCTTATGAGTTTAATTCAATAAATGTATGCTGTACATTTCTCATATGCAAAGCTGTATGGTAAGGGTTCAGAGATAAGAGATAAGAACTGCAAAGACGAAAAAGTCATATTTATTCTCCAAGAGACACAGAAATGACATAAGCAAGATTCTGAGATGTGCCTGGGTCAGATTTTGATAGTGCCGATCTGATTTTGTGACGCCCTGAAATTTCCTTTTGTGGTCTATGGTTTCCTGTTCTCTGGTGTCTTTAAGCCTTTTTTGGACTGGTTGATAAGAATCATTGTTAGGGTCTGAGAATTCAAAATTTTATTTAGGAAAAAACTGATATCAGGGAAGGGGGCAGGGTTCGGGCTCCAAGTCTCTGAAGCAGGGGCCGCAGCCAGATTTAAAGGGGAAAATCGCAGAGAGAGAGCTCCCGAGTCCCATCCAATCATAATGTAATACAGGGAGAAGCAGTTGGAGACTTTCTATGGTGACACACTTTCAGGTGTCAGGGAGTTCTGTAGTTTGGTGGTTTGGACTCTGGGTCAACCAATCAGAAGGGGGTGGAATGCTTGTTTACACCTGTGTGAGGGTTTGGGGAGCTGCAGCTTAGCCTTAGAAAATTGTGGGTAGCAGCTCAGGGGAGAATGGCAAACTGGGACAGTTGGAGTTTGTGCCGCTCTAACTATGATCGAACAGTATTGCATGTTTCCTCCTGGATCTTTAGATGACTTCTTTAGTATCAGTGATGAGAGAGACACACTTGTCAGCTTACCTGCTTTCCAAAAGTTACAGCGAGAAAGCATAGATTTCCATCCTTTTTCCTTTTTAAAAAAAATATATATTTTTGATTTTAATATCTGTAAACTTGGACCGTTCCTCCACTCCGGTTCTGTTGCATTGACGCGCATTTTAATGAATGCCTTAGAAATGCTGAGTCACTGAACCTCTCTCCCGAAGCCCTGTGATTGGGGGTAGAATTGAAATGGGACTTTCCCGAATCTAGGTTGCAAGGCCGAGCTCCACATTTCCGTCTGAAGAAGTTTCATAATCTTGCATGTGGATGTGTCCTTTATACCTAACATCTGTGAAAGTTAAGATGCCTATTAACTCTTTCCTAATTGGGGAGTTTGAAAGCCGGTCTTGTAGTTTACGTCTGTATACATTACTGGTTTTGAAAACATTACTTTTCTGTTTTTGTCAAGGAATGCTTAGGAATTGTGCAGGTTAGTTTACTTTTTATTTGTTTTCTGGCCTATCAATTTGATACAAACTATGAGTGTTTGGGAAGAGGAAATTTCAGTTGAGAAAATGCCTCCATCAGATCGCCTGTAAGCAATTCTTGTGGACATTCTTTTGATTAACAATTAATGTGGGAGGTCCCAGATTACTGTGACCACCCCTGTGCAGATGGTTCTGGATTGTATAGCAAAGCAGGCGGAGCAAGCCATTAAGTAACACTCACTCCTTCATGATCTATACTTCAGTTCCTGCCTCCAGGTTCCTGCTTCGTTTCTCCAACTTCTCTCAGTGATGGAGTAAGCCAAACAAACCCTGTCCTCATGCTTCCGTCATGGCGCTTGTCACAGTGTTAGAAAGCCAACTAGACCAGTGGCCTTGTCAGTTTCTACATAGTGAAAATGTAGAAACAGTTGTCCGAATGATTCTATTTTTGAGAGAAGTGACCACACTTATAACCACGCCGGGATATGAAACATAAACTAAGGCAGTCCAGAGCAGGCAGGGAATGTGTAGACATCTCAGACCTAAACAATCAAGTCCCCCTGCCCCTTTAATGCTTCCAAATTAAGATTTCTTTGTAGACAATATTGTTGTCTGATAGTTTATTATAACAATCTCCTTACTACTTAAGAAGTCAGTTTAGCAGTATTGGGACACGCTAATAGAAGACTTTCATTTTGTGTGATACTGGAAAATACACATCTAGCGTCCAGCCCATTTTCTGTCACATTGGTCCAGATGTCTTGCATCATCAGGTGATGAGAGGCTTTTTTTGTGGAGAAACAATGCAATGACTGGAGGCCAGGGCCCTCTAGGAAATTTTAGTATTGGGGTCCGGTTACTATGAGGATGAAGGTGTGATTGAAGGGTTGGGGCTTTCAGCTTTGACCATCCAAAAAGGAACTTAGCATTTGTTTGATATCAGTATCTAGCGACATGATCAGCCATACTTATGAAATAAAGCTTCCCTGAAGGTTCGAAGGGGTGGTATCCTCACAGGGCCTGGAAGCTCAGCACCTTTCTCCCTCCCACACCTTGCCTTATGCAGCTTTTCCACCTGGCTGCTTATCTGTCTCTTCTAGAATGTTCTTTGTAGCAACTAGTAAGTGTTTCCCCTGAGTTCAGTGGGTTGTTCCTAGCAAGCTAATCAGCTCTGAGTGAGGAATGATGAGATACCTGATTTATTGCCTGCTTCCATGGACACAGGCTCTAGCTTGGGGCTTGTGACTGACATCTAAAGTCTTGTGGGACACCCCCTTCAACCTGTGAGATCTGGCACTATTGCAAGATGGATAGTGTCAGAATAAAATTGAATTAGAGGACACCTGGCTTGTTCGTCATGAAGAATCAGCAGATTGCTTGGTGTATGGGGAAGAAGCCCCAGACAACTCATGTCAGCAGTGTTGTGTGAGAATGAAGATAGAAGATGAACCTTTTGTGTTCTTATGGCTCTTTGTTATCAAGACTTGCCAGGCTTTATGAGTCTAGGTGGAGTTATATGATTATTACACATAATGTATTATAGATTCACTATACTAGTAAAATGGGCAATAGGCTCGAACAGCCAGAGAAACAATTTAGACTCATTCATTCTCCACTCACTCCTTTTTGAGATGATTCTGTGAAGTCTGTTCCTGAGAAACTTGATGAAAATTTGCCTTTTATGTTGATCCTCCAAAATTATTCTCTACGGATTGGAAAGGAATGGATGAGGGACAGGAGGTACGGCTTAGGTCAGGGGAAGGTGACCCAGATATCACTGGAGTCACCCAAACAAATGACCTCTTGCCGTGAACTGACGCTTAGGTAAAACAGGTTACAATTCCAGGTTGAGGAGAAAAAAAGAGACAGTTTAGAGAATTCATTTTTTTTTTCTTCCTTTCCTGGTGCTGAGTTTTATGTGTGCTAAACATGTATGAACCATAGCTGCATCTTGGCTGCAAGTGAATTCGGACCGTAGTAACTATGCTTTTGAGTTTTCTTCTGTTTTTTGTTTTTTGATTTTTTTAGCATAGTATTTTTACTAATTATTTGGAAATTTCACATAATGGGTCCCATCACCCTTATTTTCCAGTTCTTGATTTTCTAGACACCAAAAACTTCACTTTTCATGATACAGAACGATAGAAAGAGCAGTATGGGGCAAGGACATCCCAAGTGTTTCTCCTGCAAGATGTTCTTGTGCATTTTTAGAACTCAGGGATATATATGTTTTTATGATCCATGTCTATTAAGAGAATTTCTCACTATTGTAGGACATGGGAAAAGGAAATCTCTTCTGGAAGTTTCTTTCTTAAGCCCAAGTTTTAGCTAAAGATCTGTTTGTAAAATCTTATGCTGTGGAAACATCCCTGCTTCTTTATCAGCCTATGTGAGTTTGATTGATAGATCTGAATGTTGCAGGGCTCTCCCTCTGTTCTGGTGGAACAACCACCTATAAGGTTATAATATGGGCTTTCATCTTGACCTCAGTAAATCTCCTAAGTTTTCCAGGGAGTTTCTAGACTTGTGACATATAGAATTATGTTTACAGTTGTATCATTTGCGGGACTTGGAGTACTATATACGCTGAATGAATTTTTGATTAAACATCCGCATTTAAGAAAGTAGAAAGAAGGTAGTGATTGCCATAACAGTTCATGTTATAAACACACTGAACTTAAAAAACAGCCTCCAGATTCTTTTAGGTATTTTTGGTACTGGGCTAGATCATCAGGAGAAGTAATTTTAGTCTTAAGTTTTGGCATTCTATATAAGTTGCTAAATATATGTTTATAGTGTTTAAGCTAGCAAAAATACCTCTCCAGCAGCCCCTCCTCCATTCATAGTCTTTTTTTCCAGTTACCTGTCAGTTGTGGGTAAGGAAGAGGGTGAATGCAATACAATAAGATATTCGAGAAACCAGGGAGGGGGTGTGGTTAGTAAGAACAGGTCCTACTTAATTCTCTTGAAATCTAGTGACTAAGGTTTATAGGCTCAGCAGTTGAGATGCCATTGGTGTCCTCAAAAAGGACTGATAGGTAGAAAGCTGCAGACAGAGCCAGGGTTTGAATCCACGTCTTTCAGGGGCGAAGCCCTTAATGGGGAGAGATAAAGTCAGGGGAAGAGGGAGGTTGTAAACACTGGAGACAGATGCAGAACTTTGGTTTATTCTATGTCGTATGGTGAGTCATGGGAGGGGGCTCAAGAAGTGAGAATGGTATTGAACACAGATCCTGTGGCTCAAGAGAGCTCACCTTCCAACAGGAGGGGACATCAAGGTGCCAACCACAGTGGCCCATTCATTTTGAGCAGTGACAGATGCTTGAAGAAGATAAAATGACAGAACATGGTAGAGAGTAGTGGGCCAAGTGATCTCCTTTGAAGGGCAGAGTGGGCTTAGACTCTGGATATGACAAATCCACCAATCATTAACTCCTATCTAGATGATGTGGGCATATGCTTTAGATAGGATAGGCAATGGAGAAAAAGACAGAGCTGCACTTGGTGCTTACTCTTTCTCCTGGTGGAGTGTCAGAACCGAGGTGCTGTGGTGTGTAGTTTGTGTCTCTGGGAGCAGGAGGTGGTAGACATATAGAGGAAGGAGGAACCTTTGCTCAGGGAAGTCAGAGAGAAGAAAGAGGGAGGCTGGGCTCCAATCCTACTCCATAGATGAGAGTTTGAACAAGTTCTGCACCATCTTGTGTTGGAAATGTTATTCCCAGGCTCATACTTTAGTGGTATGTGATGGCGGAGTCCTTGAGAGGTAATTAGGATTGGAGGAAATTATGATGGTAGAGCCCCGTAGTGGCATTAATGGTTTTCTATAAAGAGTCATAGAAACTCTAGATAGAACATTTGGTTTTCTGTGTGATGCCCTCTGCTCTGCCAGGATGCAGCAAAAAGGCCTTTTGCACATGCCAGTGCCATGATGGTGTTTTGCAGCTTCCAAAGCCAGCTAAATGCACCTGTATTCTTTCTAAGTCATCTAGTCTGTAGCATTCAGTTATAGCAATGGATAGCAGACTAAGGCATTCTCCTGTCTCAGTTGTACCCTTCTTTATGTCTTCTGTTTTCGTAGTGTCTGGGGGTATTTGGGTTTGGATCCTTATCTCTGACTTTTTTCTTTCATCAAGTCTAGACCATATTTGTTATCCCCCCTCGCCCGAATCAATTTGAGCCCTGAATAACGCTTTCTGCTCAGGGTCTGACTCGTTCTTGCCAACTCCTTCCCTGCTGATAACACCCTTCCTCCCTTTTCAGGGTTAGTGGCTCACAGTCGGAAGAAAACCCAGGACCCTTTGTCTGGTGGCGTTGCCCAGGTTTGGTGCTTCAGTCTGTGTGAAATAGTAGGCAAGAAGAGATCTGTTCTCACCATCCCCATTTTTCTCGCTGGGGCTGCTGTCTCCCAGCATGGCAGCGTGAACTTGGGGAGGAATCTCTTGCTCTTCTTTCCTTCATTTCCTGCCTATAAATAGTCACGTATCAAGTCTTGGATGCTGAGCCCCGGATCCACCCCCTCCTCTCCCTGCATTGTGTTCTTGTCATTGGCTCATGTCTCATTCTGTCAATCCATCAGTCCCACTGCTGACAGATTAATCTCACTGGAGCACTTATTTTGTCACGTGATTCCCTCTATCCACATTCAACAAGCATCATTTCACCTAGGTAAGTTTTTCCTGGGCCGAGCACAGGATGCATTCCTCTGCTTTCCTCAGCCCACAGACCCAATGTCCTCCTTCTCTTCTGGGTCTGTTTCTATTCTATTCTAAAAAGGATAGGTCTAGTTATATTTTATTTGAAGTAGTGATCCTGAGAAACAGCCTTTCTCATTCACGGCAGAGAGAAATCTCCACCCTGGGAACGCACTTGGGGGAAAGCTGAGTTAGCCCAGTTTCCCAAAGTTTTGTTTTCTTGATACCTTCTTTGGCTAAAGTTTGGATAGAGCCCATTTCCTCACCTGGAAGTTACAAATTAGTTAGCTGAGTTCCATTCTGAATTCTTCTGAGAAACACGCTTGTTTGTTACCAAGATCCACCTTGACACTAAATCTTTTCTAATGGTACCAAGATCCACCTTAGCAACACTGTTTTCTAAAGGCTTGAGGTGAGAAGGATGGCTACATAAGCACATCTCCTCTACACGATAGACACTAATTACTGAACAATTAAGCCCAGGTAGGCTGTTAAATACAAGTATGACTAAGCCAGTGGCTATATTGCCCTTGGGCTTAAATCTATCATTACACAGCTGGGGACATTCATCTCTTGTTTATCTCCATGGCAGTCCCCTGTCAAGGGACTCATCTTGTCCCTTTAAATTCTAGGTGGATAGTGGCACCAAGGTGACCACATGTTTCTGGACTTCATTCTTCTGCCCAGTGGGATTCAAGATACATTCAGGAGTAGTCTGACCCAAGCATGGGTCACAGCTGATACATTAAAAAAAAATAAAACAAAGCAAAGCAAAACAAAACATCGACAATATAAACATAATGAAATGGAACAAGGGAAAATGGAGGGCTGGAGGTGCCGCTCAGTGTAGAGTGCTTGCCTAGAACTTGCAAGGTTTTGGGTTTGATCTTTTGCACCGCTAGAGGGAAAAATAAAGTAACAACAGCAGGGGCATTGACTTTGATATTTTGATTGTCCACTGAACTCCAGGTTCTCTCTGGAGCATGTTTCCTCTCAGTGGGGACGTTTAAAAATTGCTGTGGTGTTCTGGCTCACTGAGTTGGGTGTTTGATGCTGCCTTTTGACATCAGGCCTGCTAATACATATAAAAATGGGACTGCAGATGGGCACCACTAACGCCACAGATCAGCACATGCGTAGACACGTCTTTCCCCCATGTGTCTCCTGGCTCTTTACTTTGTCCGTGACGTAAGACACATTAAATTGCTGCTCAACTCTCTAATGTCTCATGACATCAGATATAATCGATAGCTTTTGAGCTGAACTTGAACAGTTTTGTGGCGGTGCTGACATACCTATAACCACACATAGTCCACAAAGTGAAACTCCTCAGATGGTTATTATTTCTGTGTTCTGGATGTGGAATCTTGGTCTCCCGACTTCCAATCCCTTGCTTTTTAATTTTTATTTATTTTATTATTATTTTTTTAACCACACTTCCATGGGAAGGGCATAGAGAGCTTGCCTTCTCTTCTAGATAAAAGTATTTATTTACATTTTATTTCCAAAATATTTTTAAACTATTGTGTGTGTGCTTATGAGTGCATGTGAGTGCAGCAGCCAGAGGCCAAAAGAGGAAGTCCTTTCTGCTAGAGTTGGAATTGCAGGCTTTGTGAACTGAACTCCAAGAAGCAGGACATCCTCTTAACCCCTGAGCCATCTCTCTGCATCCGGTAGCTTTTTTGGTCCTTATATTTTTCCCGTTCCCTTTCCCTCTCTCTTCTCTTTCCTCTCTTCCTCCTTCCCATCTTTTGTGTTTTTTAATTTTTGAGACAGGTTTATATTGTGCAGCCCAGGCTAGTCTTGAACTCATAATGTAGCCCAAGCTATGCTTAAGATACTGTTTCCTCAGCTTCCTGAACACTGGGATTGCAGGTATTTCCCACCATGCTTGGCATTTCCCTTATTAGCTTTTATTTTTTACTTACTTACTTAATTAATTTTTTTTATCATATTTTTCTTTCTTATGTTAAAAAAAGGAGATGGAGTTTTTTGATGTTTTCAAACTATGTCAGACATTTGACTCATTTTAGAAGTAACTTCTTTTTTGGGGGAAAGTATTCTTGTATACATTATAGGAGCTCACAGCTTAAAGAGGTGGGCGTCTGAAATAAGCTTATTTAACAAGAACTGGTAAAGCTGGTAAAACCACCCTTTAATTTTTAGTAGGAAAAAAAAAAGACAGAACTCCCAATTTAGCCCTCTGTCAGCACATGACTTGCCACATAGCCACATTCAATGCAAAGATGATATTTTAACCCAAGGCAAAGAAATGGCCTGGTATATCCATTTATTTGTGGGACAAATTTGGCCATTGTTGTGGTTTGAATATGAAATGCCCCCCACAGACCAATGTGTTAAAAGGCTTAATCCCCAGCTGGTGTTGCTATTTTAGGAGACGATGGACACATTAGGAGGTGGGGAAGTAGATCTTTGGGGCTGTATTTCACCCTGCTGTTTCCTGGGCACCATGAAGTGAACAATGCTTGCCATAAGCACCTGCTGAGCCGGATGACGATAGGCGGGAATCTCTGAAAGCGTGAGCCAATGGGCTTCTTTCCTTAGGTCGTTTTCCTTGGGTGTTGGTCACAGCTATGTGAAGAGAGCTGCTTTGACTATCAGGACATTTTCTTTGTCCCCTCCTGCTACCGTTGTTGGGGTAGAGTGATGAAAGATGGTCCAGGTTTTTCAGAATCTCGCTTTGAGCTGCAGATGAGTTTGGTCCACATCAATTGAAAGGGGGCAGAAGGACTGAGCCAAGCAGCATGCTTGTCTTGGTTCTCGGGAGGCTGGCGGTGGTGGGATCTGAAAATGAGTGAAAATTGGAGGATGTGTGTGATACACGATGAATTGATTAGCTGTGACCATCTCTAAACCTTGGGGACAGTTAGAGGAGGTTTCTCTAAGCCTGAGATTGGAAATCGGGCATCTTAGTGAGTTGTGAGGCAAACCTTTCTCTCCCTACCTTTTCAGCAATGCAGGAATGAAACCCAACACCTGTGAATGCCAGGCCAGTGTTCTGCTGCTGATCTATGCCCTCGGCCTCAAGGGCAAGGGTGGCCGCCCTTCGAAAGTATTGCTACCACCCCCCAATACTTATGCTCTAAATAACATAAACCTTAATATAATTTCCCCAAGAACTGTTCCAATTAGATGTCCACATTTCTTCCCTCTCCAATGCTTCCAATGGGCCAAACCCAAGAAAAACTTAGATTTTTGCCTTTGAAAGTTCTCTGACTTGGAAATGAAATAAAGCAAGGATGAGACCATGACAACTAGAATGTGTCTGCATCTTCCAACCAGAAAGAGCCCAAACAAGGCAAAAATGTGTCTGATATATAGTTTCTTCTTATTTTCATGGTGGCATACAATCGAACAGGCTGCAGCTAAAAGGTAAAATCTGCGTACATGTTTGCCAGAAGAGCTGCCACCCGGATCCTCCACCTCTTCTAAGTGATGGCTTTGTAGTGAGTTCTCAGTACTTACTTTGCTCATTGCTGTAGGCTGTTCTGGGTGACATAGTGGCCTTCCATCTCTGCTGAATGTTCACACAACTATTAGTAGTCTTCACCCTTGTTGAGCTGCGTTAAAAAAATCATCCCTTGCCCCCTTCAGATGAGACATTCAAATGATTTTGTTTTTCATTTTTGTAATGGTGTGTAAAATTGTTTTCAGAAATAGTTAACCATTATTCTTTTCCCTTATACGTAATTAAATACCTATTTTTCAGTTTAATTATTCTTTTATTTGGGTGGCATTCATCCTTTCAAGAAACCACTGAAGCATTTAATATTGTTGCTCAAATAGAGTATTTATAAACTATCCCACCCCTTCCCACACCGACTTCATAATTATCTCTAAACCTTTTTTTTTTTTAAATAAAACAAATTCATTTAGTATAACTAAACTAAAACTCTATCTCCGTGAAATCTTAGCTTTGTCTTTTCATTTTAATTTCCCAAAGTTTGTGGGTTTCCCTGGGAAACACCCTAATATGTTACAAGTTTATGGGCGAACCCAACTTACTGTTATGAAACGCTTGCTTACGGTATAATGTTCGAGAGCCTCAGATCTTTCCTAGAAGGTGCTTGTGCCTAGTTTTGAAGACTCACCCAGCAACAATTATCTTTTTGTTTCTGCTTTGATGTGTAATAGACACCCCAAGCTTATCATATTTAAAATGGAACTCTGAATTCTAACATCTCTTATCTCAGGCTGCCCCTCCCATGCTCTTCCAGAATGTTGCTCAGGCTAAGAGCCTTCTCCTACTTTCTCCAAAAGCATGACTTCAAGCAGTCAACTCTCATGGCCATTCAGAAGCTGGCCATTTCTCTGCTGCTGCCCTCACATCTTGCTTACTTGTCTTTTAAGCTCTTTTTCTACCCTTGTCCATATCTTTTTTCCCATTCTTCCCATCTCTGCACACTTCAGGCAAAGTGATGCTGCTAAATTTTTATTTGGATTCTGGCTCAATAGCAACCTCCAGGAGTCTCCTGTCTTCTGAGTGGTTTTCTCTCTTCCAATCATAATGATGTGGTCACTACAGAACATTAAGCTGTTACTATTGCATTTTGAAATATTAAAAGTGTTCTTCATGTTCATGTCTGTGAACATATAACTTAGAAAAATGAATGAGATTTAAATACCAGTTTCACCAGTGATTAGAAATATGATAAGCTATATTTTATAGAATTCACCTTTCCATAGAAATTAATTCAACTTAGTTTAATTCTGTTTAAATTAAAAAATGTATACCAACATAGTCAGCTTATGTACTTTGATTAATTCACATTTTAACAAAAAAGGTTTTGTTCTCCTATTTTAAAATTTTAGACCTGGAATTAAAGTGGGTTTTAAATTATAGAAACAAGGACATCATATGAATATATTTGCTGACATTGTGACACGTTAAAAGGGCATCTCTTCTTCCCAGAATGCTTTTGTGGGTCAATGACTTCTCCAAACTACTTTCTCATCATAGGAGAAATTGATGCTTCTGTATTCAGCCAAGAGAGGGGCTATTTCTGTGGTACACGGAGGATCATGATTTTATTTTCATAGAAAGAGACTCTTTCCTACTTCTTGATATCAAGGGTCAAAACGTGAAACTCAACAGTGATGAGTCTTCACAGAATTTTGGAGGTCGGGCTCTTATAGAAATACTGCGTTCTGCAAACTCTGGCTTCCTGGGCAGAGAGGACAAACCTGTATATATTTTTTTTCTTTTATAGCAGAGGCCCCATTTTACAGTCTCCCTAGGACTGTTTAAGGGTTTCACATCCTTGCTGACACTTTTTCTCTTCAGATTTTTAAGATTGATCATCCTAATGAGTGTCAAGTGGTAAGTCCTTGAGGCTTTGATTGTATTTCTTCAGTGTTACTAAGGTTGAAATTTTTTTTTTATATATACAATCATTGACGATATATATTTTTTTCTCTGGAGAAGTTACCTATTTTATCTTTTTCCTTTTCTGTTGTTGACAAGTAGACATTCTTCACATATTCCTAGTATCAGTCCTCAGTTTCTTGACTCGCAAGTGCTTTCTCCCATCCTGTGTGAACTCCTTCAGCCTGTTGACATCCCACCCCCATTGGGATTGACTCGAAGGCACGATAGCTATGCAAGGGCTCTACCATCTCCTTTTATACTTTTTATTTTGAGACAAGATCTTACTAAGTTGTTCAGTTCACCTTGAACTCTGTATCCCGGGTTGGCCTTGAACTTGCAACCTTCCAGTCTTAGCCTCTTGAATAGCTAGGATTATGGGCCTGTGTATCTAGGCTAATAGTGCTGCTTGATGCGCAAAAGTTTATTGTTTTTATAATGTCTCATTTAGTTTTTCTTTTGATGCCCATGCTTTTAGTGTAATATTCAAGAAGCCATCACCAACTTCTGTGTTATGAGGCTTCCCTCCACATTTTTTTCCTAATCCCATATTTTCTTTTGAATGTTGTTATTTAGGGTTTAAGTTTAGGTTTTTAATGGATATTTATTTAATTTTTCTATTTTCTATGTCATGTAAGGTCAGGTTCCAACTGTTTTTGTTTGTTTGTTTGTTTGTTTTGCACGTGGATATCCAGTTTTCTCAATACCATGTATTGAAAAGACTGTCTTCCCTGCTTAAGATTGCCCTGGCATCCTTACTACATTTGCATGAGCTTTATATTCTACTCTTGAAGATTTTCTCTAGGCTAGTACTATACTTTTGATTATCATAGCTTTGATTATAATAAGTTTAAAGTCAGTAAGTGTCAGATCTCTCTCCCCTGGGTTGACTGAACTCAGGGGTCTTATGCATCATAAGCACATGCCTTACCACGAAGCTGTACCTGCAGCCTCTGTTCTTCAGATAGGTTTGGTTGCTTGGCGTCCTTTGCGATTCCTGTATAAACTGTAGGATGGCATCTTTTACTTTGGGGCTTAGATCTCTATTGATTTAGTGATCTTTATTGATTGCTTAGAGTAGTATTTACACCTTTTTTTCTTTTGAGTTTTAAATCCATGAACTCTGTCGACATCCATATACTTGTGGCTGTTAGATCTCTTTCATCTAGTTTTGTGGTTTTAGAGACATGTCTTTTGCACATTTAATAAGTCCACTCATCATCATCTTATTGTAAATGGGGTTTTCTGCTTAATTTAATTTTCAGATTGTTTATTGCTAGAATGTGGAAATCAGACATTATTTTGTGGTGCTGGGGATAGTTTCAGGGTCTCACACACCCTAGATAAGCACTTTACCATCGAGCTAAACAGCCAGCCCTTCAAATTGAATTTTGAGTGTGATTTTTGTACTCGGCAAATTTTCTGAATTCATTTATTACTCTGACTTCTTTTTACAGTCTGTGTGCTTTTCTGTATATGAAATTATGCCATGTATGGACAGGTGATTTTCTGTCTGCATTTTCAATCTTCATGCCTTCATTTCTGTTTCTTGCTTAGTTACTTTGGCTGAGATTTCCATTAAAGTGTTGAGTAGAAATGGCAGAGAGGATACCTTCATTTTCTTTCTGAACTTAGTCTTTTTACTATTCAGTACCGTGTTAACCATGGGTTTTAATATAGGGCCTTTGCTATTTTATTAATAATAGTAAAGATCACTTTCTTCTACTAATTTTTACACAGATTTCTTTAAAAAAGGAAATCATACTATGGAGAGAATGATTGATTAGTAGGTTGCCAATTTGGGGTATGTCATTTATATGTATTTAAATTTTCTCATTTTTAAACCTAAGAAAGTTGAGTTCGATTTTGGGATCTTTTAGTGTTTGAGCAACCTCCCAGTGTGTGGGATCCAGTGACTTGAACTCTTATGTGTCATTTAATTTTGACTTGAGATAGTTCATTTAATACAATACTCGTTGCTCTAAAGTTCTGTCAAATGTCCTTCAAAAAGAGCTACGTGCTGTCAAGTAAAGGGTCTGCCATTATTTCCAGGGTTGGCTCTATTTGTGGAGTAGCTGCCTTCTGAAACTTGGGTATTAAGATAAAGAACAGAAGTATTAAATTGTGGATATTTATCAGAAAATGAAAAAAAGGCAAGGTGGGGAGATGGCTCATTTCAGTAAATCGTCTACTGTGCAAACCCAAGAACCTGAGTTTTGTCTGTAATAATCCGTTTGAAGACAAACCAGTTATGGAAGCTCAGGCCTACAACTCTGATATTTAGGACACAGACATGGGTAGATCCCAAGTGCTCCTTGGCTAACTAGCCTAGGTGAATTAACGAGCTCCAGGTTCAGTGAGTGAGAGAGAGAGAGAGAGACCCTGTTTCAAAAATATTAGGTGGGGGACATCAGGGAGGATATTTAATGTCTTTAATCTCCACACAGATTTACAGCTCAAGTGTCCCTATGCAAAGACTCTCACAAACAAGTAGAAACGTAGGCGTGTGGGGGGAGTGGCTGGCTTCAGGAGTGAGGGGTGTAAAGTGATCCAAAGAGACAAAGAGGTTTTGGAAAGTAAAGTAGAGAAGGGGCTAAGGAGTGGTTTTAAATAGAAACTCTGCTAGCTGGATAATGTTGCAACCCTGGCTTATCATGAAATTCTTAGCAAGACAGTTTCTGGTAGTAGAATCCCAAAGAGAAATGTTGGGAAAAACGGATGGCAGACATATGTAAAGATGCGCATTTCCATGTGTGATGTTGGCGTAAATATGCTGTGTAAAATTCACAGTCACTCTTGCGTTTCCCAACATGGACTAAGAATTCAGGATTCACAGTGGCACAAAATGAATAGCAAGTCTCTCTTCCTAGCACGCTTCAAAAGCTCTTGAGTATCTGTTTTTAGTTCTTATAACATTTAATAATTTATCTCTGTCCTATTTTTAGATACCCATCAGATACCATCTTTTCTCTGCGGGAGGAAAGGTGAACATATTTCACCACAGCATACTTATTTCACCCCCAACTCCTAACTTTTACTTCTGACATAATCCTCCCCCCCCCCTTGCGATTTTGGCAGGCATTGTACACTTAAGATGATCTTGAAGGGATTTAGTTTTAGAATTATGTGTCAAGTTGCAGTCTGTGGCCTCTAGAGAGAGAGATGAACTTGGAGACCCAGTAAGAGCAGCTGGAACAAATTATACCTCCATGATGGGTTTGCCAGGAGTGTGTGCTCAGCGTGTAAGGCCTCGGAAAGTTGATGGTGAAGGACAGAGAGACAGTTCCTGGAGAAAAAAGTCTACTTATTTCCTGCTGTACTATTTGCTCAAGTTAAGAAAGGGCCAGAGGACAAGGGTCTTGTTAGATTTCTTTTTCGCTATCTTAAGAAGTTATCGAAATGTTTTAAAGGGTAAGAAGGTAACGTTATCTGATTCATACTTTAAAAAGACAACGTGGCAATCCTACTGAGATTGGATTGCTTCAGGGCAAGAGTGGATGTAGGGAGACCATTTGGACCTGGTCTTTGCTGGTAGATTTGGTATCTATTTAGAGGTGAAGCTTCCAGCTTTTTGGTGACTGTGCTAGCACAGGAGGTGGGCTGTGACATGTAGAAGAATCCTCTTTTCCCCAACACTGCCCTCATCTGCTTCTTCAGGATCTGTGAATATGGCACCTTTCCATAACAAAAGAGACGAATTGTGGATGGGATCAGATTGCATACTAGATCATCTCGGTGACCACATCTGAGCACAGAGGCCCTAATGAGTCAGTATGAGTGCGGAGGATGTGATGATGGATGTAAATACATGCTCAGGGGGACCCATGAGCCTGGGACTGTGGTGGTTCTTGGGATTGCATAAAAAGATGTTCTTCCTGGGGCTCTATAGTTGGATTCACCCAACACCTTCACTGGTCTTTACACTTCGATATGGACTTTTGACCTCCAGAAGCATCAGCTAACAATTTTTAGCTGCTATATTTGTAGATATTACACATAGCAGGCATAAGCAATTAGCCCAGAAGTCTGGAATGCCTGGTGGGCCTTTTTCTAGGGAGCCTATGGAGGAAGTGTAGAAAGGAGCAGAGAGAGCACTTCACTTTGCTTCAGAGGATGCCTGGTCATCTCTGAGTGATTTAGTTGTGGTGTCAGGGACAGGGCAAAGTGGGATGAAAATGTGGGCGCCATCATCAAGCAAATGACATTTAGAAATGCGGGAGTTTCGTGCACTGAGAGGATATTGCCTCCATCGTGAAGAGACAGTTTAGTAACCTCCGAGCGCAGCCTCCATTATGACTTCATTCCCTCTTATTTCTAACTGTTTAAATTACAGTTGTTTTCTTTTGAGTCACCAAATGACATTTCAAAAGATAATAAGACGCTGTCACTTTGGGAGGAAAGAAAATAATTTTAAGCATCCTTTAAAAAAAAAAAAAGCTTGAAAGTTTGGACTGTGTACATAGCTGCATTCTTGCTTTCCTGTATTATTATTATTTTTTTTTTGAAGGATGTGCCTTTGCCAGATTTAAACTTGTGCTTTAATGTTGAGGGATCTTTATGGGGATGAAAGTTTAAGTCTCCCATTTCTCGAGTGACTCTGCGTTTGCCGTTTGCTTCCCGTTGTAGGTTGTAGCCGAAGGGCTTTGTTGATGGCTGCAAATAAGCTTTGAAGATAGGGTTAACTGAGTCTGTCTAAAGGCAGTGTGTCTAGAAGAATCTAAATTCAGGTAGCTCCTGCATATGCAAAGCAGAGATTCTTAACTAAGGGTGGTTTAGACCATCTGCCAAGAGGTATTTTGTAGTTGTCCCAAGCAGAGGATCAGATGCTGGGGTCATGTATGGGTAGAGACCAAGGGTGCTGCTGTGTAGATCGCTTCCCCTTCCTTCCCCAAGCAAAAATACATTGAATTTAAGGTGTCAGAAGTGCTGAGGGTGAGAGGTCCTGCCAGAGACCTTGTAAACCTGTAAGCTAGGAAATAGAGAACTGTCAATCAATACTACTTTCTATAGGCTATCTGTTTACATGCTGAGCCAGCAAATGTAGTCTTTGGCTGCCTTTAGTCCCGGAACTTTCTTATAGATTCAGTAAATTTTTGACTTTGTAGGAAACTGGCTAATTTAGTGTTCATTGAAACAGAAGTCAGAAAGAATATGCTATTAAGTCTTCATTTAAGTGGCATCTCCTTTTTTGCATATGAAAAGAAGTATAACATTTAGTATAAGCTATATTTTAGAAAATTAATGTTTTCTAAGTAGTTTTTATTTTTGGCTATTTATCAAATATTGATAGCATTGTGTCTTCTCTAATCATTACTAACTGAGTATTACCCTAATGTAGTTATCTGCTTGTGTCAGGTAATAAAAACCACTTGAAATAACTATAAATAAAAAAATAAAAAATTGAAAAATTACCCAATTTCTTTCCCATTTATTGGCATTATTAGATATCTTGAATCATGGTGGTTTAAAAAGAAATATTCACAATTTTTTTTTTTTTTTGCTCCTCCATTTGTTGACTCAAGTAGCAGTGTGTGTATATGAGAGAGAAAGGGGGGGAGAGAGATTGAGAGAAGTGGGGAGGGAGACAGACAGACACACGGATGCATGGAGATCAGAGAACAACTTTTGGGATCTCTCTTCCACTGTGGCTTTGAAGACTGAACCCAGATTTTCCCACCGAGCAATCTCAACAGCCCCACAGTCCAAACCTTGGTAACTACATTAGTAAGAGACCTTGAGAAGATGACAGTATTTAGTAGAATGTGAGATATATCTTAATTTCCCTGATCCAAGAACAGTTCCTTGAAATGGACTCTATAGACAATTCAAAATTCCCAGTCTGTGACAATGCATATCTAACAGCAATGATACATTTGAGAATATTAAGACTAATGATAGTGCTAACGTCTAAAATAGGGAGATGCACTTTCAAAAACGCAAAGGCAAACATTGTACTGTTCCTTAAGAAGACTTGACATACACAGCCACAAAATGACCTCTGGGATTTGGACGAGAGCTAACATGTACTGACCAGAGGGGAGGATGCTTTTGTACTTGAGATTTTATTTTGAAGGATGAGGAATTTTAGAGTATACACCGTCTCTTGGGATATAAAATAGCATTTTGCCATGATTCTTGAAATGTTGCTTTTTAAACCTCTTGAGTTGCTTTGTGTTGACTTTTGTAGTTTTCTATTTAATTTAGCTTTTCATTTAAACCCTAGTTCCGTCACAGAATATGTTTTCTGCTGAATGTATTTCTACCCTCAGATCTCTCAATTTCTTTTAAGATTTATTTTATGCATATGAATGTTTTGTCTGCATGTATACCAACTGCACACCATGTGTGTATCTGATGTCTGCAGATGCAAAAAAGAGGGCATTGGATCCCTTGGAAATATAGTTATGGATGACAATGAGCTGCCATATGGGTGCTGGGAACCTGGCTCTTCTGCAAGAGCAGCAATTGTCCTTAATTCCCAAGCCATCTTTCCAGCTACCCCAATCTGTTTTTTTAAGAATATAATTACATCATCTTCCCCCATTTTTTTCCTCTCTCCAAACTCTCCATATAACTCCCACCCCATGACTTGCTCCTTTTCAAATTCATAGGCGTTTTCTTCTTTAATTATTGGTATATGTGTGTGTCTGAGTATTATTAAATATAGAAGTATGCCCTGCTTAGTCCATAGAATGAAACTTGATTGTATGTGTTTTAGGACAGATCACTTGGTATTGGATAACTAATTAGTGTGCCCTTCTCTGCCCCCAACCCCCCAGTCTTTTACTGGAACTATTTTGTATCTCAGAAGTTCATTGATTTGTTCATTAATTCATATGCTGGATCAGTGGCTTATTTGTTCATTACTTTTAAATTTTCCTAGTCTCTCAGTAAACATTCACTAAAGGTCTACCTCATTAGCATCAAGGATAGGGATCTTGTGTCTACTTCTCCACTAGAATATCCTATGGGCATAACAGATATAGAATAGTCGGAACAAGGTCCTGAGTTCCCACCATGACTTTGTAAACTTCCCTAACTCAGGAAGTCTCTCGTTCCCTTTGATTGCTTAGGCCAAATGCTGTAGAGTTTTCTGATCCCTCTGCGTCACCCATAATTCAGGCCAAGTCTGAGAGCAGTGTCTATTGACTGCTTCCAGAACCTGATGACTTCTTATCAACCCCACTGCCCACCCAGGTCTCATTCACATCTGAAGTTTTGCAGCACCCTCCCTTTGGACCCTTTGCTTCCTTCCTGTCGTGTGACCTCTTTAGTCTGCCGCTAACAATGTACCCTTGAGTGAGCTGTTAAAATTGGAGACCTGGTTGTCACTTAGTGACTTCCTATTTTATTCAGAGCACAAGGTAATCTCAACCTTCCCTACAGGCTCCTACACAACTGACCTCCATAACTTCTCTATCTTCTCTGCTTAAGCGGCTCTCCTTCTTCTGTTCCTCATCCAAACTGAGCTCTCTGTTCTCGGACAGCCAACATGCCTGCCTTCTGTCTTCCACAACTAGCTGTCTCTTCCACCTGGAATTCTCATTCACTGGTATGCATGTCTGAAAAACTTTAGAAGAAGACAGCTTTGCGCCTCTTTGACAAGGAGCAGACTCCAGTGTTTCTGTAAGAAGGTCTAGGGCTGGAGAGATGGCTCAGATGGCTGCTCTTCCAGAGTTCTTGAGTTCAATTCCCAACAACCACATGGTGGCTCATAAACTTCCATAACGAGACCTGGGGCCCTCTTCTGGTGTGCAGGCATGCTTTCAAGCAGAACACCGCATACATAATGAATAAATACATAAATAAATGAATCTTTTTAATTATTATTAAAAGGAAGTCTAGTGACACCTGCAGCTTTGTAAAAATGCGGAAGTCTATCTTTGGCACATCTTCTCATTTTAAAGTTTCTTTTGCCATCCAAAGGAGGCAGGAAAAATCCCATCAGTGATTGTACTCAGGTCCCAAATTCATAGTAAAGGAGCAGCCACAGTGAAATCCAGAAAGTCCAGAGAGCTTCATGATTTATGTGAGCTTTAGAAAAAGATAGAGGCTAAACTTCAGTGCTAGCTAGGCAGCTTGTAACATGTATCTTGTGCAAAGTAGTCAAGGAAAGCGAAGGTCTCTTCAGAACAATGTTGTTAAATAGTTGCTCATTTAGGGAGGACTTTGATCAGTCTCTTAAATAGAGCCTTGGAAATCCACACAAATAGAAACAGGAGGTTGTTGTGATGAGGAGATCTGACCAGAGACACTGGGGAGAATGATTATAGATAGCTCTGATCCACCATGTGGGTGCTGGGAATTTAATCCAGGTTTTTGGAAAGAGCAGCCAAATCGATGAGCCATCCCTCCAGCCTGGCTGGGAAAAATGATATGGGAGCCATCAAAGGTGTTTGAAGAAAAAGTGTCTTCCCAAACTTGTAGTGTAGACCCATATGCTTAGCTCCCATCAGTTACTTGTCTTTATTGTTTCTTACTGAGAAAAAACCCTGGAAATTAATATTCGGATCTATACTGTATTATTTATGGTTTACTAGATATAACAATGCTCAGGTGAAGTGTGTAATTACTGGACTCTAATTCCCATTTTGCATCTCAGATTAACTCTTAACTAAACCTTAAATGGCCATCCTAAGTCAAAGAACTGGGAGAGATATTGAAACTGAACAAGTCCACTGAGTTGTAGCCAGCAGAGCAGAGAGCAGGGTTGTTACGGGGCTCTGTCTTCAGGAGGCTAGTTTTCCAAATACCACAACACTATGTAAGTAATTTTGAGGAAAATGGTAATGAGTCACAGACAATTAGAATGAAGTTTGATTTATTTTCTTTCCAAAGCTTGCAGCTTATTTTCCCTCTCTCCCTTTTGCCTCCCACCCCAATATTTCCCCCTTTCCTTTCTTTTCTTCCCTCGTTCTTTTCCTTCAGGGCTGAGTTTTGAACCTTGGACCTCATGCCTTCTGGACAAACGCTCCACCATTGAGCCACGCCCCCAGCCTTTCTGTTCTTTCCTTTCGTTGAAATTATTTAGTATGTGTCCGGTAATAGCGGCAAGAGGGCAGAGTATGTTCTTACCGTAGGACGGAAGAGTTGGAGAGGAAGGGGATGTTTGGAGTTGTGCAGTTTGGTGGTGTAGGAATTTAGGAGGAGAAAGAAGGTGAGTCACTCCTCGGCTACTAGATTAATGCATCAAATTAAATGTTACCATTCAGGAAGGCAGCAGACAGAAGCTGCTTCCATGGCAACTGTTGTCAATAGTTGAATTCTTACTCGTCTTTTACAAACTACAAGACAGTCAAAGAACACAGCTGTTGTGATACTGGTAGCGCTTTACTCCTCTTTGAATAAGATTGCTCCGGAGCCTTGTGGTTTTGTCTGTTTTGTTGGTATTGTAAGTTGAATATGCAGGAGAGAGTAATTACCAAAGGTTAGGGTTTAGAAAATATTTAATGTAAATGTCCAAAGACGCTTTGTCCGTGATGTATTATTCACAGAGCCCTACAGGGCTGCTAGATAATCACCGAGAGAAAATTTCTTTGGTTCTTTTCTCTTTCCTCATAATATTAAATATGACTTCTTTTCTTTGATTCTGCTTTGGAGTTTTCAA
Source organism: Phyllotis vaccarum (assembly GCA_033318265.1). Lineage (NCBI taxonomy): Eukaryota > Metazoa > Chordata > Mammalia > Rodentia > Cricetidae > Phyllotis > Phyllotis vaccarum. The sequence continues at coordinate 14,566,981 of JARWLC010000007.1, forward strand.
AGAAAATTTCATCGCACACAAGCCTTTATTGGAATGCCTCTCTGGGTCATCACTGTCTGTTGCTTCTTTTTTCTCTTTTCTTTACCTATTTTCTGTGTCAGACATGAAGAGTCCCTCGGCATGAAGGACAATGAGAACAGGAAGTAGATGGAAGCTGGAGTCTCTTTGTCGATGGCTAATTTGAAATGGGGTTCTTGCAGGAGATTTGCCAGAGGTCTCGTGGATCTATAAGCTCACGCTTCTCCTTCTCTTTGTCATCAGATTCAGTAATTGAAGGCTGCCCAGGTTTCCCTCAGACTCTACGTCTCCCCTTTCTTGGTGAGGTTGACATAGAGAACGAAGACAGGCAGTGTGACCTGCTTCTTTTATTGGGAGATAGCTGATCTGTGGCCTGCGAGCTGTGTGTGCTTGGCCGGTGGATGTGTCGGTCTCACTTCAGTAAAATCCTCCAAGGGACACGGATTCAGCTTCCTAGTTTCTGCTAAAGATGGATTAGTTAGCAAAACACATTAGTGTTTGGGGGGTTTATACATTTATCACATTTGTTGATGTCATGGAATGCTTTATGATGCATTATCAAGTGTGATTTTCGACACAATCCAAACTGCAGTTTAACATCCTGGAATGGAAGGCAGTCTGAGTTTTGCTTTAAAAGCATGTTTCTGATGCATCTGTTTATTAGCAAACATTACAAACACTTGGTAATTTTATCCCATTAAGTCCTCCAGCTCTCTGAATTCTACTAATCTTTACATACTGAGTCTCCAGTCTCCAAGTTCTAGTATACATGTCCATGCCCCAAATTTGATGATTAATCATGCTTTATATGTCTCGTGATAATATTTTTTTTGTATTATTTAATTGGTGCATTATATTTTGTACTCATTTGGTTTTCATTTCATGTCCCAGATGGTCAGCTTTTAAAATCTGAATCTCAATTTTTCCATAACCCTACATCTTCCACAGTAGCTCATACAAGGTAGGTTTTCTATTCAAATTTGTTAGTGGGTTAACTCATAATACCGTGCATTAGAACACAGTGGAAGAACACATGAATATATTCCCTTTCACGGACTACCTATTTAAATGTAACTTGGCAGGAATTGTTCAGCAAATTACCTTAATTTGCGAAACTGCCTTCTTGAAACGTTTACAGCTGTTTCACTTTGTAGGAAAATGATTCATATTGTTTCAAAGACACAGCACTTGAACAAGGTCAAAGCATAATCTATAATGGTAGTTAGTAAAAAAAATATAACATTTTCAAGTTTTGCACATTGGAATTTGCTAGAAGGTAACTAGATACACTGGGAGGGAATTTTGGGGAGTGAGCTGAGATTCCTACCCTCTGTAAAATGTTAATATATTCTCCTTCGTTCTCTCCTTCCTCGGTCTACATTGCTCTTTTCTAAATTATTAAGCCATTTCAATGTGAAAAATTTTTTCTAGTAAGTTTCTGTTACATTATGATCTAATTTAATCCTCATATACATCCTTGTGGTAAGCTATTGTTATTTATGTTTTAATGGCTAGAAACTATTGAGGCTTGAAGATTTAAGAACTTCTAACATGAACTTGGCACTTCTCACAGAACTCAAGTTAGTGTCTTGTACTCCTTTGATATACGACCTTGGGCAAGAGTGTCACTTAACCTTCTATTCCCTAATTTTTTTCCTCATATGAAAAGTAGTAAAAAAAAAAATCTGCCCTGCCAACTTCTTGGGCGTTCTGGGTAGATATGACAGTGCTCTGGGATGATTAAAACTCAAGAAGGGATGAATGCGTCTTTATTTTTATCTTTAAATTATGCCTGCGTTATGAGAGCAATGTTGAATCTCCTGGAGTTGGAGTTACAAAGGTTGTGAGCTGTCTGGTGAAGGTGCTGGGGACTGAACTCAAGTTCTCAGTAAGAACAGCCAGTGCTTTTAATTGCAAAGTCAACTCTCCGGCCCTTAATAAATCACTTTTAATGTTTCCTTTATTACTTGAGTTAGTGGCTCCACAAATAACAGAGCATATTTAAGAGAAAACCACTTCCAGATTTTCCTCTGCTTTCCAAGCCACAGTGGAGTAGAGCACACAAGGAAAGAGGATGGAGATAAGACATCACAGCCTTTCTGTTCTTCAACTCTCTCACTTTTTACTGAATTCTGAAATTAGGTTTTGTGAGTGGGAAAGGGTTGACTTTCTATTTCCCAATTTTAGTTCTAGTGGTAGGTACAGTCTAGAGAGCTAAACTCCCACAAAAGGCACTGAATACCATGAGAAACATGGTTTCATGACAGCGTGCATATGCTCAAATGACTTTTGTTAACTGTCCTTGAAGATGTCTCAAGAACACATAACTGGGCCTCATCAGTGCAAGCAATGTGTCTGATACAAGCTACCTGTGTTATATCGTGGTATTGTGTGAGTGTAAAGCGTACAGTAGCATCTGGCTTAAGATGGGATGGATTTCTAAAGCTGCTTAATACAGGTAACATTAGGGGCCGTCTACTAGAAAGAAAAGAAGAGGAAGGGAGGGAGAGAGGGAGGGAAGGAAGGACTGAAGGAAGGAAGGAAGGAAGGAAGGAAGGAAGGAAGGAAAGAAGGAAGGAAGGAAGGAAAGAAAGGCAGGCTATCAGAACAAGCGTACTGTTAAGAATTGTCTCTAGCAGAGGGCGGTTTGTGTGTATAATTGTGGTTAGGGTTTTTTTGTTTATGGAGCTCCTGTAATTTCCCTGGGCCAGATTCTGAGTCACAAGGAAAGTACAAAGTGCTGAGACAGCAGCTGTTTCCGGTCCTTCAGGGTGGTAATTCTGAGCCCAGCGATGTTTCTTGTCTATAAAACTCTGTGTCCTTCCCCAGCGCCATTACAAAACAAGACTGTTTAACAGACATCCTGAAGGAAAAAACAGCTGACCTCGTGCAGGTTCACCAGCTCTCTCTGAAGCAGTCTGAGGAGCTCACTTTATGTAAACCTCAGCAGGTCACCCCCTCTTTTAAAGAGAGGAACAATGCTTTAGGTGGTCTTTATATCTTCAGCAATGTGTAGCAACTTGTCAATTCCATATTCAAGTTAGAGTGTCAGAAGTGGTGTACTGTCTTACGCAAAACCCTACTCATTTTAGCTATTTGTCTAATTTGCTGTCACTTGGAGGGTTTGTGTGTGTGTAAAACCATATAGATATATATGTATGCATTTATGTGTGTAAAAACTGCATAATTTTTTATGTGTATAATCTTTGCACTTGGGATGCTGTGGCCAGCCTTAGGTACACTGACTCAAAAGTAAAAGAGACACACATAAACCTACACAGTAGTGAAGGACTCAGTTGACCTGATTATAAAGTATATTTCAAATTTAAAAAAAATTAAAAGCTGTATAGTTTTGTTAATAAAATCTTATAAATTGAAATGCAATAACTGGGTTTAGAAATCAAAATCTGCTTAAGTGTGGTATCAAGGACCATGTAGGAATGATGGAATTGTAGGGAAAGAAGCCCTGTCAGGGGCATAGTATGTAGAATCTGTACTCTGTGTACCATTGCATTATAAGCAGAATGTAAGAAAAATATATTATTTAAAACGGATACAACTCTAAGTGAATTTACAGTGTTTTTGATAGTATGAGAAGGAAGATCAGTATGTGGAAGAGACTTATTTTTATAAAAAAAATGTGTTGCTTGCTTGTTAGGAATGAAATATTAAATTGTTAAACCACCTTTGTTGATAAAGATAGCAAACCATTTTTTTTCCTCCTGTGGAAAACAGGCACTATTGTTGCAGTCCTGGGTGATTATCCCAGCTCTTCGAGAGAGTTAACTTTGTATATTTGGAGAGTGATGATGAGGATGATGAGGATGATGGTGATGATGATGATGGTATGAACTAGATGCTGCTGAGTGAATGCAAAGGATGAACATTGAGAGGAAAGGTGGCTGTCCTAGCCCCTCAAGCCAGTTTGCTGTCATCAGTCACTGAGCATGTCACACAAAGCCTTCCAGCGGCCAGCCCACTTTTCCAAATCCATTGCCTTTTACCCTGAAAGTTATTTGCATTCAGGGCACATATATTTTTTTAAAATGTGAAAAGGGTTCTTTGCTTCCAAATCCTTTTTTTTTTTTTTTTTTTTTTTTTTGAGCCCTACTTTTGTAAATACATCTTCATTCCCTTCACAGGTGGATTCTTATTTTACCTTTAAAAATTTTATCCATAGTTACTGTCCCGAGGCTACTTTGAGGGTGGATTAGCCTTGATCATGGTCTTTGCTTGGACATTGCAGCTGGGGTTTCCTGGGACTATGCCATCTAGCCACACCCATCTTTATCTGTAAGGCATCTTCATAGGTGCTTGTGCAATGAACTCCCCGATAGAGAAAAAGGTGAGTCTAGTCTTATCTGCTAAGTATTGCCTTGGCTTCTGCAATACTGAAGCATATCGTGTTGGGATAAAGTTAGCAAGAAACAATTTGTGTAAATCCAAGCAGTTGCGTGGACCAGGATTTGCGGTGTTTACTGCTAGGCTACTCTATTTTCCAAAGGAGCCCTTTTGGTGTTTATAATTGTCTCATTGTTTATTTGCTAGAAGATAAGCTTTTCCTGGGTTGATATCAAGTTTACAAAGAAGCTTTAGGGGGTTATGAATCAGCTTGGGTGAGCCAGGTTGACACAAGGGAACATTCCTTTGCCATGTGGTATTTTATGAGGAAAATATGTTTAGGTACTTAGAGCCTCAAGAAATAAATTTTGGACTTTTCAAAAAGATTTTTTTAAAAACCATGGCCGAAAAACCTTCTCGTTTATTTATCTGTATAAATGTCTTCAAGAAAAAAATTGATGGTGCAAAATAAAAGTGAATTAATGCAAAGACTATGCAGTTTATACTGGTAGCGAAGAGGATCTGCTACAGATAATAGAGACTGCACTTGACAGATGACTTCTTCCTGTCTTCATGTTTGGATGCAGGAACCTTGGACATGTGTAATGATCTTATTCTTTGAGGTTTGGACTTTGGGATGGAAGCTGATGGTGTGAGAGTAGCAGGAACCACTTACTTGTATTTAAAGTTTAGTATGTGTTAATTACCTTTAAAATTATATTTACTGATTTTATTGAGTAACTTGCACTTGTGATTGACTGAAGTAAAAACCATAGTTTTATTGATGGTGTTTTTATGGCTGCGGCAAGATATATTGCCTTGACAATAAATATTTGTTGAATTATTTGAAAGTTTGGATGGTTTTGAGAAAGGACCATTAATCTACAATCATTTGCAAGATACCTAAGACACGTGTCAGTGTGCTTCCTGTCCTTGGAGGGAACAGAAGGAAGCAAACACCCCACCAAAAGGGAGTTTCTGCAGCTCTGAGGACTTGAGTTCATTCCCATTGTGTATGATGAAGGGATATTGGGATGCCTTTGGAGGATGGGGAGCACTTGATAAACAATGGTAGAGACGGCTGAGAGGAACCTGGAGCGTCAATGGAGGGAGCTGGGAATATACAGTCGTAGAGGGGATGTCCAGTGTGTTTAAGTTGGTTTCCAGTTACCAGGCAAAGAGCATTTCACCTGTCATTTGGTACTCCCTCTACCTTAGGGATGAGTCTAAATTGGTGCAGTTGGTGCACTGTCCTTTAATTTTTTTTCTTTTTAACTTGATAGGCTAACAAAGTAAGACTTTATGTTGGATAATATCTAGACAGCTCTTCATTGATTTGTTTATTTACAATATTCAGGGAGTTTCTTTGGCCTATGCTAGTCTTTTAGCACCTGCTAAATATGATTCTGGCTTTGGTGAGTTTATTGTTGACTTTTGAATTAAGGCAATGTTTGCAAATGTGTGACTTTTAAAATGGGACGTAAATGTAATCTTCCAAGGGGACTCTACTCCGAGTGCTTTTAGAAGTCAGAAGGCTGTGCCACCCCTTTTATTGTCACACCCTGCGGATACATCACATACATGAGAAAGTTCCTCTTCCCACGGAAAGGCAGAATGATGACATGTTTCCTCATTTAGGTGTGCAACAAACTTCATTTGGGCCACAAAATCGTCTAAAGTCAAGCCTTAATTAGAGTTCTTCTCAGTTTATCATGGTTACTTTGGAAGTCCAGCAGGAAATGCTGCTGATTACTGCCTCAGTGGGTTTGTTTTGGAGGATCTTTTATTAGTTCTTGGCTGCTCACATATGTGCAGAGCCAAAATGGTACACCTAGTCCCTTAAAAAAAAAAAGTGATGGTCCATAAAGATGCGTTAAAAAGTCTGCATATGAATGCTGATTCTGTCAATATTTTTGTCTTTTTGCATTTAGGCTGTCCATCTGGCCCAGGCGAGCTTCCAGATCGAAGCCTTTGGCTCCAAGTTCATTCTTGACCTCATACTGAACAAGTGAGTATATGCAGCAACTCCTCTTAGGAAGCAGGGACAGTAAAGCTTCATTTCTAAGATTCATCAAAACGGTGTCTGTGCTAAAGCAACTGATATTTTCTAGTTGATTATGTGGCAAAGAATGAGTGAAGAAGATTGAGAAGTCTGAATAGTATCTGTGTCTTTATTCCCTTTTTCTGAAGGAAGATGTTTAACACATTACACGTTCCAAATGGATGACTTCTATATTGGGATTTTAATAACTTTTATTGAGTTGTTGATAATTTGACATATATAAAGAACATTTTGATTACTGTAGCCTTGCCTCTTATAGTCTTTCACACCTCAAATACCCACCCCCTTCCCCTTGAAGTTCCCCTTCCACATTCATATCTTATTTTCTTTTTCTGAGACCCACTGAGTTTAACAAGAATTGTCTATGTGACTGTGGGGTTTGAAACTATCCACTGGAGTCTGGTGAGCTTATCAGTTGGTATATAACCAAAGATGATTACCATCCCTTCCCCAGAATCTATCAGTAGCCAGTAGCTCGGTAAGGAAGGGTAGGACCCTGTGAGTCATGGTTGACTGTTGATGGACCCAGTCTTTGTCACACTATGCTATTTAAATGGAATAAATATTTGAAGTAATGCTAGCCAATTAAATGCTAACTGTAGTAATCAGTATATAAGAAGCATAATAAACTACCCACTGAAGCATAATTAGACTTCAGTCTAGAAATTTCTTCCATTTTACTTTTTATAATGCAACACACGGCATCTGTAGGAAGAAAGGCAGTAAACAATAACTGTGACTCATAAGTGTCTATTTTGAGAAGGCTCTTTTGCTTCAGGATTTGCACCAATGTAGATTCTTTGAAACTTTTTACTGGTGAAAATTTACCCCATTGTCTCTGTGTCTGTGTTTATATTGATATTTAAATGTGTTTTTCCCAAGTTGGAACAGCTTGTACAGGTGTTCTTGTGTGAACAAAACTTCCTGCCTTATCCAGGACTGAAGAGTTCACATCGAACTGGCCCCAAGCCTTTGGTGAAGGTGGCTTCCTCTGTGGTATGACCCTCTTCAATTGTAGAAATGCTAGACAGGATTTTCAGCTCTCATCAGTAGTTTAAACAGGACTCCATTTTTATAAGAGACTGTTACTTAATGTTACCAGACACTGTAATGCAGGTGACCGCAGCCAAAAGCGGGGGAATTGCAGAAGGCTATTTAATTTCTTGTATGCCAAATTTTGTCAGCTCTGCAGAAAGAAGGAAAAAAGCTGCGGAGTAAGCTCGGATGCACCTTACTCAAGTGTTATTGCAGCTTTAAGCCAGAATGAGTCAGCAGGACTCAAAAATTTTGTGTTAAAGATATTGCAGGTTTTCTTCCTTGGTTGAGTTCCAGTTCGCCACACTCTGTCAGCAGTGTGCCTGCATAAAAGATCGTCTTGCCAAGTCTTAGGCTCTGTTGAGTACCTGGATGTGGCTAATTTTAGCTTGCCTCAGCCCTCTACTTATTTGGTGCTGCCTGAGGTGGAGGTTGCAGTCAGTTCTGCAGTGTACTTTGGAGGGAGGCTATACTTACCCCATGTACCACCAACTGCTGTGTATTTGGATATTAAAATATGACCACAGTAAAACCTTCCAGTCAAAGAAGCAATGTCCGAGAAGGGCTCATATGGAATATCCCAGAGTACTTAGAGTTATAGAGGCAGACCAGAAAATATTTATTATTAACATTTAACATGCAAAGGTATTGTGTTGATTACCTATTGTGGATATCCTTGCCTGAGGAATTGTCTAGTTGGGTTTGGTTGATAGATACAATAACTTTAGAAGAGTGTGAAGTGCATTGTGCTAAAGGTTAGTATGGAGTACTATGGCAAGTGGGACCAAACCCAAAAGGTTTACTTGTGGGTGGGTGACCGCAAAGCCAGTAAGTACTGTCAGTGAAGCAAGGCCTATTAACTTGCAGCCAGTAAGGACAGTGCTGGGCACAGAATGGCTTCTTCAAAAGCAGTGTCGTTTTGCACATAGTAGGCTAGGCAGTTCATTCTGAAGACTCGTGCATATTCATATTGGAAAGAGTTGTCGATACATGTGGACTCTTGAGCATTCCTGAGCATGTTCAGGAGGAGATTATGTGAATAAACTTCTTCATAAATTACATGTTCAGAAGTGGTGGATGGGAGCATTCAGAGAATATAACTTCTCATGCAGATGATTTAGTATTATAATGAATAAAGTTTACTCAGTCAACTGGAGGATAACTCAGCGATTTTTGCTTGGTTTAAATTGGTACCTTGATCTGATCACAATTACAAAAAATAACTTGCCATTTAAAGGGACAACATATTACTTTGCATGCACCTGAAAGTTCCAGGTTTGCAGCTAACCGTCACACCTAGGAAAGGCAGTTCTTTAGGCCAGAGGAATGTGAAAATACATCTTAGAAGGGGTAATATTGGACACCTACCATGTAAGGCCAGTGATTATCAGCCAGGAGACTATTGGGAAATGAGAGGAAGAGAAAGATGGAAAAGATGGAGCAGGGCATGCAGGCATTGAAAGGTTTCAGCTTTTGGAGTTCAAAAGAGACACAGAGATAGATTGTCTTTTGGGGTTATGGGTTAACACCGTAAACAGACAGATGGGTGGGGTGGGATTCTGAAGAGATTTAAGACCCTCAAGGCTAAGCAGGGTCTCTCCCAGGTTTCTGGGAATGTGGGCAGGTTCTACGCTATGAAGTTGACGTTTAGCCCATAGTCGGTGCTTGCAATCAGGTTGTTTCTGACTCTCAGGCAGCAAGAGAATTGGGAAAGGTAAAGTCCTTTAGTTAGTGTGTATTTATCATATAGGATGTGCCATCTTAGCCCCCGGTTGCTCACCGTGCTTGGTAAAATTCCTTTGGGGAAGTGAAGATTACAGACGCACAAACAGCATGGCAGGGTGCCCATCATCTCTTTTACCACAGATAAAAGGGTATACAGAGAAAGAGGCCTGGGTGGCACCGAGTCTCCATTTAACAGATCTGTAATAGTGTGTGCTAAGGAGGCAGAACCGTACAATGCTGTGCATGAAGGGACTGTTGGTCTTTTGTTGAATTTTTCATAAGTCACAAGTGTGAGGCAGCGGGAGATAATACTGAAGATCTAAACCCAGGATAGCTCATCTTACTGGGGTCTGGAACCATAGAAAACCCGGTACTTAGGATGTGAGTACTAGGACAGAAGGGGCTTATTCAGTGATCAAAGAACAGATAAAAACGAAAATATGCTCATAAATTAGTCTTTGAGTTTCAAGAAGTTGAAGAGTTAGGGATATATTATACTGAGGGAGACTGCGCTCTATAATGAGTAATATCCTGAGAATAGATGAGGAGCTTTCAGGAGCTCAGAGCTACCTCTGTGCACTCCTTTCAAAGTCTGATGTTTCTTGACATGGAGCTGAAGGAGGAGGAGGGAGATTAAGTGACTAGATCAAATTAGAATGTTAGGGTTCTGGATAAATCACTTCTTATTGGTCAGCTTGTCTTTGCAGAGTATCAGATCCAAAGGTTAAGACAGAAGGAGGAGCAGGAGGAGAAGGAGGAGCAGGAGGAGGAAGAGGAGGAGCAGGAGGAGGAGCAGGAGGAGGAAGAGGAGGAGCAGGATGAGGAGCAGGAGGAGGAGCAGAAGGAGGAGAAGGAGGAGGAGAAGGAAGAGGAGGAGCAGGGGGAGGAGCAGGAGGAGGAGCAGGAGGAGGAGCAGGAGGAGGAGGAAGAGGAGGAGCAGGAGGAGGAGGAAGAGGAGGAGCAGGAGGAGGAGCAAGAGGAGGAGCAGGAGGAGGAGGAAGAGGAGGAGCAGGAGGAGAAGGAAGAGGAGGAGTAGGAGGAGGAGCAGGAGGAGAAGGAAGAGGAGGAGCAGGAGGAGGAGCAGGAGGAGAAGGAAGAGAAGGAGCAGGAGGAGAAGGAAGAGGAGGAGCAGGAGGAGGAGCAGGAGGAGGAACAGGAGGAGGAGCAGGAGGAGGAGCAGGAGGAGGAGCAGGAGGAGGAGCAGGAGGAGGAACAGGAGGAGGAGCAGGAGGAGGAACAGGAGGAGGAGCAGGAGGAGGAGCAGGAGGAGGAGCAGGAGGAGGAAGAGGAGGAGGGGGAGCAGGAGGAGGAGCAGGAGGAGGAGAAGGAGGAGAAGGAAGAAGAGGAGGAGAAGGAGGAGGAGCAGGAGAAGGAAGAGGAGGAGGGGGAGCAGGAGGAGGAGCAGGAGGAGGAGCAGGAGGAGAATGAATAAAAAACCAAAACAACCAAACAACCAACTAAACAATAACTAACAAATGCCACAGTATGAAGAGGAAGATGCCGAGCCTTTCTATCACTTCCAGGCACCCAGGAGGCATATGCCGGTCCTAATGAAGAGTCGCTAACCCAGGCAACTATTACGGTCATAGCCCACATAACAGAGGTGTCACCCATGGCACATCTAGTGGAGATTAATAATGTGTCACCCAGGTATCTGGTGTTCAGAATTAGTGATCTCCATGATGACTAAAAACGAGTGAAGCTTGAGTGTTTAATTTTTTTTCTTTGATAAGAAACTTATAAACCATCTAGTATTTGTGCTCAAGTGCTTAGGAGCCATTCCCAAGGCTGTGAAAGGTCAAGGCCCTTAAACAGAAGTCTTGTTCTCAGGTAGTGTTAAGAAGCTCAGGAGGGGAAACTTCTAAGAGTCTTCAATTGGTAAGATCATTAGAATTGGTCTGATGGGGATGACAAAGCAGAAACTAAAAGCCCATAAAGTGTCTTGATTAGACAGTTTGTGTCTAGAAAGTAGTTGGATAAAACTGCAGTGGAGAAATGGGAACTTTAGGGACTTACCTTGCCTGTCACTTACGTATAAACATTAATGACAAACATGCCTTTAAGGGAAGGAGAAATAGAAAAAGAGATCTGGGAAGAGGGAAGGAGAGGAAGCAGAGAAGGAGGCAGGTGACTGGGAAGTGTGTGGGGGGATCAGAATAACAATGCTGACAGTTTCCACACTGAAAGATGTGATTCACAATCATTATCTGCAGTTGAATGCTCTGGTAAGTTAGGAAGCAATAAGCATTCTTTGGATTTTTCCAGTTGATTTGTCACTGGTGGTTGGGGGAGAGCCGCTTTTGTGAAGCTTGGGTTGTTGTGGGGAGGTAGTTACAGAGCTGGGGTTGAATGAGAGAACCAAACTTGGAGATGGCAAGGCCACCGGAGTATTGGGTGGTATAGAGTCAAAAGAAGGTGCCAGTGTTTCCATGAGGATGGGACAAGCTGATGAACTGGGAGATGGAGCTGATGAGTGGGGGGTTAACACGGAGCCGGTTCTGAGATGCCACTCTCCATTGCGTTGAGAACATACTGTGATTCAGGTGCCACATTTTCTGTTGCTCATGGCTGCTCACCAGTCACTAATTTAGAAAATGACAGGACTTGCCGGTCATTGGATTTTTGAATACTTATATTTCCAAGCCATGTAATTGGCTCCAAGTCCTGCAGCGTGCTTTCTGGTTTATTTAAATGCACATAACTATAATATCAGCACTTGGGTAATAGAGGCAGCAGGATCACCTGCATGCTCAAAGCCAGTCTGATAAGCTCAAGGCTAGGGCTACATAGAAAGACCCTGTGATAAATAACTGACCTATATGCAGGACAGCGAAAGAATTTTCTCTGTGTCCCAATGTTCAAACATTCTAGGTTGTTAACCGGGCAGAGATATTATTTTGGTGAGAGTCTTGACAGTGCGTGGGGAGAGCTCTGCTGGCATGAGAACTGAAGGAAGTCAGCAATAGGGGACTGTAACCTAAAACTGGGGAGCTTCAGGTGTGGCACCTAGAGAGTAAGAAGCATGCTTTATTTGAAATCTTGTGAGCTGAGAGAAGCAATACTGGTGGGCAATACTGACAGCTGTACTGGACCAACAGGCCTGAGCGAGGAAAGACTGTGTGGACTTTAGTGTGGAGCATAAGCCCCGGGCAGCATCCTCCTGCACACAGAGCATCACTGGCTGTCACGGTCCTCTTTTCCTGGGTGCTGGCTGTATGGGTTTATAATGAGGAGATGTGCAGGGGAATGGTACATGGTGGTGGTGTAGGGATTCAGATGACTTCAGGGATCTCAGGGTCTCTGCATGGATGGGGATGGTTTCAGTAAAGAGTTAAGGAAGTAAAAGGTCAGAATTTTTTTTTTTTTTTTAAATGTGTATCCAGGAAGGTAGTCTGGATTTGGATGAGATCGTCGGTTGAATCTTCTGAGACTCAGGGGTGTTCAAGATGAATATCTAGAAAACGAAGATTCACAGAAACATATGCACACAGTAATTTGCTCATTAAAAGCAGTTCATGCTGTACTCTTGAAAGAGGGAAACAAGCACGCTAAAATAGTTTCAGTTAGGTTAAATAAAGAAGCCGACTTTCATGCTGACTGACATGGTTAATTCATCCTTCAGTTTGTCAACACATTGAGTATCTAGTTTGTGTAAGATGCTGTGCTGAGCAACATGGGGAATACAAAGTGAGAGATCTTTTTTTTTTTTTTTCTTTCCTTTTTCCTTATCCTAGAGCTCCACAGTTAAAGGAAAAAAAAAATAGGAATCCAAGGTAGAGAAGTGAAATTAATATGTACACAGATGATATTAAAACGTGATAGATCAGGGAAGTGCACACTAATTGGTTATCCAATGCCAATGGCCAGCCTGGGAAGCATACATACAAGTGACAGATTGAGCAGGTTGTATGTATATATTTAAACACACACACACATACACACACCACCACCACCAGTTAACATAAAGAGCCCACCATTTTGAAAGAGAGAAGGGAGTGGATATGTGAGTGGTGTAGAGGAAGAGGGAAGTGATGTAATTATATTATAATCTCAAAAAGTAAATATATATTAAAAAATAAAACTGTGATGGAGAGTAACCGACACCTTGCTGATGAGAAAAGGTTCTTTCAGTGAGTGAGACCGCTGTAGAGCATGGCTCCCTGCTACTAGAGCCTGAAGTGAGGATTTCAGGAACTTATGGCTAATGGAAGAGTGAGTCTGGGAAGGACTCTACCACAGTGAGTCAGCAATGGAAGGTCTTGCCCTGGAGAGTTTCTGGTGCTCCTCACTCTCAAATCCCACCTGGTAGTTTCACAACAGAGAGGCAGAGGGGTTAGATTTTGTTCACCAATTAGGCAGAAGTGCTAAGGCTGGTGAGCCCCCTCCTCAGAGAGACCAGAACTCACAAAACAGCAGACCAAAGGCTAGTTACCTTCTGGATCTTGCTTCATTCTAAAGAGGGATTTCAGCTATGTTCTAGTTCACAGATTTTTTAGCTTTGCAAATTTTGAGGCTTGCACTTCATTTTGGCTTAGAAAAAGGAGCACATGAAAAAGAAACAGGCCACCTACCTTATTTTGCTTTTGTGAGTGAATAAGATCAGATACAATGAGTGTGGACTAGGGATGGTAGCGAGCAGACTGGCCAGCGCCCCGTCCCGGGCTGTAGTGTCATTTAGGTCTTAAATTCTGGACCTAATGACTCCTGTTCTAAGGTGGCTGCCTTGTGTTAGTCCCCAGCCTTTCTCTTCTGTTACTTTCTTCTGACCTCCTCTCACACAGTTGAGAGAGCTCAGGAAGTCTGGAATCTACACTTCCCACCTCAGCCCTGCTGCTGAGGTCACCAGTGGACACACTCTCTTAAGGCTTTCATGTGAAGAAGTTAGCATAGCTCGCGTTCACAAAAATCCGTTTTAGGATGCCGTGTCCTTTAGATGTTGCTACTTAGGGTAAATTCTTTCTTTCCCAAGTTCAGGGGGCCTGCAGAAGGAGACTTCTGAGTTATACCAACAATGGTCACACCATCACCTAGGGCCTTTACCCAGACCGTGTTTAAGCTCCTTTAATAACCCTTTATAGGAGACACATTTTCTCTGCTACTGGGCATTCTGAGACCTGGTGAGACTCAGTCGCAGTCTGGAATGTTGGAATAGTTCTATTCGGGGATTACAGCACTAAGCTATTAATTTTCTAGTGAGCTGGGCATGGTTCTCATGATTTAATATGTTCATGTTGATTGAGGAGGAGGGAACAAAAGGATTTTGATCAGTTTTTAAGAATATAAAGAGCATGCACAAGACTCTAGTTGCTTTAAAACGGCCCCATGCAACTGAGCATGACCATCTGTCACGCACCGACTTCTATCTCTCATAAACAAATTAAAAAGCAAAATCTTCATGAACTTCAGTGCCTCACCATGCAGCCAAGGTTGGAGTAAGGTCTTTAAAAAGGCAATTAGTTAAAATGTAGCCTTTTGGGGAGCTCAAAATTCAATGTAACTGGTTTCCTCATAAGCACAAGACTTCTGAGAGGTCATGAATGTACATAGAAAAACCACACAAAGATCAGGAGATGGTGGCATCTGTAAGTCAGGAAGAGCCCCAGAATATTTTAAAAAATATTTTTATTTGTTAATATAATTCCTTTTATGTACCCTTCACTGTTATCATCTGTAAGTCAGGAAGAGCCCCAGAATATTTTTAAAAATATTTTTTATTTATTAATATAATTTCTTTTATGTACCCTTCACTGTTATCCCTTCCTCCCCCTTTCCAGCCTCCCCAACACCTTCTCCATCTCCCCTCACCCCACCCTCCATCCACTCCTGAAAGGCCGTAAGGCCTTCCTTAAGCAGTTAGCACAAGCTAACAGATCAAGTTGAGACAGGACCTATCTTCTCCTCCTCGTATCAAGACTGAACAAGGCACCCCATCATAGGGAGTGGAGCCCCAGAATTTAACCATCCCTGCTGACATCTTGTTCTTGGGCTCCCTAGACTGAGGAGATAATTTTTGTTGTTCATTAGTGTAAGAAATGTCCAGGTACTTTGCTTATAGTCCCTCAACCTGCAGACCCATCGTACTGATCTGCTTCAGCCAGAGATGTCTCATTAGTGGTGTGATAGCAAGGGAATCGATCTGTCTCTTACAGCTGATTGTCTGACTGTCGTTTCTACATGCTGGTTTGAGACCGTGGTCTCTTTTGCATTTAGATATTTCAGGAAGACTGGAATCATTTTGGAAAATTCAGGAAAAGTTTCTGTGATCATAAGGAATCTTAAGAAGCAGTCTCCAAGGGTTAAAAATTCTGATTGGATGGTTCCATATATGGTATAGGTGGATTGCATGGCCACTGCCTGGAATAGCTGTGGAAAGCTTCTTCCTGTCATGGAGAAAGGATTGCTAAGGGGTTTCCCCTCTTCAGGCATTCCCTTTAGTTCTGAACATTGTGATTCTAGGGGTCCAGATAGCTCTGATTTTTACCATGTTTCCTTAGATCAGATAAGAGTTTAACAGGTCTCTACCCTGCTCATTTTCATCTGAAGAGCTAAGCCCATGGTTTGGATGCTTTAGATATTATATGACTATCTTTGAATTGGTAGATCAGGTCCAGACACCATGGAAAAATTTAAAATAAGAAAAGTACTACCCAAATATTATCAGGCTGTAGTTCTAGTTATTAACAATGTTTATCCCATCTACTCAAAAAGGATCTGAAAATAGCTTTCACAATTAAATACAATGATAACAGGAACTTCAAAATAAAATTCCAAGCATTGTGGCACACACCTTTAGCCTTTAGTTTCTGCACTCAGAAGAGGCTGTGGCAGGCAGATCTCTACAAGTTTGGGGCCAGCCTTATCTATATATAGAGACCCAGGGTGGCCAGAGTTACATGATAAAGAGAACCTGTCTCCACAGAAACGTAGGCATTTCTCTTCCCACCCTCCCTGCCTCTGATCCCAAGGCTCTGAACCAGGGCTCTGTGCCTCTGAGTCAAATGCTGTTCTTCCAGTCTGTATATTGATTCTTGATTTCCACAGATGGACAAGACAGACAGATGGATCTAGTTAATCCTTGCCTTCTACTTATAGTAAGAAGCTCTCAGTCCCACATCTTGCTGTCTATTGACAGCAATTGTCGTGGGTGAGTCATCCAGGCCAGGAAAAAACAGGATGGCCTGATGCTAGTAGCATCTCTGGACACTTGTTATTCAGCACAGGATATAAAATACAAAACCTAGGGAACCAGGGGACTATTTCTTGATTACTAGATAAAAGGAGACCTCATGCAGGCAACCAACCTGATGTGAAATATGGCCAAATAAACCAGAGCTTTATCCATTTTTCAGAGTACTTATTGGTTTCAGACACAAAAATTCTAGTAGAAGTTAGTCATGAAAAAATGGTGAAAAGCACAGGGTTGTGTTGCAGTGGGGTTTTTTGGTTTCGGGTGGCCAGAGGCCCAGACCCACAGACCTGTCACGCCAGACCTCTTAGCTGCCCAGCAGCTGCCACTCCGGCCCCCAGAAATGACTCAGATGCTTATATTAACTTTATGTTGTTTGGCCTATGGCTCAGGCACATTGCTAGCTAGCTCTTACATCTTAACTCAACCCATTTCTACTAATCTGTCTGCCACGTGGCCCGTGGCTCACCTGTGTTCCTTATATATTGCTCCTTTGGGCTTCTGGCTCAGTCTCCCTGACTCCGCCCTGCTTCTCCTACCTATGCTCTGATTTCTCCTCCTGCTTCTTCTGTGGTGCCTGTCATGGCCCAGAACAGCTCCTTTATTTAAAGATTGAGATTCACAGCATACAGAAAGGCATTCCCACATAGAGGTGTTGGAGATGAGGTAATTGCAGTAGTTACTGGAGCTAGATCTTAATTTTCTGGTGATTGAGAAAGGCAATATCCTGGGTTGTATAATTTTCACTATCTGATGAGAGTTTATCTGTGTGTCTGCAGATAGAAATAGTTTCCTGCCAGGGAGGAATGTAGCCCTTTGGACTGGTACAGAAAGACATTTATCAGCATTATGGTTACTATGGATAACCATCATTTTGCAAAGGGACAGCAATAATGCTTAAATGACTTCTCACTCTGACCTTCTGTATGCAGCAGGTACCTACAGTTCTTTCTAACCTCAATGAAATGAGCAATAAATTTTCACCGATGGAGGGTTGCCTTTCAGAAACGATCCCGAGTATTTTTATTGCATGATGTTTATTGCGTGTCTGCTAAGTGCCGGTGTTAAGATCACAAGAGAAGGATCCTCTCCCCGTGATGCTTCCAGGATGGTGAAGGAGAATTAATGAAGGTCCTAGAAGTGATATAGTAAAGAACACAGGGTGCTTCTTCTCACACAGGAAGGAGATGAGTTAGATTAAGGATACGAATGGGTATGGAGCTAGGTGTTCATTGAAAATGCTGTTTCAGATTACACCTGAAGCTTCTTTTTAAGAGTTGTCCAGATAGAGACCTGGAGTAAGAGAAAATGGAGGCCAAGGGGATCAGCAAACCTACACAGAGACTGTTAACAGCTGGTAGCAGAAGCCAGGACTTATCATCAAAGCCACCAAGAGTTGAGACATGACCTAAAATTCACATATGAAGCTCTTGCAAAGCACTTCAGAACAATATGAATTTATTCCTGGAGGTGGAGAAGTCTGAGACTAAAGGGTAAGAAAATTTGAATCTAGTGAAGGGCGTTGGCGGTGTTGTACCCCTCAGGGTAGAAGGTCTGGTATGTCTTCACAAGTTGGGATAGAGATGGAGGCAGAGGCAGCTCTCTGAAGCCTGTCTTGCAATCCAAGGATCCCATTTCATGAGCACAGCCCCCACTGCCGTGTCATTGCCCCAGTGCCCACCTCTTCATGCCATCCCCTGAAGGTTAAGCTCCAGTTTGAGTTTTGGAAGGGCCCATGCTAGATGTATTTGAAAAGCCCTATAGATGTGAACCTTACAGAAATGAAGCAATGGAGATCTTGTATATTCACATCACTTTGTTTTTATAATTTCTATTCCATGCATAAATCCGGCCCTAAACAGTGATTTATTAAACTTTCCTTCCAATTCTGTATGGATTTATATAAAGTCACAGCTTGGTAATCAGAAATAATGACTCATGAAGAACCTTGGTGGTTGTTTTGCTGCTGATAAAGATGGCGTTGCTTTTAGAGCTAATTCTTTTGGTGATTCACACACAGACCATATTTGCCATAGAAAGTCATTTTTCTGCTTTTTTCAAATTAATTATAAATTAGCAGCTCCAATATTAGAATCCTAACTCCAGCTTGCTGTGATTTGTTCATTAAAATGCACTTTTCAGAAATGTCACTTCTAATTCATCTTTCCTGTTGATGAACATGTGTTTTAGTGTTCAGACTGTTTTAAAAGAAAACAACTCATAGAGGCTTAATTTTTTTTTCAGCAAAAAAAAACCTTTTAAGTTTAATTTAAATAATTAAAATTGCATTTATCATTCTTTAGGAATACCTTTCAAATAAGAGGCAAAAATTTCTAACACCCCATGCAGTATACATTCATTTGCCTTCTTATCAAGCTAGCCCATACGAGTAATAAATCAGGGTCCTGTGACTAGGAGATCCTCCTCCTCCTTTGGTTTTTTTGTTTGTTTGTTTGTTTTGTTTTAAGACAGGTTTTCTCTGTGTATTGTTAGGTGTTCTTAGCCACCAGGAAACTTGCTCTGTAGACAGATCCACCCACTGGGATCAAAGGCGAGAGCCACCACCACCCTGCTTTGTGACTAGATTCTTAGAGCACAAGGACAAACTAGATTTCTTACAAGTTCTGATCTTTAACAGCCCTTCCAGTTTTATTGAGATGCAATTAACGAAGCTACTATGTTAAGATACAATGCGCTGTTTTGATACCTGTATATACTGGGAGGCAGCCACTGTACTCAAGCTCACTGGAATAATTATCGTTCCCTCTTCCCTTTTCTTTCCCTCTCCCCCCTCTCCTTTCTTCTCTCCCCCTCCTCCTGCTCTTTTCTTCTTGCGTTTACTTTTTTAATGTGGTGAAAATGTGCAAAAATCTACTCTCTTCACAAACTCAAGTACACAGCACATTACCATGCTGTTGCATATGACTTACTCACCTACCATGCTGCACATTATATTCCTAGAAATTCTTAATCTTGATTAACTGACCTACTTCCCTTCCTCCCTCCCTCCCTTCCCCCCTCCCTCCCTCCCCCCTCCTCCCCTCCTTCCCCCTCCTCCCCCTCCTCCCCCTCCCTCCTCCCTCCCTTCCCCCCTCCCTCTCTCCCCCTCCTCCCCTCCTTCCCCCTCCCTCCCTCCCTCCCCCTCCTCTCCCTCCCTCCTCCCTCCCTTCCCCCTCCCTCCCTCCCCCTCCTCCCCCTCCCTCCTCCCTCCCTTCCCCCTCCCTCCCTCCCCCTCCTCCCCCTCCCTCCCTTCCTCCCTCCCTCCCCCTTCCCTTACTCCCTTCTTTCCTTCCTTCCTGTCTTTTTCACTAGGAGGGATTTTGTAGAGATTTAAGAGTATGGGGGTCTCTGCCTCTTGATACTGTTTTTCAACCACGTGGACCCAACCGTTCTTAAGAACATGCTCTGCAGGGGGCCTTCACCCACCCACCTCCCTTCTGACCACTTTCTATACAGTGTCTGGCTGTAGGACAAGGAAGAGACCAAGTTCTAAGGAGCCTACTGTTTAGAATCAGATCAGGGAAAGGAGGGGCTTATTACTGAAGTTTTAGGGTGAGTAACACCAGGATGACTAAGTCAATCGCTCAGTACTTTTTGATGTGTGGCAGGAAAATGATTCTTTCTGTGCGCCCATGCATTTTCCTAGATGAATCACCAACATACCGTGTTTACTAGCTCTAGGATGAGAACTGTTAATCTCTTTTGCATCTTTTCTTCTAACCAATGACTCTCCCTGACGAGTCTTTAGCGGTGCTTTATGGCTGCAGAAAGAAGTTCAGATATTTCAGTGGGAATTAGAAACGCACTCATGCCGGGCTAGCTTTGTTCCTGTGACGTCATTAGTGTAGTCTTTAAGGGAGATGTTTAGAGACAAGAGCACTTGTTTAGCACTCCTGGATTTTGGGTGTGCTTTTGAGTTAGTTAACTGTGGAGAAAGAGCAAACCATATTAGATATTCCTTTCCATAAAGACAGTTTGAGGCAAAGTTTACAGATCTGTGGATTTAAGGCAGGAAAATGTTTTGTGCCCAACAGCCTGAACAAAAGGCTCACCTGACATTTCCCTGGTTTGGATGTGTGTCCCTCCCACACTTCCACAAGGAGAAGGTGGCATGGCCATCCTGAGGGAGAAAACATGGTCTAGCTTGTCTTTTGAGACTCAAATTTTAATCAGCGTATTTTCTACCTGGTGATTTTCTAAGTTTAAACAGTTTCCTTTTTAGTGGCCTTGTTTCTGGGTGAATGAAGGCTGTCGCATGAGCTGTTAGCCCTTGTTGGAGTGTGGAATTTTGAAATCTCCACAAGGCCCCTGGGCTGATAAAAAGAGCCTTCATTGAGATAAGTCAATGAAGGCAACAATGCTCCCTCTGTGCACTTCCTGTCTCTAAGGGTGACTTGCATTTATTTTCCAATAGATTTCTTTTTATCATGAGAAGCTGAGGTTGAACTTTTAAAGGCCTCACTGGTTTGCTCCCCCATGTGAGGTAGTTTTTTCTTGACCCTGCTGAGAATCTGCTGGTGAATCAAGGACATCCTGGGCCTGACAGGATTGATTCTTAGACCAGGCCAACCGCCAGAAGGCAGGCCCTTGTTCCTGTTTTTTGTATTTAAAAGCCACTCACTCTCGAACACTGTATGCTAGTCTGCTTTAACCACTTACCAGTACCTTTCGGAAAATGGTCTCTGAGATTGCTATTGTTCCCAAGAAAATAGCCAAAATTTTGTTCATATATGTTCAGCTAGCGTACAAAAGAGTACAAGGCCTTTTCCAAGAAGAAAAGAAAGTTTCAGAAAAAAATTTTCTAATACACGAGAAGTCCACATTTTGAGCATGTAAGAACCTATTTATAGTTCTTTCCTGCTGTGCTAAGTACTGCTGAGCATCAGTGCACTTTTGTAGTGTACAAAAGGGCATTTTAAAGCCCTTAAGAACTTTCCAGCAAGGTGAAAGCCATCTTAAGTTGAATCTTCCAGCATTGCTATCTCAGTGTTTGCCAGATGAGATAAACTTACTGCACTCTGTATTAGAGGATCATTCAGAGGTATGCACTAATAGACACTTGAATATAATATTCATCGAATCTGACTAATGTGAAAGAAGGTATGTTTACATTCTGTTTAGTATTTACTAATTATCTTTCATACATCTAACATGCGGCTAATTCAAAACACGTCACTCCCTGATGACATTAAAGCTTCACATATAAAAACTGTAAAACCCAACGAATAACTATAGTTACTTCCCCCTGTGTTAGCTGTTTACCAACAGAAACCTCACCATTTAGGTACTTCAAAGGATTTTCTAGGCTGGCAAGACGGCTCAGAATGTAAAGGCACTTGCTGCTGCCTTGCAAGTCTGGTGATCTCTAGAACCCTGTCTGGACTTCCAGTGAATGTCAGGTTCAGAAGGCTGTAGTCACCGCTATCACTGATAGTAACAGTATCATTGGCTAGAGCAAGACCCCAGCAATTTTTTTTCCTTAATTAAAAAAAATAAAAACAAAAAACTATTTCCTTACTTACTCCTTTTTTTCCTACCTTCTTTCTGAATGTATTTTATACATTCCTTCTGAATGTGTGTTCTTCTGAAACATAACTTATAGTTTCACAGGCCATTCCCATATAGGATGCTCTCTCCAGAGCTCTACTCTCACCACGGTATTTAAAGAGCATTGTATGCAACTGTGTCTGACTCTCCAATATGTCTAACTGTGAAAGTGGATATGATGGAGCAAATCCAGTATTTATTTATTTTCCCAGGAAGAGAAATCTAGACTCACTTTGGTCTGTGAATCCATAAGCCATATCTTAATGTGTTTGCATGAGTCAGTATAAATATAGCCCATGGGCCTGTGTGAGAACCCCTCTCTGTGTTCTCAGACTTGCGGGTTTATCCTCCAGACAGCCTACTCTTGTCTACCCTGAGCAGAGCACAGTGCTCCATAAAGCATTCAAATCCCTACTCTACTAAGAACTCTTGGTTATTTTTAATGGCTAGTACTTTCAGGAATAGAAGATTAAGCCTTATGAAAAACCCCATGTTTAGTATAAATTTGTTCTCAAGGTACAATGCTAATTTGTTTAGGACACTGTGATCCTTATGGGGATGGAGTTTTACTCCCTCAGTGCACAGTGTGACCGCAATGTTAGCTTGAGTCTTTAACGGATTTGTGTGTATTCAAAGCCTTATGCCATACCACTAGCCAAGGGGGCCCTTGGTGTAGAGCAAAGGTTATAAGATGGAAGGAGCAGCTTTTACAAGCTGACAGTTTGGAAAGTACCTGTGTGAAAGTTAGGAGAGAGGGGACAAATGAGGTGGAAATAGGAGAAAGAAAGGACTGGCCATCTCATGTAAGATGGTACCCTGTGTAAGCTGGAGCCTCATCTGCGCCTGTAAGTGAGCTGTGGTGGAGGGTATGCTTTCAATTTGCAGCAATGTCTTTTGCTATGTTTTCTGATTCTGTCCTTTCGGTAGGTCATGGGACCACTCTGAGGCTCAGTTCATTGAACTGTTGGCTGAAATTGAGGGAGGGTCCCTGAGGAGTGCTATGTAAAAGTGCATGGATACGCGGCACTTCCCCGTGTTTCGTTCACTTGTTGTGACCTGGCTGGTCATCAGGTCCCTTATGCCGCTCTCTGTCTACAGGCTTGGCATTTTTGGTATAGTATAAAGGTGTCTAGCCAGTCATTTTTCCTTTTGTTTGGTTTCATTATTCATAGAAACAATTAAATATATTGTCATAGTTTATTTTTAAGAATCTTCTTAAAATTACTACAGTTTCACTTATACAATTGTATAGACTGTGACTATGTAAATTTTGACCTGTATCTTTCCTGTCGCCTAAAACTTACAAAGAACTATTTTAAACACTTGTATTGTGAAGCCTCATTTCGCACAGGATTGCTGTAGGATGAAGTTGCTCTACATTAAACAGGGTTTCCAAATAGCCATATTTAGTCCCTAATTAGTTAAGCTTTGAATTTTAAAAAAAGATTTATTTATTATTTCATATGTATGAGCGTTTTGCTTGCCCATTTGTTTTTATACCACATTCGTATACCCGTAGAAGGTCAGAAAAGGGTGTCTGATCCCTTGGCTTTGGAATTACGGATTGCTGTGAGCTGTCGCATAGTGCTGGGAATTGAACCTGGGTCCTTTGTAAGAGCAGCCAGTGCTCTTAACCATGGAGACAACTTTCCAACTCCCAGATGTTAAAAAATGTCATCATTGAGAAAAAAGAATTCTCCAAAATCTGCTATTTAGTTTCTGTGTCTTGGATGGACAGAGTGGCTGTAATGTCCCTTTTCTGATGGCACAGTTACCGCTTCGCCTCTTTGATCAGCTGTGTAGTGACCCTGAGGCTGTTGTCACCTGTCACTCATGTCCCTACATAGTCTGCCACTTCAGCCTAGTTCTTTTCTTTATTTCTTCTTTTAAATCAAAACATTTTAAAATGTATTTTACATACCAACCACAGTTTCCTCTCCCTCCTCTCTTCCCCTCCCCTCCCCTCCCCCATCTCCTTTCTACACCCACCCCCCATCCACTCATCAGAGAGGGTCAACAAAGTATGCCTTATCAAGTTGAGTCAGGACTAAGTGCCTCACCCCTGCATCAAGGATGGACCAGGCGTCCCACCACAGGGAAGAGATTCCAAAAAGCCAGCTCATTCACCAGGGGCAGATCCTGGTCCCACAGCTAGGGCCCCCACAAACAAACCAAGCTACACAGCTGTCACTCACAGGCAGAGTTGGTTGATCCCATGCAGGCTCCGTAGCTGTTTGTTGGTCTAGAACTCATGAGCTCCCAGGAGCTCAGGTCAGCTGTCTCTGGGTTTCCCTGTCAGGACTCCCCTTGCTCATATAATCCCTCCTCCCTGTCTTCAACTGGAGTCCAGGAGCTCAGTCCCCTGCTTGGCTGTGGATCTCTGCATCTGCTTCCATCAGCCGTGGATGAAGGTTCTGGGATGACAATTGCGGTGGTCACAAATCTGATTACAGGAGAAGACCAGTTGAGGCCTCTCCACTATTGGTAGGAGGCATAGCTGGGGTCATTATTGTAGATTCCTGGGAGTTTCCCTGGCACCAGGTTTCTCTCTAATCCCACAATTCATCCTGGTTCTTAATAATTCTTCACTCCTTGATATTAGTTCTAGAATAAGAACTAACCAAAATTGTTAACATTTTATTTAAGTCAAAAGTTAGTAACGTTAACTAATGACCTGGTTTAGTTTGAATGGTAAGAGTTCTCTCCATCTTTAGAGGCCACAGTGATAATTAGCAGTTAGGAGCTCTTCCAGAGAACCATGGCTCAGTTCCCAGCACCTAACATGATGCTTCACAACAGGCTATAACTTCATTCCCAAGGGATGTGACACTCTCTGGGGGCACCATGCACACAGGTCTGCCCCCACCCCCCATATAGACAAAACACTCACACACATAAAATACAAATAATCTTTATAAAAGGGAACTATTCCACCCTTAACAGAGTTTTGAAGCTTGATCCTTTATGCCTCGTGCTGTGGACACTGGTCATGTTCCAGGATGCTTCAGAGTACCAGGGATCTAAGGCTATGTAAATAAAAGGGTTATTTTTTTTAACTTTAGAAACATAGCTATTGACTTGACAAGTAATTGGTAGCACCATGGAACTTGTACCGATTCCGTCAGTTATAGATTTCTCTGGCTTAAACTATGAAGTGACTCTGTAAGGCCTCATTTACAGAAGGCGGCTCCCAGGTGATGGTATTGTGAGAGGTGAGTAGATCACAAGGGCACCAATTTACTGAGTAGCTGTGGGAAAGGGCTGGTTGGAGGAAGTTGTCTTTGAAGAGTCTCTCTTCCCCTCCCCTCCCCTCCCCTGCCCTCCCCTGCCCTCCCCTGCCCTCCCCTGCCCTCCCCTGCCCTCCCCTGCCCTCCTCTGCCCTCCCCTCCCCTGCCCTCCCCTGCCCTCCCCTGCCCTCTCCTCCCCTCCCCTCTTCTTTCCCTCTGCTTCTGCTTTACCTCCCCTTTTCTTTCCCTCTGCTTCTGCTTTATTCTCTCCCTTTCTTCCCTGCCTCACTCATTTTCTCTTCTCTGCTTCATTTCCCTCTCTGCCCCCCCCCCCACTTTGTCTTTTCTCCCTTCCCCCGTCTGTATCTCCGCCCCCCTCCTCTCTCTCCATCGTGGCTGCCATAAAGTGGACATCTTTCCCTCTCCTGTCCTTATGCCCCTATGGTCCACGTCACCACAGACCCATAGCAGCAGAGCCAGCCTTGAGTCAGAATGGATACCTGCCTGCCTTTAAGCTGTTGATCTCAGGCAGTTCATCACAGTGACAGAAAAGCTAACTAACACGCAGATGGAGATTCTGAACGTTAGGAATGGACAGTCTCCTTCAAGGTCACCACCCTAAGATGGCGGAGGCCTGGAATCGGAACTCTGGAGTTCCAGCCTACCGTGTCTCTCATTCCCCTCTTGTTATATGGAGAATATTGCTAGCGTGGCCCTTTCTGTATATTAGTTGTAAATTATGCACATAGAAATACTAAGCTGAGGCATGTGTCTAAATATGTCAGAATATTTAGATATTAGAGATTAAACATAAAGAAGACTAGGTGTGTAAGAACTAGGTGATGAGGATCTAGACTGAGAATTTACGATAGGAAGCTAAATGTGAGATCTCATTCCCATGAGATCCCCTTCTATGAGTGGTGGAGTAGGTGGCTTGCAGTACAAGAAGGGGCCATCGGGAGTTGAGGAGATGACAAGGAGCCGTCAGACACGGTT
Source organism: Phyllotis vaccarum (assembly GCA_033318265.1). Classification (NCBI taxonomy): domain Eukaryota; kingdom Metazoa; phylum Chordata; class Mammalia; order Rodentia; family Cricetidae; genus Phyllotis; species Phyllotis vaccarum. Next base: position 14,593,118 of record JARWLC010000007.1, read on the forward strand.
AAGGACCCGAGTTCGGTACCCACGTTAAAAGCCATCTGTGACCTTAGTGCTCCCTGGTGGAGAAAGATGGAGACAGGTGGATAACCAAAGTCCCTGGCCAGCCATTCTAGCAAGCTGGGGTGTGCTGAATCGAGGGGGAGACCCTGCCTCAAAAGGTAAGGCTGAAACCAGTAAAAGATACCTGATAGTGTTATCTGATCACATACACTCACACAAACACACATCTCCAAACATGAACACACACACACACACACACACACACACACACAGAGTACATGCCTATGCACAGAGAAGACAGGACCATTGAAACTACCACTTAATGAATGGAAACTAGAGTTCGCAACAATAAAACTTCAATCTGACTTACATCACTTGAATTAGTGGCAAAAGGATGCAACTCGGGTAGACTGCAGTATTGGGACTTGGAATTAAGATAAAAAAAAATGAGAGATAACAGGATTCATTGAGCATGTCCAGTGCTCTCTGCCATGTCCAAGTGCCTTGTATGTAAGTCCTGGTCCTCACAATGTCCAAAGATCTAGTTACCAGCATTATTCCTGTTTACAAATAGTGGATCCGATTCAGGGAGGAACTGAAGACTCACACTGAAGGTTGTGTGTCTCATAGATAGGAGATTTGATGAGCCTCAGCGCTCCAGCGCTCTCTTGGCTTTCTGAAGAGGCAGCTCTATCCAGCTTGGAGGACACAGGATAGTTGGATGTCTGTGGGGTGGAGAGGGCATTGATTGACTCCCAAGAAGGTCCAGCTTTCTTTTAGTTTTCCTTTATAAAATGCTTCTGAAAATTAAGAAGAATCTTATTTAGAACTGGAAATGTTAGCTCATCTGTGTGATCCCAGCAAACGGGAGGCAGAGACGGATCCACAGTCCAGGTCTGACTAGGTTCCACAGCGAGACCCTGCTCCACACCAGTCTCAAAAAAGAGTTCAGGTTTAGAGTTCTCATGTGTGCAAGACAGAATGAGTTCCTTGCCCTTAATTCCCATATGCCTTTCACACCACTGGCCTCCGTGGGACTTCTTAACAAGACTCTAGACGAACCACTTGCTTTTCTTCTCAGCACTACCATCTCTCTTAACAAGAGGTAGGCTTCTTCAACAGAGCTATCCTTTCATTAACCTTCCACATAGGGTGGAGAACCAAGTGGGAAGAACATGCATCCAGTAGCATATGAAAGGAAAACATGATAGCCAGCCTCTTGTCTCAAACACTGTGAAGTAGCTGGGGGGTTTTGTAGCAGTGATGTTTCTTAGTCCTGGGCAGCCAGAGGCCCAGACCCTCCCTCAGACCTGCGCACCAGACCCATTAGCTGCCTGCTGCTGCTGCTCAGGCCCCCAGAAATGACTCAGACTCATATTAACTTTATGCTATTTGGCCTATGGCTCAGGCACATTGCTAGCTAGCTCTTACATCTTAACTCAACCCATTTCTATTAATCTGTCTGCCACGTGGCCCGTGGCTCACCTGTGTTCCTTACATGTTGCTCCTTGGGCGGCTTTCTCGATCTGCTCCTGACTCCGGGTGCTAGGCTGAGGAAGCTGGAAGACAGCTGGGTAAGATCTGACTGTGGTGTTTATTCCCTCTAATATCTCTAACTTCTTTCTTGCGACAGGTTTTCTAGTTAGAGACCTTCAATGTAGCCTTTCTTCAGGGTTAGTCCAACCTCCAACAGTCCCAGCTCCCATGCACCCCAATACTCCTGAACTCCCATTCTGTGGTCTTTTCTGTCTTTTGGAGGCATTTCCTTAGTTAGATGGAAGCCATATTTGCATGTGAAAGCCAACATATGATGCTCTTCAGTTAGGTTTTTCTTGACAGGTTGCCAATATGGTCCTATTATACATGGAACTCACCGGAGGAAAAAGCCTCCTGTGCTCTGTTAATATTTGGAAAAGTTTCTTAACTTCATCAAAGAACCTTATTCTTTAACAGATGTCCAGATATTATGTCCCTCAGTTTTACATAAGTTGAACAAGAAAAATCTTGCTTTCTAGTTAATCATTGTTTTATTTTGACATTGAACAGCTTGCCTTTGTCAAAGTTAATAGTTGTATAAACCCAGAAGTATAAGTAAAAATTGAGTGGAAAGGTGAAGATTTAAAAATGTAAAAAGGCGGTCAGATCTGAAAGACACCGTGGGATCAGATTGTACCTTCTCTTGCAATAAAAGGAGAAACTTCCCTTTTTAGTTCTCTTGTCTTTCAACATCCGCACTCCGAGAAATAAATGAAAGGCTATTTCCCCAGCTCTAATAATATGTATTTAAAGTTTTGCCTGTGGATAAAGTTGTTGCATTTTGTATGACAGGCTGAAGGCAAAGCCTTGCTGGAGGATTTATGGCAACATGGTTTCCCCCGTTGCCTCATTCAAGAGTGCACTCTTTTAATGAAAAATTTTGTCCAGTGGTTGGGGGCTAAGTCTTTTCCGGTCATAATTTTATGCTTGTGTTTGGTCTCATGGATGTAAAAGTTGCAAACATGCTCCATAAATCCAAGCTTTCCCACTTTGTAGGGGTGTCTCTTTCTTTATAGACTTTAGTTCCATCCTTGTCATAAGAAACTGGGAGCAGATGGTGAGTCTAGAGTGCAGAGCTGCAGAGCAGTGGTGACTGCACAGCCATGCTGGCCTCCCTCTAGATCTGTTCCTGATTAGAGCTAAGGGTATTATGGGTTGGTGAAGAAGAGATAAATATCCCCCCTCCTGAACTTTTGTTTTAATTTAATCCTACCAGCAGGTGTTTCTTAGTAACCCTCTGTCTTCTGGATATCATTTAGTAGTAAGTTAAAAGCCAGTGTTCATTGGACACCTGCTAGGTCCCAGATACTGAAGTTGGCATTTTTTTTAAATTTGAGTAATAAAGACTTTGTCTTCTTTGTCAGCCACGGCAAAGACCTGAAATGGAAGTGCCTCAGTAGCTCCACGGATAAATTCCCTCTCTGAAATTGTTGATTTCCATTCAGAAGCAAGGCTTCCTTAAAGTGGCAGCTTTGTATAATAAAGCAACGGGCATCTCAAGCCTTATTCCTCCTCCATATTAAGGTCATGGACATGCTATTGAGTCTTCATACAAAACACTGCTAATGGTGGACACTTAGTTACGTGTTGTTCATGGTCTGTAGTGTCTGTTCTTCTGAGACATGGGACAGTGACTGATAAAAAAAATTATGAAAAAATATTGTATTGTTTCTGTAAAGGTAATACTGCTATTCATAAAATTTCGAGAGAGAATCCAAATAATGCAGAAAAAAAGCAAAAACCAACTCATCATATTTCTCTTCATAAGCAACTATTATTTTCTTTTTACTTGGTTTAGAACACTACCACGACCAATGGGAATCTTAGTAAATGGTCTACAAAAGAGGAATCATTCTATAATAATTAAATCTAACTGATGTGAATGTTGCAACTCCTTAAGCAAAAATAATAGAAATGAAAAGAATCACTGAAGAATGGATGTTTCATCATACCAAAACCAATTAAATTTTACTACAGACATAATTGTTATGAGTCAGTTAAAAAAAGACTAGACATAGATTTATATAATCAGCTAGATTATATGTTTGAATGAAAATCAATGTACTAATACGTCTTTCACTTAATCTCTATTTGTGAGTTATAATGCTCTTTTTAAATTGTCAAACTTTGCAAGATGTGCCTTTTCATCATTTGCCAAAATTTTTGTTGTAAATATTAATTCTTTAGCTAGGTTCTAAGGATCCCTATGAGTCTTTCATTGTATTTTTACATCCTTTCTTGGCTGTTTGCATCTTGCTTGCTGGAATTAGCTTAAAAGATGATTATTCAAGTTAGAATTTTGAGTGCTGTCTCATGAATTCATTTATAAAAAAATGCTTATCTTCTAATTTTGTAATTGAGGAATAATCTGGGATAATATGAAACACTTAAGACCCTCTTTCCCTGTAGTATTTCAAGAATGATGACTATCTGTCGACTTGAGTATTCCCATGAACAAGTCTCAGATAATTGGAGATCCCTCTTCAGAGAATGTGTCTTTTATTTTTTTTAATTACAAGATTTTCCATATACATAGCTTGGTCATATCTTTCTTCTCCTCCCCGAGTCCATCTATACTCCATACCCACCTCTTTTCACATTTGTTTTTCTCTTTCATAAAAAGAAAACTAAAATCAAACCAAAATACAAGAAGTATAAAAAGGTGCATGCGTGGACACACACACACACACACACACACACACACACACACACACACACACACACACACACACACTCTGAAAAGAGAAACCAAAGAACATGGAGTCTGTTCTGTGTTGGCCAAATATTCCTGAGCATGCAGCCTGCTCTGGGGTGTGACTGACGTCCTAAGTGTGAGAGAGTAAGTGTGTCTTTCTATTATGGAGTTTATTATCATCTTCTTTATTGATAACTTGACCAGGATTGACAGCACCACTCATCAGTAACACTGTTTATTGATTTCTCTATGAAATAATTTTCTCTTTTAGAATCACAAGTTCATTATATTTTTTTTAAAAGAAATTGTCTTTTAAGATTTATTTTATTGCTTTATGAGTATTTTGCCTGGATGTATATGTATACTATGTGCATACCTGATGACCCTGGAGATCAGAGGAGGGCAATGGATCCTCTTGGACTGGAATTACAAATGACTCTAAGCCATCATTTAGGTTCTTTGCAAGAGAAACAAGTGCCCTTAACCACATAGGCAGCTTTCCAGCCCCCCCCCCCCCGGATTTTCTTATTTTTTTTGCCCTTTCATGTTTTTCACGGACACTAATGTAATACGCTTCTTAATTGTCCGGTATCTCAGTATTGTATTTGAATTCTGAATGTGTTTTTATTCTTTATCCCCTTTCTCTTTGTAATTTGATTTATATCCTTGCAAAATTTCTTTTTATTTCATTTCCCCCCTGAACTTTACCAGCTTCCTTTTTATATATTTTTGCTGAGATTTTTTTTTTCTTTGACTTCCTTTTACAGAAGAACTTATTTCTAAAATTTCTTCAAGGCCACAATACTTAAGCATTTCTTGTGATGCACATCCTTCATCTCTCCTGGATTTTGGCATTGCTTCTTCAGTGCCTAGACTTAGGTCCTGTGTGTGTGTGTGTGTGTGTGTGTGTGTTTGTGTGGTGTGTATACGCATGTATGTGTGATTAATTGGTGCTTGGAGTGATCTGCTGAAACAGAATTGGGAGGCTTCAGGAAGGGAGGGTCAAGCTAGCACTCTGCAGCTAATCTGGAGTTTATTGCTTTGCTCACTTTTCACTGGGGTGTTATTGTCCTCAGAAGGATCCTGCTTGCTTGCTGGGGGCATTAGTGGCACCTAGGTCAGAGTGCCCTGAGAATTCTATGGAAAGCCGATGGGTACCATTATTCTTCCCTGCACCTCCAAGAGTCCCCTGAGCTGTTCAGGTTTAGGGTAGTATTCAGGTAATCATGGCTCAGTGTCATGATACTCAGAGTCATGGTTTTTTGATAGTTTGAGAGTAGAATAATTTTTTAAAAAATGACTGTATTTTTTCTTGTTACTTTTTTAGATTTTGTTACTGTTTATGAGACCTCGGTTGCATAAGGTGTAATAATTAGTTACAGTTTGAGAAAGTTGGAAAAAGGAAAACATTTTCAGTCCTTTGGTATATTTTTTTAATTATGCATTGTTGTATGCATGCTATATGGGCAGGTTACTTGAACTCCGGGGTGGAGGAGGGAGTTGGGAACAAGCAGGAAGGTTTCCTGGGCTACCTAGCATCAGGGGAGACGCAGGAGTTTGGGAACTTAGAGTCATCTCACTGACAAACATGGGCAAGTCTGGGATAGCCATAACCAATTTCTTGTGGCCATAGAATAAAATGCTGGAGCTGTCTTCTTACATGTATGTGGAAGCTAACAGCATTGGTTATTTGTAAAGAAATAAGAGGACAGTAGTGAGTGGTCACTGGAGGGAAAAAAGAAGTGGAGGGAGCAAAGGCAGATTAGATAATAGGCACAAAAATACAGTTTCCCAGGAAACTGCACAGAGTAACCATAATGCATAAAAATTTATTATGTGTCTTATAAAGAACCAGCGCATGAGAATTCAGAGGCTCCCACTGCAAAGGAATGATAACTGTTACAGGAGAGAGAAATGCACATTTTAACAAAATTAGCACATTGTACCTCTTTGAGAGTGTAATTATATGTCAATTAAAAAGTAAACATAAAATTTAGAGTTACTTTTCAGTTTTCCAAACAATCTGCTTTCAAAAGATGAGCAAAATGAAATCTTTTTCTAGTGAAGAGTTATAGAAAAAAATCAGGCACGAGGCACAGAAAAAGGGGGAGAAGCCTCATTATGCCGTCTTTACTCATCCTTTCTGATTGTGGATTGCCATTTTGAGTGCGTGTTTAAATTATTAGCCATTTCAGAAATGTCTCTGGTTTTAGATATTATTAATCATCAGAAAGGCTGTTAAGTGCCATTACATGGCCTCCAGATTTAAAAAAATTATGCATATAAGTAGAGCAATTTAAAATACTGATCTGACCCTCTGATTATGAATTTAAAAACACTCCTAGAATAACCCTCTTTAAAATTATTGTATATTCTATGTACTCACACTGGAACATATTTTCTGATGAAAAAGTGAGAATCCAGCCTTAGCAAAAGGCTGCAAACATGGGCCTGTGTAAGAAAAGGCCCCTCAGGGAGGAAGGTGTGTTGAGGGCTTGCTTATCCCTGTGTGGTTTTACCCCCCAGCTATTTCCCCCTTCTGCCAGTGGGTCTCAACTGAGTACAGATCCTCATGTTGTGGTGATCCCAGCCATAAAATTATTTCACTGCTGATCCATAACTGTAAATCTGTTACTATTATGAATTGTAGTGGGAATATCTGATATGCTAGATATCCGATATGTGACCCCCCCCAAAGAGGTCACGACCTACAGGTGGAGAACCGCTGCCCTATATCAACATATGTGTCAATATAGTGAGTGACATGGAAGGAAGCGAGGGAAGACACTTGTTATTATGAATTCAAAAGTATGTTTTTAAAAAGTTTAGCATCAATATTTTCTAGACAGTAATTTTGGTGATTAAAAATAAGATGCCCCCCTTTTATATCAAATGTAAGTTCATAGATTCTTCCAGTGAAAGTTAAGGATAATATCGCATGTCTTAAATATTGTTTTATTTGTATGTGTGTGGGTATTTTGCCTGCATGTATGTCTGTGCCCCACGCATATGCCTGGTGCCTTCAAAGACAAGAAGAGGCCATTGGGGACTGTTGTTATAGATGATTGTGAGCTTCCTTGTGGGTGTTGGGACCCTGATCCAGGTCCCCTGGTAGGACAGCCTGTGCTCTTAACCACTGAGCCCGCTCTCTAGTCCCCAAAAGCAAAGATTGTCTTTTTTGAGGTCTCTGAGGACTATTTCATGTATTTATAACCTTGCTGACTGACTTTGGAGTCAGGTACTCCTTCATTTTCTTTTCAACTCTCCTCGTACAGGAGTTAGCTATCTGGACGATGTACTGCTGTAGTTCCGATCTCCTCAGTACTGTGGCATTTCTGAACATCTCTCCTTTGTGTTTTGCCATCCTGCAATAACTTGCTTACCCCTGCCAACATTTCCCTCTTCAAACAGAAACGGATTCTTTTTTTAAAAAAAAAAGTTTATTTATTCATTCATTCATTCATTCATTCATTCATTCATTCATTCATTCATTCATTCATTCATTCAAAGTACAGTGCTCTGCCTGCATGTGTCCGTGCAGGCCAGAAGAGGGTGCCAGATCTCATCACAGATGGTTGTGAGGCACTGCGTGGTTGCTAGGAATTGAACTCTGGACCTCAGGATAACCTCTGAGCCATCACTCCAGCCCCCCAGAAATGGATTCTTACGTGCACATTAGAGTCTGAAAGTAGCCGATGGCTGCTGTTTCTAGAGAAGGAGAACATTTCTCTTTCTTCTCTACTCTTTCCCCCTCCCACGTATGTCTTAGTTTCCTTTCGCTGGTCTCAATAGTGACAGCTTTCTGATTCCAGATACTTTTGCTATGGTATCTTCCTGGCTCAATTTGTCTCACATTCCAAATTTTTAATGTCAGAGTTAGACTAAGCTTTTCTATTAACTGTAGACATTTTGGATTCCTTTTCCTGGAGAATTTGTTCAATATACGTGAGGCCTAAGGTTTGACTGTCAGCATCATATGGACACGGGTGAACACACAACCAGAGCACCCTGGAGATAGAGGCAGGAAGATCCGAAGTTCAAGGTCATCCTTGGCTACATAGCAAGTTCGAGGCCAGCCTGAGATGCTAGACCTTGAGTCAAAAAGTGATAACAGCCATAATAAATGCACATTCCTCTATATTCATCACTTTGGATGACATCAGGGCTTTGTTAGCAGCTGAGGCATCCTCCGTGTCCCTCATTATCACCTGTCCTGCTCCATCGTCTCATCCTGAAATTTAGGGAGTAGATTTGGGGATTTTTACCCCGAATCAAATAAAACCCACAGAACAAATAACTCTCTTAGAAAGTACGGTGGTAACATGAGTCTGGAGTGATGGCTTAGCAGGTAAGAGCCCTGGTTCCTCTTGCAGGGAACTCAGGTTCAGTTCCCAGTATCTGTGTGCTCGGGTTGGTTCACAGTCAACCCTAACGCCAGCTCCAGGGGATCTGACACCCTTTTTTCTGACATCTGTAGGCACCAAGCATAAACATAGTGCACAGACATACGTGCAGGTAAAATGCTCATACACACAAAATACACTAAATAGAACTGAAAAAAAAATGATAGCAACAGGATTTTCAGTAGTAACGGTAGAAGGGATTTATGTTAGTTTTTAATATTCCATGAAAAATTTTTGTATAGAATTAAGAAGTGGCTTATTGCTTGTTTTAGCCTCTTTGGGTTCGGGCTGATACCATGTTATAAACTGAACATTTAACTATCTGGGTGACTTAGCTGCTGGTGAATCCTTCTTGGCTAGCTCTTGACTGTCATACTGTGTCCTCACACTGCACTGAGGAAAAAGGGCAAGTACACACTCTAGCATTCCTCCTCCTCCTCTTGTACACACTCTAGCATTCCTCCTCCTCCTCCTCCTCCTCTTGTACACACTCTAGGATTCCTCCTCCTCCTCCTCCTTTTCCCTTGTACACACTCTAGGATTCCTCCTCCTCCTCTTCCCTTGTACACACTCTAGGATTCCTCCTCCTCCTCTTCCCTTGTACACACTCTAGGATTCCTCCTCCTCCTCCTCTTCCCTTGTACACACTCTAGGATTCCTCCTCCTCCTCCTCTTCCCTTGTACACACTCTAGGATTCCTCCTCCTCTTCCCTTGTACACACTCTAGGATTCCTCCTCCTCCTCCTCTTCCCTTCTTTGTGCTGGACAGACCTTTATTCATGACCCATTCTATGTGGTTTCGGCTTAAAAGAGTGTTGTGGAATATGAGTTTAAGCTGCGTTACATTTGCTGATGCTGTGGAGCATTCATTTAATGATGCAAAGATGCACTGCGTTCATTCGTGTTGTGTTTGTTTAGCTCTGTGAAGCTGTGTCACTGTACCTGTCTAAACACCTGATGGGCAGGAGAAAGGACAGGTGGGATTGCCAGGCAGAGAAAATAAATGGGAGGAAAAATCTAGGCTCAAGAGAGAAGAAGAGAGAGGGACAAGAAAAGAAGGAGAGGAGGATGTGAAGGGCCAGCCACCCGGCTGGCCACCCAGCTACCCAGCCACCCAGCCACACAGACAGCCATGCAGCCACACAGCCACCTACCCAGCCACACAGACAGCCATGCAGCCACACAGCCACCTACCCAGCCACACAGCTGCACAGCCACCCAGCCAGCCAGTCACATAGCCACCCAGCCACACAGCCACCCGGCCACATGGCCACCCGGCCACCCAGTCACCCAGACACACAGCCATCCAGCCAGCCAGTCACCTAGCCACCCAGCCACACAACCACTTGGCCACATGGCCACACGGCCACCCAGTCACACAGCCACCCGGCCACATGGCCACCCAGCTACCCAGCCACCCAGCCACCCAGTCACACAGCCCCCAGCCACACAGACAGCCACACAGCTGCACAGCCACTCAGCCAGCCAGTCACATAGCCACACAGCCACACAGCCACCTGGCTACCCAGCCACCCAGCCACCCAGCCACCCAGCCAGCCAGCCACCCAGCCAGCCAGTCACCTAGCCACCCAGTCACACAACCACTTGGCCACATGGCCACCCAGCCACCCAGCCACACAGTCACACAGCCACCCGGCCACATGGCCACACGGCCACCCAGCCACCCAGTCACACAGCCACCCAGCCACCCAGCCACACAGCCACACAGCCATACTACCAGCCATGGAGTAAGAAGGAAGGAAAGAAATACAGAATAGGTAAAGGTCCCAAAAAGCTGGCTAGAAGTAAGCCAACCCAAGGGCAGGAATTTATAAGTAAGATTAAATCTCTGTGTATTTATTTGGGAGCTGAATGGTGAGCTTCTGAAGAATTGGGGAAAAAAATTGCAAAAGAACATCAATACCATTATGAGAGCTCCACCTTCATGGCCTTATCTAAGGGCACTGTAGTAGGCACACTTGCCATGGATGATGGGTTGGGGAAAACTACATGCTTTTTTCATGGACACTATTTGGCATGTTCTCCAGCTTCGGTAGGCATTTCACATCTAGAGTAAAGTCTGGAATTTTTAACCTACTAGATTTCTACCCCCCCCCCCCCAAATAACCCAAACTGTCTTTGGCTCTGTCATGTGTAGTGGGATTATGTTACATTGTAAATAATTGTCCTGCCAACTGGTTTAATAAAAACGTTGATTGGCCAAAGGCAGACAGGAAGTGTGGGCGGGGCTATCAGACTAAGAAAACTCTGGGAACAGGAAGAACAGGAAGAAATGCCACAGAGACACCAGAGAGACACCACAGAGACACCATGATGAGTCACCAGCAGAGGCAGAGGAAAGATATTGAAATGCTGCTCTGAGGAAAGGTACCAAGCCACATGGCTGAACAAGGTAAAGAGTCATGGGTTAGTTTAAGAGCAAGAACTAGCAAGTTATATGCCAGAGCCATAGGCTGATCGGCATATAACTGATACAAGTGTCTGTGTGTTTCTGCGGGACTGCGGGTCAGAACCTCAGGGCTAGGCCGGAAAGGCCAGCCTAGAAACATAATATTACAGTCATGAGGTGTCCTTTTGATGTGACCTCCTTGGATGTGAGTCAGGGAATGTAATTCTCACCTCATTCTGTTTTGGCCTAACCTCTCAGGGGCCTGGATACTGTGGATCACATACAGTCAATGCTAGAATTTCTACCAGGGCACTTAAACCACCTTGTTTTAAGATTAAACTATAAATAGATTCCCTGGAAGACCCAAATAGGAGTTATATCTTTTTTTTTCTATAACAGCCTCTTTGGGATTTGTCAGCTTCTGGAATCTTACAAAAGTTTTGCCTTTGATCCAAATATTGAGAGTGTCACTTTGTGAATGTAAGACTCTTGACCTGGGCTGAAATTTTAAAAGCATGCAATGGAAGTTCTCTGGCTATAGGAAAAAGGCCCATTTGCAGAGATTGTTTTCAGACTCTGACCTATGGATCTGTTCTGCATTTTTAAGCTACTGGTAATTTCACTGTTACTGGCAGGCCACGTACACGTTAATGTGGAAGGAATATGTTTACCTCTAAAGTATTGAAAACGATCTTAAGATACATTTTTAGAATTCCATCCACAAACAGTGCCCTAAATAGCTTTTAAAAGATAAAAAATCCAGTTTTAACATTATGCAAAATGTCTAGACTCTATAATTAGACTGGAATAGATTAAATTACTCACCTCTAATCACTATTTTATACACGTCTCTCAGAGTGACATTAATTGCTCTCCAACTTGCTAATTATAAGATAGTTGCAGGATGGGCACTCATTTCTCCCTGTTAGCCCTGGTTTTTTTAGCATTTTTATGATAAAGGATGTTAATGTGATCATGAGGTTTTGGATTTATTTTAGTCGCATTGAAGGAATGGTTTTGCAGACCCTTTAGGTTGGTTAACCAAGTGTAGATTTGGCAACTCTTGCTCCTTGGCCTTCAGATTAGTGTCTGTGTAAGAGGGTGTTTTGTTAATTATTAATCAGGTCTGTACAAAGAGTATCAGATACTATCTTGAAAATGGAGGTGTTCTCTTCTGGTTGAGGTATGTAGAAATATGTAGAGTCAGGGAAAGTGTGCGCACTTTTCTGCAGTGTGCAGGTAATATGAACTGTGCTGTTTTCCAGCACTTTATGGAAAAGATTGGTGCATCCCTGTATTTCCACAGCCAAGTATCTGATGAAAAGTGTGCCTAATAGATGGACTGTGTGTGCCATAGTGTTAGCACCTTTGTCTAAGAGCGTGTATTAGCTATTCCCGAGTCACTGACAGAAATGACTTGCAGGAGGCAGGGCTTGTTTGGTTCATGGTTTCAAAAGGTTTCATTCTGTCCTGGTGAGGAAGGTGGAACGGAGCAGCTCAGTTCATGGTGGTGGGAGTGTATGGCTAAGGGTCTCAACATCCTGGGGAGTCAGGAAGCAGGAGATAACACCTCCCTTTAGGAGTTTACTTCTCCAGGCAGGACCCTACCTTCTATAGGTTCCACAGTCTTCTAGAGTGCCAGAGGTTGGCGAGCTCCTTTAGATTCAGATAATAAAGGCAGGGTGTGATGGCAATCTTATAGTGACTGGTGGTTGGAGGTTTGTTTGAGCATCTGGGAATCTAGGGCTCTTGTTTTTGTAAGGGACAAAGTAGCTCCATAGTGTGAGGGACTTATCAGATCTCAGAGACAGTCAGATCCAGGGTGTGTTTAATTAATTAAGGCTTTTTTCTGGGACCGAGGCTAGACCGAAACCCAAAGATCCCCAGCTAGCCAGCTAAGAAATGACACTAAGTTTCAAAGTCCTGGGAGTGTGTGGGGAGGTTCTTTTTAAAGAAGTTACACAAGAATGGCCATGTTTCTAGAAAATTCCTTAATTTTCTTCTGAAGCCTGTTGTCTTGTTGATATTTTGAAATGACCCATCTGCCTGGGTGAACGAAAATTGTCCTTAGGGAAATCATCAGTGCTCTAGGTAAATCATAAATTTTTAAAAAGAAATTCAAGGCCAGTGAATAATTTTTTTTGATTCTATGGCTGTTCACAGAGGTTAGAATATCATTTCCTAAATGATTATTTTAAAATGTATGTTGTTTGTGTGGTAGTAATTCCGTAGTTTCATGAAGAAGCTGTTGAAGGTTTACTGTTTCTCTGTCTCTCATTCTCTTCTCTTTTTGGTATGCTGTGCTTGGTCTTTTGTTACTGAAAAAAAATTATCTTTCTGATTGCATCATTGTGGCAGTTCCTCCCTTCCATTTAGGTAGGACTTTGGCTATACTGTCCACATGTCTCTGGTGTGTGTAGGGGGTATTCATGGTTGGGCAGAATGCTGTTTTCTGCATAGCACATTGGCTTCAAATTACCTTTTCCTGTGGGCTGTGCAAACTAGTTCTTAATACGTGTGTCTTTAGAATTTGTCTGTGGACATTTAATTTTCAGTTCAGCTGGGCACCCCAACAGAAACCTGGGGCGAGGTTCCCTAGGAAGAAAGACAGCACCTAAAGACAACTGTGGATGGTCTACAAAAAGCATACTTCTCAACTATTAAAACTTACAAAGCTACAAAGTAGAGGCTAGAGAGATAGCTTAGATTGTACAATGCTTGCTGCAAAAGTATGGGACCGGATTCCCAGCACCCTGTAGGAAGGTCAGGGGTAGGAGTGGGCTTGTAGTCCCAGTGCCCAGGAAGGTGATAAGAGATGGATCCTTTGGGCTTGTTGGTCAGCCAATCTAACCAATCAGTGAGCTCCTGGTTTGGTGACAGATTCTATCTCAGAAAATAAGGTGGAAGGCAAGTGAAGAAGATAGTCAGTGTTGACTCTGCATGTACACACACACACACACACACACACACACACACACACACACACACACACACACACACACCTACAAAGTATAGCAGGACTTTTCCTAATGAGTTATATATATATATGAAAAGAAGTGGAAATATTTTGTAAAAATTAATCTTTAATTTCTCTTAATTGTTGAATTCTCTTCTCTCCGCCTCTTCCAGTCTTCAGCAATTAATCAAATGAGTGAAGGAGTTACAGCTCCAGGGTCTCATCTGTGGATAGAGCACTTCCTAGTGTGTGCTTGTTTCTGGCAGCTCTGACCTGCTGCTAACATTAATTACTTTGCTGATGGCTCTAATTGACCCAGTAAAGGAGCCTCTCTATGTTCAGCCCGTCCCTGGTCCTAAAGACCTCAGATTCTCTTTGGACACAGGATGTAATGCTTGCTGTTAGCTTTTGTACACTGCTTTCCAAATCCAACTTCTCATTCGTTGCTTTGAGAGGCCCAAGCTCTTGCTTAAGCCTGTGTGCTGTCCCAAACCTGCTTTTATACCACCCCATGCCCTCTTGCATGTACAGGAGTGTTTTTTGTTTATTCTCTCTTTCTTTCTCTCTCTCTCTCTGTATGTGTGTGTGAGAGAGAAAGAGAAAAAGAGAGAGAGGGTTTTCAAGAGAGACAAAAAATGTCACATTGGGTAGGTAGGTGGGGATCTGGGAGGAGTTGAGGGAGAGGAAAGAATATAACCAAATATACGAAAAATTTAAAAGCTAAATTAAAAAGTTTTGTTTGCTAATGTTTAAGCTACGAGTGTAAAAAATAACGTTTTTGTTTTTCCCTTGTAATTTTAATAAGCTTAACAATTAAATTGAGATATATGTTTTACAATAAGTAGAATGCCTCATATTTGTTGGCCTAAAATATAAAGCTTTTGCTATGGTTTCTCATTAGATAGGTAGTCTTTGGCAGGTGTGGTGGTGCACACCTTTAATTTCAGCACCCACAAGGCAGAAACAGACAGATCTCTGTGAATTCCTCTGTGATCTCAAAAGAGAAAGGAAAGAAAGATGGCCTGTCATCATTGAAGAAAATTTAGGTAAACAAAGAAAAGAAAATGACGGGGATTTCTGAAGGAAGTAATATCTGGTGACGATATTTTGGAGTGTGTCTTTTTGGAAGTTTTTCCACCTGTGAATGGGCATGTTTATACATCCCGAAGAGGTACAGCATTTTCACAATCGCTCTTTTCCTTAATTGTGTCATCATTTCTCCAAGTGACTGTAAAATAACACACAATAAACCCCTCACGTGTGTGTGTGTCTATGTATGAGTGAGTGTGGATGGGAGTGGACATATGCGAGCTGCATGTATACGTGAGTGTGTGTGTGACTTGAGTGTGGAGTTGAGTGACTGACTGTGAGTATGGATGTGAATGTGGGTGGGGGCGTGTGTGACTGTAGATGTACGTGTGTGTGGATGTATGTGTGTACAAGCATATGTATGTGTGTATGAGAGAGAGCATATTCCTTTTTCTTGTTTTCTTTCCTAGTCAAATCATTATGGGCTGGATTAAAGGATTAAAGGGGAGCACACTGCAGGCTTTTGGTCCCCTTTGCCAAATCGCCCTCTGGAGTGTAAGTTTTCCTACGACCTTGCCAGCACTCACTGTTATCATTCATTTTTATTTTATAAACGGATCAAGTAAATGTCCTCTTAGGGTGTTTTAATTTTCAAGTCCTTTATTGCTATTGCAGTTGTGCATTGTTGTGGCTGACCACTCCTAGCACTCCATGGTTTTTTTTTTGTTTGTTTGTTTGTTTTTTTGTTTTTTTTTTTACATGAGTTGCTTAGTGAATATTCGACTTTGTAGATGCCTTTTGTCTACTTTTCAAACGTTCTTGGTTTTTAGAAGACCCTTACATTGAAGAAAATACATCTTTGTTTTTCACATAGTTGGCAAGTATTTTTTAAATTTGTTTGTTTTTAAATTTTGGTTGCTTTAATAAATTATTTCTGTGTATTTTATTTTTATAGTTTTATTTATCCTTTTGGGTTTAAGGTCATTCATTCAAAGATCTCCCGTCAGTGCTCATCTGGACTTGTGTAGTTATCTTATGGTCTTACTTTAGAACACACATAACCTTAATACACAGAGTCTTGGTTTGGTGCAAGGTATGGGATAGAGGTCTGTTTCCCCTCAAAATTTAGTCATGTGACTGACATCTGTGGATTCTTTATTTTTTCCTCTCCTGACTCGTTTCTGATGATTTTCAGTTTTCTATTCTTTGTAGTTTTAAACGCCACACTCATCACTGAAGTTTTTCATGTGAACTTTCCTGGGTGTTCTGCTGTGTCTTTGGGTTGAAGACCAGACCAATATTCCTCTTAGTTCTTGTAATACTAATATAAAGTCCAGGTTTTTGTTATTTTATTGGAAAAGTGATGCACGTTTTTCTTTAAGATGAACTTGAGAGTCATTTTGTCATGTTTAGAAAAACAACAAAACTCTTGAGATTTTGTTTGGAATTGCACTAAAAGCCAAGTAGGTAGCAGGTGACGGACTTCGTTGTCACATTGACTGTTCCCATGGAGAATCAGGGAAATGCTTCATTCAGTCATGATTTATTTTATGTCATGGATTTGCCGTTAATTTTATGTGTATTAACTTGTTTATTATTAAAGTAGTCAAGTATTAACATGTATTTGGGTATTATGTATATATAAAGTTTGTGATTATTCTGGAAACTCTTCTCCCATGTTATCTTTAGATTGTTTTTGCTGTTTTGCATAGAGATGTGTGCTTCATGTTTACCTTGTAACTAGCCATCTTCATATTTCCAATAGTTTTGAATATTTTTTAAATCTATGTGCATTGATGTTTTGCCTGCATGCATGTCTGTATGAGGGTGTTGGGTACCCTGCTATTGGAGTTACAGACCACTGTGAGCTGCCATGTGGATGCTGGGAATCAAATCCGGATCCTCTTGACCACTGAGCTATCTCTCCAGCCCTATTTCTGATAGTTTTTTCCATTGGCTTCTTTATATTCTTTTGGCCATTTCCCTCATGCCTTGGAAGATTGGAATATGGCATGAATGAAGTACAGGCATTTTGTTTTGTTTTAGTAGGCTCACAATAAAAGAAGAGAGAGTCCTCTCCCTACTGGTTAGGGCCAGACTTGGGAGTAGCTGTTTCTTCTGGATGAAATGTTGCTGGCCAGGCTGATCCTGGCTGATACTCATGGGCACACTGGTAGCCACACAGTAGTTTAACTGCTTCATGTGCTCTGAAGCTGGCTCCTCAGAAGGAGGTTGGACCGCGCTGGTTGGTCACACCCTTTGAGTGCAGATCCTCACCTTTTACACTGTACACACAAAGCCTGTATTGTGTTTTTCATTTAACTGTTCTTTCTTCCTCTCTCTACTCTGAAGTCACAGCCCTGCATTTCTTATTTTCCTTCTAGTAGGGTTTCTAAGCTGTATTGTGGCACGTGGGTTCATCACTGGAGACATGAGTACCTGCACTGGGAAATTTCTGATGGCTCCTCCCATGTCATTGGGAAAGTCATCAAATCCCTCTGTAACCATTCAGTGGCTTAAATGCTTACTCCTTTTCATACTGCTCTTGCTAGAATTGTTCTCTGCCCACATCTCTGTTCCTGTGAACTATGCCCACACTTCCCAGCCTTGGCTGAGCATACCATCTTTGTCTAACTTAACACAGAGCCCCGATTCAACCTATGATTATTCTTCTCCACCTTGTGTATCATTGCCATACTCCGCTGTAAAAATCAGCCTGCAGCCCCCAAGCCAACACTAGTTAGTGGCCTGTGATGTTTACCAAAACCAATTAATTTGTTTCCATTATCAAAACATTGCCCAAAACAAATGCTACAATTAAAAAATTTTTAAAAATAACAAAACCCCAAAAAATTAACCCAAGCCAAATATTACTTATAAACTACTAAAATTACTCAAAAGAAATTAAAACAACCCCAATATATAAGACTTCCCCTAAGCTCCAATAAGCAACATTCTTCATTCAAAAATGTCTCTATGTCTCCTAATCTCCAGGCCCTTACTCAATGTAAGACTCACTCTAATAACACAGACATCACACTCCTCAAACCCAGCCTTTCCATGTCTCTATTTTTTAACCCAGTTTATAAAGTCATATTTTTTTGTTTACACTCAAAGGGGTACCCTCTGCCCTGAGAAAAATAGCAATTGACAAACCATTTTACTTTAAAATCTATTGCCTTTTTTTCAAGAAAAAAAATATAAGAGCAGAAGCATCACTGCAAATATTAAGCTTATGACTGTATGAATGTATTGACCTATGTGATCACCTATATGATCATCTTCATTACTGCTTATGGAAATCATTTTATTGTACACAGTCTTAGTTTAGAACCTTCTTAGTTGGACAAAAGGGGGAGATGTGGTGGGATTCAGGTGTCAGCTGATAAGGTCCGAAGATGCTTATCCAGGGTCCCAGGCTCCTGGAGGGGGTGTGGCCAACTCCATTGATAAGGGGCTGCTGGGACCCTGGGAGTTCTGTTGTTCCTGGTTCCTGGCTGCTGGAGAGACCAGTTTGGAATCCATTGTCCATCACTGGGATACTCCAGTTCCTGTTCAGGTGCCACTATAAGCTGTTACCTGTATCGTGAGTGTTGATTTATATTTTAATAAATATTAATCTTGGACTGGTGCCTTGTAAGTAAAACTCTGCCTACATCATTTGATTAATTTAAATTATTGTAAGTGGGGAGTGGCTAAAGTTCTTGCTGTACAAGTGACTTCAGTCCTTAGCATCTTTGTACAAAAATCCCCAATGGAGGTACATGCTGGAAGAGGTGGTGATGGGAAGATTCCTGGGGCGTGCTGGCTAGCCAGCCTAGCTGAGGTAGTGAGCCTCTGATCACAGTGATAGACCTTGTCTAGAAAAATACGGTGACAGCTCCTGAGGAATATGCTTTCTTTTCTAACTTGGTCATGGTATATTGTCACAGAAACAGAAAGGTCACTAAGACAGTCTTTGTACTTAGACATGTTTACATTTTCACTCAAATGACCCCTGACAAAATCCTCTAAGAAGTCTCATTCACATCATGCACACCAGCTCTCAGAGATATTAGTTCATTTTACTAATTAGTTCATGACAGTCAGCGCTGGTCACCAAGCAGAATTTTACAAAGCCTTCAACACACTATGCCTGGGCCCTCTGTCCATAAGAAGCTTCTCCATTTTTTTCTCACTGTGTGTGTGTGTGTGTGTGAGGGGGGAGGACCACTCACTGGGAATGAATTTGTGCATGTATCTTTTGAAAACCTCAAAAGCCCACTTCCAGTGATCTCCTCTAGCTAGGCCACAAACCCCTGTTGTATTTAGTTTCTGGCCGGACCCGCTGTCCCACAGAAACACACAGATGCTTGTATTAATTTTATGCTGATCAGCCTATGACTCTGGCATATTGCTAGCTAGCCCTTGTTAAATTAACCCATCTTGTTCAGCCATGAGGCTCGGTACCTTTCCTCAAAGCAGCATAATTGTCTTCTGCATCTGCTGGCTTCTTTGGTGTCTCTGTGGCATCTCTGCCCTGTTCTTCCTGTTCCCAGAGTTTTCTTAGTCCGGTAGCCCCGCCCACGCTTCCTGTCTGCCTTTGGCCAATCAGTGTTTTTATTAAATCAATAGGCAGAACAATTATTTACAATGTAACAACATAATCCCACTACACCCCCCAATTCTTCCCAAGTGCTAATTGGGGACTAAAATATTCAAACGTATGAGCCTGTGGGGCCATTCAAACCACCACAGACACTTATATTTCTGCATTGTAAAAATTGTCCTTCTGGGTACACAGGGCATGCTAGATGTAGAGGAAGTTCTCAGTGTACTGCTTACAGGCTCTGATCACCCTTTTCCAGGTCTCCTTTGGAGTCACTTTAGGATGCATCAGGTATTACTCTGGAATATATGCAGCAGCATGGAGTCCACCTTCAGTCAGAGTAGGTTGATATTTCCTTACAAGTAAATCCACTTGAGAGTGACCTCTAGGAACTCAGCATGTCTGAGCAGGAAGGGATCTGGAGTCATCTGTTGAAGTCCTTTGCTTTGTGGAAGAGGAAACAGAGACCTACCTTTAGGACATGTAAGTAGCTCGGGGATGAGTTCATACCTTCTAGATGGAGTAAGTATCACATAAATGTCAGCTGTCACTGCTGTCATTGCTCCTGGTGGCACATATGGACAGAGCATGGCTCTGGCTCTGCCTTGCTAAAAAAAAAAAAAAAAAAAAAAAAAAAAAAAAAAAAAAAAAAAAAAAAAAAAAAAAAAAAAAACAAACAAACAAACAAAAAAAAAAACCGTTAGATTACATCCCTAAAGTCTTGGGAGGAAGAAGTCACCAAATAAGAAGGTAGACCTTTAGGGATGCAATCATCCTCTCAAGACTGACTACCAAATCCAGCTCAAAAGCCCCCTTTGGCTCACCTAATTAACAGGGTCAATTAAAATTAAACACCTCATCCTAACATGGGGTCTCCCATTTTACCTTTATAAACTGCCATTTGCGTATGCGCCAGGTCTGTCTATTCAGAGGCAGTTCTTTGTCTCTCCAAGTCAAGTATCCCAGTCCTCTTTCCCTTGTCTTCTTTCTCATCCCTTAGCATCTTACCACTGTGCCCTAGCCCACTCTAACCCAGACATCTCCTTTCTCTCCTCTTAAAAATTACACCTACAAGGTCATTGCTGCTGTTTCTCTGCTGGAGTCAGAAAGCTGCCCCTTTAACTTTTCTTCCCCTTAAGAAAGAATCTCTCTGTGAAAACAGGTTTTGGGGAGTGGTTTGTGCCTAATCCAGGGTCCAGGAGGAAGCTCCTATTGTTCTGGGGTCTCCTTCAAGACCCAGGTGTCCTAATGCAGCCTTCTTTGGTGGAAACAGAGAACCTGGCACTGTCTGGGTCCTGGAAACCGGACTCGAGCAATGAAGGGGTGAATTAAGTACAGGCACACAGGTATATGGGAAAGCTGGCATCAGGCACACCATGTTTGCACTGATGGTGGGGCTCCAGCTGCTTAGCAACCTGGAACCTCATCACGTTTGATATGTACAGAATGGAGAGAAGGAGTGAGTTGTCTCAGCAGGCGGCCTCTGTTAGGTGACCAGTCTCAGGATGTAAACCACCCAGAGGAGGAAGCTATTGGATACTTTCTGTATACACTGTTAATATTTCCAAGCAGACCGGAGGAAGGCTTTGCCCATTCCCATGGCTCTGAGGTCCTTATCAGTAATACACTGCATCCAAGTCTTCTCCTGTTCCCCGTGACAAGGTGCTTATTTCCTGCTCTTAGAGGGGAGAGTGCATTTTCAGAACTTGAGTTCAGGTAACACTGGTGACAGGCACAGTGCTGACGTCCAGCTCAGTTCTGCATATTTGTGGCTTAATGTAATCTATTTAGACTTCACAGTGCCCCGTGACTTCTATACTGTGCCAATCTCATTTTACACAAGTTAGTGAAACTTGCCCGTGATGACACCTTGGTCCATGGACTGTGCTACATCTAACTCTGCTCCGACTTCCAAGTTTGTGTGCTTAATTTTTTAAGTTAAAATTTATTTCTATTGTGTTTTGGGGTGTGACGTAGAATGTGTGTGTGTGTGTGTGTGTGTGTGTGTGTGTGTGTGTGTGTGTGAGAGAGAGAGAGAGAGAGAGAGAGAGAGAGAGAGAGAGAGAGAGAGAGAGAGTGTTCTCATGCAGGTGCTTTTAAGTCAGGGCACACATGCAGAGGTCAGTTCTCTCCTTCCATCTTGGGATCTGGGGACTAAACTCTGGTTATTAGGTTTGTGTGGTGTAGGAACATTTTCAAATATAACAAAAATATTAGGAAATATCAGAGGGATCTACCCACAGTCAGTTTAGGAGGATCAGACAATGGTAACTCACACTTTTAATCCCAGCACAGGGAGTTTCCCAGGACTGGTGACCTACACCCTTAATCCAATCTGAGTTCAAGGTCATTTTAGTTTACAGAAGGAGTTCCAGGCTTCCAGGCAGGCAGAGGTGGTGCCATGCCTTAACTGAGTAAAGAAAGTATTTAAGGCAGTCGTAGAAAGACAGAGCAGGAAGAAGAAGCCAGAAAGAGTGAGCCAAAGGAAGCTGGAAGACAGCTGGGTGAGCTCTGACTGTGGTGTTTACTCTAATATCTCCGCCTTTCCCAGAGATCTGGCACTGAGTTTCCTTTATTTGTGCAATAGTGTGGCAAGTGCTTTCCTTCACAGGGCCATTGAGATGGCCCTGTGTCTTGTAAATGGATTTAAAAAATTCAAAATAATACGATTTTATAGTACATTACAATTGCATGAGATCCAAATATTACTCTCTACAAATAAAGCGTTATTAAGACACAGCCACACTCATTTGGCTATATATTGTTTATAGAGTGGCAGAATCAATTGTTGCCACAGGGACCACACAGCTGGCAGAGCCACACTGTTTACTATCTGGCCTTAATGGAAAATGCTTGCCAGTTTTTTTCTGTATTCCTCCCCGATGATCCACACTTCAAAAAAAAATCCATTAGAGTATAATCGTGTGTATTTAATAGGGCTTGTCTTCTACATACAGCATAGCTTGGTGGTTTTGACTGACAGGTCCTCTAGGTGTTGAATCTAACGTTTTCCCTTAAATTCTTACGTTTTATCTTTCTTAATAGACTGAGTATTTCTTTTATTTTCTTTCTTTTTTTTTTCTTTCTGTTTTGCTGCATGTTGACCACAGCCTGCATTGCCCTGACTGCAGGTCTGTGGTTTCCATGCCCACCCCATTCACTTATTGAGCTATTTTTAAACCTGGTATTTGGATGCAGAAATCACCATGGCTTCTTTTCTTTTCAGTGGTTTGCTGTCTTCTGACTACGTGGAGATTCACTATGAAAATGGGAAGCCTATGTACTCTAAGGTATGGTATAATGGCCAGACTGCCTGCAACATAAAGTATTTCCGTCTTAGAACTGACCAGCACACTCTGTATCGTTGTGCGGTCTGTCAGTAAGATCATCCAGCCTCCTATCCAAGGGAACGAGTTTACTGAGGAAGAATTCACGAGTACTTAAAATGCTGGAGAAACATTAGATTCTATACTCAGGACCATAAGGGAAGTTTATTGTTTCTGATTTACATCCATTACCTTATTCAGTGATCAGATGAGCATCACTGTTCCATATCAGTACCATAAATACCAGATATCCCTTTTCTGAAATACTTGGGCCCAGAAGTCTTTTGGCTTTATATTTTAAAAAAACTATTTGTATATGCAAAGTGATATTTGGGGATAGGGTTCTAGTTTAAATACAAAAATTGTTTCACCTACCTCGTATGCACACAGCTAAGGTAATTTTGTACATTTTAGATCATTTTATGAGACAGTTTTGTGGTACGGAATTTTCCACAGCCACCGCAATGCTGATGCTTGGAGTTTTGGAGACTTTTAATTAGGGATGCTCAGTGAGCCTTTTCATGGTCATGGAATCAGAATTATAAGACCGTGTGATCCCTTACAGTATCGGTTTAATGCAAGTGACTGATGCCTAAGAGTAGGAGACAGGTAGGGCAATGAGATCTTGGGGAATATTCTTTTTTTACCCTTCTTTTGAGGCTGTGTAACCCCAGTTTGGCCTGAAACTCAAGGTTCACTTGCCTTAATCTCCTGAATTCTGAGATTGCAGGCCTCATACCCAGCTTTATTTCATTATTTTTAACTTATATTTTTTCTTGCCGGAGACCAAACTCAGGACCTTGGGCATGCTAGGCGGTGCTCTACCTCTGAGCCATAGCCCCAGCCTATCCCATTAAGCATTACAACAGGTCTGTGAGGTGGGTGTTTTTAATTCTTGTAGTAAAATGAATGATACAGAGGCATAGAGGAGGCAACACACTTGCTCAGGGCCATCACAGGCTGTAATCTAAAGGTAATGGGGCACCTGAAATTCTTCAGGTGGAGGTGATCTTTTTTTTCTGACCATGAAGGACCAATAAAGAACAATAATAGCAAGAGAGATATTACCAGGTAGTGGATGGATACCAAACAGTGATTTCCACGAGTCAGGCAGAAAACCCATGAAATGAGTACAGAAAAGAAATTATGACATTTAGTGCCACTGAGGCTCAGTAGTGCCCATACAAGTCACAGGAACTGGGGAGCAAGCAAGAAACAAGCAATGGAAGGGGACACAGATTTTGTATTTTGCAGATGGCTAATCAGTGTGGGCACAGTGGCATCACCTTTCATGTGCAGACTCCGGAGCTGTGAGGCAGGGAGACCTGATCCTCTCAGCACATGCTTATGGGTGGCCGTAATTAGAAACACTACCCATGGCCATGGCGCATCTCAAGAGTTAGTCTGTCTAGTTAACAGTGAGCACATTTGGAGTGTCCTTTGGCCTTTGAGCTGTTTCCACAGACCAGGGACAGCCACATATGTGGCTCTGACTGCTGTCAGCTCTCTCCTCCAGATGCATCTGGGATTTTTGAGTCCCTCGAGACTAAGGCCGTGGAAGGGGACCAGCAGTACCAACTTACCCGTGGGAATGATGCTTGCTGGCATTAGTGCAAAACCATCCAGCTGTCAGTTGCTCCAGGGCTCTGAGAACTACCTATGCTGACTCATGAACCTGGAGGAGATTGCACAAGGACTTTTCAGAGTCAGCAAATGGGACACCTTTGCAGCCTCAGTAACCTGACCCAAACTTCTCTCTAAGAAGCTCACATTTTTTTTTTTAGAAGCACAATAGCTAATTGGCATGTAGAGTTCATTTGAGGTATCCACAAATGAGTCCTTTTTATTAATAGGATATTCCAAACCTCCTGTGGTTGTAATATATTTAAAGCAAAATCTTTATCAACTCTGGCAAAAAAAGAAAAGGCTATGTTAACTGTTGTTTGATTTTGCATCCATCTTTCATTTATGACCAGTTTTCTTTAGCAGCTCATATACTGAACTTATTTGTCCATAGATAATGGATGAACTGACTGTGACATCCTACTGGTAATATCCTGTTTTATATATATATGTATATATATATATATATATATGCATACACACACACACACACACACACACACACACACACACATTCTTAGGCCCCAAAAAGATGCCACACACATTCTATGCAGGATTTACAAAATCTAATGATGATATAAATGCTTTAGCATGCCCAAAACCTATATATTTATTGGATCACTATTTTTAACAACTGACAGTGTTCTTCTAACTTATGTTATTATTTATTTTAAAAAATTAAGCCATAGACATTTAGTTTTCTTCTAACCTTTCCTCATGACTGTTCTAAGGAAAAACTTCCCAGATGCAGTCTAAACACACGGTAGTTGCTGAAGATTCATTTCAAGAATATGACTCTCTGGATGAAAGTGTTGTATTATTTCATGACTTTTGGTCATAATGACAATTTTTGCTTCTGAAATTATGCATAATTTCACATAACTTCACGTTTCCATTACAAACATATATTTGAAATCATTTAAAGAGTGAACTTTACAAAGATTGGCTTCTATGATATTTAAGAACGCTTTTGAGAGGAGGAGTACCAGAAAGGGAGGTTAATGTATAGGAATGGCAAAGTCTTTATCCATTATGTAAGCTGATCTCGCTGTGGGCTGGAGAGATGGCTCAGTGGTTAAGAGTATGTACTGCTCTAGCAGAGGATCTGAGTTTGATTCCTGGCACCCAGGTTGGATGCCTCACTACTGCTTGTAACACTAACTCCAGGGGATCCAAATGCCCTTTTCTGGATTCTACATTCACATGCACATTCCAAACCAACTTCCCATATACACCTAATTAAAAATATAAAGGATACTTTACTGTTTAGATAAAGGAAGATATATACACAATCCCCCACCTCACCTATTGTGTACTGCTTTTTGGGAAGCCTGGAATCATAAACAACCTATGAGGACCTTGAGGTGAAATATAGATGTATATAAATACTTAAAATTCTCCGGGACTTGGTATAAAAATCCTGTTGCATGG
This sequence comes from Phyllotis vaccarum, assembly GCA_033318265.1. Taxonomy (NCBI): domain Eukaryota; kingdom Metazoa; phylum Chordata; class Mammalia; order Rodentia; family Cricetidae; genus Phyllotis; species Phyllotis vaccarum. The sequence continues at coordinate 14,619,112 of JARWLC010000007.1, forward strand.
ACCCTCTGAGGGCCCTGTTATGGTCTTAACATCTCTCTGTACCAAATAGTCCCTTATTCCCATTCCCAGGTGAGGTTAATGTCTTTTATGTCTGTTAAATGCAAGTGGGCTGAAAATGGAAGTACATACCGAAATCAGGGAGACTAAAAAAAAAAAAGAAGATAGTGACGTTCATGGTCTAGGTACCAGGTAGATGTTTGATAATGCACATGGAGCAGCTTCTTTTGTATGCCCAGCCAAGCAGATTTTATTACAGTTCCTTCCCACTACCCCCTGCACGAAGTGCAGTACACTTTACAATAACACAACTTTCTTGATTTCCTTTTACTCATTTAAAAGACAGCTTATTTATGTTTTCTTTGGTTTAAACAGGTTTATTGGGGCATAATTTATATACTGTAAAGTGCATAATTAAATTGTTTTTTTTACTATATTTGCAAAATTATGCATCCATTAACATAATCTAATTTTAAACCATTTTCATCACCCCCACAAAGAAGCATCTTATCTATTAGCAGTCATTCCCCAGCGGCTCTCCTTCTCATCATAGGTAACCACTAATCTACTTTTCTGTCTCTATAAATTGCCTATTTGGAACATAAATGAAATCCTATAATATGTGGTCCTTTGTGAGTGGTCTCTTTTTCCTCGGCTTTATTGAAGTATAATTGAAAAATGCAAATTGTGTATTTAAGGTGTGCAACTTAGATTTTATACATAAGAATATTATATAGTTGGGTTGTACCAAATGTCATGCTTTGACATGTGTACGCTGGGGGAATGATCAGCGTATTGAAGCTGTTGAACACATCCTCCGCTTCCTGGGGTTTTTGTTAGTGAGAACATTTAAAAACTACCTGACGGCAGATTTTAAGGATATAACATGGTAACTGTTGTCACTATGTGGCACTTTCTGTCTCCAAATCTATTAATTACAATTAAGTGCATACAATTAACTTTGTACACTTTGACCAACATTTCTTTGTTTGCCCAATCACATTTGCCCCCTGACAACCTCAGTTCACTCTGATTCCATGAATTTGAGTCTCTCTCATGCGACTTATGAGGGTCAGTGTATCATTTTTTTTCTCTCTGCTGGATTATACCATTTAGCACAGAGTCCAATCATTGTGTATAGAGGCAAGACTTCACACCTTCCAAGGCTGGGTGGTATTCTTCGTGGACACGTTTCTCCATTCATACATCCATCATTTTCTTCAGCTTGGCAATGTAGATGAAGCTGAGATGGATGTGCAGTGCAGCTGTCTTTTTGAGATTTAGAGTTTCTCTCTATTTTTTGATGTGTCTCCATTCTTGAATTGGCTGTGCCAATCTGTAGTTCTACCAGTAGCTTACAAATGGTTCTTTTTTCCCACAAGCCTATTCAACATATATTCCTTGTCTTTTTTTTTCTTTTTTTTCTTTTCTTTTTTTTTTTTTTTACAATAGCCCATTCTACTAAGTGTGAGGTATAGCTCACTGTAGTTTAATTTTGAATTTCTCTGATGATCTTAGATGTGTTTCCAGGTAAGTTAAAACGTGTGTCCATGGGACCATGAAATGGCTTGTTGGGGCAAGGGCACTTGTCTACAAATATAGAGACAAATATATATATATAGTACTTATCCTTAGTACTCATGTAAAAAGCCAGGCATGTCTGTGAGTGGTTGTAGCCCCAACATCAGGAAAGGGAGCCAGGCAGTTCCTGAGAGCTCCTTAGGCAGCCAGTTTAGCTACATCAGCAAACTTCTGCTTCCGTGAGAGAGACTATCTCAGGGCAGAGGTGGAGAGCCATAGAAGGCATCTGATGTCCTTCTTGTTGTGGCTTCTGTGTATGTGTGTGGAAACACCCCCCCCATTTGTATGCCCCCCCACAGCCAGACAGAAACAAGTCCACATAGAAACAGTCATGTAGATGTTCACAGCAGCGTTATTTACAACAGTCCAGAAGCACAAGCAACTACAGTGGATGAATGAATAAAGGATAGATGTAATGGAACAGAGGGAAAGCCACAGAGCCACGTGGCAGTACACAGAATAATAAGAATGGGTTGAGTTAAGTAGTAAGAGCTAGTTGAGAATGAGCCGGACCCATAGGCCGAACAGTTTGCAATTAAAAAAAGAAAGAAAATGTAATGTAGTCACACATACTTAGGACAAGATCCTATGTTAAATATGATTTTAGCCAGTGGTTAAATATGTACTCTGGGTTCGTCCTTGTTGTTACAAATTATGGGCTCTCCATTTAAAGGCAGACTACTATTCTGTTGCATTTATATACAATTAAATAATGTAGACACAGGAAGAAAAAGACTTTATTAGTGATAGCATGTGATTTTTGTAAGAATAAAGTCAAAACATTAAAAAGAGTAGAGCAGTGTTTTTAGGATCCGGGGCTAGTGGTCAGAAGTCAGGCATCAGGGCTAAAAGTTGAGAGGTGTAGGTCAAAATTCCTGATTATGTAGGACACGAGTGTAGAATCTAGTGTGTATATGAGGACGATTGTCAATGACACTGTCACGGGATGGAAATTTCCTGAGAGAATAGATTTTCAAAGTTCTTTCCTAGATATTCACAAGAGCACCTGTGTGTGGGCAAAAACGCCAATGGGCTTGACCAATGATCATTTTATTACACATAACAAAGCACCCTGCCCTGTACCATTCAGACACAAATACACACACACACACACACACACACACACACACACACACACACACACACACACACACACACGGACACGCACACACACGGACATGCACATGCACACACTGGTATATACATGTACATAAATACATAGACACATACACATATATGTGTGTGTTTGTGTGTGTGTACATACATATATAATATATATATATCATATAAATGCCCATTCAACTCTTATTCTGGCCTAGTTTTAGATGGAACACACGCACTTGGTTTGTCTGAAGCTCACTGTGCCTGTGAAGGTTTTGAGTGCCATCTGGATGACTGGGTCCTTGATAGACGTGACTTCTAGGTAGAATTAGAATCAGTATAGAGCAGAAAGACTTGGAAAGTGATTGTCCTGAACACCTTGACTATAGTTATCTTTTGCTATCCTGAGGAGGGGGGGTGTGGAGAGTTGTTCCAGGATCCTGCAGAGAACTTTCCAGTTCATGGATCCTCAATTTCCCTGTATAAAATGTGGTTGGATTTGTGTACCTCACACTTCCTCTTGGATCACTTAAGCCATCTCTAGCTTACAATACCCAGCTATGCATACAAATAGCTCACTGTTTAGACTCTAAATGGTGGTTCTCCACCTTTGAAGGGGGTTCAAATGACCCTTTCCACAGGGGTTGCATATCAGATAGCCTGCATACAGATATTTACATTATGGTTCATAGCAAAATTTTGGTTGTGAAGTAATGATCAAAATAATTTTATGGTTGGGACAACATAAGGAGTTATATTCAAGGGTCAAAACATTAGGGAGGTTGAGAAGCACTGGTCTGGAGAAGAGGCCAAGGAAGGTGGTTTGTACATGTTCGGCATAGATATAGTTGTTTTGCTAAGTGTATTCATCATGCTATTGGTTAGATTTGCAGATGCTGACCCAGAGAGTGCTGTAGGCTAAGTGTTCCTGATGGGGAGGGGCAGGCACCACCAGCTGCTAGAGCTGAGATGCATTGAGCAGGACAACTTCAGCCCTGGGCTTTCTTCTCTGGCTCTTTCTTTTTTCCTTTCTTCTTCATGTTCATTTTTCCCTCTTTCCCCATTATCCCTTCTGTCATTACCATCTAATGGATTTTCTTAGACTATTTTATTCCATCTATTTCCTACCTCTCAGCCACATTTGGAATGAAAAGTTCTTCTTTCTATATTTTGTTCCTAATCAGAAAGTGAGTTTCTTCTCTTACAGTAAAAATAAATAGGCCTTCTATTACTTGTTTATTCACTTCAATATTTTTGAGGTCTTTGAATTAGTAGCTAGCTTAAAAGTTGCTTACTATTAGGTAAATAATAATTTAAGTAGCAACAGGGAAAATTATACATGCTAGAACATTTATGTTAGATATAAAATTGAAGTAATTAAAAAAATTCAGTTTAAAGTTAATCTTATTTGCATTGATCATTCAAAATGTTGCCCTTTTTGGTAATATTCTGGAATATGGAAGGATCGTGAGGTTAAAAATCACCCCATGAGAGAAGGAGATGGTGGAGTGGGAGGGATAACAGAAAGGGCAAAGAAATGGATATCCTGACAGAGGGGGCTAAAGGGGAAAAAAATCACCCTATGAAATCCATCTAGCAGACAGCATTGGTTCCTTACAGCTATTTTAGGTTTGAACAAGATGATTAATATGAAATATTAAAGTTATGTGGGATTGGCAGAGCTGAGGTGGTCAACACTTTTCAATGCTCTTCTGGAAGAGCTCATTTTCCTGCCGAATTTAATGACGGTCAAACATTTTTCATTTTCTCATTCTGCAGCAAACCCAGGCACATGTCATCAGTTACAGACCACTGCTGGCATACTTTGTTAGTAGACAGAGTTGTAAAACAAAGCCCAAAACCCATAGCTAAACTAATCATTTCAGGGGTAGCATCATCAGTTCAGTGTTCCCACAGCTGACCCTCCTGGTCTGCACAGTTTTCCGAGATGGGCTCTGCCAGTTGTTTTTAAGTGTTTACAAGACCTTCAGTAGCTGAGTGGAAGACCTCAGTTCTCGGGTACTGTGAATGTCTAGACTTACCTGAGTCTTTTGGGCTGAGAAGCTCATAAGCACCAACAGATTGAATGTTGCTGAAGCAGTTGAGATAATTAAACAGAGACAAAGGCTGGAAAATATTTTTAAAAAATTAATTGTTGGTTTGCTTCCTTTTGGTTTCAGCCTAAAATCCAAGAGGGTCATTCCCACCAACCTGCTGTCCATCTCCATCCTGCACCTCCAGCTCTTTCTCTCTGTCCTTGTGTGGCTTTTTATGTCACTATTATTTGAGTGGGTTGCTGAGAGAGTAGAAATGTTTCTTTTTATGCAAGTGAGTGGAATTAAACAATGTCTATTAATACAGCAATGACGTCATAGAAAAGACTTATTTTTTTCACTTTCAAGTTATCGCTTGAATCATTAATTTGCTTTTTCTACTCACTTCTGATTATGAAATGTTTTATTTGTTTGTTTGTTTATATATTTTTGAGACAGGGTTTCTCTTTGTAACTGACCTGGCTGTCCTGGAACTGCTTTGTAGACCAAGTTCTTCTTGAACTCACAGAGATCTTCCTGTCTCTGCCGCTAGAATGCTGGGATTAGAGGCGTGGCCACTACCACCTGACAAAGAAATGTTGAGAATCACAAGTGTTAGGGAGTGTAGTTCAGTGATAGAAGGCCTGTTCAGCATACACAGAATTCTTACTTCAGTCTTTAGCAACACACACACACACACACACACACACACACACACACACACACACACACACACACACACAGAGTAAAGAACAGGCAGAGAAGCTCTTAGGCAAACAAAACTAAAAACAAACAGCCATTCATAAAGCAGTGAACACTAACAGATATATATGGTATATAAACTGCAGGATACACCAGTGGTTTCCAATGGAATTCTGAGCTTGCTAACCTTCTGCAGAAGCAAGTTATTATGTGAGCATGACTTGGCTCTTGGGGTCCTTGGCTGTGTGGACATGGCTAAGAAAGTTGGCAGTGCACTTCTTAGGAATTTTTACTTCCTTTGACAAACAAGTTCTGCTTATCCGAGGATCCACTTTGTCAAGTCTGATTAACGGACGAACAGCTTTGGATCTGAAAATGTTGATGTCTGGAGACACACATTGACTCAGCCTTTGCTGCTGCTTGCTTAACCCCAAGTCTATGCTCACTCTTGGGTCAGTGCTGACTAGCCCTTTGGAGTTTCTTATCTGGAAGAAGAAATGTGAAGCAGAGGTCCGGAGGATGTGACATCAACCAGGGTCTTTCTGCCACTTTTGGCCTTTGCTACTCTCTGTCCATCTCCTAATCTGTACGTAAAGATTATGGTCACAGTCGGTCAGTGATTATTCAAGATGGCCGATTCTCAGGGAAGCCCCCCTGGAACTGACTGCTCTGTGTCACAGGGAGTAAAATACCTCACATGTGGCCTTTCTGTCCTGTCCAGCTACAGCAGCAACATGGATCTGCAGGGTTGCCAAGTAATATTTTTCAACAGTACTTAAATTTTTTCTATAAATTTAACAATAAACTTAGGAAATATTTCAATAGTAACACTAAAACAGAAATCACCAAACTCCTTATTAATGCTTAATATAATGGTGAACTTTAGATATTAAGGCTGAATATTGTGTTAACACCAGGGATTGAGTATTATCTCAGATCTCACTGTAGGTTCAGAGGACTTGATAACACTCAGTCAAGTAGTTTCCCACCTTAATTCAATAACAGTTAGTCAACTTCCACTCATTAGAGCAAGTGGGTGGAACTTACATCTAAGAAGTGCTGGCAATATTTTATGGGGAAAATAACAATATCTTAAAGGAAAATCTGAAAATAGCTATTCTTGAGAAAGCCAAGTAAGTATGACTGTCTTCTATGCACTTCTTACAACCTTGGCTTAAGACAGATATATATTAGAACCATGTGAAGAATCCAAAAGGTAATTGCTGTCTGTTGATCTGGATCTTCAAGTTGCTGAGATGTGTGAGCCTCTTTATCCCTATAAGTTATAGTCTTAAATACACAAAGAGAATTTGACATGCTCTATCTATATGACTCAATATTTAAAAGCAACTTTCCTATTTGAGGACAAAGAAGCAACCCACATATTAGAGCACTTATAATATGTAATATATCACTTTCTGATAATCCATTCAAATCCATCCACTAGGACAGAACCAAGTGGAGACAGCAGTAGATGTCCATGTACTTACAGGAGATGGGCAGCAGGTAGGTCGATAACTACTTTTTTAGGTTTTACTTTTACCTGCTCCACTAAATTCTTTCGTAAGGAGGCCACAAGCAGCAAGCCAACTCATGTTATTGAAGCCACACAGGTCCAGCAATCAGTGGCACCTGGAATGGTGGTGGTGGGTTAAAATGCATTCTTGGAGAATAGCTAATCCCCCCATCCACTCCTTACCCACATAGCCAGGTGACCACCTCATTTCCAGTTGGTTAAAGTAGTTCAGTTGTATGAACGATCTTGGAGAGGGAATAAGTGAAGAAATAATAAAAGACCGCTTTCCAGATGGAAGCATATGACCTGTCGCAGTTACTAGGTGTCCTGGAGTACTTTGAGTGATGGAGATGAAACATCCATCTGAAGGCATATCACAAGACTGTGTGGATGTGGAGCTGAATAGGAGTCCCTGAAGTCCTCTTAAAAGAGACAATGCTCAATGCTGGAATTGTCTTTTAATCAGAAAAACCAGAACTAGAAGACTGTATATGTCTTGGAAACACCAAAAGGAAGCCATGTTCAGTTTGGCGTTTCCGACTCAGCTTGTAGCTCTACTGGAAAGGCTGAAAATGAAAGTGAGTGCTCATTAACCTTATCTGTCATAAATACCTTTGAATAAAGTAGCAGAATCAGTGTGCCTCTAAAAGGAGGGTGGTAGTGGTATGAATGAAAAAGACATGGAATTTAGGGTCCAATGCAGAAAGCAGACAGAGAAAGACCTCACAGCAGTGCTCCAGAGAAGTGGTACCTCTTAGAAGGACCCAGGAAACAATAGCTAGACTGAAGCATGGAGCTGAAGGCGAACACCAAAGTGTCTCCAAGAACCAATCGAGAATGGCTCACTGATGCGTAGACTGCGGTAGGAGAAGTTTTAGATTGCTCTTAAAGGATAGAGGATGCTAATTACATACACAACAAAATGCAAACAGTGAAACAAAATGTCGAAAGATAGAAAATGAAAAAGGAAGCTGTAGCACAGCTCTGATATGAACACTAACTTGCAGCTTAATCCCAGAGGGGAAGTGTATATTGAAATGTATTGAGATGAGAGGGATTTCATGAGTCTGTATTAGGGAGATACTTTCTTATTTATATTTGACTTTAGCATTATTTTTATTGATATGCAATACACATACAATAGCTAAATACTTTTTTCGATTTCCTTTTAAGTATTTTTTATTATTAAATTTATTATTAAATTTTAAAATTTAAATATATTTAATCATATTCTTCCCCTTTCTCAAGCCCTTCCAGATCCTTTGCCCCTCCCACTAAACCTTAATTTCTTTCTCAAAAACCAAATATAGCGCAAAACCCCCTCGAAACAAGAAAACAGAGTAGAACACCACTCAAAGGGAAACAGCACCACACTGTAACCAAATCAAAGCACACAATGTGGAGTCCATTGTATGTGGTCAGCTACTCTTGAACATGAAGCCTGTCCTGGGGTAGTTGATATACCCAGTGTCCCTCCATTGGAGAAAACTGGTTTTTCCTCTCTCAGCAAGTATGAATTACAATTTAGTTGTTAGCCTTTATCCTCATGGCTAGGTATTCATTTATTCGTTCGTTTAAAAAATATATAACAAAATTAAGATATAGTAAGATAAAACAAAAACTATTATCACAAACCAACTGAAGGAAAAGAGCCCAAGAGTAGGCACCAGAACAGATCCACTTCCTCACACACTCAGGAATCCCCTAGAAACTGGAAGCCACCATGTAAGTGCAGAGGACCTGGGGCCGACCCTGCAGGCTCCATGCTTGCTGCTTCAGTCTGTGAGTTCATGTGAGCTTTAAGCATGTCGATTTAGAGTCTCTCACTCTGCCTAATGTCTGGCTCTGGGTCTTTGTTAAATCTGTTGTAGGAAGAAGCTTCTTTAATGATGGCTGAACAAGGCAGTGATCTATGAGTACAGTAAAATATCATGGAGTCATTTTATCACTACATTTTTTTTTTTTTTTAGACCAGTATTATTTGATTTTATCCTAGGTCTTTGGTCTATCTAGTCTCAGATTCTTGATCACCCAAGCAGTGTCAGATACGGGTTCCATCCTGTAGAGTGGGCCTTAAATAAAATCAATTATTGGTTGGTTACCTACATAGGCTTTGTGCCTTTATGGCCCTAGCCTATCTTGGAGGTAGGACACCATTGTAGATAAAGGGATTGTGGCTGGCTTGGTGTTTATGTTTCTACTTTGATAATATATAGAGTACTGTAGGAAGATAATTTCTAAAGTGGGGTGAATCAGATTATAACAGTATAAATATTCTATTTAAAATGCATATAAACATAAGAAGAAACATCTGGAAGAACTGTGGTGTGAAGAGGAGAGAGGGAACTATTGTGTAATCACATCTGTTTGTAACTACTTCTATAATGAATGTTTAAGAAATGCAAACACTTTATTATTTGCACTGGTTTTATTCCCTATAAATACCCTTTCTCTTCCATCAAACACATGAAAATTGTTGTTTAATGCTTTTTCAGCCCTGTATTGTGACTTCAAATAGTAGGAGTTTCTCTTGCAGGTGCGCTTTCGTGCTTGATGACTTTTCTCTACAGAACTATCAGAAGCAGAGTTATCAATGTGTCAGATACAATCAGTAAGTCATTCTTTGTTTTTTTTTTTAGGGTGGAGAGCACTGTTACTACCACGGAAGCATCAGAGGTGTCAAAGACTCCAGGGTGGCTCTCTCAACATGCAATGGACTCCAGTATGTGGGAATCTTCTTGGGTCCTCCTGGTCTCCAGGCTTGCTCATATCTACTCACTCTTTCTATTTATTTATTTTCCTTCATTTTTAGATATTTTATCTTGGTGACTTTTCCATGTCAATGATGTGCTGGGGGTTAGATACTGAGTAGTTCCAGAGACCTGAAGTCTCCGCTTCTTTAGCATCTGGTTCTATAGAACACTCAGAAATTAAACAGATGATTACATAGACCAATAATTCCCATTTTGGTTGATGCTATTAAGGGAATGGATAGGGATGTATGCATTAGCTTTCTGTTACTGGGTCAAATTCCTGAGACATTCAACTTATAAAGAGAAAAGGAGGTTTGAATCCATGATAAGTTGACCTCATTACATTGGGCCACTTGGGAGGAACCTCATCATTGGGGATTGAATGTTAGTAGGACAACAAAACCATTCAACAAATGAGTAGGAGAGAGAGGCGATAAGGAGAATAGATATATTCCCACAATACCTTGCAAGGTATTCCTCCCTACACCCACCATGAGCTGAAGGCTTAAAGACTTATTACAAGGCTCATGATGGTTCTACCACTGCCTCATATTAGGACTACTGTGTCATGAAATCAGATCCTTAGTAGTGGACCTGTGGGAGGCATTTATGACCCAAACTCCAGCAAGGATCTAACAGTGGCTCTGTCTAATTGATGCAGCACCTACAGGTATGTGTCAAAGGTCATGTCAGTAGGATTAGATCTAAATCTAACTAGGCATCAGCCAGGGAAGGATGGGACCCTAAGAGGAACTCATGCATTGTCTGGAGGCAGACTCTTTGAAATGGTGCATAAACACATTTTTAGGTCCAAATCAAGTGGTGCCTCAGGCGAAGATTTAGCTTTAGCTGTAAAATGAAAAAAGGGTCTTAAAACCCTTTAAAACTATTTATTTATTTATTTTAAATCTCACGTCTCCCTAAGTTAAATGTGGTTTCTATGGCATGCTAGTTAATAGACATCTGCAATTTACAAGTGTAAAGTGTACCAGCCTCTTTAGAATCAGAGAAGGTTTTAGAATATTCTTAGATGATGAAGTGGTCAATTTTCTTGTAGGTGATGCATAATTTGCATAACAAAAAATTTGTACTAGTTGCATATGGTTCTGGAATAAATGATGCTTCCTGTCGTGCCTCCCCCCAAACACACTATGTGGGGAATCTTATCACAGATCATTGTTGTCATTGTTTCCTTTTAAAAAATGATTTATGTTATTTTGCATATTCTGGGTGAATGTTTTACACTTTTGTAGCTTGTGTTCTGCCTAATAGAGTCTCTGGAGTGCTAAGACCATAGCAGGGTTCCACGGATCTACTGGGAGTTTATCTGGGACCGTATGAAGAAGACATTTTCTCAGAGGCATTCTTCAATGACACTGTTGAGATGCCCATTTGCCAGTTCTGCTTGCCACACTTGCTAACTCTCCTGGTGTCTTGTGTTACAGTGGCATGTTTGAGGACAATACTTTCATATATATGATAGAGCCGCTGGAGCTGATTCATGATGAGGTAGGTCTGTGACATCAGCTTCCTTATGGTGCTTGGCCTTTCCACATGTGAGACAGAACACATCAAAAAAGCATTTGTCCATGTGTGTGATTCCAGACTGAGAATGCACAATGCCAGGCCCTCAGCGCTGCAGATCACAGGTATCATACGTATGCATTCTGAAGCAAGCTCATTCTTTCTGGTATTTGAAGAGAACAGGGAAGACCTTTGTTTTGCACTGAGTAGCCTGGACTCCATTAGACAAGCTTTCATTTCCAGGATCTTCTTTAGATAGTTGTGTAAGAATGTGCTTACTTTCTGTTTCTAAAATTATCTGTGATCTAAACAGTGACTACATGATACAACATACATGTTTGAGATGGACAAGAAAACAGTGTTTCATCCTGTACAGGCCGGCAGCCATCATCAGAAATCCTGTGTTTCTGCATGCTGTTCACTGACAGTGTTACCAGCTTTAAAGTCTGATATGTAGACATCAATATTATATTTAGGGTTTACTACTTTTTACATCCATGATAAACTGATGTCCTGATACTCATGAATGGGGATGGAAAAGGTCACACATGACATTTCAGATGGTGGGACCTGCTGAGGAGAGAAAAGGGCCATCATGTCATGATGTGTTTGTGTGTGTGTTGGGGTAGGGGAGTCTTGAGTAATTATTGGACCCAAAGCTGTGGAGTTACAAAGGCCTTGGGATGGGTACTGCTTGCTGTGTTCTTCTGTCTTTGGTAGACTTGACTGTGATGGGACAAGGTGTAAATTGGCAGGTGAAGACATGGTGATGTCACAGCAGGGGTTGAAATCAGGGGAAAAAACTGCTAATAAGAAAAACTGTATTTTGAGAATGATGATCCAATAATGCAATTATTTGATGGAGAGCAGAAAACTGTTTTGGTGGGCATGGGGCAACACTACGCAGTGCAGGCCTCCTGTCTGCCTACCCAGTGTCCTGTGTTTGCTACCATGTTCAGATTAAACGTTACATTTTTTCTTTTAAGAATATAGTATTTACCCAGGCATTTAAAAATCTATCTGTCTGTCTGTCTGTCTGCCTGCCTGCCTGTCCGTCCATCCGTCCATCCATCCAACCATTCATCCACCCACCCACCCACCCATCCATCTATCTATCATTTATCATCTATTTATGTATGTATCTATCTTCTGTATATCATTTATCATCTATGTATCTGTATGTATGTATGTATGTGTGTGTGTGTGTATGAATCTATCTATCTATCTATCTATCTATCTATTTATCTCTATATCTCTCTCTCTTATATCTACCTGTCTACCTATCTGTGTATTTGTTTACTATGTATGAGCGTTTTCTGTGTGTACACTACTTGAGTAGGTGAGCAGAGGGCATCAGAGCTCTGGAAGTAGGGTTACAGATGGTTGTTAGTAGCCAAGTGGGTGCTGGGAACTGAACCTGTGTCTGTGAGGGCAACAAGAGTTCTTAATTGCTGAGCAACTTCTCCAACCCTGACATCATCTAGGCTTTTGATAAAAAGGGCAACATTTATTTTGCATGTGTGCTTGTGTATGTTTGTACACAGGTACGAACATATATGACTATGAAATAATCTTTCAAATTTGAGACAAAAAAGCCTATTAAATTGTACGAGGTGATATTTGAACATGTCTGCATGGGGTTTTGATGAATAACTTTAAAACTTTCTAGGCAGCGATGACAGTTTATCCCAGATTAAAATGTTCTGACAAGTAAATTCTCTATTCCACGCACAGGCAGATAACCACACTGCAGCAAAACTGTCATGCATTCAGCAAAACACCTGCCTTTTGGCTTTGATTAACTGTTCTCTCACTTCCCTCACCAAAGTAACCCCCAAAACAAAACAAGAACAACAAATCCAAAATAGTTCTCTAAGCTTTTGTATTTTAAGAATGTGAAAAGGAGGTAGTTTCCAGTGTATCTGTAATAGGAAACTTTTTGCAGCCTGGGTGAATTCATAAATGTGTTGCAGTGTCTGATGAGCTGCTAAAAAGGTTTACATATATGCAAAGTCTTATTATCAAGATGTTTAAAGAATTGCTGTTTCTTCCTTATAGCTGTAATTATGCTGCTTGGGGCTGATGGTTACATGCTTATCATCTTCTGTCCCCTGACTGCCTCCCGCTGCTGTCCCTTTTTCACAGAATGACTTGTTCTCATTTTCACTGTGGGTGGGGCCAAAGGAGCAGAACTTGAAACTTTGACTTAGTTGTGAAAATTGTGTTGTCGATTCAGAGGTGAACTTCTCTATACTATCTCTTCACGTTACCAGAATAAAGAGCTGACTGCAATAGAATTTGGATTTTTGGATGTTCTCATTAGTAGTAGTATTAATTCTAGCATACTTTGGAGTAAGTCAGAATGGACAGGTTAATTCCAGTCAGAATTCACATTCTGTTGCAAATAGAAAGTAAATAGCAATATTACTAATTATTGTTTTCAACCAAATATAATAAGAAGGACCTTTTAAATAGCTATCGCTACAATTATAAAACTAATGTGTTAGCTGAGTGTGGTGGTATATGCCTGTAATCCCAGATACTCAGGAGGCTGAAGCAGAAGGAACTTTAGTTCAAGGTCAGTCTAGGAAACTTAGACCTTGCTTCAAAGTTAAAAAACAAAACAAAACAAAACAACAACAATAACAATAACAACAACAAAACCCCAAAATGGGCTAGGGATTGATTAGTGGCACAGAACTTGCTTAGGATGCATGAGATCCTGGGTTCAACTATCGTTATTGCAAAAGCCCCCAAATCTAGTAATATATTAGACAATTTGGAAAATTAAATAAGCAACTAAACAGTAATTATCCACCCTACTATCCCCAAAGATAATTTCTCATCACCTTTTAGCAAATATTCTAATTTTTCAATTAGACATTTCCATATATATTTTAAATAAATTGATTGGTTTATTTTATAACATAGCTTAACCCAATAATGTACCTTTCTAAATCTCCGTATTTTTATTTGTTAAACAGAAATTTAATGTTTGATCTTGGTTGTCAACTTGACATACCCAAGAAAAGATCAGCTCAGCTGAAGAATTACTTCCATCAGAATGGCCTGTGGGCATGCTGTGGACAATTTTCTTGATTGCTACTTTATGTAGGATGGCCAAGCCCACTGTGGGTAGTACTATCCCTAGACAGGTGGAATAAAATAGGTATCCCTAGGCCATGTAAAAAAAAAGGTAGCTTCAGGCTGGAGAGATGGCTCAGAGGTTAGGAGCATTGGCTGCTCTTCCGGAGGCCCTGAGTTCAATTCCCAGCAACCGCATGGTGGCTTACAACCACCTATAATGAGATCTGGTGTCCTTTTCTCGTGGGCATACATATTTGCAAACAGAACATTGTATATACATAATAAATAGATAAATAAATCTTTTTTTTTAAAAGTAGCTGAGCAGGCCAGAGGAAGCAAGCCAGTAAGCATCAGTATTCCTTCATGGTCTTTGCTTCAGCTCCTGCCCTCACGGTCTCCTTCGTGAGAGACTGTAACCTGCAAACTGGAATAAACCCTTTCCTTCCCAGGTTGATTTTTGTCAGTGGTTTATCATAGCAGCAAGAAGCATATTGGGACAAGGATAGAATACAGACCATATAGGCTTCTTGTTAGGAATAAATTGGACAATACACACATCAGTGCTGCTTGGCAGACACTAAATACTCAGCTTTTAATGCTGCTCCCACTTGTAAGGAGTCCATGTCATTTCTAGGACAAAGGATAGGAGTATTTTCAAGGTTGCTTATGGATATTATTAAAATCTTTCTTAAACTATGTTCCCAGTGATGTATGAGTACATTCTGCCTTGCAGCTGTAATTAACCATGGATGCTGTAATTTTTAAATCATTTACAAGTTTGTGGGGGAAATTGCTGTTTCATCTTTTCGAAGTTTGGGTTTGAAAGTGTATTAAAGCCAGCACTTTCTCATGCTGGTGGGACGCTCTCTTTTCTCATGCGTTTCACAATTGGGGCTTTGAAAGAAGCTGAGATTTAAGAGCAACTGACAAAACTGTGCTTTGATCTAAAGTGGGGCAGTTGAAGGGCATTCTTTTATTTAAAATTGAAGATCCCGACAAGGAATATCCTTTTCCTTCTGATAGCCAACGCCCTCATGTTAGGAGGGGTATTAGAGAAAGCATTACATTAGCACAGTTGCATAAAGTATCTTCATGCCTTAACTTTGTCAATGCCTACAATTGTTTTTGTTTCAGAAAAGCACAGGCCGACCACACGTAATCCAGAAAACCTTGGCAGGACAATTTTCTAAGCAGATGAAAAATCTCAGTAAGTTTTAATTAAAATAGTCGTGATATGTGTCTCGGGATGTGGCTTGACAGACCTCTGGAGTCATGCAGGCTTGTTGGAAAGGAAATTGGTTAGAGAACTGGGGTCAGCAAGTGGGTGGGGAGTGGAGTCCCAGCTGAACCTTGCGTGGGATGAGTCATAGGGAGCTGTTTCACTGGAGATGACAAATACATCTCTGGCATGAAGCTGAGCTGGGAACCTGAGTGTGACCAAACGTAATGAATGATTACTTTAGGACCAGGCAGACTTTCCTGTTTGCTATTCCCCAGACATTCTGCTTTGCCTTCCCCATTCACCCTGCCCTGGAGCATCTGTAGTATGCTAATGTGGGCAAAGCTTTTGATTTCCAGGGGGTAATGCGATATTAGGCCTATATACTAATGCCCAGAGTCTTTCATAATTTATATAAAACCTATGCCACATATCATTTTAAATTCTAAAATAAATTGGGCATAGATAGTAGAGTTCTTATGGTATTGTTAAATGGTTGTAGGTCAAATAACTATCATCTAATCAACCTTGGACACCTTACATTTTTCATGATGAGAAGAAAATAGCTTTTGAACTGTCTTTGGGAGTGTGAAATGTTGAACAATCAATGCACTCTTTCACTGTAGGGCTGTTTTGGCTTTGTGATGACATTTATTATTAATGGCACTGTTTCTTCATGTAATATTTGAAGACTATTCCCAGTGGAACGCTGTCCAAATCCATTTGGTGTTCATCTTCCTCTTATACAGGCACAGATGGCAGTGACCAGTGGCCTTTGCTACCTGAATTACAGTGGCTGAAAAGGAAGAGGAGAGCAGTGAATGTGAGTGTGGTCCATGGGCTTTATCCTTGGGAGACAGCGAATCTTTTCTCTCCAAAACATAAACAGCACAAGGAGGACCCATCTCTTGAGCATCTCCTAGCATGATGCTATTTATTCTTCTCTATCAATGATCCAACTGATGAGAGTGTCTTGTGAACCCTGATGTCAAGTAAAAAAAAAGTGTGTTATTTTCTGTTTTCAATGTGTTTTTCTTAGGAAAATTGGAGTACATTACCTCCACACTCTGTGGAATATCACAGTAGGGCAGGTGGGCTGGCTAAAGAGGTGACGCTTGGTAACCAGCGTTCCACCCTTGGTACTGCCTGGTGGAAGGAGAGAGTTGATTCCAGTAGCTAACCTATGGCTTCTGCGTGCGCTCACTCTCCCCGTACAAACAAACAAGCAATAAAAAGATAATGCACAACAGCTTCCAAGATAATATGGCTTATACAATGTCCTATAAAACATTACTGTTAAACGTTTAGGAAGAGTTGGGTTTTGAAATATTGCCTCATAAATTTATTTGTATTTCTTCAAGATAAAAATGAAAAACTGTTATGCCAAATTTGAAATCTGGGTGGATGAGTTCTTCAGAAGTGAATGACAGATGTCATTTCTCTATTGGTAGTGTGACAGTGGCCAAATAGAACTCATGAACTCAGCAACTGTTGTGTGTCTATTGTGCACTGATAAGTGCATGAGGTGTTGTAGCTAAATATGTTCATAGTCTTTTTGTAGGAGATTAGAAGGCTGTAATGATCGGGGCTGTTCAGTAATTACATGGTGAATGCCATGCAACCAAGAATTAATTCTACAGCTTATAGGTTATGTGGTAATTCACTAGATAACTTAATGAATAATTATAGCACAAATTATACATTTTAGATAATACTTAGTTGAATGTACTTTTTGTGTTAAAGTAATTAGCGCCCCCCCCCCCCCCCCAGTGATCTAAAAGTTAGTTCAAGTTTGAATCATCTTCTTGCATAGTGTGTCTTGCTAATATGGTAATCACGAATGCAATTTTTATGTTCCCTTATTTAGAACTCTTCGCTTACTCTTGAAGATGCAATTGACCTAGACAGCTTTCCTTGTACTACAGTCTACCCCAGTCTGATCTGTTACTGTGTACACAAAGAAAAAGAACCAAGTGTGAATGAGAAGTACAATAGCCTTTATTCCTAAAGTGTTATCTGTCAGCCTTTATTACTGTTAGTAGCTGGAATTTGATTGGTAAACACTGTTCCTAGACTTTCACTCCATTCAGTTAATTCTTATTGGCCACCCAGATTCCTATTTCAGAGATGCTTGATGGTCTTATGAAGTGAATTTAAAGGAAATTCCCATTGACATATAAATATTTTATCATTTAATGCCATAAAAAGGGACATTTACTTATTTTTAGCTACTATGCTATGCATCTAGACTAATTTTACATCACACACACACACACACACAACATGACCTATTTCCAAATTTGATGAGTAATGATAGTAAAAAATTTTTTTTCTAAATGTTTGTTTCTTCAGAGTCACGTATGAACAGTTGCCCCACCAGGCTTCTTTTGGGGGTGTTTATACCATAGGCAAGGAAGAGTCCTGAAATTCAGGGTTCACTGAGAAATCAAGATGCTTTATGTCACTCACTATTCTGAACATGCGTTTCTTATTTTCTTTAGCCATCACGTGGTGTGTTTGAAGAAATGAAGTATTTGGAGCTTATGATTGTTAACGATCACAAGACGGTAAGAATACAGAATCAACACTGTCTTAGTCACTGTCTATTCCTGTGAAGAAACACCATGACCAACGCAACTTAAAACAGAAAGCATTTAATTGGAGCCTTGCTTACAGTTTCAAAGGGTGAGGGCATGATCATCATGGCGGATAGTATGCCAGTCAGACAGGTAGGCATGGTGCTGGAGCAGTAGCTGAGGGCTTACATTTGATCTACAAGCAGGAGGTGTTGGGTGGGGGGTGCTATTGTCTTTGAAAAGGTCAAAGCCCATCCCCAGTGACACACCTCCTCCAACAAGGGCACGCTTACTAATTCTTCTCAAAACATTTCCATCAGTTAGAGACCAAACATTCAAATATGTGTGCCTATGGGAACCATGATCATTCAGACTACCAGAAATGCCCAATAGCTTGTTAAATAAGAGATACATTTCGCTTTAACTATTGTTTGTACCTTAATAAAGTACAGATATTTAGACACCATCATTTTTTGGAGACAGCAACTAATTTTACAGCTCCAAATGTATCTCTTTAATAGAGATTATAATGGGTAGAGCTACAAATGTGTCTTTCAATTGTTCATGTTTAAAATTCTTAATATCTACTTTTCACATCTGAGTGTTTGGTCACTGATTCATTATTTTAATTCATGTCTTTCTTCTCTCTATCTGGGTGGTTGTATGTGTGTGTGGGGGCCCTATGGGTTCCATCTCTAGCAATGAGCAAGCAAGCATCTAAAGACCCCATTTTAAAACAGTGTTGTCTTTTACTAAATATTGACAATATGAATAACCTTTTGTTACACCTGTGGAAGTCAAATATGTTGCACCCCAGTAACGCTTAAGAGACATATGGATGGAAACCACAACTCTGCATTTGAGCCTCTTCTAACCATCCATTCTCTTTACTTAGTCATTTCCATCTCCAGGATCCGAGCATCTGCCTAGGCGGTGTGCTACCAGTCTACTGGTAAATTTTTAAATATTAGCTCATCTCCAGTGTTTACCTGTTCCTGCGGTGGCTGATTTTTGAAGTGGGACTGTTAATTGAAGCTAGGTAGGGATGTGGCTGAGTGATTCTTCTGAGCCATGTGCATCCGTTTTCACCATTGTGTCACTTGCAAACTCCTTAGACCGCTGATTATTTCGCTATAGGTTAGTTCTGAAAATTGCTCATTAATTGATTTCAGTTGATTTTTACAAAAGTGGAGTTGTATTTTTGAAAGACTTTATGAAGATGAGAACTTTGAAAAATACTTAAAAGTCGGATATAGGTAAAAATCTTACAAAATATTGTAATGAAATTTTAAGCTTCATTAAGTTCTTGGTTTATTTTAATAAAACCAAAGTTAGTGAACT
This sequence comes from Phyllotis vaccarum, assembly GCA_033318265.1. Taxonomy (NCBI): domain Eukaryota; kingdom Metazoa; phylum Chordata; class Mammalia; order Rodentia; family Cricetidae; genus Phyllotis; species Phyllotis vaccarum. The sequence goes on from JARWLC010000007.1 coordinate 14,638,542, forward strand.
TATGATAAAGTTACACTTTGTATCAAATTGACCACATATAATTTTATTTAGCAGTCTCCACAGAGAAACCCTTGAAACTGCACATCATAAAAGGTTTATTGTACATTTAAATTTTTATTTGAGTCTTTTACTTTAATGGATGTTTAAATTAATTACTAAGTGCTAATTCAGTTGTTTGAAAATATTTTTCCTTATGGAATTCTTTTTATTTTTGTTGCAGATTTAATTTTCTGCCAGTCTTTAAATAAATTGAGATATACCAGTAAAAAGAAAAATTTGTTAGAATTACAATTAACGTGGTCTTTTCTGGTAAGGAAAACCAAATGTTCGAGTGGTGACTTGCTCTAAGAAAGGCTTAAATATGAGTTTCTGAAGTTGCTCTGGGGTCATCTCCATCTGATCCACTTTTGCTGGCTGAGATGTTTCCCAACTACTTTACACACTTGATAGTTATGGCATGCTGTGAAATTATGTCTTTAGAAGCCTGAGCCTTCCTTAACATCCATTCTACAAATCTTGTAAAGTATAGATCCAACAATTGAGATGTATAAAACACTGTTGAACATGCTAAGTACATGCGCATACCTCCCAAAAAGTAGTTGAGAACATCAATTCTTTAAAGATTTGTTTCATTCACTGTTATTTGTGTGTGTGTGTGTATGCATGTGCAAGAGAGAGAAACAGACACACAGAGTTCATGAGAGTGCCACAGTGTCCCCTATTGAACATGTAATGCAATAGCTCGTTTCTCAAAAATAATATTTTCTGCAGAGAAAACTTTGTTTGCTTGCACCACACATTTTGTGTTAAAAAAAAAAAAAACAAAAAGCATCATCTTATTTGGGAGTATTATATTTCTTCATTTATTTGAAACATTTTTAGTGTCTATGTGCATGTATGATGTACATGGTTGTAGGCACGTGTGATCTGGAGGTCTGAGGTCAGCTTTCAGGGATCAGTGTTTTCCTTCTACCTTGTTCCTTCTGCTAAACTGTGCTCCAAGTGAGCTGGCAATTCTGTGCCCACTCCCCACCTCACCATAGGGGTGCTGGATTACAGATGCTCTTTAAAATGTGTGTTCAGAGGACTAACTATTGTCAGGTAAGCGCTCTTACCCACATCTTTGAATTAAAAAGAAATCCACGCTTTTAAATCAATGAAGTTTGGGTTTTCATTGCATTACAAAAATTTATATTTGTTGAGAACTGGGGGTGATATTTTAATAATAAATTTAGGGAGAATGTATTTTAAAAATGAAAACAAACAAACACACACAAAAAAACCTTGATTTTTTAAAAAAATATTGATAATGCCCAAATAGAATGAAACAAATTGAAAGTTTCTAGCATTTAAAGAATTATTCTTTGGACTAATAGCATTAAATATTCCCTTTGTTTTAAGACCGTCCCAAATGAATATTCATTTTAAGAACGCTCATAATTGTTGAGAAAAGACCTCTTTTGAAGTAATTTTCCTATCAAATGAAGTTTTAAAATATAATTGCTGCAAAAATGCAAATAATTGAGTAGAGAGCAGAGCACCGCACTCCCGTGCTGCAAGCCCAGTGAGCCAGGGTAAGTGAAGGCGTGTATTTCCTACCCCCTGGAGGTTTGTAGCTGAGCTTTAGCATAATCGTCGCACCGAGAAGCCCCATCTCGCCGTGTTTGTACTGTACGAGCCAGCGGGATTTTTAATTCTTACCTATGGGTTGAAAATAAGGTTCAGCTTTAATTGTTTTCAAAAGGGCACATTTCTTAAGGGGCTCATTTATTCAGGAAGTGAAAGCCAATTTGCCGGTTTAAATGGAAATGGTTTTCAGTGATCAGAAAATGTGAAGGTAAGTTTTATCATAAATGGAGCGCCCACATTTTTCTTTATTTGCCAAATTAGTTCTCATTCATGTAGGAAATGGAAACATTTTGCCTACATTTGCATTAAAGCTTCCCTCTCTAATACTGGCTGCCTGAAAAATTGCACCTATCATATTTTGAACAAGCAGCCCAATTATCGGTGGCTTTCAATTAGAAAGAAAAAAAAAATCTCACAAATTTGTAGAAAGCATCTTGGTACCTAGCTGGCGGAACCTAATTTGTGAGCAATTATAGCTTGATAACAGTCTGCAAACATTGCTTTGAGTTGCTTAAGCTAAAAATAAATATTAAAAACTGCCTAATAAAAAAATGGTTGAAATATTTTAAAGCACATGCAAAGCAAGTGTTTTGTTTCCATTACTGCCATGTTATTAAATATGAAGCAATAAGTGCAAATCATTGATGACTTAAATATTTTTTTCAATTAAAACCTCATTTGGTTTTCCTTATTTAAAAAACACTGTATTTTTTTATGCACGGAACAAATAACAAATTTTCACCTGGAGTTCTGATTTGCTGAGACTCTATAATAAACAATAGTTTATAACTCCTTCATAAGAATTATTACCTTAACAAATTAATCTCATCTTCAAGCCCAGAATAAGACAAATTTTGTTTTCAGCCCCATGATCCCAGATAAGTTATTTGAGGATAATAAATCTCACTTCATAGAGTTGTAAGGAGTGAATATTTGTTGTAGGAGAAACACAGTTTTTCATAGATCCTAGGTGCCTAGTAAGTGGAAGGATGTTAATAAAATTAGTGTTTTCTCTGTGAGGCTAGGAGCCCAGCAAGAGCTCTGTCATTGAGCTCCCCCTCCACCCCCACTGCCTGCATTTACCCCTCCCAGCAACAGTGAGTACAGACAGCCTCCTCCCCTCCCCTCCCCTCCCCTCCCCTCCCCTCCCCTCCCCTCCCCTCCCCTCCCCTCCCCTCCCCTCCCCTCCCCTCCCCTCCCCTCCCTTCCAGTCTCTATCACAACTGTCTTGTCTTCTGGTTTCTCTGCTATTTGTTTCCTGTCTGACCCTTCAGATTACATGTCCGCTCAGGGCTCTGCTGCGTGCTCTCTTCCTCACCCTCACCGACAGCTCCCCACTTTCACATCTGTTATCAAACAGGATCATGACTTAAGATCTCCCAGAGCTCTAGACTTTTGAGTTCCATACTTAGGAAACTAACTGTGAACTTGGTGTCTTTGCTTTGCCATTGAACTGGCAGCTCACATTTGGTACACCTAAATCACAGTTCAGGGTTCCTGGACTGGTCCCAATGGATCTTTTGAAATCCATGGGTTAGGAATAGTTCCCAAATTCACACGCTTGTGGTATTCAGAGGTAAGGTCTTTGGGAGTATCTAAGATTATGTGAGGAGGAAAAAAAAATATTTCTATTATGTATTAAATATTCTTAATCCTTCTGAAAAATACAGTTGATTTAGTAAGTATAATTAAAACAAACTTCAAAGACGTGGTACAAAAGAATCATTAGTTAACCATGGTTTTCTTTCTTCTTATGGTTGTAAATATAATGGTAGCCTCATGGATAAGTTGAGGGCATGGGGCCTCTGCAGACTTGGGTTTTCTAATGCCCTCTTCAACATATGTTGAGTAAAGTGTTTGACTCCTTGAAAAAAAATGCAGCCCTTTAGCAGTGGAGGCAAAGTACAATGATAGAACCTTTGCTCTACAATGGTAGAATATGAAGTCTTGGGCTATATCTCCTATATTACAAACAAAGCAAAACCTCCCATAAACCCACAGATGTTTTGCTCCATTCTTGAGACAGGGCCTTGTTATATTATGCAGGTAGTTCTTGAACTCTTGGACTCAAGGAATCGTCCTGCCTCTGTCTCCCAAGTGCTGGGATTGTAAGTGTGCATCACTATGCCAGACCCACACATTGGTACATAGAATGGTTCTGCTACGTTTTCTTAATAATTATGAAGCATCATTGTTGTTTGGAATACTTCCTTGGACTGTTTGGTTTCTCTTTGGCTTTGATCATCCATAATAAAGGCTTGATCTAGGAGTGCCATCCTCAGGTCCTCAGGAGGAATTCACTAAATGTAAGACAAATACTTCCCAGTCTTAGACAATATCTGAAATGCAACCTGAAAAGAAATGGTCTTGACCTGTGCGTGGCCTTGACCTTAAATTGAGGAAGTTGTCCCATCAAGACTGGGTTTTGATCCAAGCTCTTTGACAATGATAAAGATTCATTTTCATGAAAGCAAAAGAACTGAGCAGATAGCTGTTAATCCTGAAGTAAAAGTTGACTTGTAGGAACAGAGTTTCCATGCATACTTCTGAAAACTCCTTCAAGCCCTGGGATATCTTGTGTGTTTTACAGTTTTGCTTCTTGGGTTTGGGTTGTAGGGAAAGGAAAAAAAAAAAAGCGACACCATCTCCAGTGTGGCACAGACTAATTTCTGACCTTTGATCCGCATTTTTAGGATCACTCAGAGGTTTCTGCTTTTATGAAAATTTGACATTTAGTGTCAATTAGGCTTTGACTGTGACTGGTCATCTTCTCTTCCCAGTATAAAAAGCATCGTTCTTCTCCTGCACATACCAACAACTTTGCTAAGTCTGTGGTCAACCTCGTAGATTCTGTAAGTAGCCTGGTTTTCTTGAAACTTTATTAATCCAAAAAGAGCATAATTTATGTGTCTTTCTTTCTATTCACTGATCATGTTAGCTATTGCTTGGATGAAATAAAAAAAATTATCCACACACATATCCATACATATTCATATCCTGGTAAAGAAACTGTTGAATGGTGAGCTTTGTAAAGAAGCATTCTGGGCTTTAGAATTCTCCGAATCCTCAAGACAGTTTAGCATTGTTTCTCTCTTTTAGGCTTATTGACTTTCATTAATTATCATTTTAATTCTATGTATCTGTGGGGTGCGGTGTGATAATTCGATACATGTGTTACGGTATCTAATGAGCAAATCAGAGTAGCTAGCACTACCACCTCCTTAAACAGTAAGAAATTTTTATTAGCCCACAGTAATTGTATAGCATTGCCTCTGTTATTACCAGAGTCCATGGAGGATAAAGAGCAGTGGAGGGAGGACTGTAAGGCTGGAAATTATCCTCCGCAAATGAGACTTTATTAATAAGTACTTGAGCTTTTCCTAAATATTTTGTGGAAGTCGAGAAGTCTTAATGGATCGAGGCAGCATGTGTTTAGAGGATTTAAATAGATGAGAATTTCGAGGCCATGTATTTATTATCTTGGTTCTCTAGTGGCGGAATGTTTCAGACTTAATTTCTAGTATTCTAGGTGATAGAATTGGGGGTCATTGACACATAAAATAATTTGAAACATTGAAATGTCTACTTCCTTCAGAGGCAGGTCTGAGTCTGCATATCTTCCTATGGACTTGCTTTTTCCCTCCTGTCAAACTTCCCAAGTTTCAGAATGATCATTTAGATTTTCTTCATGTTTCCTGCCTTAGGTAGTAACCCCACAGAGCTGAATTTCATACATTGTGTTCCAATAAATAATTCAATTTAACTCACATTAATTTATGCGCAACGCTGTGAAGTGCTACTTTGTTAGGCTAAATATATTTTTATCTTGTATTTATTGTATGGTCCCTCTTAATGTGAAAAAAAAATCCTTTTTATAAATTGCCAAGTATCTAAATACTACTCACTCTGAGGGTCTGCCTTTTAAACAGCCCCAAACCACCCATCATGTAAATATTCATAACATATTTTGTGCACCTAGCATATGTTATGTGCCTCATAGGCACAGCTGACAAAATTGTAATATGAGTTGATGTGCATAGAATATGTAATATAAAATTAAGGTTGAGCCCCTGAGAGCCAGTTTACATCTGCCTTATTACTTTTCTTTAATTTCAGCTCTTGTCAATCTGCTCAGAGAAAAAGCCATAGATGGATATGGAAAAGAGAATCTTAAACACATCTTTTCTCATGCAAAAACTATTTATTAGGCAGCTTCTCTGAGTTAGTCATTTTTGCATGATTGAATAGACTCATACTTTGCAAAATTTAATTTTTAGTTTGTGTTGTATTTATAAAGTTCTGGAGCTGATCTCTCATTGCAAAAATATATTACACTTAACTCATCTTTGTATAAAGCCATTATAGTATCAATTTGATGATAATTTCTTTATTCAGTGCCTTCAAAGACCAATTATTTGTTTTCTGAGATAGTTTAAAAGTAAAACGACATGGCAGCTCTCATTGAAGTTGCTTGATTCTGTGAGTTATTTATTTGACCCAAAGTAGAGAGAACGGAAGGATGGCAAGCTATATATGAGTGATGCCACTCGGCAGTGAGTCTGAGATTTGTGACACAAATCTCTTTTTCCCCCCTCTCTTGGACTCAGAGCTGTGATTCACTCTGAGAGATATTATACTGTGTGGCGAGGCAGCTGTACTGTTTGATGAACTGTCCTAAATCTGCAGGTTATATTGCACTTAGAGTCACGATGTCAGGCTCTGGCTTGCTGCCTCCTGTGGGGTTTGGAAAGGTTATTTTACTGAACCCTGTTGTCAGAGCAGGTCCTGACTTGACAATCTTGTCATTGCTACGTCCCTCTCATAAGATGCCAAGCAAGATACTGAGGCAGGGGTGGAAATAATCTTTAGGAGAGTAGAGAATACTGAATCGTGTGGGTTCTCTTCTTTGTTTTGGCTCTTGGGGAAGAGAAAGAAAAAGCAGATTCTGTATGATTAGCTAATTCTGACCCCGTGTTCTCTCACCTCCCCCTTCTTCCCTTCCGCTGACTGACTCACTGATTGTGCATGTCTGACCCAGTGTTTTCCTCCTGCACCTGTCCTCTTGTATACCCTCAGATTTACAAGGAACAGCTCAACACCAGGGTTGTCCTGGTGGCTGTAGAGACTTGGACTGAGAAGGACCAAATCGACATCACCATCAACCCTTCACAGATGCTATACGAGTTCTCCAAGTACCGGCAGCGGATCAAGCAGCACGCAGACGCGGTCCACCTCATCTCGTACGTGCTCATTCGGCTGCCATCCTTACCGTTAGGTTACAGGTCAGGGAGGGAGCAGTGACTTCTGCAAAGTTGCTGTTGATGCCCTTCTCTGTTTATAGAGGTAGAGAGAAATCCAGAGCTGGGATGCTGTGCTTCAGTGGCCACCAGCTAGCTCTACTGTCCGAGAACAGAGCTTCCGCCCTTAGGGCCAAGTCACGATCGAAGATGTCTCTGGCCCTGCTGCCTTCATTACAGAAGCAGGACTTTTAGTCCGGGAGATGGGCAGGAGGGGTACTCCTTTTCTGAAATCAGCATCTGTAAAGCAGGCTTCCTGAGCTTGTGTGCATCCGTTTCACAGGGGGTTGCTAGATCATAGTCACGTGACCACACCCAGATATAGGAAGTCTAGAAAGTATCTTTTTAGATGCACCACTGAGTACAGGTGTGTTTCTATGGCATAAGGACGAGGGCTGTACTTATTTCCGCTCTTCCTTTTTCACACGTGCCTCCATGGTCCTGTCCTGCAGTCAAACCAGACAACACATTTCTTCTTCCCTTTTCAAAATCTTTACCTTTCATGCCTCTCCCTCAGCCATTATAGATTTATAATAATTAGCAATGGCCATCCTTCAGCAGAAAGAGTCAATGTGTTCATAACAGCACAGATGGAAATATATTTAAATACAGTTTTTTATTTCCAGTTGAGGGTAGTTTTCAGGCTGTAAGATGTGGGAGAACACTTATGTTTTGGGAGAGTCTATGTGGTGTTTCCTAACAGTTCTTGGTTTTCCTAAGGCGTGTGACATTCCATTATAAGAGGAGCAGTCTGAGTTACTTTGGAGGTGTGTGTTCTCCTATCAGAGGAGTCGGTGTAAATGAGGTAAATTTCATACTTTCTTTAACTAGAGCTCTGTCTTTGCAACCGATCTCTTTCTTTATTAAGGCCCAGTGTATAACAGTGCATTTTTAAAATGATGACATTGAGGATGTAGTATGAGTGACAGATCTGTAAGAAGAGTCCAAAGCCCTTCTTTAAGTTCATAATGATAGCTTTGGATTGCATCATGGTGGTTTTTAAAAGTATAAATACTACCTGAAAATTGGCCTATATATTTGAGGTGTTAATTTTTTTTATAAACGTATCAATCTTTTTCTTACGACTTTTTTTTTTTTTAAAGTTTTTGGTGCTTTCCTACATATATTAAAATTAACTCATTTAAATCAAAACTTTATAGATTATAGTTTGTCTCTTTACATAAATTTTTATTTTTGTGTTTTCTGCTTAAGTTTGGTATGAATTAAAACAAGTGTTTTCATAAAATCATTGTTTGGGTACCTTTATTATGAAAATTCTTAGTTGAAAGAAGCCCCCCAAAGCCTGTCTAACTATATCAAAATCCTAACCATCTCCGGAGTATGTTTTACCAGATAGTCCAACTTGTCCAGTTGGAAACCTTTCTTGATGAGTTTGTATTATGCTGAGTTTATCTTTAGTTCGCCATGAGTAGGAACACAGCCTTGGGTGACTTGTATTTTCTGTTTCCAAGTGAAAACTTCCTGTTATCTATGTTTCTAGCGGCGTGGTCTCAAGGGAGAGGTGATAAAAGAGCGTTTTGTTACAATGAGGTTTTTTGGCCCTGGGCGGCCAGAGGTCTAGACCCACAGACTTGCCGCCCTAGACTCCTTAGCCGTCCACTGTTGCTTAGTCTCTCAAAAATGACTTAGACGTTTATATTAATTTTATGTTGTTTGGCCTATGGCTTAGGCACATTGTTAGCTAGTTTTTTTTTTTCTTAATTTAACCCATTTTTATTAATTTGTCTGCCACGTGGCCCGTGGCTCACTTATGTTTTTTAACATGTTTCTTCTTGGGCGGCTGGCTCGATTTGCTCTGACACTTTCCTCTTTTTTTTTTTAAACTATTTTGATTTTTCACCTACCTCTTCTATGGTGCCTGTCATGGGCCAAAACAGCTCTTTTATTTACAGATTTATATTCACAGCATACAGAAAGACATTCCCCACATCAGCGTTTGCCATCTTTAGATGTTGTGAAGCTCTACTTGAAATGATAGTCGTAACAATTAAAGAATAACAGCTGTGTCTGTGCACTCCGTCTCAAATGTTTCTATACACTTTCAATTCTGCAAACCAGTATGGTCTTCCAATGGCTGTGGCACAAGTATTATCGCAGAGCCTGGCTCAAAACCTTGGAATCCAGTGGGAACCTTCTAGTAGGAAGCCAAGTATGTACAGCGACCATTACTTGAGTTTCTGTATCATTCTGTCTGTGTAATGCATGTCCAGTCATTGAGAATGTTTTATTCCTAAGTCACTGTAGTTTAATTATAGTGTTTTCTCATGCCTTTAAGAAAAAGTCTTGAGCAGCTTGGGATAATTATTAGGATATTTTGGTGGGAGATATTTTTCTTTCAAAATCAGTTTTTTCTTATATTGAGACTGTTGAGACAAGGTGGGGTAGTGGTAATTTATACACCCCTCTGAGGCCTATCTGTTTGAGCATAGACACAACGTGCCAGTTCTGACTCCAGGGAATATTTATCAAAGATGCAGTGGACTGGGAAGGAACTGAGGTCTAGTGCAGACAAGGTTCTCATATGTAAGTGCTCATGACCCTTACCCACACAATCCAATCTAGAACTTTCTCTCCCTAGAAAAGCCTGCCACTGGCCATTTAAGCTTGGGATGGGTAGGAGAGGGAGAAAATGGTCCTCTGGCACAAAGGTAGGTCCAAGAGGAAGTGCATCCATGGACCTGAGCCATGCAGCAAAGTAAGGGGCAGGTGACTGTTGACGTCATTTCATTTCATCAATGTTTTTGTTGATCAGACTAGAGAAAGGAGGGAAGAGTAAACTTACCCAATGGACTGATTACTAATGGACCATCAGAGATTCAGAAGTTCTTGAAAATACCCCATTTCTTTGAAAAATCAGGCTAAAGTCCACATCTCATTTCTTTTAAAAGCAGGATCAAGCCCAACCTAAATTACAGTCCCCTTTGTGCTAGCTCGGCAGTCAGGTACAATTTTGATATGTTTTTGTGGTAGAAAGCAAGACACACAACAGGGCCTTGTGGAGAAAGAGTAACAGGCTCATCTACTGTTGGTTTAATGAGAAAATAAGCCGAAGCTCTCATCCTCTTATAATTCTAAGAGCTAGGAGTAAAAATGTCTGTTCCCACTGAGACCTTCCCAGAGAAGAAAAGAAAAATGCTGTATGCTGTCCTCTGTATGATTAATATGTAGTATTTTGGAGCATCATCTTGTGTCCACAGGCTTGATTCCCTTTATGGGTACTTAATGACCAAGCACACAGTCCTGGCAACACCTGCAACATTTTGGAAATCTCTACAAACTTTCTTTACTGATGTCTTGCTCAGAGCCTTTGCTTTCTCATGGAAGTAACTTCTTCACACTAAAGTTTCAGAACCTCGCCCACATAGTTCAGAATCGGGAAGGAGAAACACCAGGTTCAATCATTGAACGTCCTGGAGGCCAGTACTGGGGTCAGCTGAGAGATGTTAATGGGTTGGATGGGATAGTAGCACAGGATGAAATTGTTCTCCCAGTCCTTGGCTGATCCTGCCAGTGACTCCAGCAAATTGAATTCCTTTCTTTAACTGCCCTGTGTCTGAAGGACTTTCGTTACATTGTACTGTATTCTTACAGACCATCTAGGGATGCCATTTGTGTCAACCCTAGAACACTCTGGGAGATAGGCAGAGAGACAATGCTTCCATTTGAAAAGGAAGTCCCTCCCTCTCCCCCCAAAAAAGTAAAGAAAAAGAAAAATACTGGAGTGGCTTCCCTATTCCCCAGTGGTTGACTAAAATTCAGCTTTTTGTTTCTGGCCCATCATACTCCTAAGTAAACATTGGGTTTTTCAACACTAATTGGTGTGTCTGAGTTACAAAAATGGAGACCAAAGTTTTTTTTTTCCCCCCTTAGGAAACAATCTATACTCCAAGCATAAGGAACAATTGATTTAGATATAACAGAGGGGCCTTGACACAGTATTTCTTTGATGTAAAGTAGTATTGAGAAATTTTTTTCAGGAGCTGGTGCCAACTGAACCTGTAACTTTGTTTTATGCTTTGCTACTCTTACTTCATTGGGCTAGAATGTGAATGCATAGAATCCTGGGGCGGCTGCATCATGGAAGAAACAGGGTGAGTCTGAATTACTCTTGGATTTGATATATGCCTATTGCAAAAATTGCTGCATATATAATAATTAGAGACACAGTCTCTTAGGTACTAGTCTTTTAGGCGAAGCACTTAGAATAAATTCAATAATTAATTGTCTGATATTTTAAAACTGTCAGTGCTAATTCACTTTATATTTTAATTTTTAATTTAAGGTTGGGGAGAAAAGTGGAATGTATTAGCTACTTCTGTTTATTAACCCTTACAGGAGTCACATGACTAAAAGCTTCTGCATTTAGGGGAGGCATTAATCTTTTAATACACTTAGAATAAAAGCAGATGGTCTATCTGAAGCAGTCAGTGAAAATAAATTCAGTCATCCATTTACATTTTTAGGAACTTATAAATACATGTTTATGGTAATAAATTTGTAGTATACTGTTTATACAGTCAACAAAGCTTTTCTTAAAAATCAGAGTTATAGTGCCCAAACAAGAGAGTTGTCAGGTGGTAGACAATAAACATTAATTCACCTGTCTTTCCTTGGTGGGCACTTATGTAACCAGACCAGCTGTTCCATAACATCAGTGTACTGAGCCTTGGAATCACTGCTGTTTCCTTGAGACTCTTGCACTATGCAGGCCACTAATACTAGGCTTCCTAAGCTGTAGCCCACTCATAGTAGGAGGAAGCGATGTCTCTTACTATCTTTGCTTAGACTAAACACCTACATGCTCCAATTTCTGGCCCTAACTTTGTTCTGCATTGGGTACCAAAGGTACCATCTCCTTCTATAGGCTCCTTCCTTCTTCTCCACCAGACCTTGGAGAGGAACTTAGTCGTTATCCCCATGACTTAAGATCACATTCCCAGAAATGCAATCTAATCTAGAAATGCTTGCCTTCCCTAGCCATGTTACTTGTGTTCCATAGTTGAGTCCTGTATGAATGACACAGGCTTAAAAGCTGCCATACAGAACAGTACCATTTATAATGTTTGTTTCGTATGACAGTATTATTGTCTTTCGAACTGTCAATTTCTAAATGAGTTTTGGATTGATTACTCATAAGATGTAATAAACTATTTGGAGTTAATGTGTGTTTTTTCAAACGTGTATTTGATATCCTTCTTGTAAGACATCACTGTCAGTAGAGGTGAGTTTTAATCCTACAAGTACCTTCATATATCAGAATACATAAACACTGTATTATATCCTAGAATGGCCTCTCACACCAGGCACTATTGCAGACATTCCCAAGGAACCATCGTGTATGATTTAGCTTAACCTTGACGTGTGTATGCTACTCCCCGGTGTACTGACATAGGGGTCTTAATTTGATTGAATAAATCACAGAGAGGTTCATTTTTTATTCATGCTAAATCATGAATATTGCTCAATAATTGTATTTGAAATGAAGAATAAAGAGCCATTGCTCATGGGAGCATGCCTTAATTCTTTTTTGCTGTGGGCATACACACTGATAACATATGCATGTATCACCCAGCAAATTCTTCAGGGTTTATTCATTTACTTAAAATTTGGATTGTTGAAGCCTGAGTAACATCGTATTTAATAAATCGACCCTCCTGACTCCTTCCAAAAAACAAGGTCTAGTAGGCGGTGAACCCCTTTTATTCAGAACAGAGTAAAAAAAAACAAAAAAACTGTCTTTATTGAGACATAGTAAGTAAAAAAAGTCAGACTTTAAAACCTAGCTTTAAGGTTTTATAGCAACTCTTTCAAATTGTGTTTCAAGACAGATTTCAGGAGAGTTGGTAGCTGGGGAGTAGCCAAGCCCCTAGCTCTGTGATGGTTTTTCTTTTCTTTCTTTTACATATTCCACCCATAAACGTAGCCACTTGAGTCCACACATCTTGTCAATATTGGTATAGATTCATCTACATACAGAGTGAACATTCCGTGGTTTTTAATTTTCTTCTCTTATGATTGCTTTTGTTCAATTGTTTATGGCCTTGGTTCTTTGTTTCTTAAGGGTCTCTCACTCTCGAAAGTTCTCCAAGTGTAGCATTTCAGAATACAGAGACTTCTTACAGAGAGGAGGTGGAGCCTGCCTTTTCAACAGGCCAACAAAGGTTAGTAATTTAGGAAGCAAAATTATTACTTTTCCCCCAAAGCTTAGCAGTAAGAATGTGTCGAAACATCAGAGATCTCTCTCAGAAAGTGGGTCTCTTGTCTCATGGTTTTAATATAGTGTCACAAGCAATCTACCTCCTCAGACTCCCAAATGCTAGAGTTACAGGCAGGAACCACTGTAACCACCATAGAAAGGTGTTCAGTTATAGAAAGCCTCTGCATGTTGAAGACAGAGGAAGAACAAATTGGGGATCAGTGTCAGTGCCTGCTTGCAGACCCCCAAGAGCCCCCTCAAAAGCAAAAATTCCCCCAGATTTTTGTTAGTGTTTTCACATTTCTGCTAAGAAATAAGGAATCAGAAGGAGAAGAACTCTCTTCCTTGAGTCCATTCTCTGCCAACAATCTCGTTTAACCATTTCCCTCTCCTCCTGACAGCCCGTCTACCCTCCAACCCCGACTCCTCCACTTTCTAGAGTGACCTGATCCCAGTAAGGAGGCATGTGCAGATTCCATAAACACCATTCAGTGTTTCTACTGCGTAGTCCCCTGCCCTGGCAGCCCAAGCTGTCACTGGCATTTCGTAGGAGCATAAACAATATTGCGATTCCTTAGCTACCAAAAAAAAAAAAAAAAAAAATGCCTGCACATTTCCAGAAGAATTTTTTAGGAATTTTCAGAAAACTCATTTGACAGTAAATCTCCTAAGTTTTGAAAATCTTCACTCAGTTCTCATGGTGTAAATATTTATGTCTTGCTGTGGAAGCATGAAATTGTTTGATTATAAGGTGTACTCCGGTCCCCTTGACATTGAACATGTCCAGTCATCATTCTTTGCTAACGTTTGTCAAAGACAGAATTCTCACACTGACAGGCTAAAACCTGGGCATAAGGTCCCATGTTTTTATGGGAGCGTGTTTGGAAATGTATCAGGACAATAGTTGAAAGGAAAGTATCAGCACTGTTAGCAGATGGGGCTTGAACATGGGGAAAAAAAAAACCCACTTTTCCTTTAGAATACACCTCATGAATCAGAGTTCATTTGTATAGAAAACGTTCTTTACTCTAAAAATTTAATGAGTGGTGATATCATGTTGACTTTTTTAAAAAAAAAAAAAAAAAAAAAAAAAAAAAAAAAAAAAAAAAAAAAAAAAGGTGACCAAGGCAAAGAATGGATAGATAGACTAATTTATTTCATAGCCACAGCTGAGTGATGTAGCTGGGATCAGGAAACGGAAACCTGGGATCTGCCATCCCTGTAAGATCTCAGTAAAATAAAAGCTCTGTAAATTCCTGAAAAAGAATTGAGACTTTTAAAGGGACTTTGCACCTTTAAAATAGGCTGATGGCCTTTCCCGGCAGTGACCCCCAGGCACAGAGACCAGAAGGCTTCAAGGCGTTTGAAATGGGTGAGATCTGTAATAAAGTACTAATGTGGACTGCTGGCAGTTTTAAATCACACGGTGTATGGTTAGTGTTACCTGCCAGATAATTGTAAGCATGAGCTGGAGGAAACAACATTCACTTGTCTAGGGAGGGTAAGGTTTCCAGGATAAACACAAAGATCCATCATTGCATTTCTCAGGTTACCTGTGAGCAGAAAGAAAATTATTCTGGTAACTTGGGAATTTCACAAAAAAATAACTGTGTTTACATATTCGATTTCAGAAGGGTAATTTCTCTTTTTAAACTAGAAGTTACAATGATTAAAAAAGAAGGCCCTGTGGATTCCAGTGGAATAGTTTATATGTATATGTCAAAGAACTATTTTTTTTCCTCCCCTGTGTTTTCAGTCAGAGGAATATATGCAGAGGCATTGTGTTGCTTATTATTTTCAGGTTATATGCATATTTTCTGTGCTTTATGAATCTTCCCAGTTCCCGTCTGGTTTGAGATGGTGACCCATCTCAGGAAGGGGAAAGAGCCTGAGAATAAAAGGATGGGAAGCTGGGTGCCAAGTTTTGGTTATCTTTCAGCTGCGCTGGCCCTTTCTCCAGTCTGACAAATCAAAGTAGCGCAAAGATTAGCATTATTGACTCCCATCCAGCTTGGCCGGAAGGTTTCCTTGCTTTTTATAATAGTTTCTTTCTGGAACTAACATAGCCAGGTCTTTCTTGAGTGGACTCAGAGGTAGGAAACTGTTGCCCACAGTGTGGATGGCTGCTGGGGTCAGGCTGTTCCTCGTGTTCATGGCTTTGTTGAACATTTGTGTTGAAATGCGCTGTTCCAGCTCCCCAAAACATTGGGAGAAATCCTGTTCCAATAGGAACTAGACACATCTGTCATAGGTAATCAACCTTCCCAACAATTGGTCTATAATATTTTCATCCAGAAACAAGTTCATGGCATCACTGGGAGGGGGCAGATATTCTAGAAACTTGCCTCTGTTTTGACTACAGCAATGACTGAGAGATTTCTATGTATTCGTTCATCATGTCTATACATTAACTTAATTTTTTCTTTATAAAACTAAAAGATTGAATATTTGCACATAGTTTAATATTAAATTAATTCACTAAGAAATCCCTAAGTATTGGATTCATTTTCTCTCTACTCGCAGGTAATTCATAAAATGTAATGGTGGGATTTTGTACCAGACAATGCAGATTTCTTTTCAACAAGGGTGATGGATTTGAATCTCTAACAACATTGTTCTAAGCTTATTGGCATTTCCTTGGTTGTATATCTCACATTTGGCTTTGATGAAGCATATCTATCTTTCTGACAGTTTTGATGTCTTCTCAGCTGCCTTCAGTCAAGTCAGTAAATTAGATACCTATGAGCCTTATTAGTAATACATTTTAGCTCCATTAGGAAACAGGGAAAGTGATCCATTTCTCTTGACGGCTTATCTCCATAAAAAGTCACTCTAATGCTTAAGGTTGTCTCTTGGGACCCCACTAAGGAAATCCTCAGTGATCCCCCTTTCTAACATGTTTTTAAAAGTGTTATTAATAAGTGAATAGTATTTCTCACACAAACACAATATGTAAGATTCCATAGTAATAAATCAGGGGGCTGGAAGGATGGCTCAGCAGTTAAGAGAACCTACTGTTCTTTCAGAAGACTGGAGTTTGGGTTTTTGCATGATGCTGAACACTCATATCCATTTGCAACTCCAGCTCAGGGGGACTTAATTCTCTTTTCTGGCCTCTGTGGCTACCCATGTGTTTGTGTGCATACACTTGCATCACTACACACATACACACAAATAAAAAGAAATCTAAGATAATAATAAATCATAGGAGAATTGTATGACAATGGGTGGCATAGCTGTGCCTATGGCCAGCTTGGTGTGTGGATTTTCTGTGATAAACTCAAATGCATTCTCCAATGTCTTTCAGTTGTTTGAGCCCACAGAATGTGGAAATGGATATGTAGAGGCTGGAGAGGAATGTGATTGCGGTTTCCATGTGGTAGGTATTAGAGATTCTCTTTACTTTAGTGCAGTCCATCTCTGAGTTAACAACAGTAGTGAACAGCCATGCTATCATTCATGATAGGCTCGCTGCCTTTTTTCCCCCCCATTTCCTTATCACTATGATCAATGCTTCATCCCAGCTCCGACACGTAAGAATTAGTCATGTTGTCGTTACGGCCCTGTCTGAAAAACCTAATGGATTGTTCTAATCAAATTCCTGACCTTTAAAAAGTTAATTCAGAGCTTATATTCATCTTGGGCTCCTTCCACAGAATCATAAATGTTTTCCTATGCTGTGTGCTATTTTTTTCTGTATAACACTAAACCTGGGTATTAAGAACATGGTAGAGTTACAGAGGTGTGTGTGAGAGAGGGGGTGCCTGTTAATGAGGAGATCAGTCTGCTGGGAAATGTGGCTGAAGTCTATCATCATTTAAAGTGATCGATTCCTTCCTAAATGTTAGTGTGCTGTTTATGGATGCCTTGTTATCTGATGCCTACGTTACACCTGAAGAGAATGCTGAATGGCTCGTGGCATGCTCATGGTTTACTCACAGAAGTGTTTTCTCTAGGAATGCTACGGAGTTTGCTGTAAGAAATGCTCCCTCTCCAATGGGGCCCACTGCAGTGATGGCCCGTGCTGCAACAATACCTCGTGTCTTGTGAGTCTCCTGGAAGTTTTCTATTTCTTCTCATTCATTGACGGATTAGCCACCCATCTCAGTATGTCTGTTGAGCTTTTGAATGATTTGATACGGAGAGACTGTAGAATTAGTCATTCTACCCAACTTTTGTAGGTCACAGCATGCACCTTTTCTGTTATTAACTCTCCAGTGTCCTACCTTCCCACACTCAATTCCTCTAGAAGGTGTACCTGGACATCCTCCAAGCTAACAAGTTGTCCTACTAACACATATATGAACAGATGAAGTCATCGGGCAGAGAGGAACAATTTGGTTGATCTTTTAAAAAGTAGGACCTACTTACAACATTCGTTTTTCAAAACTTACCCTAATTTGGTTTATTTGTTTTAGACTCACAGAATAAACACTAATGCTTATGTCTCCCAGTTTTTGAATATTTTATTAAGTAGGAAAGTCAGAAGAGAAAGTACTTACATATGTTCACGAGTGTGCATGCATAGGTGTGTGTGTGTGCTTCCATGCATATGCACATGCATCTGTGTGTATGTGCAGCCTTCCACTTAACAGTGACTGCCAGTTACGTTTGAAACGTCATTTTAATACTCATTTTTCTCATTTGCCAGATTTATGACATTTCTGATAACTATAAAAATTATGTGATTTTATTACCTTTTCAATACCAACGGATGTTCTCCGTCATGATATTCTAGAAGATTTCAGCTTACCTTGTGCTTGCTTCAAATTACCTACCAAATGATGAATTGCTTGAGGCTAATTGAAACTTCATATTTACCCATCCTTGCCAGACAAACAAAATGTTTTGTTTCTCATAGGCAGTCATGGATGCCACTGAAGATGATGTATATGAATCTATTGTTATTTGGTTGTGTGTATTTATCTCAAGTGAGATTAATACACTAATGGACAAATCAGTGTTGGTTTGGTATACATATCAGTCCTTCAGAGAAACCTTAAATGTTTAATGACAGTATTTTGTTTCTTTGTGTTAAGTTAAACCAGTGTTTCTTCTTTACATAATTTATGCTGCATTATTTTCTTAATATGTGGAGACAGTGGGTTTTTCACTTTGATGCACATCTTCAGTGTAAGATGAGCATCTAAGTTGTAAGGCAGGTGGATGATAATTATGAGAAAGCATAGGACTGTCGATCAATGTAAGAATGGCAGCTTTTTGGAAAGTCAGTTCCAAAAAACACTAGCTCCTAATGTTGGGTTTTGCTTTGCAGTTTCAGTCACGAGGGTATGAATGTCGAGATGCTGTAAACAGCTGCGATATTGCTGAATACTGCCCCGGAGACTCCGGCCAGGTACGGAAAAACCGCATTTTAGTTTCTATACCACGCAATACATGTCTCAGTTCCTTCGATAAAGACTACCTGTGTGGATCTGTTTCGATTTCTTTATTTAGCTTTGTTTTCTAGATATTTCTAGCACTCTACCACACTATTACTTCAGGATTTAGGTATATAGTATTTTAAGATTTTCATCTCCTGTCTCTTTTTCTAAATTTCCCCTTCGTAAATATCTTTAGATAACTTATACTCAACCCACAAACCTTTTCTCTTAGGCTCCCACATCTTACATACTGCCTTAAAATATTCTGAACACAGTTTTTAAAAACAAATTTTGGAAGGGAGCTGATGTAAGAGAGTGGGAGGAAGCAGAGTCTCTAATTCCCCGTTCCCGCCACTGCCTGCTACCGTCCCCATAATTCTGCTTCTTGGCCTCTGTGCTTTGGCACGATTTGGGTCCATTAAAATGATTATAACACTGTAATTAATATTGACTTCTTGAATTCCTCTTTGTATAATTTTTGTGCTTTTTATTTATAACATGTTATTTTACGTCCTTATTTGCCATTCAAATGAACATCTGTTGAGTTCCTTGCCAAGTACTGGTGTAAATGCCAGGATGTGGAAGGGAACATAAGTGGTGAGTCTTTGCTCCAGTGAAACTTAGGTTCTGTTTTGGGTAGAAAGATAAGTTAAATATGTATACGTATAAAATAAGGTGCTGGGTAAAGAAGAATGTGGTGAGATATTAGGTTAGGATAATCACATGGGCCTTCCTGGAGGAGACAGTCTTGAAGTAGCTGTAGAAGGAGTTAGTTTATAAACAGCGACTCAGAGACATGGCTTCTTCAGGATATGAAATAAAAGGCAGATACGGAAGTAGTAGAAACCGTTTCAAAAGGTTGTCAGTGTTCTGGCTGGGGAGACCTGTGTGCCTCAGAAAGGATTTGGGATTTTATTTAACCTTGGTTTTCTTTCTGATGGGGCTTCAGAAGGTTTTTCTATGCCAGTGTGCTGTTTTATGACTGCATGCTGCAAATTTATAGGTTGATTTTTACCCAGAGTTTATCAATTAGATTTTGCTAGGGTATTGTTTTTCTGATTTGTCAGTATAGAAGTAAAGACCTTTGCGCGTTTCTAGGACTATTCCTCATGTAGAGATATCTCTCTAGGATAAGTTCCAAGGACTGAAGTTATGAGCTTCAAGGTACAGTGCCTTCCACTGGGGTCACAATGAACACAGTACAGTTTGACATCAAAATATCACACTATAAAAATGAAAACTTATAGCCATAACTTAGTACAAGGGCCATGTGTCTTTTAATAGATCCTGGTTATAACAACAGGTTACTGAGACAGCTGGCTCCAGTCCCTACAGAGGCAGGCCCTTCTGCAGTGGGTGGCCTGTTGAAGCAGTGGAGAGTGCTTGCTTCTCATCCACGTCACACTTTCTGACTCAGAATGTCTAATTATTCTTCACCAGCTTATCAGTCAATCAGTCCAGTAGTAGGTGAACAGAGTGGCTGGCACTGTATTGAATTCTGTTTTCTATAAGGGAACATGAGAAGAGAGAAATAAAATATGCTAATTAACTGTTAGCAAGGCCTTCCTCTTATTACCCATAGCTCTGTTAATGGTATAGCACATAGACATATGGCCTGGCTGTTTATTTGTATATGGATCCTTCTATTCTGTCCCTCATATTTAGATATGTAAACAGATTCTTTGCAATTTTTTTCTGTAGTGTAATGACAGCGTACAAGAGTTGTAGATTTTGTCTTTAGCTTAGCAATCAAGATATACAGTTTGACTCTTTTAGAGGGCCTTGTTTTCCTGGTGTCCCCAAGTCCCGATCTCCCCTGCTCTTTCTGCTTCTCTTCTATTGAGTTCCCTGAGCTCTGAGGGGAGGGATTTGATGGAAACACCTCATTCAGAGCTGTGTTGAACGTTTTTTTTTATTGCACAGTTTATTACAGAAGAATCAATACTCGAGCAACTGAAATCCTTGGTGAACCATACAGTGACATGACAAAGATATTTGAAAGCCATGGAAACGGTCTCTGCAAGCACTAGTAATAAGTGGGAGTATCCCACAGTTTAAAATAAGCACCATTAAAACCGCATTGGGTCAGTCTTCCTGGATGGTATCCCAGGTGATACAGGGGCGCAGTGGTGTTCGGGTTCCAGAGCTTTACTCCAAGAGGGAAGTGTCCAGATTTATTCCTACTCTTACTTCTTAGAGGACAGAGGAAAACTCAGATTTCCCCCTTAAACATTCCAGTGATGAGCAAGTGCCCTTAATGATTTTTATTTTATTTTATTTTTTAAGGCAAGGTCTTATTTTGCAGCCCAGGCTGGCCATGATCATTCTATCACCAGCTCCCGACTGTTGGGATTCCAAGTGTCTCAGTTACTTCTCTCTAGCTTTGAGAAATGCGTTGACTGAAACAACCTATAAAAGCGGCAAAGAGTTTTACCAGCTGGGGACCTAGTATTCAAATAATGAATCCATGGGGCCATTATCATTCAGATCACCCGGCAGATGTACATGGCTATAGCCTAACAACTGCCTTTTCTTAGCCTAAACTAAGAACAGATTGATTAAAAATGTCTCACTTGTAGCTGTGACGGTTTATAACGAGGGCTATTCTTTTTTTAAGTCAGTAAAGCACCCTTTCAGTTTTCTTTTCTTTTCCTTCCCAAGACATGACAAAAGTGACATGCCGATTCTCAAAACGCCTCCCCCCCCTTTCCATTTCTATTTACTATGGTTGTACTGGTTTTAGGGTAAGTGAATAATAATTTATGATAGTTGATTAATGAGATAATGATTGTATTCCGAGGGAATTTAGAGCAACCGAAGAGGCCACAGGGATATCTTCTTTTGTAAAGATTGTTTTACTGTCAACCAGCACATCCCTGAAATATTCAGCACCAGGCAGCGTGTAAAGCTAGAGGAGGAAGAAACTGTAAGGGTTCCAGCCTTTAGGAAGACACAGAACTGACACTTTGCTGCAGAGCGTCCTGTGGTGTCTTTCCCTTGTCATTCCGTGACGGGCTCAATGCTCGGCCCTATGTGTGCGGCATAAAGGAACTCCATTTTTACCAGTATGGGTGATCCATTAATTTTCTAGCTAGTAGCAATTGAGCACCCACCATATCCCAGTGTTGCTTCATGCAGCAGGAAACCAAACAGAAAATCCTGTCTGCATGGTGCCCATGTAATTGTGGGAACACAAGTGAGCACACAGGGGAAATATATGGACTGTCAGTTGGTAGTAGGTGTGGTGGAGAAGGAAAATATAGGAAATGGGGAGTGGGGAATGTCAGCATGGGAGACAGCTGCTGCTTTAAAGAACATAGTTAGAGAAGGTTCTTTGGAAGGGTGATAGTTGAACAGATCCCCTAAAGAGAAGATGGAGTGAGCTCTGCAGTAATCAGGCAGTGGGCTGGCAACATGCCTGGCCTATCATAGGAGTCACATCAACTATTGAGAGGGTTAGAAGTGAGGTCAGGGAGATAATAGGGTGTGGATGGGAGAAGAAGATGATCACGTGGATCTTGGAAGCAATTCAGAATTTTTAAGCGGGAGACCAACATGATTTGGTGTTTATGTTTTAAGGGATCTCTCTAGGGGGCAGCAGAGAGACCCAGGGTGCAAGCGAGAGGGTGTTGGTTGGAGATTACAGTCCAGGTTCATATAATGGCAGCCTAGGTCCGGGATTAAATGGTAGAGGTTGTGGGAAGGAGTTGGTGTTTTGAAGTGGATCTGAGGATTTGCAGTCATACTGGATGGTGTGTGAGAGACAAAAAGACAAATTGGGATGCAGATGAATGGAGGCTCCGGATTGAGGCCTGAGCCACTGTTAGACTGAAAAGCCATTTGCTGAGAAAATAGGGAACTAGAAGGGACCTCAGTGCATCTCTCTATGTTTCTTAATCCTTGTCACACACTCTTTCAGCATTGTGGCACCTGACCTTTCACCCACCCTCTTAACTGTATAAAAAGTGTAACTTCACTTAGTCTGGATAACTTCTGGGGAAAAGGAACTGCACTTAAACATGGTGTGATGTATAGTTTTAGTTTGGCTAAAACAAACCAAACCAAAACCTACTTCCTGGTAGATGATTCTCATGCAGGTGTGTGATGCTGAGGTCAGAGATGTCACAGTGGTACAACACTTACATTGATTGCGTTGTGGTTGAAGACTTTCTTCTGCAAAGCGTCCCATAGACACATGTCACCACATCATATGCAGATTTGACATTTACAAGGAGCTGCGAAGGTCTTGCAAATTAGTTCTTAATGTGTCCACTCCTACACAGCAAGCTGATTCATTCTCTTTGCTGCCCATTTTAGTCCCTTCTTGTAGCTCCTTGGCAAGTGAACCTTATTTGCTATCTAGTCCAGCTCCTGGTAAACAGAGAAACGTAAAAAAGAATTAACTGCATGGGCTTTATTCATTTTAGTAATGATAGAATTAAATTAAATAACCTATTGATAGAATTAAATTAAGTAACTTATTGATGGAGTTAAATGTGTTTTTCTAAGTGTTCCTAATTGTACATTGCTTTTCCTCTCATTTTTATACATTAAGCACATTTTCTGAAGGTATTTTATATGCTGTACATCAACTAAAAAGATAATATTTTTCAGTGCCCACCAAATCTTCATAAACAAGATGGCTATGCCTGCAATCAGAATCAGGTATGCTGGGCCGTAAGTGGGATTTCAGTGTCATTTAGAAAAGATTAGTGTTTATTTCTTTTCCCCCTTTTGATAATTGTAACTTGAGAAGGAAGTTTTCTAAAGTAAATTGCAGTGGTGTGCTGGTTTGCATCAGCGTTATTTCACTCCAAATATTATGTATGTTTAATCAGTGGCAAATTGTCCAGATTCAACCAGATTCAAAGAAAAGAAAAAAGAATTATAATGGCTGCCGAAGATAGGCCTCTAATTTACTGAGTTGTGATGGTCCTTAAATAATTTTAGCCTGTTTATATAGCAAAAAGATGACAGTCTTTTATAAGGCTTTTCTCAAGTCAGAATTATAGCCCAAACCACTCCCATATAAGAGAGGCTTAAAGTCATTTTGGTATCTTTTGCAGAACGTTACACATTTTTGTTCCCCATAAAAATTTAAGTTTCAGTAATTATTTTCCATTTAAAGAGCCGTGCTGTTAAGTGCACCCTGAGCTTTTAGATTTTCATGTGTTGCATCTCGTGCTTCTTTTGTGTTTTATGTCTCTTAATGGTTGCTCTGAAAATACTTGAAAATGGCAGGAAGAGAACTTTGTGTCACTCACCCAAAAGGGGACCCCGTAGTCAGGATTTTGGGGGGAATGGCCCTGGTGGCCTGTGACTCATAACACATATGCTCTTTCTCTCAGGGTCGCTGCTATAGTGGAGAATGCAAGACGAGAGACAACCAGTGTCAGTACATCTGGGGAACAAGTAGGTTGCATCTTCCTGCCGAGCCACATTTCCTTCGCAGGGTTCTTCTTTGACAGGGATACACAGCAGGGGGTTATATGAAAGAACCGTATAGAAAAGGATGTAGATAAAGAGATATTCTGAGAACTATGCACAGGCCTGGAAGTATAACTCAGTGGTAGAATGCTCTAAAGGCTGTGGGTTCAATTCCCAGTCAACCTCAAGTAATGATGATGATGGAGAAAAAAACTATATATACAAGTGAGATCTTGTCCTGGACACCAAAGTGTGGTGATAGGTTTCATATTTAATAAAAAAAAATAGTCTGAAATATCAGAAATCTACCTACAGTCGATCCAGGAGGATCAGAGAGTGGTAACTCACACCTTTAATCCCAGCACGGGGAGTATGGGGAGCGGTGACCTACACCTTTAATCCCAGCAGATCTGAGTTTGAGGTCATCTTAGTTTACAGAAGGAGTTCCAGGCTCCCAGGCAGGCAGTGGTGGTACCAGGTCTTTAATCTCATAACTCCAGAGACAGAGCAGATCTTTGTGTTTCTGTAAATTCAAGGCTAACTACCAAATAGTAGTAGCCCACACCTTTAATCTTAACTTGGATGTGAAACAACTGGGCAAAGAAAGTATTTAAGGCAGGCATAGGAAGACATATGAAGGCAGTAGGAGCCATGACGAATGAGCCTGAGGAAGCTGGAAGACAGCTGGGTGAGATTTGACTGTGGTGTTTCCTCTCTTTGATATTTCAGACTAGTTTTTATTAAATATGAAAGGTATCACCACAACAAAGTGCCCTTCATTGACCTTGGCTGTTATGTATGTTGGCTGCAGCAAGGTCAAGTGCTGTGGTCATAGTCACTGACTACTTACTTTGTACTGTGCTGGTTTACTTTGGGAGAGGAACAGAATTGTTTTTTGTTTTATTTTGTTTTAATTGTCATCCACTGTCTCAGTGATGACCTGCAGGAATTTCCCTGGGAGCAGACAGGACCATGGTAACAAATCTCCCACATTGCCTAAATGTTAATACACGTGTCTACTGGCTGATACAGTGACTCGGAACTTAAGTTCACGAGAGCCACATGTGAATTGCCCTACTTTGTTTTCTGATAAAAACACCGAGAAAACCATCTTTGGGGAAGAAGAGATTTATTTGGCTTATATTCCATATCATACTCAGTCACTGAGGGAAGTTAGGGCAGGGACTCAAGGCAGGAAGCTAGAGGAAGGAACTGAAACAGAAACCATGGAGAAGTGTTGATTTCTTATACAACCCGGAACCATCTGCCCAGGAAAGGCACCGCCCACAGCGTGCTGGGCCCTCCCATATCAAGCATTAACCAAAAACATGCCCCCTCCCCCAAATTGCTCACGGGCCGGTCTGATGGAGACAAATTTTCAATTAAACTTCCTTCTTCTGAGGTGACTGTAACTTGTGTCAAGTTGATTAAAAATTAATAATAATTACCACGACTGGAAAGCTGAGAGATAAGATTCCCTAGCTGGCTGAGGTGAGTCTTCCAACATGGAAGAAAGTACACAAAAGAGGTCATGTGAGTGATTTCAGTGTTTGACGGGTGTCATTCACATGAGAGATTTATAAGGACGTAATGTCTTCTTAAAATTTAAATATCAAAACTCAAGCGTGGATAGAAAGTCTCAGCAGAGCCAGGCATGGTGGCTCATGCCTGCAATCTCAGCGTTTGGGTAGTTGAGACAGGAGGATTACTAGTAGATAAAGACCAGCTTGGACAAAGTAAGGAGAGTTCCAGGCCAGCTGGTCAAAAGATTGAGACTGTCTCAAACAAACAAAAAGTAACGAGAAGAAGAAGAAACCTAACAACCTTAGTGGGCTGATATTTATAAGTTAATCCCTCAATATTAACATAAAGCAGAATTAAGATGGCTGGAGAGATGGATCAGTGCTTAAGAGCCCTCCGTGGTTGCTCTTCCAGAGGTCCCAAGGTTCTATTTCTAACATGGTGGCTAACAACTGTCCATAATTTCATTTCCAGGAGATCTGATGCCCTCTTGTGGCTTCATTTGACACTGTGTGCATGTAGTGTCCAGCTGTCCATCTAGGCATAACACCCATAGGCACACACTTAAAACAGGAGTAAGAATACATACTCATTTACTGTGTGGTTATTGCTGCTAGTAATTTTTCTCACTGGTCATCTTCAAAGCCACCAGCAAGATCTGCCTAGAGAGTTCTCATATTCCAGACAGCTTACAAAAGCAGCTGAATTTTGTAGGTCTTGATAAACCAGTGAACGGCACATCCATGGTTTGAAATCAACCATTGAGTGGCACGTTTCCACCATAGGAACTGACAATCAAGAGTCCTTTTGCCCCTGTTTCAGAGAAGCTGCTGATGGATACTTTGTGGCACCCCACTGAGCGTGAGTGGTGCAGAGAAATACAGTGTGTTTTCTTTTCTCGCCCCTCTCTGACAGAGGCTGCGGGGTCAGACAAGTTCTGTTATGAAAAACTCAACACAGAAGGTACCGAGAAGGGGAATTGTGGCAAGGATGGTGACCGATGGATCCAGTGCAGCAAACAGTGAGTGGGCACCTGGGGCCAAGCAACTGCGCTCCCAGGCTGATGCCAACACAAAGTGAACAAAAAATACAGAGGGGGCTGTGGATGCCGTGTATACCTGTATAAAGCTGTCAAAAGATTAACAACTATATTCTGCTAAAAGTAAAAATAGATAACTGTGAAAAGAAGGGGGAAAAAGCATAAAATTAGCTATACTGTTTGGGACATTCTTGTACGTGTGGTCTGGTATTTATTGTACCCATCTCTCTAAGGCAAAACAATTGCCAGCTTATGGGGATGCATATTTTCATTGTCATCAGACAGCATCAAATTGTTTCCTGAAAATGGTTGTGCTAAGCCAGAGACTCTGGCTTTTATTATGCAGTAAAGAGAATATTGAGAAATTCTAGGAGTGGATATAAGGCTCAATAGTAGATTTCTTGCTTAGTATCTGCTAGGTTTGGGCTTTGGTTCCCAGAACCATACCATGTAACCTGATATATGTGCAGTGAGAATTGTGCATTTCTGAGCTGGATTCTTCCTGCCTTCTGAACCCTGCACAGTGACGTGTTCTGTGGATTTTTACTGTGTACCAATCTTACTCGAGCTCCAAGGATTGGCCAACTCCAGGGAGAGATCATCCCAACCTCCTTCTACCATCAAGGCCGAGTCATTGACTGCAGGTACCTCTGGGAGTCGGGAGACCTAGGGAAGGATGGCAATCAAAGATTTCAAGCAGGCAAAAAATGGAAAACATCAAAGTTCTAAGATTTTCCGGTTTTATATTTTCCTTTCATGTGGAAAATCGCTTTTTAAAAAGTGGTATATTGATTTGCAAATTACAGTTGCCCAACATTGTAGTAGTTATCAGAAGTGTGACCTTTTTCCAAATCACAGTCTTAGGAATAGAGTTACGTTACAAGTGATGTCCCATGCCTCCAAAAGCTTGAAATTAGAAATCTTCAGGGTTTAGAACATTTGCATGTTCATAATGATATAGCATAAGGAGGGGATCCAAAGCTAAGTATGAAATTTATGTTTCATTGATTCCTTATACTCACATACTGAAGGAAATTTTTAAAAGCTGTGTGTCTGTTTTATTAACATTGTAACATAGTAACCATAGATGGTAGCAGTTTACTGAAATACCTCCACACAAGGGTGCAGCATGAATTAATAATATCCACCCCACACTGCATAGTATCAAACCCCTATTCTTCACTATTCTACTGTATAGTCAACTTTTAAAAGTTTATACATGTTTGAGCCGGTATGCTTTGCCTGTCCACCTTTCTGTGTGCAACTTAGTTCACATATGTTTTGAAAAGTACAAGTTTTTTTTCCCTTTTTTGTGGCTAAGTGGTATTCTGTTATGTATACACCACATCTCCTGTGTCCATTTCTCTTAATGGATTGGTTGATTTTATATCCTGGCTATTGTGATAATTAGACAGTAAACACATGATGGTGCCATCTAATATTTAAAAGAAATCTCACTGTTCTTTTGAAGACTACTAATGTATATTCTTTCTCTTAGAGTCCTAAGGTTCTTTTTTCTCTTTATTCTAGCCAGTGTTTGTAATCATTTTTTTGAAAAAATGATAGCGTCTTTAAGGAAATTGAGATGGCATCTTATTATGGTTTAAATTACAGTTCCCTGAATCATATTGAACTTTTCTATATTTAGTGGCCATTAAATTTTTTTTTGAGCAGTGATTTTTACCCAGTACTTTCAATGTGCCTGCATTTGAAATGTGACTGTGTTTTAATTGGGCTTTTCCCTCATAGCATCCTGTCAGTACTCATGAAGTTTCAGACTTTTGAACATGTCAGAGTTTCATTTTTTTAGATGAAGGACACTCAGCCTGAACGCATTTCACCCCTGGTTAAAATTTTGGAGCAATGTAATGTATCACTATTTGAATACTGTGTGTGTGTGTTTTTTTATTGTTAAGTTCAAGCAGTATTTTATGTTGCACATGTCTGCTTTAGATGATGAACAGACAAGCACCAAATCACATGCAGACAATAGTTATTAAAATATAGTTAATCCCCCCCACTGACCCCCATACACAGCATCTTCACTTCACAGTATTTTCACTAACCCAGATTTCCAAACCACTTTATTTTTTTCTGGGAGTGAATAAATGTTGGAAATTATCTAAGAATAATTCTGCATAATTGGATAATGTTGTCTTGGTCAGATAACTGCTATTTTTCTATCTTGTTAAATGACTCTGAGGTAATTCTAACAAGGCCTGAGGCAGTAAGCTCTTCTGTAGAATACATCTGTAGTGTTGAATCTACTACCTTCTACGTGCATAAGTGCTCTTTCAATGTATACATTCTCGCATGTCTTTAATAGCCTTGTTAAATTATATGGTTATATTACAAACTGCTGTGTTTGTAAAACATTCAGCAAGATTCTCTGTTAGTAATTATGTCATTAGTTATCATTCAGATTCTAATTGCACCTAACTTTAAAACATAAGAAGTATACATTAGTAAAGAAAACCTGGCTTGGCTTTATCTTTTTAATTGTGACAGCTAAATCCTTTGGGGTAATAATAATCATTTTCAAATACCTTATTTTGCTGTTTTGCTCACCAATATTTCCCTTCCATACTGCAGTTCCTCACAGTGCCACACTTTCTTCTTCTCGTTTTACCAAAATGCCTTTCACTTAGTCTTAATATTGGGAACAACAGAAGAGTTAGAATGTTCCCACCAATAATAGTTGTTCCTGACGATGTGTGCTATAATGATAATGAGAGGTAGTTTTTTTTTTCCTGGTCCTCTTATTAAATATAGGTAGGAAGGAGAAAGAGTCTTGGAAAACCCTTGTTGGCTGTAACAACCTCTTCTGCTTTGTGAATGGCAAGTCTGGTTTGTGCTGGCACATCGTTGTAGGGGCGTTGCTGATGGTTATGTGGATCATTCTCTCTTTTCAGTGGTGCTCATGTAGTTTTAGATGATGATACAGATGTGGGCTACGTAGAAGATGGGACTCCATGTGGCCCGTCCATGATGTGCTTAGATCGGAAGTGCCTACAGATCCAAGCCCTAAATATGAGCAGCTGCCCACTTGATTCCAAGGGCAAAGTCTGTTCAGGCCATGGGGTAAGTAGACATCAGTGTTACAGATTGACTCTATTATCTGGGATCCCGAGTTCACCATGACAAGACAGCTAAATACAACCATTTCTTACTGAGGCTGTGGAACTTTCAATGTCCTGATTATCATTATTTTCTTAGAATCTTTATATGCTAAAATAATTATTTATAAATTAATTTGATTTTCTTTTATTTTTCATATCATTATAGGTTATTTGTATTGACCACATTCTCCAGATATAACTTGACATCTATGTTAGTCAATAGTCTAGAGAAAAAGAGTAAATCTTCTAGCTACCCACCTATCTATGTATATATCCTCCATCTACCTAAGAAGGTTTATTATAAATAATTGGCTCACATGATTAGGGAAGCTGTCATGCCACAGTATTTGTTGTTTATGAAGTGGAGAGCTATGTAAACCGCTGGTATATGATTCACTCTTTGTCTGCTGAGCTGAGAATACTCAGAGGTGATGGTGTACACCTGAGTACCAGAGCTGGCGAAGAGAGATGGCGAGTCTCAGCTCAAACCCTAAAGGGGAAAAACAAAGTTGAATTCCCCCCCCCCTCTATTGCGCTCTACTCAGGCCCTGTTGTGAGTGCAATCAGCTCTGTGGAGTTCACTTATTCAGCTGTTGCTCTCAGTCTGGAAATGCTTTCACAGACACATCCAGAAATGCTGTTCAATTGGGCACCCCACAGCCCGGTTAACTTGGCACATGAAATTAGCCATCACGACATCTTAAAAGCTGGAAGAAAATTGGTATGGTTCCTGAGGGACTGTAGACTCTGTGTCAGTATTTTTTTTTTCTTAATAGCACAAAACAACCTAAGTCAGATTAATGATTGACTTTCATCTCACATCACACTGACAGAGTACATCGAAGATGAGTCACATTCTCTAAAGATGTTCGGTTATGCTGGAGTTGTTCTTATTCACCCACCCGCCCCCCCGCCCCAGAAAAGATGCTGTCTGTATTCAAACCTATGTGTGGCTTTAATTCTGTGACCAGAGTGTTTGAGAATGTTGCCTTACTGAAAAACCTAAGTTTAACAACAACAACAACAATAATAATAAAACCCAAATTATGACAAATTAAGACAGTGATTTAGATTGGACTTAGCAAAATGAAGGCATTTCAAAACTTATAGACTTCCAAAATCAGAAAAATGGGTACAAGGAAACAGCAGCAATAATAATAATAATAACAAAGGGAGATTCTGGAATGACGGTAAAAGGAACCCAATGTAGAGAGATATAGGCAGGTGACTCTGAGGAGTCACAGTGGATAGGCTCAGGAAGCTTCTCTCATGGTGATGTTTGGCCGAACAAGTTCACAGGGAAGCTATGTAGCCTGGTGTGTTAGTCACTCCGTTGATACGACCAAACAGACAAACAAAAAAACAAACCAACAAAAAACCCCGTAACATAACCAATTTTGGAGAGGAGAGGACGGTTTAGATCATGGTTCAGGGGACACACACAGTGCAGCATTATGGGGAAGGGCGGAGGTCTGAAGCTTTACTTCTCAAGTTTATCAGGTCAGGAGCAAAAACTGAGAACAGGTATGCTTGGCTGTAGTCTCCATTTTATTCAGTCTAGAACCCCATTCCATGGGATGACACAGTGGCCCACACTCATGCTGGGCCTTTTCTCTTACAGCTAATCCTTCCAGAAGCACACTCAGAAACAATCCAAAGGTGTGCCTTACTCATGCTCTAGGAGTTTATTGTGACATTGAAGTCAGCCATTCTATCTGGTGAACATGAATTCAGGGGCCAGTGAGGGCTGTGGATGTAAATCCTGGCTCTGCTTCTCACTGTCTCAGAGATTCTGGGTGGGTGCTTGCACTCTCTTAGCCCTTAGGTGATGATGTGAGGACTGAATGAGAAGCTTTTCATGAAGTTCTTAGCAGAGGAACTTGACACATAATGAGTGTTCAGTAAAATTGCCATGTAAAATAAAATCACCAGGCAGACTTTAAAGCATTTTAGTTATTGCTCTAAAAATACGAGACATAAAAGCTCTTTTTCTGCTTTCCTTTCCCCCCTCATTTTTGCCATTTTTTAAAAAAGCAAAGTTCAGTCTTATTAATCATAATCATATACCACAGTAGCTCAGATTTAAAAGCTTTGGCATTTGGTTTGATCATCTCTAATGATAAAAGGGTCTCAGCACCTTTCTTTCTGGTTTGCAGAGGGCTTTATCTGATTCATGTAAATTGGAAGTCCATGCCATTTGCTGCTTGATGGACGCTTCAGCCCACTGACTGGGAATGAAGGACTCCACAGATGGCGGGGGTGGGGGCGGGAGGGGATGGGGAGCGGGGTGGGAGGGGATTGGGGGTGGGGGCGATGCTTATTGGGCTGCAAGGTGCCACCAAATGAGTTAGGCATGGTGAGGTCACACAGTGGGCTGGTGATTGTGTCTCCTGTTCTTTTATCTTGAGAATTGCCCCTTTGGAAGTGTCTTTTGAGCCCTGGGTCTGTTAACTTACTGAATTAAACATGTATGTTTTTCATGACTGTTCCTAGAAACATTTGCTTAGGAAAAAAAAAAACCCCAAAACCAAACCAAACAAACAAAAACCAACTACCTTATGGGACATTTGTGTATCTAAATATCATGGATAATACAAATTTAAAACGTTTTCTTCATCCTGATCATTATTTTTCTATAATTATCAGAAAATATATTAAATAACCAGTCCCTAAAGCCAGAAAATTTAGCGGCCCTCTAAATGACTTTGAAAGATTTTTTTCTGCACCCTGCCCCTGATTGCATTTACCATCAGTGGGCCACCGTGTCACATTTCTCTTCATTCTTCTGTGCAGGTGTGTAGTAATGAAGCCACCTGCATCTGTGATTTCACTTGGGCAGGCACGGACTGCAGCATCCGGGATCCAGTTCGGAACCCCAACCCTCCAAAGGATGAAGGACCTAAGGGTTTGTGTGTTTTCAGCTTTAGATCACTGCATTCTCCCACTACAATAGCATCGCGCTTCCGTGGCTCATCAGAATACAGCTTACTTTCCCTGAAAGATGCAAAATTCTGTGTGTATCATGTTTTCCAAAGCATATTTAAATTACCTCTTAGCCTAGAACTGAGTTAAGGAAAGAAAAATAGACTAATTTCCTTTTAATCCAATTTCTTCTCTATCCTTTAAACCTTATCCTTCCCCCCACTTTCATGAAAGCTAATTACTTTATAAGCTGTTCCATTTTCGAATAGGTACAGCCTTTGGGGCTGACATG
Organism: Phyllotis vaccarum; assembly: GCA_033318265.1. Taxonomy (NCBI): domain Eukaryota; kingdom Metazoa; phylum Chordata; class Mammalia; order Rodentia; family Cricetidae; genus Phyllotis; species Phyllotis vaccarum. The sequence goes on from JARWLC010000007.1 coordinate 14,671,389, forward strand.
AGATGTTTTATCATCCCTCGATATTACAGTCTCTCCAGAGGAAAGTTGTAGGTCCTTTATGCCACATCCTAACACATTCTTTTGGTTGAACAAGAGAATCAGTTCTTCAGATAGCCTTGATTTTTTCAAAGGAAACATAAAAGGTCTGAATCTTTGTTCTAAGCGGTCACTAAGAGAAAAGAGAGATTAGAATTTAGCATAATGAGTCTGTGGCTGTTCATAGTCACCATGTGATATTGAAGATGAGAATGCTCAGGCCTTGGGGTCAGGTGACATGCCCGTTACCTAGGCAACCAGAGGCCAAACTGGGAGCATGCTTGCTTCTATTACATTATTTTGTAGTATTGCCTATGTAAAAGTGAATATGACAGTCATTTTCTCATTATTTTTTCCCACTCTCACCCCCCCCCAGTTGGTTCTCGAAGATCTTGAAAAGCTGTCGGTTGTAATAGGCTTCGTGTGACATCTAAGTCTCTAGCACCCAAGAAGACAAACAATTGCTTGTACCAGTTTTGACATTTGATCACGGTGTTGTACCTCAGCTTCTATTGTGATGGTGCTACTGATAGTATTCCATAAATCAGCTGCCAAGCAGGAGGATGCACATAGGACTAACATTGAGTTGATCACCTTTGTTTTGATGAAAGTTCATTTAAACTCCCCGAACTTCCATGTGGTCTCTATGGGGAACTATGACCCTCCAAAGAGACAAAGCTTCCTAGATTACAGTTCCCAAAGAGACATAGCCTGGTTTGGATGTATATGACTCAATTCATAGCAGTGGGTATGTTAAAGCACCCTTAACTCCTTTGCTTAATATGCCCGGGGTATTAAAATTCTTTAGGAATAATTATCACACCCTCACAGTCTATTTCTGTTTTCTCTCTGTTTCTAAAAATGAACCTACTCCACTTTTACATTCAGCCTTTTGTTACTTTAAAACTAGAACAAAACATTCGTGGATCCACCTTCAGAAGTGAGATTCAGAGATTTAGGGTCTAGTAAAAAAAAGTGAACTTCTGTCCCCAGACCCTCTACATAGAGCAGCTGTGACTTTCAAAGATGCCCATGTTCCTTCTTTCTGTGACACATAGGCATGTATGTATTCTGACAGAGCTTCTTTAGATTCTGTTAGGTGTGATGGGGCTTTATCAACTATTTCCTTACCTGCTCGTCCACCAAGGAAAATCAAACTTGGAGCCGTGAAGGAAGCAGTCACTTTCTAGAGAGGACAATGTTTGTGTTGCCTTCTGTTTGACTTTTTCCTTATGAGGTGGCAATTTTCAGTATATTTAAGGAAATATCCCCTTTTTTGGTAATTCAAATTAGACATATTTGTTATAGAAAAATAAGTGTTTATTGTAGGAAATAGAGGAAAAGAATAGAAAAGACAGTAAAAGTTACTCATACTTTTACAGCTATGACATGATCATCATACACATTCAGGCTGATGCTTTCTGGTCACGTGTTTTCCTTTTCCCCTCTTTACAGAAGGCAGCAAGTCGTAGGTGCAAGTTGGTTAGAAAATGGTCCAAAATCAGTGTGAATTTCTAATAATTTTGATTAAACAAAAATGTTATTATTTAACATAAATGAAAAGCAGTTATTTTGTGAACAAATGCCCATGTAAATCAAGTAATTTTAGTACAATTAAATAATAACTCTATTTGGGGACTGGAAAGATGGTTCCGTGGTTAAGAACACATTGCTCTTGCAGAGGGCCTGGGTTCAGTTCCCAGCTCTCCATGGCAGCTCCAGTTCCAGGGGATCCAGAACCCTCTTCTGACCTCCCTGGGGGTCAGGCACACACACGATACACGTGTATGCATGTATGCAAAACAGTCACACACATAAAATAAAATAATAAATTTATAAAAATTTAAATAACATCCCTATTAGCTATTTGTATCTCTTCATATTCTATATGAATATGGGCTAATGACTATGCTAATAGAATGAGAAACAACAGGAATCAGACATTCCACAACTTTTTGTCAATTTTTATAATTTTAGTCTTTATAATTCCTGTTAAAAGAAAAGTGTGAGAGAAGCTGTGCCCTTGACCTTGGTCTTCATCCCCTTAGCAAATATATATTGTCTGTCCAGTATTCTAAGAGAGCATGCATTCTGCCCCTAGTGGATTCAGTCAGTATTCCATCTCCTCCCATTGGGGATGTGTAAAAGAAGTGGAATGGCCGCATAATCGCAATAGTCAGGAGGCTGAGGCAGGAGGATCATCTCAAGTTTGAAGCTCTCCTGCTCTACCACATAGTAAATTCCAGGGCAGCCATGAAACAAGAAAACAATACACAAGAGCAGCAATAGGAATGTGGCACTCAGCACTGATTTCTACGTGCTCATTTGTGCGGGTCAGTGTATCCCTTCAAGATTCCATACTTTCCCAACTGTTGATTCTGCATTGGTCCAAGCTTGCCTCTATGGCTGCATGCTGTATCACCCTCTTCAGCATCCATTTGGTTCAGCTGCATTGTTCTACTTTCACCAGATGCTTGCCATACACGATGAGCAGCAGCCACATGGCCTGGTCAGTCATGTCTACAGATAAAGTACCCTGGGTAGATGTAGCAAGAATATACTAGAATACTTTTTGTTGCAGGCTGACATCGTGGTGCCTGCCTGTAATCTCAACACTTGGGATGCTGAAGCAGGAATATCTTAAATGCCAGCCTGGGATGCATAACCATTCCAGACTAGGCTAGCTAGTGAGACTGTCCCTAAAACCCAAAGAAAATAAAACAAATCTAAAACCTACCTATATCTGTTTAATTATTTTCCCCAGAAACAGAGAAAAATCTAAGAAGTGCAATGAAAATATTGTCTTTTTAGTCATGAACTTGGCGTAAAAGATAGAGAGAACCCGACTTCAGCCCTTTGGATCAGGACCACATTAGAACAGGTAGACTCTATAGCCCCTTTTCCACTGAGGTGAGAGTGTCAGAAATGGACTTATTTGTATATCTTGAACATTAGTTCCCGGAAGATCACATAGACTGGGGTAGAGTCTTAACGTGAATACTGTGTAGTCCTCACTTGCTCAGGTTGTGTGCAGTGCATGGTGCCACAGTACCATGGTTAGATCATTCCTGCCAGACCCTAAACTACAGATGCCTGAGAAAGCTCTCTAAATCTACAAGGCATGTAACAAGGAATTCCATCCCCTCCTTTTCTCTCTGCTCTCTTTTCTCTTCTCTCTCAGTGGAAACTCGGCCTCATGCATGCTTGGCAAGTTATACCATTGAGCTGTATTTCCAGACCTCGGGGAAAGGATTTTCAAAAATTGATTTACTATTATACATCATCTATCCCTGTGTTGACGTTGATCATATATGTGAAAGCCTTTGAAGCTATTCTTTTGTCAACTTATTTCTGTTGAGATCACTGAAGGAATTACTTCCCTGTATTGTGCAAAGATAGCATGTCCTATAGTAATGTTGATCGGAAGTTTCAGGGCCTGAGGAGATGGCTCTGTGGGAAAAGCGCTGGCCTGAAGACCTGAGTTCTGAACACTTTAAGAGTGAACTCCAGGTTCAATAAGAGACCCTGCCTCAAAAATCGAAGTGAAGAAATGACTGAGGAACACCCTTGATGCAAACTTCTGGCTTTTACACACATGTACTTACTTTTTATGCACACCCACAGTTGCATGTACCCATAAACACATGTGCGTGCGTGGGCACGCAGGCGCATACACACACACACACACACACAGAGAGAGAGAGAGAGAGAGAGAGAGAGAGAGAGAGAGAGAGAGAGAGAGAGAGAGAAAAGAGAGTTTTTATTAATGCGCATCTACTTTGCTCAGTGCATTTTGTGGACTAAGATAGATTTTTCTCACTTATGTCTATCATGCCGTTACTATGACAAGAGAAAAGAGAAGAAGGTGAGTTATATTACTTTCCCTGGACAGGGATAGCATTCCTAGGAAGGGAGGTTGGGCCAGACCCTTTCATAAAGACTGTAGTCATCAAATTAGAGATAGAAAGGACCTTAAAGGCAGAGCTGCTGCTTCATAAATGGGAAACCTAATTATCAGTGTTAACAGATAATTAAATAAAATGTGGTCACATGAGCTTAACCTCAGTGTCTTTTCTGCAACTGCCTCATTTAAGGCGGAATGCGAAGCCCTTCTCCAAGTTCTTTGTGCTTAATAATAGAAGGGATGGGGACAGCCCAGCAGCGATTAAGCCCATTAGAGGAGCCATTGGAAGCCAGCAGTGCTTATTATTCTCTGGAGAAACCAAGTCTATCATTAGAGTTTAGAATTTTGAAAACAGTGACTTCTAAATGTTTATAACGCACCAGATAGAATTTATTGTAGCTTTTGCATTTAGCCATTAGGTGACTTTCAGTGATCAGCCTTTGATTTTGTAGTTCAGATCATTAAATGATTCTCATATCTGAGTATGAAGTATCATGTATAATTATATGTCAGGCATCTTCTCATTCATTAATCATGGACTCACCAAAGCTTAAGACTTTATCATTTAAAAAAAAAATATTTTAGCAACTATGAATTTATCTTAATAAAGCCAGAAAAGCCTCTGTTTTTGTTTTTTATAGCATGAGTTGCAATATTTGTTTCTTTTTTTTCTTTCTTTCTTTTTTTCTAAGACAGGATTTTCCTGTGTGCTTCCTGGCTTCAAACCCACAGCTTCCCTGCTGCTGCTATCACAAGTGTGTGCCATTATCTTCAGCTGAAAAAATATTTGTCATGAAATGACTTATTCCATACCCAGACATGTCCCTCGTGGAAAGAAGAGATCTGATTTTATGTCTGATGCATTAAAAATCCCAGCAAGATAAGATATTTTTAATATCAGTATTACGCCACAAAATAAAGGGATCTATTTAGTTTTTCATTTTAACTATCAGTTGTGTAAAGTAACTCGCTACAGAAAGAAGTGTGGCTGAGAGGCCACTGATCGACCTCACACTGTAAAGAGGGGCTAGTGTGTCAGCCAGGGGACAAAGAGAAGCTCCCCCAAACCAGGACTCTGTTATCAGCTACGTGCCTTGACAGTGCCGTGGTCAGGGTCATGGGGGAAAATTAAGGCATGTCATTGTGCATACAGCACAGAGCCTAGAAAATAAAAGAGGCACTTGTAGATAATAAGTGAATATAAATGAGAAAATTAACGAACAAAAACATAACGAACCAATGAACACGGAAGTAAAGCTACATCATGAGCTTCCAAAGACCCAAGGAATTTTTTTTTCCCCAATTTTTCACTGCAGTGGTTAAAAACAGCTACGTTCAAAAATTTGTCCCCTATAAAATGCTGCCCACCTGAGCATTACTCAACCAGTCCCTGCCAAACATATTTGAAAACGGGTTGATTCTGAATTTAAAGAGATAAAACCTTGTTCAGGGACCTGGTGCATCCTTCCATATCTTTCCAGTGTGCCGGGCTAAAAGCATCAGAAGCACGCAGGAGATGTGTTCTGAGAAAGCCACTTCCCAACCTCTTCATATTTGCTTTGTGTTGAATGCTTGTCTGTTAAGAATCTGCAGCTAATTATTCTTTCCTCGGTGCTGATTAAGGCCCATCATCTGTCTGCCTGGACTAGGTTTGTGAAGCAACTGCAGAATTTTTTGTTACTGTTCCCCTGATATGGTTTCTAATACGTGCACCATGGGCCACCTAATTCTCTCCCCTCTACTGAGAGGAATTAAGAGTTTGCAAAATTAATATTCATCTTTTGTGTGGTAGCTATAATTTTAAAAAATTAACAAACATTAATTTAGCGCTGCATGATATGGGAGAGGAAGGAGATGTTTCCCTGTAATTTATTGTAGCTACCTTATGTAAGAGTTGAAGGAAAAGTAGAACTGACTGGTGTGTTTCAGCTCTGAGAGCTATTACTTAAAACTTAAGCTCACCATCCTCCCCCCAAAAGTTATCGACTAACATATTTGTTAATTTAGTATTGGGAAAGCAATGATTCTCTTCTTAAAAAATTCAAACTTAATTTTTGGAGCATCTCCCCTTCCTGGTGTTTGCCCCATAGTTTGGAAATCTAAGCTGAGTTGCCATGTTTGGTCATACCATGGGCCACCACCTAGCTCATCTTTCTCTTCTTACCTCACATTGGATTTCCTCTGTTTTCTCTTTTTCCATCTTTTTACTTTTTAAAGGATATCTCCAGTTGCATTTAGTTAATAACCCCTAGGCTCTCAATTATATTATTTACCTTGTGATAAAATGAAGTTTTGAGACATTGCTAAGCAGGTTTAGAGATCCAAGATTCTCTTCCTCTGGGACAATATCTTACTAACCAGTTCAGGAGCGTAGTAGGAATCCTTAAGCAATGTGACTGTGAGTCTCAGCTCTTGGTTCTGTTCCCTGGTGTTCATAGCCTTCTCTGTGTGTAAAAGTCCTGTTGAAGAGAAGCTGTTTTCATTGGTGAGGTCATTTGTATGCACTCCCTTTCATTTATGTAGAAACAAGAGATAAGTGTCTATGAGCCAGTTCCCTTGTATACTTACAGGCATAACCAACTCTAAATAATCTTCCCATTCATTTCAGTATCTGACTTCATGTAACTCTTGTAAAGAAAATGTCGGGAGTCTGCCTATTCCAGAGCTATTCTTTAACTCTTTAAAGCCTTGCACAGAAGTGATGGTGCCTGGGGGTTGAGTGTTTCTGCTCTGCACTAATAACTACTTGGTCTGAATCAACCTGTGCAGCTTTCAGGGACCCTAACTTCCTTTCTGCACACAGATATATGCTGGAATCTATAGCCAAGGAACCAAATATCTATTTCCTATGACTGAAATCCAAACCTTGCAGTTATTCAGGATGTACGTTCCAATAACTTCCCAGGAAAATTACACAGAACCTTAAAGCTACTCTTTTGAATGTTTTTCAAAAAATTGAATATGTTCTTCACTTAAATGATGTTAAATATATTTTTCAGTTTGAAAAATTTCATAAAATATGCATTGTTTAGTTTATAATTAAAATATAGATTTGCTACAATTAAAATTTTACTTCATACTGCTAGGAACTATAATTCAGATTGAATTACTTTTGAGCTTAAAAGTATTTATAAAGGATTATATTTTAAAGTAGAGTATGTAGAGCTTGAAGATAAAAATTATTTTTATATATTCTTCAGTGTTTGTCCATCTCAGTTTCAGACTTTTAAGCAAAGATATCTATGTTTAGCTAACTTTCAAAGCATTTCTTGGAAAGATTGTTTTGTATGATAGTGAAATCACTGTATAATTTCCTCTGTTGAAAAAAAAAATCTCCGTTTTTCCCTCCACACAGTGAACATGGCCACAAGCAGGTTCATAGGGGCTGTGGCTGGCACCATTCTGGCCCTGGGGGTGATTTTTGGAGGCACAGGGTGGGGAATAGAGTAAGCATCCTCGTGAGTTTCTCTGGTGTTTGGTGTCTGAGGTGACTCTTGAACCCTGACCCTTTTGTCTTCTTGTGGATTGTGGATTGTTTCCTGTGCTGGTGTAAACTGTGGTGTGATTTGGATGTCTTTGTGTCTTGTGATTTTTCTCGTGCACTATAGAATCTTCTGTCTGTGTCAATGTGGGGCATAAAACAATTGTGCTTATTCACAACGAAGGCAAGAGCCCAAAACTTCCTTTGCTCTCCCACTTGTAAGAATTTTAAAGTATAGATCTTAATTTTTTCTGGTTGGCAAAATGATTTTATGTGAGAGCTTTTGTAGAGTTTCGTAGTTTGTAATGAACTTACTTTTACCACTCAAATCAATCTCTATATATACAGTTAGAAATACCAGCAACTATCAAAGGTAGTGAGAATAATAGCCACCGAATGCTTTTCTATTTACTTAAATGACAAAAAAAGAAAAAGGCATCAACTCAGTTTTTCAAAAGAGGACATTAAAGATGTTTCTTTCTTTCTCTCTCTCTCTCTTCCTTTCTTTCTTATAACATTGGTCCACAGTTCAGCTTCAAAGTTTTCATAAATGCTGAATCAAGGAACGTGAAAAATGAGAACATATTAAGTTCAAACCCACACAACCTCAGGTAACAGCTGCAGTTCATCCAGTTGGTTTGTCTTTAAAATATGCAGCGTCTGCATCAGCGTGTCATATGTCACTTACCCATTAGGCTCTCCTGATGCTTGATTCAGCTCTCTCCACTTGATCTACACTCTCCAGATGGCACAGGTTGCTAGGTGCAGACTAGCTTATCAGGAAGCCCATTTCTCTTCATTACCCAGAGAACATGTACACACATATGGCAGGAATCAACTTTCATACACCCATACACCGTGTTTTCTGCTTACTGTGCTTCTGTTAACACTTTATAGTAGCCCAAAAAAAAAAAAAAAAAATCAGTCTCTAAAGTAGACACCAGCTCTCCTTGACTTAACCCAAAGAGTGTACGTATTCTCTGTCAGTACAGACCCTGGTGTCGCTAGTTGGGGGGACACATCTGCTCTACATACCTGAGTCAGGCAACTTGGCACCAAGATAGCAGTAGGAGAGAAGCAACTGTGTAAAGTTATACATGAAGCTGTTCTCCTGTAGTAGGAAGGCCTGGCCAGCCTTGCATCTTTAAAAAAAGGGGGGGGGGGTGTTTTTTTGTTGATTTTTGGCTGTTTGTTTTTGTATTTGTTTTGATATAATCTCCTCACATTCTATTACTTGTGCTCATCTGGAACTTAACTGTGTAGCTAGCCATAATCTTGCAGGAATCCTCTGCTTCAGATTCAGGCCTTACAGAATGAACCTTCATGCCCAGCTTAGCCTTACACCCTTTAACTCATGTTCTACAAATATGGTCTGTGAAGCTAGTTATGTCAGGAGAGAACCGGAAACACTGGAAAGGACCTTGTTTTTCTTTTCACCTGTGAGAAAATGAAGCATGTAACAGAGCTAAAATGTTTAACATCAAGAAGTTGGTCCTGCAAAATGCACCTTGTTACTATTGGCCAAATGTTCCCAGTCCAGGGCCAAATTCTAGACATGTGTTTATGTGAAATTCTTCTAAGAAGAAGGGTGCTTTTCAAAAGATTATCTCAAATGTATTTTCGATATTAGTGGTCATAGTTTCAGTGCCTTGAGATATATATAGCCAAAGCGATGAATTATGGTCATCTTAGAGATGCACAGGATCCAAAAATTCTTTGTTTTAAACAGTCCTGTTACCAGCATTTATTCCCATCTGCCCTTTCCAGTGTGGCTGGTTTGTTGCTATTTATGCTTATGACAGGTAAGTGTGTAAGTGTGCATTTTTTTCCCTAAAAATAAGTTTTACTCTTATTTCTTGAACATTTTCTCTAATGGCTTACTGACTTTACCCCTTCAAGTTCTATTTATTTGTAATTGATAATGAGTTTTTAGAAAACAGAATTATATAGTACAACATCGTTTTAATACTTCCTGGCTTGACTGATGTTGCAGTGTTCACTTAATCAAGAAAGCTTCCAGGGACAGATTTAACTTCTGGATATCTACTCCTCAGCTTAGAATTATACACCAGGAATCACTTTTCATGGGTTCTGTATTGAATTAATTCCAACCTGATTTCCGAGCTGACAAAAGGCAAAGTGACTTAAGTGTAAATGTGTACATGGTACTATGGATACTTCTTAAAAAGTATTTTTTTCAGATTTTACCGGGGTGAAGTGGGGAGGAAATGTGTGGAATAGAAGTTTCATTAAAGCACTGGGTCACAAACTCTCTGTGAAGGGCCAGGTGTAAATAATTTTGTCTTCCAAACTATAGGGTATCCATCACAACCATTTAACATCACTGTCAAAAGCAGCCATGGTCGACATAAAGGGAAAGGCATGGCTTTGCTCCAATATATAGTGAGGACAGTTTTGGTCTGCTGACCCTTGATTTATAACACAAGTCTTGAACTCAAGATGGTCCACATTCCTGCCTTACGTGTTCCTTTATGTGTCAAATGTTCGGTAACAATGGAGTTGGTGCTCACTATATAGTCTCTAGAAGGCATTTATCAATCTTGTTACTGTTAATATCCTTCATGGGTCTCCAAAGCCCACTGAGATTCATGTTCTATAGACCCTCCGTGATGTAAGAACATGCCAAAACCAAGGAATCAGAGAAGACACCCATCCTGGAATGCTGTCAGACCACCCTCATCCTCTATGTACTTACACCTCTAATGCTACGTGGTTCCTGGGCAGAATCATTGCTCACACAGTTATGATGATGTCACCAACGATGTCCACTTATATGAGGAGAGAAGAGATTCCTCTGCCTGGGAATTGATTGTCTATAATAAACTTAAAGATTTTAGGAACCAGCAAAATTGGCCAGTTTGTAACATATGGGCAGGTATTTGTAGCTAGCACTTGAAGATATTTGTTCCTGGGCACTGCTATGAATGTGCATAGTAGATCCTGGAGGATGTGAAATTTCATTCTTAAACGTTTACACTACATATAACTTTGTTTTGATCTTTAAAGGCTGAATGGAGAAGAACGGAGATACTGTAATTTCTACCAGCTTATCAGGGGTGGCCTCTCTACAATGTCACCTTTGATGTCTTCTCCACTTTAAAATATATTACTAAGTTTTAAATTTCTTGGTGAGAAAAGGAAATTTGAAAGATATTCTCAAATGGAATGCAAAGAATTCTTTTTTTCCCCATTTCCTATACATTACGCATATAAATTTTAGTTGCCCTACACTTGCAAACTCGTTTTGGGGGATTTAACAGAGAAGAACCAGGATGAATTATCTAAGAAGGAAATTTTGAAGCCAGATCTTTATCAGTCGACCTCTTCCGGTTAAATTCTCACCGTTTCCCAGTACAGAACAAAAACATTGAGAATGTGCTGTGTTGGTAGAAGCGCTGTCATGGGATCATTTATCTCCTGTATTTGGCAATCAGGTGGAACGTGCGCTAATGGAGCTGTGCTGTTTATTTGCACAAATCTGTTTGATTTATGATAAGGGTGTGTGTGTGTGTGTGTGTGTGTTGGGGGGTGGACAACACACATGTTCCGAAAGCACACCGGGCTGATTTGTTTCAGATTTTTAGGAAGATGAACTTAACAGAGCTTAACATCAGTGACAAAGACAAGGTAGATTCAAAGACAACTGATTCAAAAACCAGTCACGGATGGAGGCAGCTGACTTGGGATTTGGGATGAAAGCTAAAACAAGAAAGCAAAGGAAACGTTTAAGGACCTTGCATAAGGCGGGTGGGATGGGGGTGGGTGGGGGGTGTTACTTCCTGAAGCTGTTTTACCTGCCTTCCTGTTGTGTTAATGAAAGGAGTTGGCTCACGTGACTTTCTTCCCGTGATCCTTTGCACAGGTCCTAGTGCCACCAATCTCATCATAGGCTCCATCGCTGGTGCCATCCTGGTAGCAGCTATTGTCCTTGGGGGCACAGGCTGGGGATTTAAGTAAGCAACGCGGCATGTCTTTTGCTCTGTGGCTCAGGCACCTCTCTTTTCTGCTTACATAACCTGGTTTTGAGTTCCTGCTACGAGACTCTGGTGTTAACAGTACAACCACAAAAAAATAAATAAAGAATATGTGCTTTTACTCAGAAGTGGGTTAGAAAGGAAGGGCATGGAGTTCACATGTCATCTTCTGTCAGGCAGGAAAGCCAGGCAATGGAAACAATTCACTGGAATTGAAACACGTCAATAGAAGACAGTTTAGCTTGTAGAAAGCCTTTTTGGGGTGCTTTCATGTATACTTAGGTGACCAAGGAGATGTATTGGAAATACACATAAATTCCTAATTGTTTCTGCTAAACACTGGATTATAGCCCATGGGAGTTTTCCACAACTTACCACCTATTACTTTTTACATGTAACTTTATAATTTGAAAACCTTTATTACTTACAGATATTTAAAAAATATTTTTATTTATTTCTCTAAATTTGAAAGCAATGGCTTTGTGGAATTTACTGTAATATTTACGTAGTTGAGTGGCTTCCTATGCTTTTGTATTCACTTTTAGATTAGACCGCATATTGATAACCAAGATTGCTAGAGTAGACCATAGTTAACCACAGATAAACTCCATTGTGTTCAATGTTTACAAACCGACTTACGATTTATCTAGTTTGGATATTTTGAACCTCTGATTCCTTAGAGAATCACTTTCATACATTTTGGGCTATGGTGTCTTGATTTTTACTTATATATAAGCCTTCCTCGGCCAGATAGTCTCTATTAGAAATTTTTATCCAGATCTTTCGGGATGAACTTAAGTGGAAAATGAAACCTGTCTAACCAAAGCCACCTCACTTTGCTTCCGTCCAGCCATTCAGAGTAGTTACCTTCCCTAAACCAGCTAAAATGTTATTATTAGAAGCTGATTATAAAAGAAAAGATACCAAGATATGATCTAAATAAATCAATATTTTTCCTCCCAATTTGTTACAGTGTTAAGGTTTAATAAGCCCATAGTATTTGAAAGGCTTCTACTTGGAAAAGTGTAGTGACTGGCTCTTGCTTTTCTACACAGATGTCTATAAAGTTGGACTTCTTTAGTGAAATAATAATTTTAGCATCAGCATGCTTGCAGAAACACACAAACTGAATAGGCATCTGATATTTAGATTTCTCATTCGAAGGAGACATTGTCCATCCTGGATCACATAGGGGAATCTCAGAAGCAGTATGTTTTTGTTTGGATTTTTTTTATTGCAGAGGAAAACTTTTCTTAGTGTCCTACTGCTGTGAAAAAGTCATCATATATTTTAGAAATTGTGTACTCTATTTATAATGCTTCCTTTAAAAAAAAATTATATGTGCCTCCAGGAAAAGAAATTTGGCTCATTTTGTGGCTTGTACCTCCTTAGCATTAAGAAACATTCATTTCAAAGGCCCAAGAAACCAACTTCTGTGCGTCATTGCCACGCAACGCCATGCGATGCCAGATGTACTGTTTCTTTGTTAGCAAAGAGAGCACATTGTTCTGTAGCAGGACCTCAAAACAGCAGCCTGGCTAGCTCTCAGCTTGAACTGCATGTTCTGGGGGAGAAGCCTTTATCACCGGGTCAATTAGTAGGTTAGGCTCTGTGCAGATGATTCCCATCTAAGAGAGATGTCCAGTCATCAGAAAAGCTGGGTACAAGGTGAGGGGCTGACACAGAATCAACAAAGCAAGTTTCAAACCTGGCTCCACTGACTTTGCTTGGGAACTGTGACACAGGGACATCTCTGCATGAGCTCAGTTTAGGCCTCTTCTTTTTCCCTCTTGCTGTGTTACTTTCTGGGAAAGCGTAGAAAGATACAATGGTGCACAATACCATGCTGTAAACATTTTCATGCCTTGATGATAACAGACCACAAGTTCTCCTTTTGGAGCTGGAATTTGGAGACACTGTCGTAGTCCATGCCGCTGGTTGTCACTCTGTTTGCCTTAACAGGGGCTGGTGGTTTGTGTCAAGCTGTGAATCGTGACTCCTACTTCACATGGAAGGCTGTCTGTGCTCAGTAATCACGCTCAAGTTTTCCCACCACGTGGACAGTTTTGAAAACCATTAGAGATAATTTGGAAGTACTGAGTTGGAAGCCTTTCAGAGAGTCACTGAATGCAGTGTAAATCAAAACAGTTTCCTTTAGAAGCAGAAATTGGAAATAGCTGTAAAGACGATTGTTCTAGATAAACGCTGTTGGAAATCCTTCCTGAGACAGGGACACTCTTCCCAGAAGAGAGAGCAGAGTTGTCCGGAGCCTTTGAGGGTGTGTAAACTTTGAGATGAAAAGAATAGGTGTCATTGATCAGGAGATAGCATCTTTTCGTAGTGTCATATTCCGTTAGATGTGATTTGCTGAGTAATTTAGATGCGGATGAGAGTCACAGTCATTCTTTGCCCATACAAAGCAAGAATCACAACTGTGCTGTCACCTGCCATTGCCTAACTGATTATTTCCTTACAGCACACTTCTGGATTAGGTGATAAAAGATACAACTTTGGGAGGATCTGGATATGTGTGAGTGGGCACACTTCATGTACATAAGGTTATGTGAGTTTATTAGAATTACTGTGATCTGAAATTAACACAAATGTAGGTTGCTTCTTTCTAGTTAGATAGTAGGGTCTGAAACATTTGGTTAAAGTACATAGGACTTTTACATGCAAAGAAATAGAATTCCAAGAAAGGGGAAAAAATAAGTACTCTTTTGTTGGGATTCTTGTTATTACATTTATACATTCAGATATATTGAGTAATGTAAAATGGGTATGTAGTAATGTTGGATAAATCCATACTCCATGTTCAAGACATCTTGAGGGTACTATGACATGACTAACTGAATAAGTTTCCACGTGTTGAGAATCTTGTGGCTAATTCTGAGGCATTTTGTGGGAAACGAATGTAGGCATTGGCACACCAACGGGCCCTCCTTCCTGTGTTTGCATTTATTTTTCTTGACCCCATGCTTTTCCTCTGCACCTACAGAATGAAGTTGTGAGCTGTGGTGAAGGATCACTAACCTCTCATAGTTGACTCATGGGCCCCGATACCTAACTCATCATGAATAGTTCTGATACTCAAACTCCTAGAGTTACTGGTTTTTACTGGACATTGGAATAAATAAAATGATGATAGATTATTTTAGCAACATTTTCTCCAAAGCATAGGGCATAAAAAAATCAACAGGGTTACTATTATTACTTTGAAGAAAACCGTTTATGCAACACCTGTCTTAGTTAGGGTTAGATGAAACACCATGACCAAAACAACTTGGAAAGGAAAGGGCTTTTGTCTTACACGTCTGTCTTGTAGCCCATCACTGAAGGATATCAGAACAGGAACTCAAACATCTCAGGACCCTGAAAACAGGAGCTAATACAGAATCCATGGAGGGATGCTAATTACTGGCTTGCTCCTCATGGCTTTCTCAGACTGCTTTCTTATAGAACCCAGGACCACCGTCCCAGGGGAGGCCCCATCCACATTGGACTGGGCCGTCCCTCGTTAAGCATTGAGATTGCCTACGGACTGATCTTACGGAGACGTTTCCTCAGTTGAGGCTTCCTCCTCTCTGGTGACTCTAGCTTGTGTCAAGTTGGCAGAAAACCAGCCAGAACAACTCCCTACATTTGAATATAGGAAGTTAGATGTGAGCTCATGTGCCAACTATTCATCAGTGTTATAAGTCATAGCGATGGTAGGGCGAGAAACGGAAATATGGGTGACCGTGAGGCAGTTTGCTGAATTAACTCCAGAGTGAGCGTGAGCCCTTCTGCTATTTTACAATGTCTTCTTCACTGGAATCCTATCTCATGCCCACCGTCCTGCCTGGTCTCCATCAGTTCCAATGGCAAAGTGGGTTTCCGCCATTGCCAACAGAGATTGTATGGGCCTCTGAGGGCAGTTCCTGACAAGATGTTCCTTTATCAAGCATGTAACTCTCACAGGTGGGTCTCTCTCTGAGAAAGCACTTGCTTCAGCACCCCCTCTAAGCCACTTTTTTGTTGTTGTTGTTAGCCTGGACTCTATTCTGTTTCATTTCTTCTCCAAAGAAAAGATTGCCTCAGTTGGTCCTCCACCAAAATGACAGTTTGAAGAGTTATAGCCAGAAAAGTAACTGAATCTTAATGGAGAAAGGAATTATTTTAATTTTCTTAAAGTTAGGGAGTGAAATAAATTTTAACCAGTTTCTCTATGAGTTTGATAACTAAATTGTTGCTTTCTCTTGTACATTCCATGTCATATCCCAGTGCAGAATACAGAGCCACATTCACTTAGTATCCAAGACCCCTGTGTTAGACATTCTATTCTTCATACATCACCATGATGTCAGGAACAATGTGTGTTTCCTTGACTCAACCCCCTAAGGACAAGCTCAATGTAAGATAGCCTAGAGGTTAGGTGTGTATGTGTGGGGGTGGGCGGGGGGGGGGGGGCTCTTTGGTGATGGACATGGAGACTAAAATAGGAATGTGACAATACATGGCTAGAGATGGCTCAGCAGTTAAGAGCACTTGGTGCGCTTACAAAGGACTGGGGTTTGGTTCCCATATGGTAGCAACTATCTAAAACTTCAGTTCAAGCAGATTTGGTGCTCTCTTACACCCTGACACCCAGGGCATTGGGCATGAATGAATGCGCTCACATACTCGCAGGCAGAACATTCATACACAAAATTCTCTTAAAGGTGATAATAGTAGGTAACTCTACATCCTTTTCAAAAGACTCATGCTAACTATTGTTACCTAGAGGTTTTTAATGTTGTGTGGATGTGTACGTATATAATTGCATGCATTATAGGCAAAAGCTTAGATTTCCCACAAATACAAAAAAAAAATGACCAAAAAAAAAAAAAAGTGTCATTGTAAGACTAAGGGATTGCATTGTTATTTTATAATAGACCAGACATACCTTTCTGGTGTGTTCCAAAGTTGCCTTCAAAATCCAGTGAGCAGAGGGCATTCAAACAAAAACAGTTAGGGAAGGAAGCCAGCAAGGACCTGTCTATTATATTAAAACTGAACAAAAAGATCCTTATGTTCATACAAAAAACCAAGGAGAAGCAGCGCTCAGGTGGGTGGCCCACAGTGGATGTATGCTTATCTACGAAGGAGCTTTTCTGCTCACCCCAGGGTTTCCTCTCCCCTGCGCTTGCTTTCTCCACTGCTGTGACTTCGGTGGAATAGAAAATGTTTTCCAGTCCACAGTCGGTATTGTTCAGTGAAAACATAGGGTTCTACAGAGTAACGACTTAGTCTGACCTGTGAACCCAGTAACCCATTAGAATGTTGTTCTATAGGAAGAAGGCTGTAAGCTTCAAAAACTGACATTAAAGAGGATCATAGACTTTTGGACACTAGAGTTTCCTGGGTGCCCGGCTGGAGGATAATTTCCGATCTTTCTTTAAAAGCACGCTGCCTGGTTGTTCTGACCTTGGTCGTCTCCTGCATTTGAATGAGACAATTTAGAGTTGGTGTGGTCGTGTCCTGTTCAGTGGTAGTCAGGTTTTTCTGTCCTTGGTGTTGACTTTAGATGAGTTAGTTTGATGCTTCTTCTGCGTTCCAGTCATACACAGCTGGCTTGGGTAGGATCCCTGGTCCTTCAGGTAACTTCTCAAGGTTAGGTAGTTGGTGTTTCTCTCCCCCAAGTCTTTAGTAGGAAATACCTCTCTTAAATGTCTTCTCAGAGAGCACAGGCCTTGATGGTAGATGCAAATCCTGAGCCCCATAGCAAGTTTATTTGGTGACAGACAGGTTACCTATCATATCAGCTCAGGATCGCTGACTTTGGAGAGGCCTGGGTGGTAAGAAAAGTCCATAACTCTAGTTCAAAGGGTGTGTTTGCAGCAGTGAATTGTTAAGCCAAAGCTCCACAGGTTCAAGCTTTCATGAAAAATGTTTCAATGGTGGTTTAAGAAAAAAGAAAAGAGAGATTTTTGTTGAAGATGGCAATGCTGATATTTCAAGAAAAGCATCAAAGACGGCTTTCTGGGGTAGATAAGACTCTTGCAGGACACTTTTCTACAAATTTGAAGCATTGGTAGTGTTTCTGTTTTGAAGGACTGTGGGTAAGGAGTTGTCTGTTGTAATATTTTGGTGCTTAAGGCCTGTGACGGCACCCAGTTGGCCCTGAGTAAGTGGGCAGGGGAATGAGGGAGTGGAGGGCTCCTCAGCCTCCAGTTTTGCATGGTGCCTCGGTGGCAGCAACGTTGTGCCTGCCAGTCTGCAGACTAATGCATGAGCCCTTTGCTTGATGCCCCACATGAAGCCAGACCATGGGGAGATTAAAGCCAACTCACGCTGTTGCCTTGTTGTGTATTGCTGGTTCTCCCTCTCTCTCTCTCTCTCTCTCTCTCTCTCTCTCTCTCTCTCTCTCTCTCTAAGAACAGGGGCACGTTTTTGGAGACTGGACACTGTGAGCAAGGCATTTCAACTTGCTTCTCTCAACAGAGCTGAAGTGCTGCCTTGGCTTGGTCAACCTGGACCTGTGTCCATTCTCCTGAGTGTACTGCCTCCCTATGCACTCTGCCAACTTACTGCCCTGAAAAGTGCTTGTTCCATAGCGGAATATGACCTCACACATCCAAGGCAGAAATAACCAGGCACAGAAAGGCTTTTGTGGCCACCTTGGCAAGAGTCTGTCCGTTGCTACAGAACTCTGCAGGCTTAGAAGAAACAACTACATGACCTAAAGAGTTTTTCTTAGTTCTCTTGGGATGAAACACAGAAGAGGCTATCCTATAGCGCTTCTCATGGAATGAACAAGCAATGACGTTTATATCTAACGTTAGGCAAATTTGTGATTGAAAATGAACAATGTGAAGTTTCTCTTGATCTTCCCCGTAGTGTATCATGGTTAAGTATGGAGACATTCCAGAACAGTAGCTCTTCTGTGTTTCGGGTTACCATGGAGACTGCCTCCGTGTGAGCTGGTCACTCCGCTCTGGAACTAGCATCATCATTGTCATTATCTATCAATGTCATCTGATTAATATTGTGGCTTTTCTTTCCTGCCTCCCGCATCTTCTTCTAATGTACTCTGGAAGAAATGTCAAGAAGAGAAGATTCGATCCTACCCAGCAAGGCCCCATCTGAATCAACCCCACTGGAGGAATGCCACCTCGCACTGTTGGGTTCTGGCTACGACATGTTTTCAGCCATGCTACCAGAACTCTGGAGTCTGTAAACAAGGCCATTGGGTGGTAATGACTACAGAGCTCAACTGTGGGAATGGGGCTAGGGACAAGACAGCTGACCCTTTTGGAAACAACTTCAAGTAAACCCTCCTATCACCTGTCAATAAAAGGAGGGGGTTAAAGACCATGTCATTTAAAAAAAAAAAAAAAAAAAAAAACTGTTCAGAATCCTTTATTTTTTTTCTTTTTAACGAAAGGAAAAAGGAACAACAGCCAAGTGCAATAAAATAACACATAGCAAATGATTTTCCCTTTAGCCTGCTGACATTTAATGCCGTCTAAGTGATGTGGCATGATTTTTTTTCCCCTTTACTATCAAAGACAAACTCCAGTGGTAAGAAGATCCAATTTTGAAAAGGGTAAAAATCTGCATGGCATATATAACAACAAGCTAGCAAGCCGATCTTCAGCAAAACCTACAATGGAAGAAGATAGATGACCACACAGAAGCTGCCTGGGCCTGGATAATGCCCCCCTCCATCCCCCGCATTGCCCCTTCACCCTCCGTCCCATCCCTTCCCCTCGCCTCCATGCCCTTGCCCACTCTAGCCCAGCCCATGGCAGCACTCAGTCGGACTGTGTTCTTGTTGCGTGTTGAATCACTTTTCCCATCATTGTCTCTCCGGGACCAAGCATCCTTTAGAATTGGGAGCTGGGATTTGAACAATGCCATTGTATAGTTCTTTTATAAGTGTAAATATGGAAATAAGAGACTTTGACATGCTGTTTTCACTTGTCTGTATTGAAATGTTTTCCCTGCAAAGATTCTCCCACATGAGTTCGCTGCTTGACGCCGTGTCCTCTTATTTTTTTTCTCTCATTTTCTTCTTTTTTCTGTCCTCTTTTATCACCTGTCCACTGGTTGCTGGGCTTGCTTAACTAGACAGACATAGCCCCAGAAGCAGGGAGTTTGGGCACAAAACAAAGCTAGTATGCTTGAGACCAAATACCCAAAAAGCGGAGGGAGAAATGTAAATGTGAGTATATATGTACTGACGAGTCTAAAATTTTTGATGTCGTCATAAGCGCATGTATATAATGTAAGAAAACAGAGTCCCTTTTCAAATTAATCACAAAAGTGCCAAGCTCATTATTTTAGTTTTTGGTTTAACCAATTCTCCTTTCCTGTCTTAAAAATGAAAGGAGGAGAAGCCTTAAATAAAAATTAATAATTTTTAAATGTCGAAAGCTTGGAGGAAAGTTAGGCTTTCCATTCCGTTCCTATGTATGTTTGTCAAATTTCATTTATGCTTCGTCTTTCTGCCTCAGGATTTGCGTGACAGAGTGTCTGCGTGTTGGAGGCAGAGTAACAGGTAGCCTTCTGATCCTTGCAGCCTGTCATTGGCTTGGTGATTTGGGGAGCTTGATGGGCTCTCACTGTTTTTCTGGCCCATGGACTCTAGTGAACTCTGATGGGATTCCATGACGTGCGGGCCCACACTCTTCTTTTTCCTCTCGTAGCTAGGGAGGAGTCTTGGCATTCTTGAGACTTCCTGAGTACCTCTCATCTCCAACTGTTCCTTCTTTAGGATGTAGCTTTCACTGGACTGTTAGAGGAGCAAGTTTACTGAAGAGATTCTCTCCTGGCTTGGCTCTAGATGTTCAGACTTGTGCATGGCGGCTTCAGTGATCCCCATCCAGATCTCAGACTCTCCCCTGCCCCTCTTTTAGGAAGAAGACATTCTGTCAAACTATGCATTTCTTCCTGTCATGGAGTTACTTTGTATGGTTAGCGCTAAACTCCTTCTCAGCAAGACTCATGCAGTATGTTTTACACCATTTTTCTTGACTAAAAAGGGAGGCTTTCCTGAAAATGGACTGCTTAAAACTGGAGTTTCCCTCCTCCCTCAAAGATAACTTTACTTATTCAAGTTCAACACACATAGAGCAGATGTCTTGACTGCTGTATACTACCCCAGACCATAACCTAACATCTTAATCCTCGGATGGCTTTCTGAGAAACAGGTGCTATGCAGGTATGCAGTCTTTTGCTTGAACTTGCTGTTTGCTTAAATAGCGAAAACAGGGCTATCTAAAAGGCTTATTGGCCGTATCCCTGGATTTATCAGACAGGCTGTACCTCTTTACTGAATGTCAGTGGCTCAGCTTGGAGGAAACTCAGGTGACTTGGTATCACACCCTGTTGTTGCATTGCATAGGGGTCTGCTTCACCAAGTAGCTGCCAACCACAGCACGCTCATTTCACTACAATTTCCGAAGAAGCACCATGGTGACTTTATCCAACACAAAACCATGCCAGTTACAAAACAGATCTCTGTTGTTCAATTTTTGAGCATTTCACAAAAAACATTGTAAATGTGCGATGTTGTTTTAAATCAGACCACAGTGGTCCCCAAACATTATGTACATATGACAAACGTCAGTGTGACTTTTTGTTATGCTGACAGTTTCAGAGGTAACCAAACCTATGCTCCAATGTTAAATTATTTGTGTGTACATGTAAAATGCATAAGCTTTAAGCTACCTGCGTATGGATGTGAAGGGAAGTGCCATCCTCCTGTACACAATGGGTTAGAATCATTTTCAGCGGTGTTAGGTTATGTACTTTCAGACTCTGCTACATCTTCTCTTGCACATGACATTCATTTGCTTAGTCCCTGGTGTGAATACTCCTTCTTATTAATTTGAATCCAAAGCACAAGCCTACCATTGTTTAATGTTACCCAACAAGAGTGTTAAGTGACGATCAAGTTCCCATTTCACCTGCTATACTTTCGCTGCGATAATTAAGACACCTGGATGAGGAGGTGTAGCTAACTTCATTGCTCACTGGGGTAGTGCATGAGCCCACTGAATTAGAGCCAATCCTCCCAACAGAGTGGGCAGTACACATAGGTGCATGTTTGCAACATGAATCACATAGAGCTGTGGAGTTTTGCCAAGTGATATGCTTTCTTTGCTTTTTTTTTTTTTTTCCTATGCAAAGTTGGGAAATGCACAAACTTTTCAAAGATATGTTTGAAGAACTTTACAATGATACTTGAATTCTTTCTTTAATCATCCCATCCCATTTTAAGGTCACTGATGCTTCCATTGTTAATTTTACTTTTTCCCTTCACTGTGATGAGTTGTAATCTTTAAATGCACAACCTAAACTTTTGTTTGATGAGTTCCAATCCTCTTGGCTGCCTGTGAATGGAGATTCCGTCATCCTTATATGCATCTTTTAGTTGAATGTGCATTAAAACTTTTATTAATGTAAGATGTTGTAGTTTTGTGCTTTGATTGATTTTTTTTCCTTAACTCTTGTTTCTGTGTTTTCTTGCATTGTTGATTACATGGCCATGTGCCTGGTATCATCTGGGATTTTGCAGTCTCAATCAAAGGCTCACTGAAAATCAGAGCAGTCAGTGAAGCAAAATAAAATCTCTGGTTAGTGGTAAACATGTTCTGGATTAGGACTCGGTTTTTTTGTTTGTTTGTTTGGTTTTTTTTTTTTTTCTTTTTTTTTTTGGAGTCATTGGAAGTCCTTTGTCTCACATGAATCAGAACGCAAAACGAACACAGTGAGAACCATACCACTGCTGATTTTATTTTGTTTTTAGTGTCTGTCATCTGAGTTTAAAGAATTGATGGCTAGCAGTAACATCCACACTTGGACTTGGTACCAAAGTAACAAGCAAGATGTACGTGCACAAACAGTGTACTTGTACACACACGCACACACGCGTGCGAGTGTACACACACACACACACACACACACACACACACACACACACACACACACACACCAGGAATGGAAGGGAGAGAGAGGAGGCAGCAGCATAGCAGAAACATCATCTGCCTGTGTACATTACATCGTCAAAAACACTTCAAGTACAGTACCTTGACAGCTCATATAAAATTGGCCACCAATTTACATCCTTCTTGGTGAAAATCTTTAATATCTCTTCCCGGCACCCAGTTGGTGAGCCTCATTCATCTGTGATGTAGCACAGAAGCACATAGCTGCTGACTACACTCCCTTCATCACGGAAGTCTTGCAGCCTTCCTTATTTCCTACAGGACACTTTACAGACTCAGTAATGAGCCTCCGTTCTCATGACCTCACTGTTCACTTTCCAGTCTGACTCTCAGCTCCCCTTAGTCATTTTAAAGTTCCCCGGCTATGAGTCTGCATAATTTTCTCAGAATTATTTTTTCCCATTATCTGTTATTCTTTTGTTTCTGTGTAATTCCGTGTAATAAAGGAAATGCAGAAACACTTAAATAGCACAGATATCATACTTCAGGAAGTAAGCATGGTGTCATTAATAGTTGACTTTAAAGGAATGTTCTGAATTGTTGATGTACTGTCCTTTAGGTTATACTGTTTTTGAGGCTGACACTGAATTGACTTGTTCATTCTCTCCTGATGACTGACAACCAAAAAGTGACCCAGAAATGAGACTCAGAAAACCCTCTAAATAAGAGCTCAATTAAGTAGATGAGCTATTTGCTCTAGACAAAATTCCCAAATAGCTTAAAATTTAGGGTAGGTGTCTTACAGATTACTATGAAGCGGTTGGAGGTTTCTTATTATCTACTCGTTCATTCAGATGTCTGTGCTTTATGCGGAGAGTTGAGGAGATGAACACAAGACAGCTCTTGCCTTACAGCTGCTCAGTTAATCACCGAGAGAAAACAGAGTAGAAGTCTCCGAGTCCGAAGTAGTAAGCCAATTACTTGAGAGTAATTGAGAACAAAAGGAAAGGAAAGAGAATGATGGTCATGGGTGGGGGCTTCCCAACAAGATTGGGTTTTGACTTCATCTGTAATAAAATTAAAATCATATTCAAATATCAGAAGCAGTGCACGCAAAGGCTTCGTAGAGGAGTCTCACCTTTGAGGTAAGTAGACCCAAGTGTCTGTGGCATCCATGCAGCTTGAGTTTCCTTTCTGCCCTTCATCCTTCCCTCTTACCTTTGACAAACACCGACAAAGTGGTACAAGTCTAGTATTACTCCAGACCCTAAGCACACAGTGACGGATCCGAATTTTGTGAGCAAAAGACATCCTTTAAAAATGACATAGTTCATTCCTAGTAGACAACAGAGGTACTTGAGAGGAGGAAGGACTTTTTCCTGCTCTTGGCATTAAGGTGGTTTAAAGAGAAGGTGGTATGTGAGCAGCAGGCTGTTTCACTGAACATAATACTATGTTATATTCAACAGTAGCTGACTTATTTGGTGGGAAAGTTTGCTCACAAATTCCTTGAAGGTAAGATATGTCATAATGTTTAGATCGGATTGTCTAATTTAAATTTCTGGGTGTCTTGTGTATATCAAGATTAAGATGTCTGTTAGAACTTTCTGTTTTTGGGTATTTCCCCCACTAAGGTGTTAATTATGAATCTGTCTTCTGTGATTGGGATAATCAGTATAATGACAAAGAGGACTTCTCCACCTGACGTGTGACCCTTGTAGTATTTTTTTCTGACCATAAAGATTTTGGCTAAGCTAAATCAGGAGTAAAAAGAAGAAGAATAATCTTAAGTGGTTAAAGCATCACTTAGTGAGTTTTTATATTAATGGTCAACATCATTTTCTAAGGACAGCCAAAGTTCCCAGCCAACCAAAATCAGGGTTTGCCTCTCTGTTACGCCTTGGAGTGAAGATTGCTTTTCCTCAAGCTTTTCAGAATGCATCATAGGTCTGGCTCCTTACCTGAGTAAGTCTGTAGCCACAGAAAGGAAATACCATGGTCCCTTATTGCACACAATAGCTATCCTCCTGGGACCTGAGGACGGTCCTTTACCAGATAATTGTGTATGTGTATATGTGCACTGGTGTGGCTGTAAGGACTAGTTACGACACCAGAGTCTGTTCATAGTGAAATATCTTAAGTATGATCACTGAAAGCCCAATTGGCATGATAATGCAGTCCTTCAAAATATGGCAAAACAAGACAAAAATCTCTGCATCTTGAATGATCACAAGTGCATCAAGAGTCCTTCAGGGTTCTCTGGTGCTTTAAATAGCTTCTGGCCTCCAGGGGGTAAATGAGCCTGGATCAGAGCAGCCTCTTCAGTTTCTGGTCTCCAGATGATGACAGAAAAAAGTAGCATGGATTGTAGATTACAGCACGGTGGCCTCTGTTGTTTTATAAGATCACTGAAAGTCACACAGAAACAGTAAACGATGTGGCCATCTCACATAGCAGCTTTACATGCTTTTACTATATAGGTGAGGTGGTTGTGATGTAAGGATCACAGAGTAAGTTCTACAGCAGAACTGGTTATCAAACTGAATGGAGGGAGAGCCATAAGGGTGGTTGAGTTGAGCTGGAGAGCACACACCTTATCCTGAAGGAAGCAGCCTCTGCTCACATCCAGCCAGTTGTCACTTAGTGGGAAACAGGCCTGCCACTGGCCACTTCATTTATTTCTCTTGCACAGCCAGAACACAGAATTTTACATAACCTGTTTCTCTAGTGTCAGAATTCATCCATGTTATATATATATATATATAAAAGTCTATGTGAATCAAGATTTACAAATGAAAACCGTCTTCACATAGCCTACTGGGACCTTAGAAAGCAAGTAAGCTTAAACTAACAGGACATATCAAAATAACATGTCCATGTGTGGTCTCTCATAGTTGTCCTATGAGTATGCAAATGTGGCCTTGCTTCCATTCTGGGTGACAGGCTACTGAAAAGCCCTGAGTCACATCTACTATTGGAGAGTGCTGCGATTGATTACAAATGTCTGTTGTGCAAGAGCCTTCAGTATCTGGCTGGATCTCCTTTTACAGCACCTTTCTTTCTATTGTTGACTTCCAAGGTCTGTTGGACATAAGGATGAGTCTGTTAATCTCGTTAACCCAGGTGTCCTTACATTGTTTTCTGTGTCATCGAGATAAGGATTCTTAACCTAAGAGATGCAAAATCTCAAACCACAGCAGGAAAAGAAAATTGCTACTTGCTTAAAACAATTCATTTCCTTATTAATTATAAAAACCTCCATGTAGAGATTTTTTGTTTGAAAAACTCTTAAAGAGAAAGTTAAGATCGGTATAATCTAATCATACTGTAATCTTTTCAATGTTTCCAACTCATATTTTTATTTTCTTGCTGTCCCCCTCCAATCCAATTCTGCAAAAATAGACAAAGATTTTCTTAAAGGGGTTGACTTTCCATCTGTGTGCATGTGTGTGGGCATGCCTCTGTGTGTGTGTGGGGGGAGGTGGGTGTGGGGTGTGTGTGTGCGCACACTCATTTCTATGTGCATGTTCCACACACCAATGGCCCAGAAAAGGATAGATCAGTATTTTGGGGGCAATCCAACTTTCCTATACCTCCACACATCAAGAACATCACCAAAGTGTCATACATCCTGTGTGTCAGTTCATCAGACATCAGTCCTGATCCTACCAGAACTTTAGTATACACAGAGAATACAGAGACTTATGTCAGGTCAGCAGCAGGGTTAGGGTGAGGGCCCAGGCAGTTCATGCCTCAGAGTCCACAATCAGATTCTTATTTGTAGTTGATAAAGCTCAAAGTCACAGATTTTAGGTGCCTTTCTTAAAATGGTCATTCTAGCAAGCACCAGAGCCAGAATCACAACCTGGGGATTTCCATTCTAAGTCTATTCCTGGGCACAGGAGACTATAGACAATAGTACACAAAGAAGTGGCCAAACACGGACCCTAGATAGAATCACTTGTGGCTTACTTGAGTGCAGCTGGTACCATTGCAAACCACCAGGACGGAGATAGTATCCACGTGGAGGAGATCTGTTTTTTTAAATACTTCACTCTCCAAATAGGAATTTCAACCTTTTCTGAAAACTGAAGCCAGCAGGTGTGAAGCCAGGGTGGATAACAAGGTCTTTCTAAGGTAAGGCTGCAGGCACATTCCTAGAGTACTCACTTGAAAGGGATATATATTTTCAGAAAGGAGACGAGATGACACAGTTTGGTTGTGTGTGATGAGTTAAACAGTTTCTGGATGCAATGAAGGAAAATTATAAGAATATCAATTATCATTAGGAATGTCACCAAGTTAACATATAATGCAAATATCTACTCAGGAAAAGAATTTCAGCTGGACTTGCCCCTGAAAAATATTGTAGTTTGGTAGAAAAAATAAGTGTGGAAAAAAATTCATTCATAATGAAAATATTCTACTCATTGAGGAAAGTACAAATACATAACCATGGGCCGTCAGCGAAGAAGGATATGGTTTCCTGCTAGAAGACAGGGAGCACATTAGTACATCCCCATGAGGAGAGCACATTTCAACTGGGTCTGAATGATTGGTGGGACTGTAGATATATAGACTGTTATCAGTATCTCCATCTGGATGTTCAAGGCAAGTATAAGTAACCATGAAGTAACCACAGTACAGAGACTTA
The DNA here is from genome assembly GCA_033318265.1 of Phyllotis vaccarum. Classification (NCBI taxonomy): domain Eukaryota; kingdom Metazoa; phylum Chordata; class Mammalia; order Rodentia; family Cricetidae; genus Phyllotis; species Phyllotis vaccarum. The sequence continues at coordinate 14,698,372 of JARWLC010000007.1, forward strand.
AACACAACAGAGATTTCCCTTTCTTGCTTAATAGTCTGGAGGTGGAAGGATGCCTCGTGGTTCTTCCATTTTCTTGCTGTGCAGTCATGAACACCAATTCCCTTCTCAATGAACTAGCTAGATGTCCCAGGTCTCCCCACTAACGGTCTTCTAAGAGAGAAAATAAAAAGAAATGTAAAAGGCAGGCCTCTAGTATACCAACTTGACAGTTACACGTCCTTTTTTTTTTTTTTTTTTTTTTTTTTTTTTTTTTTTTTTTTTTTTTTTTTTTTTTTTTTTTTTTTAAATCCCTCACATTGCATATAGTTGACAAGAAAGCCTGAAAATATATTGTGGAGTTAATCCTATAAAAGATTTGAAAGAAACATTGAGAAGAGGCGGCAGTCTGCCTTGGTCCATTTTCTAAGGCTATAATAAAATACACAAGACTAAATTATAATAAAGAGGTGTTTATGTTTTATTTGGTTTTGGAGGCTGGGAAGTCAAAGATCAGGTGACCACATCAGTTCCTGCTCCCTCAACACAGAGCAGAAAGTGGAAGGAAAAGAGGCATGTGTGACACAGGTAACACATGAGGGTGGGGCATGCTCTATAACAATCTACTCTGCTGGCAACTAATCCAGTATTGCAAGACTGGGAACTCACCCTCCAAAGATGACGTTAATCCAGGCCTGAGCATTCACCCTCTATGCCCAGTAAAACCTTCACTAGTCCCCACCTCCCAGCATGCACACACCAAAGAACTAAGATTTTCAATACAAGGACTTTTGAGGGCCACAAACTGGCACCATCTGCCACATAGCTCAGAAATACTGTCCCCGAGAAACTGTAGAGCTGTGGCCAATCAGCTGGCATCACAAAATACTCAGATTTGCTTCCTGCACTTGTCTATCCATTCATCTTCTGGAAGCATCCTGGAAAAATGGGCATCAATTGCTGGGCCACGTTGGTGGCTGTCTCTGCTAAAGGAATGCCTTCCTTAAATGAACTGCATATGATGATAAAACAGACTCTTCTCTCTCCTACATCTCAGGACAGCTTCGAAATGCCGTCTCAGTTTCAAAAGTTGTTTTGAAAAGAAGCTCATCCCCTCTGTATAATTCTATTTCCTTCCCTCCCCATATCTAAAAATTTTCTGCTCTGCAAGCCACTCCCCAGAGACTGTTTCTGAAAGGTGTCATATGAGATCGTAACTGAGACATCCCCTTGGAAAGGAAGCAAATAAAAAGGAAACTAGCTCCAGGTGAGGTGAGAGATGTCCTGAGCTGTCATATATAGACTTGGTTATTGAGGCAATTGTGAGCACATCTCTATGAATTGAAGTAATAGAAATTATTGAAAATAATCTACAAAATGGATTGTGGGGGAAGAGACAGGACAATGGCAAACCATTTGGGCTATCGGGACCAACAGTAGAGATCTAAGATGAGTCACAGACATGGACAATTGACATGGAGTCCTACCATTGCAAAGTGGGGCAGCAGGGAAGGATCCTGCAGAATTAGCAAGTTGAGCATCTGATTGTGTGAAGCGAGTGTGGAGGAGACTAAAAGCAAAAGTTGGGCCTGATACCCAGGGATTAAATGACAGAGACAGACTGGGAGAGATCTTGATATAGAAAGCAGAGATGTGTTTCATTTGGGAAGTGCTGAGATTGAAGAGATCTAGGCAAAGGAATCTAGGCAAAGACATCCATAGGCCGCTGCAATAGCAGTATGTGGCTCACTAGTGAGATTCAGTTGGGAATACTTGCTTGAGAACTATGCGTAGACGTTAACATTTGAGTAGTTCAAGATGCAATGCAAGCCATAAAAACACGAGGCAGTTTCTAAGAAGGGGTATCATCAAAGAAGGAAATGGGGAGACTGTAGAGAGGAGTCTGAAGTATCTGGGGGAAAATAGAGAATAATATACAGCCGTAACTCACCAACTCCAGAAGGTGCTTGCTGCGTGCTGAAAGAATTGGATACTATTATTCATAAGAACAAAATTTTTCCAGAGAGGATGAATTAGAGCCTCCTTCTGAATATGCTATGGAATGAATAGTGGGTTTTTATAGACAACAACACAAAACCAGTTACTGAGAAAAATGAAATGTATGAAAAAGAAAAATTTAGAATGAAAGAATTTTGATAATAGCTCAGCATAGCAAGACCAATTTTTAAAAAGAAACATTTACTTGTGCTACTAAGACTGTAATTGAATTTTCCTGGGGGCCAAATGCCAGCATTGTGGCATTCTAAAATGCAATGCAATGGCACTTTAGTGCTTATTAGAAGCCAATTTTGATTTATCAGCAGACTGGTTGTTTATCAATAAAATTACAATTGCTCTTAGCTGAAAAATATTATTCTGGGTCACTATGACATAAAAGGAGAAGAGGGTAGAAGATGGGACACAAAGAAAGTTGTTATCAAGCTCAAGTCTTCAAATTACATCCTCAGAACCATTCGCAGAAGAGGTGCGTGATGCTTAAGATGCCTCATTGGGCACTTAGTATTTTTGAGAGCTGTGAATTGAAAATAAGAAATAAAAAGGAACTGTAGAGAGAGTTTCACACAAGGCCATGGCTCTGATTGAATGGCATTGAGTTCTCAGAAAGTTCCATAGCCTTTCATTTCAATGCTTTGTGGGAAGCCATGAAATAAGCCATCTTCAATTTGCCATGGTTAGGGATGAAGAAATTATTTTTTTTTATTCATTGAAGTTGGAAAATAAGAGCAAGCCTTGTATTTATATGAGACCATACGCTCAGATGAAAGGAAGGAAATATAATCAATTCAGCTCATTTGTGCTTTGTTCTCGGGATCTATACCGAGTGGACCGCTGCCATACGGATAAAAAGCCTCCAGCTTTTTACAGATGAGTGAATTGTGGATGAGCGTCCCTGGAAGTTCTTAGGCTTTCTGTGCCTGTGTAATTTCATTCCCCAGAAAGCCTAACAACTGCTGCATCAATCAATTGCACATCATTTTTATTAGCAGACTATCACAAATATTTGCAATATAGGTTATCTCTCTGGCTGACTTGCCTACAATAAATTATATTCTTTTCCAGAGCTGGGAAAAGAAACTAGGGCTTTGTCTGTGCCAGGCAAGTGATCTACCATTGGACCACATGACCAGTTCTCCTGCAGCATAAAGACAGTTTGCCAAGTAGCCATAAATTTTTTGGTTATAGAATACATACACACACAAAGAGGGAGAGAGAGAGAGGTCCAAACAAATAAATGTGTGTGTGCTTTTATATTATAGCCTTTCACTTAAAACAAATATGTTTAATTCATTTTGTAAAACATGATCATTGTCTACATTACTTATTTTCTTAATGCTGTAACCAACTATCTGATAAGAAGAAGCAGCTTAGTGTGGGAGGGTTTATTTTAGTTCACAACTTAAGAAGGGTTGCAGTCCACCATGACGGGGTAGGCATCTAATCAGGAATGATGGGTAATCAGTCATATTGCTTCCTTGGCCAGAAAGGGGAGCTCAGGCAGGAAATGGGGCTAGGCTATCAAGTCTAAAGACCCACTGCCCAGTTTACTTATGTCTTGAGGTGAGGCATCACCTACAAAACTTCCTCAGTCTTCCAAAGCAGCATCACCAGCTGGGGAACCAAGTGTTTCCCACAATACTATTGGGAAACATTTCGCAAACAACAGTACTGTGGGAAACACTTCACGTTCAAACCCTCACAAACCCTTGCACAAAAAGTGAATGGCAGCTAAAAATATTAGTGAGATTTTCTTTTGAAAACAGGTTGTCTCCTTCCCTATCCCAGACAGAGTGAAACTCTGGAAATATCCCTAATAAAACTATCTTCACCCTGAATGACTCTCCCTGTCTCAGGAATCAGGTCCTTCATTAGCTCTTCACTATTCAGTGTGTGGGAGGCTGTTGTCTGGAGAGAACAGTAGATGATCTACTCCTTGTCCTGGGACCATTTTAGAGTCAGAGAAAAGTCTGGAAAGTTCTGTGAAGTATTTGAGCCACAGTTCTTTAGGACATTTATCAGTAAGTGAGGCTTGGAGATGTGATTTTCTTTTTTTAAAAAAAAAAAAAAATAAAGTGTTCAAGGCTGACAGTGTTTGCTTAGCATGCTTGAAGCCTGGGGTCCACCTTTAGCATACCTTTAATCCTTCCTAGGATTCAGGCATCCAAGCCAGGAAGATCAGAAGTCACCTGGGCTATAAAGCTGAATTCCAAATCTGAGTTACAGAAGACCCTGTCTCGAATGAATGAATAAATGGATAGATGGAATAAGCAAGTAGTGAAAATTTAAGGTAGCCAGGCCAAGCAGGCTTGTGTCTGCAAGTAGATGGGTGTGGTTTTAACTTTATTTCTACTCTTCCGATTGGCTCTCCTAGAGTTTAGGTATAAGATCTTTTCAACTGGGAAAGTTAAGAAATTCTATATTCTTTCTCAACCAGTAGCTTACCAAACCTGCTGGACATTAGATGAAATGCCTAACAGGGATGTGTCTTGGTGAGTGTTTTCCCAGTATCTTCTAATCCTGAAATAGATCAACTCAGTGATCTATAAAAGAGGAGAACATTCTACACTCTTCACTCGTGACAGCCATCTAATGAGGAATAGATATCAAACTATAAACACAAACATTCTAAAGCCATTCATTTTTCTCCTTGCTGGTAATGAAGCTAGTATTCCCAGAGAAAGTCAATTTTATTTTTATCACAACAACAACAAAATCCCTCCAAAACCAAAACCAACAATAACAACAAAAAAACCCCAAGCTCCTCAGATGCAGAAAATAGTAAATTTTAATTTGCATTTAATTGTCATCTCAGTTGATGTAATAACTCTTTGTTTAGAAGACTTTTGCATGGCTGTTTGACAAAAGCCATTAGTGAATGGAGCTACGTTAAACCATTTATGACTCCCAGCTTGGATATGAGACTTCCACATGGATCAGAGGAATTAGTATTTTATAAATAACATATTATTTATGTATCATATTAATATTTATTATGTATAGATTGGAGTAAGAAATCTGATTTAGGTTATTGCGACAGTTAATATTAATTGTCAGTTTAACAGAATCTAGACTCACATGGGAAATGGGCTTTCTGTCATGCCTGTAGTAGGGGGTTATTTCGACAAGGAAAGACCTATATTAGTTGTAGGTAGGCCCACTTTCCCTGGGCAGGGAATCTTGGGCTGTGTGGTATGGATAAATTGGGCTAACCAATATTATGTTTACCATTGCTTTTGGCTCATGATCATGGATGAACTGTGACCGGTTCCTTCAAGGTCCTGATGCTCTGTGGTCCCCACTGTGAAAGATTGTGTGAGTAAAAATAAACCTTTTCCTTCTTAGGTTGCTTCTGTGGAGTAGAGAAACTAAGAGCGATGTAAAGTGCAGATTTGTCAGGAGCAGGAGCCTAAAAAGAGATATAAACTCTTTCTTTGGATCTTCAGGTTTTCAGGTGAGGTGGGTCACCTGCTGTGTGGCTGAGTTTTTAACGAATGTTTGTGAGGGAGGAAGATGTAGAACAGGGGATGGGCTGTGGAGAGGCAGATGCTAAAGAGGCCTGTGTCCTTCCATTGGGAACATTTCTGTGGTTTCAGATATGTATGTCTAATGACACTTGAAATCTGGCTGACACAGTCAATTTGGTAAGAACAAGGGACTGTGATTGTGTTCAAATGAAGCTTGATGCAGTTTCAAAGCCTGAAGATCTAAAAACATCGGAAAGACTGAAGGTGGTTTGCTTTCGCAGCTACATTTTCCTCCTTTATCTCTATCTAATGCTGCCCATGATTTCACTTCCTTCCATTCTTCCCCCCCTTTTATATGTTCTCATTGTTTACTTAAGTAATGTTGGCTTCCTCCACAAGAACAAAGACTTTGCCTTTCTTGACTACTGATGCATCCTCTCATGTCTGCAGTGGTGAAAACCATCGTCTCTCTGCACATACAGACAGAATATTGAGCAAATAAATTACTTTGGTATGGGTGTGCGTCACTCCATTTTATGGCCCTGTTCTTTGTTCTCTCTGCCTCTCTCTCTGAAGCTGAGTTCCCCACTAGTTTTCAGACTCATCAGTAATTTCAGACTTATCTTGATGCCCTTAGTTGACACTTAGCAGAGGACACATTTGGAAGCAGTGGGTGAGTACTGAGTCATATCAGTAGCCTCTTACTTACAAAGGCATGCAGATGGACCCCCTTACTAGTACACTGTCCTAACCACTCCAGAGAAGCAGCCATGGCTTAGAGGACTACAGGGTATGGATGGTGACTGCTGTGATCCCAAAGGAGGCAGGGGCTTAGGACAATATGTGATACTTTTCTCTTCTCATCCCTGTCTTATTAACGCTAGTTAGATGGCTATATATTCTAGAAGTTGCCCTAAATAACAAAAGTCCATTTTCAATGAGCAAGTTTCCCTCTCATCTGTTTTATGTAGGGAATAAGGATTATGATCTAAGGACCTTCTGTAAATGGAATTGCTTTTTTCCCCCTCTCCTTCCTCCTCCTCCTCTTCATTTATTTATTTTTACCTGAAATGTAAATGATGGCCTGTGCCTGTTATCCTGAAACTCAGGAGGTCAAGACAGGAGGATTTCAAGAATAAGGGAAGTTCCACCTTTAGGGTCAAGGACACTGTGATCTAAGAACTGGATAGGCACCAAAAGAACTGTCCTAACTTAGAGTTAGACTTGAATTTGTTGGTTGCATCGTTTCCTGTTAGCTCACATTGTCTTATGAGGTTAACCTTGTAGACTGAAAACAATCTTTCTCAAGTCCCTAAACAACATGCGTTACTGTCTCCCATTTGGAGTTCCTCTCCTCCTGACATGCTTATGTTTATAAATGAGCGTGTGCTATAGTTGTGGCACATGCATTGGAAGCCTAAGTCCATTGATAAAATAACGAAAATGCTTTTTACTTTCTTGTTTTAAGTAGGATAAGAAGGTCAAGAGAATTAATCGTTGAGGTGTTTGTACCTGGTCAGTCAGGAAGCTATGAATGAACTATCCCTGTACCCCTGGGTAGCTGCTCTTTTCACACCTTTTGGAATGGATGTCCAATCTCATCTGACTACTGCACTGCAGCTTGTCCTTGTGAATTAGATGACACTTAAAAGTGACTCATCCACTTAACCCAATGGACCTTCCAGGAAATTGTTCCTGTTTATTGCCATTTTCAAATGATGGAAAAGCACAAAATAATGAGAGAGAAATAGTTTTTCTTTTTACTATCTGATCCCAAGTGTTAAAGAAGCATCCCATTCTTAGAGGCTGCCCCATCATTTGCAAATTTAATGCACTGCTGAAGACGCAAACTGTCCACATAACTGCTCTTGAATTTCATTAAAATTAATCGGAAGTCCCTTTTAATGTCTTTGGAAATTGCTTCAAGTGGCAAAAATCAGAAAATCTACCCATGGGGCACATTCAGCTAATTGCAATTTGCTTCTCAACTAGTCATCCTTCAGCTGGATGCTGCAACTTCACAAAGCTCAAACAATCCTGGGTGACAAGACTACACAAACCTGTCATTCACCTAAGTGCAAATGATTTCAAACGACCCCCCTACCCATTTCTTCAATATTTCTTTCTTAAAAATTATGTCTATGAATATTTTGCCTGCGTGTATAGCTTGTTACACTTGCATGTGTGATACCCACAGAAGCCAGAAGAGGGCATTAGAGACTCCTGGAACTGGAGTTAAAGACTGTGAGCCTCCATGTGGATACTGGGAATTGAACCTAGATCCTCTGGGAAAACAGCCAGGGTTTTTTAACTGAAACCCTACCTCTCTAGCCCCTATTCAATATTTTCTAAAAACAATTCAGAATGATTAGCTGAATGGTGAACTGAACTCAGATGTATGTTTCTCTGTATATTGAACCACTTTGTGTTCCTTCCCAGTTGATGTTGGGGAACAAACAGGGAAATATAGGTAAAGAGAACAAGAAGAGGAGAGAGCGATGTGTCTGTATGTGCATACCACTTAGTTAGGACGTATAAACTACAGTGAGTAAAGCGGACACAGAGACCTACTCTAACATACGTCAGTCAAATAACCCTAGAGAAAGTGTAACATAATAAAACAGGACAAAAGGAAGATCAAAATGATGTTTTCCTTAGGATTTCATGGGGCCACATATAAAATATGATATTTTGCAATTGGTAAGTGCCAGCCACATGTGAACAGAGAGACTCTAATATGTAAAAATGAGACCGTAAGTACAAGACATCAGGAAGATTACAACCTCTGTGGTCAATGGAAGATAAGATTTTACTCACATGGTTCGATGGCGTCTCCCCAAATCTAGCTACATGAATTGGGATGTCGTTTTCATCTTACAATTATGATGACGGCAATCACATTTGGGATTAAAATGTCATATATTTTCCTATCTAAAAAATTCTCCAAATTTTCCTGATAAATTGGAAAATATAAAATATTTATTATAAGCTGGGTGGTGGTGGCTTGTGCCTTTAATGCCAGCACTTGAGAGTCAGAGGTAGGCAGATCTTTGAGTTCAGGCCAACCTTGTCTACAGAGTTCCAGGACAGCCAAGGCTACAAACATAGAGAAACTCTGTCTTGAAAAACAAATGAGCAAAAACAAAGTACTACACACACATACAAAATTTGCTATAATAGAATGTGTGGTAGATAGAATCTTTGTTTAAACAAAAACATTCAAATATTGATTGCTTGATTTTTAAGTACAAATGGTTTATTTATGAGAAATGTTGAATTATGGATTCTGTCATAGGGCAGATCTGTAAAAGTTTTACTGAAACTCAAAAGTCCCCATGTCAAGTAATAATACTGAGCAGTCACCACTATGTCTTAGCATTTTACTTTGGAGAATCTTTATTTCCATTCTCAAGGGCTGCTTGGTGTCACTTGGCTCGGGAGAGCGATGTCTCATCCCATCAGTGTCTGTGAAGCAGGGTGACCTTTCTGCTATCTTCATACTTACATGAAGTGGAATGTAATAGTAGCAGCCTTTACATTCACTCCTTCTTAGGCCATCATTTCAGTAAAGTCAGAATGGTCCCTCAATCTCGACAAATGGAGTCTCTAGTCTCTCTATCCCTCACCACAAAGCGCCTGATTCTTAAGATCTCCTCTGCTCTCTTGGTACCCTCTTGACTCACTATAGTGAAACATCCCCAAATTCCCTAAATACTGTTTATAAATGTTTGTTTTCACTATAAATTGTTAGTGGCCATAGTCATTCTTTAGAGAAAAAGGGGGGATATAACGTAAAATAATTTTTTACAAAAGTAGATTATTAAATCTACTTTAATGTAAGGAAACTGTTAATCTCAAAATATTTTATAATAGTATAGATTTTGGTTTATTGATACAAATTTAAGGTTAATTTTATTATACTGTATGCATATTTCTACTTTTGTTTAAGATATTATGTTTGTAAAATTCCTTTAAAGTTATAATGTATAATTTAAAATACAGATTAATAGTCACTTATGATAATAAAACTTACAGTCATGTTGGTCAAGTTTTTTAAATATACAAAAATATACTTCAATTAAATAAATAATCTTCAAATACTCCAAAGAACTACAAAATATAACATTTGAAATATTTTTAAAATGTGACTTTTCTAGACAATGAGACAAGTCGGCTCCTGGCAGCACAAATCTACTTCAGAAAGATGATAGACACCAAAAAAACCCTCCATGTAGAGTTTACTTTCTTAGCGGCAAAAGTTAGCCATTAGACAAAAAATGTTCTTTCCTCAATTGCTTGACAATATGGTGTATAAACTAAACATGCAAAATCCATTAGAAAGTGACCTCTAAACTTTGTCAAAGCAAGCTGAGATAGTCCATCAGGTTCCTGCTTCGCAGAAAAAACTGCCAGACTTTCTATAAGATACAGGGAGAAGAGACTGACAAACCTTGTCAAAATAAATAAAATAGTCCTTCAAATTTCCTGCTTCAAAAAAAAAATCTGCCAGAGACTCTAGGCCAAAAGGCTAAAATAGATGCCCCAACATTATTAAAAACAACAACAACAACAAAATTAACTTTAAATGACTATCTAGGCAGCCAAATGTCATCTCTATCATTTCCAGATTTTAAAAATTGCTTATACTTCCTTTTTACCCAGATAATATTATATCCTTCTATAGCCTTTAATATAGTTAAAGATTAGATAATTATAATTATAGTTTTCCTTAGCTATAATAACAAATAAATTAAATATAAAACTTTAAGCTTACAAAAATAAATGTTTTTTAATTTTACAAATTTTAATTTTATAAATACACTAAAAATTATAACTACAATTCGTACTTGATAGCAGTTTTGTTATATATAATTTTGCTATGTTACAATTAAAACTTTCCTTTTTGATTAGACAGAAAAGGGGAAGTGACGTGGGATGGTTTTGTGTATGCTGTGAATACCATTGGATAATAAATTGTTTTGGACCAGGCAGAGCAGCTTAGAAGCAGGCAGAAAAATCTAAGCGTAGATACAGGGGAAGAAGGGCAGAGTCAGGAAAGTCTTAATCTAGCTAACCAAGAAGCGTATATAATAGAGTACAGTTAAGCCACAAGCCACATGGCAAGATAGGTTAATAAAAATAGGTTGAGTTAAGATGCAAGAGCTAGCTAGCAATAAGCCTGAGCCACAGACCAAACAGCATGTAAGTAGTTAATATAAGCCCATGTGTTTCTTTGAGACTGCGGGTCTGTGGGTCCCAACCTTGAGTCAGATGGGTCAGAAATTTCATACTACAACCTCCCACCCCTTATTCCTTCATTTCTTCAATTTTTTTCTCTTCGCCCTGCCTATTTTTCTCTAACCTGCTTACACCTGAAACCCTTGTGTCTCTACTACTGATCAGCACCTTACCCTGAATTTTCAGATTTATTCCATGTCATAATGACCATTATTCTTTTTTGTTATGGTCAGTTGCATGCCTCAGGAGAACGTTAAAAACTCTAATATTTGTCACATTTTTTTTAAAACCACATGTAGCATCTTCCCAGATGCGTATGATTTCATTCTATCCTGCAGAGACCGTGAGGAGATTTTTGTCTGTTTTGTAAGCAAGAGGATGGTTAACATAAGAGTTAATCACATCTCTTAAGGCATTGCATCCCTTCAAAGGTACCATCAATACAGACACCTTGTTATTGTTACAAGTAAAAGAAAATGCTGCAGATCTAATTGCCAGAGTGCTGTCAGTTGACAGATACATCTGATCTCAGGCATGTTACGTGTACAAAAAAGGTTTTCTGTGAATCAGTGAGCTATGACAGTGAAAGACACACAGATCAAACCCAGGCAATCGGGATCCAGACAGTAATTGCCATAATTATATTATTCTGCCTCATAAAAACTATTCAGGCATACAATATAGCACGCTATAAATTCATGGTCTCATACATTGTCTGAGTCTTTATTTTTGGTTTTAATCTCTGTCTTCCCTCCTAATCTTTTTTTCTGTTCTTGCCTACAGATTTCCTACTCTATCTAGACTCTCTACCTAACACTTGCCTTCTACTTTTAACCTGCAGTAGGAAAACAGAGCCTGTCAGCTACCATCTCCCTCGGCTGCTTCTTTCCTTTCCTCCATGTTACCATAACATTCATATCCATAGGCCCTCTTTCTTTCCTATTTCAGAAATCAACCTCTCTCTGCCTTTCTTGTGGGTATTGGCTCCTCTTTTTTCCTCTTCCCATTCTGTTTCTCACTTCTGACATTTTAAAATCACTCTTTCCTGATGCTCAGCCCTGCTTCTCTAGTGGGTTCTCTATGTCATCTATGAATATGGCCAAGATCCAATCCTTAATCTCTATTCCCCGATTCTCTCTCTCGGAATCAAACTTCTATAGGAAAAGGCTCAGGTACTGTCACCTGTGGGGATATTTTGTAATATAATAAAAACATTCAGAGATATCAGAGGGATCTCCCCACAGTCAGTACAGGAGGATCTAATGGTAACTCACATCTTTAATCTCAGCATATGGAATATCCCGGGAGTGGTGACCTACAACCTTAATCCAATCTGAGTTTGAGGTCATCTTAGTTTACAGAAGGAGTTTCAGGCTCCCAGGCAGGCAGTGGTGGGGCCACGCCTTAACTGAGTGAAGAGAGACAGAGCAGGCAGAAAAAGCCACGAGGAGCGAGGCTGAGGAAGCTGGAAGACAGCTGGGTGAGATTTGACTGTGAGGTTTATACCCTCTAATATTTCCAACTTTCCTAGAGATCTGGCCCTGAGTTTCCTTTATTCATGCAACAGGTTCCTCCATGTCTCCTGGTTGTGGTGATATATATTTAATAAAAAGTAATATTCTGAAAAAAAAGCAGACAGGAGGAGGTGGATCTGTCCTCTGATATTTCCGACTGTTTTCATTATATTACAAAATATCCCCACAGTCAACATATTCTAGCTTTTCATTCCTGTCTTTGCCCACAGATGAAATTGCTCTTAATGTTCTCACTAGTGACCTTCTGTTTTTTTTTTAGATCCAGTGGAAGCTTCTTTCTCTTCATTTTATTGGCATCCTTTACTGAATCTGGCTTCTTCCTACTTGGTGAAAATCTCTTCACCAGCTCCCAAGTGATCCACACACTGTCCCGACTCTTCTGAGCTCTTCATTCCTTTGCTACTTAACCACTGACATTTCCTGACTTTTTTTCTCGGGCTACTGTTCCCTGCCTTCCATATTTTTGATGGTTTTAAAAAAAAATTGCCTTTGTTTGACAAAATCCAAAATCTGGGCTTCTTAGCCAACTCACGTGTTTTTCTATAGTTGCTCTGCCGACACAGGACCTTTATTGGATGTGACCTATTTCACCTTAGTATGTGCAAATCTCAACCCCATACTGCCCCAAATCTGTCCTCTAAGCCAATGGTAATGCCAAACCTCCGATTCTTTAGTTCCCACCTTGGTGTGTTAACCTAAACCTCTGTCTACTTGCTGTCTCTATCCAGTCCATCAAAACATCTTGTCCCTACTACAATAAAAACAGTAGAAGACTGGTTCCTTTGATATGTTCCCTACGATCTCTCTATGTCTACATTCATAGGCTGTGCTAAAATGCTAAGGATGTCAAAAAAAAAGTAAGTTTCTTGAAATTTAGAAAGAAAGACCAGGATCTCATTCCCACACCCACTTGGGGGCAAACAGAAGCAGACATTATCTGCCCAATTTAAAGACAGAAACTGAAGCATACTCCGTCCATCTGAGAAAAGAAGAAAAATCCCAGAGCCTCTCTGGACTTCTTCAGAGTTTTTAATGTAACCTCAGGAGGAGGCTGGTTTTCTGAGGCTTCTGTCAAGTTGGCACAAAAGCCTTCAGTTAACAGTTTTTTGTTTGTTTGTTTTTTGGTTTTTGGTTTTCTTGGATGCTAGGAGACTACTTTTAGGAAAGATATGGGAAGGAAGGGCCTTCCCCTGAGAGCCCTTAGCTGGGAACGTTTCAGTTAAGTTGGGTGCCAATGCCTACCAAATCCCTTGAGAAGTGATGGGCTTCATCTTGCACTAAGATTTTGATTAGCTGAAAGGAAAGCAGAGGGAAACCCATCCAAGCTGCTGCTTCTTTTTGGAGATCGGGAATTCTGGGGGAGAAATCAGAGGGGAAAAATATAAGAACGCCCTCAGCAGCCCAGGCTAAAAACAAGGACTCTCTGGCTTGGATCAAGGTTCATAGCCTCCTGTACTTTGCCTCCCATCCATCCACTTTAGGTCCTCAGTAGGGTAGGAGAAATTCAGAGTCTGGCTGGAATTTGCACTTATTTCTTTTCCCGACCCCAAGATCTCATGCAATCTTCCCCTTACACCCTTTGAAACTCCGAAGAGGCACTAGAAGCCCGGGTTGGAGCTCAACTATCTCAACTATCTCCCACAACTTTGTTGTGACTCTCCAGGTAGGTAGGTCCTTGGAACTAAAACACAAAAAGGTGGGAGTGGGCCCGGATTAAGGGGACGGACTGCAACCGAGCCCCTTGGTTCCGAACTCCAAACCTCTGCGGGGGTGGAGCAAGAGAGAGTTCTGGAGACTGGGACCGGGACTTGGGGGAGAGAGGCAGTGGCAGTTTGCAGGTCCTTTGACGTAGCCGCACACTCCCACTGCTTAAAAAGAGGCACGCTGGCATCCAGAACTCGGAAGCTGGGGACAGTCACCCGCTTAGGGAGCAGCCCGAGTGCGTCCTCTCCACACACGAGAGGGATCGCGGACAGCGCAGGGGAGCGCGGAGAGGCTCCTTACAGACCCCCAGCCGAGGAGCGGAACCAGGAGGTGAGTAGAGGGCGGAGACCCTGGCCCCGAGGCTCCGCCTGGGAGGTTGGAGCTGCGAGAGCGGGTGCCTGACCCAAATTCGCCAGCACCAGTCTCTCAACTCAGTGGGGCGCACAAGAGGACTCCCGTGTTAGGGAGCCCACCCTGAAGCCCCCGAATCGGGGATCCTTCCTAAAGAGTCTTTGTCAGCTAGATTATTAGCACAAGCTCCCACCCACCCAGAGTCCCAGGACACGCCAACTTCAGCACCCTGTACATAGAATCCCCTCCTAAAAACTTTATCTAGATATCAAAGCTGCAACACTTGAACAAAGAAAATTAGTAAAGCTATTCTGAAAATGATATAAAACTAAATAATTTTGAGAGATCCGCTATTTCAAACACGACCCCTCGAGACTAGGTGCATTCAAAGACAGGCTCTGAAATATTTCTTTAGCAATGTCTCCATATGTCCCACTGCTGAGCGGAAAAGAGCCCGTCTACCGGTGTTCTAATTAGCAGTTGTGATGCCGAAGAAAGCAGAGTGCGTGTCCCTCCTATATTTCTTTATGTTGAATTGCTTAACCGTGATACACGCTTTGTATAGTTGGGAAATATCAGATAAACGTCTAATTCGGGGGAAATTATAATTTCTATATTCTCAAGGGCGTAATTTCTCTTTGCACTTGTCTGAAGTGGTAACAGGAATGCAGAAGTGGCATGTGGTTGTTCGGATGATTTTATTACAATAGACATTGAGACGTAGAAAAGTTGAGGGAGAGTCAGACCATTTTCCTTTAAATCCTTGAGATTTATTGCAGGCTGACAGAAATTAGAAAGCATTATCTTTAGTAATGTAATATCGGGACTGCAGAGGAGCGGAACAAGGCTTGCAAACTGTCTATCAGTTCTACTTTGTCCTCCAGGTTCAAAATACATTTATCCACAAGTTAAGCATCAATAGCGGATTTATGTTTATTATAGTGTTTTATCAGTTTTAAAAGCATTTGAAATTAAAAGCTACAATGAACACAAAAGCGTATAAGGACAAAGGCTATAAAATTCTTAACTGTAGTGTAGTTTTGAGTTAAAAAGGCGAGGTTTAAGAGATTTTTAAAAAGTAAAGTCACATGGCAGAATTTTAATTTTCATGCGATATTCTTTTAAGCTACATGCCAGGGTAAATGGTTTCACTTAACTATCTTACAAGGAACACCTCTTGGGAATTCTTCTTAGCCTAGCTATCTTGGGCGTGCACTACCTGGATTGGGGAAGGGTCATCTAAGGAGAAGAAGCTAGGGTCTCTTCCTAATTAGTAATGGCAGTGTGTTTCTTCTCAGACTGAGATTCCTGGGGGCACACTCATTTCTTTTATGGAGTGAAAACTAAGCCTGGACTTATGTGTTTCTATGTGTACAGTTTCAGGACCATGGCTGATCCCGGGACCAGAAGAGGGATCCACTGCCCCCTCAGTCTCACCTGCTCCCTGCTCATTGTGGGGATGTGCTGTGTGTCTCCTTTGTTCGGCCACAGTCAGACAGACTTACTGGCTCTGAACCAAGCTGATCCTCAATGCTGGGAGTCCTCCTCAATGCTTCTCTTGGAAATGCGGAAGCCTCGCCTTTCTGACACTGTTTCTGGCTTTTGGGATTTTATGATCTACTTGAAGTCGTCTGAAAACTTGAAGCATGGGGCACTGTTTTGGGATCTTGCCCAACTCTTCTGGGACATCTACGTAGACTGTGTCCTCTCCAGGAACCATGGCTTAGGAAGGAGGGAATTGGCAGAAAAGGAAACCTCAACCGTGCTGCAGTCGGGGATTAAACAAGGTGCCTGGCCCTGGCCTGTTGAATTTGTTTATCAAGTGTGATGTGCTATTGTGAAGAAGAGGAAAGTGGCCTTAGGGAAGCCATTATTCCATACATTCCTTTAAAGAGGTGGATGTCAAGAGGGTTCACGTAACAGAAGAACTGTTAAAAGTCACTAGAGAGGGAGGAAGGGAGAGAGAGAGAGAGAGAGAGAGAGAGAGAGAGAGAGAGAGAGAGAGAGAGAGAGAGAGAGGCAGAGGCAATATATAAATTGCAATGTAAAGATGTGAGGCTTGCCCCAAAATAAAAATCTATTTATTATTTATTGCTAACTTGAATGTAAGCTGATTTTCCTTGATATAGAAATAGTAAGATATGAGTAGGGGCTGGGGGCAGGAGATATTTGTAGCATGGGAATTCTTGCCTCCTTTAAAGAGAAAACAAAACATCACTTTCATACAAATGAAGGAGCATCTTGAGAAATACTTAATTGATAATGTCAAGGGCAAAGATATCAACTAACCTATATTTATTCATTGTTGCTGTTTGAATGACTCACAAATGAGTAATTACCTTCTATTGAGTAATTAATTTTTTTTTTAAGAAGTTGTAATGTCTTGAAAGTTGTGGGACTTTTTCCCACCACAGTGAATACCATATACTAATTCAAACGTAGTTTCCTAGAGAGGTCTAGAAGAAGTGTTACATATATAACATTAGAGAGTGGGGAAATGAGCACCTGTAAGTTATGAGAGACGTACAAGTCCTAATTACACCTTTTTGGGTGTCCTTTCCATCGGGAATTTTCCAAATCTAGGAGCGAGAGCTGTTTAGGTGTAGTTAGAATTATCTGTGTACTGGTGGAAAGTCAAGGTGTAACTAAGCTTCACTATTGAATGCTTAATTGTGAGCATTGTTATATGTCTCTGAAATGGTTCAGTCAAAAAAAGTCTGTCGATAATAGTTCCACAACTACCTTCTCCTGGGATTTTACAGGTTGTCTTAAAAATTCATAGTATTTTAGTAACTAAAAATCTCTTGGGATTCACTAAGTCAAAACACTAGACAATTTTCTGCTAATATATATGTGTGTTTGTGTGTGTGTGTTAATAGCTTCCGCCAGTTTTACTTTTCAGATGAAATAGTCCCTCGGTAGATTTGCTACTGAAGTAGAAATACATGA
This sequence comes from Phyllotis vaccarum, assembly GCA_033318265.1. NCBI lineage: Eukaryota > Metazoa > Chordata > Mammalia > Rodentia > Cricetidae > Phyllotis > Phyllotis vaccarum. Next base: position 14,715,608 of record JARWLC010000007.1, read on the forward strand.
TAGTCATCTTTAAGGCTTAGTAACCAGTATTTTTAAAGCACATTAAGCCCAAGTTGCCAAGACATCAGCATTAATTAGTAAAGACCATGTATTTTCTTCTTCTGAAGCCCTCTGATGGTGGTGTGGAAGGCTCTGTCTATTCCCATCAGACTTAGCTGCTCCATTCAAGTCACCTCTATGTCTTCAAGCGCCACCTTCACTTTCCATAATTATGAGAATTGTCTACAGATAAACGAAGGCAATATTACTGTGTTCAGATGAACATGAAAAAAATATGCCTCTAAAACTTCAGTTCTGGAAGCTACTTTCTGCTCTTCACAGGAGAGTTGAAATGGACTCAGCTGGTCTGCAAACTTTAGAAGTTGGTCTGCAAATAGCTCAGGAGCAGACCATAACATTTCCCTTTATTAAAGTTATTTTAATGTTTTGCACAAGCAATTGTTTGGAGATCAGGAAATGAGATTTTTCCATTTCATTGGTCTCATCACAGTAGGATGGGGTCTCGGGTCAAGAAGATACATGTTTGAAGTTAAATAGTTACAGGAACACTGTGATGTTCCTTCAAGAAGCCTGATTCAGTCTCTAGTGGTTCAAGCAGGCTCTAGATGTACCAGGGTGAGTTTTGCTTTTGTTCCTGTTTTTGGAGTGCTATGAAATTGGAATGAAGGTGGGGGTGAAGAGGTGTTTTTCCTCATATTTCTCAGGAACATCATAGCATCAGTGCAAAAGGATATAGCTGAAATGACTACATACATAATATACAAAAGGGTTCTTGTTCTTGTGCCTTTACAATCATTTACTTTATAGCCATTTACAAAATCTTCCTATGAGTTATGCTTTGCTTATGTGATCCGTGAGATACTGTTTAACTTGTTATCATATTTGTCAATATTGCATCAACAAATCTGAAACCAAGAGACATCAAATAGGTATGGAACCTGGGGAAAGTTAGTCTGTGGATTTCATTCTTAGTATTTTTATCAGAAAAAAAGGGGGATATGGAAAGAATTAGCTGTATCACAAAGTCCATGTTCTCTGTTTGTGTGAGTCAGTGGAAAGCCCTTATTAACCCTGGTGACCCTGGAAAAAGCTTGACCCCAAGAAAGGTGACCGAGTTGAATAACAACTGGGACACCATGGCTGTTTGTAACAGTGATAATCAGGGACAGAAGAGGCCAGAAATGGGATCCCTAAAAAGTCTGAGGGCTGCAGGTGACATTACACTAAGTAATACAAGCTGGATATTGACTAATACATTTTAAGGAAGCTCTGAACAGGATCTGTACACCCAGGCTTAATCTTCAGTTCTGATGGGGCTAAGACTCAGAGAGGGGGAGGTCAAGAGGTAGAGAAGAGATGGAAAGTGATGGGGAGAGAGGAGGGGAGAAGGGAAGGGGAAGAGGAGGAAGGAAGAGAGGGAGCCCGAGGGGAGGAGGAGGACAGAGGGAGAGACTGATTGATTTAGGGTAGTACACTGAGAGCTCCCAAAGTGGAAATAAATAGCAGACTTCAGGTTCACTCATAAGGCAATGAAGACAAAGATTTCTCTGAAAATGAAACGATTTTAAGGTGTAATATTGTCTGTGTAAAAAGGATACCCCCCTTCAGAAGACTTTATTTTGACACTAAGAAAGATTGTGTGTGTGTGTGTGTGTGTGTGTGTGTGTGTGTGTGTGTGTGTGTGTGTGTGTTCCACATTTCTAGGGCTTATAGTTTGTATGTTCCTGAACAATTTTGAGTTGTCTTTTGGGGGGGGGCGTTATGATGAGAAAAGTTGAAATTTAGATTTATCATCTGATGATGTTTGTGATAGGTGCTTAAGAAACGTCTCTAGTTCTTATTTGTAAATACTGAACACAGAAAACACTGCTTCAGTGATATGAACAGATCCAAATATGTTCAGTTTTATGCTTTACTCTAAGGAGTTTCCTAAGCCACATACTCAGCAAGCATCCATCTGTAACTTGATTGTTAGGAAGTGTTACAAGGTGCAGCCAGTAATATGGCACAAAACTCTTTATTCTAATATTATTTATCAAAAAACATGTAGGTGATCCAAGTGTCCACAACAGAGTAGTAAGTGTGGAATGTGGACAGGACTGTCTCTGGAAGATTATGTTATTGGAGGTTTAAAATGTTTGCTTTATGTTTTATGTCAGACATATAATGGCTCTTTAAAATTGAAGACTCACACACTATTTTAATTGACAAATATTATAAATGATGATAATTTATTAAACTTAGGCTATATAAGTAAAATCCACATGAAGCAAACATTGTAAATATGAGTTTGCATGTATGTTCTAACTGTATATAGAATTGTAAAGTTAGAGTAGCAAAAATATCAATTCTTTCTTTTACGAAGAGCAACTAATCTAAGTGTAACATAGTAGCCTTATGAAATTCCTTTTGTCTGCTTTCAGGTTCATATTCTCGGCTCCTAAGAACCCCTTTCTTAAAGAAAGAGTTGATTGAAGATTTGATAAGCATGCGCAGGCGCAGACGGGGCTCTAGGGTGCCTGGAAAAGTGGAACGGGGAGTAAAGAGAAAATCGACACACCTTCAGAGCTAACACAAGTCTCAGAATTAGAGAAATAAATAAAAGAACATTTTCCTATCAATCATTTATGTATTCGAAGTGAAGCAAATGTCCAGAGGTGAACACCATGTCACGTTATCTAAGAATATCGGGTTTTCAGCTTCTTGGTCACTAGCCAGTCTCTTCGGTGACTGCCCCCTGACCTCCCCACTGTCTACAGGAGCTAAAGAACCTCCAAAGATGACCAAAGATTAGTTGGGGGAAGGGAACTTTGTCACTTTACAGTTATTTGATAATTTGCCCAGGGAGGCCTGGCATTGCTGATGAATCAGAGGGCCACACATTTAGCTTGCATAAACTACACGCATCACAAACCCATCTACCGCAGCATTACTCCCGAAACTGGTGTAGAAGGAAGACACACATGAACGGCATTACTGATGGTCTGGGATTCTCAGCCTTGTCTGAGAGAATAGTTTTGAATACAGAATGAAGAAGACACCACAGGGGAATGAAACACTCATCTAATGAAAACAAAATTAATAAAAAGCTTTGGCTCCCAACTGGTGATATTGGATTCTCTATTTAAATCTTTAATATTCTCACAACCATGTCCAAACTCTAATAAGACAGCATAATTATTTTTCAATTACATATTTGCTGTTTGATTAAATATTAAAGCTCTATAAGTGGTTACTCTTTGCATTAAAAAGCAAAATAGAATGAAGGTGGTATGATGCAAAATCCTGTCAATTTTTTTTTCCCAGAAAAATGATCGGCCTGAATGAGGCCCATCACAGCGAAGCCCCGTTAACAACTGCATGTGAGATCCAGACTTGACACTATTGTACCTCAAAGTATTCCCGTGCTTGTAATATTCCTCCTAGAATACATGCTTGACAAGGAGTTTGAATTTCTGACATATTAACAATTAGCCTCAGGAAGTGTTTGGGGCCCTCCTCAAACTAGAGAAGTTGTCTAAGATTATCAGTAGATGCATTTTCATTGGAGGATCAGCTGGGTCCTAACAACATGGAAACAACATGGGATAGAGCCCTGGAAAGATCAAGTGGTGGGTGGCAGGGGAGATGCCATGGTAGGGGTGTGAGGAGATGCCATGGCGGTGATGGGGAGAAGCCATGGTGTTGGTGTAGGGAGATGCCATGGTAGTGGTGTGTGTGCCAGGGCCAGGGGGAGATGCCATGGTAGTGGTGTGTGTGCCAGGGCCAGGGGGAGATGCCATGGAAGGGGTGTGAGGAGATGCCATGGCGGTGATGGGGAGAAGCCATGGTGATGGTTGGGAGATGCCATGGTGGTGGTGTGGAGATGCCATGGTGTTGGTGTAGGGAGATGCCATGGTAGTGGTGTGTGTGCCGGGGCCGGGGGGAGATGCCATGGTGTTGGTTAGTAGGGGAGATGACAGCCTTGGGTTTTGGTTGCCTTCAAGAATTGCGAACATTAAGAAGCTAGCACCCTGACTACTTCTATACATAGGCTCATGCTTTGCATCTATCCAGTTTTCTCTAAGGTGTTTCATCAAATTTATTAAAATGTTTTGGAAAGATCATTACCTTTTACAAAGTAATGTAGGGACTCTTAGAGAATAGCTCCGCTTTCTGTTACTCCCTCATCCCCTCATTGTGGCATGCCCCACAGGAGCTAACAGTTTCTCCTCTCCTCTCTCTCTCTCTCTCTCTCTCTCTCTCTCTCTCTCTCTCTCTATATATATATATATATATATATACTAGGTGAGATATATATATGTGTGTGTGTGTATATATATATCTCGCCTAATTTGGATAGTTTGGATGTAATTGGGCCTCATAATCCCAAAAGGAGTGGCACTATTAAGAGGTGTGGCCTTGTGAAGTAGGCATGGTCTTGTTGGAGGAAGTGTGTTACTATGGGGCAGGCTTTGAGGTCTAACATACTCTCAAGATACCTACGTCCAGTGTCGTAGATCATTTTCTGTTGCCTGTAAGATGTAGCACTCACAGCTACTTCTCCAGCTCTGTGTCTGCCTTCATGACACCATATCCCACCATGATAATAATAGGCTGAACCTCTGAAACTGTACATGAGCCACCTCAAGTAAATGCTTGCCATTATAAGAGTTGTCATGGTCATAGTGTGTCTTCACAGCAGTAGAAACCTTGACTAAGACATATCTTTTTCCATAAAGAGACAGGACAGGAGCGTTACTGGTTCTGTGGGCTGCCTTGTGCCTCTTGCCCATAATGGTTGTCTGCCTGGGTAGAATTGGAAAGCACCAGGTGTTTAAAATAGAAGGGTCGCAGTCCAATAAGGATTCAAAATAGCAGGGTTTCAGTCCAATAAAATGTAGACACTGAAACTTGAACCCACACAACTTCCACAAAGTCGTCTTTCCTTTTGTCCTTTACAGCCATTAAAAAACAAAACAAAACAGAAACTCCCCAAACCAAAAACCTTTAGCTCATAGCCTGTACAAGACACACAGCGGGAAACTACAGACTGCCGACTCAGGCTGCCGTGTGTGTTTATCAAGCTTGTGAGCAAGACTCTGAGATGATGCCTGAAGGAAAGTGGCAAAACCTCATAAAAATTATGGTTTACTGAAAAGAAAGAACTTAAATACTTCAATTAGATTGAGGAAAAAATTCAGTCCTAACCACGGCTGGGCCTTATTTCACTTAGTAGGCAATCCTAGAAAGGTTTGATCAGTCTTTCTGTAACAGTACTGAAGATCAAAGCTTCAGAGTCACAGCAATATTCATTGAGAGAAGGAGAGGTAAGAGACTAGTGACAAGCGTAGAGCCAGGCACAGGGCTCAGATCTGGCATGAAGTGCTGGCTGGATGACTTTGGAAGTCATTTGACCTTTTTGTACCTTCTTTATTATTATTATTATAAAAGAAGCAGAAGACTCCTTAGGTCTGATGTGAGAATTAAATATGTTAACGCGCATAAGATGCTTAGAAACTAAGTGTTCTAATGATGAATGGGTGGTAGGTATTATTCGAGAGATGAGTATAAACGTCAACAGTAGAGTTCAACAGAAGGGGAAAGGACCCATATAAGCACTTTGGTAAAACTCATCAGACATCGGGTTTTTAGAAAGAAACTTATTTTAAAAATTGATCTTCTTGTTGATTTATATATGATTTTAAGGAATGATACAGAGACATTGACCTTCTGTTCAATTTCTCCCAATATGGATATTTCATAACTATACTACAACATCACAACTAGGAAATTGAGAAAGGTGCATTCCAGATTTTAAACAGAGTCCACCAGTTTTATATGCACTCAAGTGTGTGTGTGTGTTGTGTGTTGTGCTCATTTTTTGCTAACCCTGTTGTCTAACAAAAAATCAGATAGAGAATTATGTCATTAATCCAGTATTACAAATAACACTTGAAGGCTGATTTTTGCATTCATGTAGATCATACAATTGAGCGTTACTACCAAGATATATAGAGTGGCCGTCTGATGGAAATTCAGCTACCTGGATTTGATCTGCTGCTGCTGAGTAGTCTCTCATCCTTCCTCTACACTTCTTCACCCTCAAAATTTAACTCGGCATTAGAGAACTAAGATACATCAGTAGGGAGGTTGAAGAAGATAACCAAAACACAAATTCATACCCTCGTATCTACCAGCTAGAAGGCTTAGTTCTTTAAAATTCGGATTTTGGATAAAGGTTTTCGTCATCACACCAGTGACCTTTTGTTTGGATTTCTTTTCACTCCAAGGTGGGCAAGGTGATTTGATCCACAAGGGCAGAGAAAGCCCTGCACACCTGCTCAGCTCTACCATACAGCTCCATGTCCATTGAGGGCTGAGGGCCTGAAATCAGAAAGCAGAAGGACATTTTAGGAAAAGACATCTCCTGGATTCTGAAGAAGTGTGTGACTATAACTCTTACCCACAGAGAAGAATCAGATTCCATCTTCTCTCCTTTCCCTCAACAGAGATGATAACCTGTTCTTAACGTACCATGGTCTGTCCTACTAATTCACCCTGGCTGCTAGAATGAATCTGTGGGATCAGAGAACCTACTCCAGAGTGTTTTCATAGAAACATTGCTACATAATGTTGTATGAGGTTTTTGGCCCGGACTTTTCAGGCTAGCCTCACGGCCTGGACTTTTCCGCCTATAGTCTCATAGTCTCAATGAAACATACAGGTGTTTATATTAATGGTATGTTGATTGACCTGGAGCCCAGGCACATAACTTGCTAACTCTTGCTCTTAATCTAACCCATGACTTTTATCCTGTTCAGCCATGCGGGATCGGTACCTTTTTTCAGAGCAGCATAGTTGTCCTCTGCTTCCTCTGGCTTCTCTCTGGCATTTCTGCTCTGTTCTTCCTGTTCCCTGAGTTTTCTTAGTCTGGTAGCCCCGCCCACACTTCCTGTCTGCCTTTGGCCAATCAGCGCTTTTTATTAAACTAGTAGGTGGGATGATTATTTATAATGTAACATCATAAATCCACTACAATATAACGTAACCTCCTGGAGAGTGTTGATGAAACACATGGGTTGTGTTCAGTTTCTCTGGGGCCAGTCAGCAATTATGTATCTGCAAATTTCAGGTGCAGCTGATTGAGAACCATATTCTGAGGCCACTTCCCTGCAGCTAACAGAACACAGATATTTCACCTCCACCCCCAAAGAAAGCCACAGCCTGTCAAAATGCAAAGAATAACTGAGTATGAGAATCTTAGCCTTATTTGAGCCATAATACAGCAACCTCTGTAATACCTAAGACTCAGGGAATATCATGAAAGAGGGGGTAGAGAGACCCAGAGGATCAGGACATTTGCTGTGAGATAGTGTCTTCTAAATATGATAGGGAAGTTGTATCTATGAAATTTCAGCAATATGGCTGCCTTGTTTAAGACCTGAACAACGATAACACCAGTTAAGATGCTTGTGTGGATGGGGAACAATCTCATAGGGCTCTACTGCTATGTAAAGAGCTACAATTAAGAGCTCCAGAGATGAGCCCTCTAACTGGTTATCTAATATCAAGTAGTCAATCCCAAAAACAAATACATGCAGGAAAACTTTACGTACTTAGTCGGTTGTATTTATACATTTATTCATATTATATTTAGTGACATTAATAATTAAAAAAAAGAGGTCAGGGGCTGGAGGAAGATATGAAAGGGGGTGGGGAGGAGCAGGAAGTAATAACTGATATAAATACAGTACATACTAAATATTAAACTAAAAATAATTTAGTTTTAAAAAAGATTTGAGTGTTTCCCACAATCTGTTATAATAAAGACTTTGCCCTAGAACAGAATATTGTTTAGAAATTGATGTATTTAATCTTGAAAACAAGAGTTTTTAGATTTATTTTTAAAAATCTGTTCTTATTTACATTTAAGCATCCCCTGACATGTTGAAGAAGTAAAGACATATGTGTATAGATAATTTTTTTCAAAATAAAACATCCTAAACTGCTAAGTACGAATATCTGTAAGAAACAGGTGAGTGAAAGACATGTTAATGAACTAACTTTTAGAAAAGTTGTATACTTGGCATTTTACTTCACAGTCAAAGTCCAGGGCCAGATGGTTTCTGCCAGGAGCCAGAAATCCTTTGCAGTGGTGATGCCATTTTGGGACCAGCATATTAAGCTTCCCTTTCCCTAGAAGAATCCCTCCCCAGAAGCCAGGTGGCTTCCCTGCTGTTAGCCTGCTGTTAGATGAATCCCCTCCCAGGAATTAGGTAACTTTCCTGGGGTTGAATAATAGCCAGATTAGATAGGTCTCCATGGCAACATATCCTGTTGGCAGAATAGCCTGAAACTGTGTGAATTCCTCCACTGCTTAACCTTGCTTACCTTTTCCCCTAAAGGACTATATGTACTGCTGAGAAGAATGGTTTCAGAGCTTGATCAGAAAACTCTCTTGCTCTCATTCTTAATGTTTCTTGTCTCTTCATTTGTCTGCCCCTTCCTTAGGTCCACGTTGTTAGACTCCCCTCTCTTCCCAGGCTGGGGCAGTTTAAGTACAGAATTATACCAGAATTTCAAAGAAGAGCTAGTACTAATACTCCTTAAATTGTTTGGAATACTAGAAACAGAAAAAACACTGCCAAACTCTTTTTACAAGGCTACAGTTTCCCTGATACCCTAACCACACAAAGATGTAACAAAGACAGAGAATTACAGACCGATTTCCCTCATGAACATTGATGTAAAAATACTCAATTTGCAAACCAAATGCAAAAAGGCATCAAAAGAAATTATCCATCATGATCAATTAGGCTTCATCCCAGAGATGCAGGGATGGTTCAACATACAAAAATCTGTCAATACAATCCACCATATAAATAAACTGAAAGAATAAAAAAAAAAAAAACACATAATCATCTCATTAGATGCTGAAAAAGTTTTTGACAGAATCTAACACCCCTTTATGATAAAGGTCTGGAAAGATCAGGAATATGAAAAAAAATACCAAAAACATAATAAAGGCAATATAAAGCATGCCAATAGCCAGCATCAAACTAAATGGAGAGAAACTCAAAGCAATCCCACTAAAAATAGGAACAAGACAAAGCTGTCCACTTTCTCCATATCTATTCAATATAGTTCTGACAGTCCTAGCTAAAGCTAGAAGACAACAAAAGGACATGGGGGGGGTACAAATTGTAAAGGAAGAAGTCAAAGTTTCACTGTTTGAAGATGATATGATAGTATACACAGGTGACCCCAAAAATTATTCCAGGGAACTCCTACAGCTGACAAACACCTTCAGCAATATGGCAGGGTACAATATGAACTCAAAAAAAATTAGTAGCCTTCCTATATACAAATGATAATTGCACAGGGTGTATGACTATGTAATTTAAGTTTAGAAATGTTCTGGACTCTTTTATGTTTTTCCTTCTAATGATACAATGGTACATATATAAACACACATGAATACATTTATACAAATATAGATCTTGATATCTCTTGATTATGCATCAATTCTTTATCATTATTTATTAAACCAGATCTTAGAAGTGTTACAATGTTAGATACATAGTCAAAGTGTCTTCTTCCAGAGCAAGAATATGAGATTTGTGTTTTAATTAGCATCATGGGTTTTTAAAATTTATTTATTTTATTCATTTTTTTTAGATAGAGTTTCTCTGTATAGCCCTGTATATCCTGGAACACAAGTCTAGTAATCTCTAGACAAGGCTGACCTTGAATTCACAGAAGTCGGCCTACCTCTGCCTCCCGAGTGCTGGGATTAAAGGCACACATCAGCATCACCCCTCTTAGAGTCATGTTTTTTGTACTGAGTGTGAGAATGGAGCCTTGGCAAGCACTTTCATGTTGACCCACCTAGTGTTTCCTTTCTAGCCTTGACCACCTGCTCCAGCCATACACACTGTACCCTCCTGCTCCGGCCACACAGCCCCTGACTTCCTGGTACATAACAAACAGTACCAATATGGAGGCCAGAGCAGATCGGCAGAAATATAAAGAATTTACCAGATGTTCATGGGGAACTTCACCTCAAATGGAAATAAGTAATGAAGATAGATAATAAAACCAGAGGTTATGTGTTTTTCTTCTATCATAGAAGAAAAGAATATTAAACATTTCTTCAAAATCTATATTTTTTTATGAAAGTTTTAACCTAAGCCATTTGCTACTAACTTTCAATATTGAGAATTAAAGAGATTTGGAGACCTCCTTATATGCCTTTCCTTCTATTCTCTCAATTATAACTTCCATGGTCTCTGGAAATCTCATTATCTTAGATTTTTATTCTGAATCATTCTATTCAGTTAATGTAAATAGTGGCCTCAAAATGATCACCAAGTTTTCTGTTCATTCCCCTTAAGCTTTTAAGTAATATAAAGTTCATCTTCATTTACAAAATGTGGTTTCTTAACAAAACTGTAATCTAATGAAGGCAATCGACTTCTAGGCTAATTGCCATACTAGATGAATGCAGTGAGCCTCTGGGTGAATTTTAGGCTATTATATACCAATAGTAGGTATTTCTAACTTCTAAAACCAATTCCTTATATAAAAGTTAAACAGTAAAGTGATGAGAATTTTTTTCTTGTTATGTGGTGCTTCAATGAAAAGCATAGAAATAAATATAAGTAGCTGATAATTTAGCTTAATTTCTCTGCATTTCCTACATGTTCATGGGTGTAGTTGTCATGCATCTGGCTCTGATTAACTTTAGTGTAATGCTGGTAAGTCTTCATAGATAATAGATAGATCATAGGATATGAAGGATTTTTTAAAATATAGTCCATACTATCAGTGGTGTAGCAGTGTTTGAACAAGAAGAGATTATATCCACACCAGATTGAAATAAGGATAAAAACGTAAATATGGGACTGGGGGAATGAGCCCAGAGCTTGCTAAGCATGTACAAGGTTGATCCCCACACTATATCTATTGGAAATAATGGCACACATCTACAATCCAAGCACTGGAAAAGAAGAAGATGGAGAAACAGAAGTTCAAGGTTATCTTTTGATACTTAACAAGTTTTAGGTCAGCCAGGGCTACATAAGACCCTATCTTGAAATAAAAAATAAAGTTAAAAAAAAAACCTTTGGAAATAGTGAGAAGATACACAATGAAAAATAATATCTATGAGCTTAACATACGTGTTCATGCCTTGTTCTTGAGCCACACAAAATAAGATGACTAATATAGAAATAATATAATAAATTTAAATATTAAAAATTAGCATTTTAGGGGGTTTGAGAGGATTGATCAGTGAGTACGGATACTTGCTTCACAAGCATGAAGACCTGAGTTCAAATACCACATGCCCACATAAACCTCTGCACGTGGTTGCACAGAGGTGTAACCATAGCACAGTAGGAGGCAGAGACGGAAGCATCATTAGCATGTGTTGGAGGCCAGCCTAGCTCCAGGTTTAGTGAGAAAGACGCTCTTGAGGAAATAAAGTATAGAGTGGTAGAGCAGGAACCCTGATGGTCCTTTCTGGCCTCCTTGGGTGTCTGCAGGTACAACTGCCATCAGATACATATCACAATGTATATATTTCACATACAAAATAAAATTACTGTTTTTTGAATTTTAAAAATATTTGTATAATAATAATGCATGCTTCCTGTAATAACATCTCAATGGTTCTACTGAGGCTGCGAATGAAAGTAGACAGGTAAAAATTTGACACTTAAAAAGTACTTTCTGAAGGATACATAATTCTAATTACACATTATTATATCATGTAAACTTGGAAATACACTTACTCTTTTATAACTTTTAAAAATTCTATAAATTTCTTTTAATAGTACAGTGAAATAAATATATTTATATATACAGGCTTTGACAAAGTAACTTAAATATGCAGAAATCTTTTGCCCTTAGGTATGAAAATGGACAAATGTTGTTAAGATGTTAGAATATAGATGATCAGGAATCCAAAGTATACACTGTAGTGGCTGCATTTGTGAGGGCTGACCCAACAAAAAGTTTTAGAATTCAGAAACCTTTTTCAGCTTACTTGGAAAACAGAAAAAAACCAACCCAAACCAACAACCTAAAATCTTTTCCATAAAGCCTAATTGACCAGTGACATTTTTCTGAAAAGGTGAAGTGGATATTGGCTTTATTTTGAATACGCATCATGACCCCAAGGATGCTTAGGCAGAACTACGGTGCATGGAATTTTGTGTGGCTTAAGAATCAGGCACAATAAGTTTTTATCCTGGCTTTGCCCTATGCCCTTGACATCTCTGAGAATTCATTTTCTTTTATACTATGGCTGTGGCTTCAATTCTATTTACTACAATGCTTTCTATTTTATTGACCAAATTATACCAAGTTCTATATAAAGCTGTCCTTATTATATGCCTAGGTTATAGCTCACCAACTGTCATGGCAGAATTGTGACTTTCAAACCCCCAAGCTTATATTTACAAAGCTTTAATTCCAGAACCTCAGAATATGGCTATATTTAGGGACAGGATATTTAGAAAGATAATTACAATACAAAACAGACTCAGAGGCTTTTTCGTTTGTTTGTTTGGGGTGTGTGTGTGTAAGGTAATTAAGGTCATTGGCATGGTCATATTCAAATATGACTGGTGTCTCTAAAAGAAGAGAAGGCCGTAAACGTACACAGAATGAAGGCCACGTAGACATGGATAAAAGGCGATAACCACCAAATGAAGGAAAAGCCGGTGTCGCTGACGCCTTGAGCTTGGACTTGTAGCCTCCAGGACAGAGAAAAAACTCATCCCTTCCCTCCTCTCTTTTGGCTCTGCCCCCCAGCCCCTCCTCTCCCCTCTTTTCTTTCTCTTTTTCCTTCTGAATTTAAACTTTTTTCTTTCCGCAATTACCTTTCCTCTTTGCTCAAGTTTCCGCCTCTGAATTTCTGTGTGTCATCTGAAGAAAGCTAGTATATTAAGGCATAACTTTGTTGGAACACATTCGAATGTCATTTCCACCGCACCACAAGTCTCCAGATTGTGCATATTTCCCACTGAGAAACTGTTGACTACAGTAAATACATATCTGTATGTGTTGTAAATAGAAAATGTGGCTGCAGAGCAGTTTTAGGACCAAAAGCCATTATAACTTAGCAATGAATTACGGTTGACAATGATGGCCCAACTTAGGACAGAGAAACCTCACTCTACCATGCCAAAACAGGAGCATCATTGTCCTCATTTCAAAATGGTGGCTTTGCATCAGAGAAATGAAAACCAAAACAACTTTGAGATATCACCTTATACCTGTCAGAATGGCTAAGATCAAAAACACAGATGACAGCCTATGCTGGAGAGGATGTGGAGCAAGGGGAACACTCCTCCATTGCTGGTGGGAGTGAAAACTTGTACAGCCATTTTGGGAAAACAGTATGGTGGTTCCTCAGAAAACTGGGAATCAATCTCCCCAATCCAGCAATACCACTATTGAGCATATACCCAAAGGATGCACATTCTTACCCCAAAGACATTAGCTCAACTATGTTCATAGCAGCATTATTCATAGTAGAAAGAACCTGGAAACAACTTAGATGATCCTTAACTGAAGAATGGATTAACAAACTGTGGTACATCTACACAATGGAGTACTACTCAACAGAAAAAAATAACAACCTAAAATTTGCAGGCAAATGGATGGATTTGGAGAATATCCTCTTAAGTGAGATATCACAAGCCCAGAAAGATAGGCATGGGATGTACTCACTCATAAGTGAGTTTTAGACAAAAAGCAAAGAATACCCAAGCTGCAAACCACAAACCCTGAATAGCTTGGGATCAGAAGGAACTTAAGAGAGACATACAGGGATTCCCCTAGGAAAATAGAGAAGATCTCCTTACTGGTATCATAATGCATAGCAACCAAGGAGAGGTCGGAACAAATCATGAGAGAAGGAGATGGTTGAGTGAGAGGAGCAAAGAGGGAGAAAAAAAAAGAGAGATGGATATCTTGATAGAGGAAGCCAATGTGGCATTGGAAAGAGGCCAGGTGCTAGGGAAACCTCCAAGCACTCACAGGATGTCCCTGGCTAGGACTTCAACCAATAGTAGAGAGGATGACTTAAAAGGACTTCCCCTGTAATCAAATGAATAACTACCCTAAATGCTGTTATAGACTCTACATTCAGCAATGAATAGAGGCAGAAGCAGAGATCCATAGCTAAACACCAGGTCAAGCTCCTGGTCCAGCTAAAGAGAGAAAGAGAGAGAGAGAGAGAGAGAGAGAGAGAGAGAGAGAGAGAGAGAGAGAGAGAGAGAGAGAGAGAGAGAGAGACTGAGAGAGAGAGAGAGACTGAGAGAGAGAGACTGAGAGAGAGAGAGAGACTGAGAGAGAGAGAGAGAGAGAGAGAGAGAGAGAGAGAGAGAGAGAGAGAGAGAGAGAGATGTATATGAGCAAAGGAATCTGGATTATGAAGAGGAGACCCACAGAGATGGCTAGCTGGAGCTCTGGGGAGCTCAGTGAACCAAAAACAGACACAAGGGAACCATGAGGAAAAGGAACCAAACCCTCCAAAGGTAAATGACTGTGGATTGACATGGGCAGTGTGTGGAACCTCGTGGAGTAGGATCAGACTATGTTCCTGTACATGAAATGGTACCCTGGAGCCCATTCCCTACAGAGGCACACAAAACCCAGCCTTAATACTGGGATGAGGGAATTGAACCAACCTCAAATGGATATACCAGAGTGAACTGGCCCACCTTGGGACTTCTTGCCCTCCTTGGGGAAATAAGTTGGAGGGAGGCTGAGGGAGGATTGGGAGGGATTAGAAGGAGGGAAGGAAGGGCGAGCAGAGGGATACATGGAGAAAAAAAAACTTTTTAAATTAAAAATAAAAGGAAAAAATGGTGACTTTGGGCTGCTAGGTTATGCATGATTTAAGGTTACTAACAATAGTTTCACTTTCAAAATAATACATATTTAGTTAATGCTACATGCTAGATGGTATAGTAAAGTCTCACATGATTGATAACCTTAGTACTCATGGTGACCTTATGAATTAGCCAATGCCGGGGACTGAATTCCAAGACTTAGTAATGACCTGAAGCTCAGTGTTTTAACAGGCAGCCTGAGTTCCTGGCCATACCCCTCTTCCAGCTGTGAAAACCTTACCTGACCAGCACTCCCCAAAGGAAAAGGATGTGAGTTCAAGGACAGCTTGGTCTACATCCTGAGACCCTGTCTCAAACACACAAACACACAGCAAATACAACACAATGCAACTCTAACAACAAACTCCAAAGTGCATCTTACCCGATGGTGTGTCTAGGTCAAAGGCATCTAGGAGTCTGGGCAGCAGCGTATATAGTTCCTCTTCTTCCAGGCAATCCCTCACTTCACTGATGTGACCTTTCTCTTTCCTTGCTGAAGCTGCCACAGCAGGGCTGCTCACTTCAGCTGGAGGATTCTGGGGATTGTCTTGCAGTCCCTTCTCGCAAGCAGATGGGGAGGTATGGACTTCCCTTAGCATCTTTTGTGGGTGGCTTTGTGTTCTGGTACTCTGCAAAATGATCTCTGGGGGTTCAGAGTCTGGTAAAGCTTTCCCCGAAATTGCTTGACATTTGTGCTTTCTGTCAGCTTTGGCAGAGTTAGGGAGAAGGTCCCCTTCTGGACCATACCTAGTAACACTCTGGGTGCGGGGAGAGTCTCCTCTCCATAGCCCATCACCGGGTAAAGAATGACCAGTCTTAAATGCCATGATTTTAGATGCAGAAGCAGGACGGAGTGGTTGCAATGTAACCTGGGTAAAGAAAAACTTCTTTAGGGAGAAATAACTTTTTCTTTTCCCACAAATGCATTACATTTCAATGTCCCAACAACATGGGAGGCATGTTTCATGCACTCTTGATAGTTCAGTAATTTTATTTTATGCTGTTCAACATAAATTTAAAAACTCTGCAAGACTGAGATAGCTCTGGTTGTAAAATATCCCTGGAATAACCCTAAAAATTTGGAAAAACATCTAGTCCTGAACATTTCTGGCCCTAAAGGTGTCATAAGAAATTTATGAAAGCATATACTCATGGTGATTGGCAAGTACAGATTATTACAATAAAACATGCTCCTAATGTTAGGCCTGAGAGGTGTTTTGAGGGATTATGAGAAGCTGGAGGCACAAAGATTTAGGAATGTGCTCCACTCTTTTCAAGGCTGGGCACAGGGTCTTCAGAATCCTAATGATTCTTTTAGGAGTCTATGGAGTAAATTATTTCTTTCTTTGAATTATTTGTCTATTATACTGACATGTACATAGTTGGTTCACAATCAGCAATAAATGTAGACATCACTGCCTCAGCAGGAATTCAGGAGACATTAAGACATAAAACTCATATACTGTCAGTTAAAAAGTAGACAGCTTCACTCAATATTTTGTAGAATAGCAAAAATTCCAAATTTTATTAATAATCTCTTTTCAATATTGTGTGTATTGAAATGGAAAGTACCCATATAATATTTCAGATGCATCCTGAAACACAGATGTTACTCTTGTGCCAAGGAAAGGCTGACAGGTTATAACCAGTTAGACCAGGGTATTAGGCAATGATTTTCTGGGGAAAAAAGAAGAAAATGAATATGACACCGCAAAGGAAATTAATAACTTTATTTGCTGTCATTTATAATAGTCAAGGTTTCAGGCAATAATTAAAATTTTAGAAAGCTTGTATCTGCCACGGGTAAGTGGAATAGCTATCCAGTTCTTAAATGTTCTTTTCTGACAACATCATTGGTGAAACTGAATGTGAGAATTTTTCTTATCTTTCTTTCTTTAAAAAAAAAAAAACTTGTATAATGAAATTGGCAAGCTCTGGGAGGCTCAGCATAGCTCAGTGCGTCAATATTCACCACATGGCTAATATACATTACAAAATGAAACATGGATAGTCCCGCTCAGAGAGCAGCTAGGACACTGGGATTTTAATAAAGTCCAATATGAAACAGATTTTGTTTTAGATTTCATAATGCACCTATCCTTTAAAAAATTGCTTTTTATGTTTGATGATGTGTCAGTGGATAATACCTCGGTTATGTGAAAGGCTACAGACCATTTCCTTTTCTTTCAACTGCCCTGCTGTGTGAGACTGGATTCTTCATACACCTTAAATAAATGCCTTATAATAGATTGCTTGCTGAGGAAAGATCGGCTGTCTTTCATTTAAGCCAGATGTTTAACAAAGCAAACAAATCACTGATATACCCCCAGGCTCAAAAAACATCCGGCTGTGGCTTAAAAAATGTTACCCAGATTGTAATTTGTCAATTTCATCTCCCAGGTAGTTAATGAATATATTTTAAAACATTTCTCAGTTTTTTTTTTTTCTTGATGGGATAAAAATAGCAGCAGATATAACCCACAAAAATAAAGGCTCCTAGGGGAGTGCTCAAAAAGTTTTGACAATGCACAAAGAGATCCTGAGACCAAATGCTAAGGCAGGAGCACTTGGTTCTATTATTTCCTCAGTACAAGTGTGGGAGAGGGAAGTGTGAAGCTTTGTGAAGCATCCCCTCCCGCCCCGTCCCCGTAGGCTGCCTGGGCTGGAGCAGAGAGTCCAGGTAGCCAGTGGCTACAGTTTGTACCTGTAGCTCTTGTCTCATCTGCTGTAACTTGGTCCATAGGTTACCCTGGTTGGTTGCGAGCTCCCGAATCTTTGTTTCAAACCTGCAGTTCTGTTCCTTCTGTAAGGCGTATGTGTCTTGCAACTTGTGTTTGTATCTATTTAACTGTTTTCTAAGGAGCCTGGAAAGGAAGCAGGTTTGAGAAAGAGTGGAAACTCGCAGGTACATCCTAGCAGGAGCTGGGGGGGGGGGGGGGGGGGCGTGACGGACGGGTGTCTGTGCCTTGTGTCTGGAAATACTCCACCCCGTCCCAGCCCAGGTTTGGGAAGGTAACACACTTAGCGTGAGTACTACAGAGAAAGCACACGGTTCATGGATCTGTCTGGCTATGCTCCTCCCTTGGGGTCCCTTCTCTTTCTGCTCTCTACAGGGACCCTTCTGTCCCTTGAGTGTAGTGGGATTATATTACATTATTAATAGTTGTCCCGCCTATTGGTTTAATAATAGCGCCGATTGGCCAAAGGCAGGCAGGAAGTGTGGGTGGGGCTTACTGACTAAAAAAAGTCTGGAGGGGAAGAACAGGATAGAGATGCCAGAGATGCCAGAGGTGCCAGAGATGCCAGAGATGCAGAGGACAACTATGCTACTCTGAGAAAAGGTACCAAGCCGCATGGCTGAACAGGATATGAATCACGGGTTAGCAAGTTATATGTCTCTGTGGGTCTGTGGGTCTGTGGGTCTGTGGGTCTGTGGGTCTGGGAATCTGCGGGTCTGGGGGTCCTAACCTCAAAGCTAGGCCAAAAAGTCCCGGCCAGAAACACCATACAACACTTGAGATTTCGGCCTGACTCACCTCCCTGTTTCCTGCGGCCTATGATAACACATTACATTTCCAACATGGCTTTCCTTGACTCCCCTATTACTTCGCTATGAAGCAGAGCTCCAGTCCCCTCCCTGTACTGCCCACACCCTTTTTCCTTGTTTGTTTCTCTGGATAGTTTTTCTCTATCCAATTGCTGTCAAGTTTGGTAAGATCTCAGGGTTTTATCTAGTCTCCAGCCTTAATTTCTGAGTTTACACACTTATATATTTCCTTCTTTATTATGTATTACTAAGTTACTTCATTGCACATTATTTTACAGTTCTGGAAAACTCCCTTACCCTTGTTTATCAACGTATTTCCTGGTTCTGTCACATGGTAGATATACAATTAATATGGTTTTGTCTTTTGATCAGTGCTGTTGCAATATTAACAAAATTTGTGGGAACAACATTCTTCCACATCATAGCCTTTGAAATTAATTCCTAAGTGTCATAATACCTAGAAAGGGTCTTGAAATAGAGCCTGAGTCCCCACCCAAAGCATGTGTCTCTGTGCAGGGACCTTTAAACTTCCAGCCACACACGACACCTAATTCTAAAATCCCAACTACAGTTGGAGTGCCAGACATTTTTATATGGTAGATTTTTCAGAATGGAGTCAGTCTAGGGCATGATATAACTCACAAAGCAGCATCCTCAGAGTCTGGACAAGGCTGTCAACACCACAGTGTTGGGTTTGTTTTGATCACTAATCATGACAATCTCTTTCTCCCATGTGGGCCACACCACACATCCTTCCCCCTTCTGTGGCCTATCCACCATGTTTAGACAGCTGGAGTTCCTCGTTCCTCATTTCCAGGGGAAAGAAAGTGAAGACCTATCAGAAACATTTTTCTTTCTCTGATATATATATTTGAGACAGGATCTCACCATGAAGCAGCCTAGAATTTCCTAAGTACCAGATTAGCCTTAAACTCACAGAGATCCATTTGCCTCTGCTTTCCAAGTGCTAGGATCAAAGACATGGGCCACCACACCTGGTTATCTCTCTCTCTTTTTAATTTTAAAGGAAGAATCCTCATAAACTGTTATACTATCTATAATTTACCTGCTACAACTATTTCAGCTGTTTGAAGGCTGCTGCTTTCCAAGCAAATGTCTGTTAACATGTTTATATTATCTGAGGAATAATTTCTTTCAAATGACCTAAAATCTGCCCTTTTAAAGTTTTGTATCTGCTTTCTCTTACTAAGCAGACTGAATCCTGTGTGCATGAGGCCATCAGAAGGAGCCCAAATGCTCCCAGAAAGGTTAAACACAGTGCTGTGAGATACAGCTTCACCGAGTCCCCAGATATTAAAGACTGTAGAGTCATCAACAATAATTGGATGATGCTCTTTTAATGTGTGATCAGAGACCGGGGTTTACTAAACAACCTAGGACTTTATGTGGCCCTGACTGAGCTTGTAGCTAACTGTCCATCTCAGGTCATCATTACTGTTCCCTGTGAACTGGGCCTCCATGTAGATCTGCTCTTCAATCCCCTCCAAGCTAGGTCTTATTATTGTTCTACTATTCCAGGGGTTAAATGCTAGTGGTCCAAGTTGCTCATTCAGGTGGTACTTTTGATGTCATACCACACACGCTTGGGAGAGGGATGCTGTCTACAGTTTCATACAAACCATCAATAAAAATGATAATGTACACTGTGAAGATGCAGAATCCAGTTTTCATTTCTTAAATCAAATCTGTCTGATACTTTTGTATGCTTTGTAGTGGTAAATATTTTATTAGCCTACCAATGTTGTAGATAGCAGATATGGATTTCATAACAGAGAACAATATAGCTTAAAATTATTTTTAAACAACTATCTTAAGACTTTTTATTTTGAGACAGGGTCTCACTATGTAACCCTAGCTGTCCTGGAATCCAGTATAAACCAGTCTGGTCCTGAACTCATTCCTGGCAAAAAAAAAATTTATTTTATATTATTCTATATCTATCTATCTATCTATCTATCTATCTATCTATCTATCTATCTATCTATCTATATCTCTATCTATCTATCTATCATCTATATCTATCTATCTATCTATCTATCTATCTATCTATCTATCTATCTATCTATCTATCTTGTGTGTGTGGTTGTGTATGTGTGCACATGGGTGTACGTGTGTGTTTAAGTGGGCACATAGGCTATGGTGAGCATGTGGAGATCAGGGGTAAGTTTCAGGAGTCAATTTTCTCCTTGCAACATGTGGCTCCTGGGGATTAAACTCAGGTCATCATGCTTATATTGTAAGTACTTTGTTAACTGAGCCATCTACACAGCCCTGCTTACCCTTCTTTCAAGTAATGACCTCAAGTGACCAAAAGTAAAATCATATTGTAGTTAGCTGGATTATATTCATTATGTGTAACTACTCATGCAGCATTAAGTCGCTTTTTTACCTTCACATTGATATGTAGGGCTCCTTTGCTTAAATAATTTCCAATTAAATTTTTTTTTCTGTAGAAAATGTCTCTATAAAAGCTCAGGACAGAGGTCCTGGCTTGTCTCAGCTGCTGCTTTTAATCCACATGTGGCTTCTTCCTTCTCATATATCTATTGTGGCTCCTTCCTTCCCGCATATCTACTGTGGTTCCTACCTTCTTTCCCTGTGCAGTGCACTGATGGAGTCACGAGTCCTCCATAGTTCCTTCTTAATGGTCACTATGGTCTGGAGAAGCAAGAAATTGGAAAAATGAGTTTTTAGTTTGAACTTAGGCACATTCTTTTATATTATCATAAGAGAATGATAATCATATATTTTTCAAAATAAATTGCTGTTTTCAACAAACTAATATTTACATCTAAGAACAATAATGCAAATATTTACTAATGAGAAGTATAGCTATGCAGCCTAATTTTCAGAGTTAATTATATCTTAACATTAATATAACACATAGGGATACTATATATTTACTGTTAAAGTATAAAAGGTAAGCTACAATATCCTTCTGCCCACATTAGCTGCTTCTCTGAACAGCTATTTGCAAAGTTATTCACAGAACACTTGGGTCACATTCTATCTTCTGCCTAAGCATCTCACTTCTTCCTTCACAATCTACTTTAGCTTTCTCCATTGTGCCCCTTGTGGATGTAACTGACGGTCAGTACTTCCCTTTGAATTCATCAAGTCTTTTGAATGAACCATGGTGCTTTGATTCTTTGGGTTTTCCCCACTGAGCTTTATCACACCACACTCTGCTTCCTGAAATGCCACCCAGGGGCTTCTGTTGACCCCGACGCAGCCTGCCCAAGCTCTAGAGCACAGAGACCCAGCCCATGACTCCCATTCATCTGGGTAGAACATGGATTCCCCAACTTTACATTTCTGTGCAACTGTGGCTTTATTCTGAAGCTTTCTGTCTGCCTGAAGATGGTGCAGAGAAGGCCTGGGCCCAGAGAGGGGAGCATAAACCACGTGCACAACTTAAGTCACCCTTTCTGTGGCTCCTGGGTGACAGGACCTGCTTTTTAAAAATATCTGAATACTCAAATATAGCCTTTGTAGCAATGACCTTTATATTATGAATATTAAAAAACTTAAACTTTTTATATCCATATTATTGTATGATACACATTTTTCTGTAATTGAGAAACATTTTAGGTTTATGCATATGGATGCACAGTGGTTTTCATAGACACCATACTTTATTGAGTCAATTCCCATTAAAGGACAGCTGCTTTTAGAATGTCTTAAACTTTAATTAGTTAATTAATTAGTTAAATTATGGGGGATGCGTGTGCCATAATGCTTATGTGGAGGTCACAGGACAACGGTATGGGCCCAGGTTTGTTTTTTCCCCTTTTTACGTGGCCTCAGGTTTTCTGGCCTATATGGCAAGTGCCTTGACCCATTGAGCCATTCTACTGGCTCTTAAGGTTGTTTTTAATTGTTTAAAATTAGATGTAGTAAATAAAACAGTACTTTTTGTGTGCAGGTGTGTAAGGTTCTTGTCGGTAGCATACCTACACTTACATGTATACACACCTCCACACACAAAGAAGAGTCAGCAAAGGTTTATCCCACACAGGTTATCACTGGGCACCTAAGGACAGACTAGATCCTATGGCTGAAAAGGATTACATTTTATGCACAGTATTTGAAACTTCAGATTCACATTTCATTTATCCTACTGAAAACATCCTAAATAAATCAGAAATGTACTGCATGCATAAGATTGGGCAGAGGAACCATAAACAGGAAGAAGGGGAGGTGGGAGGAGACAAGGCCTCTTTTAATTCCCATCAGGAGAAAAAAAAAATCAGTGTTAAAAGTATGAAATGATTGTAAACAGTGCCAGGGTCTCTTCTCATTGGAAGCAGGAAGCAGGGCAGCTGTTTCTTAGTCCTCACGTACGCACAACCAGGGGTTTTCTGTGTCCACAGAATGACTGGATGAGCTGCCACCAGATATGGTGGCTCTGCTTGCTGGAAGGGTCCCACAGAACACTGGTTTCACAAGCTGCTCAGCACTGATGGGTATGTACTCACACTCTAGGGCCCAGAGTCTGGGCACAGTTATACTTAGCACGGCTGTCTCATGGAAGCTAACTTTTTCTTTGATTATTAGAAGTGTTATAAATGACCATGACCTCTCTGAAGATTGGGCTGCATTAATTATAACTATTCAAATCCTCTTCTAGAAGAATAATTATTTTATGACAACATAAAAATAAGAACGAAAATGGAAAATGGGCAAGTGATAGTGTGTGGGACAGAGATGTATTTATGTAAAATATATATGTCCTAGACATCTACCATATAGTCAGAGTGTAGCTTTAATGGTAAACATTTTTACCTCTCACATTAATAATAACAATAACCCTAAGGGCTTATATAATGTATAACAGGGCAGAGAGAAAACTTTAGGAAATAATGGACATATCATGGCTGGGATGGTGGTGATGGTTTCATGACCATAGACCTGTCCTCATTACGTATGTGCCACTTTTAATATGTCAATCACACTTCAGTAAAGTGGTTAAAAAACAAAAAAAGGGAATCCTACAATGTATTACACAAATAGCTATTATAAAACTAGATTATCAGATGATATTCTCGTGTAAAAACAAAATGAGAAGCAACTGAGGTTGGTGGGAAACAGTAAAAATCATCCTAAAATGGTGAATTCTAGTGTGTATTGAAGGAACCATCATATAGACATTAATAAGGAAGGGGTTTATTTAAGCAAAAAAACAAGAGTTGAAAATTATTGTCACTTATCATAAATCAGAATAAAATCAAGATGAATTTAAAATTGGAATGTCAAGATAAAGCGCATTAAAATAAATACAGTTAGAGTGTCGTTTAATTTCCCTTTGGAGAACTTTTTCCAAGCCTGAAAGTGTAAGATATTACAAAGAAAAAAATTGATAGCATTTTCAAGGGAACTAGCAACATCCATAAACAAGTCATTCTGTTCAAGAGACTAAAGGGAGCAGGTTTTGCTTCCGCCAGGCTCAAGGATCCAGTTTAAATATATTGACATGTCAGAGTGATGCACCAGAGTGATGCAGAAGAGAGGGTGGAACAAAATATAATTGCCTCCTAACGTACTTAGGGGGAAAGTTGTTGTTTTCCCACTAAATGTGAGAAAAATACAAACCAGTGAAATCATACTTTACTTTCTTGTAAACTGGTAGAATTAAAATGTGGCAGTAGTTAATCTTAGCCTTACCCAGGTTCACAGGGGTTATGTTTACTGGGCGCATAATCTGGTATACCTTTCTGAAAAGCAATTTTGCTTGAACATATTTCCATGGACCTTTTTGGTGACTCTACTTCAGAAATGCTTTGTAGAAAAATAAAGGGTAACTGTACACAAAGAATAATGAAAGGAAATGTTAAGAGTAAATTTTAAATTGTAGTAAAAATTGGAAACAACCTAAGTGTCGAGCAGAGTTAAATGAATAGCATTCTGTCTATTTAAATAGCTATGCAGATGTTTTTGAAGAATTCTGACAATGGCAAATGTTCACAATATAATTTACATTGACAATTTGACAGTATAATCAGTACATCTCAAAGTATGATATAAACTAAAATATTCAAAAGGAGTGAAGCATATTAAAATGTTAATGATGCATGCACATAGATTATTTTCATTTTTAATTTTTTTAACATATTTTTCAAAGTTTAATGCAATAACTGTACAACCCTAGGTGGGCATGGAGCTCACACCTGTAATCCCAGCATGCTGGAGGCAGAAGCTAGAGAACTGATTTGAATTCTAGTCCAGTTTGGGATACAAAGAGAGCCCATGTCTCAAAAGACAGACAAAAACATCTAACACTTTATGTTTGAAAATATGTCCCCATACTTTTCACTGATCACATTAACATGGTGAAAATATTTTCTGATCTGGGGTGTGGTTTTCCAAGCCTTGGCACTTGCTTACAGCGTGGCCTGGATGCTGTTTCCGTGATGACTCCTCTTACTTTTGGACTCACCCGGTGATGTGGGTTGTCATTTGCTCGTGGAGCAGGTAACAGTCTTTGACACAGGTATCTGGGGGATCCTGGGGCTTCTCTTTCCACTGTTCCTGATGGCCTCACATACACTGGGGCTTTAGGGCCTTTATACTCAAGGCAAAGCCTGTAGGGAGTAGAGATTATAAGGTGATGGTGCAATTTTTAATGATTAAGTATGATATTAAGAAAAGCTTTTTTTTTTTAAATGTATTTTTAAAAGAGGGCATTAGATACCTTGAAATTCAAGTTATAGGCAGTTGTGAGCTATCCATCAAAGGGAGTAGGAACCAAACTTGGGTCTTCTTGTAAATGCAAAAAGTGCTCCTAACTACTGAGCCATCCAACCACATCCCCCTTTTTGATTGAAAATATCAAATCAGAAGAGATATCACAACTTTCCAGGAGCCCTGGAGGTACTTCACCACTAAATTGGGCGGGGGGGGGGGGGGGGCTTTGCAACAGTGAAACCACTTAGGAAAGGCACAAAAGTGTGAAAAACCTGGTCTGGAATAGACTGTGTGAAAGACCTTTGTTTATAGTGTGAAAGCTGAAAGGCAAACCCACCTCCAGTCGAAGCCCAGCTTGGAAATGCGTGTGTGTGCAACCTTTATGCTTGCTGTTCTGGACGTGTGTGTAAGTGCCAAAGTGGCACCTTGGGTATTGATTTTGAATGATGTGGAATATTTTGCAGGTAGGTGAATGTGTAAGTACCGAATCTATGAATGATTAGGAACAGCGCATGAGTTCCGCTATGTTAATGTCATCCCATTCAGCTCTCCAGCATGCTTCTCTTTTGATTCAGTCTTGTCTTCCGTGCTTAATGACATAGCATCATTTTTATTATATGAGTTTCATATCTTCTTAAACTTGCACATAGTTTCTTTGTAAAATAAGATATGTTATAAATAAAAGTTTCGTAGACTTTCTAGTTGGTTATTGCTAGTAGAGTCAACTATCAATTTTAAGAAATTTATTTTACGTCCCACCATTATTACTCAAGGCCTTAATTCAAGTGTTTCCTGCTAAGTTCCTTGGGGTTTCTTTGGAGAATATATCAGCTGCAGATTCAATTAGTTCCATCTTTTCTTTCTTGGCACTTTAATTTTGTTTTCTATTACATTTATAAGAACTTCCCGAAAATTTTAATAATGGTGCTGATGTCTGACATCTCACTTCCAATTATGTTCTTATAAATGAAAGCGTTATTCTTGCTGATGTGAACAATCATGTGTAAAGCAAATCTATAGCAAACGGAAGGGGCTTCTTACCATGTAGATTGCTTGATGAATTATTAAATAGATGCAGTGTTGCCATTTAGCAACAGCCATTACCTTAGGAAATTCCTAATTCGCCAACTTAATAGATTGCAAAGATGACTCTTTGCCAATGACCACATTTGTGAAACTGTAACATTCACATTCTTTTCTGTCAGGTCAGTCACTGGTCGTCAGGTTCTGAACTCATCCATACCCAGACCAAGTTGAAAATTACAGAATGCTACCTTGGGGATTAGCCATATCTGTTATACCCCAGTAGATCAGATATAATACAGTGAAATAAGTGACCTCTGGTGCTGTACAGCCTTTGCAGTTCTCAGTGTATCTTATCCCCACAAGTATTGTGCTGAGCATATGAAGGACAGGCTATTTCCGCGAAGAAAGTCACAGAAAAATAAAAGGCGCACATGTTGCTGGCCGAGGACAAGGCTTCTCTGCCTCTGCTTCAGTGCCTATTAAACTTCACCTGTTTTTTGTTTTTTTTTTTTTTCTTATATCTCCATTTTTAACAGACTCACAATTGCTTATAAATTATGGTGCTCCTGAGAAGGATGAGAGTAGGCTATTAAAATGCTGATTTATGGGCCTGGAGAAAGGCTCAGTAGGCAAAGGATTTTCCTTGCAAACAAGAGGCTCTTAGTCTGGATTACAGAATCCTCACTTAAATAGCCCAGTATGGTGGCAGGCACTTGTAATCCCAGTACATGGAAAGAGACTGATCTGGTCTCCCTGGCCATCCAGCATTTTACTTGGCAAATTTCAGGTCAGTAAGAGATGCTGTGAGAATGGAGACAACCGTTAAGAGCAGAGTTCCTTAACCAATGAGAGCAGAGTTCAATTCTCAGCACCCATCTGGCAGCTCACAAACATCTGTAACTCAAGTTCCAGGGGATCCAATGTCCTCTTGTAGATTTCATGGGCATCAGGCATGAACATAGTGCACAGACATATATGCAGAAAAACACCTATACATGCACAAATAAGTAAATACAATTTTTTTAAGGAAAAAAAGTGGACAGTATCTGGAGAATAACACTTTGAGGTTTTTCTCTGTCCTCTACATTGACATGTGTGCATGCACCCACCCCAAAACATATGAGCATCTGTACACACATGAACATGCAAGCACACACAGATGAGTATGTATGTATGTATGTATGTATGTGTGTATGTATGTATGTGTATATATATATATACACACACAAAATTATACTTTACATCAGGAGTGGCGGTATACATATGCAATTCCAGCACTCAACAGGTAAAAGAAAGTAGGTGGTTAGTTAAGAGGCTAGCCTGGGCTACACAGTGAGTTCAAGGCCAACATGGGATACCTATCAAGACAGGGTCTCAAATAGCAAAACAAGACAACAAAACAGAACACGATGCTTACTTGGAGGATGACAAAGAACACCTTTACCATTTAGTATAGGTGAATGTAAGAATTAAGACATTTCATTTACAGCGTAAAGCAGACGTGAGCAGTGTCCACAGGGCTCTGAGCTTCTTGTTGCCTTTAGTTGAGCAACTAACTCAACGGCCACTAGGTGGCGCTGTTGCATTTCCGTTCCTCGTAAACCTAAAGGCTGTTCACAACGCTTGCCCTCTGTAGGAGCTTTAGCATTAAACCTGCTCTGGGGGCCCCCTGAATGGTCCAAGCACCCGAGAGTTCTCAGTCCCCTGCATCTCCTCCTCCAACGCTCAGGGAATATCACAGAAGAGGAAGCAGAATGGATAGAAAAGTATGAGAAAAGTATGTGAAACTGTCTTCCGGGCTTGACTGCCTGCACTCATCACCTACACATGACCTGCTCAAGATTGGCCCCACCAGCAGGGCCTCCCTGAACATCTATATTCAGTTAAAAGTTGCTGGGGGAGGGTGATGGGAAGAGATAAACAAACAAAAAAAAAGGCATGAAAGGGAGGAAGACATGGAGGTAGAAGCAGATTCTGTAGGAGGGAGAGGTCCGCAGGAGTGGGAGGGGAGAAGGGAAAGTGATGGAATGAATATAATCCAAATATATAACGGTGTGAGGATACTGTAATAAATCCGTTATTCTGTATGATTAATATAAGCCAAATATTATTAGCATATTAAATAGATAATGCTATTAAAATAAACTTAAGAGAGAGCAGAAAACCTGCAGCTGTAATCTGTGCTGGCTGTGGAACCAGCATCCAGTCCACGCACCTGGCCTTCGCACGGCTACCTGCATCCCTGGGAACCAGCTGATCCAGGAGCCACTGTTTCCCCGTGCTTCCTGTCCTGTCATGCCTCTGGGGCAGACTGTTTCTCAGGCTTCTGAGGAGGAGCTTTGTGTGCTCCTTTGCTGACATCTGTGGAAATGAACAACACTGAAGGAGGCACCAAAGGCAGATAAGATGGCTCAGTGGGGATAGGCACTTTCTTCCGAGCCTGACCACCCAAGTTTGATACTCAGGACCCATATGGTATAAACTGATGCCTACAAGTTCACCTCCACATTTTGGCTGTTTGCACACACGCATCCCTGCACACAAATGAATAAATGTCATAAAATCAAGTCTACAAAAAGCTTAAAGGGCATCAGATCAATTTGAATATGACCTTCATTCCTTAGTGTCAGCCCATGATGAATGTGTTGGTAGCTATTCTGATTTGATGCTTTGGAAAGATTATCTCCCATGCTCCCAGAGTTTCTTCATACAGTTTATATATAAACCTGCACATGGCATAAGTCTCAAGGTTGGAAGCCCCTGTTTCAGTAATAACTGCTTCTTAAAGAGACTGCGGATTCTAAAGCTGTAAGAAGGAGCCACAGGGGACTGAGTTTATGGTTGCTCACATTTGTGAATATGGGTTCCTTTAAGAACAAGGTGCTGAGTGGGATTTATCTTGAGGAACTTCCCAAATTTATTACCATATACAATTTCAATGGGTAGTGGATCACCTGAAACCTATCCATCTATCTGGCCCACGGAGGAACTTCAGGGAAAGGAAAGATCTTCAATTTGAAGGTGTCCAGCTCTTGAAAATTAAAGTGTATTAAGAAGATGACCACATGGTGTCACTATAATACCATTAAGTCGCAGGCTTCCAGAGCCCTGAGAGATAGACCAGATAAATGAACCAACACTGTTTAGCAAGGTTTTTTTGGGCAAAATTCAGGTCTTTTCTGGAAAGACCTTGACATTGAAGAGAGAACCAGAAGACTGCCCCTGGTGAAAGCAAGCCACCTACAGTCTTTGCTATAGTGCTAGCAAGCCCTCCATTGTACAGGTTCACCCAAAAATGGTAATTAAAAAATGATTCTTTTACTTCCCGCCCACCCCTGGAATGCTTCTGCATTCTATTTTTCTTTCTTCTCAGAACTAAATTAACTTGTTGGCTATTAAATGATTTCCTTTAAAAGAACCGCAAGTTATAAAGTTTCACTTTTTCAATGAAAACCTAGTTTGTTTTTTCTTTTTAATCCAAGGGTGAATGGGTACTTGAAATGTAGGACTCAAGGAAAGACAAAACCTTCCCAAAAGTATACTCCCACTGGAGACTGTTACATCATAGTCACCAAATCAACACTTTTCCCTTCTCATCCATTCGAGTTTCCAATGCCTGGCTCCTCTAACTTTTTAGATACAGTATGAGATCAGTGACCAGACTGCTGCCCACTAAGCCTTCTCTTGTTTCCAAAAGCATTTATACAAACCTGAAATGTAAACAAAGCACATTTATTTTTAAAATCCTGGCATATGTCAATCATAAAAATCAATGACAGTTGTTATGAGATTTTCCTACAGCATATGGTACTCTTCCATCACAGGAGAGCTCAGTTAAATTGAGAAACATTGAAGGTCAAGCCTGCCTTTTCTGGTGTCTTAACTGTTAACTGACGGTGGAAAGGGGTTTATAATGGGGTGTCTTGTAAGGACTGGGGTAATGAAGATTTTGCCACATTGCCTTAGATGTTACCTGGACACAATTTTCCACCACAGTGTGTGACTTCTGGTGGGATTTGCTGTGGAGATCGGATACAAAACACAGTTGGCAGATGTCAAAGTTGAGACACTTCAGACAGCGGTATCTGCCAAATGAAATGGAAATACAGTTTACATCACTCCTGGTAGGAGAGCAAACAGATGGAATTCAGGTAGAGAATGAGCATCCCCAAACGTGCAGGAGGTGTCTGACCTTACAGTGGTTACAACTTGTCTCTCAAAGTTGATAGCTATTAAAAAACCCTGTGTTCCCTCATTCAAAGAAACCTGAGCCTTATCTTAATAGTACTGTGTGTATGTGTATATATGTATGTGTCTGTGTGTGTGTATGTGTGTGTCTGTGTGTATGTATGTGAGTATGTATGTATATGTGTATTTGTATATGTATGTGTATGTATATGTGTATATGTATATGTGTGTATGTATGTATGTGTGGTATGTGTGTATGTATGTGTGTATGTATATGTTTATTTGTATATGTATGTGTATGTATATGTGTGTATGTATGTGTGTATGTGTGTGTATGTATGTGTGTGTATGTATGTGTGTATGTGTGTGTATGTATGTGTACGTATATGTGTGGTATATGTGTATGTATGAATGTGTGTATATGTGTGTGTATGTGTGTATGTATGTGTGTGTATGTATATGTCTATTTGTATATGTATGTGTATGTATATGTGTGTATGTATGTGTGTATGTATATGTGTGTGTATGTATGGTTATGTATATGTGTGGTATATGTGTGTGTATGTATGTGTGTATGTGTGTGTATGTATGTGTGTGTATGTGTATGTATATGTGTGGTATATGTGTGTATGTATGTGTCTGTGTTTGTGTGTGTATGTATATGTGTGTGTATGTATGTGTGTGTATATGTGTGTTTGTGTATGTATGTGTATGTATATGTGTGTGTATGTATGTGTGTGTATGTTGTGTGTGTATATGTGTGTGTATATGTATGTGTGTATATATATATGTGTGTGTGTGTAAATAGTAAATGTGTGGATGCCAGAGGAGGAAGTTTTAGAAACTGATTCTTTCCTTGCAGTTCTGGAAAGTAAACTCAAGTGATCAGGCTTAGAGTCCATAAGTCATGGAGACTTTAACTTGTGGCACCATCTCACTGGTCCTTGATGGAGCTTTTATAAGACATTATTTTAACATGTCTTTAGCCAATATACTATGGTCTTGAGGTCTAACTTACACCCCTTCCCCACGCTATCCAAATACCAATTGCCTTGCATAGGTAGCATCTTAGGGGCTGCAACCATCAAGAGAAACCCCCAAGGCTGCAGCCATGTCTTATGTAGCTACATGAAGCACTCAAATATTCTGAGTCTACTTTCCAATTTTAAAAAAGAAGCTTGGCATTCTTGATAGAGTTGAATTAGAGATTCTCTTGGAAAATTACAAGGTATGATCATCTTGAGCCTAAATTCCTGGTGCTGGGAAAATTTGAACCATAGATAAAAGATTTCAAAACAAGTCCATGCTATTTCTTAGAAGTCTGTGCATAGTGAAGATGGAGGCAGGGGGTGGGCTACATGATGTTGGATGTCTTTCTCAATAGCTCTCCATCTTTTTGGAGATAAGGTCTCTCACCTAATCCTCTAGACTGGCTGGCCCCCAGGCCCCAGGAATCCTTCTGTCTAGGTTTCTAGTTCTGTTTCTTCTGATGATTCTGAGAAACAGAACTCAGATGTCACATTTGCACTGTAAGCATTTACCAACAGAGCCATCTCCCAGCCCCCTTTCTGTCCCGTAGGAGGTCAAGCCTTCCCGTGGCAGCTTCATCAGTCTCCCTGGAACTAAAGCAGTTGCTTGAGCTTTGAGAACCCAAAGCACAAGTTTAAGGCTAAAAGGCTGTAAGATATCCACACAGTTCTCAGAGACGTCGCCAGAGGAAGCCGCAGACATCCCCAGAGCATCCTTCCTTCACTCACTTTGCCTTGTTGTCTGGGAGGAAAGGGCTTAACTTCATTTTTAACAGACAGCAGCATAATATACAGAAGTCAGACATGTTCTATGCTACACACCCTGTGGTTTCGAGTAGCCTGAGCAAGTCACTTAAAATCTTTGATACTCAATATTATAAAATAATGATTTTGAGAGGAAAAAAACTTACTTCAATGTAAAAGTTGTACCTTGTGTAATTTCAAAGTTAATTTTGCATCTGGCTTAAATATACAGTGGATATATAAAGAATGCCTTTTTGTGGTTTATTGATTAATTATGTATACATATATACATATAAATACACTGTGATAAATTATATTCATGTTTCTTTACTGTACATCATAAGAAGATTAATTTTTATTATATTATAAAGATTTCCTGGGTTCTGCTTGCTTGTTTTCCCATTGATATGGCTTTATTGTCTCAGGTTCTTATTTCCAAAGAGGGTTTTATGAGTCGGATTTTGCTGCACCTTCTAAATCCCCTATAAACACAATTTAGCTTTTCAGCAAGATTTAAACTTGACTTCCGGATTTTTAGTGGGCCCAGGGGAGCCGTTTCAAGCCTGTGGGAAATACGTTTAATGTCTGAACCAATGAGGATCAGGAACTGTAGGAGAGGTGGGACAGGGTGAGCAAGTGTGAAGCCTGGGAGGCTCGGGCCCCCTCCTCTTCCAAGCACCATGCACCTTGCTGTTAGCTACTGGATGTCTTGGTTTTCACCCCGCACACAGCTGCGCATCTGTGCCCATACGTCATGACTTCTCATGTCCTTCTCTTTAAAACCCTAACAGTATCTCGGAGTTTACTTCCTTATTATTTAATTTATGTGAAAACTACATCCTAAACTTCCCTCCCTCCTCCCTCCTTCCTCCCTCTCTCCCTCCCTCCTTCCTCCCTCTCTCCCTCCTTCCTCCCTCCCTCCCTCCCTCCCTCCTTCCTCCCTCCCTCCCTCCCTCCTTCCTCCCTCTCTCCCTCCCTCCTTCCTCCCTCCCTCCCTCCCTCCTTCCTCCTTCTCTCCCTCCTTCCTCCCTCCCTTCCTCCCTCCGTCCTTCCTCCCTCCCTCCTTCCCTCTCTCCTTCCTCCCTCCCTCCCTCCCTCCTTCCCTCCCTCTCTCCCTCCCTCCCTCCCTCCTTCCCTCCCTCTCTCCCTCCCTCCCTCCCTCCTTCCCTCCCTCTCTCCCTCCTTCCTCCCTTATTTTCTTCCTTCCTTTTTGTCTTTTGAGACAGGGTTTCTGTGTCTATCCTTGGCTGTCTTGGAACTCATTGTTCTGTAGATCAGGCCGATCTCCAACTCACAGAGCTCCACAGCTTTTGCCTTCTGAGTGCTTGGATTGAAGGCATCTGTCTGGCATCTGAACAAATTATTCTTCTGGGCAGCTTCAAAGTCTCTAAAGGGTTTATTTGGAACAAAAGAGAACTGTGATACCTTAAAGCAGCGTTCTCAACCTTCCTAATGCTGTGGCCCTTTAATACAGTCCTTCACGTTGTGGCAACTCTCAACTATAAAATTATTTTGATGATACTTTATAGCTATAATTTTGAAGTGTTTATGAATTGTAATGTAAATATCTGATATGTGACCTCTGTGATAGGGTCATCTGAGCCCCACAAAGGGGTTGAGACCCATAAGTTGAGGTTCACTGCCTTAGTGGAATAAAAACATTGGCTTCTTCAGAGTGTAAGTCAGTGGAAGAATTTAATATCTTATCAATTATAGGAAATAAATTTATTTTCAGTCAGGATCCCTCAGACTGGGAATTATTGAGTAAAGGCAAGTGAATTGCCAATGTATAGAAAGGATGCCAGAGAATGTCTGGAGCTATCATAGCCCCACCATTGAGCCCATCTGTCCAATGACCATTTGGGAAATGTGATGTCGATTGTACCTCAGTCCTATGATTGGGAAGGCTCTGCATACACTGCACCGCACAGGGTGAGCGACAGTTTCTGAGGCTGACAGACGGTAACAGGTTGGGAGCCACAGAAGGATAAGAGGCTCAGACTGTACCCAAGACAAGAATTTTTCTTCCTTGATTCCAGAGCTCAGCACCTGGGGAAAAAGAGCAGCCTGAGATACATGTTCAGGTTGGATTTGCCCTCTATCTTTAGCTCTGGAGCTGTATCTGTCCTGCTAAAGGTGTGTGAAAGCTGGAGGCAAGGCAACCTCCAAACTCAGCTTGTCCTTGAACCTGCATGAGGTCTAATCTAAGCAAACTCTTCAAACATCTGCACCAGCTCCCAGGGATGTCTTTATGCTACTCACCCCTCGGAAGCAACTGTGGATAGCACTTTCCACAGGACACAAAGTGCAGCTCTCTCCCACAATAGTCAGGATCTGCAAAGGCAACCTCCTGTTAGCTATTGCATGGATTTAGTGCGCCAGAGTAAGGGTGCTCACAACAATGGAGGTCATGCAAGCAAAAAATGTCAATATCTGAGAACAGACAAACCATCTCACTCAAAAAAGCAAGTTTGAGGTTTTGTGTAACTCTTGAGTTGGAACAATGGGTTAGAAAAGGCTGGAGGAAGACCACAGAAGGAAGCCACTGAGGCAGCAAAGGAAAGAGTTCTGCTGTCTGACTTCCAGGATTTCAGGCAGATTATTTTAATCTTCCTTTTCCCTGAGGGAGGTCACAGTGACACTGGCCCATGAGAACAGATCTCTGTTGACCTAGGGGCCCTAAATATAAAAGTTTCAACCAAAAAGTCCGCTCAAAATCTATCTAACCCATCAGATCAGAGTCCTCATGATGAGGTCACTTCTCAGATTGGATTTACCAGTTGGGTACTATGTTTTCAATTCAATAGTCTTTGGGGGAAAACTTCATATGCAAACCATAGCCAGCCTTTGGAGTGGGGTGGTAGTCATGATTACTGAAAGAAAGGACTGACAAGAAATAAGCCACTTTGTCAAGAAGAGATGTCTATACATTGCTGCAGAATTACTCATGGCAGCCAAGATTTAAGAACAATCTAGGTGTTTGTTGACATTAATGAATACTATCCAGCATTTAGAAATAGGGAATCCTGTCATTTGCTCTAGCATGGATGAACCTGGAAAATATATGCTAAGTAAAATCAAAACTAGTTGTACACAGAAATACTGGACAATCTCTTAGATGAGAAATCTGAAGAGATAAATTTATAGAAATAGAAAGTAGAGTATGGCTTCTTGGAGTTGGGAGTGGTGTGGGAAAATTAGGGAGATATTGCTTAAAGAGTATAAATACAATTTATGATTAAGTTCTGGGGACCTAACACACAGCACAGTGACTTGTTAATGATTCCATCTTGCTCATTTGACATTTGATATGAGATCAGGGTATCCTAACCAGTGCTCACACACAAATAGTGACTGTGGGTATGATGAGTGTGCAAGTTACTTGACCGAGGTAATCATTACGCAGTGTACACCTGTGTTACCTATGATAAACTGTGATACAACATCTCTCCCTCCCTCCCTCCTCTTCTTTCCTTTCTTCTATTTTTCATTTCTTTCTTTGTTTCTTCTTTGAAATAGGCTGGTCTCAAGTTTCTGAGTTCAAATACTCCTACCACCTCATCTCCAGAGTAGCTGGAACTCTAGGCATATACACACCACGCTTAATATCTCTCACACATATAATTTTTGCTAATTAATTTTTTTGACTAAATAGATCAAGAGATCACTGAGAAATGATGTTTTACTCAAGATAAAAAAGCAAGTCTGTTGCATGATTCACTCTGGAAGCCCTCCCTCTTTGTTAGGGGAACAAAAGTATTAGGATTTGTTTGTTTTGTAATAGCGGGCACCCCTAGGGCACCCCAAGACACCCCAAGACCACGGCTAATGACCACTGTTAACATTAAAGAAAAAGAGAGTTTAATGAATATGAATATGAATACCGGTACACACATGTGTGGGCTCCAGGCACTGCAGAAAAGCCTGGAGCCCTGAATATTTTCGGGGCAGAATTCTTATACTCCACTCTGGGTAGGGGAGGGGTTATAATTGCGCTAACAGGGCGGGGCCAAAGATCTGCTTAGGACAGAGTCTAGGAATGCAGGCAGGCAAGCTATTTCCTGTGAAACCACATGAAGACATTCATTTCCTGGAGCAGGACACATTGTGCAAGCTTCAAACAGTTAACAGTTAACAATTCTCATGGTAGGACTTTGCTGGGTGACCCCACCTAGGTTGCTAGATCAGGAATGTGGTCTCAGAGCCTTATCTTGGAAGGTCAAGCTGCTCACCAGGTGGGTCTCAGTAATTCAGGAAGTATCAGGCTCAGACTGCTGGGTGTTTCTCAAGCAGCCATCTCGACCTTGGCTAGTTTCAGGGACCTCAGGAAGGGGTAGAGGGGGAGAGAGTTACAGGATTTTTCTATTTTCAGAGTTTGTTTAGATTGTATAGATATTTCAATGGCTCAGTTGTCACTGTGGTATACCTTTTAACCACATTCACCATGGTGGGGCATTCATTAAGGGACTAAGAACTTTTGTGGCTTCTAAGATGTTGATGGATTTGGTTCTGGTTTCTGTTGTGCACAGATGTGTGTACCATGCCAGCCACCTTCACTCATTCCCATTGGACCAGAGTCCCAGTTTCACATCTGATGCCTTGCCCAGCACAGGCTGCCAAACACACTGTCTGTAATTGCAAAGACCCCCTGCTGGATCCATCAACTCAAATAAACATCCTCCTAATCAGGAAAGTGGCACTTAGAACCTCTTTGCTGATAATTAGCCAGACAGAAGTCAACAAACATTTGCGTAGCACTAACAAGATGGTTTGTGCTTTAAATTAATAATAACCCTGTCACCAATAGAGTGTAAATAACTACAAACCAACAATTCATTGCCCATCTTTGGACTTTTGAAGACTGTTGACACTACCTGGGACATTTATGGATATCAGAGATTCAACATTCTCCCTCCTCTGGTTTCCTTAGCCCCTAATGAAGAAAGAGGTCTCAGTTAACATGTAAAATATGCAATTGGAAGGCCTGGGACCAGCACTGTGATTCTGATTCTAGTAAAAGTTCCTACAGTAGTGGGATTTAACCTGATGTTTCCCCTTTAAATATCTACATAAAGTTTTTGTGAATTTGTTGCTTATTTGGCTAATTTCTTGCAGGTGTTCTATCAAGAAGAATTAAATGTGACTAGGTGGCATGCTGGCATGGGCAAAATGGCACTCAAAATGATAATTAGCATTCCTAGGGGATGATTTGAATCACATAGTGAGGACTGGAATTTTTTATGGAAGGGATCCGTCTTGGGTTGCATAATGGAAGTCAATGGGGATGATAATTTGCTATGCAAATCACAGATCTCCTTCCCCTTAGCCCTCTGAGAAGCCTGTTAAAATGCTAGCCCTGCAGAGGAAGGGAAGGTTGTAGGAGCCGGCATTTCAGCCCCCATTGACCTTGACTTGAGTTTGAAATGAGTGGATTTTTAAAGTCCCTTGAGACTGGTGTTAACTTGAAGCCAATAGTAGCCAGGAAGTGAACTCAAGGAATTCTAGAGGAGAGAGAAAATACCACATCCTTTATCACACCCACTTTGAAATCGGCTACTGTTATCAGTCTGGTGAGATACATGGATAAGCAGACTGTGCCTTCCCTGGCTTTCTACTTGCTTGAATTCTGAGACATGAAGGAGGGCGCAGAACATCTGCAATGGTGGTTGTCTGCGACATGCCTGAGACAGCAGAAAATCTGCAGTAGGATCTATGTGCTGTCACAACCGCCAGTAGAGCGTTGAAGTATTTATATCTGGACCTGGCAGTTCTGAGTCAGGCTGTACAGCATAGATGAGGGCCAAACTGCACAGCAGCTGGAAGCTGATCACTGGGCTGCATCAAACCAAGACATCACGGAAACTGGCCCCTGCTCACTGGATTAGCATACTTTTCTGTTGCTGTGATAAACACCAGGTTCAAAAGCAGGTTTATTTACTTACAGGTCCCCGGATCACGGTTCATCGCTGAGGGAAGTAAGGTGGGAACCGCGGAGGAAGGCCACCTACTGGACTGTTTCCCATGGCTTGATCTCATATAACCCAGGACCCCCTGCTCATGTGTGGTTGTGTGGGGCCCAGAAGAGCTTGGTTATACAGCCGCCATGACAGGCTTAATAAAAACTAGCCAGACAGCCTTACAGACATGTCCACACGATGGAGACATTTCCTCAATTAAGATTCTCTTCTCTCCAGCCATTCTGATTATGCCGAGTTGACAAAAAAACTAACCCAGCTGGCTCTTCATAATCTTCTCAGGTGGGAAGTAGCCTCGAGAGGTTCTCATGCACTGGCTGCAAGGGAGCCAAGTCCACGGTGAGGTTCCCAGCCTGCCCAGAGCCTGGATCTTCTGCTCATTGTCTCTCTGGACACTCCCCTTTTCCTTACATAAACCAAGCTAAAACCCCAGGAGATAGATTTGAGGCAGAGAATCTCTTCTACATTCCTCAGAGCTGACTTTGAATAAACCACCTGTTTCCTGCTAATCTCTCTCTCTCTCTCTCTCTCTCTCTCTCTCTCTCTCTCTCTCTCTCTCTCTCTCTCTCTCTCTCTCTCTCTCTCAGCAGTAAGCAGTATAAACTTTAGATTCTGGTAACAAAAGACAAAAGAAAAACACAAAACAAAAACAGGGCCTTTCTGAAACCAGTTGAGACCAGTGCACGCAGCCAAGATGTATGCCAACTGTCCTTTGCTTCTAATGGCATTTCCATATCCTTATCCTTACATAATTGACATTTCCCACCATGTATCTGTTGCTATGACACATCTGAACATTCCATATAAGAACAGAAAAGTAGACCCTATTCTTGGAAAACCCAGACCAAACCTGCAAACTCCTCCTTCTGAGTTTATTTATAAGATGCAGCTCTGTTCGCATCTTGGCCCTGGAGTGTGCACTATTGTTCTGCAATTAAAACTGTTTCCTAATCTCCCCCTCCCCCGCCGTAACTGAATCCTGTCTCAGTCAGTGACAATGTCTATGCCTCTCTGTTGCTCCTGAGACACCCCCTCCCCTCCCCAACCTTCATTCCAGCAACATTTTAACCTTCCTAAAAAAATTTAAAATCTGCTGTCAACTCTGGTCAGGCAAGGTTCTTTTTGCAATGGTCAGCAGTGACTGCAGAGACCCATAATTGGTCAAAGTGCAGAAAATAAATGGCTGTCGAGTACCTAGCCATAAATGGGACATCTTTATTGCTCCCTCCTCAAGGTTCACGGAGCATCACAAAAGAATACAAGATCTGGAGGGAATGGAGTGAGGTGTGTGGAATGCTGATTTCTGGGCATGGCATGGTTATTACCCTCTCAGACCCAGCAGCTGTGGTTACCTACACAAAACCTACACAAGATTGGGTCTGTCGGTATCCTGTCATGGGACTCTACTTCTCTCTGAGGATGTATATGCAGTTAATGTATATTGGTGGAGGAAGAAGAGAGGTTTTCTTTATTGTTGTCCATGGGTAAGAGCCTCATACGCCTATAATCAAACTCTCACCCATATGCTGTATAAACCCTAATGAAGCTCACTGGATCACACACAGAGAAGGACATAGATGTAGAAGGAAGCTGGCTTGGAACAGAAGGGGATTGGCTAGAGTTGGAAAATGAGAGAAGGAAGTGTGTGTGTGTGTGTGTGTGTGTGTGTGTGTGTGTGTGTGTGTGCATGTGTTTGTGTATGTGTGTGTCTGTGTGTGTATGACTGAAATAAATTATGTACATGCCATGGTACATTATTGTATATAACATTATGCTGACAAAGGCATTGAAAATTTAAGTCATCACTTTACTTAGTTACTATGAACATTCTGAAATTAAGGAAATGATTGGAGCAAGAGAGTATAAAAAAGACTATCCCTCCTGTAAAAGCTTATTTTGACCAACTATCTGTGTACAAACATGCCTTCTCAAGAGCCCAGGAAAGCAGTGAGAGGGCAAGGTACATGTTACAATATAGTAATATGGAAGGACTGGCTAGAAATTGCTCAGTGGTAAGAGTATTTGCTATGTAAGTCAGAGAACCAGAACTCAGATCCCAGCAGCCTTGTCAAAGGCTGGGTGTGGTTTCGCTTGTGCCTTGAAGCTCAGTACTGTGGGAGTAGAGACTAGAGGATTGCTTGGCTTTGCTGACCAGATCCGGGTTCAATGATGGATCCTATCGCAAAGGAATAAGGCAGAAAGTGATGGGACAGGGCACTTGATTCCTTCCCCAGTCCTCAGCATGCACACACCCACGGGCACAGTGCACACACCAGCTTCCCCAGTCCTCAGCATGCACACACCCACGGGCACACACACACGTGCACACCCCACCTCTCCCAGGAAACCTTGAAGGCTGCAAGGATAAGAGTTTTATTCAATCACTGTCACCCCTTCACTAACCTAGGATAGAGCAGTATCTAGAAAACGTTTGGTTGGGATAAGAAGGAGGAATTAGGTAAAGTAAATTGCATTGGTCTACGAGACCGAATTGATCACAGTAAAATCCAGCACTAGACAGCCTCAAGCACCTGATAGTAGGCCAGTGGCTGCCTGTGGACTAAGCCTTCACATCCACACTGCTGGGATGCCCCAGCCCATAGCCCCTGGGATGAGATGGACCTAGTTTAGGCCTGTGCTATTTCTGGCTGAAGACAGTA
This sequence comes from Phyllotis vaccarum, assembly GCA_033318265.1. NCBI lineage: Eukaryota > Metazoa > Chordata > Mammalia > Rodentia > Cricetidae > Phyllotis > Phyllotis vaccarum. The sequence continues at coordinate 14,756,369 of JARWLC010000007.1, forward strand.
ATCTTGGGCTCTGAATAACTACCTCTCAGTGGAAGGCAGATCTTAAAAGACGTAGCTTGAATTTCAGTTTGCAGTTGTGCTGACTACAACGATGCTAGGCTTGGGACATTTCTCAGCAGTGCAGTGGCTACAAGGTTCATGGACTTAAGGACCACAACAGCAAGTCTGCCTAAATATTCTAGACAGATTTCCTGCTGTAGGACATAACCTTCAAAGGTTGGAATAGCTGCTGTGGCAGCTTCTATGAGAGTGGCCTCCATAGACTCAAGATTTGGTCTCCAGGTGGTAGAACTGTTTAGGAAGATATAGGAGGCATGCCTGAATGAGGAGGTGTGTCAATGAGGGGTGGATGGGATTGGGAGTTTCAAAAGCTCACACCATTCCCAGTTAGCTCTCGGTTTCTAAGTCGTGTTTGTGGGTCAGATGTAATCTTGCCTAGATTCTGACACAGACAAAATCCCATTTCACTCCTCTTACACAGTCAACAATATCCTAGCTGTCTTAAAACCTTATCATTTTAGCCTTATTTTTCCCAGATCTCTTAAGAGACCCTGATAATCTCATTCCAGCCAGCCTACTCAACACTCTTCTCTACATTAAGCCTGAGTCGTATTTCCTGTTTGCCTATGTTGTTCTTCAATCTATCCATCAAACCAGGAGGCATACAAGTCCCTGGACCTCTCAATTTGCATCCTAACTTTCCTCTTATCCCTCCACATCTCAAAACAGTGTAGCCTTATATTTCATCTAATCACCCAGTCCCTATACTGAGTCATAATAGTAGCTGATCTGCTCACTCTCGCATGAATTGGTGGATAACCCATAGAATCCTCATTCATTACTATTTGTCAATTAGCCTCCATCATTTATTTCTCCACTATCCCAATTTTAATACTGATTTCTGGCCTAATCAAAAATAAAATTTTAAAATAAACCTGATATCTGAATTGTATACTAATTACTTTGGACTTCTAAACCAAAAATGAACTAGCCTTTTTGGGACATTAGGGAGGAAGGTAACCTCTCTACTGTCAGCACCCATATTCTTCTCAGTGACTCTCAAGCTACTGCCCCAGCAACATGCCTGCCCACTGTCACAATCTCAGCCAGGATGGCCATGGACACTAATCCTCTGGGACCACGGACCCTCAAGTTAAATGCTTTCTTTATAAGTTGACTTAGTCACAGTCTTTTGTTAGAATGCAGCCAAGTCAGCTACCTATTTCTTTAGCATGCACACACCAAAACTTGGTCATAAGGATCAAGCATAACCAGAGAAATAGTGTCTCCAGGCAGACAGTGACCAGCTCTAATGTGACAGAGAGATGGAAGGCTTGAAAAATCCCAAATGCCATGTCAATGAAGCTCATCAAACCACAAGATAATGGATATAAACAATCCAGAAACTTCTCAGAAAAGCTAAGAGAAATAAAAATTAAATGGATATGCAACAGGAGAAAAGTTCAAGGAGCAAAATGGAAGCCACAGCGAAGAGCCCTAGGAGAAGTTGGTCAGACAGAGAGAAGAGTGTGCAGACTCAAGACAAGGGCTAAAAAGCATAATGTTCCAGGAAAAGAAAGAAAAAAGATAGCATAAAATGGCAATGGTTACAGGATCTATGGGACAGCATAAAAAGAGTAAAGACATAGCTTTTGTTTTAGATGAAATAGAAAGATACTTAGGCATAGGAATCCTACAAAAAGAAATACAAAAAGAAATATGGCCCAAGTCATGGCTCAGCAGACGGTCATTGCCAGACAAGCATGAGAACTTGAGTTCAAATCTCCAGAACCCACATTTTTGCCTTTAATAAACTAAAGGCAAAATTCAATATAATATAACTTAGTCACACTTAAGTAGACTCACACATCCCCAAATGTAGAAGTCAGCCTGCAGCACCCAGGCCTTATCACTGTTTAGTGGCCTGTGGTATTTACAGGAACCAACTGATCCATTTCCATTGTCGGAACTATGCCCAAGCAGGTGCTGCGATTTAGGAATCAGGAAGTTAGCAGAGGATGAAGAAGCTGGCTGAGGTATTGCTTGTGAACTGCAGAGGCTTCTCAAGGTGAACAAGGCAACCCCCAGTATATAAGGCTTTCCCTGAGCGCCATTAAACAGCATTCTTCTTTCAAGAGTAACAAGCGTGAGTCTGCTTTTCAATCTGTAGGCCTTTGCTCGGTGAAGCTTGCTCAGGTAACACAGGCGTCACAGATGGAGACCTCCAGCGAGCTTCAGGTGCTTAGGGTGGAAGCCCCCTGAGAGACTGCATTGCCGATGGAGGCTCCTCGCAATGGCAAGAACTAAGGGAGCCGAACAAGATCACCCTTGGAAGGCTGGTAAGAAATTATTTGATAAGGGTGGATTCAATTGAAAACCTCCAGATTAGAGTTTTTTAGAGGTCACCTTGGGAATAGGGAGAATTGAAACATGGGAGCTGTAAGATCCTATCTGTAGGCTTTTGCTCAGTGAAGCTTGCTCAGGTGATGCAGGTGTCACACTCAAATAAGTGATATCCTACTACAATATGAATAAAATAAAGCCCGGACAGCTGGGTATGTATCTGAAAGGCATGAATGACAGTATTTGTTTTCTCACAGACACGGGGTAAAAGTGGGACAAGCCAGAGAGCTGGTAGCTGTGGCCTCTGTCTGTATGGTACTGGAGAACTAGCTAACAGGGACTCTACTTACATACACTGCGATTCTTTCCCCAACCCTCTCTCTTTCCCTAGTGCTGAGGATGGAATCCAAGGTCCATTGAGCAACATCCAGCACACCCAACCCCTCAGGTCTTCATGGTGCTTCTCTGAGCACTCACAGTTTTAGAAGCTAAGTGTAGTATACACAAGTAACACGACTAGTCAGAAAAAACAAATAATATTTCTCCTAAAACATTGTTTTGTGCCCATCTATAAATTCATTTTAGCTTTCTGAATCTTTGGTTAAGAGAGTCAGAAATGTGTTGTTTTTAAAGAGGAGTAGGTTAAACTCCAAAAGCTTTGCTTCTGCTGCTGTAGAATGGAGCCCTCATATGCTGTAGGTGGAAACAGATGATGAAGAACTTTGGAAATGAGAGTGTGTTATGATATAGTCTTAAATATTCCCCAAAAGAGCATGTATTAAAAGCTTAGTTGCAGCTTAGAGGCATCAGGAAATAGATGAAGTGTTAAGAGGTGGGGGCTTACTAGGGATAAGCCCTTGAAGGACACAATGGGATTCTAGTCTCTTCCTTTCTTCTGCCCAACATGACATGAGCAGCTTTCTCTAACACAAGCTCCCATCATGGTGATTCAACTCGACACAGCCCGAAAGTAACAGGGACATCTGACCAGGCCGAAGTTTCCAAAGCAGCAAGCCAAGATAAAGTTTCCGTTTTAAGTTGACCCTTTCAGGCACTTGGTAACAGAAAGGCAGCTCACACAGGGTGAAACATCGTGGAAGCTCACTGGTTCAGTGTGGTGTAAGAAGCAGGGATGGCTTACTTAGGCTTTGCTATACAGAGATAAGCTGACACTTTAAATATGAGAACAGCAGGTTGATATGGCTGACACCAACTGAGAATTCATACGTGTTGGGGTTTACCTGCTGTAGATCTGTTAGCAAGGCTCTCAAAGCCTTCCGGGTCATGCGGGCTCGGGAATCATCACTTTTTCTGTTGTTTTCTGCATAGAGCTGAAAAAAAGCTAAGCACATACAAGGAGAAGGAATCTTTAGTTAAGTCTTTGTGTCCTTGAAGAATACCTGCTTCAAGGCAAGTTTCTTTGTGAGTATAAAAGAAATGTAGAGTTATATTCTTGTTTGCTTGTTCCTTCAAGTGAAATCCATAAATAACTAATAACCATAACAGCCCTCCTTCCAATTTCAGACCTCTGTGATAGAGGTTGGGAAATGAATGATAAGGTGAAGATCCCAGTTAACCAGTGGTTTTTGGATAATTCCTAAAAGCATGAATGTCAAGGGCAGCTAAGCAATTCAAAACTGGAGAGCATAGATTTTTTTTTTAAAAAAAAATATCTTGAGATCCTCCTGGCTGTAAACATTTTCCTTCAGTGTAAACAAGGCAAGGGATAGAGAGATGGGCTTACAATTAAAAGCACTTTCTGATTTTCCAGGTGACCTGGGTTTGGTTCCCAGGATCCGCAAGAAGGCTCACAACCAACACTCCAGTCCCAGATGATCTGTGGACGAACACCCACATAAAGCCAGAGAAAGATTAGAAATAGCCCTGGAGCACAAAAACTGAGCCAAATCAGCTTTCAAATTGTGTATCTGAAGCGGGTCATTGTACACAAATAGCATGGCATGTGGGCCACAGACAAAATGGCGGCAGACTGGCAGCCCGGAGAGTAAGCTGCAACCAGGCCGGTTCCTAAAGTCTCACAGAAGACTCGGTAGCATGTGATTGATTTAAGGTTTATGTTTATATTGAACAAATAGGAAACAGAGTCAAAGATGGTTTCTTAGTAGCAGCATTTCTTTGGTCTTCTCTGTTATCTGGCGGCGAACAGAGATGCACCCCCTTTAAGAGAACTTACTGATTCAGATTTATCTGCTAAAACTATGTGGCTCTTTAAGAGAGTGTGAGTATTTTAAAAGCTCTTCTGGTTGGAAAATGATTAAGGATTCACAATAAAACAGAATCAGATGAAAAAAAAACCCTGTAAATGGGTTAAATGTGTGTAAAATGTATGTAAGTTTCAAAGAGAAAAGAAAGAAGGTAGAGAAAGTCCGTAAAAAAGAGAAATGGAGTAATAAAAATATAACAAGCCATGTAAAGATGGAAACTAGACACAGAATCTGGATGATGGTTATTATTGTATTTTCTTTTAATTTTTTAACTGTTAATGAGCTAACTGCAGAAAGACAATGGATTACAAAGGCTGATAAGTTAAACAAGAATATATATTTTAAAGGTATCTTGATTTTGAAATTTGTGTCTAAGGATTTATTGCTTTGGAAGAGTTCTGCTTTTGTTTCCACAGAAGATGAGAACCTGTGGATTTCTTCCAGGCAAATATGGTTTCATGAACCAAGACCCACTGAAAATTCTCTGATGGGAAGAAATGGTCACATCAGCTTCAGGGCTGCAGACTAAGATGATCCAGTCTCAAGAATCTGTAAGATTGCCAGCACCCCTTAATCAGCAGGAAGTCATATAGAAAACTATACCCAAATTCCCAAAATATTATAAATGTTTGTTTCATTATAGATGATTAATGGTCATAGTTAATCTCTAAGAAGAAAAAGGGGATATGGTATATGAGTGATTTTTAAAAATTAGATTATTGAATTTACTTTAATCTAAAAATCAGCTGCTAGTCTCAAAATATTTTGTACTGGTATGGACTTTGGTTTATTGATACAAATTTAAGGTCAATTTTATTATGCTGTATGTATTTCTACTCTTGTTTAAGGTATGATGTTCATGTAACTGATTTAAAATTGTAATGTATAATTAAGAAATGCAGATTAATAGTCACCTATGATAACCAAACCCATAGCAATGTTAGTTAGATTTTTTTAGGTATACAAAAATATATTTCAATTATATAGATAATCTTCAAACACTTCTAAGACCTACAGAATATGGCATTTAAAATTATTTTAATAACTTAGACTTTTCTGGACAGTGAGACAGATCTATTCTTGGCAGTACCAATCTACTTCAAGAGAAAAATGGGCATTGAAGAAACTCCATATGGAGTCTAGTTTCTTTGTGACAGCGATTAGCCACTGAATGAAAACCTGTTCTTGTATTGATTGCTTGACAATATGCTGTTTAAACTGGACATGCAGGTTCCATAGGAAAGTGACCTCTGAACTTTGGCAGAACAAGCCAACATGGTCCTTCAAGTTCCTGCTTTGCAAAGAAAACTGTCAGACATTCTTCAGGACTCAAGGAGAAGCAACTGATGAACTATACCAGAATGGGCAGAGCAGATTTCCTGCTTCACTGAAATGAAAAGAGACTTTGGCCTGTAGTCTGAAGATGGATGCCCCAACTTTATAAAGGAACTTTGGGTGACTGTCCAGGCAGATAAATGTCATCTCTGTCATTTCTAGATTTTGGAAGTTGCTTGTACTTCCTGTTTACTTGGGTAAATATATCCTTCTGTGGTCTTTGATGTAGTTGAAGATTAGATAGTTATAGGTATAGTTTTTCTTGGTTATTTTAAGGTATATTGAATATGAAACTTTAGATTTACAATAAGGTAGATGATAGAGTATTTTCTTTAATTTTGTTAAATACAAAAAGACTAGATGTTGTAACTGTAATTCTTGCTTGGTAGCTATTTTGTAACATGTAATTTTGTTATGTTAAAATTGAAACTTTCCTTTTTTATTAGACAGAAATGAGGAGATGATGTGGGAATGTCTTTCTGTATGCTGAGTATATCAATCTTTAAATAAAGGACTGTTTTGGCCATAGCAGGCATCATAAAAGAAGTAGGTGAGGAGTCGGAATAGTTAGGAGAAGGAGGGTGGAGTCAGATCAGATGGAGCCAGCCACCAAAGAAAAAACATGTAAGGAACACAGGTGAGCCATGGGTCACGTGTCAGGACAGATTAATGGAAATGGGTTAAGATAAAGGAGCCACCTATCGATGTGCCTGAGTCATAGGCCAAACAGCATGAAGTTAATATAAGCATCTGAGTTATTTTGGGGGGACTAAGCAGCAGTGGGCAGCTAAGCGGTCTGGGACTGCTGGTCTGTGGCACTGCACTCATATGGTACACAGGCATGCATGCAGGCAAAAACAAAAAACAAAAAACAAAAAAACAAAACAAACAAACAAACAAACAAAAAAAAACCCATAAAATAAAACTAAAATGTCAAAAACCAAAATAAACCCAAACCCAGCCATCTGTGGTCAGTGTATGCTGCAGGGCAAGTCATGTGACAGGGATTCAGAAGCCAGCAGAGATAACATGCTGGGGGCTGGGGAGTCACTGCACTTCAGAACACACTTAACTTCTACATGTTACCTCTGTACTTTGTAAGAGGACTGTCCCCTGAAAGAGCAACCAGCGCAGCAGCCACAGGCTGGAGCTTGAGAATACCGGATCCTGTGCTGTGAGGCCACAAATCACAGACAAGCATGGGAAGGGCAGGGTTATTTAGTGATCATTGGATGTTTCTTATTTTGTTTGTTCCTGTGAAGGCCCTCCAATCCATCAATGGATATTTCATATATGATGTCATGCTGCCAGCTTCTCATGCTCTCTTTATATATTTAGAGGTTGGCAGAACAGGACATTGAATGAAAATGTTTTTCTGATTTGTTCACTTATCCATTAAGTCACTCAGCAACTATTTTCTGGGTGGTTTTCTGTGAAAAACACCATGCCAGGGGTTGGATGTGCAGATGTGGAGTGGGCAGTCTTACTGCCTTAGGATTCACCTGCCTGTACTCCATATACCAAAGATAAGGATAAAAATAAAACACATAGCCGGGCAGTGGTAGTGCACACCTTTAAACCTAGTACATGGGAGGCAGAGCAGAGGAGGATCTTTGTGAGTTCAAAGCCAGCCTGGTCTACATATTGAGTTCCAAGACAGCCAGGGTTACACAGAGAAATCCTGACTCAAATAAGTAAATAAAAATAAATAAAAATTAAAAGCATGTGCCACCTCCAAAACCACTCACAGGCTCTAGCCTAGATCCCGATTGTGCGGTGATCTGCACACTAGCTGAGTAGCTTTTCAATGCTCTACAGATGATTTATCAAAGATAGGAGGGCTGTATGGAAAGCATAGAATTGAAAGTGCAGTCAGGCTTAGTGTTTAAGAGACTGAAATAATGGTGGCATACTTTAAGAATATGTAGAATATACTTATCTATTACTTGGGAAGTTAGAAAATAAAGTTGCAAATTCGTAAAGAGACAACTATAAGGAATTTGCCTCTTAGAAACATCATCGTCATCACCTTATTGACTCCTGCTTCTCATTTCCCTTCTCTTCCTCAAGCCAACTGAGAAAGGACAGAAATCCTCATCTTAGCAAAGCACACACTATGCACACTCACATGTGCCCACCCAGATACACAAAGCCACCCTCTCCAGAACATGACCTACCCTCTGATATGATACACAATGCTAGTTGTCTATGCAGCTGGATATCTAAGTCTATCCCAGCTAAAAACCCAAGTAAGCTAAGACTTTGAAGAAAATAAACAAGAAAGAGAAATAAAGAAATGAATAAGAAACGAACCACTAGGGAGTGAAGAACCAAGTGTAGAACATACGCATCCATTCAGTCTCTCTTCCAAAGGGTGGGATGATTCTGCTCTGGCATGAGAATGAGCTTGTGGATAAGAAAGAGATTTCCTGCTTCTTAGCTATCTATGAGTCATTTGTATGACTGACACTTAGGAAGTGAGGGTCACTCTTTTTTTTTTAAGTGAGTAATGAGTTTGTGGCAAATAATCAAGCCAGCACATAAAGAAAACATCTTAACACACCAGATCTCAAGTGAACACTAGCCAGCACTGAATGGCCAGTGGCCAGAGACCTGGCTGTTGCGGCCATGGTCAATGTCCACGTCCTCACCTGTCATACATGGCCATGAGAAGACTCAGAGTGAGCTCGGGAGCCCTTGGGTGTACTTGCACTGCTTTTCCCATGCTGGTTCTCTGAAACAGCTCCTGGAGCTCCTGGAAAAGCTGCTGCACAGTAAGGGAGGTCTCCATGCTCTCCGAAAGTCGCCCACACAATAGAACTTGCTGAATCAAAGAGCTGTCTGTCAGGTCCACTGCGGGAAGTAATTGAAAGATGGAGTCTTATTTTTTGATGGAAAAAAAATTGTTTCAAACACTGCAAATATCTCCTAGTGTTAGTGAGACTTTTTTTTCTTTTCCCCAATAGGGGAAACCTTTTAAAAAGAGAAATAAATATGCCTACCATTGGACAGATCTTTTGTGGGTAATTCTGTTATGACTATTCTGGCAGTTTGATTTTGGAAAAATGTGAGTGTCATCAGGTGTGGAAAGGCTGTTGCTAGGACAGTTGCTGGGACATCATGTTATAAAAATAAGTAGAAACTTGAAGAACACAATTCTAAGAAAGTTGAAACTCTGTGGTGATGAAGTGGGAAAAATATTTTTGCAGGGTGCCCTGGGAGGATTGAACACTGGCCTTTCCTATTCAAACACATCTTTCCTATCCACTGCCCAGCTTCAGAATAAATATGGTGTGTTGGAATGTTGTATATGCAGTTGCCATAGTAAATAAATAAATGAATGAATAAATAAATAAATAAATAGATAAATGAATGAATGAATAGATAGATAGCTAAATAAATAAATAAAGAAATAAATAAATAAATAAATAAATAAATAAATAAATAAATGATAAACCTAACAATATCCTAAAAGCAGTGTCTGAGTAATCTGACTCTGCAGGTCCTATTTGTCCTCAGCAATATCATTAAAAAAAAAAAAAATCTTGGTTCTGTCAATATTATTACTTAGAGACTGCACTTCATAAGACCAGAACTACTCACAGAAACAGTGGCTTATTTCTCATAGACACACATCTCTATTACCATCAACTAAAAAGTTTACAAGGCAAGGAGCAGAGAGAAGAAATAACACCGAGCTAGCCCTATAGCTTCTCACCAACAGAGGGTGACAGACAGAATTAATAACACTGTTCCACCAAAGAGGCGGAGATGTCAAGAGCCCCAAGAGCTGCTGGCATTTAAAATGCTTCAGCCTGTGAAATGATAAACTCTGCGCTTCTCACTACATAAATCACCCTCACAGATAAGGAATCCACCAAGCATAATAAAACTTTTTATTTATTTTCTGATATTGCTTTGAAGGGGAGAGTCTAAGGAATGGGGGGGCAGTCAGGCTTCAGGAATAGGGTTTAAATAAAAGCTGGTCACAGGTGACAGTTTTCTGATTCTTCCATCTTTGCTCACAAGGCCCTATCTTTTGGGCTTGGTATTTGAAATGCCAGGGGCTCTTGTCTTCTATGAGAGTTCTATGTTCTAGCCATGAAGATAAAGGTGCTGTTCATTAATCTCACAAGATTCAATAATGATAGTCTCTGGATCCTGATACTTGAAACTCATGTGATAGTTTGTCTTGGTGTCTGGAATTTTTTGTTTTCAAAAATCTTTGCTCACCTTTTCCTTCTGCTGTCAGTAAAGCAACATAGGGGTGGAATGCTCACAGTGGGGTCTCCCGCCCCCCCCCCTCTTAAATGTTATTAACAATCTAAATGCACAAGTCCGGCCTTCTTGAGCCAGGCAGTTGCAGTTTATTTTTGTCCATGAACTGAATGAACATCACACACCATCAAGATCAGTCTTGACTGTCACCAAGAACGTGTACTTACATTGGCAAAGAGTTTGCATGGATCTTAATTTGAAGGCTGTTCTATAGACAGAATTCTCAATGCTACTAAGAACACCTGCAAAGAAAACATGAAGTATGGTGGATAATGTTTATCTCATTGAACATAGCCCATATTCTAGGAGGGAATCAGAGGGCTCTTGTAGCCTTATTTTGTAGGTGAGACATTTAAGATAGACAGCGTCCCATTCTACCTATAAATGCTAATAAAAAGCGTGACAGTTTCACAGCATAGCTTTTTGTTGCCTTGTGACAGGTTTCTTGTCTGATAAGACTGGTGAGCAGTCTCCATAGCTAGAAACTTTAAAACTGCAGATGGTCTTCTCATGTGTTCATGCTGGTAATAAAATTTAATAAAGCCTTATTATGTATTTTTATGAATTGTTTTATTTATTTTAGGTAGCTGAAATTGCCTGATAAAGCTTGTTATTGCTGGCACAAAGCAGTGGTCCTCAAAGTGTGGCTTCTGGTCCAGCCACATTTGTATCACTTGGGGCTTATTGCAAAAGTACATCCTAACACAGATATAGCATGTTGTCAATATACTCCAGAAGTAGGCACAGCAATGTGCACGTGAATAAGGCCTCAAAGTAGATGGGATACAAGCTAAGGTTTTGGACATTTCCTGTACAAAAAGAAGTTATTGATTCTAGAACAATTGTCTAAGATCCAGGGAACTTGCAAATGACATTTAGAAATTATTTATAGCCATGAAGATCATCTAAAGGTCTATCAGCTACCATGTCTTCTTTTCAAATATATGTATAGATTAGGGTTCACAAATAGAAACAGAAAATAAAATTCAATCTGTTATTCTGTGTCAATACAGTCAGTGGATACTAATTTAATTGAAGACTCCCTTGGCAAAGTCTGTCAAGGAGACTTGACCTTTTCAAAACAGTGTACAAAGTTAAATGGTTGTTTTAATGTCTGGTATTTTTTATTTGCTTCAGATGAGTGATATATTATAACAGGGATACAAGATATTATTAGAGCGTCCTCCTATTTTTAGCAAGGATGTCAAGATATTAACATGTTATCAAATTATTCACGATGTGTTTTTATCTCATTAAATCATTGAAATCTTTTACATCTGTGGTACATCCCAGTTCACAGTGGCCACATGTCAAGTATTCAAAAGTCATGTGGTTAGAGACTGCATTGAGAGCTCAGCTTTAGAGAATGCCTGGGAGAGGAACTATATGGAATACTGATCAGATCCCCAGTTGTTGGCTTTGCATCTTGCAGCAGGGCTGCTAGCTGAGCTGAGCTAGAGATTCAGCAATCATCGGTGCTACATGTGAACAATATCATACGCATCCCTTCGGCTGCCCAAGTAGAGTGTAAGGTAATAGCTGTGAGTGTGAGGAGCATACTCAGTTAATTAACTGAAGAGGAAGAGAAATCCAAGAGGAAACATAAGAAAGAAAGCCAAAGATAGGAAGCAAGCTGAGAAGAGAGGTATAAGAAAATGAGTTAAGTTTAGTTAGAACAATGAGCAAGAGAGGAAATAAATTGGAAAAATTGGAAAGAGCTGTCCTTGTTTTGTATTTAGAGCAACTTATGCATCAAATATTTTCTGTGATGACAAATTACAGCTAAGTCATTTATACCCATAATGTTCTTCCTAGAGCTTGCCTACAGCTAAGCTCTGAGTTCAGGACTGACATGTTAGTTATGCTGAGGAGGAGAAGATTCGAAAATACAAATAACTTTCAATTTTAACAACAGCTGATTCCTAAGATGCAGGACATTGGGAGTAAGTGGGCTACTATGCAGGGGAAATTTTATGATTAGAAACATAGGCGGCCCTTCTGTCATTGCTGAGTGGGTCCCCAAGCAGAACCAAAGAAGGATCAGTTTAGTGGATTTCACTGACTCAGGCATATGTAGCAGGAGAGTTATAGTAACATTCTTTGCTTTGTTCATTGTTCAGACAGCAGTGGAGAATTTAAAGGGTGAGAAGGTAGTATTTCCCCGGCCATTCCTGTGTGTGTTTTGAAAGCCAACCTCTTCAGATTCTTTAAGGGAGAGCTAAAGCTCTTTGAATTTAAGGATTGGTCCATTAGGTCCACTCTACTGAGGCCTGAGTGCAGCAGAATTTAATGAGCTTGCATCCTGGTGATTGTAAAACCTAAGTTGGAACTGTCAAGAAATAAGAGAATACAGAAAGCTTTATTACTGACAAAAGGTAAAGAGATGGTGGGTATTATTTTCAAATAATATCTTCCTTGAAAATGAAAGTGTGAACTTTTATTTGGGAAAGGCAGAATATCTAGACCTATATCTATAGTTATCTCTTTATTTATGCAGCTTAGGTGCAGCCACATTCTGAGCATGTTAAAAGGCACATTACTAACACAAGTGTTTAAGAGTCATTGGTCAAGAAGAAAAGATGGTAGGTACATTTTGGGTAAGCTTAGTCCAAGACATTCTTGAAAGGTTAAAAATATAGACACTCCTGGCCATGCTCACTTGTATAATAAAGATGGCAGTGAGAGCTGCCTCTAGGCATGCTTAAATTTCATCATAAAATTTTATTTCATGATGCTAGAGGTCCTGTGTAGACTTCTGGGAAAGAATTGTCCTCAATAGCTTATTCAGCTACTCATCCTGGATGCAACAATAGTCACATCATCAACTCACTAGCTTAATAGCGGCACATCTGTTATAGGCAACAATTGCTTTCTAATGGGATGCTTGCTTCCTGCTTCACAGGAGAAAATTCATATTTGCACTGTGAATCCAACTGAAAATCCCATGGTTGGTGGGTACAACAAAGCAATGCTGAGCAAAGCCATCATCTTTCAAAAGTTAGAGCATACCACAAGCCACACTGAATTTAACAGCTGGCTATCTATATTTGAAGTTTCCACATCTGCAGATTCAATAGGTAAAGAATCAAAAGTAGTCATAAAATCGCACCTATATGGAACACAGACTTTTTATTTAAATTAATGCCATAAATAATACATAATAAGAACTATTTCCATGGTTTTATATTTAATAGGCATTATAAATAATCTAGGGATGATTTTTAGCATGTATTGGATATGCACAGGTATATACAAGTACCATGACATTTTATGTGGGAAATTCGATCATTTGCAGATTTGGACCTCTAGGATCTTAGGATTAGTTCTTTGTAAATACCAAAGAACTGCCAACTGTGTATTGAGTCGATAAACAATTCATGATCATGAGTCAAAGATCCCTATAGAAGGTAGATTTAGGGGTCTGTCTAAAGATTGTCATCCAAGCAAGAGACAGGAGCCCATGGCTTGCTCTAATTCTTTCAGAATTCAGTGTTTCCTTGTGCTTTAAACGTGTTTACTTTTCAGACTACATTAAAGAGTGGGAGAAGCCAAAAGCATCTTAGCCTCTTTTTCATTATGAATACACTGAGAACAGATAGAGAAGAGCAGAAATAATTTATAAAAGTGTGGTATCTGGCACATTTTGTTCCTCTGAAATCGGCAGGTTTCTGCACCCTGATTTCTCTCGAATGCATCAAGCAGATACAGAGAATAAGCAAACCCAGGGCTTGCAGGTCCCCAGCTGTAGCTCCTGTTGAAGGAGAGGCACGGAGCTGCACAACCATCTGGCCCATCATTCCTGTCAAGTGATGCTTTGCAGTGTCATCTGATGGGGTTATGCAGCATAAAGTGGCAAGCTGTGATATGATGTACTGTGGAGAATGTGTGAGTGAGTATCTCAGGTGACCTGCTTCCAGCCCCATCTCCTCAGGGCTCTATTATTATTATTATTATTATTATTATTATTATTATTATTATTGTTATTATTTTCAGATAATGGGAGCAAACTCAGGAAAAGAAAGAGTTGCTGTATGTCTCGGGTCTCAAGCTATAAACAGGCAATTTTAGACAGTCAATGCTAAAGCAACACAAACTGCCTATATTCTTGTTCATAGAAGCAGTTTGAGAAAAAACATTTTGGGCTTAAACCATGCTTATATTTGTTCAGTCACATTATTGTGCTTTTCTCCCCCCACAAATATCAAGGTGAATATGATAATATCTCTTTTAACTTCCCATCATTAATTTGATAGTAATTCACACGGTAGGCTAGTGATTATCAAAACATGGCCCAAGAAAGCCCTGTCATCATTTCCAGACCCTACTCCAAAAAGCCTGAATCACAAACTCTGTAGACAGAAAGTAACATTTACCAAGCCCCACCAGTGCATACTGAATTGAGATGTGCTGATTGGGGAGAAAATTTGAACTGTAAATGGGTAATCTGCTGCTTTGGATATAGCACATTAGTTAAAAAAAAAAAAAAAAAAGACTCAAATTTGAAAAAGCCAATTATATTTTGAAATGTTTATGTTGTTGTTTTCAATAAATAACTTGAGATCATAGAATTTTAAAACCAAACTACTAAGGTTAATAGCCTAGATTTGCTAAAGAAAAAACGTTGTAAATTCAAAACTAAAAAAAAAGCCACCGATCACTTCTGGGCTTACCCTGGGGTTTAGAGATGTTGGGAACAGGGGAAGTAGTACCTGTATCCACTGACCAAATATATGTTTAGTGATAGCTGGATATCTTTCTCTCACTTTTGGGTTCACGTTGGGCTATAAATTTAACTTGATGATAAAACATGTCCAAAGGTATCATTTTAATGGCAGGATACAAGTATTTGTAATAAGAATAGTAATTCAAAATATAATTATGTTGATGATCAGTTTTATGTTAAATTATTCCTGGCATTTTCGAGATGAAAGATCAAATATTCTTCTATGTTATGTTATGGGTTTCTAATTAAGAGAGAGGTGATCATTTTAGTCATCCAATAAGTTACTTTTCGCTTCGAAAATTGCCCTATCTCTTCTCTGTGACTCAGAAGTCTGAAACCACATCTGTGTGTAAATTTTTGTCCACAGTCTATGTGAAAAGTCTAACAGTAAATGCTCACCTTGCTTACTATGGTCCATCTCATTGATTTCCTGAGATGGTGGGACAGATGGCAAGACAGTCCTTGTAATTAGAAATGAACCAATGTTTTCTGCGGAAGGTTTCACAATGGAAGGATGATGGATGAGGGAAGGGCAACAGATCATTCACCTGTGGAGCAGTAAACACAGCTGTTCAGAGAGACCATTGCGTCTGGGTTGTTCGTGGGTGAGGCATAAAAACAAGGAGCCCCGGGATAGAGATTCCTTTCTCAGAAAACTGAAAATAATTTGATAAAGTTGATACTTAAATTTCATTTTAAAGTGGACTGAATTATCATTGGAAAAAATATTAAGTTTCCTTGAATGGGAAGGGCCAAATAGGAAGCTCTCAATTGTTTAAATTTCTAATAAAACTATATCGAATAATTCTATACATAGAATTTCTAGCAAATACTATCCATGTATCACACATATGCATACCTATGTGTCTATTTAAAATTCAGTCCATATTTTAGTAGTAAAGTCAGTGAAGTAGTTCCCTGGTTAATAGTATCACATTATCATTTAATATAATATAGTTATTATTTAAACTACACTCTTTTAACAAAAAGGATGTAATTCTCAGGATAGAGAGATGGCTTGTCAGTTCATAGCACATGCTGCTCTTGCAGAAGACCTGGGTTTGGTTTCAAGCACTCACATGCTAGTTCCCAGCCATCTGAAACTCCAATTCCAAGAGATCCAACCCCCTCTTCTGACCTCTGTGGGCACCAGGCATGCACAAGGTGCACATACATACATATCGGTGAAACACTCATATACATAAAATAAACAAATCTAAAAAAAGATTTACAAAGAACATTATGCTATAAGATTTATACAGTTCTATAAAAAGACTTCTCTGTTAACATGAGCAGTTGAAGACTTTTACAAGGTTAGGTGTTACTTAAATTTAAATAATATTTTTATTCCTCCAGTAAATGAATGAGTTAAAGTAAAAACGTACAGTGATGTGTGGCCATAACTGAGAGGTGGATTCAGTGAGATTAGATTTTCATAGTCCGCTTTGGCCATACAGCCAGCCCAGTCTACATGACATTCTGTCTCAAGTTTTTTAAAAAATGAAATGAAGCAAAATAATTGCAATAGTGGCGGCCTGAGACTTGTCAAGACCTAGGGTGTTTCCAAATATTACAAGTAGTGTCTGTTCAGAAAGATACAGTAAGAGCTGTGGTAAGCAGTGGGGCTCCCCCAAAAGCCCTAGGTGGTATGGAAACAAACAGTTGGAGATGCACAGCCTCTTACCTTTCTTAGTTCCCCTCTGGAACTATGACCCTGCCATTATGGAAGTAGGGAAAGCTGAGGAATAGCAGAGTCCCGGGTATGGCATCTCACCTAGGGTTGATTTTTCCTTCTCACTTCCCAGGAACTGCAGATGCAGCAGTAGCAATGGAAGTTTCACTGTTTTTAAGAGCTCCAAGAAGTAATTCATTAGTAATAAAGATCCTGAATAATTAAAGGTCACTCATTCGTCTCTGTTTCAAAGGGTCATTTCCATATTAGTTTCAGGTAACAGGAAGGGAAATAAAGTATCTTCCATTGCTGTTGGGAGCATAGCTCTTGGGAAACAATAGCAAGAACTCCAAGCCCCAGGTGATGGCACCTTGCAAACCAACCCAAAAAATATTTGCACAGGAATGGAATCAAATTTGTTTTATTAATCCTTTAGTAAATACAGAAATATGCTTACACATTTTTAAAGGCATTAAATATAATACAATCATTAGAAAGATGCTAATAAGTTTGATGAATTCACATTTCTGCTGTGGGCTAATGCTCTCGTATACTGTCATGATTTGTCACTTTTAATTTGGTTGTCTTTATTGGTTTAATAAAGTACTGATTGTCCAGTAGCTAGGCATGAAGTATAGGCAGGGTGACCAGACTAGGAGAATTCTGGGAAGAGGAAAGGTGAAGAAGCAGTTACCAGCCAGATGCAGAGGAAGCAGGATGAGAATGCTGGACTGAGAAAAGGTACCAAGCCACAAAGCATAGATAAGAACTATGGGTTAATTTAAGTGTAAGAGCTAGATAGTAATATGCCTGAGCTACTGGCCCAGCATTTGCTATGATATTAAGCCTCCTAGTCAGTTATTTGGGAAGCAGCTGCTGTGTATTTGGGAGTTGTTGGCTGGACAGAAACTTCCTACTGAGCATTTCCTCTTAAGTTATAAATAAAACTTTATGTTTCAAATCTTAAAGAAGTACTGACTTAAAACTTAGATATTTTAATCTTGTTAGGATCTTTTAACGGTGTTATTACACAAACCAAATGTATTAAAACTTTACAGTAAGGAATGTTTAGGATGCTGAACAGCTAGGAAATAACTTGTCACTTATTCAAAAAAACCTTTGAGGTTGACCAGATGGCTCAGTGGGTAAAGGTAATTTGCACCAAACCTGAGGATCTGAGTTTAATCCTAGAACACAATAGTGGGAGGAGAGAACTAATTCCTACAAATTATCCTATGTCTTCTATACACACACGTTTGTACACACACACACCCACAGAGCTAGACAGACAGAAAATCACACATGCAAACACACATGCACACTCACATACACATGAGGAAGGATGGAGACTGAGATAGAAAGAGAGAAAAATTAAGTGAATAATATGTCAAACCCTAAGTACAGGCATGTTGATGTTAGTTCATGTGCAGAAGTATGCACACAGGAAGCTGGGATGCCGGAAAGTCCATGCTCAGCCATGACAAGAGGGTGTACAGCCTCTCTAGAATGTCCCATGATCAAGATCAGTTTGGAATGAGTACAAAGCCAGGGATAAGCAATTTACTCTTTGAAAAGCATTATTACTTCACTGCTAGTCTATCCAAAGAGATCTATAAAAAAATACTGAAATTGATAAGTGATGGGGCAAGAATGGAATCAAGTAGGGGTGTAAAGAAGTCATCATTTATCTGTGTTTGTATAAGCCATATTGATTTCCTGTGAACAGGTAAGTAAAAAATTCAGGAAGAAAGCAAATCTATGTGGCATTAAATCTCCACCTAGCTGAGTGCAACAGATGCAGAGTTGAAACCTTATTTAGTTTTGTACATTATAACTGCCTCAAACCAACATATTTTCCCTAAAACGTTTGAATTTTTTTATGCTGCCACACTCAGATTTGGATAAATAGATACCATGGATTAATTCTGTCAATCAAAAATCCGTACCAATAAAAAAAGAGCTGTCTAAAGTCTTAAATCAGATGAACCTAAATTAGATTATTTTAAACACTAAGAATGACTAAGGTATGCTGAAAGTAATTTTGGCAAATTGACCATCGGTAGCCTTAAACTTGTCCAGACTTACGGATTCCTTTACCTCTCTGATTAGTAGAAATTTGTAGCTACGATTGCAAACCCTGGCTCAAGCCCAAAGTCACATCAAGGCCTCCTCTTCCTCCAAGTCCCTCCTTACCCCTCCCCTCTGTCCCCTTCTCTTTTCGTAAGTGCTTTAAGATATAAATCAAACCTAGTTGCCATTTTACATCATAAGGGACGGGGAAGATATCTTTGCTAACGTGGCAGTTTCTGAAAATGCTGATTGGTAATTGGGTCTGTTCTGACACAGCTTCAGCGTGCAAGCAGGTGGAAAGGGATCAGGCTTCTTTCCCACTATTGACCTGAGCCGGGGTGGCCATAGGAATTCCAGGCCAGCCAGAAACTAACTAGGTGACAGCTTTTCATGGCAAATAAGTACTGTTGGTGGTAAACAGGACATTGCTTGCTCTCTGTTTAACACATAAATGTGAAGAGAGCGGGAGAGCAAAGGAAGCCTTGATATGTTATAATTAAACCTACACAGGACACATTCCAAGGCTGTACAGAGAAACCCTGTCTTGAACCTCCCCCCCTCAAGAAGCTCTTCCCCCACAAAAAGTATCAGGGTGGTGATGGCACACGCCTTTAATCTCAGCAATCAGGAGGCAGAGGCAGCTAGATCTCTGTGAGTTCAGAGCCGGTCTGGTCTATTGAGCAAGTTCCAGGATAGGCTCTAAAGCTACACAGAAAAACCCTATCTCAAAACAAACAAACAAAAATCAAAACAAAGACAAAACCTACATAGCCAGTCCTATAGATAAATCAGGAATACTTTATGAATATGTTTGTATATGTTGAGTCCTTCCAAAAAGAAGTTATGTTGCTAACACTAATACAAAAAAAAAAAAAAAAAAAAAAAAGCCACCACCAAGAAAAGCACGTCAAATAAGCTAAAAATATAATGCTCTGAACCCACATAGCTGTGGGCTTCAAGTCTTTGCGGCTTTCAAAACAAAAGATTCTCATAATATAGGAATATAATGAGAAGATATACCAGCATATCAAATTGATTTTTATGAAGCCAGCAAAAATTGCATAATGAAATAAAAGATTTATGATTCTCTCTCTCCCTCTCCCCCTCTTTCTCCCTGTCTCTTTCCATTTGTTCATATATGTGCTCACAAAAAGGTTATGGACCAATATTATTTACAAGTCTTTAAAAGGAAATCCTAAAGAAACTACAAACCACGTGTTAAAGGACTATTGTACTGGAGTTGCTTTACTACTGATACAGGCAAAGAAGACTGATATTTTGGAATTGATACTATAAAATATTAGCAAGTGCAAAGGAAAAGTCTGGAAATTTTAGCAGATATTATATAGGTATTTAGTATAAATCTTATTTTTATAAAATAGTTGAATTTAAATGACACAATTCTATAAGTCGATGTACAACACCGTGTTGTTCATATATACATATACATTGAGGAACAGATAAATTAAGCTACTATGTTTCCTCACATACTAATTTTTTTGTGTGGTAACAAAAATTCTACCCTAATAGTGATGTTTTAAAATACATTCTTATAATCTCCATATGGTTATGACCTATTATACAATAGGTTCCTTAGACTTAACTTTTCCTGTTTAGATGAAATTGTGTGCCTCTGAACTAACATCTTCACAACCCCAGAGACCTCCACCCTACTATCTGCTTGAGTTCAATAAAAAATCTACACATAAATGAGATCACACAGGATTTGACTCTATTGCCTGGCTCTGTGTTATATAACAATGTTCTTCAGGTATAGGGATTCCTGGCACATAGCAGCCACGTGGTAAATCCAACACAAGGCTAGGTGAGATAAGGATTCCTGGCATGTAGCCCCCACAAGTAAACACCAACAAGGCAACCGAACACGCCCTTAGACGTGGCTATGTGATCCTCCGTGCCCACCCATCTCTTAAAAGGAGCCTCCATGTGAAAGTCTCTCTCTTCTGCTTCTCTCCCTTGTACCCAGTCATCAACGACCTTGAATAAACTCTAGTGTGGCATCTGGTAGTGTGTGTCTGATCTCACCGTGAAACCAACAGTAGGTTCATGTCCATTGTTGAAACGAAAGGATCTCCCTGTTGAAGTATTGTGCTGTTACTCATTGGCTCTGGACTGCTGTGGACCATGTTACTCAACATGGAAGCACAGACAGACATCTTCAGTGCCTTCATGTCCTTTAAATATGTACTCATTAGATAGTGCTGACTCATACGTTCATGTTATTTTTTTTTCATTTTTATGTGCATGTATTTCTGTGCATGTATGTGCATGTGTGTGCATGTACATGCACGCGTGCGTGCGTGCATGCGTGCGTGTGTGCGTGTGCGTGTAGGTAGGTATGTACACACATGAATCTATACACATGTCGAGAACCCAGGTTGATGCTGGAAATCACCATCTATCATTCTTTGACCTTATTCATTAAGGCAGGATCTCTCAATCAAACCCAGATCTCACCGATACAGGTAGTTTTGCCAGATAGCTTGCTCCAGGAATCTCTTGTCAACATGCCCACCTAGCATTTATGAGAGTTTCTTGTGATCCTAACTCTGACAGTCCCCATGCTTGAGTGGCAAGTGCCTTTGTCACTAGAGCCATATCCCCACCCCCCACTTTTACTTTTCTTGAGCAAACTCCATACTGGTTTTCATAATGGCTGTCCGAATTTATACTCTTACGAACAGTGTAAAATGATTTCTTTTCTCTATACCCCCACAGAGGCTTTTTAATATCTTACTTTTGGTTAATGGACCCCTCAGCAGGTGCAAGACCACAGAGAAAGACCGATGAGAAAGAAAGAAATTATGATGTCCAGCCAGTTGTGAGCTTCATGGGTGTGTTGCAGCCTGTGAGTTTCATCACTGTGACTGAATGCAGTGTTGCACCCAAATTATTCATATAATCACGTTAGATTATTTTACAAATTATTAGTATCTTTAAGTTAATTTTAACTTGGCATACAAAGTGGTAAGCTTTCTCAAGACATTCTCATACATACATCTCACTATGTTTTGTCGTTTGTATTTATATTCTTCCTCCATTGCCCTCCCTCGTTCACTTTGGCCCCACCTCCTGTCAATCAGTCCTCTCCTCTGCTTCTCCTTTCTCTCTCCCCTGGAGGACATCTTGCTCCCATCCCATAGTCCCTTTTCTAACGAATCTAGATTCCATACATGAGGGAAAACATGAGACATTAGTCTTTCTGACCATAGCTTATTTTGCATCACACAATGGTTTTGAGTTCCATTTTCCTGTGAATGTCATGGTTTTCTTTTTCTTTGCGGTTGAATAAACTCCATTGCATATACAAACTCAATAGTCTTTATCCCTTCACAGACCCCTGGACCAATTTCTGTGGTCACTGTAAACAGTGCTGCAGTCAACATGGATGCAAAAGTGCCTCTCAGGTATGTTGACTTGGAGTCCTTTGGGCAAACACCCAAGAGTGTTATAACAGTCCTACAGTCATACAGTCATACAGCTCTGTTTAGTTGTCTTTCCCCCAGGAACTTTCACACATCAGATGCCCGTCGTAGATGGACTGATTTACATCTCTGCCAGCAGTGTACAAGGTTTCCCTGCTCCCTCACTGGCACTTGTTATTTCTAATGGTTGCCATTCTGGCAGAGAAGAGATGAAACCCCAGAGTAGTTTTACTTTGCATTTCTTTGGTGGCTAATGATATTGAGCATTTTTAAATGCCTGTGGGCCATTTATACCTCATATTTTAAGAACTGTTCTTTTCATTAGCCCATTCATTGATGGGCTGCTTAGCCTTATTGATACTTCGTTTTTTGAGTTTTTTTTTTTTTAAACATATTCTAGATATTAACTGTCTTTCAGATAGTAAAGATTTCCCTCTGTTTTGTGGGTTATTTTCTTGTTTCTTTGTTGTTTAGAACCTTTAAGATTATTTTAGATTTCCCTTGAGCTATCAGAAAGTCCTTGCCCGTGCTAGTGTCCTGTAGTATTTCCCTCTAACAATTTCAAGATTCATGTCTCACATTAAGGTCTTTGACTCATTTTGAACTACCTTTTGTATAGGGTGTAAGATATAAGATGTAGTTTCACCCTTCTACACGTGGATATCAGTTTTTCTGACAGCATTTCTTGAAGAGGCTGTCTTTTCTCCCACACTAGTTTTTCATATCTTTGCCAAAAATCAGGTAGCTGTGACTGTGTGGTTTTATTTCTGGGCCCTATGCTCTTGTGTTTGAAAACAGGTACATGACTTACAGCCACCAAAACTGTGGTGAATTTTTGAGGTTAAAGGTCCAAATGGTACAGTGATAGTTCTGGTGCAGAGCTCCATGGCCTTATTGGACCATGGAAGATGGTCCTATGAAGGGAGGAACATGCAGGAGAGAGAGCTTACCTGGCATGACAGGAAGTCACATTAGATATGAGTCTTGTTCTCTCTATAATTAGTTCTGAGCCCCCACAGAACTACCTTAGTCTTTTCTGGGGCAGTGATTTCCAATGGGCCTCACATCTGGGATCCACCACTTAATTTTGCCACACAGGAAACAAATGAACCTTTGAGGGACAAACCACGACAAATTCACAGTGTGGTGGTTTAAATGAGAACGGCCGGCCCCTAGAGTCTCAGATGTCTCAGTACTTGGTTCACAGTTGGTGGATCTGTCACTGGGTTCACTGTGAGGTTCCAAAAGTTCACACTTTTCCAAGTTAGCCCTGTCTCTCTGACTCATGCTTGTGGAATCAAGATGTTTACCTCAGATACTGTTCCAGTGCCTTGCTTCCTTGTCTATTGCCACACCCTCCATTATTATGGTCATGAACTCACCCTTTGAACTTTTAAGTCCCAAAGAAATGCTTCCTTACATAAGTAGCTTTGGTCACAGTGTCTTAACACAGCAATAGAAGGTAACTAGAAAACACTGCAAATACCGAGAACTCATTAAGATTTAGCAAACACAGATGTAATCTTGAGTATGTATGAAAGTAGCTTTGGTAGCACTGTTTGAGGGTGACTAATGTATATTGTTCTTGAACAGGATAAATTAGAATTTGTGGCCTCTTTTGCAGACCTAGGTAACATCCATAAAGGAAGGCAAGAGTCTGAGTGCGTTCTTCAGAACCCTGATTCATGGCACCTTTAGTAAAGACCATGTGTCTCTGTACCAGGAAAGTGAGAGACTTGTGATTAGTTATCTCTCTGGGCTCCTAATTTCTGCCCAGAAAAAAGTTAATGAGAGGGGCAGAGCAGATGCTCACATTGGGAAGTTACTAGTTTGCTGCCAGCGGCTCAGCTTGCAAGCTTGGGTAACCTTTCTGTGTCCTCTGCAGCCTGAGAAAGCATGCAGCTCTGGGCCAGGACCATCTCAGAGTTAAAGATGTTCACTATAAGGCCAGAAAATGAGCAAGTTGGTGATTATATATGACCTTACTTCACTTGTATCTTGTGGAGGCTCACAAGTCTCGTCTCCATGAAATAAAAAGTGTTATTAAGCCAGAAGACTGTTAAGCCTAAAGAGACCCCAATAACACAGTTTTTTGGGACCCCCAAAAAGGAAGATGTTGTACAAGAAGCAACAAGAAGCTGAAGAACCATCAGGAGGCAAAGACTGGTTGGATGGAGTTGGTATTAAGACATTCTAAAAAGATTCACCAGATTGGATAGGAATCCTGTGGTCAGAAAACGAAATCCAGATAAAAGTATCTAGGGTACAAATGTACATGAAAGGAATTCAATGAACGGCTGGTTTATTTGACTGCCTTATCAGACTAGGACAGTGGTCATCAAAGTGTGGTCCTCAGAGAAATGGCATCACTTGGAAATATGTGAAAATGCAATTCTCAGGTCCCATTTGAAACCATTGGTTATCATAAATTCAGTGGTCTTTGCTCATCTGTCCTCTTCTTGGTGAGATGTTGTCTCCCGAATAAGTGCCATTCTGGGCCTTATGGCCCATCCTCTTCCCCTAAGGACTAAAACCTTGTTTACAGGGGGAAAAAGGAACTACAAATCTCCTTATCGCTGCCACCTGCTGAGTGCTAGTCTCTTGGGATCCTCTATGACCTTGGGTGTGCCCTGATGAGGAGGCAGGGTGTGTAAGAGAGTTAAGGTGACAGAGAGCTGAGACAAAAGAGACACGAGGAGGGACTCAGGCAGAGCAAGCAGAAGAGCAGAAGCTGGGGACAAGCATGGAGTAGAGTCAGTGTGAGTGGAAGGAGCAGAGGGAATCCAGCATGGCGGGAAGCTAGAGGGGAAAAGGCTAGGCGAGATGCAGTGGCAGGAGAGAAGCATGGCTAAGGGACAGACAGGTTTGAGAGATAAGATGTACTGAATAAAGCTCAGGTCTCTCAGTGTCAGAGAAAGCCTGAATGATGGAACCTAAACGACTCCTGAGTGTAGACTTACTTAATCTTGACGCTCCTCGCCTGGGACAAAACTCGGACCACAAAGAAACCGGATGCGGTAGTGAGACAAGGTCTTGTGTAGCCAGGCTGGCCTTGGGCTGGCCTTGAACTTGCTATGTGGCTGAGATTTGGCCTTGAATTTTCCTGCCTCTGCCTCCTAGGCGCTGGGATTAGAGGTGTGTGTCACCATGCCTAGCTAGAAATCTGTTCTAACTGGTGAGTTGAGTTGGTGCTAATGCAAAATATAACAAAATAATAACAACAGACTACTGGTATAGAACAGATGTATCTTAATGATATTTACTGTCTAGGATTGAGAAAATTATTAAGAACTTGAGATAACTCAGGTTTTAAGCCTGGTTGAGTGGGGGAAAGGGATTCATTTAAATTATTTAAATACATTTTTAAAATTCCTCTAAATCACTACCGAGTGGGTCTCGGTTATGACCTCCACTTACCGCGTCCGGTTTCTTTGTGGTCCGAGTTTTGTCCCAGGCGAGGAGCGTCAAGATTAATTAAGTCTACACTCAGGAGTCGTTTAGGTTCCATCATTCAGGCTCTCTCTGACACTGAGAGACCTGAGCCTTTATTCAGTACATGTTATCTCTTAGACCTGTCTGTCCCTTAGCCATGCTTCTCTCCTGCCACTGCATCTCGCCTAGCTTTTTCCCCTCTAGCTTCCCGCCATGCTGGATTCCTTCTGCCCCTTCCACTCACATTGACTCTAATCCATGCTTTGCCCCCAGCTTCTTCCCTTCTGCCGCTTCTGCCTGTGTGTCCTCCTCGTGTCTCCTTTGTCTCAGCTCTCAGTCACCTTAACTCTCTTACACACCCTGCCTCCTCATCCGGGCACGCCCAAGGTCATAGAGGATCCCAAGAGACTAGCACTCAGCAGGTGGCAGCGATAAGGAGATTTGTAGTTCCTTTTTCCCCCTGTAAACAAGGTTTTAGTCCTTAGGGGAAGAGGATGGGCCATAAGGCCCAGAATGGCACTTATTCGGGAGACAACAAATCACACCCTTGGAAGCTATTTCTTTATCATGTTATACAGATGCATATATAGCTCTATAAAGGAGTTATCTATAAGTAATAGAAATTCCAACTAACAAGAATTTAAGCTGCAGAGTGTAGTATTTCACCAAAGTTCAGAACTGGTCTTGGGTTGGTTGAGGGGCTCTTTGACTTATTGTGGCCAGGATTTTCCCTACATTTGGTACTGCTTATTATTACCTTATTATTCAGTTATGTTTCTCTTTGTGTCTGCAAATAGCTGCCAATAATAGAAGCACAGAATCTTGATAGCCTTTTGAGGAAGAAAGGAAGTACAGACCTTACTCCCAGACTTCCAGAAGACTTCTCCTTATACAGCACTGTTCAAAAGTGGGTCATATGAATAGCCCTGGATCATTCGCTGTCAAGCAAGACAAGATTACACACATCGATCAATATTCATGGCCTGCTGTTGGTTATTTTAGCAAAATCAGAATTGTATTAGATAGAAAGATGAAGGCGGAACTCTGAGCAGGGTAACTAGCAGTGACCTCTAAAGGTCAAGGACTTTGACCACTGGGCCCAGTAATTACCACATAATGCTCTTCCCATCGACATGTTCTAGCTTTTCTATTGAATATATTGAATATCCATCTCTTGTGCCCTTACTGTACCATCATTAACAACACAGAGAAATTTTTTGTTAAAATAATCTTGCATTAATGTTCTTGCTAATCACAAAAAACAGATGTGAGATTTCTCATGCTGGCTTATTATATATTAGGTTGCTGGAAGAACAAGGCATCAGTTGGAAAACTGAATCTCTTCAAAGGAGGGATATGAAACACTGTCTTTGAGTAAGAAGCAAATCCTAATACTTTCCTCACATTATAATCCATAGTTTATAATTGGGACAGATATAGTGACTAAAGTTGTTTCAATCACATGTAAAAATCTATTCCAGACCATGATATACTGGTTCATACTCATGCTAGGAATGTGTCTGACTGTGTCCGTAAGAGGAGAAATCTCTGCCTTTGCTTCTCTCCGGATCCTTGGGTAAACACCACTAGGAGAAGTAGTTAATTATTTGACTGGCCAGAGCTTACACTCCATGGCAGGAGGTGGAAGAACATCAGTAAATGTCTGGGCCACCTCACTGCAAAGTGATGTGTGTCTATGGCTACATTCACTGTTCCAGTTTCTCCAGCTGGTACCTTATGCTGTCAGTAAGGAGTTGATTTAAGAGGATAAAGGAAGTTTTCTTTGGCTGAAGACACATTTTCTTGTCCCCAGATTCCTTTCTCAGTATAATTCAATTTTACTAGGGATGAGCTCTGCATGTTAAGGAACAGCGTGCACATACCCATGAATGGGACATTCATCTATTGTTCTTTGTGGTCACCCTCTTTTGGCCGAGCATCCCATGCAGATGTGGGGATGTGGTAAGATGGATCACAGCCTCTGCTCTTGATGCAGAATCAGGATATTTGTACAAAGCACCAGGTAAGATGCTGACTTTGGAAGCAAGCAAGCCACTTGTGTTTGGAAATTATCCATTTATTGTCATAGTATGGAAGCAAGTCAGAGCACTGGAAACATCCCGAATTTCCAGAAAACAATTTGTACCTTAAAAGTTACCTTTTCAAAAAGCACAGAAGGTTGCAGTGTTTCACCAGATCCCTGGGCTGTCATGAGTTCCTAAGCAGCATTTGTACAAGGGTCCTATGGCTGTTAAAAATGTATGAGAACATTGATTTGAGTAATATGGCTTTAAGAAAAGGACTGTCATTTTTATTACATGATGTGATTTTGTGGGCAAAAAAAATTTGCTTTTCCTCCAAAATTCCATTTATTCAGACAATATCATGGGTCAAGTAATAGAAGCCTAGTTCGTCAATGCTAACCAAACTATATAAGTTGTTGTAAAGACACTTTGCAACAATTTGGAAATACCAAATATTTCCAAAGAAGGAAAAACAGCCCACATCTGGGGTTTTGGAAGATGGAGGATCTTCTAGCCCAGAGGATCTCATGGAGTTTGTGGTCTTCTGAGCTTGCCAACATTAACTAGACTCAGATGCCAATTACTCATCTTTTTGTGTCAGCCAAATTTGCTCATATGCAGAGAGGGATGGAGACATCTATTCATGGTGGGGGAGGGGAAGAGAGGGAGAGAGGAGAAGAGAGTCAATGGATGAATCTGTTCTTTTTAGCTCTGGCCCCATCCATTGAGGTGCAGTGCTAAGGACATGTGAGCAAACATAGCCTTTGTGTCCCATTTTAGGAATGGGCAGGTGAAAGCTGGGCATAGTGGTACACTTCTTTAATCAGTACTTGGGAGGCAGAGGCAGGCGCATCCCTGTGAGTCTGAGACCAGCTTGGTCTATAGAGTGAGTTCCAGAATGGCCAGGTAGAAAGAAACAGATGATGTCTGGGCAAAGATACAATGATTGGCAGCACAGTGTTAAAGTAACTTTGAAACAGCAACTTAAATCTATTTATTTTTGAAGACATGCCTTTGGGCTGTTAACAACTGTTTAATTGCTCTTCCCTCGGGATCTTTATTTCTTAAAATTTCAACTCCTTTATATTTGATCTGGTTGGAGCTATTGTTGGTCCTCAGCTTTCCCCTCAGAGTCTGTAAAGGGAAGGAAACACGGAAATATGTAAGTCTCTGAAGTGCACCGTTAACTTCTCTTTATGTTTATGTTAGCTCTTACCTCTGTTCCCCTCTTCTGCCATCTGCTGGATTTCTGCATCCAGTTTGGCTCAGGGACTGAGAGAAGGCATGTTTGGGAGAGATTCTGTGGAGAGAAAGCCACCAGACCCTCATTAACCATTTCCACACGGTAGCGTGAATTCTGGCTTCCTTCCCGACTTGGCTGATCTGAGTGTGTGTCTCCCTGCCTTTGCTCTTCTTTCTGAACTGTGTGAAGCTATTCTCCTCATTTTTGCCTTTGGGCCCGGCCTCTCCTCAGTGTCTCTGCAGACAGCTCACACCAAAGCCCGGCATGTTATGCATTGTCAGAATACCAAGTGAACTGAGTTGTGTTTAGTGGATGTGTAAATACAAGGGTGGAGGTACGAGAGAACATCTGATTGGCCAGCTAAAAAGAAATCCCTATCAACTTGTTTTCATAAGAAACAGGGAGATTCCCAGGGAGAACTCGGGTTAAATGCTTTGGCAAAGGAAACTCACATGGCTGAACACATCTCCTAGCATTTTCTGTTATTCAGCTTGGGGAAAGAATAGACACCCCCCTCCCAACCCACTCCCATTATAGCTTTGGCTGCTAAAATGCAGAGGTTCCAGGGTGATGAGTAGGCCAGCCTGACTCCCTGTACTGTGCTGTTTGGGACAATTGCTGGGAGAGAATAATGCTTCATGGAACCCTGATCATCTACTAACGAATTCCATATGCAGAAAAAGAAGAACTAATTAACGCTTTGTCTACCACCTACAATTTATGGTTTCTTGAATCTGGAACTTTTCAGAGGTGAACTGATAACTCAGATCTGAAAAAATCCTCTGCATCGAGTAGAGAACCAAGAGAATTAGTATTCAAAGGCTGTTGACTATTGGGGGCCATTCCCCTTCCCCCAACTCATTCCTTCCCCCTTGGCACTTCCCTCGTGGCCCTGACCCATTAGGAGCAGCGCAGAATGTGAGGTCACATCCGTACAGAGTCTCACTTTAAGACCACAGCTTTTCTCTGGCTCCATGTACAATAGATCAAGCAGCTGTCCAGACAGATAACTGTCTTGGCTCTCTGCTAATGTCCAATGGGCGACTACTCAGAGGTGCCCAGCTTCCTTCTACACAGAGGGATGCAGGTAACAAAGCAGGAAAGGTGGGAGCACACTAGATTAGTGTTTTAGACATGTTCTGTGTATGCAGACTTAGAAGACATACTTGCTTCTGTTTTGGTAGTCTCAAGCTTTCTCTGACTGCTCCCCAATTCAACCACTGAGAACTCAGTGTCAAAAAGACTTCTTATTTGGGTTTCTTTTCCTCTCAGGACCTTCTGAAGATTTCCTTTTGCCCTGTTGGCTATTTTGGGCTTTGTAAAGGAGAGTTAAGTAGAGAAAAGTTGAATTGTTCCTGAACCTTCTTACCACTGTCTCATGCTCTACAACTAGAATGGGATCCGTGAGCATGGCGCCACAGGAATTGTCTGCAGTCACACAGACTCACCATCTGACACAGCTTGTTCCTTTTCCTCACTTGCACCTGTATTGGATGGTATCTTTTTTGGACTGTTATCATTATAGTCTGAAACCAAAATTTAAAAGTCAGGATTCAAATACAATAAGTATCTGGGAGATAGTCTTAGTGCTTTTCAACTTTGTACAGGATTAATAGTAAAAACCCTCTCTCTCTCTCTCTCTCTCTCTCTCTCTCTCTCTCTCTCTCTTTCTCTCTCTCTCTCTCTCTCTCTGTAATATTATAGTTCAGTATGTTTGTGTACATACAGATTAACCAAAAATGACTTTCCATCATACTCTTTTCTAAACCCCTTTTACTTATCATTCATTTCAATATATATATGCACACACACACACACACACACATACACACACACACACACACACACACATACACACACACACACATTTTGAAAAAGGATCTCATTGTGTACTCTAACTGGTTTCTGATTCTGAGTAGAGTTGTCTAATTAAGAGCTAGAATCACAGGCAGAACCATGCTTGGCTTCATATGTGTGCATGTGTAATGTTAATTAGCATATATGATTAATACATGCTGTTGATATACAGATGGTATTAATATTTGTATGTACTATTATTATTATAAGATTAACTTACCTATTGTTTTTCTTTCCTCTCTTCCTTCCTTCTATCCTCTTCTATTCTGCCCTGTCCTGGTCTATCCTGTGCTCTCCTATTCTGTCCTGGTCTATCCTCTGCTATCCTGATCTATCCTGCCCTGACCTGTTCTCTCCGGTGCTAACCTATCCTGTCCTGTCCTGTCCTTTCCTGTGCTGTCCTGGTCTATCCTGCGCTATCATGGTCTATCCTGTGGTGTCCTGCCATGGTCTATCCTATCCTTTCCCGTCCTGCTTTGTTCTGTCTTGTCCTGTCTTGATCTATCCTGTGTTGTCTTGTTCTATCTTTTCCAAGTTCACTGGAAAAAAAAATCTCTTCTTAACCCTCTTACAAATTTTATAATATTTCAGTGGAAAAGTCTTCATGACTAAATTGATTTTCTTAGCCATTATTTTATTTTATTTATTTATTTATTTTTGCCGCCCACAGAAGGTTATAGACAGAGTTTCAACAATTCAGAATGAACTATGTGGAATGACTGATTTTAATGCTCATTTAACAAGCCACCCCAAGCAGCCTGAAATCAGTGCTACTTCTCTGCTTTGTCAGAGGACTCAGTGGACTTGTCTTCTTTGGACTGTGTAAGAATTTCACTTGACAGAAGGGCTAAGTACCTCAAGTTTTTAACTAGCAACTTAAATTGAAATTATTTTAGAGACTGTGTTCTCTACAGCTTGGTTTCTTCCCTCCCAGAAAGCAGCCAGTCTTCATGACAGATTTTACAGGTTTTCCTCAGTTCTTTCGGGGCATCAGTGCTCTTCAGTTTCTCTTGATGCTGGTTGGTCTGGATGAGTGACGCCTCTACGGATTGAACCTCTTAATCTCTGCTGAGGCTGGGACTCAGTTCTCTTGATAGTGTTGAGGACTGTAAAGGGCCTCCAGAGGGTAACTGAAATGACCAGGTTAGTTTGGAAGAACTGACCTCCAACTATTCCATGCTTTGTCCAGCCATCCACCCAGCAAATTGATCATCTTAAAACCAAAGATTGCATGATTCCTACATACTTTCCTAGGTCTGTTAGTTCATTTTGCATCCTCTGACCTAACCCAGATACCTTACTGTTGGGGGAACTATGTACTTCTGGCCTTGTCTTGATTACCTGAGGCCTCTGCCATACTTTTTCCCCCCTCTGGTAGGTGTTTCTCTTCCCTCTGCCACATGAAGGAAGGATTAGTTATCCTACAGCCCAGCTTCTATGCCATTTGTTCTGGGAAATCTTTCCTAATACACCCAGTTACCACAGGATGCCCCCCAATTGCTTCCATTCTACCTGGGCCTCTGTCATAGTACTGACTCTTCATAGGACTGAATGCTTGTGTTCTGCACCCACATCAACCCAACCATGATTATATTGAAAGGTTGGACTTTGAGAGATGACTGGAAGAGGGTAGAGCCCTTGAGAATTCAGAATCACAGTTTTCCAGAACAGGCCTATGAGAATCCATTGGTCTCTGTCTTCCATGTAAAGACAGAAAAATAAATAAGAAAACTTTTCCTGACCACACACTGAATCTGATAGCTAGTTCATTCATATCTCAACATGCTTTTTGAACCTAAGAAGTAACCTACAGGTGATTTTTTTTAGAATACTGGCCAGAGTAAACAAAGACACACCTCAGAACTGAGTTTTTTTTCTCTTAGCATTTCCCATACTAGAAAGGAGCTACTTTTGAAGGCAGGTATCTGTTAGATATGTTTCTATCTAGCATAGCTCCTCCCTTTTATCCATTTGTGACATAAAATACAAACAGCATGAAAACTACTACCTCTGTAGTGGGATTATGCGTTGTTACATTGTAAATAATTGTCCGGCCTACTAGTTTAATAAAAATGCTGATAGGCTGCAGGCCGACAGGAAATGTGGGCAGGGCTGTCAGACTAAGAAAACTCTGGGAACAGGGAGAACAGAGCAGAGATGTCACAGAGAAGCCACAGATGCAGAGGACATCTATGCTGCTCTAAGAAAAGGTACTGAACCACATGGCTGAACAGGATAAGAATCATGGGTTATACTAAGAACAAGAGCTAGCAAGTTATAGGCCTGGGATCCAGGTCAATCAGCGTATAATCAATACAAGTGTCTGTGCGTTTCAGTGGGACTATGGGACTATGGGTATGAAAGTCTGGGCCATCAGGCTAGGCCAGAAAGTCTGGCCACAAGACTAGACCCAAAGGTTTGGACTAGATACATCATACAATATACCTCATAGAAAATGTACAATCACAACACAACATTGTTAACTATGCACACTGCTGTATGGAAGACCTCTAGAGCTCTCACACTGCTTGACCAATACAGTGATGTTCCTGAACAAACACCCATTGATTTCTCTTCAGCCATTTAGTTCCCAAGCGACTTTGAAGACATGTTGGGTTTTCCCCTTCATGTCAGTGGATCTCTCCTCTTCCTCTGAGTGTTTAGATTGCCAGTCATGTTTCCTCATTTTTATCTATAGAACTCTGTTTTATTAAGCTGTCTAATTGTGAGTCTTGTCACGGGTTCAAATGTCCTTTCTGCACAGTTTGAGCGGCTAGAACCTGTGTTTGCTAGTTTTATGTCAGTTTGCTGCAATCTTGAGTCCTTTGGAAAGAGGCAACTTCAACTGAGAAAATGCCTTCATAGAATTGGCCTGTTGATGAGATATGGGAGGCCCATCTCACAGTAGATATTCATAGAATTGGCCTGTTGATGAGATATGGGAGGACCCATCTCACAGTAGATATTGGTACTCTGGGTTGATGGTCCTGGATGCTGTAAGAAAGTAGGTGGACCAAGTTAATGAGCAGCATTAGTTCTGGTTTCCAGGTTCCTGCTCCGAGTTCCTGCTCTGACTCCCTTTGGTGATAGACTCTCAAGAATAAGGGTAAGCTGAAATAAACCCATCCTTTACCAAGCTGCTTCTGCTCAGAGTTTTATCGCAGCCATAGAAACCCTGACTATGAAGCCTCCTCGCAGTATTTCCATTGTCTTTCACGGAAACCAGTGGGTCTGTGGAGCTCAAGGAATATTCTGTAGTTTGTTAAAGATTTATTAGAACCTTTAAAATATGATCTCATGTAGCTTGGCCTTTGGGCTAGGATCAAGTATAAAATATGATTTTATTTTTGGTATGGGATGAGGATTTTGAAGGTCTTAACTGTTTTATGGCCGACAGATGATTCAATTCCTTTCTTTGAAACTCAGTGCAAATTCTTAGATTGAAAGGAACAGGTTTTTTTTCTTTACACCTGAGTCTACTTATCATTCATGGCCTTTGCTCTTCCTGGTTGTTGTTTGTGGAGAAGTCGGAGACCCTTTGACCTTTTAAAAATTTAGTTTAGAGTCTAGTGGCCAGAAAATTAAGCATTTAAGTAATTGAGGAGATCTCATAAGCCTCCCACATTAATCTTTTCACTGATGAGTTAGTTAACAGAGATCTCCAAACTGAGAGGTGCAATGCTCTTACTATTTTTGGAATTTCCGGGACAGTTGATTTTATTTTTTTGAAGTTGGTACAAGGTCCAAAGATAACAAAGTAAAGCAAACTAGACACTTGTTAATGAAAATTCACAATATGCCACTGAATTTGAATATTCTTATTCTTTTACGAGACTCTCTGTAATTACCTATAGCTGGGAAATTTAGGGCCAGTCACCAGTCAATGAGTCAGATACAGCATGACAGTTTTGTAGCCCTTTCTAGAGAAAGAAAATTACAGTCCTAGTCTGCCAAACCCAGGCAGCCACCCAGAGGACCAGTAAATTTTAAGAATAAAAGAATTCAAGTTAAAACCAGCTGCCCCTTGGACTTCTACACCCTGAAGCCCCCACCTTCATTCTGCCTCTGAGCTGTGTTTGTTTTGGCTCTGTTCTGGGAACTTGGTCATCAGCCAAGCTCTGAATTCCCCAGCCTCATATTCTACCCACATCCCACTAAATCCTCTTTCGGCTGAACCGATGGTCTTTGTTCAGTTTCTTTTTACTAGTTCATTCTAAAAGAAAGCAAACCATCTTAGAATCCGCACTGACTGGTTCTTAGATATGTTTAATATCAGCTATGTTTGGACTTAGAAAACTTGACTTCTGGTTAGCGTTTCCTTCTTTGTGCAATATAGACCAACCAAATATAGCCTATCTTTAACCAAGTCACTGTCAATCTCTTTGTCTCGCCCTCTTCCCCCTTGAATGCTAAACAAAGCAACAAGAGCAGGTTCATTTTCCATTCCCATATTCAATGTTGATGGCTCAAATCCCTCAGCAACTACTTAGTACCAAGTGATAAAAGGAGAGGAGGATGAGAAAGAGAAAAAACTTTTGGGAGACAATATGTCTTCCAAGATAAGTCAGCATGTCTTTCATACAATTTACAAGTCAGTACAGTTTTTGAAACATTCTCACAAAATGGATGGAAGTGCTTATTAATATTTGGGAGCATGTTCCACATCTGCATCCAGGCAGTTGGGTATCTTTTTAGCAAATCCCACAACCACACACTGAACTCTTTATGTATTGGTCTTTGACTTCCACTGAACTCCCTGTTTCTTTTTTGAACAATTTATCTTCATTTTAAAATTAGTTTTTCCCAGCATTGCCCTTCTGCCTTATGGCCTTTGGCTCTAGGGATGTAGTCTTGCCTCCTGCTTTGTTCTGCACTCTCGTGGGCACACAGGTACCTCCATCTGCAATCACCACCCTGTCCTCCAGACTTAACACTAGACATGCTTCTGGCTTACAATTGATCCTGTGTTCTGTCTTGAGGACTTTGCTTCTCATTTTCCTTTAGCTTCACCCTTTTCCTAATGGTGGTTGAACATTAACATGCGCCTATCCGGATAGCCATCCACTTCTAGTTTTGAAAATGTATTCCATTTTACTTGGATATTTAAGGCTCACAAAACCGAGTCCAAAGGGAAGAGATACCACCGATGAAGAAGTGTTCCTATTCTAGTCACTGTGACCTGTTCCTAGAGGTCTCCATAGTTACCAGTTTCTTCTAAGAGGTGATGGTTGTTGATGGCTTCATATCTTCTATCCAGCCCAGATCTGTCTTATGCTTAGAGACATACATCCATTGTTCGGGAGACACAGGATTCCTGAAAACCTGCTCTTTCATCTCTATGCTTTACCTTAATAATGCTTTGCCAGTAATTTTTATGACAGCACACAGAGCAAATAACAAGGACAGTAGAGGCAACCAGCTTGGGGATTCCAAGATATTCTTAGGAACAACATTTCTAACTCATTTAGAGTTCACTGTTGGGAAATTCTATCCCAGGGAATGATAGTCCTAATCCCCTGGGCACTTTGTGTGTGTGTGTGTGTGTGTGTGTGTGTGTGTGTGTGTGTGTGTGTGTGTGTCTGTGTGTGTGTGTCTGTGTGTTCACACACGTGCATGTATCATAGGCCATAAGTCTATGTCTGTTGTCTTCCTCAATTGCTCTCTACCTTATTATTTGAGGAATGGTCTCACCGAGTCTAGAGATCACTATTGGTCTAGCCAGCACCAAAGATCCTCCTGTCTGCCATACCCCATTCTTACTCATGGTAAGCACTTTACCTACTGAGCCATTCCCCAGCCCCAAGCCTTGGCACACTCTAGGCTCCTTTGGCCTTTTCTTGTCTTCGGTCTCAGACTGCCTACATTCTGTCAACTACAACTCTTTCAAACCCAGCTGTACTCCTACACCGCCACGGGCACTGCTTTGTGGGCTGCTTACCGTCTCTCCTGCTGCAGAGCCGATCCTCTTGCGTCTTACTTTCTCTTGGATTTATTCTTTATTCCAGACTTAAAATCTACTCTGTCTCTCTCTCCTGTCCCCAGTCACTTGTTTACTTCACATAGTTCCTAGCTCCATTTCCTGTCTTCGGTCTTCATGCCAAGCTCTGTTTTCTAGGAAATGTATCAGTTCTCTGAACATTTATCCTTACTTCTTTGCATTTCTGTATGTTGCTCCCTGTGACTAGAACCCTCCTATTGACCACCCGGATTGTGTTTTTTCTCAATCTAATTGTTTATATCCTTCAGAAACCCTTCCCCCTTGCTCTCAGCATATCCCAATGCGTTCCTCTGACCCATAGATTAAGCATATGAGTTCCACAACCTAAAATTCTTTGTTCTATCCTTGGTATCATTTTCTCCCTTTACATTCTATAAAATTGTTCTCACCAAAGCTGTGGATGACTTCCATTCCATGTCCTTTGGGAAGGTTCGGGTCTCATTTTATGTGACCGGCCCTCTCCCCCACTGCCATCAACACTAAACAACTTGGTCTTCCTTCCACGACATCACATCATCTCACCTCATCTCCCCTTTAAGTACCTTTGCCAACTTCTGCTCTATTTGGCCATCACAGGCTTAACCCCTCCTTATCCTCTTGTTTTCTAGATAAATCTGTCATAATCACATGTCCACTGCTTCTTATGAAGCGGAAGCTCCCAATTTGACAGCTATAGTCCGGGACTTTCTGAAGTATGACGTTGTCTATCAGATATTTCCATTATAGACACTGCAAGGTA
Source organism: Phyllotis vaccarum (assembly GCA_033318265.1). Taxonomy (NCBI): domain Eukaryota; kingdom Metazoa; phylum Chordata; class Mammalia; order Rodentia; family Cricetidae; genus Phyllotis; species Phyllotis vaccarum. The sequence continues at coordinate 14,793,754 of JARWLC010000007.1, forward strand.
TTTCACATTCAGAGTGTAAGACCCTCAACTCACTCTTCCATTATTCTCATATTACAGCTCCTGATGTCCACTCGCAGCCACTAACACACCCTGTATGCTTATAGCCCCTTCTCTCTGTGATGATCTTCCTTTTTGCCATCTGCTGCTGCCAATAAGTCCACCAATTTGCCCAAGTGGAAAGAACCTGAGTTTCCTGGGACTCTCCAGAGTCAGTCCATCATCGTTCTTGGAAATCCTATCTCCTTTTAGCTTTCAAGTTTTTATTATTTTGAGTTTTGGCTAGCATGACCCTTTCTTCATGCCAATGTGTCACTCTCTTCATACATCTGTTTTCTGAGTACAGCCTTGCATTTTGAACGGGTAACTATAATTGACCAGACTTTGTTGTGCAGCCTGCGTCTGGCTCTTCTGCCCCTCTTGTTGGCCTATCCATCAGCTAGCACATCTGTTCTTCATCGCTCTGCCTCTTAGCTCCTCTCCTTAGGCTTTGATCACCAAAGCTTTTCTGTATTTCTTCCAAACAAGCCTATTCATGTCTCCTGACCTGGGTTTTCTCTCCTATTCACAGGCACGAGCCCTGCCACAACACCTTGCTTCTCATTCCTGAGGTATAGACAGAGATGCTTGTGTAAGGCACGGCCACCATCTTCTTTTTTCTACCCTGTTCTTTCAGTTTCTACTGTCAGCTCACGGTTGGCCCTCCACAAACATTAGTGGAAGGGAGAGGATCTTAAGTGTGAAGAGATTTGGCTAATGTTCTCTCTGTAAACAAGTGTATGCCTTCCTGCACGTCTTCTTCCAGATGTGAGCTGACAATGCGTTGCTTTTGTTTGTTTGTTTGTTTGGATTTTTCAAACCAGGGTCTCTCTTCAGAGGCCTGGCTGTCCTGGAACTTACTTTGTAGACCAGGCTAGCCTCAATAGATCTGCCTGCTTTTGCCTCCTGAGTGCTAGGATTAAAAGTGTGTGCTATCATGCCTAACTGAGAATTTTTTTAATGGCAAAGAGAAGAAAAAGGGGGAGATGGCAATTCTCCCTTATGATTGATGAGTAGAAAAAAATGTCAATGAGAAAAATGCATTTATTGATATTTGCCATATTTTAATTAAAGTTCACTGAAAGTAAATATAGTATACTAGGTTAGATTGTGCTTCCCCAAAGATACATTGCAGTTCTAACTGCTGGTACCTGTACTTGTAAGCTTAACTTTCTTAATAAGTAAATAGAAACTTAGCAAGATAATCAGTTTAAAACGGGGTCTTATGGGAACTGAAGTGATTGCTCAGTAGTTAAGAGTACATGCTGCTCTTGCAGAGGACCAGAGTTTGGTTCCCAGCACCCACATGGAAGCTCACAACTGCCAGTTCCAGGTCACCTACTAGCACTCTCTTGTGGTCTCTGCAGTTTCCTGTACACATGTTGTAACACAAATTCATACATGTACACACACATACATATAATAAAAAGATACAAATGCAAATTTATGTGCAGTCGTATTGTATTAAGATAGGTCCTGAATGCAATGGCAGATGTCTTTGTGACTAGAGAGATTTAGAAACATAAACCTCCAGGGTCAGACAAATTTGGGCAGAATAGCAAAGAACGAGGTTGCTGTTGCCCTACGCTTTTGTACACTGTAATCTTTGACATTGTAAATACTTGTTTAGTAAAATGCTGATTGGTCAAGTAGCTAGACAGGAAGTAGAGACAAGGGAAGCAGACTAAAAGAATTCTGGGAAGCAGAAGAACAGAGCAGCAGGTGATAGTGAGAAACAGAGGAAGTTGTATGAGAATGGGGCTCTGAGAAAAGGTACCAAGCCATGTGGCTAAACATAAATAGAAATATGGATTAACTTAAAGTTTAAGAGTTAACAAGTAATAAACCTGAGCCATAGACCAAACAGCTTATAATTATGAGACTTTGTGTGATTATTTGGGACTGTGGGTCCAGACCTCAGGGCTAGGCCAGGCCAGAAACTTTCTGACTACAATGGGGTGATGTGGTTTACAAGCCAACATGGCCAAGCATCTCTACTAGAAGCTAGGCCAGGTAAGGAAGGGTTGGTCTCCAGAGCTTGCAGAGAACACATCTCTACTGACCCCTTAGTCTTAAACCACCTAGTGTATGCTAATTTGTTATATTAGTTCTGGAAAACAAGTCAATATGGAACACACACAGTTTATAAGGCCACAGTATTCTAAAAATGTGATTTCTTTAGCATTTTTATTATTTGTTTCTTACTAAAGATATGCTAACTTAGCAGCTTACTTTGCTAACAATTTAGTTTAAAAACAAAATAGTTTCTATATTAGTATTAATAGTAATTCAGCTATAACAAATATTTCATACCTGTGTGTGTGTGTGTGTGTGTGTGTGTGTACATATGTGTGTGGAAGCATGCATGTTGCAGGTAGATGAGCCTGGCCATGTGTGCAAGAGGAGGAAGGAGGCCATAACTCTTTTTATCACTCTCTGAGTTTTTTTTTTAAAAGACAGAGTCTGTCACTGAAACGGAGCTTGTCTAGACCTTAGCAAGCCTCAGATCTTCCCATCTTTTCTCTTCACGAAGTATTGGAGCTAGAGGCACGTGTGTGTGGCCACACTTATTTTTGCCAACAATTCAAACTTGATTGCTTGTTGGCAAGCACTCCTACCCACAGGCCACCTCTCCAGCCCTGTTGTACCCTTTTTAAGATTTATTTTTATTTTATGTGTATGAGCATTTTGCCTATATTATACCTGTATGCTACATGCATGTCTGGTGACAAAGGAAAGGGCACTGGATACCCTGAAACTGGATTTGTGGGTGCTTGTGTGTCACCAAGTGGGTATTGAAAAGCAAGTCTAGGTCCTCTGTAAGAGCACTGAATGCTCTCAACCACTAGGTCATTCCTATATCCCTATAGTACTTTTCAACATCAGTTCATGAAATGACACATTTATGAGGTTACCTTCTTTAACTGGCTGAAAAATTAATACATCTCCAAGTGCAACAAGTTTCTCCTGTTGAAAAAAAATTATAATTAGAGAATTAAATAGCAGCAACCACTAAATCACTTAGTGGCAAAATTCTTTGGCTCTTGATTTAAAACAAAAATTTTTTTTTTTTTAGCATTCTGAAAATTATGCAACCAGATGCATAACATGCTTTTGTTATATTCTCCAAATCTTTGTTGCTTTATGGTTTATCGATAATATGATGTAAATTGAGCCCAGAAAAGCATGCACGCCTTAGCCTACAGAACCATTTTAAAATCAGTATCAAAGCCTTTGAAGGACCCCTGCCATTACCTGAATCAGATCCTCTGAGATTATGTTTATTATCCGAGGACTCAGCGAAATGCCTTCAAGGTCTGTAAGAACCTCCCAATTTCCATTCTCGAATTTCACAGGCATAGAAAAGACGAGCCCTTCAGGAATACCAAATTGGCCTGTAAGGAAGACACACACAGCAAAGCACGAGTAAATAAAAAGGTATTTGGAAAGAGGACCTGATAGCACACATAGTACATGATTTTGGGATGGGGGGGTGGCAGGTACATGCACATACATGCCAACAAGGAAGCATGTACACACACACACACACACACACACACACACACACACACACACACACACACACGGAGACCAGAAGAGGGTGCTAGATGCCTTCTATCTGGGGTTATAGGTAGTGTGAGCTGCCTGTTATGGGTATGGGGAACCAAATTCTGGTCTTCTATAAGGGCAGAAAGTTCTTAACTTCTGAGCCAGTATGTGATTTTGAAGGATAATGGTGGTGCTAAGTTTCTGGAATTCCTATCTGCCTGGGACTGGAGCTCCATTCAGTCCGTAGTGAACATATGTCCTAGTTCTGACTATTCATTCTTGTTCCCTATACCCAGGGGTTAATCAGGTCTCTCTTTTCCAAGCTTTATGTGTACTTTGTGCCTGTTTCCCATAGCTGTTCCATGAATCTGCATGTAATAACCCACAAGCCTGTGTGGTGATATGTTATATATTTAATAAAAACAGCCAGGAATATCAGAGAACAGATCCACCCACAGTCAAGCCAGGAGGGTCAGAGAGTGGTGACACAGGCCTTTAATCACAGCAAGGGAGAGACCATTGGTGACCTATGCCTTTAATCCCATAACTGCAGAGACAGTTTTTCTGCCTTTCTGTGAGTTCAAGGCCTAACTACCAAATAGTAGTAGCTCACACCTTTAATCCTAACCCTAGGAATACAATGCAGAGTTGAACCCGGAAGTGAAATAACTGGGTGAAGAAGATATTTAAGGCAGGGGTAGGAAGGCAGAGATTTATTTTGTAGGAGCAACAAGCCAGGCTGAGGACTCGGGAAGACAGCTTTTACCCTGAGAAGTTGGCTGGGTGAGATTTGACTGTGGTCTGTTTCCTCTCTCTGATATTCCAGCCTTTCCCCCAGTATCTGGCTCTGAGTTTTCATTTAATAACAACTAGAATTCACGCTACAAGCCTGAACCACTTGTCTAATCTGGCCTTCTCTTCTATCTTATTACATATCCTAGGTAGGGTTTCTATTGCTGTGATGAAACACCAGGACCATAGCAACTTGGAGAAGAAAGCATTTATTTGGTTTATGCTTCATCATTGTATGAACTGATGACATTGTTGCCCCATGATATAATTAAGGGAAAGTTTTTGTTTTTGTTTTGTTTTGTTTTTTTAATTGTAGTTATGGGGGAGAGAATGCTCAGAGGCATCTGGAAAGTCCAGAACAAAGAAAGCAGTAAACTGAACATGGCCTGCAGAAGGGACCCGGTCATGAGAGACCAAGAGCAGGGCAGAAAGAAGAGGGAGAGAAAAGGGGGTGGCAAGAGAGAGGGGGGAGATGGCTAGATGAATAGCAAAAATAGCAGGATTTTAAGTATGGGGGTAAAAGGGCCAGCCAAAGAAACATTGGCGCTGGAACCAGAGTCAACAAAACAACAAGAAAACCACACTCTGCCCCTGGACAACTTAACATGAAAACCAGCCAATCCCCAAGCACAAAACCCAGCAAATCCCTAAATTTGTCCAAACTCAGGGATTGAAATCTGACCTATCCTCACCTTCACCCTGGAAAAACTCCGCCTAAGAAACGCTATATAAACCCTGTACCTTTCCAGTTTGGTGCTGCCTTTTGCCACCAGGGGTCAGAGGCAGCCACTCTCCTGGACTCCTCCTTCCCAATAGATCTCTTGAATGAAGTTTGAGACCTTTTTTCACTGGAGTGGAGCTGGGCAGAGAAGTAACAATTTTTGCTGAAGCAAGAGCAGAGCTGCTACATTTCTGCATTTCTGCAGGGAAACACCCTTAGCAGAGTGGAGCGGAGAAGTTAACCAGGGGGCAGGGGCAACATTTGGCATGCTAATCTGTTCATGATGCCTGCAAGGTATCTGCAGAGAATGGAGAATGTGCCCTAGGGCCGCAGAATAGATGAGACTAAACTAAGAAATAACTTTGAATTTTGAGTGGAGTTCCTAGAGATGAATAAAGCTTAGAAATAAAGATCTCTCTCTCTCTCTCTCTCTCTCTCTCTCTCTCTCTCTCTCTCTCTCTCTCTCTCTCTCTTTAAAAGTTTTTTTATGTATATTAACCACTGTTCCCCTCCTCTCTTCCCAGTCATTCCCCAGCTCCCCCCTCCCACCCCATCCACTCCTCAGAGGGGGTAAGAACTCCTAGGGGAGTTATAACAGTCTAGTATATCAAGTTGAGGAAGGATCAAGCCCCTTCCCCAGTATCAAAGCTGAACAAAGGGTTCCTCCATAGGGAATGGGCTCCAAAAAACCAGATTATGCAGTTGGGATAAGTCCTGGTGTCCTTTCCAGAGGTCCCACAAACTGCCCACGCCACTGTCATCCGTATTCGCAGGGCCTCGTTGGGTCCCATGCAGGTTTCCCAGCTGTCAGTTCAGTCAGTGAAGCTCCCAGTAGCTCAGGTCAGCTGTCCTTTGTCATCTGGACCCCTTTGCTCATATGATCCTCCTCCTTCTCCTTGACTGGACTGGGAACTCAGCCCAGTGCTTAGCGGTGGATCTTTGCATCTGCTTCCATCAGCTGCTGAATGAAGGCTCTATAATTATCTTAGGGAGGTCATCAATTTGATCACAGTGAAAGGCCAGTTCAGGTATCCTTCCTACTATTGCTTGGAGTCTTAGCTGGGTTCATCCTTGTGGATTCCCGGGAATTTCCCTACTACCAGGTTTCTCCCTAATCCCCAAATGGTTTTCTCTACAAAGATACCTATTATGTTCTTCTCTCTCTCTGTCCCTCCCCCAACTCAATCATCCCATTCTCTCATCTTCCCACCTCCCCTAATCCCCCCCATGCTCCCAATCTACTTGGATTTCTTCTCTATTTCCCCTTCCCAGGGGATCCATGGATATCTCTCTTAGGGTTCACCTTTTTACCTAGCTGCTCTGGGGTTGTGGATTGCAGCCTGGTTGTCCTTTGCTTTACGTCTAATATCCACTTATGAGTGAGTACATACTGTGTTTGTCTTTCTGGGTCTGTGTTACCTCACTCAGGATGGTTCATCATAGGATTTTTGATGCCTGTTTCTCTACAAAGGTAACAAACCAATCAAGTTGAAGCCCCGTGCTGCAATGCTCTGGCATTGCTACTTTAACTGTACAGTATTGACCGGGTGTTACACATCTCCATTGGAGATGCAGAAGGTAACCCAGAGGAATTAGTAAAGATACTCTAATGAAGAGGATGTATGTGTCTACAAAAGCCCATTAGAATATTCTATTTGAGAGAACAACAGCATGTGGTGTGAGCATGGGGGAGAGACAGACGTTAATTCTCACACTGGAGATTTTTGAAGAGGTCTCTGAGCTGCACTGAAGCAAGGCACAAGGAGGAGATGGTGGCATTACTGATAACACACCGGATGCCCTAGGTAGATTGGAAAGGAAGCCAGCAGGTTCAGGTTGCGGTATATTGGGTTGACAACATGGTATCCACATGGTCATGTGATAGACTAGAACTCAGCAGAGAGCCCCCAGCCTGACGATTAGGAGTAAGACAAGACTGACAAAAGCAAATGGTAAGAAATGCTTAAGGTTCGACCTACAAAGGACACAACAGCAGCCACTGTCTGTCCTAGTTTGTAGGGATGACCGGAGACGTATGCACACTCATTTCATTAGCTTAGAGCCTGCTTCTACAGTTTTGGTGATGGGCAGCAACCTGTTGCAGAATAGTATTTCTGTACACTATAAAGATGTGTCACTCTGACTGGCTTAATAAAAAGTTGAACGGCCAATAGCTAGGCAGGATTTCCAAGCAAAGAGGATGCTGGGAAGAGGAAGAGCAGAGACACCAGGGACAAGTCCAAACAGGATGAGCAGTCTGGGAGATAGAGTAACAAAACCACAAGGCAGAAAGTACATTAATAGAAATGAGTTCATTTAAGTTATGAGAGCTAGTTAGCTTTGCGTTCATTGTCTACTTGTGAGTGAATATATACTGTGTTTGTCTTTCTGGGTCTGGGTTATCCCACTTGGGATGATTTTTTTCTATTTTCATCCATTTGCTTACACATTTCATGATGTCATTGTGTTTTGCCATTGAGTAATGCTTCATTGTATAAACGTATCACATTTTATTTATTCGTTTTTTAGTTGAGGGGCATCTAGGTTGTTTCCAAGTTCTGGCTATTACAAATAATACTGCTATGAACATAGTTGAGCAAATATCCTTGCTGTATGGTTGAGCATCTTTTGGGTATATAACCAAGAGTAGTATTGCTAGGTCCTGAGGTAGGCTGATTCCAAAATATCTGAGAAATTGCCATACTTTCCAGAGTGGCTGTACAAGTTTACACTCCCACCAGCAGTGGAGGAGTGTTCCCTCTTGCTCCACATACCCTCCATATAGGCTGTCATCAGAGTTTTTAAATTATTATTATTATTAATATTAATATTATTATTATTATAGCCATTCTGACAAGTGTAAGAGTCATTTTAATTTGCATTTCCCTGATGGCTAAGAATATTGAACACTTCCTTAAATGTCTTTTGGCCATTTGAGATTCTTCTGTTGAGAATTCTCTGTTTAGATCTGTACCTCATTTTTAAATTGGGTTGCTTGGTTTTTGATTCTAGTTTCTTGAGTTCTTTATATATTTCTGAGATTGGCCCTCTGTCGGAAGTGGGGTTGGTAAAGATCCTTTCCCATTCTGTAGTCTGCTGTTTTGTCTTATTGACCGTGTCCTTTGCCTTACAGAAGCTTCTCAGTTTTAGGAGGTCCCATTTATTAATTTTTGCTCTAAGTGTCTCTGCTACTGGTGTTGTATTTAAAAAGTGGTCGCCTGTGCCAGTGTTTTCAAGCTTCTTTCTACTTTCTCTTCTATCAGCTTCAGTATAACTGGATTTATGTTGGGTCTTTGCTCACTTGGACTTGAGTTTTGTGTAGGATCATGAATATGGACCTATTTGCATTCTTCTACATGTTGACATCCAGTTATGCCAGCAACATTTGTTTAAGGGGCTTTCTTGTTTCCATTGTACACTTTTGTATTCTTTGTCAAAAATCAGGTGTTCATAAGTGTGTGGATTAATGTTATGGTCTTCAATTCTATTGGTCAAAATGTCAGTTTTTATGCTAATACCAAGCTGTTTTTATTCCTATAGCTCTATAGTAAAACTTGAAGTCAGGGATGGCGATGCTTCCAGATCTTTCTTTATTGTATAGGATTGTTTGAGCTATACTGGGTTATTTTGTTTTTCCATATGAAATTGAATGTGAAGAATTGTGCTTGGATTTTGATCGTGATTGAATCTATAGATTGTTTCTACAACCTCAGAGAAGCTAGGTAGAGAGGAGGACCCTAAGAGAACACATGGATTGCTCCAGAAAGGGGAAGTGGTTAAGATCTCTTGGGAGAACTGGGACGGGATATAGGTGGGAGAAGATAGGGGGTAAGAACATGAGGGTTTAAGAAGGCCCAGTTGGGGAGGGACAGAGGATGAGCCATGAAAGAGCCATCATGGGTTTAGGGAGACACTTGGTGCTAGATAAATCCAAAGGAACCCACAAAGAGGTCCCAGCTAAGACTCCTAGCAGTGCTGAAGAGGGTGTCTGAACTAGACTTATCCTGTAGGCAGATTGATGACTTCCCTAATTGTCATTATAGAACCTACATCCAATAACTGGTGGAAGAAGATGCAGACACCACAGCCATGCACTTGGCCAAACACCTGGAGTTCAGCTTAAGAGAGGGAGGAGAGACTAAAGGAGCAAGGGGAATCAAGACCACAGTGGAAAAACCCACAGGGACAGCTGACCTGAGCTAATGGGAGCTTAGACTCTGGACTGACAGCTGGAGAGACTGCATGGGACCAAACTAGGCCCTTTGAAAGAGGGTGACAATTAGTGGACTCCATGGCTATGGGACCAGGAATTATCTCAGGTATATTAATTGACTTTTTAGAGTCCACTCCCTATGGTGAGATGCCTTGCTTAGCCTTGATACAGGGAGGAAGGGCTGGGTCCTGCCTCAATTTGGTATGTTAGTCTGTGTTGACTATTCAGAGGAGGCCTTACCCACTTTGAGAAGTGGATGGGGGCTGATGTGGGGGTTGGAGTGGGGGAAGCAGGAGAAGAGAAGAGAGAGGGAACAGTGGAGGATATGTAAATGGAATTTATTAAAAATAAAATAAAAAAGAGCTAGTTAGCAGTAAGCCTAAACTATCAGCCAAATTTTCATAATTAATAATAAATCTTGAAGTCATTATTGTGGAGCTGACAATCTGACGAAAAAGTCTGACTATGAGTAGCATCCAATGTGGGGACTTAAATATGCCAACCATAGACAAGAGAAAGCAAAGAAAAGTTCTGGACAAAGAGCCAGATGTAGCTTCCTTAGACTCTCAGGTAGACTGATGCTTGGCACCATACCGTGGCTGGAGCCATCCACCAATGTTTACCAGTGCTATGTACTAAACTTATCCCTGCAGCAGTTAAAGATTTGTCTCATATGATCAGAGAATGTTGCAGATGCTCAGGAAAGACAGATCCAGATGGAAAGAACTTTTAACAGGTTACAATGTATTTAAAATTGTGCATAGGCTTAAGAAAGAAACAAAAATGAGTATACGCAGTCATAGAAAAAAAGAAATTCATTTATAAATAATAAAATAAAGAATAAGCCATATAGAGATGGGATATATACACAGGGAGTTTGGATCCTGTATGGTGTTGTATTGACTTTAATCCTTTATTACTGATGAACAAACAGTAGCTACTGAAAGATATTAGATTATAAAAGCTACTAAATCAGACTAACCTGTACATTTAAAAAAATCTCAATTTCACAATGGAAGTCAAAAAATGGGCTACTCTGGGGATGAGGTTATGCTTTTATTTCCATAGAAAATGAAAGACTGTGGATTCATTCAAGGTTGATAGAGATCGGATTTGATTGAGGAATATCTCCTGAAAATCCTGGCTACAGACATAAAGAAATAAACCTAGAAAAACTACAATACAGGTGGCATATATTTTACTTGCTCAAATATAAAACAACAACAACAACAAAAACATCTTTGGATAGATTGTGTACAGTGCATAGTTTATATTTGTGTTCATGCAGATATTTATGTTATCTTTGAAAGCTTATATATTTTCAGAGCAAGGGACCAATGAAAATGGGTGCCTCTGTTGCAGTTTCCTTAGAGTTCTGCTTCCAGAGTAGCTTCAAGACTGCTGGCTGAGATGGTCTAGTCTCACAAACTATTCTATCTAGGACTTGGCCATTATCCTAATTTTCTCAGGCTTCCCTAAAGATGCCAGTGCCCCTCAACAACAGGAAGCAGTCTAAGAATACAACACTTCATTCCCAAGAGGTGGGGTGGGTGGATTTTAGTAATTCGGTAGGTTAGAATGTTTGTCATCGTTTAAGGGGGTTTGTTACAATTTGATATTGGTCATGGTCAGGAAGAAAGCTACAAAGGAGATTAGATTCAGGGATGTTTTTTCCAAAGGGAAAAAGGGGGCTATAACACAGAAATGATGCCAAAAAGAGTGGATTGTTGAGTCTACTTTTGAATAACTGCTAGTCTTAAATATTTTACATTGGTATGGATTTTTGTGTATTGATACAAATTTAAGATTATTACAGTTATACTGAATATATGCTTATATTTTTGTTTAAGATAGTATGCTTTGCTTCTCATTTGAAAATGTAATATAAAGTTTTAGTCCTTGAAATCTATTTATGATAGTAAAGAAACGTAGGTTAGTAGCTAGTCATCTATGTCAACCAAACTTATAGTCATGTTAGGTCTATTTTCAGGATCAATTAGAAACATTTTAAATAGATAGATGATCTTCAAAAACTTCAGAGACCAACAGAATATGACATTTAATGTTTTAATAGCATAGGGCTTTTTATGACAGTGAGACATAGCTGTTCCTGGCAGCACTGATCTACTTCATACAAAGATGATGGGCATCAAAGAACCTCTATATGAAGTCTACTTTTCTGTGGTAAAACACAGCCATTTTTGCAAGAAACTATCCTTGTTTGACTGTTGATAGTCTGCTGTACAAACTGGAAACACAGGACACAAAACAAAGCAACTGCTGAACTTTGTCAAGACAGGGTAGAACAGTCCTTTGAAAAGTCCTTCTTTATAGAAAAGTCTGTCAGATATGCTAGGTCTGTAGGCCAAAGATGGACACCCCGATGTTACAGAGAAACGGTGGGTGGCTGTCCAGACAGCCAGCTGTTTCTGCCATTTCTGTAGTTTTGGTAGTTGTTTGCTCTGCACTTCGGTTTATTCAAATAATATTTTATCTTTCTTGGGCCTCTGAAGGGGGTTGGAGACCAGATAATTATAGTTTTACAGTTTTTCTTGTTTCTAAATGCAGAAAAAACTTACATAAGTGATGTAAAATTTATAAGGCTGAAAAACATAAAAGTTTAAGTTGTTTATCTAAAAAGATGTTTTAATGTCTAAAAAGGTATTTTTAGAATTGTAAGACAAGTTATGACAAAAATGGTCTAGGTCTAAAACTTTGGACTAAGAATAGATAATCAAATATTTTTCTCTAAATTCATGAAATACAAATGGACTGATTTTTGTAGAGGTAATTCTTACCTGATAATTGTTCTTACTATATATAGTTTCAGTGTGCTAGAGTTAAAACCTTTCTTTTTATTTAGACAAAAGGTGGAAATGTTGTGAGATAATCTTTTTGTACACTGTAAAGATGTGTCACTCTGATTGGTTTAATAAAAAGCTGGATGGCCAATAGCTAGGCAGAATTTCCATGCACAGAGGATACTGGGAAGAAGAAGGGCAGAGACACCAGGGATGAAGAACAAGCAGGATGGGCACTCTGGAGATATGGTAATAAAGCCACACGGCAGAAAGTAAATGAATAGAAATGGGTTAATTTAAATTATAAGAGCTAGTTAGAAACAAGCCTAAGCTATTGGCTGAGCTTTCGTAATTAATAATAATAAACATAATAAGCCTCTGTGTCATTACTAGGGAGCTAATGGTCCTGCTGAAAAAGTCTGACTACAGCAGCCTTTTTACATTCTCAGTGCTACATGATCTCTTGAAGGCTGGGTCTTCGTGTACATTTATATACTGAGTCTTTGCTGTTGGTGTTCAGTGCTCTCCCACAGTGGCCTTCCAGGTCAGCACTGAGCACTTGAAGACTTCTTGCAATGCCTTCTCTTATCATGTCTGATCTTGTTGTGCCCTGGTCATGAGACCCCCAAAGAGACCACCAGAGATGCGAATTCTCCAAAATGCAAAAGCAAGGTTTATTGAAAAATGCAAGTTGAAACAAGGACCTCAGTCTGGTGCACAGGCATGGCAGTGGCCAGAGGAAGTACATGCCCCTCTGCAAGCTGGATTTTTAAAGGCAAACCTCACAAGGTTACACATCAATTAGGGGTCTTAGTACAGATATAACTCTGATTAGCTCATTTTGGGGGACTTTTCAGATTTCCTCTGTTATTTTAGCCAACTGTTTGCCAAATACTCCTCCCTAGACTACCTTCTGGGTGGGACATTCTGTGGCTATTGAATGTCCCCAGGCTATCTCCCTGTACAGGGGTATTCCATGGTTAATTAGTTGCTATCAGATATCCTCTAGACTATCTCCTGTTTGTACTTTGGTCCCAGCAGAACTCAGACAGGCCTGTCTCAACCTGGGGTTATGGAACTTTTGCTCAAAAATGGAGGTGCTTCTCTGGTTCTTCGATCTGACTCCCTGCTCCCTGCCTAGAATAGATTTAGTTTTCTCCTTCTCAGCTAGAGGCAGAGACAAAAACACCATGAGACTACTTCTAGAAACCTGGCTCTCAATGACTCCACTATGTGTTTTCTGAAGGCAGAGGTCCACTGTAATCCCTTGTCTGCCTCTCAAGTACATTTGCAATAAATATTGTTGAATTTTTGAATAAACAGTTGAACGAATGAATGAATGCATTATGGTACTGTTAAAATCTACATAACTTATATGCCATGCTATGATCTAAACAAGGCATCAAGAGAGCAATTATTACCTTCACTCATTATCCCCAAGGAAACAATCTCTCCAGGGGGTGAGCCATGGTACCAGTACTTCAGTGTGGTGGCTATGCTGTGTGCAGCCAAGATGCCTCCAAATTCCTTTCCAGTGTTGCTCAACTTCTGAAGTGTCATCACAAATTCTTTTGTTACCCATTCACTGCAAGAAAAAAAACAAAGCAAACCAATTTCACAGCAGAGAGAGGGATGGGAAGGATATCCTCTGAGCCCTGGGACTCAGCACAGGGAGCTATATGTACCACCTAGACAGTAATGTGACCCACATGCCCTTTCTTCAGGTGTCATCATTAACTATAAAAACAATGCAATACGGCAGAAAAGAACCTCCACGCTTCAGTCTGAAGTGTAGTAATAAAGTATGAAACACTGAAAGGAGGTCAAAGGCCATAGGAACAATTTCTTCTTTCATTACAAGTAATTAATCATGGGTAGATGCTTTCTTGGGACCAGTCATATCCTTCATTTAAAATCAAATACGTTCATTAAGCAGTGAATTATTCACGGTGAGATTTAGGGTTATATGTTGTATGGTCTTGAAGTATAAGCTCAGAAAAGGGCCCAGTTGGATGAGAGCAAGGTTTGCCCTATCAGTGAGTCAGCGAATGCCCCAGATCTCTGTGACATTGACCCTGTGCAAGCAGCACGTGCAGAGGAACTGGCCTCCAGGAGAGGGAGCTCGGCACACACTGTTCCTAGGCATGGAGGCTATTCCCCTGGTCTGAAATACAGGACAAAGAATAAGCTGCAACTGGGGACCTGGGGCAGAGATTTAAAAAGTGCCTTCAAGGGGCCCTGGCTGGCTTGCCTTTCTCACACAATGCAGTGTTTCCCTGGACGAATTCACTGCTTTTCCCATTTATTCTATATGGGATGGGCCATGCTACCATTTCCACTCTAGCAGTGGAGCAGCTGAGGCACAAACTTGCTGTAACTTCCCTAAAGCCACACAACTAGTAAATGATGGTGACAGAATTCCAACCCAGGAGGCTTGTTGCTCCTGGGAGGCACCACTTTTCGGCTCTGCCTCTCTTGGGACTTACCTGACATGGCCTGTTCATCATTTTAACTGCACTTCCTACAAATGCCTCGGCTACTTTCTACTTGGATTAAACACCAGTGTTGTCTTCACATTAACATTTGCTTTGCATATACCTGCTTTAGGGGCAACTTCAAGGGAATAGATGTACTACTTTCAGGATAACTGACATATAAAAACTCAAAATATTAAAACAAATTAAATGTGGGTGGGTCCATAAGTTAGTATTCTGTGGGTTTTTTTCTGATTCTTCAATAGAAAACACACTCAAAAAATGTGTATAAACAATACTAGTAATTTTGTGCTTTCGACTGTTATATATCACTCAATTGATCTAATATTAGTATACTTCACTTAAAAATATACTGTACCTGTCAAAAATCAAGCTTAATACAGAGTGATAATATCCAGGAGGTCCCTTAATTGCACTGTCATAGTTGTAAACCTTTGCTTTCCTCAGATCCACATAGTTATTTCCACTGATATTACCCCAAATTATCACATCTTTGATGCCTATGCAGAACAGAATCAGAAATAATAATAAAGGCCATCAATATAAAATATACTTAACTGCAATACTTTTTCTATATATTTGTTCTAGGCTTGGTCCAAGTCTAAGCTCTCTAACCTGTGCAGAAACTAGGGTTCACCTCTTTAGTTATCAGGGCTTGGTAGTCACTAGTAATGATGTGTGGATGGTGTGCTGGATGGGTAATTTTAGGAACACTGAGAACCTGCCATGAAAGAAATTGCTAATGAAAACTGTACCATTTGTACTGCTTGACTAATAGAGATATCATTGCAGCAAATATTTGCCAATTTTATAATGATGGACAAGTTGTAAAAGTAGAGGAAGTTTGCACACACTCACCCCCCGCCCCACCCCCAGCTTCATATTCCAGAGTTGCCTCAGTTAACTACACATTTTCTTTTCATGGAGGGTGCAGCAGGACTGGAGATCGCCTGACCTCTTATACATGCTAGACAAGAATTCCACAACTGACCTACAATCCCAGCCCTGAATTTTAAAATATCATATGGAAAATTCTAAAAATAAGCAGTGGGTGACTTTTTAAATCACTCTAATTTCTGTATGTTGCTATTATTGGTTTATTAGGTTGTCACTATTTATTATAGTTAATCTCTTCCAGCCCTGGGTTTATGTCAGGTGGAGAGGATGGGGTAGTCTAGGTGGCATTCCCTTGAATGAAGGAGGACCACAGTGACATCCCCTGCACGAGGGAGGGCCACACTGCTTCCATCCATCACTCCTAAGATACTCCTTATATCTGTTTTCTGCTTCTCTGCCACACGTCTCACATCCCGCATGGCCCTGTAAGATGCAGCCCTTCTTTCCCTGCTGTTTCAACCCATGTATCAAAACACAAACAAGACAGTGGTGGGCATCCACTCACTGGCTGAGGTTGTTTTCATCTTTCGGGCCACCATTGCTTTTGCTTGCCCTTCCACTCCCAATGCCACTGCGATGATGTTGTGCGCGATGTTAGGAGCATATTGCATAAGCAAAGCTGTTTTAAGATTCACAAAGGTTTTCCCTCCCACGATGACCTTGACCGACTCATGAGCATTTTTCTCCATCAGGTAACCGTAAAGGCGGCACAGGGGCACCCTGCTTCTCAGGCAGCTCTCCAGGGTGTACACCTCCTGGTCGGTGCTATCATCCAAGATGATGATGACGTGGGCCTGATAGAAGGCCTCCTCTACATTAGTGCAGAAGGAGACACTGTGAAGGATGGGTGATGCCAAGTCCTCAATTTCCATCACTATCGTTTCCAGGAAGTCTTCCATCTTCTCCTGGTCAAACAGGGTCAGGCTGATTTCTGTGTGTTTCCCAAACACTTCTCCACTTACGAGGAGAGGGATTATGTGGTAGCACACATTAGAACTTGCGCTGGTTAAATACAAAAGTTGGGTAGACAATGGTTAGGTCCTTTGCTCACTTATGTGTTTTATTTTCAGCAGGTATTTCTGCCTGTGCTCCATAGGATGACGCACTATTTTACATGGGAACTCTCGCACTTGCACAGATATGGCTGGGAATCCAAAAGCGGAATGAGAACGTCTCACTACTCACTACATCCTGGCATTGGTGATACCACAAAATAAGAATTCACTGGCATATTAGATGTTTTAAATAAAAGAGCTTTCTCACAGGCAGAAAACAAAACAAAAATAAATAACTAAAAGAAACAAAACCTCCTTTCAGATTGTTCTGTTTACATACCCATGCTTCTTCACAAAAAGACAAAGATGTAGGCTTTAGTTAGTGTCTTGTACACCGTCATCTACAAATGAATGCCTTTTCTTGGGGGCTGATCATCTTTCCCACAGTCTCTCAAAGTAAAGTCCTTACAGAGCTGGCCGGTGTAAGCACAGGCTGTGTGCTCTATCTGAAACCAACTACACCCAGATCTTCTATTTCAGTGACGATCAACTGTGGTGGAAATTGCATCTGAGAACATCTATGACTCATGGCAGACTTGGGGAGGATACAATGATGATTCCGTTTCAGTTCTTTATTTGAGAAAGGGTGACGGATATGTATGGTACAGTTTCTGAATCTTTTTGGTGTTTGTGGTATTCCGTAATTATATATAGTTCCGTAAGGCAGGTGTATGCTAGGGTACCATATGTTGTGAGAGGGACAGTATGAGCTGGAGGAAGGGCTGAAAGCACAGAGCATAAGAACAGCAGAGGGAGAGGCAGAGATGGAAGGAGAGGAAGTGACAAGTGGGGACAGATAGTGAGGAAGAAACAAAGAGAAGAAGCAGGTGTGGAAGAGGGGGGGAGCAAGGATCCGAGAGGACACATGCCAGGAAAGTTGCATTAGGTTATGTGGAGACGTGTACATGTAAATCCTAAATCACATGGGAAAGGATGCTGAAGGATAGAGACACTGATGTACTCATCCACATGTACTGCCTCAGGATTGAGAAAAGAAACACACACACAGGCATTCTAACCTGTTTCAGTATCCTGCCATCATCAATCATTCTCATCCCATTGTCCTTTCTAAAACTAAAAATACAGGCTCATAAATCCTGAGGCTTGAGTACCCTACCTGGCAATCCAGACCTGCAGGGGTTTGATGAGATCCTTCAGGCCTTCTTTCTCCACCTCCTCTTTTATATGGGCCTGCAGGTTCTCTTTGGTGATGACCATCATCAGGTCTGTGGTCATGCTGGAAGTGACACCATAGTAAAGCTAAAGATAAAAAAGAAAAACTCAGCCACAGAGGATAGAACGTTATCAGGAATGGAAAACAGACTAGGAGAAAAAAATGGTAAAATGGCTTAGAAAGCACGACATTTGAAGTACAAAACAATGCCAAGAGAGCGATGCTTGAGCAGATAAGCAATGCAATTCCCATACCTGGGCATGCTCCAGGAACTCATTGTACCCTCCCAAAAGCAAGCCCTTGCCTCCACGGTCTAGCAGCTCTCTCCAGATAATGGGGGAGGTTGTGTGGTCCCAGTTGTTCTTCTCACAAACATCTTCCAGCCACTCCTGTGGGAAAACACGCCAATAAAAGTTGTATATTAAATCTACCCAAGAATTCAGTTCACTGCTGTTGGGTTTAAACAACCAATTATATTTTTGTTGTTGCTGTTGTTTTTAACACTACTATGTGTGCATAACACACTTGGACATCTTCAAATGGTAAAAATATAAACATAAAAATGGTGGTGAGCCTGGTTGCTCATGTCATTAATTGTAGCACTGGGGAGGCAGAGGAAGGTTGTGGTGACATAGTGCATACTAATAAAGTTTGCCTGAAGATCAGAGGGCAGAACCAGCCATGGAGTTAGCCATATATGTAGTGGGATTATGTTGTTACATTGTAAATAACTGTCTTACCTACTGGTTTAATAAAAATGCTGATCGGATGAAGGCAGACAGGAAGTGTATGTGGGGCTACCAGACTAAGAAAACTCTGGGAATAGGAAGAGCAGAGCAGAAGATGCCAGAGAGACACCACAAAGACACCATGATGAGATGTCAGCAGACACAAAAGAAAGAAGTTGAAATGCTGCTCTGAGAAAAGGTACTGAGCCGCATGGCTGAACAAGATAAGAAAGATGGGTTAGATTAAGGGTAAAGAGTTAGCAAGTTATATACCTGGACCCCAGGTCAATCAGTATAAAATTAATACAAGCGTCTGTGTGTTTCTGTGGGACAGTGGGTCTTCAGATCTTGACACACAGGTGGGACAGGTCAGAAACCTCCTACTACAAATGGTGATATCTACCCACATAAAGCTGGAGAAAGATTAAAAAGGGTTCTGGAGCACAGAATCAGAGCCAAAAGCAGCTTTGGAGTTGTGCCTCTCCCATGAGCAGTGCTTCAGAGATACACTGGCATGTTGTATGGGTTTGAATTTCAAAATGGTGGGCTTTCAGAGTGCAGCCTGAAGTGCAACATAGCCAGTTCCTGACAGTTCACAGGACCTTATATGTAAGGAACAAGCTGAATGTGATGGATTTAAGCCTTCTGTTTATATAGACAAAAAGGAAACAGAGTCAAAGACTGCTTCTTAGTAGCAGCAGTATTTTTTTGGGTCAGGTCTGTTTGATGGAGGCAATCAGAGGCACATCTTTTTAAAGAGAAGTTTCCTAATTCAGCCTTAGAGGCAAAATACTTGTGAGTCTTTTAAGAGGCTCTGCTGCCAAATACTTGAATGAAGGTCATGAACAGCAGACAGCTGTGCTTTACTTGGTGATTATGTGGACCCTAAAATTCCCCAGAGTGGTAATTGTGGGTCCTATCAGTACCTTGACTAAAAAAAAAAAGCTAAATTCTATGAAGCTAGACTAGGAGCTGGGTGGAGCCAGCCAGTCATCCTAGCCAAGCCTATAATCCTTAGCCACACCTTGACAGATTAAAAGTGTGGTCAGAAACAGAAAGAAATAGAGGGAGCTGGGTGGAGTCAGCCTCCCTAACCAAGCAAAGGTGTGGTCAGAAAGAGAATAAGAAATAAAAGATATACAGTAAAGACAAATTAAAAAAAACTCTAAATGGTTTAGAGTATGTTTAAAAATATATATAGGCTTGAGAGAGAAAAGAAAAAGGATAGAGAAAGTTCTTAAGGAGAAATAGAGTAAAAAAAATGATAAGAATGTAAAGATGGGAATTACAAGAGTGTCTGGATACTGGATGTTGTCTTCAAGTTTTTCGATTATAAGTGCTGCTGGATTAATCCAACCTATATATTTTGTAAATGAGTTGACTTTAAAATTAAAATCAAAAGTTATACTACTTTGGAGAAGAGGTTTTCTTTTTATTTCCACAGAAAATGAGACTGTGGATTTATTCCTGGTTAAAGAAAATAAAGTTTGATTGAGGAAGACCTCCTGAAAAGTCTCCAATGGAAACGAATGGCCCAGATGATTCAGCATTTCAGAGCATCTCTGTTGCAGTCTCCTCTGAGCTCTGCATCTAAAACAACTTGAGGGAGACTGGCTGAGATGACCCGTCTTAAAGACTACTCCACTAAAGACCTGTCCATAACCCTAAATTTTTCTTTGGGTCCTTATAAGATTACCAGCAACCACATTCAGCAGAAAGTAACTTAGAGAACTATGCACACATTCCCCCAAAATGGATTATGGATGTTTGTCTTTTTTTTTTTTTTTTTTTTTTTTGATTACAAGTTTTTATAGATAATGGTGAAAAAAAATTATACAAAGGAAATCAGATTTGGGGTTCTTGTTTTAAAAAGAAAAAAAGGGGATATGTAATGAGATGTTACATTGTAAATAATTGTCCAACCCACTGGTTTAATAAGAATCTGATTGGCCAAAGGCAGACAGGAAGTAGAGGTGGGGCTACCAGACTAAGAAAACTCTGGGAACAGGAGAAGTAGAACAGAGAAGCCAGAGAAGCACCATGGAGACACCACAATGAGACACCAGTAGACACAGAAGAAAGAAGTTGAAATTCTGCTCTGAGAAAAGATACCAAGCCAACTGACTGAACAAGATAAGAATTATGGGTTAGTTTAAGAACAAGAGCTAGCTAGCAATATGTCAGAGCCATAGGCTGATCAGCATAAAATTAATACAAGACTTTGTGTGATTATTTGGGACTGCTGGTCTGGATCATAGGGCTAGACCAGCCCAGAAACCCAATACTACACATATAGGTCGGGGAGTGGTGACACACACCGTCAATCCTAGCACTTGTGAGGCAGAGGCAGAGATTTGTCTGAATCTCTTTGTGCTGAAGGCCAAAGAGAACCAGGCAGTGGAGGCACACACCTGTAGTCAGAAGTTTCTGGCCTGGCATAGCCTTGAGGTCCAGACTCCTCAAAGCTGTTTAGTCCCAATAATCACTTAGAAGCTTGCTTATATTAATTAAAAACTGTTAAGCCTATGCTTAGGCTCATTATCCACTAGCTCTTACAACTTAACCCATTTTTATTAATCTACGTCTTGCCACGTGGCTTGTGGGTTACCTATATTTCTTTACATCTTGAGCAGCAGCTCACAGCATCTCTCTGTGACTCTGCCCTCCTTTCCCTTTATCTACGCTTGGATTTCCTGCCTGCCTCTAAACTGGTTCACCATTGGCCCAAACAGTTCCTTTATTATCCAATCGTAATTCACAGCATGCAGGAAGACATCCCATATTACACACTTTTAACACTAGTACTTGAGATTCTATGCCTCCACTACCGGTACTTGGGAAACACACACGCACACATACACACCTTTAATCCCAGCACTAAGAAAGTTGAACCAGGAAGTGATATAGCTGGGCAAAGAAAAAAATAAGGCAGGAGGAGGCAGGAGTTTTGCCCTTGGCCTGCGCCCCCACTTCTCTTTTGGCTGAGGACTCAGAGGCATTCAGTCTGAGGATTGGTGGAGACAGGTCTGAGGAATTGACTGGGAGAGAAGTGGCTGTGACTGGTTCCTCTGTCTCTCTGATCTTTCAGCTTTCCCCCAATATTTGCCTCTGGATTTTTATTGTAAGTAAAATATATGCAATAGCAGGTGGTTCCCTGTGAGTTCCAGGTTAGCCTGCTCTATATAGCAACTTCCATGCTAGCCAGGGCTACATAGTGAGACATCATTTCAATAAAAGAAACAAATGAACAATCAACCAACCAAAGAATGAATGAATAAAATAAAAAAAATAGTAATGAGATAAATAACAAGGAATATTCACCAAATCCAGTGGCCAAATAAAGTGCAGAAGCTTTCTCCTTTGCTGGAGCACATATGTTTAACTTAAAGAGAGGCCAGGTAGTCTAAGTTGGCTGTTTTTTTTTTTTTTATTATGTATGAGTTATTTCTAGTTTTATGGCCACATAATCTTGATATTACTTTTCAAATTTATGATTATGGTTTCTATGGCTTAGGCTGAATTAATGAGCTAAAAGTTATCTGGAAGACTTCTCAACATACTTATAGGAAAGAAGTTTAAATTACCATTATCTGATTTTGGTGGAGCAAGATTTCCAGTGATAAAATCTGAGAAGCAGCTAGGGATAGCATTTGTATCAGTAAGGTACAGTTGAACAATCCTAAAGTCCCACCATTGGAGACATTTATGAGGCCACCTTCCAAACAAACTATTTTTTGCTGGTGCTGAAGATGTGCATGCTCTTGTTCCATCCAAAAGCAAGCTGACTGAGATTTCCAAGATGGTCCCTCTAATCACTGCAAAGCTTGGCTGGTGACATACTGGGCTGGGGAAAGAAAGTGATCTACCCTAAATACGCTAATGTTTTTTTCAGCTGGAAGACTGTATAGGAATGAATTCTCAGAGTCCTGAATCAGGAGTGGAACATAAAGATGTGTGAGACTTCTTCGGTGTGACTCACTCTTCTGCAGTTCTGGAAGGTCCCCAGAACACAGCAGTAATGTATTACCTGGCTGGCAGTCAGAAGTTTGTAGAAAATGATGACTCAAGTAAAGTAGAAATGATAAATCTTTCAGGAAAAGAGTGTAAGTCCAAGGGGTAGTGGGGGGCTGGCAAGTGATTGCCACCAAGCCTGACAGACTGAGTGCCATTTCTGGAACCTGCATAGTTGAGAAATAGAATGGATTCAACAAAGTATTCTCTCACCTTTCCTTACATCTTAGCACATGCAGACCTTACTGCAAAATATATAAAACCTGAGTTAATTAATTTAAAAGGCTAATGGCACAGCACTGTGGGAATACGGATAAACTGATGCTCAGTCACATTTGGGAGGGGACAGACAATACTTCATTCACCAGAGTCAGGAGAAATGCACTGAAAGGAAAAGGAGCCTTGCGTGGCAGCCAACTGAAATGATAAGATATGGAAGTATCAAGGATCTGGGAAATGCCCACCAGAGAGCGACTGCTGTGGGGAATACAGGCCCACAGACACAATTACTTAGACAGTCATAAGCAATGGC
This sequence comes from Phyllotis vaccarum, assembly GCA_033318265.1. Taxonomy (NCBI): domain Eukaryota; kingdom Metazoa; phylum Chordata; class Mammalia; order Rodentia; family Cricetidae; genus Phyllotis; species Phyllotis vaccarum. The sequence goes on from JARWLC010000007.1 coordinate 14,816,758, forward strand.
CTCGCAAGAAGTTAGGCAACAGTTTAAGAGAAGGGCCTCTGGCCTTAAAAGCCTAGATAGTTCTCACCGTCGCTAAATGGTCAATGTGCCAGCAACAAAGACCAGTGGTAATGTTTGATAATGGCTCCCTTTTTTGAGGACATCAACTTGCCTTCGTGGAAGACAGATGACATTGGGTTCTCTCCACAGTGTAAAGGAAAATCACTTGATTAGATTCAAATCGACATATGTTCTGGGTAGGGAATGACATTTCCTGCCTATGGTGCTTTCCCCAGAAACCCTGCCTAAGCACAATGTCCAAAAGGGATCACTTAAAAGTAAAAAGGTACAGTGCTGAGGATAGCCGGTAGAATGTCTCTGTCATATACCACTGGGCTGGACGGGGCAGGCCAGCCAAACTGTGGACACCAGCTAGAAGACACACATACAGCAAGAATGGTCCTGCTCCTTCAGGTTGTAAAAGGTATCATGCATCTGTAGTAGATTTATGATGTTACATTGTAAATAACTGTCCTGCCTATGAGTTTAATAAAAAGCGCTGATTGGCCAAAGACACACAGGAAGTATGGGCAGGGCTACCAGACTAAGAAAATTCTGGGGACAGGAAGAACAGAGCAGAAATGCCACAGAGACTCCAGAGTTGTTAGACAAGCCAGAAAATGCAGAGGACAACTATACTGCTCTGAGAAAAGGTACCGAGCCCCATGGCTGAACAGGATAAGAATTATGGGTTAGTTTAAGGGTAAAGAGTTAGCAAGTTATAGGCTTGGGCCTTAGGCCAATCAGCCTAAAAGTAATGTGTCATCTGTGTGTCTCTGCAGGTCTGTGGGTCTGCGGGCCTAAACCTTGAGGCTAGGCCCAAAAGTCTGGGACAGAAACCACTTACTACATGCATCAGTATAGTATTTCCCTCTGTTATATTAGGGAGACTACTTAGAATTCAGAAATCAAGGGACAGAATTAAGAGAAACCTTGTTCACCTCACCATCATTCCCAGGGGCCCTCTTGGAGAATGTATGAAACATAATTTCTTTACTCCAGCTTGTGTGAGTTGGAAGGTTTAAATTTCTGAAGAGGACCATTTATAGCAGAGGACAGAAGAAGAATTCCACCTTTAAGCTATCGCTGACCTTGGTCATGGTGAAATGAGAAACCAGCAGGCAAAGAAAGAAGTGATTGCTGAGCAAGGGGTAACTGGGCTGCAGACCAGAAGAATGCACAATAACTACTAGGGTAAAAAATACTTAACATCTAGGTTATCATTTGGGCATCTTTGGTGATGCTCTGCTCAGTTTTGACCGTACAAGGGAAAGTTTAATAGTTGTGTCTAAGGGACTGGGTCTCGCATCACTTAAGTACATAGAACTAGGTCATCATACCTAACAAGCGGCCCAGAGCAGTCGAGGTGAACCTCAAATGGATAGCAGGGAAGAGAGATGAGTGCCAGTTTAGCTGTGAAAATATGTGTCATGGGAATACAGTTCATTAACAAACCTTCCTTTAATAAAATCTGACCAGGGAAAGATGTTGATCTGAATCCCAGTAGAGCTGTTACCAGATGGTGTGAACTTCCTTAATGGAGCACAAGAATCCAGAGGCACAGTGGGTGGACTGTAGCAGACAGTTATCACTAGTCCAGGTTCCTTCCCTCTTATAACCACGTCACGTGCACCCTCAGTCACTAGAGATATTAGAGGCCAATGGCTTAACTGCTGAGTGTCTCTCTAGGGCTGACCTCAGCTAACAGGATTCCCTGTAACTAGGATGAAGCCCCTTCCTTAGGGCAGCCCACATCAGGTGACTGGATGCTGCAGGAATACAGATGCTCAGCTACCTTTCTTCAACACAGGATACCTCTGAAGGGATCCCAACACGCTTTCCCTGTAAGCTCTCCTGACTACCCTTTTGTAGCTGTACTGTAGCTCCTTCTTTGCCTATCGCTGTTGCCTTCATCTTCTTTTCTTCTTGGGATGTTCTGAGTGCACCTTTCAGTCATCTTTAAAATCCTCCATCTTAAAGTCTGTTTGGGGGACAACACAGCCACAGATATGGATATCGCAAACAAATAATAAGTCCTCATACCATTAGGATTCCATGTGAAGGAGAAAGAAAAAGTGAAATGTTTTCTTGGCAGGGTTAGGGTGGAGTCAACACATTTATTCCATTTATGGGAGTCTTCTCGGTGCTATTGGATAACTTGAAAAAAAAAAAAAAGTCTTGACACTGCTAAGTAGGAACTCATTTTTACTAGTATCCAAATGCCATTAATATATGATCATCAGAATACAGTCATCACAAGAAGCCAGCACTTTATCAAAGTAGAACATTTTCTTGCATAAGCATATTTAATAACTGTGAAGGTTCTTACCTCCCACACATCAGGATGCTGTGTGATTTTAAAAATCCGAAAATCAGGAAGATTCTTCTGTAAATAGTCGGCCAAGAGTTCTGCCTTAGCATAATACGGGCAGTTTGCTTTACCTAGAAGAGTTCAAATCATCTAAGTTTTCTTCTTAACACACACTGATGGCTGTGCTGCTATGGGGATTTGCCAGACACTCGGAGAATGCACCATGGCTATAATATAACTTTATAACAAAATTACAAAATAACTTCCTATTAGACAAGCATCTATTTTTTGCTGTATTATAGGAAAAGAAACATTTCCTAGATCAGAGTCTTACATTATAAATTTTTGTGGAAAAGAGAGTGTTTTAAATATTTACTCTCCTCTAGTACTCTGATATATCACATAGGAGACTGTAACATACTATTTAAGCATGACATACTAACAGTGAGCTAATCATTAAAAGCCACTCAAGGGTCCAGCGAGACAGCTCAACTGATAAAGACACTTGCCGCCAAGCCTGTAGACATGCGTTTGGTCTCCAGGACACACATGATAGAAGTAGAGAACCAACACCTGTAGGTTCTCTTTTACCCTCTGCATGCATCCCTCCCTTGACCCTACACATAAAACAAATAAATTAATGTTTAAAAACAACACTGGAAGGTAAAACGTGAGGTAAGGAGGGGAAATAGATTCTTTTTTAGATTTGATGTATGGTCCAGATTTGTGGGGAAGCTGAGGGAGCTTGAATCAGGGGCTAACTTCTATTTTCTGGCTGGCCTTATTTAAGAGAAATCATGGGTGAGATAGTCTGACAAGAGCACTACAAGGAACACGAACATGTGTGGGCATAGGTGATTGGCAGTGTCTGATGTCCAGTTCAGGTGCCAGGGGAGAGCTTCAGATGGCCATTTTTCACCGAGGAATGCGTAGGCAGTTAAACCGCCCCAGAGGCCGGGACGGATGTCAGTTTATGACAAGCTAAGTGAGAATCTCCTGTGAAACATTCTTCCTCAACCTCACAAAACCCCTCCACATCAATCCTTCCCATCACCTCTGTATGTACAAGCCCCTATATCTAGTTCGAATCCATTGTTAATTACTTGAAACCCATTTTATGGCTCATGTTTAATTATCCTGTCCATTTCCTGGGAAATTAGCTTGTAAAAGCCCTGCGCCCAAGATGACCTCAATTACCTGCCTTTTCTGAATCTGGATACCTTCTGCCCAGACACCACTGAGAAGATAGTGGGGAGATGGATATAAAGAATGGAGAGGTTTCCACTTATACTCTGATTACACCCCCCCCACACACACACACGTGTGTGCCTTTGTCTTCTTGGAAGCCTTGCTCAACCAATCATTAGACTCTTAGTTATGTTTCTAACTGTCTTATTTCAAGCATATTTAAATGTATCAATATAAACTTCAGTTTCTTCTTCCTAAACAACAAAAATCCATGTCACCTCTCCCCAGACACTGCTTTCTATGTGCCCCTTTCTATTAAAACTTCTCTTAAAAATATTAAATGACTAAGGTAACACCATCTTGTTCCAACTCCATTGGGTTAGTTTAAGCAGTTTTCATCCCTCTCCCCCATCAGTTGTGTCTCCTTGGAAACACTTGAGATTTACAAGGTCTTGACCATGTTTTGTATTTATTAATCAAAACAATGAAAGTAAACTAAAATAACTAAACAAGATACAATTTAAAAATAATTGTCATGTTATGTCTGAAATAATTACTAAGCTCCACCAGGAATGAATTCTGCAGCAATGCTCTGACCCCTGACTAATTTTGTTGTAAACTATGGTCTTTGTGGGGTTTGTGACAGTTGAGCTGTCCCTGAGCTGGGACACCAAGAGACTTTGCAGAGGCACAAGTTCACTCTTGTTCTAGGCATTAATAAAAGGACTAAAAGCTTTAATTGGATTGATCAATGCAGTTGTCAAAAAGTATCTCATATGGATCATTTCAATTCCAAGTCTCCTACCAAGTAGAAGGAGACTCTTACTTCTCCTACAGTGGTTAGATCCAACTCTTGAATCCCATTACTCTTGAGGAAGAGACAGGCAGATCTCTGAATTTGAGGCCAGTCTGGCCTACATTGTCAGGTTTAAATCAGCTAGGGTTACATAGTGAGACTTTGTATCAAAAAGAGAGATAAAATACTAGGAGTATCTAGATTAGTAAACTTATTTCTGATGAAAGTTCTCTTCAAATTACCCTTTATTTCCTGTGCTCATCTAGTGAATTAGGCATCTCCTTCCACCCATTTTGCCTCTGAGATCATGTCTATTTGTTTTCCTCCATCCATTTTGACCACAATGCTAAAGCAGCTGCCTCCTGTACAAGCTCCAGTCTCCTAACAGGTCTCTTGTTGAATATGTGACACTAAGGTAAGCTAAAAATTTAATTGACTTATCTCCTTATAAAAAACTTTCCAGGTACTTTGGCCAAAGTCTTAACTACTGAATGTGGCTCAGATGAATCTGCATTGTCTCTCTCTGTCTTCATCATAGGACACTATTCTTTGCATCATTTATTCCTACTAAACTTATTTCAATTGCCTGTTTGCCAAATACTCTCAGTTATTACCCAATTTGATGATGATTTCCAGCAAGACCTGGAGACTTGGATTGTGGCTTCGTGGTTTCCTGGCATCTGCACCACCAAGTACTTTAAAATGTTGTAGAATATTCCTTTACGCTATGCAAAGATATGCTACTGTGATTGGTTTAATAAAGGTGAATAGTAAATAGCTAGGCAGGAGGTGTAACAGGGACTTCTGGACAGAGAGAGCTCTGGGAAGAAGAAAGACAGAGCCATGAGCCAGATGCAGAAGTGGGATGGGCAGAATGGAGATGAAGTAATGAGTGCATGGAAGAATGTACATTAAAAAAATATGAGTTAATTTTAGTTATAAGATCTAATCAGAAACAAGCCTAAGTTAAGGCTGAGCACTTTCATAATTGAGAGTAAATCTCCATGTCATTTTGGGAGAGGCTGGTAGGACAGAAAAAGACTTGTTACACTCAGAAGAGTTAGGGATTCAAAGTTGCTACCTGAACATATTGGATTTCAATACACAACCATACATTTCATCTTTGTAATCCTCACACACTCTAGCTCCATTCCCTGATATCCACACTAAATTGCTGTTTCTTCCTGTATGTTCTCTGCTTGGTAACGCTAATTGTTCAGGCATCTGTCACCACCTCTCCCTCTGGAAGCCCTTGCCTCATAAGATCCTCCGCCACTTTTCCCACTAGACCACTGGCTGGTCTGTTACTGTTATATACAACACGCCCTGAAACTTTTCTACTGTATTCCCATCATCCAGCTTTCTAGTGCTAAAAGTATTTATCTGAACAAGTAGTAAATCAAAAGAAGTTTCCAAAGAGAAGGTACTTATCAATTGTGTTCAGTGTAACAAAGAAGTCAACTTGGAACAGGGCCCCAGACCTTAGCACACAAAACTCCATGATGGATGTACGAGGTAGGCTGTACAGTTTAAAGTAGAGACCACCACTTGCCAAAACTAAAGCAAAACTCCAATCCATCAAAGTCTACATAGTTCTGGGAAAAGTCTTAAAATTTACTAACCTTACTTTTCAGCTTCTATTGCTTCTGGCTAACTGTTCTTATTAACTGAAGTTTGTCAACCCAGAACGTGTGTGTGTGTGTGTGTGTGTGTGTGTGTGTGTGTGTGTGTGTGTGTGTGTGTGTTTAAGATACAAGACTATAGTTTCTATTTTGTAAGTATAATCCCAGGTCCTGCAACACTCCCATATCCATTTCCTGCATTAGGCTACAGATCTTCTAGCCTTTGCCTTTATGTGTGATGGTTCCTTTAAGAGTTTCTCTTAGTCGTTGTGCCCAACCCTTCTCTATCCAGCACCCCCATATTAGGAGTATATTTGCCCAGAGGCCTGTGCACCTCTCCCTCATTGCATTAACTACGACCAAGCAAAGTAATCCTTTATATGTTTGTACTCCCGTGAGAAATTTCCCCACTGTGTTCCCAGTGCTCTTCAAAGTTCAACACCCTGCTTTTGTCTAACACGCATCTTGTAATGAATGTCTAGAAATCCTGAGGTGAGCCATCAAAGGATGGGGCCGCAGAATAAAAGCCAGTTAACAAGGCTGACTAACCGCCATGGGAAACGATCTGTGGGCTCTCTGGAGAAGAACTCACCGGCGATCACGAATTTGGCCATGGTCTCTAGCACGACCGAGAGACTGGGACCAAGGCGTCGCGGTTTCCTGGCAACCGTGCTGCGCTCTGAGAGTGGCGCAGGCGTTCTAAGAAGCCGCCGCGCCGCCGGCTAGAAGTTACTTGTTGAATGTGTTGAGTTTATGGAAACAACCGTACACGATATTTATAAATTCCACGGTCTCTTATGGCATTCGACTCTATCTCTTCATCCAAGAAGAGAAACCATTTTTTTCCGGTAGCTTTTTTCTCCCCCGGTCTACACGTGGACTTCTGTGGCCAAAGGCCAAGGCGAATCTAGGCTTTTTGACCTACACAGGAACCCGTAGAGTGTCACCAGACGCGCCGCTTTGGGGAGGAGTATCATGGCGGCGCGCGCGTGTAGTTACCTTATACTAGCCTAAGGTGAGTGGGTGGCGAGCATAAGCGGAGCCGTGAGCTCTCTTGTAGTCTTTATTTATTTATTTTTCTTTCGGGCGGAGGAAAGTTTCAGAAGTGTCTTCGGTCTTAAGTTTAGGGTGGTGGTTTGACGCCGGGTGGCTCAGTCGAGGGACGCTGGCTCGGGTTTGGGGTTCTTGGGGAGGCTGGCCGATTGTAGCTTCTTAAGTACGTTGAATATTGCTTTTATTTTTGTTTGTTTGGTTTTTTTTTTTCTCGTGTGTAGAAACCCGGCTGTGTCCTGGAACTCACTCTGTGAACCAGGCTGGCCTTGAACTTCCAGAGATCCGCCTGCCTCTGTCTCCCGAGTGCTGGATTAAGGGGTGAGCCATCCTCGCCCGGCTGATTACATTTTTTCGTTCTTCTTTGTCTAAGCAAGGCCGTCCAGTCCAAGTACGTTTTCTTAACTGCTCAGTTTGGGCCATTGCTAGGTCATTTGGTTGAAAGCGTCCATTAATGATACTATTTCCAATGGAAATCTCCAAAGTAGTGTTAACAAAATTACCCTTAGCAGAGTAAGATTTATTGGACACCTACGCCGGCAATTATTATCATCATTATTATCAAAGGGCTACTTTATACCACAACTGCTAAAGTGACCGACCTGGGTACTTTACAACGATGTACATATTGGAGTAAAAATGCAAAAAATGTACTGGGGGGTATAGTTTTACTATTTTAATATGAAGCTCTATTGCCTCATATGTACCCATGTAAATTCCTGTTAGATACATTTCCCTTATTTAAGTAACAATTTTAACTGTTCTTTTATTCACCTGTCCCCTGCAGGATAGTCCAGAACATGTGCTTTCAGGAAGAAGTTAAGTTTTGTTTGATCTTGAGTATTTGAAAGTGGGCCAGTGGATAGCAAAATGAACAACAAAGCACATTCCTTGTTATGGAATATCAGACAGTTGAGTACTTTACTTCCAAGAAGCAGAATTTTGAGGATATATCCTCTGGGATTTTGCAGACCAGAAGTTGTTCGTTCAAAATGGAACCCAAGAAGCTATCTGTTAAATGGTTTTCATGAGGGACTGCGGCCATCTGTTAGATACCTCTTTCAGGATATTTTGAAACCATTAGATGGTTGTACCAAAGGTATAAGCCATGCAGCTGTTTTTAAACTTGACAGAGTACTTTATCCTAGAAGACTGTCCTTGGACTCAGAATATTCTCTTGTCTCTGATGGGACATCTGATCATGATTTAGTGAAAATAAACTTTCATCATACCTCCAATGAAGATATGCTCATCAAGAAAATGAGACCAGGCCCTGTGAATTATAAAAAGCTGGCCCAGGAGTGTAACTCGTTGAGTGATGTGCTGGATGTATTTTCAAGGGCACCTACGTTTCCTACTAGTATCTATTTCTTAGCAATGTGGACAATTAACAAAAGGATATCTGAAAACAAGAGGCATATAGAAATACAACAGATATTTGGTCACCCCGCCTTTAGGCAGCTGTGTGAGCATATGATGAGAGAAGCCAAGATTCTACAATACGACAACCTTCTGTTCAGTTTTTATGCTATAGTGAAGCTTGGAATTCCTCAGAATAGTCTTATGGTACAGACTCTGCTGAGGATAATTCAGGTAAGCAAAAAGGAGACTTCAATATGGCTTTACTGTGTTTAATGTATTTTGAAGGAGTCAGGAGAAAGAGATGTGTATAGCTTCCTTAAAAGAGACTGTCAGTGGAAGATATGTTTTTATGTGCATTTCTGTATTACATAGTAGTTATGTGTCTAGAAGACCATAAGTTAGATCTTTTGATTTGGAAGTTTGTGAAAGCCCGCCCCACTTACTTTTCAAACAAGGGTGTCAGTGCCTTTCTTGATGTTACTTATATGGCGCCAGATGTGAAGAAGGAATCGTTTACTTTTTAAGAATGGCTATGTCAGACTCCTACAGTCAATAATTAAGTATCTTAAAATACATTAATTTCTTGGAGATAATGTATCATATATTCTATTTCACTGGAATTCATGAATTGAGTTCATAGGTGTATGAAGCTTGATTTTTTTTTTATGTAAACTTGATTCATGTATCTTCAAGCAAGAACTTTAAAATTTTGTGGATTTGGTTGGTGGCCGCTGAGTTCATTTCTTATGTAGTCATTTAAAGAGCTTGTTATGTTTCGCTTTCCACTGACAGTGGTGCAGTTAAGTACTAGACCTTTGGACAGGCATTCTCAAATGTGGAGCATCCTTACTGCGTGTGAGCGTGTCTCCACAATGTGTGTGGTGTCATAAAGACGGTTAGCCAGAGTTGAAAGGACAGTGTGCTGTCAGTCATTGGAGTCAAGTAGTCTGAGCTCTCACAGCACATGTTATGGGGTGTGTACATTATTAAGGAAACTATCACGGCAATGAAACCATCCTCCCCTCACATCCAGCTTTATCCACTTTAAACTATCCCTCAGTTCTAGCTCAAAACTTTATGAGTCATGATTTGATGTCCCACTTTAGCGATGAGCCCAAGGCTTCCTCAAATGTAGTTCTTCTAAGGAGATGAGCTGAGAGATGACGTAGAACACTAAAGAAGCTGTGCCGTCACTGTTTTCTTTCCAGATCATCCCTGCCAGTTCTGGACTAAACTAGCACCTTAACAGACCCAGACAATCATGGTAAAATGCAGTCAGCCACGCAGATAAGAATATTCACAGGGCAATAGTAGCATGGTGCTCAGGATAGGCTGTGTGGAAATTGTAAGGACACAGTCTTGTAGGGTTCATTTAGGGGAACAACTAACCTATATACTTCAGTGGCTCTTTTGTTATTCTACCATGCCATCCTCATGGTAGTTTTGGGCCCATGAGATATAAAAATGATGTTTAATGTAAATTATTTCATAAGCAAAGGAATATAATCAATATCAAATGAATTTCCAATGATGCATAAGAAAGTGTTGGAGTTGGGCATGGTGGTGCACACCTTTAATCCCAGCACTTGGGAGGCAAAGATAGGCAGATCTCTGAGTTCGAGGCCACCCTGTTCTACAAAGTGAGTTCCAGGACAACCAGGACTGTTACAAAGAGAAACCCTGTCTCAAAAAACCAAAAAGGGGGCATAAGAGGTTGGTGTTTAATGTGTCAGTTATTTGGAAAAGTCACTGAATTGTCACATCTTATTTCCTGAATAGGTGTGTATTGTGGACTTTGTGAATTCCTGCAGTTGTTTGAAAGTATGGATTTGGAGGTTTTGCTTGGGAAAGCTAATGCACAACTCATCATTTGTGGTGTATTTGTAATTATATTTTAATAGGAGCGCATCAATGAATGTGATGAAAGATGCCTTTCAGTTTTGTCAACTACTTTAGAGACATTGGAACCATGCATGAATGTGAATGCCCTTCGAGTAGGGCTGCGGTAAGAGCCTCCTAGGTTTCTTCACATTGTTTTCTCTATGGCCCTTACATAGGGAATTAAAAAGCCCAATGAAAATTGAATTTCTTTCTTGGGTGGTACTGGTAACATAGGCATTGATGGCAGTTAATATTTTATTAAACTTAAAATTCCGAGTCTGAATGATATAAAGCTGAGAGAGTACTTTTTAAAGGATCTCTTTATAAAAAGATGTGGGTAATATTGAAAATTAGTTTTTCTTAAACTCTAATACTGATGTAAAGTGGGGGAAGAACTGTCATGTATACTCAATTCAGAATTGGGCCCTGTAGGGATTACGTTACACTGGTTAATCTTTAAGAGATAATACAAATGATGATACAAGTGATCTGATGTCACAGATTAAGCAAGATTGTGAGACACCTTTAATTTCATGTGATTTGTTTATTAATAAAGACAGTACAGTAGGACTGGAGAGATAGCTCAGAGGTTAGGAGCACTGAATTCAATTCCTAGCAACCACATGGTGCCTCACAACCATCTGTAATGAGATCTGGTGCCCTCTTCTGGCCTGCAGGAATACATGCAGGTACAGCACTGTATAAATAATAATAGTACATTAATGTCTAAGGAAATAATCCTAGAATGATTTAGATCCTTTTCTAACTATTTACAGCTTCTTGGGCAGGTAGATCACATCTGTGGATTTCATATTCCTGGCCTATTCCAGGTAGGGGCTGAACCAAATGAAATTTTCAGATTTCTGGTATAGATTCTACAATTCTCCTATTTCGTTGTCTAATTACAGAATCCTAGTTGATAAGCAATTGTGGAAGATAAAACATATCTTCACATTACAAACAGTGATGAAACATATCGGGAAAGACACACCATTTGCTCTTAAGAAGAAACTGGAGGTAAACACCTGGTTTTTCTCTAGTGGATGAAATTAGAAAAACTGTCCTTAGATCTGTCATTTTTCTCAAGTTAGTTTTGAAGGAAGACATTGCTTTGCTTTTGGGTTTAGCTGTGCTGAAATGAATTAAGACATTTACCTGTATGTGCAAACATATCTCTGTATATATATTTACTTCTTTATTTGTTTATCATCTTTCTTCAGCTTCATGCTTGCTTCTTTAGCATTAAATTTTCCACAGATGCTAATTAAATGCAAGTTGTTTTTCTGTAGATGAAAGCCTTGACGGAGTTGGACAGATTTTCTGTCTTGAATAGGCTGTATATGTTTGCGGTACTAGCTGCCTTGGATCACCGCTCTGTTGTCCTTCTGAATGAATGTAGTAAGGTGGTCGTAGGTAAGAGGGCTTTTCTATATGATCTACTGTATCTGACCTATTACTTGTTTTGAAATCTTGACTCTTACGGTGCACAACTGATGATTGGCTACATCATTAAATTTTATTTTAATCTGTAGTTTTGTTTTCCTTTAAAATACAGTGTTATTTTTCTCCCAATGAAGGTATTGAGATCTTGAACTTTTATTTCAAAACCATCTAGTAATGCTTGTGTATTTAACTCATTCTTAAAGATAATATCCATGGGTGTCCTTTTAAAATATTGGTCAGCATATTGCAGTCCTGTAAAGACCTCCGATACCAAAATGAAGATCTCTTCAAGAGCATAGCAGATTATCTGGCTACAACTTTTGAAATTTGGAAGTTGAAACAAGTGAGTTTCAGTTGGGGATGTCTTAGAGAAACTTTCAGGAAGCTTGTTCATTCATTTGTTTTAAATGTTGCTCTCTGCTTAGAAATGTCATGATGTCAGAATAATCCAATGCTAAATTACTTCAGTACTGTCCGTGGTTTTCTTTGGAGTCATAGCCTTTCAGGAACCATGCTTAACAATGCAGATGTCTGAATGGAGCTGTGTGTAAATCTTGAATTTTGAATTATTATAAAAATTGAGTTCAAAGACAGTAATTCTTGTGGTAAATATTGCCTATCAGGAAATTGGAAGCGAAATTTATCTTAATCATCATGTTTCACTTTCATAAATTAATATAAGATACAGACATGTTTGAATTACAAAACAAATTTTGTTTGAAAATGCTATAATGAAATAGACTACTGTAATACTAATTTTAAAAAATTTAAAAAGATAAAATACAGGAAAAATATTTACCTTTGTACCATATTAGGGTTAAGGATCAGATAATCCAGCTGGTGGAACACATCTATTATCCTACCCAGCTTCTCTGGAGGCTGAGGCTGGAGGATGGGAAGGAAGCTCAAGCCAGCCTGTGGCAAAAGAAGGAAAGAGAGAAAGAAAGAAAGAAAAAAAGAAAGAAAGAAAGAAAGAAAGAAAGAAAGAGAGAAAGAAAGAAGGAAATGTTTGAATTTGAATTATCATCATATCATGAGAATGTAGGCAGTGCTTAGAAGTGTGAGCAGTTCAAGATAGAGTTGGTCATCTTGGAAACACAATTTAAAGTAACTTTCAGATCTGTCATATGGGTAAGAAAGAATTTTTTTGTTATTGTTGTTTTGAGACAGAGTTTCTCCATGTTGCTGTTCTGAAACCCAGGTTGGCTGCCCAGCTAAGAAAGATTTTAATTGAGGTGTGAAGATCATTCTATATCTTGGTTCTCAGTTTTGGAAGAGATTGCTCATTAAATTGATATCTGGTTAAAGAAAAAAAAAAAGAACATATAATAATATAATAATTTGTTTTAGGGTAGTATTTTGTGCTTAAGTTCTTTGAGATTTAAAAACTTATATTAACATATTGTAGCTGTTGAGTAACTCCCCGTTCCATTTTTAAGGTTATCTTTTTACTCATATTATTTGAAAACCTTGGTTATCGACCTCCTGAATTGATGGACAAGTTTGTGGAGAAAGTAGTGAAGGAGCCTGATTCCCTAAACATGAAGAACATTTTTTCTATCCTTTATGTGTATTCTTCTCTCAACCACGTCCACAAAGACAAGAACAGAGAGTATGTACCATTTTCCTTTACATGTATGCTTACAGAAATGATTGCAACCATGACCATGGATGGCCTCAGCTACCACCATGTCTACAATACAGCAGAGAGTTGAAGGGATCTCATCTCTGTGGTTTGTGTTCTTTGTGGTACATTTCTTTATTCATTATAGGAGTTTTCATTTTGAGCTTTTCCACTTTCCCTGTTAACTCCTAAATTATTTGTCCTTTTTAACTTCCTCAAAAAGTAGAGAAATGTCTCTTTAAAATTCATTGTTGTGCTAAGGGTTTTCAAAAAGAGAGGTGTTCCCCTAGGGACTTTCAAGTGGACATTACAGTGCTGCCGACTCCAGGCGTAGCACAGCTGTCTGGAGCTGCGTCTTCCTCCATCTTTGAACCATCCCTGCTGAACAGCACCCCCTCTCTTCTCCCCTTCTTCCTCCTCACATTTATTCTACTGTTTCTCAATTTAAAGTATGTATTAATATGTCTGTCTAGACAAGCTTCTTCACTTAACATAGTGTCTTCCAAGTTCATCTGTATCATATCATATAGAAGGAATTTTTTCTTTAAAGACTAATATGTCAGTTGTATATTTATAGCACATTCTATTTATTTACCTTTTGATGGACATTTAGGTTGTTGGCATATGTTGACTTTTGTGTTGAACATAAGAGTGTATGTATCTGGTTGTGATCCTGATTTTATTTCTTGTAAATCAAAATGTACTTGGAAAACTTGCTGTGGTAGTCAGGCCCATAATCCCAGCACTTGGAAAGCTAGGCAAGCCTAGGCTACAGAATGAGACTCTTGTTTCAAAAACCTAAAACTAAAACAGACAGACAGAGAGAGAGAGAGAGAGAGAGAGAGAGAGAGAGAGAGAGAGAGAGAGAGAGAGAGAGCCAGCCAGAGCCCTGATGTGAGATCAAGAGACCGTAAGGTAGCCCTCTTAGTTTTGTATTTGGGTTTTTATATTTGAGGAATTGTCACTGATTGATTTAATTTTCTCCCTATAGTATGTGTGGAAGGGCTGTACTCTAATAGTATGTACCACTTGTCATGGAAGGGCTGCTCCCTCTTGGGGAGTCCCACCACAGTGTGCATTGTGTGCTGTGGGCTGCTCACATTGCCCCATGCCTTCTCTTGCTTTTGTAACTATCCTAATAGGTACAAGGGCTTGTTTCTTCATGCTTTCAGTTTGCATTTCCTGACCCATTAATTGTGTTGAGCATCCTTTCTTTGATCTGTGTACTGCGTGTCCATTCTGGAACATATCTGTCATGTCCTTTGTCAGTTTTCTGACCATGTCTTCATGCTGTTAAATTGTAGGCATTCCTTCTGTATTTTGGATGGTAATCCCCTGTTGGGTAAGCAAATTGCAAATATCTTCTTTGATACTATCGATTGCCTCATTTGCTTAACAGAAGAATTTTAGCTTGCTGTTGTCCCCTTGACTATTCTGCTTTGGTTGATTGTACTTTTTATATCATAGTCTAAAAATCATTGTTTTGCATAATGTCATAAAATAAAGCTTTCTCATATATTTCCTTGTAAGAGTTTTAGGAGTTCAGATCTTATGCTTTTTTATTTTAAAGTCTATTTTCATGAAGTGTAAGACAGAGTTTAGCTTAATTCTTTCTATGCACATACCCAGTTTTCCCAGCACTGTTGAAGAGATTGCCCTATTTCCATTGTGTGTCTTGGTGCTTTGCTTGTTTTTCTGCAGAACTGCTTTGTCTTAAATTATCATAGCTTCCTAGCATGTTCTGAAGTAGAAAGGTGATATCGTCCTGCCTAATTCTTTCTTCCTGAGATCACTAAGGGATTCAGGCAACTTGGCTTCCATATGAACTTCAGGATTGCTTTTTTTTGTTTATTGTGTATAGAAATGGTGTTAGGAGCTTGATAGAAATGCACTGAATCTCTGAGTCACTGCACATTAATATGGACACTTTAACAATGTTGGCTTCCAATCAGGTCTATAGGTGAGCATGCATTGCCATGTTTTATTTGTGTCATCTTTAATTTCTTTAACTAGTGTCTTATAGTTAGCAGGGTGTGAGTTGTTGCCTTTTTGGTTAGGTTGTTCCCATGGAGTTACACTTCTTGATAATATTATAAAGGAGACTGGGTAGCTCATTAGTATAGAGATAGGAAGCAGAAGCTACTTCCCTGCTTTGAAACTTTGCTTTACTTTACCTTTTCCTATATCATTACTTAGGGGCCTAATTTTATTTATTTTTTATTTATTTGTTTTACTTTAACTAGTACTATATTAAATAGAAGTGGGCAAAAGGAGTATTCCAGCCTTGTTTCTGAGTCTTTCATCATTTACTATGCTGCTAACTATAAGGGTTTTTCACATTTGGCTTTATTATATACCAAAGTATTAAGAACTTTTATCACAAAAGGATGTTGAGTTTCTTAAGTGCATTTCTTAATATATTAAGGTAATGGTGTGATTTTCTTTTAACTCTCTGTTAATGTGTCTTATAACGTTATGCATGTGCTAAGCTATGTAGGTCTTCCTCATTTGTGGTATATCTATGATCCTTTTTCATTATATTGAATTTGGTTTGCTACTGTTTTGTTGTTTTATATTAGAAGTGTGATCCTAATTAGTCTTATTAATAAAAACCTGGAGGGAGATATTGGGGTCAAGCTGAAAGATGAGAGAAGCAAAGTAACTTCTTACCTCTTTGGATCCTCTGACCAAATGAGAGCCTGAGATCCTGTCTCCACCTTCTGATTGTGCTGGAATTAAAGGCAGGCACCAACACCTCCAGGCTGTTTCTCTTTTAGACTGATTCAATCTCCTGTAATCAAGGAGACCTTAAACTCATGATCTTTCTGCTTCCTTTTCCCAAGTACTGGGATTAAGGATGTGTGCCACCATTGCCTGGCTTCTATGGTTAACTAATAGTTAGCTCTATTCTCTGATCTCTGGGCAAGCTTTATTTGTCAGGACACAAACAAAATATTAAACAACACATACAGCATGGTTGCATAATTTGGTGTGAAGATAATGTTGTCTTGTTTGTTTGGAAACGTCTCTTCTGTAGATGTTTGGATGAGCTTAAGAGGGTTGTGCTAATTTAATTACTCTTTTTTTCAACATTTTGTAGAATTCATCAGAGTTTACCAGTGAAGTGCTCTGGTCCTGGACCTTTTCATTGATGAGAATTCTTTTTTCAGTTATGTGTGTGAATGTTTTCCTGCATGTATGTATGTGAGCTACTAAGCTACCTCTCCAGATTTTTTTGGGTGAGGTTTTTGATAGCTGATCCAATCTCTGTATTCCTTGTTTGTCTATTTTGATTTTTTTTCTTCATGGTTTAGTCTTTGTTGATTATGTATGAATTTGTTTCTTCTTGGCTACCAATTCGTTAGCAAATATTTTTTTATAATATTTTATTAGGTTCCTTTTATTATTATTGTGTGTGTGTGTCAGGAGAGAGGTTGGACATGTACAGTTTTTATTGTCATTTTTCTCTGAAAGATAGTATCACAGCTAATGATGCTGAATTGGCATTGTATTAGATATTATAATAATTAAAAGATGATTAAGAGTATGCAGGACGACTTGCAAAGGTCACATGCATCTCCTTTGAACTTGGGATCACCATGTAGCCCCTCCCCACCAGCCTAGTTGTGGTGCTGGGGATTGAACCTGAGACTTCAGGCCTGTTAACATTGTACTCGTTTGTCACCTGAGCACATTGGTGCTGTTGTCTGTCTCATCTTTTCCCCCTGGTTGAGTTACAGGTTTGCCACTCGGGTTGATCGTCCTCTGGTTCAGTACTGTCTTCTAACACTGGTGTTGGCTGTTCTTTTTCTACTTACTTTCTCTTTATGTACATGGGGGTTTTGTCTGTGCATAGTGACTGTGGAGGCCAGAAAAGAATTTGGATTCTGGAAGCAGAGTTACAGACAGCTGTGAAATGTAACATGATGTAATGATGTAACAGAACTCAGGTCCTCTGCAAAAGCAGCCAGTGCTTGAAGCTGCTGAACTATCTTGTAGCCTCTTACTCTAGTGTCCTGATAAATAAGGTTGTTGTTGATCTGGAATATTCTTTTTAAAGATAGCATTTATTACTACTTACTTCCCTGTTGGTGTTGCTTTTTCTGAATAATTTTAATTTTTGTGTGCGGTAGTTTTGTTGGAAATATTTTTATAATTTTGTGTTTGATTTCTTCTGTGACCCACTAGTTGTTTAAGAAAATGTTGAATAATTTTACCTTTATGAGTTTCCCTGTTGTTGATTTCTGACTTACTTTGTGTAGTCTAAACTAATACTAGCAAGAAATTATATTCTCTTAAAGTTGTTAGCTTTGTTGGGCCCTTGCATGCGGTTTGACCTGCAAGTGCTTAAGAAGAGAGCTTGTGTGTCGCCGTCAAGCAGTGGTCTTTATGTCTGCCCTGTCATTTTGGGTTCTCTGTTTGATTTCTGCATCGATGATTATTGAATGAAGCGTAAGCTCTCTTACAGCATGGTACTGGTGTCTGTCCATAAGATCTCAGATTTGCTATAGGTATGTTTCCTGATGTTAAACCCTTTGCATTTGTAAAGTGTCCCACGTCCACAGTGATCTGACTTTTCTAATACCATGACTGTTTTTGTCTTTTTTGACTTAAAAATTCATTTTTTTTTCCTATATAAATTTGACCACCCCTGCTCTTCGATCATCATTTGCTTGAGGTGTCTTTTCTATTGTGTGTCCTTAATCTAAAGTAAGACCATTGTGCACAGTGTATAGTTAGATCTTATTTATTTTGTTCTCTCTTGAGCTACTTCCTATCTTTTAATTGGAGAGTTTGATACACATATCAGTTACATTTCTCATTGCGGTGGCAAAGTGCCTGGTGAACAATGTAAGGAAAGGTTTACTTTGGCTCTCAGTTTAGAGTACAGCTGATGGAGGAGAAGGAGGTCACGGTGGCAGAATGTGGGGCTGGTCACACTTGGGAAGCAAAGGTCACTGCTGCCAGGCAGTAGCTTTCTTGTTTCTGTTTAGTTCAAGGTCCAAAGTCATAGGATGGTGCTTCCCTTTTCAGTTCAGCTTTTCTGAAAGTACTATGATATACATACTCAGAAGTATGTTTCCATGGTGACCATACATCCTGTTAGGTTGACCATGAAGATTTATGATCAGAGATATATTGAAAGCTTTCATTGGTAGAGAAGGCTTTACTATTACCATTTTGTTTCCTGTCTTATAATTTTTCATGTTTTTTCTCTTTAACTGTGTCTTCCTTTATAATTTGATATTGTCTGTTATTCTTCATTTATGTATCTTCAGTACCTTTGTGATTACTGTGTTACTCTCTTATGTAATTCTGCTATTGTAGAAGTTAGCTCAGGCTCATAACTCTTGTCACCTAGGAAACCTAGACAATTTTATTCTTCCCCACTCTTTGTTATTGATCTTATAATTTATATCTTTAGGATTATTAACTTTTTAATAACTGTATTCTTAGTAATTTTTCTTTTAACTTTTGTACTGGATTTAAAAATGCCTTACACACTACTATGACCACTGTGTGATGCAGCTCCAGTCAGTTCCCAGTTAATACCAATGTCTAGCTGTTTTCACCAGGATGTGGATGCTCCTTTCATCCTGTGGTATTTCATTTCTCTTAGCCTTGCAGGACCTACTGCTGCCCTGGCCACTGAGCCTGCCCAGTTGATCTCAAACATTGGTCTGCACAGTCTTGTCTGAGCTTTCTTCCAGACACATTTTCCCTTGCAACCATCCCCATTTCATCCTCCATCCTCCATCACCATCCCTGCTCCTTCCTCCTGCACCATCCTGCTTCCTCCTGCACCATCCTGCTTCCTCCTGCACCATCCTCCATCCTCCTGCACCATCCTCCTTCCTCCTGCACCATCCTCCATCCTCCTGCACCATCCTCCTTCCTCCTGCACCATCCTGCTTCCTCCTGCACCATCCTCCTTCCTCCTGCACCATCCTGCTTCCTCCTGCACCATCCTGCTTCCTCCTGCACCATCCTCCATCCTCCTGCACCATCCTCCTTCCTCCTGCACCATCCTCCATCCTCCTGCACCATCCTCCTTCCTCCTGCACCATCCTGCTTCCTCCTGCACCATCCTGCTTCCTCCTGCACCATCCTCCTTCCTCCTCCACCATCCTTCTTCCTCCTCCACCATCCTCCATCCTCCTGCACCATCCTGCTTCCTCCTGCACCATCCTTCTTCCTCCTCCACCATCCTTCTTCCTCCTGCACCATCCTTCTTCCTCCTCCACCATCCTCCATCCTCCTGCACCATCCTTCTTCCTCCTCCACCATCCTTCTTCCTCCTCCACCATCCTTCTTCCTCCTCCACCATCCTTCTTCCTCCTCCACCATCCTTCTTCCTCCTCCACCATCCTTCTTCCTCCTCCACCATCCTCCATCCTCCTGCACCATCCTTCTTCCTCCTGCACCATCCTTCTTCCTCCTCCACCATCCTTCTTCCTCCTCCACCATCCTCCATCCTCCTGCACCATCCTTCTTCCTCCTCCACCATCCTCCATCCTCCTGCACCATCCTTCTTCCTCCTCCACCATCCTTCTTCCTCCTCCACCATCCTCCATCCTCCTGCACCATCCCTGCTCCATCTTCCTGCACCATCCTCCATCCTCCTGCACCATCCTTCTTCCTCCTGCACCATCCTTCTTCCTCCTCCACCATCCTCCATCCTCCTGCACCATCCTTCTTCCTCCTCCACCATCCTTCTTCCTCCTCCACCATCCTCCATCCTCCTGCACCATCCCTGCTCCATCTTCCTGCACCATCCTCCTTCCTCCTGCACCATCCTTCTTCCTCCTCCACCATCCTTCTTCCTCCTCCACCATCCTCCTTCCTCCTGCACCATCCCTGCTCCATCTTCCTGCACCATCCTCCTTCCTCCTGCACCATCCTCCTTCCTCCTCCACCATCCTTCTTCCTCCTCCACCATCCTCCTTCCTCCTGCACCATCCTGCTTCCTCCTGCACCATCCTCCATCCTCCTGCACCATCCTCCTTCCTCCTGCACCATCCTCCATCCTCCTGCACCATCCTCCTTCCTCCTGCACCATCCTGCTTCCTCCTGCACCATCCTGCTTCCTCCTGCACCATCCTCCTTCCTCCTCCACCATCCTTCTTCCTCCTCCACCATCCTCCATCCTCCTGCACCATCCTGCTTCCTCCTGCACCATCCTGCTTCCTCCTGCACCATCCTCCTTCCTCCTCCACCATCCTTCTTCCTCCTCCACCATCCTCCATCCTCCTGCACCATCCTGCTTCCTCCTGCACCATCCTTCTTCCTCCTCCACCATCCTTCTTCCTCCTGCACCATCCTTCTTCCTCCTCCACCATCCTCCATCCTCCTGCACCATCCTTCTTCCTCCTCCACCATCCTTCTTCCTCCTCCACCATCCTTCTTCCTCCTCCACCATCCTTCTTCCTCCTCCACCATCCTCCATCCTCCTGCACCATCCTTCTTCCTCCTGCACCATCCTTCTTCCTCCTCCACCATCCTTCTTCCTCCTCCACCATCCTCCATCCTCCTGCACCATCCTTCTTCCTCCTCCACCATCCTCCATCCTCCTGCACCATCCTTCTTCCTCCTCCACCATCCTTCTTCCTCCTCCACCATCCTCCATCCTCCTGCACCATCCCTGCTCCATCTTCCTGCACCATCCTCCTTCCTCCTGCACCATCCTTCTTCCTCCTCCACCATCCTTCTTCCTCCTCCACCATCCTCCTTCCTCCTGCACCATCCTTCTTCCTCCTGCACCATCCTTCTTCCTCCTCCACCATCCTCCATCTTCCTGCACCATCCTCCATCCTCCTGCACCATCCTTCTTCCTCCTCCACCATCCTTCTTCCTCCTCCACCATCCTCCATCCTCCTGCACCATCCTTCTTCCTCCTGCACCATCCTTCTTCCTCCTCCACCATCCTCCATCCTCCTGCACCATCCTCCATCCTCCTGCACCATCCTCCATCCTCCTGCACCATCCTCCATCCTCCTGCACCATCCTGCTTCCTCCTGCACCATCCTCCATCCTCCTGCACCATCCTCCATCCTCCTGCACCATCCTCCTTCCTCCTGCACCATCCTTCTTCCTCCTCCACCATCCTCCATCCTCCTGCACCATCCTTCTTCCTCCTCCACCATCCTCCTTCCTCCTGCACCATCCTCCTTCCTCCTGCACCATCCTCCTTCCTCCTGCACCATCCTCCTTCCTCCTGCACCATCCTCCATCCTCCTCCACCATCCTCCATCCTCCTGCACCATCCTCCTTCCTCCTGCACCATCCCTGTTCCATCCTCCTCCACCATCCTTCTTCCTCCTGCACCATCCTCCTTCCTCCTCCACCATCCTCCTTCCTCCTGCACCATCCTCCTTCCTCCTGCACCATCCTCCTTCCTCCTGCACCATCCCTGTTCCATCCTCCTCCACCATCCTGCTTCCTCCTGCACCATCCTTCTTCCTCTATCCTCCTGTACCCTCCTCCTTCCTCCCGCACCGTCCTCCATCCTCCTTCCCCATCCCTGTTCCATCCTCCTTTCCCATCCCTGCTCCACCCTCCATCCTCTTATTTCACTGTCACACAGAGCCTCTATTATCTGGTCTCCATTCAGGTGGTCTTCCCTTTCCTGCCCTATCTATCCTTCAAATTCTCTCTGAAGCTCCTTTCTCGCTTCTACACTGCCACAATTCTCTCTTTGTATTTCATGTGTGTGTGCGAGCATGTGTGTGTGTGCATGTGCGTGTATATGTGTTTGTGTGTGTGTTATGCTAGGGCTAACATATACCCTGAGAGTAAGGCTTAACCTGGGTTCAAGGAAGTCTACCTTGTCACCTCCACAATGTCCTACCACTCTGTGCTTAGCTTCTGTGTGTACTGCACAGTACCAGTGACTGGGCTTAGGCTTGTAATTCATTACCACAAATTTGATAGCTAAGAATTTTTAATTGCTTATAAAACTACAGAGGTAGTTCAGCTTGTGAAACTGTGAAGATAAAAAGCTCTGCTGCTGGACCATTAAAGTTCTCACCCTGTCTCTCTGCACAGGCTACCCATCCTCTGGAAATAGTTCATGGATGAATTACTCAACTTCTGAGCCTGTTCCTTCATCTATCTTTATGAGAATAATAATACTGCTACCCCATAGAGTTTTAATAGGAGTGAAATGATTGAAAGCCCATAAAATCATTTTATGCAGCACATCCACAGTAGTCATTTATTGGATATGTACACTTACCATGGGATGTTATATGTATGGATACCTATTTACAAGTCTGATTGTTTCATCTCATTGCTTTGCACTCTGTAAAGACCTTGGTTCTCTAGCATGGGATCAGCTCTTCTGTGTCCTTGCCTTGTAATTTTATCTGTGATCTGACTTTCCTTTGTTCCTCCAAAGGTTCCTACAAGCTATGGCGAATGCTCTGATTGTTCATCTTCACCACATCTCTTCTGAAAACCTATTGGATGCTGTGTATTCATTTTGCTTGATGAATTATTTCCCCCTGGTCCTCATTAACCGACTTACCAGAAAGAATATCATCAATGAACTGCTGACTTCAGGTAGTATGCCACCTTGTCACTCAGAATGAAATTTTTAGAGTAGCATTAGTCTAGTTATGCGGAGCAAATGTTTCTGAGTACAGCTAATTATGGTGAAATCAAAGGTTCATGTTTCAAACTACAAGTGCAGAGAGCCACCTTTAGTGCCATGCCCACTGCAAGAGGAAGAAATAAGGTCTGCACAGTTAGTCTTTTAGCCTGCACCACATGCACAGTGTTTGCTGTCTGCAATGTTCAAAGCTCCATGTTCTTGCTCAGGGGTTTGCATACCATTAAATATATCAGCCCAAGTCACCAAGAAAAATCACTCCTGGTCTGTAATGAGATGCCTGTTACATGTAATGATCAATAGGAACCAAATTAATAAACTTATTTATTCTTAAAACCAAATTAATCATTGTTGTTCTTTCTTTTCCTTTTTTTTTTTGGAGACAAGTTTGTGTGACCCAGGGTGGCCTGGAAATCACTGCCTCTGCCTCTTTAGGGTAGAATTCCTAAGTGCTGGGATTAAAGGTGTGTATTACCATGACCTGTGGTTATTGGCTTTAAGTAAAGATGTTCAAAATTTAATTATGTACCTTAAAATAAAGTAGATATAATTTGTTTTATAACAGTGCTATAAAATCCTGAAATTAGGTTGTGAAAAGTCATCTCCATATACTGATTTTTTAAAAATAGTTTGTTGTTGGAGAATAGATTTGGAGGCCCAGATTCTAGTCCCAACTTCTCATACAGTTTCTTTCCTATAAAATGAGTTTAGACCAAGTCACTTCTTTTTGTTTGATTGGTTTTGGTTTTTCAAGACAGAGTTTTTCTGTGTAGCCTTAGTGGTTCTGGAACTATCTCTATAGACCAGGCTAGCCTCAGACTCACAGAGATCCACCTGCCTCCTATGTGCTGGGATTAAAGGCTGAAAGATAGCTTAAGGTTAGAAACATTGGCAAATACAGGTCACTGATCTAGACATTGAAAACCAGGAAATCATTGAGAGAATTCTGGGAAGAAAGAAAAGACATCAACCCTCTCCCCTTCGAGCTCAGGGAGTGATACAGAAAAGGAGGCAGAAGGACTCTAAACTGGATGGTGGGCTACTCCTGTGAAACATGATAAAGCTGATATACACAGGAACTCTCAAAGACTGTGGGAGCACACACAGGTCTAACCCAGAGCTATCTGCAATTGATACCACTTGTATAGTAAAAATTAGTTTTCTCCATACTTAAGGGCAAGAGCCTCATGCCCAAGAGAAGATGGCCAATACAAAATGAACTCAGTGGTATTTTTGTATTTTTGTCTTATATAACATTATCTAGACTTAAAAAAAAAATCTTACTGGTCTTTTGCTTGTATATTATGGTTTCTGATTTTGCGTTATTTTTATGTTATGTTTCTTTAAAATTCTGGTGTGTGTGTTTTGTTGTCTGCATGTTTGTTTTGTAAAGAGAGAAAGGAAGGGTATGGTGTGGGGTGGATGGGAAGGATCTGGTAGGAGTTGAGAAAGAGGAAACCATTATTAGAAAATACTGTATAAAAAATTTTTTTCAATAAACAAAATAGAAACAAAGTGGAGGGGAAGGAAGGATGAGTGAAAGAAACGGGGTAAATATGGTCAGAATTCTTTGTATATGAATGCAAATGTAAACCATCATTTTTGCAGTGAATTAATGCACACTAAATAAAAAAGATTTTAAAAGTTATTAGAAATATAGATACATTAGTATTTTAAAATATGGCATTAATGTTTTAATCCTGTTTTTGCTCTTGTATTTCTAGGTGACACAGAGAATAGTATTCGTAAACTTCATGTTTTGAATACTTGTCTGAGACTTAATGAAAATGTTCATTACAAAACTATGTGCATGCAGCTGCCAGAGCTGCCACCGTCACCACCACATCCCAGTAACATGGTTGCGAAGGTGCTCAGCAGACTTTTGGAAGGTGAAGGATACTTTGCGAGAGATGTGCAGTTGCCACATAATTATCACATTGGTATGGGGTTCTCATTATTTTATTTTTAAAATGTATGTTTTGTTTCTGTTTTAATGAAGGATTAGGAGGTTATAGTCAAACATGAGTACTATATTCACATTGTTTTTATTCCTCTCTTTTTCCTCTAATCTCCTCCCTCTCAGATTCATGAGCTCTTCATCATCATTACACATGTATACACATGCACACAGAGTGTAAATACGGCTTGCAAGTTCATTAAGTGCTGCCTGTGTGTACACTTGTTATCCACTGAGCCCTTGGGACTAGATAGCATATCATGAAGCTTGTCCCTGGAGAAGACTCTTCCTTCTCTCAGCAGCTATTGCCTGTAACTCCTCATGGGGAATGGGAGGTTGGGGGGTTGGGTCTTGTAAGATTTTTCCCCCATCCATGTTGGCATGTCAGCTAGTGATGGTGGTGGAATGCAGGTCTTGTGGATGACCATATTGTTAAGATTTCCTGGGTGCAACACCCCTGTCCCATGTAGAAAATACTATCTCACAGTAGATGCCCTGGTCCTGGTTCTTACAGTCTCTCTATGCCTTCACCTGAGGTGTTCCCCAAACCTTAGATGTAGAAACTGCTCTGTAGATGTGCCAGTCAGGCTTGGGTATTTGGAAGAACTGTGGCTTTCTATGAGAGTCTCTCCTTCAGAAGTAAGCTCCTTTGCTGACTAATGAGAGCTTTATCTATCTGTGCTAAGGATACATATTTAGGATGCAGTTGGAAATTATATTGGTTTAGGAAAGTGTCAGTAGGTTCTTTTCTGCCACCTGTGACATCATCAGCCACTGGTAGTTGGCTAGGTTTATAGTACCAGGCATGGATTCCCTCCAATTGAGCAGATCTTAAGTCCAATTAGACAGGTGTTACTTGCCCCAAGTTAGAGGAGCTACTATTGCACCCTTGGGGCTGTCTTCCCAGGCTGGTCATTATTGTTGAGGATTCGTAGGCTTTACGTCTGGGTAGGACTGTTGATTTTTCTCTCTTGGCAGCTTGCATAGGACTCTTAGACAGTGTGAGAGCTGGGGAGGAGGCTCACAGGTCAGTTCTAGCTAGATTTTTCTCAAGTCCTATATCCAAAGTGTGTGGTGTCTTCAGCAATAGGATCTTTCCTTTTCTAGGAGGCAACCAAGGTCAACCACAATAGTCTAGATTGACTATTGACTATATCTGACTCCCCTGACCAATGACTCAGATTTCCCATGCCTGCCCTGGGTTTTGTGAGCCTTTGGATCTGCCCTGTAATTTCCTAGTACTGTGACTTTAGGAATGTAACCATCCCTCATTTCTTTGTTTAGAAAGGGCAACAAGAGTAGTACTCACAGAATTCTATGACCAGTAAGTGAGATTCTCTATGTGAAATCCCTACGTGAGTCCTGCCACATTTTAAGTTCTCGGTTTTACTTTAGCTACTGTTATCATTCTCTGTAGTAGTGGGGTTTCTTGGGCCCTGGGCAGCCAGAGGTCCGAGACCCACAGACCTGCCGCCCGAGACCCCTTAGCCGCCTGTCCCCTTAGCTGCCCGCCGCTCAGACCCCCAGAAAAGACTCAGACGCTTATATTAACTTAATGCTGTTTGGCCTATGGCTCAGGCACATTGCTAGCTAGCTCTTACATCTAAAATCAACCCATTTCTATTAATCTGTCTACCACGTGGCCCGTGGCTCACCTGTGCTCCTTACATGTTGCTCTTTTGGGCTTCAGGCTTGGTCTGTCTCTGACTCCGCCCTTCCTTTCCTACCTATTTTGATTCCTCCTCCTACTTCTTCTATGGTGCCTGTCATGGCCCAAAACAGCTCCTTTATTTAAAGATTGAGATTCACAGCATACAGAAAGGCATGCCCACATCACTTCCCCCTTTCTGTCTAATCAAAAAGGAAGGTTTCAATTTTAAAATTACATATAAAATAGCTATCAAGAAGGAATTATAGTTACAACACCTAGTCTATTTGTATTTAGCAAAATTAAAGAAAATACTCTATCATCTACCTTATCTTTATGAATATAAAGTTTCATATCCAATATACTTTTCAAATGACTAAGAAAAACTGTACCTATAACTATCTAATCTTCAACTACATCAAAGACCACAGAAAGGTATATTTACCCAAGTAAACCAGAAGTGCAAGCGACTTCTAAAATCAAGAAAGGACAGAGATGACACCTATTTGCCTGGACAGTCACCCCAAGTTCTTTTATAAAGTTGGGGCATCCATCTTCAGCCTACAGGCCCATTTGGCACAGTTCATCAGTTGCTTCTCCTTGAGTCCTGAAGAATGTCTGACAGTTTTCTCTGCAAAGCAGAAACTTGAATGACCATCTAGGCTTGTTCTGCCAAAGTTCAGAGGTCATCTTCCTATGGAACCTGCATGTCCAGTTTAAACAGCATACTGTCAAGCAGTCAATGTAAGAACAGGTCCTTGTCCAGTGGCTAACCATTGCCACAGAGAGTAGACTCTATATGGAGTTCTTCGATGCCCATTTTTCTCTTGAAGTAAATTGGTGCTGCCAGGAGCAGATCTGTCTCACGGTCCAGAAAAGTCTAAGTTCTTAAAACATTTTAAATACCATATTCTATAGGTCTTAGAAGTATTTGAAGATTACCTACCTAATTGAAATATATTTTTGTATACCTAAAAATCCTAACTAACCTAACTATAAGTTTGATTATCAAAGGTGACTATTAACCTTCATTTCTTAATTATACATTACAATTTTAAATCGGTTACGTGAACATCATACCTTAAACAAGAATAGAAAAACACAGCATAACAAAATTGACCTTAAATTTGTATCAATAAACCAAAATCTATACCAATGTAAAGCATTTTGAGATTAACAGCTGATTTCCTGATCTAAGTAAATTCAATAATCTAACCTTTTAAAAAATCATTCATATACTATATCCCCTTTTTCTTCTTAGAAAGAGATTGACTATGACCATTAACCATTTATAATGAAAACAAACATTTAGAAACAATATTTGGGGAATTTGGGCGTAGTTTTCCATTACTACTTCCTGCCCATTAAGGGGCATTGAAAATCTCACGGTTGTTGAGACTGGATCAGTCTGCAACTCTGAAGCTGATATGGCCATCTCTTCCCATCAGAGATTTTTTCAGGGGGTCTTGGTTGATGAAACCATATTTGCCTGGAAGCAATCCACAGGTTCTCATCTTCTGTGGAAACAAAAGCAGAACTCTTCCAAAGCAATAAATCCTTAGACACAAATTTCAAAATCAAAATACCTTTAAAATATATATTCTTGTTTGACTTAGTAGCCTTTGCATTTGCAATCCATTGTCTTTCTGCAGTTAGCTCATTAACAGTTAAAAAATTAAAAGAAAACACAATAACAACCTAAATCCAGATTTTGTGTCTATTTTCCATCTTTACGTGGCTTTTTATATTTTTATTACTCTATTTCTCTTTTTAAAGACTTTATCCTCTTTCTATTCTCTCTGAAACCTATTGTAACCCATTTACAGGTTTTTCTTTTCATCTGAATCTGTCTTATTGTGAATCCTTAATCATCTTTTAACTAGAAGAGCTTTTTAAAATACTCTCACTCTCTTGCTACGTAGTTTTTGTAGATACCGCTGAATCAGTAAGTTCTCTTAAAGGGACCGCATCTCTGTTCGTGGTCAGCAAACAGAGCACACCCAAGAAAGTGCTGCTGCTAAGAAACCGTCTTTGTTTCCTTTTTGTTCAAAATAAACAGAAATCTAAAATCAGTCACATGCTACTGAGTCTTTTGTGAGATTTCAGGAACCGGCCTGATTGCAGCTTACACTGCCTGCCGCCAGCCATTCCGCTGGTGCCATTTTGAATGTGACCACACGCTTTCTTTGTACAATGACCCGTTTCGTATACACAATTTGGAAGCTGCCTTGGCTCAGTTTCTGATCTAAAATACTCTTTAAACTTTCTCAGGCTTTCAGTGGATATTCGGCCCACGTTGTGACGCCATCTGTAGTAGTGGGGTTTCTGGGTCCTGGGCAGCCAGAGGTCTGAGAAACCTTAAATCAATCCTCTGTAGTACTGTTGGTACTATTGGACCTTGGATATAAGAAAATCACTTTGGGCATTGTTCGAGAAATTAATTTCATTTTTTTTTATTTCTTTCAGACTTTGAAATCAGAATGGATAATAACAGGACCCAGGTATTTTCATTTTCTGATACAGATGCAGCTTCTTCTGCAAACATGCAGAGGTAATTTATCTATACTCACTCGCTGGGCATTCTGAATTAAAATTTTAGTAAAGAAAGACTTTGTATTAGATAGCAGTCAAAAAACCTTATGGATGTCTGGATCTGTGTGTGGCTAAATACAACAGATTGGAGTTGGAATGCCTGCTGACCAGACAGTCTTTAAAAGTTAGCATATAAAGATAGCAGTTCAGTAAGATGATATTGACATAGCCTAACTATCACTGTAGTATAAACTTCAGTGACCATAAACCTAAAGCATCTAGAGAAGTTAACTACCCAACCTTTTACCCTTCCTCCTGGTCCTTTTGTTACAGCTTTGTAGTTAGTATTAATTGTGGATCAGAGCACACTGAAGCTAATCCAAGTTGTTCCCTGATTCACATACATATAGTGTGTTTCTGGGAGAAACATGATGTCATCCATGAAAGAAATCCTGCCTGTTCAGTACAAGTGTACTACCATTGATTCATTCCACACACCTTCGGTTAGCCTTTGTGGAGAGGTTCCATTGTAGGGCACACAAAGATGAGCTAGATATATTCTCTGCAACGCTCCTGGATCCTGGACAAGCATTATATGAAGTAGAGAGGAATAGGAACAGCCTTAGGGACTCAAACCCTTACCTGCTCAGCCCCCTCCCTTCACACAGTGTTCTGTGTCTTTTCTCCCCTTTCTGCTCTGTCTGGCTTATTCATTCCTTGGTTATCTTTTAAAGTTACCCAGCTGACCTTAAAGAGCCTCTTACCCCATTTGAAATCTCAGTCCCCTTTTAATTTACTGTTGTGACATAAAGTGGTAATGTAATAATTGGTAGCATAGAGTGTTGGGAAGTGCAGAAGCTGAGTGGTCTCTGGTAAGCATAAAATTCCTCTTCTGGAAGTTGGTGACTAGGGTAAGACAGAAGGGGTAGAAGATTAGCTTTTGTTTTTTTCTTTGTTCTCCAGTGAACTTCCAGGAACCAGGGAGTGATGGATTCTAAGCAGAGCCTTTTGCTTTGCTTGTAGAATTCCCTATTGGAGGACCTCTGTCTGTCCTAGGTTTTCTTGAGTTTGGAAAGAAGATCATGTACTCTTTGGTGTTGCCTTCACAAGTAGCTCTACTGAAAAACTGTGTTTAGGTCAGACTTAGCACTGCCCCAGAAACCCTTACAGTGTGTGGTTGAGTCAGGAAGTATACCTGTCTAGAAAGTAACACCACTCATAAAGAAGGCTGGTGCATAATTGTGTAAAATGTTGTTCAGGGTTGACTTTACAATGTGGTTTGTGCTGCATTGTCTCCAGAGGCTGAGTAACGGAGGGAAAGGACGGAGTAGGGAGTGTGAGGGCCCGAGAGCAGGATCTTGCAGACTTCTAGGTGTTCACCCATCATCCTTCCTGCTTGGTTTTTTTTTTTTTTTTTTCAGAGTAGCAGTGCTGTGTGTTCCTAAGTCCTTTTATTGTTTGAATTCGAGACACCCCAGAGGATTGTTGGCTATGAAAATTCGACATTTGAATGCAATGGGTTTCCATGTGATCTTGGTAAGAAGAAATGTGAACGGACTATTTCCTGTGTTAGTGCTGTGCATTCTTCCAGCTGCCAGATGCTGTGGTTTGAAGGTGGCCACTAGGCTCCAGGGAGCAGTCAGCGTGATGGGAATTTATATTTACCTAACTTCTTCTCGTGTCAGAGGGAACATTCTAGTATGTAACTTGCCTTCTACACAGCTAGATGTTGTTATCTAGTTGGGAGTTATAGATAGTACCTGGTCAGCCTTAATCTCTTTTTAAGGAAGAAAAGGATAAATAATACCTTTTCTTACTGAATTTAAGACACATGAAGTTACCTCCATTTTCAGGTTATCTTGAATGAGGAATGGTGTTAAGGTGTTTGTTTTCTGGGCTAGTGTGCAACTCCCATAGTGTGTGCTTGTCACCGGAGAACAGAAGGGACATCCTTCTTGTAGGCGTCCCTTTGACTCTCAGCATCATGGCCTTGAACATCCTTTTCACATCTCCTGTCAGTACACAGGGCCTTATAATGACCTTGGCTTTATCTACCTGCTATTCATGTGGTCCTGCCCACAGTGTGAAGTGTATACACTCAAGTGTATACATCATCGTGCTTTAATATCCTAAAGGGGGCTGGGCTTGGCTTACTAAGCTTCTATATAGCTCTTCCTACTAATGTACAATTTAAGTTTGGAAATAGTTTTGTTCTATGTAGAGAGCCTTTGAAGTCTTATGCTGCTCAGTGTTAATAATTTTCCTCAGTCCTAGACTTATTAGGTTTAGAATGTGAACATTTGCATGGGGCATTTAATTTTTGAAAGCTGGTTTGTTACTACTTGGATGTGCTTAGATCTCTAAAGTAGTTTTTATTTTATTATTCTCACAAACTTTTCTTTTTCGAGAAGATCAATATCTGGGAGCTGAGAAAACTCAGGATGAATGATGCTGTGGCATTTGTGAGGACCAAGATCTATTCCAAGGAACCTCTTCCCACTACTGACGCAACTGTGTAAAGCATGGATTAAAGCAAACATGAACCTCTTCACACTGGAACATACACATTTGTGAAAATGACTTCAATAAAGCCTGTAATTCAGTTTCAGTGGATAAACTCGCTGATCACTGTAACAGTATTATTTCTTAAGATGACCTTAAGAATGGATGATGTGTTGACACTGGTGATTTAGAATATACTGAAAACATCTGACTGCCCAGATGTAGGCGTATACAGGAGCTGAATGTTTACTGTTTCTCATTGGTGTCTATGAGTTGAGAACTGGTTTCTTAGTTGTATTGTGATAGGTCACATGTAAGTGGGTGTGGGGAGCTCTTCGTTTGGAATCTCACTATTTATACTTCTGCCGTCAGCTGTTGTGAAACTCAGGATTTGTACTTCAGATCATTCAAACAATGGCTAGATAGCATTTAGACCCAGTTCTCACGAATTGGTGAGATAGTGTGTTAAACATGGGTGAGGACCTGATGGTTCAGTGATTATGGTGTTTGGTGTGCAAATGTGAGGATCTGAAATTGGATCCCTAATACCCATGTAAAAAGCCAGATGTAGTTATGAGGATCAGTAGCCTCATAACTGGTGAGGGGATAGGTTGGAGACAGGCATAAACTGGGGGCTTGCTAGCCAGCTACCATGTTTGATGATGTGGAGAATGAAGAAGACATCCTGACCTTAACCTCTGGCTTCCACATGCACCTACACAGGTAGTGATGTGCACACAGGTGGTCACATCCACACATGCACAAAGCAGATGAGGGTGGTGTGCACATAGGTAGCAAGCATTGCAAGAAGGAACATTTCCAGGGCTGCAACAGGAGAAACAGATATGAAGTAATCCATGTTTATTTAAATTCATAGGCTCTCAATTACCATAATTTTTGCCATTTTTGAAATTATTTTCTTTGTCCTTGCCTCTCCCATCATTACATGAGATTTTCAAATTTCAATATATGCTAAACTGAATTAGATATCACTATTATTTTTAAATTCTGTCTGCTTATTCTTTTGGTTGAGGTTTAAACATTTTTCTAGTATATATGTTTATCCACTAACCTGGGGTACAGTAGTGAATGTGTATAGTTGTATGACCATGGCTTGGGTTCCATGCATTCTACTCCTAAGCACCCAAGATGAGCAGTTGCTGGACATCTTCCTATTTGCTTGGCATGGCTGAGTATTTGTTTTCTGTCTTCATTATCTTAAAAACCTTTGAAGTGTAGCTGCTCATAGGGTTCTCTGTGGGTTTTTATATCCTGCTCTAGCATGTGGAGAAGTTATTTGTCAAGTCTATAGATAGCATTCAGTCTAGGGATTGAATGTGAGCTGACACATACTTATAAAAATTGTTGAGGATTCCCCTAGCTGGCCAATTAACAAACCACAGTGGCATGGCAACAGCTGTCAAATTTTATCAGTGTTTCCAGATGCACGTAGAAAGGTCAGAACTCACACACACACACACACACACACACACACACACACACACACACACACACACACACACTGTAGATGGTGCTAGGAATTTTACTTTTCTGAATCTTGGTTGTGCTATTGATTTCCACACCCTCTCATCGACTACTCTGCTATCTGTGTCCCTGGAGGTCTTGCTTCTGGTTCCATATTGGACATTGCCTAGCTTTGTGATTTAGCCGAGTGATTTCACCTTTATAAGCTTCACAGTGAGATGGAGATACTCTTATTAAGGAAACAAAGAGTCATTTTTTAAATGTTAAGTGTCCATCAGTTTCTTCTAGTGACTGATAATGTGTATTCTAAGAACTGGACAAATTTATTGGTACTCCACTCACAGTTTGGGGCAGTGATGTTATTGAGTTTGGCTGACTGACGTCTAGTGCAGAATCAGGCTGACCATCATGGAAAAACTTGAGTTGGCCAGTGAAGACATGCACATTCAAATAACTGAGCTGTTTTCACCTCTGCGATCAGCCGTGCTTTATTTTTCTTTAAGAATTACAGTGCTGGTGAAGATATTATGAGGCAGACACTTGCCTGGTCTGCTGGCAGAATATAAATTAGTGTAACTTCTGGAGTGTGCTTCCTTTTTATTTAAAATAGCTGCACTAGATATAAATAGCTTGTAATAAGTCTGCATTTATGTAAAGCGTAGCTTGATACTTGCCACGTGCAGACACACTTAGGAAACTATGATCATGTAAACTATCATCACCTCCGAAAAGTTGCCTTCTGCCTGTCCCCCATCTCTTGGAAACCACATAAGCAGTGATGCTGCTCAACCTTTATAATTCTGTGACCCTTTAATACAGTTCCACATGTTGTGGTGACTCCCAAACATAAAATTACTTTTTTCTGCTTCATAACTGAAATTTTGCTACTGTTATGAATCATAATGTAAGTATCTGATATGTGACCTCTTTGGGTCACAGGTCGAGAACCACCAACAGAGAGGAAGTTAGTGTTCCCACTGGCTATTTTCGGGTCTGTAGAAAAAATAATTTGCTTATAGAAGAAGGAATCAAGAAAGCCCAAAGTATCACAGAAGTTATTAAATAATGCTTTTGTGAAATTCCAAGTAACTTTATATACATAGAGAGCTGGTCTTGTCTTCTACATGTAACTGTTACATGTCATGCTGTGTGCTGAAATAACCTCCATGCAATTCTTAGGCCTTTGAGTATGTTCTTCAACTTCTTGGTAGTAATGATTGACAAGAAACTGTAAAAGTTACTGCTGAGATAAAACAAAATTTTAAAATACTAAAGAACTATTAAAATACCAAAGATTAACTATTTTAATTATTCAAAACTGAAAATTATGGAGCATAACAGCTCTTTTTTTTCTGCCACATCAGTGTGGTATTGTTATTTGTTGAGCATGGTGATACAGATGAATCTCTCACTTGGGCTCAAATATCAGCTCCTTCAAGTGATGAGGATCAATTTGTAGTGAACCCCAGGCAAACAGGAGTGCTACAGGGGGGGTTTGGAAGTATCTGGTGGAACTGTACTTGTCAGAAGATGCCATTTCTCAAACTGGCTGCATCTTACTGAAATGTAGTCGCTGGAAAAGCCAGTGTCCATAATGGCTCACTCAGCATCAGGTGCCTCTGGAGCTGCCTAGGAGGTGCCATACTTAAAGTGACAGCAAAGGCCCCATGCTCACACTTATTTCCTTATGGACCGAGGGGTGGACATCAGCCCCATCCTGTCTGAGACTTTCCTGGTAGCTGTAGGTGAAGAGTTATCCATCAAGAGGGCTTTGGTTACCTATCTTTTTGGCCACCTGGAAGCTGAGGAGTTCAATAAGGTCTTGACATACGTATAGCTCATTTTGTGTGTATGTATGTGTTTCTCTCACCAGTGGGCTTGGAAAATACTCCAATCTGTATTTTGCAGATTTCCTTCCAGCTTTGGAAGGTAAGTTGGGGGCTGGAGAAATGACTTGGCAACTAAAAGCGTGGGCCAATTTGTCAGAAGACCTGAGTATGGTTCCCAGCATACATCTACTGGCCTCTGTTGGCTCTGCACTTACATGCACAATTACAAAAATAAAATATATTTTTTAAAAAGACATCAGGTAAGTCCAAAGAGAGATCATGCTTCTCTGGCAACAGCTAGCCAGAATTCCCATGGTGCAATGTGGCAGAACAGAGCATCCTTTTGCTGGTTAAGAATGCAGCTAAGGTGGGAAGGCTCTGGATAGGTCAGCATTGAATTTCCTAGCTTTTGCCCTCGAAGCAGATAGCAGCTTTCTGACTGCAGTGTCCCTGATGGTGCTCTGAGTCATTTTTGGAGATTCACAGATGGCTTCTTGGGGCCAGTTTGGCATGTGATCTCTCAACAGGTTTCTCGGGAGGAGGGAGGGGAGAGAGCAGACCTTTGTTTTCCTTCAGTTCTTTTTACACTCAGTTTTCACATCTGTTTCCCATAGTTCACTGCAACCCACAGACATCCTGAAAAAAATGGTATTATCAAACCCTGACCCAATAGCCTTAAGAAACCTTTCCTTGCTTTTGTCAAATGCAGAGAGGAGAAGGTGTGGGATTGAGGTCATTTATGCGTAGAATCGTATCATCTGCAAATAAGGAAACTTTGAGCTCTTCTTTTCCAGAGGTACCTCCATCCATTCCCTGTCCCTGGTCTAGCTAAGGTGTTATGCATTCTATTGAACAAGTGCAGACAGTGAGTATCTGGTATCCTTGTCTTAAGGATATGAGTGGAAATGTTTCAGTGTTTTCCTCCATTGAACATGCTATTGGCTTTGTTGTGTGATGTATTTATTATGTTGCACTATATACCCTTATCTCTAAATTCTCCAGGGCTTTTATCATGAGGGAATGTTGGGTTTTGTAAGAGATCCCTTTCTTCAGCTAATCAGATGATTATATGGTGGTTTTCTTCAAGTCTATGTGGTAGATTCCATTTATTGACTTACATATGTTGGACTACCCTAGCATTTCTGGAATGAAGCTAACTTGGTTTTGGTGGGTGATCTTTTTGATGTGTTCTTAAATGTAATTTGCAGATATTTTATGGAGACTTTTGACATCTCTGTTCATTGGGGAAATTGTCCCATAATTATACTTTTCTTGAGTCTTTAGCTAATTTTGGTATTGGGTTAATACTGACTTCATAAAAAGATTTTGGGAGTCTTCTCTCTTTTTGTATCTTTGGATAATTTGAGCAGTATTGATGTCAGTCCCCCTTTGAAGGTGTGGTCTAATTTTGTGGTGAATCCATGTAGCCCTGGGCATGTTTTAGTTAGGATGTTTTTAATTTGCTTCTATCACATTGGTTATAGGCCTGTTTAAATGATTTAATTCTTATTAGTTTAACTTTGGTAGATCATATGCATCTAGAAATTCATTTCTTTTGGATTTCTACCTTAGTATAATATATTTTTAAAGATTTTATTTGTATTTAAGTGTATAAGTGTTTTGCCTGAATGTATGTATACACACTGTGATGTCTAGTACCTAAAGAAACCAGAAGGGGGACTAGATCCCCTGGAACTGTAGTTATAGATTGCTGTAAACCACAGTATTTCTTCCAGTGTGGATACTGGGACCCAAACAACATGCTGTCCCTGTAAGAACACCAAGTGCTTTTAACTGCTGAGCCCCTGGAATATACCATTTTAAATTATGACCTTATAAGTCTGAATTTCCTCAATGTCTATTAAGTCTCTCCCTTTTTGTATCTAATTAATTTGTTTCTTCTCTCTTACTTGGATTGGCTAAAGGTTTGTCAGTCTTTTCTAAGAGCCAATTCTTCATCGTATTGTTTCTCTATACTTTTTATTTCCACTTTATTATTCTCAGCCACAGCTTTAACGATCTCTTCCTAGCTGTTGTTTCAAGGTGATGCTTGTTTTTGTTTATCCAAGAATATCCAGTACTTCAGTACATTATTAATTGGAGACAGTTCTTTTGACATGTGCATGGATCGCCGTAAACTTTCCTTTTAGGGATGCCTTCTTTGTGTTGTGTAGACTTTTGTACATTGTTTTTAATTTTCATTCAAGTCTAGACATTTTTAAATTTCCTCCTTGATTACCTTCTTGATCTAATTATCATTCGATAGTATGTTATTTGGTTTACATGGATTTTGTACTTTCTGTTTTTTCACTGGTGTTAATATCTGACTTTGTTCCCTTGGTCAGATTGAATGCAGTGTATTGAGGTCATTACTATCACTGTGTTGGAGCTAATCTCTAGTTCAGATCTAATTTACATTTTATCAAGTTGGGTGCATCTGTATTTCATGCATTTATGCTTCAAAGTATAAAGAATCTATTTTCAATAAAAGGAAGTAAATTAAAAAGGACTGTAATCTCTTGAATTTTTTTCTTTAATGAGTATGAGGTGATTTTTCTATTTATTTAGATAAATTTTGGTTTAAATCTATTTTAGATATTAGGATACTATGCCTACTTGTTTCTTAGCACTGTCTGCTTGGAATACCTTTTTTATTTTTTGTCCTAAGATGGTATCTATCATTGATCATAGTGTGTTTCTTAGAGGCATCACACTGATGAACCCTATTTTCTAATCCAGGTGCCTCGTGTTTCTCTTCACTGAGAAATTGAGTCTATTGATATCTAGAGCTATTATTGAAAGATGTATATTAATTTCCATCATCTTAAGCGTTTTTCATTTCCTTCGGCCTCAGCTGATTAACTGTCCTGACATTGTTTACTTACTACCTGTGACCTCTTGAATGTGTTTGTCCTTCTTTTCAAATTGGAGTATTTCTTCTAGTATCTGTTGTAGAGTAGAGCTAGCTTAGTGGTCATAAAGTATTCTATTTTTATTGTATAAAGTTGTTATTTCCCTTCTAACTGAAATAGATAGTCTTGCTGGTAGAGTGCAGTCTAGCCTGAGAGCTGTGGTCCTGGGATTCACCTTTCCAGGACCGTCTACTCCGATTGGTCTGCCTTTGTGAGTGAGTTGGCCTTCCTCTCGGCTTTCAATTCCTTTTCTCTAGTCTGTGTCTGAATATTTTAACATCTTGTGGGAGTTGCTTTTCTGGTCCTATCTACTTGCTCTTCCGCAGGCCACTTACACCTGGATGCATTTCTCTTTTCTAGGTTCAAAAATTTTCTTCTATGATGTTATTGGAAATGTTTTTTATGCCCTCGCTGTAATATTCTTTTTTTTCTGATATGCCCATAATTTAAAGGTTTGATGTCACAAAGTCCTTCCATGTTCTGTTCATGATTTTTAAAAGGTCTCACTGACCTTCAGTGATCCAATTCCTCTACTTTGTCTTCTGTCCTTGACTTTATTTTTGATGTGATCCATTCCGTGGGTAATGTTTCCCACCAAGGTTTCTGTTTGACTTACTGCCCTTTTCATTCCCAGCATTATTTAAGTTTGGCTTTCTTTGTCAATGTAATCTACTTTTTGCATTCTACTGTCATATCTTTAATGGATTTCATTCAGTTCCTTGTACTTGTTGTCTTGGAGTATATTCATATCTTCTTTGAGTTGTTTGAATGGAGTTATAATCATATTTTTGAATTCTTGGTCTAGACTATCTTCCAGATCATTCTCACTGGGTGCATTACTTTGAGATTAATAATTTTGGAGCGGTTATTGTCTGTTTTTATACATATTTTATTTCTGCATTGGGGTTTGCGTGTCTGAAATAGTTTGTCGCTTCTCTTTTTCATTTGCTCAAATCACTTTGTTTTTATCAGTGTAGGCGTGAACAGTGTAGGCATGAACAGTGTAGGCGTGAACAGTGTAGGCATGAACAGTGTAGGCGTGAACAGTGTAGGCGTGAACAGTGTAGGCGTGAACAGTGTAGGCGTGAACAGTGTAGGCGTGAACAGTGTAGGCGTGAACAGTGTAGGCATGAACAGTGTAGGCATGAACAGTGTAGGCATGAACAGTGTAGGCGTGAAGAGTGTTCAGGACAGGAATAAGTGGAAGACTGTTGTTTTGTGGACTTGATATTGAAGGCTGAAGATTTCATTGATAGTTTTTGCTGCTGTCTGCAGGAACAGATGCCATCTAAGAGCCACCATATCGCTTGATGGTTTTCTTCTATCTTCGGGTGTGGCTCTTCACATCTGTCGCTCTACCTTAAATAAGCAACTAGCAGTTGGATGTAGGCTTTCTTTGGGAAGTGGGCATGTAAGGAAGCCAGTGGAGTAAGGGCAGGCAGGGACTGCTTGGGAGCACTGGGAAGTGAGATTCCAGGGGTACAGTCAGTTTATAGGGCAGGAAGGAGTAAGCTTTGTCTGAGGGATGAGGAGAAAAGATCCTGGAAGAAGAGCTAGCCAGTATGGCAGCACTTGGAGGTGACATCTGGGAAGACCTTGGAGGCCTCCTGTGTGGTGAGCTAGAGCGATGTCTATTGAAGGGCTCAGAGAACTCCGAAGTCAGAGAGCAAATGGACTGCCTAAAGGTAGTAAGAAGGAGCAGAGCCTACCTGTGGGCAGGAGAGAAAGGGAGGGAGGGAGGGAAGAAAGGGAGCTATGGGGGGGGGGGGGACGCTTACCTAGCAATGTGAGGAAGGGATGACCCTGAGGGGCAGGAGGACTTTTGGAGTCAGAGGGAGTAGACTTATCTGTCCACACTGGGAAGTCTTTGGGAGCTCAGCTGACCTGTGGGGTAGGAAGGAGCATGATTCCCTGGCAGTGTGGAAAAATCCCAGAAGGGCCAGGAAGGTGCATGGGGTGGGCAGGAGAGGCCAAGTTGATAGTGCACGAAAGTCCTAGTGGAGCTTAGATGACTATGCTGGAAGAGTGGGACCTAGCTGGTGGCATGAGAAAGAGCAGGCCCAATATTTATCTTAGCTGTTTGCTGTTGTCTTGGTGGTAATGTTTTTGTTTTTTGTTTTCCAGCATTGGATACTGGCCTAGAACCTTATGTATGGTAGACTAGTGTTCTACCACTGAGCCATACTCCCAACCCTCTAAAAGTCAACTTCTCTCAGAAACAGACTCACAGAATATTACCCTTTTTCTGATATGTTGGAATTTCCTTTCTAAAACACATTTGTATGTTTGTAGTACATTTAAGCTATACTTCATCTGTTGATAGATAATTGGACTGTGTTTACATATTATATCCATGCATGTGCTTTTTGTCCCAGAAATTTGATCTCTTGAATGTTAAACTGTTTCAATGTTGGTTTCTCATCTCTAGAATATTTTCCTAATCCAATTTTTTTAATCCTTTATCATCTCCCCTCCCAAGTAGCTTTATTGTCTAGTTTTTAATTAAGCATATGTTACCATAGCATATTTTATGTAACCAAATACATTCTTCATGAATTTCTTTTTTAGAAATAGTAGAGAGCCATGTAGGGCAAAGGTCAATGATGAGCTGAGTGAATGATTAAGTGAGTAACAGCAGGGCCATTTATTGAGTGCCTACGATGTGCCAGGTGCTGTATTTGCATCTTTCACTGGGATCTCATTTGTCTCTTGCTGCACTTGTTTGATGCTATAGGTTAGAAATACTGGTAAGGGCTTTAAGAAGTTTTTTTAAGAGGGAATGTTTAGGGAGGAAAGCAGAGCAAAGTCCTGACCTCCTGTCCTGACCCTAAGTATGCAGCTCCATGCCAGTAATCCCAAGCATTTCTTCTGATTGCAGTCAGTCAGAGGACCTGCAAGATGAGCCTGCTCAGCCTCCTGGAACTGCATCATATTTTCAATGTATCTTCTAAAGTAATGAGACAATGTTCTTCATCTCATAGGAATAGCTTCCACAACAGTGCCCTCAACTGGACGTGTGTTTTGAGTGTTTGCTATTGGAATGGCACAACGGGTTTTGGGATGACCTCTTTGGAGGATGTCACCTAACTGAGCAGTCCATGGCTATGAATGCTCAACATATAATAGGACCTTCTATGGATCATTTCATGGTAGACAGTAAGTCTACAATGGCTTGGGGGCCTGGGAAAAATCTGTTCAATTTCCAAAGCCTTTAAGTTTCTTCATTGTCAAAATGGGGATGCTAAGAACCAATCAGAAGGATTAATGTGTGTATTATAAGTGCATTAATATACTGTGCCCTACAGTAGATGCTTAACAACTGGTAGTTCTTATAATGAGGAAGTCAGTTCCCTCCAGTGAGTTGTGGGTATGAACCACAGCCCGTAGCAATGATCACTGTGCAGTAAGCTAATTGACAAGGGTTTCCTGCTTGAAGTCAGGCAAAAGTCTGAAAACATGGCTTTTTCATAGGATGTGTATTGGGAAGACCGAGCAATTTTACCAGGAATATGAGACAGAAAAAGCAAGAAATAAATGACAATGTCCCCTAGGTGGTGCTGAATCATCATGTATAAAAGCATTGGGGCACTTGGTATTTTCAGGGGTGACTTTCCTCTCTCTCTTAGAATTTCAAATAAGAACAAGACAGATCCCTGGGATGTCTGGGAAAATGACCAGGCAGGAAGAATCTCTTTCAGGAGGATTGAGTATGTAGTACCCTGATGTACCAGGCCTCGTAAGGCCTTGGGTGTGCTTGGGTTAGAAACCAAAAGCAGGGTCAGGCCAGCTTTTATTTGTTTACTGAGAGCTGCTAGAGCTGTGGCTGGTTCTGATAGCGGAAAGCCCATTTATAAAATCATTGAGAGGAGAGTTTAGCGGGACATTGGTGTTACTGCCTTCAGGAACTGGATTGAGAGGAAGAGAGGACCCCTCCACCTCCAGAATAACAATACTGGCTGCTGCTGGACTTAGCAAGAGTTATCCATTATTATTTGATGGTCAACACCAAATAGTGTGTGCTTCTTAGCTCTACCCATTCTTTGTAAACTCAATTGCTGCATCACCTATTTTTACTTCTGTGTCAGAAGTACTAGCATCAGATCAAGTCTGCCTGGCAGCTAACATTTTTCTTTCAGACTCCCAGTGGTGGTGGGGGACCTGAGATGCTCTGGAGTTGAGTCTGGATCAGAGTCAGAAATATTGTCCTTGAGGTCTTGGTTCTGGGTCTAGTATAGGGGCCACGTGCAGAGTTTCCAACACTTCGCTGCTGAAGTTCATTTCCATTTTGGAAAAATGGGAGTTTGGTTTCCAAGGGAAACTGCTCACATGTATTAAAATGTCTCCACTGCTGAAGTTGCTTTGTGTCGTCCACCAAAGCCTTCTGCCATCAATTCCCACTTTCCAACACGTTTTCCAACATTGTATCTTTGGGAGGTAACCATAGCAACCAAGCTTATTCAAAAAATGACTGAATCCAGGCATCGAAGGGGAAGATAACCCCATGGTAGTTTACATCAGGAACTTAGAGGACACTAATGAATCTAATATATGCTTAGTACTACTGTCTGAGTAAGCACGGAACTGAATTAAGTGGTTTGATTCTCAGAACAGTCCTGTGGGGTAGCCATCATTATCTTCTTTAGAGGTTGAGGGAACTGTGGGGTAGAGATTTTGATGGTTTCACAGCTGTGTTGCTTCTCCTGTTTGGACTACTGCCTGCAATAAAGTAGGAGGCACCTTCCAATGTCTGATCTGTACATAGCACAGTGGAGCCACACAAAATATGTTCAAGGCAATAGCAGAGCTGCAGACCCCGCCCCCACTTTAGGACACCTCCCTGCAGTGTATAGTTTAGAGCTCCCAAATTATTTCATTCCTTTCTTGCAGCAGGTCTTGTGACTATTGTGTGTTTTTCTGAATGCAACAGTTATGAGACTGAGAGGTTAAATGACATTTCCCAAGGTCAGCATGTAGCCTTTAGAAGAATTAGACAACAGATTCATCTCTGTCTATCTATTTACCTATCTATCATCTATCCCATTATCCTATAAACTATGCCTCTATTTCATAAGAATTTACAGATATAAAAAGTATTGTGTTGCCATTGGCAAGATTTGAAGGATCACATTTAATTCATTAGAGGAATCAGGGCATCTAGATAAAGAGATAATTTTTGGCTTGAGTATTACAGAAATGCTGTTTATGGATATCAGCTTCTATATGTGAGAAGTATATATCCTAATAAAGGAAAAATACTCATATCTTTGTGTGGGTGTAAAGCTATACATTTAACTCTCTAATTGACTAAGATGATAAGAGAAAGGGGGGTCAATCTTAAGGTTTTTCACAAAGTAGAAAGTTGGAATACTCTCAAGAGAAAATGATCTGTATTCTGTGGAGACTCCTGTTACTCTAGGAATCCAGTGAGAGAGGAAGGATCAGGCATAACTCACTTGTGGAGAGCATGGTTGGTGCTTAGACTTGAGTGAACTAAAGTCAACTCATCTTGACACCCAGAAGACTGCATGCAGAACTACATTTCCAAACTTGACTAAAATTGGTTGAATTGGGAGAAGATAGCTTGGGAGAGGAGCCTGGCTGTTGCTTTGAAAAGTCTAGAAGTCTGTAGTTACTTTTGAAGACAGAACAAAAACAGATAGATACTATGAGAGGCTTCAGGCTTCCTTTCATGTTTTGCTAGGGAGAGAGGGTGACATGAAGATATTTTCTGTGGAGCAAATGACTGATGAGGACACTAGCAGTCTGAGAGATGCTGAAAGGTACCAGCCCTGTAGAACTTCCTGCCAGAGTTTGTAAAGGAAACTGTATAAAGTCTTCTAAGCCCAATAGTCCATTTGGGGTCCAGTTAGGATCAAGGGTGTGAGAGCTGCAAGTATAGAATAAAGTG
The DNA here is from genome assembly GCA_033318265.1 of Phyllotis vaccarum. NCBI lineage: Eukaryota > Metazoa > Chordata > Mammalia > Rodentia > Cricetidae > Phyllotis > Phyllotis vaccarum. Next base: position 14,860,457 of record JARWLC010000007.1, read on the forward strand.
GATTAGAGTAGAGGAATATATCTTTAAGAACCCCCCCAAAAGTACAAGGATGTGCTACAGCCAGAATCTGGGCATCTAATCTACAAAGGAGGTTCTCATTGGATAGAAGATCACCAGTAGTTAGTAGACCTTGTCTTTGTCCTGGTCCAAGAGTCAATGGCAGCACAGTCAATGGGACAGGAAGAAAAGAGAAAAGGAGAGATGGACCGACTACTAAAGGAGATTGATAGCCTCCTTACCCCAAACTACAGGAAGGAGAAGAGCCTAAAGCTGCCTGTGAGATGGAGCTTTTAGAACACCTGAAAGTGAGGTTCTTCTAACCACTGGATGTGAATATTGTACTTTGTCGTATGCTGGAGATATTCTTGCTGGGTAGGGAAATAGCTGACAGACCCAGCTAGAGAGAACAAAAGAAATTCTAGCTATTTCCAGCCTCACTTCTGAGCCAGACTGTGAGCAAACTGGTTTTCTAGTGTGAGCCTTCCTGGTGTATGACACATTTCCACGTGAGCTTCAGATTTCCTTCCTTGCCAGTCACCCCAGCAGCAAGGCTCCCATCCCCTCTGCCCTTCCCTTTAATGTCTAGTAGGCAAAACAAACCATACCCTTTCTGCTTGTTTTACTTTCTTGCTCCAGGGTTATATCACCAAGAGAAAGACTTTTTCCATAAATTGTAGGCAGGAGCTATAAACTCCCTCTGGGTTACTTTGCTGGGCCCTCAGAATGAGATTGGAATCTGAAGGGAGCAGATAGCACAATTAGAAAGAAATTGTATCAGGCAGTAAAATATCCTCTAATGCTGTTAGTAATAGGACCTAACATTACATGGTGTGGGGCCCAAACAAGATGTGCTCATCTGCAATTATTCATGCTCACCAGGGAAAGAATTTTCTCTTTGTTTGTTGTTTTAATCATGATTAATAAGCAGTGTAATAATAGGGTTATGGTGATAACAGTGTGGAGAATGAGATCTTGAGGTGCAAGTTGCAAGCATGGTATTGACCCTCAGCTCTGAAAGTTACTGGAAGAGCACAGGACGCAGGTGGTCTAGCTCCCAATAGCTGTGTGTGTGTGTGTGTGTGCATGTGCGTGTGTACTTGTATCTGTATGTCTGTGTAGGCATAAAGGGTTAGGTAGGGGATAGTTTATCCTGAATAAGAACAGAGTTCAATGGCCCAGATAGCCTTTGCTTTCCACTGGCTGCCTTTGGGTCAAGATTAGGAGTGCATGAAGTTCACAGGTTTTTCTTTCATTGTGTTCTTAGAATTTTATTAATTCTCAGAATGAGAATTAATCATTCAAGGGCTGCTGTGAGAATACACATGACAGGGAGAATGCTACCTTCCCCTGGCCGACCTGGAGTCATCAACACCCTTAGTTTGCACCTTCTTATCCAGGGACCAGGCTTTGGTTCCATGGCTATGACTTTCCCAAGGTTCCTGAGACTGATCTGACAAATAGCATCTCCACTGTTTTTTAGGAAACAGTTTTTAAGCATTCTCAGAAGTGGCAAACGTTCATTTTAAACTAGTGATTAGAAGCATTAGAGGGCTAAAATTAGTGGATGAAGTTGGTAAAATGGAATCATAAGCTTTTTGATATATAAATATATAAATCATCCAACTTTGAAAACCGTCTTACCCATTTTACAGGTAAAGAAACCAAGACTTTTCTAAGTCACGTGATGCGAGGCAAGTTATTTAAATTCCTGGATTTGATGCTGCAACACCATATCACATATTGCATAATTTTGTAGCAAATAGAGGCTAGTCATTTTCAAACAAAGGTCTTAATTTTCTCGTTTTTATAGTAAGGTATGAAGGATATGGGTGGTCATTTCTATTTTTTAATGAATTTCACCTCAGATGAGAAATACCATTTTTATTTTTGTATGTTGATCTATAGGGAGACAAGGGTGGTTAGAACTGCTTAACAAGGACAGGAAGACTCGGTTATAGACCCTACCTCTGCCATTTGATTTCCTCTGCTGTATGAAAAATGAAGCTAGAATAGATTTTTTTTTTAAAGACTAGACACTCTTCTATCTCTACAAATTCTTAGCATAAGCATAATTTTCAAACCCATTTCTCCAGATCAGGCTTTGAGCTTATGAACGCAAAGGCTTTCATCCCAGGACCAAGGATAGGCGGTCCTCTGTAAATCAAACTCAACTTTAAACTGCGTAGCAAACAGAAAGTTTCGCACGGTTCGACTGTTGCTGTGTGGAATTTAATGAGCTCCATATGCCTGACCTCTGGAAAGAAACGATGTTGGGAACTGTAGCTGAGGAAGCGGCTAAGGGCATCAGCATCTGCTGCGAGTTACTTGGAGTGAAGGGAATCGACCGCATTTTTGTATCTCTGCCAAACTGAAGAGGTGGAAAGCTTTACAATCTGTGCACTCACCTTCTGAGAGCATGCTGACAGCTTTCCAATGCTTTCCTCGCTCATCAGGAAGTTGTGGAGGACAGCAGATTCTAACTTCCTTCCAACGGCTCCGCCAAGCATTTCATGTTGGCTGCACCTTCGGCTTTCAACCTGTGCCGGAGAGAGCAGGCTCTCCTAGGAGGTGCATCAATGACATGGCTGACCGTTTATGCTTGTTTTGGAAGAGTCTGCTGCTCCTGCTGGGTTCTTCCTAAAACCCAGATCTGAGAATAGCATTGCTCATCCTTATTTAAAAAACAAAATGTGCCCTTCTCACTGTTATGAACAGACTGTCAAGTTGGAGGACCTGGGTACACTTTGGAAGATCTCATGGTCGTCGTTCCTGTCTTTGGCCTCTTGGGCCTCAGCTACCGGCCGTTTGGCAGCATTCAGGTTTTATCTTTCAGGGCTTTCCATACGCTTTCTCCTTTGCAGAGTCCTATCATCTTTTATCGCGCAGGATGCCCCTGCACCACAACTCAAACACCACTCCCCCAATTCCCCTCTGCCCACTCTGCATCATCTTTCCTGTCTCATAACCCCATTGGGGTGAGGAAAGGGCCTGCATGGTCTTCTCCCAGTGAGTTGAAAAGTCTTTAGAAGGAGACTGTGTGGTGTCTTTCCCGTTATTTACTGGGGCAGAGAACGATCCAGTTTCGCAAATGCTTTTGGAGGGAAGGCACTAAAGAAAGATGCTATGGCCTGAATGTCTCCAGAACAATTGGAGAGCCTGTCTCTTGAAGCGTCTTCCATTCCTCTGATTACCTTGTCAAATATAATTTACGTCCATCAGATGCTCCTGTGGCATTTACATCCTATCTGAAGACTTCTGTTTGAGGGTAGGAGACAGCTAATGTTCTTCTGACCACAGGGAGTTGCTATGAAACAGGTCAGATTAAAAACCCCACACCAGTATGTTCCTTGTTCTCACTAAGTGCTGCTGTGTCCTGTGCTAAGGACACTTCTCCCAGAGACGTGCGTCCTTCACAGTGTCCTTTTTTGTGTCACTCTTTGCAAATGGATAGACCTGTCTTTGGTCATAGGTAGGATTCTGTTTATATTTGTTCCCACCTTCATTTCAGTGTGTTGCCCAAGACCTGAACTGTCTATCAGCAAACTATCGCCTTTCTTTTTGGTACAAGACTCCGAAAATAAAGGCTATTTAAACTTTAATTTTTTTAAAATTAATAGTTGTAATCAAATTACAAAAATCAGAATTATGGGTTGTACTATTTAAATGGACTGTGGCAGTATCCAAACACATTGTCTCATAAGATATTTGTAACAGACTTGGGAAGTGGACAAAGCAAAAAAATTAAAACATTGCTCAGAAGAGTCTTAAAGTCACAGCGGCAGAAGGTGGAGTGGTTCTGTAGGTAACCTTGTCCTTTCGATCCCAAATACTTAAAATGAAGAGACCCCTATGCTAATGTGAAACAGCATGCTTTTGGTTACCCTTTCAAGTGTGCTGCATATTTTCCATGGTCATGTTCCTCAGAATCCATGTGATGGAACTGAAGCAAGGCTGAGCATTCTGGGTGAAAGTCTGATGCAGAATGCAACTGAACCTACTTGGAGGGAGAGACACATGGTGGGATTATGTTATTTTTGTTATAAACCAAGACCGTCCCCTCTCGCCATTCTCACAGAAATTCTAGAAACGATGATGGGAAGGGATAGAGTGAGTTTCTTTGTTAGAGCACCTGGACCCTCTTCAGAAAAGGTGAGGGTGACCGGTGTGTTAAGAGCTCAGCTAAAAACATGGAACAATTTAAAACCCAGGTAAGCTGGGGGTTTCCTGTGTTTCTAATGCTCTCATTAGAAAAATGGAGTTTGAGGCTTTAAAACACAGCTTGTTTCCAAGTAATTGCTGAGTTCCCCCAAATCTTGTTTAACATATTGCTGGGATAATGCATATGAGATGGTTAAAAATGGAAGAAAAAAAATTCCTCAACACCCTTAGAGGAATTTGCAATTCATAAAGTTACTGCCAATTTTGCATTATATTTGCCATGGTAACCATGCTAGGCTTCTGCTCAAACATTCCTCAGAAGGGGAAGGAATAGTATATAATAAGCTCTTCAAGTGTAATTTTTTATTGTAGTTGAATTAGTGTGTAATTCTCTTGTGAGCAGCCCTGTAATCCGTGAATGCGCATTCCAGTAACGCCGCTGATTTCTTCACGTGCTTAGGCGATCTATGCAAAGTCGCTTGCTGCTCCCAGAGCTTGCTAATTAATTATAAAAAATAACAAAAAGCATTATCGACAGTTAATTGGTTATAAAAGCAAAAATACAAACAACAAAAACAGCATTTCAGACAGGACCCAAAGGGCCTGGCTTGTTTGCTGATGGAAAGTGCTTTCAGGCAAGCTTTGAGGCTGAGTTCATGGTTCATCCTGTCCTTTCCGTGTGTATCCTCCGAGGAGTCTGACATATTAAATGAAAAAGTATCAAATAGAGCCTGTTGGACCAATTAGATCAAAATAATACTTTCTCTTTGTTGTTTATGTAGAAAGCCTTTTTGAAGAATGGTAATTGAGTCTTCATATTTTCTTTTCTCAGCTTCTGGGGAGTGAGTCTAACAGCTAAGGCAGGACAGCCCAGGTCTGAAGCAAAGGCAGTTTTGGCTTCTGTGCCCTATACCCCAAGGTTGCGTTCTCTAAGGAAGAGACACTGTAGACAAGTCATGTTTATTAGTCTGTTTTGCATTGTGACAAAGTGGCTAAGGATGGGCACCTCATAAAGACAGAAGGTTTACTTAGACATAGTTTTTGAAGCTAAAAGCCTAAAAAAAAAAAAAAAAAAAACCACAGTGCCAGCCCTGTGGTGGGCACCACTGGCTACATTGCATCATGGAAGTTGGCATCATGTGAAAAGCACATGTGAGTGGGAAAACAAGGTACAATAGGAAGCCAAAGAGCAGGAAGGGCTGGGCTCTCTCTGACCTTTATCCTGCAGACCCACATTTACCCTACATGGTGAGATTCTCTTATGACCCAATCAGCTTGCAGAAGACCCCACCACTTAAAGGTTCCATTGCCTCCCCAACATTGAGCTTCCAATAGGGTATCCTCTAGGGGACATATTCAAGATAGTAGCATCCTTTGACATCTGGGTCCCGAGTGTCTTCATTTGTAAAAATCACATGACCAGGGCTTTGTAGCAGTACTTGTAGGTGTCAGACAACCAGATATGAAGTAATCTGAAGTTTAGCACAGTGTGTATATTTCCTATTGTTTCCATAACAGATTACTACAAAGTGTCTCAATAATTTTACATTTACTATTGTACAATGCTAGAATGAGAAGCCCAGTGTAACTCTAACCAGTTTAAGATTTAAAAGTTGGCAAGGCTGTCTTCAGGACAGGGCTGTCTTCAAGGGAATCAAAGTTTTGTTGTCTGACTTTTTCAGCTACTGGATTGAGCTTCCTCCCTCCATCTTCAAAGCTGGTGATAGCCAATAGAATCTTTCTTACATCACTCTGCTTGCTTTGACATTGATGTTTCTGCCTCTCTCCTCTACTTTTAAGGATGCCTGTAGTGAGACTGTGCCCTCTTTGGTAAGCTAGGGAATATGCCCTATCTTAAAGGCAGTTAATTAGCAATCTTCATTCTACTCACAATCTCATGGTTTTTTTGTTTGTTTGTTTGTTTGTTTGTTTGTTTGTTTTGTTTGTTTTTTGTCATTCCCTGTAATATTTGGCATGTGTTAGTCAACACCTACAGTTTGCTGAAGTTTTTATTGGAACTTTTTGTTTTCAAGACAGGGTCTCAAGCATCCCATCTGGCTTTAACCTATTGTAAATGCAAGGATGAGTGAAAACTTCTGATCTCCCCTTACCTATTCAATACTGAGATTACCAGCATGTCTCATCATAACTGCTTTGTTAGGTGCCAGGAGTTGAACACGGGGCTTCATGCAGGCTAGGACAGTACCATACCAACTGAGCTACATCTGCAGGGACTGGCCAAAGTATGTTAGGTCTATAGATCCAGTGAGGAAGAATGGATGTATTTGACAGTATTGCCTTCTCACACATGAATACAGAATTTCTCTATTCTTTCTTGATATGCATTATAGTTAGGGTCACTGTTCCTGCAATAAAACACCAGGACCAAAAGCAGGGTGGGGAGGAGGCAGCTGTGTGTCTTCTATTGCCATAGCACTGTTCATCATTAAAGGGGGTCAGGACAGGATCTCAACAGGGCAGGAACCTGGAGGCAGGAGCTGATACAGAGGCCATGGGATGGCACTAGCTTGCTCCACATGGCTTGCTCAGCCTGCTTTCTCATAAAACCCGTGACCAGCTCAGGGAAAGAACCATCCACAATGGACTGGGCTCTTCCTCATAAATAACTAAGAAAATGCCTTTACAGCCAGATCTTATGGAAGCATTTTCACAGTTAAGGTTCCCTCCATTCAGATGACCCTAGCTTGTGTGTCAAGTTGCTGTGAGACCGGCCAGCACACTATGCTTATCAAATATATTTAGCTTCCTTGTTAAAATGTATATTTATTAAATTTATACCCATGTGTTTCATTTGGGGATCATTAATGATAAAGGTAACTTAAAATTGCAATAATTGTTAATTTACTAATTGTTTGCATGTGGGAAAACATTGGTTTTCTTAATTTTGTGCCCTTCATGGAGATGGGATGTGGGTTACTTTAAAATTGAACAGGGAATTTTGTGCAAACAAGGCAATCACTCTCCCAGTGAGCAAAATGTCCATCCCTCTATTTATACTTTATTTTTAGGCAGGGTCTCACTAAGGTGCACAGAGTGGCCTTGAACTCACCCTGCAACCCAGATAGATCTTGAAATTGCCAGTCTCCTGCCTCTGCTTATCCAGTACCCAGAGTTCCAAGCTTGCAGCACTGGACCCAGCAGATTCTTTCATAGTTTCTATATAGCTGCTTATCAATGAATAAGGATAATTTTATTTCTTTTTCCCCAACCACTGTACTTCTTATGTATTTTCCTTGTCTTGGGGCTGACACGGGGTAAGAAGCTGTGATAACGGGACAGGGCTCACCCTTGCTTGCCTCATTCCCTTAGCAGGAATGCTTTTAGCTGGCTGGAAACCTAACTGCGTTGGTAGGGCTGCTCCTCTTTCCACGTGGCATAGCATTCTCACGGCTTCTGAGGGTGAGGGAGAAGGTCTGTACTCTGTTAGCATCTACAATAAGAACTAAAACACAATGTTGAGATATTCCGACATCAGCATCCTCTGTAATATTAGCACTAGTATGCTTACTCCGCCAAAGAGTGGCTCCAGCGGGTGGATATGGAAGAGACGGGGCTGGCTGCGCCACGTGACGCAGACATCGTAATCTGTCTGCCTGGTTCTTTGGTTGCCTTTCTGCTCTGAGGGATTTGGGCCGGTGATTGCCACTCAGATCTGGCTTTCTGCCATAGGATGGAGGTTCATTTCCTAAGACTTTCACTTTAATGTGTTTTTAACTGCAAGAAACTTTATTGGCACAACTTTTAAAATTTGCTGGCCAAAGTGGACTAATTTCTAAAGCCCGATGTGTGAACCCAGAGGTGACAATTGGGCTTGATACTATTCTTCCAGGGGATAATGTCTTCACACCACAAGGTAATACTGGCCCTCTCAACCCTGTCCACATAGCCAGTGAGGGGTTTGCCTGCTCTCTAGTTTCCTAAAAATAGAATGAAAGAGAATATTCTTTTGGCTCGGGTGTCGATTAGTAAGAAGGAAAATATTTTGTTCGGTTCCACCCTGGAGACTGTGGTCAAGGATGACTATGGGATCTGCTCTGGAAGTTTCATCGGCTTGCTACAGTTGAGGTGTGGATCTGGGTAATGTCAGGCAGCTGGCCAAGAGGACACCCATCCCTCCTCTCTTCCTTTATGAGTCAGTGGATCCTCTCCCTCCCTCCCTCCCTCCCTCCCTCCCTCCCTCCCTCCCTCCCTCCCTCCCTCCCTCCCACCCTCCCTCCCTCCCTCCCTCCCTCCCTCTTTGTGTGCATCTGTAGTTCCCTCCAGGCATTTAAGCAATTGAAGACATCTGTTCCCTCCGCACCTTCCCCCATGAGTTAGGGTATCTCTGGATGTTGGGCAATCAACTTCTGAAGCCATCACCATGGCTAATAATTATTCTGTAAGAAGATGTTACTTCGGCTGCCCTTTCTCCTTCTCCCTAACATGTGTTTATTCTTATCGCTCATTTTGTTGTGTTTTTTGATTTTTGTTTCTCCTAATAATGTGTTCTAACTCCTGCGATCCTGTTTTTCCTTTTTCTGGGCTTTTTTTTTTTTTTTTTTTTTTTTTTCCTCCTCTGATTTAATCAATACCTTCTGTTAAAAGAATTTAATAGTGGTTCTTCCATGAGAAGAAACACTCTTCCAAGCTGTTTTTCAGCTTGATCTGCATGAGAAGCATGTGCCTGAATCCCTCATCAGATGCATTAGCAAAGAGCAATGGGTATGAGCTGAAGAAGGTATCTGCACTCCTCACGAGTAAACAGCCAGATACCCACTTACCTCTGCTGTCCCTTCTATTCCTATCTAGGGTTTTAAGCCAGTCACTCACTAATGTCCGGATTTCCCACCTCAGGGAAGAAAGGGATTGTAAAGGAGGAATCATGGGATTTTGTTGGTCTCCATTTTTCCCAAATCGATCACCTATTGAAGACAAAAGCAGTTCTTCCAGTTACACAACAGGAGACAAATTTACAATTTACTGGTAGTAAGAGAAAGGGGGAGGGGCCAGCGTTGGATTGAGAGCAGTCAGCGTGAGAACAGTTTAGGAAATGATAATATTTATAAAATAATGGCTTTACAGTCAAGCTAAAAGATGGGTTAAGAGCCTTGGCTGCCCTTCCAAAGGTCCTGAGTTCGATTCCCAGCACCCACATGGAGGCTCACAACCATCTATAGTGAGATCGGATGCCCTCTTCTGCTGTGCAGGTAGGCAAGTAGAACACTCATATGCATAAAATATATAAATAAATAAAAGATGGAAGGCAGGGACTTTCCCTTTTATTTTCAAGTATTTTCAGTCCTTCTGACACACAACTAGAATTCACGGAAACTCCCCTTTTAGACTTACTGCCCATGTCCTCACAGTCTTGGTTGCCAGAGGAATGCGTTCAGTCAGCATCAATGAACATGAATGTAGACAAAGGGTTTTCAGTGGCTGAGCTGTTGCATCTGCCCTCAGACTAACTTGGAGCTGTGTACTGATTCTGCCGTCACTGGCTGCATAGGCAAGTTTCTTAGCCAGTGTGAATATAATCAGCATCCAACTTAGGACACTGGGGAGTGAAGGGGGATATCATCAGTAATCATGGCAGAAAAATCGAAGATAATTATAAGAGGATGACAGGTGGAGATAAAATGACCATGGTCAAGTCGGGATTGCTCACACCAAACTTAGCAGGATGGGCCCTTTCCTCTGAAAAGTACATGGGACAGTTATAAAGACATAAAAAAAAAATTGCCACGTATCATAATGAACAGGTGATACTTAGCACAGAGGCTAGTGATACTAAAAGTCAGTGGATGTTAGTTATTGTAAGCACACATCCAACTCTTCATATCCCTTAGGACAATCTGGGATGTTAAATAGTACCAACAGCTAATATCAACTACTTGATTATCCTACCGAGCCTACCAAAAAGCCCTGGTTTTATTTCCTTTAGAAATAATATACTGTACAAGAGTAGTGTACAATCCCCATGCTTCCACTGAGCGGTGTGTGTGTGTGTACTCATACACATACATGTACGTGCCTGTAGAAAAGGGTTTTTTTGTTTTTGTTTTTGTCTTTAGTTGCTCTGCACTTTGGTTTTGAGAGAGGATCATCACCAAATCCATAGCTTTCCATTCGGCTAGACTTTGGTCAGGAAACATCAGGGTCTGCGTGTCTCCATCTCTCCAGGGATGGGATTATGAACATGCTGCTGTGCCCTGCTTTTTACAGGAGTTCTGGGGATCTGACTCACATCTTCACGCTTACATAGCAAGCACTTAACCAACTGAGTTGTCTCTCCAGATCCCAGATTGACTTTTAAAAAAAAAATGTATCTCACTACAAAACAAAACAGTCCTTCAGTTCAGAGCAAAGGTATATGAAGACAACTTTGACAGTTCTCTGGTTCAGTTTGCAATTGTCTGCTACTGTCTAGTTGATGGTGCAATTTCCTGAAGAGAGGTGGCCTTTAAGACTCCAGAGAAACCAGAATGAATGTTTCATAGGTCTGGTGTGGGTCAGGGGACTCTTAATGTTTCCCTTGCAATAAAGAACCTGCATTTAGGGAAGAGACACCTTTCCATTTCCTAGCTTTGTACAGTAGAGAAATGAGAACTGTAGATATAGAATGGCCTCACCACAACCATGATGAATAATAAGGTCTGAGGTGACTAAAGAAGGGTAAACACTTGGAAAGTACTTGATGGTTTGAGGATCCAAAAACTCTTCCACAGAGCGATACCATGGATCAAGCTAATTTGTGCTTGTTCCTGATTTTACAAAATACTGGCTTATATCTTGTGGAAATCTATGGACAAGTTTTTTTTTTTCTTCCTGGCATCAAGATGATAGATCAATAAATTATTAATGACTTGTCTCTGCTAAAAGCTCCATAAACTAGCTTCATTAATGCATCTAGTCACCTGTCCATCCATTAATCTGTTCACTGGTTCAACACATATGTACCCAATGTACTATTATATGTTAATAACAAAAGATTTAGGAAAATAATATTCAGTGTGGACTCTGGTGGGAGATTTGTAAAAGCAGCCCCTGTTCTTTACCTTTGCTACATAGCTTCAGAGATTCTGTTCTCTGACATGAGGCTTGCCTTGCTTTGTCAAGGAGCCGGTAGCAAGTTGGATACAAGCAAAAGCTGGCCCAGCTTATGAAATGAAACTTGTTTGTATTCTTATAGCTATAAGAATATGTATTTTAGTCTGCTGGATGGTTAGAGATAGATGGAACAGAGATAGTATTAGTCTAGCCAAAAATATCCTACATTGGCTGAAAACCAGCTCATCTGCTCAAGTGAATACATCTTCCATACATGTGAGGTTGTCTGATTGAGACAAGACGAGTCACCTGAGATTAGTCAGAGCTGCCAGTCAACCATCCCACCACGAATAAGAATATCTTGTTGCCATCATACCCCTGAAACTAGTTAATGATATAGCTCCAAAGACTCCAGCCTGCATCTTTTCTCCTTGACAACTGTACTCCCATTTTTCTTGAGATGTATTGTGAGTCTGCCAATGTCATATTCTTAGGTATTACTTATTTAGAAGAATGAAATGGCAGTTTGAGACTTTATCTCTGTTGTGTTTGTGGTGGTGGGAAACTCAGGTTGAAGCACAAAAGTCTCAGTGTTGGGGGATTTGTGCCTTTTGTGTTTGCTGTTCATTTGGTGCTAGGGTTATGACACCAGAGCAGATACATTTTGGGCATTAGGAAATGCATGCAGAGGTCTGTTTGTATAGACCTTATAGTCCCCTAAAGGATGCTTCAAATGGATAAACAAACAAAACCCAACATAATACAAAAAGTGCCAATACAAAACCTTGATCCTGGTTTTTATTTTGAAATCTAGAGAGATACCTGTTTTTAAAAAACACCACAGAAATGATAAAACATAGGTAGATCATCTGTAAAGGCATGCTGAATGCTTAGTGTGGACAAAATAGTAAACTAGATACTTGTTCTTTTTTTCAATCTTCCAAGTGCTTATAATTTAGCATTATTAAATTAATATAATATATAAGGACTGAAGAACTAGAACGTAGGCTTGCAGTGTGATTCAAGATGAAAGCAAAGAGCTCTGAGTCACTAAGAAAACCACAGAAGGTTCAAGAATGCAGTGAAAGGCGTGTCAGAATTTTAAAGATTTGGGATGAGGCAGCAAGGAAGAGTGCAGGGAAGGGCACTGGGATGTAAGAAGTGGTTTGCCTCCCTTGGGCTACATGATTTAGAGGTGTGTCATGGGCCAGCTCATTCAGCCCGTTTAAATGCTTCCACAACAGAGATGAGTAGAAAGGATTTTTGAATGATCTATATAGATCCTTCTACGTCTAAGCTAAGAAACCTACTTACATTGCCCATCATGTGCTTAAACCCAGTGAAGCAGCTAACAGATTTGGCATAGACCATGGTGGCCTCTCAAGAAGTGACATCATGAAAACTATTTTTAGAGTGACAAAATCAGTAGACCATTTTAAAGGTGGGTGGCTGAGCTTCGTAGTAAGAGAGAGCCTTAGGCAGACCTAGGCTTGAAGCTCATGCAATCACCAGGGATGTGATTCTGCACAAGACATTTGGCACTCTGCCTTGGAATTTAAAATCAGGACGATAGTCCTACTTTGTAATGAATAAATAGTGCATTGTGCTATGCATTAGTAGTTCAGTGTGCATAATATATAAGTGAGTAGGTGAGGTCTCTGTGAACACATATCTTGCTAGAGATTTGTTCCCAAAACATTATTGTAGTTTAAATTTTAATAGGTTTCTCATATTGGAAATGGGCTGTTTTAAAAGTTCCCCTGGTGACTCTTCTTGCCAAACAATGTATAGTTTCTAAGAGTACATCAAAATTTGAATGTTTAAGTCAGTATGATTATTTTCTTAAAGATGGATTTTAAAATCAGGCTGAGCATGGGGTAAATTGCAAATCACCTACCCAATATTTACCACCCAATTCATTCTTGGTATAATGTTTGAAGCACGAGGATGCTCAACTAACTCAGCTCGAAACACATTGTTTCTTGTACTGAGGCCAATGTGCTATGAACTGAAGTCCACAGGGAAGGCAACAAGAAGAGTCGCCTTTGATCCTTTTTTCTCTTTCTCATTTGCTTGACTAAAATGACAGTTGACCGTCTAGAGACTCACAGACATTTTTGCCGTCGTTAGAATGGAAGTTGTGCTGTGGGGATGGTGCAGCTGCATCTCTCCCTGATGACTTTGTATCTTCAGATGCTCTCTTCTGAGACGGAGCCGTAAGCTTCTATTTTAAGGCTCTGTTAGTTCCACTCTCTGAGGCTAGCACCTTGCTGTCATTCCTAGCAATGTTAACTACATCATCAAGTTCACTGGGCGAGTTTCAGAATTGGACATCACAGAACTAACCATGCCAAGCAGCTCTCCAAGCAGCTCACTTGTGTAAGATTGTAGACTAGTTAATATTGATTGACAATGATGCTATTTTTCAGTAAAGTTTAGCCAACATCCTTTTTGGTGATGGAAAACTAAGAAATATCTAATCTTGAATATCTCTTGGGGGCATGGTATTTTTGCTAGGACCATCTAGGTGTGCTAGATACAAGGCAAAGCCATGGTTCTGTAGCCCAACCTAACGATGGAGAGGATCGTGTGGGAATGGGGGAAGGTATTACAAGCAAAAGGAACAGAGTTTGAAGAGGCCAGATGAACTTGACCTGTTTGGAGGAGCTTCAAGTTCTTATATAAATTAAACACAGTGTCAGAGATTAGCATGAAGTGTGCAGGGAGGCAACAAATGAGGCAGAGAAGCAGATGCTATATGTTTTTAAAATCATACTGAGGCATTTTTACACACATTCTTCTTGAAAGACTATTTAAGATGGTGAGGAAGATGAAGATTGACAAATGGATGGTATAAGGCGGTAGTTTCATGGTGCAAGGTGATGATGCGGGATGGGTACCCATGGGTAGACAAAGAAAAGCTTCAGCTATCCAGGTTGTGGCATGGAAACGCAGGATAGATACAGATTTCAGGGCATGAGGCAGGTTAAAACTGCTAAGACCTACGACTGGTTGGCTTAGCCAGATTTCTGGCCTATGCTTTAAGGCTGAAGAAGAGTCGGTGGCTACTAATGAGAACAATTCTGAAACTTTCAAGGTGGCTCTCACCGTGTCTTCTAAGAATCCTAAATGTCTGTTTCCTAGTTGAATATTAGCTTTATAGCCACTGGCTTACTGAAAATTAAATTTTATCGATGAGAAGGGTATACCATCTGGCTTTTCTCTGACTGGTAGAGATCTATTTCCCTGGACGTAATAAAGATGTAACCTCTGCCACAGGAAGCTATTACCTGATATTATTTATTTCCTGATAAAAAAAGGAGCAAATCATGGCTGGACATCTGTGGAAAATGAGTTTGTAATAAAGCTAAGGTAGTTAATGTCTAAATGGGAGTTTCTTCTGTGATGATAAATGTCTACTCTGTTGAAATAGTTTCCATAAAACTCAGTAAATAAGAGGGTAGAGATATTGTGTAATTGTCAATGAGGCAATAAAGGGGGTGTTTGTTTATGAGGTTTACAATAAAAAGTGAACTCTTAATTCCTATGAAAAATGAAAATGATTTTGGTGTATCAGTTTTGCAATTTAGGAATCTCTGCTTAAAAAAAGCATTTTAATATGAGTTTAATTAACATTCATTGGCTAATAGAAAGAGACGTGTAGCATACCACTGGGGAAAACAGATAGTTATCATGAGTGGGAACACAGTGCTAATAGCTCAGAGAACAAATAATAGCCCGATGCTGACCATTCTACACAAGGAGTCCTTTAAAAATTGTTGTTCTGGGTGGTTATTGCTTATAAATCTTCTACTGTTTGATGGCTCTCTGTAGTGCCAGCAGACAGGATGTGGCACCAAAGGATAAAGTGTATCTTTACTTCAAATATCTCCTACTTTTTCTCTTTAAAAGACCTTGATGAAGAATAACTATTTTTGTGATGCTGACTTTAACAGCAACCTACAGGCTCAGTATTCTCTGGATGAGAATGTCATTGTCACATTCTAATGTGGGGAGTGGAGGAAGCCCTGAGTGAATATGTATGGTTGACATGGGCACAGCCTTGGCAAGGACACCAATGTCTCAGACCCATGAAAAGTACAAAGCCTTCTCTGGGTGAGGCTCAGAAAAATGGAAAAGCCTTTCTCTGAATCAAGTGAATATTGATGACTGTTTAGCCTTTGGCAAGGACCTGCGGACAGAAAGTATTTACTATAGCTTCCCTCTCCTAGATATTTCCAGCCTGAAGCAGATCCTGTGTGTAGGCCTCCCACTCAGGCTTGCGGACTCTTCCTTCTTGTACTTTCCATAGTAAATGTCCCAAGTTTCCAGGTCATGCAGTAAGTGCCATACATCATAGCAAGCACAGCCCACCCAATCCCAGCCGTCCTATATGGGTATGTCATTTCTTCAGTGTCCTTGCATTGCCCAAGTCCAGGTTTCCAGAACCAACCCATGCAGGGCGAAACTCTTAGTTGCTGCCTCTGTCTCAGATTGGATAGGGAGAGCACACAGGGAGGCAAGGGAGAAGCAACCACATCCGGGATATTGGTGATCCTTCAGAACCATGCTTCTCAACCTTCTAATGCTGTCACTCTTTAATGCACTTCCTCCTGTCCTGATCCTGTGACTTTCATTGCTGCTTCGTAACAGTAATTCTGCTACTGTTATAAATCATAATGTAAGTAGCTGACATGAGGCACCCCCCCCCCCCCCGCGTGAAAGGGTTATCCAACCTCCAAATGGGTCATGACTCAGAGGTTGAGAACCACTGTTCCAGAATATAGTTTTAGTGACCAGTGAATTCTATTAGGAATAGTCAGTGGATACCTGTAGGAAGCACCAGATAGGTACCATTTCTGGAATTGGGTATCTAGAGCCAGTTATTCAGACTAAGCTGCCACTGAAAAGAAACCCAAACATCAGTGGTCAGAAAAGCCAGACGTGTGATGCTTGTTCACTGTAGGGTCTGGAGCAGAGCATGGGAGCTTATGTAGGGTAGGTAGATGACTCTGAAGAACATCATGGGTTTCAGGTTCTTTTCACTCATTCCTTTGCCTTTTCTTGTACTGTTATTCACAACTGTGCCTAGTCAAAGCCGGGCTGTAAGAATCACACCCTCTTTCCAACCCAGGGTGAGAGAGAAAGAGGGAGCCAAGTGCAACCTCTTCCTTTAAGATACTATCAAGGAGTTTCTCTTCTCATTGGTCAGAATGTCATCACATGACCATCACATTTACCTGTATTGACTCCAGGAAATAAAATCTCCCACTAACGTTTGAGTCACCTATTAAAACTGAATTTTTGAGTGCTGAGAAGACCAGGAAAATAAGCATGCTGAGGGTGTGTGACAGTCTCTGCTACACATCCCTCCGCTCTGTTTCGTGGGTGTTTAAGGATGGGTCCCTGCATTTCTTTGAGACAGTATTTCTCTGTGTAACAGCCCTGGCTGTCCTGGAATCCACTCTGTAGAGCAGATTAGCCTCGAGCTCACCGAGATCCACCTGCCTCTGTCTCCTGAGTGCTAGGATTAAATGCATGTGCTCCATCACACCCGGTTTAGGGTCTCTGCATCTTATTGATGGTTCCCAGATGCTAATTGTTCATTATTAAGAGAACTACTGGATTTCAATGTAATATTTGAAGTGATACAGTTTGACTACTTCATGTATCTTAGATATTCATATGTGGATTTGCTTCAATCCTAATATAGCAGATTCAACATGATAGTGATTATATTATTTGTCATATTTGCCCTCCACCCTGAATTATATATAAAATGTCACTGTGTAGCAAGGATTTTACTGGTAGTTTCATAGCCTTTTGGAGGTGTCTTAGTTTGGGTTTTTATTGCTGTGAAGAAACACCATGACCATAGCAACTCTTCTGAAGAAAATATTAAATGAGGTGATGGCTTGTCTACAATTTCAGAGGTTCAGTCAATTATCATCATGGCAGGGAGCATGCTGGCATGCAGGCAGTTGTGATGCCGGAGCTGTGGATTCTACATCTTGACTCAGAGGCAACAGGAAGTTGACAGACTGTCACACTGAGGGAAGCTTGAGAAAAAGACCTTACAGGGCACCATCACATGTCATACTTACAGCAGGAGGTGTGGCCTGGATTATAGGCATACCTTCCATCACCAAGGTCTAGATCATAGGCCTTGTCATCCAGGCTTCTCCAGTAAGAGCACACTTCCTCCAACAAGACCACACCTCCTAACGAGTTTATGGGGGCTCTCTATGAGTTTATGGGAGCCAAATTCATTTAAACCACCACACCAAGAAAGTTGGCAATTAAAATTTAATTGCCAAGAAAGTTGGCAATTAAAATTTTCTAAAAGGTTAATGACAATTTTGAAATTCAGTGGAGTGCCTTGCACACTTAGCAATGAAAGAAAGTGTATTAAGAGTGTATTTGTGTGTCTCCGAATAGAAAATAGTATTCTATTAAAGTCAAATATATTTGGAAGAATTTGGGCTTTTGATTGTTTTGCAATGCTGACGTTTTTCTAGAGTTGTCAATGCCCTGTGATGGGTTTGTGGCTGGTGAATTGAAAGTTTAAGAGACACTGACAATTTCTTCTCTGGATAGTACCAAAGAAACATGTGGGGTCATTGAGAACTCTTCACAGTGTTACCACAGCACTAAGAATATTTTATGGTGATTACTAAGTTTATAGTTTGGTTATCTGTTTTTATATACAAAAGACCTGAGCTGTTTCATGGTGACTGTTCTTTTAACTTATCTTCAGGAATTGCTATCCAGATGGCACAATGTTGAAATAGAAAGGGATTGGGTGAAGGAGAGCAAATGGGTGAGAGAGGGGGATGGGTGAGTGGGGGGGGGATGGGTAAGTGGGGGGATGGGTGAGTGGGGGGATGGGTGAGAGAGGAGATAGGTGAGTGGGGGGAATGGGTGAGAGGGGGAATGGGTGAGAGAGGGGGGATGGGTGAGTGGGGGGAATGAGTGAGTGGGGGGGTGAGAGAGGGGGAATGGGCGAGAGAGGGGGATGGGTGAGTGGGGGGATGGGTGAGTGGGGGGGATGGATGAGGGAAGGAGGATGGATGAGTGGGGGGATGGGTGAGTGGGGGGGATGGGTGATAACTCTAAATAAAAGTAGGAAATTCTTCAGTGGAATGAAAGAGGGAAGCATGGACACGGACGTGGAAAGTCCAGGTACTCCTATCCTATCGCTTTGGTCTAGTCTATGAGATATGAGGAATCTCTTTTCTGCCGCTCACAGTGATGTGCTGGCTTCGGGGACGGGAAGAATCGGTGAGGAAGACTTTGGAATAAGAACTGTGAGACATGAGACCGCCTTGTTTCCTTCCTTTTTCCATGTAAAGATGCTCACATGCTTGCCTCTTAAACATACAGTTTCACTCAAAGACCCAGCCCCCCATGCCTTTCTCTTCATTCCCCACAAAAGACAAGCCCCTGAGAAGAGCTGACACCCTCAGTTCCTGGACTTCTGATCTCCCTTTTGTTCAACCCCTCCCCTCACGCTTTCCATTTTCTTCTCTGAAATCGTGCTCAACAAGCCCTGGTAAGGTTCTAATAGGAAATATAATGGCAAATTCCCATCCTTCTATCCCCTAACTTCAAAGATGATCCACACTGCTCCCCATTTTATTGCAAGTGTGTGAGTGTAGTGCCTGCGTGGATGTATGTTCATGCACCATGGCCATACAGTGCCTGCAAAGCCCAGAGATGGCATTTTATCCCCTGGGACTTCCGTTACAGATGATTCTGATCCATGCCTGATTTTGATTGCTTCCCACATGGGTTCCTGGGAATTGAACCCATGTCCTCTGCAAGAGCAGTCAGTGTTCTTGACCATTACGTCATCTCTCCAGCCCCCAGACAGGCTTTAGATTGTCCTTTCTGTCTTGAAATGTTCTCTCCGCCAAGCTCTGACACCATTCCTGTGTCTCTCATCTCTCCAGTAGAAGCCTTGGAGTTCCCTTCTGTCTCTTCTGAGGGCAGGCGTTCCTTGGTTGTTAGCTCTGGGTCTTCTTTTCTTCCCAGGCTTCCTCATCTTGCTACATAACATCGCTTCTTCCATGTTTCCAGTCTTTAAGTACAAATATGCATTTCTGGCTCCCACTCTTTTCCCCGGTTCCACACCCAAATCTCCAGATGTTTCCTGGACATCTAGACCAGCAATTCCTAACGTCATCCCATTCAGCATTCACCCCACCACCATCCCTTATTTGTCAGTCATCCAGGAATAATAGCATCGACCCAACCTGTCAAACCTCCATCACCAGACTGTCACTTCTTTAAAATATCATAGGATATTATGACATATGACTTTCTCCCTAGACTAGCCACAGAGATCTCTGACTTCCAACAATCAGATGTGTCTAGTTCATCTCCTGCCAATCATCACAATGCAGATACATGCTTTCATTTTATCTCCTGCTTCTGGATGCCCCCTTCTCTATGAAAGTCAAACTTTTATATGGCTTACAATTTTCGTGGCCTGACCACAGGTTATCTCTTTTGACCACCAATGGGTTCCACATGGAACTTTAGGTCATCTCCAAGATAACATTCTTGTAATATTTAAGCAAGCTTTGTCAACATTTCAATGTACTACTTTGTTGGAAATCTTTTTTCTTTCTTTCTTTCTTTCTTTCTTTCTTTCTTTCTTTCTTTCTTTCTTTCTTTCTCTCTCTCTCTCTTTCTTCCTTTCTTTCTTTCTTTCTTCCTTCCTTACTTCCTTCCTTCCTTCCTTCCTTCCTTCCTTTCTTCCTTCCTTCCTTCCTTCTTTCTTTCTTTCTTTCTTCCTTTTTTTTGGGATGGGGGAGGGGACTGACTAATAATTATTTGGCAAATGTTTTGTCAGTAAATTGTAGCTTGCTGTAGCACTAAGGACAGAGCAGTGGACAAAATTTAAAAAGTAACTGGCCACCAGCATCAGGATTGTTTTAATCACGTTCTGAGTCATTTGTCATGAATGGCATCCAATTAGAGCTTATTTGTAGATCTGAGGGATATTTTTCACTACCCCTTCCCCAGGGAGACATCCTGAGTGGCTCACCACACTAAATGAAAAGCTGAATGATGAGGCCTTGTAGAAACAATGCTCACGGAAGGGCTAGGATCAAGCAGTAAGCAGCCACTGGACATTAACCCAGGAAACTTGGATTGATTCCATGAGGTGCTAAATTGTGACTCAGCTCCAACTACCTTCCTAAAGTGAGAAAACAATGGAGGGTGACTTCTGTGATTGCCCATGGCTAAGACTCAAATCTTCCAGTAAAGCAGTAAAGACTAAACTTTGCACATCAGCTATGCAAGGTGAATAGTCTAGTAGAGGGCATTGGATTCCCTGGAGCTAAAATAGCAGGCAGTTTTGAACCACCCAGCATGGGAACATGGAGGCTGGAATTGAATCCAGGTCCTCTGCAAGAACAGTACTGAAACATCTTTCCAGGTCCCTCCCCCATATCTGAACTCTGACTCTCTCTTCTCTCCCTCTTCCCCCCCCTCCCCCCCCCCCCCCCCCCGTCTCTGTCTCTGTCTCTCCGTTCACTATGTAGTCATGGCTGGCCTGGCCTCAAACCCCTGCCTCTGCCTTCCAGAAGACATCTGGCTTTTATGTAGGTGCACGCTTGCATAACAAGCAATTTACCAAATGAGTTATCTCCCAAGCCTCCCTGTGTATATTTCGATGCTCCTGATTTAATCTAGCTCTATTATAAGCTTCATAGATAAATAGACCAAACCTTATGTTATGTGTGACATTGTTAACAACCCAAACCATACTTTGTTCCTGTTTGCCACCATGTGTATTTTCTTGCACAGAGTAGACCTGTACAGTTAATCCTGCCCTCCCAGGCTTGTTAGGAAGTCCTTCACACTGTGCACTAGCTGAGGTCTTATGTGCTCTACTGTGCATTGTTCCAAGGCTGTACCCTGGTTAGACTTTCTAAATAGAGCATTAGAACTACATGGGTGCTAAGTGGTCCTAAAGTTCTAGCATATTATTACTATTATATTTGATTTATTTTTCTGTGTGTCTGAGTGTTTTGCCTGCCTTTAAGTAATTGCATCAGTGTGCGTGCCTGGTGTCCATGGTGGTCAGTAGAAAAAATGAGATTCCCTGGAACTGGAGTTACAGATGGTTGCAAGTCACCATCCAGGTACCAGAAATCAAACCTGGTCCTTTGCAAGAGCAACAAGTGCTCCAAAGTGCGGAGTCATCTCTTGAGTCCCCATCCAGCACATTATTTTTCCAGGATTATTTAATATGACTCAGAAATTAAAATTATATATCCTTAAAGTGTATGACTTGATATTTTGATATATGTGTTTATTGTGATCACTGCAATCAAGCTTCCATACCATCACCTAAGAAAACCAATGTCTTAAACATTTGATCTGCTATGTTGACTTATGTATTCTTCATGGTAGCTAAAGTATATAAAAAACCAACTCCTTATTTTATGTTTAATTGACACAAGACATTTCTATATATTTATGATATACAGTAGTACAATTTATGTATACAATATATGATGAGCATATTAGGAAAATTAGCATTTTCTGTTTTAGGAAACTTTAGACTCTTCTAGTTAATTTTTAAAGCATTAATAAATGTACAGTGTGATGGTGTGAAACCAATGTGCCCTATCTGCCTCTCCCTTTGAAATATTTGGAAAGAGATGTCATAAAGAACTACTGGACATCAGAGGCTGGGAAGCTGGCAGGGGAGACAAGCTTGGTCCCAAGTCAAGCAGGACCCTTGTTCATTCTCTGGGAAGCACAAGAATATTTGGCACCCCATTCAAAGACTGACCAAAGAAACTGCTAAACACATGAAGACAAATATCGCATGCTTTTGAAATGAGAACAAATGTGTTTTAGGTTGATTTTATTTTTTCATTTCTCTATAGAGGACCAAGCGACCCAGGGGTACTGTAAGTAGAATTGCCATTAATCATGAGAGTGTACCTTCTAGAAAGAAAGAAAACCTTCCATGTGTACAAGTTGCATTCTAAATTTCGGGTGCATTTGAAAATCATAATCTTGTTCTTCCAAGCAAGTGCTACCTATGGAGCAGAGCAGGGCCATCATGCCAGACTGTTGATACTTTTTCATTTGGGATGTTTATCCAACTCGGGGAAAGAAAAACAAACTCCAAAATGGTTAGGTTAGATTTCCTCCCCAGCATGGTTCCGGGGAAAGCTTTCCATGGAACCCTGAAAGGAAAAACAAATCAAAACAGAGTCTGTTTAGAGGAAAAGGACAGAATTGGACATGAATCTGGAAATCTGAAGGTATAACCAGTGTTGCTCCATGGACCAGCAGAGACTAGACTCTCTCTTTATACTCGTATCTGCATCAATCTCTCCGATCTTCCTGCTGCCTCGTCTCCTGTCTGCATTGTGCACAATGTTTTGAGAGCCCTGACTCTACCCTAGGACCAAAGCCTTTGATCTCATGTTTAACTGTGTAATGTAGATAAACGCTTTTTAGTGTTGAGTTCTGTAAAAAAAAAAAAAAAAAAAAAAAAAAAAAAAAAAAAAAATTAAAACAACAACAAAAAAGCCCCAAACAAACAAAAACCAATAGTCATACGGCTATGGCAACCTGTGTTCTAACCAGCTCCTCTTTCAATGTCTGCCAGTGGTAGTATAAACTTTCCCCATTCCCCCATCTCCTTTCCTTATTCTGTTCTTGTCTCCACTTAATGGACTGTTTGTCTTACACACGCACACACACTCCATGGGTGTGAAGTTTCCTTGAGAAATTGGTGAAATACAAAAATATCAAGGACTGTGCTCATGTAGGTCACACATATACTAAAACTGGACCGACACAGAGAAGATTAGCATGGCCCCTGAGCAAGGATGTCACAAAAATTCATGAAGTGTTCCATGTTTTTTGGCTACCTCCTGTATTCAGATTGGTAACTACCCCAATTTTTATCATAAGTCTTTCATCCAGTAACTGAAGGAAACAGATGCAGAAATTCACAGCCAAGCACTGGGATGAGCTCAGGGAATCCTGTTGAAGAGAAGGAGGAAGGATTGTATGGGGGATTGGAGGTGGGGGGTGTTCAAAGTCATCTCAAGGGAACCCACAGAAACCTGGGCTCATAGGAGCTTAGGGACTCTCCAAACTGACAGCTAGGGAGCCTGCATGGGACTGACCCACATCCTCTGCTATGTGTGACAGTTGTGTAGCTTGGTCTCTTGGGGATTCCTAGCAGTGGAAGCAGAGCCTGTTCCTAACACTTCGGTTGACTTTTCAGAACCTATTCCTCATACTGATTGCTTCGTTCAGCCTTAATACAAGGAGAGAAGCCTAGTCCTACCTCAACTTGATATGCCTTGCTTGGTTGGCACCCATGGCACCTGCTGCTTTCTGAACAGAAGCAGAGGGGGCATGAATGGAGAATACAGAGGTGGAGGTAGGGGGTGAATGGGGGTGGGGGGGGAACAGCATTTATGATGTAAAATAAATGAAAAAACAATAAAAAAATTAGCAAGGACTATATGAAGAAATTGAGGTGAAAGGAAATGTGGAAAGGGGAAGTGATTGACAGCCAGGGCTGAGGTTAGCATCTGACAGAAAAGATGGTAGTTCTATTTGGAAGCCAGAAGTTGTGTCGTTCCGCCCACCCCCCCCTCCCCCACCGCCACAAACCCTTTTTGACACAAACTCGAGTCACCTCAGAAGGGAAACCCTTAGCTGAGGAATTGCTCCCATCAGATTGGCTTATGGACACGTCTCTAGGATGTTTTATTGCTTACTTACTGATATCAGCCTACCTATCCCACCATGGGTAATGCTACCCCTGGGTAGGTGGGCCTGGGTTGTGTGTAAAAGCAAGTCGAGAGAACCATGATAGGTAAGCCAAAAAGCCACACGTTCCATGGCTTCATTCTGCAGTTCTTGCCTTAGTTTCTGCCCTGACTTCCCTCAGTGATGGACAGTATCTTATACGGAAGAATGAACTATTTCCTCCTCAAGCTGCTTTTGGTTATGGTTATTTTATGGAACCGGAAAGTCACTTGCAATAGTGGAACATATGCTAGTTTGAAACATATACAGGAGAACTAGTTCTTCACATTTTACAAGCTTTGACCTACTGCTGTCTCTCCATTCTGCAATGAGTTGAATCTGATTCAAGTTCTTGGTGAGGTAGCAGTTTTGATATCATGCTTCCTTCCAAATCAAGAGTGGCTTTAAAATGTCACATCTCTGCCTACTTCCCCAGACTATGGTGCTTTTGAAGGGATGGGTGGATGTAGGGAAGATGATGTCCTTTAGAATCCAGATTCTTCTGGAATAGTGAGTGAATCACGTGCATTTACAAACATCTGCTGAAGGATGCAGAGAGAGAAGAGATGTTGCAGCTCGGTGTAGTATGAGGTTTCTGGCCTTGACTTTTGGGCCTTGCCTCAAGGTTTAGGCCCACAGACCCCCCAGATGCACAGAGACAGACAAATGCATATGATAGTTTTAGGCTGAGCGGCCTAAGGCCCAGGCAAATAACTTGCTAACTCTTTACCTTTAATCTAACCCATGACTCTTATCCTGTCCAGCCATGAAACTGGGTACCTTTTCTCAGAGCATCATAGTTATCGTCTGCTTCTTCTGGCTTCTCTCTGGCATTCTGCTCTGTGCTTTCTGTTCTCAGAGTTTTCTTAGTCTGGTAGCCCTGCCTACATTTCATGCCTGCCTTTGGCCAATCAGCGCTTTCTATTAAACTAGTGGGTAGGACAGTTATTTACAATGCAACAATATAATCTCCCACATATACCCTTTTCTCTTCTTAAAACAAAAAGAACTCCACATCTAATATTCTTTCCCCCCTTATCTATAACAACTTATGAACAACACTGTAAATGAACACAAACATCCATAATCCATGTTTTGGGAATGTGGGCGTTGTTCTCTAGGTTACTTCCTGCTGAATAGGGACACTGGCAATCTCCTGGGAATCCAAAGAAAAATGTAGGATTATGGACAAGTCTTTAGTGAAGTAATCTGTAAGGCTGGGACATCACAGCCAGTCTCCTTGAAATTGTTCTGGATACAGAGCTCTAGAAACTTCAACAGAGGTGCTCTGAAATGCTGAATCATCTGGGCCATCCATTTCCATTGGAGATTTTTCAGGGGTCTTCCTCTATCAAACTTTATGTTCTTTATCTAGGAATAAATCCACAGCCTCTCATTTTCTGTGGAAATAAAAGGAAAACCTCTTCTCCAAAGTAGCATATCTTTGCATTTCAATTGAAAGACCCCCGGAGGTGCAGGACCCCCAGAACGGATCTTCCCTCAGGAAGAGACCCCAGGACCCAAAGACCGAGCCGAGTCCACAGTTCAGATGCAATCAGCACAAGGTTTATTGAGGAAGCACAGGATTCTGTGGGCCCAGTCACTCCAGAGGATCTGAGCACCCAGGCCTTTGTTTAGGGCCTTTTTATAGTGTTGGGGAAGCAGAAGCACGTGTACAAAAGCAGATGCATGGTTACAGGGTTCTGATTGGTTAGTTCAGTGAGACCACCTCTGAGGGGCAGTCAGAGTCCAGATGGCCGTTGTTGTTCTTGGCCCAGGGCCGGGGCCAGACCACATGCCAAGACCACCGGTTATTTTTCTCAAAATATTTTGTCTTGCAAGTTGTTTTCTTGGATTTGCTGGCCTCGGTCGAGGTCACCCTGTATGTTGCTTATCTCAAGGCCTTAGCTTGTTTTTCTTGGCCATGGGCTGGGGCCCACCCAAAACTATTTTTGCTGCCATCCTGCATTTTTATTCTATCACTTAAGTCTTGCAAAATGGCGTTACTGCTGTTTTAGCATTAAGGCTTTTATTAGCTTGAACCGGCCATATACTGTCAGTGTGCCCTTGTGTGAGGAATTTTTGCCATCCAGTCCCAGACCATAAGTGAATTTGGTGCTATTCTTAACTCCAGCCTGACTTAGCATGCCTTGCTAGTATTGATTATTTATGAGGAGGGGAGGGAAAAGACAGAGGGTCTTACCAGAGGGCCCAACATTCCCCCATTTTCTTTTTGCCCGAGTAAAATCATTTACTCTATGAGGAGTTATTGTTAATATCTCGTTGTCTTGTAGCATGATACTGTTGAGTTAATATTAGGGCATGGACGACCGATAACCTATCTTTTACAAATTGGGTCAACCGGTTAATGATACAAGGCCCAAAAGTCAGAATCAAAAGCAGGATAATGAGGGGCCCCATAAGGGAAGATACAAGAGTGGTGAACCATGGGGATCGATTCCAGATTCCCTCATACCATGATTGTTGGGATTCAAAGTCTCTTTTGCGTTTTTCTAACCTTTCTTTTAGTTTGTCCAGGGTTTCTGTTACTAATCCGGTTTGGTCAGCGTAAAAGCAACATTCTTCTTTAAGAGCGGCACATAGACCACCTTCTTTAAGAAACAGTAAATCTAGGCCTCTTCTATTTTGTAGTACCACTTCTGACAAGGAAGATAAGGACTCCTTGAGGGCTCTCATTGACTGTTCTAATGCCTTAAGGTCTTCGTTCATAGCTTGGTGTAAACCTATATACTGGTCAGTACGGACCAGGGCAGTTGCCCCCGTACCGACTCCCGCGGCTATTCCCCCTATCCCCAATATCATGGCTAGAGTGGTTAAAGTCACTGGTTCTCGCTTAAATCTATAGGGCTTGTCTTTATAGTATTCAAGCACTGTCTCGTCAGGGTGGTAAGAGATTCGGGGCCAGAGTTGTATCAGAACACAGTAGTCTCTAGCCTGATTCAAAACTTGAGCTGAAACACAGGGAGTGAGACCAGTGCTACAAGCCCAAAAGCTCCCATTGGTTGGGGTGAGATAGTATGAGCCCGGTGGGATTTTGATTGTAGTATTACAGAAGGGGAGTGAGGCAGGGGGCTGCCCTATGCATAGGCCTGCGCCGGATACTTGTGATAATGTGAGAGCATGATCTTTTTCTTGGCAATATGGGGGAGGGGAGGTGTGGTTAGTAAAGTTGCCTAGAAAAGCTATTCCTTCATAGTAAGGGGGGCTAGGGTTCAGGCATAACCAACAATTTTGAGTCATTTCCGGTTTCGTGGCGTTAAGGGCTTGGTAGGCTCCCTTAACTAGGTTTAAGAGTCTGTCCCCAGTACCTGGTAGGGGACGTGTAGGGGAAGAGGTCAGGGTTGGAGTAGGTGTGGAGGTGTGGTTTTCTTGCCTTATAATGATCACCTTTTTGATAGAGGGTTTTCTTTGTTCAGGGAGGACGAGATTGGGGCCTATAGGTCGAGAGATCGGCTCCTTTAGGAGGAGGCGGAGCTTAAAAGTAAGACCTGGGTCAGCCCCCTCTAGATAAAATCTAAGCCCCCATTGGCGCCCTCGGATCCAGTCTCGGTTATTCTTTCCTGCTTGAGTGAATGAGATGTTGAGTGGATTACAAGTAAAGCTCAGGCAAGGTCCACTTCCGTACCATCTACAGGCCTGTGGGGCCATCCAAGCTGCTGGTCCCGTTGTTCCTATAGTTTTACTGTTAATGAGACCCTTCCAGTCTTGAGGCCTGAATCTCCTTCCTACCCTGATAAGGTCCCAGGATGAGGAGGGGCCCCAATAGGTGGTTCCTCCTGTTTCACATCCCCAGGCAGAGCAATAGTAACTCTCAAGACCGCCACATCTCCGAGCTAGTTCTCGAGTTCTACCATCCCTAGGGCATACATAGAAAGGGGTCCTTGCCAGGTTGTCCCTTGCGACTGGGTGACTGCACCCAACAGCCGCTTGAGCACAACCACAACCTGTCGAGCTTGTGCATACCTGAGAGGGGTCGAGCCCCCATGTGTTCCTTGGGTCAACAGCAGGAATGTCCCATTGCTCGAGACCAGCCATCAGTAGGCATAGATCGGGGGTTAGAACTGGCCACCAAGTCCAAGCGGGGTATTTGTCAGAGGAGGTTTCCCAAACTATATCTCCTGTTCCAGAAATCACCTGCCAGGTTTGACCAATTGGTTGATGTGGGGACCCTTCTGATCTTAATATACCCAGAGCAAAAACAATCCATATTAGAGCCGCGTGAGTCTTAGCTTTAGCGGATTTTGGGTGCGTTGAACTTTCCATCCTTTCTGGAGATCGGGTTCCTCTGCTGAGCCGTCTGGTCCTGGATAGGCTGGTTTCACGTGGGAGGCGTGGATCCAGGCTGCGATACCGTCGACCTTTAGCGCTGTTGGGGTGGTCAGAAGGACGGTGTAGGGTCCCTTCCACCGGGGCTCAAGAGTCTTGACCTGATGCCTACGGACCCAGACGGAGTCGCCGATCTGGAACTGGTGTGGCACAGTTGGGTTTTTCAGTTGCTCTTGGTAAGCCGCAGCCAGTGGTCTCCAGACTTCCTTCTGGACAATCTGGATTGCCTGGAGGTGAGCTTGTAGGGTAGCACGGTCAGCAAAAGAAGAAATATCAGGATCAAGGAAATTCACAATGGGAGGTGGTGCCCCATATAATATTTCAAAGGGAGTCAAACCCAGGGGCCCAGGGGTATTCCTGGCCCTATACAGGGCCAGGGGCAGGAGGAGGACCCAGTCCCTAGAGCCAGTTGCAAGCGTTAATTTGGTTAAAGTCTCCTTGATTGTTCTATTCATTCGTTCTACCTGTCCTGAACTCTGGGGTCTATATGCACAATGTAATTTCCAATCAATCCCCAACAACTTGGCCACTTTCTGACTTACCTGGGAGACGAAGGCTGGACCATTATCAGTACCCAACACTTGGGGCATCCCATACCTAGGGAAGATCTCTTCAAGTAACTTCTTGGTAACCACACTGGAGGTCTCGTGCTTGGTGGGGAAGGCTTCTACCCATCCTGAAAAGGTATCTACAAAGACTAGCAAATACTTGTAACCATAAAGTCCAGGTTTTACTTCTGTAAAGTCAATTTCCCAGTGTACACCAGGGCGATGTCCACGGGCGCGTACTCCGGGGACAGTATAAGTCTTTCTTGCGTTAACCTGTGCACAGGCTGGGCATTTTTCAGTTATTTGCTGCAACATTTTATCTTGGTTTAATAATATGCAAAACTGATTTTCAGAATCTAGAAGAGTTTTCATTTTCTTTTTGCTCAAATGAGTCAGAGAATGTAAGAACTGAATTATATAGCGAGTATATGAGGTGGGCATAACGACCTTTTTGTCCATGATCCATGCCCCTTCCTTCGAGTCCCATGCAGCCCCCATTTTCTTTAGTAGCTCCTGATCCTCAGAACTGTACTTTATAGGTTCTTTTTCTCGTGGGGGCCATGCATCTGCCTCTAAGGTGAGGACGGGTCCATTCTCTCCCTCTCTTAGGGCTGCCTTTCTGGCAGCCCAATCTGCTAGCTGGTTTCCTCTTGCCACTGGGCTATTGTCTTTTTGGTGACCTGGGCAATGCATAATGCTCAGCCTCCGGGGTAGGAATAAAGCTTTTAGCAAAGCCAATATTTCAGTTTTATTTTTAATTTCTTTTCCCTCAGAGGTGAGGAGCCCCCTCCTTCGGTAGATTTCACCATGCACGTGGGCTGTAGCAAAGGCATAACGGCTGTCAGTGTAAACATTCAGTTTCTTACCTTCTGCCATCCGCAGAGCCTGGGTTAAGGCGATGAGCTCTGCTCGCTGGGCTGATGTCCCAGGGGACAGCGCCTCTGACCAGATCACCTCTGTCTCACTAGTCACTGCAGCTCCTGCTCGTCGTTCTCCATTGTGCAAAAAACTACTGCCATCTGTATACCAGGTGTAGTCCGCATTCATGAGGGGCTGGTCCGTTAGATCTTTCCGGGTGCCATGAACTTCAGCCAGAATCTGGAGGCAGTCATGTGTTTCTACTGCCCCGGGTAGGGGAAGTAGGGTAGCAGGGTTGAGGGCCACCACAGGCCCGAACTGTACACGATCAGTGTCCAGGAGCATTGCCTGATAGTGGGTCATGCGTGCATTGGAGAGCCATCTATCTGGGGGTTGTTTGACCAGAGCTTCGACCGCATGGGGGGCTAGAATGGTCAGAGGTTGACCCAAAGTTAACTTGCCTGCATCTTTAACTAGGATGGCGATGGCTGCCACTATTCGCAGGCAGGGTGGCCAGCCAGCAGCCACTGGGTCCAATTTCTTTGACAAATAGGCCACCGGCCTTCTCCAAGGCCCCAATCTCTGGGTTAGCACCCCCTTGGCATAACCCTGTTTTTCATCTATAAACAGTTCAAAGGTCTTAGTCACATCTGGAAGTCCCAGGGCAGGAGATTCTAATAAGGCCTTTTTGATATTGCAAAAAGCCTGTTGTTGTTCTTCACCCCAGTAGAACTGAGTCCCTTGCTTAGTGAGGGGGTATAAAGGGGCCGCCATCTCTGCAAACCCAGGGATCCATAGGCGGCAGAATCCAGCAGTTCCTAGAAATTCCCTTAGTTGGCGTGGAGTGGAGGGTGCGGGTATGTTGAGGATAGCCTGCTTTCGTGCCTCAGTGAGCCATCTTTGCCCCTCTTTTAGTTGGTATCCCAAATAGGTAACTTGCTTTTGACATATTTGGGCCTTCTTAGCTGAGGCCCGGTACCCTAGCCGCCCCAGGGTCTGCAGGAGAGCCTTGGTACCATTTAAACAGTCCTCCTTTGTATTAGCAGCCAGGAGGAGATCATCAACATATTGAAGAAGTACCAGGGTGGGGTGCTGTACTCGAAAGTCAGCTAAATCTCTGTGCAGTGCCTCATCAAACAAAGTGGGACTGTTTTTGAAGCCCTGGGGAAGTCGAGTCCAAGTTAACTGTCCTGAGAGCCCAAGATCTGAGTCCTTCCATTCAAAAGCAAAGAGTGGTTGGCTCTCTGGGTGTAGCCTTAGGCAGAAGAAGGCATCCTTTAAATCTAGTACTGTGTACCATTCATGGGAGGGTGGCAGAGTGCTTAATAAGTTATATGGGTTGGGCACGGTAGGGTGTATGTCTTCAACTCTTTTGTTAACTTCTCTTAGATCTTGTACTGGCCTGTAGTCTCCTGTTCCTGGTTTCTTTACAGGCAGGAGAGGTGTATTCCAGGGAGACTGGCAGGGGGTTAGGATCCCTTGATCAAGAAGTCTTTTAATATGGGGTCTTATGCCTTGATAAGCTTCATGAGACATGGGGTATTGCTTTATTGACACAGGGGTAGCAGTTGCCTTAAGTTTAATCAGGAGGGGAGGTTGCCGATGAGCCATTCCCATGCCCCCAGTCTCTGCCCAAGCCATAGGGAACTCATCTAACCATGCTTTTGTCTGAGCCTCCTGGGGTTCCTTGGATTCAGGCTCATACAGTCTGTATTCTTCTTCTAGATGGAGAGTTAGGACCTGTAAGGGCCCTCCATTGGGGCCTGTGATTGTTGCCCCTTTCGAGTCAAAATGAATTTGGGCCTTCAATTTGGTTAAGAGATCTCTTCCCAGTAACGGGTAAGGGCAATCAGGTACATGTAAAAACGAATGAGTCACCTTACCGGTAGCCAGCTGGACCCTGCGTTCTGTGGTCCACTGATAGTTCTTTCCTCCAGTTGCTCCTTGTACCCAGGCGGATCGATTGCTGAGTGGTCCTAGAGTCTGGGTTAGGACTGAATGCTGGGCCCCGGTGTCCACTAGAAAGGTGACCGGGTGCCCCCCGACATTTAAGGTTACCCTGGGCTCAGGGGGGGGCTCCTGGCCCTGACGCCCCTAGTCTTCTAGGTTAAGGAGAGGGGCAGGAAAAGATTCAGGCCTTGGTAGTCCTCTGGGATTCTTTGGGCACTCCCGGGCCCAATGTCCTCTCTCCTTGCAGTAAGCACATTGGTCCTTGTCCAGTCTGGCCCCTCTTCGCTCCCGTTCTCTTAATCTAGCTCCCTCTCTATTCTGTCCCTGAGTTACTACAGTGGCCAATACCTTGGTCAACTCTCTACTCCGCTTTTTATCTCTCTCGTCCTGCGCCTCTTTCATTCTTATCCACATTCTTTCTTCCCTTTCTTCTGGAGTCTCTCTCTTATTGAACACTTTTTCTGCTTCTTTTAACAAGTCTGAGATTGTATACCCCTGCAGCCCTTCTAGCCTTTGTAACTTGCTTCGAATATCTGGGCTGGACTGCCAGATGAAGGACATCGATACACTAGTCAGTTGTCCTTCATCATCAGGGTCATATGGGGTGTACATCCTGTAAGCCTCTTTAAGTCTTTCTAGGAAGGCAGAAGGTGTCTCCTCCTTTCCCTGTATCACTTGCCTAACCTGAGCCAAATTAGTGGGCCGTTTTGAAGCTGCCCGGAGACCCGCTATGAGTAACTGGCGGTAGAGACGTAGGTGCTCCCTACCTGCAAGTGTAGCGAAGTCCCAATCGGGGCGGGTTAAGGGAAAGGCTGCATCAATCTCATTGGGCAGCAGAGTTGGCCGCCCATCGTCGCCCGGTACATTTTTCTGGGCCTCTAGGAGGACTCTTTGCTTTTCCTCCGAGGTCAGCAGGGTCTGTAGTAGCTGCTGGCAATCATCCCAAGTAGGCTGATGAGTGACTAGAATAGATTCAATCAAGTTAGTCAGAGCAACGGGGTCTTTAGAGAAAGGAGGGTTATGCTGTTTCCAGTTATAGAGATCACTGGCGGTGAACGGCCAGTACTGAAGTCTGCCGTTAGGGCCCTCCCTCAAGGGAAAAGCTTGGGAGGCAGTTTGGCTTGGTGGTTGTTCACGCCGGTCTCTGAGCCGCGCCGCTATGGGCGATACAGGAGAATCAGGAGACTCAGGAGAACTTGGCTCTCGTTCCTCTACTGCAGCCTCCGGGTACGGGGGAGGGGGTGGAGGAGGAAGAGGCTCTTCCGTCAATAGGTCAGTGAGTGGTGACTCTGTATCTGGGGGTAGAACAGGGACAGGTTTGGGCTTGGGTTTGGGTTTGGGGGGCTTGTCCTGGTGTGGGGTAAGAGCCGGATAGAGGGAAGAGGAGGTGGGAGCAGAATGGGGAAGTTGCTCTGGGGGAAATGGAGCAGAGGGATTGGGGGTGATGGAGGGGAAGGAGGATTTAGGAGGGAAAACGAAGGGTTGGACCCAAGGTGGGGGGTCCAAGACCAGAGCCTTCCAGGTGGCAATATATGGCACCTGGTCAGGATGTCCGTGGGGTCCAGGGTCCACGACTTTTGCCTCCACCTGAGAAATAATGTCAAGGTTAAAAGTGCCATCACGAGGCCATCCTACATTAAAAGTAGGCCATTCAGAGGAACAGAAAGTAATCCATTTATTCTTCTTAACTTCTACTGACTGGTTGTTTGCCCAGTCCTGGACATCATTCCAATGGCTCAGGGTCAAACTTAAAGGAGTGGTTACAGTTTGTCCCATGATTTCTAGAACAAGAGAGGTGAGTAACACTGAGACAAAAACAAGACTCAAACACAGAACAGTCAATTTCGCTGCGCGGCTTCGGCGTAGAACCGAAAGTAGAAATTCAACTGGAGATTTTGGGGGTCCGGATTCCCCCTCTCTAACCAAGACCACGTATCCCTCCGATACGGGTTGAGCTCCAAAGGGACCTCCCAAAAAGCGAGCTCCAAACGCCCCGCTGCACCGGGGCCCAAATGTCCCGGAGGACCCAAATGTCCCGCCCGGCGGGACTACAAACACCTCTGGAACGTCTTCCAGGGCTGCGAGGGAGAAGTCCGAGCTCGTCAGCTCCTTCTAGCCCTTCGCCAAATACAAATGGATCCGATCGAACCCCAAACCAAACGCGTGCGCAGATTCACAGAAAACAAGTTCAGACAACACCGCCACAAACAAGTTCAGACACAGCCATAGACAAGTTCAGACACAGCCACAGACAACAGACAAAATGCTGGCCAGCTTACCTCCTGACAGTGGGTCGGTGGTCCCTGGGTGGGGGTCTCGAATCCCGGACGAGCCCCCAAATGAAAGACCCCCGGAGGTGCAGGACCCCCAGAACGGATCTTCCCTCAGGAAGAGACCCCAGGACCCAAAGACCGAGCCGAGTCCACAGTTCAGATGCAATCAGCACAAGGTTTATTGAGGAAGCACAGGATTCTGTGGGCCCAGTCACTCCAGAGGATCTGAGCACCCAGGCCTTTGTTTAGGGCCTTTTTATAGTGTTGGGGAAGCAGAAGCACGTGTACAAAAGCAGATGCATGGTTACAGGGTTCTGATTGGTTAGTTCAGTGAGACCACCTCTGAGGGGCAGTCAGAGTCCAGATGGCCGTTGTTGTTCTTGGCCCAGGGCCGGGGCCAGACCACATGCCAAGACCACCGGTTATTTTTCTCAAAATATTTTGTCTTGCAAGTTGTTTTCTTGGATTTGCTGGCCTCGGTCGAGGTCACCCTGTATGTTGCTTATCTCAAGGCCTTAGCTTGTTTTTCTTGGCCATGGGCTGGGGCCCACCCAAAACTATTTTTGCTGCCATCCTGCATTTTTATTCTATCACTTAAGTCTTGCAAAATGGCGTTACTGCTGTTTTAGCATTAAGGCTTTTATTAGCTTGAACCGGCCATATACTGTCAGTGTGCCCTTGTGTGAGGAATTTTTGCCATCCAGTCCCAGACCATAAGTGAATTTGGTGCTATTCTTAACTCCAGCCTGACTTAGCATGCCTTGCTAGTATTGATTATTTATGAGGAGGGGAGGGAAAAGACAGAGGGTCTTACCAGAGGGCCCAACACAATTTTAAAGTCAACTCATTTACAAAATATATAGGTTGAATTAATACAAGAGCATTTATAATCAACTGTCTTTTAGCAGCTTTTACTAAGTCATTTTCAGTCAAGAAGCTTAAAGATAAGACAATAATATACAGTATCCAGACATTCTTTGTATTTTCCATCTTTATGTGGTTTTTCTTTTTTTTTTTTTTTTTTTTTTTACTTTATTTCTTTTCTAAGGGCTTTCTCTACCTTTTCTTTTCTTTCTCTAAGCCTATGTATATATATTTTCAACACACTCTAAACTACTTAGACTTTTTAAAAAAACTGTCTTTACTGTATATTTATTTCTTAACTTTTTCTGTCTCTGACCACACCTTTGCTTGTCTAGGGTGATTGGCTCCATCCAGATTCTTCTATTTCTTTCTGTTTCTGAACACACCTTTAATCTGCCAGAATTCAAGGTTGGTAGGATGGGTGGATGGCTTCACCGAGCTCCAGCTTCATAGAATTTATCTTTTTAGCCCAGGTACTCTGGGAATTTTAGGGTCATATAATTACCAAGTAAAGCTTTGCCATCTGCTGTTCATTAACTCCATTTAAGTATTAGGCAGCAGGGTCTCTTTAAAAACTCACAAGTGTTTTGCCTCTAAGGCTGAATCAGGAAGCTCCTATTACAAAAGTCAAGCCTCAGTTTGCCTCAGGCAAACAGATCTGATCCAAGAAAACGTCACCACAAGAAAGCCATCTTTGATTCTGTTCCCTTTTTGTCCTTATCAACAGAAACCTTAAATACATCATTTACAACTTTTTGCTTATATTGAGGCTCCTGTGAGACTTGAGGAACCAGCCATTTTACACCTTAAGCTGCACTCCAAAAGTCTGCCATTGTAGCTCAAGCCCATGTGCCTCACCAGGTGGCTCTGTACCACGGCTCACGTGGGAGACACAATTCAGAGGCTGCTTTGGGCTCTAGACCATTTTTTAAGCTTTCTATGGGCATCATTGCCCCACGTTGGGCTGTCATTTGTAGTATGAGGTTTCTGGCCTTGACTTTTGGGCCTTGCCTCAAGGTTTAGGCCCACAGACCCGCAGACGCGCAGAGACATACAGATGCATATGATAGTTTTAGGCTGAGCAGCCTAAGGCCCAGGCATATAACTTGCTAACTCTTTACCCTTAATCTAACCCATGACTCTTATCCTGTTCAGCCATGAAACTGAGTACCTTTTCTCAGAGCAGCATGGTTGTCCTCTGCTTCTTCTGGCTTCTCTCTAGCATTCTGCTCTGTGCTTTCTGTTCTCAGAGTTTTCTTAGTCTGGTAGCCCTGCCCACATTTCCTGCCTGCCTTTGGCCAATCAGTGCTTTCTATTAAACTAGTGGGTGGGACAATTATTTGCAATGTAACAATATAATCTCCCACAGCTCGGGTTCCATGCAAAGGAGATCTGTATTCATGAGGTTTATTGGGGTTACTCTGAGTGTGAAACTCCATGAGAGATGATGGTGAAACAATGTATAAGAAGGGACTCAGGCTTTGAAGCAATCACTAAAGCCTTGGTTGATGCCACACAGAACTGTGGCTCAGGAACAGCTCTATGTCTGGGTCTGAATAGAGTAAGGGAGGTAGGTAGGCTTGTGTAGCTCCTGATGGACCAGTTAACGGACTCTCCCTGGAGGGAAGCACGCTTGTGAGTAAAATGGCTTTCTTCAGTGGAACACACCCCTTCAGAGGAAGATAGTGCTGTCCGTTGGATGACACAAAAGACAAGTCACTTCAACCTCTTATTACATTTAGGTCTCCCTGCCTCGTGGGGATCCTAGGAAACACTCATGAGGCTTTCTTTTACAAGCAGAAGTTTGACAGGATGCATCACAGTCCCTACTGCTGTCTGTCACCGCTAGGGATGTCTTGCCTTTTTAAACATCTCTGTAGCTCCTCTGCCTGTTGTCTGAGATGCCCACTGATAATGCTGCCCTTGGAGCTGTATATTCCTCGTTTTTCTTTAATAGAATGATTTCTGGGTCAGAGCACTTTGTTGAGATTTTCAGTATTCATTATAACATTCATTCACGTTATAGCCATGAATACATACTTCTTTAAAGCTTTTGGTCTTGCCTTCCATTTTATGTTGCAGTATTTCCACATGACTTAATGTAGGCATTGCTTCCTATAACCTCCTATAAGCCCTCTTAGTAATTCAAATATTATCCCTCTCTGGGACTTCCTAAATACTAAGCTCTGTATTACTTTCATATCTATCAACCCTCCAATATCTACCATTATGGTTCACCCATATACTAACACCCAGAATTCAACCTCACATGCATTCTTCTGGTTCCTGCCAGTACATGTCTAGATCCTACAGCTGCTTTGTTCCTTCTGTCCATAAATATATTAAGAAGTCAATAGCTTTGGTCAAATTTTTTATTATTATAATAATAATAATAATAATAATAATAATAATAATAATAAAAACCATTAAAATTTTTGTTGTGACTTAAACCTAGTTATTACTTAAGTAGCTAGAAGGGAGATGTCTGTAGATGCTAAGTAGAGTCTGGCATTGTCTTTCCTGAGAAGGGTTTTCCTACTTTATCATCTATCAACAGGGACATTAACCTAGAAATTATTTTTATCATTTAATTTATTTATATGTGTGTATCTGTGTGAATGTATGCCACATGAGTACATTCCTGAGCAAGCCAAAAGAGGTCATCAGATCCCAGGGAGCTGGATTACAGGTGGTTGTGAGCTGTCTGACATGGGTATGAGGAACTGAAGTGGGATGCTCTTAACCTTGGAGTCACCCTTCTAGCCCCATGTCGTTAACTTTTAACTGGAAAGAATGGGCTACTTCTGCAGAAGGTCGGGAGAATCTGAGAACCCAATGCTGCTGAATTTATCAACATAGATACTTCATAGTTCCCATCCTTTTCTGTTCCGAGCCTTAAGAGTATCATAGTAGACCTGTAAGTAACATTGAGTTATAGTAAATTGTGCTATTCATATATATATATATATATATATATATATATGTATGTATATGTATATTTTTATGTCTTGGAATTGTTTCTCAGCTTTGTCTGCTCTTGGTGGGAGTTTTGTCACCCAATATGCTCCATCACAGGATTTGGTGGTGACACTCGTCCTTAATGACAACAACGACTTTATTGTTGTCATTTTGTCTGTGTTTCGGCAGCACCTCATCCACAAGGCCTGCTCATTCTAGTAGTCACCGCCCTAGTTCTCCATCAGCAAAAACTTTCTCTCATTCTCGGATCTGTCTGCCTTCAGTGGCAGGAGCCATTGTTATTCACTGTAACCCGGCTCCAAATTTTATTTCAAAGCACTTTTGACAAGTTATAACACATAAGCTGTCACAGATCAGGTTCCTAGGGAGGTAGTTCCATCTGGAGCAATCTCTGTGGGAAAGCAAAGGAAACAGAGGACACAGAAGGAGATATCTCGTGGTGAGGCATTCACAGCAGAGACCCCAACCGACCGCATCCATCCCTTGCCCTTGTACTGCGGTCACTTTCTTGTCATTTGAAACCAGGTCACAGTCTCGGCCTTTATGACCTTGGTCTGTGATTGGATGTGGGCCACTTTCAAGATGGGAATGTGAGCTTAGGTTGGACTGTTCTCTCCAGCAGAGGAGAATATCTCCAGAGGAATTCAATTATGAACTGCCAGTCACCACACTTGAGTTTGGGGATTGAGGGACTCTGGTGTAAAAAGAAGGAAGAAGCAAGTGTAGGGCTTCAAGCTGTAAGTTTGATCGGTTCCTTCTGTGATACATTGAAAGACTGATTTGTTTTCAGCCACTGAACAAATATACTAGCATTGAATTGTCTCAGAGTAGGGTTTAGAATGCTACAACAAATTTGGAGAGATAAAGGAGCGATCATTGGATGTGTCCAGTAACATAAACAATCTTATGGCGGTCACCTCTTTAGATTACTCTCTTTTCTCAGTCTAGCGATCTTAATTTCAGTCTCCCCAGGTCCCAACCCTACAAGCAATATGGTTTATCTTCTTAGATAATACAAACACCAATATCTGTGTTCCCTCCCCTCCAGGTAGGCAGATTGGAATGCTTTTCCAAGCTTGATGAATTGTAAATTCCTCTACTGATTTAATGATGTTAGTTTGGGAATGCAGGACAGAAATCAGGCAGAAGAACAATGCCACACTAAATACGATTGTTCTTTGGTATTTATGTGGAATTGATTCCAGGTCTGAGAATGCTCAAATCCCTTATACAAAATGGCAAATTTGCATATAACCTATCTATACTATCCCTTATACTTAAAATCATCTCTAGATTAATTGTAATGCCAAATACTATGTAAATGCTGTGCAAATAGTTGTCTTGATGTGCTGTTTAGGGAATAATAGTTAGAAAATTGACTGTATATGCTCAATGCAAATGCAACTTGAAATTCAAAAGCAATGTTTGGTGAAGGCATGAATGTGGATCCCACAGATACAAGAAGAGTTATCTATATACTATAAATAATAGGATGAATCTTAACTTCAAACACACATATTTATGTGCCTCAGAAAGGAGACAGGACAGTAAGAGACAGTAGCAGATGGTATAATAGAAATATACAACTTTTTAAAAAGCCAGTGAAGGAGAGTACACTTCAGTCACACTTCCTGGGATGTCTATAATTTGAACAGACCATCAAAAGCAACTCAACAACCTATGTGTGTGATTCTGTAGTTTTTGAGCTTATATATTTATTTCTTTAGGCTGGTATTACATAGTAGAAAGAGTAAATACTCTTCTATTCTGTATTTTATCTGGATCTCATAGAACTAATTTTTGTGTGTATATGTGTGTATGCATGTATATGAGCACATAAGTGTGTGCATATCTTCTCATACATGTGTGTTTGCATGTGTGTGTGTGTGTGTGTGTGTGAGAGAGAGAGAGAGAGAGAGAGAGAGAGAGAGAGAGAGCGCATGCACACACGTGCGTGCAAGCATAAGCTTACAAACTCCAATCTCATGCTTGTTTGCAAACACAGTTTTCATAATCCATCTCCTCAGCCCACGCATTAGGGTTCCAGGGATCCAGTTATTAAGACACTGACATTATGCTGCTGTTTAGCAGTTAATGTGATGTTTGCATATATATGTTATGGTATTAAGAGACCTTTCTTCTGAGAAATAGCAGCAGATTGGATGTTCTTCTCATCTGTTTTCTATTTGTTTACATTTGCCAGCTGAATCTTGTTGTCTCCTAGTAACAAGAGACAAAACAGTATACTTATATCTTATAAGTACAGTTACCTCAAACATAGAAAAGCTAAGGACACAAAATGACTCCTAGTTCTTCACATATTTTGCTTCTTTGGGTGGTAGATCCAGATATAGAATAGATAAAGTCAGATGATAAAATCATAATATTTTCCAAAATCCTGAAGCATTTTAATTGAAGTTTATATTTTTATTCTACTAATGGTTTAATATAAACCTCTTGTAAACAAATAGAAAATTCAGACAAGTAAACATTGTGATTAATTGTTTACTCATAATTCTTCGTGAGATAGGAACAGCAATATGGCTATTGGGATGGGAATAATACAACCGATAAGGGATTATTTTTTATTATTTTGATAGAATTGAAATATTCAGATTAATACATAAACACATCAACATGCATGCATACACATACATAACATGTTTATACACACATATATAAACATATCCATATGCATGCACTCATATACACATATATACATATAAATATGCATTAAACATTAATAAATGCACATATACATGCATGAACACACTCATGCATGCATATGCACATGCATGAACATACTCATAAACACATAGACATGCATGCACACACACATACACATCACAATGCAATATATAGCTCTGTTCTAGAACATAAGAATGTCAGTCGTCCATTTTTCCTTTACTTTATTTCTTTTTTTAAAATTAAACTTAGCCTTTACAAAGAATTAGAATGTGGTGGGATTTAGGTGTCAGCTGATAAGGTCAGAAGACACTTAGTTCGGGTCTCGGGTTCTTGAAGGGGGAGTAGCCAGTCCCATTTAAGAGGGGCTGCTGGGATCTTGGGGGCCTTGTTTGTTTTTGTCTGTTGGAGAGGCTGGTTTGGCATGATCGTCCATCATGTAGATAATCCGATCTCTCAGGTGCCTATACAAACTGTTACCTGTATCGTGAGTGTTAGTTTATATTCCAATAAATATTAATCTTAGATTGATATAATTTAAAAGAAATTTATGCCTTCATCTGGTGCCCCACATTGGGTGCCATTTGTTATAATGAGGTATTTGGCCCCCGGCGGTTAGAGGTCTAGACTTATAGACTTGTAGTTTTAGACTCTTTAGCCGCCCGCTGCTGATTAGGCTTTTAAAAATGATTTAGATGCTTATATTAGTTTTATGTTGTTTGGCTTATGGTTTAGGCACATTGTTAGCTAGCTTTTATATCTTAACTTAACTTATTTTTATTAATCTGTCTGTCACATGGCTCGTGGCTCACTTGTGTTTTTTATATGTTTTTTTTTGGGGGGGGGGCAGCAGGCTTGGCCTGTCTTTGACTCTGTCTTTTTTTATAATTTATTTTGATTTTTTTGTCTATTTTTTTTTAATGGTGCCTGTCATGGGCCAAAAACTGTTACCTGTATCGTGAGTGTTAGTTTATATTCCAATAAATATTAATCTTAGATTGATATAATTAAAAAAATTATGCCTTCATTAGAAAACCTACTTTTATAAAGCTTATGGAACTAGGAGGAAGAAATGACATTGACCAGTTCCAGTGAGGCAGTTTTGAACACAACATAGAATTCAAGTTGGCTTCAAAGCCCGTGTCACGGTACTACCCTGAGAAATCTTCTTCTTCCCAAGATGAAATGGCAGCTGTTTGCCATGGCATTTAGAATTGCTTTAGAGTGGCAATCCCAAGTGTTCTGGTTATGGTGATGTTTAATGCAAAGCAAGATTTGTTGATTTCGAAAAACTAGAACATACATAAAAATGTCTGTTTGTAAGCATGTACTCGGGCTGTCTTTAGGGGGATTTGATTGCATTTACTAAATCTCTCTAAATGAAATCTCCCTTGTGCTAGTTGTAGGTTCGGTCTGTGAGTCTTGTCGGAAAGAGTTAAGACAGGAAAGATCACGGAGTAGAAGGAGCTTTGAGCAATAGACCTGTGTTGTGAATATTGATGGAGTGCCAGAGGACAAGAGCCCTGTCCTGGAATCAACTATGTTATGAAGGCAGATGGTCAACTCAATATATGTCACTCACCATAACTTGATGTAAACTAATTACCTAATGCAACAAACAGATGTCTGTAGAGCCTCATAAACAGAAATGATATATGGGTGACTTTTCAGTTCAGTCAAAAGGATGGTAGCTATTAAAATGCCATTGATATCCCAAAATAGAAAAAATTATGTTAAGTAGCATTTTATAACTTTTTCCCCCTGGGGAACTCAAAGCACCCAATAACCAGTATCACGACCCATGCATATTATTAACTACAAAATAGGGCTATTTATGAGATTGCTTACTCTGCACAGGTCACTGTGCCTTCATTTAAATTATTGCTTCTGTGAATTAAATTGTTTCCTGTGACCTGAGAGCTCCAGTGTTGCTCTGGTGGGTTCAGTAACTGTCAAGTTCTGTCTCCATGTTCCAGGGGGGCTTCTGCCTCCCTCAGAGGAAGCCTTTGGGAAAATCAAGACTTGGTAGAACAGAAATGGAGTAAAGCTTCTCCACACTGGATTATATTTGGGTGGAGGCAGTTTACTTTGGCGAGGTCATGTGACCTGTGAATATCTGTGCTTTAACTCAAGAACTCTGATCTGATCAAAAGCTGTCTACACATTTTAACAAATACCTTCTAGCATTTGCCACCCCCCGTGTGGCCTTATTAAGACATATTCTTAACTTACAGAAAAGTTTGGTGGCAGGATAGCATACAGTTTCCAACTACTAAGTTTCAACCAGCTATGATGTGTTTCTGTTTTTGCTTTGGATTTTTGAGGGAGGGGGGAAGGACCTGTAAAACCGAGGACCTTCAAGTCTGTCTTTCCACTTAAGGACAACCCTGATCTGGTCTCTGATTTTTTCTTTTTCCATGATTTTGTATTAGACCTTGTATTCTATAATATATATATTTATAAAATCCACAAATTAAAATTATGTAAAGAGTCGTGTTTTGACCAAACATTATCTTTCCTAACTTTTATCCACATCATTGTGAGTAGGGTAAAGCTCTCATCTTAACTTTGGTTTATAATTCCATTGTTTGAGCTAAATCAGAGAATGTCTTTCCATGGAGGTTCTAGTATTTCTGA
Organism: Phyllotis vaccarum; assembly: GCA_033318265.1. Taxonomy (NCBI): domain Eukaryota; kingdom Metazoa; phylum Chordata; class Mammalia; order Rodentia; family Cricetidae; genus Phyllotis; species Phyllotis vaccarum. Next base: position 14,903,607 of record JARWLC010000007.1, read on the forward strand.
TTTTTCTCTTATAGACAATGTTCTAGTAAATGTCTTGTTCCCGGGAATGGACTTGAATGCTTATTAGGTCATCTTTTCCGAGTTTTAGCACCCCCTCCCTGTTCATTGCAGAGCTTCCAAATACAGTTTAGTGTTCTGTTATTCGTAACCAAGTGTCTTCTATAAGTCTCCGCTTCATTTTAGAGTACCATTTCCTGTTTCATTGCTACTTGAATTTATTAATCACGTCCTTTATAATTGGTGCTCATTATCTTGCTAGAGAAATTTTTGTTAGATTTAGTGAAGACAGTAAATGCCAAGTTTTACTAAGAACATTGGATATTTATTATTCACATCAAAATCTTCAATCTATTTGGAGTCATAGTGTGAGTTAAGTGTCCAATTTTTTGAATTTTTAAGATGGAAAGCAGTTGACCTAATACTAGTTTTGAACATCCTACTTTTTTCTTCATGATCTGTAACGCAGATATTGGCAACAGTAGTTGGGGTGGAGAGAAGAAAATAGAGCTCAGTGTGTGAGCCATTGAGTATTCAGTGTGAGCATTACTGGGGCTCACTTTGGATTGGTTTTCCGGAGACCCTGAAGGCTCTCTGTTCACTCCTGTGCAACTTGATGGCAATAGCCAGTGACTTGAACAGAAAGGGCATGTCTGTTCTCAGATAAGAGGGTCAGGTCTTTCTTTAATCTTTCAGCTTTTCTCTCTAAACTAGAAATTAAAGAAAAATGTGCAGAGATGGTAGATCCTGAGCCGGCACTGCCCAGGTTGTTATATCACACACACACACACACACACACACACACACAGTATCCATCCATCCATCCATCCATCCATCCATCTATCCATCCATCCATCCATCTATCTGTCCATAAATACATACATACTAATAACACTGGACCCTGGGTGGACAAAAAGAAACCTAAGTGCTAAATGATGAAGTTCAGGACTAATATTGTCCCTATAGCCTTCTTTGATGGATGCTCTGGGGCTCTTATATGGGGCTCTGTTTGCCTCCATTAGATCCCCTGTCTCTCCAAACACTATCTTAATTATTTTGCCTTCGTGTGAAGTCTTGTTTTTTAATAGAGCAAGTCTCCGTTCTCTCTCTTTCTTATCTTTTTCAACTTTTTATCTTCTCAAATTAGTTTTGGATTCATTATGAAGGTTAATGAAATTGCCGAGACTATGATTACAATTTTATTAAATCCTTGCTTCAGTTCGGAAGAAATGACATGTTCATTATCTGAGTGTCTACCCCCGAAGCTTGATAAATCTCCTCCATTTATTAGGTTTAACCACATTAAAATGCCAGATCAAAAAGCCACGGGACCAGCCTGAGGGATCAGCTAGAGACAGAGGGCTATAGAGCTCACTAAGGGTGTTGTAGATGCAGGGGGAGCTAACACAAGCTTCTGCTTCCCTCAGTGAGTTTCATTTGGCCAGTGAACTAGTTGTGGGTCACAAAGTGTTTTAGAACCTTTAATAATTAAAAGAAAAGTTAGTAAAAGTACACCCGCAGGAGGATTATATATATGAGATGGACAGGTAGGGTAGTAGTTCTCAGAGCAGGAGCTTTTGATATGCAGGGAACACTTAACAATATCTAAACACACATTTGTATATCATAGTTGGAACAATGATCTTCAGAAGTGGGAGTTTCCCCAACCTCACCTGACTGTCAATATGAAGAAGCTTCAGAGATGATGGAATGTCTCTGTGATTCAGCAGAACAACATGACAAACACCAAACACCATGCCACATGATCTGACCCCCCCCCCCCCAAAAAAAAAAAAAAAAACCCTTGGAGTATCGAACTTTGAGTTTATCATTCTTTTGCTTTTCTTATGTTTGACTCCATGCATATGCGTTCCTAAAAATGCATTGCTGTGGCTCTGCATATTTTTTAAAACTTTATAAAAATGGAATCTTTTGCATTTTATTTTACGAGTGTGAAGGTTAGTTTTAATTGGTAATTTGACACAATCTAAAGTTACCTAGAAAAAAACATTTCGTGAAGGGATTATCTAGACTGGGTTGGCCTAAGGGCTCATCTGTGGGAGAATCTCTTGAATACGGTGATTGAGGTTGGAAGAGCTGCTAGCTGTCAGAGGCTTAATTTGCTGGGCAAGGGTGCTGAACTGTGGTAAGCAGAAAACCAGGCAGGGCACGGGCATGTGTGCATTAATTTGTTCCTCTTTGTTTCTTAACTGCAGCTGTGACATGACCAGCCGACTCTAGTCCCTGTCATTGTGATTTTCCTAAAATGGGGGACTGAAACTTGGAACTGGGAGCTAAAATAAGCTCTTAACCGCTAAGCCACTTTGTTGAGGTATTTGATCACAGCAACAGAAAAAAACGAACATCTGTGTTATCTTCGTCGTCCTTCCGTGTTGGAATATGAAGCCACAGCTCATTTGAATCACTCACTTTCATTATTATATTATATATTATAGCATTTCATTGAGTGAATGTAGCATGTTTTTTTTCTATTATGGGGAGTTTATTCTGTACATTTTTGCATATATCTTTTGGTGCACATAAGACACTTTACTTTTTCTCACAGATTTTTGGATTTCATCTATTGGGTATTTTCTTTTTTTTAAACTTTAGTGGAAGCTGGGAATGAAACACTGGGTAGTGTCATTAGTTGTGCATCAGGATTCTGACACCTCATATCCTTGATATTATAGAGACTGACTCTATGATTTCTGTCTGTCTGGTATTCTTCAATGTTTTTTATTTGTAGTTTCAATTTACACTACATCAGCTTATAAAAGAGTGACACTGAATATGCTCATTAGCTCTTGTGTTTCCCCCTCACAGAAGTGTTGACTTATATCTTTTAACCATTAAAGTTTTTATCTTTTTCATCTTTATGAGCTACTAGGCACTTGACGTAATATCCCTTTTATTACATGAATTGGAAATACATCCCACTAATTAGTGATTACTTTCACCTGATAAGTCATATCTCTTTATGGTAGGCAGATGGCTCAGTGGTTTATAACACCTATTGCTCTTGTAGAGGACCCAAGTTCAGTTTCCAGTACCCACATTGGTTGGCTCACAAACTATATGTAACTCTGACTCCAGGGCATCTGGCACCCTCATCTAGCCTTGGCAGGAACTGCACATATATGCACAAACCCACAGACTGGCATACACAGACACATAACTAAACATCTTTTAAAAACGAATCTATTACTTTAATGCAGTTTGAAGTACCAATTTAAAAATGTTTTAAAAATCATATTGAAAATATTGTTTCCCAAGTCTATACCAAAATGTTATAGTTAAAACTTTAAATTGAATAAAATAGACAGTTATATTGTACGGGGTATCATTTTATATCTTCAATATATATAGCTAATAGTTATTTTTTAAGCACCACTTATTCAAATTTCCATCCATTTTCCACTAACATTCAGAGGCCCACCCCCATTTATTAATACTTTCTTGTAAGCCTAAGCACATTTTAGATTCCTCTTGCTAATGTTCACTTGTTTGACCTCACACTTAAGTCACATGCTTCCAAGACAGGCCACCGGATTGTTTGTGATTATTATTATTAATTGTTTCTACCCCTGGAAACCTTAGTCTTTAATTGGAGGAACTGGAGACATGGCTCAGCAGTTAAGAGCACTGGCTACTCTCCCAGAGGACCTGAGTTCAATTCCTAGTACCTGTATGTTAAATCACAAAGGTCTATAGTCCCATGTGATCCGATTCCCTCTTCTAGTGTGAAGATATTCATATAGACAAAGCACTCATATACATAGAATAAATACATCTTAAAACAGAGTTTCATTGGAATCATATATATATATGGGGAACTGACTTCTTTGCAGTGTCTGGCTTTCCCACCAAGGACTCTCCGTTGTCTCAGCTTTAACTGTGCATTGTCGTGATTCACTAACATTGTTTTCATCAGTAAGTCAGTTTACAGTGGAAGGCCTTGTCAACATCAGTTCTACTGCCTTGACTGATAATTTTCTATAACTATAATGGTTTCATAAAACCATTAACTGGGCCCACATTTTAAACAATATTTTTTAAAAAATTATAATTTGTTGATTAACATTAATAGTAGGGTTCTGCTTAATGGTTTGTTTTCATTGCTTTTATTATTATATTTTATGTGTATGAGCGTCTGTTTGTTATGTATGTTTACCACATGTATTCTTGGTGCTCAAGAATGCCAGAAGAGGGAGTCTTATATGTAGTGAGACTATGTTTTGTTACATTGTAAATAATTGTTCCACCTACTGGTTTAATAATAACACTGATTGGCCAAAGGCAGACAGGAAGTATGGGCGGGGCTCCCAGACTAATAAAACTCTGGAAACAGGAAGAGCAAAGGGAAGCCAGAGAGACACCACAGAGACACCACGGTGAGACGCCACCAGACGCAGAGGAAAGAAGTTGAAATGCTGTTCTGAGGAAAGTTACCGAGCCACGTGGCTGAACAAGATAGAATCATGGGTTAATTTAAGAATTAAGAGTTAGCAAGTTATATGCCTGGGCCCCAGGTCAATCAGGGTACAATTAATATAAGCGTCTGTGTGTTTCTGTGAGACAGTGGGTCAGTGGGTCTGGGCCACGGGGCCAGGCCAGAAAGTCCAGGCCAGAAACAATGTTACTACACATACACCTTGAAACTGAAGTTGCAGGTGTTTGTAAGCTACAGTATTGGTGCTGATACCCTCTGCAAGAGCAATAAAGGCTCTTAACTACTCAGTCAGCTCTCTAGAAGCTTTGTTTTTGCTACTTTAAACCATAATATTCAGGGATTTAGGAACAAATTCTTTCTACTTTAAAAAGTTATACTTACACTGTGAAATGGTGGTTTTATGTTACGCACACTAATAGGCAAAGAAGTCTTAGTTGACTCAGGTCAAGGTGGGTTGAAGTAATTTATAATCTTATCTGATCAGTTAGTTCCCTCTTCATAGGCCTCTTCTCTAATCTTATATCTGTAAAAAAAAATCCGAAAATTGATTTCCACTAGAATCTTGTAATATCAATCTCTTTTTTAGACTGTGCTTCCAATCTCTACTTTTACTGCCTAAGTTTTAAAATTATACTAGTGCTTTCTATCCAAAACTTCAAATACTCAAAAACTATTATTTTCCCCTACAGATATCAATTATAAAAATTTTCAAAAATGAGAAAATTGCAAGAACAGTAAAATGAAAGCCAGACATGTAGAGCCTGCACCCCCCTCCTCCCTTCCATTTTGTTTTTGACAGAGATTCAGTGTGTAAACCCTGACCAACCTCAAACTCACAACCTTCCTGAGAACTGGCATCACAGGTGTATTCCACCTACTATAATATCTTCCCATATTTTCTTCATTTTCCCTTTATTACCTATCAATCTTTCTATTATGTATATGTATGTATCTATGTATATGTCAATCAATCATTTATTTTGTTAAAACTTTACAATTTAAGTTACATCATTATGACCTTTCACTCATGAATATTTTAACATGCATTCACCCAAATTGATAATTCTTCTAAATACAACACAATGCAATTGTATCACCCAAGAAAGCAATTACTGCCTTAAACATTTCCTAATGGCAAGTTTTTATTTCTATCCTTTCTTGTCTGTTAGAAACCATTCTTCCTTCAAGAAGGACCTTTATAGTTGGCATAAGTTTTACTTGTCTCTAAATAGTCAAATCAGATAAAAGCATACATTTTTTTAATGTGGTAGTTTTACGGCTAAGAGTATCTGTGTTAAGTGTTTGTGAACTACTTAAGTTATGTATGCATAGATACCCGTTTTTCTTGGGAGAATGTCTGTGTTGTATTCAGGCTCTTAATGGTGTTTGTGATTTCAGAAGATTCAAGAATGGTCTTCTCAATGTGCCCAGTTACCTAACATCTCATGTAGAGTTTCCCACATTGACTTAAACATAAAAGCTACTCATTAGAAATATTCATATGCTCTATTTTAGACTAAGTATTGATGATGACAGGCCTTATAATGTTTAGTAAAGTGCAGGGAAATAAATGTGACCACTAATTAGGGTCCAGCTTATGGTGCTGGTGTGGAAGCTAATAGTTTGTGAGCTTAAATTATATTCAGTATCGTGATCGTGTATATCATTAAGGGAAAATGGTGGCTGAGCTGGGCTCTTTGTTAGTCTATAAAATGAAAACATTCCCTAGGTTAAAGCCTTCTATCTGCCGACAGGCACTAAGGGCTCTGGGGCTGACATGTTAGCTTAGTTCAAGTATTTCATAGACGATTAGAGTTAATGAGCAAAGTGTAAGCAGGACTCGACTTAATGAATGTGCTAATTGTTTTTCTTGCTGCAAATATTAGTGCTTCTTTTAACCATAATATACAGAAGATTAGGAGCCAATTCATTATACTTTGTCTAATGAGTTATATTTATACGATATAATGGCATTGTTAAATTCCCACACTACCCTCCTTAATATTCACAGCACTTTACTAGAGCATGCTATTTTAAGCTCAAAGCAGTCCTTTGTTAGTTGAGAAGGCAGGAATAACTGTGCCTATTTTACACGGCTTGTTATGAGCCCAGACTCTGAATTTGCACTGCCTCGGTTTCAGAACTGGCTCGGCTGCCTACCAGCTGTGTGACCTCTGAAAAGCTGCTGAACAGTCTGAGATGCAGTTGTCTTCACTCACAAAGAAGGGGGTGGGGTGGCATTCGTGTTGTGGATGATAGCAGGATTTGGTGCATCGGTGCTTATGAGGCATTTGAACTCTTGCTGGGAACAACACAGACTTCCAAGTGTGGAGTCGGTATTTCCATTGTCTAGGCCCAGTGCAGCACCCAGGGTGCTCTTTGAAGACTAACAAAACCTGCATGTCACCTGGCTTTTTGAAATACTTGGGCACATTCTGCAGCAAGGGAAAAGAAACTCAGATATTTACTGGCCAAATATAATCTGTCTCCTGCTTAATCCTACACTTACTTATCTTTTTCTACCCATCCCTGGCTCTGGTCTACCTTCTGCTTCTCAGACACTCTTGGCTCTTTTCTGGCTTTGTCCTTCTTTTCTCTAGATCAGCAGGCACCTGTCAGTCACATGGCAGCTGAAGGCACATACAGGCCTCTTTCACTTCTACTTGGCTGTTGATCACGTGCTCAGTTAAATGATAAGTGTGAGTTCCTGTGAACCTAGGGCTCAGGGCACATGAACTGTCAGTGTGCTTTACTCTATTTTGTTCATGGCATACATTACATAAATGCATGCAGCTGGGTACACAGGATCTTTATCTGAATACACTTATATTGGTTCATGCCTCAGACTTGCCCTGGCTTTTACTGTGATACTTATATGGTTTCTTAACCAATAGTTCTAAGTTCAATGTGTTCCAGAGTTGCCTCTGGGTTTTTGATTTACTAGTAGGAAGGATCTCTTGGGGATACTGACATTCAGGTTGGGACGAAACCTGAGCTTCATGGAAGCTGAATGAAGAGAGTTGTGAGTATTACAAACATCAAGTGTCAATCATCTAAGCTGAGGAAAAAGCTGCAGAGTTTGAGTGACTAGTGGTGGGATGGGGCTTGGAATGGCTCAGCTGTGATTGGAGGGCAAGAAAGAATTTAATTTGATAAGAAGAGGGTAGCTTCTGCTCAGGCTCCTCTTCTTTTTTCACTGGGGAGATCAGGCTGTAGTCTGGGCTTAGTGGGAATGCTCTGGGGACTTCATGCAGGGGACACATGTGGTCTGGAGGGAACAGAGATGCCATAGAGAGAGGCACCCTGCCCTTTCACTGTCTTCCAATGCTCTACTTAAAGCAGGTTGCCATTTGTCAAACAAATGAATGTAATTGTCCTTAGGTGTCCAGTGGGCATTGGCTATAAGATCCCCACAGGTTCCAAATCAAATCCTTTATATGAAGTGGTATAGTGTTTTCATACCAGCAACTATAGCCTCCCGTGTCAAATCCAGGTTACACATAATATACTCAGTACAACATAAACCTATGTAAACAGATTGCATTGTTTAGGGGACAATGACAAGAAGGAGCTCTGTGTAGTCAGTGCAGATGCACTTTGAAACACATTTTCAAGCTTCAGTTGGTTAAATCTGTGGCTGTGGAATATAGAGATACAGAGGCCACCAACTGTAAGGTGTTGTCTTCAGTTCCCAACTTGGAAAGAAAATTTCCAAGTTCCTGCCTCGATAGCAGGCTGAGTCATTTCTTGTGTAGTGTAATTTCACATTCTCTGTCACCAATCTTCCTGATCCAACCCAGCCAATTGGACCAGGCTGCCCAGAAGGCAGGCTGGCCAGCAATTTGTGAAGCAGCCCTGCTCTGCCAAGCAAGGTTAATGATGGCTAACAAATTAGCAGCAACAGCAGATGACAGTAACATTGGAAGTTTCTGCAGAGGATATTGTCCCCAAGCCTGCGGGGGGTGGGGGAGAAGAGTTATGCATTAGAGTCAGAAGTGTGCAGAATGCATTAGTAAGCACAAAACCAGATATTACCCAGAATACACTGGTCAGAGAGGGGACGGGGGCATTGATAGATTGTGACAGGAGAGGCAATGTCTCAGGCAGAGATGGGGATCTCCAGCCTGATAGGGTTCAGTCACTGGAAAGTGAAATATGCAGAAACAAAAGGGTCAGTCTCTCGGGTGCTGGGGTAACACTTTCACTTAGGGCTGTTTGAGCAAGGCCTGGATGTACCACTGTTCCTGGGCCCTTGCTCATGATGGTCTGACTTCTTCTGTACCCATCACTAATAGAGTAAACCCAGTCCCTTGGCCAAAAGCAAGACTGATCACCATACCCCACTTAGCAATGTCTTGCTTGTAAGAATTGCTCTACATCCTCAGACATGTGGCTCTGAATCCGTAACAGTGCTTCCACACAGTTTCAGTCAGGTCAGATGCTCTCACAGCAGCAGAAACTTGAGTACAGATTTACTTTCATAGAGTAGTATCAAAACAGTCTACCAGGCAGTGACAATAAGGTTTTTGGAATGGTAAAGTGTCCCCCTATTGTAGAATTTCTAATTCCCTGAATTATCTGCTTATGATTTGCATAATTTTTCTATATGTAAAATGGAACGTAAAATGTACTATTTTCTAATGGATGATGCAGAGATGCAGCCCTTCTGTCCTTCCTGGCCTTTTTATTGGCTCAAAGCTGTTATGAAAGAATCCTGGATCCCTAGGAAGGCCTATGAAGTCCTTTCTTCAGATCTTCTCAGGGACCATTTCCTTTCATTATCTTCTGAAATCCAATGGTCTTTGGCTCCATTCGATGGAGAAACTGCAGTATGCCATCTTGTGCAATGCTCTTTCTCTGAGGGTCCTTCCAGTGCTTCCTCCTCTTTGTCTAAGGGGGACCCTCTATTCTCACTCTGTGAGTTCACCTCTTTCTGCCTGGGTGATGTCCCACTGGATTCTTCTGTCTTTGGGTGTAGTCTGAGATAACCCTGAGCTGGAAGAAGGCGGGGCCTGTGTTTCTGTTTTTTCCGATAAATATCACAGTACCAGGCATACATACGGTGTTGCCCACAATAAATGTTCACTGTCTATATGGTATGATGCCTACCATAAAAATGTGTGACTGGGTATTTCCTTGGGAAGACAAAGCTGGTACTCTGAATACTTTTACTACAGGAAATGCGTAATGTTTTGCATCACACATGATCCCTGGAGTAATGCTGTGCCTGTGTGACTCCATGAAATCCCAAGATGGCAAGCCTCCCCTACTGTCCTCTAGATCCCTTCTAGACAAGTCAATGTGGCACACACATCTTCTACCTGAGGGGAACAAGCACTTCTCCTTTGACTAGAGTAGAGGTTTCTTCTGGAGTCACTGGGGTATGGTTCTACTGGAGCAAAGGGGTGCTCTTCTTCTGTTCCCTGTATGCTACCTCATGGCTCCAAATGAGTTTGTGACAGGTGCATAGAGAATAATTTATACAAAGTCTATCCTGTCAGACTGGAATGGCAGTTTCTGCAAACCAAAAACAACAACAACAAATCATATAATTTCTTTCTCAATAAACCAAATCAGAAGACATGAATTTTACTGATAATTTACTGGTAAGAAAGTAGCCCAAAGAAGAACGCTTTGCTCAAAACAACTCAGGGGAGCCAGGTGTTCTGATAGGAAGTCAATTGTACAGTTCTAAAATTATCTTTAGAGATTTCAGGATTATTGGTGACTATTCCAAAGTCTACCTCACTAGGAAATCTGCCACTTTCTGCTCAACACATATTAGGGAGAAATGAGAAAACCAACTGCAGGACAATGTAACAACAGTAGAAATGGTCCCAGAGTTCCCCTGAAAATGCTACCTATGCTCTAGCTCTACTAAGCTCATTCGTTACGAAACATCTAGATGTGAGCCTGTAATTCCCGGTAAAAACCACCCCTGTTACCTCCCTTGAGCACCTGCAACTTCATGAAGCTTTGCATTAACCAAATTGCTAAGAATCGCCTCAGAGGTCAAATCAGTCTAGTAAGAGTGAAGAAAATTTGAATGCAGAATTCAAATATGCCAAGACTGTGATACTGGGTAGAAACTATAGGAGGTTTCAGGCCTGGAATAGCCCCATATTTCAGACCTGCCCACTGCCGCTTAGGTCCCCCAAAATGACCCAGACTCTTATATTAATTTAATGCTGTTTGGCCTATAGCTCAGGCATATTGCTAGCTAGCTCTTTCATCTTAATTCAACCCATTTCCATTCATCTGTCTGCCACATGGCCCATGGCTCACCTATTTTGTTACATGTTGCTTCTTGGGTGTCTGGATCACGTCTCCTCTGACTCCGTCCTCCTTCCCCTATCTATGCTCTGATTTCTCTGCCTACTTCTCAGATGTCTATCATAGGCCAAAACATACAGAAAGACATTCCCGCATCAAGGAACCACTTGATGTAGCTCTGAGTCCATTATTCTAGCTTCAGAATGCCCGGTCAGAGTAAATACTAGAAAATATTTCCTTTTCAAAGCACAATGTTTTATACTCATTCGTATAAAACACTATGACTCAGACACAGTGGTTAGGGCAGCTGAGCATCATGGAAGAAACAGCCCCCAGAACGTATGGAACCAATACAATACAAACTTTGATAATTACTACAAGCAAATGACATGGACTCGTGGCTCTGAATTCAATGTCTGTGGATTGTTTAAAGACCTTTCTTTTTTTATATTACCTGAAATCTTTTCAAATATTTAATAAATCTTGTTGTTTTAATATACTACTAGTCCTCAAAAATTTTGGTAATTTACAATAAAAAATACACCAGAACCCAATATACACACTATGTATATATAAGTACATATTTGCATATAGATGCAGAACTACTTTTCTTGTGAACTATGGATTATAATATTTTCTAGTATATTTTTTTCTATTTTAGGATAAATTCATGCTGTAATTAAATTGACCTCATGTCTTTTTTGTGAATCTTGCCTCTAAGTGAAAAAACATTAACTTAATGAGTGTTTCGGGCATCTGGCACTTTGTATCACCTGTTTCATAACCACCTGGTGATATATGATGGCGCTCACTTTTATTTTGTGTCCTAGTGTTATTAGTAATTTGAGCTTTGTTTCTGAGAGAGTGTTGTATATCTACCCAACATTCATGAATTCACTTGATAATGTTTGGCTGAAGAGTGTTTGCTATAAAGGAGTCAAAATGGGTTCCTCACAACCCTTTCTGGGGTGGGCTCAGGTGGGATTGGTAACTGGCATGTCCAGCTGAAGAATGGGTCAGTAAAGCTTCTGTGGAGGATGAAGCCTCCACACACAGAGTGAAAGCTTTCATGGCTTTTATAGCCTAGTCTCAAAATGCCATCCATATTATATCCTTGGTACTACTTTGGGAAAGCAGCCATGGAGCCCAGTAGAATGTAAGGAAAGAGATGATGGATGCTGCCTTTTAATGGACGCAAAGACAGAGAACATGCAGCCATGTTTTAAAAATCATTCAAATAGCATCAACCCGTGTTTCTATAAATTAAGAGCTGAGAAAATCTGTGAATGTATTTTTATTTTAAACATACATATTTGATGTAAAATTTATAAACCAAATTTTTCTCTCTCTTCTTACATGAAATTCAGATGTTTTAATGTGGTGCTTTTCAAATGGTTTGATCATAATCCATAGTGAAAAATCACATTGCAATCCCCGACATACACACTGAGCCTACACAAAAATCATAAAGCAGTAAGTGTTCTGTGCACCCCAATATTTTCTTTTTCTTCTTCTACCTCTTTCTCCTTTTTTTGTAAACAACACTAGCTCATGAATTAGATTTCACACCCATTCACGAATCTTGACTCCAAGTTTAAAAAGCACTGGTCAATCTCCCTTTTCAATTTAGGTTCATATTTTCCTTCTTAGGTCCTTGGCTACCAGAGACCAAGAAAATGGTTTTGTTATTCGCTGTGTCCGATTCACTGCTGACACTCGGGAAATGTTTCTTGAGCTACTGAATGAAGGAAAAGGGAAAGGTGAGATGAATGAAAGCCTCCCTCCTCTGCTCACATTGATCTTCAGTTCTCCCTGACATCAGTGTCATGGTTCAGTGAAGTAGGAGCAGAAATCACGCCGCACACCATGATACACATCACGGCTAAGGCTTGCTATTCAGTTGGATGTATTTCTTTTCTTCTTCTTCCCTTTTAATTTCCAGCAGGGAAGACAAAAATTTAGAGAAACCTTGAAGACAAGTTCAGGACTGTAACGCTGACACTCTGCTCAGAGTGCCCATGGTGAGTTCTTTCTGTTGTCTGTGGTAAGGAATGTGTGAGCACATGCATCCACACACACGGAGTGGGAGAGACGGGGGTTGTGCAGACAGGCAGGTAAACTATGGCTGGCTTGGACAAGGTGACATGTTTTTTTGTCTGGTAGAGGAAAGTACCAACGGGGTGCAGAAGCACTTATGAAATTCTTAACAAGGAGTAAACTGAGGAAGGTAATGGTGGGAAGTTGAACTTGGGGAGAGGGAGAGAGCAGAAGCCAGCTCAGTGGAGTATTAGGACTCCACTGAGTATTTTATCCTGAAAAGAAGTGGAGACATAGTTCATCATATAATATCATCCTTAAGCAATCTCAGGCAAGGTTAGCACATCAGGCAATGTCGGCACATAAAGATATGATCCAAGGTGACCTTCTCTGTTTAAGAACCTCTCAAAGCAAGCCTGTTGTATAACAGAAGGTTTCTGGTCCGACTAGCCCCATGGTCTGGATCTGCCCACAGCTCCTCCCCCCCAATGACTCAGGCGCCTATATTAATTTCCTACTGTTTGGCACATTGCAAGCTAGTTCTTTCATCTTAACTCAACCCCTTTCCATTAATCTGGCCTGCCACATGGTCCGTGGCTCACCAGTGTTCCTTACATGCTGAATCTTGGGTAGCTGGCTCATCTCTCTCGGACTCTGCCCTATTTCTTCTACCTATGCTCTGATTTCCCTACCTATGTTTTCTACGGTGACTGCCATGGCCAAAATAGTCCTTTATTTAAAGAATGATATTCACAGCATACAGAAAGACATTCCCTCATCACTCCTGTGTCAAGATGTAGGAGAGAAGGCTGAGAACATATGCAGGTGTGGAGTAATGGAGTAATGATGGTGTGGTTTATCACTTAGTTCTCTCTCTCTCTGTCTCTCTGTCTCTCTCTCTCTGGGGACCTGCCTCAAATAAATACACAGAGACTTATTCTTACTTATTAATGCCCAACCTTAGTTTGGCTTATTTCTAGCCAGTTTTTCTAATTTAATCCATTTCTTGTCTTTTATATTTTGCCTCTTGGCTTTTTACCTTTCTTTATTAGTCTCTGTCTGTCTTTACTTCTTACTCCGTGGCTGGTTGTGTGGCTGGTTGTGTGGCTGGTTGTGTGGCTGGTTGTATGGCTGGTTGTGTGGCTGGTTGTGTGGCTGGTTGTGTGGCTGGTTGTGTGGCTGGCCCCTGGTGTCTTATTCACCTCCTTTTCTCCCTCCTCCCTCTTCTTCTACTTATTCTCTCTGCCTATTTCTCTCTCCTGCTTTGCTATTGGCTGTTCAGCTCTTTCTTAAACCAATCTGGTGTTTTAGGCAGGCAAAGTACCACAGCTTCACAGAGTCAGAACAAATGCAACATAAAAGAATAAACACATCTTTGCATCATTAAGCAATTATTCTACAGGATAAGCAAATGTAACATATCTTCAATTAATATTCCACAACGTCATCCAATACTATATGGCAAGCTGCTGTCCTGTATTCCAGAATCACAATGGGACACAGTTAGAAACTCCAGGTGGGGACGACTGGATTGTTTCTAGCTACTCTTAGGTCTAGAATTTCTGGCCTGACAGGACAGTGTCCTGGACCTTGGCTTCAAATGTAGGTGAAGAAGTGAGGGTTGATCAAAGATTTGTATCAGCTGTTGACTTTTTTGTTTTGTTTTCAAAATAGCCAGAGTATAAGTATTTTTAAGAGTTTGGGGGTCATGTGTTTCCTGGCACAGGTATTCAGCTTTTCTTTGTTGCTTGATAAAGCTGTAATAGACAGTGTAAAAGTGAATATGCATTGCTGTGCTTCAGGACATTTAAGTTTAGAAATTATTTATAAACATTAATTTCATGAATTGTGAAGAATGGCTCTTCTTAGGCTTCTTTTACAATCACTGAAATGTCTGATGCTCATTTTTAGTTTATAGGTCTCGCAAAAAATGAGATATATCTCTTCTAGAGATTCAAAAAGAATATTCCATGACAGCAAATACAAGAGTGCTTCTAATATTCACATCATAACAACAGAATAAAATGGATGCTGTCCCATCAATCCTTGTACAGTTCTTTACAGGGATAAGAAACTATTTTACAACAGTTTCAATAGTGTCAAAGCATAACATTAAAAATGAGGTAGTGAAGCAAATATTTGTATGCCCATGTTCACAGTGAATTATTCACAAGAGTCAACAGGTAAGAATCTAAATTTCCATCAATATATGAACAGATAAGAAAATTGCAGTATGGACAAACGATGGCATATTATTCAGCTCTCAAAAAGAATGAAATTCTGAAGCATGCTATACCTTGGATAAATAAGGCATGCAAGAAAAAAAGATATAATGTATTTGCTTAGAGTAGGCAAATCCATAGAGACAGGAAGCTGAGCGGTGAAAGCAAGGACTGGGTTTAATAGGAACAGAGTCTCACTTGGGGAAGATGAAGCTCTAGGGACAGACGATGATCACGGTTGAGCAGCAGGCTAATGTACTCAATCCCAGTAGGTCATGCACTTACAATTTAAGTGGCCAGTCTTATGTGTATGTCAGTGCCAAAGTGAAAACAAGAAATAGAACAATACAGTGCTTAACTTCACATCACCGAGACAAAAGAAGAATCAAGAATTGCTAGCCTGACTGGTACCTTGTACAATAGCATGGACTCTGAACACAAAGTGGCTGTGGTCATGCTGTCTGTCTTTTGTGCATTCTGTTCTGAAATTCTACAATTTTGGAAGTGGCTTGTGTTACGATGTTGAAATCTGCCATTGAATACAACGTTTTCAGGGTATTAGGGAAACCATTGTCCTCGAAAGGTCAGAGAACTTGGGAACTGAATCCCAGAGTTTAAATCTGAGGTCAACACACACTGTTGGCTTATGGGATGATGAAGGACTGATTCCATGACCTGACTGATAGTGACGGGGCCAGGGGGACCTGGCCATCATTCTTGGTAGCATGACTAATGTAGCCTTTTAGCCCACAGACTCCCAGCTCAAATGTTTGTACGACACTACTAAATAATAAATATGTACATGTCTCGTCTCCTGTACTTGACTGTGAGGTAAGGGCAGGAGGTGGGCCTCTTTAATATTTATACCTCAGTACAATCACCCTGGGCCAGGCTCTGCCTCAAATAGGCACTCGGCAAATATTTGCTGAGTGAATGCATGCATGAATGTTAAATCCTCCACCTGCAGATTTTCCTTTTGTTTCCAATTTTCTCCTCCATCTGATACACACAAATGCCTTTTGTATCTCTTCCACAGATATTACAGATGCCTTCAACAATTTGTGTGTGTGTGTGTGTGTGTGTATGTGTGTGTGGTATGGGTGTGTGTGTGTGTTCTGGCCTGCTTTCCCTCATTGATGCTGAAACAGACTGGAGGCCAAAAATAGAAACCTCCTTGACAGCTTTGCAGAGGACTTGCATCCCCTTTTCCTAATGTGTGACTCTGACTCTTAGAACACACTTGATTTTTACCTCATTTAAAGAAAGATCAGAGAGTTTCCTCACATGGTGGTTGACACAATCTGCAATGACCTCAGAAGTTAGGGATTAAGACATATAGGGGAATGTCACTGGAAGGATGTTACAGTGTGTCTTAAGAAGGCTTAAACTTTAAGCCTTAAAGGCATGTGAAAAGGGGCCTCCCTCCCTCCCTCCTCTCTTTCTCTGCTCATCCCTCCCTCCCTCCCTCCCTCCCTCCCTCCCTCCCTCCCTCCCTCCCTCCCTCCCTCCCTCCCTCCCTCCTTCCCCTCTACCTTTTCCCTCAGCTCCTGTCTTATGGTCATTCACTGTCTTTCTTGGTATCTCTCATTACGGCAGGGTCAGTGACTTGCATGAGCTTCAGGCCTGCACATATCATGCATTTTTAAAGACACGAGGCAGGGCCGTGCATAAACACACACTCTGTCACAATGCTGATTCTTTTGGATTAAACTAGGAGGAAAACACGGTGGCAGACACACCCTAGGTTTTGAATTTTCTGTAATACATATACATTGGCACATGGTTTCCAATATGTGCTGTGGGGAATTAGAGGACTCAGTCTCTTCTCTCGGGCACACTACAATATGCTAGAATGGTAGCACAGATACAGAAATCATAAGACAAGGGGACATGTAAATGGCTAGTGGATTAATAATGAAGTGTAAGGAGAGACTCTTAATAACTATCCCCACCTGCAGCATGGTCGGAGCCCCACCACATGGATTTTATGGACTTGTTTGAATTCTAACTGCAACACACAACCTCAGCATATGGATGTGCAGAGGCAGCTGAGTGCCATGGTTGCCTCAGGACCACAAGGTCCAGGTCCCAGGTGTGGCCTGGCCTTTTTCTTCTGCAGAGAGAGAACACACTTTCCTGGATATTTAGCCAATGTACTCATTTCAGCCTCTGGTGAAATGTCTCAGCATGAGTGGTTCCCCTTGACTTCCATCTCTTCCTTATCAAATGAAGCTATAGGGGAACTTAACTCTATAGAGTAGATAGGAGAAAACATGATGTAAAGATAGGTAAAAATAAGATACAGGAATCTAAGAATTTTGAGTTCATGACCCCGAGGCTCAGTGAGGTTAAGTGACTAGTTAGCACTCACTCAATGAATGTGTTAAAGGAGAAGTACACTCAAATATGATCCCACAACCTTCATATCTTAATCTCTCTATTTTAAGGGCATCTCAGAGAAGAGTACATTGTTAATGGGTGTGTATACATGAGAAAACTCACAAGGAATATGAGACGGTCTGAGGATACAGCAGAAGGTATTGAAGAAGGAATGGAGACTGAGAAGGGATAGGGATGGTTAGTTTTAATTCAACCTGAGAGAAGCTAGAATCTCAGTGAAGGACTGTCTAGACCAGGTTGGTCTATGGATGTGTCTACCAGGATATTGTCTCATTTATGTTAATGGATTTAGGAAGACACCACCTGAAAGTGGGTGGCATCACTCCCTAGATTTGGGTCCTGGATTGTATAAGAGAGAGGGAGGAGAGAGGAGAGAAGAGGAGAGGAGAGGAGAGGAGAGGAGAGGAGAGGAGAGGAGAGGAGAGGAGAGGAGAGGAGAGGAGAGGAGAGGAGAGGAGAGGAGAGGAGAGGAGAGAGAGAGAGAGAGAGAGAGAGAGAGAGAGAGAGAGAGAGAGAGAGAGAGAGAGAGAGAGAGAGAGAGAGCTGAGCATGCACAGGTATTAATTTATCAATCTCTGCTCCCAACTGGCTGTGACTAGCTACTACATGCTCCTGCTGTCTCCTTAGCCTCCTTGATTTCTGCATCACGATGGACTTCAGGCTTGGAATTATGAACTAAAGTTAACTCTTCCTATTCTATGTCATTGTTCTCAGGGTGTTTTAACAATAAAACAGGAAATGAAGCAGAGCAGTTTCCCTGTACAAAGTTCTAGTGTTGACTCCCTGCGAACTTTACCAGATAACACTGCTCAGTGTCCTTTTCTCCCTGTCTTTATGACTCAACCTCTCCTCTAGGCTAAAATGCCCACCTCTAAGGATGCCCGGAAGGTCCAGAACCGTTCCTTGCCTTCTAGAACCACATACTCTGGCTCTCTGGTTTTAGAATCTTCTGTTCTATTTTAGAACTTATTTACTAAGCACAAGAAACTTTAAGAAAGAAAATCTGGTCATCAGTGTCTAACTCTGCACATATTTCATGGGATTGATATTTACTAATGTGACTATAGGAAATGGGTCAGTTCTGCATCTCTCGGCAGAAAGAGCGTGTCAAAGTTCAGGAGGCAGAGGAAGCTGAACGTGTAAGGTTCTCTATCTGCTAGTGTTTCTATGACCTCAGCTCTATTTATAGCTCAGAATATGGCAGAGGACCAGGAAATAAACATTGCTGGGTATAATCTAGAGAAGACCAGAGTTGACCTTTGGTTTTATTTTATATCCTGGTTTTAGTGGGGGTCATCTTTTCCTTCTCTCCTCTTGAGCTCTGGAGTCTTAACAGCTGTGTCCAGAGAAGGTGATGGGGGATGTAGGGATGTGGGAAAGAGGAGGAAGGGAAAGAAGGCAGTCGTAGAGCCAAAGGAAGGTGGAAGTAGCATGTCAGAAGTGCTCGGCAGCCACTCAGGGCAGTTCGAACAGAGGGGAATAAAACCTTATAGTGTGAACTGGAGGGGACTCAAGACAAGTGAGAGTCTGTTCATCTCATTGGTCTACGGGTCTGTACTTACACCAACACCACAATATTTGTGTTGATGTTCCTCATCAAATGCCTTGAAATCAGGTACTTTGGAGCCTTCACATCTGAATGTTTGGCTCAAGTTGTTCTGACCATTCCATTAAACTGCGTTTATAGCCATCTCAAAGATGCCAATGACTCAAGATTGTGAATGCCCCTTAGTACAAGATGCTGGGGAAATGCAGGTTTGTCTATAAAAAAGAAACTTAACTGGGTTTTTTGTTTGTTTATTTTGTGTTGTGTTGTTACCACAGATAAAGTTTAATTCAAAATGTAAGACCTGGTGAGACTATAGAGCTGTTAGAGAAGACACCAGAGAAAAATCTGCATGATGTTATCTAGAGCTAGACTTCATATGCACAAATGATAAACAGGCAGAATGACTCAGACCAAAATTAATCTGCACAGTAAAGGGAACATCTAAAAGAGTGAATGGGAAACTTACCAAATAGAAGAAAATATTTGATGTTTGATAGGTTAGTGTCCAGAAACTCAGAAACTCTGTTAAACCCAAATAAGCAAATTTTAAAATGGGATAAAGAAATGACTAGATATTTCTCCAGATCAGACACACAAATGACCAAGAGCTATATGAAGTGGGATGGGGGCAGGGGGTTGTAGCTCCCTGAGTTAGAGTACTTGCTTTACAGACATGAGGAGATGACTTCAAATCCACAGCATCTACATAAAAATACAGTCATGGCTGTTCATGCCTGCAAACCTGGAACTGAATGGCCAAGACAGGCAGATCTAAAAACGTTGCTGGCAACTTCCAGTTCAGGAAGAAACCTTGTCTCTAGGCAACAAGCCAGAGAGCACTAGAGGAAGGTTCCAGATGTTTTTCTCTGGCTTCTGCATGTGTAGGCATAAGCATACATACCCTCACACTCACATGCATGTATTATATACAGATCTCTCTCTCTCTTTCTCTCTCTCATACACACACACACACAATAATAATAATGATGATATTACCCATTACAGAAATACAAATCAAAACTACAATGTGAATCACCTCACACCAGAATGGTTATTACCAAAAGTCAAAAAGTAAACACTGCTAAGAATATTAAAAATAAGAATTTATACATTGTTTGTATACAAATTAAATTTATACACTCATTATAGAGTCCTTCAAAAATGGAAAAATAGTACAACCATACAGTCTTAAGGGAAGGAAATAGGCATGCTCAACAGACACTCACATGCCCATATTTACTGAATGATAAATGGATGAATGGATAAAGAAAACCTAGTACATATATTATAGGACATCATGTTCAGTGAAATAAGTCAAATACTACATGATCTAGACAAATACTCATGCATAAACTCTAAACCCACAAATCTCAAAGAAGTAGAAAGTAGTTGTTACCACAGACTAGCAGAACAGTGGGGGAGGGGATGAAAATTTGGTCAATGGGCACAGCATTGCAGTTAGGTAAGAGGAATAAGTAGTAATGGCCTATTGAGTGATAGAGTATGCATAACCAACCATATTGCATTGTGTTTCAAATACCCACAGCAGAAACTTTTGAATGTGTTTATAACAAAGAGGATAAGTATTTAAGGTGGTAGGTATACTAATTTCTCAGATTTGATCATTACACAATGTATAGACATATGAAGCTATCATACTGCTGTCCATAAATGTGTAATTTTTATGTGTCAATAAAACAAAACAAAACAAAAAAACTAGAAAGACTCATATACCATATACCAGAATATACAGCTTTCCATGGAGAGTCTAATATTGGATGTGTTAGACTAACCAATACTATTAGAATCACAAATCTCTGATACTTTTCTGTTTTTGCTTCTCATAACCAAAGTGCCATTATCAGAAATCATCTGGAATCTACTAACAAAATCTAGGTCATGAGGCCAATCCTATGGGCCTATTTTTTTTTTTTCCTAACTGACATAATCAACCTTTCTGCTGTGGCACAGGCACCAGTCTAAGTGAGATGAAAAATGTAGTCTTATGAATTAGCCATTTCTTATATTCAATGTGATCTTAGATCTCTGGAAGCCTTTTCAACCTTAAAAAATGTCCTCAAGTGCGTTTGAGAATCTTGTAATGGATATGGTCAGCTTCCAATGCAGTGCGTCTTCTTTCGAGATTTTATCATCTCTTACCCAAACCATTGAAACAAACCTGGTCCTGGTTTCTATGTCCTCCAGTCCTCTAGCTGATGCTGATGCTGTGTGCTTTTCATTATTGTCATTTGGAAACCTTCCCTTTCTGTTGTTCTTCATGTAAACTGCCAACATAGTAACTGTTCCAGTGCAGTCCTGCTCTGTGAGGTATAGGTACAGGTAGCTCATGCTCATCCAGCCTCACTCCTCACACCTGTCCCAACCAGTTTCTGTATTTTCTGTGTCATATTCTCAGATTCAAGCCAGATCAGGGATATGCTTGGGCCATGACTCCATTCTCTCTATTCCTCATTAGCACTGCCTCCATGGATGACCAAGCTGTTTCCAACAACTTTCCACCATTGCACATCTGCCTTTTCCCCTGCTCTGTTCTCTTCCCACAAAGGAGTCTCTTACTCCTCAATGAAGATGAGCCACCTTCTCTATATGCCCACACTATGCCGGGGAGAGTCAGTTACTGTGTCTTTCCCTCATGTTAGTCTTGTATGCTAGCACAGTGCTCACTATACAATAGGTAGATGACTACCATTCAGCAAATAGGAAGAACAGTATACCGACCAAGTCAGAATCAAAAGGTACCTTGGATCCACATGTTGTCTAGCAAAAAGATAAGTGAATGTATCTCTGTTCATTATGGAGCAAATCATGATGTGTATTTATCCTTTAAAATATATTACTTAGTCAGAATGACCCATTGGGAGCCACATTTTCTTTTTAAAAAACAAACAATTCACTTTATTTTTATGTTATAGAAACCCTATATGGTAGCCACAGCCAGAGCCTGGGTCCTCTGAACAGAAATTCAACTGTGAACTTTCACAAGATGGTCACTGAATTCCTCATAGGGAGATTTGCTAAACACAACCTCTTTCCAGAGGTTGGGGATTGAGTACCTGTAGGTCTTGGAGATGTGGGAAAGTTATCCCAGGTGATAGTACAGTGCCTGGTTGATGTGTGGCACCTATCAATATCAACCATCACCAGCAGCTTCCTAGGCACAGGAACAAAGAAGATGCCATTGTCTCTGGAAGCAGGAATGAGATGCGCCAGCACAGAGCCACTTCAGCCTGTCACCTTGCATAGAACAGTGTTTGGCTTTCCAATTTTGGTCTCCAAGTAGCCTCTCAGAAGACAGGACGATACAAATTTTGACCAAGATGATTGCCCCGCAGATGACAGTGGCTACCTCCCTGGATGATTAATGCCAAGACAAATGTGACCATTGTAGTCTCCAACAGTGTCAGAAATCTTGAACCTCATCCACTGGCCAGCCTGCATCTACTTTTGTATTGGCATGATTTTTAGCACCTTAACCTCTAGAGATGCTCCCAGGAAAAGTCAATAATCCAAGATTCCTTAACAAATAGTTCCTAGATCTTCATGTCCTTAACCAAGCATTCTAGCTTGATGACAGGAATCCACTCTTTGTCTTTGACTTTACCCCCATGTGCCCTGTGGCATTAACTATGGCCACAGATTTAACATTAACCTGCTAGCTCCTCCTGGAAAGCCCCAGTGACCTCCCAATCCCAAGCCCCTGGGTCCTTTAGAACTTCCCACTGTATGGGCATCATATACTCCTTTCTGTTTATCAGAAGAAACTTGGCCACATTTTCAATCAAGATGCTCACTGTCAAGTGTGATGGATGGCAATGGTTCCTCTTCTTTCCTGGGAATTGAATCTTCCTCTCTCTAAATGTCTAGTTCACAGTTTCTTCTCCCTGGGGCCCTTGCTCGTTTATCCATCTATGCTTCTCTCATTGCATAGAACTCTTCTAAAGATGGTTACCTCTGCTGAATAAGCTACTCCTGAACGCTCCAGACTTAGCTGGTGTTATGGTTGAAGTGTTGTGGCCTGTGGAAGCAGAAGATGGGTTCTGTGAACGGTGGCTCTGCATCCTCAGCTAAGTGATACAGAGCTCAAGCTCAAGTTTCTTTAGTGAAGTTCTTAGTTAAAAAATATTCAAAGAAAGAAGCCTTGCTGAAACAGGTGTCATTTGCTTTTGTGACCCATGTATCTCTTCTCAGGAAGTGTGTTAAGAACAGAAGAATTATAACTCATAAGTACACAAACACACTTATGAGGAATGTTTATATCTGAGGAGTTTGGGTTTTATTTTGCTTCATTTAAAAACATGGTCTCATGTAGCCCAAGTTGGTCTCAAACTTGTCAAGGTTGGCCTTAAACTCTTGAGAGACCTGTCTCTACTTACAATTTCTGGGGTTGTTAAGTGCACACTGTCACACTGGTTAATCAATGGAAGATGAATTAGCAGCTTCCACATGTCAAGAACATGACCATACTCAATTTAGGGTAAACAATTCTGTGTTAGCAGAACACATGAGTAGTTATTAGAGATACAGAAAAGGGCAGCTGTGTGATGAACTTGATGGTTTTTGATGTTCATGGCTTACCAGGCAATTGGGGTGGGCGTGGGGTGTCCTACAAGCCAAAGAAGAGTCGGAAAATGGGAATCTTACTAGGGACAGTAATGCAGCAATATGGTAGCTGGCCAGGAAGCAAGGCAAAGCAATCCCAGTCAGAAGTTTCCCGTGGAGATGGCAGAAGAATTTGAAGTTTAGAGTCCAGTGTCATCTTACATTCATTTTTAGCTGTTTATTATTCCGTGAGATGCTGGTCGCTCTTGCTGTTCCCAGACTTTCAGGAAGGTTTGTAATGTACATGGGCTCTTTATTGTTGGTGAAACTTAAAGAGATGAGGGAAATAACACCTCTGAAGAAAAAAGGAGTAAAATGGATGTATGTGGTGTGAGAAGAAGAGGTTAGCTGTAGGTAGTGAGAGAAGGCAAAGCCAAGAGTTCAGAAGAAAGGGGCCTGGGCAAACGGTGACTAGGCTCTCAGTAGACCTACTAAGGTCTGCTAATGCTTGAGCTGGCTTCTCCCGGTTTGTAGACTCAGGAATCAGCTCTTCAAAAGCTGACAGCATGAAATTCACTATTCAAAAGGCAGACAGCAAAGCTATGTGTGTGTGCTCTGCATTAGCAAGACTATCTTGAAACTGCTGTTATACCTACATGCTCTGATTTTAGAAGCTGTGTGTTGCATTGATTCTGTGAAACGCAATGGGTTTTAATGTAAACACATGTAAATGTCTCTATAAACTCATTTTTGATACTATATTTCTTAATTTATTTTCATTTATGCAGATTATTTATTTATTTTTATGCATATGTGTCTGTGTGAATGTATTCCCCCCAACCCTGTATGTGTGTGTGTGTTTGTATGTGTGTATGTGTGTATGTGTGTAGAGGCCAGAAAAGGTGTCAGATTCCCTGGAGTTAGAATTACAGGTGTTTGTGAGCTACCTGATGTAGGTTCTGGGAACTGAATTCAGAACCTATAGAAGAACAGAAAGTACTATTAACCTCTGAGCCATTTCTCCAGGCCTAATAATATACGTTTTAGACATCATTATTTATTTCCACTTCCCAGAGCTTAGTGTCTTGGGAGAGATTTAATAAAGTCTTTAAGACCAAATTCTTTACATTTTTATTTTGTTTGTGTAACACTGTTGAGCCCTCAGCCCTGTGTACAACATGGCTGTGGACAAAATGTTTACACACAACAAATGAACCATCTTTTCAGAGGGAAAGCTAGCTTCCAAAGAAGCCCACCAGCCTCTCTTGACAGAGATGTTTAATACACACACACACACACACACACACACACACACACACACACACACACACAGACACTTGGCTGAGACTCTAATTTTTCAAATGGAATTTAAGTAGGCTAATTAAAATAACATGGAAATAATTTTTAGTGTGGGCCTTTATAAGCTTTTTGGTTATCAATTAGAGTCTTGTTTTTTTAATAATAAAAGGCAACAATGCACCCAGTAATTAGTCATTTGAAACCTTCAAAGTAAACCTCAAGGCCCCATCAGAGCTCCTGTTTTTTAAAGTGTTCTCATATCAAGAGGTTATTAAAAGTACAGGTTTTGTAGATAATTTTCTTTTAAGTCAAACTCTCTTAGGTAATCAGATACTGAGCAGTGTTGCCTTTAATTTTATCTGGCCAAGCTTCCTTCCATCTGTTTTCCCATAATGCCTTCATTTTCTCCTCCAGATGTTTGGCACCACATCTCAACTTGATGTCTATTTCTTCTTGTTCTTCACCTCACACGAACCTTGCAAGTCATAACTCTTTGGAAATAGACACAAGGAGCTTTATTTCAAATTGCCATCCTTTGATTAACAGGCTCCATCTCTATCTGTAAGGTCAGTACCAGAAAAATAAAAATAAAAATTTCTCCTTGTAGAATTCCTGGATGTGCATATTTGGAAAAGACACCGTGATCAGCACACCAAAGAGGCGTGGCTCATGCTCACATGTGGCAGGGGACTTAGGAAATGAGTCACATATTGACATCTTACTTTTAATTCTTTCGAAAGATTTGATTCACCGAGAAATAGAGGTTTTCTGTCTGTCCAGCTCTAGCATCAACTTTGATCAATTCCTCTGCTCAATAGGGGGTCAAACACCTGAAGGGAAAGAAAGGGATTCTTCAGAACATCTGGCAGGAGAGGATCATTTGTGCGTGCCCTCTGAAAAGACAAATGACCGGCCTCCCGCCTCCGGCACTCTTGCTGCGTCAGTGATCTCTGCTGGTTGGTGGATCAGAGACAATCCAAGCCCTCACTAATCTGTGCTGTCACAGTGATCTGTGAGGAAACAAAGGTTTAAGGGCCTGGAAACTAAAACACAACTTTTAAGGAAAATCTGCTAGCATGGAAAAACTTTTCTGATTAAAATATAGAGCAAGTCAGGGCAGGTCTTCTCCGGAGCCACCTGCAGACATTTCATTATATACCTGGAGATAGCACGGTCTGAGTTCAAAGCTAAGCTGTGAGAGATATATATGTGAAGAACATAAGATCCTTTCAAGGTGCAAAGTGATCTAGAAAATAGAAATGCTTATCTGTTTGTAAGCTTAACGCTCAGAAGGCTGAGGCAGAAGGATTGCTGTGAGTTCAAGGACAGCCTTGAGATCCTTTCTCAAAAATAAAATAAAAATTACCCACAAACACAAGTAAAAAAGAAAGGAGAAAGGAGAAAGGAAGGAAGGTTCATGTCCACACTCTTTATTCTTCCTTGCTTCCTGCCAACACCTGGCCAAAGCTCTAACTGGCACACGCCAGACAGAGCACTAGCCCACCACCTCTCAGGGGTTCAATCCATCTCTCCCAATAGAGGCCTTCTAAAGAGAACCTGGCATTTGTTTAGGAGGCGTATCAAGGCATTGGGGATGAAAGGTAATGGGTGGGATCACCCTCCAAGAGACAATTAAGCAGCTTCTTCACTGAGCAGGAAGTGAGAACAGGAACAGAAGTCACAATGGTGGGGTGCGCCTACCTGACAGGCGGTACCCCCCCACTTGCTCTAATCTTTTCCTCCACCTTCCATTCACCTTTAGGAAAATTACCAAACTTACAATGTATTTGTAGTGAATATTCCACGGCACCTGGGAATGGAGATTGACATTATATTGACACAGGTGAACAGAACGGAAGAGCTTGGGTGTGTTGGATAAGGTAAAAAAAAGCCTGTGGAAGAGACTTTCGGACTCAAGGGAATGGTGTTGTCCCAGCTCTCAGGGCTGTGGTCCACTGGACCGACATAATATGGAGCTGTCTTTGAACCCGGCTGGCCTGACAGTCCTGTTTTGTTTGATCTTGATAGACTATATTCTGGCTGCATTTCCCAGGCCTTCTTACAGATGAGCCAAGTTGTTCTGGTCATCATTCCCTGAACTGAATGTCAAGTCAGTTGCTGCTAGGTGTCTCTGAGAAGCTTCACACTTCCCAATTGTAGCTGCTTATCTATACACTGAGAGCAATCTTCTAGTGTGCGCCAAAACGGTGACCTCTTTCTCACATTGATGCTTGTTGTGAGTCACCCCAAACTCCTACCTTCTCAGTTTTTGCTTATAAAACAAAAAGACCCTATTGGTCTAGCCTCCTTCCTGCCAAGTTCAAGGTCTATTTACTTTAAGCTTGTATCATTTGTTATTATAGACTTCTGAATTATGAAGAAAGTCTTTCTTCTCTTCCACTAATTTATAAACATAAGAGCATGAATTCTTCTGTTTACCACGGTGCATACCAATTGGCAAATGTGCATATTGCACATTTCCTGGATAAAATCCTCAATGTTGTTTCCCCAAAGCCCTACACATTCTTTTCAATTATGAGCATTTAAATTTCAATAAAGTTCTGCTAACACATCAAAAAATAAGGTGAAATTCCCCATCCAAAATAAATTCACAGTTTTCAAGAACTACATTTTCAATATTGAGTCTCAGTTCCTTGAAGATTATCAATGCCTGGGTCATAACAAGTGTAATGTTTTGACATAAATCAAGTTGATAATAGGAAATTGAATGGAACTTATTTTGAGCCTTGTACTAATGAAGGAAGGAAACTGGAATCATTTGGAAATGAGCTTCCAAACATTGGACAGCCTGCTAATGTAAAAAGATGGAATGTTTCTTTTCACCATGCCTAAGTCATTGAGATGGCAGGTGTGCCTGTTTTATGTTGGTGCTCCTGTTTTCGATTGAAGAGTAAACTCTGCCTGTAGCCAGTTAATCATCTGAGCTTTTTGGGAAACTTAATTGAGAGGTTGCTGCTGGCTCTGCTTCCTTCTTCCTCCATATCTCTGCAGAGCATCAGCAATCACAGTGATGTACAGCTTTGCTGGCAACTCACAGGGCACATCCAGAAGCACATATCATGGCTGTTAGACCTGGCAGATGTTCCTGGTCCCTTGCTGTAATTAAGTTCCAACTTAGCTGGATTGGAAAGATCAGGAAACCACAGTTCTAATTAAGAATATTCATGAGTTTGCACCTTGGAAAGCAGGCAGTCACATGTTGTGCCAGAGTGGACCCAGTCCTTTGAGAAATAAATAAAAGTAATAATAGTATTGCAATTTTAAATAGATACCAGGAATATACTATGGGGCATTATGCAGTGAAATGGGGATATGTGAAATTAAATGAACTATTTGAACTCAGTCAAACCTGTCTTAATAAACTTTAAAGGGCTTTGCTAAGGATCCTAACACTGGCTTCACATTATTATCTGAAAAACCTGAGAAAGAAAATCACCCAAGCCTGCGCTCTCTACCCCCTACCCTAGAGGCCAAGAGAAAAAAGCGGTGTCCTCATTGCCACACTTAAGGAGTCACCTCTAGGCAGTTGCTATGGCAACCACGAGAGTGTTCATAGACATCCAAACTGAGAACTCAAAGCATACTCTGCTGGTCTGTGGGCAGGTGCTGTGTGTGCCATGTTCAGAATCAAGCCAAATAATCCACCTCTATCCTGACTTAGCTACTAGAATTTACCAGAGGTTCCTAATGGCATCTCCAGAAGGAACAAAGAAATGGTTTTCGTTATGATATTTGCCTGGAGAGATAACATTCAGAGTTGAATCATCCTTTTCTCCTAAGTCCCTTCTGAAAGCTGGAATTAGAATCCTTGAGATGAGACGGAACATGAGATTGCAAGAGACTATACATTTATTTTTGTCTTAGATATGACTCGAGACAATCATGAGAAAAAGTCATTCTTGTAAATGATTTTCTTATATAATAAAGGAATGTTCCTGAGAGTTTCTGTTAGCTGTGGAGGGGTTAAGACACTCCTTGGAGTCAACAGTTTCCATGCTCTAGTGGACATCTATTTGAAGGGATCCTACAAGCCATCTCCCGTCTTCCTTAGCTGATATTTACTTTTCCTTTAGAACTCACCCTTCCTTTACAGTCCTTGTCTTGGCCACACCTCTGTTTCCCAGGAGAATGTCTTCCATATTCACCATTATTAAGTGAGTATTTGGAAGATGGAGCCGAAACAAGCACATAAAAAGCCCATGAGACAATATTCTGAAGCCTTATTTTTAAATTATGGTAAAATACAGACCTTTCATTAATGTTGCAATACTTGGAGTTTTCAGGATGTAGAGATCCAGAATGCAAGAAGCAAACCTTGTCGTCAGAGAGGGAGAACATGGGTCCAAGCAGTGGTAATTGTTGTAAAGCAAAGATACCCTCCTGTGGGCATCTTTTCAGCCTCTCCATCCACCATGCCTGGTGTCGGCATACTGTGCTCAGCTACGGAGATCAATATTGTCTCTTAAAAATCAAGTCGCTTTGAACCAGCATCTTTTCCTTTGTGTCTCCAAGGGTTCAAATGGATTCAATCACCTCAGTCCGAAAGTGTAGGAAACCAGTGTCTAGCGTGAGGACTTGTCTAGAACTAACTAGGTAAAGTCAAGGCCAAGAACCACTTCCAGTGCCTTTCAGTTCAAGAATTTTCAAGATGCATCCAGGTCTTGAATTAAAAGCTAAAAGTCCTAATGTCTCTTAAACCCCCATTTATCCAACCATTTTTTATTCTAGTGCTGTCAAACTTCTTGTAGTCTTGGTAGGTTTACTTTCTTGCAGCCCTTTCCTCCGTGAGACACTGTCTTGTATCTTGTGCACCTACAAAGTAAGCTAGTGAGAAACCACGCACCAATAGTCCCTCCCTAAATGACTATTTTTGGCACAACCTCGATTAAATAAGCATTAGGGTGCTCTGTAAGTTTTTCAGTAGATTGAGTTTTCAGGCATATTTCCCAAGAGTTTTCCTTTTTATTGAATTGTGATGTGACCATCTCAATTTCTGACCAGAGCAGAAAAAAAGGAAGATCTTAAAGGCAAAGCATATGAAGCCGGAGGAGTTTGATGTTCACTAAAATTGAGCTCTCTAGAATGGCCTTCTCAGTCTGCGATCACTAAACATTTTGCTAAATCCATTGACCCAGCTTAACAGTTTTATTCTCTGTAAATAGTACACTCTCATCGAATACCTGCCTCTACCCACAGGCCTTGAGGCGCAATCTCTCAGGAACCTTGTTTTAATAAATTCAGAGGCTTACAAACACTGAGCCACATCGCAAGCTCCATGTGTTTGAAGTGGTGGTTAGAATACATATATATACTGTAAGCTGAGTACATTGAGTTAAACATGTCTCCCTTGATTATGGCCATGGTCTGGTATCAAGTTAACTTACTATTTTATCAGCATGTATGAGAAGAGTTTCAATATATTCAAACTATTTCTAATTTTAAAAGTTTCCTACATGGAATATATTTGATCAAGTGGAATCCTGTGGGATTTGGGGGCCTGAAGTATCATATCTAATTGCCATATTTTCATGTTCATGTCTTCAATAATGTAGAAGTGATACTGTGGACTGGCACTCAGAGGCAGTGTGAATTTGAAAATCTGCATTCTGAGATCTCAGATCTTATTTGCCATCCTTCCCGTTTGTCTCACATCATCTGGGACAGAGAACGTGTGAAGCTTTAGTTGTCTATACCTTGAAGAACTACAACCAGCTAGAGGGAAAAGAATATGGACCATTCCTGGGTCTCCTGTTACTATGTTTGCATGGACATTTGTAAAGTTCTTTGTTATTCAAAATAGAGGAGCAGGAGATGTCTTCACAGTTCTGAGGAGTAATGTTAAATTTGTTGATATGTAGCTATTAACTTGTAGAATTCTGGGAAATATAGAAAAAATAAGATTGATTCTGGTTAGAAGGGCCTGGGCTTGATTCTCAGCATCCACATGACATCTCACAACCACCTACAGCTCTGGTTCCAATGAAATTGAAGCCTTTTTTTTTTTGACTAGCTTTGATACCAAGTACACAAACATACATGCAGGCAAACACCCATACACACAAAAATAAAATCTCTTAAAATGTGATGTCAATTTTTAAAAGTTAGAAAGTTTTTTAAAAGCACAAACCTCTCCAAACACTCCATTGGTGATTCCAGTTGTATTTTTTGGTTGAGAAACATAGTATCTTCAAATGTACATACAGACATATAGGACAAAGTTGTTAGGCCTACATATATAATAACTCATTCACCACAATATCCCTGATAAAATAAATATTAATGTGTTTATTTTGTAAGTGGAGACTGGCTTTGGGAATGCTGAACAGCTTTTGTAGACAGTGGGCCAATAAAATGAACTGGAAAGCCAAGTTTACCATCTCGTATTTTCTATCCTAATTACATGGCTTCCTGGAACATGGTCTTGACAAGGTGACAAGGCCTATTGTGTAAGTTGTCAGCTTCTGCACTGTGTGCTGTGCTTCTGCCATCTCTGTTGATGCTCACCATCCTGGGAGAATCATAGTGTTATCTGCACTTTCAGATCAGGAAACAAACCTAAGTACAACCCCTGAGGCCACAGAACTCATAGGTGTCAAAGTGATGTTACTAGACAGCATCCAGACCTTCAGCTGGCATCGATGAAGCATGGCCTCTGTGCTGGGCAGCAGGAGGCAGAGCTGGCTCTGAATGGGAAGGAAACATGTCCCCCTCCAATACTTTTAGTGGTATTAATATCACTTTCAATAGAGGTATTGATTCATGCAAAAATAAAAGAACAGAAATTGTCAAAGCATTAATTTCTCTAAAATTAGGCTTTGGCCTCTGAAAAGAACCCTGAGATTGATATTTCAGAACCTTAGTCTAGGGAGGGATCTGCTTAAACATCACTGGCTTTTTTTTTTTTTTTTTTTTTTTTTACCACAACCCAGCAGACATTCCTCAAGGTAAGAGCTTCACTGGGCTAGCAGCTGCCCATTTACCCTCCCCAACCTTCGCACTGTTTCCTCTCTCTCTGTTAGGCACTGCCAAGGAGAGGTCAATCTCATCTGCTTCCAGTTCCATGCTGCCCAGTCCTTTTTCAAATCCCTGTAATCAATTGTTATCCTAATTCAAGCATTTAGAGTTCAAGGTCATCCATCTCTTGTAGGTACTAGCCAACCACTAAAGAAAAATTACCTTCACCAGTGTCTCTTATAGGATCGGGTCCAGACCCTCAGCTGGGCTTTTTATGTTCTCTATAGTCCTCTTGGGACACACACACTGTCCCCCTCTGTCCTATGTGACTATAGGATGCAGAGTAGCACACCCTAAAACTGCTATCCCTCGTGCTTGCTGAAGATATATTAGGCATTTTCATGCCAGGAAGATACAGTTTTTCTTATCAAGTGGATGAGGTGTAGAATAGAGAACCAAATAAATTAAAGACACTGAGTATTGAGAAAGCTCAATTGAATTTTATAATTATAAATGTAGAAAGAAAAATTTTAATTTAGCACACATGGATAGTCTTTAGTCAGTCTCTCTGTCTGTCTATTTCTCTCTCTCTCTCTCTCTTTTATCTTATTAGAGATAAGGTAGAAGGCAAAATACACTCCTTAGGTACTTGGTTCTTGACTATTTTGATTGCTACTAATGGGTACATGACTTTGGACCAATTCTCTAACACACTGAGTCTCAGCTACCCCACTTATAAAATGGTGGTAGTTACAGTAAATAATTGATAACATCCTGTGGAAATTTAAAAGAATGCATTTAAGTACAATGGTTGGCAAGGAGGTATTGAGTAAATCCTAGTTACTATAGGAGCTGCCATAGCAACTGCTCATATTATTCATATTATGGTACCAATCATGTATTATCATCCTCTTTAAGGGATCCCGAGGACTGTATTGGATAAATATCACCATGATATTTTAAAATCAGAGGAATTCTTTCTCTCCCAGAGGGAAGCCAGAAACTTGGAGTCATAATGCAGCAGGGTGGCATTCTCTTTAGGGCAATGAGGAAGATGCTGTGGCCCCACTAGCTTGGGGTAGAATTTCGTGGCCTTTCTTGGATGTGGCTGCACTGCTCTGTCCCTGTCTTTATACTGTCTTTTCCTATGACTTTGTGGGTCATGTCACACTCTGCCCTTCAAAAGGACGCTTTGGATTGCATTTAGAGTTCATTCAGGCTTTTCTGGGATAGGTTCTTTAATCTGATCACATCTATAAAGATCCCTTTTCTAAATAAGGTTATTCACTGTTTGGAGGGTATAGACAAAGGCATGGGCCTGTCTTGGGGGGCAATTAGCAACCTTCCCTGCCAAATTATAAACTACTTCAAAGGAACAACCCATTTCCTTCATCTGTGTGTATTTCATAACATTTAAAACGGTAGAGAGAAGATGATGGATTCATGGGTGCTCACAAAGCTATTAATAAGTAAATGAGTGAGAAGTAAACCATCCATGAGGTCCCGGTTTGGACAATTGGTGAGTGTATACATGTCTGTAGTCTGATTTTCAAAGCCAAACCAGGAGAGATCCCCAGCTAACATCCATTCAAAGAAAGCCTGATCTTAAATATTTTATAATTCTCTAATAGTTGTGTATATCAATAAATTATTAATGGAAAATATCATTAAGGTTGTATTGCATCCCCAGCTATTACCTACATGATTCAGTCTTGTCCTGAGTGGCTCCTTGCTGGAAGAAATACAGGCACGGAGGAAGGAAGCCCCAGAGTTTACCCACTTCCTCTCAACCTTGTGAAGCCCCTCACCAAGCAAGCCCCCATTATCCCCAGACAAGCCTGCCATTCACGGTGTCCCAAGTCTTTTTCTGCATGAGATCCATTTCAACTTTCTTCTTATTTTTCTTATTTTTGGAGGCTGAGAGTCACATCTCCTCCATCAGGACATAGGTGAAGAAGGTGTTTTTGAAGGGCTTTGAATGGATAGACACTGGTTCCTTGAACCCACTAACCTGTGCTCCCGTGTTCACTACCCACATCAGTGAATCAGCTCTCTCCTGCAGATAAATACTATCTTGACATCAGATGTTTGGCAAATGGTCCACCCAGGTCCTGTCTAAATAAGATAGATAATTCTTCAATGAGTATGAGATTAAAATGACTGAGTATTTGTGTGTACAAATCCACTTTCTTCCATAGCATTGTAGAAATCACAAAACAGGCACCAAAGTAAGTCTTGCACTTTTTATTGCAAAGAAGAAAACTGGGAATAAAAGCCTGCTACTGAATGCATCGTTCAGTCAAAGGAGAGCCATAGTGCATTAAATTCAATAAGCTACTCAAGCTTCTGATCGAATATATTATGGGAACACTATAGGCTACAGTTTAAAAGATTAGTCCAGGAAGAAACAATATACTAGTGTATTGGCTTTCTTGCTAGCAGTCTCAGCTCCAGGCAAAAAGACCGTGCTACCTGATAGTTGCCATAGCAACCAGGCAAGTATTCAGCTGGAGCATTTCCAAACAGGGGGAAAAAAATGGCACACATATATGAGTCGCCGTTTGAAGAGAAAGAGGATAGACAGTTTTTAGAAAATGGCAGCATGTGAGTCTGCCAGGACAGAAGCTACACAGCTTCCGATTCTTGTGGGTTCTCATCACACCTGTTTGTGGGATCCACGCGTGGTGGTACGGTGAGTGATTTTAAGACAACAGTGTAGAAGAGCAATGTCGTACCTGCAACGCCGTAGATGGCCCACTCCGCTTGAGACCCGCAGAGCCGTGGATGGCCCACTCCGCTGAGACCCGCAGAGCTGTGGATGGCCCACTCCGCTTGAGACCTGCAGAGCCGTGGATGGCCCACTCCGCTTGAGACCCGCAGAGCCGTGGATGGCCCACTCCGCTTGAGACCTGCAGAGCCGTGGATGGCCCACTCCGCTGAGACCTGCAGCTCTGTGGATGGCCCACTCTGCTGAGATTTGAGCCTCCTGTCTCCCTAACGTCTCACCAAATCCACCTCTGGACTATACAGCCATTCACATTGGATCATGCGGCCCTTTCCTAATATGCTGCATGCTGGCCACTCCCATACCCTGTAGACCAATTCTTTGTTGGTTGGAGGCTTTTAAATGAAGAGCAGGTCATTCAGTGTCTGCACGATCCATTTAGCTTATTGGACATTGCTCTAGAAAATAGGACTGGTGTCAGACATGTGTCACTTCAGAACCAGTAACCCTCTTCCCCCAGCATCCCTGCACGTGCTTGTTGGTTCCTTTATTTTCTACCAGTGTTTAGCTTCCTGGTACAGCCTATCCCGAGGGCCAGATATAGCCTTTTATTTGACATCTAGCCAATGTTTAAAGACTGAACTGACGTCCAATCAGATTTCACATAATATTCAAACTCATGTTCTTGGTAATGCTACTGCCAAGGGGTAAGCATCCCTCTTAGACAAGGTCTGGGACTCCTGCCTGGTACATATAAACCATCACTTACCTGTCAGGTTCCTATAATATCTGAAAAGCCTTCAGGATAGGGACAGCAGCATATGTACCATACCTTTCTGTATATTTCCTAACACATTTGCTTCTTCTCAGAACTGAGTTTACGTACCTTGTATATATGTACTACATAGGTTTAAAGTTTTTAAATCACATTATCTGTTTGATGTTTGCTAAAGTTTGGTTTCTCTGATGCATTGTGAATTATCTTCCTGTGTGCTTGGTGTCCTGAGTAGAAAAACAAACTGTCAGGAAGGAGGTTCTGGTAATGTGCTCCACCAGAACTGGGGCCCCAGCCTGAGTGTCTTTTCTTGGCTTAAAATAAAATAAATAGAAGACTGGGCAAGTCCCTGGCTTGTGTCATGACACAGGGCTCACCTGAGAATTCATTTTTTTGTGGCTGTCTTGTGAAATCCATCCATCCACCCATCCATCCATCCATCCACCCATCCATCCATCCACCCATCCATCCACTCATCCATCCATCCATCCATCCATCCATCCATCCATCCATCCATCCATCCTCTTGATCAGTCATTCTGTCAATGACTCCTGGTTCTTCTTGACAAGCATGCATTCTGAAGAAAACTAATGAGGAAGGCAACAGCCCAAGCTTCTACCCTTGTGTTTCTTATAGTTGAGAGGACTCTTTTTCTTTTCTTGGCCCACAAAGGCTGGAAATGAGGTTCATGACCAATTCTAGAAATATCAAAATGGGAAGAATAAATAAGTCAAAATAAAAAAGAAACGGTGAGGAATTCAAATGTCTCTAAAATGCACGCGCAAACGGATTCATGTTTCCAACAAAGCTGAAGCAGTGTCATACCTTGTTAATACTCACACTCTGCTCTCTTCATGAGAAGATAAATTGGCATCGTCTTCTAAGAGAACAACTTTGTGATAGGTATGAAAGCTACCTACACATATTTTCTATTTAGGGATGCTAAGACTGGTTCTTGGTAACAAGAATGGACCTAAGGATTTAAGTAGAGAGATCTTGAGGGGTGAAGAAGATGATGAAGAGGATCAAAAACTTGCTATAAAAGCCCCAAGAAGCACAAAATCAGCAAAGACATGGTGGCTACCAGTATTCTTCATATTCAGGTGCTGAAGACTGGGGACTCCCCCTAAGGGCAAGCTGGTTGGCTAGACTAGCTGGTATCAGCACACTCCAGGTTAGGTAAGAGACCCTTCCCCGACAAATAAACAGCAGTTGAGAATAATGCCCCAAACAATGTCAGGTCTCCACATGCATGAGCCCACACATACATACTGCTGCACACATATGCACTCCCACATGTGCAAATTTGCCTACACATATGCATACATATGTCATAACACATTTTAAAAATAAATTTGTATAATCATTGTTAATAACAGTATTAATATGATATTAAGTACATAATCACAATTAAATAACCAGTGAAAGACACTAAGGGATACTTGGAAAGAAGCATACATGCTAGTTGAGGAAGTAGCCCAGGCAAGTCACAGAGCCTATGCTGACCAGCTGTTTTAAGTTCCTCTTAAAAGGGCACTGACCCCTTGCTAACACCTGGAATCAAACCAGCTACAGAATTCTGCAGCAACCCCTGTAGCAAGGCACTGATCCTTTTAGTCAACGCATTGTCTTTCTGTCATTTCTTGAGGAGAAACCAGACAGTACAGAAGTTTCATGTTAAGAACTCAATTAGAGAGAGAGAGTCAATGGAGATCTATCCACTTGAAAAGATGATTGGGAAGTGGTATTTAGAGGGTGATTCCCCACATATAAGAGAATCAGTTTATGGGCACATGTAAGTGTAAAAACATGGTTCAATAAACGATTGTACCAGGTTAGGAAGATGGATGCCTCAGGCTACCTTTCTATTCATTGTGTTCCTTGTCTACATTTTTTCTGCTTTTAAAATGTATATTCTTTATATAATAATCCCTACCTTTTTAAAAATGCCGTGTTATTGACTTGGTATGAGCACTCCAAGTATTTGTATGGCAATGCAGTCTCTCATGAATTAACATTGCTTCCTGTGGGCTATTAGAAAACTCATCTTGGACTTGAGTTTCAGGCCAACTTCATCTATTAAAGTGTTCAGGTAGTGACCCGAGGGAAGTCACTTCAACTTGCCTGGCCTTACCACTGTGGGATGGCTGGATGAGCTGAACTCTGAGGTCTCCTGCAGCTCTAATACACTATGCATTCCTTTTCTCCTTTGGAGACAGCCTATAACCATTTCCAGTCTATGGGAGACAGAGCCGAGAATGTGAAATTATTTTGGTCTATAAAGAATTGTGGATAAACACCTGCCTAACCCATTTTAAGAAATAATAACATGACATCTGTAAACCACTTTGTGGAGTGTTCATGAGTCCCTCCCTGGAGACTCTGAGTTTTATTCTAGTTATTGGAGTGATTCTCATGCCGGTATTTGGGTGACAATTTGCAACTGTGTGTGTGGGAGGGTGGCTTTTTCCTGCAATGATTGTGGAGAGTCTGTATCTGCTGTTGTATTGCAGGAGCAAACTGTCCTCAAGAATAGCTTTTAGGACACAAAAAATAACCCAGAAAAAAAAAAGAAAGTGGAGGTATCCCAACATCACAGTCTCCCGAGCTGCGTCTGTGCGAAGTTGCCCTTCCCAGGGAGGAGGGCAGTAGCAGAACAAAATGGGCTGGATGTGCCCATCAGACCCGTTGCAGCATCTCACAGGACCCATTGTTCCAAATGGTCTTTTCCTCTGGGAAGCAAAAACTGAAGTGGTGTTTGTCATATCCTGTATCTTGCAAAAATAATTCTAATGTTGCGAAGCACAGATAGGGAAGGTTAGCCACAGTAACTCAGGCTGGAAGTGCAGCGATTTGTGAGGAGAGAAGAGGGTTAGCTTCCCGCTACCTACACAGGTAAAGGAGACTGGATGGGCCACAGGCTTTCACATGCATGGGAAAATAAGAGGATGAGATGGATCGATGCTTTTTGGTGTTGAACATTTCTGAGCAAAATAATTGCTGGAAGCTAGCTTCTGAGAAATGAAGTAGAAGTGAATTCATTTTGTTACTTCTTATTTCAAATCAGAGCATAGGGAGCATTTTAAAAACTTTTTTGATTCAAGCTCATTTCAAATGTATATTATTCATGTTTACATAAATGAAACATCACTGCGATGAAAATTTCAGTTGGAAGCTGTGTTACAAATCTGAGCACCAGAGCGATCTCCAGGAAAACAACATGTCCACATCCTGGGTGGGTATCAGTACCTCCTCCCAAGTCCAGACTCAAAGATGTCAAGGGCAGGAAGACTAAGCAGTTGGTAAAGGGCTTGCCTTGTAAGCATGAGGAACTGAGTGTTAGCATTTATAACATAGATTAAGAAAAAAGCAGAATGCATGTTATGTATGCATTTGTAATTCTGACATGGGAGGCAGAAAAAGAGGGTCTCTAGGATCTGCCAGCCCAGCTTGTGGACTCCAGGTCATGAAAGACCCTGTTTCAAAACACAAGGTATACAATACCAAAGGAATGGCAGTTGGTATTGTCTGGGCTCCACATCCACACTCACACACACTTGCACACGTGTGTACATGTGCCTACACACACACACACACACACACACACACACACACACCACACATGTATACATACATGTGCACATGTGGGCACACAAGAAGTCTTCGCTGCCTATCCAATGAGGACCTAAAATGATATGTTCTTATATTTAATGGGCCTCTTTCTAGAATATTCCCAAGCCATTCTTTAGACACTTTTCTCCAACCCTATTCTACCACACACCAATCCCTGTTTTTTCTTTAATCAGAACACTTTTAGCTCCCCATGTGTTCCCTATCACTTAAGACTCGGGTTTCAAGTCCTGTGTTTATTCCAAAAATAGGCACTGTGTTTTGTGTTTGTTTGTTTGTTTTTTTCCCACTCTAACGGCACCCATGGCCAGCACATGGCCTTTGAAACAGCCCTGTTCATTGAATGCCAACCATTTTTCTTTCTGCCACGTGACTCCTCAGGTCTTCAGCCTTGGTGGCAAATGTCATTACTCTCTGAGTCATCTCCCTGACTCCCACAGTCCTCTGACCTCTGCATGTGCACCCCGTGGTGGCTTACACAAGCCGCCCCTACCAGCTTCAGTCTCTTCTACGGGACAATCCCAGGACATATATCGAAGAAACTATTCTTTTCCTCCTGTATCTTCCAGTGACTTCATCGGCATCAGTTGACCACACTGTTTAGTCATTACTGAGCTCTCCAACATTGTTCCGCTGTGCTGTGTATCCACTCTTACTGGCACGCCATACTGTATTACCGACCATGGCTTTGTAATGTAATTTAAGCCAAGACCCACGATATCACCACCTCTGTTTTGCTTCCTCAGAATTACTTAGGGGGTTTTGGACTCTTACCTTTTTGTAGGAATGTGACGATTGCCTTTTTCATTTCTATGAAGAATGGCACTGGGAGCTGACCCTGAATATGGCTTTTGTAGTGTGTGTGTTAATTCTTTTACTCTATGGGTTTCACTTACTTACATCTCCTCTCACAGTTTCTTCCACCCATGTCTTACAGCTTATACTGTTCATGCCTTTACTTAAAATCATGTTTAATTGCTTTGTTTGTTAATACTGCTGCGAGCTGGACTAACCCTTAATTTTTTAAAGTTCTGCTGTTACTTGCATTTAAAATTCTACTGAATCTGTTTATTGATTTGGTATCCCCACCCTTTACTGAATTCACTTAGTAATAAGTTCTTTTGTAAAGTGTATTTTTACATATAGAGTCATGTCACCTATAAGGTTCTCTTTCTCTCCCTCCCTCTCTCTTTTTCGGTACCACAGCTCTTGCTGGCATCTCCAGCATTTGTCTGAATAGACCAGGAGAAAGTAGAAACCCCTGCCTTGACCTGGGCTTTGGGGGTTTGGGTTTTTCACATAAGTGTTGTTAGCTGTGGGCTTCTACATGGTGCTGAGAAACTTTCCCTCCACATCTCACCTGTGGAGAGCTTTCATCAGGAACCCGCACCCGAGTTTCCCTGTGCTTTTTGGAGTGAGCTGAAAGGATTCTGAGAAAGTGAATTCAGAGTTCCACAGTCTGAAACATGGATGCTGGTTCTGCCATAGAACAATAATGGGCCTGTGAATGGGTAACGTAAACTCCGATCCCCAGCAGACATGCTTTAAAATGGAGACGGGGACGGTAAGCTCTAATGAGATGCAATACACAAAATTAGCTAGCAGCATTTACGGCATTTGGAAGAGTCACATGAAACCTTCGTTTCCTTCCAAAAGATAGTGCAGAATATTTTGATCAGTCTTCTTTATTCTTCCACCTGGCTGCCTTGCAGAGAAGGCTCTATGCCAAGCGACATCATTTAGAAACTCAGATCCTCACATCTTGACTAAGTGATTCCTTCCTCAGTCACAGTCCAGAATTACTAATCTCCTAGTAATGAGCACTGATTTTATCCACTGGGACTTGAGATTCTTTTTTCGTTTCAGAGCACAGTGACAGTTTTTCTGGTCATTCTCAACCTGAATATATATGAATTATCTATGTGCAGCTCCCTAGAGAGAGAAGTAGCCAGCCAAAGGACAAAGAGTCACCCGTAAGTCACAGAAATTTAGATTTACACCAAGTATGAATTCTCTGTAGTCACGCCAGATGGGTTGGTGGGCCCACCAGGTTGGGGAGAGAGAGAAGAGACATGGTAGCCAGTGCCTTCTGGGAATGAGGTATGAGAGGAGGCGCCATTCTGAAGACGAGAGAAGGCAGAGGGAAATCCGCTAACCCAGCCCTGCTTGGAATCCTATGTGAATGAATGTGATGACCTCAAAGCTGCACACACCTTGCAGTGATCATTCACTCCCTGTTTAAAGTGGGAAATTGAAGTCTGACAAAGTCGTTTGGACTAGTCAGAATCTCATGCAAAGCAATTGGCGCTGAGCTATTAGCACAGCACATTTCTCGGTCCATTAAGAGTGTGATATAGGAGGTGGCCTCTCGTATTGAGTCTCCCCGTTGCAGGCTCCAGACATTCTGCCCTTTCTGGCTCTTCTCTCTCTTTCTCTGATTATTTTTTAAGTGTCTCTCAGGAAAGTTTTCCCTCAATTTGGTACTCGTTCTTCCAAGTCCTTTGCTGCTTCCCCAGACTCCTTGGTCTCCAACTCCTGCTTTTTAAGACCCCACCTCTGAGAAACCACATTGGATGGAGATGCCCTGTATCCTCTGTTTTCAACTCTCCACTCCTGTCTTGGCTGTTTAGATTCTTCCTTTATATTCTTGAAGCTGTATTTCATGTATTCACTCTTCTCTCAGTGGCTGCCAAAATATGCAGCTGCTTCCTCCTCAGTATTGTGAAGATCTGCCCTCTTTATCTGTCAAAGTTATAAAAAGACTCTCTCACTTCCGAATCCCAGTTAACCATGTAGGGAATGATGGGGTCTCTCAGCAACCACCATTGCATCTCTTGGAGTATTTCCTCATAACTGGTACAATGCTGACTTCTATGTCTTGTTCAGCCTAGGGGCAGGAGAGACCCTCCGTCATTTCTGTTGCCTCTGTGCTACTAAGCACAGTGTCTTGCCAAAGGATGCTGCAGTGGGTGGTTCAAGTCAGCACACCACCAGGCTGCGACTACATCCCTTCATATCAGAGTCACCGAGGGGTGTTTCTATGAGAAAAACATTCTACCCTTCATTTCTCATTCTTTGTGACAATAAAATAGAAAGGTCAGCTTGTCTTGGGTAAGAAGAGAGGGAACAGAAGAAGGAAGAAGAGGAGACGATCCCTTTTTTACGAATTCCTTCACACAAAAGAAGAAATGCCATTTATCCCTGGTTTTGTTAATGAGGACTGGGTGTCCTGTAGCTGGAGAGCCAGCATGTGAGCGGCATGTTCTTGGGGCTTCATTCACTTTATCTCGGATAACGAGGCCTCTGCATGAAAAGGGGATGATGTATCTGCTCCAGAGTCTTCTATGCAGTTAGTAAAGGGGTATCTGCTTTGCTAATTTGAAGTCATTGGTGTGTATGGTTTAGGGGAGGGATGTGAAGAAGCTAATTTGATCTTAACTTAAAGCCATGTTGTTTAATATAGTCTTACTGGTACTAACCAATTAATTATTTTAGCCTCTGAATCTGTTGGCTTGGGGGCTCAGAAAAAGGGTAGAGAACAATTGCCTATTTAAGGTCAAGCTTTTGGTTTCTGTTATTAAATATATATATACATATATATGTATATATAACTATACAGGACAATACTCATCTATATTTCCATAACTTACTCTTTCCTGTAATGTATTCTTAAATCAGTCCTGGAAAATAAAGTGCTAAAAGCAATCTTCTTCCCAGTATGATGTTCATGGCCATTCTTTGAGGAGATATTGATGGGGTGAGGGGCGACTCATGGAATAAACTTTATTCCATACAAGGAAAAAAAAAGATCCACAGTAGTTAAGATGCCAAAGGTGAGACCATATTACTAAAAAATGAGAGAAGCCACCATAGTAATCCTGTCATTCCCAACACAGGAGATTGTTGCATGAATTCTGGTTGTTATTAAAGGAAACTCAGAGCCAGATATTGGGAGGAAAAGCTTGAATATCAAAGAGAGGAAACCCCACAGTCAAATTTTACCCAGCTGTCTTCCAGCTTCCTCAGGCTCACTCTTCATCACTTCTGCTGCATGATCTGTCTTCCTACACCTGCCTTAAATACCTTTTTTGCCCAGCTGTTTCACATCCAGGTTAAGATTAAAAGCGTGAGTTACTACTAGTTGGTAGTTAGCCTTGAACCCACAGAAACACAGAAATATCTCTGTCTCTGAAGTTATTGGATTAAAGGCGTAGGTCACCTCTCCCTGTCTTTCCCTGTGCTGGGACTAAAGGTGTGAGTCACCACTCTCTGACCCTCCCGGACTGACTTTGGGTGGATCTGTTATCTGATATTCCAGTCTGGTTTTATTAAATATATAACATATCACCACAGGAGACCAGCCTGTCGTCCTTGCTTTGTGTTATATGTTACTAAACACCTGCCCCTCCCGCCCCCATTCACCATTACTGTAATCATTGTTCAGTATCCTTATGGGGCTGACTTAGAGCATTCTGCCAAAAGCAAAATCCTCAGATATTATAGTTCTTCTTATGAAATAGTGTAGCCTTTGTGTATAACCAAATATAGACAAATTCTCCCACAGACTTTACATTATCTCTGGCTTACTAGCAATAACTAATACAGAATGAATGCTATGCAGCTAACTGCTCTACTGTAGTTTAAGGAGTTTAAGGAGCTAAGGCAAGAAAGGATCTGTGCATGTTCTCTCTAGGTGTATTTGTGTTACAATTTCTTTTTTTTAAATCTGAGGCTGGTTGAATTTGTGGATAAAGAAACTACAGAATGTTGACTATAGGTCAATGCATGTTGAAAAGCATAGGGGCGGGGGCAAGCTGAGTGTTTCTATAATTCCAGAAGA
This sequence comes from Phyllotis vaccarum, assembly GCA_033318265.1. Taxonomy (NCBI): domain Eukaryota; kingdom Metazoa; phylum Chordata; class Mammalia; order Rodentia; family Cricetidae; genus Phyllotis; species Phyllotis vaccarum. Next base: position 14,947,342 of record JARWLC010000007.1, read on the forward strand.
GAAGAATTTATAAGAAAGAACTGAGGGATGGACAGATGGACGGATAAACGGATGGATAAAGAGAGGGAAGCAGATGTACGATAGATACTGTCTTAACTTATCTGGCTTTATTTCTTTAAATTAAGCCACTTTCTCATTTTCCCACTTCCCCCCTCAGCATTCCATTCATCCTCTCTTGCCTGCCACAAATCCCTCCTTAGTTTGGGTCTGTCTGATTTATTTAAATGCCTCTTTACATCTCATTAGCTAATTTTATGCCTGGAGAAAAATCATTTTTGTTTCTCAACTTCAGTTCTCTTAATTTCAAAATTAAACCATTAAATGAAGCCTCTAAGCCCCACTTCAGCTCAAGCTATGAAGAAACCAGGTTAACTCGTTGATGGAGAGCAGGGGACACAGGTGCTTTGAGTAGTGACTTCTCCACCAACACTGCCTTTAATGATACGGAAACTCATTAGAAAAGGCTGCCAGGGATCTCCAGGGGACGCATCAAAAGTGAAGGAACTGTCAGCAATGATGTGAGGCTTCAATGTAGAAGAAACATTTTGTTCCCACTAATGGTATGGTGGCTGGCATGGAAGTTCATTTGATGCCAGTCACTCCTGCCCAAGTTTTGCCTCTTCGAGGAAATAATGTGGGAATGAGCAAATCTTACCGCCATGTTAGAAGCCTTTAGGATTTACCTCAGAGAGTTCTTTGTAAAGTTAAAAAAAACACAAGTCCCTCTTCATTTCTTCCATCAGTCACGTGAATTCCTGACCACAAGGAGGGGCGATATTATAAGGTCCCCCAGCATTATAGCACTGAGAGGGAGTTTCACATAGCAGTAGCCTCTAAAGCAGAATTGTAGCTTGTAGGAAGCTGGTCTCCCCTCAGTTCTAAAGCTTGATCTGTCCCCACAATGACAATGAGCAGGACTGATTAATTAATGTATGTAAGAATAGTGGTGGTATTCAAGAAATGCCTTAATGGAGTCTGTGAGATTGGCTTTCTTCAGTCAGTCAATACTGTGAGAGTAAGTGCAGCCTAGACGATCTCCTGCCGCTCTGCTCTTCAGGTCTGTGTGGTCTGTGACCTCCTCCAAGCCGTGCTTCCAAAGCTTCTGTGCCAGCTGGTTTCTGTAGCCCAGTTAGTCATCTCAGTATCCTTATGGGGCTGACTTAGAGCATTCTGCCAAGAATGAGGGTTGGAAGGTCCCATTAGAAAAGCTAATGACTTTGACACTTGTGAAGATTGGGAAAGTGTGTGTGTGTGTGTGTGTGTGTGTGTGTGTGTGTGTGTGTGTGTGTGTGTGTGTGTGTTAGAGGGCCTTCTCTCATTCATAGGAAATTCTTCTGTTTCAGTTTTGAACATCAGAACTTTTAGGCTAAGCACATTATTATTATTATTATTATTATTATTATTATTATTATTATTATTATTATTATTTGCACAGTGGGTCCATCATGAATCATCAAGCTTTAAGGAACTTGCTGTGGGACAGAGATAACATTTAGTCAGACAGGGGCATCATAATCCATTCTTTTCCTGTGCTGTCTTTATTATTAACATGGAAACTCTGTGAGTTTTACCTGATTGTCAGTTCTTGATGGCGATGCAAAGTTTTAGGGGGATGGTGGTGGTGACGGATGATGACATACCAATTTTGACTTTTATATAATCCAGACTACTTGTGGAGACTACTGCTCCCTTGTAATTTCAGCTGCATTTACAAGTAGACTATACTTAGCGATGGCAGATACTTGAAACACACACACAGAGGGGAGGGAGGTCCTGGCCCTGTAGCCTTGAGCTGGGCAGGTGTGAAATGAAGATCTAGGTCCTGTTTGTCTCATACCGACTTTGGCTCAGCTCTTTAGAATCTAGGTTTTTTATCTTTCTCAGCCAAAGTTTATTTCTTGGAAAGCATTCACATGACCTGGATTAAGTGGCAGAGAAGATTCAATGGCAGTGTTACTTGTATAAAGTTGTTTACAGTTTTAAAGAGGAATAAAGCCCCTGCTTATTGTGATCCAAAGGAACAGGATCCTAACTGTTTAATGTCACATATAAGAAGCCAGAAAGGAGACAAAAAGCTATATTCACAGACCACGGAGTGGCTCACTTAGAAAGCTGACATCAGAGTCATGCCCAGTTTAGGGAGTGTATAAAAGCATGTTCAGTGAATCATGAAGACAAGACCAGTCTAGCATATATTCTAGTGGAAAAAAAAAAAGATACAGGTTGTGTCTGTGCAGAATTCAGTGGCCTTGTGGGAACTTTGGAACTGTCCGTGATACTGGAGAGAAGACAACCTACCTAAAGAGAGCTTGCTGTCTCTTGGGGAAACATTTTAAAATCAAATCTTGTTCAAATGAGTACCCACTCTCACTGAAAATGTGCACTTCTGGTGAACTCTTTTGTATGACTAGAAATAAGCAAAGAGAATGTACTTTGGGAGAGCTATGAATTGTCAGCTGTTTGAACTTTAAATAGGGAGAAGTATAAATTTATGTCCAATTGTTTGCATTTTCCCACCACGAAGAGAAGTTTCTATTATTTCAACATGAAGATACTTGCATGGTCTCCAGCTCTGGGGAATTTCTCTTGAAGCTATTGCTTCCTCCAAAAACTGGGCACTCTATAGCACTCTGTTCAGAAGGCATACTGTGACTGGATAGAGATGTGGCAATCTCCCTGGAGAATGGAAAGGCTGACACGCTGTGTTCTTGAGCACTCAATACTTCATTCTCTCATTCCTTATGAGCCCCAGGAGCCCCCAAGCAATGCTGATGGATTAGTGAGTCTCTTACCCTGACTCCAATGTTCATCAAGGTTAGATATGCTCGATGTTCCTGTCTTTTTAGTGGTTTTGTGTTTGCTTCACTCCCCCCCCCACATCTTTTATGCATGCTTCCATGTGACACTTATTGATATCACTGTTGCTAAGTTTGGGCATCCTTCCAAAGAAGTCTGGATTTGCTTGCTTTTCTGTCCAATAAATTCATCTGTTAAGCATTGGGAGAATTCTGGAAACTCCATCACTTGCCTGCAACCATCACATTTCTTCGGAGAAGAAAAATCTTCAATCTAGTTGAAACCATATTTCTTATGTTGGAATGGGTTTAGGATAAAAATACATTGCACATTTGGGCACAGACCTTGATTTTTCAACATACATCTTTGATGTGTTAAGGACTGGTGATGCACATTTCCCCTCCTGGGGAATCTGCCTTTTCTTAAGACATTACATTGCCTGCTCAGATGAGGAACATGCTACCACCTTGAGTGGATGAGCTAATTAGTGATGATAAAATGGATGTGTGTGCATTGAGAAAGAAGGGGAAATAAAAATCTTATTTCATTCATGTATTTTAAGTTTACAGAAAAGGGGGGAAGTGGCTTTCTTTGTCTAGCTGATAGTTCAGAATGGAAAGGTAGGTTGCTCTATTTGGGGCAAGCACAGGTTTGCTCTGGTTCTATGGCATTTATTCCACACCAACAGTTCTTGCATCATGTAATGTATAAGCCTCTGTTAAAACTCTCATGGTTTGTCTTGGCTCTTGCTCAGATTCTTTAGCTTTTCTGTGTCCACCACTAGTCTAACTTATCTTGGAAAAGTTACTACCACAAGACAGTTCTTTAACTTGAGGAACTCCAGTTACTGTTTTATTCTTTCAAAATTTTCATTTCCTAGCTCAGGGGTTCTCAAGAGCCCCACACTGACAGCAGTGCTGAAGCCTGTTGGAGATGTACAAGTGTGGGGACACTGTAAAGCTACAGGATGACACACTCTGGGATGAGCCAGAAATCTGTGTTTGAAACAGCACTCTGGGTGGCTCTGATAGACACCCTAAGAGGATCGAAGACTGTTGTTTGGCCTTAGTCCAAAAGAGTGAAGAAGAAACCACAGAACAGACCCAACCAGCCAACTAGGATACAGTCTTGATCTTGAAGGTCAGCCATCAACAGCAGCTCCTCTCCAGAAACCACTCCAGGACATCAGTAACGAACACTCCAGACCCTGCAGCCTCTGAACATTATGCTTCCCTTATTCTCTTTATGTTACCAAATCTTCTGATTAAAGCCTGAGATTTGTAATGGGAACTTCTCATTGTTTTGGAAACTATGAATTTTATTTTTTGCATATATATGATTAAATTTCCAACAAAATGATCACAGATTTGGGACAAGTCAACTTTTTTTTTAAAAAAGTCAAGAGGCTTTTTAATTGTGTTGACACTTTGGTGGGAGGGAGTTTTGAGGACTAAAGCATGTCTTACCGAAGATTATGATCTCAAGTATTTATTTTAGACTAAAAAGGTGAAAAGAAATGGAAAGCATTTATCTATTTCTTAGATAAGTAATTATATTATTAAGCAACAAGTAATCACTGTAAAAAGTAGTTATCTAATGATATGAAAAGATTTGGGGTAAAGAAGTGAAGGCATGGTGTTTGTGTTAAATCATAATCCATAATCTTCTACAAGAGGAATCCAAGAAAAAGTACAAGATGGAATGGGAGCTAAAAATGCATGATGTCACAATGGACGTTAGTTAGATTTTAATGAAACTGAAGAAGTGTTCACTGAGCACAGAGCTTGTGACTGTAAAATGCTATCAATGAAAAGTTCAAGACTCCCCCCCCCCCCCCCGAAAAGATGGGCTGTTACTTCCCTTACAATTCCAAACAGGAATGACCTAATTATGACAGTGATGATGGTGGTGGGAAAATGTGGCAAAGAATCATGGGAGCTGAACCTTCTAAGGGTAAGCTCTCATCTCTTAGACCAAAAAGAAAGGAGACTTCTTAGCATGAAACACATAGACGTTGAAGTGGGTATGGAATTGGGGAAATATTCAGCCATTCGGGGAATGAAGCTGGAAAAATAACTGAATGATTCCAGAACTGTGGTCAGGCAGCTAGCTTGATCCTGATGGGCCAGTGTTAATGTCACCATTCTGGTCCTCTTAGCTGCAAGGGTCCATCCCTTGTTGATTGTGATAGTAACAAACTGGGTACTGACTTGTGTCCCCCTTTTCAAATCATCTAATATAGGGCTCTGAGCCACACTTCATGGCTAAAGAATCAGTCAAGAGAGGGAGGGCATGAGGGTGGGATTATTGCTTTGATAAGGAGGGTCACAGGTCTTCTTTTTTCTCTTGGGCCCCTGATGACAGAGAATGCCACTCTCCATGAACTGGAAAGTGAGCCCTCACCAAAAGCAGAACCCTGACGGAATTTTCAGCTTGAACTTTTCAGCCTTTGGTGTAGTGGCATTATGTTGTTACATTGTAAATGATTTTCCCACCTACTAGTTTAATAAAACGCTGATTGGCCAAAGTCAGACAGGAAGTGTGGGCGGGGCTCCCAGACTAAGAAAACTCCAGGAACAAGAAGAACAGTGCAGAAATGCCACCGGGACTCCAGACAAGCCAGAAGATGCAGAGGACAACTATGCTGCTCTGAGAAAAGGTACCCAGCTTCATGGCTGAATAGGATAAGAGTCATGGGTTAGTTTAAGAGCAAGAGCTAACAAGTTATATGCCTGGGCCCCAGGTCAATCACCATACAATTAATATAAGCATCTGTGTGTTTCAATGGGACTGCAGGAGTATGGGTCTGAAAGTCTGGGCTACCAGGCTAGGCTGGAAAGTCTGGGCCAGGAGGCTAGGTGGGAAAGTCCAGAACAGAAACCTAATACAACACTTTGGAACTGGAGAAAATAAACTATTATTTCCAGCACCTGGTCTAGGGTACTTTGCTATGGTTGCCAGGATTCAGGCAGAGCACAGCTACCATGTGGATTAGAACAATCATTTGTCATGGGGGCTTCTATACGCTACAGGATACTTAGTGTCTCTCTGAATACACCCTGAAATACTAATAGGATTATTCTATCATATCCTCTCACATCTCTAAATCTGCCTTAAGGTGGACCAGTACTTTCTGTCCTAGTATAAGGTGCAAAAATAAGCCTGTAAGCAGACAACTAAGAGGATTCACCTGTTTCCCCTGGTGTCTTAGTGACTGTGGGGAAGCCATCTACTTACTGTGTGTGGCCAGGCTGTGCTACAACAGCCCCAACAGCTTCACCAGGAAGCTACAGCACTGCAATAGGAATCTTATAGGAAGCAAGATCCCCTATCTTGCGAGGATATTTTCAAATATAATAAAAACATTTGGAGATATTAGAGGGATCTACCCACAGTCAGTCTAGGAGGATCAGACAGTGGTAACTCACACCTTTAATCCCAGCACAGGGAATATCCCAGGAGTGGTGACCTACGCTCTTAATCCAATCTGAGTTCGAGGTCATCTTAGTTTACAGGAGGAGTTCCAGGCTCCCAGGCAGCAGTGGTGGTGCCACGCCTTAGCTGAGCAGAGAAAGTATTTAAGGCAGGCATAGAAAGACAGAGCAGGCAGAAGAAGCCATGGCTCACACTGTTTGTCCCAGCACTTGGGAAGCAGAGGTGAGAGAATCTCTGTGAGTTCAAAGCCAGCCTGGTCTTCAAAGCAAGTTCCAGGACAGCCAGGACTGTTATACAGAAAACTCTGTCTCCCAAGGGGGGGAAAAAACCAACCAAACAAACAAAAAACCAAGATGGATCTGTCCTTTGATATCTCTGACTGTTTTTTTTTATTATATTTGAAAATATCCCCACACTGTCTTGTTACCGGTTGACTAATGCACCATGCGTCATTGATAAAAACAAGAAGCATCGTTATCATGGCCCTTGAATAGTGGGTTCAAAGTCTGTCTAAGCTGCCCAGTGAGACAGTGTCTCAAATGCTAAGGGCTAGTGTGCTGCTCAGTGCAAGAGTAATTGCTCAGCATGCACAAGGATGTGGGCTCTATCCTAGCAGGGCTTGCATCCTGAGATAACTCAAAGCACAAGAACACTCACCAAAGAAACATTCTGGTTAGTACCGGTCAGATCAATGAAGTCTGGAACTCTATTTCTGCTAACTACCTAGGAAAAAGTAATTCTTGCATTTTACAGTAATGAGTTTGGCAGATGTGTGATGAACCTGGATGATGTGTAATTGTCTGAGAAAGCTGGTTTTTCTCACCTTGAAGTAGTCCTGTTAAGCACCAGACACATAATGGAGTTCCCCCAATGCTGCCTGTATTCTTTACTTGGAAATTTCTAGATAGTCTATGTCTTGGCTTGTACTGACAGACTTTAAAGTTTTATCTCCTCAATATGGTTGTAAAACAACTCCTCGTTGTTGGTTCCAGTATGTAGATCCTTGACAAATGATAGATTTATTCATTTGGTAACTAGTTATTTCATTTTCTTTTCTGTTTTAAGTTTTGTGCCACTTTTTGTAAATTATTATTTTAAAGGAATTTGTCGAGATGACATGATTGACTACCCTCTCCTAAGATTGTGTTTTCAAGATGTTTGTGTGGGGAGTGTTCTTGAAAACAGAGGTAATTTGCTCTTTTTGGTACAGAGGGAAGGAAGGTTTACTTGCTGTTTAGGAAAATAAGGAAGGTTTGTTTTCAAGCCCTGAGGTTTCTTGGGCCTAAGCTCAACTCTTACATAACAGTCACCTCAGCAGCTGTCACCACGGAGCATGAGTAGATGAACGCCACTGAAATCTCACATCACCTGCCTAGCACACGTGGAGCAGGCCTCATAGCCTGTATGCCTAACTTGTAAGCAACTTTTCACGGTTCCTGACTTGGCAGGCCCTCCACAATTCTTAATAACCTGCAAAAGCTGCTGTTAAGACAGGGATAGCACCAAGAGATGTGCTAATGTAGACGTGGTGGGAGTGGAGCTCATGAGGCCTCAACCTTAGACAAAGAGCCACAGACAACCAAGGAGGCTGAGAGCTGGAGAAACAGTCTTCCTCATGGAAGAGCACGACAATTGCTTATCAGTCCTGAAAACATACATACAAGTAACACACACACACACACACACACACACACACACACACACACACACACACACACACACACGCACTCTCACGCACACACACACAAATTATGTGGTAATAATTGGGGAAAGGAGTTTGAAAGAACAAGAGTGAGTGCACAGAAGGGTTTAGGGGGAGAAAAAGGAAAGGAGAAAATGATGTAATTATATGTTCAAAAAAAATTTAAAAGATACCAGTGCCTATCAGTGAAAGTTTTTAAAAGTTGTTGCTGAAATTCCTTCACCTATTTTACTTGTAACTCTGTAGTGAGATTTCCGATATAATCCTGTCCCTCCCTATTCCTCCCTTCCCCCTCCTCCCCTCCCCCTCCTCCCCTCCCCCTTCCTCCCCTCCTCCCCTCCTCCTTCCTCCCCTCCTCCTTCCTCCCCTCCTCCTTCCTCCCCTCCCCCTCCTCCCCTCCCCCTCCTCCCCTTCCTTTTTCCTTCCTCCCCCTCCTTCTCCCCTTATGCTCCATCTTCCTCTCCTTTCTTTGACCAACTTTTAAAAATCACTTTATTTACGGTAACTCACAAATAAAAAACATCACAGTGCAAGATCACTTAAACACACACCTATTCCCAGACTCTGCATTTCAGTGAACTTCTGTACACATAGAATGTCCATTCCGAAGAAGATGTGGGTTTACCTTCAACTCTCAATTACATTTTTATGCATTTGTCCACTACAAGAGAAGGGGGTGGACAGAAAAACAGATTTGTATCTTCTTTCGGGGCTCATGTGTCCTTTTGCCTGCACCCCATCTAATGTTACCTTTACTTGGTCTTTCCTGTAAATGTTATACTAAACCCACACAGCCGTTTCCATGTAGACAAGTGCACTATGAGGGAGAACATGCGCCATTTTCTTCTTTCTAAGACTTTATCACTCACCTTCCTTAAAGTTACACAATCTTTGGTCTAAGCATTGATCCATTTTAATGATTTTCTTTTCAATGACAGCTATGTACCACTGATTTCCTCTCCGTCTGTTTCCTGTTTTATTCATTCTGTTCTGGTATTATTTTCTATCGTTTGCTTTGGGTTTATTTTTATGGTTTTCTTCTTGTCCTGACTTCTTTAGCATATTCTACCACCGTGTGCCACCTCAGCTGGCCTCTGAGGAGCAGCTTAGATGATTGGTTGATCACACCATTCCAGTTTTTCTAACAGAGATATTAAGGCAGCACACACTGTTTTTAATGTTTCTTGTAAAGCTTGATGTTTCTTCATATTTTGGTTTCTCTTTGCTTTCTTTTTGACCCACTGACTGCTCAATGTGTAGAGTTAATTTCCCAAGTATCTAAAGATTTCTAACATGTTTTACTATGGCCCATGTTTAATTTTATATTACCGTAGTCTGTGAACATATATCTTATATCCATGTCAGTAAGTGCTTACACATTTGAAAATAATCTTTTTTTTTTTGATATTGTAGATAGTGGGTATTTTTTTTTCTCTGAAATGTCAGTTAGTGACGGTGTTAATAATGTTTGTGCTTTCTGTATCATTTCTGTTTTGTCTGCTTGTTAAACTTTTCAAATTTATGGCTTCCTAAACATTTTTTTCTTTTCATTTTCTTACTTAATACCTTTTTACCTTGTTTTTTTATTTTTAAAATTTTTATGTAAGAGGTTCTTTTCTTCATTTTACACACTAACCACAGTTCCCCTCCCTTCCTTCCTCCCATTCACCTCTCAGCTCCCTCCTCCCTGCTCCCCCCCCCCCCCCCATCCCATAAGGAGTCCACAAAGTCTGACACTTCAAGTTGAGGCAAGATCCCCCTCCCCCTTGTATCAAGACTGAGCAAGGTATCCCTCTATAGGGAATGGGCTCCAGAAAGCCAGTTCATACACGACAGAGATAATCCTGCTCCCACCGGCTTGGACACTTTGAGGCCTCACTCACTGCCCAAGCCACACAACTGTCACCCGCGTTCAGAAGGTCTAGTTCTGTCCCATGCAGGTTCTCAGATGTCAGTCCAGGGTCCAGGTCCCACTAGTTTGGGCCAGCTGTCTCTGTGGGTGCTTTTTTATTTTGCTATCTTCTTAGCGAGTGCATGCTCAGGAGAAAACTACTATGTCTTTTGCATGATATAATCTTCTAATCACTGAGTAACATTCCCCTTCAATTCGGTTAGTGGTCTTGATCTTCAAAGAATCTGTGTGTTATTATTGTAGCCAAACAACCCTCTGCATAACGCGTTCTTAAGTGTTTAATCTTCACATGGGTGTTTCTATGCTGCTATTGATTCTTCAGTTTCCTTCCAGATCTCTAAGATGGAAGAAGTGAGGAAGAAAGAAGGTAAGGAAATGGGTTCCTTGACCAGAGATTTGATGTGTGTGTGTGTGTATGGTGTGTGTGAATGTGTGTGTCTCTGTGTGTATATGTGTCTGTATGTATGATGTGTGTATGTATGTATGTGTGTGTCTCTGTGTGTGTATGTATGTGTGTGTGTTTGTATGGTGTGTCTATATGTGTATGTGTGTGTGTGGGAGTATATGGTGTGTGTGTATGTGTGTGTCTGTATGGTGTGTGTATGTTCTAATGTCTGTTGAGTTTTTCATGCATTCCTAAAAATATGTGTGCATATTACCCCACTGCCAATGACTCTCTGACTGCTCCATGAAGGTAGACTTAACTCTATGATAATAGGCCTGTATGTTGCCTTTAGCCCTTACCCACCTGCTGGTGTGTTCCTTCAGCTTTTCCAAGAGTATTTCTTCTATTCTTCCTCCTTAAAAAAGAAATTAAGACAATCTCTTTGCTTGGCACTCTCATCTAAAGCCAAAGAAATACTTACACATACTTTGTTCTAACAATGCCAAGAGAGCTAGTTTTCCTGAGACTGCCTCTATTTACCTTAGAAGTGGCTAAGCAAATAACCTTCTTCCTTTATTTTATTTTATTGTTTTTCTGGATGGGCTTAATGGATTCCAAGCTCCAGGGCAACATTAAAAAACTTTCAAGAATATTTATGTTGAAATACCTTTCTTTGTCATAACATGGAGGTTATAGACACTCAATGTTTCCCTATAGAGAGGAACATGGTTCACTGATGCTCCAAAAGGCTTCCTAATCTCCAGGTCCCACCCTGGTCATATCTTTTGAGAACTAGCCACACAGCAAGGCTGCCATCCCTTCCCTTTAGACAATAAGACAATACCTAATTTTTCACTGTGTTCTGAAATGCAGCTTCCCACTTTTTTGATGGAAAGTTATTTTTAAGATAAAAACAACTCTTTTTGCAATCACACACACAGACACACAAAGTCTAGCAATATGAAGTTTACATGTGAAATAAATTGTGGCAAAACTGCATAATACCTTGTTTTTCCTTTCAACAAAAAGAATTGAGGATATTCGCTATTTATTGATGTGAAATTATCCTTGGTTTAAAAAAATAAGATGTTTCTAATTTTCAGAAATAGAAGTATTTATGTGCGTCTGTACATGTGTGCGTGCATGTGTGCATATGTGTGTGCACGCGTGTGTGCATGTGTGTGTATATGTGTGTGTGTGTGTGTGTGTGTGTGTGTAAGCCAGAAGTTAGCAATGGGTGCTTTCCTCCGTCACTGTATTTAATTAAGCAGGGTCTCTTTCTCTCATTGAACCCAGAACCTCCAGACTTAGCTCGTCTAGCTATCTTGCTCTGAGAATCCCGTCTCAGTCTCCAGAACATGGGGATTATATGGAGGCTACTGTACCCACCTGGCCTTTCTGTGGGTATTGGAATCTCAACTCTGGTTCTTGCATATGCCCAGAAGCATTTTATCTACTTACTGATCTCTCTAGCCCCATATATCTTTGCTTGTGTTTAGCACAATATCTCTGATAAGATACACAGGAAATTGATGTATCTTTGCTTCTAAGAATATATAGGGGTAGATAGACTATGATACCTTTTTAATTTTGCAACTATATTTTCAAAGAAGACAATAATAAAGTTAAAACACACAAAAATATGGAGATAAGAAAGACAGATGGGAGTTCTTTCAGGGAGCTTGACTGTGCAGGGGGAGAGGAGGAGAGGGAACTAGCCTGCATTCGAGGTTGAGGAGAGATGCTTCATGGTCTCTGGCAGAGTCATGGCTATTCCAGTTTATGAACGTCTATTATATTGGGCTGACACCTGTCTCACTCCAGATTTGTGTTGACACCCACAGATTTCTTAACAAGAGACTGAAGACCTGCCTTGGAAACCTAAGGCTGTAGCCCCAAATGGGTTCAGACCAGTCTACATGGTGAGATTTGTAGAGATAAGATTATCTTGATAGGGTGTGTGTGTGTGTGTCTGTGTGTGTGTGCACACGTGTGTGTATGTGCGCGCGTGTGTGCGTATGTGTGTGTGTGTATGTGTGTGTGTATGTGTGTGTGTGTGTGTGTGTGGGAGAGAGAGAGAGGGAGAGAGAGAGAGAGAGAGGGAGAGGGAGAGGGAGAGGGAGAGGGAGAGGGAGGGAGGGAGGGAGGGAGGGAGGGAGGGAGGGAGGGAGGATCTTTGTGTGCTGTGTTTCCTGGGGCTGTGTCAGGCACCAGGCCTGTGGAGACCGTGCTTGCTATGTGGTTTCTTACTGAAGAGCAAAGCAGAGGGGAGAGGCTCTGACTCTCATTTCTGTCTGCCTCACTCAGTCTTCCAGGCACACGAAGGTAAGGATGGATGGACACGACACCCTTAGAGGGAAAACACTGCATCCAGAGCTATGAGCAGGACTCTGCTGGAAAGCCTGGAGCCCTGGCTCAGCTGAGGCAAATCTGGCAGTAAGGAATACTGCCTACTGCTTTCATGGGCACTAGTACAAGACGTGAAGGATGGAACCTCGCCATGGGGCGCCGAGGGCTTGAGGGCTGGAGTAGACCTGAAGAGACTAGTGGCAAGAGGGCCATTGGAGCAAGAAATACACTTAGCTTTTCCCATGAAAGCATGGCCCACTTTTCCTTAGGAATCTCAGCTAATTGGAGGCAGGTGTGGGTGGTGGTTGGCTCAGAATAACCTCAAAGTTCTGGATAACATTTCTAATCTCTATATAGCATTATTAGTTATTATTACTTTACATAGATGCCAATTAAGCCTAGAAACCCTTATTATTTTCTTACTTCTCTTTATTATTGCCTTAATTATTCTTGGCTTGCTTTTTGTATGAGCGAGCCTTGTATGTTAGCAGAGTTGTTAAGAGGAAAATCGTCAGCGTAAGAAAACGGAAGTCATAGAGGAGATAAGGGAAGCTATGAGACCTCTGGTCCAAAATGACCAACAGGGACCAGAACATTTTATCTGAGTGGGCAGATAAAATGAAAGAAATGAACCTTTTCTTCTCAGACAGGAAGGATGGAGCTAAAATTAAGAGGAGTTCACATGGTCAGGATAAATAATAACAGTGTGAGCAGCGGCCTGAGTAGGGCCATGGTGTGTCCATCCTTTTGGAGCCAACTAGACAGCTACAAAAGGCTTCTGAAATGGTTCCAAGGCTGAAGTTGAAGGTCATGACTAATGAAGTGGCAAAGGTTTCTCATGGAAGAGCCCTCCACTGGACTCCCTTGACACTCAGTGTTCCCACTCCAATTAGTTTGATCTGATCGTGTGTTGTCCATTCTTGAATTCTGTCCTTCTCTGGGACCTGAGAAAAGACTCTGCTCTCACTTACTATTGTTGGGTCACATCTCCCTCAGGGGAAGTGTGCTATCATGGAAGAAAGGCTCATTTGATGCCCACGAGGCTCCCAAACCTCAGAAGTCCAAAAAGCTCCTGAAACAAGACTTACTAGGCCTTCTCCAGGGTGACAAGACTGACTAGGCCTTCTCCAGACTTGATAATTATAAGCATGCTTGAGGAGTCTCTTGAAACCAGGTAACTGCAAGTCACATAGGGAGCCCCAGGGCTGCAGATAGTTTAAGTTGTCGCTATGGTGGGGTGAACTTCTCAGTGATGATACCTTTGAGTCATCCACACTCCTGTAAATGACCCCAACAAACTCACTGCTTCACCAAGTTGACCCGATGGAGTCATTCCCTTTGCTGTGTCCTTGGTTCCCTATCTAGGGTTGACAGACATGGCTCACATCTCTCCAGGGAAGTTAATTCAACAATGATGATGTCCTTCTGAGTCTGCTCCGTCTATATAGTTCACAGTATTGTGGGTACTCAGTAAATACTGGCTAGAAACGTATCAGCCAATCCTATGGAAGATGTGATCTGTCTACTGAAGCTCTCAGAAGGCAGGAGAGATGGTGTAAATGACCCAAGATGATCTGTGGATTTGTAGGGTGGGTGTAACAGAAGAAAAAGGGTGTGGCCGTGAAGGGTGTTGAGCTTATCCTTGTTGACTAGATTCTCCAGCAGGGTTGGGTTGGGTAGCATGTGGACCATGGCTCTGGTCCAGAGGAGGAGCCAGTCCAGGGTGAAGCCTTGGGAGGGAAGTAGTAAGAGGAAGTGGTAGGGTTGAGACCTGACTTCTGGCAGACCCAAGTATTCCCTGGTCCCTGAGCGCTACTTCTAATGAATTCCTCAGAATCCAACGGGCACTCCCATAGTCCCTGGTAAGGAGAGGAAGGAGCTAGATAGTCAGTAGATTCTATTTGGAAAACAGTCTTGTGAGACACAAGAAACAGACATTAGAACATGTCTGTCAAGCCACAATATTGACATTAATTTTTTACAGGAAACTTTTCTCTAAAGTAATTGTTAATGGTTTGAATGTAATGTTCCCTACAGGCTCATGTGTTTGAACATTTGACCCTGAGTTGGTACTGTTTGTCAGGGTTGTAAAACATTTCAATCATGAGGTCAAGGCAAACAGGAATGAAACGTATGGGTTAGTGTCTGCCCAGACCAGTTCCTAATAAGTTTCCTGACTCTCTCTTGTCTCTGCTTTGTCTCTTTCTCATGTGTATGAGTGTATGTACGTATGTATGTATGTATGAGATGCAGGAGGTTCCCAAACCTCAGAAGCCCAGAAAGCTCCGGAAACAAGACCAACTAGGCCTGCTCCAGGGTTGATAAGTATAAGCATGTTTATTCATACCACATACACACACACACACACACACACACACACACACACACACACACACACACACACATGATGTATGTGTCCACATGTGTGGAGCCCATATGTAGCTGGTCATTATAGCTGGCAAGTTCTGACTCCAGCAAATATGACTCAACCAGCTACCCCTTATGCTCCTTCTGTGATGATCTGCCCTGTGAGGAACTGTTCCAGTCATATCTTCCCTACGATGATGGACTGTGCTCTCAGTCTACAGGCAAAGATAAATCTTTCCTTCCTTAAACCACTTCTTTCAGGAATTTTATCACAGCAATGAGAAAATAACTAACAGAGTCATTGAATGACATTTACACAACCCTGTGGTTAAACTTTACAATTCTTAGAGCTTTTGGTCACAATTATTATCCTGATTTTGAATATAGGTGCATACTGAAATTATCATTGTCATAGGGAAGAGCTATCCAGCACGTTGACATGTTCCAAATCATTCCCAAACCTTGAGTTCATTAGTTTAGTAATAATTAGAACTCATTCTAGTGACATCTTAATCAGTGAAATTTATACACTTGCTCTAATGGCTTCATCATGGTGTGGGTTTGGGGGCACCATTAGCTGAATGCATCTCATTCAGATTCCTAACATGTCTTAGTGTGCGTTCACTTAGCCATCCTATCTATTCTATCCCAACAAGAGTCTATCGACAGGCTGTAATTCTAATTGTTGTCGGGAAAGATAGAGAGAAGCTGGAAATGGGCCACAAAAGCCATGGCATATACACCATGAGCAAATAAGACATTGTTTTTTTAAGGCAGCATTTGTGGGTCTCCTCTGTCCCATCATCATCATCATCTTTGATCTATTTTTAAACTGTGCACATTGCAGAAAATAAACAGTAGTCCAAATGCTTCTTTACTATGGAAATACAGATATAAAGTGCACAGTGGAATGCACTGGGCTCATTTCGTATCTATTTGTAAATTCACTTCAAAGCCTCCTTTTGCCTATATACATGTGGCTCTTTGATTTCTCCTTTGAAGTGGTTGTAACATCTCATTGGCTCTCTCACTAATTGATGTAGTAAATAAAATCTTTGATCCATGTCCATTTTATATGGAAGTCCTAATTTTATGTGTTTTTTTTTTTTTTTTTAACCAAAGATCCTTTTATAACATGTAGTTTAAGTTCTACAAGTTCACTTAGCAGTAGGCCAGAAACATAAGCAATATGTGACTTGAACACATTGGGAACTGCGGCAAGCTATGTGTATCAGGCCAGTGGTCAGATTTCACAACAGAATCTTCACTGGCCATTGGATTGGAAGGGAACTCAGGGTTAGGATGCTGGACAGAGATGCTTTAACTTCAGAGCTACAGCTCTAGAGAACACAGAGGAGCTGAACTCGAACTCACACCAGTTAAGGAGGGATTGAATCGGAGGGAAACTGTGGTGTGGATCAGCATAGCTTGCTCAGAGTGGCTTACTCTTCAATACCCTGGTATTTTTTGACACGGCATCCACAGCACGAGGCCAGTGGTTCTTATACCCAATCATACATTAGACACAACTATGGAAATATAAGAAACACCGATTCCAACACCAGGAACTCTGCTATAATTGGTCTGAAGAACAGGCAGACGGGAGAGCTCCTCATATGATTCTAAAATGAAACAAGTTAGTGAAGCACTGAGCTGCGGAATGAGTGTATTCTGGCTTAATTTAACCCTGTGAGAGAGGAGATCCACTCTTGTTATGCAGAGGAGGCACAAAGGCTTAGTAAGAGGCAGTGATTTCCCTAGAGAGGCTTCTGGGACTTGCTGGTGAGAAATTTCAAAGGAGGGAGTGCTGAATTAGTGCTGAAGGGCTTGTGAGTAATTTTTAACAGTGACATTATGATTTTGGAAATAGAGTTCACTCATGCGGCAAATGTTTACCAGGTGCCTACTATGCCAGGCTCTGTCCTAGGGGCTGCGAATTAAAACTGTGCTCAAAAGTCTATACCGTCCTTCTGATGAGCTCAGGCACTCAGGGCTCTTCTGCTTCCTCAAGGAAGAAATGTGCAGCCAGGGGTGTCATTCAGCGGGAGAGCCTGGGTTCTCTCTTCAGTGCTGGAAATATACAAGATAAAACAAAATAGAAAGGAAATAAAGGAGAAGAACTCCAGGCTGAAGGAACAGTGAGTGCCCTGGAAATGAAGGGACTGTTAAGGAGACCCACTGGGTCCCCTTGTTAGCAGATGAGCACCCACTAACAAAAATGAGAAACTGAGTCTGATACCTCCAGGATGCACATTTAAAACAATGTCCAGGTGCAGTGGTGTATGCTCTATAATTTCCATGTTGGGGAGGCAGAGAGGGAAGAGGACCTGGGGACTCACTAAACTACTTGGCAAATCCCAGGACAGTGAGTGAGTCTGTCAGCCTTAGCACAAGGGGAGGAGCTTAGTCCTACAGCAACAGGATACACCATACTCTGTTGATATCCACAAGAGGCCTGTCCCAGTTCTAAAGGGAAAGAGGAGGAATAAATGGGGGGGCGGGCACAGAGAGAGGTGAGGGGAGGGCTTCGGAGGGGAGGAGGGAAGGGAAAATAAATGGATAAATTTAATTAATAAAAAATAAATATCTATTTTTAAAAACTACAAGGTATATGGCATTTGATAAATGACAGCTGGGATTGTCCTCTGGTCACCACATTTACACATGTGCACACATACACACACACACACACACACACACACACACACACACACACACACACACGTTAAATCTAGGGGCAGGGTCTGAGAGTCCTCTCAGGACCTATGAATGCATCTAGCCCATGTATGAATTCTACAGCTTAGGAGTTTACCAGTGGCTTCCCGTGTTGCTGTGACAAAACACCTCAAA
Organism: Phyllotis vaccarum; assembly: GCA_033318265.1. Classification (NCBI taxonomy): domain Eukaryota; kingdom Metazoa; phylum Chordata; class Mammalia; order Rodentia; family Cricetidae; genus Phyllotis; species Phyllotis vaccarum. The sequence continues at coordinate 14,965,138 of JARWLC010000007.1, forward strand.
CTAGGTAACTTATAGACAAAAGGAGTTTACTGCTCACGGGTTTAGAGGCTGGGAAATCCAACACCAGACCACCAGTGGATTCCACATAAGGGGATTCCACATATGAGACCCTTTGCTTCACAGATGGGGCCGTCTTGCTGAGTCCACACATGGCAGAACAGGGAAACACATTCCCTTGAACTGATTTATAAAATCAGTAATCACATTCCAGGAGGTTTTACCCTCATTATGCAATAGCCCCCCTTCCCCAACAACTCATTTCCCAGCATCTTCGCACTGAAGATTTTTAGAATAGGAAACAAACAAAATAGTCAGCACCTGCTCAGCAACAGTTCTACCAGGCTTTTCGAACTCTCTGGCTTCTGTTAAATGAAGGAGCCCAGGGATATCAACAGAGAAACAAGCCGTGATAGGACAAGCAGAGGATGCTCACTCCCCCATGTCCAGAAACAGGAGCAGCAAGCATGGAGCCTGGGAGATCTGTGTTGTCTCTGAGTGTGGAGTTGAACTTCTTGAGCATGTTTGTGTTTATTAAAGCCCATAATGCTTTCCACAGCAGTTATTTTTCTGTGTATAAAATTAATTCTCAATTTATCAGATAAAGCAGGAGTCTCATTTTCTCTCCTTTTATAGAAATAATTTTAGAGATTATAGGGTAAATTCACAGAAAAAGGAGTATATGAATTACATCAGATTAAGGAGATTTTTATAGAAAAAGTCAATTATGCTGTTACTTTCTAAAGAGAGAACTAAGATGAAATAGAGCATACATGGCTGATTTTAGTAGCTAATGTCTGGCTTATTCCAAATACACACTGCATTTAAAATCTTTCCCCCTCTCCCTGTCTGTCTCCCTCTCCCCCTCTCCACCCCCCACTCTCTCTGTGTATGTGTCCTATGTATGTGTGTGTGAGAGCTCCCACCGATTCTCCCATTTTTAAGAAAATCTTTGGGTGAATGCTGAAATAAGCTGAAATAAGCTCTCTCTATTGTGGTGGAAGAGAGAGCAGATCCAGGAATCTGCCTGCAGGAGTTTGGTTTTTCTCTCCAGACTTGTGCGACCTCCTGTTGGATTTACCCTGCATGGACCCATAATCCAATTGCAGCCCATTGTTATTAGTGTCGGGGATAATCACACCGTGCATGTTGATGGATTTCCAGTCTTTGTGGGGCTTTTCCCTGCGTTGCTCCTTATAATTTGCTCCACAAATACAAGTGTGAAGCAAGATAAGAATAATTTTTCTCTTCTTTACAAAGGAAGGCAGGTGATACTTGCCACAAAAAACATGGCTACTAAAATAGTGGAACCAGTTTGAGAGCCTATGGTTTCTGATTCCTAACCTAGGGCTCTGCACTTGACCATGCATATTCACGACTATGCTTTTCTTTCATAATCTGTAACAACCCTGCTGGATATAGCAACAGAGATGATATGGGACAGTGAACCTGGGACAAAAGTAAGAGATAGGAAGGAAATTTGTAGTTGGGATGTCTTTCTGTTAAGGGGCTGAATGATGGCCAGGGAGGAAGCAAAATCTATCTTCAAAAAAGGTTGATGGCTTTGCCAATGCCATATGGTAACAAAAAATAGGACAAGGAATTACCTGGGGGAATATTTTCTTTTCTTAAATCAGCTAGTGTGGTGTGTTCCTTAGCATATGACTTTCTGTAGCTAAGGCTTGACCATGTAGAATGATCTCAGTTATTTCTAAACTTCAGTTTTGTTTCCTCATGCAATTGCCTACACAGTCCACAAAGACCCCTGTGGCTCCTGATGAATTGCATTTATTAATTTTTCCTTTGTCCTAGAATCTGGCTGACTAGGTCATGGACAGTATTGAAATCCAATGAGCAGATAGGAAACAGAACGTGGCAAAGGGAACCTTCTATCGGTGATGCAGACGTGTCCACTGTGGAAGGGAAGAGAAGGGAGAATTGAGTAGTAAGTGTTCTGGCTAGTATTTATGTCAATAAGCCAGAGTAACTTGTGGAAAGGAACCTCGATAGAGAAATGCCTTGTGCTGAACAGTTTTACGTCAATTTAATACCAGCTAGAGTCATCAGAGAGAACGGATCCCCAGTTGAGAAAATGCTGCCATAAGATCAAGCTGCATCAAGCCTAAAGGGCCTTTTCTTAATTAGTTATTGATGGATGAGGGCCCAGCCCATAGTGGGTGGTTCCATCCCTCAGCAGGTAGTCCTGGGTTCTATAAGAAAGCAGGCTGAGCAAGCAAGTAAGCAACACTCTCCAAGTGGCATCTGCCTCAGCTCCTCCTGCTCCTGGGTTCCTGTCCTGCTTCAGTTCCTGTCCTGACTTCCATGATGAGCAGCAATATGGAAGTATAAGACAAATAAACCCTTTCATTCCCAACTTGCTTTTTGGACATGGTGTTTCATGGTAGCAATAGAAACCCTAATTGTCGCCTCTACAGACTGGCCTGTGGACAAGACCATGGAGGCCTTTTCTTGATTAATGATGAATATAGGAGGAGCAGCCCACTGTGGCAATTCCATCTCTGGGAAGGTAGTTCTAGGTTACATATTTAACAAAGGTAGCCAAGCAAGCCAGTAAGCAGAGTTCCTCTATGTCCTGATCTTCAGTTCCTACCTCTAGATTCCAGTCTGGGGTTCTCCCTCTGACTTCTCTAAGTGATGGACTGGGACATGGATGTGTAAGGTGAACTAAACCCTTTCCTCTCAAGTTGCTTTTGGCTATGGTGTTTATTACTGCCACAGAAGCGTAACTAAGATAAAAGATTCTGAGGGGCTTCCATCTGTGGCTTGGCTCCATTAAAAAGACACTCCTGTAACAGTGAGCCCTGTTCCCCATTGTGCTTGGTCATCATTTGGGGCTATTCGTGTGGTTCACAGTCTCAGCCTGCATACTGACTCAGATTCTCAAGACTGCCATAGCCAGAGACCAGAAATGGTTTCTCTCTTGAATGAAATCTGTGTTATGTATTTGCTTAGCACTGGACTTAAGAAAGTAGACTCTCACAGGAAGAAGGTAAACTCTTACCTTTATGTGTGCTTGGAGAGGCTGAAGCCTCTCTGAAAAGAGCAGAGATACCTATTTCCTCATGCATCCATCTATGTTAGGTGAAGTTTACTTAGAAGGCACCAGTGCAGGATAGATATTTATTAAAATATAAACCAACACTCACGGTACAGGTAACAGTTTATAGTGGAGCCTGAACAGGGACTGGAGTCTGGAACGGTGGACGATGGATTCCAAACCAGTCTCTCCAACAGCCAAGAACCAGGCAAAAACAGCTTTCTGGGGTTGCAGCAGTCCCTTATCAATCGGGTTGGTCACGCCCCCTTCAGGGGCCTGGGATCCTGGATAAATGTCTTTGGACCTTATCAGCTGACACCTGAATCCCACCACATCTCTCCCTTTTGTCTAACTAAGAAAGTTCTAAACTAAGACTATGTACAATAGGAATTATCATGAGATAGTATCTAGGAGAGGATAAAGTACAAATTCCAATCAAAACCTAACTTATATAAGGTACATCATATATTTCTAGAATATTGGTAAATGGTAGGGTGTATAAATTACTTCAAAATGTTAATCTGGGAAAGTGAAAATTCAACACTTGAGTGTTCTTATCTAAGGGATAATAGGGTAGTAACCTTAAATACCCATTCTTCAACCTCTTCAAGACCTGAGAAGGAAGGTGAATCACCTGAAAGTCAGAAGTACATGGAAGTAGTGGCTTCCAAAATTTGGGAGAGGACAGCAACACAGCTACCTGGACAATCACCTCTGGATTTGTGCGCCGTTGGAGCATCTATCATATTAGCTATAGGTCTATGGTATCTGACAGATCTTTTCACAAGCAGGGCAATTTTGGAGGGACTGTCTTATCCTTTCTAGGCAGGTTTCATCAGTCTCCATCCATTAACTTGTTCATCCAGCTTGACACCATGTGTGTACTGTCAGCAATCAAGGTAAGGACAGTTCCTTACCTAACCGGCCATTCTCTGCCAAAAGGACAAACTCCAAAGGAGTATCCTCGATGCTCAGCACCATCTCGTGAAGGGAGCAGTGAAACCAGGAGTTGTCGTGTCTCTCGCGGCCAAATTTTAAATGTTAAATGCCATATTCTCTGGGTCTATGAAATGGTTGAAGATTACTGTCTATCTATAATATTCTAACCTGTATCTGAGATGACTGGAATATGGTACCTTAAGTAATATTGACTGCAGTTCTTATCGTCATAAGGAATAAACCCTGTACTAAAAATTAGAATACCTATATAAAGGGTGTACAATCCCTGAACAATGACCTTTAAGTAGGACTATCAAACATTAGCCAGGGGTATTTTACCATGTAAAGTGGCCACAGCATTTTAGACATGTAAATACATATATATCATCTAAACAGAGGTATATAAAACATCTTGTGCATATATCATAACTAGTGCAATCATACATTATATCTAGTATAGTTAAATGAAGGTAGTAATTGCATAGTATACATGACAATGATGTGCAAATATTTTAAACAGAGGTAGAAGCATATATAAAATATAGCAATTTTAGATTCAGTTTTACATAATAGTAACAGATTTAGATTTATATCGAAGTACAAGTTGCTTTGGTTATATAAAGCAATCTCAGATTAAACTTTGTACCAATGTACAAATTATCACAATTAAACATATAAAATGATTTCACATTTGTATCAATATACAAATATCTATGCCAGTGCAAATTGTCTTTAGCTTAGCCCATACATTCAGCTAGAATGGTGTATAGGTAGGCAGAACAATCCACCTTTATCTATCGTATCTATCCCCCCTCTCTTCTTCAAAAGAGATCTTTGATGCTATATTATAGTTTAAACTTATAACTATTCCATTAGAATAATAATTACCCACAACTTTCAGAGCATAAAACTTATTGGGAAAGGGGGTGTAGTCTTTCATAAGGTTGCTTCTTGCTGACTTAAGGGCGATGGCATCTCTTTGGGATCCTGTAAAAGCTAAAGCAATGGTTAATTCTTAATGGACTGACCATATACATCTATAACCATTCTTAGAATAGTTTAACTCTATCTGGAAATTTAATTAGAAGTGTGATCTGAAGGATAATTATAAAGAGCTATCTTGCAGCTGTTTTTGAATAGTATATTTCTTGAAAACAATTATTGATTGGTGCACGCCAGGTTCTTGATTTTTTAATTTTTGTCTCTGTCTGTCTGTCTACCTGTCTCTTACTCTCTCTCTCATACTCTCCCTTTTATTCTTGTTTCACTAGTAGGAGTTGTTATGGTGGGGGTCCCATCTTGGTTCCAGATTCTTTGTAGATAGCTGATAGGAGGAAATGTTATTTACAATGGAAAACTTAAGCATTGTTGATACTCAAAAGAGATATTCATATCTTTTATGACTTTAGGAGATTGTATGCAGACAGGATGTTTGAAAGGTACAGATACAGAGAGAAACAAGGTTTAAGATGAAGTCACAATAATATTGGTCCCTAAACATTCTGTCTTCTGTCTCACACCAGGTGGCCTTACTGATACGAGACAGAATTCTTCATGTTTTCTTTACCAATATGCTTGGGTTTAGAAAGGTAGAAAGCCATTTGCTCCCAATCTAAATCTAGCCCTATTAATAGTCAAATCAGGACCACTTTTTTTTATTTTTTAAAATTTTTTAAAATTTTTTTCGAGGTGTAGATGCAAGATGCAAAGCAGTAAAAATTGAGAAATTACCCAGTAGTGCATATGCGTATCAGTTGGTCTCATAGTCATGTGCATTCCTTCATCATCAGTCTGTCTTCGATTGCAGGTGAGTAATTATTCAATGTCTAGTCAATGTCTTAAAAATAGTTGTATCTGAGAAAAAATTGAGACCCTGCCCCAGGTTTTGGGGGGGGGGGTGGGTCCAGGAGATGTTGGGCGCCAGACGTAGGCGAAGTTTACTTAGAAGGCACCAATGCAGGATAGATATTTATTAAAATATAAACCAACACTCACAATACAGGTAACAGTTTATAGCGGAGCCTAAACAGGGACTAGAGTCCCGGTCTCTCCAACAACCAAGAACCAGGCAAAAACAGCTTTATGGGGTCGCAGCAGTCCCTTATCAATCGGGTTGGCCACGCCCCCTTCAGAGGCCCGTGACCCTGGATAAACGTCTTTGGACCTTATCAGCTGACACCTGAATCCCACCACACATCTATTCATCTGTTAGGTCTCCGGTTTAGATGATAGTAGCAAATCTGTTGTCATGAGCTCATCCATTTAAGCCCCTAACCACACCTGGATTGCCACGAGCCTGCCTTAGCTCTTGCTTGATCCTTGCTAGTACTTTACATTACTATCAAACCCATGTCCTAACCTCTTTGATTCCATGTTCCTGGCACAGTAAATGATTAGGTTTATTACAATGTCCTTGTGTTTAGGGTTGAAATAGCAACTAAGTTTCGACAGAGGTGGCCAGCTGACTTGGCTATGTGCCTTCCAGTTCCTAAACCACTGAAGCTGTTTGCTTTTAAAGTGACCCTGGTCTTTGGTAATATTTCACAATAGCTTCCCTCCAATTAATGTGGCAACCTGCCATGCATTGTGGAGTCAAGAGAAATCACAAATGTTATTTTGAGAGCACATAATTTTGTAGAATAAAGATGTTAGATATGTGTAGGGTATAGCAGATAATAAAAATAGTTATTATTATTATTATTATTATTATTATTAAGAAATATTTCTTCCAATTAGAATTTAGTACTCCTTTAAATAAGGTATTTTTAAAGTCTTTTTATTTCTCTTATTCCAATATTTAATCAATCAAAGAACACATATCTGCACAGTAGGAACCAATTCCCCTGCCACACATGTCTCCACTCCCCCAACAGTATTTATTTTTTGGCAGACTTTCTCTCGTGGGGCTTAAAGAATCACATGTGTTTGCAGACATTTTATCAAGCAGTTTAAAGAGCATAAAACTTGCAGTCATAATTTTGGGAGTAAATTTTATTGTTATGGCTTTAAAATACAATCAAATAAAAGCAAGAATTCCATTAGTAGTTGAATATTGTGATAATAGAGTTGAGAATAAATTTTACTGCTATAGGAACTATAAAACAGCAATAATAAAACACTATTATTGTGAATAAATTGTATTGAGAAGACTAACTAGAAAGCTATAAAACACAACAATAAGGGATAATCTAATCACCAGGAAAGACGTGATAATAATTCACGCCTGTTAGCAAGGAGCCTGAGGTTCCAGTTCACTGGCCTTGAGGTTCTGGGTTACTGCCTGCATTCCATAACGTTATGGAAAGATAATCTTTGGCCAGTGGGGTTGGCAGGAGACTACATATTACAGTAAAATTGGACATGGGGATTGGGGAAAATCCAATTATCAGCAAGTGTTAGAAAAACTCTGTGTAGTAATGCCAAATGGCCTCACAGGGCACTTGAAAAATGAAATGTTTACAGGTTTCTGCTGAGTTTTTATGTATTATTTGACTGTGTTTTCATGTATTTAAATTGTCTTATTTATATTATTTCAGAATAACTGAATAGAATTGCATTTTTGTTGGGGGGAGGGTGTCATGGGCTTGCTTTTTATATAAATTGTCTGTGCATTTCTCTGCCTCACGTGCACCTTCATCCCAGTATGTGAAAAATGAAAAGAATACTCTCAAGTCCTAGGCGCATCCATCTGTGGAGCTGACAGCCCCATTAAAACCTGTACGGACCCACAGTACCAAAGACCCTGTCCATCTGCCTCGTTCCTCAGGTGGGGGCAGGAGTGCTGGGGGGAGGGTGCATTATCCCTTGTTCTGCAATCAAGATTCAGATTCCAGACTTTTGAGTTAACTGTATCAAGGGGACATGGAAGATCATACCCAAACAGAGCCCTTTAGTCCTTTAAGATGAGGCTTTTAGCCCTGCCCAAACCTTGCTCTTCTCCAGACCCTCCTCTCATTGGATCTGAATATTTTTTCTTATCCAGTCTTTATGGACTCTGCTGAGGAACTCCCACAGTCTGAACACGTTTTCCTAACCCAGCTTCCTGTGTAAGGGCCCTTCAGTCCTCTCTGTGTACCACACTCTTCCTAGTCCTTCTTAATTCCACCTGCAGAAAGCACTACTGTTGCTGGTCACTGAGACCGCAGTGCCACCAGGTCGGAAAACACAGTGCAGTGAACGATGGAGTTTTGTTCCATTTATTGGAGCTAGGAACCCTGAGACCTTCTGGGTGCTCTTCCACTTAGCTAAATTCTTAGGTCTTGAGATTGTCATCTATATGAGACAGGTGTTGGGGAAACCCACTTAAGATGGGATATTTTCAATGCTCAGATATGAAAAAAGCTGAGCTTAAGAAACAGGTGTGATCCATCATGGCAAGGAGAAGGATGAGGCTCACAGAAAACAGTGGAGAGGCGAGGAGGCTGAGTGTAAGGACCATGAAGCAAGTGCAGGAGATGACCGTCTGGATTGAAGCCGGCCGGGGTCTGTGCAGTGAGCACAGGGGTTGGAATTCCCAGAAAAACTCCAAGGAAGATTTACAGAGTCAGGGTATCTTCTCTCAAGCCAGGACCTTGCCGTAAGGGGAGAAATAAAATATCAAATGTTAAAATGTTTTCCATTAATTAAAAAAGGTATATGAGCCCATGGTGGAGCTTGTGAAGTAAGTGCTTCAGTCTGTTAAGTGGCGCTGGTTCTGACCCGTGTGTAACACCTTGAGATGGGACTAGCTTAGAGCACTGAAGGTCTACCATTGAACATTACTCTTAGAATCCTTGAGTAAATTTCTAACAAGCCTTTTCTAGCACAATTTATGACAAATGTCACTCGATATGTTTTATGAGCAGGAAAAGGAAATTATAATAGAAATTTTGTCTCTCTTGTTTTCATAGTTTCTCAATTAATAAATCATATGGCTCTAGTTATTGAGAAAAATGTTTAAAATTTTCAAATATCTTCACTTAGAAATAGTCATTGTTAATGTTTCTGATAGATAGCTAATTATGTTTAGAATATTATAGCTGGAATTTTCCAGTTAAATCACAGTAATTTTCCTATGGCAGTCATGATCCATTTAAAGTATATTGCAATTCTTAATAACATTCCATCATTTAGTTAACTTCTATTTTCACGATTTTACAAATAATACTTTGATGAACAGCCAGCCAATTTCTTTCAAATCTTTGAATAGCATACTCCAGTATATTTAAGCATCTTGCTGTCAAGTGGCTTGAGCAAAGGCTGTTCCAGTTTATACTTTCAACAGCCATGTATGAAAGCGTTTTATTTAAGTATTTACCAACATGATAAGCAAAAACTCTCCTGTAGTGGGACTGTGTTCTGTTGCATTGTAAGTAATTGTTCTGCCTACTTGTTTAGTAAAAACTCTGATTGGCCGAAGGCAGGCAAAAAGTGAGGGTGGGGCTACCAGACTAAGAACACTCTAGAAACAGGAGGAGATGCCACAGAGACTCCAGAGAAGCCAGCAGATGCAGAGGACAACTGTGGTGCTCTGAGAAAAAGTGCCAAGCTGGATGACTGAACAAGATGAGAATAAGATAAGGATAAAGAGTTGGCAAGTTACATGCCTGGACCATAGGTCGGTCTGTGTAAAATTAATATTAGCCTTTGTGTGATTATTTGGTGCTAAGTGGCAGTGAGGCTAAGAGCAGGTCCAAACCTCTGGGCTAGGCCTGAAAGTCTGGGCTAGAGACATAATACAACACTCTCCACTATTCATATTCTTTCCATTTCAATGGTTTATGACAAGGTGAAACAGCTTATTTCCACTTTTACTAATGTTAATGGTTTATATACTGTCTGTTGATGCAATTCACCTGCTGTTTGGGGATTGTTCTTATTCTTAAAAGATAATCATGTCTCTAAACTTATAATTTACATTCAACTGTGTATGCTTGTGTACAGTTTCTTATAAGGTATATCTTAACCTTGCTTATGCGTAGCTCATTGTTTCTATCCTTGCTATATTTCTGTGAGATGTGTGGTTTAACTACTGTTTCCTCTTTTGCTTCATAGTTAAACGGATTGTGCAACAAACCTCATTGACTAGAAAGGTCCACTTTGAGCTTCTCTACAAACTGACTGTATGGCATAAGCTGCCCCTTGTCTATAGAGCCTGAGAAGTATATAAAGAGAATTTGGAATTTGTATGATGTTAAACAACCTGTATAAAACCATTTAGAAATGTCTTTTCTTATCCTGTGTGGTTTAATGCGAATAGTTGATTTATTTTCATGTCTGAGATTTTTCATCCATAAATTAGAAACAAGGATGCGTATGTGTTTCACAGGGAACATGTGGAGTAAAGAGGCTGATTAAAACCATCAAAGGCAGGATTAGGAGATGGCTCAATAGGTAAAATACTAGCTGCTCTAGAATGAAGTCCCAAGTTAAGGATACCCAATACTCGTATAAAAATCTGGAGGTAGTGGCATGTAGGTGTGGTGGTATGTGTTTGTGATCCTTGGGCTAATAAGGGAAGAGAGAGGTGGGTCTCTGGGTGTTATAGTCACCAAGCCTAGCTGAGATGGCAAATTTCCAGTTTTGTGAGAGACTCTATCTCAAAAAAAATAAAAATAAAAATATGTGTTGTCCTCACCTCTCATCGACAACATTCTTGGTGCAACAAATGGAGACCATTACAGAAAGCCATAACCAATCAAATGCAGAGTTATGGAGCCCAATCCTAAGGGATACATCCACAAATTGCTCTTTAGTTGGTAATAATAATAATAATCTCTGGCAACTTATTTAAAAGGGTTAATATTTATTAAGGAGTTTATAGAGAAACACTCACTAATACAAGAGATTAAATGGAGGTATGGTTCCTAGAAAGCTGGACTGGTCCATGCCACTGAAGTAGGCTGCATCCTTCCTCCAAGAGCAAGAGAAAGCAAACAGAAAAAGAGCCGGCATGCACAGGATCTTAAACTGGCCTTCTGCCATGCTGCATACACTGGGGCCTCAAGCCTAAAGGCCACCTCTCTAGGTCAAGGTGATAATGCCTACTTTCCACTGTACTGCTCTCACACTTAAGGCTCAAGAAACACTGAGGAAGAGGAGGCAGAGAGATTGTAAGGTTCAGAGAGGAGACGGGATTTTGCTGAAATCATGTCTCGAAGTAATGTTAAAAGCTAATCAACATGACTGCCTAAACATGAGCTGAACAAGGACCAAAAGACACATCAAAATAGACAAGAAAAAGCCCACGAGACATCAACCCTACCCAAAGAACATAGGCAACTCTTTCCAAGAAAGGGCACACCAATTGGTTATCCAATTCCAAATACTCAGGCATGAAAATGCACTTGTGAGTAGTGTACAGACTGAGTGGGTTATATTTTGAAATAGCTATGAATGTACATATATGCATGTAATAACAATTAATGAAAAAATAAGCCATAGGTTTGATGGGGTTAAAAGAGAAGAAAGGGAAGAGTAAAATGAAGTAATTACACTATCATCTCAAATTTAAAACTATAACCTCAAAAGTAAAAGATAAGGTGGAGAGAGATTGAAGACACTTTATATCAATCTCTGACCTTTAGACTCACATACATATAGACATATGCAATATGCCTACATGCACATATTCATACACACAGAAACAGATACATACACCCCCATTTACCCCATAGAATACATAGATGCATGGTAGATAAATTAAATAGATATAGATACATACATACCACACACATACATGATGTGAGAATGTCTTTTTGTATGCTGTGAATAAAGGACTATTTTGGCCCAGGACAGGCACTGTAGAAGTAGGTGGAGGAACTGGAGCATAGGTAGGAGGAGGGCGGAGTCAGACAGAGAGATCAACTCAGCTGCCGGAGGAAGCAACATGTAAGGAACATGGGCCACGTGACAAGACAGAATAATGAAAATTGGTTGAATTCAGATGAAAGAGCTAGCAATATGCCTGCGCCATAGGCCAAACAGCATGAAAGCCATAAAAGCATCTGTGTGTTTCTGTGGGACTTTGGGATTGCTGGTCCAGATAAGTGGCGGAGGGCAAGTCCAAACCATGGAATTAGGCAGGCCAGAAACCTCATGTTACACATACATACATACATACATATATGCATATATATACATATATATGTATATATACATACATACAGACATATACATACATACATACACACACACACATATATAATACATCCCTTTTTTTCTGGAAATCTATACTGAGAAAACGAAGTTTGGAATAGTTTTATGCATTGGGATACAGCTTTATTTACAATATAAATATTATAGTATTGGGAAGTCACTGTCCCATATTAAATGTAAATTTTGTGTGTAATGCATGACACTTGAATATTGTAATAGTTAATTTCTAATTAACTTTCCTGAATTAAAAGCACTATGGATGCATATCTCCGGGTGTGTCTATGGAAGTGCTTCCACAAATGTTTAGTGAAGGAGAGGCTTTCCTCTGAGCGTGAGTGGCAGTGTACAATAGCTGTGGTCCTGGAACAAGCAAAGTGAGGAACCCACCTAAGCACCAGCACTCATCTGCACCTGCTTCCTGAGTGTGGTTGCAGTGTGACCCAGCTGCCTTACTCTCCCCGGCACACATTCTCTACCATAGTGGCATACATGCTCAAACTCTGGGTCCAAAGAAAGTCTTCTTTCTTTCAGTTGCTTGTCAGCCCAATAAGGTTGTCAAGGCAATAAGAAAAGCAACTAAGACAGCTATTTACTCATTAAAACAGGAGTCATAAAAAAAAACTTCAGTAACATTGAAAAATCTTGTTTCACACTACTGGATAAATGCATAATATAAATGATAATGAAACAATTAGAAAAAGAGAAAAAATTAAACCTAGAAGGTGACAACAATCTCTGGTTAATTATTTTTTCCTCTTTTATCTGTTTTTTTTTTCATCTTGCAAATATTCTACAATAACATAATCACACTTGTATTCAAGAGAAAGATTGCCTGGTATGGCCGGGGTCCATTTGGAAATGATTAGACTAAGGTAGTAGACTTAGGACAGCCAGTGGACAGGTCTTCGTGACTGCATATGAGGAAACCATTTCAAAGCTTCTTGACTGTAGTGGGATTATGTTGTTCATTGTAAATAATTGTCTGACCTGATTGACTGAAGGCAGATAGGAAGTGTGGGCGGGGCTACCAGACTAAGAAAACTCTGGGAACAGTAAGAACAGAGCAGAGTTGTAACAGAGAAGCCAGAAGATACAGAGGACAACTATGCTGCTCTGAAAAAAAGGTACTGAGTCACATGGCTGAACAGGATAAGAATCAAAGTTTAGTTTAAGAGCAAGAGCTAGCAAGTTATATGCCTGGGCCCCAAGTCAATCAGTGTACAATTAATACAAGCGGCTGTGTATTTCAGTGGGACTAAGGGACTGTGGATCTGAAAATCCAGGCCACGAGGCTAGACCTGAAAGTCCAGGCCAGGAGGCTGGGCCAGAAAGATCGGGTCAGAAACTTAATACAGCACTTGACCTCATACTTTAGGGTGTCATTAGTTTCATTAGTATTTGCTGATCTAAACTAATATTTACAAACTGGACATGATGGTGTACCCCTGTAACAACATTCAAGGGGCTCAGGCTAGAGGACCATGTATTTGAAGTAAGCCTGGACTACATGGAAGACCCTGTCTGAAAAATAAAAAGGTTAATAATATTTGTATTAATTCTTTGAGACTTTCATACAACATATTTTGATCATATACACCCCTCCCCTAACTTCTCCCATATCCACCCTGACCTCATCACCCACCTAACTTTTAGTTTAGTCTCCTTTTTTTTTTTTCATTGAGCGCAGTTTGTAGTGCTCAACTAGTCTTGGGAGCAGAGCGTAGCCAAGCATGACTTCAACCTACCAAGAGGGCTCACATCATAAAAGAAAACTAATGCTATCAAATTCCAATATCTCCTCAGCTAGTAGAATTTTGTGCTTACCTTCCCTCACATATGCTGGGGTTTTGTCTGCCTCGAGCTTGCCCAAGCTTTGTGCATACTTGCATAGTCGCTGGGAATTTATACGTGCAGCTATGGTTTCCTTGAAATTCTATACCACCTCTGGCTCTTACAGTATTTCTGCCCCTTCTTTATGAGACTGCAGAGCTTTGGAAGGTATGATATACATGCTCCATTTAGGGCCAAGAACTTACAATCTCTTACTCATTGACCAGCTGAAGATCTCTGTGTTAGTTGATATCTTAGTTGGAGTTTCTGTTGTGAAGAGACCCTGTGACCACAGCAACACTTATAAAGGAAAAGCATTTCATTGGGATGCCTTACAGTTTGGGAGGTTCAGTCCATTATCATCATAGTGCAACATGGTGGTGTGCAACCAGATATGGTGCTGGAGTAAGAGCTAAGAGTTGTACATCTTGATTCAAAGGCAAGAGGACATGAACTGTCATAGACACTGGGATGTATCTGGAGCATAGGAGACCTCAAAGCCTAACCCCATAGTGAAACATTTCCTCCAACAAGGCCATTAGTGCCACTCCCTTTGAGGGCTATTTTCTTTCAAACCACAATAGTTACCATCTACTATAAGAAGCTTCTCTGAAGATTGCTAAGATATATATTGATCTATGGATATGGCCATAAATCATTAGGAGTCATTTTAATACTATACCAATTTATCAGAATAATAGTATTAGGGACTGTGAGCTGTCTATCTACAGGTTCTTGGCCCCATTAACAATGTCAAGAATGGATTCCATGTAGATGACAGCTGAATGGCGTGGGCAGTTTATGGGGTCTCTGGCAGTGGGGCCAGAAATTATTCCTAGTATACAAACTGGATTCTTGGAGCCCATTCTCTAGAAAGGAACACCTTACTCAGCCTTGATATGAAACAGGGTGTTGGGGGGCTTGGTCCTATGTCAACTGGATATGCCAGACTTCATTTACTCACCCTGAAAGTCCTTACCCTCTGAGAAATGAATGGGGGGGGGGATGGGATGGGAGGGATGACTCTGGGACAACTGGGAAGAGGGAAGGGAGGGGGAACAGTAGTGGGTATGTTAAAAAAAAATTAAATTAAAAAAAGTCAAAAAAAGAATGAATTCTATCTCATGGACCAGGTCATAGAATCAACCAGAAAGTGGTTGGTTTCTTCTGTATTTGTACCATTATTTGCCCAGTGGGTGTATCTTGTCAGACCAGTCATTATTGTAGCTTACAGTTTTCATAGCTGAGTGAGATTCCTGGTTACTTTTCTCCTTCAATAGTGTGCATAGCACCTTCCAACACCAGAGATGAAGCTTCCAGGTGAGAATCGGTTTGATTTTCTATAGTCTTTGACTCAAGTGTGTGGTATCTTCAGCAATAGGTTCTGAAGGGTCACCAAGAACATTAATAATAGCCTGTAATGTCTGAGTGTCTGCGGAATCACAATGGGTAACTCAAGAAGAGATAATCCATCCCTGATACTGGAGTTTTTATTTGTTAATATGCAGTATCTAGTTGGGATATTCAACTAGATGTGTGGGGTGTTTTGTCTAAAATTTCTTTTCAGTTAACTTTAAAAAATATTTTGATGTGATTTACCTACTCTAAGCATAGATTAGTATAACTTTTGAAACTCGGTTCTCTAGAATACACTAAGCAACAATTTAAAAATCTTGAGGTTAAACTTAGACACACACACACACTTCCTCTCAAAAGTGTACCTCTAAAAATAGGGAAAAAAATGCAATTTTGTAATTTAAACCAAATGGCTTGAAAGTATTCTTCCTCTTTGACTTCACTCCTCTTCTTGGGATGTACTCAAAGAAATCATCAGAGACTAGAGCAGAAATTTGTATAACTTACTCGCCACAGGACAAATTACCGCCCACCCACCACTCCCACAATGAGAAACAGTTCTATCCAGCACAGGAGAAAGGGTTTCAATAAACAATAATAGCTAATAGATATGTATTTTCAAGTGTTAAATGGCCATTGAAAATAATACTTGAAAAGAGTTTGTCAATGTGAAGAAATGCTTCTCGTAGAATATAGAATTAATAAAGAATATAATGCATCTGAATAGGTGCATAAAGCACAAATTGAAAAGAAATGTACCAAAAATATCAACACTGTTTAGTTTGGGGGCATGGGAATAGTTGAGAGTTATTCTATCGTTTTTTACATTTTTTTTCCCTGCTCCTTTTCCTCCATACTTTCTAGTTTCTCCATTTTAATATATGTTAATTTTGTAAGGGAAAAACCTGAAAATATTTTACTGCATGAAATATTCATGCTACTGTTTCTTCCCTAAGTATTTAAAGTATGAAATTTGCCTCAACATTTGTTATTTTTGCCTCTTTATACATTCCCATAAAAATTCCATCAGTCCTTCTTTGATTCAGAGCTTATTAATAATGTACCCCAAAGGAGCGGTTTTTCTGTTGAGCGTTTGGTGAATGTCTGCTCAAAAGGAATACATAAAGTACAATTATCTTTTCATTTGCTCAGCGAGATGCGAGTGATGATAACTTGGGGGACTAACCAGCTTTCCCTTCTCTGTTGACATGTGATACATATCACCCAGGAAACTCGCTCAACATTTACTTTAACTCACTGTCAAATTTTCTGAGTTTTAAGTATTGGATTTTAGTTTCTTTTACACACACAAAAACATGGTGATGATTAAGCAGAGGTTCTCATTGAAATCCCAGACCCATTACATTTTACATATTAGATGAACTCACCTATTCAGTCCCAAGTTCCAGATGCAATAGATATTTGATGACCTCAGTTGGTTGAAAGCTGAATGTTGAGGTAGAGGGCTTTGCTTGCCTTTATTCAAGTGTGTGCTGTGACATTTTTAGGGGATTACAGCCACCCAAAGTACAGCTCATTAGCAGCGGGGGTCCCGCTTGCTCTTCAGCATACCCATGGGTACCTATCACGAGGCTACCAACCCTGTATTGAAAATATCCAGTGTGCTGGTTAATTGTATGTCAACTTGACACAAGTTAGGGTCATTTGGAAGAGAGAACCTCAACTAAGAAAGTACTCCTTCAAGATTGGCCTGTGGTGCATATTCTGGGTTGATGAATGATGCGGGAGGGCCCAGCTCACTGTAGCTGTTGCCACCACTGAGCTGATGTTCCTGGGTTCTGTAAGAAAGAAAGCTGAGCAAGCCATAGAGAGCAAGCCAGTAAGCCACACTCCTCCATGGTCTCTGCACCAGCTCCTGCCTCCAGATTCCTGACCTGAGTTCCTATCCTGGTGTTCTGAATGATGGACTATAAACCATAAGGTGAAACAAACCCGTTCTTCCTCAAGATGCTTTTGGTCACAGTGCTTTCTCATAACTATAGAAACTCTAGCTAAGATACACCCATAACAGAAACTTTCTTTTACACTGAGCATGTCTGAAAACATAAACAGCACATATAAACTCTTTTAACAGTATCTGGTATTAGGGGTAATTCAAAAATGAGTTAAAGTTTTCAGTAGGGGTAGGTAGGTTATGTAAAAGCATAATAGGGTTGTATGAGGCTCTCCTAGAACTAGTCTCCATGGCTACCTAGGGATGGACGCCTGTTCTATTCCCAAACAGATGACCATGGCAAGGCAAAGCCCAAACATTTGCTGAACTCTCTGAAGGGAGGATGGCCATCCACCACCCATATCCTTGCTGCTGTAGTAAAAGCACCCTCAGAGTCTTCCTTTCCTGGTGGGGCTCCATAGGAAGATTGAACTACGAAAGGAATATGAGAGGGGCCCAGAAGACTTTCTATTTTTTTTCCCTCTCTCCTCCCCACGTTAAAGAATAATTACATTTTTTATGACTTCTTTGATTCTGATCTTTACTGCTGATCTCTGTGTTGTCTGGATCAGCAGCAATTATTTAGAAAACGTTTAATCTATAAAACTAAGTCTTCAGGAAAAATAAAAGCACTGATAGCATTTGTCCTGGGGATCATTGTTATTAGAAGGAAATAAATAGCATACATGTAAATATGGAGTTCTTAAAAGAGTCCCAGCCTACACAATTGCAAATGAAGCGTTGACTATTGTTAGCCAGGTTTGAGTTCAAATTCTCCCTTTCCTGGCTTCAATACGTGCCATGAAGCTAGTAATCAGCCACAAGATTATCACACTTTGTTATTTAAAGGCTGTGTCATTTGGCTTTTCATATGTTCATGTAAAGATTTTTAAAATCAAAAATATAAAAACAATAAATCTTTTTACTGCTATTATCTATGACTGCTTTGTATAAAGTGGTTAGAATACAGACATACTGGGCTATTGAATAGATTCATAAAATACTATGAGATGCTAGCACAGGCTTTCAATGAGAATTGACTAGTGCTGTTATAGAGGACGTTTGTGGACTTGTTAATAACAATATAGAATGTGTTTCTTGAAGTGTATTTATATGAATTTAAACACACTAAGGGATATTTGCATTTTTCTTTATAAAATGATAGTATGTTCCATCAAGCACTCAATTTCCATATATTACTTGTACCAATATGCATTTTATATTGAAATTTTTCCCTCTGAGGCATTATTGCATATAAAAATACAATGCATGGTAGATATTCTAAAGTAACTTGAATAGATATGTTGGTCTTCATCTATTACAATTTAAATAACAATTTGGTTTTTTTAATCTACTTTTAAATCTTCTTCCTGTTATTTTGGATTCTTTAAACAACCTTATAGGGTTCTCACTTGTTCAAGCTAAATATGACAAAATTCATTCAGCATCCAATAAAACATTCATGATTTTAAAGACAATGAGCTATTAAATTTAAACTATTAGTAGTTATATTGATAATAATCGATGATAATAAATCTAACTACATTTTTGAGCAGTGTAATTGAGTGCAGAAACTGAGTTCTATTTGAGTTGTAGATTGTTAGACACCATCCTAAAAGGCAGCACACCTTTGTTTCATTTATGTATTTTCGTTGCTTTTTATTTTCCTTCAGGCTCTTGCTGGGGAGCACAGGCTGGCTTTGAATCTGTGATCCTTCTGCTTCCGTCTCTTAAGTTCTGGAATGTACATTCAGAACCTAGCCAAAAATGTAACAACTTGAAATTTGTGCTCTAATTGAACCTATCAAGATATTTTGTAGCAGGGTGGTTGTGGTCCATGCTTTTAAAGCCAGCATTTGGGAGGCAGAGGCAGGCAGATCTCTGCAAGTTCAAGTCCTGCATGTTCTATGTAGTGAGTTCCAGGACAGCCAGGGTTATGTAGAAAGACGTCGCCTTTTAAAATGTGTTGTGTGTGGTTTGCATTGTTTAGGAATATTAGCAAACCCCTAATACTAATAGGAAAGAAAGGAAAGAACAGAGTGTGAGGACCTGATGTAGTGTGGACAAACAGCACTCACCAGTATCCCCAGGACTGTAGGAGGAAAAATTTTGATCTGTGACTTGGTTGTCCAATGGAGAGTAGTCAGTCTTGAAATCATATACACATGAACAACAAAAATGGACTCAGGAGGTTCTGTTTGTGTATGTGTGTGTGTGTGTGTGTGTGTGTGTGTGTGTGTGTGTGTGTGTGTGTGTGTGTGTATACACATACATATACGTAACAAATACAGCCAGAGAAAGAGATATCACCTTGAGAGTGGGGGAGAGATTCAAGACAGGGTCATAACAGAGAAGAAGTAGAGGAAGAAACAGAGGAGGAAGTGAGGTAATTCTATTGCAACTAAAACATTTTAAAAAAAAAAATAAAAAGAAGAATATCGGTTGAATTGCTAAATTAGCCTTTGTGATTTTTGCTTTTAATATCATGGTATCTAAACAGACCATGTGCTGTGTTTCATTGGAACTCCGGTGTTCTTACTCTCTGGTGGTTAGGAGTTTCCTACAATAAGAGAATGCTCCTGTTGCTAAACACAGATTAGCTTATTTCATTCTCATCAGAGTCCTTTGAAATTGTGCTGTCATTTTTTTCTCACTTTACAAAGTAAGAAATAAAGGCTCAAGAAAGAAGAGACAATGCAATAGAAGTTCAGGAATGTGAGGGAAAAGAGGAAAGCCATCGGAGCAGTTAATTAGCTGTCCAAGTCTGCGTTCACTTCACTATCGCTATGCAGAAATTTGCATCACAGCCTTCTCCTAAAGCTATCAGTGCTATCAACAAAGTGTTTGCCCCTTACATATTTATTAGGTAATGGATTATCAGTGTGATCTCCAATGGACACTCAGACGCCTGTTCTTTGTTAAATAAGGCCTTTTAGTTAGGAACATTCACTAAATGACTAACTCCATGACTTATTAGCTATGTACTAGTCACTTTGCAAGTGACCTACTTTCTTTTCCTGCTCTGTTTTCTTGTTGCTAGGGATCACGCTTCATAGGGTTAAAATGAGAGCTGAATTATAAACTGTACATGCGTTTGATTTCATACATGCTACCCTAATGCCTGAACTAAAGTGAACACTGAACATTGTTAGCAAACTGTTTGCCGAAAGCTAAATCCTAAGTAAACAGTTGAAACTATCCTGTAGCTGTTAAAGTAACAGAAGCTATGATTAACACCAGCCCCAGGATGCCTTCCTAGCTCCTACTAAACATTTTAGGCAGAAGTTAAGCGAGTTTTCCACAATTACTTCTACGAGTTAGAGGTAGAGAGAATACTTCTAACTCAGCTATAAGGACAACATTTATCTAATACCCAGACTGATAGCCATCATGAACTCTGAAGAATCCTCAAAAAATCTTGACAAAATGCAGCCTAGCTTTGAATAAATATCTGTATATCCTGGCAAGAAGGGGTTTATCCCAATCATTCATAGCTAGTTCAACATTTCATCACATCCACAGGCTGAAGAAGGAAAGTCAAAGCACCCTATCAGTAGGTCTACAAAAGTTTTCACAGTATCCAACACACATCTACAGTCAAGAGAAAGGAGCTTCCTCAGTGTGATGAATACTTTTCAAAGCTGCTTTAGTTACTGTCATCCTTAGAGACAAGAACCTGGGAGCTTTCACAGAGAGATAAGTCGTTTCTGTGCAGTGTCTACACTCACTGGTTTTCAGTTGAGTTCTTGAAGGGCTAGTTAATGCAATAAAACAAGAAAAGGTAATAAATGGCATATAGCTTGGGAAGACGTAAATAAAACTGCCTTGCTTAAGGGGGATATAAGTGTGTAAATGGGAAAACAGAACCAACAACAACCATCCTGGAATTAGAAACCATCAGTGCAAGATGGTTGACGCAGGATAGTTTATTGATTTCCTATACATATCAAAGAACAAATAGAATTTGTAATTTAAACAAAGAAAAAAACTAGTGTGGCCAAAATGAAATATTTGTAATATATCTCTTCAGGGAAAGGTAAGGGACTCAAATAATGGCATCAAAGAACTGAGTGCATGGGAGAATGTTTATGTTCACATGAAGAAAGACTCAATATTGTCTGGCTATCAGATCTTCTGAATTTTATTTATAGACACAATGCAACCCCCAAATAAAATCCTAGGGAGTTATTTTGTGGTTATTGACAAACTGATTCTAAAGATTTGTGGACAAATAAAAGACACCGAATAGCCAACACAATATGGAAGGAGAATGAAGTCAGAAGCCTGACATTACCTTATTTCAGATTTACTATAACCTTACAGTCGTCAGAGAGTGCAATATTGACAAAAGAATAAACTGATAGATCAGGATAAGGGAACAGAGAGCCCAGAAATAGACCCACATGCACATATTCAATTGATCTGGACAAAGGAGAAGAATAATACAACAGAGTAAAAATATTCTTTGTGACAGAGAGTGTTAGAACTGGACACACATACAGACATTGACTAACAAATATATCACTGGGGCTGGTAGGATGGCTCAGTCTGTAGTACTTGCCTTGCATGAGGACCTTAGTTTTAGCCTCAGAACCTAGCCCATCATGCTGGATGGTTGCAAGTCCCTATCATCCCGGCTCTGGGAAGACAGAGACAGATGGGTTCCTGGGGCTTACTTGTCTATCTATCCTAACTGGTAATCTCTAGGCTAGTGACAGACCCTGTCTCATCTCAAAGGCAGTGGACGGTATCATTGAGCATGATAACCAAGGTCCCTATGCACAAGTATACACACACAAGCACTCTCATCTCATCTACATGAGCGTGCACACACACACACACACACACACACACACACACACACACACACACACACAAGTACATGTATAAAGCCCTATATCTAAATGTTAAATACAAAAAACCATAAAATTCTAGAAGATGAGGAAGAAAGCCTAGGTAACTCTGAGTATAACAGTGACATTTTAAACACACCAGAAAGGCTCAATTCATGAAAAACAAACAAACAAAAAATGATAAGCCAAAACTTAGTAAATGTATAAGCTTCTAACTCTTCGAGAGAAAATGTCAAGAAAACCAGAAGACAGAAACTGGGATAAAATATTTATGAAGACATCTGAAAAAAATGTATAATCCAAAATGTATAAAGAACCCTGGAACTCAAACAGTAATAAAAGAACATCATAAGTGCAACGTGGGCAGATGACCCATCAAAGAAAATTTAATGAATTGAAGAACCTAGGGAAAAATGCTCTATCTCATCTGTCAGCAGAAAACTGCAAATTCAAACTACCAGAAGCATTACAGTCTGCTACAGAAGCCCATATCTAGAAGGCCAACATCAAAGGTTAGTGAGGGTGTAGAGTAACCAAAACTCATTCATTGCTGAAGGAAATGCAAATCTGTCTCCACCAATTTTGGACAGTGGGTTTTCAGTTTCTCGCAGGGGGAAAAATAAAAATGTTCAACAATTGTACTCCTTAGTTCTTACCCAAATGGCACAAATCATTCACATGTGTGTTTATGGCAGCTTTGTACATAACTGCCAATATAGGAAGCAATCACAGTGTCTTTCAACATATGAATGGGTAAACTGTGGCACATCCAGAGAAAGGAATATCGTCCAGTGTGGTGATATATTATGTAGGCACTAAAGAAAGTTTGCCTGAAGATCAGAGGACAGAGCCAGCCACAGAGTTAACCATAGAGGTCAGGCAGTGGTGACTCACTCTAGAGGCAAAGGGGAATATCCATCTGTATATCTGTGAGTTTAAGGCCACATTGGGCTATGTGAGATTATTCCAATTCAAAAGAGAAACAGACTCAGGCAGTGGTGGCACACCCCTTAAAGCTCAGCACTAGAAAGTTTGAGAGGAAGTGTTATGGCTGGGCAGACTAAGGTATATAAGGCAGGGGGAGACAGAGTTTTCTTTTTCCCTTTTGGCTGAGGAGTTGGAAAGGTGAGAAGTGGCTGTAGTTAGTTCCTCTGTATCTCGGATCCTTCAGCTTTTCCCCAATATCTAACTCCAGGTTTTTATTATTAATACCAATTAGGATTCATGTAGTATCTGGTACTGATGTGGGGCCCCATCATCAAGACTTCAGAGATAGCATTAGGTCAAGTTTTTCCTTTTCTTGGCAACTTTTTCCAGGTTCTTCTTCCTTCTTTTTTGGATGCTTATTTGTCCAAAGGTCTTTAAATTCCTCAAGATGATCGTTTTTATCTTCTGAAAAGATATAAGTAAAACTCTATCACCGCACTCAGGCACTGAGAGAGAAACTGCCAAAGTTGTGGAAAGACATGTAACTTAAGCATATTGTGATGATTTGAATAAGAATGGCTCCAAAGGCTCGCATATGTGGATGCTTGTTTCCTGGTTAGCAGAACTGTTTGAGAAGGATTAGAAAGTGTGGTCTTACTGGAAGAGTTACATCCTTGTTGGAGGAGGTATGTCAGCGGAGGTAGGCTTTGGGCTTCGAAAGATGATGTCATTCTAGTTTACTTAACCCTTCTTCATGCTTGTCTCAACAAATAAACTCTCAGCTACTGCTTGAGCACCATGCCTACCTGCTTGCTGCCATGATGGCCATGGACTCCCTCTTTGAAACTGTAAGCGAGCATTTGGTTAAATGCTTCCTTTTATAAGTTGCCTTGATCACAGTGACTCATCACAATAGAAAATTACTTAAGACATATATTGGTAAGTCTAAGAAATCAATCTGGAAAACCTGCACAGTGTGACCCCAGCTATAAAATATTCTGGAAAACATAGAATTATTCAGTGAAGTGATGAGAAGTAATCACCAAGGGTTTAAAAATGGAAGGATCGATAAGCAGAATTCAAAGGACAGTTAGGAACTTAAATTGTTCTGTATGATACTAGACTGGCTTATACTGGACATCAGACATCTGTCAAATCCTATAAAGTATTCAACACTATGGATAAATCCTAATATGACTTTGGGTGGTGATGTCTCAATGGATAATCATTGGTTGCAACTGCTGTATAGGGATCCATTCTTACCACACATTTATAGCAGTAGTTAGTATTAGAGGCTCTTAAGTCAGCTTGCTAGGGTTTGGGTCCAGTTAATATTTTCCTTGTGATCCAGTTTCCTCATCTCTGAAATGGAGATAAAAAGAAATTTATCTCAACATTTTAAAGAGGAGTAAATGAGATTTAAATTACTCAGAATAGTGCCTGTCTCATAAAAAGTTTCAGCTCCATAAATCTTAGCTATTATATCTTTTACAAACTTACAAGTGCTCTTTATCTACAGTACCTTATTGAGTTGCTCTAGCCTCACTGCAAGTTTGACATGATTGTCCTCACTCTGCAGACAAAGAACTTGCATTTCACAATGGCTAAATAGTTGCCCAAGGTATCATAACAGGTAAATCACAGAATTATTAACTCTCAAAATTCACTCTGTGTGTGTGTATGTGTATATGTGTGTGTATGTGTGTATATGTGTGTGTATGTGTGTATATGTGTGTGTATGTGTGTGTATGTGTGTGTATGTGTGTATATGTGTGTGTATGTCTGTATGTGTGTATATATGTGTGTGTGTATGTGTGTGTATGTGTGTATGTGTGTATGTGTGTGTATGTATGTATATGTGTGTATGTGTGTATGTGTGTATGTGTGTGTATATGTGTGTATATGTGTGTATGTGTGTGTATGTGTGTGTATGTGTGTGTGTGTGTGTGTGTGTGTGTGTGTGTGTGTGTGTGTGTGTGTGTGTGTGTGTGTGTAAGTGCTCCTGGAAGCCAAAAGAGGGAGTCAGTCACCTAGTGCTGGAGTTATAAGGCAATGTGAGCAATCTGACATGAATGTTCGGCATTGAACTATGGTCTTCTGCTAGAAAATGGAATGCTTCTAACCGTATAGTCATCTCTCCAGCCCCTTTGTGACCTTTTAATCAGTCTTCTATTCTTAAGGAAGTCCTGGTGTCTCCACTATTTTATATCTTTCTTTCCATTACAGGTCCTCAGAAGAGACAAGAGGTTGTCAGTTCACAGAGGAGCCTTCAAACCTATTCCTATGAGAGATTCCAGCCCAAGGGGAAGATGAGTGAGGACATACAGTCTGAAGAATGGTGTTGCTGGGGGTCACACCCTGCTCTAGGGTATATCAGGGATGGATTGCTGTTAGCACTAATATTCACAGACTAGACTGTGAGCTGAAGATTTGCCTGTATGCTAACTTGAAGGGATTTCCAAGCGTCTCCCTCTCCGCCATAGTGCCACCATGGAAACTACAAAACTGGGCATGTGAGATAAGAAGACAAACTAATAACACAGAGAAAGGGGAAGGGAAACAGCCCCATGCACCTAGTTTGAACATGAACCAGAATTAACGGTTCTTTGGGTATGTCCTTAGCAGATCTGAGAAACACAGAGTTGATACCTGTGTGAGTGTGAGACGCAAGGAGAGAGGGTTCCTTGGTGTGATCTGTTTAGCTGAAAAAAAAAATTCTGAATCCAGGGGCCTCCACAAGTTCTTTGAAGGAAAAGCCTTTTGTAAAGAAGCATTTGTAATGCTATGAAAATGTTTAGTAGCTCCTGAAAGTATATGTTGGAATGAGAAAGAAATGGCTTTTGTATGTATAGATAGCACCCACAATTTTTTTGGGGTGGGGTATAAACTTCTAAAGTGGTTGAATTGAAGAATATACACATCTAAAAGTTGTATATAAACTCCCACATAGCCTTCCAAATAGGTTTTTTACCAATTTATACTCTCTGCATTTGAGGATATAGTATTATTTTTCCAGAATAATTTTTCAGAATGCTAAAAGAACTTATATTTTCCTCTGTAAACGTTCCCTCCAAGAACTGTTGTCTCTGTGGCTTTGATCAAGATGCTGCCCAAGGAAACCAGATGATCTGGTGTGATGGTCAGTGTTGACTACTAGATAGGCCCCAGAATCACCTGGGAGACAAGCCTCTAGCACACTTGCAACAGATTACTTAGATTAGGTTAGCCTTTGGGCATGCCTGTGAGGGATCTTGATTGGGTTGATTGAGGTGTGAGTAACCACCCTAAAAGA
Source organism: Phyllotis vaccarum (assembly GCA_033318265.1). Lineage (NCBI taxonomy): Eukaryota > Metazoa > Chordata > Mammalia > Rodentia > Cricetidae > Phyllotis > Phyllotis vaccarum. The sequence continues at coordinate 14,991,480 of JARWLC010000007.1, forward strand.
AGACAGCAAACCCTGGTCCTGAGTCCTGGAGTCCACGAAACAGGAGGCTAGCTGAGCACAAGCATTCATCACTCTCTCCTGATTGTGGACACCAGGTAGCCAGCTACAAGCCTTTACCCTCAGTACTTCTCTGTCACAATAGAATGTACTTTCAAACTGTGACCCAGTTAAGTCCTTTTTCCCTTAATTGCTTTTGTCAGAGTATTTTTTTTTTTAATCATAATAACAGAAAGAGGAATGAAGACATCTGTTTCCATGATAGGATGCCACCGGCCTTCATACTTGCTGACCATGTGTCCTTGATAAATGCATTTAATCTCTAACTCTTGGTTACTTCATTGGTGAAACTGGAATAGTACGATCTATCTTAAAGCATCAATACGATGATAATAAAGTTGACTGCATTGCCACCAAGTAGGCAATAAGTAAATATGCGCCTGCCATTTACTGTTGCGGCTACTGATGGCTTTATTGCGATTTGGGCTAACTGTATTCTGCCCTGACCCATCACGGATGCTTACAGTACCTGTGTCTCAAAATGCTACTCCTTCAAGTGGACAGGCTGAATTAAAACTGCCTTTAGTCAAGTATTTATTAAGGTACTGACAAGTTTTCCACATAGTCTCTAGTTAACTACTATTTTCTGTAATTCTGAATTACCCAATGTCAACTAGATGAAATTCAGGTGTCATGAGTCCTGGGGCACGATAATGGTTATCTTAATATGTCTTCATTTTTCACCGCATTTACTCTTATGGAACCCCAATTATACACTTATTAGTCACAGTATAAGATTCCTTCAAAGCTTGATATATATGATCTATAATTAAATCAGATTTATTCAGGTCTATTACGTTTAATCAAATTATTAACATGGGTCTGACTTAGAAACGTCAGCAAAGAGATTCTGGGAAGGGCATACATGGGTATTATCTAATGCCAGAACATTAACAAAAGATGTTATTAATCTATTATCTACTTTTCATTACTGCAATGAAATACCCAAAGCGGGCTAAGTTTATAAATAAAAGAGGTTTAATTAACTCACAGTCTGAAAAGTTGAACATCCAAACAGTTTGGGTCACTCTCTAGTGAAGACCAGCAGCTACCTCAGCAGCATCCACTCAGGGTAGATGGCAAAGACACCATCAATCAGGAAGCCAGAGGAAACTGCAGGGGTCAGGCTCAAAACCTTACAATTCACTCTCAAGAACACTCACTCCAAGGGACCCGTATTCCCTGCATGAAACAGGAATCCTAATGATGTAAGGACCCACCACCACCACTGCCTCCCCCCACAAACACACTTTTTCCAAGTTCTGTAACTCTCCACATGGTTCTACTAGGGATCAAAATCCTCCCCCAAGATATGTGTGACACAGGAAGGCTAATTCTGATGGCTGTGTGAAGTGTGGGCTATTGTACACAGTCTCTGAAGTGTCATTGGTGGGTTACCAAAACTGTTCATTCTCAATAGTTGCTTATTTGTAAAGGTCGAGGGGGAAAGGAAGTGTTGAAAGAAAGTGAGAGGTGGGCGGTAATAAATCATGGCTTCAGTTTTTTGCTTTGATTGTCCTGTGGCTTTTGCAGTCTAGAGCGGAGTGCAGAGTTTAGTGTCCTAGTAAGGACGTTTATCTCAACTGGAGGCAGTCAAGCGCCCTGCCTAGTGAGCCTGGTCTTAGTGTGGTCCTCTGGATCTATCAGTGGATGAGCCAGGTCAGCAAGAAGTATGCAGAAGTAAAGTGCTGATGCAGCATTTCCTGGGAATGACTTATGAGTCCCGGACGGTGCACTATGTGAAGGTGAGTGTGGAGGCTGAGCCTGACCTTACTGGCAGAATCTGCCCAGTCAGAAGGCACTTCAGAGGCTCTGTCAGAACTTCGGGGAGAGTTCAAAAAGCCTTTTCCACCAAACTGAGCTTTTGCCTATACCTTCTTCATAAAAGTAGAGTTCTGAGGACCCAAACATTGGAGAACCCATGAATGGATCACCCTTACAAGGATTTATTAGAATCGGCTCACTGATCATCACTTTTGTTCTTCGGTAGTAATGGTGTTTTTTCTTTCATCTTTCTTTTCTCTCTCCCTACCTCCCTCTTCCCTCCTTCCCTCCCTCCCTCCTTCCCTCCTCCCCCTCCCCTTCCTTCTTTTCTGCATGTGCCTGGGCATGCTTGTAGACATCCAAGAGCAACTTGCAGGAATTGGTTCTCTTCTTCCCCCACATAAGAAAGTTTTGGAAGCCAAACTCAGGTTATGAGGGTTGAAGGGCAAGTGTTTTTTCCTGCAGAGCCATCTTGTTAGTCCAAATGTTTTGTTTTAGAGCAGAGATCCCTCCTCTTCTAAAAATGTTTTTAAAACACAGAAAACCTTCATTTATTATTCTGTGGCTTTACCACAGAGGAAACAAGCCTACAGGAGGAGTAAGGTGATTTATACAAGGTCAAGTTCACATAACCAGATTACTGTAGAACCAAAGAGGCAGTTAGGGCCCCAGTTCTCTTAGCCCTTTGCACTTAATGTGGTAAAAAGTGTCTGGGGTCTTACTCTTCAATAGGGCCAGGATTTCTGGACCAGGGAGTTTCTATCCTGACTGGACATTAAGATCACCTGTGGAGGTTGGTCAAATGACCCATCTACCTCAGTCCCTCCCAAAGAGGTGGCTTTATTGTTCTAAGACAGAGCATGGCATGCTTTGAAAGCTCCCAAGTCAGCCTAACTACACTAAAACAGTCTTTCTTTTTATCTTCCACCCTCATTTCCCTCCCCCGTCCTGTCATAAAAGGGGCATAACTACAGTCTTTCACACACTAAGCAAGCTGTCTACTACTGAGCTACATCTCTGTCCCCTTTGATTATTTTTTGTATTAGATATATTCTCACAAATAGCTTAGAATATATACCTATGTCACCATACCTGACAAAACAGTGGTCTTCAAAGGATGGTACTCAGTTCCCCACATTAGCAGCATCCGGGAACTTGTTACAACTGCACATTCTCAGGTCTCACTGTGTCTCTGATATCAGAAACTCGGGAGGTGTGCTGAGAGCCCAGCCATCTGTGTTTTAACTGGCCTACTCTTGATAATTCTCATGTCCATTTAAGGTTGTTTAGCCAACAAGTTCCAGGTAGTATTGATATTATTGTTTAAGACTATACATCATGAGCTACCATCCAGGAAGAGGATCTTCAAAAGCTAGCATTATTATTTTATTGTCCTATACTACTGTGTGCAGTCATATGGAGGGCAGAGGAAGCCCCGAATGAGGGAAGCCTTGTAGTAAGAGGCTTCTGGTCTGGACTTTCAGGCCTAGCCTCAAGCTTAGGCCCATAGATCCACAGACCCACAGACCCACAGAGACACACAGATGCTTACAATAGTTTCAGATGCTTACAATAGCTAAGGCCTAGGCATATAACTTGCTAACTCTTTACCCTTAATCTAACCCATGACTCTTATCCTGTTCAGCAATGCGTCTAGGTACCTTTTCTCAGAGCAGCATAGTTGTCCTCTGCTTCTTGTAGCCTCTCTCTGGCATTTTACCCTGTTCTTCCTGTTTCTAGAGTTTTCTTAGTCTGGTAGCCCCGCCCACACTTCCTGTCTGACTTTGGCCAATCAGCGCTTTTTATTAAACCAATGGGTGGGACAATTATTTACAATGGAACAACATAATCCCCCTACAAAGCCCTGTGTATTTGGACATGGTCATTGTCATGTAAAGGACTCAAGGTCTCAGACCCATTGGATAATTTAAGCAGTTATCCATATGGGCCAGGCTCAAGGGGGGGGAGGGGTGAATGTTTATGAAGGACTGATTACTGTGTGCCACACTAGCAACTGGACCTCCCTTGGATGTTTATGGCCCGAGACTGATATCTACAAACACCTCTTACAGCATTAGCCAAGCCTACCAGCCAATATGCCTTAACTTCCCCTGCCCAGGGCATAGACATGTAAAAGAATGGGAATATAAGGAGGCAGTAAAGATTAGCAGAAAAATGATCATAAAATGGGTAATTTTAGAAGAAAATTGGGGGGGGGGACACATTCTAGAAACCCTGAGAGGCAGGGGTAATTATGAGAAAAAAGCTCCTTGAATATGATAACCCCAGCAGTCCTTTGCCTCAGTTTGTAAGTGAAGGGAAAGAGCCTTTCTCAGTTGAGTTTCTAAGACCTTGACAAATAGCCTGGTTTAGGCCATTGACCAATCCAAGACAGATACAACTGTTATAGCCTGGGACTGTTCAAGCGCCTTCTCCACCAAAGAGAACCTAATCCTGCCATCTCCATCCACCTCTAAGAAGAAGGTAGACACATAGGGAAGGAGGAAGATGGGATAATTGGAGAATTTAATAAGCACTGAACAGGAGTGTGGACTTTGTTCTATTTATAGTTTGCAGAAGTTTAAGGAAAGGTTTGGTTCATTTAAAAAATACTTGAGCATCTTGAGCATCATAGCTGATGCATGTGTTGCCTCTTTGAGTGACCTATAGTATAAGCATATAAGCCATGAACATATTTAGTCTCTTACCTTGGGGGGCAATTGACTTGAACTTGAACTCCTTTTGCATCCTCCCTTCTCCAGAGTACTGGGATTAGACATGTGTCACCAAACCCAGTATCTGTCAGGTGATTCTACATGTGACAAAGCTTCAGAGTCACTATTGACTTTGCTGTCATTTGCAACCATGGGATCCTGTAGGGGCAGCGGGAAATGAGTAATCAGATGGGTGAGCTGGGGAATCAGTGTCTGGTCCTGAGAACAGCCATCAAGGCAATGGGCAGGAGGAGAAAATGACAGAGGGAAGGACTACGTAGCTGAGTGTCTTTGCCAGTATCCCTGAAACCCAGAGGGAAGAAAGAAAAATCACTGTAGAATAAAAGCCTGGCAGCTTTGTACAGTTTCTTTCAATTGTAATCATTTGGTTATGGAGCCTAACTGTTCCCTCCAGATTAGCAAATCATCTAACAGTTCTGAGAAGATCGTTTGGATGGACCATGGAATTGACGCCAGAGAATAGATTGCCCCCTTGCTTTTTGTCAATGGTTTGTGAAAGAAGTAGGTGTCTTTAATTTCCTCATAATGCTAAATCATGCCACTGAGTACCTTTCATTTCCCAGCTCTTCAGCAGCGTGCCTCCTTCCCCATTAGCTGTTAACTGCACTGAATTCGTCCCTCACTTCAAGTGAAATGTAATTAGCAAGTAGCCCTGCCAAAAACTGCCTATCCTGACTCTATTCTACTGCGTCCAAAATTATTTTTATTGGAAGACAAACTTACCCAAGTGTAAAGAAGATGTATATTGGAAGTCAGAGATGATATTGAATCTTGTCAAGTAGTATCAGGTAAAACTCCTAACACAACACTGAGAAAAAACATTTTACCTAATTTTTCATCTATTAAAGGAGCTTGGAAATAACAAACTGTGTGTCTGCTGTGTGGGTCAAGAGGTTTTCTATATGGAAAACAATAACCTGGTGAATTTTCATATACCCCTTCTCCTCTTTAGGGAGTAAGACAACTTTTAAAGGTATTTTCTGTTGTCTTTTTGGAAACACAAATATAAAAAGAAACCCAGGAAGAATCATTCATAAGACCAATGCAAAAATGTCAATTGGGAGAAGTACAAATTAATGCTACCTCACACCTAGTGGATTATAAACTTCCAAAGGCCGGGGGAGAGAACAGATGAATGGGACAGTCAGTGTGTTGTTATTGTTTTGAGACAAAGTCTCACTCTTTAGCCCAGAGTAATCCCAAACTCACTGGATAGTCCATGAACTTGTCGTCTTTTTGCCTTGTTCTATCTCCAGAGGGCTGGGATAACAGGTCTACCGCCACACCCAGACCAGTGCACTAACAGGCCAGGTGACTATCTTTGCAATTAAATGTGAGAGCCACTACTATAAAAGACTAAGGCAGTTAAGGAGGACCTGGAGGCTGGAACTGTAGTGGGAGCCATCTCTCATAATTAAGTTGAGACTTACAGATAATTAGAAAAAGAAATATTTCTTTTCAGGATTTCCTTTGGACTGCCAGCTTCCAAATAATGACATAGAGGTCTCTTACTAATTATAAAAGCTTGGACTTAGCTTAGGCTTGTTCCCAACTAGCTCGTATAACTTAAATTAACCCATTTATATTAATCTACATTCTGCCATTGTCTCTACTCCATACTGTGCATCCAGTTTCCCTGTCTCACTGTCGAATGTCCTGCCTCTCTGCTTCCCAGAGTTCCTTTCTCTTCTCAGAAGTCTATCATCTTCTCTTGCCTAGCTACTGGCCATTCAGCTCTTTATTAAACCAGTCAGAAAGTACTTTACAGTTCCATAACAATGGCATGTGCTTTGGAACAAATCTTAATTGAAATTTTAATGTCTCCAGATGTAGTATCCGCTCAGCAGGTATACTGATAAACAACAAGTATTACCAAGGGCTGGGAAGCATGGTGGCTTACTAAACATAACCAGTTTTGAAAAAGCCAAGCAGCTTCTTGGCCATTCTGATATATCATATAGATGATATATGTATATATTCTATATATCATATGGGCCAATATCATATAGATGATACTGTCTCTTTAAAGGAACATTCTCACACGATATGACTACACCAAAATTAACCCAATAACTACTTTTAGTTCCTTTAAAGAGACAGTATCATCTATATGATATTCAAGGGCAGAACTCTCTTCAAATGAGACTGGTTATACAAGGACAGAGTAGACTAATGTCTTAGTCTTAGGTCAATTTCTATTGCTGTGGTGAAACACCATAACTAAAAATCAAGCTGGAGAGGAGAGGGTTCATTTGGGTTATGCTCCCATATCACTGTTTATCATGAAAGAAAGTCAGGACAGGAAGCTGGAGACAAGAGCTGATACAGAGGCCTTGGAGGGGTGCTGCTTACTGGCTTGCTCAGCCTGCTTTCTCATAGAACCCAGGACTACCTGCCCAGGGATGGCACCATCTGTGATGGGCTGGGCCCTCTTACATCAATCACTAATTAAGAAAATGCCTTACAGGATTGCTTACAGCCCGATCTCATAGAGGGATTTTCTTAACCACTGAGCCATCTCTCCAGCCTATGATGACGTTTTCATAACTGAGGTTCCCTCCTCTCAGATGCCTTTAGCTTGTACCAAGTTGACATTAAAGCTATCCAACATAAACAGTCAGAATATGTTTTAAGCCATCGCTTGGTTTTAAAATATCTAGCTCACCATCAGGAAGAGTAAAGCCATAGTGCTGTCTTTGGGTAATTTTTGCAGCAGGAGGCAGAGAGTAAGCAGAGTAAACATTTTATTCTCATTGCAGAATCCAGTGTCTGAAACCTCGATATGCTCAAAGCTTGGAAGCAAGTGAAGAGTCCGGAGTGGATAAGAACCCTGCTACTCTCTGAATGGTTGCGGTAAAGATAAAGTCCCCATTGTTTGGTGGTCTTGAAAAGAAGTAACTGTTTCATCTTTCTGTTTTTTGTTTGTTTGTTTAGAATATTGGTTACATAATCCCATTTTAACCAAAGTCCATTATGTGGGGGAATGTGATGCCACAGAAGAGGGGCACTAATCTAGCATGTAGGGGACTTCACTATTACTGACGGGCAGACTACCTGGGTACTTACAAAGCCAGAAAGGAAGACATGGCCGACAAGTCTGTAAGAACCTCACTTAGGAATCTGATATTTGATCCCCCCCCCACTCCCAAAGCCCCATGGTTCACTACAGGTTTAAGAATAGATTATTATACTGTCATTTCATTTTTCATTTTCTCTCTGGGCCACAGAGGGATGGAGTTTGCCCAGTTTGAGTTTAGTTCAGCCCAGCCCTCATGCCTTTCTGAGCTCCTCATCAGGTGTCTCCTTTAGTGCCTATGCAGTTGACTAATGTATAGGACTGTGATGATAGCCAAGGACAGGCCTGGAGTACCCTGAGCAAGGTTTGCTATTCACCCTGGCTCATTTGTAAACTGAGATCATGATGCGTTTCCCTGACCTCCTGTATTTTTCAGGTATTGGCACAGTCACAAACCGCCAAGATTTGACATTCTGTGGGACAGAACCAGTGTCGGAAATAGAGACTAAAGCAGTCTCAAGTCTTACAGAAGCAAGAAAAATGACACCCTGTGCTTCCCAACCATGTACTCTTATGGGCATCTCATTCTCACACGATATGGCTACACCAAAATAAACCCAGTAACTACAAAAAACTAGTAAGTCCAAGGTGCCAAGACCTCTAGACGAACCTCCGCAGGGCCCCTGCCTTTCTTCCTCTGATATTCATTTCTAAGAGGTTTTTGTATCCATTCTCCATTGCCCCCACAATCCTTATTTTCTTTTGCCTGCTTTTTATACCTTGCCAGATGCCTGCTGGGAAGACTCTAGGTTAAATGCTGCTTTACCTATGCTAATTAACTACCTGTTTCATGAAATGTCAAGTTGGGAGACATCTTAGGTGTTTGGCTATAATATAAATGAGATGATTATATTAATAATCTGCAGGAATGTGCTCTCCTTTCTGTATATCCTCTCAAAGCTCCATTCAACTATTATAGCTTTTGAACCATGCTTTAAAAACTTGCCAGCCGTTAGTGGAATATGGCATGTCTAAAATAATACAGCTAAATAATATATGCTCTCTTTTCTACTATGCACGGCTGTGTTTTCTTCAAGACTCTTCTTGCAGCATTTGCCCAGGAATAATTGTAAGAGGAAGTGTCATGGAAATGCAAGCCAGGGCAAGGGGCTTGACTCTGTTTATTCCAGATCCTCCTCAGAAACTGTGCTTCCTCAAGTTCTGGTGGACAGACTTGTTGCAAAGAACTAGGCTCTTTGCCCTTTTGTGGTACTGAGGACTGTAGTCACAAGTCAAAGGTGAGCAAATGCACAGAATTGCTCTAATATTTACTATATTTTAGCTGAGTTCTTTCTATTTTAATTATGGCAAAATACACTTAGCATAAATGTACAATGGCAACCATTTTTAGATGGAAAGTTCGGAGTCTTCAGTGTTGTGTACTAAGCCCTAAAATTGTTGTACACTAAGCCCTAATTATTGTGCATACCTGGTACTCTTCACATGGCATCCCCATTCTCCTCTATGCCCTGTTGTGACAAACACCAGTTTTCTTCCCACAGCTATGGGTATGACCCATTTAGAGGCTTCACATCAATGTTGTAGTAAAGGATTGGTCTTATTAGGGATAGCTTATTTAACTTAGCACAATATCCTCAGTGTACATCTCCTGTAGGATATGTCACAATTTCCTCTCTAGCCCTCTGGTTGTAAGCCTTTAATGGCCAAACTATCTCTCCAGATCAGCATTTCCTTCCTTTTTAAGAGCGAGTAATATTTCACTGTATGTACACGCCATGTTTTGTTTGACTACCCATCAGTGGGCAGTTGGGTTTATCCTAACTCTTTGCCTAATGTTGCTAAGAGTATGGCTGTACAGATTTCCATCTAAAAATCCACTTTTACATCTTTGGGGGCATATGTAGAGATATAGTTTCTGGCTTATATGGTAATTCTGCTGTTAAATTTTTTTATTTGCTCTACTCCTTTCTATTTTGGTTGTACTATTTAAAATATCTATCTACAGTGTGCAGGCTCACACATCTCCATAATCTTGCCAGTGTTTGTTATTAGTATTTAAAAAAAAAACTTTTAATTTTTAAAAAGAAGGTCCTCATCATGTGCAGGTGATAGGGTAAACAAGAGAAAGTTCAACCCTGTTGATGTGATAGAGGCCAGTCGACGTCTTGGTTATTTTATGTCTCTTGTTCTTCCCCACTGGAGCATAACCCATAAAGTACAAGCCAAAGCTAAAAGATAACCCGCTAAAGACCTTTGCTGAAGAGAGTCCTCAAAGTCAGAAATACCTAGCAATACCTACATACCTTTCATGAGGTCATTTTTTCCTTCCACGGTTACAAAAAAATTCATACTATATGATCATTTTTGAAATACGTAGCAGTAACTAACATCTGCTTGGATTATTACAACTTACAAAGGGATGTTAAAGCCATTACCTCATCTGACTCTTGTGATTACATAATAAACTCACTTTGGGACTGTATAAACAGAGCTTGAGACAGCTACGTTCCCAGAACCCCTCCAGGGAGAACATGGTGGAGTTTGGGTTGGTTCTGCATGCACTAAGTGTCTGTATCATCCCTTTCTGCTTAGAATGGATTCTTGACGTTTTAAAGTCATTAGTTTATAATTTTATTAATTTTATATTTTATTTTTAATTTTATTAATTTATATTTCCAGTCAACCACGTGCTCTTTCATTCTCAGTTATAATCCCGGGGACTTTTTCCTTTGATGAAGAAATTCGCAGAAATGCAGTTTTTATTTATGAGGCCCAGAATTAGGCTCATTCCCCAGCTCCTATAATAGTCTATATAGAGATGTCTTCTCTTTTTTGAGACAACTATGGCAATGTCAAATGAATCTCAAGAGACACCGTAGATCTTCAGTGGGAAGGTGTCTTCCATTGACAGAAAGGTCTTCACGGATGGTATCATCTTTCAATATAATACCTCAATATTTTTTCCATGGGAATACCATTCTTCTTGGTTCAGGAATACAGATATAATATGATCTGTATCCAAAAGTCAGAGGATCTCTTGTAGATTGTTTTTGTTAGAGCCTTGTGGCCACAGGATAAAGAGGACATGAGGGGAAAGCTTGGATCAGCAGCTTAGGAACAGTTGAAAAGTGATTAGAAGAAAAGAAGATTAGTAAATCATTAATCCCCTACAAAAAATCCAGAAAACTCTTCTGTGTCTTTTTCAGCCTTGGATGCTGAAGAGTAATCGTACGCATTTCATCTTCAAACTTTGTGATGGGAAGTATGAAAATTTTGCACTATGTGTTAATTTTATTGAATCTTGGCAGTGTTTCTGAGTTCCTGGGGAGAAGCTGTAACACTGTGCACAACTGCACTGAACCAAGCAAGCCCCTTGCTCCAAAGAAATTTTCATTTCCGGAACTATTTACAGCGACTCTATATTTACAAAACCAAAGCTTTTTAGAGCCATGGTAAATATCATACTGCATGAGGGACAACTTGGCAATCACTAAGTAGAAGAAATAGGAATGTGTGTGTGTGTCTGTGCATCTGTGTGTGTACATTCACTTTCTAAACTGCTTTTGAAATTAGAACACCTATCAGAATTTTAATGTTTTACATGCTAGAATTATTTACACTTGAACACTTTCCTACCGACCTCTGTACTTTACCTCAAGCTGTTTCTTCTTCCCCACATCAGGTCCTTCAACAAAAACATGTGTGTGTCTGCCTGTAACTCTGTCCTTACAACCCAGGAAAAGAGCTGTTGAGCAGGCTAGAGGGCAGTATATCATGATCCACTGGAAGAAAGGTTTTAGTCATTTTTCCTGGGACGCACCTTTAAGTAGAAAAGATGTACACAAACATAACAACGCTTTCTGGTCCCTCAGTGCAGTTCAGGAGAAAAGTCTACCTGGGAGCTCTACCCTGAGATGAAATAAATCTAAGGGGGCCTGGGCCTGCTGCCACACACCTTTAATTTCAACATTCAGGGGAAAGAGCCAGGAGGATCTCTGTGTGTTCCACGCTAGTTTGGTTTATAAATGAAGTCCAGGCCAACTAGAGTTACCCAGTAGAACAGTTTCTCAAAGAAGTATTAGACATGACGGGGCTGGTCCTGCAGAGCCAAAGCTGTAGGATCTCCATGGCACAGGGCAACAACAGGACATCCAAGAGGAGACCCAGTGAGGGAGGGCCCAGCATGGTGAAGCAGAAGCCAGAGGTTTGAATCAGACCAATGACTCAGCAATGAACACTTGCAAGTTAAGCTATATGGATATGAGGGTATACTGCTTCCGTAATGTTACTTTTCTTTCTTTTATCTCTCATTTTCTCTTAAATTTTATTTTGAGGGAGAGAGTTGCAAGGGCAGAGGATGGATATAAAGGGACAGGGAGACAAATGAGATGGAGATGGAGAATAAATAAAAAGAAAGTTTGAAATATAAAAACAAACACACAAAAAATAGAAGTAATTAAACAAAATGACAAAAGTAAATATGTGGAATTTCTATTTTGTCTTCTCAGAAAGACCAAACCTATCTATAAGCTGAGAATCACAATTCTGTTTTTCTACTTCTTCATAGTAATTAATAATGGGGGGGGGGGAATCCTAGGATTTGCTTGTCAACAAAGAAGGAAAAATGAGTTTGCTATCCCACAGTTAAGATTTGAAGAGAATGAACGACAGAAAATAAAATAAGAAAAGGCTGGCCATGAAATAGTTGTTTGGGATGATTTTTTTTAAAAAATGGAGAAATAATTTAGATGGAAAATGTTGCCTCGGGCAGATGTGTGTGATACTAATAGAGAATAAAGACCTTCTCAAACCAGTTGGCATGAAATTACATCCAGGGAGGGATGGGCACATGAGAACTAAAAATGTTTAGAAACAATTTATTTCTTTGCTAGATGATTTTCACAAGTGAGTATAGTTGGTAGGTCCCTGTCCCCAGAACTGCTTTCAGTTTCCTGGCTGACACATGGCAGAAACCCAAGTCCTTTCCTGGGTCACTCTTCCTCCCTTGAGGTCCAGAGTGAATGATGTCACTGCTTCAGGCCTGGCATATCATCAGTTTTTTTTGACCCCTTTCACTGTTCTAGATAACACAAGCCCAGGAACTGAGACAGACTCAGAGTTGGTTTTGGGTGAAAAGACAAAGAATTGCTGAGTGAGAAAAGATAGAAGTAAAAAGCTTCAAATGTGTCCATGTCCGTGTGTGTGTCTGCGTGTGTTTGCGCAAGCATGTGCACGTATGTGCGTGCGTGCGTGCGTGCGTGTGTGTGTGTGTGTGTGTGTGTGTGTGTGTGTGTGTGTGTGTGTGTGTGTGTGTATAATACATGCAGAAAGTCCTAAGTAGCTAAAGGTTGCCCCTAACCTCCCTACCATTACTTGCTGCATGCTTCATCCTTTGGCATTTCTCTGGGCCCCTCCCACTCTGTTGCATTTTAGCACTCAGCTGTGAATTACAGACAAGGAAAGGAGAAAGGGGAGTCTAAAACCAGGCCATTAATACCCCCAAGTGCAGTCTGGCTGTGTAGGACCAGTGCTATCAGGAGTGACAAGAGGTTTGGGTGATGTCTGGGCAGAATCTAAGTAAAAGCTGGGGGATGTTATAGTACCTGGAGGACAGGCCATCCTGTGGGGATGTCTGGAATCAGAAACACTTAGAAGGTCTGTCAACAGACCTATTTAAAGAGATTAATCAGGAGGTCAAGAAATACAGGACTTAACAAAAGTCCAATAAGTTTTGGGTTTCAGTAGTGACTGATCTGGAGAAAGGAAGGCTGAGACCTAACAGATCTTCTAGTTCTGAGAGATTTCTTGTAGAAAAAAGAGTCATGGAAGTAGAGGGCTGTGTGAAATATCTGTAAGAAAAAACAAAAAGGTGAAACCCTAAGAGGCTATGAATACAGGGCTGTGAATGAGACAAAACAGGGAGAAAGAGGATCCTGCAGGGGAGACCAGGAAAGGACAGATGGATCGAGAAGTTGTAGAAATGGGATTTGAGAAAGTCTCTCAAGTTTGGGTCCATAGGTGGGGATTCTAGATAGAGGGAACTTCCTGAGAAAAGAGAGGGAAACTGAGGGATATGTGAGGAACAGTGAGGAAGCTTGTGTTTGCCTACAATGTAGGGTAAGTGTGTAGGACACAGTACTGGAAAGGTAGATTAGGAACACGAAGAGGATCTAGGCTAGGCAGTCTGTGTTTAATTCAGTGGTCAATGAGAAGGTACTGAGTGCCTTTCAGCAGAATCATGAACATAGATATATGCACCTGGGAGCCATGTGGAATCAGCTGGGATAAGGAGGAAGGAAATGTGATGCAACAGACCAGTTCTGAGGTAATGAGTCTGACAAGAAGTATAGCAATGAAATCCACATTGGCGGCTTTGAGGGGAGGAAAAAAGAAGCTAAAGGTATCTACAGAAGTTTACATGTGTGTTGTAGGAATATGGAAGACCAGAACTAGCCACAGTCTCATTGGTGAAAGGCACAATGAAAAGGACCGTGGGTGTGGTTAGTGTGGGGTACCAACAGCTACCTAGACATAAATGCCTAATGGGCGGTTAGAGAGATAGTCTAAGACCTCAAGGATAGATCTGTACAAAACATCAAACCCTGGGATTGTCGGATTTATTTTTAAAACCAGCTCTCTCTCGGCATTTCCCACCTACAGATTCAAGTTGGACAGAAGGGAGCAAATGCATTGGAAGCAAAGCCTGGAACCAATTATAGAGTTGGATCGAGTGCAGATATTTTATGTAAGAATACTTTTTTTTGGTCTCTTTAATGATATCTAAGGCACAGAGGGAATCAATGAAGTTTAGCTGGTGAGATGAGGCCTAAGAACAGGAGTTCCTGTGACCCACAGAGAGCTGTATGAATCAAAATGGCCAAAGATGAAAGGAAACCCGTGTGATTCAGTATTGTACTCTCGAGGGACAAAGTTTGAGTACAAAGGGAAAACAATGATACACTGGTTCCTACCAGAATTTTCCCTGGCTTGAGTTAAAAAGAGCTGGCAAGTCAGCAGGTGCAGAGTTAACAGGAGGGTATTGTCTATTAAGCCTTGGTCAGTTGATTACAGGTCCCAGGAAGGCAGACCAGGACAAGATTGGGGAACAGTCAAAAGAAAAAACCCAGTCCAAGGAGGATGCAGTTCTTCTCCTAGAACACCTCTCCCAGAGCCCCGGGGCACACCCAACTCATATTTGTGGCCTGGTTTTCCTGTGACTGATCTGGATGTTTTTGGTTTTTCTTTTTAAATGCCTTTGTGAATTTCCATTCATTCTTGCCTTGCAGCTCGAGGCTGCCTTATTCGTTGATCAGTTGAAATACTTTAACTAAGATTCTGCCATGTCAAGGAGCCAAATGAAATACAGGCTGCTTATCAAGGACAGAGGAGTCCTAATAAGCGACGCTCCTTCATTTACCAAGAACCCTTTGTTCCCTGGCATGGCTGTGGAACCCCGCCTTTCAACGTTTAATTTTTACATTTACCTCTTGTTTTTATTTACAGATGCTATGTCAGGATCCTCAAAAGACTGGGCATGAGACACAGGGATCCCCTTACCATATACATTTGCACTAAGTGATAATGGTACCCATGGATTTTTTTTTTTCTGCCCGAATATCTGATCCAGCCCACATGTGAGGTGACCACGAAAACTATGCTCTCACTCCTTGGTAGTATGAATGAGCTTTACTGCTTCACCAACAGCTCCACGAAGACAACAACCACAATCTTGACAATGACCATGCTGTACTTCTCCACATCCCTCCTCTAAGAGCCTCCTGCCTTGGCCTGTTCAGCCCCAGTGGTGGGAATATGGTTGAGGTGAAGGTGTGTTGTTGTACAGAAACCAAACCACGACATTCTATATTCTAATAAGAGTCATGTTAGCATTTTCAACATTTGTTTTGCTGGTAATTAATTTTTATTGCTCTAGAAGAATATTGTACTACTTAGCTATTACAACTATAAAGCTATAAACTAAACCTCTTTTAAAATTCAGTGGTGCGTCCACCTGAACACCAGAGAGAAAATTCTGCTGATCGGGTGTTGCTCACTGATGCATCTGAGGTAAGTGGCAGGCAGCTGGTTGATCAGACTCGGTCTGAACTTGGATAAGGGGCTATATTCATGTTCCCTGTACATATGTATTTTTTAATCAACATGTTTGGCCTGACCTGCAGGAGGGGATTAAGCCCCAACCTAGTACAGGCACTCTTCAGACCTCTTACTACATCACACTTGTTAACATCTGTTTGTGCTGGCTATTTCAACTGAACACAAGGTGACGTCATCTGGGAAGATGAAATCTTAATTGAGAAAATGCCCTTGTATGATTGGCCCGCAGGTAAGTCTGTAGGGCATTTTCTTGGTTGATGACTGAGGTGGGGTGGCCCAGCACATTGTGAGCAGTATTGTCCTGGGACAGATGGTCCTATAAGGGGTATATGGTTCTATAAGGGGTATATAAAAAACAAACTGAGCAAGCCAGAAGCAAGCCAGTCATACCACTCCTCTGTGGTCTCTGTTCTGGTTTGCCTCCAGATTTCTCCCCTGAGTTCCTCTGACTTCCTTCGGTGATGGACGGTGACAAGGAAAAGGATAAGGGAATAAGCCTTCTCCTTCCCAAGTTGCTTTTGCGCATGTGTTTTATCACAGCAAGAGAAACCTAACCAAAACACTGTGAATGAAGGACATCATTTGTCTGAGTGGGGGATGGGGCAGGGCAAAGGGGCGGGGCAAAAGCACAAGGTGAGGCTTGCTGAAAAGTTGGGCTCTTCCTTAAAATCGCTCTCCTCCGTGTTAGGCCTCACAGCCTTGAGCTTCACTGTTTAGCTCTGGAGACAGCTCAGCAGAGTCACCTCCGATTTATACAATTCTGTGTGTTGTGCATACGGTGCTTGGCATCTAATTAGAAACCAGCTGACCAGGGTCTGTGTTCTACTTATTATTTTGAATTTATGATCCTAATATTCACTAGGGAAAGGAAGTACAAACAAGTTTCTTGGGTCTAGTTTTAGTTATCATCTCAACTCTTTAGAAATTTGCTGTGTCTTTGGTCCTTTTCATTCATGGGTTAGTGGCAGCATCTAAAAAAAACAGGCTTTATAATTTGTCTATAGAGTTGCTGATATCTTTAAATATTCATCTAATTGTTCTGTTTATTGATTAATTATTATTATTATTATTTCAGAATCTCCTAGGTGTGTTTTGAATGGCAAGGGGTTCCCAGTAGTGGGTAAGACAGGCATGGTCTACCTGTGGTTGGATTCTATATTACAGAATGTGAGGTCTAAATAGTAGTCATGAGTAATCGCAATAGACACAGTGTCTCATCCATGGCAAATCCCAGCTTAATGGAAGCCTATATAGCAAGAACACAAACTAAATATTCCAAGTGCTATGAAGAACTAGAATAGAGAGCTAAAAAAAAAAAAAAAAAAAAAAAAAACCCAGCTTGTATGTTTGAGGCTATCGAGGCACTTAGCCACACTATCTCGTCTATTAAATTTCAAGTGCTCTTCAAGCAGCCTCCCAGACTGTCATTTTCTATGTATCTCCATGTGACACCTTGAAATGGTGCTAAGCATTTGACAGGCTTTGAACAAATGCAGCTGTGACTGGCTGACAGGATGTCCCTAGTGTTTAGTCACCCGTTTCCAAATTTCCTTGTTGGCCATAGTCACAATACACTTCCTGGTTGTAAGCCTTTTGTTACCTTGTTTTGCCCTCTTTATTTTTCCATGTTTTCCTAGTGTGTGGCTGATAAGGGTCAGAAAGGAAATGTCAGGGGCAATGGCGTTTCATGAATCAAGGGACAGAGATTTACATAAAAATGCCAACTCCACAATCGTGGCATTGTTAGGGGGAAACCAGTTAGTTTTCATCGATGGTCAGCCTAGAAAAGAAGAAAACTGATGTGACCCACTCAATGCCACATTCAAGAGACAAGCAGGCAGCCATGCTTATTAATCTCAGGTCATTGTCGTCCATGTAGCCCATGCATTGGTTCCCAGGTTTATTTAAATAAGATTATTTGGATGCCTCCATACTATAGGATCCCTTGCCTAGAAAATTGATATGATATCCAAGAGGGAAGCCTGGCGGCCAGGACCTATTTTTTGGCTTCTCTCTGCAGCTTTTCACTTCTTGTGAAAGAATCCTAAAGGACAAGGTTGGAAGATGATGGGTTTTTCATAAGAATGTTTTCAGACTCCTGTCTCTCAAATGATCACTGGGAGATCTGTGCAATAGTTCAGTGCCTATAATCTATAATAACTGAAAATAGCCTGCACTATGTTATTTCTTTGAGGGCAGGATTTGATTTTGACCCTACTTTAATGTTAAATTATCTTGTTATCTTCATGGGTGTTAGAGGCCATGAAATTCCTGGATCAAGGTCAAAGTCAATTTTGTTTTCCTCACAGCATATTAATGAACATAAACACAGGCATATTTATATCCATGACCTGCACTCTAGTCTCAACAGGATGATGTAGTGAAGTCCAACACCATATACAGAGAGAGTTGGTATGGGATGAACACACTGAGCTTGGGTCCAAGCTGCCAGTCTGATCTCCATCTCTCAGATAACTTTTTTTTTTTAATCACACTAACAGCTGGGATGCTTGCTTGCTGCAGACAGACAATTGACTTGGTAAGGAGTGATTTTCCCAGCATCCTTAGCGTCATCAACAGGATGTCAGAGAAAAAGGTCTGTAAGGACTGTCTCCCAAGAGGCTTCATGTATCAGCTGGAATCACAGGAAATTGGTGCTTTCAAAGGTTTTTAAAAACTTGAGCATTGGTAATTTAATACACTTCAACTTAATATCATGTCCATGCTAATTGAACAATTTCCTTAATGCCTTTTATCCTCTCTTTTTAGGAAATTTGGCTGTACTGTGTTTCCTGTTTCCATTTCTTCCCACCAAAGTGTCAGGAAGAAAGATGCCCATTTATGGATTCGTGAAATTTTGACGTAATTGTTATTGTGCGAACACAGCCATATATACAATTGAGATTGTGTGGTATTTCCTGAATATTCTAAAAAGGAAATTTTACTTTTAGGGATTAATTCACTTAAAATAATATGAATAAATGAATAAATCTTTAGTTGTGGATGTGTTCATCCCCATCTTGTCAACATTTCTTTCCCAGAGAATCCCTGCTTCCAACAAAGATTTCTTGTTTTCTTCTCTCTCTCAGTACTCCTTTTCTAGCCCCGTAATTGCCCTCTCCACCCTTCTTCACTTAACTCTCAAATTAGCTTTCTCAACAAGTTCCCTCTTTACTGCTATGATTTTTTTTTTCTTCCAACTTCACTTTTTGTGGCCCACTGGGTTTAATTAGGGTCGCTTGCATGAGCATGTGTAGGGTGGTTATTTACTGAAGCATGGGCAACTTATCGGCAGTTACGCTACTGAAGGAAAAATGACACCTTTTCCCAGGAACCGGTAATACTAAGAGTTCCCCAAGAGACATCACAAACCCTTCTGTACACACGATTGCTGATAGGCCCAGTCTTGGGCGGATAACCACAACTCTGGTGCATGCATGGCATGTCTAGAAGCCATTTTTTATGGCACACTTCTCTGTCCTCCAGGTACTACATTCTTTCTGTTCTCTTTTCTACGATGTTCACTGAGTCTTGGAAGGAGTGATGTAGATGTAACATTAAGGGCTGAACACTCATAGTGATTTATTTTCAACACAATGACCAATTATTAGTGTTTGCATTAAACAGTGTCCACTGTAAAAAAAAAAAAAAAAAAAAAAAAAAAAAGTTTCCTTCAGCAAGGCTAAGAACAGTGCCTATGGGTACAAACACACTACCATTTAGCAAATGAACAACTAAACACACTATAATCTAAGACCAACGCTATTAGTGTTGTGCCCTGGTCGTGAGACCCCCAAAGAGACCACCAGAGACATGGACTCTCCAAATGCAAAAGCAAGGTTTATTGAAATGCAAGTCGCAACAAGGACCCTGTCCAGCACACAAAGGCAGCAGTGCCTGGAGAAGGTACCTGCACCTCTGCAAGCTGGGTTTTAATGGCAAAACCTACAAGGTTATACATCAATTATGGGTCCTTAGTATGGATATCATTCTGATTATCTCATTTGGGGGGACTTTCCTGGTTTCCTCTGTTGTCTTAGCCGGCTCTTTGTCAGACATTCCTCTGTGGAATATCTTCTGGTTTGGGACATTACGTGACTATCAAATGGCCCTAGGCTATCTCCTGTTTGTACTTGGTTCTCAGCATAACTCAGGCCTGTTTCAAACTTGGGTTCAGGGACTTTTACTTAAAATGGAGGCACTTCTCTGGTTCATTAGTTCACGGATGTTAGGGCATATGACCTCTTTAGTCACAAGCTCCTGACAAGGTTTACAATACCAAGTATAAGTTCTCTCCCATGAAGTGAGCACAAAATCAATCTTATAGTGATAGATTAACCCCATAATAGTCATACCACTATGGTACAAGTGAGTAAATTTGCTTGGAAGGTTGATATGATCTTTGCAGGGATTAGAGCTTTCTGGGCCCGTTACTTTATTCAGCATAATATTCTCCAATTCGCTTCATTTTCCCACAAATCACATGACTTTATTTGTCTTATAGCTAAGTGAAGTTCCATTCATTGGTTGGCGACAGCTAGGCTGGTTCGATGCCCTGCCTGTTGTGAGTAGAGCAACAATGAATACAAACGTGCAAGTCCCTGTCTGCAGTGGTGTAGAATCTTGTGGATATATGTCAGGGAGTGTTATTGATGGGTCAAACGGAAACTCTATTTTTCCTTTTAAAGAAATCTCAATGGGCAGAAGAGATGGCTCAGCAGTTAAGAGTATGCTACTGCTCTTCCAGAGGTCCTGAGTTTAATTCCCAGAAATCACATGGTGGCTCACAACCATATCGGATGCCCTCTGCTGACCTGCAGGCATACATGGAGGCAGAACATTGTATACATGATAAATACGTAGATAGGTAGGTAGGTAGGTAGGTAGGTAGGTTGGTAGGTAGGTAGGTAGGTAGATAGGTAGGTAGGTAGGTAGGTTGGTAGGTAGGTAGGTTGGTAGGTAGGTAGGTAGGTAGGTAGGTAGGTAGGTAGGTAGGTTGGTAGGTAGGTAGGTTGGTAGGTAGGTAGGTAGGTAGGTAGGTAGGTAGGTAGGTAGGTTGGTAGGTAGGTAGGTAGGTAGGTTGGTTGGTAGGTATGTAGGTAGGTAGGTTGGTAGGTAGGTAGGTTGGTAGGTAGGTAGGTAGGTAGGTAGGTAGGTAGGTAGGTAGGTAGGTAGGTTGGTAGGTAGGTAGGTAGGTAGGTAGGTAGGTAGGTAGGTAGG
Source organism: Phyllotis vaccarum (assembly GCA_033318265.1). Classification (NCBI taxonomy): domain Eukaryota; kingdom Metazoa; phylum Chordata; class Mammalia; order Rodentia; family Cricetidae; genus Phyllotis; species Phyllotis vaccarum. The sequence continues at coordinate 15,012,408 of JARWLC010000007.1, forward strand.
TTGGTAGGTAGGTAGGTTGGTAGGTAGGTAGGTAGGTAGGTAGGTAGGTAGGTAGGTTGGTTGGTAGGTAGGTAGGTAGGTAGGTTGGTAGGTAGGTAGGTTGGTAGGTAGGTAGGTAGGTAGGTAGGTAGGTAGGTAGGTAGGTAGGTAGGTAGGTAGGTTGGTAGGTAGGTAGGTAGGTAGGTAGGTAGGTTGGTAGGTAGGTAGATAGGTAGGTAGGTAGGTAGGTAGGTTGGTAGGTAGGTAGGTAGGTAGGTAGGTAGGTAGGTAGGTAGGTAGGTAGGTTGGTAGGTTGGTAGGAAGAGAGAGAGGAAACCTCTACATTGATGTCCACAGTGGCTGCACCAGTTTAGACCCCCACCAACAGTGATGAAGGCGTCTCTTTTCCCTCATGACCTTGCCAGTATTTGTTGTCATTTATTTTCTTGGTGATAACCATTCTGACAATGACAAAAATGAAATCTCAAAATAGTTTCAATTTGCCTAAATGGCTTAAAGTGTTGATTTAAAAAAAAAAAGTAGCCATTTCTATTGTTTTTCTTTAGAGACCTCTCCTGAGTATCAGAGCCCACTGGTTTTGAAGTTGGCTGTTGTTAATCTTTCAATTCTCCATATATGTCACCTATTAGTGCTCTGTCCAGAGGAGTGCGCTTTGAAGGGTTTCTTCCATTATGGAAGGTGCCTCTTCACTCAGTTACCACTTTTCTTTGAATGCAGAAGCGTTTTAATTTTACAAGGTCTCACTTGTCAGTTGTTGATTTCATTTCCTGCCCACTGGATTCTGATTTAGAAACTCTGTACCAATGATTATCTGGATACCTGCTAACCTTTTTCCTCTAGGATTTCAGGTCTAAGGTTGAGGTCTCTGATCCATTTGCAGTTAGAGTTTGTGCAGGGTGAGAAATAAGGGTCTAGTCTCATCCCTCCCTGGGTAGATATCCAGCTTTCTCAGCACCATTTGTTGATGACCCCGTCTTTGCTCCAGTGTTTTGGCCTCTATGTTAACAATCTGGTGTCTGTAGTTGTGTGGAGTTTTATTTGGATCCTCTATTCCAACCCATTTACTTGCCTGTTTCTTTGCCCGTGCCATTCTGTTTTAATTATTATGGCTCCATAACACAACTTGAAATCAGGTATTTTAATGCATCTATCATTATTCTATTTGTTTGGAATCTCTTTGACTTGGTGATATCTTTTGTGTTTCCACATTAGTTCTAAGAGGTTGTTTTTATTTTATTTTATTTTCTATTTCTTTCAAGTTTTGATTAGGATCATGTTGACTCTGTAGATAGTCTTATAAAGATGCTATTTTGTAAGATTAAATCTTCTGATCCATGTGAAGCCTTTTCACTGTCTGGTCTATCTCACTCTCTACCTTCAGGACTTTACTGTTGTGTTATAGAGGCTTTTTATTTCCTTAGTTAAACTTAATCCAAAGAACTTTTTTTTTTCTTGAGGCTGTTGTGAATGGGGTTGTGTTCCTGGTTTCTTTCTCTGTATGTGTGCCATTGGTATACAGGAAAGCTGCTGACTTTTGAATGTTAATTTGGGGTCCTGTCACTGTCCTCAATGTGTTTGTCAGCTCTAGGGATTTCTCTGGTGGAATCTTTAGGGTCTCTTATATATATGGAATCATATCACCTGCAAAAAAGGGTTATACCAACCACTTCCATCCTGTTTGTATTCATTTTCTACCCTTTTGTCTCCCTGTTCTAGCTACAGCTCTCAGCTCTATGTTGAGTGGAAAATGACCACCCTGGTTTTATTACTGAGCTTAGTGAGAATGTCTTAAATTTTTCTCCATTTAGCATGACGTAGGTTATAGGTTTGTCATATGTATCTTTATTATGCTATGTTCCTCTATTTTTAATTTCTTTGGGACTTTAATCATGAAGGCACATTGAATTTTCCCAATTGTCCTTTATGTGTCAATTGAGATACTTATGTGATTTCTGTCATATTATCTACTCAGGAAACATTACACTTATTGATTTATGTCAACCTTTCCTTTAGTTTGAAATAAAATTGGTCATGATGTATGATCTTTTAAATTTTTTTTTAATTCAGTTTGCTAATATTTTGTCGAATATTCTGACCTCTATGTACATCAGGGAAATCAGTCTATAGTTTTCTTTTGTTTCTTTTTATTTACAGGATGGGTTGAGTTCTCATTTATTTTTGTTTTCATACTTTTGCTGCCATCATAGAATGACTAATCATTGCAGTATCTAGTTTTATGTCAACTAGACACAAGCCATCATCATTAGTTAGGAGGGAGCCTCCATTGAGAAAATGCTTCCATAAGATCAGACTGCAGGCAAGCCTGGAGGGCATTTTCTTAGTTAGTCATTGATGTGGAAGGTCCCTGCTCTTTCTGGTGGGGCCATCCCGGGACTGGGGGTCCTGGGTTCTATTAAAAAATAATAAACAAACAAACAAAACCACCCAAAACAAACAAACTAAAACAGGGTGAGCAAGCCTTGAGGAAGAAGCCAGCATGCAGGTCCCATCAATGTTCTCTTCATCAGCCCCTGCCTCCAAGTTCCTCCATTGAGAAACTGTGGTATAGAAGTATAAACCAAATAAACATTTTCTTCCCCGACTTGCTTTTCGGTCATGGTGTTTCATCACAGAAATAGAAATCCTAACTAATACAGTAGCATTTCTTTTCTTTTTCAGAACAGTTCGAGAAAAAAATTTGACCTTAAAAGTCTGATAGTATCCAGTAACGAACCCTCTGGTCCTCAGTTTGCAAGAGGACCCTTCTTTAATCACCTCTGACGCTGCTGCTTCGTCTGGGTCGAAGTAGGATGTAGCCTCTTGGTTTAATTTTGGTAGATTTCATGTATTTAGAGGTTTTGTCCATCTCCTCCAGGTTTTCCACCTTTTTGGAAGAGAAATTTTCAAAGTATTCCTAATGATTTTCTAGAGTCTGTTGTAACACCTCCCTTCCCATCTCTAAGTTTTCATTTTTATTTGGGTCTTCATCGCGGTTAGGTTGCCTAGGAACGTCTCATTCTCATTTATCTTTTCCAAGAGCCAACTCTCTGTTTAATTGGCTCTGTATATTATTCTCTTCGTTCTATTAGCTTCTTCCCCGAGTTTTATGATTCTTTTGCTAAGTGCTGCATTTGGATTCGGCTTTTTCCTGTTTTCCTAGCACCTCGAGGTGCCTCATTAGACACTTACTTGTGACTCTCAGATTTAAGCACAAACAGCTGTAAATCCTCTTCTCTGAAATGTATTAGCTGTATTCCAGAGGCTCTTTTAAATTGTCCTATCATATTCGTTTGATACTAGGGATTTTTTAAATTCCCTCCTTGGCGTCTTAAATGACTCACTATTTACACGGAAGTATAATGTTGAGCCTCCGAGTATGTGTGAGTTTGTCGTTCTTTTGCTAAGTCTCAGTTTTCTTATGCTCTGGCCTGACAAGGTGCAACTGTTTCAATTATTTTGTGGCCTCGGACTCAAGTTTACAGAAGGTTCCATGCACGACCGAAGAGCATGTGTGGTCAAATCTTCCATACTTATCTGTTCAGGCTAACTGCACTTTGGTTTCTTTTCTGAATTGTAGCTTAGGAGACCTATTCAAAGATGCTGAGGGTACCTGGGCAGGTGGCTCAGTGAATAAAGTGCTTGCCGTGCAAAGTCAAAGACCTGAGTTCAGATCCCTAGCACTCCAGTAAAAAGAATTTGGTGTAGCCATAGTTGTCTGTAATACCAACACTAGACAGGTAGAGATAAGTGGATTCTTGGAACTCACTGGTTCAGCTAGGCTGTATTCAGTGAGAGACTGTATTTCAAAAAATAAGGTGGAAAGCAATTGGGGAGGCCATCTGACATTGACCTTCAGCTTTCATACACACCTGCACATATCTGTATGTGTACCTACAGACATTTGCATACATTCTCATGAACATCCATATACCACAAATTATATACTACATAAATAAATGAACAAGTAAGTAAGTAATAAAGATGAGTGAGGGGCATCCACGTCTCCCATCATCATTATACACGGATCTCTCTGACCTTTTATACATTTTACTGTTTGTTTTGTAAAATTGGAAGCACCAGTACCAGGGGGAATCTACATATCTTTGCAGGCTCTGAAAGTCACCAACACAAAGGTCAGGGGTGTGACGTATGTTGCAGAGAGATTAACCTGGAAAAAAATATCTAAAATCAAATAGTTGTAAGGGAAAGGGGGGTGCAAAAAGTTAAATTTTATTATACCCTGCGCACAGAAACTGAGTTAAGATAGAGCTGATTTGATGACCATAAAAATACAAAGAAAGAGAGAAAGCAGAGGTATTATTCAAAAAGATTGAATGTGGAGCCCATCTGAAAATGGAGAAGTGCTGTCATAAGACCAAGAGAGCTTTGTTCCACCTCTGCCTGGGAAGACATGAAAATATTTAAACTTGACTTCTAAATGCTCAAAAGCCAGAGGAGTACAATACATAAACATGAGGAGCTTGAGACAGGAAAGTAGGAAGTGGGAATTGTCCAGGTGACAATTGAGATCCAGTGTTGATTCCTTTAAAAATCAAGTGATCTCTAAAATCAAAGTCAAAAGTGATTTTTTTTTTTTTTACTTCAACCCTATACTGCAAATTTTATTCAAATGGGGACTTGGAAAAAAAAAAAAAAACTTTCAAAAAACTTAACTCCAGTCACCACCAGCTTTCTTGTGCATACACGCTAATTTACCCTATGACATTTACTTTATAATTAGGATTGCAAGTCTATCACGTTAAAGGTTGACTGTTTTCTCTAAGGCTGTTACTTAAAAGATTTGTTTAGTAGAGAATTCTCATTTGAAATAAATTCTTACCTTGAAGCATAGCAAGTCAGAGAACACAGCTGTCCTGTCTGATTTGGAGTAAAGGCTTGATGGTGAGTCTGGAGTGAAGCCCCTCCCGAATTTTTTCTGCAGTCCTAGAGACTTTACATGTACTTGTGGTGTGGTGTGTGTACTGTGCTGAGTTCTTAACCATTACTTTTCTAAAAGTGAAAAAAAAAAAAAGATTCTTAAGTAATTTGATGCTCTTGACAATTTAGATAGCTCCAGTAGACTTCAGAGTACATAAATAACCAGGAAAACCTGTTAAAACACCAGTTCTTGGCTACATCAATAGGTCAGTGATGACTTCTGAGATTTGGTGTGTTTGACTGGCTCCTAAGGGATATGCTGATGTTTGTAGGTTTTAGACTCCTATCCATCAAGTAATAAGAAGCTAGAGCAATGTATTTCCAGCATTAGCAGGCATCAGAATCATCCATAAGGTTTGTTCATCTCAAAAATTTGATTCAGTAGATGGGACCTGAGAACCTGTATTGCTAACAAGTTTCCAGCTAAGGCCAGTACAATTTCCCCAGAGAATGTGGTGTCCAGACTGGAGAAACTGGCTCATAATTAGGATAAAGCTGCCACTAGGTGTGCAGTGGAACATTTATTATTTATGTATTCATCGAGTGAGATGTGATAAAAATCCAAGAAGAAAAGTCTCTTGTCTTAAAATCTAGCCCAAAGTAAAGACAAACAAACAAGCATAACGATAAATGTGGAGAAAAAAAATGGAGACCACATGTGAGGGTCTTAAAGGAGCCATTGTCTTACCTCATGTGGGCTGGGTATAGCAGGGAGGCAGAAAGTGGGTCTCCCGGTTAAAACTTCAGCAGAATTTGAAAGTGGTCTGACTGTCTAAATGACCTATGATCCATGCAAGAATCCATAGTTTGGGGGTTCTGTTAATATCCCATGGGCTCTCAATGTAACCACAATTATTTTATAATTTCAAATAACCAGAGGTAGGTAGGATAATGAGAGTTGGGAGTCTGGGGACTTGTTGGTAGAGAAGGGGAGGAGAAGATGGCCTGGAACAACTCTTCTACTCAGGGATTTCGAGCTCAATCCAGAAAAACATGGCTGTCTTTGACTCTTTGCTTCTGATAAAGTCAAGCAGCTGCTGTCCCCATTAGGGGAAGAAACCTTCACTGCTCTTAGAGAACTGAGTTCTTAGGCCAGCACTGTGAGATGTGCTCTCTTCTATGGACTCATAATGTAACTGGAGAGAAGGCTTTTGAAATAATGACATGGGACCCGAAACAAGTTGGTTTAAATGGAAAAGCAAGAGTAGGCTTGGGCTAGTTAATTAAAATAAACTTACAGGAAATTCCACAACAGAAAGATTCATAGTTCTACAGGCCTTATAAAATTTAGCAGGTTCCTGTATTTAATTTTGTAGTGGCTTTTTTCCCCCTGAAGGTTTTATTTGAGTGTTTCTTCTTTGTGAAAACAGGGTAGTAACCCCTTCAGCAACTTTGGGCCTTGACCTGTGGAAGGAGGTGATTTTCTTCTTCACTGTTTGGATACGGTCTCCAAAGATGAATTGCATCCTTTCCCTAGGCTTAAGTACAACGCTGGAATATGAAACTGTCCATATCTAGGTCATGTGTTCATTCAGAGACTAGCTCCCTGACCTACAGTCCGAGACAGGAAATGCTGTCATGGTGTTATTGTTGGGAAAAAGAGTGAGACCCTGCTGACCAGTCAACATGAAAGAAGAAAGAACAGGGTCTCCACAGCCTCAGAATCCACACTTCCAGATTCATAATATCACATTTTTTCAAAGGGGAAAAAATCTAATTTGCTTTTCAATGTGAGACTGAGCAGCAATCCAAAAATTAGAGTCAGAGTCCCCTGAAGAAAGACTCTACTCATAGTGTCTGCTGACACAGATTCTGGACCATGCTTGGGTTTCATGTATTTGGAAGATACTTTTAAGAAGTGTAAAGAGCAAATTCAGAGGAGAATTTTTTTCTTTAAGCAGCACTAGAAGAGATCAAACCAGTTAATGTTTGTAAAGTGTGTGTGTGTCCGTGTGTGTCTGTCTGTGTTGTCTGTGTGTGTGTCTGTGTGTGTCTGTGTGTGTTGTCTGTGTGTGTTGTCTGTGTGTGTGTCTGTGTGTGTGTATGTGTCTGTGTGTGTGCGCGCGCGCGCGCATGTGTTGTTCTTCTACCCTGTGAGTCCCCAGGGACCAAACTCAGGTAGGCAGACTTGATGGCAAGCACTTTAACCTGCTGACCTAGCCATGTCAAGTACTTTCAGTGATTCTGATGTTCCAGGGCAGAGCTATTGAAGCGCTCTGGTTCAGTTCTCCAATCCCAGGCTAAGCTCATAATAAATATTGGTCATTTAGACTATGGTTCTTATTTCTTCCACCCTACCTTTTGTAGGGAAGGTGCAATACAGGAAGGAAAATCTCAGTTATTTAAGAATAGAAAGAAAAGCATCTAGGGACACCAGGCCACTTACCATCCTCCCTTACGGTGACATGATTTCTTGTGTGTGATATGATTTTCAGTGACCAGTTATTCCCCATATCCTCCTTTACCTCCTGGTCTCCAGCACTCTGTTATTCTGGAATTTATAAGGCATTATTAAGAAGGATTTTGCTCCTTGGGAAAGATACAAGAAATGAAAGGCTGGGTGGTATAAGGAAAAAATGACCGAGTGCAGATGAAGGAATCTCCCCGAATATCTCAGTGATCCTCCGCATCCCTGCTACCTGCTTGTCCTCTACACTCACATTCACACTCATTCTTCACAGATGTCACCAGAGAGACATAACTTGTCTCTCCTAAGAACCTCTATTGGCCTTGTCTCCTTGGTTTCTTCTCCTGGGGTTTTCCCATAGTTAGCTCTGGTATGCCGCATGCTAGCTCTCTATTTCTCTCAGTAAACAGGGTTTCTGTATCACACATGCGTCTAATATAAGGAGTGAGTTACCAGTGGCTTCTTAAATGTTATTTCAGACAAAGAAAGAAAAGGCACAGTCAGTAGGATCAATGTTTGAAGTTATTCAAATAGGTCACAACCAAAGACAGGACAAAGTCAGAAGTCATGATCCAGCCAGAAAGCACTAGATGGCCTGGAGTTAGTCATCTCTCTTTCAGAAGGATGCTATCAAATCTTCACCAGCTTCTTGCTGGAGGATGACCTTTGGAGGCTAATCTTGACAAGGTCACCCACTATCCAGTGAAATTATGGTTGGCAGACACCAGCAATCTTGCTCCAGGTTGAGATCCAAAGTTACAGGTGCAAAATGCTACACACCAATCACTAAACTGAACTGTCTTTTAGTTTCCTAAAATAGAAAGTAGATTATCCGTCCCCTGGCAGGCAAAATGTTTTTAGTGTGTTCAGTTACCCACTGTTTCTCCATTTGCCTCTGTTATTTTTCTGCAAATCCATTTATCCTCAAAGGTCACTTTGAAATGTCATTCCCGTGTGTCTTCCCCTGCTTTGTGGGGCTGCTTTTGTTTCCTGAGGCTGGACAGCATTGAGATATCTTCAGTCTTTCAGTCTTAGTTGTCACCTAAAGTCAAACACAATATTATAACAACACCCATCTCCCATTCATCACTTAAAGAGAATGATGAATCTGAAGTTATTTGGCGCAACTGGAGTTACAGCCTCAACTTACCTTCCACTTCATAGTCTACATATCCTTGCCTACTCTCATTGGCTTGTCTCTATTGATGCATTGAGTTTATTAGATAACAGTAGCAGCCCCTTGTGAAGTCTCCCTGGATGTAACTACAGCTAAAATCTTGGATTTTGAAGGCAGCAGAACTTTCTACAAAGCCAGACCTGTAGGGGATTGTAAATAATTGTCCCACCCACTGGTTTAATAAAAAGCGCTGATTGGCCAAAGGCAGGCAGGAAGTGTGGGCAGGGCTACCAGACTAAGAAAACTCTGGGAACAGGAAGCACAGGCAGAGCAACAGAGAGAAGCTAGAAGAAGCAGAGGACAACTATGCTGCTCTAAAGAAAGGTACTGAGCCGCATGGCTGAACAGGAAGAATCATGGGTTAGATGAAGGGTACAGAGTTAGCAAATTATATGCCTGGGCCTGAGGCTGATCAGCCAAAAACTAATGAAAGCATCTGTGTATCTCTGTGGGACTGGGGGACTGTGGGTCTGTGGGTCTGTGGGTCCTAAACCTTGAGGTTAGGCCCGAAAGTCTGGGCCAGAAACCTCCTACTACAGAGACCCTAGTTTTAGCTAGCTTGAATTCTAGGAACCTTGCCTTCGCCTACCCTTGTCATGCTCCATTTTAAGCACTGTTGTTTCATTTTCAGACGCCATATGACTTTGCTGGATGATTTTACATGGGCGAACATGTTCCTATACGGTTCCAAGTGGCTTTGCGAATCACACTTGAGGTTTCTCCTCTACCACCATGGGAGAACATACCACAGCTAGACTATAGTCGGGTGAAGATGAAGGAGCCATGAGACGGAGCCGGCACATGTGAAACCACCTTAGTGTGGCCGATCTAGAAACTCAAAGGCCTCGGTGACCAGAATAATCGCTTCAATTGAATGCCTTTGACAGTCTGTGGCCATTTGTTAAGCAGCATTTTGGCAACATCAGCTAATTAAAATATCTCTAGTTTTCCAACTTGAAAGTAAGGAATGCAAATTGTAGCCATCTAGAAATTTTATTATGGTTATTTATCCCGACTGTGCATGTATGGGTGCATGCTTATGTGTTGTGGCACAAGTGTGGAGTTCAGAGAGCAACTTTCAAGAGTCAGTTCTGCCCTTCAAGGCATGGGCTCTGGTGATCCAGGTGAGGTCTCCAAGCTTTGGAGAAAAGGCCCTTAGCCGCTTTGCTATCTCACCAGCCCATATTGTATCCTTTTAAGAGGGGCGGGAGAGAAATAAGACACCGGTTGTGAAATGCTGAGCCCACGACCAAATCACTACTTATCTGCTGTTATCATTTCTGTGTGCTGGAAGTTTGGGTTTATTACCATCATCTGTGTGTGTTTCAGCTTTCCCCAAAGAGATGAGCTTAAATGGGAGATATATGTATATATGTGTGTGTGTGTGTGTGTGTGTGTGTATGCACATGTATGTGTGTATACAAATATGCATGTGTGTATATATGTATGTGTGCATATATACACACACATATGTATATGTATGTATGTGTGTGTACATGTATTGTGTATGTATGCATGTGCACATATGTGTGTATGTACATATGTATGTGTGTGTATATGTGTGTGTGTGAAAAGTACCATGTGAATTTGAGACAGTCATTTCCATTATTTTCAGTTAGAGAGACAAGAAAGAGTTGGTCTCAAGGACACTGTGAAGTGACTGAGGAAGAACAGAAGCTGGAGGGGTTACTGCTTCTTCGGAAGCTCAAAGGAAGAAATATCTGTGTGACCATGTGGCCTCTTTCAACAGATTAGCTGGAGAAGACAAAAGGCTTCCTTCCAGGAATTGATAATAAAGATGCTAAGAATCAAAAGCAAGAAAGGACATTTGTTAGGAACCTGGGTCCGAAAGGAACAGGTTCAGTCCTGGAATAAATCCCCCGTGCCTGCATTTTACTGCTATTTTAATGTAGTCCCTGTGATTCATCTCATACTTTTTATCATTCCTGGAGTCCCTGGGAGGGAGAGCTGTGGGGCTATCGCCATGACATTGTCAGAATGGGCTGTGTGTGATCCTCCTGCCGCGGGAGGGAGGAAGGCTGTGTTCCCAGAAGGCTTTCATTAGGATTTCTCTCCAGGGGTGAGGACAAAGGACACCCAAACAGGTGCCAAGGCAGGGCTCTGATTCGGCTTTGTTTGTCTGGAGCCAGGCGGAAGCCAGGTGTTATCAGAGCTTTTCAGGCGGGCACCTCTGAGAAAGTCCAGGGTTTTGAAAGCATGAAAATGTAACTATTTCAATATGAGGCCAGAGAAGAGTGGTAAAAACATCCTAGCCACTCTTGGGTGCTGCCCAAAGCAGGGCTCCATTCATTTCCTCCCCAAACCATGCAACCAAGAGACCCAAAAGTTAAACTAAGGCTTGCAAAGGACACTGCCTGCAAAGGTCATCTTTAATTAAATGTCACTATAGTTGCTTTGGTTTGGGTGAGGTTGCAATGTGCTACCACAGAACTTTTACACATATTTATTTTGGGGGGGGGACATTTGCATGACACATATGTTGCTGCACATATGTGAAGGTCAGAGGACAGCCTGGGGGAACTGATTCTCTCCCACTAACTACATGGATTCCAAGGATTAAATTTTTAGAATATCAGGTTTGGCAGCAAACACTTTGACCTGCTGACCCATCTCAGCAGCCACCTTTTAAATAGCCAGGGAAATGGGGATACATTTCTCTAGAGAAAGAATCATTTTTGGGTTTTTATCTTTTTTCAAAGGATCTACACCTTTCTTTTCAAAAGGCAAGGACTAAGGACACTGAGGGACACCAGGTGAATTTAAGCGATTAATTAGGTGAGTTTTAATTCATTTAATGAGAATATTTTGTCTTTATGTAAGGAGTCATTTTTTTTTTCTGTTGTTATTTCCAAGGAAAGCTGATAGGGAAATCTGTCGTCTCATTGTTTTTCACATGAACCAGTCAAATTGCAGACCTTCTCAAAAGTGTTTATTCTTCTGGGCCAATCCTAGCATCTAACCCTCTATAATCCTTAAAGATTCTCTCAGGGACCAAAGCTGACCTTCTGATTCTAGGAGTTTAAAGGGAAACCTCTGTGCTCATCTGTTCTTGGATGCTTTCTGGAAACAGGTCATTGTTCGTCTCAATAAGCTCTTAAGGTGGACTCTCCTGCACAATTGTCTAAGGACCGATGGACTCAGGGTTGTCTCCACTCGGAGATTGCTCTCTGCCTGTGCACACAGCTTCTGCCCTCTGTCCTCTGTCCAGTCCTTCTTGGTGTAAATAAGGTTGGCGCCTCTTCCAGAGATCCCAAGGGTAGAACCCTACTGGTACCAGGTTCTCATTACAGTAAGCGGCGTCTGTTCCCTGCCTCAGGAGCAGAAGGCGAGCACTAGGGTAGCAGCGCTCCACGCCAGTGGCCTCCCCGACCTAGTTACTTATTTTTAATTAAGATGGCAATGCAACGCCTCTTCATCTCCTTCAGGGATTGCCGTGTCCCGATTTGAACATGGAGAACATGGCTCTGTGCACCCAGATCTTGGCTTCTAAAGACAGGCAGCCATGTCTGAGTTCCTGTTTCCAGGTGATGGTATTAGAAGCGACATGGAGCAGGTGTTTTCCAGAAGGTGGCAGTGTACTCTAAGGCAGGCTGTGCCTGCCTTCTCTATCACCCAAAGAATATTGTAATTGAGACATAGCATTATAATGCATTCCAGACCACACAGCTATGAGTGTCATCTCAGAACGCTTCTCCTTAGTCTCAAAGTCAGTGCAACCAGGGTAGGGACATGGAAGCTTGGGCGACACAAGGCAAAGGGCGTGTGGGGGGGCACTCAGGGAAACAAATCAGGGACACTTAGCTTTATTGTGAATGGAGTTTCAATACTAAGAAGCCAGGGGTTCCCCTGATACATATTTACAGCTCTTCTCAGGTTCACCTCTGAAGGCCAATAAAAGGAAACTGAAGGACTCTTGTATTGTCTGCATCGTAATTCTAGGTTTACAAGAAATATTTCATTACCCTAATTCAGAGACCAAGCATCCTTCCTTTTTAAATGAAATGTCTCCTTGTCCAGGGTGAAGAGCATGGTGACCCTGTCTCTCTCTGAGAGGTAGGAGAGACCGTCACAGAGGAGAGCTTTGCCTGTGAGGCATCTCCGCCCTGTGGCTAAGACCCAGGAAGGAGAACAAGGAAGGATAGGGAGGACTTTGCTCAGCTTTGGTCTCTTGGCGGAAGTCCTGGTTTCCATAGGTGCAATGGTAAGAGTGGATGAGCCTGGTAACATCAGAGCAAGGGCCATGGGGAGGACCCTTCAGTGTCTCTATGTAGCTTCCTGGAGGTGGGTTGGGGGGGGGGGGTTGTTTACAACTAGGGAGGTTATAGCTCTTTGAACCCTGTCAGAGACCCTGATATGGAAGAGAGAACAATGAAGCTAGCCAGGTGAACCACCTGGGTAATCTTCACAGTAAACTGATATTTAAAGAAAAGGAGCTCAGGCTTTCCTGGTCTTCAAAAGCATCCGGAGACTTCATTGTTCTGGTTGCTTTCTATCTGCCCTGACTCTCCCCATGTTCCCTATAGAGAGCTTCTGGAAAACTTCCCCATAAACACAACCATACCTAGGTCTAAGAATAATCCAAATTACAAGGCACAAAGTGCCATCTGTATGCTGTGCCCACAGTCCTTGAAATACCTTTTCATGGCCATCTATTGTTTTATTTTGGATGCATTCTTGTATGTGTGTAGGTACACACATGTATGTATATGTGAAGGCCTCTGGGAAGGGCCAAGGTTGATGTTAGAAGTTTTCCTTAAGTGCCACCACATTCTTCACTGAGGCAGAGTCTTTCAGCTACCCTTGATGGCTAGATTGGCTAACCAGCTGGATCCAGAAAGTCCATCTCCAGATTTCAAATGTTGGAAGAATTACAAGCGAGGTGCCACACCCACCAGGCAAATGTTTTTAAAGTCAGGAAGCAAAGCAAATTAAGATGCAATTAAAAGGAGAAAAAATTGTTTTGAGGGCTGGGTGATAGTCTCTCAATTGTCTCCCATCAAGAGGCCAGACTTACTCTGCGGAAATCAGACTGCATAGCATACTGGGTAAGTGGAAGAAGTGCTAAGTTTGCAGGGCATGCGAAACCATTTGCCAACTATAGATGTGGCTGTAGAATGCAGTTAGTGGCAGCTCAAAGAAGACCATCCCATCGATGCTCAAATAAGGGAGGGAAGGAGGAACAATTACCCAGACGGGTGGACATTCGGTGTGGAGCTACCACAGAAAGTAGGTGGACCATGAAAACTCCTTTGGGTGGCACAGAACACAGCATTCAGACTGATTATGAGAATAATGATCAGAAGGGATGCAATACAAACTACGGAAGGAAAGATTGGGGAAATCCATGGACATTGTGGAGAGGTAGCAAGGCCTATGAACAAGATAAGTTGATAGTAGATAGGTCACAGCAGAAAACCTACTAGCTTTCAGCCTCTGTAGTACCAGAGTCATAAAACAACTCACAAGCAAAGCAGTAGGACAAGAACCTGAATTAATGTGACAGAAACTACAGTCCCTGTAAGAAGGATGCACGGTCCACCTTCCAAGACATTTTGTTTTATTCATCTGCATTGGTCACTTCTGTTTACCTCTTATAAGGTTTATAAATCCTTGCAATTAAATTATCTTCTAAAAATGGCTTCATATTTGAGTCCTAATTCAAGAAATCAAACATGTGCCTGATGCTCAAATATTCCAGGTAGTTCCTATTGACCATCTGGCGGGCATGTGATATCATTAGCTATATTTAAACTCATAAATATCAGCCAGAAAGATTGAGGAGGTGCCAGGATGGTAAAAATTATTCATGGAAAATGGTGTCGCCATTGTCCAGAAAGGACACAAACCTAAAAAGTATCTCATTCAAAGTCAATTAGTGCATGTGACAATTGCCCTCCTCTCCATCACAGATAGAAGCCTCAAGTGTGGGAATTCCAGATAATAGAGCTTCAGCACATAAGCAAGCCTGAAGCTTTCCAGTGCTTAGATATGAAAAAGAGTTCTATTCACAGGGCAGAACAGAAAGATTGCTGGAGGGGTACTGGGATTCTTTTAGATCAAGTGTATCACTCACCTTGTCTTGCTATGCTTCCTGTTGGTAATTTGTGCCCTGTGTTAACTTCCAGATCTGTGTGGTTTTCTAAGCTTTTAAAAGCACAGGACTATGGGCAGCACCTGAATTCATCTTGTCCCAAACCTTAGTACTTTAGCTATAGGGCAAAGTACAGTGAACCATCATAAAGCTCAGTTATTAGGTTATATGCGAAAGAAGCTAACGAGATAGTCACAGGATAGGAGAATTTTGTGCACATACATGCACGTACACACAGACACAAAGCACTCAGACAAACACATATATGTGTAGACATATAGTCCTCAGTCACACACATACACACAGTGCTCGGACATACATACATGTACCCAAAGACACACAAGCTGCTCAGACACAGGCATAAAATACATGAACACACACACACACCATCACCACCACCACATAAATCATATAAAAGAAGTAGAGGACAAAAAAAATGGAGAAACGCAGGGCCCCTCTGTTCTTACATCAGCATTGGAAGGATTCCATAAGCAGAAGACCTACTAACTTGTTCATCTTCTGGACATTTCATATGAGGACTTCAAATTCATTGATTTCCTAAAGTTTAGGAGAATGAATGCCACAATTCCCTTTAGGTCTTTTGTTGTTGTTGTTTTTTTTTTTTTTTTTTTTTTTTTTTTTTTTTTTTTTTTTTTTTTTTTTTTTTTTTTTTTTTTTTTTTTTTTTTTTTTTAAGAAGTCTAACAATGTAGCCCAAGATAGCCTTGAACTCAAAATTCTCCTACCTCAATCTTCTCTATATTGCGATTATAAGGATGTCCCCCCAAACCTGGCTACTTCCAGGAGTTCTTTATGATCCAATTCCAAGACCAACCCTGACTTTTTATTGTCATCAAAAATCCTACCTTGGAGGATACTAGTGTATCCCAAATCTTAATGATATCCTACTAGGCAGCCTTATGTTCAACATTGCTCCTCATCTGTGAAGTTAGGTGAGTGGAGCAAGCAGTATGGGTGGGATGCACAGTACCCCAGCTAGAATGTGTAAGAACCAAGGTAAGTTAACCCCATTTTTCTACTGCAATGGGATCTTGCCCGTTCACCGAGGGGATGGGTTCTCTGTCAGCAATGGTCCCTGAGTATGGTAGAACAACTCCTTTGCCAACCCTACTAGAGTTGCTGAGTTGAGCCACATTGATTTAGATATTGTTCATTTCTTTAGTCTAACCTAGCTGAGCCTTGCTAATACAGCTGTTTTCTTTTGTTCTGACACACTGTGGAAGCAGCAAAGCTATTCCTTCACTCTCCCAAACTAGAATAATAGTATGCTGTGTTTGGCAAAGACTCCAAAGTTCATGGACTTAACTGGCCTGAAAAGGTGACTCAGTAAATTAGCAAAATTAATATAGTAGCAATCCTTTATAATTATCTAAGAATATCTTCCTTTAAGGCAAGAAATTACTTACCTACACTCCTATCAGAATTACAGGCACATATTCAAATTCAAGTGCTCAACTTACATAAAATGAGATCATCTTCAGAATCAGAACCCTCTCTGCAAAACAAGGTAAGAATTTGTGTCCAGTCCTGCAAGGGTGCTTTGAGAGATCTGAAGTATTGAGTGTGCATCACTCACCATGGAGCCTGAACTGCCGGGAATGTTCAGCTCCTGGTACTGAGCCTTGCTGCTAGCCATTCACATACTCCTGGTACTTCCAGAGACTGTAGGCCAATTTCTTAAAAAGAAAGTCCGTTCTCTTCACAAATCACCTTCACATTTTTCTTCCTTCCTCTCTTCTTTTCTTCCTCCCAGTTGTATTTTTCTCAAACAAGTTTTTGACGGTTTCATATATGTTTAGAATGTATTGGGAGCACACTCGCACCTGCTACTCTCTCTTATTAATCTCTTACCCCTACAAACCTTTATTCTTTCCCCTAGTTAACTACCTCCTTCTTTCCATCTACTTTTGTGTGGGGGTCTTGTGCAGGTGGCCGCAGCTACTGAATGCTCTTCCTTACCCCTGGAATGTCATAGTCAGAAGACAGTATCTCATAGCACTCCCCCCCCAAGCTCTTAAAATCTTTTCATCCTTTCTTTCATGATCTTCTCTGGATCTTAAGGAGGTGGTATAGACGCCCTATTTATGGCTGAGCACTCAGCAGTCATTTGTTCTCAACCTTTTGACCAGAAGATTCTCTGGACAATGTGGGGAGCAGCGCTGGTCTGAAAGTGTAAATTGAAATGTACCAGATAGTTTGGCTACATATCCATTTTACTGCAACATCCCCAGCCATAGGCTTTTGTCAGATTTATAGCATCATGTAGATATTTCTTCCTGCAGAGCAGGTCTAAAATCTAATCACTAAGTGGTTTGTTGCCTCAGAACGGTCATGCCACTGTTGCACCAGGGAGAACATCTTGCGTCAAGCGATCCACCAGTGTTGTAGGTGACAGGATCCACAGCCGGGTGACAAGGACCTTGATGCTCTGTCTTTCCCAAAAGCCCACGTTGTTCTTTTTAGCCCTATGAACAGGCAACTTAGTTCCAGGCAAACTCCATGTCGGTCTCTCTGTCCTAGACAGCCGGCAAAGTGTTCACTCCCTTAAACAGACAAGACCGTCTCATTTCTTCTCTCAAATGACAGCTTACCAGATGCCAAAAGCCCAGCAACTCTGTGGCGTCTAGAAATCACTCATCAGACACTTCCGGTTTTGTTTCCAGGTAACCCATCTAACTAACCATGGCCTGTGTTTTCAAATCTCTCTGTCAGTAGGGTCTAGTAACAAGTAGGTGTGACATGACCAAGCATTCCAATGTCTCTTTGGTCTTTAAAATACAGTTTCTATAGATGAACATGCCTATGTCCTGACGAATGCAGAACACTAAGAAAGAACCGTCTCCAGACTCCATGCCTCCTACTCTGACCTGAATATCATACCCACAAATGTAACTGGAATGACAAAATCTTTATTAGGAGCCAAGCCATTGAACAATCAGCTTGTGAAATCCCGGGATTTTGTTTTTGTGACTAACGATTGTCAAGTCATGTTTCTTTCCAATTCAATGTTAATCTAGTTAAATAATCTTTATTATCCTGTTACGTACAATCTTATTGCTTAGAGCACTAGGTTTAGAGAAGTTCTCAGTGTCCTTTCTCTGTCCTCTAGCACAGTAGCTATTCCTGAGCTGAAGTGTCAATGTGAGAAAGTGATCCATATGCTGCCTCCATCACTAGCGAACATGACGGCTAAAGGAGAGGTGGAAATCACCTTCAGGGCCGTAGAGTTCATGTAGACTCTGGAAGCACATTGCATTCACTACTGTGGTGAACACTCACAAGTATTTGGAGAATCATACACTCTCTACTCTCTTACATGACCACAAAGACTTTGTCTCTGGGATACAGTTTTACAGTGCTAAGTGGATCTTAAAGATTGCTTCATGCCTAAAACTAATTGGCTCAGAACTTCTTGGCACAAATGAATCAATCAAAATTCCTTCTCTTGAACAAGAGATTGGGATGCTGGAGCCCAGTCTAGTCTTTTGAGAGAAAGTAGGGGTTGATATTCATAATGTTCAGGAATACTGGATTTATGATTCTACTCTCCTAGGGAGTAGGAAAGAGAACCATGAGGAGGCACAGAGATACAACGAGGAATGTCTGTGTACATAGATAGCGTCAGTCCTTTGTGCCATCCTCATTTTTTTTTGTAACACAGCCTCTATTTTATATTAAGTCACTTTTGTGGGAATGACCAGGACCTGAAGACAGGAAGCCCAAATTAATCCAAGTACTTTTTAATTTTCTTAATCCCTTGGTTCATCAAAGCCAACTTGAACCAAGGTGATTCCCTCCTAATCCTGCCCCTTCTGTTTTCTAGTTCATGTTTTGCTCCTCTCTATGCAGAGGCCTCTGCTTTAATTCAAGTGTTTGTAGAACTTGAAGCCATGGTAGAGACTCAGCAATGCATCTTTTTCAGGGGACCCATATCCAAAAAGAAGTTGTCTGGGAAGAAACAAGAGAAAGGGAGAGGAATCTGAATAAAGAGATAGTTTTAGGTAGTCTCAAGTTGGTCTAAGGCTCTAGAAATTTGTCTTAGAATGAATGAGAATGGAATTTTGTTTCACAGTCTTATGGCCAGGGGAGAGAGGAAGCTGGGCAAGGCACTTCACATCACCTTAGAGAAGAGTAAGGCTTTAAATTGTGAGTCACTGGTGTTACTAGCAGCAGGAGAGGACTTTGTGACCAGGTAAAAGGATGTGAAAAGGGTACCAAGATGGTCTACAGCAGAGTAACTATAACTCTGCCTTCCTCATTGTAAACATGCTTTTTCAAGGACAGAGCCTATCACACCTCACAAAACACAGAGGCCCCGATAATACCAGTTGCCCTTTCTGACCTTCTGAAATTACACCAATCCTTTTGTTGCTCTGTAAAATTTGCTGAAGGTGAGAAGAGATTCCATAAGACATTGGCAGCTGATGGCATCTGCCATGCTTCTTAGCTTATGCTAGGGACCTTTGACATTGATGCCTTTTTCTTCCATGATGATAGCATGCTTGATATCCCATTAGGAAAAGGCCTGATCCCTGGCACCGATGCTGTTCTGCTCCTGGACGGAACCCTATCTCTTCCAGATGTCCACACTTCCACATCTACAGAGATTGCCTTTGAAGTGAACGCATGATCCAATTTGGAGCAATAAATACAGGAAGAGTCACTCCTCCTAGGGCATCCAGTGGAAAATGCTTCCTTGGTCTTGTCTCCTCCTTCCTCCTTCCT
This sequence comes from Phyllotis vaccarum, assembly GCA_033318265.1. Lineage (NCBI taxonomy): Eukaryota > Metazoa > Chordata > Mammalia > Rodentia > Cricetidae > Phyllotis > Phyllotis vaccarum. Next base: position 15,031,787 of record JARWLC010000007.1, read on the forward strand.
CTCCCTCTTCTGACTGGTATTGGTGATACCAGAGCTGTGAAGCCTTTTCTGCAGCCTGAGACTAGTGTTGGAGGAAAGATATTACAGCCCAAGTAGACAAAAGGTTCTCATAGTCATGTTTCCCCTCAGAATATGGTGGGTCTCTGCCTTCAAGAGACTTCTTGAATCCATCTGTGTGTGAACCAAAAAAATTACAGTATTTGCCTTAGCCATTTCAAATAAGGCTTTGTTTTTTGAAATATAAACTATCCTAAGTGATAGACTCCCAGGAGTGGGAGGAAGACTGGATTACAGTCTGGGAATGTCACCACCCACTTGTTTTTGGCAAACCTTCATGTGCAAACCCTCCCCAAGAGTTCTGTCATTTGTTCACATTCAAAAACAGGAACAGACGAGTCATCATCTATGATAATCACTCACGCAGCATCCTGACCTGGCTTTACGGGTCTTGCTTCAACTGGGTGTGTCTGACTTATGAATCTGGTGTCTGGAACACTGGTCACTGCAACCCTGTTGGCTTCATTTGGAAGACTTCCAATTGTTGCAGAAACATCTCTTGACATTCAGTAGAAAATGACCTTCTCTCTCTCTCTCTCTCTCTCTCTCTCTCTCTCTCTCTCTCTCTCTCTCTCTCTCTCTCTGTGTATGTCCATGTGTCTGTGTGTCCTTTCTATAGTTTATAGTAAAAACATTTTGTTAAGACTGAATTTACATCCTTCTGAACTCCTTTGGAAATAGTCAAAGCAAGATAGCTTAGAAGTTACTCATGTCATTTTAGAGTTCTCTCTCTCTGTCTCTCTGTCTCTCTGTCTCTCTGTCTCTCTCTCTCTCACACACACACACACATATACACACACATGAACACAAATTGTCTAGGAATTGACATAGAAATGAGCTGAGTACAATCAATTTACCTGCATCTCCCTTCTTTCCTAAGCTCTCTTCTAAGAGGGCCATGAAATTTGCCATCTCATGGAGGTTATTATGCCCCTAGATGGATTTTTTTTTCAGAAATAATAATCTTGGTTATTATCATGGTTAGCTCTCTCTTTGTTTCTTCTCTTCATTTACAGTGCCTAATGCCATCTTTGACCAGATGGAGAATGCAATTAAAATAAATATAATGTAATATAAAAATAAAACAGAACATATTGCTTTTGCAGGGCAATCTGGGCCCAAGATTTTCTGCAGTGGAAATTACTGGCTAAATAAACCTATCTCCTCATTGACACAAAGATGAGATGAGACACAGGTTACAGCAAAAAGAGAAAGAAATGTGATTATTTCCTAAATCAAGGCAAGAGAAGTTTTGCCCAAATGGAAAATTATTGAAGTAGAAAAGATATTTCCTTTCTGTCTTTATATAAACACCATTGGAAAAGTCAATACTACAGTGCAGATGCTACAGGAGTGAAAAATTGGATGTGGCATCATGGTCTTGAAGAAGCCTCCAGTTCAGTGGGGCAGTATCCACACTGGAAGAAAGGAAACTGGAAAAGAAAGTATACCAGGTAGCCTTGAATAGAGATGTCACAACTGTATTCTGACTAAGACCCTGTGCCCCTCTGTAGCTACATCTGAAATGAATTCTTCTCAGACAGATATTTCCAACACAGAGTGCTTGAAAATGGCCTCTACTACCTAATCATTACAGGTACTGTCACAGCAAAGGAATTTTTAAAATACAAGCAACACACAGACTCAGATGTGTGAAATGAGGAGTTGTTGGAAGCATCCATTCTTTTCTCTCAGAACTTGACAGCCCTATATTTTGGAAGATGGGAAACAGACTTGGAGCTCAGTAAGAACTTCAGAGTCCCAACCTGGCTTCCTGTGGCTATGGGTCATTGATTACTACTTTTTAGGTATTAACTTATTAACTTTCTCTTTCTCTTAGTTCGCATGGTAGCCTTAAAGCCATGTCATTTCCCCAAAAAGAAGATTCCCAAGTAACTGATTATCTATCACTCTAGGTCCAACATTCCAGCAAAGTCCCTCAGATTGGACCAGCTCTCCATTTCTTACCAGTAAAAGGGCCATTAGGTTTTGCAAATACAGTATCAAAAGTTCACCCATTTGAACAGGTGCACACCTTCGATCCCAGCACTCAGGAGTCAGAAGCAAGTGAATCTTTGTGAATTCACATCTATCCTGGTCTACATAGCAAGGTCCTGGACAGCCAGAACTGCATAGAGAGACCCTGTCTGAGAGAGAGAGAGAGAGACAGAGAGACACACACACACAGAGAGAGAGACAGAGAGAAAGAGAACTTATTCCAATTAGTTCATGATATTCCCATTCAGTGATTTTTTTTTTTTTACTTCTGATCATTCCTGTGATTGTGAACCATAAACCGTATCGTTAGCCTTTTCTTCATGATTTATTTATTTCTCTTTTCTAAAAATCAAAGGCATGATTGATAAAAATATATCAGAAAGCTTATATCCTGGGGCAAGAGTGGGGGAGGGTCTACTGATAATCTTTATTCTTTTCTAGTCTTTCTTGTTGAAGCCCATGTACAGACTAACACCATACCAAAATCAGGAGGGAGATGGATTTACCTGGAGAATTTCTAATTATGGATAAACGAAGAAGCTTGGGAAAGGTTGAGAAGCCGCCTTATACCTGTTGAAGGCCAAGAGATGTCATTTGAAAATTGAATGATGAATCACGTGATGAAGGGAGCTCATTTAAAGGCCCACTGCAGTCGGGACGAGGAATTCCTATTGATACTTGATCACACAATTTTAGGTCTTGTATTTTTGCTTCTATTGAACATTTTGAGTGTTAGTACAAGGAATTAAGATGATCTATTTCATAAATACTTAATATGTGCAAATCATTTTGTAAAATATAAAGATAACTCATATTTAATCTTTGGACTCAACTCATGAGTCAAGTATCACCATTATTTTGCAGATAAAAAAAAAATTAAAGACGAGGGAAGTTTTGTGGTCAGCCATACACACACAACTCGTGAACCTGTAAATACAATTGCCCAGTTCTGTCCACTACTCAAAATTTGCCTTCAAATTGATATTCCCGTTAAATTCAGATATATAATACTGTGTTTGATGGCTGCAGCTAACAGAAAGAATGGCAGGTGCATTCAAGTTCATGATCTTACCTGTGGACTGAGTAGATCTATAATCTTTGGAAAATGCGTTCACCATAGAGGAGCCATGTTCCTCATTGCCAATGATGGAGGACCAGACCTAAAGGCGTTTCTGGCCAGCGGCTTCATGCCAAGCTACCAAATCAAGCAAGAGCTATTACATGGAGCAAACCCCTATGCTGAACTTCCTTGATGTTCTGCTGTTAATCATTAGAGAATTAACCCACAAAGAAAAGCAAGCTCTTCTTTCTCTTGACTTCTAAAGACAGCTTAGAAATGTCAATGAAAGCTTGGGTGACACAGACGAGAAAGTTGGGCTCTATTTTTAATGACTGATATTTTGGCTCACAACTGACTCATCTTCGACTTCCCACTGGCTTCGAGTTCCTTCACACTCCGTTATACCCTTGTTTCTGAAGCCAGAAGCTAGTGTGGGGTCACTTTCCTAGTTGACCCCAGAGCTCCCCGCCCCTCCCCAGCCAAAACATCCTGGTGTCACACACTAAGAACAAGCAGTTCAAGACTGTGATTGTGGGTCTTGATTGTCCTGTCGCCCAGGTAGTAGCTGAGGAGTACATGTCATCTCTGGGCCTTCAGTTGCCCTACCTATAGTATGACAGGGCTGGAGAAAAATACCTGCTGGGGTCTTTCCAGCTTTACCACTCATCCGCCAGAGTGCCAAGAGACAACACTTCTCAAGGTTTACCCAGTCTTCTCACCCGAGGCTTTCCATGGTGTTTTTTGTAGAGAGAACGCTCCAAGAGGTTTTGTATGCCCTGGTCTTTCTGCTTTCTAGGGCTAACAGATGTGAGGTTAATACATAGCAAGATTTGCAAAGGCAGGGAGAACACAGCCACTGAGACCCACTTCCCACATGCTTTGCACATTCCAATGTGACATTTTGTGGCTTATTTTGAATGTTTTACTCATTTCCCCTCTGAAAAGACATATAGTTTAAGAGTCCCCTTCCAACAGTGAATACTTGAGTGAACAGGGCCCACAGGCTCTGCAGCTCCAGATATGAAAGCCTTGTAGATCCTGTAAACTGGGGTGCCAGTGGGTGGACATTATGCAGCTGATTTTTATATAGCCTCTGTCCTCATTACACTCTAGGGATCAGAGGACGCAACCTGGCCAGTACATGGTTCAGGAATTTTCAGTTCAGATGTTTGAGATTCCGGCTTCGCTACTTATTTGCCATGTGATCCCAGACAGTGTTATGAACCCCTATGTGCCTCACTTTCTCATCTGTAACAAGAAGATAGGATGCATTTCTGCTTCACAGGGTAGTAGTTAGGATTAAATGGTACCGTTCACATGAAATGCCTAACAGGGTACCTTATTCATATAACAAGTAGTTAAAACACAGTAGTTGATATCATTATTCTTCCAAATATTTGCTCACATACGCGCAATAAATTTTTTCAAAAGCAGTTTTGATGGTAAAACACAAAGGCCAATATCCCACTTATATATAAACAAAACAATTATGGTTTTCTATTTCTTTTAAGTTTTCAAGCAAAACTATGGGTATAAAATTCAGAGCAGAGCCAAATTGGATTTCCAGGAAAGTAATACCTCAGAAGCTTTTAAGCAAGGGAGAAGTGTGTTGGCTCGAAGGCATAGACACAGCTTACCTTTGGAAACAGAATGGGATCAGACAGCATGGCTGGTCCCTGCCGGCCTATAGAGAATGTCCACCAGCATGAAGACAGAAGGCACTGGTCCAATTTAGCTTCACTCCATATCTCTGCTCCTCTTTCCTCAATGAGATATCTGCATCCTAGAAGGAACTTCAGGAAACTTGGTGCTGTTGTAGAATAAAGCAATGATGTAACTGCAGTGTAAGGAAAGTAACTGCAATCAGTCAATGATTTTTATATTGCAAACATGCTACCTAGGTGTGAGAATATTTACCTGCACATGAGGGTCACTGATACAACACAAATGGACTGCATCGGACTTCTGTGACCATTCTCACACACCTCCATTGTATATATCTTCCCATTTTACAAAAGAAGTATAAAGTATAGGCCTTTAGTTCAAATGTTTCAGTTTTTTATCATTGAAAATTTGTGTAAAAACATTAAGGCACCAAAGAGTCTGAGTGTCATGGGCCCTTGCCTCTAGCAAGGGCTCGGGACTTGGAGTTGATTAGTTGGGGAGAAGGTAGCAAAGGAGAGGCATTGGTAGACTCAGGACCAGTGCATCTGACAGGTACAAAGGGCTTTCACATTAGGTTTTCTAGAGAATAGTTAACTCACACTAAACCAGCTCATCTCCACAAGTAGGGACAATGGTGATAAAACTATAGAAGGCCTCTACTGTTAGGTATTAAGCCTAATACCGATCCCACCTCTCTGGGACCAAACTCTAGAGGGTTCATAGCTAGATGAACAAGACATTCTTTCCCAATGGAAGAGATTGGATCTCAAGTGAAGGGGGTAGACTTACTGAGTTAAGAGGGTCCAGGGGAGAGCACTAAGTTGTAAGTGTTTTTAATCCACTGGGCAGGCCATCAGCGCAGAGAGACTTCTAAAAGGCGATGTCCCTAAATCTCTGTAGCAATTGGCTGTTGACCCTCTGTGGATTAGACTGACAGTCTTCGCAGCAGAATTTAACAGGGTTCAGGAGAAGGTCTGGGAGCTAAGTGAGAACAGGAAGGAGGCTGAGCCAGGAAACGCCAGTGCTGTGACACACCTGGAAAGAACTTGCAGGGCACTTGGACATCCAAGTTGAGAACCCTAACAGGCCACACTTAGGCAGTGATGACCTCATCGTAGAGAAAGGACCACACCACAAGATTAGGGTCAAAGCTAAAATATATCTGTTTTAAGTCAACTAATCATCAATCAACAGCCAATCAGTCAATGATCCTGATGGAACCTTACCCACCTTCTAGTTACTCAACTGTTTCTCAGATCAAAGTTCACACACTTGAAGGATGATATAATTCTGGTCTGATAGCCTATCATTCACAGGGCCCATCATGCAAAAGAAATTTAATAGACATTGGAAAAGAAAAGTGTGTGTCATGATAAAGGGCAAAAATGATAACTAGCTTAGACATGAAAGGCAAAGAAAATGAAAGCAGTCATCATAAGCATGCTCAGAGATATAAAAGGAAATGTGGCTATAATGACTGGGCTGTTGGGAAATATCAGCAGAAAAGGTGAAAACTGTAAATAGAATGAATGAAATTCCACAAGTGAAAAGCACAGCAGGAAATGACATTTTTGCTGTGTAGGCTGATGACAGCACATTGGAAACCAGAGAAGAAAGGCTATCTAGCCAAGAGAGAAGGCCCTGGAAAACAGGGTGGAGAAGAGCAAAGATGTACGGCTTGGAGGGCATTGTTTAGCCACAGAATATGTGTAAAGGGGGAGTCAACAGCAAAGAACAGAAGGAGGAAGAAAGGAATGTACAGGAAGAGTTGATACCAAAAGGTACTTCAATATGGATACATGTATCAATAAATAAGTCTAAGAAACGTGACAAACCCTAGAAAGACAAATGCTGTGTGATCTAGTTCATAAGCTGTTTGCTTAGAAGGTGAGCCTGGAGTCATGACTACCAGAGACGGGGAGAATATCCAACAGTGGGCGAGATCACTGAATGAGCACAGGGTTACATGCTGGTGTTCTGTAATACAATAAATATGTGACTTTAATAACAACACATTATATAACTCAAAAGAGAGGAATTTGAATTTACTTACCATGAAGAAATTATGAAACTTTAAGGTTAGTGGATCTGTTAATTACCTTGGGCTAATAGCTAATACTTGAATCCAAGATAGCACATTGTACTTCATAAATATGTATAATTATTATAATAATAAAAATAAATACATAGATACATCATAGCAAATGATTGAGACCAAAGATGAAAAAAATATTTTAAAAGGCCAAATTAAAAAAAAAAATTCGGGAAAATGGAAAAATGGTGTATTTGTTGCCAGAGACAACATGGGTTAAGAAAAAATGTGAAGCCATGTTTAGAACAAGCGCTCAAAACAAGTAGAATAATGCCTCCCAACAAGTCTTTACACCGTGAAAATGTCATTTTCTAAAATGAGGATAAAATACGTTTTTAGACAAGTGAAATCGAGAACACACAACCTATAGACACTCTAAGAAATGATAAAGAATTCTTTTTCAATCAGAATGAAGCAATAGCCGTTAAAAGTTTGTATCTGTGGGAAGAAGAGAGAAAATATAAAATTATATGTACTATCAATCATAAAATATATTTTTACTTCTTAACTTTGTTGTAAGCAGAACACTCAGAGTAGAAACAAACTTGTAAACATGCATTTACCAGATGAAAACAAAATGTAATTAAAACAAAATTTTATTGCTATGGTGCTCAAAAATTTTATGTGAAAAAAATAGAACATTGATTCCAAATAGGTTATAATGAATTAAGGATACATGTTTCTACCTCTGAAAAAGTAGTCCTTCAAGTTGAGATCATGAATTCAAAGCAAATAACTTGTTAAAACACAAATTATTTTCTGTCTGGCTTTTAAGGCTTTACTCAGATTTATGTACATCTGTGGGAATGTATGTATGTGTTATAAGTTAGCATCCACATAGGAGAGGGAGCATGCTGTTTTTATCTTCTTGGTTCTGGGTTGCCTTACTTAAGGGGGCAGCAAAAAAATAAAGTTGATGTGAAAGCAGTGAGGAGAGTGGGGGAGAGGTTCCGGCAGGGGTGGAGGGTCAGAGGATAGGGAAGATGTGTGTGTGGAGGGGGGAGAATCGTTAAGACACACTGTTGGAAAATTCTATAATGATTTTTTAATATCCTGTATGCTAATTGTAAAAATAAATGATTTTTTTCCAAAATGCAAATTATTGGCCTGTTCTTGGACTTATTAGATCAGTAGCCCTGTGTAAGTGTCTCCCAACTTTGACTTAGGATGGCTTGGGGTGGCTTCAGAATTATTGCCTTAGAGCACTAATAAGCAAACCAAAAACTGATGAACACATATATATGTTAAAATGACAGTAATCAGGAAGCTAAGAGGCACAAATACTCAATCCACAATAAGGTCCCAGCAGAGCTCTAATATGAAAATCTATCAAAAGACCTTAGTTATAAGACACTTACAGGTTGATATCTCAAAAATCCTTAAGAGAATATTAGTCAGTTGAATTCACTGAAAAAATAAAAAATAAAGTATCATGGTTTAGCAGAGGAATATTGAAAAACAATGAATGTAACAGCTCATTACCAAAAAAAAATAAATATGACCATTTTAAGATATAGAAAAATATTTGACAAAATTCAACATTCATTGTAATAAGTATTTTCAGTAAGCTAGAAGTACATGAAAATGTGCCTCAACGCAGTAACTGAGATCTACAAAAAAGCAGTTTTATAATAATCAAAGAGTCACTGACTGGCTCTCTATGCAGTGTTATGAGTATTGCAGATTCCAGCCACTTACATTCAAATCATATCGGGAGTCTGAAAACCTGAAGGAAAAATAAGAACAAAGACTATGGAACGCAGAAAATCACAAGTAATTTTTTTGATTTGTACATGATTGTGTTTAAGATTTTTAATATATTTCTATATGCTGGAGGAAAATAAAAAACTAAATAGAATGTCACTGCTTCAAAAACTCATCAAGAATGGCAAAATAAATATAACTACAATTATACTAGAAAGTAAATGAAATTTGTCTGAAGACGCGGACAAGCATACCAAGTTTATAGCATGTGAGGAAAGGTAAGATTACTAACTGTTCACAAATTTCTAAGGGTGCTACATGAAGTTAGTCAGAATCCCAGCTGACTTTTCTTTGTGAAAATCCACAGCTTATCAAACGACAGAAGGTCCAAAGGTCTTGGAATAAGACAATTTTGAAAAAGTTGGAAAACTTAGGTTGCCTGTTTTCAAAGTTTGCTATTGAGGTGAAACATGGAGCCATCATTAGACCAGACAAAGGAACTAAGCAAATCAAATCCAGGAACAAACACCTACTGAGACTACTGGCTGGGGTTTTGTTTCTGATTCAATAAGAAAAGGATATTTTAAACAGACATTGCTGAACAAAAATCAAAACACTATAAACTTTGTTCTCAATATACAAAAAAAAATTTAAAAATTAACTCAGAACAGCCTCTGAAAGGGCCACATGAAAGGGCTCAAGCTATTGATTCTAGAACAAAAAAGAATCAGTTTTGTTTGCTTGTTTTTTGACTTTATGAGACAGAGCCTAAGATTTTTGGCACAAAACTCAAAAGTACATCTCGAAAACAAATTTCAAAATGAAAATCATCAAATTCATGATTTTCTCTTCCTCCAAAAATACAATTAAATACACATGGAAAAGTAAAGCTCAAAAAAGCGTACATTTGTTTGTTTTTACAAAGTTCAAATTCGAAATTTAAAAGAACTCCTACAAACTCACAAGTAAGAGAGGACTAAATTTTAAAATAGATTTAAAACAGACATATGATGGAAGGAGGTGGATGCATGATGGCCAACATGAATGTGGATGGGAAAGTGACGAGTATCCTTAGTCATAAGGTAAAGGCACCAAGGAAATGTCCTGTACAAAAGAAGTGTTCTCAGTCTGATTTGGGGTGTCATCTACATGTGTGTGCAATTTGACAAAATTCACCACACTTTCTACTTAAGACTCAGATCTCATTGTGGGTGTATTTCACAGAGCTTTAAAGGCGTATACACAGCTTGCCTTCTCGCTGGTTTGTTACTATGTGGTTATTGCTCTTGAGAGTCAATTTGTCTTTAAGTTGTTATCATTTGCCTTCCATCCACTTGTCTGTTCATTCATCACTGCACACAATGCTCTGGGTTCCGGAGAAACTATCCTTTCATGAGTCTGAAGATGACTGGGAAGCACGGGGTGGTGGAGAGGCGTGTGTTCAGTTCAATTTAGGCAATTACAGTACTGATGGAAGAGCAATTCGGGAGACACCAACAGAGCAGGGCTCATTAGATACCGCTGAGGTAGAGGGCACCCACGGAGGGGGGGAGGGTAATAAGAAAGTACTTTCCAGGATCCCACTGCAGAGACGGAGAGGCCCAGCAATCTGTGTCACTCATCTTAAGGGTCACACTGACACTCTTAGAATAAAAGATAGGTTAATAAGAAGAGGGATAGCAGACTTATTTAATCAAAGCTTTATGAAAATGGAACTTTCTGAGATGAAGATCCAATGATCCTGGGAAAACTGGCGATTTTTTTTTTTTTTTAAGTGTTTAGGTTCAACAGTCGGTTGTGTGGAAGAATTAGAGTGCAGAGAGAATGTGATTTAAGGGGAACAGGCGAGGAGGGAAATCGAGGAAGTCCAATTGGTTGTGATTCTTTTTCTTGGGCTTTGGTGCAGCATCCATCCTCCAGGGTATGGAGTAGGGCTCTCTGGAAAAAGAGTCTTCAAGAAAAGAGAGAAACTTCTCCGGGGTTCATAGTTTGCTTTGGGAAGGAAGAGTTCTGTTTTCTAGGTCCTAATTAGAGAATCAGAATTCGGGTTCCTATGGCAGATAGGAAAAGGGGATGGGAAACAGGAAGGGAGAGAAAGCCAGCAGGACCACCCTGCCTATTCCCTCAAGAGTACTGAGGCCTGGGGTGCACCCTGACCTAATTACTCCATATTATGTAGACATGCTGTCTTGTGGAGGCTCTGCTTCAAAAGCAACTTTTGATTCATTTTTAAGAATAATGGATGACTCTGCACCTTGCTAGACACACAATAGGCACCATTTGTCTGACACCATCCATGAGATACTGACCGATAATTAATGCATTCCTGGAAGTAAAAAAACTGCCATCCTCTTTATTTATTAAGACTATAAGATCACCTAGGAATATTAAAACCATACCAGGAAAACAAGGCTTGATAACTTACTAAACATAGCTGACCAGAGAAAGAGTGCTATTTCCCAACCCTGTCCTTAAAGAAATACACATCTAAGCCTGTCATCATGACAGCCTCACTGTCCTATATTTGACCTCCCAGTATGTACATCAAGATCCAAGAGGCAGAGAATTTCCAGCTCTTCCAGGGACTTGCCGTCAGCCTGTCTTTCTATTTGCATGTCTGGGCCTGCCATCCATCTTTCTGACCATTTGTCTGGATCATGTTCTTCCCTTTCATTTCTGTAGCTGAACCGCACAAAGGAAGTCAGCTCAAATCTGTGACCTTCCATGGTCTGACTCTACCGCAGTAAACCTCAAGCTGGTTCACTGCCTTACCCTGCAAACTTCTTAGCTTTTCTTCCCAGCTTCTGTGTTTGACCTCTAAGGCTTCTTTGAAAACCCTGGTCTCCCTAACCATTTTTGCATGCTCCTGCCTGCCATAAAGTCATATAAACACACAAACGCCCATGCACGCACATGCACAGTGTGATCTGAGAGTTAATATCAGTAAATAAGACCAAAGTAAAAGAGTCTGTGTCTGCCTCAGAGCTGCCAAGAAAAACGAGTCTCTGTCAAATTGGTGCTGATAACACCATGGAACCTTGTGGTTTCCCTATTTGGTACATTCTGACGTTGAGGAAAGACGTAAACATGTGGTCTATGTTTCTGACATGGCGTGCTCAATGACACTCAACATGACAAGAGGTCATCCTTACAGTGATATATATTTAATAAAATTAGTCTGGAATCTCAGGAGTGTCAACCACAGAGCCAAGCTGAGAATGTCAGGGAGTGGTGACCCCCACATTCAGTCCTAGCTTTAAGAACCCGGAAAGAGGAAGTTAAGAGAGCTGGGCAGAGGAAGAGAAGAGAGGCTTTTCTTTCCCTGAAGCTCCCTTGGTAGGCTGAAGAGAGGGAGGTTGGAGACAGAGGATTTATGGAGACAGGCCCGAGGAGTTGGTGGGTGAGAAGAGGCTGTGGTTTGTCTCTGTCTCTCTGATATCCTGGCTTTCCCCAATATCTGACTCTGGGTTTTCATTATATACCAACTAGAATTCATGCAATACATCCTGTAGGGTCTGCTCTTCTGTTCCAACACTGTCTTAAGTGAGGAACAGAAAGATTATACCATGAATCAGTGAAAAACATACAAGTGGGCAAGAGATGAGTGCAGGTGATGGTTAATTGAGTATGAGGACTTTTTTGCGCACAAATGGACTCAAAGCACCTAAATCAATGCAGAAAGAGAGATGGACTAGGCACTGGAGAAGAATATTCAGATCACTGAATCTAACTTTTCTTCCATTCTGTAGGAGAAACTGGGGTTGGAGCCTGCATTTTTCTTTCTTTTTTTCCCCTAAACTCATTCACAAAATCAGCTCATTTCTTCTGACTCCTTCCTTAAATTTCAAAGAAAGTATCAAAAAACTGTGGCTTGGATTGTATTTTCAAACTGGCCATTCCTAAACGTAAGTTCTATCATGCCTGGTCATGGGATGAAAAAGCCTATGGAGAATGTGATCAGGTTGACCTTAATTCTAATCCTTGCTCTGCCATTTGAAAACCATCCTGTCTCATATCAGCGTTGTGAGATATTATACCAGAGAAAACCCAAAATGTATTAAATGCTTAATATAGCGTCTACATCAGTAGCCTGGTCTTCAGATGACAGAGGGGGATGCTTCACCAGCTAAACAGTACTAGGTAAAATCATGAATAAAACAGCAAACTCTGAACTCTGTTTCCCTCCGTGCTCTCTTCAAAGCCCAAGCCTTCTTTTTTTCATCATCAAATCTGCTCTCAGGAGAGGATGTGACATCAGTCCATAGAGTCTCACTGTTAATGAGTTTACATCATCCCCTTCTTTGCCTGCCTGGGGGCCCTTCACATTCCAAACCTGCTGTGTAACAACAAATAGAATGGCTCCTCTGGTTGCAGGCTTTGTGGGCTTGTTAGAAGGTGGCTGGTTCATGGGAGGGCCCTTCCTGGGACTGATGAAATCCTACACTAGTCTTCCTGCTTCTGGGCCTCTGAGCCTGCAGCCGAAAGCAGAACAGAGCACTGTATTTCAGCAGCTCCCATGCTCTTCCTTCCTCGTGGACGAACCTCCTCCTCCTCCCTCAAGCTATGTGGCTTTATTTTGGATTTTAATTGTTTTGCTATTAGTAATAGTAATTCTCCACAAGAGGCAAACGGGGAGAAAAGCAGTGTTTGTCTTTTATTTACTATTCTTTAGGTTAAATGTCCATAGGTTAATTAAATTAAAAAGTGTCCCTCCAGGGGTGTACAAGATCCCTGGTGGTCTAAGAAGGTAATAAAGCCATAGTGAAACCAAAAGCATTATTGCATGCTGCTTTACTTTCCACGGTAACGGTGTCCAAACACAAATTTAGTTAAATATTGGGTGATTCAGAACAGGTTTTCTGGGAATTTAATTATCAAAATTGTCTGTATGGTACTGCTATCGCTATGAGGCAAATAACTTGGAGTTGTCCAAGGGCCAGTGGCCTCACGTCCTGAGGAAGCACATCCACTCAGAAAGAGAATATGGGACAAAGAATTCTGCTGTACTTTTAGCAAAGAAGATGTCCATCACAGCAGCGACCTCTTCTAGAAGTGTGTGTGTCCATTTTCTTTGCTCCTTCATCTCTTTCCCAGTAATTCATTACTTTTATAAGTTTCTAGCAGAGTCTTCAATTCTCCCAAACAACAGGGCAGACATCCTCAGCATCCGAGCAGCACTGCAATCAATAAAGACTTTGGAGGGAGGTAAGAAGAACGTTATGTGGTAATAGCAATTATTCACTGCAAGCAACCTAACCCATTTTTAATTTAATTTGGAGTGCCATTATTTCAGGCTTCCAAATGCTAAGGTCATTTTAATCATGCAGATCCCATGTCTTATTGAATTGTGGCAGAGAATTACTCTGTGTGTGTGTGTATGTGTGTGTGCGCGCGTGCGTGTGTGTGTGTGTGTGTGTGTGTGTGTGTGTGTGTGTGTGCATGTGTGATTCTGAGTTTGCAAGGACATGCTGGGCAAACAGCCAAGTTGCTGTGCACTCAATAATAGTAGTAATCTATACTTGAAGATAGCGTAATGGCTATTAGTCATTGGTGATCCCAGTAAGAGGAGGGCCACCTCTTCAGACCTTGTAGCCTTTTGAATTAACACTTCAGTGAATGAGAAACGTCACCAAATAAACTGTCTCTCTTGTGTGGTACTAAATACGGTGTAAGACAGACAACAGAGTAAAGCTATGAAGTAATTAAATATACATCGGAGAGGGGGGTGGAGGATGATAAGGGTCTGGGAAAAGGAATAAAGAGTGATTTTGCAATAAAAGAAAAATCTCTGCAGAGAGCTGGCTTGGGGTGCGTGATGAACAGGAACCTATTTTGTTTCCATGGGAAAAGGAGGAGACTGAAGATCTACCTGCTGTAAAAAGAAACTAGAGGCTTAACCTTCACGCTGCATTCTCTTTCCTGACAGCTATCGTGTCTTAAATTCACGTGCCATGCATGCCGAGAAGTTCACAAGCTTTTGAGTCATTTAATTTTTAACTCAATGCCTCAACTATACATTTCCTTTGTTTTGTAGATTAGAAAGAAAGAAAGAAAGAAGGAAGGAAGGAAGGAAGGAAGGAAGGAAGGAAGAAAGAAAGGAAAAAAGACCAGGCTTGCTTTAAGAAGAAATGTGTAATCTGTTCTCAGATATACAAACACAGAGAAGGAACTTTTAACCAAGTGTTATTAAGCATTCCACTTTTCTTCTGCATCCCCAGATATTGCCAACAACTGTAGAGATACTTGGTTGGTGATACTGATTGTTTGCTTTAATAAAGAATGCAGAGGGCGGGTGGTTAGGAATGTAGCTGAGAGTTAATGTCTTGGCCTAGTGTATACAAAGCCCTTGGTTCAAGCTTAACACTGAACAAAACAGAAATAAAACAAGAGGCACAGTGGCCAGGCCTGGTGGCTTATGCCTGAAATCCTTGCATTTAGGAAGCTGATACAAAAGATTGCCTCCAATCAGGCTGGAGTACAGAGTGTGACTCTGTTTTCAACAAAACAAACAAACCATGATACCTTTCATGACTTAAAGACTGCTATGCTGTCACTGACTTTCTCCTCATCAAAGCACTTCAAATATTTAAGTTAGTTTTAAAGACTTGCCTAGTTCCGATGGGCCCCTCTGCCTGTGTGGAAAATGGAATCTCTCCAAAGGCTGTAGTACAGAGCTACGGGGGGTGGAAATGCTCAGTTAGTGGACAATGTGTCTATGCTGCGTGTGCTCAAGGCTTGAGGAACATGCTAAAATGGCCTTGTTCTGTGACATTGACAGCCCTTATCTGTCTTTCCTAGAAAGCCTCTAGCCCTTCTAGAAAGTGTAACTTGTCATTCTGGTCACTATCTCATGTGGCAGCATAGTCAAGACTAAGAAAACATTAGTAATACTAATTGATAGAAAGACATATACAAAGTGATCTTTAAAAAGTACTTTAAAAACATGACTTCCTCCAATCTAACCCCTAGAGGCTGAAGACACAAGCTGATAATAATTCAAATGCCCCAGTAAAATGAGAACATACTATGGACCTTAAAGAACACATAGGTTAATTTATTTGGAAAAAATTACTTCTTGCCACCTGTTCAGGTGAGAAAGAAATTATGTTAAGTCTTATGAGAAAGTAGTTACCTCTTCCCAGATCTCAACATTTCTGCTATATATTGGAAAGGACCTCAGCTCTAGTGAAGCCATAATAGAGATATGTCTGAATCATGTGTCTTACATATCTTACTTAACACATGTGTTTTCTTAGTTTATCTATAAGAGAAACCTTAAGGACCTAGAGGAGTATTAGTAAGGGTAGATATAACAAGCACATTTTACAGGGCAGGGAAACTTTCTGGTGGTCTGTTTATTTACTGTTTGTGATTTACAAAGCTGGGAAATTTGAAATATGTAGTGTTAATTATGAAACCGGTTAATGAAGAAGCCCAGAAGATCAACTTGTTCACTGTTGTAACTACTCTTTATTTCTACCAGAAACTGGTTTTCAGAGAAATTGTTCCCATCTTTTATCCAATCTATAAATACTATGATGTTTTCTCAAATTATTTCTAATTATTCAAATAAAAAGATAGTAAATTTCAGTCAAGACTTGCTGGCATTATACCTGAAACATGACCACAATCTCATTATGAAGCATTTTGGTGCAAAAAAAAAATCTTCTTTACATCTATTTTAGAATGAGATACAATATGGTGGGCGGTTTTTC
Organism: Phyllotis vaccarum; assembly: GCA_033318265.1. Taxonomy (NCBI): domain Eukaryota; kingdom Metazoa; phylum Chordata; class Mammalia; order Rodentia; family Cricetidae; genus Phyllotis; species Phyllotis vaccarum. The sequence goes on from JARWLC010000007.1 coordinate 15,048,078, forward strand.
CTTTGTGATTACCCAAAATTCGTCTGGTAAAAAATCTTGGTAAGAGAATCTATTTTTTTTAATGTTTTTTTAGTTTATGTAGGTTATACATAAACTACCCCCCTTTGCTGGGTAAAGAACTCCCTCTGTATGCTTGGGCAGACTTCTCTCCCATGCTCCCAGCAGAGCCGAGTGAGAGCCGAGATACACCTCCAGATACAACAAAGGAAGAATCTAACACAGTCTTTTATCATCCTTAATTCTGATTCTTGTTTTTCCTTCATCTCTTTGCGTCAAACTGCTGTTTCTCTCCCAGCTATGCATCCCTCCATCCTTTATAAATTCTCAACATCAAATCTGGTCCTGACTCCTGCAGCCAAGTACTCTGGCTTTCCGCTTTAAAGAAACTGAGATGAACCGGAAGCAGAAGTGTTAAGATTAAGGTCTGAGAGGAGCAGCCATGTGGTTCAGGCGCTGATTGCATTTCTTCATCATGTTGTTTTCAGAAGCATCCAGGGGGAGAAAATAAACACAGCCATGGTATCTCTCAATTAGTCACCCAGTCCCTGGAAGAAAAATTCAATGTTTAACCCTCTCTGGTACTGGTCTTTTTGTGTTCTGTGCCCCAGATGGCAGTCTCAGGATCTCAGCCACTTCTGTTGTTAAAAAAAAAAATAAGTAATATCTATCACTTAACACAAAAGATGAAGCTTAGGTCATATTTCCTATTGATATTTCATATCATTGTCCCCTTAAAAAGGAAAGTTTGGAAAACTGTGAATGAAATAAATTTTGAATTCTGTATCAGCCCATGTCAGTTCCTTAGCTTTGCAGATCCCAAATCTGTTTCCAAATTAGATATTTTATTAGCTCTAATGTATGTTCTAACCTGATTCAGACTCTAGACTGCATTTTGTAATTTGGATTCATTCATAATTTACTCTTCAAGAAATTATTGTATGAATAACAACTGGGGAAGATCATTACTGTCGGCATTGTTCTAAGAACTGAGATGCTAATAGCAGCTAACACAGGTTTCCTCATTCGCTAAACATCTGACTGTGTGAGTCAAGGAAGAAAAGGCAATTAACATTCATTGAACATAAACCTTGCCAAGCATTATGCTAGAAACTTATCAACCCTATTGTAAGAGAAATAAATTAAGGTTTGGGGATGCTAAATCCTTTTTTTATTTACTGCACGCATATTGAAAATTAACTATGCACCAAAACCGGTGCTAGGCCCTGGAAATACAAAGATAACTAAACTGCTACAATAAATGGCGTAGCTATGAGTTAAAGCCAGGCCCATTCATTCATGAAGCTCAGACTCTAATTAATATGCCTCAGTGCATTCACTGTACCAGGTTTCACCTCTCTTGCATGAAGACAGTACCAAGAATTCTAACAGAATCCATTTCTCCAATGGTTTTATCAAAAATCAAAGTAATTATTACTTTATCTACACAATTGTTATTGGTTACTTTTGAATTAATAGAATTTTAAAATAAAAATAATAGTTTTTGTTTTGTGGTTTTTTTGTTGTTTGGTTGGTTGATTGGGTTTTGTTTGTTTGTTTGTTTTGAGACAAGGTTTCTCTGTGTGGCTTTGGAGTCTGTCTTGGAACTCACTCTGTAGAGATCTGCCTGCCTCTGCCTCCTGAGTGCTGGGATTAAAGGCCTGTGCCACCATGGCCCAGCAATAGTAGAATTTTAAAGGGAAAAATAAATAATTAGAATCACCCTTGATTTTTAAAGATTATAAATAGGAAATGTATATATAATACAATATCTCTAGAACACAGGAAACTTTGAAAACAAGCAAGAAAAGGACAGGGAAACCAAACAACAAAAATACCATGGGCAAAGAACGTGAACAGGAAACTGAGAGATGGGGAAATGGAAAAGTTATCACATACACAAGAGTGTTGTTTGATTGGTTTTTTCTTTCTTTCTTTTTTTTTTTTTTTTTTTTTTTTTTTTTTTTTTTTACAAAATGAAATACCATTTTTGCAAAATGCACCCACCCGATTGATAAAATCAGAAAGTGGTGACGGTGATGTGGAGAAGTATCATCTTCGATAAAGGTGAATTATAAATTGGTGAGAACGTCCTGAGGAGCATTTAGTGAAATGAAATGTGAGCACACCTTTATGACTCAGAAGTTCTCCAGGGACTACGCATCACAAATTCTAGTCGTTATTAAATGAAAGCTCAGAGCCGGATATCAGGGAAAAACTGAAATATCAGAGAGAGGAAACACCACAGTCAAATCTCACCCAGCCAACTTCTCAGGGTAAAAGCTGTCTTCCAGCTTCCTCAACCTCAATCCTTGTTGCTTCTACAGAGTCATCTGACTTCTTACACCTGCCTTAAATACCTTCTTTGCCCAGTTTCACTTCCAGGTTCAACTCTGCATCATATTCTAGAGTTAAGAATAAAGGTGTGAGCTACTACTGTTTGGTAGTTAGGCCTTAAACTCACAGAAACACAGAAAGATCTCTGTCTCTGGAGTTATGGGATTAAAGGTCACCTCTTGGTTTTTCCCATGCTAAGACTAAAGGAGTGAGTCACCACTCTCTGACCCTCCTGGATTGACTTTGGGTGGATCTGTTCTCTGATATTCCAGACTGGCTTTATTTAATATATAATATATCACTACAGGAGTATGTTCTGGAAACTTCTCAGATCTACTAGGAAGCATAGCCAGAGAGGATTTTTAAAACATTATCAAGGTTACTCAGGAAGCATCTAAGATCCACTAGAGAATCTGAGTAGCCTTAGATATCCACTAAGGTGGTGAATATGTAAAATGTGCTACATGGGAAGCTCAGAAACACTATACATGTGTTACGCCAGTCTGCAAGACTCAGAAGCAGTATGCTAAATTTCACTAAAAAAACATATAGATCTCATAAGTATGATTGTGGGTTAAAAGGAAAAGAATGAGATTTCTAGTACAATACCCTCTTCATAGCTCTCTTTCTCTCTCTCCCACCCACCTCTGTGTGTGTGTGTGTGTGTGTGTGTGTGTGTGTGTACACACATGCATTCACGCATGTGACTGTATGTGGATCTGTGTGTGCCTGTGCCTGTGTGTTAAGTTATCATTCTCCACTTTTTGGAGGCAGAGTCTCTCACTGAGCCTCATTGCTTCAGCTAGTCTGACTAGTCAACAGACTTCTAGGACCTTCCCGATCCTTCCCCACAAAGCTTTGGCTACCAACACCAACACTTTTATGTGAGTTCTTGGATTCGAATTCAGGTCTAGTTTTCCCAGCCATGCTCTTGCCCACTGAGCCATCTCCCGAATCCCTATCTTCAAAACTTTATACCGTATGCATTTTCCATACAAACCAAATAAATGCACTGGAGGTGATTTGAGAAGATCTATGAAACATTACTGATGGACGTGCCAGAGAGTATTGAGGGTAGTGACCAATGGAGAAACATGTTTTAATGTGAAATGTCCCCATGGCTTCACGGCCCTCAGATGATGGCACAGTTTTAGAAAGTTGGGGCACCTTTGCAGAACCTTGCTTGGGAAGTGGGTTGATCACTGGGGTTGTCTTGAAGTCTCAGAGTCCCACCTGCTTCCTTCCTATTGTTTCCTGGACACAGTATCACCAGCTACCTGAAAATCATACTTTCATGGCTACAGTTGTTCTTCCTACCATGGCTTCCCCACCAGGATGAGCCAGACTCTAAACTAGGAGCCAAATGATCCTTGTCCATGGTGCTTTCATCAGGCACCACGGCACAATGAGGAAAATTACAGTAACCAGAAAACGAAACCAAAGTAGCCAGTGCCTTCCAAGGGTAACAGCGTTTCAGGAACCAGGGCTACTAGGTATATATACTGACCAACAATCATTTATGTCTCTATTCTCTCTACAGCTTTGAAAAGCACTGTGATTTGAAACTTTGTGTTCAAGTTGCCAAAGAAGTCTAACAGCAGCAAGTGCATGAGACTTGTGGAGAACAAGACCATTTATAGATTTCTCTTGGCTTGTCGTTCATTTCTGTGCAGCGGCAGGACAGTGCTGATCCATAAGGCTGTTCTAGTGGTTTGAGCAAGTCCGCTGCAGATGAGTGACGGAACAATGGCATCTGTGTCAGGGAAATTGTTTTCCCTTTGTTTTCATTCAGTGGCCCTGATGTGAGGATTAAACACTCTCAAATAACAAATAGCTGATTGCCAGGAAATGAGCAGCTTAAAAACATTCTTACACAGCCAGGCAGCTCCGGATCTCTTTCCATCTCCATTCTAGAGATATTAAGAAGGGCATGAACCTTCATCGAGCAGTAAGCTCAGACAGGGCATCAGAGGTGATACCTCAACTAATTATAATGAGTCATTTTCCTACTCATTAGGAGCAATGGGCTTACAGGTTCCTCCTTATCTTAAACCTGTCACCGTGCTGCTTGTTAATAAAGATACATAGGACTGGTTATGCAAAGTCATGCTGTGCAGTGGTGGTCTTCCAAGCAGAGATCCAATAGAGGCAGTATCTAATGCCTTGGAGCTTGGGGTTCACACTCTTGCTCTCATGCTGGGCTGTCTCCAAGGTTGCATACTTAACCCAGGGTCCCACACCAGCTTGTTACATGTTCTACCTTTGAGAAGCTCCCCTAAGCCTCTGCTCTAACACAGAGCGCGAGGAGACTTTTACATCTGGCTTTCTTCTATTCTGGGTTGTTTAATGTAGTAGTGCCAGCTCTTTGCTACTAGACATATATTTAACATATTGGAAGGAAAACCACAAGCAAGGATTTTACATGGGACTTAATCTGATAATTACATAGATATCTGAAAGCCAGACGGGAAAGGATAGTGAAAACAATATAATTAAATAACTTGGAGGAGGCAGAAAAACTAAAAGAGAGAACCTGAGAACCAGTGCTACATTTTATCAAAGAAGGGATACAAAGAAAGCAGATAAAGGATCACATTCCCTTTCAAAAGACTAGTAGGAGTTAATCCTTAAGCCTCCCTTAGCCCAGTGCTCAGGTCAGGTGGAATCAGATTCTCACTGAAAAAAGAGCACCAAGAAGGAACTCTGGCCCACGCCCAGGTCACCCTTTCCAGTTCCCGGGGCTTGGGAATGGAGATAAGCCATGAGAGATTTGGACTCTATTCTATGAACATCAATTATTTTCAGTGAGCTGGGGTCAACATAGCACTTCTACTTGCCAAACCCCTTCTAAGGTATTTCAAAGGCCATGAAAATGATGCTTTCAGAGCATAAGCGGGCATCATTTCTTGGAGGTCCCAGATGGTGAGGTTGAGGGGTTAAGTGAGTCGCCTCAGGCCACATACTTCATTTTTGAGGTACCAGGTGCCAACATGGGATTATCTCTCCACGTCTGACTCTTTGCACAGCTAATATACCTTCCTGAGGTAAAATACATCATATGGTACCTGCTGTTCATACAATATGAGGGCTTCTCCTGAGGAGTCTAGACATCCTGAAACTCACTCTTAGAGATGCCCAGAACACCTTCCTGCAGGACTCCCCTGCAGAGTGTGGGTTCCTCAGCATGTTTTTTTCAACAGCAAGAACAGGAGGTTTGTTCAAAGCGCAGCGAGAAGTGGCACCAGGAGCCAGACCGAGAATGTCACAAGCAAGCACATTCACTCATTCTTAAAAAAGGTAGCTTACCACTTGGGAAGCTGAGGAAACACCTTCGTGTGTGGAAAAGGCAGCGTGATGAGAAATGAAAGAGCTCAGGACTTCAAGTCAGGCTCGTTGTGACCCTTGACCCCACCCTGCCCCCCACTCATTAGCCAGTGAAGTTGAGTTTCACTTTCCTTCTCCGTGAAGGAGAAGAGAAAGTGTTTATTAGACTATGTGTTACATGCTGAATTGTACTCAGACCTCTTCCTCGAAGATTCATATTCCCAGAACCTCAGAGTATGACCTTATTTAGAAATAAGATCTTTACATATATTAAGATAATGTCATTTAGTGAGTCATACTTTAATATATCTGGTGTTCAAATAAGAAAGAGAAATTAGGCTGTGGATATGGTTCAGGGATAGAGTACTTAGTTAGCAGGCATAGGGACCTAAGTTCAATCCCCCACACCACAATAAATGGAGCAAATACATAAGCGTATTAAACAAAGGCATGGAAGATGAAACAGAAATACAAAAGAATGTCTTATGGAAATAGAAGTTAACGGCCACAGAATGTCAGAGATTGCAGGCAAGCCACCAGAAGCTGGAAAGAGGTACACAAGGCTCCTTCCTTAAGAGTTTCAAAAAGAACAGCCTTGGCATCTTCTCAATTGTAAACTCAGTTCTCACAACTGTAGGCCAAACCCTTTGTTCTAAGTCACCTAGTTCCAATACTTGGCTACACTAAGCCCAGGAAATCATGGCACCATCAGTATTAGACTCAATGGCATGTGTGAAGCACAGCAGCTCCATGATCAATGTGTGGTGGTTTTCATCGAGAGAGTTATACATTGCTATGCAGACAATGTTCACTGGCTTTCTTTCTGGAACTCCACTCTTGATCATTACTGATCACATGGGTCTTGGCTCATGCTGGAGCAGGCAGTGTCAGAATTTATCAGGTCCCCAGGGGAGATCTCCGGGTTAAAACTGAGGGCTGAGCCAAAATCCCAAGGCCTTTACTAGACCCTGACCAAAGTACGAACAGCCATTTACTAGGAAAAGCTTAGATGCTCTTCTTCAAAGGACACTAGGGCTTAGTGTAAGAGCTGGCCTGATCCCTAATCCTGTGTTTTTCCTGCCCCACAGCTGGGACTTCTCCATCTCCTGACCAGTCATGGCTCAGTTTCTAGGGTACCAGAGTCCTTAAAAGATGTTGTGGGGACAGTATGCTCTGAGAGGCTGTTTGAAGCAGGGGCTCAGGATGTTGTTCCACAAGTCTTGGCTTCCTCCTTTGAAAAATGCTCGTGAGCATAACCATATCCTACTTACAGACTTGTCAAGTGGATTCTTTGCACCAATCCAGACAAAGCTGGAGCTTGTATCTAAAGTCATAGTCATGGGTCGTGTCTCATGTCCCACGTGCCTGCTCTTTCTTTCACTGTGGTTGTAGATCTGTTCCCCACCAGCCAGCCCTGGCAGCTGGCTTTCTAACTTAAGGCCCAAACCATTGTCTTGATAGCTTGCCTAATAGTTTTTCTTGAACGAAGACCTAGATAAGGCTTTTGCTGCCACCTCCCCTTATTGTCAGGGAAGAGAATTTCATCCGTGGCCCTACTTTCTTCCCAAAGGTACACCTGATGCGGTTTAGCTGCCAGAGAATGTGCAAAGCTTTGAACTCTCCACCCTAGGGTCCACCTTCTCATGGCCTCCTTTCTCTCCTTTCTCTTTTCCTCCCCCTTCCATGGTATATGTATGTCCATGTGTGTGCACATGCATGTGTGGTGCAGTCACCCGTGTGAATGTTGAAGTCAGAGGCCAATGTCAATTTCTGCCTCTATCTTATTTCACTTTATGTTTTTGAGACATAATGTGCTCACTGGTTTGGCTGTATTAGCTAACCACAGACTCTCAGGCTGTTCTGTGTTCTTCTCACTGCTACACAGTGTTACACATGTACCAACAGGCTGGGGATTTTTATATGCTCGATGAGAATCCAAATCTGGGTCTCCACTGCATGATCCACACTTTACTAACTAAGCTAACTCCTCAGCCCTGTATGGTGTCATCCTTGACCTTAACTTCACTAGTGATGAAAAGTGCTAGGTTGTCACCTGCTGCAGCCAGCTCCAATGTGTGGTGATATTTTGTTTGTGCTCTGTCAAATCAAGCTTGCCTAGAGATCAGAGGGCAGAGCTAGCCACTAGTTAACCACAGAAACCATGCAGTGGTAGCATACGCCTTTAATCCCATCACTAGGGAGGGGGAAACAGGAAATGACATGGCTGGGCAGAGAGAGGAAGTGATGAAGTGAAGTGGAGACAGGTGCTTGTACCTTTTCAGGCAGAGAAGTTGGTGAGGTAAGAAGTGGCTGTCTGTTCCTTTGTCTCTCTCTGATCTTTCAATATTTACCCCCCATGTCGGCTCTGGATTTTTATTATTAAGACCAGAATTCTCAATACACTAATGCATATGCTTTATGTAAGCAGATGATCTAGGACATATGCAAGCAAGGCTCTGACACGTCTTTTTTGCTCCAACTTTCTCCAGTGCCATGAGCTTCTAACTATGGGACAACATCCTGTCTTGACCCAAACAAAATGAGTTCCATCATTTTTGACCACAAAATTGCCAAAATACTAAAAACATGTGGGGCTACACAGGTTCTTGAAAAAATTTATTTAATAACAACAAACCCATCACCCATATTGTGTTATACTAGATTCCCTAATATGATCTTATTTTATCTTAAACAGAACAGGAAGTCAACACTGGATGCAAGTTTCTCCTCCTTTCAAATTAGTTATCTCAGTTTGCTTGGCCCTTCCTTCTCTCTCCAGCTTCAATGGGTGCTGTTCAGAAGAAATATCAACAATGCATCATAAAAATAAACAAAACTCAGCCATGTACAGCCTTTATTTTTCCTCACAAACTCTACTTATATCATTTCCTTTTATCATGGCTGAAAAAAAAAACAAAACACTTGGCAAAGGCTTAAGGAAGGGCTTATTTGTTTCCATTTGAGGGGATACAGTCCATTATGGCTGGGAAAGCATGGTGCAAGGCAGCCCATCATTACATATCGGCAGCAAGGGGAGGGGGAGAAGAAGGGGTAGTGAGAAAGAGAGAGATGAATGATGACATTCTGTTGCCTTCCCCTTTATCCCCCTTCTTATTCGGTCTGAGACTAAGCCCACCAGATGGTGATATCTACATCTATATTAAAGGTGGTTCTTTCTCTCAGATACAACTCTCTGGATGTGTGTCTCCTAGGTGACTCCAAATCTCATCAAGTTGACGATGAATACTAACCATCACATATATGATATGACTGGACAACTGAAATACCAGATGTGCAAGGAAGGCTATTCAACTAATATTAGCTGAACACTAATTCTATTTCAGATTCTGCATAGGTATCAAACAAATAACATGTTAGAGTCCTCATAATAAATTTGCAAATTAAGTATTAATCATATATTTTTACAGATGAAAGAACTAAGGAGCAAAAGAAATGAAATAATTTGACCAAGATTCAAAATATACGCATACTATGATTTGAGCTAAGTCAAAGACTAGCCCTTGGACACTTAAAAATAAAAGTCTTACATCACTTCCTTCCCATTTCCAATTAATTTTGGTTCCTGCAGCATAGTGTTCACCAAAGCATACTCCTTTCAACTGGACACTGACATTTGCTTGTGAGAGCCACAGCTGGTCAACACTACCTTCAATGTCCCCAGCACAGTTCAGAGTTACTGTGGCTTTGGGCATGAGGCTAGAAGAGCTTTGTTTCATTAACCAACCTTGGGAGGCTGGAACAAGAGATCATTAGAACTGTCCTCCAGGCCAGCAGCCAGCCTGAGGAGTAAGCCAGTGACAGCTCACCTCAAAAGGAGACCCTGAGAGATCTAAGATCTCTGATGAAAAAAATTTAAATGTTGGTAGAAAATAAATGGCAAAAACTTCTCCATCTCCCACCCCAATCAAAGAAAATGGCTTTGGGAAGCTGAGCCTCAACCCCTGTTGCTGTTTATGCCTCATAAATCTACTCTAGGTAACCTTCAGGGGATTGGAGTGATTGAATTTCTCCCTGGCAATAACAGGAATCCCATCTACAGGCCAATTAGAACACACCCAGATCTGCCAGGAAAGAGTTTCACTCCTTAAGACTTTATTGGTTTCATAAAACAAGTATAAGAAATCAGCGAGCTCACCACCCTGGCCAAGAGGCAAGCATCTTCAGGAAGGAGGCTGCACAGGCTCCTGGCTGCCATCCTTCCTGAAGCATGCTGTCCTTATTTAACGACACCTGTTCAGCACCCTGTAGTTTCAGGGACACATCAGCTCACGACACAGACCTCAGATTTAGTCTCTGTGTCCCTGAATGCTCGACCCGTGTCCTTGGAGAACTCTCAGTGCTTTTATGAGCCACAGAGTCCTTGTCTGTCAGTTTCAGGTGATGCCCCCTTTATACCAACTTGGATGTGCCTAATTTAAAACCTTAAGGGAAGCCAAATACTTGGATATGTGAAGGATTGCCTCTGCTCCTTCCTCACTCCCTATATTATACTCCTGGGTTGGTGTTTAAGTCTAAACATAAATTATCGTTGCTATTATTGACTCTATTGCAAGGTGGAAAGGAGGGAGGGAGAGAAGAGGGGGGAGAGAAAGGGAGAGAGGGAGGTGTTCCTGTTTTTTCTTTGTCACTTCTCAAGGTTTCTGGGAAAGAAGCAAATAGAACGGAATGTCTTTAGCCAGCCCCTTTCCCCTCCCCCTGGCCAGAGAGGGACACTTACTACCACCCGATTTCTCCCCTCTCCCACCTTCATCCAAGCAGTCAGGATGTAAACGCTGGGGCCAAGGGAAAGATTCCAGGATTTGCCTGCTCGTCTCAGGCAGGGACAGTGCCTGGCTCGCGTGCTTTTTGAAGTCCTTCGGGGCTTTTTTTGAACCCGTCCTCAGCGCCCTCCTGTCGAATCAGCTTGCTGGGCTCACATGGTTCAGGGCAGAGAGCGGTACCAACCCACCTCCCTGCAGCAATGACAACAACAACCCCCCCTCAACGTGTCGTTATCCCACCTCTGTTCTCTGCCCCCAAATAATTACTGATAGTAATTAGCCGCCCAGAATAACAAGGACATTATACTTTGTTCAGCTGTGCTGCAATGACGCATGGGCAAATCTCACTGTGCCTGAACTCAGTCACAACGACTTGACCCTGGACACTTCCCTCAAACCTGCAGAATCAGCCCCGAGTTATTAAGCTGAAGTTTCCTTTGGGGGCACAGTTCAAAAGAATGGCAAGAAAATTTGTGCTTAAGACAACTGTCAGTACTTTGTTCATAATTTTGGGCAACCCAACTGCTTGATGGGGTATTTTACCACGCGCCAGTTCTCCTCTATGCACTTTTTGGGGTATAAAGCTTTGCAGGGCCTTGATGCTGTCAATATTGAAACAAAAGCAAAATATAAAAATATAAAAGAAATAATAAAAAAATTAAAAATCGAAGCGGAGGATAAGAAAGGGTGAGAAGTTATCGCTCTTTAAACCCTGGGAGGGGTTGGAAAGCCGACTTACCAAAATAGCGGTCCAAAAAAAATTTTTGGAAAAACAAATTCGCCACCAGTTTCTCCTGCTCCATTTATTTCAACTAGTGTGGTATTAATAGAACGCCCAACAGCAGGGAGCAGGGAAATAAATGTATTCTCACTCACGAGGGAATAACTAAATGACTCACAAATGCAAAAATAAATAAATAGCTCCCTGTGAAAATCTGAAACTGTATTACCCCAACCGAAACAACGGAGCATTTTAACTGTTACCTAACATGTTAAATCCAATCAGTTTTATTTGAGGCCATAGATAGATCGAGCGATCAATCTCTATTATCTCCCGTTCTTTTTCATCTTCACGGGACTATTTTTCTTTCTCCAAGACATTTCAGTTCATTTCCTCAAGCCTTCCTCGGTGTAATAGCCGATTTTCCAACCAGGAAAAAAAAAATCCACTTCTAGAGGAACAAAAGAAAATAGAGCCAGGAAGAAAGTTCTAGAAGGATATGTCTTGAGCCTATTCAGTGAAGGGGAAGCAACACTGGGGGGCGGGGTGATAACAAGTGGATAAGTGTTGTCTACCCCAGCTTCTTTCAAATGCTCTGTTAAATGCTAACAGGTGCTGCCTCCTGACACTATAAAAAGACCAACTTTTTTCTCCTTTATAATTTGTGAACAGGTAGGCCCCCGAGGGCCCGAATGAGGTCATGCCAATTAGCTCACCTGCAATCGGAGTGATAATGACATCCTTAGCAACCATGCTATCACTATGGTGCCATCCCCTGCTGTGAAAACCCTCTTCATCTATGTGGGTTGGAGGTTGCCTAGCCTGAGATAGCTGAGGATTACACTAACCTCTTACCCTCACCTCAGTAACACCCAGACTCTCCCTTCCCTAACACAAAAGAGGAGCATGAGGGAAACAAGAGAAAGAAAAAAGAAACACCCCCAAAAGCTGAGGTCTCGGGCTTTTCCAGACTCCACAGATACCATGAACCGGCTCTTTAGAATTACCTCTTATCAAGAGAAATTAATGAACTCTGTCTTTAAGCTTGGCTGCACTGTACTTACACACTCCGTGATTAAAATCTTCTTGTCACTAGGCTGCCTTCACCGATGTTCACAGTTACTTCATGGGATGAGACTTGACACACCGAAGACAACTCCCAGACTAAAAGTACCTTGAAAATTTCAGCTTCCTGGAGACACACTGAATAAATGTTACAACCAGGACAGCAATCGAGAATACATCACAACAATGTGGCCAAACCATCTCAACAAACTTATGCAATAAACATTTCAGTTTGAGTCAATATTTATTACACGAAGCCTCTCCTACCTGTCCCATTGTATGTTCATATTTGGATAAATCTATTTTTTAAAATGTGAGACAAATGAGTATATATTTTCAGAGGAAGTTGAACCCTAGTTGGGAGAAGGCAGGAGAGAGGAAGAGACGACACCCAATAACAATATTACAAGTTAAATGAGAGGTCCTTTACCATGTGGAGTTTTCATGGCTGTAGATGTCCTTGAAACACCAGGACAGAACATTTAGATAAATACTAAAATGAAAGGCAGGAAAAAGGAAAGAAGAGGGGGGCAAGAAAACAGAAACAACCAGCCTAAGAGACAGAGATCGGGGAGCAGCTAAAACTCCCCAGGAAACTGGATAGCACAGTTAAATTGTCACCGTCCACATGAACTACCTCAGGCTCCACTTTTCTGTACCCTCACGCACCTGCTGTCAACAGTGGTTAGAAAATATTAAGTGGAAAATTCTGGAAATTAGCAATGTGTAATGTTTGAGTTGTGCTGTGATGAAGTCTCACGCTGTCTTGCCTCTTCCTACCTGAATGACACCATGTTCCAGCATACCTAACGGGGTGTGTGCCATCTACCTGTTAAAGTCTCCTGGGAGCTGTCTCAGCTGTCAGCCTGTCTGTCCTGTGTAACACAGGACTTACGATCAAGAATCTTTTATTTCATTTAGTAATAGCTGCAAAGGACTATGGTAATGTGGCTGGCAATTCTACCGCAGTCTATTATTTTAATTATTCTGTAACCATTAATTCCTATCATTGATCTCTTGCTCTGCTTAAGTTATGAATTAAAACATACATATATGTAATATTTTCAAACTATATATTCAGTGTGCATATTTATATGAGATTATATATAATAGTTACACACACACACACACACACACACACACACACACACACACACACACAGAAAAGACATAGCATATATAGGGCTTTCTACTACCTGTGTTTGCATCTACTGAGTGTTTTGAAAATATCTCCTGTAGTCTGATGTTTCTGGTCTGGCCTAGCCCCAAGGTTTGGACCTTCAGCCCCGCAGCCCCGCTTGGTTTCAAATAATGATTCAGACGCTTATACTGATTACAAATTGTTCAGCCTATGGCTCAGGCTTCTGGTTAGATAGGCTCTTGCATCTTAACTCAACCCATTTCTACTAATCTATGTTCTGCCATGTAGCTCGTGGCTCACCTGTACTTTTCCATCCTGCTCTCTCAGCGGCAGCTTGCAGCATCTCTATATGACTCTGCCCTTCTTCCCCTTTATCTATGCTTGGATTTCCCACCTGCCTATAAGCTGGCTTGCCGTAGGCCAAAACAGTTCCTCTATTATCCAATGGTAATACAGAGTACAGAAAGGCACTCCACATCAATCCCCATTTGATAACAGGGAACCCTTATACATCTCAGGTCTTTCCATTTTAGATCTACTGTACAGAAGACTCCACCAAAAATTTCAATGAAAACGTTTTACTTTGTGGTTTTTATATTTTCATCACTGCCTTCCTTTTCCAACAGAGATTTTTGCCCATTCTAACATAAGAGTGCTAGCACAGAGAAAGGGGTCTCTACACATGTGTAAGGGGAGAGAGAAAAGAAGAAAGAAGGAGAGAAGGAAGGGGAGCGGAGGAAAGGGTGGAGGAAGAAGCACGAAAGGGAGGAAGAGGAGAAGGAAGCGAGAATGGGGAGGGGAGAGGTAGGAAGCAGGAGGGAGGGAGGAAAGAGAGAGGGATGAAGGAAGAAGGGGACAGCATGGGAGTCAGGGCAGATAGAGACTGCAGATCATATTTCTGACTAGCTTTCACGGGGCAGAGGGAGGGGTGAGGAAAGGGAAGGGGGAAGTAGAGGGGGGAGGAGGGCTGGAAACTGCTTTTGGGGGGGGTGGGTGGGGATAGTGCACAGGAGGCAGAGCTGAAGCAAGACTGTATTCCCAGCCTGTGTCCTTACACACACACACACACACACACACACACACACACACAAGGATGACACTGTGCAAAGTCCTGTGACTTCAGAAATGGCTCTCAGAGCCAATGTTATCCATAATGTCAGCAGTTACCATATGTTTCTCATTGGAAGATATCAATTCTCTGTTTTCCTAATTGATTCCAGTAATAACATAGATACCCTGAATGCCGTATACCACTCACCAATTGCTGGGCAAACATTATTGAAGTGTCAATATTTGCTCTTTTTCCGAGAACATCATTGTCAAACGCTGCAATTCATTTGGGGACATGTCTCTTATATTTAATGCATGGACAGTGTTGATACAAACTAATTCTTTTTATTATTCTTCATGCTTCTTCTGGTTACAGGCCTGGCTTTACCTACCAGCCACTGTTGTTGTCCAGACATGTTCCAACAGCTGCTACATGGTGCAATTTCTACTGGGTATCATGAGCCTGAAGGGACAAAATTGAGAATATCATAGGCCTCTGACAGCCAAGGTCCTTAATTCTCTTGTTCAGTGCATGATATATGGAAGCTCACTTTGCCGACTTACCACTTGATCTCATTTCACTTGAGTAAAATATCCATTGAAACTCCTACGAAGCATCACACGGCTTCATTACTGCAGTGATGCCCACATACAACATACTGAGGGACGATCTTGCTCTCGTGGTAAGCAAGCATGCGATCCCTTTCTTGATGTGTCTGTTCTGTTATGGAGAGAAGAGACTTTGCCTTGTCAGAGTCAGTGACCTTAGACCAGGACATCCCCTATGATTCATCTACATTTGCATTTACATTACCAAACAGTTAGGCTTTAGGGCTGGGCTCCTCCTGAGGAAACTACTCCAGCTATTTCCTTGAGTTCTGCTACCACATCAGATTACCAGGTATTATTCTGGACCCCAAGTAGTCCTATTTTTCAAATTATTTTCCTGTTTTGACTTGGAATCAGATCATCACCGCTGTACACACTGGCCTTAGGAAATAGGAACCTCACAGTCTCCAGTCCTGATGATTTCAGACCTCCGTCCTGTTCTTCCTCCACCGAAACACCTGTGTTGAAGATACTATGACTACTTCCCTCTTTCCAGATGTTTGAGTGGCAATTAGGGTGTTTCTACCAATAAGAACAACCTGTGATATTTCTCAGATGTGACATGATGTTCCAGCTGGTCACATTCCTGATTAGCCACCTACACTTTGAGTTTACTTTCAACTGTATTTTAGATAATGCTGCGCCCAGTCAGGCAGATGATCGCTGTGATTTCTGGTAATGAGATGGCTAAGAAGCCCATTCTGTGCAAGGAAGAGAACCAGAGCCAGCACTCTGTGAGAAATGGCCTAGGACAGAGATATACGAAGCCAAGGTGCTGACTGGGCAGTCACAGCAGAGATCAGCCTGAATCTTGATCAAGTGTCCTTATTTATACGTAAGAGTGATCACACCGTTGAAGAGAAAGCCCTTTGTGAAAGCAACTCTTCAGAAGGCAAAGATACTTGCTATTTTTCTCACTGTTGGGCTCCTACAAAGGCAAAATTACTTTCTCTGACCATGGACAGTAATGGCTTGACCAAAATCTTACCTGGCTAGCATGGGTAAGTTAAGAATGAACCCCCTGGGCAAATGCTATACTTAGAATCTGAAATGTCCCTTCGAAAGCTCCTGTTTTAAAATATGTGTTCCTCTGCTGGTGCCACTATTTCAGGAGGTTCTGGAAATTGGGGCGGGGGGCTTCTTTGGAAGTTATCCCTGACACCTAGTGTCTGCCTTTTTCTCAGCTTCTGAGTCCAGAGATGTGAACAGACCACCAAAGATGCTCACAGCCATGAACTGAGATGAGCTTCTGCAATGAACTATAAAGTCCTAGAAACTGTGACCCGAAATAATCCCTCTGTCGGTCGCAAAAAAAGCAATTATTACTGTTAATTCTTTAAACAGCTGCACATAAGAACTCTCTAGAAGGAAGGGAGAAAATGAAGGTATCATAGAAAGCAAGCGATTATAAGCTCTGTGTTTCAAATTGCCTAACATCTTGTAACTCAAATAGAATCACATTGGTTCAAACTTCCATTTCATTGGACAATCCAGGGAAAAACTAAAACCCAGATCTAAGAAGCTTCCTTCTGGCATCTTAAGCATGCTGTCTAGTATGTCACTTCACCCCCACAGCTATGAAGAGCTTCAAGGTAGAAACCCACTTCTGCTGAGATGGCTGATGCTCTTCTGAGAGCTGCCCATATCACCAGAATGCAGGCCGGGTTCAGACAATGAGTTACCCCAGAGCCAGAGGAATGGAGGGCCCTGGGTAATGGTCTGCCTTAGCCAGAAGTTTACATTAATGGCTGTGAGTCCTCTGCAGCTCTTGCTGCCTTCCTGTGGTCGCTTGCATGATTCCGTGACACTGTCTTTCCCAAGGCTTCTCCAGGCCTGAGTAAAGCAGTAGTTTCTGCTCTGGTTAACTTCTGAGTTGCATCACCCTCTCCTGGGTAGCTGTTCCTTTTATTCTATCCGTGCACTGTGAATTCTGCTATTACGTAGAGGGGATTCAATTTTTCTAAATTGACTCTATCATGATCTGTATATGTTCATTGACAGTGATCCAGACTAAATCAAGTCAACTCGTCAAAACTTAAAATTATCAGGGGTGAAGCAACAGGATGGGCATCTGTAAGTCTTCAGTTGTGGTCTGCAGTGCCCTTAGCAGCAGCCAGCAGCAGTAACTACATTGCTTACTTGCCGATACATTCTACCAAAGCATTCTGAACTGATCATCACAATGATGATATTCATTTCCCAAAGTTTACTGCATACCAGTTGTACAAAATAGAGGGTCCATTCCCTTCAGTGTGGGTTTATTGTATAATATGACAGGTTTCGTTATGACATTTCGACACACCTTAGGGCACTTTGATTATTCTCAGCTCCTATCACTGCTCTCATCTCTTTATTATCAATGGGGAGACTAAGACTGCGTTTGCAGAACTTGCCATGGGCATACAGGTAAGACTGTCAGGCGTTGCTTTGAAAATACATTCATTGGATGGGGAGCTGGATGGGGTTGGGGGAGGCTGAGGGAGGACTGGGAGGAGGGAAGGTAGGAATGGGGGATGGTAGATATGGGGGAAAAAACTTTTTTAAAGAAAAAACAAACAAAAGAAAGGAAGAAAGAAGGCCGAAAAAAGAAAAAAGAAAGTACATTCATTTAGAACCCATAGCTTGTGAACCCTACCCCCTACCTCTTCCCGGTCTAGTTTGCTTTCACTGCTGTAATAAAACATCAGGACTAAAGGAAACTGGGAAGGTAAGGGCTTATATCACCTTACAGGTTATTGTCAGGAATTGAGAGAAGCCAGGTCAAAAGTTCACCGTGAGAACCTGGAGGCAGGAACAGAAGCAGAGATTGTGAGGGAGCATGCTTACAGTTTGCTTTAAATACACCACCAGGATGACCTACCCAGGGGTCAACCACCCACAGTGGATGCCCGACAGACTTACCTATTGGCTGTCCTATGGAGGCAGTTATTCATTTAAGGTTCCCTCTTCTGGATGACTGTAGCCTGTGTCAAAACAAACAAGTATAACCAGCACACCTGTGTCATACTAATGACATACCCCAACTGTGTTGAGAAGTCTCAGGAACTGCAGAGTGTGGCCATTAAGGCCTCCAGGCAATGTGTTTTGAAGCAACACCGATATATCTAATCCTTTGGGGGCATCTCATCTGCTTAGAGGTATTAAAATTCATATAGAGATTTGGGACCTAACATCCTCATTTCAAGATGCACAGGAAAGAACAGATGCTGTCTGCTAAGGAGACAACCAGCCTTCCTGAGAGGCGGTGAGGCATGGCTACTTCCCGATGGCTACCCTGAAGTGCACTCTGGGCCACCAAGCTCTGTGTCAGCTGGTACCACAGAACAGCTGCAGCCTCTGGAACAGGTGGAGACTTTGGTCCTCTGAACCTAAAAAGGCTTGGGGTTGGGGTGGCAGGGAGGCAGCAGGGAAAATTACTAAGAACAAAGGAAGAAACTTCCTTAACTGGGGGAAGGGATAACTGCAAACACTAGATTTTTCTAGACCCAGGTGGCATCCTTCCCATGCCCCCCCCCCCCCCCCCCCCCCCCGCTTTCCTTTTCCCTAAGTTTTTATTTGTTTATTTATTTTAAAGACTGTCTTGTCAAAGCATTCTTCTCTTCCTTTCTTGGCCTTTCTCTTTCTCTTTGTAAGCATAAGGTGTGAGCTCTATGGTTTGTTTGCCTTAGAAACCCAGTGATTTAAAAAAAAAAAAAAGTGTGTGTGTGTGTGGGGGGGGGGGTCTGTTTGAGTCTGAATCATTTCTATAGTGTTGGAAGCATAAGGCAGAGCTCAGAGCTCCACAGGGGAGAGAGCGGCATGAGAAGGGTTAAGACTCTCCTGGTGTATTAGACCTTGATTTATGGATCAAGTTCATGTTCCTCTCAGGACCTGGTTTTGAGAAAACGAAATGACAATGTGCCGAGTATACAAATTAGCATGCTACCTGGGCCTCTGGGGACAGGCATAAGGGAGAACCTGCAAGCTCGGAGTAGCTGGGAAGTGTGGGATCGGCTTCCGCTCCTTCAGTCTACGGGTGTGTCCAGAAAGAAAGCAAGGTCAGCTATTGATTGCCCCGGGGATAGGCTACTCAGTTTGTAGCTGATACAGAATTCTTTATTTTCCCAGATTCTTCCATTTGTTCACTGCTGTCAATCCCATCCATAGGTGTGGACAATGGCAAAGAACTCAGGATTAAAGCAGTCTGGGCTATTACTTAGTACTACTTTCTAAGCTGCAGTGACATGGCTTGCTTCATTGCCCTTTGTATTACATTTTACATTGAGCACACAAACATTGCTTTTGAACACACACACACACACACACACACTCAAATAAGGTTTGGTGATCTTTCCAATTAAATCCAGGTTGTGCCTGTGTCTGGAGGACATTTCCATTTTGCTCTGTAAAGGGGGTGGGGTTGGGTCTTGTTATTTATCCTTATACAAGCTAGTGACCCTCCCCCCAAAACCTATGCTAGCTCTGAGAAGACACATCTTTTTACACCCACAGCCTACAGACACGGTCCTGATTCAAATGTTGCAGTCCTGAGTGCTATTGGGGATGGGGGTTTTATTTAAAAGGGAGAGGGGAGGCTGTGCATGTAAACACAGCCACCTAAAATGAAAAAGGGAAGCCATCCAGAGAAAAATTCTACGAAACAGAAGTGCCTGTGATTTTAATTATTATTAAAAAGAAAAAGAAGAACCTGCAGATGGAGAAACAGAAGGGCTCCAAGGCTTTGAAAGACAAAGGAAGGGGTATAAATGATATCTCAGAGCCCACCACCTCACCTTGGCTGCAATTATCCCGAGCATATTCTGCCCTGATGGGGGACACATGGGCTGGATACAAAAGGGCTTTTTCATTTTTACTTCCTGGAGTTTGTGAGTAACTGGCTTTCCAAGCGTCAATTACTCGGCTTCCTCCAAAGAGAATTCTCTCCTGTCACAGCACAAGCACTTAGGAAATCAAACCCCACTGGGTCCTGTTCAGCTGTCTTCTTCCTCTGCCTTGCAAGGCTGGCCTTGGTGGTCTAGAGTTTGGAGTTGGGAAACGAGAAGAGAAAGGCTGAGGGGAATGAGAAATTTCCATTTCAAAATTGAGTAGCCCTCCAGCCTCACCTGGGACTAAGACACAGTCCCTCGCTGCCTTGCTCTATGAGCCTGTCAATCAAAGACCCAGACAAAGGGCCACCTGCTCCCTTAAGCCATTTCAGACCTGCTAGCATACCTGAATGTGGACACACGAAAAGTCCCCAGGCAAGAGGGAACTCCTGACCGACAGGAAAGCAGAATCTGACTTCAGGGCCTACAGGAGGGCAGAGTGCCAGCACCTCCTTTCACTTAATGCTCTCCCCAAGAGAGCCAGAGAGTCCATCAAAAATGATTTGTCAAACTGAAGTAAAGCCACGGGTTACATTTGTGCTGTGGAACACCCCAAGGAGACATGATTTCAAGATGACTGAACTAAGCCTCCCCCTCTGTCCCCAATATAGAGGGAAAGCTCCCATAATTGGTGACAAAAGCCTAGTGGGAATTAGTGTGCTCAGATTGTATTCCTATAAAAGAGTATTTTAATGAAATAACATATGCAGGTTACTTTTGCCCATGCTAGAAACTGAAGGAACACCGGGATAAATGTTCAGAAATAGAAGACCATTAACCTATGCCAAATGGATGTATCTAACTATGACAGTTTACAATGATTTGGAGTAAGGGTCAATCATGGAAAGCTCCTAGGAAGAAGCATTGTTTGATTTGTAAAGTTAGCCAAAATCCAAACATAAAGGTATAGAAGTCACACAGGTTCTTGGATTTCTCCCCACCCCCAACACACACCCCATTTGAGGCCTTTCTCTGCAGAGATAATATCATCTGAGTCAGGGCCTTTGACAAACCAGTGTGGAATGCACTGGAACTGGTTTGTTCACACTACTAGGATTGTTCTGTGTTCTCCCAGGCTGTCCAGCCTCAACCTGTTCTCCTACAATCATTTCTAGAAAGATCTAACCTGGTCTCTCCCTGGCTTCTCGTCAGTCGAGAGGAAGTGCATGCAGTTTCCAGTTCTCTCCCTCTGGAGCCTGAACCTCAGCCACACTCCCTCCTAGCCTCCAAGGAGCACTTACCCCCCACAAACCTCCTTTGTCACATCACAAACCTGGCTGCATACAGCCTCAGAAACTTTCTTTTCTTCCAGCTTCCTTCCTGCCATGTGTCAACACTGTTCTGTACTCTGTGGTACTCATGCTGGCAAATGAGACATAGTCCGTGCACCTGTGGAGCATCCGGTTGGGTGGGACAAGACACAAGCCCAGCGAGAATGCGCATACACGAGTGTGATAATTAAGCATGGAAGCACAGTGATACAAATAGGGAGGGGTACTCCCCTAAGGGGCAGTGAGGGCTAGTGAGTAGAGCAGGCATGAATCCTGCTTCATGAAGTCATCAGCGAATGAGGAGTCCTTTCCACCGATGTCCTGTACTCTGTCCTTCCCCATCACAGGCAACAAGAAGCAGGTGATACAAGCATATATGCCTCTACCTTCCAGGTGGATTATAAATCTATCCATTTCTTCATATCTCTCTCGCGCTATTTAGCCTGGTATCCAAAATAATTTGCTTGAGAAGTATTAGTTTGGTAAATGAGAGATTAAAAGGAGAAAGCCCTGAAGAGAGCTGAGAAATGATGGTTTAAGGGATGGGAATGTAAGTTTGAGTACAGAGACCACTACTGCAGAGGAAGCTTTTGAGGCTCCAGTGACCAACCGGAAGGGGAGGAGCTAATGATCAACCGGAAGGGGAGGAGCTAATGATCAACTGGAAGGGGAGGAGCTCAAGAGAGAGGGACCATCCCTTTATAGCTTTGCATACAAATTTTAGGGAAACTCGGAGACCAGCAATCATTCACTAAAACTCTCCTGCACCCTCAGCGAAGTAATATTAGGTAACTCCTTGCTATTAGGCTGAGTCACCAAATTTAGCCAGTGAAATGAAGACACAAGGCTATGTGTTACAGTCAAGCCTGGTCTACGTACATATGTCTCCAGTCAGGATTGTCAGGGCAATGTCTCCTCTTGCTCATGAGATGTCAACACCTTTTTTTGGAATCACATATTAAAGATGAAAGAATCATTGTGACCTGGCCGTGACCTGGTCCCTGATTGGCACAGAGCTGAATCAGCTCTCCTCCACCCGTGCATATCTGACACTACCTTAACTTGTTTCAAGATTCAGAATGGAATACGATTTGGGAATTTAAGGGAGAAAATAATGGCTTGGGTTTCAGGGTTGGGAAAAATGATCAATTTAATCTTTATAAAGTACAAGGTGTAGTTTTGGAGAAGGAAGGAGGAAAAGCTAGTCCAGAGCGGGGATGAGACAGATATAAATGTCATTTACAGTGAAAGTGGGAAAGGGATGAGGGAGATGAAACTGACAGTAGAGGGGAGAAGTGGGAAGAATTTCTGCAAATCATGACATCTAGAAGCCAGGAAGAGGAATAGATCTGAAAGTGTCATGGAACAGAGAGACAAGACCAACACGGCAGGCTTCAGGAGACCAGGAACTCAGCATCTCCCATCTCATAGCAAAGTGTTATACTGATATTTGTTCACTGTATGAAAATGTATTGCTGTGATTGGTGTAATAAAAAGCTGAACGGCCAATAGCTAGGCAGAAAACATACAGGATTTCCGGAGACACAAGGAAGAGGAGGAGCCTGTGAGAGACATGGAGAGGAAACAGAAAGTGCAAGATGGAAGAAAGCTGTGACCACATGGTAGAATGTAGATTAATATAAATAGATTAAAAGTTAGAAGAGCTAGCGAGGTAAGCTAATCACAAAGATTTCATAATTAATAATGAGCTTTGGTGTTATTATTTGGGAGCTGGCTGGCAGTACAGAGAAAGCTATATTACAGCAAGGTTTGGAAGAAATGAGTATTATCAGGGATGCTGGTGAAGCTGAGGCCAGGGCCACAACATATTGAGAGTAGAAGCCAGATTGTCACCTGATGTCATGAATATACAGAGGCAGTGAGGTGAAAAGCCTTCTTGTTTTCTTCTGAAAGACACTGAAGTGGGAAGCTGAAAATGTGTCTCTCAGGTGGGTCTCAAGGGTATGTCTATGGAGAGGCCCTGGAAGAGCATTTGAATAGTCTGAAGGATGTGGCTAGGGATACATCTCATCAGCAGAGAGACTCCTTTGAGAGGCATCATTGAAGGAAAGCATAAATGTGTTGACTTCATCAAGGGTCAAGACACGGAAAGAAAGAAAAGGTTCCAGGCAGAGGAGCAGGTGGCTAAGATTTGTCCCCACGAGGACCAGATCTGCCCTTCAGCCTACACACTTGTAGCATTTCCCCCCAGCCTGTAGTTCTCATTCCATTTTGAAACCCCTGTTCACTACAGAATTTTGTATCTCCAGTTCTCTGTACTTCTGCCCACCACATCTTAAGACTGTATCTGGTGTCATCAGCTTAGAACATGGATGGTACTTGAGTGCTTGAAATGGATGTGACGGTCACGTGAAAGCCAAACAGAGAAACACCATTGAGACAGGAATCATAGGACACTTGTGCTGGGGGATAAGCTGCTTCTCTGGAATGGGATATTCTCAGACATCTGGACCACTGGGGCGGGAAAGAAGATTCCAGAAAGAAGATCTGCTTTCTGATTCGAGCAGAGAACCTGAAAGGTAACAGGTGCACATCCCAGATGAGCAGGTCTCACTGATATCAATATTAACAATTTTCCCATGGAGGGAACATGGTCATCTCCGACAGCATTGCTATTGATTCTAAAGCCAAAGACTCTAGCATCTTTACAGCTGAAACCCAAGACTTTCAGGACAGGGATGGGGGGACGCAGGGGGGTCAGGATGGAAAGGGGGACAAGATGATCTCTAAGCCTGGGATTTCCATTAAGAATGGGTCATCACTGTATTTCAATCATTTTTCCAGGTGACGTGATGTCCTTCAGATGGACCCGATAAGACTAGAAGAAGTCATCAAGTTTATGTGCAGCTCAAACTTACATTCCTTCTAATAATTATTTCCAAAATCTTTTAATTATCTTGTGATATTAAACTATCGCAATTTGTAGTCAGTGTGATTAGGCTAACTGTAGACACAAGTTACCATATCCAAAATGTGCTCACCTACTTGTGCAATTTTAAAGCTCAATTTTCACTTTTCATTTTTTAATTATGCAGGAGCCCCAATACATAAGAAATGAGGCTGCCTGGCCCTTTTTGACCTTTCCAGTCTTAGTGATTCTTAACCACAGGAGAGTGTTTGAATTATAAGAATCTTAGAAAATAAAGCTCCATCTGCCCCAAGATTCTGAGTCAGAAGTCTGGGGTTGAGCCCCATATCTATGCGAAAATGCCCTGGGGTGTTCTGGTGCATGGTTCTAACTAAGATCTACTCAGATGGCCTGGTTGTCTCTCCTGCTTCCCCATCTGGGGTTCCACCCTCCAGTCTGCAGCCTGCAAGTATAAACAGGAGGGCCTGGGGCATGTGTTCCTTTTCAGTATGGGCAAGTGAGTGGTCTGTTTCTTGCCATCCTTATTAGATGGAAGCCCTGCAGCCAGACAGCAGTGTGGGGCTTCTAAAAAGCCACGTGAATTTGCTTTTAGGAACTGTTTCTGTATTTTTTTTTTTAAAGTATCTTTCCTTCCCTCTCAGTATGAAATTTAGTGTGGGTAGCACATGCCCAAAAACTTAATTTGTGGCTGAATAGAGAAGCTTGCTTTGTGGATGAGACTTTTGTTTCTACACCACTGGACATAAAAATGTCTTCCTTGAATTCCTGCTTTCTTGGAGTGGCAGCTCCCTCAGCATCCCGGAGCTGTGTTCTTCACACTGGAGATGAGTGGCCCTACTCTCCCCTCTAGGACATACAGGACATCAGAGATACAGCTGTACCTCAAATGCCCCCAGCAAAGATTGAGCATTTGCTGATGTGCCTTATAGTCCTCAGGGACACTGCGGTTCACAGATGCTCCCTGAAAAAGGACAGACCATGTGTCACCTTTGTGCTGCCAGAGGGTCACGGCGAATTACCATTTGTCTTGGTCCTTTTCGGAGGGAGAGGCAATTCTGTCTCCAGATCACATTCTAATTCTGGACTTAATGTCTACACATTTGAAACTAAATCATACCCTATCTCATACACCAAAAATCATGTCTTTCTGTTGTTCTGTGACTTTATATGTGGTTGCATCTCCCCTCTCTCCCCCATTACAGGATTGTTCATGGTGATCCTGGCTTCAGGATTGGTACCCAGGGGGCCTTCAGCGGCTTCAGATCAAATAAACCAAAGAGCTTAGGAAAGGGGCCCCAAAGCATTTCCTACTCACCACTAATGTGATTGTCTGACATGATTGTTGTCACCTGCCAACGGTACCAACCCTAGAGCCTTGTCCTTAATGGACAGCAAGATAAAAGGCGATCAAGTTGGTTATCAAAAATATTCCTGTTAAGGATGGCTTCCTGAAAATGAAGACTTTATCCTTTATCAGGGAATCTAAGTCCTGGAGATGCCAAGACAAAAGACAAGAACTGTAGGAACAAAACAGGAGGGAAATGGTTTGGGAGTTTTCCTACTTGACTGTAAGTTTACATAGATGTAAAGGGCTCTCAGGAGCTGTGCATTTTAAAACACAGCCATGTGAATCTGCATTGCCCAGAACAGGCAGAATTCATCACTTTATTCTACCAGGCTTTTCAATATTTTTTTATTATTTATTTGTTTATTTTGGCTTTTCAAGAGAGTTTCTCTGTGTTGCCCTGGCTGTCCTGGAACGATTTGTAGATCAGGCTGTCCTCAAACCCACAGAGATACGCTGGCCTCTGCCTCCTGAGTGCTGAATTAAATATTTTTTTTTTTTTAACTAACAAGCACTGTCTATACTTACTATGTATAAAGTGTAGAATGGCTGAACCAAGCTAATTCACATTGGTACTCCATCAGTTCTGTCTCCAGAAATTTAACCCTAGGAAGTAAAAAAGACAAATGTACCAAACTAACATATTTGAAAGTTCATGAAAACCAGGCGTGGGAGCTCATGTCTACAATCACAGCCCTGGACAGAGGAGAATCAGAGACTAAGCAAAGCCTTGGCTGCATAATAATTTATGGCCAAGCTACGGGAGAACCTCTCACCAAAAGGCAAAGCAAACAAACCAAAAAGGAGTTTGTGAGCCAACAGAAATGTCCATTTTTGAAGGGGGGAGGTAGTTTATCACTTATCAGATAATTTTTATAAATTAGTAAAATATCAGTCATTAGTATAAAATTAGAAGCTGATTAGTTTCCTACAGTTAAAGGAATCTGCCAGTGATAATAAGCAGTACTTCTTCTTTCCACTAAGCAGGTAATTTTAAAATTACAGACATCGTCTTGTCAATAAGGCATGGATTATAGGTATAGAAATGTAGCAGACACACTGTTTTAAAAACTGATCCTACAGATAGTCTATATATAAGATCCACATAAGCTATGTATGTGTTAATTTCTTAAATAGGTGCAATAATTTGGGATTGTGGCTGTTTCTGGATAGGTTCTAAGAACTTTATTTTCTTTTATTCCTTTGTGGTTTTTAAAATGAACTTACAATGCTGCCTATTATCAGAAAAAAAAAATCAATTTCAAAGAAACCTGGAAATTTGTCAACTTATTTTTTTTCCCCAACAATGAAACTATAACTTCAACTGAGAAGGATCTTGAGACTGGCTGCCCACAGGAAAGGCAGGTGATAACCTCAGGCAGTGGTGTAGTGGCTTTAAGATGTTACATTGTAAATGATTGTCCCACCTACTAGTTTAATAAAAAAAACACTGATTGGCCAAAGGCAGACAGGAAGTATGGCGGGGCTACCAGACTAAGAAATCTCTGGGAACAGGAAGAAGAGAGCGGAAATGCCAGAGTTGCCAGAAGATTCAGTGGATAACTATGCCTCTCTAAGTAAAGGTACCAAGCCACATGGCTGAACAGGATAAGAGTCATGGGTTAGTTTAAGGGTAAAGAGTTAGCAAGTTATATGCTTGGGCCCCAGGTCAATCAGTGTACAATTAATACAAGCGTCTGTGTGTTTCTATGGGACTGTGGGACTGTGGGTCTGAAAGTCTGGGCCACCAGGCTAGGCGAGAAGGTCCGGGCCAGAAACCTCATACAACACAGCGTTAACTGGCAATGGCCAGAGTCTGTGGTTCCCAAAACTCAAGTCCACCATCCAGACAGTTTTCTGTTTGCCTGAGAGAACCTCTGTATGACCTGTTTCCAGCTGGGCTTAGCTGGAGGCCTCGTCACAGAACCTTCCTGGTGGGAGACCATCCTGAAGGAACAAACTGGACATTATGGATTTGAAGCGTCCCCTACAGGCTCTTGTGGGAGATGTTGACAACTTAGGAGGTGGGGCCTAGCTGGAGGAAGTAGATGGTAGGCCCGGATCCTTATGGAGATTTTTAACCTGACCACTTCTTGCATCACTCCCTGCTTCCTGATCTACCACGTGTGACTAGAGATGCTCTGCCATGACTTTATATCATGAAGGACTGAACCCTTTGAAGCTGTGACCCTAAATGAATCCATGAGTTGTTGCTGTCACGTATTGTGGCCTCAGTTGTTTTGTTACATTTTGAAGTTAAACCAATGGGGTCTAAAGAAAGAGGCTAACCATTGTGACCTTGGACTTAAAGACAGGAGAAAAAAAAACCCTAATAAAGCATTTTGAAGCTATTATTATTATTTATCTTCCTCACAGCTGTATCTGTTTGGTAAGGGGTGGTCCTGGGCTTGTATTACCTTCAGCCAGGACTGCAGAATCAAACAGCAAACGCTTTAAAGGAGAATTCAGAACAGGAGAGTGACAGCTTAAAATACTTTTTTTTTTTTTGCATTTAATTATATTACATTATTTAAACAATCATAATTGGATGATAACCAGAGTCATTTAAGTTTATTTAATGTGTGATTTTTAAATTCCCAAGCATTGTACTAAGTATAATATTATTGTCGATTAAATTAGCATCGTTACCACCTTGTTCTCAATAACTTTGCAGCCCTCTACTTCTGTTATCTGGAATTTCAGTAGCTCCTGAAGGAACCAAAGGCTCACCGTGGTGGCTACGAGTCTGTCTCATTAATAGTTCCTTAATTAGGGGTGACATCTGTCCCTCTTTGTCCATACTGACTTGTCCCCATCTTTCCTTACAAAGTAATTTCATTTGGGACATTTTTATTTTTGTTCCTTAGCTGATTCTCCCCCTACATACGCGCGTAAATGATAATATATATTGCCAACTTTGTTATGGAAACCTCTTAACCTCTTGTGATCTTGAAACCGTGGCCATCATGAAACAACTCCTGGTTAAACACACACACCCTTTTTAAAATTCAACTCTTGGCTTTCCAAAGCTATGTTTCCTAATGAGAAAGAGAGACTGTTAAATTTGGAAAACTCCATGCTCAGATATAACTCCCAGGAGACTGTTTCTTAGGCAGCTTGTCTTCCAAGGCTGCCTTTTTCTTGAGACTCTTGTTTTGAAGTCTTTCCTCTTGTTGATACATAAATCAACTATGCATTTTTTAAAAAGTCTAGAATTAGATTCAACTCAAAAACAAAAAACCTGGCTAAGGATTCAGCCCTTACTGTATTTTATGAATTGTGCATCTTGAAGCACAGTTTAAAAGGTCCCTTGGGGTCCCTGCTTTATAGATTAGGACCCCAAAAATGCAGAGGCCTCTGATCTATGCTGGTCACTCAGCAACCATTAGCCACATATGAATATTTAAATTTAAATTGATTAAAGCAAAAAAACAAAACAAAACAAAACACACACACACACACAAAAAAAACCATGACATGCATTGTTTCTTAGTTACAGTAGCCACATTTCAAGCAACAATGATACGTTGACTAGTAGCTACCATTTTTTGGACAGGACAATTGCATGTTTCCCCATTAGCAGAAAGATCAATTGGGCTACACATCACATAGGCTGAAGTTTAAGAATCAGTAATTCCTGCAAGCTAAAGACCCTAGTGCTCTATAATAAAATTTGTTTTCTGGTGTCTTGCAGTCTAGGAACCTGAGAGGTCACACACAATAGGAAAGGGCATTAAATACAATTTCATAAAGTCGATTGCTCATGTAAAAATTCGTTTCTGCTTGCAAAACATTTTCACATCTGTTTGAAGCCCCGTGTGATAGGAATGACAAGTATCCAGCACCCTCACTCACAGAGAAGGGATCTGTAGCTAAGAGAAACTAGAGCTTGCCCAAGGCCACGTGCTTTTTAAACTAGGACATAAATTCAAGTCTCCGGTCCAAAATCCCTTGATCTCTTTGTCATGTTGAAATGTACCAGAAAGATGGAAATTACAAAAAAAAATTGATCAAACATATGGAAAAACAGTTTAAAAGCCTAGTGCTGTGACGGTGACCTAGGTGTGTTGCCTTATGTAACCTTCAGTCCCAACTTCTGCCTCAGCCACCCTTGTGAGTGGAGCACAGCCACCTTAGATGTCCTTCTGAATGGCTCCAGACACAGGCTCGGCAGCATCTAAGGCAGCATCCACAGCCCAGAAAAGAGAGTGGGGTTCAGATAAAGGAAGAAAGAAACCAAGACACTTTGGGTTTGTTTTAGAAAACAAGAACTAGAGATCAGTTGACTGGTCAGGAGGAGAAACTGAGGAAGCGAGAATATCTCAGTCTTTTCACCTAAGGACTTGGCTAGACATGGATGTTCTTTACGTGGCAGAGAGCTTATTTCCCCGTGGAAGTCAGGAAAGGGTGAGCCAGTGACCCAGCAGCTCCTTCTTCTTCTTTGTGTGACCCCTTGCCAATAGGGAACTGCTGGCCATTTGTTAGCTCTTCAATCTAGTATCTTCTTGTTCATGTCCTGGTCATGGAAGCCTGTCCCCAGCTGGACAGCACTTCTCCTCATGGGTCCTCATTCTGGTCAGATCTTAGTTCAAATGTCACCACCTTGGAGAAACCTCATCTATTCGTTCTAACTAAGGTTCACTGTCAAGTGCATGGTCTGTTTCCTTTGTAGCACTGCATCCGAATTTTAACTAACATTTGCACATTTTGTTTCCATCAGTGATTGTCTAGGGACCCTGTCATCTCTGCCTGTTGGGATGTCCCACAAACCTGGAACAATGTCCAGCATCTTATCACAGTGGAGTCTTTGTAATGCATTTCATTATCTCAGGACTTCCTTTGTTCCAGAGAAGATAGCTCAAAGGAACAGAGGGACAGAAGGACAGACTTCTATTGTACTTCTTGAGTTTATCTTTTTGTGTCTCTGTGCTGGATTTTCCTGCCTCTGAGTTTCCGTACATGCTGTTCCCACTTCCTGAAATACACTTTCCTTGATTATTTTCATATTTCATGGCTCTCTTGAACGAACCTCACTTTTCTCTGTACATAATCCCTAGTTCCTTTCTTAGGCAAGGTTGTTTCTTCCTTTAAGACTCATGTGTATTGAGCAAAGTAAATCTTTGTGTCTGCCATCAAGCCCAGGTTAAAATTATAGCATCAAGTTGGGGTACGAGCTTGGCTGGCAAGGTGCCTACTCATTAGCATGATAAACAGGGTTTTAACTTCAGAACCCATGTTAAGAAACCTGGATGTGGTGGTGCTGTGTGATTCCAGTCCTGAGGAGGCAAAGATATGGTGCCCATTCAGCCTAGCCTTAATAGATGAGCTTCAGGCCACTGAGAGACACTGCTTCAGAAAAACAAGTTGGATACCAGTAGAGGTTGAGTTTTAGTCTCTACGCACACATGTGCAGGTATACACACACACACAGAGAGAGAGAGAGAGAGAGAGAGAGAGAGAGAGAGAGAGAGAGAGAGAGAGAACAGAGAGACAGAGAGACAGAGACAGAGAGACAGAGAGAGAAAGAGAGAGAGAAATTCTTCCCATAATCCCCTTTCCGGGAGCAGCTCTATGCAGATCTCACGTGGGTATCAAAGGCTCTGTCATAGCACAGCCGTCCTGTGTCTGACCCCGCTGATTGGCTGAGGGTGTGCCCGACTCAAGAAGAAGCTACCCACAGTCAAGAGTCAGCGCACATAGAATGAGCTCCTGACCCACACAGAGCCCAGCAGTGTCTTTCCCTGGGAAGTACTGTATCGTCCCCCCAGAACCAAAGTCAGTTTCTGGCTTTGTTCAGAACTGAGGCAGCCACATTTTCTGATTTGAAGGCAAAGACGTAGAAGTCTCTAGAAAGAGAACAGTAAACTAAATGAGCAGAGGGAAAGACCCTACGCACTTGAGTTCCCCATCCTAATGCTGAAGAAGTCACGTTTCTCTTCTGTATTCCTGTAATGAATTACGTATATGCTAAGATACTTAGAAGGAAGTCTCCTTCAAGGCCTCTGTTTCTATTACCACCAAAGGCAAATGACTAAATATAAGCACACAGTTCTAACTAATATAAATTGCCCTGTGCATTTTTGAACTCCCAGTGTTTTGCACAATCCTTAACTTACTGTATACTCATTAGCTAAATTAGTAAATTAATTAATCCTTATCCCAGTTCCTGTGTCATACAGCACCAAGTGAAAATGTTTCCTTTTGTAAAAGAACAAGTACATTGGTGTAGTTGTGTTTTAGTTTGTAAAATGAAGCTGCTTGCATTAATATAAATATGTTAGAACATACCATTTGAGCAAACTTCCAGAATATTATAACTCAATTATAACCATAAAGATCTGTTAAGTGACATAAGCCTTTGTACAACCTATCACAGTTGGGTTGGATTTGCTTTGTAGCATTTCAAGGAGAAATAGAACTATTAGACTTTTACCTCAGGCTTCCTGTTTAGGATGGGTGTAACTGAGCCTCCCTGGTCTTCAGTGTCCTTATTCAAAAATAAATTAAAAGTGGTGATAGGAAGTCAGGCTTAAATAATGGCTGCTCCCCTGGTCCTGTAAACTGTTATTTAAAATCTAGATAAATAAAGCAGTGAAATCAGATGTACGATCACAGTTGCAAACTCACTACCACCCCGTGATCAGTTTGTGACAGTCACTATCAAAGTTCTAGAGGAAAGATGGTTCAGTGGGTCCAGTGCTGGCCTGGCAAGAATGAGGACCATTAGTAGATCTGCAGACCTGCTAAAAAGGCAGGCATCTGCCACTGGAGACGGGGTGAGGGCAAAGACCAGCGGATTCCTGGAGCTCATTGACCAGCCAGTTTAGCCCAATAGGTGAGCTCCAAACTGAGTGAGAGACTGTTATTAAAAAAAGGTAGATTGCAGGGCAGTGGTGGCACACACCTTTATTCCTGGAGTGGAGTGCCTGGAGACAGAGGCAGAAGGATCTCTGTGAGTTTGAGACAGCCTGGTCTACAGAGTGAGTTCCAGGACAGCCAGGGCTACACAGAGAAACCCTGTCTCGGTAGGAAAAAAAGAGGAAAAAGAAGCCGACCTTGACCTCTGGCCTCCACAGTCAGATGACAGACACTGAAAACTGAAGTTCTTCTTAGACCAGCATGGGGATGCTTCTGGAACACTTGGTGCCTTTCCTCTTATCTTTCATCTCCTAGAAAGCCACTTCTCAAGGCAAAAACGTTTTCTCACAACCGTGTGTTGGTTTTGCTTACATTTTGTTTTGAAGGAAATTCAAACATTGAACAAGCAAGTAAGTGGAAAGTCATGCTGCTGGGGAGGGACAGACTTGCAGGGATGACTCTGTTCAGATCATCTAAAAACACACCATCAAAGACACTGTCCTCGTGTGTGTGTATGTGTATGCGTGTGTACAAGTGTGTGTGTATGTATGTGTGTATATATATGTGTGTGTATGGGTTTGTATGTGTATGTATGTGTGTATTTGTGTGTGTGTATGCATGTGTGTGTATGTGTGTGTATGTATGTGTGTATGCATGTGTGTATGTGTGTGTATGTGTGTGTGTATATATATGTGTGTGTATATGGGTTTGTATGTGTATGTATGAGTGTATTTGTGTGTGTGTGTGTGTATTTGTGTGTGTGTGTGTATGTATGTGTGTATATATATGTGTATGTATATGGGTTTGTATGTGTATGTATGTGTGTATTTGTGTGTGTGTGTATGCATGTGTGTGTATGTGTGTGTATGTGTGTGTATGTGTGTGTATGTATGTGTGTATGCATGTGTGTATGTGTGTGTATGTGTGTGTGTATATATATGGGTTTGTATGTGTATGTATGTGTGTATTTGTGTGTGTGTATGCATGTGTGTGTATGTGTGTGTATGTGTGTATGCATGTGTGTGTATGTGTATGTATGTATGTGTGTATGCATGTGTGTATGTGTGTATTTGTGTGTGTATGTGTGTGTATGTGTATGTATGTGTGTATGCATGTGTGTATGTGTGTATTTGTGTGTGTATGTGTGTGTATGTATGTGTGTATGTGTGTGTATGCATGTGTGTGTATGTGTGTGTATGTGTGTGTATGTATGTGTGTATGCATGTGTGTATGTGTGTGTATTTGTGTGGTGGTGGTGGGAGGGTTGCTGGTACAGGGCATACAGGTCGCTGCCACCCTGAAGAGAGCGCAGAAGGAAGGGAGCAGACTTGGCCACAGGCCCAATAAGGGATGAGTTGTCCTGTCTTCCTCTTCCCAGTGCTGTCCAGGAATCGCAGGAAACCAGAGTCCAGCATGGAAAAATAAAACAGCTCTTAACTAAGAAAATGACAAACATTCCCAGCCAGGTTCCATTTCCTGAGAACATATTGGTTAGTTTTTCAGGGATTTGAGTCATCGGAGAAAGGGCCGGAAGGAAGCTGGGAAAAACCCACTTCAGGTGTGAGCGAATGAGCTACTAGGTAGATTCAGTGTAAAGTTGGGGGACACTGTGTTTGGGGACCCAGATGAGCAGGCGAATAGACAGTGAAAGGACCACACACAGACTAGGAAACCCTCCCCCAGTGATTAAAATTTTTGTTTGTGATGCTAATGAGTACTACCCTAGCAAGTGTGCCAGAATGCGCCATAATTCACTTGTGTGGACTCAGGTGATTCCTGCAAAACATCTTGAAAGAGCTGATAGAATCTGGAACAGTACAGGTGGTAGATAATTCATAATTAGTGTGTGCTCAAGGCTCCACAATGCTTGTAAAATTAATCTTGAAATATTTTTGAAAGTAGTTCCAAACGCAAGAGAAAGTACAGTTCTGATATTTTTTTTTTTAAAATGATGCAGGAGAGGAATGGCCTGGTGTCTCCCTCCTACTGTGTCCATTTTTCTTACTAGCAGCACGGCTGAATGAACAACGAACAAGGCCCAGAAAGGCCAAGCAATGGGCTTCAGGACACACAGCTTGCCAGAGGCACAGCCAGCCAGGAGAATGTATCCCATCTCTTCTGTCAGGCTGTCTTATGGCAAGAGAGACTCTAATCTTTGTTCTAACTGGAAAGGAGAGCATTGTTTCTCACTGTTCTGCTCTTAACTCCCTGGAGCTGCTTTGAAGAATTCTCAGGTTTCCCTCTAGAACTTTCCAAAAATGGATGTTAACAGTTGTGACTGAGGAGGTGCCGCCCTTTCACAAACTACCAACATACACAGTTCAACTGTTTACAAGGTTAAATGGAATATTCTAATAGTTTATTTCAAGATGTAGGAACAGGCCTTGTGCCTTGTCCTGCAGAAGCCTCCCTGAGTACCATATCCTTTGCTCCTTGCTAATCATGGCTTACCTGAGCTCTAGAAAGATAAACCCTTGTACCTTGCCAGTGATGAGCCGTAGACCGAATCTAGGAAATCAAATTCTTTCTTCCAGGAAACTGGAATGGGGGACCCAGAAGCTGTCTGTTGCTGGGGGCAGCCAGATGATAGATCATGCCAGGAAAGAAACCAAGAGTTATTTGGGCAGGATTGTGGTGGATGCTACATTGCACCATATGCGACAAATGAAGAACCTAGGGATGTGTGAGAAATAGCAATGAGACACAGGAAGGCTGGAGGAAGACGTGGTGGTGGGGAGAAAACCCTCAAATTCCCATAGGTACTATTTTGCCCACAGTGGTTTTTCTGCACCCCCACCCCATCTCTGCACCCTTTCCTCAACGCTTGATACAACTGTAGTGTGTTTTTTTGTTTTTGTTTTTTGGGTTTTTTTTGTTGTTGTTATTAGGAAGGGTTGGTTGGTTGACTTCTAATTCAGAGAAAAGCGGTAGAACCGAGAATGCCTTGCTCTGAGCCAGGTGAACAGGTGCTGGAAAGGACGCCTCTTTGAGAACAGAAGAAACCAAAAGGCTGCTGAAGAATTAGGGAAGCAGAGATGACAGGGTATGGGGAAGGCCACCCACGGGGGGTGGGAGGGGGATGGCTGACTTCCAGACACCCATTGACTCCCTGCCCAGCTAGTTGCATTCCCCCCCCCCCCCCAGAGCCAATCAGCTGCTCATCACGGCTGCACAGGGAGAGCATCAAAGGGATTTAATAATGGTTGGCAAATGTCAAATTACATTGAATCTAAACCAAATTCCAGACATTTAGGGCTGCACAGTCATTAACAATCAATTAGTGCACTCACTTTTCCGTCAAAGCATTTTTATGCTATTTCCTTTCCAGGGCCAGGAAGCACGCTCCGCCTGGTCTCCCCCCCCCCCCCGCCCCCACCCCCACCCCCTAACCCCCACCCCCTCCCCAGCAGTGGCAGGGCAAGGCATCGGGCTGGCTTAGTCAGTGGAGGAACAATTGAGGCCCTGTTCTCACTGTGGCTTTGCTTTTCCCTGTTTCTTCTCCCAAACAGGATTTTTCAGGAGGAAATGTTTCGAATTCGTACATTCCGTCCAGCAAACGTGGCTTTGGGGGTAGGGTGGGGTGGGGTGGGGTGGGTTGTGGATCGGTCATTTTCCTCTTTTATGGGAAAACAGAGAAGAATAAAAATTAAAGATGTAGAGCCTCATCCGCAACTGTTTTCTCTAGCGGGACACCAAGGAGTCTGTGTGTCCAGAAGCCACACACACCAAGCACAAGGACATTCTGTGAATTCATGTCACCTCTAGGGGCTCAGGGCTAGGCGCAGGATCACATTCCAGCAGCAGGGTCTGTAAACAGTGACCATAGAACAAGGCATTGCTCTATTGATTACTGCATATCTGCCTCATCCTTCTCTCTCAAAGGAGCTCAGAATTATAACATGCCCTTTCTGTCCACCCACACCATCCCTGTCCTGTAGGCCAGGTCAAAAGGAGAAGCAAGAATCTGTATGTGAACATTTTAAGGAAGAATTTTCTTAATCCTGAAATTTTCTCTCTGTTCATGTTTTCCTGTTGGGGCTTCCAGAGATGTTATTTTTAGAGTAACTTTCTCAGAATACAGAGCAGCCCATATTCTCCAACTGTGACACATAGTCCTTCCCCTAGTGTGACTGGTAAAATTTGGACATGGAACTAGATTTAGCTCAAAATATTTTGTTGACAAACATACTTCCAGCTCTCTCTAACACGGGGTTCCTCCAAGTGCTTGGTCTTAGGTTTCTTTTGATAATGTAAAGAGAGGCAAAGGTTTAAAAACTTACAGGACTTGACAGAGACAGGCTATCACTGGCTCCTCTGTAGCCCATGCTGGGGGCCCAAACTGTGATCTTATATTGCAAGGAGGGTAAGAGCTTCTGACTCAGTGTTCCTGCACCCCAATATGGTTCTGTCAGAGCATACCTCTGCACAGAGCATCTGCTGTCAAGTGCAAACAAGGATTAAAATGAAGCCAACAAATGAAAACCCATCTCCTCAAAGAATTGTGCCCATTGAGGTTCATGCTCAGAGAAGACCCAGAGAGGAGATGGGGACAGAACTTGAATAAAGGTGCCTGTTGCCAAGACTGAAGAACTGAGTTTGATTCCAAGAACCTGTACATCCCCCCTCACACACACTCACACCCCACACACACACTCACCCCCCCAACACACACACACGAATGGGGAAAATGTCAAGGAAGAGACCCATGACCCATGGAGGTTTCACTTCAGCACACCCTCAGAGGGAGCTATCTGTGATTTTTCCCTTCACAACTGTTTACTGAAGTAACACTAAGGGGTATGTGTTTGTGTTTGTGTGTGTGACATGGAGGAGTCTTCATTGTGACATGCCCCAAGAAGACAACAGGAGCACCAAACTAGCAAATCACAATTGTAACTGTTTGCAAATCCATATTTCCGCAGAGCCAACGGAGAAAAAAAATGCTTATTTGCCTTACAAAAATCTTACTTTGTCTTACAATCTGGAAATTTCTAGATCAATATTTCTGACTCTGGGGTGTTCTCCTATTAAACCACCCTTGTCTAGCTCATAACACCAAGTCCTGGCCTGGGGTCTAAATCAAGTTGGAATGAAGCAGAAAATGGCATTTAATAAGCAAATGTTGACCAAGTCTAATGTAGGTGGTCATTGGCTCTCACTCCTGGAAACATTGCACACAGTAGGCTTCTGCATACATTTAAACAGAGGTTAATTTATGCTTGGGAAATTATCGTTTCATGTAAATCAAAGCCTACCCTACAGAGACCAACTCAATGCATTCTTTATCATCACCCTGAACTGTGCTGACACATAATGACTTGTGCAGAAAAGAAAGATAAGAGCATTAAAAAGCCCCCCAAGAAAGATGGGCCATGGCATTGGGACCACCCTAGAGAAGGAAACCCAATGTGGGCTTTGGAACTGGTTCCTCATAGTGACGTAAGGACAGCGAAGGGTAAGAAAGATAAGTCAGAAGAAAAGAATAAATGAAAAAGGAAACAGCCACAAACAAACAAGAGACCCAAGACGGGAAGCAAAAGGTCCCAGAATCAAAGACAAGGTTTAAATTTTGCCCACTATTTAGCATTGTTACCAGCTACTGTGTACCTTCTATAAGTTCACCAGAGCGTGGAAATATTGCCTAGGCTTCTTATTTCTAATAGAATTCTTGAGCAGAGATTCTGCATCCGTAGCTCACATACATCTCAAAATAGTTTACAGTTCTAATTCCAAGAACAGACTAGATCACAGAATAACAGAAAATTCACCATCAGCGGCTTTGGTTCTGATGGTATTTAGAGTCCTCAACAGTGTTTCTTTAAATATACCCCGGAGGCTCAATTGTCTTCATCAATCACAATAGTCTGTTGACTTTCTACCCAAGAGACTCAACTGGAAGTTGTCACTTCAAAGAACAGATCAAACCCAGATGCATGGTAGTAACGTGCTATTTTTACAGTTATTTATCCAGAGATGACCCATTTACTGGTAGCTGTTCCTTGAGAACCGCTCTGCACACCTAGGTTCTAGAGACTCTTCGTTTGGATCACATGGGAGACTTTACTGACAACAAATACTGTTTGAGTCCCTTGACCGCCTTGTTGCCCCATGGCCTGGCAGTAATGGGTGAAGTGTGCCCTGCCTGGTAACCTCCACTTCCAAAGTTGGCCACAGCTTCTGTTTCTTTTATCTATATTCCCCATACTTCTTATTGTCTCTGCACTTGAAATGGCTTCATGTGAAAGAATAAACTTGTTTATATTAAGGTACGTCCATGTTAGGAATGGATAAGACAGAAAGAGTTGCTTCTTTGTTGATAGTTGAGGTTACAAATTAGAAAAGACACTAGGAAAGGTATAAACATTTAATAGTAGGACATGAAGGAGCTGCAACAGGATTAGAAAAGCATTTAGGAGGCTGAGTTGTGTACAGGTGTGGGTACAGGTGTTGCCTAGAGACATATGAATCATGACATGAAGGTGAGCCCATTTTGAAAATGAGCCTCTGAGCACACAGTGCTTACCAGGCACTGACTGTTGACCTTGGGGCAGGAGTAAAGGAGAGTTTGCTGCAGCTTCATACTGGAGGCTCTATCCCCAGGCTAAAGGCACTATCTACATGGAAAGCCATCACGGGAATGTCTTGACAGGTAGGTCTTCCAAGAAGGGAAAGTGAGGCCGAGCATGTACCTCTGTCTCACTAATAAGGCACAGAGGCTATGAGGACAGTGCGCCCTGAGGTAACTTCCTAGGCATCAAAACAGTCTTTATTAAATTTTCACACGCATTTACTTTGAGATTCGATTTGAAACGTGCTCCAAGGAGAGGCAAAGGGGCTGGACAATTAGCTAAGGAACACAATGCAGCAGGCACTTCAGAGAGTAGCCACAAATGTCGTCTCTCAGGAACCAACAGTAGCAATTGAGCATTTTAATGTAATTCAAAGATGGGTAGCTATATTCTGAATTAGTTTTCATTTATATCTTAAAAGAAAACAGTTATTAAGCCAAGGGTTTGGGAATTATTTTGCTTAGCACAGAACTAAAACTTATACTTAATGCCTTAAAAAGCACATTGATCTGCAGAAAATTACCAAGAAAATAATTACTAGTGCAAAGGTATCACAGGTTTCTTGAACATCACACTCAAGTGGCTCAGATTGAAAGACCAGAGTCAAGACCGTTAGAACATGGCTGTCTATTAACACCCCTGGGCTGACTTCACTGTGCAGAGTATGCTGTACGAACCTGGGCAAGGTGAAATCCACTAAATTCCTCTTGATTCAGGGGTCCAGTGGCACTGGCAGACATCTCCAAGGTTCTCTCTAATTCTACCAGGTGACAAGCCTACTAATGTGTAGGTTACCTTCTGTGATAAGTGGGAAGGAAGCAAGGAGATGGAATTGGTGTTGCCTGGTATAATTTGAGGTACTGAGGTAGCTCATTCCTACAGCAGGGGAACAGGAAGCAAGGAACTGGTGGCCACCTCTGTCATGTGGGTAATATGGCATGAATAAAATCACAGATCCTATTTAGGCTCCAGTTCCTTTGCTTAATTTTTATTAATCATTTTAACTTTTAAAAATAGTATATATTTATTATAGAACATGATGTTTTGAACTGCATAGTGGACCACCCAAAGCAATCTATTAACATATTGTCTCACATATTTATCCATTTATTTGTTTATTGTGGTGGAAACACTGAAGATCTCTTCTATTTGTGATTTTCAACAATATAATTGTTTGGGACTGGAAAGATGGCTTAGCCATTAGATGGTCACTTCTCTTACAGAGGGCTTGGGTTATAGTCCCAGCACCTACAGCAGGCAGCTTCCAACAGCCTGTTAATTCCAGCACCAGGAGATCCAGTGCCCTCTTCTGGACTTCATGTAGCCTGCACTCACATGTACCCATAGATGCATGTCTCCCACAGTAGAAAATAATAAGAATAATTTGTAGAAGGAATACATTTTAATTTATAGTCAGCATGTGGCCAAATAATCTACTAAACTTACTCCATCAAATTGAAATCTTGTCTTCATCAACATCTCCTCCAGTCAGCTCTGTTCAACTTGTGGTGGCCTTCTGATTCTATGTGGTCAACGTTTTAAGATTCTCTCTATAAATGACATATAAAAACAGTATTTGTCTTTGAGTGTGACCATTTTCTCTACTTAAGAGAACATATGGTCAGGATGGCAAACAGTGTCTATTTAATCTATACAGTCTTGACAGACCGCTGGATGCAACTTTGGGAAATAAAAAATTCTCTGCAAGCAGAAATCTTGGCCTCCCATCCTCTTGCAGATTTTTTTTTTTTTGATCATTTCACCATTTAAAAAAGTTTGGTTTTATGTATAACTATAGCAAAATCAGATGTACTTTTAAAAGGTAATGAAATTCAAACCAGTTAATACTGACAGTTTAAAAAATATCAGATAAAACATTGAGAGTTGGAGATGAAATTGGCTCATCATTGATCAGCCAGGAACCCATCACTTGTAGGTAGCCTCAAAATCCTACTTTAGCCAAAAATTGTAGCCATCACATCTTCTAAATCTATAAATGGAAGATGAGATAAAAATTCCTAAATTATTTATCTATTCAGTCGAACTTTGCTTTTTCAGAGACTTCTCAGCATTAGTCCAACATTCTCCAGTAGACACACAAAGTCATATTGCAGCTGCCAGCATGCTCACACTCTTTACGTTCAAGGACCGTCAGGCCACACTCTCAGACTCCTGCTGGCTTCTAGTTACAGATTTTTACTTTTAAAAAAGACATTTTTAATATCACTAATCTGATCTACTACTTCACAAGAAAATAAATATTTCTAGATAATTTCAAATAAAAACTTTGACACATCCAAAAGGACAAATTTCTCTCTCTCTCTCTCTCTCTCTCTCTCTCACACACACACACACACACACACACACACACACACACACACACACACGTAAAACTACTACTCTGCATATAGTCTTCCAGTGCCAGGGAAGCAAAACCCAGAGACTAGTGCTGTCTTCAAACTTATATTGCATAAAATGGTGGCTCAAGGACCAGCAAGATGGGTCAACAATTAAAGGTGCTTAACACCAAGCCTGACCATTTGATTTCCATTTCTGAGACCACAAGTTGGAAGTGACTTCTGAACATTGTCCTCTAATTGCCCCATTCACTACACAGGACACACACACACACGCACACAAATGCAATTTTTCAAAAAGATGGTCAAAAGGTTGCATATTCCAACCTATTATAAGCAAAAATTGAGACTCTAGAGAAGGATGCTTCAGCCATCTAGAGCATTCCCTTATATATCTTATTTCCTTATACCATATAGATTAGATTTGTCCTCGTGTTAGCGTTCCAGCACAGAGCCATTTAAAATGTTCAGTGTGGTGCCTTACCATAAATCAAAGAGGTAGTAGAGTGGCAAGCCTTGTCCTAGGTTATGTAGCAAAGCGATCTTTTCCCCTTCTTGCTCCGAGAAGATTCTAGAGGACGATTTTGGTTATGGGAATTCAATTGCTCACCTGCTGAAGCTGCTAAGCTGGGGACTAAGGAATCTATAGCTTCAGTGCTGCTGGGTCTTCCCTCACTGGGTCAAGTGGCTGCCTCTCTCCTGTCTGGGCCACTTTCCCACACAGAGGTAGTAGTTGAGAACTAGACTTTCAAAAGCATTTCTCTGGCACAAAGCACCATTTTCTTTACTGTTCTTTGACATGAAAAGCACGGTAACCCATCTTTCCTGGTGGCTCCCATCCCACTATTCAAGTTAGTTGCCCAGGCAGCACTACCTGCTCTGTGGCAGGTTCAGTACCCTGTAGCCATGGCTTCTAATGTGGACACTTACTGAAATTTCTCCTCAGGCTTGTGACTAGGGATAGATTTTTAGCCATTGTATCTATTTCAGGGGGCCCAAAGCACGAGAAGAACCCCCCAGAAGCTGTGTGTCCCACGGGATATAGTGTTTACTGTTGCTTTCAGTTAATAATACTGCTTCTCTTGGGGGGTGGCAGGGAAAGGGATGCCGGGATCTCAGGGCAGTTGGATCCTTCATCTTACTACCTAGCTTGCCGCTCCCTCTAGAAGCCTGCAGAAGCAATGGTAATATTTCTTTCCTTCTGAGAATTCGCTCAGATTTCTGTTTTGCTTCCTTCATGTATCTGCATCTGCTCCTTCTCTGTTGGGCCACTTGGGTTTTCCTGCCCTGCTTAGTCATTTCCTGCTCCTTTCTACCCATTGGTCTTATATACACTCCCACGTCTTTACCTCAGGGATGCCCTCTACCCATCCCACCTCCCCTCATTTCTTCTCCACAAACCGTTTGAAATGATCCTTTCCAAACACTCTCCTGGTTAACAGCAGCGCAGAGCAAACTGCCCCTTTTCCCTCATCAAATAACCGACTTTCAATAAGCCTCTCCCAGCTCCCTAAACAAATAGCATCCCATAATCGACATCATTCTAAAATATTGCTTTTCATAACCTCCAACCATTTGCCGTTTCTCCTTTACTTGACTGAAACCATGATGTGTACACACACACACACAGAGAGAGAGAGAAAGACATCTTTTGTCTCCCCTTCCCCAACAAAGAAAAGTTGTATGAAGATCATAAGAAGCCATTTGTATATCTGATTTTTTTTTCTCCTAATGAAATGAGGTAATAGGGAAATA
Organism: Phyllotis vaccarum; assembly: GCA_033318265.1. Taxonomy (NCBI): domain Eukaryota; kingdom Metazoa; phylum Chordata; class Mammalia; order Rodentia; family Cricetidae; genus Phyllotis; species Phyllotis vaccarum. The sequence goes on from JARWLC010000007.1 coordinate 15,091,013, forward strand.
CAGTGAACCATCCCAAGGCCAGACACATTCTACTGTTTATTACACATAGTACATTCTTAAATAAAAATGCGTCACATAACATTTTTGCATAGATATCTTACAATATACCAATTTAAAAAAGAATTATGAAACAGACCAGTAACAAAAATAAATTTTTTCTTCATTAATAATTTTGTAACATTAACATACCACCATCATATAATACAAATAATAGTTTTAAATCTTAAGACTTTTTGTACAGCAAAAAAACTTGACAAAGTAATATATTTATATATATATATAAAAAGCTTAAAAAAAATAAAATGTCAAAAAAAGGCATAACCGAGGGCTATAAGACTGGGTACTTCTGTGATATATTATAAATACCAGAGAAGGCCTGAGAGAATGTGACAGGGAGGTGGGGGGGAGGGAGAAGGGCTGGGAGCAAGTCTTTCCAAACACGCTTGTTAGACACGTCCGGCAAAACGAAATGTATAGTGCAAAATTAAATTTCTTCAAGCAACTGTGAATAGGATAATAGAGTAGAAAGAAAAGCCAGGGTGGCTGGGGAGTTATGTATTATGAGCAGGAATGAGGGAGCTGGGGTGGCATGGTGCTGGGAGAGTGAGAAGGGAGGCTCCAAAAAATATTAAACATTTATTTTTTGCCACTGTGTTAGCATGGAGATCTTGGCCCCAACAGGTGTATTTTTCCTCCCTGGGATGGAGCAGAAGTGAAAATAAAAGAAATCGAACTATCTGAGCTTAGGTTAGGAAATGCATGCTGGGAAGCAAAAAACAAAGAACCAGTCAACGAGCCCCCAAATCTTTAGGACCCGATTTACAGAAATTGTTCTGCCTCTGGTCCCAAGGGCTAGGATTAAAATGTCCCCTTCCCCCACCCACTGCTCCTCCCCTGTACATGGAACGAACTCCCAGTAGTGTGGTTTTTACATACTGGCATTATAAGCATTCATCCCCCCAAAAGAGATTAGGCACTGGTGGCTACCCCTCTTATACCTCAGTAGCCTGTTTTCCTTCTGTGAAGGTACAATAGGTACATATGCACACCCATAAAGGTGTGTGCACACACACCACCCTCATTATTCTGGCGTGGGGTCCTTTATATGGCAGTAGACAGAAGCTGGGGTCAAAGCTGGGGCCAAAGCTCACAGTTGAGAAAACTGTATAAACGGTCCCCAAGCAAGAACACATCAACCTTCCCTCATGACCACAGAGAAGGAGCCCTGTTTTTGAAAAAGTATCTTGTTTGGGATATTTCTGAAGCAACAGCCTTGGTTTCACTCTCGTTTTGGATACCTGTTTCCCGAGGACTTATACACAAATACAGAACACCTGAAGAGTACAGTGCTATATTGAAAGGATGCACACAAAGTTAATTGCAGCTTAGTTATCCCCTTTCTGGCAACTGTTAGAAGAGCCAAGAAGAGATTTAAGTGTGAAAAACAAGAAACCCTGAAGCCTCAGGCATTAGTCATGAGACACCGTAATTCATAGGGGCAGATTTTGCATCCTTTGACATATTTCTATTGCCCCAGCTCAAATGCTTCCAAAGATCCTCAAAGAGAAAAACAGGTCATCAGGAAGGCAGCAAAGTACACTCAGGCTGGGCCCTCCTGTTCCAAATTAAGCATCATCCATGTTCCCCCAAATGCAACCTGCACACTCAGAACTAGCTACCTCCTGCCTCAACTTCTGCCATTTCTAAAAAATTTGAGGGAAAAGTTTCCACGAATTTATTTCAGCCAAGTACCTACTCACTCAACTTCCACTTGGGCGACACTTTGGGTGCAAGATTTCAGCCGTATGTTGACATGAGGTCTTTTGTTTCTTCATTTTTTAAAGGGAGAGAAGGCAGACTGATTTGTGTACGCAAATGGATGGGATGCTCTCTACCTTTGTCCTGTTGGAGCAATGCATGCAAAAGAGAGAAGCAGTTCCTACTTTTACATTATGAAGTGACTTCCAGAAAGGAAACCAATTACTCAAAGCTATTAAAAACCAATCACTGAGGTTTGTACTTGAGATCTGTTTCTTTGGGCTTTCCCATGAGATGCAGCAGTGGAGGTTGCAGGCAGCATGTTCTGAATGCATGGGTTAGCTCCCAATCCCAATCCCGTTTGTTTTCCCTTGGATGCAAATAGACATGGATCATTAGGAAGCTTATCCCAAATTCAAGTCTGTAAAATCTTCTCTGATTTCAAAGAAGATTTTAAAAAATCGAGCAAACAAACCAAAAACCCTAGGAATCCATTCTGCTCTTCAGGCATGAGGTTGGCTGTCTTTTTACCCTGTTATCATCAGGCAATCAATGATGGAAGGAGGATAGAGGAAGTGCACGTGGGGAGGTGATGGTAGGAGAGAGGATTCTATGAGGAAGCTGGGAAGGACAGGGAAATGGCCAGCATGAAGGTCATTTTGGGGTCTCCAATATTTTTACAAAAATGCAGCTTTACCATGAAATCCAAACATCTTTTTTTTTCAGAACAAAATGCTCATCACCATGAGGCATGAAGCCGGGCCAGTGAGTCAACAGCGGGACCGAAGGCCAGGAGCTGCCAGGAGCAGCATCACACTGTCAGGTCTCTACACCCCTGACAGGCGTGTGAGGGAGAAAGAGGCATACTTGAAGTAAAGGAAATTGTCAGTGGCTTAAAACAGTCTTCTGCGCAGCTAACTCTGGACCCTGGATAGAGTGCCCATGAGGACAGCCCATGATACACTATGCCAAGTTCGTCCTTTCAAACTTGAGATCCCTTGGACTGTTAGGAGGTAATGTTTTAAAATGTGAAAGGGATTTCATGTTTCAAATGTGCATTACATCACTCTAGATAACCAGTCCTCTTTGGAGCAAAATGTATGTTGAAGTTATTTCTTGGAAAACCTGCTCCCTCCAGAGGCTCTAAGTGACCACCTTTACAATTTGAGAAAGGACAGATGGTTTCTTACAAACCTATTTCCAAAATGTCCAAGAGCTGCCCACCCCATACTGAGGACTGGTTATCCTCCACAGGTGTCCACTGAGGCTAGAGAAGAACAGATTCAAAGCCACGGGCTTACACCCACCAAATTCTCAGGCCAATTCCCACAGTCAACCAAGGACTCTGAAGCAAGCAAGCACCTTCATGGCATCTCAGTGCACCCTGCTCCAAGAAGGGACAGGAGCAGATGACAAAGGACCTCACTGATACAAAAGAGAAATTACCAAACATTTCAGACACCAAAGGGGCCAAGGAGCCTTTGTTCTGTCGCATTCAAATGGAAACACAGAGAGGACAAAGAGCCATGATTACTCTTTTGAGTATTTTTTTTCTTTCTTTCTTTTTCTTTTTTTTCCTTCTTTTTAAAAGAGCCTTGCATTGGTCAGTACAAAATTTAAATTAAGTACTATAAACCTTAGTAATAATATTTTGAGAGTAAGAGCAGCCCCAGCCTAGGAGACAGCAACTGTAAATCATGGCAGCCATGGCTTACTGCCATTCCTGGTGTGTGCGTGCATTCATGCTGGGGGCTGCAGCAGAAGGGAGAAAGAACCAGAGCAAGAGAATGTGGGTAAAGTTTCATCTAGTGCACTGACTGGAGGCGCTACAGTTCAATACAGATGAGGTTCAAGGTCCCTCACACATCCTTCATCCACAAAGGATGCACCACACATTCAAATATAATCCCATGGTGTGCCCTGATGGACTGGCTGTGAAATGCACTCAAATGGAGTGGAGTAGATTGTCAGTAAGCAGTACTCCAGTATCTAAGTCATGCCCACTTTTAAATCTTTGGAATAAAACAGATTTCTTTTTCCTTCAATACCCTCCAACTAACATACACATAATTGCTTCTGGAAAATGGTGTGTGTGTGTGTGTGTGTGTGTGTGTGTGTGTGTGTATGTGTGTGTGTAGGGTGTTTTTTTCCTCTTTTTTTATTATTTATTTTTGGTCTAAATTGAAAAAAAATTAAAAAGAAGAAAATTCTAAAGGCCAGACCTCAAAATGCTCCAAGTGTCCCACTGGGCGTTATAGCATTTCTGACAAAGAGGTCCCTTCATCCTCAGATGAGTAGATTCAGCATTACAGTGAAACAAAAGTTGTAGAAATCTGAGAACCCAACTGCCAAGGATCTTGAAGGCTGCTGTCCTATGTGTTTGTGTTGCTTACATTATTATTATATCCTTTAAAAAGACTTCAGTCTTGCATCCCAAATATGTATGGGGTCGCATCTTAACAGTCAATGGGTTAGGCAGTCAGAGGAGGGGAGAGAGCCAGCTGGTATGAAGGAGCAGCAACCATATGTGGACCAAACGCCATTTTTGTTTGTTAGACATGTCTTGAAGGGATGGTCCCAGAATATACAAAATATACAATCTGCCCTAATAACCACCCCTCTTGCTTGCATAGGACATTTAATGGTCCTAAAGGCAGTCTTTGGAGTTTAGGCCAGTGCCAGCTAGCTAAGAATTCAGGAAGATAGAAACCAACATTGGATGTATGTGTGTGAAATGCAAGTGAGCAAAACAACCCCCTTAGAGTCAGCTTTCAGGGTAAATATGAGGCCTTTGTTGATCCTGGGTGCTTTAGGTCACAAGTCACGGTGAACCTAGCCAAAAGAACCAGTTCCCCCTCCCCCAAAGAAGGCCTCCCAAACACCTAGACACATCACAAGAGAAACACCTCCATCCTTTCCCAAACAGGCAACCTTCATTCCCACAATGGCATGTTGAAGTATGTATTTAACAAGTGGGTACCATGAGCTCAGTGGGTATGAGGGAAGGGATGGGATAGTGTTTTGTGAAGCCTCTAGATTTAGGAGGCATCCTCAGATTCCCCCACTCCTGGAAAGAGTGATATTTTTGGCTTTTTGTCAGGTCATAACCCAGAGTTAGATTAAATACACAGCTGCCCTTTGAGACTAGCGACATCTATGCTGTAACTGGTTATAGGGTAGCAATGGTACAGCACGGTAGCTGCTCACTGTGAGCTGAGGTCATCATGCCTCAAGGAAGGAAGAGAACTGTGATGTCCCATCTGATTGGCTGCTTTGAGAGCTGGACATCCAGGTGCTGAGAGAGTCCTGGAGAGGTTTAGTCCGTGGAGAAAAGATAGAACACTTAAGCTTCCAAATAAGCTTTTTTTTTTTTTTTTTTTTTTTTTCAAGTTTCCGTTAGCAAAAAATCAGAGATTAAAAAGAAAAAATCTAGCACTGGCAAGAAGGTGAGGCTCAAGGGGTATATTGTGACTTATCATCAAGGACTTTATTCTCTTGGCCACTTTGCAGTCATGCTAGAAGTTTCCAGAATCCCTAGTGCATATGATGTGCGAGAGTCAAAAAAGTAAGAAAAGAAAATTCCTCCCTTGAGAGTGACGTCTAGAGAGATGCAGGCCAGAAAGTGTAAGATGTGGATCCACAGTCTGCCGCCACTAAGGCCGTTGGTACCGACTCAGAGGAACCAAAACAGACCAACAGGTTCTGGGAGGAATTGTGACACACGGAAGAGTAAGACTTTTCACACACAATGGACAAATAAACCAGGAGTTAAGTTTGGCTACCAAACTGCAATTTGGTTTTCTAGGTCAATTTCCCCCAACTATTTAAAAAGAAACATTTAGTGCTACACATCTGCAACCTTGAGATGTTGACTCTCTTCTCAAGTTGCACCGAGAAGCAAAGTTATGTAAGCCCCTCGGACTGCTGGCCACCACGGAGACATCCATTTGCTTTTTTTTCCTTCTTTTCTTTTTCCCATTGGCAACAGCAGGAAGTAATTCCAAGAGTGCTGGAGTCAGCAGCCAGCGCCTTGCTGAGTTCACCTGGCTTCTTTCTTCCTCATCTTCTACCATCTGGCTAGGGCAAGGCATAAGAAATAGATGTATATACTTTAAATATAGTTGAGTGCATGACAGTGGGTGTGTGTGGGTCTGTGTGTGAGAGGGTGTGTGTACGTGTGCGTGTACACGTGTGTACACAGAGGTTTGTAAGCGAGAACTTTCTTCTTCGAGGCAGCGCTTCCTGCCTGAAGTCCAGCCCTCTGCCTCTGGGCATTTCCTTGGACATTGGCTGATGCCATGGCAACTCTGGCCTTTATGGTGTCTTGTTGTTGTTGTTGTTGTTTGTTGTTGTTGTTTACTTTTGTTTTTGTTTTGTTTAGATATGTCTCTTCATATGGAGCGCAAGATGGTCAGATCTGGAGAAACACCTAGAACAATAAACAACAAGTATGTTAGAGAGGTCTGGCTACGACTTCACCACTTTTATCGAATGATCGGTCTTAAAGAGACATGGCACTGATGAATTATGGAGAGATGTACCGGAGGATCCAGCTAGGGCTAACCTGCTTCAGCTCAAACCCTAGCTCTTCCTGTAGCTGTGAGACCAAGAGGGATGCTCATAGCACTCTTATAGGCTTGTTGAAAGCATTAAACAGAACGAGTATTAGAATATCACATCACATGGAGGAAGATGTCAATGCATGTTAACTGTTACGATTATAACTATAATTATGTAAGACAGAGCGAATGTGGAAGTGCTTTCAAAATGCACACCATGCTCATTGACTGTAAATACAATAATGAATAATTGGCCTGTATCATCAGACGGTGGAGCACTGATGTTTCAACACCCAGATTGCAGTCTCAAACTTTACAATGAAAGCCCAGGAATGTACTACCTGTCATTCTCAGGCTCACACAAGCATAATATATTCATGTCAAGGCAAAGATGGAGGATGGTGGTTATGAGTATGTTACAGTATGCAGGCATTGTACCATAGCATCTTCAGCACTACCCTAGTGACATCTCCATGGTGAGTCAGTCAGTCCGTGTGTGTAGTCGGTCTGTTTCTGTGTGAGGCTACATAGATGGGGAGGTGGGGAATGGAGACCCAGACTGAGGCTTTTGGACTAACACTTGGCGCTTAAGTTCTATAACGGAGCACCTTCCTTGGCAGAAGTTGTGGCCATCTACCTTCCTCTGTACTGATAGTTGAACATGATAGTCTCTTGGGGAAAACCCTTTTACGTTCTCAGTAGTATAAAGCTGACCTTCCTTCTAAGGTGAAAGCTATGGAGGCTTTGATTGCTTAGCAACGGTCACATGACCCACAGAAGCCAAAGAAAGGCAGTTCTTAGCTGCTGAGGTTACTGGAAGAGAGACATGTTCTGAATGCTAAATTGCTGAGAGATGAGCCTGGAGCTGCTAGTGCCTATATTGTAGCTGTGGAAAAAGCCTTCCGGAGAAGGCAGTGGGCAGAATAAAGGCTGAAAGGGAGGAACAAATCTAGATAATAATTTGAGAACCTGGATTCAGCCAACCTTAAAGACAAACCAAATTCTATTTCTGGTAGTTATCTAAGCTAATAAATACCTTTTACACTAACACCAGTCTAAGGCAGGGCTCTGTATCTTACCACTATTTAGTGTAGGTATTTCTATGTTCCAACAGTTCTGGCTGAAGTACCAGTTATGAGCATGTAAAGCTATAGCAATGTATGACCCTGGCTGCATGCTCTTCCTCCCCCCCCCCCACTTCCACAAGCCAGCTCTTGAAAACATTCGCAGGCATCCTGTAGCCTGAGATAGCCCCACTACTCAAAACCTTTTAGCAGGCACCCACTTGGGTTTGCAGAGTTTCCTGTCCAAAGCAAGACTTCCTTGTGTTTGTTCATTCTTAAAACAAAACAAACCACAGATCCACCCTGTCTCCTGACCCCACCAGTTCCCACACTCTCCATTTGTGCCCATTCCTTAAAGATGTACACATGCACAACAGAACCTAAGGAGATGACGGGAAATCAGACAGAAAGACCACAAAACGTAGGGAATGGGAAAACTACAGCAGAAAACAGTTTAACCTTACATCTGAATAACAATCCCATCCCCACCAGTTTATTTTAAGCCCTAATTTGAAGTGAACAAGCTGTATGGAAAATCCCTCCGAACTAGTCCTGAAACAGATATCGTGACATAGCTAAATAGTCTTCAGGGAACCCAGCTTTTAACCTGCAAAATCCCATGCTGTCATGGGGCCCACAGTCCCCTCCTCGTACCCACCCCCATTTTGGCTGTTTTTGCTTCTAGCCTCTACAGGCTGCCCTTAAGATTTCTGGAGATTAATCCTACATCATCAAAGCAGATTCCTTAAAAATGGAAGAAGGGTTGAATGAAAAAGAACAGCTTTGAAGGTGGAGGATTGGAACCTTCAGAAATAAGACCCTGGAAAAAGGCAAGAAATAGATTCCTCCCTAAAGCCTCTAGGACAGAATGCAGGCTTTCAATGCTTGACCACAGTCCAGTGAGAAGAACTAATGTTGAACTTGGAAGATATAGACTGGCAAGAGGATGATTTTGTGATGTAAATACACATGAGATATCTGTGGTCACAGGCTGCCATAGCAACCAGAACATCAACCCAGAGCATCAGAGTAAGGGGGGATTAGAACCTGAGAGAAAGCAAAGCAGGCTCCTGGAATCCAGTCTGTCTCCAGGGCATGTGGGGATTTGGACTGGTGAGATGAGAAGGGTCCTTGGCAAGGGGTTCAAGGTTCTTCGCTTTCTTTCTCGGTCTTGGGTACATACCCCTGACGTAGAATGTCATTCTGTCACACGTGATCAGCTTTTCCTCTGTTTCTAGTATGACAGGGCATCTAGTCATGTACGCTCAACTATCTACCCTTTCCTTCAATCTTTATCAGGAAAAAAAGCCAAGCCCTTTAGCCTGGTATGAAATATAACTGCATGCCAACTGACCCAAACAAGCATCTTCATTTGCTCAAATTCCAGGAAATGTTTGAATTTAAATTTAGACCAGATTCCCCACTATTAGGGTTTCCACTCAAATGCAATATATCAGTTTAGGTTTTTTATCAATTTATACTCACTGAACTCTGCACAGAGATAGGACTAAGGAGCAGAAGAACTGGGCATCAACAAGTACAGAATCAGTCACTCTAAGGTTCCTACACCCCAGGAAGGATTCATAATGACACAAGAGCCCTAATGACTCTATAAAACACGGTCTTTACTGATTGAAATTGGTACATTACAGAGGACTGTCAAAATTTACAGCCATTCTCTTGCTGTCAAAAGCCTATGAAGTCAAATGTGTTAAGCCAACAGCAGCCCTCTGGGGGACTCAGAGGCTGAGACCTAACTAATACTTTTTATCACCTAAGGATGAACTACTAGAAATACTAAAACACCCCCCTCTCAACTATCATGACCTTTTCTGATCACCATGGTAACGGTCCCACCTGGATTCTAACAGCCTGTTGGGAGAGTGTGACTCTGCCTGTTCCCTGTAGAACTGGAGCCCTGTTTACCAGCATCAGGTCCCCTCGTTCTCTTGGCTGTGACAGGACCTGACCCTCCAGTACTTGGATCACTTGGTGGGTTATCATAGGTTCTATCTGAGGATGTGGTGTAGTCACCTCACTGGTTTTTCCTAAAATCTGAACATGAGGCCTGAGGACACAGAACTTAATGTCTTCAGGGGCCAGGCAGGGACAACACGTAAGTGTACTGAGACAAGTATAAGAAACACACAATATACTCCCAGACTGTCTTTTCCACAACATGTGACAGTTATTCAGCTCCAGTCCACGACTGGGGACATAAGTGTATGGTGGTCAGATACAATTGTTCTAGAAAAGACATACAGACTTGTTTTGTATGTGACATTTAACAATTTTAAGCAGGAGCAAAGAAAACAAATACATGTAATTACTTAATGTATTTCAAAAACACACACAAAATAAAAGTGCACGCCACACATGGTACAGGTTTAAGAAAAGGAAGGTTAAACCTCATTTAGCTTCTACAGAAAAGGGGTTCACTACTCAACGTCTAAGGCTAGTAGCAATACATTCACACTACACACACACACACACACACACACACACACACACACACACACACACAGTCTTGCTACTAGCTGTAGATATCTTCCATTTCCAAAGGTCAAAGTCTCCTAAGGAATGGCAGCTTCCCATCACTCCAGGGCTTCCTTTCATCTGCTTTGGGGCCTCACGACAGTTCCCAGATCTGTCTATTCTTAGCACCCTAAGCAGTAAAATGAGAAGTACTGCCTGTCATGAGACACTAGCAAGTTCCAGCCCTCATTCTTGAGGTTGAAAATGGACTTCTGACCTAGAGCATGGGACTCTGGCCTACTCAAACTCCCCCTGGTATCACACCACAGAATTTGTACCATCAGTACAGAAAACACAAAGTGTATTTTGATGAGGGAAACAAAGCAGTGACTAGCCAGATTACCCATCACTGCTATTTTCTTCACACCCAACAGGCTTGGAATATTTTTCCACATCAGTCACACAAGTGGGTGACTGACTGCTAATGTATCGGCTGTTCCAAGTTAGGAATTCCTCAGTGGGCTGATTTGGCAATTTCCTCAAAAGTGCTCACTGTCTACTTCAAAACACTAGAACAACCCATAATTCACAATCTCCAAGGCACAGCCTCAACACCCATCAGAGATGGGTGACCTCCTGCCACCACATTGTGACAACTCACAAAGAATTCATCTTCATCCCAGTTGATAACAGTGGAAAACTTTTTTCAAAGGCCTGTGGGCAGAGTCAACACCCGAAGCCCTCTTTACGAGCCAGTGCTGGACAGGACTGAACCGGGGACATATGAGACAGATGTTGAATGTCAGTGTCAAACACAGAGACACCTACAGGGGCACACTAAGGAGGAAAAGCTGCTGCACTCCAGAGGCCTTCTAGGGAATGAAATGGCTGTGATCCTGGGTAGCAGACATGGCTCTCTAGGCAGTGGGAAACAATAGAGAGGCACACTTCCTCAGGCCTGGGGGGACGTTATCTTTGCACTTCAGGAGGCATGGGGTCTTTATTTAGTTCTTAGAGGGTGAAGATAAGAGGAAAATAGCCTCTTCAGGAAGAATGGGGGAGGAGAAACAGAACTGTCCTTTATAAGCATCCCAAAAGAACAGCAGGCCAACTTGGCAGAGCATGGACTTGGACATCCCAGCTCTACTCTCCAAGCAAGCAAACCCTCAGAGGAAGGAAGGCCTGGCCAGTGGGAGACACAGGTGTGGAGCATAGGGACTAAGAGGGGCAGGAAATGAGAGCTCTCATTTCCTCCCCAGGACAGCCAGGCCTCTGTGGACATCCTGCTCCCCCCTCTTGCCATCCAGCAAGTTGCCATCCTGTCCAAGCCGGGGACCCTGAGGCTTTCAGGGGCTTTTATTGTATTAGAGGCATTTTTCTCATCATAACTGAGACCTTTAGTATTGCATTAAAAAGATGGTTAATTTTCTTAAGCTTCCTTTTAAACACAGAAATAGGATTAGAAGGATAACATGCTCAGATGCAAGCCCGTTATTTGATTATGTCTAAACCTAATCCTGCCTTCACCTTGGCCTGCAGAGTCTCCATTTTGGGGTTTATCGGCTGATAATGCCAGGGCTGTCAGATACTATTACTTGGCTACTATCTGTTGCTACATGATCCTTCCACTATCAAATGCTGAAGGTTTGAAATTAAATTAGAAGGTGAGTTTCCAGAGTATTGCCATCTTTGGACCCTTGAGCCTCTCTTCAACGAGGAAGGAACAATCCAGATGTCCAAAGAACAGGCTCTTCCTTTAGTAAACTAATTTCCAATAATGCTTCAGAAAAAAAAATAAATCTTAGAAATCAGCCTTTCTCCAATTAATCAACCTTAATTTTTAATTCACTATAAAAGTTGAGGGAAGGTGGTATGGATGATAATAAAAAGGTCAGAAGAGGCAACTCCAATGAGTGAGATATTCTATTACCTTTTCCAGTATATTGTAAATCTCTGCCTGTCTTGTTTGGACCCAGTAACCAGCACTGGTTTTCAAGGCCAATGCTGAGTAAATGCTATGCAACCAAACAAAGAATCTGAATTTATACCACGTAAGGGTATGTTTCTTCTCACTTTTTAAAGCAGTAGAGGAGTAAAAGGTATTGCTAGGGCCATGGAGCTGGGTGTGAGACAGGCCTGTGACTAGTCCCACATCATACACATGGACCATCCTCCAGCCTCCTGCACAATCTCCCTCCTCTGTCCAGTAGCTTCCAAGTCGTCTTACCTGTCACAGTGGTTGCACTTAAAGGGTTTTGCACCTGTGTGTTTCCTGTAGTGCCTCGTGAGCTCATCACTCCGTGCAAAACGCCACTCGCATCCTTCCCATGAGCACTTGTAAGGCTTCTCACCTGCAGAAGACACGAAAGGACCATGGTCAGCAAGAAAGAGCCTCATGCCTGCTTGGGTTCTGCTGCTTCGTGGTCAGTCTCAGAAAATGGCCTCCCATTTTAGGCAGACTATATTCCTTAATATAGAATGCAACTTTTTAAAAAAAGCCTCCAGGTCCTGTGTTTTCTTTTGCTTCTTTCCTTTTTTAACCTTCAAAGTGGCTTTACAAGATCTTCCATTCTGGGGCTGTCATTTCAGCTCCCAGAGTCAGGGCATTTCCTTCAACTGGTCGAGGAATCAATTTTTATTTATTTTCTATCCCTCGGAGCACTCTCTGAGCCCCACAGTGCAAGCAGAAAGGAAATGCGCTATTTTCATCTGAACCACAAATGCTTCTAATTCTATTTTTCTCAAGAACCTACAGTAATTTACCATTTCAGTCTTTTTTGCCCCCTCCTCCCCCCCCCCCCCCCCCCCGCAAGTTCCAAAGCAAACCAAAGCCAGGTAGCTAAGTGATGAGAAAAACACCGGAGCCTTCCAGTAAATGTGACTGGATTGACACACAGTGGGACCATCAACCGAGAGAAATAAAAATCACTTCCCAATCCCTGGCATTCTTCATGGAGTAACCTTCCAGAGTCCTAGTTAGGAAGTTCCCATGACTCGGTGGCTCTTCTAGAGTGTTCATACTGGATAGCAGCATACAGCATCACAAAATATTTTAGAAGTCAATTTGTAGAGCAAGTTTTAGCCACAGAGAAGCTGCTAGGGAACATGAAATCTGAGCGTTTGTGCTCCAGTGACCTTTCCACAGAGTAAATACAGATGGAGGAATCTGTAAGAAAACGCATGACTTTGCCTGGGGCTTAAAATTCATATCTGTCATCAAATAGGACAAATATTTATCCTTCTAATATATAGTGAACTGGTCCTCATTAAGTAGAAAAGTAATGTTTAAAATCCCAGTGAAATCATGACATAGAGCCCGTGCCGCTGAAAGGCAGGTGAGCACAGTGGTTTAGGCTCTAAAGTCAATCTTCCTGTGGTACTATGTCTGACCAAAAGCAAGGGTAATTAATGGGGGGGGGGGTCATTCCAAGTGCTGGAAATGACCGTCTAACCTTAGGCAAGTTAACAAATCTCTCTTGGCTTCTTTTTTTCTCAGAGATAACACTAGCGTATACTCTTAAAACATTTGTAAAAATTAACAGTATGGCATATATAGGAACAGTAGATGGCACATAGAAGACTCATATTATTGGTAAATATGATAAAATATACAATTTGAGAGCCAGGGAGATGGGTCACTAAAGTGCTTGATGTATAAGCATAGGTGCATGAATAAGCATCCCTGGTACCCATGTTAAAGAGCTGGGTGCAGTTTTGCACACCTGAAATCCTGGCACTAGAGAGTGATGCAAGCTGATCCCTGGAGTTCACCAGCTAGCCAGCAGCTCAGCTTAGCCAAGCTGGTGAGTTCCAGGTTCAGTGAGAGATTCCATCTCAAAACATCAAAGTGGAGAGAGCCTGAAGAAGGCACCTGATATCGACCTCCAGCCTCTACATTCATGAACACATTTGTACTTACAGACACAGCCATAAGAGCGCATACACCCCCCCCCACACACACACACTTTCAGGCTATAGAGGCTACCCATCCAAAGTACACTGGATGTACCCATCTTTCTTCATTTTCAACAACTGCATCTCTTTAGGAAACATTACTTCCTGTTATGGCACTTGACCTATTTTTTTCTTTCCACTTTTTCTTCCTTTTAAACGTAACTAAAAAGCACCCACAAGTCTCCATTTGTATCGCCTGGAGTCAAATCAAACATGCTTAAAATTCTTTTTGTTTGGGGTTTTTGTTGTTGTTTGTGTCTGTGCCCCCCCCCCCCCACAGGGTTTCTCTATGTAGCTCTGGCTGTCCTGGAACTAGATCTGTATATCAGGTTGGCCTTGAACTCACAGAGTTTTGCCTGTCCCTGCTTTCCAAGTGCTGGGATTAAAGTCATAAACCACCACCGCCCAGACATGCTTGAAATTCTTATTTCATTAAATTGGTGCCCCAGTGATCTCACTGCAAGATGCAGCACAGAAGAGTGAGACACAAATTTCTCTGAAAGGGAACCAAGAATACGTGGAGTGATGAGAGCCCAGAAGGGAGGGAGGGAAGGAGGGAAGGAGGGAAGGAGGGAAGGAGGGAAGGAGGGAAGGAGGGAAGGAAGGAAGGAGGGAAGGAGGGAAGGAAGGAAGGAGGGAAGGAGGGAAGGAGGGAGGAAAAGGTGTGTGGTGTGTGTGTGTGTATGTATGTATGTGTGTGGTGTGTGTGTGGTATATATGTGTGTATGTGTGTGTGGTGTGTGTGGTGTGTGTGTGGTGTGTGTGGTATGTGTGTGTATGTGTATGTGTGGTGTATGTGTGTGCGGTGTGTGTGGTATATGTGTGTGTATGTGTGTGTGTGGTATGTATGTGTGTGTGTGTTGTATGTGTGTGTGTTGTATGTGTGTGTGTGGCATATGTGTATGTGTGGTGTATGTGTGTGGTGTGTGTGTGTGTGTGTGTGTGTGTGTGTGTGTGTGTGTAACACCAAGCAGTGTTGGGTACCACTACCTCCTTGCAGTGAAACCCTGGAAAGGATGCACCTACTGAAGAGAAGGGCGAAGCTGTCCCCTCAACCTGAGAGTCAGCACACCTGTGACTTGGCCTCTGTCTGCTCAATGGCAGTGAAATGATGGGAAGTAAACTTATTAGTAACTCTGATTTTAAAATAATCTATGGTCCATACACAGGTTTCTTGGGCCAGGTGCCTCACGAATAGCCAAGGACCCTAAATTCCTCCCCTAGTTCCTTTGTTTGCATAAGCTGCTTGGGAGAAAGGCCTGACCAGATGTCAATCAAAAACAGAGAGCTCTTGGCTCCAGACAGCCACGGCTGGAGTCAATGTGGCCAGCTTCAGCACTGAGAACCAGGGAGACAATTCAGGTTTTCAAAGCTCTTCAGTATGTGGATGGAGAAAAGACCAGAGTGCTCTTCAGGAATGTTGAGAATGAGAGGGATGGTGTAGGAAAAGCATGCTATCCTGGTGCTAGTGGGCATCAGCTACTTAATGTCATGCATCCCTCACAGCTGGGGCTCTGTTCTTTCACATGGAGACCTGGCACAAAAATATATATGTAAATATGAACAAGGCACCTAAATGTTCAGAAATTCAAAACACCTTTCAGTCCCAAAGACCTTATAATAATAATAATAATAATAATAATAATAATAATAATAATAATAATAACAATAACAATAATAATAAAATCTAAAGACCAGTTTCCTAGTATCAAGAATAAAGCATGGTCAAATCACAACAAGGAACTGAGGAAACACCATGAAATCTCACTGCAACAAGCCAATAGTCATTTTTCCAGATCAATCCCACACTGAAACTGGCTGGTCCAGCATAGCTGACCCTTGTTGTTTTAAGGGTCCAACAAAGACAGAGACGAAGGGGCACCTAGGGTTTATTTTCCTCATTTCAAAGTGACTTTCTTTTCCTCTATTCTTCTAACTGTTTTGCTTCTTTAACAAGTAACACTGAAGTTGTCTGGGCCATCCCTGTACGCATCAGCTCTCTCATGCAGGAGAAAGTTCAGAGTCCTGGTGGCTGTGACTCTTTTTGCCAAAGGACAGAATGAAGGACTGAAGGAGGCCCGATGCGGCTCAGGGTCATGTCTCTCGACTCTGTCCTCGGCTGTGGTCTGGCATCGTGCGGACAGTGCAAAGGATGGGCCCCTTGGGCCTGACATCTCAGCCAAATGATATTATGGTGACTCACTGGGCTGTTTGAGTTTTTCTTAATGTCCAATTAGTTTATGTTACCACTTTTGCAAAAACTCATTAGTGAGAAATTTTAAATAATCATAAGAGGACTCAGCAAAATGAAGTGCTGTGCCTGAACACCGAGGTCAGAGAAACAAAAAAAAGACATAGAGTCAGGTATATGTCTTCTCACTCAGGAGCAGGGCTTTGGCTACTGTACTTCCACATTCTATGCCCAGATCCTTGAGTTGGTGAGATGGGTCTGTAAAATTCTAGTTAGCATTTTCATCGTGGCCGGATGGCTCTTCCGTAGGCCCCAACCCCTCACTAGATCTGAGGTGTGGACCCACTGATACCTAAAAGGCATGGATTCTTACCCTACTGGTCTACCTATGGGAAATTTTGCTCACTTCACGAAAGCTTCAATCTTCTCTCTATATAAAGGAATTTCCCTGTTTGGAAAGGAAAATAATTTGAGTGAGAGAGAAGGAGAAAAGAATGGGAGGGAGAAAGAAGGATAGAAGTGGGGGTAGGAGGGAGGCGGGTGGATAGGAAAGGAAAGGGAAGCAGAGGGAGGGGGAGGTAGGAAGGATGGAGGCGGCTGCTGGGCTGCAGGTGGACTGGGTAAGCTGTTCCTCAGTTCTTGTTTTATTTGACCTTCTCCCTCACCCTGACTTCCTTTGTGTCTACACCAGATACTCCTGCAGGGTATAAAAATGAAGCACATGAGAGGTGTGTGACATCTACAACGGCTGTACCACTCACCCCACTGCACCCCATAGCGAACAAAGATGTCCAAGAGAAAAGCATTTGTGACAAGCACATTAAGAGAGACCTAAAGCATTAGGTCGGGAGTCCCCAGTGGCTGACAGCAGATGCAGGTGTACACATCACAGAGGCACTGCACACCACCTACTCCGCATCCGGCTCCCAGCGCAGGATGGAGAGCACCCTTCAGAACCCACAGATTTCAGGTTGAATATCAAGAACCACTTTGCCTGCCTGGCAATCACCTCAAACTTGTTTCCCTGAGGGAGACATGCCGCCTCAGAGGTGATTTACAGCTGGATGAGGGCTCTTAAGGAGAGGTAAGGGCGCCTCAGAAACACAACTGACATTTATCAAGGTTGAATTGCAGCAAGATTTCATGCGCTCCCACAAAATGGATCTGAAATAGAGTGTGCTCTAAACCAACGTGGCATTTTCTCTGCTCCTCACAGGGTCACTCTCCCTAAATTGTGATCAGCAGATCTGATGGATCAAACAACACCGTCATAAATACTTTCTGATCATGCACCCCAGATATATGTAGATTTATTCATGAATTATACAAATGTACTAAAAGTCCTAGCATGTTAGGATATTGTAAAGCCTATATTCAATAGAGCGATCATTAAAAAAAATGAGGGCAAATTAAATATAAATAAAGGCATCCATTATTCTTCTTGCACTCAAGAAGATTGTAAATTAAATATAAATAGAAGTTATGTGCTTTTTCCTCTTGCACTCAAAAAGACCGAGCTGCTCCCAGTTTCTGAGGCCAGGGTCCTCAAGCTGCTCTGGCCCCATGCTACTAGTCTGTTTCCATTCTTGGCCCTTACAGTTTAATTCTTAAAACACTCACAGAAGCTTCTGAAAACTGAATTCACAGCATGTGTCTCTTTCAGGGCACCTTGACATATTCTATATCCATATGATCAATCTCTTTGATATCCCATGAATTTTGTTCTAAGCATTTGAAAACCTTATTCGAGAGCCGAGAAGATGGCTCAGTAGGAAAAGTACTCTCCACAAAAGCATGAGGACTTCAATTTGGAATCCCAGCTTCCACATAACAAAAGCAAGCATTGAGCTACACACCTATAATCCCAGAGCTGGGTAGATAAAGACAAAATGCCTGACTCACGGGCTAGCCAGACCAGCAAAATCAGTGACCTCCAGTTCAGTGAGAGTCTGTCTCAAAACAAAAGAGAACAAACAAAGAAGATACCCGATATTGAACTTCACATGCATGCATACTCATGTGCATGCAGATTAACACACACACACACAATTTTTCTGTAAAAGGCGACAACAGATAACACCAGACTACCACAACCATTTCCACCTCAAAAAAGGTTAAAACGAAATACAAAGGTTTAGCAGCTGCCCATCATTCTCAGGAAAAAAATTCCCAAGTCTACAGAGCCCTACAGTATGTAGTTAGCATGACCTGAATCCTGGCCACCATTCTCGTCTTGTCTAACAACCTCTCCTTCCAGGAATCACCATGTTGCCACTCACATACACTTCTCTCTGGGCCTCTGTCCACTCTTGCTTTGTCCTGTGCCTGGAATATTCTTGTTCCTTCATATAATTCTTCTTTCAGCCTTTGGATCAAAGTAACCCCACCCTCACTAGCCTCTACGTTAAAAAAAAAAAAAGGTAAAAAAGCATGACACAGTGGCACACGTGGGAAGTGGAGGCAGGATGTAGAGTTCAAAGCCAGGTGTGTCTCCAAACAAATAAAACATGCACAAGTGCAGACTGTTTTTCTGCCCACAACCCTTACTCATTTTGAAATGAGATGGCATGGGGTTGATGTGTGCTATTGTCCCCTTCCTCTGCTAGACTGTCAGCTTCAGGCAAGCATCCATTTTGTCTGTTACAATGTAAACAGTGCCAAGCATGCTGTAGTATCCCTCTCCATAAAACACACTAAATGAATAATAATAATTTTTTAAAAACCTATTGTATCTTTATGGTCAACAAAGACTGGAGTCCACGCAGGAGCAAGATAGCTTGTGTGTGTTCTAATCCCTTACGGGTTTAAGAGGTAAAAAAAAATGTGCTTGACTGTTTAAATCTGACCTGCTTCTCAGAAGTGGACTAAATGTGCATTCTTTCACCATCAGACATGAATTTCCATCTCTTCTGCATCTCTCAGAAGCTAAAGAAAGAGAGTCCTGACCACCTGCATCTCACACTTAGGATCTAGGCTCCTGAGCAATTGCCCCCTGGATAGTGAAGCGCACCAACTTGTGAAGCCCATTTATAAAGGCTGCCTTCAGGGCTGGACCAGAAAGAATCCCTGATAGAGCAGATGCACGGAGCTCCAAGTTCACCTTTAAGATACAGATGGCAGCATGAAATATGAGCATGAAGCAGAATTGCGCACTCAAGGATTTTTAAAAGACCCTTGGAAATGAGCATTGTGCATGCAAATTTTCTAAATCCACTTCCTGATCTGCAAAACCTCGTTTTGAATCTGTGTCTTAAAAACAGGAGAGCTCTGACATGGTCAGCGTTCTGAAAAGGCTAATTTGAATCTTTACTTATTTGCAATGTGATTACTAGGTTTCCTGGAACATCAAGGCTCTCACCCTTTCAGGAACTGGATTAATAATGTAGAAATTTCTCAAGATTAGAAAGTGGAGTGGATGGGGAATGTTGCAATGGGTTCATTTTTCCTTTAAGGACAAGCAAAGGCCATTAGCAAAGACCTACCAAGCGCTTCTACATCCCATTCAGCAGCATTAAAGACTCTACAGTGTGGCTCCCAGGGAGGGAATCATCAAGAGACAACGCCATGAAGCTTTCCTAACCAGAAACAGAAAAACCAGCAAATATCACTCCACAGCTAGGTACCACGGTTTACAAATATCAGTACTGAGTTACTAATGGGCTCTGCTTTGGAAAATGGCCCAGGTTTCTCTTTATTACCAATTGAATCTTAAGTAGTTTCTCCTCCAATAAAGGATTGGCTGACTGATAGAAAATAAGACAAAGACTGTACTAGCCCAGAATATTGAAAGCATCTCCAATAGCTACTACATAAAATAAAGTGTGTCTTCACTAATCCATGCTCCATGCTGGTCTTCCAGTCACCTATTGCTCCTTCATCCAACGCCTCCCGGGTGCTGGGACCTAAACTACTACATTACACAAAGCCTTTATCCATTTTCAGGGCAAACTGCCACCTTTCTATTTTGAAATTTATTCTTCAAATAGCTAAAAGGTAATGGCCAACTTAGGTTAGCTGAACCCTTCATAGTCTGAGTTTCTACTTTAAGGTGGCTGTTTATAAATAACTGAAATTACATCCTCAAAGATGTACAGGTCCTAGTTCAGAACATGGAGAGGGATGGGAGGGGGTGTGGCTTACTCTCACAGTCTCTGATATCTGTGCTGACCAATATACTGGACACAAGTTGTATGTGGCTGTGCATACTTGAAATGCACTAAGGGAACTAAATAACATGAACCCATAGTTATAAGATGGACCTTAGAAGCTGAAGCGGTGTAAAATGCTCTGTGCTCTTAGCAGGACCGCATTCGCCACTGAAAGTCTAACCCCTGGATTCAGATATGTGATCAAAAGTAATACATACTAAAGTTTAAAGAGTCACTCTGAAAGGAGAGAAAAACACAACATATTGACATCTTTTTATATTGGTTTTATGTTATTATATTTGTGTACATTGGTTCATATACTATATGTTGCTAAAATTAATTTTTACCTGTATTTCTTACTTTTTGGCAGGGCTTTGCTCAAGCTGAGCAAGAATTCTGCCAGTGCTATCCCATCCCCCAGTCTTCTTTTCACACATACAAAATAAGGTAAAAAATTGGCTTTGTGGCATACATATTTCTGCTCTGGACTGAACTTCCTAAAAGTTACATGAGCAACTCAACCTAAAGGTTCATCCTCCTGGATATTACCATATTGCTGCCCATGTTCTGCCCACGGCCTTCCTTCCACCCAGTGTCGACATTTCCATGTTCTTACCTGTGGGAGAAGCAAGCATTCTCCCACACTTACAATCTTGCACAAATTCACAAAATCTCAACTCTCAACGATAAGAGGATGGGGGGGGGGGGAGAGAACATGAACCTTGACAGCCCCAATCAGTTATTCTACGTTGGCAGACCCTCAACCCTACTCCTTCCTTCTTTTTCCCTTTTCTCCTTCTCTTACCTCTTACCTTTCCATCTGGAAGGCTCTGGCAAACTCCCCAAATGTAACAGCAACCACCTCTCCTCTGGAGGATTCTCCTTGCGGCTACAATGGGGTTGACTGCCCGAGTCATCCTTCTATGGTAGGTGAGTCTGTTTGACAATCTCTGTGCATGCGTTTGGGAGCCTGACCAAGTTATTAAGCCAAGATGGCAAGGTGAAGGCAGTAAATGTGTGGAAGGAAGGAAACTCTGGAGGTTTGAACAGTACCATTTGTTAGGGGTATGGCAACATGTGCTTGGAGCATTTAGAAAATGTTCATTCAATCAAAAGACTCAAAGAAGACTTCTTTGATCTCTCAAACTTAACAGATGGGTGGAATCTTCCCCTAGCAAGAGAGTAAATTTCACTGAGGTTAGAAATATGATCAATTTACTCATTTTATTCACAAAGCATAGCATAACCCCCTACACACACACATACACAGTGAATAAACACACACATACACAGTGAATAAACAGGCACACAACAGAAGCAGTATAAAAATATTTTAGCCTCTTTGTAGGACTACATTAACTTTCACCACTCAAAGTTTAACATACGTATTGAGTTATGCCATTAATATATATGTTAATTTTGACATATATATGTTAAATTATATATATCCACAAAAGTGCCATAAGAAGCCCAACATAATTAACTATTTTTAGTCGTTTTTGTCTCCCATAGCAACCTCTCTTGCCATAGATAATCTCCAAGTGCAGGGCTTCTCACTTCAGTTTGTATTATTTGAATTCTTTTAACGTCTAGGAAAAGGCTATTGGACTCCACCCTGAGTGTGTGACTCACTGGAGAAGGACTCAGGAATCTGCACGTCTAGCAAATTCCTAGTCAATGCTTCAGAAACCATTGTTCCAAGGGGAAATGGATCATTCGAATGCTACACTTGTCATATAACAGTGTCCTCACAGAGTCAGTCACCATTCACCTCCTTAAAGACGCAAGAGTTCTTGGGGATGAAAAGATGGCTGAGTGGGTAAAAGCATTACCCAGCCACGCCCTGAGCCTGATTACCAAGTTTAACCTCTAGAAACCATGTGAAATTAACTGCATGTGGTTGTGTACATCTATAATCTCAGCATTTCTACAATGAGGTGGGAGGTGGGTACAGGAGACTCATCTCGAAGCTAGATGCCAGCTAGCCTGAAGTACACAGCACAGATGCTGAAACAGACAGACTGGCTGACAAGGTGGGTGGTGAATGGCATCTTTGTCATTATTCTCCATGTGTGGTTTTTCAGATCCAGGTGCTCACCTGCTCTGATGAAACTTAGTCTGTGACTGTGACTGATGAACTACAAAGTCCCACTCAAATGGAAGGTGTTACTTTGATCTGGGTAGCGAAAATGGATCTGGCAAATGAGAGACCATAGATGGTGGGAACAGAGGCCCATCACACGTATACAAGTGAGGACAAGAACACAGGGCTTTGTCATGAGACTTACACTGGAGGGCAGGGAGCACACTGAGTCACTTCTCTGGCTCACCCTGCCCTGCATGGCCAGAATATCCAGAATCAGACAAGGCCTTTGGGGTTCCGTTCTACTTTTTTATTCTTTAGGAGGTAAAGTGTCAGATTCCTACTGACTGTGTTTGAAATGTTTGTGGAAAACTGGACTGGTCAGAAAATCGAGGTGGACAACCCAGATGCTGAAGTAAGTTTAGCGGTTCAAAGTGAAGAAGATTTTTCAGTATGGAACACGTGATGCAATCATGTGTGCCTAGAGATACACCTCACCGAGCCTCCCATAAGTCAAAGGATGCCCAAGAATAGTCATAGTCAAGTTCCTTGTCAAATTGAAACTGTATGAAGTATTCTCATATGTTGGGAAAAGCACAATCCCAACACAACAAAGCAAAATCCCATCATGTTGAAGATAGGTCCACTGTTATTCCTAAAAGAGTGCAAACTTATACACACATTCAGGCATAAAGCAGCAATCCAAGGTCATCCCTGGCCACATAGCAAGTTCAAGGCCAGTAGTCTCAAAGAAACTCTCCAAAGAGAAAAGGAGAGGCAGACAAGTGACAACCCAACAGCATCATATCTGGCAATCTATGTTCTCAAACCATGAAAAAGGAAATTACGACCACTTGAATTTGAGACAATTTAACTACTACTATTTTTTAAAGCACCAAGCTACTTACAAAAATATTTTTCCTGTTTTGTTTGCATGGGGTTCCAGTTTATTATTTTAATTTATCAGCTATTTTAGAGATAATGAAAGCCTGATGTCACTTGGAAATGCATTATATTTTGCTGATGACTGGTTGAAATACAGTTAGAAATCAGGCATATGTTAAATTCAAAGAAGACCATTATTAGAATATTCATCTTTTCCCTTTTAACACGACATCTTCATCATGTGAACTAACTTGAAATTAATACATAAGATAATTCTTCCACTTACTACTAAAATAATTCTTCCCTAAGTCAAATTTCTACCCTTCATGCTGTTATTTAGGTAGAAATGTGATTGTTGTAAAAATATGAGCTTTACTGAAGTTCACCTTTGGAGACAGTCCTTGGGATTCACTTTCAAGTCTGAAGATAGCCATAACGGACTAAAAACTGCAAAGAATAAAGAATCTGAAAGACATTTATCAGGAAGCCTCCCCAACAATGCCTGGACCCCCTAAAGAGCCAATCTATTTCAAAGGCTGACAGTCCCAGAGTTTACATCCAAGCAAATGTGGCAAGAGTCTGCACTTGATTGGAGTTGGATAGTAAGATAAGAACCTACTGTGGAGCATCCAAGTTTGAGCAAAGGGTAGCCTATGTGACCCTTCCCCACACCCACAGGAGATTTTTAGGAAGCTGAAGAAAACAGGCAGTAACTGATACTTGAGAGTCATAGAACATAGAGGGAATGGGGTAGTCAGGACAGGTGAGAGGGCATATCTTTAGAACAAGCCAGAGCTAAGATGTATGCCAGTCACCAAATTGATGTTACTGGTTAACAACATCTAATGTACTGTCTTGGATACACTGCAGTTTTCTTTAGTTCTTACTAAAAACTGAATAACATAAACCTGAATAACTATTAAGATGAAAAGCTAGTTTTCTATTATGTATATCATAGATATGAAAAGAAATATGTACTTAAAAATAAGACAGAATTATCCAATACCTTTTTTAAAAAGCTATAAAATGACTGGAATCAACATCCTGAGTATGTCTTGATTAAGATCATGGTGATATTTTGTTATTTTCTGATTATACAACTCTTGATGATGAAGATGTGGCCTAAGCACACTAATTTTAATAAGTTATTTGCTCTCTTCCAAAATGACCAAACATTTTTTTTCCTGGAGGTTGAAGCTCTCCATTGTCCAAATCAACACAGCCATCTACTTTACCTTAGTATAAAAGTCTAAGATTTTCAAAAAAGAAAATCTACATTTCTCATTTTTTGATGAATGACAAACTAGGGCAGATGCTGTTTCCACACCACTGCCAAGGTAAAGCGACCGTATCCATGAATCTATGCAGTCTGCTTTTCTGCCTTACCAGCTGTTTACCACATCCAAGACATGGTACCTCCATCCTCTCTAGACCTCTATAGGGTCAATGGCATCTATTCATAAGACGGCTGTCTTCCACGTGTCACCCCTTACTGAAGCGTTTTTACCTCCCCTCAAATTTTAGCCTTCTCTACACCTTCAACTTTGGCCACCTGCCTTCTAATTCCTGTAGACAGTTATCTTTTTATGGCAAAATACTGTGTCCTGATTTTCCCTACCCACATCAGATGCAAAGTGTTCTCTAAACTGGGACATTTTACACTTGCAGTCCAATAAATACTAAGTGTAGAATGTGTGACCAGGCATTGGGTAGACATTTTTTCTGTTTGCCTCTGTCATCACTCAGCTACAAATACAGGCTCAGATACACTGCTTGAATCCAAAACAACACTTGCTAATTTAAAAACCAGCCATCAATCCAAATCCAATAGGATAAAAGTTTGCTACCACCTCACCTACGAGATTCACAGACTTCTAAGATGCATGATCTTAAAGATGATGAACACTTCCTTCATCTCTGTCCACAGGAAACACACCAGATCCAACTCTTAGACTTCGCTAAATGGCTGATAGTCTCTGCTTTCCAACAAACTGAGTTCCACCAGCATTAGTTCTAATATTCACCCACCAATTACATGATGAGAGAAGAAAGTGAATGGGAAAGAATCGGTCCATGAGAGGAATCCCAGGAGGAAAGCATCAGGCATGCACACAAATGATGCAGGGCCCCGTGTGTGTGGTAAAAATGTGTGTGCGCTGTCATGTGGAGAGGAAAAGCCTTATAACTCATTAGGATCATTAAAGCAGAACTCCCCAAAGAAAAGGGACATATGAAAAGACCCGGAGACAAACAGCATTGGTATGTCATAGCAGAGGGAAGGGGAGTACTAAGATGGAACAGACAGATGGCAACAGCCAGACCAAGGGACGTAATCACAAACTGACGGTCTTGAGGCCAGAGGCCCAGGTTGTGACACTTGTATGTTCAGAATCTGACACAATATATGACCTTCATACTTCAGAAGCCTGTACTCTGGGAAGTCGTCACTAGCACAAGTAGGCATGTTTCCCCACCCTCTCTCTCTCTTCCTTTTTCCCTCCTTCCTTGTGTGACATGGTCTAGAAAAGACTTATACTGAGAAATCTGTTTACAAGCCATAGATCTACAAAGCCAATAGTTCCTTTAAGGGCAACAGAAATCCACCTCAATGTTCCCAAGACTTAGAAGACTGGAGATCTGTCAGAGACCTTCCATTAAGCTAATGTGAGAACACACACACACACACACACACACACACACACACACACACACACACAGAGGCCTGCTCTATCTTCCATCCTTTCTTCAATCACCATCTCCTCCATCTGCATGTGTCCTGTGTCTGATGCCTCTTAATAGCATCATCAAGAAGGGAACACCATGATGAAGCCACCCATAGAATCTTTATTAACATACACTCAACCCCCCCTTCTCCTTAAATCTACAATCACCACAAACATCTGACACCCACATATGCAGAAGCACCCCCACACAATCTGTCAGACTACAGAGCCCTAACCCCAAACAGCCTGCAGCTCTCATATTTCCTCTGTATTCTTCTACTGAAAAATGAAGGCATCCTGGGAAGAAAATGTCAATGCGATTTGACTTTGCATTCTGGGGGAAGAAAAGGAACAAGAAATATTAGTGTGTGGCCAATCCAAGTTTCTTTTAAAGCCCATTCCCTATAGAGGAATACCTTACCCAGCTTTGATGCAGGGGGGAGGAGCCTGGTCCTACCTCAACTTGGTATGCAGACTTTGTTGCCTCCCCATAGGAAGCCTAACCCTTTCTGAAGAGTGGGGGAGGCCTGGGGGGGGGGAGTGAGTGGGTGGGGAGCGGGAGAAGGGGGGGTGAGGAGGAACTGGGATTAGTATGCAAAATGAAAGAATAAAGATTTTATTTGACCAGACATGGTGGTACATACCTATCACCTGGGTATTTTGGAGGCTTCAGGACTACAAGCTCAGGGGAGACTAGGCTATACAGCAAGACCCCTTCTCTCTATATAAATGATCTCTGCTGCCTTGCAGGTCCTTGCTGACATCTGACTAAGCCCTAGGTGATGAGACATAGTGAAGCTGAGGAATGTGATGTCAAGCTGTGCTTTTAAAGGCTGGGATAGCCCCATACTCCTCTTCACTTTCAAAGAGCTATGTGAAAACTGGATTCCCTGGAAAGCAGACCTGCTGGGATCCATCTTAAATAACAGGGATGAGCATTTTAATGTGAGTCCTAAGGACAGGGACACAGACAAGGATGAGTCTTAGGTGTTGAACAATTTAGAACAGACCTAAGACCCCAAGTTTCTCATAAAAGAGAAAAGTAAGTCTTACATGTAATAGTCAACTAGTTTGAATCTTGGACACAAAAGCTCTCTTTAGGACCCAATGAATCCACACAATAACAGAAACAAGCATCTGAAAATGACGTATGCTCAAATGGCCAGGATCCTCCAGCATAAAAATTATTTCATCACTCAATCACACACTCCCTTTCAGCCAGGCTGCCACTTTCTAGAAAAGGTATCTTGTATGAAAGAACAACGGATTAGAAACACATACACATGCACCTACACAAGCTCTCCTCTCCAGCAGGAGGCTTGGGTTCTAGCCAAGCTCTGGGAATCACTACATATTCTTAGGAGTTAGGCACTCTTTGAATCAACAAAATGGAGTCAATTTCTTCCTTGGCATTAGCCTTACAGGTCTATTGTGAAGTACAAAGAGAAATGATAAGATCTAGAGACCAGTGAATGTTCAAGTCCTGAGACCCATGTTCCATTCAGTAAAGATGAGCCTCCTATATCCCAGCTTTTCAACAAATGATGTGGTACCAGTTAGAAAACCAAAGGTTTTGGACCGGACAGCATAATCTCAACACAGCATTTAGAAACATAGCCCAAAGTTTAAACGCTGCTAAAGCTATGGTGTATAACTTACCATGTCACATATATCTCATTCATGTGTTTCCCTTTTCTATTAGATGCAGAATCAAACACTGAAGAGATGTCTATATTTTCGCCCGATACATCTATGCATCTACCTGTAATGTGTGTATGTGTGTGGGGGAATAAAAGTGATTGTGGGAGAATCAATGTACACCCAGACAAGCTTGACAGGAAATGTATCTCTGAAGAAAGACCTTGAATGACCACCCTGAGTTAAGACTTGTGGTCCAATTCTACCTCTTTTTAATAGCTGATCACGTTTCACAAATCATGATGGGATATGTCACAGGCTAATTTTTATCAAGCACATTTTAGATTCTGTATCCTTGAAGACCCTGAGCTGCTTTATGTATATTCTCTTTAATCCTCTTAATAGACCCCAAAGAGTCCCCTTTGTTTTTCTAGAAGAGAAATGAAGTTACTTACCAATTCACCTTTAGTATCACAGGAAAAGGGAAGATTTCAAACTGGGCAATTTTACCTTAATTTACTTAACATACACAATCACCACCTCTTCGAACAATTAAAATAGAAAAAAAATGCATGCTCAATTTCCCTTTGGAAATATGTTCTGATAAAATAAATGCTTCAATGGGAAAGAATGTCAGAGCTATTTAGATGTATCCATACTGTAGTTCTTTAAAACATGAAGAAACAAAGGAATGCAACCTGCGAAGACTTAAAGCCTCATGCATGGCGCACGGAATATTAATAGCTACAGGACAGTAGTGCAGGAAGGCAGACACATTAGCCTTATCAGCATTTTCTCTTTTTACTCCCTTCTATTTCTACAACATCTTTATTACCTTAAGCAGTACTAGATAAAGCAAAAAAAGAAAGCCATAGCAAAAGCAAAGCAAACATTCATTCTTCATCCATGTCTGCAGTGGCTGTAAGCCTTTTCAGAAGCTATTTCCCACAAGTTCTTCACTGGGATTGAGGTTCTCTCTGTCCCCAAGCACATCCTTTCCAACATCTGGCCCAAGCAATGAGGAAACTGGGGGTGTGTGTGCTGCTAGGAATGTGTGCTGGGAAGCAGTGTCTTTCCTACATGGAAATATTTCATCCTACAAGGGAGCTCCTAAAAACAGAAAGTAAACAGCCTAAAATACCTTCAGGAAGTCCCTGAAACTGACCAGATTCATTAGGCCCTTCCCTCCCAATAATAAATAAAGATTGCTGAGAGCAGACCAATTGTCTGGAAGAAGTAAAAACCAGCCAAGCTGCCTGGAAGAGGTTTAGATATGGGTACCTGAAGAGGATACTCTTCAGCCTCTTGAGCTGGTTCCAGGCTGTGTAGTCTGCACCACCAAGTTGTTGTGAGCTGTCACCTATGCTGGACTGCACTTTGGTAATTCTGCTGTCCTTTCTATTCCTGTAAGTAACCTCAAGAAAACTCATCTGTTCACCCAGTTGGTGAACTGCAGTACTCTGTGGCAAGCAGGCATGCACACAACAGAGAGATATACAATGTGACTGGGGAATAGGCAGGGGCCAAACTGTACAGACTTACAGACTGGTACCATTCAGAGAGCCTCTAGCACTTCAGACCCTGAGCACTTCCAGTGTAAGTGATCTGAATGGAGGAGATGCATCTTAAGTGAGCAATACACATAGGGCTGCAGTCTATGAAACTGGGGAAGAAAGTAGTGATAGAAGGGATAAAATAGCTCAATAAGTATTTATATTGATTACATCTGAAATTATATTTTGGATATTGAGTAAATAAAACAGCATTAGAATTAATTAATTAGGACAATTGATTGCATTTTAATTGGAAGTAGTAGAAAATTGTGATTACATATATGATGCTCCCATCATCTTTCTGTTGAAAAGCATTCTTACGGCTACATTTAACATCTTGGAATTCAGTCTATGACCAAAGTGTGGGGTTGCAGGCTTTTAAATGGAAGTCAGACATCATCAGAATTTGACTTTGTATCACTCGGTACACAGTAGAGAATGGGTGGAAGCAGGCAAGGGCTTTGTGTGAAGAGAGACAGGGACTCTAGAAGTCTCTACAAGTATCCCAGGGAAAGAAGATAGTGGTTAGAACCTAGATTTGACTCTTCACAGCAGCAGAGCTGGGGAAAGTGGGTAGATACAAAACATACTTAGCAACGACCTTGGACAATTGGTCGGAAGGGTGTGTATCAGGGCTGTCTCTCGGGGCTCCGCTATGTGCAGAGTGGACAGGCCATTCAGCGTTAGACTGCTAATATTTATGGTTTATCAAGTATCCTGAGGTTGCAGCTGGCAGCACGCGTGAAGTTCTCCTTCAAGAGGCAGGCATCACAGATGCCCTGGGGATGGTGGAATTAGAGCACACTGCTCCAAAGTGCTTTCTTTCTGAAGCGCTCAGAACAACTACCTACAGATTTTGCTAAGCCAAGAAACACTTTGGAATGCTGCCGGAGAAGATGATGGTAATTGATGTTAAGCCCAGGAAAGAGGCTGAAAGTGTAGCAAATGGGACCCCCTGGGCTGTGAGGGTGGGGTCTTTGCTACTGGTACCCTTTCCTTAGTTTCCTTTCTAGGAAATTTTAGCACAACAGTTCAGGTGAATAAGATTCACAATCATAGTCAAGCTTCAAGGTCAGCTCAACTCAATGACCACTTACTAAATGCAGGCATCTAAGTAAGAATTCAGTAAACGACACAGGTAAAGAACCACTGGACTCCCTAACTTGTTCCGAACATTCCAGAAACTCAACATTTTCCCTCTACTCCAGCCAATACAGAGTCCCCAGAGTGGGCACTGGGTGTAAATTAAACTAGTTCTCAGGTCTCAGGTGAAGAAAGGAGATCTCACGAAGAAAAAGTGAGGCAGACATTTCAGTGTTAACTGTACAGAGAAGCGAACACCAGCCTGTGGTGACATCAGAGGCCAGCTCCTTCCAGGGCATTATCATGAATAATTAAAGCCAAGCTCTGCTTATCAAAATAAATGAACAAAGGGGTCTCTGACAGAGCAGTCCCTGCCCCCACCTTTTAAATGGGAGACAATTTTCCCAGCTTCATCTCCCCCTTCCACTCGGAGCATCTTCAGAGCCCTCCTTGTCAATTTGGATGAATTAGCAAGCTTCCCTCCATATGGACTTTCAGCCGTAAATCACAAATATGACTGTATAAAATTATATGGCACGGGCCCAGTATAATAATAAACACATTTATATTTTATAACTGCTGTTTTCTACACATCCAGGCTGCCTCATTGTCCGGACCCCAGTGGTTCCCAAGTACTCCCCGGTGCCCCCTCCCTCAGCAGCCTCTCTCCATGGACAGTCCCCCACCCCCACTTGTCACACACAAGCTATCTGCCAAATGCCAGCCAGTCTTCTTTGTGATGCGACATCAGGCAGGGAGCTCCATGGGTTCCCAGTCCGCCCCCCCCCCCCCCCCCCATTAGGACTCACACAAGAATAATCTTGTGACTTTTTAAACTGTGTCAATATGGGCCCTTGACCCACAGACCTCAAAATTTCAGTGGTCTGAGTCGAAATCACATCTGAAAGGGCTCTGTTTGGACAACGTGCTTGAGTATACAAAGATTTAACGCCTCAATAGACAAAAGCTTGCCAGTTAATTTTAAGTATTGCTTTATTTGTCACACAACAGATCAAAAAAAAAAATGCATAACAGTGAGCCTGTGGTAACTGATCTAATAAGCTTTGTGCCCATGGCCCTTCTAGGCCACACGGGTGACAGTCACTGGGAGGGTGTATGCAGGGCTGCCCTTGGCTGAAAAGGGTTCTTTTCAGTTCCTGGCTTTGATCATTAAACACTCTGGCATTGGTAGAAGGAGGGACACCAAGGGACAGCAGAGAAAAACCTGTGGCACCAGGGCTGGGAAACAAGGACATGCAGGTGGGTTAGAAAGTACTCGAAATGCTTAGCAGCAAATGACAAACAAGCTAAAAATATTATCAAATAGAGATGAAGGTAGGGCAAGCCATTTACAATGACTTTTTAAGTTTTCTGCTTGCCAGGCTGGACAAAATAAAAGGGAGAAATGGATTTGAAAACACAATGATTTATGAAAATAAAGGGCCACACAAAGGAAAATCCACAGGCAAACAGTCCTCAGAAGAGTGAGCCCTGAGGGGTAATGTGTGCTGTTCCCTTTGCCTTCTAGAAATCCGTCTGCTGGTGTTAGTATCTTTGTTTCCTTCAAATCTCTAGAAGACAATGTAAGTACCTATCATTTTGTGGTCCCTGCACATCCTTTAAAGAGGATGGTAGAGAACAGCTATTCTTCTTCACTGTGTGCTTTCCCTGGATCCAGAGAAGAGATCACAGCACACACTAGCCCAAGTAAGTGCTTTTTGCTCATTAGTGGGCATATAGTTCCTGTATTTCCCATGGCTTCGTCTTCTGAAGACAATTGGCTTGTCCATAATATCCTCAGAAAACTGAGCGGGGGTGGGGGGAGCACACCAACTAGAATTATTCCTAATTTCATATTTTTCATACAAGTAAAAATAAAACCACAGAAATCCTCCTTTCAAACACAGCCAGGAAGGCTCCGAAATACGTAAAATCAGAATGGAAAACTTCCATGAGGTCCATTCATTACACGGCATCCTTGGATTTCCCTACAGTACCTTCATTTGGCTTCCTAGCCTTGTAACCAAAGATGGTGGCTTCAGAGGGGCCAGGGAGAATCTTCTGTTTTCACTTCCTGACGCCAATTCTCTGCTGTCAGATATCATTTCAAGAATCCGCACCTGACATTTGTTTGTATCTTTCAAACTCACTTGCACTTGGGGATATCCACCTAAGACTAAGAGGCTCCATAATGAAACCCAGCGACAGCATACGGGAGACATTCCATTTTCTAGCTATTTGGAATCTGTCATCCCGTTAGACAAGACAATACTTTCTATGATCATTGTCCTACATGTGCATTAAGCAGAACAGAAACTAGCACGTCATCTATTTCCCCTAACACAACCAAATGCACTCAGCCTGTGTTGTCAGGGCTCCCCCCTTAATGCGGAAGTAGTTGACAGGCTCTGTGACAGTCACCAGCAGTCATATTTAGTAATCTGCTGTCCTTTTCATCTGTAAAATGGGTATAAGAATAACTTACTCATAGGCAGGTGAGATTTAAGTAAGCAAGTGAATAAGAGAAAGTACTTTGTAATTATAAATATTGATGTAAGGAACATTACAGCTTACTAGGGTAATGGAACAAAGTAGAGAGAGCCATTTCCAGGCTTGGCACCAAATTGCCTTCTCACCCTCATAGCCAGCCCAAGTCACAATGTCTCAGCTTGTCCTTTTTTTTTTTCTTGGCACATATGCTCTGGGGAACTGGTTAAATAACCATTGCCTCTATAGGTCATCAAGATAAATATTACTGACTCCCTTCAGGGTCTAAAACTAAGGTCCAGTAACAACTGTGATCCAAAACATGACACTTACTATGACCCTACGAGGCCAGCTCACTAACAGCAATCTCACCAACTGGTAATGGATAAGCTAATCCGTGTGAAAGCCACAGATGTCACGTACTCAGCCACATCCACATGTATCAGAACAATACTATCAGCAGTAATATGTCCAAACAGCAAGAACAGCTCCACACAATTATAATAGCATACCATCCATTGTATCTGGGGATAGCATGGCTGACAATCTTATTTCTATGCATGTGAATACAGCTAAAAGGGCCGATGCATAATTCACATCGCCTCACAAAATGCACATATAAAGTACACATGCATTAGACTGCACCACCTATGTCTTTATCTGATAGCGCACTGTTCTCTTTACGAATTCCAGATACTTCTAGGATATTCCTTATGGGGCTATTGCAGATCTCAGCAGTGAACAACAGAAAATGTACTGAAGCAGCAAATCAAATACAATGCAAAGTTTCCTCAATAAAAGTAACATTTTGGGCTGGAAATACGTCTCTTATTTCTGCGTTGTAAGAGTTTGTCTTTTTTTATAGCAGGAAATGGGTATCATAAATCCCTGTGGGCATGCCACATGAGCAGACAGGTATAGAAAGACAATACCACATGGCAATGCAGAGCCTGGTCAGCTAGGCCCACTTCCAACAAACTGGAAGCTCGTGTAATTCAAATCTTTGCCTCAGCAAAATCTCTAATTATTACAGGTCAGGAGCCTTCAGTATAAGCAGTATGGATGATGTTCATGAATGTTAATTTAGAAAGGTAAGCATCTAGGAAGTAGAGTGATTTCCTTCATCCCCTAAAGGGGGAAACAGCATATGTTCTAAGTCTCAACAGAAATAATAACTTATGTAACACATCTATTTGGTCCATATTGTCAAATACCATTAAACAGAAGGCAAGGCCAAGATGATGATCTTAAGCGGATAGGAAATATTTTTCAAGTTGTCTATAGCAACTCAGGGAGCAGACAATGAGGCTGTAACAGGCAACTATCTCTCGCCTCAGCTGTGAGGCTGCGCAACATGGGATATTTAGCAGACTCTTAGCCTCCATTCACCAGATGCTAGTATTACCAGTCTCCACCCCCACCAAGATGGGAGATGAAAAGTATCCTCAGACTTTGCCAGATGTCCCCTGAGGGCACCCCCCCCCCCCCCCCCGCATCAGCTGAGAACTTCTGTATTTAGCAAATGATGATCTCACATTTGTGGAGAACAGCTGGAATCAAAGGTTTGCTTTCACATGTAGTGGGCGGTTAGGCCATGTAGAGGAGGCCTCAGTTTCCCTTCAAACTGCTAGGTTGCATGTATATTCCTGCTAAATCCTCGGTAGCTTCAGTACTTAAGAGTGAGGAAATGTGTCTGAGTAGGTCACTACCCTAGTGAGAAGGTGGCCACATAAGCTTCCTTGGTCTGAAATACAGTGAGGCCATATTACCATATCCCAGGAATGGACAAAGACAATTCTCACTTTTAGAAGATACCCCAAAGCAGGTACAGTTGCATTCCCATTGTCTGCATGCTTTGGGGTATCTTCTAAAAGTGAGATTTGTCTCTTGTTCACTGAATACAACTAATGGCCATCTGGTTTGAAACTGACCTATGGGACACACCATAGTCTCCCCCTCCACCTAGCACAATGTGAGTTCATCCACCGATTTTAAAACCCTGTTAAGCAGAAATGATTTCACGAAGCCTGATCTTAACTTACAGTGGAAAGGCCTGCTTCTGCAACAGGCTCTTGCTGCTGCACTTCCAAAAGGACATGGTGATCTCAATAGGATGGGGAGCCAGTAGTGGCCACCAGTGTCAAATAAGAGTCTCCTTTGCTCACTAGTTCTGCGTGCAGTTACACAACATGCTCCAGGGGAAAGAGCTGTCTCTGCGAGGGGCCCCGCTTTACACAGACTTTCTCAACCATTTAAAGTGAAATGTCCTTATAGCATGACTTCACCTCTGAAGAATCCTCCTCACACTTCCAGTGAGAATTTCAGTAATGATGAAATGGAAACTCCTACACGAACAGGTGATGACAATTGTAATTATACTTCCTACCTTAAAAAATAAGTAATACTAACAATGAACAAACACAACAACAAGAAAAACCTCCTTCAAGAATCCCAGATTTGGCTTCAGATTTATTTTGCTTCGTATTTGGTCATTTGCTGTGAATGATCATGTTGTGCAAAACATGCATTATAGGTCTCTGTGGCTGCAACAACATACTGTCTTTAAGCATACAATCTATGCTGTGCACATCAGAGGAACAAAATCCACAATGCCAAGTCAGCAGGGTCCAGAAGCCTTCCTCTACTACTTGGTAGGGAACAAAACCACCAGGAGAAATCCTATTATGTTTTGGCTCACTTTGTTTTGTACTCTGTGCACCGTGTATCAAGGAAAAGGCTTACAAAAGAATTCTGGTCATTTAAGAGAGAAAGTGGTCCTACCCTGGAGATGCTTAAGCTGCTCCTTTGTTAGTGACAGTAATTTTAATGTTTGTGCATATTCTGCTGGTGCCAGTGTGTAATGTTCTGCCAATTTCTTTTTCATAAGATCCAATCTATCATTTATGTGATTGGTCTTTAAATGCCTTACTTCTTTTAAACTGTACTCATAAGGCACGCGGAGAAAGGAACGACTTCAAGAGCCTAATGTGTTTTTCAGAGCTAAAGGGTTTAGTGGAGAAAGCAGGGCGAGGAGACGCAGGTGCCAGACATTGTGTAGAATTTGCACTTATGCTCCATTAATTGCCAGCATATCTTCCTCTCGCCTTTCCTCCCCTCCCCCATTAAATCCCTCTGGAAAACAGCAGAGCAGCAGGCCCAGACTGGTACCCAGCAGCAACACCAGGAGCAGAAGTAGCCAATTACCCTCCAGAATACAAGGGAGGGGGGAGGGAAATGATGCAGTTACCTAGCAACCAGAAGGAGCAGAAACAGCTGTGTAGCAGGCCCAGGCTGGTACCCAGGCAGAAACAGGATAGCCAATTAGCACACTGTATTTAATGCTGATGTGGTTTCCTAGTAACAAGCTGTACAAGTCTGTCTGTTGAATTCTCTCCCCCACCCCACATTTTCCTCAATCATGCACAGTATTACTATTTGCCCTAATTACTGTTTCTCCTCTGCTTCAAGCAACCATTATTTTGTCCCCAGAGAAATTGGAAGAACTCAGGAAAAAAAATCTTCTGTAATGACAGTATTTAGTTTCAAATTCAGTTTAGCTGTAAGCCTTGAAACACTAAACAACAACAAAGACTGAAGAAAAATAAAAGCCAGTAACACTCCCTCTGCCTCAGTGTCTGAGGAACCTACGGAACCTTTTCTACATGCTAACATTTGCGTGTGAGCGAAACAAAAGTATTTCTACCACATGCTATCATTTGCTATGCTTGGCATCTTCAAATAGGTTGGATCTTCTGTGTACTTGAATTTATTCATATTGATTTTCTGATGCTCTCCTGCACACCAGGAACATAAAATGTCTTATTACCTGTATCAAAGAAGGGAGATGTATCTTTTGTTGCTCTTTCTAAAATACCAATACTAGTTTCAACAGGCTCATGAGCAATTGAGAATTCAATATCAGCAATCATTATTTCCGAATGCAAGTGAAGGATGCTGTATATCCCACTGTAAGGAAGCTCCTGTCTCTGTTTTATCAGTTTATAACCAAGCAATGAATCCCACTAAATTCCATGAACACACAAAATG
Source organism: Phyllotis vaccarum (assembly GCA_033318265.1). NCBI lineage: Eukaryota > Metazoa > Chordata > Mammalia > Rodentia > Cricetidae > Phyllotis > Phyllotis vaccarum. Next base: position 15,127,661 of record JARWLC010000007.1, read on the forward strand.
AAGACAGAAAACTTTTAATATGACTTTCCTACAGTTATTCTAAAACACGTTTCCTGCTATACCTGATGTTGATATTGAGTGGAATATATCCTAGAATATATCCTAGAGTGAACCTTTATCTTGTGTTCTATTCATCAGCAAACACTGGGTAGTTCTACTTTTTTTCAGGGCACCTACCAGAATCTTAGGATCTTCCTCCCTTGGCAATGGCTGAGATATAAGAACAATGCACGGTCTTTCTTTCAGACTGCCCTGATATGGAAACAATGGATCTAGAGGAAGATGTCATAGCACAGCACACCTAACTAGGAAAGAGAGCTGAAGAGAGCATCCATGTTCTTGAATGCAACAAAAAGACCCACAGCCTTTAGAATCTTTAGCTCATCTGGTAAAATAGGGAAACCATTTTGCTCCAACATACTTGAGAATTTTTAAAATGTAAGTTTCTGAAAACAGTATGCATCACCTTCCTGATTTCCCTATATTTAGCGTTCATCATGGTGATGAGTCTATACTCTGAGCACAGAAATAACAAAAGAAACTGAAGTATATGTGATGCCACTAGATGAGTGGTTCATAACATAAAAAGAGGTCCAAATTATAAATGCATTTTATTTTGAATACACAAACAACGGAGACCTTACTTGAGTGCAGATACAATTTTGGGGGATAGAGAGAAGCTACACGGGCAGAGGAGCAAGGGCCTACCAATGAGGCTTGGCTTAGGACGAGGCTAGATTTAAGCTTTGAAAGGAACTGGCAATGGGCTATTCCTTGATCTTTCTTTTCCCTGGAGGCTTACAGGATACAATTCCGGGTCAGTCCCCAGCCACCTTCCTACATAAGCCATAGCTATGCTGGAAGAGGTAAGGCAATAAAAGTACAAAATAAATCATGGTAAAGTTCTTGCCACTATATGCATATGCATTCTCAAGTAACTGAGGGGGTTTGAGCCCAATCGCATAAACCAGGAAGGTCACAGTACCGAGAACACTATCTGAGAACAGAACACTGAAAATGGGAAATAACTCCCTCCTTGGCTGGCCAAGTAACCAATATGTTAAAGGGTTACTACCTTTTGATTACTTTAATGTTCGTGCCTCCACTGACATTGAATACGATAACTGTCAAGGTCCATATATTGTTTGTACGTAACGCTGGCGAGAAGACAGAGAACCCAGAGAGGTAGACGGAAGGAGGGTGTCCTTACTAACACTTTCATCACGACTCCCGACTCGCTCAAAGACTCTGAAAATTCTATAATCTCCCATAATTGAGAACTTCTTACATTCAATGAAAAAATAATCCCTTTAAACTTGGCTACATGTAAGCCACCAATCAAGCCTGTTCCTTGCTACTGAATTCTAATTTAAGGAAGGCCACAAAAGCAACTGGAGAAGGGACTGAGGCATTTGCCCCAGGTATCTGAGATGGGAATGAAGAAGAAAACTTGTGATTTGAAGAATCAGATTGCTCAGGGCCCTCAGGATACCCCCATTAGTGTAGAAACAGTAACTGCCTGGCTGGAAAGTGTCAACTCTCTCCCGCTGGTATGTGTCTAGCCAGCAGGGAAGCCCATATTGCCAAGCTATCCCACTGGTCTCAAAACTGCTATATATTCCCAGTGATGCGTTGTCAAGGTCTTACCTATAAATTCCACTAGATTCAAATTTAATAAATAGAATGAAACAAGCCAGACTCAGACAGATACTTCTGATGTGGAAACTAGACCTAAATATAAATACCCGTGTGACATGGAAGCAGAGGACAGGGCAGCGCAGAAGAGGTCTAACAAAGCAATGGGTGAACAACTCTGGGTAACAGGAAGAACGAAGAAGTCACTCATGCAGAATCTAGACACACACACACACAAGCAGATGGGTCTATATGGGTAAATATTAGAACAATGGGTAACAGGAACAGGATTAAGAAAGGAAAGGGCCAGCTACGATTAGAATAATAATACATATATTTCTTCCCTCTTAAATGAACAGAAACTAACTTTTTTCCAAAAAAAAAAAAAAAAAAAAAAAAAAAAAAAAAAAAAAAAAAAAAAAAAAAAAAAAAAAAGAAACCCTTCAAGAGCTGGGGGTTACAACTCATTCAGCTAGGTGCTTGTTATTCAATCTTTATGCCCCAAGTTCCCAGTACCCACATAAAAAGCTGGCTGTGATGGAGTGCACTTGAAATCCCAGCACTGGAGAGGAAGACATAGGAAGATGGGGCCTGCTGGCTAGTCAGACTGGTCCAATCAGCCTGCCTCACATCACAGTGGGAGATCCCATCTCCAAAAAACAAGGCAGACAACTTCCTGAGGTTGTCCTTTGGCCTCTACACACATGTGTACCTACCTGTACCTGTGCACATACACCCCACCCCCTCCCCACAACACGTTTTATAAGGACTTTTTTTCCATCTGTCATCTTTTCATTTTTAAGAAAAGGGCCATGTCTAAGTTATTTGTTGTGGTCCTTGGGTTGTTTTTTTTAAGGGTTCGATTCTTTTTCCCAATACAAACATAATCAACTCCATTACTGCCCAACTTCAGAAAACATAAAATCTATTGTCTACTCCCAACAAGTTCTCCTGAGAGCTCCTTATCCTCTTTCTCTCCTCCTTACAAAACTCCTTCATTTCCCTCAAGCCTAATGACATCTACACAGGATGCCTGCGATCATTATGGTTATTAATATGCTTCCCATAAGAGAAGACAACCTACCACCATCTAGGTTGTACTCTCTCATGAGAAGAAGTTCCCAATCGAACATTATCATGAAATTGTAGTTTAGGCTTTTGTTCGAGAAAACATGTTCTCAGAGATGGGCCAAGAAAGAGCTTCTAGTAGAGCAATAAAATACTGATTAATTTCATGTTTCTTTCTTCTTAGTTCTTTTATTTTAACATACTTATTTACTGGGTGAACACCAATTACCCATTAAAAGGACATCTGGAATAGGCGTCCCACAAAGCCTATATTTATTACTATACTATAATGATAAAATTAATGTGCTTATTGTGTATATTCTGAGTTTAAACCATCCTACCCAACATGTGTTTAGATAAATTTATCTTCATAAATGTTTAGAGCTTTCATATTACTAGATTATCATGTGGTGAAGTCTAGAGTTCTCTGAATCATAAAATTCCCTATCAACTGTCTCCTACCAAATCATTTCATACATCTTCCTTTCAAGCTCCTGAGCACGCTAAATCCAGACCATTAAACTCTCCCCACCATGTGAACTGAGTGTTTAACCCTTATTCTACTTTCCATCCCATAATGGAGGCCTAATGAGTTTCTGCCTCAACACATGGATAAATGCCATTAGCAACCATGTGTCTCAGCATCTTAAAGGTCCCTTTAATGTCTTTAAATTGCCCCCATTTCAGTTGCTATTGTATAAATTCAAAGGAGCCTTATCCAAGGCACTGCAAGTTCAAAGTGGGCCAATAGGACCCCTGCAGCTTGATGCTGAGGTATTTAAGTTTATCCTGCTGGTGTTCCTGACCTTGAATTAGGTCTTCTATTTATATAAATTAGTGTATTATCACATTCCTGTCATTTAAAATCATGAACAGCATCACTAAACACCCATCCAAAAAAGGAAAAAAATGACTTCTTAATTGGAAATCTTTCATGCTGCCTCCCCCACTGATAAAAGTAAGTCCGTATTCTCATTCAATATCTATTCTCCCTTAAGATCCCTCAGAATGGCCTACCTCCTCCTCTCTGATGGTCATTCAGGGGCACAGTGTCTGTCACCTGTGGGCAATGTGGCAGTTAATCTTGGTTTGTCAACTTCACGGGATTTTGAGTTGTCTTCGGGTTAAAAAAAACCCAAAACCCTAGTGTGCCTGTGAGGACATTTCTTAGATGTTCAACAGGTGGAAAGACCTACTCTAAATGTGGGCAGCAGCACCCCATGATCTGGAGTGCCAAGCTGAATAAGAAGTAGAAAGTGCGAGAATCCATATTCACTTCTCTCTGCTTCTTAATTGCACTCACAATCTGATCAGCTCTCTTAAGGCATCTGCCATCATCTGCCAGCCATGATGGACTGAACCTGAAACTATGAGCCGAAATATGCTCTTTGTCACAGCGACATTGTCAGCATTTAATGCCCATTGGAGGGATAGCCAAAGAACAAATAAAGGAAGCAAGACAACCCGTCAAAAAAGATGACAATCCACAAAGTAGGAAGGAGATTCCGGTCAAACAGTCACTCTGCGGAAAGGGGGACTAAACAGTCTAGGCTAAGTCATTTTTATCTTTCTGGACCTCAGTTTTCCCTCTGCATATTTCTTGCCCTTCTTTTCCACCAGGATAGTGATTAATATTTGTCGTTTTAACACATAAACTAGAATATCTGCCAGCAAGTTTCTCCTTAATCCTAATGCTGAAGACGGCAATGACCATAACAATAACAGTAGCTCCTAACTTGGAACTGTTTATGTAAGAAGACTAATTGTCTATCTATATTTAAACTCTGTTTTCTATCTCCTCTTAAAATATACTAGGAGCCGGGAGGTGGTTGTCCACACCTTTAATCCTAGCATTTGGAAGGCACAGGCAAGCAGATCTCTGTAAATTCAAGGTCAGCCTGGTCTACAAAGAGAGTTCCAGACCAGAGAAACCTGCCTTGAAAAACAAAACAATACAACAAAACAAATTCTGAAAAGAAAATCTTCCTTCCCTCTGTTACTAGTTTGAACATGGAAGTTAAAATCTCAGACCAGAGCATTGTTTCTTGATTCTTCACATCCTTGCCTAATCAACTGTGAGCTGTGTGATGCTGAGAAAATTACCTGACCTCTCTGAGTCAGTTCATTTTCTCATATGTAAAGCAAGACTTTACCTCTGCCACTTAATGTGAGGACTGAAGGGATTGTATTTGTCAAGGATGTAAACAATGCCTGGCTACAGCAGTACTTTTAAAGTGTCTGCCCAACAACTAAAATAAACAAATTACATTCAAATTTTAAAAAAACATTCACTATGTATATTTTATAATCACTTCTGTTAACCTCCCAAACACACACACTTGTCCCTTTGTTTGAAATATTTTATTCGCCTTTTCATTTGAAAATAAACTATATCACCTCATAATTTCAATTAAAACCTCCCAAAGTAGACAGAAACGCTAAAGCAAACGTCAAACTTGTGTTCTGAGAAGTATTCTGTTGCATTCACTCCTCAATGTAAAACCTACACATTACCTTCCAGCACCCTGCACCACAGAAAAGAATTCTCCAAGGAACACCCAGGAGAGCAGGCTCCTTCATATCTCCTTCTGGAGTGAGCGAGAACCCAAGGCTTAATTGCTGACCTCTGTCCTGACTCTGCACAGCTCACCCTTCATACTATGAATGTGGACGCACTTTTCTGTGGATTGATAAACAAGAAAGACCTTCTCGGGGACACGGCACCGTTCCCACCTTCGCCATCTTTCTTCTGAGAAGAGATGAAGATGATAGAATGGGAACAACAGCACTGCCTCTACGCACAAAGCTGCCCATATCTTAAGAAAGCGTGTGCTGTTGAAAATGAGCATAATGGAGTGATGTTCTTAAACCCTGGAAGTGAGCATTCTCCTGCTATCAGAATGGAAGGATAATTCAGCTACTTGCAGACAGATGGATGAGGAAAGCTATGATCACAGCAGTCAATGATGGAGAGATGCTACTACACTGATCAGAAAGGGGAGGGGGTCAAAGGTGTGCAAAGGTGTGATTGCTGACGTTGTGAATCAAAGCACATGTCCACTTGGACAAATACCTCCTTTGCTCAGCTCCTTTGGTTATCCTGTCTCACATTCCTGCCCTGGATTCCCCATCCCTAACTTCTTTAGAAAACAGTATTGGCGCCCATGTTACCAACTTGAACATGTTACCAAAGTGGGGGAGAAAAAGATAAGAAAAAAAAAAAAAACCCACCCAGCATCTCCAAAAACAGTCACAGAAGAAAGAAAAAAATACGTATCTTTTCCAGTCTAGTAAATTCCATCTATATAAAGACTGAATAACATTTTAAAAAATTCCTCAATGCGAGCAAATCCACGTCACCAACAATGTATTGTCTTTATGTGGAGGAGACAGAGGCTCACACATTTTATTTTACTTCATTCCATTTTGCAACTGTGTCTCCTTTGCAACATATTACCATATAAAAGAAATATGGCAAATATATATAACTTTAGAGAACAAAATGCCAGTCCTTCTATTTTCTCTGAGATCCTTTCCTTATGGCCTTCCCTTTTTCTATCCTTGAACACCAGAAAAATAAGAAACATTTCCACTGACTTGAAGAGAATCTTGTCCTTGAGTAGCTTGCCTGGATCCATCCACAGTCCATTTTTAAGAACGTCATCTCATCATTGGTTAGCGCTCTCCCATTGGTTAGCGCTCTCCCATTGCACTCACTCTAGCAGCAGGCAGACCTTTTCCTACTCCAGTTCCCACTGCCCTATGCCCTTTGCCCTAAAGCTTTCACCAGCCCATTCCCTTTATATGGAGGCACTCAGTCTCATTTTACCCTTCATTATGCTTAGTTCATCCACACTACATAAATTATCGCCTTCATTTTCAGTTCCCCATGTGCCCCATTCACACCAATTCCAAATAAATACTTCTGATTCCCATCCATTTAATCCAAATTAATTCATATTCCCTCTCCCATCCTCCATCCCCCTCCCCACCTCCCCTTTGCATCTATCTCTTTTTCTTACAGTACATCCAGGCTTGTCTTCCTGGATGTAGCACACTGCTCAGGACTGGTGATGACTGCTTCCCTCTCTATCTGAGGAAAGCCATATTCGACAACACTGCCAATTTCCTTAGGTTCGAGCTTGGAGGGTTCATTTAGCCCTGAACCCAGATGTCCCATAGCATCCCTCTCTACCCACAAATCAGCCACTAGAGTCATTTGACTGCATGTTGAATATCCTTTCAAATGCCTGGGTACAGAAGTGTCCCAGAGTGTGTACTTTCTAGTCTTGGAATACATACACACACATAATGAGAAATCTTGATATAAGACTCAAGTTCAAAAACAAATTACTTATACACTTAAACCTTATACACAGTCTGAAGGTAATACTACACCATCATCATTAGTTTACCTGCATTTTGACCATAGTTTGTGTAAAAAGCCAGATGTGGAAGTGTCCATTTGTGTTGTCAAATGGGGATCTCAAAAAAAAAAAAAAAAAAAAAAAAAAAAAAACCTGCACAGGGTCTGCACAGATTTAAAAGTTGGTCAGATACTTACCACGTAAGCATGAGGATCTGGGTTCAGATCTTCAGTATCCATATTTTTAAAAAAAATCATAGAAATGGCTCCTAATGATGTTATGCTATATCAGTAGATCAGTGCCTTGTCCATTAGTCACCAGAAGGACTTCTTCTGGAAACACATAGAAGAGGATGCAGAGACCCACAGCACACATTATGTGGAGTCTAAATAAGAAAGACTGTAGGAGCCAGTGGGGATGGAGGACCCCAGGTGAACATGGCTACTGAATCAACTAGACGGGGATCACAGGGGCTCACAGAGATTGAAGGGGTAAGTGCAGTGCCTGCATGGGTCTGACCAGGTCCTCTCAGTATATGTTCTGACTGTTAGCTTGATGTTTTTGTGGAACTTGTAACAGTGGGGGCGGGTGCATCTCTGACAATCTTTCCTGCTCTTGGGACTCTTTTTCTCGTAGTGGGTTGACATGTTGAGCCTCAACAGGAGTGTTTTTGCCTCGTCTTATTGTATTTTGTAGTGTTTGGTTGTTGTCTCCCAGAGGCTTGCTCCTTTCTGAAGGGAAAAGAAAGGGGTGTGTATCTGGGTGTGTGTGTGTAGAGGGATGGGAAATTTTGATCGGGATATATTATATAAAAAATCTATTTTCAATAAATAAATAGGTGAGGTGGATAGATAGATAGATAGATAGATAGATAGATAGATAGATAGATAGACAGATGACAGATAAATACCAAGCATGGTCTGCAATCCCACAGCTAGAGAAGTGGAGACAGAAAGATCCTGAGTGTTCATTGGCCAGCTACCTTAGCCAATCAGTGAGCTCCATATTCAGTAAAACATCTTTTCTCAAAAACTAAGAGGGAGAAGGGATTGAGGCAGGCACTTAATGTTGATTTGTCATCTACAGGTATGTGTGTGTACACACAACCTCCACAAACAATATGCATACACAACAAGAAAGAGTTTTAGAGCTGGCAACATTTTGGATTTGTGGTTAAGGACACTCAACCTTTCTTTAGCTCTAGATAACCGACTCATTCCTAGTTTGCATGATGCTGTTCCACTCAGTTATCACTAACTAATGTCAAGACCATGAGTAATCACCCAAATCACCACAATAATAATAATAACAAAACAACTGCAGTACTACTATTAATGAGCTATTATTGTCTGCCAAGTAAGCAGTGCATTCAATCTTGGAAACTATGATGTGGATGCAATTATCCTTCTTAATAGACGAGGAGATGGAGGCCCAGAGAAGATAATGTATATAGGTCATAAATGTAGGAAGGAGCAGAGGTGGATCACAAAGCCCAGCGGACTTGAGTATACCACCCTGCTCAACTGCTGTTCAATATTGCCTTTCTTGTACTGCACACTGACTCCTTCACTAAATTCCCTGTGCTGAGGGACCTTAGTACTTATGTCCATCACAAAGCAAGTGGTTGCAAGTACTAAGTATAACAAGCTCCACCTTGGTACTCACTGTGAGTAGCTATTTTCAAAGAACAAATCCCCAAATAATGCATCAGTCATCACCGTTCCCTCTGGACACCTCTGTTGGGGTAACAGGGTAGAAAAAAGAAAATTCTCCAGATTCTTCCCCACCACTTCCCCAATCTCTGTTCCTTAAAGCTGCTCAGCTTCTATAGCAGAGGTAACCTGGCTAGTGTCAAATGTTCAGAAAAGTAGCCATCTTCAACCATCTATTTCATGACCTGGCCTATCTCAACATTCTCACTGCATCTTGTTTTCTTTGGTTTTCTTGGGGGACGGAGTGAGTGTTTCTGTTAGCTGTTGTTGTTTGTTTTTTGTTTTGTTTTTTGCTCTGTAGCCTGGAGGTACTGTAGCATGTTGTCATTACTTTCTTCCCTGACTCAAAAAGAACTAAAAATTAAAATCATTTCAAATAGCATAAAGAGGGAAGGGGCCGGCAACAGAAGGAAGCACTGAGTTAGTGTTAGAACTGGAGGACTTGAGCTCAGATTCCGATAGGAATCTCAAGCTGGGCCATGAGATCCAAAAGCTTTGTTATGGAGACCATTCCACAAAGCTAGCAAGAGCCACACAGTGCTTTCAGTTCAGTCCTATGGGTGTGCGTCTAAGTCAGGACACAGGAAGCAATGCTAGTCTTCTTTATTGCATGGAGTACCACTGAGGTTCAAGCTGGTAGCTTCTGCTCACACGGTATGCATTTTCCCTCCTTTGTGTGAACAAAGACATCACACCTGATCAGAGCTGAGAGAGACCTTCAGAGCCATATTGTTGTGGGGTTGCCTGACTGTTTTTAGATAGGGTCTAACTAACTATGTAGTCTTGAGTACGCTGGTACTCACTTATCTAGACTAGACTAGCCTAGAACTCACAGAGATCCAGTTGTCTTTGTCTCCTGAGTGCTGGGACCGAAAGGCCTGTACCACCATATCTGGCCCCAGGAACTTCTCTTACCTCACATACCATCACCTACTTTTCTCTGAGAACATTCTTACTCTTATACCTTCGGGGATTCTCCCTAAGCAGTACACAGAAACTATACAAGTGGTGCAGTGTTAGAGACCCACTTACAGACCAAACCAACAAGCCCAGTAATTGCTCCTTGTGGTACTTTAGCCAAAGAAGAAGAGACATCACCTCAATCTCCAGCACCAAAACTAAAAACAAGGACAGTCTTAAGGAAAATAGAAATTTCCCTCTTATCTGTATGAACCCCTCACTTCCAAATGATCCCACTGCCCCAAAGATCAATTCCATTTCTTGCAATCAGCACAGAAATCCCAAGTGACATATACAGCCCCCCACAACACACAGAGTCATGTAATCACTTCAGCAAGTTCTTCTCAGTAACAAGCTCATTAAAAAGCTATTCTGCCATCTCTCCATAAAGCACGCGCCAGAGAACAATGCAAAAGAGGAGATGCCAATTAATTATAGGATGATCACATCTAATGAACTCTGAAACCCTCCCACTGTTGGTGACTTTGATAAAAAATCAGGGATGCTGGGAAAAGAGTGACTAGGGACATCCTGGTTACTTTGTGTAACTGCGAATGTTTTGAAATACACCTCTTCAACTCCTAATATGGATTGAACCTGCAGTCACACTCAGAAAACAATGACAAACGCCCGTGTGCAGGGACTGGGGAATGTCACTTCATCAGAGTTCCCTTCCTCAGAACCTCAGAACTGTCTGGTTCTCTGCTGGGGTTGGCCTGGCCTCTGAAAACAGCTCTCCTTAACCAGGCAGTGAAAAAAAAAATCCCTGTCCTGTGTTGGAACAACCTAAAACCCCAGGGTCAGAAGTGACCCATTTCACTTCCCTAGCCAGCCCTCCTAGTGAGCATGAGGGCAACTTCTTACAGGAGAAGCAGCCCATCCCACCACCACTGGGGACCGTAAGAGAGAGAAGAAATGACCTGCGGCCAACTTGTACCACTACCTGTGTGAGTCCTCTGGTGGGCCTTTAAGTGGGAGCTTTTTGTATAAACTTTCCGGCACCCGTTAAACTGACAGCGGTGGACCCTCTTCTTGTTTTCGGGGCACGTGTCAGCCCCCACCCCTCCTTGTTCACTGTCGCTCTGTCCACTCTTAACTGCTCCAGCTGGCGTCACGGCTGCAGCTGCCGCCACCCCTCCCACCTTCACTGAGCTGAGGGAAGCCTTCTTGGCCACCAGTTTCAACGTCACCGTGCCATCCACGGCTGAGAGAGTCTGTGAGGTTTTGACCAGATGGCGGCTGAGCTCAGGGGATGAGGGGGGTGTTAATGAGGTCACTGCGTTGAGCTGGGCCTGGTTGACGGCTGTGTAGCTGTCTAGAGAAGAGCTGGCTGGCTGGAGGCTGAGGCAGGTCTCAGATAGCAACTTGTCCCGAGAGAGCAAAATGTCCACTGCAGAGCTCTTCTCGCAGATGGTAGCTTCCACTGGGAGCAGCAGGGGGTCTAGGCGCCGGAAGCTCTCCTCAATGCATGGGGGAGGAGAGGCGTGGAGGAAGCAGTCCAAGTCCTCACCAAAGGTCTCGGAGATCCGTCGGGGTTCTGTCTGGAGGTAGCGTTCCAACTCAAGGCATGTCTGTGAAGGAAGGAAGGAGAGAAGTAACCATCGGAGACAAAGGACACCTGAAGGCAAAAGGGGAAGGACAGAGAAGGCTTCCATGGTCAATGTCTAAAACGCTCTTGCATTAAGACTTTGATGCCTTGGTAATTTACTCTTTGAGTACTTCCGAAGGACTCAGCAGGACCACATAGATGACTTCAACACCATAGTAGACCAAAATCTGGAGCCCAGCAGGTCTATCTCACACCTGAGAAATCCTTAGAGCCTCAACACAATCTCTTTTGTTTCACACAAACACAATTTGGCAGCTAAGATGCTGCAAACACTCCTAGGATTTTCCATGGAAGCAAAATGCAAATGGAAGCAAAGGTTGTTCATGGTCCCACTTCAATGTTTAAGAAAGACTTGAACAAGTTACAAAACTAAGCCAACTTATAAATTGATCTGCACAGAAACCCATGTTTAATCAAGGAGGCAGCTTTTAGACCCATCAGCTGGAGCCAGCCCTGACTTGAGCCTGGATTCTATGACCACAAGGAAGGAGTATCATTCTACAGAATGCCTATTATACGATCTTTGAGATGTAAGACAAAACATGTATTGTCCATAGTATGGTATAACAAATGCCACTGTGTGCCAAGAGGCATGGATCTCATTATGACTGCTTGTCAACTCTGACTATCCAGTAAAAATAAGTTCAAAGACAGCAATTAAGACCTATGAAAGGTACCAAGTGTGGTGATTCGTACTTTTAACTCCAGTATTCAGGAGTCAGAGGCAGGCAAATCTCTGAGTCCTTAGCCAGCCTGGCTCAGTGAAAGACCTATGAAAGATACATGATTGAAACGCATAGCATAAGCTTTCAGGTGGTAGATAACAGGCACAAAAAAGTTTAGGTTTAGCAAAACTTCAACCAAGATGCTCCTAAGTCCTTGCAAAATGGTAAGAACACTTTAATGGCAAAACTAAGTTGGTATTTCAAAGTGCTTCTCAATATTACTGCTCCAGACTCTTCCCTAGAATGAAGCTGCTAACTTGCATACTCACCCCACTTCCACTCTGCCTTCTAAAGGTTTCAAAAAAGAAATGCTAATAACGATTCAAAATGTGACTCGTTCCAGATTTACTACCTCCAAGGAGCTTCTTCTAATCAACCAGTGTTCTGGCTATGGGAAGTTATTCTTTTCAGAACATTCTGATGACATACCTAGACATGCTGTGTCTGTCAAGGATTTTGCTTCAGTAACATTTAAACCATTTGATGTTTAGTCAGATCAGGTAAATCTTTGTATTTCTGAATAGGAACAAGATTCATAACTCAAAATCAGCTTTGGGCTTCACAGTTGGTATTTAATGCCATGAACTAATGAATGGTTTTCAGTATCCATTCAACATTCACATTACAAGTATTCATACAACTATCATGCTTGAAGTAAGGGTCAGAGACTTATATAATACAACATGTAATCACAGATTGATGTGATGTTGGTGTCGACTAAACAACCACGAGATAAAAGTGGCCTGAATTCACAAAGCAACAGGATGATGGCAAGCGTGTTTGCAAGTTGTTAAGGGGTCAGTGAGTAAGGAACTCTCCAGTATCTGCTGTGGAGGAGTACATCAAAGAAGGCATCCTTGAAAACTAAGTTCTGATGTTTTACTTGCCAACTTAATAAGTATCTGGGCCAGATACTTCCAAGTACTTTATATTCTTCCAAGTACTTCCAAGTTCTTCCAAATACTTTATATTAGAAATAAATAACCCAATACCACCACTTTCTCAGGTCTAGAATTTGCATTACCTTGCTGGACCCTTTCCTGAATTCTCTGCCTGAACGGTTCCCCTTCTTTCTCTACCGAGCTGCTACAGCCTGTTACTTTCTTTTCACCGCTGAAGTCCTCACTTTAGGATTTTATAACACAGACGGGTATCCACTAATCTTAAAACTGTTAAGTTCTTCCTCCCCCTCTTAAACTGTTTTCCACCACGTTCACTGACGGGAATCCAACAGCTATCCAATGCTTTCCAAAGCTGTAACCATTAGCCATTCTATCTTCTCCACGTTTCAAAGGTCAGCTACCCCAGTAGCTTGACATCTCGTGAAGATTAAAAACCAAGACAAACACACACACACACACACACACACAAAGCTGAAACATAATTGTGTAGTTCTCCAACTCTCATGCACTTGTCATCAAAATCTATCTGCTTCTCTCATCTCTACAGCACCTTCTGGTAGATGTTTTTCTATTACGCTCGTTACTTTGTAGTTATTTCAGTAGACGAACCCCTCATTACTGGGAACAAATAAAAGGTATGTTAATGTTCAGATACTTGGAGTTTTTTTAGATAACTATTACTATTTTCTGGTTTTATTTCTTTGTCATCAAATAACAGGCTTTACAGACGTCAAGCCTTTCACATTTACTAAGGTTTACATTACAGTCCTATGGCCCATCTTGCTGAGGTGGGCAGTTTTAGAAATGACCACTAAAACATGACTTTGAGCCCACAATCAGAAGGTTTCTTGCCCTTTTGCCCAAAGACAACCAGAGCTCTGAGATGTGGACATGTTCCAGGTAAAAATTAGCTGAGTCATGAGTTATTGAGTGTCCTGGAAGTAGTTCTCTGTCTCCTGTGTAAGAATTAATGTCACACACCTAGTTGTTATGTTTATGGATGGAGCTTTACTATACCCTGTCTATTCATTTAGTTTGCAATTCAAAGATGTGAAATAAATGGATCTGGATGAGGCTCAGATCCCTTCATATTGTAGATTCTGAGAAGCTGGAATATTTTAAACACATTTAGATACTATTATAAAATGATTTTAAAAAACAGCCTTCCCAGTACACCAGGCTTTGCCTCCCAGGGGTCCCTACACTAGAAACACGGAAATATTGATGTCTTTCAAATCTGAACTACTTCAAAAAGGCTGTAATTTGTAAGATATCTTCCATGAGTGTCAATTGGAAGGTGCAGAAAACCCCATTAAGTCAGTACGGAGGGATTTCTGTCTTGAGAAATCCACTCCCAGTAATTTCTGTTAAAAATAAAGCTTAGGTAAAAGACATTATCTTCAGTTGGAACCTAGGATGAGGAGTTTAAAGAACTTACTGTCAAGAGTATAGACACTAAAATGCTATGAGCCAATGGAATGTTAATGATGAAATTACATCCAAGGCAAAGAGTTCATTTGCAATGTCATTTGTAAATATCTGCAAGACCGCCTTAACCAATGCCTTCGAAGTTTAATCAGAAATTAGGCACTACTATGTGCTCGTGGATTATAATATATATTAATTTGACATATCCATACAGGCATATATAGAAATAAATGTGTATACAATATACAAGTATACACATTGGTATCACCTCACTATCTACTAAGAAAACTTAAAAGTAAAGATACCCCAGTAGCAATGACTCAAAAGCCTTGATTCCTAATATGATTGTCCAGCAAAGAGAGGATGGATTCACTAGAAATATACTTGTTTCATGGACTGGGGTAAAATCTGTAAGCTAAGCCTACAAGATCCCGTGATATTAAAGATAAAGAAACATAAAGGTTGCTTATGAGGGAAGCCGAGTGCAGTAATGACATCATGTATCTAACTTACAGAAGTCTTCAGTGGCCAAATCTGGACAATGAGGGGAAAATTTAAAAATGGATTACAACCTAAATAAATTAAAACCAACCCCATACTACTGTAAATAAATTATTAAATAAATAAATGGAGGCAAAAAGACTAGTTTATCCTTATATAAAATTAAAATTTATATGGAGAAATGTTGGCAGTAATTAAAAACCCAGCATGAGGCAAGCAACAAAGTCATAATGACGCAAAGTAGGACTAATCAATGAAGGTTCAAGTTAAGAGATGAAAACATCAGAAACAAGGTATTTGTCCTTTCAAAATATCTCCCAAAGAGATATTGACTCCAAAGACAAAAGTAAGTTCCTGGTGGGGAAAGCTGGCAGATACCACCTGAAATGCTGGCCATAGTTACCATACTACAGACAAGGTCATATTAATAACATGTACCCTGTATGATATGCTCTATGGAGTACTTACATTATTCCTACAAAAGATACATTAATTCAATTTAATTATGAAAAAATATCAGACAAACCCAAATAGAATCCATTACACAAAACAATTGGCCAGTTACAAATGTCAATGTCATAAACTATAAGCAAGGTTGAGAAACTGTCACAGACTGGAAGAGACAATATGATATGACATTTAAATATAATGGGTCTCTGGCCAATAAAATATTGGGAAAATAATGCAATTCAAATAAAGTATATAAATTAGCTAATGATATTTTTCCCAATTATAATTTCCTGGTGATGATAATTATACCATAGTTAAATATATTGAAAGAAACGGGGAGAATGAAATAGAATAAACATCAATCAGCAAGCTAGTAATGTCTCTAGGCTATAAATTTGATTAGAGTTCATATGTTTCTCTCTGCTCTGATAACATTTCGACTAACAAACTCCAAGCCTGGGTCAGCAAATGTCAGTTTAATGACGTGAATTATGCCTGTTTGCTATCTCACCTTGGTGACAGTGGCTTTTCCCAGCCTGACCTAACAACACAACTTAAGGCTTGCTCCACTGCATCAGCCTGACTCCTGAACAAACCATTAATTTCAGCAAAAGAAAAAAAAATGTTCCCAAGAGCTAAGTGATTTTTTTATATATTTATGATTTTACATATATATGATTATCACATATATCTTATCTTCTTACATATTTATAATGAGCTCCATAAAGACGGTGACATCCCAATTCTGGAATGCATGGCTCCTTTGCCTAGTCTCTTAATAAATATCACCTGAAACTGCCTCTGAGCCTCTTATCGTAAAGTCTCCTCTGGTGACTCACTTCATGCTTTCACAGCCCTTTTGCTTATTGAAACAAGCTTGTTAAAGGTAATAATCCAAGACCAGGATTTAAAAAAAGGAAGGAAGAAAATGGGCTGGAGAAATGGCTCTGTCGGGGAAAGTGCTGGCTGCAATTCCTGATGTTATGGCTTCCAGGTTTGATTCCTAGAACTCGTGTGAAAAGTGGGATTCAAACCTATTACTGCCATAGCCTCTACATCTATGAGAAGTTCCAGAAACCAGTAAGACTGGAGGAGAATTCCAATCTTCCAGCACACAAGTCCATCAACCCCCCCCCCCACCCCATCCCCTCACTGCAGTTAACAGTTACTGTCCTGGGCTCAAGAGAAATGTAGAACACTTGCTTATATGATGCTGAAGTCACCAAATGTCCTGCTCATTACTACCACATCACCAATTACACCAAACCTACCAATCCAGAGAGTAAACCTTTACTGTTTCCTGACACACCTCCCTGAAGGGTTTCTCTCATTCATTTTCCCTCAAGTCCACATGCAATCTTTCACTTTCCTTCCTTCTAATTATTCTTCAGTCAAATCTCAGCATGGCGTCTAGCTCCCACAGAAAGCCTGGTTTAAAAAATGGAGCCCAGAAAATGTGTTGATTGTCAAATGTTGAAAGATACTCCTCCCCAAGCCTGAGCATTGAAACATATCTGAATCTAAGTGTGGACAGGTTGGTGGGCTGTCTGAATGCTTAAGATTATGATCCTAAACTCAAGAAGGGCAGGTTCTAACCTAGGCTTCCCTGGTACACACTCCTTTCAAACCTTTAAAGGCATAAAAAGTTTAAATGCTTATTCTCAATCTCAATTTGAGCATGAGACAAAGCCACAGGTGAAATATTAAAAGCTTAAGAAACAGGAAAATAAATTGCATTTTGGTAATGTTTTTTTTTCTGCAATAATCAAAGAAATAAAAGGGTTGTAATCAATATGCAATCTGCTAATCAATCAGTGGTCATTTGTGGTCCTTTTGGCGGTTGTGTCAACCACAATCATCACTAAAAGTGTGAAGAGTGAAGCCTACACAGGAATACGGCAATTTTAGGGAAAACACAGATGCAAAAGTAAGGAAAATGTAGCCTTCCACTCTTTGAAACATCCAAAGTCGAGCTTCCTCTGAGATCAGCCTTCGGCCTACTGTTGCTGTTGATGAGGTAACCAGAGGTAGTAATGATGCTCCTGGCAAGGAAGGGGTAAACTACTTTTGTTCCAAGCAAGAATGTTCACGCAGGTGATTACCCACAGGTGAACCACACTTGGCTGCCCATGGGAACCTCTTTTCTGCCAATTATTATATTTGGTTTTGCCACATGCTGTTAACCACGGTGCCACCATCCCTCAAGAGCCTCACAGACAGAAGGAAGGGAAGCAGCCTCTTGCTTTCTCCAGGGAGGGTCGGTCCTCAAACTCACTTTGGAAATTCAGCATGCTACCAAACAAGCTACTGAAGGGAGACCGAACTACGTTCCTTTTCTGGGGACGTTTTCTAAAACATTCCTCCCAGAGACTCTGTGAAGGGGCTTATCCTTAAACTTCTTAGCAAAAAAGAAGACTATTCATCCAACTCCTGTAATCAACAGAAAGACTTAAAGAGACTGACTGATATGGATGGACACTTCATGACTTTGTTCATTCAAACAATGACAGGATCAAAGATGTTGACATGTTTCTACTCTTAAAATTAGGTCAGAACTGAAAGATGGAGAGGAAAACAGAGAGATCTGGTACCATTTGTCTCTGTAGCTAGATGAGAGGAGGCACCAGTGACGAACCCAGGAAGCCTGTGGGAGAAATTTAACTTCCAAGCACTCAAATTCCGCTGCCTCAGCACTTCACAGTTGGTAAAGAAGAGCAGTCATAAGGAGCATACTTCGGGATAGAATGCACATAGGAACCAGTGTCCTTAATCTCTTCTCCTACAGCTTACAAAGTCAGTCTCAAGACAATTTTCACCCTTTCCTGATTTTTATTACAAGCACATTATGGTAGAAAGTTGGAAAAGAAAGAACTCTGTCTAGGAAATTCGAGTAAGCAAAAATACAGTATAAGTAAAAATCTCTTTTTTATTTGCATGTTTTAGCTATTAGGTTACAACAAAACAACACGTCCATAGCACACCCCATAGGTACCACAGTATTACACATTGCTGTCAAAAGTGCTGAACTCCACAAAACAGCCAAGGTACTATAGGCAATACAAGACCATATTCCTCCTGACTCTTTCTCACATCAACTGGTTGCTAGAGCTGAAACCAAATTAAAACAGCTCTCTCTAGTAATCTGTAAATTCCGAGAGACAATACTGTGAAAATTAATTTAATTCTAAACAAACATGAGTTAAGGAATTTATATCAAAATCTCTTCAAGGGCTCCTCCTCCCGAAATGATTTCCAACACACAAAGAAAATATTTTTCCTTGGAGAGGCCAGGAAGGAGATGAGATTAAAAGCTTGGGGAAAGGATGGTGTCTTTGAAATTACTTTCCTTGGGTACATGATGTGTAGCACCCTCAAACACCCTTTTCATCTTCCAAGGGACCTTTAGTCGAAATGCACAAATCAAGTTGTCCAAAACAACCCAAATCCAAATTAAACACTAAGGTCAGCAACTCACACAGAGCTGAGCTTTGCGTTCTAGGAGGAAGACAAGGTTCTCCTCCTTCCTCAACCTGGAATGCCTTTTCCCTGCTCATAACATCAGTTCTCAAGTAACAGCATCAACCAGAACAAGCTGTACCAAGCATAAACAGAACCTCTAAACCTGGTTCTTCATTGCTTTTCCAGGTCTTACTTCTCAGGACACCTGGAGATGTGTAGAAGACAATTGGGAGTCCAGTTAGCCCCCAGAAAAGTTT
The DNA here is from genome assembly GCA_033318265.1 of Phyllotis vaccarum. Lineage (NCBI taxonomy): Eukaryota > Metazoa > Chordata > Mammalia > Rodentia > Cricetidae > Phyllotis > Phyllotis vaccarum. Next base: position 15,146,734 of record JARWLC010000007.1, read on the forward strand.
CTTACTGTCCCTTAACCATGAAACAAAATTAAATTCCAACTTCGGAGTGTATTTGTGTGTACTATGGAGGGTAGAGGAAGGGCTACCCAACTGATAAGGATGTAACAGTAATATTACATTACATTACCACTGTTCTCCATGAGCTAGATGTAGGGAAGGAGCTTTGTTTCTCCCATACCCTCTCTTCCAACTAAGCCACCCTTTAGGGTCAAGCAGGTGAAAGTACTATTTGCTACTTAGTAACCCCAAGTTTCAGTAAGTGCCCCAATATTAGTCATTGCTACCTATTCATGGACAAAATAAAACTCACGCCTTAAGAAGAGTCAAAGAAAATGACTCCATAAACTGCTGTCCAGAGCAATGGACTAGATCTGAAAATTAAACAAGAGGCCTCCCTAAGGGACAGTCCTAAAGGAAAAGTCTATAATAGCTGGTGACGACGGGAAACAGTTCCTGTTGGGGGAAGGAGGGCTTCTCAGAGCCCACGGGTCTAGGAGGCCTCCTCTCTCACTCATGGTGTCCCAAGAACAACGATGAGCCTGATGCGTGTTCAGCTTCACCATTCATTTGCCATAAAGAGCAGCTTTCTTGACGAGCGCTTGTCTCAGGCAGGGCCTGATGCTTCAGAAACCTGTAATTATTCTTGGCTCCCCACCCCCCACAGCCTCTGCACCTGTGTCAGTTCAAGGCACCAGCTGGCCATGTCTTGCCTCCTGCCTCTTAAGAGGGGGAGGGGGAGGCATCACTGAAAATCCACACTTATGCGACTCACTTCCTCCAAAACACAAAAACAAAACAAAAAAAATTTAAACTCACCAATCTCAATCCCTTCCCCCAACGTGCCTTGCCAAAAGAAACAATCATTAATTGGCTAGAGAGCTCTCATTCAAACTAAAATTACCGAAAAACACAGTAACCGGGAAAGGTCTGACAAGGGGTTATTAATCCTGTTTTAAAGCTCACTCGTACGCACCCCACCCGTTCCTATTAACCTTGTGTGCACACTCACACACCCTCCACAAACTCCCTGGGCCCCTGTACTTTCAGTGGCCAGCATGAGAACATTCAGAAACAATGACATCATCTCCCCTTCCTCTTCCAGATCACTCAGGCTACTGGGATTTTTTTTATTTTAGTTTATTTTTTTTTTAAGTAAACTCATTTCACTGACTCCCTTCCAGAACACTGTTACATCCTCCTCAGTTGGGTAGCCCTTCCTCTACTCTCCATAGTACACACAAATACACACACACACACACACACACACACACACACACACACACAATTACTAATTTTCTTTGACTCAAAGCACCATAGCCCACATGTACCACAGTCTCCTTTTCATCTCACAGCTTGAATTTCCCAAGAACAACAGGTTCAAAGCCCACTGGGGCCCTCAGTGACAGATCCAATCCAGTGGCTGGTTACCACAGAGGATACTTTCAAAATACAGCTTCCAGGAACCTCTGATGCAGAATGGTAGTACAGATAACCCAGGGTACACAAAGCAGGCTCAGACCATGGAAAAATGGCAGCCAAGGGCATGATGAAAGCAAAGTCTCGAGCTACTTTTCTTGCTCAGACAGTTGTGATTTTGTGTAACTGTATGCCCGTGGAATCGATTTCATGAAATATTTAAGATGGCCGCATGATGGAGCGACCTTAACCTCCCTGAGCTCAGGGTTTTCATCTACGGGAAGAATGCACTGGACTGCTAAAGTATGCACAGCCCTTGAAATAGTAATGGAAAGATTGGAAATGTGACCTACATATGGGGGGCAGGACCAGAAGCATGAGACAGAACTCACTGGAGTGAAGAGAAGGGGCTTGTTCAGAGAGCCTAGATGGTGTCATGAGACCTGCCCCTGAATGTGAACTTAAAACCAGGGACACTCCAGTAATCCTGTATGGAGAATGTTATGATCGTGTGTTTCCTGCGTCCGTGTGGCTATTGGCTTCATCAGTATCTAAAATGTAAACTTAACTAGAGTGTGGGAGCCTTGAAGACATCTGGACCCATTCATGACTCATGACCTGCCTCCTGCATGTGTTTAATGAGTGAATGGGTGGGTAGGTGAGTGAATGAAGTAACCCTGGATTTGATGGAAAGGAAAGTGGTCAGTGTTCAAAATCCTTGGGTGAGTGCAACAATGCCTCACTGAAAAACACACAGGAGACAGGGTGGTCATCCCTGTTCATGTTTCTTATGAAGCTTTCACTATAAGCATCATGTTCGTTTCAGGGCTTTTGAGGATAAATTTATGTTTACAATACAGAATAAATCTCATACTCTAAGCTGAGAGGCATTTTCCTCCCCATGGGTTAGCCCTGAGAGCATGTGACTGAGTGGGATAAAAATCCATTTCCTTCACAGAACTGCCACCTTCTGCTCTTGCCTCTAGAAAACACCAAGAGGCAAACAGAGTGGACAAGTGGACACCATGTTCTTCTTGGTTGCTTTTGTTTTTTGGTTTTTTTTTTGTTCCTGCCCCATCCCCAGTGATGAAAACGACTGGAACTTGAATCTGGTCCGGGTTTAGCTTTTCTACCTCACCCCTCAGCACTGCCCAAGCAAGGGTTCACTTGCTTCTTTAGAAAATAAATGAACCCCTTGTTCAAAGGCCCTCTGCTAAGGCTTCCACTGGGAAATCACCCGTGGACTGCACACCCTCACTTATTTCCTCTGGCCTCTGCTGACCCATCTTCTCCTCACTTACCCCCTCTTTTTCACTCATTACCCTTCATGGGTAGACACATCTCTCTGTCACCAAGTGCCTCTCCAAGCCCTGGTCCCTATCCTTGTGCTACGCAGACTGTGGGCTCCTGGCTTACTGCACATAAGTTTTAATCTATTGTGTTTCTGTTCATTGTTACCTACACAGACAGGCTTTCTTTGACTTGCCAAGACAAACCAGCCCCAAAATCTTCATCCATTCATCTCCATATTACCATGTTTTACTTGTAGTTGAGTGTTTACAAAATCTTGGACTGATCTCAACTCTTGGTTTTCATATTTACCTATCTATCTTTTCCTACAAGAACAGTAGGTCCAGAGGCTATAATGTACCAATGAATCCCCAGCAACCAACAAAATGCTGTTTCACCCTCCTCCCAAATCTGCTAGTTGAATTAATAAATGAAGTAATATCTCAACTGGAAATTTTAGATGACACTTGAGGTTATCTCTTGAGCCGTGAAATCCATCCCCAAAAGCTGTCATATTGATCTGAAAGGTCCATCATTTCACCTACAAGGTATCTGCTGATTCACACTCTCAAACAGGAGGGAAACAGCCTTCCCTGAAGACAAAGCCTCCTTGGCTTCTCATACTTGCCCACTCCAAACAGATGCAAACATCTACCTATTTCTTCTCAGCAGTCTATATTGCATCATGTTCAAGTGCCAGTCAGATGAAGAAAACCCACCCCTATCTGCATGATGGGTACTTATTAACTGTTGTCCCAGGGGAATATGATGAAGACAGAGAGAAGCTCAACTCACTCTATACAATTTATTCCTATTCCTGCTTCCTAATGGGATGTCCATGACAAAGGCAATTCCAGCCACTTGGTCTCAAAGCATGACACTCACAACAATCTTATCTCAAGGATTAGTAGCCATCTAGCAATCAAACCCAAGTATATTCATGGAGAATTACATTGAAACTGACAAGTCTTCAGGAACTACTGTTTTCTGACATTTAGAGTGCTTTTACAGGTGAAGGTCCTTGGAAACTCTTTTGCTGGCTCACTGGTCTGTCTTTCCCACAATTTCTAAACATAGAAGCATTTCATTCCCCTCTATTCCTTTTAAGAATTTTATATAAAAAGGTATCTCTACTGAGAGATACTACTTATTTCAGGTCATTATTTCATGGGTACAGGCTCTCAAACACTGGAAGTAAGCCAAAATTCAATTACCAAGGGATTTGTTTGAACCAGCCAGAGCTAAAGGTGCAAACAGTGAACAGTATCTGTACAGGATTCCCTTGACTGTGTGTATGTGTTTGCATGCACATCACTGACAGCAAGTGTGTATTCTTTTTGATGTGTTTCGGATGCTTCTCCCTAAAGCTGTCATTGTTCTGAGTCACAAAACTGCTCCCTTTCTAATTCATTCAGCTAGGCACTAGGAATCTTTCTCAGTCTGCCTGGGAGAAGAGGAAAGAGGAGATGGCTTCCCATCGTGTAAGGAAAGGTAAAATTGTGTGTGGCTCACTTCTGAACCATGGAAAGATGGCACAGGTTTCAAATTAACCATTCAATCCATCTTGACAGGAAGACTCAACTGCAGAGACCCTGAAGTTTGGATTCCAGTCACTCTGGCACCTCACTTAACCTTAGATGGCTTGACTGATACCAGATGACATGCGCTTTCAAGCACACCAGACTCTCATTGAGGAAGAGACACTAATTTGAATCATCACTGCCATCCCTTCTCCCCTTTGTTCCTGTCTCAACCAATTTCCATAGAGTTTCAGAGAAATCATCAGCCCATGCAAAGGGGAACTCCCAAGGGAATGGGAACCGCATTAGCTGTGTAAGGGGGAAAATCTAATTTCCAATCCACTTGCTTTGTTGTTTCAACCTCCAAGGAAGGTTGCTATGTGGGCACAACCCAAATTAAGTTTTAAAACATTACCATGATAAAAAATTAATAATAAAAAACCTCCCATGGGGGGGCAAATGGCCCTTGGTACAAATCTCCTCATACAAAGAAGTTCAGCGCCTCTGGAATTTGTGGGTGGTCTGAACCTTGAGGTCTCAATCATTTCAGCCAATAAAATAGTTAAGAATGTGCATAACCATCGAGGTCACTGAACAGGACACTTACCATTTATAGTGAACAAATTCCTACTCAAAGGCCATATTCATATAAGAATTCATAGATGACTTTGTTGACATACTTCACAAAAACATATTACAATGGTCCAAATTACGGATTTCTTATTGGTATGACAAGATAAGCCAATGTGATTTCCTAGTGCCTGGCTTACTGGAATAAAGCTCATGGCAAGACACCAGGGTGACTTCATCATTAATTAACCTGAACCACATACCGGAACATCACTGCTAATAAAACTCGCCTATAAAGAAAACATATTTTCTCTACAGAGAATCCTGGAATGTGGGCCCCGGCAGAGCTATTGACTTAATTAAGGGGAATTTTGATGTTCTGTATGGATGTCTATCACTGCCACAAGTTTATAATATTTGTTTTGATCTTCAATGACTTAAGTTCTCACCTGCGCGTGGCTTATCTTCTTGAAAAACAAAATGACACCTATACTCTCAGCATTTGTTAATGTCCTCATGAATGGAAGGGTCACTCTGCCTTAAAGGAAACTATCTACCTACGAGTTCTTAAAAGCACGCTGTAGGATGACAACCCATGATTGACTGATTCAGAAATCTATCAAAACCTTCCATTTCTCAGAACAAAACAAAACAAAACAAAACAAAAAAAACCAAGGTGACAGATAAGGAGTCAAGTCATAACTAGAAAACAGGTGGCTAGGACTCTTCAAATTCAATGCGTATAAAATGAATGACGACTTTATTTTTCCCCAAACAGAATTCATGCTCTGAAAACCATCTAAAAATGATTATCAGTAGTTTTCATAGCCTCACACCTGGAAGTCCCCTTGTAAAGCCGTACAGGCTGCCAGGATTAGAAACTACAATTTGTAGGGAACCTGATTTAGTAAGGTATTTCCACAATTGAACAGCCAAATCACCAATAAAACTAAAAATAGAAACAAATATTTTAGGCAAATAACAATTAGGTTCATCAATTCTAATACAACCCTGAGCCTTCAACCAAGGATCTCAGGTATAGTCTAAGCCTTCAAGAACACAGGATCATTCCTCAGAAAATTTAGAAGACTAAGAATTCCTAATGAGGGAGTAGAATCGTGTAAATCAGAAAAAAACACCAGATTCCAAACTTCATCCCATAAGCTTTTGACTGTATTTTAATCTCACTTCTGAGAAGACTGGGATGGGTGGCCTTGGTTCAGAAAACACCCCATTATTATTCAATTTCTCACTCTTCCATGGTTATTCCATACTTGGTGGAACTGCTGAAGGCAAATGGATTTAGTCATTCCAACCTCTCAACTTCCGGTGTAATTGGCTGAGAAGTAAAGAAATAAAAGGAGATGTAAATTTTTAATGTGTGAAAACTTACATAGTATAAGAGGCCTCATTTTATTCATGTGGTCAGTGGCAGATATATGTGAACTACAATGTATATTAAAGGAGTGATTTGAGACTGCTATCCAACATTTTAAAAATATTTCCTGATATAAATAGCTATTTTTTATTAATGAAACCCAACATTTCCCTCACATACACACATTGCCCTTCAAAATAGTGATTCTTGACACTTTCCCCCCTTTCTACTCTCTCTCTCTCTCTCTAACAAAGTGTGTATGTGTGTGAGAGAGAATGAGAGAAAGACAGAGAGAGAATGAGAACATGCCACGGCAGATGTGTGGGGTCTGAAGGTAACATATAGAAGCTGGTGAACTGGTTCTACTCTCCCACCAGGTGAGTCCTAGGGATTGAACTCAGGACATCAAGCTTGGCAGCAAGCACCTTTAGTCATTGAATTACCTCACTGGCCTCTTGACTCGTTTTTAACACCAATGTTATTAATCATTCAACCATTTTGTCCAAGAATCAAACAGAAAAGGCAGCTAGCAACAAGAAACACAGGAAAAGAGCATTAAGAGGAGAAGCCGGCTGGAGAGATGGTTCAGTGGTTCAGAGAGCTTGTTTCTCTTCTAGAGAACCTCAGTTGATTCCCAGCACCCATCTTGGGTGGTTCCTGTGAGCCCAGCTCCAGGGAATCCAATGCCCTCTTCTAGTCTTCTCTCCAAAACACACACACACACACACACACACACACACACACACACACACACACACACCACCACCACCACCACTACCACCACCACTACCACCACCACCACCACCACCACCACCACCACCACCACCACCACCACCACCATCACCACCACCACCACCACCACACACATGTAATCTTTAAAACAATAAAGATAGGAGTGATGCAGAGATGGCTCATCAGTTCATTGGTAGAATGCACACTGCTCTTTCAGAGAACATAAATCTAGTTCCCAGCAATCATGTCATGCAGCTCATAACTGATGAGAACTTTCAGAATCAGGAAAAGCCAACGCTCTGGACACCAACGCTCTGAGGGCACCTAAACTGAAGCGCACATACATACCTTTACACATATACACATGTGTACATAGAAACAAGACAATAAGCATAAGTCTCTTAAAATACTTTTTAAGAAGGAAAAACAGAAGTGATGAAAAACGGAGCAGCAGGGCTCTCCCTTTGGTGTGAAGATCCTGGCCACTAATGTGAAGATGCGTCCAGCATTTTCCTTTGCATTCTACCTGGAACGTAGACGTTAATTTTATAGTGTTTTGTGTGTAGTCATTTGGTAGAGCAAACTACATGGGAAAGGGACAATGTAAATGAAGATGAGTGTAGTTCAGATATGGATGCTGGTAAACCATCTTTGTTAGGGACTTTGAGAAAAGAACAACAAATTGTCCAGAATGGAAATATCTTTCAATTTCAGGACTTTTTAATGCACGTAATATCAAAGGACAATATGGGGGAAAGAGTGCAGACCAAGGGCAAGAGAACTTCTACCAGATACTTTTACTTAATTAACTGTGTGTCCTTCAGTGAATCACCTTATCTTGACTCCTAGTTTCTTTACCAAGGAACTAAAGGTGTTCATAAAAATGGACTAGCTATACACAATCCTTTTCAATACCACAAAAATCCCCTGATTGTAAATATAATAAACTTTTTATGGCCAAATCTTGCCTGTCTGTAAGAAGCTAGGTATAAAAGAGATGGGATCTGACACTTTAATCCCTCTACATAGAAAAGTGCCATGTTTCCAGGGATCCCAACTACAGTGTCTACCCCATCTCACAGACAAAGTTTAGGTCACACTATTGCAGATAATGTTATTTCTGTAGATAGTTGCCGGTAGGCATTGAATCCCCTTCCTGGTAAATCAATAGTTCTCACATACAGACAGTGACAAGGAAAATGAGATATTATTCATGAAGGAATAAGACAGTAGGAAGGGGTAGGGGCTGTGGTAAATTGGATTGCCCACATCATCTAAAAGAGAGAGCACATAGTTTCAGCTCACTGGTATCATGTGGGAAATGAAGACCTAATGTTGACTTTTTTAAAAGAGGCCTTGAAGCCAAGAAATCTGAAATGTCCTGTATGTTTAAACTACTAAAATATTGGAGTGTAAGAGATAAGCAGGTGGTCCACAGGAGCCAAACTGAAGCTTCTATTCTAAAAGAAAAGTAGAATGATATCCAAGCGTATCTGCATAGCTTTCTCCTGGTGTCAACTTGACTCTTAGGGTAGTTGTCAACTAGAAGACCTGAACTGTTCTCTCTTCTCTCCCCCTTCCCTGCCCCGTTTTCTGAGGAAATACCCTTTTGGAGAAGAGACCCACCGGAAGGAACACGGGATAAGCAGCGTTGCACACTGAGTTCTGGTCAATGCTCCTGCTCAGCATCCCTGACTACACTCCCCGTTCTTACAAAGCATCTCAGCACAGGAGTAGGAACCACAAAGTTGGTAGCATGGAACATCAGGCAGGAACCGTGACACTCACAGCAGCTCTGAAGCTTTAAACTTCTTCTGGGCAAAGCCTGGCACAATTGGTAGTTGTTCAGCAAAATAAATTTTACATAAAAATTTTTATATTTAATAAAATTATGTATGAACTAGACTGCATTTCAGTATCATATGTTTTCTGGTTTTCTATATAATTTCACATATAAAAACAATAAATTCACACACAAATACCTCCCCCTCCCCACAGATCTTTCTGTCCTGTTCATGCCCATTTGTTCTGCTTTGTGACCCACCAGGATTAACTGAGGCCATCTGTGCCTGAGGGTTTGGAGCTATCTCTTGGAACCTGGTGAGCTCAGCAGAGACATAAATAATTCTCTTTCAACTGAATGAAAAAATTTAAAGGTTTTGATTAGTACTGCTATGTTTATTTCTCATTGCACGCTCTTCTGTGAGGTGACTGAGTGAGACTCCCTGATGGGTAGGACTGTTCATTAGGATAATGACTGAAGAGACAGAAGGCTCTGGTAAGACAATAGGCTGTGCCTGTCTAAACCGTGGGTCTCAGAGAGGCAGGAATTATATTTTTTTTAATGCTCTGGAAGCAATTCAACACTCACTTCCTAAATTCCTACTGTCTATCAGGCACTAACGGAGACTTCCAGGGATCTGTAGCTTAGAATGTCCTTGTAAATTGCTCACGGTATATTATACTGGCGTTTGTAACATGGTTATGGTAATCAGTGGCCCTTCTTCTGCTCCTGATTAGCCACTCAGGTCAAGCCAGAGCTGTGTTTGTGTTCAGAAATATAAGCAATAGTTATTACACAATAGCATATGTGTAACTAGTTTCCGGGTTAGATTCATTGCTATGGCAACACAGGAAAGGAACCAATGCATTGACTTCCTAACGAGGTCAGTGAAAATGGAGTGACAGAGTCACATTTGAGGTAGACCTTGGCAAGTGAGAGAGCTTTTTCAGAGTGGAGGACAGAACAATGCTATTCTTGAAGTACGAGTCACATGACTGAGGGCCTGGAGGCTTCAAAACTACACTGTGTATTTGAGGAAAGATGCCCCATCTAGGGTGTTCTCATGCACATGGTACATGATCAGGTGAGAAATGCACCCCAGAAAAGGCCAAAGGCTTTCAGCTGCAGGTCACATAGATAAGTTTTCTCTTGTTCAGCTTTACTGGGGCATTCACTGAAAAACCCTGGCTACTTCTCTAGACAGTTGGTGCCAACCCAGGGAAATGGTATTTCTGAAGATCTTCACAAGGTCTTCTTAGGCATTGTTTTTCTAGATTTGTACTCCCAACAAAAAGCATACTTACAACAAACCACAGGATAGAATCAAAACACACCAAGAAATCAATACAGATTCACCCCAATCCTTGAACAGCTGTCTTAAAAGTTCCTAAATTAAACACAGCCCCAGTGACCTAAGAAAGTCTCCCCCCTCCCCCAATTATCAGTGAGACCTGTCCATTAGGTTTAACACACCACACACACACACAGACACACACAGACACACACAGACACACACAGACACACACAGACACACACAGACACACACACACACACACACACACACACACACACACACACACACACACACACAGTGGAAGGGAGCATTGAAATTAGATAAGGAGAAAACCTTGTCCCTACAAAAAGATTTTTCTTACAACGAAACACTTTCCTTCAAAACCCTCAAAAAGGTTTTGTCAAAGATGCGACCGAAGGTTCATGGCCTGAGAGTGTTTTCCTCTACTGCAGCCTCTCACTGTGGATGTTTTTCTGGCTTTCTAAGCAAAGAGGAAACCTCTCCCATTCCTGTAGACTGGGGTTCCTGACCCGACTGTGGCAGCCAATGGCACTCACTGCTCCAGGGGCACCCCTTCTCTGGCATTCTGGGTCTAGCTAGGCTACCTGTTTATGGAGATAAGGCTCTGTTTGCTACAGCTTGGGTTCAACGCTGGTCACCTAGGAAGGGCTCCAGAGACAAGGTTCCCTCATTCAGGATCAAGCGCTCAGGCATGCCTGAACTTTGAAAATCCAGCTCCAGTCTGCAGCATTCAGACTGTCAACAAAAGCTCCAGGGCTGGAGAGAGCTGGGAGCAGTTCACTGCATGCTCCAGACCCAGCCACAACACACTCCCCAATGACTGCAGCATGCAAAATCAATACAGCAGCATTAAGGACTCTGCAATATCATGAGAGAGGGCTTCACCACTGCCTTGGTGGTAGGAGGGCCAGGCCGACTTGAGAGAGGATACAGACTACTCATCATAAACTATCACTGCCAGGGAAGCAGTGGCCCTGAAGGAGAAACAGAGGGACCCTGGGTTCTCTTAAAACAAATTTTTCCAGGTCCAAGTGCAATGCATCAAGAAGCTATACCAAGTAAAGTCTAAACTAGATACTAGCTAGTATCTGGTAGCTTCCTAAATACCAAGGAAGGAAATGTCGTGCCAGGGGGCTAAGCCAACGTTTGAAGTGTACCACACAAGCACGACGTCCATACATTTAGGGTCATAAATTCCTAAAGTATCCCACTGCCACTAATTCTGTTCTTGAATCTGTGTCACCTTCAAGCACCAAATGAGTACTTAACATTTGTTTTATTTCCCCCACCCCACAAAAGGTAAAGGAGATATGCTAAAGCTACACCAAGATGTTGACATCACCAGACTTGAGTCACTGCTGTCTTGCGTAGGACTCTCACCCAAGTAGCCACTGTTCCCTCTGTTAGGTCTCAGGCCCCAATCCAAATGCTTCCACCGTCAGATTAAAACCCACCATCAAAGTTCCTATCTGTCATCACAAATTCCCAGTGAAATGAGACTCCTAATTTCTGCCTTCATGTCAAAGTATGTGCCAGAGACTTTCTGTAAACAGCAAACTGTCGTAAAAGGCAAACAGGCAATTTTTCAGATACATATTTATCCCCAGATCCTTCCTCCACACAGACCAAGCAAATGTCTAATTTCCATGAAGTTGGGGCCACCTTTAGCTTCTCAGATTCTAGCTTTTGGTTCTAATAGAAGTCTGAGCATCCTCTATTGTAAATCAGACATTTGCTCACTCTACCTGCTATTAAGGGAGCATTGCTCTCCCCAGAAAGGCCCAAGTCCACACAGACTCTGGCAGCCTGCTTTACTTATTAGCATCATTCACATCTGTCAACATAGTGCAAAGGCATCTCGCTAATCAGGCCTCCAGAAAAACTTCAGTACTAGAATATTCACCATAATTTACATTCAGAAACAAACTACCACCAGTGAAGACCAGGAGCCACCTGCTGCTCTTGTATTTATGGGCTTTGTTAGGACTCCTTTTGTCTGACATGATTTACTAAGTCACATAGGGACATCTATTAACTTTTCTTTATTTCCCCTTCCCCTACAGGGGAGGAAAAAAAAAAAAAAACCTTTAAACAATACGTTGGCTCAATGCTAAGGACAACATTAGACCCAAGAATGTGGGAGGTTAATTTTTAGAATAACCTCCCTACATCAGACATTAAAATCTGCACAAACAGTTTCTAGAATGTTTCTAAGATCTTTGACAGTGTAAGTGCTTTGGAACTAGCTGCCACATCATGTTGTTTAGGAAGGATATATGAAAGAAAGAAAGAAAGAAAGAAAGAAAGAAAGGAAGGAAGGAAGGAAGGAAGGAAGGAAGGAAGGAAGGAAGGAAGGAAGGAAGGAAGAAAGAAAGAAAGAAAGAAAGAAAGAAAGAAAGAAAGGAAGAAAGGAAGAAAGGAAGAAAGGAAGAAAGGAAGAAAGGAAGAAAGGAAGAAAGGAAGAAAGAAGGGAGGGAGGGAGGGAGGGAGGGAGGGAGGGAGGGAGGGAGAGACATGTGCACATGTTCAGTTACTAACATTATTTCCTACAAAGTTTCAACTCACAGTTGAACCAGATTCAAGGGCCTCCATACAGAAGACATGGAGGGTGGCAAGATCTTTCTTCAACATGCAAACGCCAGCTAAATACAGAGAAAGCGGATTATACAACCTAAGGAGACTCAAAATAATGAGACGCAGGTGTTCAAGAGTTATTGCAAAAAATTATCAAATATCTGTTCCGCTTTAGAGTCTTTCTGAATAGTAAATATAAACATCTGGGGAAAGTTCTGGGAGAGCAGTTTTAGAAAGATGGGTGGGAACATTCCTTGGCTATGTCAGATGCCTCTGTGACACCATCCACTCTTGGCAGCCCATTCCTTTCCTCCTGGCCCAGTGATGCTTCCCTCTTCCGTGCTGTTTATTATCATCTATACATGGGAGCAGGGACAATGGCCCTTTGGTTCACTATAGTGCCCCTAACACAGAGCACAGAGCTTAACTCTACCATTAAAGAAAGAGAGGGAGAAATATTAAAAAAAAAAATTGAATGAAAGAAAACAGCCAGGAAGAGGAAGCCCGAGTTACAGGAAGCTGTAGATGAAGCAGGACACCTTCTTCTCAAGCATCCACTAGGTCACAATGAAGGAGTTGGTCATTCTCACGTGCTCAGCCATGGTTGCTGGATGAGGCACACTTCTAGCAAGGCCAGTTGACTTCCGGGCCAGCAATAACTGCTCTGATGTAAAATGACGATGTACAGGGAAGTCTAGGAAGCCAGGGGTTCTTGTCTCCTCTTTGCTCTATTTATACTACCTGCCCACTAAAGTTCCTTGTAAATACCTGTAAATACCTCTTTCATTTTTTTTTCTTTCAGAAAAAATGAAAAAAAATGAAATTTCTAAATTATTTCCTTTAACCAGCTCCATTCTGCCCCCTCTCAAATACCAAGAGGAAATATTCCCTCTAGCCCTGCCCTCAGCAAGGCCAATGTCGGCTGGTACAGCTTTCTTTCTCTTCCTCAATGGCCCTTGCTTCACTAAAACTTCCCTTCACATCCTCTGGAAAACTCTGTCCCCTGCTAGTCTCCATTTTCTTATGAGAGGCTTTTCCCTTCTCCAGTGATTCCACAAGACCTTCACTGACATGAAGAAATTCTTTCAAGGTACCCTGGGAACTCAGCTTCCCAGAATTCCTTCCACTTCCTTCACTCACTACTGCCCAAGAGAAATGAAAAAGGGAAAGGAGATAGGTCAATATGTGGCTGGCCTGTCATCTCCCTACACCCCCCACTCTCCCTGGAGAGCTGCCTTCTAATCAATTCCACCTCTGTCCCAGGCCTAGACACAGGAGTTCCTCTGAAGCCCAGGTAGGGCAGGGATGATGCTACACATCTGCCCACTGGTGGCTCAACCCAGGGCAAGAAGTGGTTAGGGATAAGGAGCCTAGGTTGAGGAGTGTAAACCTGCTGGGTCTATAGGCAGCTTCATCAATAATAAAGCGAGTATCTGACTTCCACTCGTCTGACTCCTGCATCTACTCCATAGAAAGAGGAAGGCTCCATTTATTACCCTTTCAAAAAACAAACAAACAAACAAAACAAAACAAAACAAAAACCCAGCAGTTGCTATTGCAGGGCTCTCTTAATGGTCAAATCACTAAACCAAGTAAGAATCTTGCTATTAGCTAAGCTAACACGTAAGATTTAGGCGCACGCACAGAAAAACAAGTCCATCACTCCATTACCTAGACTGCTCTTTAAAACAGTAATGATCTCAAAGAAAGGTCAAAAGCATTTAAACAAAGCAGAAAGATATAAAAAGTTGCAATTTTCCGTTCTTGGGGTCCTCTGAGACCTCTACACCTCGGCCCTTCCCCCAAGCTGTCAATAAGGGGTCTTCTGTTTTAGATTGAAACACTCACAACAGATACTTTGATTACCTTTTTTTGTTACAGAAGAAAAGCTATCGGCTTTTCATTTTAACAGCAGAAGGGTGAACTGCCACCCCACCTCCCAGCCTCCAGCCCTTATTTCTCATGAAAGCATGCTTTTCCTCCCCTACCTCATCCACACTCCTAAGAAATGCCTCAAAATAAAAGACTTAGCATTGGGTGTGTCGGTCTCATTGGAGGCAACTGGGCAAAAGGCACATAGGTCTCTTTGGTTTTTGTTTTGTTTTGCAACTTTTCGTGAGTCTATAGTTACTTCAGAATAAAAAATCTTCAAAAATAAATCAAGTCCAAGTTTTAAGGGGGGAGCACAGTGAGGGGACCCTAATTCTGATGTAGGAGAAAGGAGATCTACTTCATGAATACAAACATCACCATCCCTGGCCAGTTTCTGGACCATTTTAGGACATATTTGACCTTCTATTATTTTTAAAGAACAAAACTATTTTCAAATGAAGTTAACTGTCATAGTAATGAACTTGGAATGTTGCTACTTGATCTGAACCATTTAACACTTTTTAAATAGTTGAGCCTTTAATCCTTCCTTTAAAATCAACGCTACACCGTCAATGTACACAAGTATTTAAGTTTACAGAGAAAGGTACAGCCCTCCAGATGAAGAATCTGTCCAACTCATCTCCCAAGCATTTTATGGCCACATTTCCCTACAAATTATATTGGTGGCAAAAGCATAATGGCAGGCTCAAATGTTTGGTTACATTCTTGACCCCAGAATAAAACTGTTCCTGTGGGAAACTGAGCCAAATGTATGTCCCAACAAATACCTACAGAAGTGGATCAGGAGGCTGACAACCATCCTTGCCCAAGGGCACCTCTTCATGGAAATCTAGCGTCTGGATCAATGGGAGCTGTGAGCTACAGAGACCCCACTGGACTCTACCTAAAGTCTCTCTACTCAAGCAGATAGAGCAAGAAAGTCCTGGTAGATGGTACCACTGCCCAATGTCACCCTGAAATGCAAACTTCCACTTCGAAGGGACATGGAGACACAAAACTGTATAGGCCAAAAAGATAGATGGACTAAATATACCCAGGGGCCCAGTGGCCAGGCCCAGCCCACAATGTTTATTTGAGCATTTTTATTCTGTCTGTTTTAGAGAGGAAAATGACTTGGAACTACAATTCTTAAATTCTAGCTGGTTTTTTTTTTTTTTTTTTTTTTTGGCTGTGTGTTTTGTTGTTGTTGTTTGTTTTAGCATCTCTTGAAATCTGAGACCTGTCATCAGGTTTTGTATTCCTCATGGCAGCACCTGGCTAGAGTTGACTGGTAGCTTCCCCTTTAAATGGGGCAAGTACTATACTTACTAGATGCCAACATTCCCGCTTCTTCATTAACTTCTGCTCTGCCAGCCTCTGGCTTTGGCTCCCAGGATCCACCCCCAGGGCTCCAGCTCTCTGCTCATTTGCCAACGTCTCCATCACCCTTCAATCCCTAAGCTGTTCCCCTGTTCTCTGAACTCTCAGTGCTCTTAGCACATGCTACACACCGAGGCTTCACTTGCCCCGTGTCCTGGTTTTGTTTATAAGCAGACGGAAGAAGGGGGGGGGGTCCAGCACCTCTCTTGTTCTTCCTACAGCACATGCACTTTTCATAACTTCCACGCTCTGTCTAGCCATGTTGGGTTTTTAGACCAGAGTAGAAATCAGAGTCAACGAGGTAGCTTGCTGGGTGAAACACTTCACGTACAAGCCTGGCATGACAACCTGAAAGCAAAATCCCAAAACCCAGGGAAAGGAGAGAACTGATTCCAGAAAACTGTCCAATGACCTACATAGGCACACTGGCTGGCTCTCTCTCTCTCTCTCTCTCTCTCTCTCTCTCTCTCTCTCTCTCTCTCTCTCCCTCCTTCCCTTCCTTCCTCTCTCATACACACACAAACCACTACCACTAATTACTATCATTATTATTTTAAAACCTTGTAAAAATAATAAGAAATTAATGGAATATGCTCTGGTTGCAGGGCACTGAGACATCAACCCCAAAACAAACAGGAACCTCCCTCCCTGCTGGCTGGCTTTCATAGTGCCAGAAGGTGCTACACAGGCAACTGGTAGAGAAAATAGCATCAGCAGACTTACCCAGGGGTGGGACCCCGAATGCTACAAAACCCTGTCCAACAAGATGTATCTATCGGTGGCATGACCATTATGGAGGTAACCAACCATTTTCTGATTGGATTTGAGGCCAATTCATAAAAGGGAATTCATGCCTGATAATATAAATGTGGCCAAATGCCCATAGCTGAGGTTACAGACCTTAACGGAGACCCTGCTGGTGTCGTTTGGCTGAATGCTCAGGTTGTCGGACTGCCTTCTGAATATTTGTTTACACCCATAGACTAGGTAGCTCTGAATTCTAGTCAGAAGAGCTTCCTTTTCACCTATCAGCCGAGACCTATATACCTGGTCAAAGGGCTGAGAATGGGTGGCAGTTGAGTGCTGTCATAGTTAGCTTCAGCTGTCCACTTGTCACAAATCTAGGGTCTCCTGAGTAGAGAAAGCCTGCAGATTCATTATTCAAATTAGATTGGCCTGCGGACATGGGTGTGAAGTGTTTTCTTAGATTCTAGTTTCCAGTCCATTGTAGGTAGTGTAACTCACAGGCAGGGAGACCGATACAGTAAAAATGACAGAGCAAGCAGAGGGAACAGGCCAGGAGGTAACACTCCTCCATGGTCTCTGCCTAGTCCCCACCTCCAGGCTCCTGCTGTGAGGTATCTGGCTTCCCTTGATGATGGACTCTAACTTGTAAGCCAAATGAACCATTTCCAAGTTGGTTTTGGTCGGTGTTATATTACAGCAATGAGAAGCAAACTAGTCCAAATGGGACATCTCTATCAACCCCCCCCCCAACACTTGGGGAGAGTGACAGAGAGGAAAAGGAAAGAACTCAAGAGCTGGAGGATTGGGGGGGGGGGGGGGTGCACTAGACTCCTGGACTTGGCGGGGCTGAAGTACCCATGCATGCAGAGCTATGGTTATCTACACAAGAGCAAGCTGGAGGAGGGAAGTGTTTATCAGACATCCAACCAAAGCTGAAGCTATAGAGTTGAGAGCAGGGAGAGTCAATTTTCTTCTGGGGTATGACCATGGTTCTATGTGTGGGCCCACATGCATGCATATGCAGGCAGCACAAGTTGAATTCGCTGAGTTGCTGGTGCGGGGGAGGGGGGAACGGGGCATGAAAGTGGGAAGGGGTGTTGGGGGTAAGGGACCTGAGAGGAAGTAAATTGATCAAGATATGAAATTGACAAAGAAATTGAAAGATTATTAAGAATTGTTGGAATTTCTTGTCTGTGATGGGTAATAAATGATTTCTGCAAAGAGGGGGAAAAGTAAACCATGCTAAAAGAAACACCCCACTCAGAGACATCACTTTCTCCATGAGCAATGCCATCAGTTAGGTTCTTTGGGATACCAGACAACATGATAAAATCAGTCCCCAGTCACACCTCACACCTGCCCATGCCTGCCCTTCTAGAAAATCTGTAAACTATCCAAGAAGTCATGGACAAGCCCTCCTATAGCTCTGTAGATATAGCACTCTTGCTATGCCACTGGTGGACAGGATGTCTCTCACAGAGACCCAGAAGCGACCTCAAGTCCCCAATGCTTGAGGACAGAGAAGAATGTCCTTAGTAACTGACACTTGACTCCCAAAGCCTCGTCAGCATGAGACCTGTCCTGAACAGCAGACAAACACAAGCATTATTAGGGAAAACTGCATGGGGGTTGGCCAGCCCAGTCAATAAGGATGTGACATCTTTTTCTACCTGCAGAAACTCCATCCAAGGCCAATGTGACCTTCTTATCAGAAAGCTCATGCTCCCTTCCTTCAGTTTCTCCCACTAAGGTCATCTCTGGCTGAGACAAGAGACCATGTCACATTACAGCCACATGCAGCTCTGTGGCTCACTTCTAAGATAGTGAAAACATACAAGAGTCTCAGGGAAACCAGTCTCTAAGGTCCCAGCAAGTACAGGACTTCCTACCTAGGTAAGTCCCCATCTTTCCATCACAGAATAGCATGTGACAGTACATTATCAATGAGTCATTTAGCCACACAGAACCACTTTCAGAAACCAAGCTCTCACTTCCACCCCCAAACCTAGCCTTTCTTCCTGCATATCACTTCCACCAGACAAAATGTACACGCACACAAATGCGAACACTTGAATGCACACACAACATTGTTCTTTAAATATGTCAACATATTTTAATGATTAAAAATGTGCTTTAAAGGTCAACAAGAGACATTAGTTCAAAATTTGAAACCAAAGTCTCCCCTACCACAGCCCAGAAAACAGTGGTATAGATGCCATATTGACGGCATACAAAATGCTCACAGCCATGTTCATTTGATCCCTGCATACCTGTTTTACCATGGCCACACTGCAGATGGAAAACAGAGTCTGGTGATATGTTTTGGTTTATCCTTAAACAAGACTGAATCCTTCAAATTCTCCATGACACCACCATTTCACTCTCATCTGCCAATCACACATTTCTAACAAACCCCTGAACCTGCCTGTAGCATCATTCATTACTCAAGAAAGCTACACGTGTTTTAAAAGGCTTTTTTAAAAAAAGTCTCTTAATGTGGGACAATCATAAAACGAAAACAACTATTATGAACTCTTAACCAAACGTCTGCCACTCGGATGCCCTTGATCTCTTCATTTAAAATAGCAACGACAGTATTAATAATATAATCCAAAGAAAGGAAAGAGGGACCACGGGAAGGAAGAAGGGAGAGGCTAAAGGCAGGAGCTGACTGAGAGAGAGAAGAGAGTAAAGCTGTCTCCCAAGGCGATCCTGTGCTATACAGTTCCAAGCTCATCAACCCCCTTGGAGAAAAACCTACCCTCCCCTAAGCACTGGCCTAAGTAAGCCATGCACCATGCATTGTGCTAACATGCAAATGTGTTTACATTACTGCAAAGGGGATCACAATTCATGAGAGACCAATCCTGGCTTGAACTTAATGACCCCTGAAGCTCGGTCAGGTTATTTGCAAATTGAGGAGGAGAAGAGGTGCCCATGAAATATATAGAGCTCTTGAAGAAGTTCTAATCTTTAAAAAAAAAAAAAAAACAAAACAAAAAAAACAACTGGGCTTCATGGCACAAAGTCTGGATCTTGGGTAGAGCAAATGGTCTGCGTTCTGTTCCTGTTCTGCAGGCACCTTTCATACCCATAGCCTGTCTGTGAATATTCCTTTTTCTTTTTCTCTTTCCTTGCTAGAAATATTTTCTGAAACATCTTAATAATGGTGCATTCTCACAGCAATATAAGTGACACTTGGATTTGAAAACTTGTTCAAATACACAAAGAGGTTAAGAGAAAGAGAGATTGGGACTGACCTTGAGTCCCCACTTTTAGCAATCAGGCATTTTAGAAAAGAAAAGAAAATAATTAGAGCTTGGAGAAAAGGAGGAAACACTTCACGTTAAGTCAGTCAAAGGGCTTGCTTTAAAGGGTAGTAATGACCCTGAAGAAAAAAAATCTCATCTGGACAACAAAAAGTGACACCCTCAGTAATATAAAAAAGGCAAAATAAAAGAATAGTACCTTAAAGCACCCAAACGTAGAGTAGCATCCCGAAAGCATTAGAAAATGAAGGCCAAGTGCCTTGCTGGCAATTTCTGAATGCTAGTGATAGGAAGAGCAAAGCACTTGAGTCCTGGAAACTACTTTATTATAATACTGGGACTTTTTACACACAGTGTATCATTTCTGTAAGTCCCACAAAGTCAACTTCTAAGCGCGCGCGCGCGCGCACACACACACACACACACAGCTAAAGTAGTCAGCAGAATTCTGTACATGTTTCTACATCAGGGTTTTGACAAAAACATTTTTTGTTAATGACAAGGAATGTCTGGTGGGGGAATGAATAATTTTGAGTTCTAATTTTATTTAATGAATTTCATTTAATTTTAATTTTCAGTATAAATAGCACTAAAGGGATTAAGGAGTTTTGGGTTTTGTTTCCTTTGTTTTGTGGATTTTTTTTTTTTTTTTAATTCCATTTGACTCCCACTTAAACCAAAAAGAGGCTGCATGGCTCAGGAAACTCCGAGTCAACTTCTTTCCAAGTTGGAAAATGTTGTGGATACCAATAAAGAAGGAACACTGGAGCAACGGTTCCACCCCGGTGGGGGAGGGGCGAGACAGATGGTCTTTTCCATTCCAGATTTCCATGGTCTACAAGAGAACCTGCGTGACCAGGACAGAGTGAGATGCAATTTGGAAATCATCTTATAAAATAGAGTCAGCCCCAAAGAAAGACATTCTGAGTGAATACTCAAAGCTGTGCAGCTTCACAGAGTAATGGAGAAGTTAAGGCTGTCCCCCAACTAGGAGCTGCTGGGAGCTGAAGGTCTGAGATTCAAACCCAGTGCTGGTCACATATGCAGGGGTATGGGAGCACCAGAGACAAGATTAACCGGAGAGGATAGCATCCTGTCCAGAAACATCTAAGGTACAAAGACTGAAACTTGTATGGTGGCCAAGTTAGACACAGCTTCAGGACATGTAGCCTCAGAGTCTGTGTGTCTGGGTGTCTGATCATTCGGCTCCCGTCTCTACCTCCACAGTAAACATTAGGAAACCAAAGATTACAAAAAGTTCGCCTTTGGAGGAGACACAGAAGAAAAACTACCTGGCAGAGGCAAATCCTAGAACTGTGCTTCACATAGATTTGGCGTTAAGAAGAAAATAAACAAATAAATGACAAACATTAGGGAAAGTCCCTCTTCTAGTCTGTGCACACTTGGTTCACATGATTCTGTGTTTCGAGAACAAATTAAATTATATTCTAGTTAAATGAATTGCTGAGAGTGGGGATGAGATGAGGGGACCTTTGTACTAAAAAGAAAAGAAAAATAACGTCAGTGGTCAGGTTTAGCAAAATTAAAAATACCCCTCAAAACCAAAAACCCCCAAAATACCAAAACCCAAAACAAACAACAGCAAAATCGCTATTAAATCTATAGCTAAACTTCTAAAGGTAGCCCTGGATAAGGTATGACAAAGGAAGCCTATGAGTTCCATTGTACGGAAGGAAAGTGAGGTTTACACATTAGCTACATCATTGTTTAACTGATGTAAAATGCATGATTTAACATCTATGAGTCACAGGTCCTTGCAGCTAACTATTCAAAGGAAAGACAGGGGTGGGGGAGTGGCTTTCAAGTCAGTCCATGCAGTGTAGAGGGAAGGTTGGAAAGGAAGTCAGTTGGCAGAAAACAACTAGGGGAAACTGAGGAAACCTTCAAGGAGCTCACTGCCCTCGCTAGTCAAGGGGACCCTCCTACCACTAAGAAAACAAGAGATGCAAAACCTCCTGAAGGAAGAATGCAGTCTCCACACACTGGGCTGACTTCTGTAAAATAAACCTCTCCAAAGGTGCTGAACCAAACCTTAAATTCTAAGATATAATCTTTATAGCAGTGTAGGCACAGTTACGCCCCCTCCCCGAGAGAAAACTCCCAACGTGAACAACCATATCAAATGATTGCTTTTCAGAGGCCTATTCACAAACACCCCACTTTATCACAGAAAGAATATTCCTCCTGTATGTGAGTGCTTCCATTATGTCTTATTTGAAGGAGGAAAATGAAATAAAATTCCTATCTGAGATATTTATAGATCTCATAAAACCTGATTTGTTCTCGTAAGCTGCTGTAAGCTCAGCCATCAGGTAAGCTGGAAACGGGAGGTGTGGTAACTAGCACTGTATTATGTTATATGTGCCTTAATTCTGGCTCCAAGAAGAAAGGGGAGGGGAGCATGCACACTGGAAAAAACTCAGGAGAAGTGAGTTATAAATAAGATGGGTGCAAAGAAAGGGGAAAGGTTGTATATTTGCATAAACAAGTCAAGAAAATTCCAAGGATGCCACCCTGGGTCCAATTTCTGGGGCGAATGCATTCCTGTTTTTCCAGTTCTAAGAACTAGGAGCATTTACTGAATGATTGCTATGTGCCCTGTGCTGGGTTAAAGAGCCAACTCTTAGGAACCATTCCAGATAAGAGCTGGGAGTAGCCTTCTCAAAGTTCCAGCTATACCTCCATGTAATTTGTGTAGGACAAGACACTGGAACCTTGTGTGGAACCTGGAGCATGCAGAGCGGGGAAAAATCAAGGTTTAAATAGCAAGATGCACAGGCTGTTCCCTAGGCAACCTGGTACCATAGGTCAACTAGCACCAAGCCATATTGTTCTTTGACTTGTGCCTTCAAGCCTCTTCCCAAACTGAGTGTATGTATACTGATAAATACAAAAATTGGAAAACACTTTCATGGTACGTGCTTTTAGGCAAGTCACTGGACGTCTAAATCCACAGTGACTCGTCTGTAAAGTGGGACAAGCAGAATACGTGTTCTACGTGGTTGTGTAGAAGATAGAATGAAACGATACATATAATATACTCAAGAGATCGTCTTTAGGAAGTACCTGATATATATGATGTACTACTTCGATGCCTTTCCTGGTAACAGTAGTAACCCGATGCACAGAGGGAAGACACAAGTCTATCTACCAAACTGCTTTGCAACTTGTTGACTTTGCAGATGCCAGGAAGATAACTTGCTTAACTGTCTCCACCTCAGTTTTCTCATCTTACTCAGTAAGTAGGAAATTCTGTAATATTTCCCTGCTTCCTAGCTACAGAATGAATGCACCAACGACAAGAGCCTATGGGCCCATATCTGTTAAGATGTTCATAAACAAATGTGAAACTCTTTGTTGTGGAACAAATCATCTCTTGGCCATTATTAATGGACGTAAGCATCTCAATTCACAGGAGAAGAATTACAGTTGGTGACTAACAACTTTTGAATGCAGAATTCAGTGAGACTCAAGTCAGACATTGAGCAGAATATCCTGTGGATCACAGGAGAGCTGCTATATACAGGGCCTCCTCACAGGACAGGAGGAGTTGTGCCCCAAGAGCAGGGACTTTGGTTCCCCAGATGAACAGCAAACAAAGGCTCAAAAGTTAGGGGTAGATGGTGTCCATTTTCACGTTTTGAGCAAATCTGTTGCCTTTGCAAAAATAAGCACCAAGACTAAGGCTGTTCAATTGAATTCTGCTCACTTGGCCTTGGAAGGTAAACGTGAGTGGGGTCAAGAGCAGGTAGGCATTCTCTTGGAGGGCAACTGCTCCATGGCTAATTGCCACTTTCACAGCTGGGTTGAGCTTTCCAAAAAGCATCCTTCAACTTGGAGCCCTAAGCTTCTCCTGGAGGTCTCTCTTGCCAACCATACCCCTTCAAAGACAGTTTATAGATAAAAGGACAAAGCCACAGGAGATACAATTTTGCAAACATCACAGTTTGAGAAAGAAGCATTTCTAAGGGTCCTTTGTGAATATCACCACATGCCCATAGTCATTACCACAGGAGCCAAGCCTTCCATGGTTTCAGAGGCTGCTTCTTTGCCCAGATGTCCTCAGCAGTAATTTTTCTCCAGTTTATTTTTGTTCCTCTTACTAAAAGGATGGTTCCTTTGATTTTTTTTTTTTACCCCTCATAAAACAGAGTCTACTTTAAGAAAAATGGAGAAGTGGTCCCTGATGCCTGTCTACGTACCATCTGACAGGCACACATGCACACACATATTCCTCTAAAACCACAGAGAAGGCTAAGCTAAGCGGAGAATCCTGACTTCAGACTAGGGATAAATTATCTGAAATTTCTGGATACTAACGCCTGACACCACAAAGGTTCCAGAAATGGGATTTGACCAGGTTAAGCAAACTCGAGGTGGGTCATAGGAAATGTGAGCCGAACAGACCTGCCTTAGACCTACCAAGTCTGGAAATACACCATAAGACGAAAGGAAGAATCCTTGGGCTTGTTCCAACCCCTAACAAAACTCAACATCTCAACAAAGTGGGAGGAGAAACACTGAACAGCTCTGTTCTGCTTTTTTAGAAATAGAGAATCTTAAATTCAAATTGTACAAGAAATAAAAAACGCTCTAACGCAAGGATTAGGTCCCCGTGACTGATAGCTAACCATCTGTATATCAATGGCTCAAACCCCAGGCTATATACTGGAATCATCTAGAAGGCTGACAAATGTAGAGCCCCCAGGAAGTCTATCCCAATGGGACCCATTTACTTGGTTTGTGTAGCTGAGAACCACTGTTAAAAGCTTACATCTTAAACCACAGCCATAGGAAGCAGTCAAGTTACTATGGAATCTCTATTGGATTCAGAAAAACAAAACAAAACACAGCAGTTTAAATATTAAAGGGTAATTATCAAACTCATATTTATGGCAACAACTCTTTTTTAAGTACTAAAACCTAAGTGGAAAATAGTATAAGAAGAAAAAATCAGAAAGAAATAGAGTTGGACACAAATTGGTTAGCAGCAGTTGTTACTGCCTAAGAACAGGGAAGACAGGTGGGTGGTTTCTTGAAAAATATAGTCACTATCTGAAAGTTAAAAGATACGGAATTTAGACAAAGAGAATTGTGGAGGGGAAAGAAATAAAAAAAGAGGTAAAAAGGAAAAATAAAAACCTAAATAAAAAAAAAATCCAAAAACAAATAAAGCCACTCACCTCATTTGGATGGCATTTGCTACTTTAAGAGCAAGAGGAATTTGTTAATGTTCTATGGGCCCAATCTTAGAACAACCTGACACACAGAAGTTTTAGACCTATCCGATGTGCAATATGGAGGCACTAGAAGCTTGAAATCTGACCACAGGTGGTAATAAAGGCACAAAGAAAATTCCAGAGCAGTAACAGAAGGCGCCAAGAGTCGAAGCCTTGGACTAACACAGTAAAGCCAACTCAATGGCAGGGTTAAGAGTAATTTTATATATCAACCCCACAGGACTTATCAATTTAGAACTTTGTTCTCAGCAAGCATCCAAAGAACAATCCAGAGAAAGATGGCCAGTGAGTCGAAGCTAGATCCTGAGAAGGGTTGCCATATTCACAACATGAACAGGAAAGATGGGAGACAAATAGCCAAGGCTTTGTCAGTGGTGAAGAAACCAAAAGCTCTTGTAGCACATCTCTAATTGATAAACAAAGACCAGAGAACAGAAGAGAACATGGCTCTGAGGAATTAAGGAAGGCTTTAATTATGGGTGTGTGTATAGAAATTTCAATGTCTAAGCTCTTAGCAGTCAAAGGAGAACCATGAGATGAGAGTTCCAAGAGAGAATTTCTCCAATTACATCAGGGAGTGTGAAGAGGCAGCCAGGCAAAAAAAGGATTCCAGAGTGAGATAACAGCTGTACAAACATCCATATTTTGTTGTGAGACTGAATTTCTTCCTAATTTATTGGAAAGAATAGTACCTTTGGTTTAACTTTATACAACATTCTAGCCCTGTGTCTGTCCAAATTTCCAGAGAATTTAAAACACTTCAGAAAAGACTGTCACAAACTGGGCCACAAGCAGGTGATTGTTTTATGCAATCCTTTGGCTAGCAAGGTGTCACAGGGCCATTTCACAGTTGCTGCTTTCTATATACCACCCTCAGGTCTGTATTTTGTCCAGCCTCTGAGGACCTATATCTGGATGTTCCTCCCACTGATTTGTCATTACTTAAATGATAACACCATTTATAAGAATGGTATTGTTATTGTTGGGCTCTTGTCTCTCCTCCACACACACAAAAAGGTGCATTTTTTATTTTTAAAAATCCTTACAGATTACTGAAGATGTGAGAAGAATTAAGCTAAACAAATTTTCCCTAAAATATTCTATAATTTATTCTTGGCTAAGGCAAAGCCTCTGTGGGGTGTGTGTGTGTGTGTGTGTGTGTGTATTATTTTGTTCTAGTTCCCAAGGTAAAAAGGTAATTTTTCTTGTGTCTCTTTAGAAAGGTGGAATAAGAAATGAATTGACGTATATTCATAAGCAGTTATTTGAAACTTACTAAGTGTCTGAGTCCTGGGCTCTGGAGTCATCAGTGCTGACATGAACCTCATGATGGCAATGTCTCCTTTGTCTTCAACAATCTGCAGTGACTCAACTCCAGTACTTCAGAGTTGAGCAAACCAGAACCCCTTTCAAGATTGATAATTTAAGATTTGTAGGTTTTTAGCTTTGTTACATGTTAGAGGCCAGGCTTTCAAGATGACCCTCAGGAAATGTTAATGAATCCATATTCAGAAATAGATAGTGCATGTGGCTCTACATTAATTATATTAATTACGTCAAGTCATTTCCGAATGACACACACATGGACGCCATTTCCTGGACATTACGAACATGTGAAGTCACACTGTTGCTCACCGGCCCCCAACATGCCCTGGGCTAGGCTTGCCCACAACAGAGTTGAGCAAATCTCAACCCTGGTTTAAATAAACAAGTCTGTGGGTGAAAAGAGACAGGTACAGACTGGTATCCAAAAATACTTCATTTTTACAATGGCGACCTTTTCTGCATTATTTAATGCTAAACATGCTCTCTTCTGGGGTGAAGCTGCTGTGGAACAGAATCTGCATTTTCTTCAACTTTGCAAGACCCAAATAAAACAGTCTGCATAAATAAGGTCTTAAGAAATTAAATATTTACCATAGAATAGGTTTAATAAAGCTTTACATAGAATATTTTATTAAAAGCAAAGTCCCACATAACATCATTGAGTCTACTGCCAACTCAATCAATCAGGAATGGTTTCCTCCTTGGTGTTGGAGGTCACTTGCATCTCAAGCAGGTGGACATTTGGGACTCATTTCCCCAAAGTGGCTGCTGACTTGGCTATAGCATGCACACAAAGGATATGGCAAATTGAACAGACTGCAGATTACCAGACCAAGTCCTTAGGCTCACACCAAATGACAAACCAGGATCTTTCACCCAAAGGGAGTAAAATGACCACATTGCAAAGTAAAGGCAAGAAGAAAGGACAACTGGAGAACAGACTCAGGACTACTCAGGTGAACATACATCTTAAAAATGACAATATTTTATTTGGGGAACTTCTAAATGAGATTTAGTAAGGTTTTGGTTTTTTGTTTTTGTTTTTGTTTTTTTTCCTCACGAGGATGTTCTAAAATGGGCTTTTAATCTAGGGAAATGAATACTATTTTCTAGCTTGTCAGTGTTATATATAAAATTAATGGTTACGTGTCGTTAGTAGCTGCAGAACTTTCTGGTTCCTTTTTGATAGAGCTGACTAACACATTTCCACCAGTTTATGCCAGCAAACACTTAACTGATTCAAAAGAACAAAGGGATTGGTAAGGCATGAAGGCTCTTCCCTCATCATGCGGGTGTTGTTCCTGTTAAATTGGGGAGCTGTCCTAAACTTTCAGCAAATCCCAACTCCAACAGGCACGTTAGCTACAGCAAGTGTGCCAGCATCAGGGAGGCACTGTAGTAGGTCTGATGATGGTGACTAAAAACTCCAGAGAGGAACATTTATCAACTAAATGGTCAAATATCAGAGCAGGTGTTCTACCACCATGAGCTAGCTGGGACTGCACAAAGTAAGCTCGTCTATACTCAAACAGCTAAAATAAGAGGTATTCTGTGAAGGGAGAATTTGAAGAGTCATAGAGAATGGCTATTAAAAGCTCCATTCCAACCCTCTCTAAACTATTCCCATTTAAGTGGAGAAGCAAATTAGTCTTAATAGGCATTTCTATCTAGAAGGGGGATGGGAGAGAAGAGCCATATTGGAACACTTAAGGTCTCCAATATGCCCATCCATAAATCATCCCAGGCAAAGCTGTCATTCTGTATCTTCTACTTTGCCTTTCAAATAAATGGGACCCCAACATCCCTCTCTCCTCTTGGTGGTTAGTAGGGCTGTGAGATGCATGGAGAAGAACGGATGGTGAGTTCCTTTTTCCCTTACTGAGGACAGGTGTAGTTGCAATATTTGCATTCAGATTGCTGCTTACTTTAGAACACCAAATTGCAAACAGGTAGACTGAATGATAATGTGTGAGGGTCCCTAAGCCCACACGAAGATGCGTCTATTAAAAGAGCGTAAAAATGAATCTATTACAGAAAGGCTAAGTGTGTGATTGATCGCACGCACGCACATGTGCTCTCATTTTTAAAGCCACATGTATTTAGTGACTGCATCTTTATAAAGAAAATCCTCAGAGTCAAGGCAGCTCTGATTTTTTTTTTCCTACCAAGACAGTGTTTCAGATAAAGAAACAGAATTACAGTAACTGACGAACACACACATCACCTGGGGGGGGGGGGGGGGAGGGCAGATATCTTATCCTTTCAACATGGTTCCTAAGGCTCCTTTGTGTCTACAAATTTCTCAGGGTGGTGCTGTTGCCAAGAAATTCTAATTCATGATAAGGTTTTCTGCAAATTGGGACAGTGACAGACCTGCGGATGGACAGATTCTGCAGTTTGCTTTGTCTTGCTGTTTGTGATAGCACCTGGCTGCCCAGGCCTGTGGAAGGCAATGCCAAGGCAAGATCACACAGAGGCAACGTGGCTCACAGACCACGTCTCAGCTCCAGTACCATGAGGCTGTTCTTGGAAGGCAACCATTTCTGTAGGTTTTCCCCTAGAGATGCCTCATACCAAAGCCCTCATAAAAAGTGTTTCAAGACACCTGAAACCAAGATGAAATTGCAGTTATGGGGACACTTTAGTCCTTACAGAAGCCAAGTAAGCCATTAGTTTAAAACAATGGGGGAAGAGGGAAGAATGTTCTATGATTTATTTATTTGTTTCCAGTAGCAATGGAAAATTTTCTCCAAGCAAAAGAGAGGCCTGAAATTGACCCCATTTGCCAATTATGAATCAGCATTAACAACAGGCATAATCCTATAAGAGTTTTCAAGTAAACATGTCATGCTTCTCAATGGCATGTGGCAAATAATACTAATTGACATTACTTGGTACTGGCCTCATAAAACAGCATGCCGGGAATAAAGAATCTATAAAAATTCTAAGTCTCGGTGGAGTCTGCAAGAAAATGAAGGTCTATGAAATGCTTTTTATTTTCTGAGTCAGCAGCCAGTTCAAAGAGTCTGACTTCTCTCGTGGCTTTATGGATGTATCTCCACTTTATCATCAAAAAGGTACCCTAACATCTACTCCAGCTTCTCTCCTATCAGTTTTCAACTTTTGTTCAAACGGCAAATTGGAAACAAAAAAAAAAACATTTAAAATATTTCCTGCAAGTTTTCAGAGAGCTTAAGGCTGGTAGCCTTCCGAGTTATATCAGCTGAATCTCATAAAATAACAGACCACATAAGCATGGTGTGATTTACAGTTACATGACAGGCAGAAACAATCTTGCTTGGGCCAGTGCTTAAGAACGTGGTTAGGGTCCAGCAATGGAGAGCGGTTGATTTGGGATGTCCATTTGTCTTTTTAACCACACTAACAACAATCTGGGGAGTTGTAATTTGGGTTGAATATCACTGCCTAAGAATCCATGCCAGAGGGATAGGCGTTAAGTCTGGTCACAATCAGTGTTTTGTCACAGGATCAGTGACACGGAAAACTATCCCATAGCCCAAGTTTGAAGCAAAGTATACAAATAACCCATCCTCAAATTTGCCAATGCACAGATGTTCTTGGATTGATCATCCAAAACCGTTCTCTAGAAATCAAATTAGATTATCAGGATTTCCATTGTCGATACATGCCCTCGAGGCCAGGTATATCACTCACTTTAAGAAAAACATCTAATAATGATTCCTCATTTGACCTCTAAAATCTGATTGCTCCACAGCATCATCGAGACACTTCCGCCTGCCTGGGGTTTTTGTAGCAACCTTCTTGAACTGTTTTGAGCAAAGGAGTCACAAAATTTCACCATCTGGTTAATTGTGAACTAACAGTTGCATAAAACCACCACTACCCCTTCAACTCAGAAGCAAGGAGGTATGGGGAAGGGACAGAAGGAAGAGATAGTCTAAATATTTTGTCACCAGCATGAACTCAGGTCCTAGTTACCTTTATACAGAGCAGCTATGCATAGAGACCCCAGCAGAGAGCTCTGAAAGCAGAGAGCTCCTGGCCTTGCTACCTTGTTTACAAGTGCTCGTCCACAAGTTGTATTTCCCATGTCGACTAGGAAAGGGGTTTTAAAATTGGAGAGATGGCAGTTAGAGACAGTTGAGGCAAGAAATAAGGACGGAAGTAAGAATTCCTTTGCCTGGCAATTAAAAAAAGGAAAGAAAAAAAAAAAAAAACTAAGCCAGAGGTTTCTAGAGGGGGGAGGACGGGGGGGGGGGGGAGGAGGACGGAAGGGGAGGAGGGAAGAGGAGGGGGGAGAGGAAGAGCAGAGCTCGCTTCTGAGGAAACAATAGATCTAATACATCCCCTAATTGTCAAGCCAATGATGTTTCCTTGAAGCTGTACCTTCTGGATTCTCCAGGCAGATCCAGAAAAGCAGGTTTCCTCTAAAGAGCCCACCCCCACCCCCACCCCAGGAGCAGGCTTTACTACCTTGAAAACTTGAACCAAAACAAAGTTGTGTGATTCATCTGGTGGGAACGTTGTAACAAATAAAGCCAACTTTCTTCCCTCCAACACTACTTAACAGTCACAAACAAGGGCTGCCTGGGGCAGGCTGACTAAACCAACAGATTCTCTTCCCTAACCAGTCTAGACAGTTGTTAATATGCAACTGATTCCACACCAATGGGCTGACAGTGTGAAAAGGCCGTGTAGAAAATGAGATTCTGGCAACATTTTGGCTTACTGTACAAGCAAAATAAAAAAAGAAATGGATGATGGAGTGAGATCTTTCATGAGACCTAGTCTTGATAAGGACGGGAGGAAAGGATGCCTTTAAAAAAAGAAAATGCTGTGTTCATAGTGGCTGTGTGTTTAGCAAAGGACAGAATCCACCACCGTCTTCCAGTCTTCCGACTGGAATGCTTGCCCTGCACAGACACTCGGACACAGGTCACCCATACCTGGAGGAAAACTCCCAGCTTCTAGGCAAGCGAAAACAGCTAATAACAATAGCATGGGCTTGAAGAACGATCGCTGGCCCCTTATACCACGAGCTAAACATCTCTTCCTAAAGCAGCAACTGTTACATCCCAAGCCTCAAGCTGGTAAACGCTGCTTTGGATCCTGGCAGAGGAAACTCAGCCGTTCATTAGCCTTAACAAGCTACTGTCACTGAGCCGGGAAGTTACATGAGCAGCCACACACCAAGGATCGCACAGCCCTCCCCAAGGGCAAGTGGTTTTCTCTTGGATGGACTGTACAAGTTCACTCTCCTGACATTCAAATCCGGACGGTCTTCCTGGACTTTCCACAGTGCACACTGTGGAGTTTTTAAACACCCGTCCCCCGTCCCCTCTCCCAGCCGCCCCGCCCCCACCTACCACCATCTTCCCTGCAGAATGTCCCCTCAGCAGCTCCTAATCGCTGCTGGAAAAACCACTGTTTCCGCAGCAGACCCAGCACTTTTCCACTGACCAGCACTTTCTTTATTCCACTTCACAAAGCCCAGTGAACTTGTCCCCAGTCAGGCTTCAACCTCCCTTGGATGCCAAGCCAACTTGGCACCGGTACCCTTCAGCATCCTAGGAGTTTCTTAACTAGTCCTCTAAGACAAAGTCGGAAGCACACACACCACCACCCTTTGTCCAAGGTAGTGCTAACCTGAGAGGCACCTCAAACAAAAAAGAAAAACAAGGGCACAGTATTGGCTGCTCTTTCGGGAGGCGATATCTGGGGAAACCTACAATGCATTGTCAGCCTGAGACAGATACATCTTCCCATCTTCCTTGTACACATAAGCGTCTTTTGTCACCTGGCTTCTCTTCCTACAGCTCACCTTCTCATATAAAACTCAAGCTTCAGCTCTTTATTGACACTCTCTAAATAACCGGGGAAAACACTGCGTCGCCCCCCCCCCCCCATTGACGGTCCTCAGCACTAGTTGAAATAGACGATCCCGATTTAAGTACCAAGAAGGTCAGAACTCCTGAATTTAGGAACGTGGCATCCTGTCAACCATTGCTCAACCACCTTCCCACCCAGCTCCTCCGAACCCCAGAAGTTCGCCAGCAGATCTCTGCTGGGGGACACTGAGCCCGAAAACGTGTGCGCAAGGATGTGTATTGGTGACCGAAACGCAGGCAGCTAGGACCGGCTCAGCTCAGCACACTAAGGGGTTAGGGGTGGGTGGGTGGAGAGGTAAGCGCAAATGATTGTTTCCGAAAACATTTTAAACAACACAGAGACAAAAATAAATAAGAAAATAAGGAAAGACATTAAGAATTCAACTCAAAGCCCACACCAACGCAGCCCCTGCGTCTCCGCCGCCGCAACAGGATTTACACAAGTAATTTAAATCATTCACCTGCTGCCAGGTCTCCTCCAGGGATGGCAAAGCTGAGAAGTAGCCGGTGTCGTGGACAAGTTGTAGCTCCTGGAATATACTATAACTAGCCAACACGTCCATGCTGCTGCTGCCGGGCAAAACCGGAGGAGAAACCCTCCCCCGAGCTCAGCTGGGTCTGTTTGTCTGTCAGTCTGTCTGGCTCACCCCCCAAGAAGGCAGACATCCAGTGGCCCTTTTGTTTTGTTTCAGTCAACTAAAAAAAGGAGAGAGAAAAAAAATCAATGCAGGAGAGAGGGAGAGAGGAGGTGAGGAGAAGCGAGTGAGTGGGGTGGATGGAGAGAGGGATCCAGCGTGTACAGTGCAGATGACTGCCAGGAAGAGGGGACTTCACGGGAGTAACAATTCCCTTCCTGGGCTCTAATCACTCGTGGATCAGGAAGGGGGACGCAAACTCACTGACACGAAGCTGCCATCTATATCTGCAGCGCTGTTCGCTCCTAATGCGATCTTTGCTCTTTATTTTGGGAGGTTGCATTTTTTTTTTTCTCGCGATCGCTTCTCTCCCCCCCACCCCTTCCCTTCCCTCCCCACCCCTCATCCCATCCTCGCTAGTTTGTAGTCGCCCCCCCCCCCTTGTCTCCTCCTCCTGCTCTTCCCCCTCCCCAAACTCCCTCCCTCCACCCGGCTCTGCGCGCAGCCGTGGGATCTCGGAGGAGGGCGAACATTAGGCCGCGTGTGACCATGTAAGGTAAACAGGGGGCTCATGAAGTCACTGAGGACCAATGCGGCACTCGGAGCGGGCCCTGAGGCGGGGCCTGGCCCCGACGGCGGCCTCCGATTGGCGCACTGCGGATCTCCCTGCTGCCTTACAAGGCGGTGCAAGGCAAGCTATTTTTAGAGGGCTATATAAAGGGGCTGAGGCGGCCGCCCGGCGGCCGGGGAGCTCGAGAGCGCTGGGGAGGGTCGCTGCGACACTACCGCTGGCTCCCGGGACTCCCGGGCAACCGGGTTCGGGCTGCGCGCTGGCCTCCGACCCTTGCTGCGGGCTTCTCCCGTGCCGCCGGACCCTGTGTGGATCCGAGGGAACGGGTCTCCGAGATGGCCCGATCGGGAGGTGCGATCCCTGGTGCTGGGTTGGGATGCATCCTGCGGGTGCAGCCGGTTGAACTGCGGCGTAGCCGTCGGGGGCAGGTGGCTCTTTGCAATCAGCCTCCCCACCAAGCATGGGGATGGAGGGCAGCGAGGGAGAGGCCAAGCTCAGGACTGCGTCACGTACCCAAAAGTAAACCCCCAAAAGCCCCTTCCGAATTCCCCATAGGGTGCAGAAGTGAAGCGCCAGAGGAGGAAGTGCCTCACAATGGCAGAGAACAAAGGCGAGCTACACAGAGACACAGCCTGCGCCCGCCCCCCCCCCCACGCCGCACGCTGGCCCCGCCCCGGCCCGCGCATCTCCGTGCGCGCCGCCGACTGCCTACCACCCTCCGGTTCCTCTGACCCGAACCAGAGACCTGGCTTGGGAACTGGTGCCCAGCATCCTCGAGTATGCGTAAAAAAGAATAGAGGGAGCCTGGATCGAATTAGGGTGCAGACTAGAGCAGGCAGCTAGCTAGCGGGGTCCTTACACGAGGTTTATCCAGTAGCTTCCTGGGGTCGTGCAGACAGAGCTGGGATGGTGCAGATTCTGCAAACTCGGGAGATGGAAACTTGCGCAGTGCACGTGGTTAAGAGTTGCCCAATTGCTTGACCTTAAATGGCTAGTGTGGTACAAGCTTCTCCAAAATACACAGAAAGCTGGACTGCTTTCGGAATGACTACAGAATTCGGTACTTAGAGACAAAAAAAAAGCTTCCTTGTACCTTCAATGGAAGAACACAATTTCACCGACTCCATACCTTTCCTCTCCGTTGATAACAGTATTGATTCTGTTGAGTAAAACAAAAAGTTTCCCATTCTCCAAAGGAAATGAAACAAATTACTAAGATCGAAGAAAAGCTGGTTTATTTACCCTTCAATGCTTGATGTTCTGCTGGTCAAAGTAATAAAATTAATTGTATAATTGATGTCTTGCTTGCAAGAACGCTGATTGGCCGCACGACCTGAGCAAATGGCAGAGTCAGGCTTCTGCCTACCCATCACTGGAGCACGAAAGCAAATCTCTGCCTTTATTTGTCAGAAGAGACAAAATACTGTTTGCAATTCACCTACCGTAGTAAGTCACTATTAGAGGCACTAAATGTTAGCTGTCACTGACTCCAGACTTTAAGCAAGAAAATCAAATAGGATCTGAACTAATAAGCTCCATAGGGAACAGACCAGGGTCTTGAAAAAGAAAGCAAGGTGGCAAGCCCTTGCATTAGTTAGGAGATCTCACTCTCTACTCTTTCCACAACTCTATCTGGTTGTAGGGCTTGGGCAGAAAGAAATCCATTGAGAGATTCTAGGGCAGAAGATAAATTCAAGAGTTATAAGAGAAGAAAAAGAACCTTGATGCAAGAGGCAGACATCAAGACAAGATTACATAATTTGCTTTTAAGGCTCAAGGGAATTTAGTTTTTTAATTTTTACTATTACCATTTTGGTTGGTTTGGTTTGGTTTTTTTTCGAAAAGGGTTTCTTGTGTAGCTGTCCTGGAACTCACTCTGTAGACTAGGCTGGCCTCAAACTCAGAGATCTGCCTGCCTTTACCTCCTGAGCGCTGAGATTAAAGGTGCACTCTACCACACCTGACTTATTACCATTTTTGAACAAAATATATCTTAACTTTTGAGTTTGAAGGTTTTGTAAATAGTTATCACACATTATGCTCTATGTTCATAATGTTTCCTTTAACCTCAGGACAACCGCAACACAGGGATTCTCGTTATTCTAACTTAATAGATGGAGATCTCTGGGCTTAACTATATAAATTGACCATGGTCAGATAGGCAGGAAGTGACCTGGAAGAGATTCAAGTCTGTGAATGCCTGACTAAGAAGACTTCGGCATGAGGCTCTGCTTGGCTAAACATTGGGTTTCTTGGTTTTAGGTTAAGATGTGTTTATAAAAATTGCTCTAGTGGGTTGGAGGTCTGCCATTGACGCTTTCCCCATGTAACTTTCAGGCACCCATTCTACAAAAATAAAAAAAATAAAAAAATAAATGTTCACCGAGTTTTATGAAGTAAATCTTACAAATAACATTTTGAGTTCTTTTTCAAAGTATTATAGGACATTCAATAATTCATTCTAAGTCGTGTGCACAAAAGGTATGCTTTCAACACTCCTCATCATATTTGATACATTAATTTTTTTATATTTAATTAAATTTACTTCCCTTTCCTTCCTCCAACTTTTTTTTGTGGCCTTTGTTATTATTACATTTATATATGTATATATGTGTATGGAGTTTACATAGTCATGCCTGCTTATGCGTATGGATGAAAGAGTCATGCTACCCCCCCCCACATGCCTGGGGTGTCTGGTTATCAGTGTGATCACACTGCTTCATGAATCATAACACTGGGTAGTTGGCTAGGTTTCCATTACCAAGCATGAGTTCCCTCCTGTTGAGGGGGCCTTATCCAATTGGAGAGATGTTGGTTACCACCAAGATGAGGTGCCACTAGGATCACTATGCCATGGAGGTTATTGTTGAGGTTTATAGGCATTCCAGCTGGGTAGTGTTGCTTCCCTCTCTTGGATACTTGCATGGTGCCTTCTAGTGTTATGAAAAAGAGTCGTCAGCGAGGGATCTTCCAGATCAGACCTAGCTTGGGCTCTCTGGATCCAAGCTCTGAAGAACATATTTTCAGATATACCATCAACCTCAAGAAGCAACCAAAGTCAACAGAATAACCTATATATTTATGGGAGTCTTTTGGACTCCATTGACCAGCAGCTCTCAATGTGTATTGGGAATTTCTTAGGTGTTTTGTTTTGTTTTGTTTTGTTTAATAGCCTAGAAACCTTGTTTCACATTGTAAAAACACATGTTAAGTATCCAAATCTACAAAATAGTCACAAATGAAGATCACGAGGGGACAAAAGTAACCTGTATTTTTATAATTCACATATTGAATGCCTTTTCAGTATCTGACATCCAGCAGTTGTTCGGTTCGGGTCTTTACTACTGTAGTGTGTTGATCTGTTTGAAGATACTGAAGTTCAGAGAATGTGTATATTTTGCTCATTGTGCCAGAAGCAAATTCAGTATAGATATCCCTCCAAGTTGACTCTAAAAATCTGTCTCCTATGTAAACATTGTCTTCAAGAACACTGATGATAGTATTTCCAATAATAATGCCCAGGTGTGGTGGTGCATCCCTTTAATTTCAACATGTGGGAGGTAGGGGTAGCCTACCTCTTGTGTTCAGGCTAGCCAGGGTTACACAGTGAGACTCCGCCTTAAATAAACAAATAAATATAAT
The DNA here is from genome assembly GCA_033318265.1 of Phyllotis vaccarum. Lineage (NCBI taxonomy): Eukaryota > Metazoa > Chordata > Mammalia > Rodentia > Cricetidae > Phyllotis > Phyllotis vaccarum. The sequence continues at coordinate 15,183,885 of JARWLC010000007.1, forward strand.
ACTACAGTGGTACTACAGGGAATACCCAAGAGCAAATAATATTAACTCCATAAATTCAGAAATGAGGTTTTCATAAATAATAAAAATTTAATATATGAGGCTGAAGAGATGGCCAAGTGGTTAAGAGTGCTTACTGCTTTTAGAAGACCCACGTTTGAATCCCAGCACCCTCATGGTGGCTCAAAATCATCTGTAACTCTTTTTCCAGGGGATCTGATGCCCTCTTCTGACCTCTGCAGGCACCAGGCATGCATGTGGTATACATTCATAAATGCAGGCAAAACACTCATATACATAAAATAAATCTTAAACATTTTAATTGAATATGTAGGTAAGACATGGTTTGAACCCAAATATCCCTCCACAGGTTTGTGTTTGGAATTTTTGGTTCCCTAGCTGCTGGTGCTGTTCTGGAGGTTGTTGAACCTTTAGAAGTTGAAGCCTGATTGTCCAAAGTAAGTAGCAAATGGTAGGGTTTTTAAAGATGTACCCACCTGGGTCTATTCCCTCTCTATTTGCTTCATGGTCCACTAGATGTGACCACTCTCCTCCTGATCATGCTGCTGCAGACCAAGCCCTCCCCATGCCTTCCCTGCTGAGATGGACTTCAACTCTCCAACACCATAAACCCAAATAAGCTTGTCCTTTCTTAAGTTGTTTCTGAGCAGTGGACCATGATAACATAGAAGTAGCTGATCTAGACATATCACTTGTAGATGTCACTAAGGCGTGCATTGCCACCAAATAAGTTCAACTTCATTACTACATAAATTCCATATCCTACTGTGCTTAGGACTGGTCGAGCTACCTCAAGGGAAATCTACTTAGAACAGTAGACTGAATTTTAGAGCAATATTTTTTTTAATTAAAGATTTGTTTGGAATTTTATTTAAAGCTAACACCCAATGTTAAGTGCAGGTAACAGTAAATGGACTCAGTGGGTTTTAAACCCAAGATGAAATGAGACAGGAGAAAAATTGTAGCAGGGAGAAAGGGGGGTGTGCGTAATAAAAACACGTGTGAAATTCTCAAAAAAGAAAAAAGAAATTTAAGCAAACAAAAAACCCAAAAATCCTCAGCCTTAAGTTTTTCTATGTGGTACTGAGGAAAAAAAAAAATTAATAGGATGAATAATGAATTAATAACATCATAATTTTATTCACTTTATTTTGCCTATGAAATACGGACCACTTGTCTGGGTCTGGACACACTGTTTCAAGGAATAACACTGTCCTGTGCTGAGTAGTTTGAATTGAAAATGAAGCAAGATCTTTCTGGGTTACCCTGGCTTCTACTCCCCTGCAGTTGTGGCAAAAACTGGATTCTTTTTCTCCAAAATGACCCATAGCAAGTAAGAATGTCGCCTTGAGACTTCTCACTGTGTCCTCTAAGACTCTCATGCTGCAAGTATCCCGCTCCGCACTGGCAGAAGCATTTAAGCAGCTGGCCTTGCTGAATTTCTCACTTTACCACTGCAGTCGCATGTTGTCCAATCATATTTCCTTAAAATTGCCCATTCTTCCTCAAACCTAAGCACAAAAATTTTCTTTGGGTCATTTCTAAAGAGCCTCATCTCACACATAACTTTTTTAATTTGATAAATCTCATGTGCTTTTGCTTCTAAATCATCTTTTGCTATTATCAGTATCTAAGACATAACACCTTACAGTAAGAGAAAGTACTCCCTCCTAAGTCACTTTGCCTAATATTAGACTTTTACAGCATAATCGAAGAGAGGGTCATTTTGTAAAAATGTGAGACTTCATACGCATCTTGGAAGATCTCACTTCTTTCATACAACTATTTCTTTCCAACACCACAGTACAGTCACCTTGCCTGTTGGTTTTCCCTTCATTTGGAGTCTGATTCCACAGTCCTCATTCGCCAGTGGCTTCCCTGACCTCACTTTCATTGGCATTATGAGCCCTTACACCTCTTGCAAGATCTGCTGTTTCACTTTGCAAAAAGAATTGAATGCATTCGCATTATATTGTCTTTGTCCTCATGAGGAAGGGGGGATGGTGAGGAGGAACATTTGAACGAGGGTCCCTCTTACGAAGACACTAATAAATATTCCCATGCATGGATATATCACAATGAAACTCATTAATGCATCTAATTAGTATGCATCAATAATTGTAATAAAAATTTTAAAAATACTTCTGAGTATTCATGACTTCCTTCCCTTCGCACTCTTATTAAAATAAAGTGTGAAGTTAGGAAGCATTCTGTGGTTGCATCATGTACACAAGAGTATCTGACAAGAGGTGGATTAAAGCTGGGAAGTCAAGGTTTGGATGGTGAAGACAGAAATAAACGGAAGAGACAGTTGTCCCTGTGATTCACAGTAGAGCAAAGACCAGCTTGAGCTGGACTCTCGTATTAGTTACTTTTCTGTTGCTGTTTGACAAAACACCATGACCAAGAAACCTAGAAAAACACTTCTGGCTTATAATCCCAGAGTGCTCGAGTCCATGATGGCAGGGACAGTGTGGCAGCAAGTGGCAGGCAGGGTGGCAGGGACAGAAAACAGGGAGCTCAGGTCTTGAACTGAAAGCACAAAACAGGCGGTGAACTGGAAAGATAGTGAGGCCTTAAGCTCCCAGAACATAACACGCTTCCTCCAGCATGGCCGCAGAAATAATCTCATTCAAACCAGCACATATACAGAGAACAATATTTCTAGAGATGAAATATTTCTCTTAGTTTTCATTGTATGCTTTCCTTCTACTCATACTTTGGCATCCCACTTGCTCAGCCTGTAGAGAAAGATGTGCCTCCTTAAGGAGAAATGACCACGTGATTGCTAATGTCAGTTAAAATATGTTTTAATTCTGTTTATTCCTTCTGACTTTAGTTAGCATGGACCTTACTCTCTGTGTGGGGTCAGTCTTGAGACACTGGCATGTTGAGAACTCTAAACATGATCAGCCATTAAAGAAAGCCTCTTTGTTGAAATAACCAAGGACTTTCAGCAAATAGCCTACTGATATTGCTTCAAGCTGCACCCCAGTCTCCCTGTTTGTAACATTTTAGAATTCTGTGGCTAATAGTTTAAAAGAACACTTATTTTAGCATAAAATGTCAAAGCCAACACAGAGCATTGGGTATGACCTGTACTGGGTCATACAAGCTGGATAAAAGCATGACTAAGTGCATTACTGCTCGTAGACGCGGACTAGGGAGTCAGTTTGACTCCCTAACTTGAGTGATCTATTGCTTAAGGAAGCTGTACATACCATGATTCAAAGGTAAGGAACTCAAGAATTCAGCAAAAGCCTATTGTCAAGGGTACCCAAGCCAGGCCTTATGCTTAGATGTTTAATGCCACCATCATGACATGATTCCCATGGAAATCAATGTCACTGGCCACTAGTCCAGTCCAAGAAATTAGACTCTAGACGCACTAATGCAGAATGAACAAGGTCATTGAAATTCAGTCATCTCACGTATATTTAGTAAAAAACCCCCAGTCCAGCTTAACATACTGTGCTAAGGGTATAGGTTGAAAATAATATGCAAACACAAATCTATCATCAGTGTGAGACGGTAGTTAGACAATTCCTAGTCTCTGTCTTAGGCGTTAAACAAGGCACTGGAAGCGTCTACTCTTTGCTTTTTTAGATTCAGTGCTAACTTAGGTGACAGTAACATTTCTTCTAGGAGGCACTCAGTTCCCCAATCCCTGCTGGCATAAGGTTAAGCCACTGTGCCTAAGTCTGATAGGCTGATTTTCTTCATCTAGGGACAGCATCGGAGGCCCTTAGAGTTTCTGAACAAAGATTTAAAGAAAGGAACCAGCAGGAAATGAGAAGATTTCTGTAAATGATAAGAAATGACTTTTGCTGTGGAAGGGATAGAAATGCCAAGGCAGTTATAGAGGTAGTGATAAATTAAGCTCCCATGTTTTAGGGATTGTTTCCCTTTGTGAATGTGAGGCAGTTTTATATTTTACCCTGAACATTTTTTTGTTGTGACATGTTGAATATGACACAGTGTTATTATTAATATATTAAATATCAATGTCACTTTTATTGGGATATTATCATTTTTCTTTTATGTGTGCCATTTCCAAAGGGTTTCATAGGCCGTTAATGGTAGTTAACAGCAGAATGCATCTCAGATTTTGTAATGGAAATCAATGGAAAAATAAGATTGATTTGATAGAAAGTCTCTGTACTGCAAACTTTGCTGACAGTGACCATTTCTTAAGTGAAGGATACCTATTCCACAAGTGCCCAATGATGAGTTTTTATGTATATGATGGATCTGAGTAATTTGGAAGATTAATAATGTCAGCAGCAGTTTTCTGCTGACTGGTGGCTCATTTGAATTCTACTGAATTTTCTTTACCAAGGATGCTTATTTGAAGGGTAGAAAAGTCCACCGTTTTTATTGGTGGTTACTGCTCTTCTCAGGAGTATCCAGGCAAATATTGAGACACTCTACCCAGCAGTCTCAAAGCACTGAGTGGGAACTGCAGACCACCTGTAACCCCAGTGCTCAGAAGACAGTGATAGGGGGGGTCACTGTGGTAAGCTGCTAACTACACTGACTCAGTCAATGAGCTTCCGGTTCAAGAGAAACCCTGTCTCATTCTGTAAGGTAGAGAGTAACCGAGGAAAACATATAATGTCTACCTATGATCTCTCTCTGTGCATAGATGCACACATATGTGCATGCCTGAGTATTTGCACAAACGTATATATGCACATAAACATGTGTGTACATTACACAGCTGCATATACCAAAAAATAAACAATTTCATTAACGTTTTTAGTAAAATGTTAAGTAAAAGTTTTAAATAAGATTCCTCCTTCTCCAGTAGTGTTTGAACACTGTGCCAACTTCTGTCAAATTGGCTAAGCCAGAGGAAGTGTTACTTCAAATAATGTTGAATGGACTTCAAGAAAATACAAGTTCTAAGAATTCTAGAAAAATCTTTGTGCTGTTGGTTTTTCGACATGGATTCTGCAGCAATGGAGTCAGTTAACCACAGGGCAGAGAGGCACTCGTATACCCGGAGACAGCTGTCCTTAATATGCATAAACGTTTTCTTTAGTTATTCTCTAAGCAATACAGTGTGACAAGTATTTACACAGCATTTACATCATATTAAGTATTATGAATAAGCAAGAGATGATTTAAAGTACACAGGAGTATCGTGGAGGTTATATGCAAATACTCTACGACTTTATATAAGGGCCTTGAGCATTGGGAGATTTTAGTATTCAGTAACTGAATTTTTCTGTATATATGAATACTATCTATACTATGTTTAATGTATAGTATTCAGTATGTATGTTGTTTGGTTTTTAAAGACCAGCCTCTTTACATATTTATCTAAGGTGTTCCCCAGTGTCAGCTTCCAGTCATTGTGTTAAACTACCTGGGAACCCCCCCCCCCCAAAAAAAAAAAAACTAAATAAAATAGTGGTTTCTTTTTGCTCGAGGTTTTAGAGATTTTGGTCCATGCTCTCTGGACCTCACCTCTTTGGGTCTGTGGCAGCACATGATGGGGATGCAAGAGAGCTAGTAACGTCTTGGCAACTGAGAAGCAGAGGAAAGAGACAACCAGGGTCTCCAATACCAATATATTCTCCAAGGGCACACTTCTCCTGTAATATAATTTCCTTTATAGGCCACACTTCCTACAAGCCTCCACCATATCTTAAGAGCTACCCACAGGCAAAAGACCAAGTCTATAGCCTGTGAATCTTTGGAGGCTTAAAGCTAAATCATAATACAAACCTATCAACAAAAACAATCAGAAAGAGAAACTATGTAATCCGAATGTTACATTACAAAATATCCCTTGATAATGGACCTTTGTATGAACCTGTAGCAATGCTGGCAAGCTTCCTCTGCATCATCAGGAGGTGAGATGTCCTAATACTAAATGGCCTTTCAAGATCACTTGGCCTTGAAAGAGATCTCCTTCAGAAGTTCACAGTGAGTATTGGGCGACCTTGAATTTTCCCTTTCTGATTTGTTCTTACCATGGCAACCTCCTTGTCTGTGATTTCATTTTCAGACTGGAGTGACTAAAACAAGATTGCCCTTGGCAACACTTGGATAAACACATGGTATCAATTTTTATTTATTTTCATACTTGCTATTATTTCTTCTACTGCCAGAGATTCATATGAATAAATATAAGAAAAAAACAAGATCTATTTTATTCATATTTAAATAAAAGACAAAAGTTAAATATAAAAAGAAAAAGATAAATATAATTGGTTCCCATTATCATTCTAGCTAGGCCTCCCATTAAATACTGACCATGCTGTGATTTTTTTATATATATATTTATAAATTAGTCCCTTGCAAATTTGCTCTGTGAATCAATGTCCCTGGAGCACAAAAATTTCACCTCTTTGAATTTAGTCACTGGTTTTTAAACTGAGGAAAAATTGAGCTACAGGTTTTTCACTTCTGGTGAGGCCACTACCCAGATTCTCTCATTCAGAGCTATATAATTTCAATTACTCAGAAGCAATTGCCGACCTGTCCTGTCAAGCAGTAGGTTGGGGAATAGGTCTACAAGAATGAATGCGACTCCTTCCCTTTTGGAACTGACAATCAGTTGAGGACAGATCTAAATGGAAACCAAGGAGAGAAACACAGCTGAGAAGATTATTAGGGCAGATTCCTTCCTCTGTAAAACAACCAAACTACCAGGAGAAATGAATATGGACAAAAATCATAGCTGAGTTGCCAAGATATTAAGAAATCCTCGGGTGGAAATCTAAATGCAGGTCATATTCCATATGGCTTTTATGGTGAGTACCCTGAAAGTCCATGTTTCCAGGACTGGCTTTTAGAAAATGTTTTCACACCAGTGGGGCAGGCTCAATGTGCCTCCAACAAAGGTAGACCAGATGCTGTTGGATGGACATTTTCCCTAAGAACAGCAAAATCTAGGCAAAAATGAGGAGCCCTTCAATAAGAAGGTATTGCAGAAGTGGGGGGACACCAATCCTGACTCTTGAAGGGAAAGGAAAACCAGGGAGCAGCTTAGCCAGAAGCAGCGCTGCACGCCACCAAAATAACTCTAAAGGAGCCTGATACTGAAAACTAAGTAGCAAACACAGCTGAACATATGAGAAGATGAGAAATCTCAGCAATTTTAAAAATCTAGCTTTGCACCAGGTGTGATGGTGCACACCTCTATTTCCAGCACACGGGATGTTGAGATGAGTGAATGGCAAGTTCCAGGTCAGTATGGGCTACGTGGTCAGTCCCTGTGTCCCAACTAAAGGCAGAGCTCAGTGTTAGGGCATTTGTTTAGCATGTGCAAGATGCTGGGTTTTTTTTCTCCTTTAGCATTGTGGGGTCAGGGCAAAGACTGGGAACATCAATATTGGTATGATAGGTGCCTCAGGTGAGGGAACAGTGGGCAGCAACAACAGATGATCCTTGGCAAGGGAAGGATTTTGAGTGTCACAGCTAATAGATGAAGCTTCTTAGGCTAAGACTTAGATGATCTGACCTCTCACACTGGATGTGTGCTTGTCTTCAGTACTTACCGATACCCCAATATATCATTTTCCTTTCCTGAACAACTCCTAAAGACCACATTGTCAGTTACCAAATCTTCCTGGAGTCTTCCCTTCCTTAAACAACACATTTCCTTTTAAGATATGTACCTAGGGGCTGGAGATATGACTCAGCAGTTAAGAACACTTGCTGCCCTTGCAGAGGACCTGGGTTCAGTTCCTAGCACCCACATGGGAGTTTACAACCTCCAGTCAGAGATTATGATGCCCCTTTACAGTCTCCTTGGACCCTGCACAGATGTGAGGCATATGTGCACACACACACACACACACACACACACACACACACACACACAGAGTCAGGCAGAACACATGCACATAAAATAAAAATAAATGCATCTTAGAAAAAAAAGAAGGTGTTAATTGAATCCATCAGATTTTGGTTCTTTTATAAGAAGTATTCACTTTCCAGTGTCCACTACAAAGAATATGAACTGGAATTCCAACTGGAATTCCACCAGTTTAGGGCCAGTGTTGGACACTGTATTTCTACTCAGGCTATTCCAACTTAATTTTCATAAGTATATCTTACGTTGAATGTAATCAGCTAAAAATCTGTAAGTCATATGCTGATATCAAAACAATCTCATTCTTATTTTACCCTCATAAGAATTTCTTTCTGTTCTCATTAAATGCCACATTGTAATATTTTGTTAATGTTTCCAGTCTGCCAAAAGTCTTTTTAAGGTTCTTGAGTTTATAGTCCAACGTGTGGTACCATTCCTAAATCCTGTCACCTCGATGGGCCTGCTAATTATAGCCAGTACACACAAGGCTTGCTATGTACCTGGTTCTGTGTTAGGGTCTGACACACACACTACCCGCGCCTATCTTGGTGCTGAAAGCACAGAATAACATGGGAAAGCACAACCCCACCCACTGTCCATCTATTTAAAATAGTCACTGAAAGGTGACCAGGCTGCATGGTTCCTGCGTGATAAGGCTAGAGGATCTAAATGGGAAGTCCACAGGCCCTGCCACACCACTGTGCTTCCCTGTCGAACCTCTGAGGGTGACGTAGCTAGATGACACCCATATGATGAAGCCTTCCCAAAGTCCCTTCTTCCACTAAGCTCAGTCTGCCCTTCTTTCTAAGCACGGGGCTGACTTGTCACGCGTGTAGAACTCATCATCTCTCTCCCACAGTGAATCCGTGTGTATCAGTTACTTTTATCTTCACTACGAATGAATTTATGACAAACAATGTAAAGGAGAAACCCAGTTTCCTTTGCCACACAGTTTATGGACATAGGGTCTGACATGGAGGGGTGGATATGTGGCAGGCAGTGTATTCTGACAGAACGGGAGGCAGAGTGTGGACAGGAAGTGGGACCAGCCTTGTGAGCCACTTCTTCCAGAGACTCCATCTTGTCGGGGAACATCTAACTATGTGAATTAGTTGTGTTGCAGAATATGATTTTAACTGTGTGAAGGTGTGTTACATTTATTAATACTACATTTGTTTAATGCCGTAAGGACATATGTTTATTTCTGAGAAGGCTGCATTTGCTTCACCTTGCCTGCCTGAAGCACCTGATTGATCTAATAAAGAGCTGAATGGCCAATAGCTAAGCAGAGAGAGGCACAGACAAGAAGAGGAGAGAGAGGTGGTGGGACACAGCCAGGGCCATCCAGCTGCGGCTGGAGCAGGAAAAGTGGGACATGTAGACAGACAGACAGGAAAGGAAGGAAGGGAGGGAGAGAGGGAAGAAGGTAGATTAAAAAGCGCCCTGAGGCAAAAGGTATATAAAAAAAATGAAACAGGTTAATTAAAAAGAGCTAGCCAGAAGTGAGCCTAAGCTAGGCCAAGCATTCATAACTAATCTCCCTGTCATACTCTGGGAGCTCATGGATGGTCCAAAAGAAAAGGTCTGATACACCACTTCCTAAAGTTCTCACTACCTTCTAAAATGGTACCATTGGCTAATAACTACGTATTCAAAGACATTCTCATTAAAACCACAGCACCAGCACCATGATCTGTTTCGCTGGCTGTGTTGCTTAGGGATACTTTGTCCACAGTCCTCCTGTACCTGAGTCATCACTCTGGTGGAGTCATTATGCTGTTTGGCCTGACTCCAGCTCAAAGCATAGATACTGATCCCTAGAGATTATTGCTTATCTTTCTGATCTATTCATTCTACCAGTTTAGTTGTAACTACTAATTTTTTTTTAAAGAAATCATGTCAGAATAAAAATATAATCTTGACTTAGGAGATTTTGGTGGGCCTCCAAGGATCAAGCAAGTGTTCAGAAAATAGGGTTTCTACCTTAGGCCTCTCTCCTGAATCTGCCTCACATTATCATTTAATGATATTTAAATAGCATGACTCATTCTATTTTAACATTTTAGGCTAATCTATGCCATTTGTTTATAATAATTGTTCTCTGCTGCACATCTCTCTGTCCAACACATCGTTTTGTAAGATAAGTTTGTTGTAGAAACCTGTAGGTTACTCAAGGATCTATACAATCCTCAGTGGTTTTGTGCTGAGGAGTGTCAACCCCAGCAGGTCCTCTGAATTCCAGTTTGGAAAGCTCCCTGTCCCTGGTTGGCTTCCCTTTGGATGTGCTCCAGGGGTGTCCTTTAGACCTGTACCACCAGATAACTGGACAACACAGAATGTCAGCCACATCTAGATCTACAGAGCTGCGAAGTATTTCTGAATAACAGCCCCAGGCTACACTTTCAAGTGTGAGAAGGGAAGTCAGGAGAGGAGGCTCCATCGATAAAGCACTAGATGCGCAAATGTGAGGACCACCGTTTGGATACTCAGCATCCATATAAAAGCTCAGAGGGTGTGTGTGCTGGCCAGTTTCATGTCTAATTGACACACCAGCTAGAGTTATCTGGAAGGAAGGACCCTCAACTTAAAAAAAAACACACCAAAAACCAAAAACCAAAAAACAAATGCCTCCTTAAGATTTGGCTGTATGTAATTTTCTTAATTGGTAATGATAGAGAAAGGCTCGCCCATTGTGAGTGGTGCCATCTTTAGACTGGTTGGTGGTCCTGGGTTCTAGAAGAAAATCAGGCTGAGAAAGCCATATGAGCAAGCCAGTAAGCAGCACCCATCCATGGCCTCCGCATCAGCTTCTGCCTCTAGGGTTTTGTTCTGCTTGAGTTCTTACCCTGACTGTTGATGGACTGTTATACAGAACTGTGAGTGAAATAAACCTTTTACTTCCCAAATTGTTTTTATTCATGGTGTCTCATCATAGTAATATTGACCCTAGGACAATTTGGTACCAGGAGTAGGGTATTACTATGGCAGACCTGACCATATTGTTTTGGAGAGGATTGTGGAAGGGACTTTGGAGCCTTGAACTAGAAAACCATTGAGTACTCAAAGCACAGTGAGCTATTCTGTAGGAGTCTGTAAGATATGAATGTTGCCATATGAGTAACTGGGGTCTGGGCCACCACCTGAGGCCACATTGGTGTCTAAGCACCATACTGTCACCAGGGCCACACCAATCTAAGTAGCCTGTGCTGCTACTCAGGGACATGATGTTATCCAGGCCTGAGCTGTGGCTGCAGGCCATGTCTTGGACCAGGGGAGAGCTGGCCCTGATGGCCTGGGCTGGCCAGGAAAGCTGCTCCCTCAACCTCCTGCAGGATGGGGTAGAAGAACTGGCCCCAGGGGTGTGGATGTGGGAAAGCTGGTCCCAATCCCCAAACAGCCCTGGGAGAACTCATGCATGTGAGAACGCTGAAGAGCTTGAAGAGCTGGAGAGCTGACCCCAACTCTTGCCTGATCCAGCAGTCTTCATGGAGGCCCAGACTGATCAACTCAATTACCACCAAGGCTCGTATCCAGGGCTTTAAGATGGCCCACCCCAACATCTACCTCATCTATGACTTGCTGGAGCATGTGAAGGGACTGGTCATGTGGAACATTAGTTACAGGATCTCCAGGACTCCAGGCAACAGCCCGGATATCAGAGATATCAGAGAGCAGTTTCACTGAGGGTCCAGTATTGATGGTGTATCAAAAGTCAGAGGTCTTGAAGCAAACCAACCACTCATTGTAGTAAACATTCACAAGTAAAGCTGTTTGGGCAAAGGGGTACACTGCATGATACACTACAGCTCCCAGTAATAAACAAATATAATGGAGAGGTATCAAAGACAAAGGATCAAGTGTTTTGTTTGTTTTTTAATTTATTTTCAGGGAACTGGAAATATGGCTCAGTGGTTGAGAGCACTGGATGGTCTTCCAGAGGACCCAGGTTCAATTCTTAGTGTCCACATGGCAGCTTGCAATTATCTGAAATTCAAGTTCCCTTGGATCTGACACCCTCACAAAGACATGCAGGTCAAGCACCAATGCATATAAAAATAAAAACACATTTTTTAAAAAAGAGTTTTAAAAAAAATTGAAGGAGAAAGAAAACTTAAAAACATTTTTTTAAATTTTCTTATGTGTAGCAGAGTGAGGAGGCTGCAGGGGAGAGAACAGACATAGAAGGACTGGGATGATGTGATATGAATTTCATGATGTGAATTTTTCCCTAAATCAAAAATAAAACAAATTTTTTTTTTTTTAAGATAAGAATGTCGGTAGCAGTACAGTGCAGCCAAAGGAGGCTGGGCTGGTGGAGTTTCAGAGAGAAGCAAAGACTAATGAGCCTTCTGTGTGAAGAATCTGTGGTGTCTGGTTAGCTGGAGCTAAAGAATCTGTGACTAACGAGAGACCAGAAGCACTGAAGTAAAACCTTTGCTTTGCTGGGATCATCAATGCTGGTCAGCTGGAGCTGAGAAATTAGTGGTGGTTAAGGAGAGACCAGCAAGCCATGCAGGTGTAGCACACACCTTTAACTTCAGCACTCAGGAGGCAGAGGCAAAGCCTTCTGGAGGAGCCCAGGATATAGTGAACGGATCCCAAACGTTGGACACTGAGTTATTCACACAACTGGAGTTTGGTTTTGATTTGATTGTGATGGTGCCCTGGTTCTTCTCTCCTGAAATAAGAAGTAGTTAACTTATTTTTTATTTTAGAGGAGCCCACATCTGAGGGACTTTGAGCTTTTAAAGAGATTTTAAAATTTTATACTTTGGATTTTAAAAGAGGCTGAATATTTTAAGGATATTAAATATTTTTAAAAGACTGAATTTTTAAAAAAAGAAACTGAATTTTTAAGTATTTGAATTTTTAAAGACTGGGACTTTTAAAATTTGAAATGTTTATATTGTAATGTTGATATTCATATGTAATCTTGGGAACGAACAAGAAAGGGAAGTTTATGGCTTAACGGTGATATGTTTATGTCAATCTAACAAGGGGCTTATTATGCCCTAGTTTCAAGTCAACTTGACATAGCCAGAATTATCCAAAAGGAAGGAATCTCAGTTGGGAAAATGTCTCAGTAAGAATGGGCTATAGTGTTACTGGTTGTTTTGACTCTTTTGCTCTGTGGGGACCAGCCACCCAGCTCCCATAAACTGAAGCTTATTCTTTATTATGAATGCCTGGCCTTAGCTTGGCTTGTTTCTAGTCAGATTTTCCTAACTTAAATTATCCTGTCTAACTTTTGCCTCTAGGCTTTTACCTTTCTCCTTTTCTGTATGTCTTTTCTTTCCTTCTTATTCTATGGCTGGCTGGGTGGCTGGGTGGCTGGCCCCTTCTTTTCTTGCTCCTTGATTTATTTTCCCCCAGATTTTTCCTTCTATTTATTTTCTCTGCCTGCCCGATCTTTCCCGATCTTTCTATTGCCTCACTATTGGCTGTTCAGCTCTTTATTAGACCAATCAGGTATTCTAGAAAGGCAAAGTAACACAGCTTTACAGAACTAAATAAACAGAACATAAGAGAATGCAGTACATCTTTGCATCATTAAACAAATGTTCCACAGGATAAACAATGAAACACATTTTAAAATACTATTTTATAACAGTATAGGACATTTTCTTAATAAGTGATTGATGGGGGAAGGCCCAGCCCATGGTGTGTAGGATCCTTAATCTGAGGGTTCTGGATTTTACAAGAAAGCAGGCTGAACAAGCAATGGGAACAAGCCAGTAAGAAGCTCTCATCCATGGCTTCGGCTGTATCGGTTCCTGCCTCCAGGTTCCCACCCTGCTTGAGTTTCTGCCCTCACTACTTTTGATGATGAACTCTCACGTGGAACTGTAAGTGAAAAACTCTTTCCTTCCCAAGTTGCTTTTGGTCATGAGGTCTCATCGTTGCAATAGTGACCCTAACTAGACAGCGTGATACACTCCTGCAATCCTAGTATTCTGCAGGAGGAGACGGGCTTGCCTGGGGAAGCTAGGTAGTTAGGCCTGCTGAAACTGCAAAGATATGGGGTTTGGCAAAAGACTCCATCTCAGCAGATAAATGGAGAACTGCCATTATCAAAAAAGACACCAGATGTCAAACTCTGGCTGTCGTATACAGACAGAGAGAGAGAGAGAGAGAGAGAGAGAGAGAGAGAGAGAGAGAGAGAGAGAGAGAGGAAGGGAGGGAGGGAGGCGGGGAGGGAAGGAGGGAGGGACAGACTATAAAAATAGAAACATCATTTCAAGTTGGGGTTCCTTGATACCCTTTTTTCTGAACTTGTATGTAAGTAGCATCATGAAGCTCCAAGGCAACACCCTCACATGCTTATTCCTCTTGGCTCCAGAGGGTTTTTTGTAACATCCTTCCCATTTCAGAAATGATGCATTCTTTGGGGGAAGGATTAGATTTTGGGGGGCTACTGTTCCTGTTCCATTACTGTAACTCCTGAAAAAGTCTCGTTTGTTCCAACTTAGATACTGGATCTGAGAATCTTCATCACCCCCTTTCAGCCGAATAAACAATCACACTTCCAAAGCAACACTCCTGTCTGCCCCTACTCTTGATTCTTGGGATAAGTTCCTGATATTGTTAGCCTTAAAATGATAAGAGCAGACATGATATTCCCGTTTGTAATACCTTAGAAGTTATATACATATCTATACAGGGGACATGACAGAATAAGCCTCATGTCCTTTCCACTGCAAAACTTGAGTTCCAAAGGTGTTATTTCAAGTTTCTTCTCCACGCTGGAGGGCACCCTGGCTACCCTAAGCCCACTTCTCAAGTGCAAAACTTCACTTCCCAACTTACCTAGCTAGAAGTGGTCCAAGAATATAGTTCTGGCCAATGAGATTGAAGTGGGAATCTTCTGGGATGTATTGGTTTCCAAGAACTGCTGTGAAAAGTACCAAAATGGAGTGGTTTAGCCAACAGTGGCATTTCATTGCATCGCTCTGAAGGCTGAAGTGAGGTGTTAGCAAGATTGCTTCCCTCTGAGTAAGGGAAAGCCCAGTTCAGAGCCTCTCAAATTGGCTTACTGGTGGCTGCTTTATGTTTACTGGGTAATCTCCCAGCATGCATTTCTCTGTGCTCACATTTCTCCTTTTTATGAAAACACCAGTCATATAGATCCTGGTGTACTCAGATGACCCCATTTTAAATATGATTGCTACCAAGATCGTAGCTTCAAAGATATTCACATTCTGAGATACAGGAAGCAAAAGGTACAACAGGTCTTTTTAAGAGGAGGCACAGCTCAAACATAACAGTAGGGGAATCTCACAATTCTTGGGAGGCTTCTGTTTCCCTTGGAGATGGGGACAGCCACCTCATGTCTTTCTTCTGCCTTTTCTAACTGCCTCACTTCAGGTAAAGTTCAGGTAGAGTGTTGTCTCCCAAGTAAGTGCCATTCTAGCCTTTAATGGCCCATCCTACTAAAACCCTATGTTTATAGAGGAAATAGGGAAAAACCTGTTTTCCTGCACTATAGACGCTGCCACCTGATGAGTGCTAGCCTCTTGGGAGACCTTGGGTGTGCCGGATGAGGGGGCAGGGTGTGAAAGAGAGTTAAGGTGATAGCGGGAGACAAAAGGGGACACGAGGAGAGACACAGACAGAAGCGGCAGAAGCTGGGGACAAGCATGGATTAGAGTCAGTGTGAATGGAAGGGGCAGAAGGAATCCAGCATGGCGGGAAGCTAGAGGGGAAAAAGCTAGGCGAGATGCAGTGGCAAGACAGAAGCATGGCTAAGGGACAGACAGGTCTAAGAGATAAGATGTACTGAATAAAGCTCAGGTCTCTCAGTGTCAGAGAGAGCCTGAATGATGGAACCTAAACGACTCCTGAGTGTAGACTTATTTAATCTTGACGCTCCTCGCCTGGGACAAAACTCGGACCACAAAGAAACCGGACGCGGTAAGTGGAGGTCATAACCAAGATCCCACTCGGTAGTAGAGCATATTTTGGTTCTGAAAGCACAACCAAGAGGACTCAGGGTCAAACAGATGTAGAGAGCATAAGATACCACCTGGATACCTTATTACACTATCCCACAGGACAGAAAGGCCACAAGTAGAAGTTAAGTTCAAGATTATCTAGGCATCAGAAGGGCTTCACTTAAAGGATAGTAGAGAGAACTGCCAGGTCCTCAGAGCTGCCCCATCACAGAAGTTGGTAGCTACTCTTGAGAGACTGTTTGCAGTGTGATATGGCTTTTGGGAGGGGGAAGTAGTCAGAGGAACTGGGTTCTGACACACTACCGACTGAGCCCTGCTTTGTCCTAACCTTAACCCTTCGCCTTGAATTTTCCTTATTCTGTCCTGAGACTCATGTAGCCAAGGCTGGCCTCAAGCTTATGATGCAGGATGGAGGGGCTTGTTCTTCCTGCCTCCACGTCCCCAAGTAGTGGGATTGCAGTCTTGGATCACCACACTTAGGATACTTAGTATCTGGGGTTAAAGACAGGACTTTAAGCATGCTAAGTAAATGTTCTGCCACTGGAGTTACGTACCCAGTCCTCTATTTTTTCTAAGGATAGCACTGCATCTTTATACCTATGAGTCCAACTTTTTCTCCCTTTAGAGAGAAATTCCATAGTATTCTTTGAGTTCCTTGGCTTGTTTCTTGAGGCTCATTAGACACTTGGCTTATCTTCTCCCACCTGGGGGCCAACTTTTGAGGGTGACAGTAGTTTTCCAGCCTCCACTATGTTCTCTGGAAATCCAATGAAAGGATCCTATATGCTATTCTAGGCATCGTTACTAACACCAGTGCGAGAGAGAATGAGGTCATGACATGCTACCCTTGGCAATGAAAATTTTAGCAAGTCCCTCCGTGGACTTTGATGACTTAATGTGAGATCATTTGTGCAGTTAAACTGCCCACAAATGTCTGTGCCCTCTCACATGCGGGGTCCAGCAATAGTGGTTTTGTATCTTCAGTTGGAGGTGAGAAAGCAGAATTAGACACTAGGACAGGGCAGGAGGGTCACATGGGGCATTTGTGTCACAGAGACTCTCTTAGAGGTTCTGGACTGTAGGTCCCCAGGCAGAAGGCTTCCTAAGTGTCTAGCCCAGCACTTGCCATGACACCCCCTACTTCTGGCTCTGCATCCAGCAAGAATCTACTCTAATGAAGACTTTTTATATCTATCTCACTCATCTTCTGCTTCTTGGCCCTAATGTGTGTGTTTTAACAAATTTAGATTGAATATCTTTTCTTTTAACCCAGAATCCTAATGGGAACACATTTGTAGATAGAGAGTTTTCTTGCTGTTAGGATATCCCAGGCATTAAATACTTCATAGTGAGAACTCTAAATAATCAAGTATCTAGATTTGAGGGACTTAAACTCGACATGTATGTCATGTATACAGTGTGTGAAACTCAACAAGAAATTCTCAGGCCAGGCATTCTTAGCCCATGTGATAAATACAATGCCACAGCTGATTTCTACAGGAGAGCCAACAATTCCTAACTGCACATTCACATGCTAATACAGTTCCATCTCATCCTTGCTGTGCCCTCCCTTCAAGTTTTCTTAGTATTTATTCATTCTTAACTTTGCATGTGTCTGTCTACATGTGGTATGTACACCTGTGTGGGCCAGAAGAGGGTATAAGGTTCCCCGGAGCTTAAGTTTCAGGTAGTTATGTGCTGCTTGGCATGGGTGCTAGGAACTGAAGTCAGCTTCTCTGCAAGAGCAACATAAATAACCACCAAGCCATCTCTCCAGCCCACCCTTATTTCCCTACGTTATCTCCTTTAATCGGTCATCAACTCTCCTAGTTAATTTTTATGGCTGTTGTTGGAGGGAAGTTTTATTGATTTATTTGGTTTGGTTGGTTTGATTGTTTTGCAGACAGAGTGCTATGCAGCCGAGGCCGGCCTGGATCTAGATGATTCTCCTGTCTCAGCTCCCAAGTGTTTATATTGCAAAGATATACCATTAATCCTAGTCAGATTTTTCTTGACTAGAAGTTTGGTGGTGGTGGTAGCGGGCTAGAGAGATGGCTCAGTATCCACCATCTAAGTGTAATACTTGAGGTCAGATCCCTAGGATCCACACAAAAGCTAAGTACCACGGCACACATCTGTAATTAGCACTGGGAGGACAGGAAGACAGACGTGGATCTCTGAGCTCATTGGCCAGCCAGCCCAGGCCATCATGAACTCTGTTTCAATGAGAGCTGTGTCTCAAAAATAAGGTAGAGCTCAGCAAGATGGTCCAGAAGCTAATGGTGCTGGCTACCAAGCCTAAAATCCCGAGTTTGCTCTCTGGAGCCTACGTGGTAAAAGTTGTTTTCTGACCTCTATAAGTGCACAATCCACACTAAGTAAACAAAAATATTAGGAAAATGAGATGGGAAGCAATCAAAGCAGGTAGCCAGCACCAACTGCTGGCTTCCACACACACACACACACAGACAAGTATGATCACCTACCTACACATGCACACACCTATGTGAACGTGTACTTAGCACACACACACACGCACACATGTGGATGTGGTCTCTTTTCTCTTTTTACTCCAGAAAAAAAAAATCATTCAGTTTGAGAGTAGATCAGTATGTCAAGTTTTCTCGAAATATTCTTGAAAGCCATTTGCTGACTGAAATGTCTAGAGGGCAGATCTAAATGGGGCCACCAGGTAAGAAAGCAGGGCAGCCTCACACACTTAGGAGGCTTGAGAAGGGATAAAATGGAAAGAGAAAAAAAAATCTTATTAGGTTTTGTAGGTCAGGGAAATCCTTTCTAGCCCGGATTTCTAAACCCTCTGAATTTTAATTGAAAGTATTTCTCCAGGGTATTTACTTTAACATGACTGTGCACTCTCAAAAAAAATTATTCCCCATCCATATTAGAAAAATATTATAAATTCCAGGAAGACAAAATTGCATTAGCAGGAAAATTTGATGGTGTGCTCTTTCTGTGTGGGACAGTCACCATAAATTGCTAGTAACCATGGGCCGCCAGGCCTGTATGAAGCACCCCAGATGGGAAGAGAGACCATGTAGGGTATGACAGTGGCTTCCTGCCCCCACCTCAGAACTGCCATTTATTCTTTTTGCAAAAAGCAATATTCTTCACAGGATGTATGAACACCTATGCCGGAAGACGTCCCGTAAAAGATGAGCTTTAACCAATCTGGAGGCTATTGTTAGAAATGTGTGGAAATTAATGAAGACAACTTTAAGTCCCTCTCATTTTTAGTGTTGGTGTCAGAAGTGTAAGATCCTGTTTTTTTTTTCTTTCTACTGCCTGTACAGACTCTCCAAAAGGCAGACAACCACAATTATTCCTTTATAACCAGCGTAAAGCCAACTGCTAACTATTACTGTTCCTCCTTTAAAAAACAAATCACGGATCCGTTTTTGTCCATTTCTTCTTCCCGAATGTAGGCTTATTACTTCAGTTTTCATTGCTAGTAATAATGAGGATGATAATGCCGTACTGGCTTAAATTCTCCTTTTTTCTTGCTGGCACAATATATGCTTTGATATTCTTCCTTTTCTTTGTGTTCCTACGGGTGTCCCTTGCTGCCTCTGAAGTACGTATGTTAAAAATCGTTGAATTAAAAAGAAAGTGGAGGTCAGGAGTCAGAATGAAATCTCCTTTAGCTTCCCCACACTAGAATTAATTAGCTCTCCTGGAAGACAGAAAATGGAGTCTGATCATACATGGGAAGGAACACACAATTGAAAGCATGACTCGCCTGTAGAACATGCTTTCAAAATGAGCTTTTGTTCCCCCAAATGTCTTTAAACATTACAGCACATTGGATAGTTTCAAAGCTAACCCACCTGAGTGAGCCAGAGCATTTATTGAACGTTTTAAGGAGTCTGGGCAGGAAGCTTGTAATGCTTGTGCGAGCAGGCATGCCCTGATTACTTCTCCGAGTTTTGATTCACATTCTCCCAGCCCTCTTCTTAAGGACAAATACTCTGGCTGCTCCTGGGAAGGGAGCATGCTTCCTGATGTTCTACTGTGGCCTCTCACCTGCACAGTCTGCCTGGCTCTGGCTCTGGTGTGGGAGTAAGGTTACCCTCATGGGATTCCAGGCTGGAGCACACAGGTGTCAGCAGGTCCCCTGTGCAGTCACCCCTGGTCCACTGCCTGGAGCAATGTCCTCCACACACACACACACACAGGTCCTCTTTCTCATTCTCATTCTGTTCCACAAGTGCCACGAATCTTTGAGGACCAGAATCTCAAAATAACATTGGTCCATTGGCACGGGCTCGCCTCCTCTCTCAGTATCTAAATGCGAGGATATTTTGGCCCACTGTGAAATGAAGCAATAGTTGGGGAAAGAGGAAGAAGGGAAGCCATTCTCTCTTTGAAACCTGTAAGATTTTTTCACTCCCCATGTTATAGGGTACAAGTGACACTTTTCAATATTCAGGCAGTTGATTCGAATTTTTTTTTCTTTTTTTTGCGTAAGCACTATCTTGCTTTTCATGCTCTTTTAACATTTCAACCTAACTAGTTCTTTCTTCATAACTACTGCAACTCAGCTGCATGTTCTCAACTTTTACATGGAGAGTGGTTTTTTTTGGTTTGTTTGTTTTGTTTTTGTTTTTGGTCAGCTAGTATAATGACTAACTTTGGGTAGACATTCAATCAGGATGAACTTCAGGACTTTCCTACAAACTAGCTGAAGGTACTGGCTTTAGCTCCATTGATCTGATGTTGGGTGTAGTCAGACTGGAGCCGAACATCAACACACACCATAAGAGCAAAGTAGGACTGGGAAAGTGGCGAAGGACAGCTAAAAGATGCACCCAGTCACCTTGTCGAAGACTGAATCCCACTCATCAAAAGCTGTGCCTTTTCTTGCCATCCGTCTTACTTACAAACTCATCCTTTGCTTGAGATGCTTTGCATTGGGTCCTCTGACACAATTTCAATAAAATGATCTTCTAACAGATATACAACATTGTACAGGGCAGTTTTATGTCAGCATGCTAAAAGCTAGAATCATCAGAGAACAGGGAACCTCAGTTGAGAAAATATCTCCATAAGATCAGGCTGTAGGCAAGCCTGTAGGACATTTTTTAATTAGTGTTTACTATCGTTGGGTTGTGGCACCCAGCCCGTTGTGGGTGGAGCCAGTCCTGGACTGGTGATCCTGGGTTCTAGAAGCAAGCAGGCTGAGCAAGGTATGAGGAGCAAGCCAGTAAGCAGCATCCCTCCTACATCATGATGATTATGGCCCCTATATCAGCTCCAGCCTCCAGGATCCTGCCCTGCCCGACTTCCCTTAGCGAAGGACTGTGATGTGGAAGCATAAGCTGAATAAACTCTTTCCTCTCCAATTGCTTTGCTCATGGTGTCCCCGTAATAGTAACGCTAAGACAAACATCATCTTTTCTCGCTACATATACTGTAGAATGCTACATCGGCACACAGTATTATTGTAAGTAGAAAATATGATCATTTACACACAGATGTGCAAACAAAAATGGGAAATACTATTCAACTTTTTCCCTCCTACCACGACTGTATTTTTCTTACCTTCCATTTGAACTTAAGCTCAGGTTAACTTACAACTAACTGAACAAGCCCCTCATCCTAATGCCGTTCCCTTCTCCAACACCTTCCACCACGTTTCCTTCACCCAAACGTCACAAATGCTTTAAGCGGCATCTTTGGTCTTGTCATTTCTTACCACTACCTTAACCAGAGTTGGCATGAGCTGTTGTCTGAACTAATGGACTTTAGATTCCGGGAAGAAATCCAGAAGTTGTGGATTTTTGTTTGGAGTATCAGTTATATATTCGCAACATGTCAAAACATCCCCAAACATAGTGGCCCAACCCAACAATAGAAGTGTGTTATTTTTGTAGTTTCTATGAGGTTGTTTATGATAATGGCTTAGCTAGATGGTTCTGGTTCAGGGTCTCTTGTACTTAAGGTGCTGGCCAAGGCTGCAGGCACTAGGGGGTTTAACTAAAGCTGTAAATCTATTTCCACTTTGGCTGACTGGTTTGCTAGCAGGAGGCTCCTTTTATAACAAATGCTTTCTCTATGGGACTCATTTTCATGACCTAACAGCAGCCTTCACCTACAGTGAGTGTTGCAAGAGGCCTTAAAGAAGCCTCTGTTTTTTCTAAGACTCAGCCATGGAAGACAGCTGCAGTCACTTTTGTGGTATGGTTTGTGTTATATTTATCAGCCCCCTCTTGCAGGAAAAGCTATACTCAGTGGCACAAACACCTAGAGGTGAGGATCACAAGGGCCATCTTGGAACTGACAATTAAAGATGATGAAAACTTCCCTCTGGGATGTTTAGCTCTGAATGTAGAAGAGTTAAATGGTGTCAAGGTTGAGGTGGGCTGTAGCAAGCTGGGCTTGTGTGCTGTGGTACAAGTACACAGTGAGAGTCATTAGCATGGCAACGATTTCCCAAGAATAGGAAGAAGATGCTGAGGAATAGAGCCGTTGATATTTGAGGGTGAGCAGAGGAAGGAGGGGCTGAAAGCAGAAGATAAAAAATTCAGTGAGGAAGACAGAAGGCTGAGCAGGATCATCCAAACCAAAGGAATTACCAGAGGAAAATCCCCAAGTTCCCTCTGATCTCAAGAATTCTCTCATGTCCTTTGGCAACTGCAACAATATTAGCATTACTAATAGATGAGACAATAGAAAGAGACTAGGAGGGGAAATACCCAAAAAGGTCACTGGAGTTTCCTGTCTACTGGATTCCAGTTTCTCATTCCCTTAGCAAACACAAAATAATCACTTTGTTTCACTTTTGGTGAAATCAATAGTTGCTGTTTTGTCCTGTGTGTGTGTGTAATACGGTGTGTACAGATGTCTGTGTGTATAGTTGTGTGTGTGCCATATAGTGCCTGTGGAAGTTGGAGATTAACCTCAACTGCCTCCTTATACAACTTCTCTACCGTACTTTTGGAGCTAGGGTCTCTCACTAAACCCAGGAGCTTGCCAGTTAGGCTCCACTGGCTGGCAGAAAGCTCCAAGGTTCTTCCCAGCCACACTACCCGCCACTGGGGTTACAGACACACTCTGCTGCACCCAGCTCTTAAAGGGGAGCCGGGGATTTGAACTCAGATCTTCATGTTTGTAGAGCACTTGCTTTAAAGCCATCCTTTTACCTTTGTTCTGTTTATTTTGTTTCTATATTTCTTCTGTGTTTTCCCTGGTCACAAAAAGAATAGGTTGTCATCTAAAATATAAGACCTGGTTGTAAACTTAGTGTATTTTCCTCCTACATCGTGGAGCAGTACTCACCGTGTTATACGTGTCATCATAGTTCATAACAATTCTACTTAAACTCTGTAGATTTTTTTCGATACTTTGATCACCTATAAGCCTTATGACACAGAATTTGATTTAATTATAAGCTACCTATTGCAGAATTATTCACTTGCAATATACCATATAAAGGATTAATATTTATTAAGAGATTATATAAACACTCACTGATACAAATCAAACCTTAAGACAATTCTTGGAGAGTGGAAAATGTCCAATCTGTTCGCTGAGAATTCAGGAACAAAACAGGAAGGAAGGTTAGCCTGCCCTGGGTTCTCAGTTGGGTTTGACCATGCCCCATTCAGGTTCCAGATAACCCAAAGCTACGCCTCTAAGCTTCCCTAAATAATGCCTGGATCCCACTACAACTACCCATGCATATATTTGATTTTTTCTTTGTTTTTTCTTTATTTGTTTTTGTTTTGCTTTGCTTTGTCTTTGAAAGCCTTCAGGTGGGGCTTGTGAGTTACTCAAGATATTTGTTCTATTTTATTTAGGACAATTGTGGTCAATCTATGATCTATTTATCCTGCACCTGGCCAAATACATTTTCTCTGACCCATTTCTTAGACAGCTGTTTTCTGTTTACTTTTTAAGGAGAATAGTACTTGGTCAGCCAAAGGAAATACTGCAAGTTCCAGCAAGAGAATCTTGTGCGATCACTTAGCAAGACGTTTTGACCCTCTTCACTGTGTTTTGGATCATTCAAATTCAAGTCCCTTCAGGTGGGATTAAATGGGGGAAAATAATTGAACTTTACATCAACTCATAAATAGCAAATGAAACCTCAAAATGGGTCTAAAACTTACACTCCTGAATATCTTAACAGTGACAGGAAGTCCTACTGTACCCAGTTTTCTTTCCTTCATTACAGAATTGGCACAGGAAACACTTTATTCCTTGCTGGAATACAGCCATCTCCGGTATGGAAAGCAACAAACTCTTTAATAGCTACACAATAAAGCATTTCACACAGCTATGTAAAGACAGTCAAGGTCAAAGAAAGCAACTTAGCTGAAATGCATGCAGTCAGGGTGACCAAGGTGCCTTCCCCTATTGAAATTATACCCTGAACCCACTTGGATGTTGAAGAACTAACTTCAGTGCCTCAGATGTACCTTGTTTGGGGGCAGGAATTTAAAAGAGGTAATTGAATTAAAATATAAAGTCATTGGTGTAGACCCTACCCTACAAACACGGAGGGAAAACCAAGTGCACAGTCAAGGAGAAAACATCTATAAATGAGAGAGAGAGAGAGAGAGAGAGAGAGAGAGAGAGAGAGAGAGAGAGAGAGAGAGAGAGAGAGAGAGAGAGAGAGAGAGAGAATTCTTACTTGAACTTCAAGAACTGTGGGTAGAATGATTTCTGTGTTGAACTGGACCAGTCTGTGGCATTTGTTGTGCTGATGTTTGTACACCATTGCACAAATCCTAATTGATCTTATAATTTAAAAACAAAAACAAACAAACAAAAAAAACAAAAAACAAAAAAAAACCCTGAGCCAGATAGAGGGGTAAATGCTTAAAGATCAGAGAAGCAGAGGAACAAGCTACTAGAGAGAGTGATTATCACTACTAAATCCTCAGGCCAAATGTAGATCCTGTCTCCAGGAATTCTCAGACTGAATGCCTCTGAGTGGGAAAGCAAGGCTGAACTTCTGTCTCCTCCCCCTTCTATCCCTTTCTCTGGCCATATCACTTCCCGTCTCAAGCTCTGAGTGCTGGAGTTAAAAGCATGTGTGCTTCCCAAGTACTCAGAGCAGAGGTATGGTTCCCAAGGGCTGGGATTAAAGGTGTGCGCCATCACTGCCTGGCTCTGTTTCTCTTTTGGACTGGACTAATCTTCTATAGTCCAGGCTGGCCTTGAACTCACAGAGATTCAGACAGATCTCTGCCTCTACCTCCTGAGTGTAAGGATTAATGGCCTGAGCCACCACTGCCTGACCTCTATGACTAACTCTGTAGCTGACTCTGCCCCAGCTTTCAGGCAATCCTCATTTGATGCACAATGTATCACCACGGTATGCTAATTCATCCATGGTGATGGGCAACAGTTAGCAGCTCTATGTCTGGTTCTTCTAATCCAGAAACCCAAAATGTAGCAGGCAGGGAGCTCCATATCTGCACCTGCTGGATCTGCTGGCTCCTCTGGCTTCTCTCCCCAAGTGGATGGAGTCATCTTCCCTCCATCCACACATGGACTTAGTTATTTTCAAATTCACATACAAGATATTATAACCTAAATTAGTCCCAACAGGAAGTAACTAAAGAGCTAGTTTCTTTCTGTGAATGCACACATACATTAATAACTGATAAATATTCTAATAAGTGTTTTAAAGGTCAACAAGAGGCAAATTCTTAGCAAGGCAAAATAACCACATAAATAAGCTGTGTGGGAGATTTTCGGAGCCTACTTATGCTTTCTTTTTCAGTTATGTGCTGAAGTATGAGGATTGATATGAATCTGTCAGGAATAGTGAAAACCTGTTCTGTGGACACATTAGGGAGAGGGCACGTCTTCCTTTAATTCAGAGTGTGTATTTGAAAAAATTCCAACCAATATTAAACACAGGAAATAGAGAGCATTAACTTAGGAACTGAAAGGAATGGGGCATAATGACTTTCCAGTCTCCATTACATTATCGCACTGTCTGTGCAATTTGGGTTCTCTGGGACAGTCGTGCTCCATCTAGACTTCCCAGCTTCTCTAGGAAGGAAGGGACAGAGAATGGGGAGGAACAGACAGACAGATACTCACACAGAGGATTCCCAGGCTCGTTCTCATCTGCCACCTAGCAGGACTCTAAGTCTTGACAAGGTGCTTCTCGAAGGCGATTAGAGCATGCATATTGAAAGCATATGTATCACCATTTCTTTCAAAGCGAAATCCTTGTTCCACTTGTTAATTTGTGTGTGTGTGTGTGTGTGTGTGTGTGTGTGTGTGTGTGTGTGTGTTGTAAAGCATTCTCAGAAAGAGCTTTTATAAGAATGACTTTAAATTCACTTTCTTCTCATGGGTTTACCAGTGATTTCCATGATCTTGTTGATTATGACATGGCAGGTGGGCAGAGCCTTACTATCTTGAACCTGTATCTATCTAGTGTGTGACTCAATGGTTTTAAAAGCTCACATACTTTGTGTGTGCAAAAGAGCACATGGTGTGCACTGCTTATAACCTAGAGCCACAAGCCCAACTTTCCAGAATTTCTGCAAGGCTCACAAGCTAAACAGTGACATATGGACTTTTTTGTTTTGTTTTGTTTTTTGTTTTGTTGTTGTTTTGGGCTTTAAAATCTCTAGTCTCTATCCCCATCCTTGATTGACGTTGCACCCCAAGGTATGGGCAAGTGTGACTCTTGACATCAGAGCAGTAGAAAAGAGTAATGTATGGAAGGGAAATGGAGCTTTCCGTGTTTTGACTTCTGTTTCTCCTTATATATAACCATAAATATATGACAAACCACGGCAGAAATCCCTTCTGGTGTCTATAGGAAGCCTGTCAGGCTCAGCCAACCATTTCATTTCACCTCGGGTTATTTTTCTTTGTTCTAAATTTAAGTCAAATTAAAAATCACTTCTTATTGCTTAAAATAATAAGTTTGAGATGATCTGCTACAACAGAGCCCTTTATCTACCCGATCTCTCTTAAAATAGCTTCTTACCTGAACAATCCGGGAGCACGAATTCTAGGTTGTGAAATCTAGTGTCTTTGTCTTCTCTTGTCCTGCTTCTGCTTTCTCCTTCAACCAGTCTAGACTGAAGTAGTTTTGTCATGTAAACATTTGCTATAGAAAACCTATAAAGTCATTTTCCTTCCAATAAATCAGACATCACCATATAAGTGAATTAATGATTACATCTGAGGATTTCTTTTTCTCCCATTGGTGAAATAGGATTTTGCAGATTAGAGCAAGAAAGATCATTGTGCTTTGGGTCAACTTTAAGGCTCCATCACCCCACTGGAGACAAACCACACATCCCATAGTCCCTTTCAGTGTCTATGTCATCACCCACAGGGGTCCACTTTACAAGACGGCTGTATGAGCAATCTATGCTTCGGTCATAAAGACAGTATTTCCTTTTTATTTAGCATAATGGTTTCTAGAGACTGCAAGTCACACACTCCTGGCACACAAATGCAGAGCGAGACCTCAGAAATCATCGAATAAGTTCCCATAAGGTGTCTTCTCACTGAGAGGCTATCAGCATGTGTCCCGGCTTGTTTGTGTCAATCTGACACAGTCTAGAGTCATCAGAAGAAGGAGCCTCAGTTGAGGAAATGCCTCTATAAGATCCAGCTTCGAGGCATTTTTCTCAATAGGTTATCAATGGGGGAGGGCCTAGCCCAGGGTGGGTGGTGCCTCCCTGGGCTGGTGGTCCTGGCTTCTATAGGAAAGCAGGTTGAGCAAGCCATGGGAAGCAAGCCAGTCAGTAGCACTCCTTCACGGCTTCTCCATCAGCTCCCGCCTCGAGGACTTTGCCCTATTTGAGCTCCTGTCCTGACTTTCTTCATTGATGAACTGCAATGCCAAAGTGTACGCCAAATAAACCCTTTTCTCCCAACGTTTTGGTCACGGTGTTTTATCGCAACAATCGAAACCCTAACTGAGACAGCACGTTAAGGACAAAGTCTGCTGACCTATAACTGTGCCCTTTAGACTTCAACTCACTCCATCGAGCCTAAGCTTGGGACACCCCTAACTCTCATTTCCTTTGTCCTGGCTTGGGCTTCTATTTATGGCTTCATTATTAATGCAGTATTGTTAAGTAGTTTCAAGGCACACACGTCAACAAATAGGGAATAAGGGTAAACATTGCAAGGGTAGACCAGCGCTCTGAACTCCCGGGGCTCAGTCACTTCTTCATGGTTGTGGCAATATCAGCTGTGTCTGAAGAAATATACAAAGACATACAATGCAAACAGGACTCTACCTGTACTCACAGGCTCATTTCCCAAGCAGAACATTCTCAGAAATGATTTTAAAATGTTTTAACAGATAAAACGGAGAAAATGTATGCATCTATTCAGTAACTTCTTTAATAAGCATCAATAAGATGGGAATAGCAATTTTTTTAGAAACCAGTAGAGTACAAAATTTGAAAATAATGTAAAGCAATACTTATTTGAAGAGGAGAGATACTGCTTTAGTTTGATAAAGACTCACCTAGGGATAAAAGTGGTAAACAGAAGCATTTGCTAAGAATGATTTGAGAAACCAGGTGATAGTGGTCCATGTCTTTAATCTGCAGAGGCAGGTGGATCTCTGTGAGTTTGAAGTCAGCCTGGTCTACAAAGTGAATTTCAGAACAGCCAGGGCTACACACAGAGAAACCTTGTCTCAAGCAAGAACAACAAAAAATTATTTGAGACAGCTGCTTCTGTTTATGTGGCACTAGAAGCTGTTCAGCTGGTGAGAGGTGGTCCTTAAGAGGAGAGTAAGTACACTTGGGCTTTTATAACACTTTATTTTTCATGAAGATACATTATACTAGTAAGATGCTCATGTGAAAAATTATGAATTCTTTCACTAGTAATTCAACAACTAAAACAATTAAATTTTTTATGCATACTATGATTTTTCTACATGTAAATCTGTGCACAATGTGTGTGCCTGGTACCCACAGAGCCCCCAAAATGGCGTGGTATCCCCGGAGACTGGAGTTACAGTTGTGAACCACAATGGAGGTTATGAGGCCCAAACCTGGGACCTGAGGAAGAGCAATCATTGCCCTCAACTGTTGCAATTTCTCCAGGCCCCACTAAAGTAATTTTAATAAAATATTTACATGATGATCATCGGGGTGGTACACAGAAACGTACTCAATCTGATTATCAAACACAACTATATATCAACAATATCAAAAGTAACAGTAAATGGAGCTGCAATGTATGATAGGTTAATGAATCTACGACCTAAAATATTTAGTTGTAATTTACTAGATTATCTCACGCTAGATGATTGCTATGGCTTTTGTCAATAATCTTTTAACCATGTAAAATCATAAGGACAGAAAGAACCCATTACATTAATTTTTCATGTATTTAGATTTTATGACCTCCCCATTTCCACTCTTTGTCCATAAGAGCAATAACTAAGGTTGTAGATTTTGTATCTTCTATAGAACATTCTCATCTGAGAGATAATAGTGGCCATGCTTAGAAAAATCTTTCTTTAGCTTAATGGCCTTACATCAAAACTTACATCCATTGTTGTTGGAATAAGACAGTGGACTTGATGCAATGAACACATATGCATCATATACAAGTTTAGAGATATCCCCAGGATAAGGCTCGAACCTCATGCAATCCTATCCATTGTCAAAGACAGAAACAGGGCTTCTAATTATTCCCTCTGGAGAATGGGGCAGGCAGTAACATACCACAGGAGTAGAAATGAAGAAATGTCAAGTTCCAAACCAATCCTTTTAAACATAAGACTTGTATGGGGCATTAACATAGTATCCAGTTTATATTCTAGGTTAATATAGAAAGCTATTTATTAAATATCTTCATTATAAAATAAAAGTAAAATATGCAAATGTACATTGGTTTAATTTCCATACGCCTATTGGCGTTACAAATAAAAACTAGATAGCTGTGATGTTAAGGTGTTAACTTCTATTTCTGTTAATACTAGTTACAGAAACCTCAAGATATAGCAATGAAAAATTAGCTTATGTTAAATTAATTATGTGAGAGGCAGTTAATAAAAATACATTGACATTATACACACTTGTCTTTCCACAAGAACCACAGCAATCACCTCACGTTAAATTTAAAGGAATGCACTGAAATACTACCCAAAGGTGACCAACAGATCTTCCTTAAGCAGCTAATGGTGATGATTAGGAGAATAACATTTGATTTGCCCATAAAACTCATTATTTCTTTTTCTATTCCTGAGATTCACTTATCTCACTTCTCTGTGACCTGTTTAGTATGGATCTAGGTCACCTTTAAATGAAAAAAATACCCATTTAATGGGCAATGGGAAGTCCATATGTTAAAAACAAACACTTGTAGATATAAATAAGCTGCAGGCATTCATTAGATCATAGACACCTGACTTATAAACACAAGTGCATGTGAGCAGAGCATTGAGGAGTATGAAGAACTAGCCAATACTGTTCATGTAGGTTCCATTAGTGAATGGAACCACTGTTCCTGGAGGCTCCGCCCACCAGTTTACTGAACTATTGTCACAAAGAAATAGCAAACAGAAAATCCCAATATTTATATTAAAATTTTTGAATGCCTGACTGTTAAACATACCACTCAAAAAATGCAAGAATACTTTGTAATCTACATCAGTGGTTCTTAGTCTACCTAATGCTGTGACCTTTTAATACAGTTCCTCGTGTTGTGGAGATCCCCAACCATACAATTATTTCATTGCTATTTCATAACTGTAATTTTGCTACTGTTAGGAATTGTAATGTAAATATCTGATGCACAATTCCAAAGGGGTCGTGACTCACCAGTCGAGAACTACTTACTTACATAAAAAGCTGTTGTGAACCATCCTGGGGCCAAGAGTGTATTTAGTGGGAATAATCTATTGCTCTTCTTTCGAGATTTGAAAATCAACTTTGCTGTATTCCTGAACATGTGAAACAACCCATTTATGATTGGTAAAGGATTTGTATCAGCAGAGCATACACTACACACTGGGTCATCCACACTGGCTTTTCTGCCAACACATTAATGTTCCATATCATACGGTGCTGGCTGCTGGATGAAAAATACATTAGCTTAGCTCAGTGTAGCAAACCACAGGGGGATACCATACTGGCCCATCCATTCTACTGTCTTAGGATGAGCATTTACGCAGACTTCCTCAATCTCCGTGCATTCTGATCTTGCCTCCACAGTTGACAGTCATCTGTTAATTTCCTAAATAGCCCTTTTATCAAGCAGCATTCACTCTACATCCTATGTGTACTACTTAGGTGAAAGTTAATATGACTTTTATGTCTAAGTTACCATCATTTATTGGAAATGATTGTCTTCATTGACGTTCTCTTTACGTGTTGCCTTGGTGCTAATTGGTTTTTCTCAATCTTATTTTCACCCCAAAGCAATGTTATTTTTGGTGTGAGCTATTGGTTTAAAAAAATTTTTTTTATCTAAAATACTGGAAGTGAAAGATAATCACTTACATAGAATATTTCAAGTCATATCTGTTTACTAATTATTATCCTTAAATCAATATATGTCATCAAGCCTTTTTATATATCTTATCATGTAACACCCCCCCCCCCCATTTAATCCACTCTACAACTGCAGACTGACTGGAAACCACATACTAAGTAGCCTTTTAGGCTCACAGAAGACTGAGCAATGTAACAGACCAGACCTTTCCTTTTGTAGCTAGGTTCTTCAGCCAGACTGATACAATTGATGTTATAACTTGTTACCTTCGCTAGATTTCCTTGTCTAGGTCAAGGACACACTGTTATTCCTCACAGCTAGGGCAATAAGAAAGAACTACATCACTGAGTTCCATGCCACTAATTTGGGGATGGGGAAGTAGGTTCTCATATCACATATCCCCCTTACAGACAACAGAAGCCATAAGATCCCAGGTGATCCCTGTTGCTAACCTCTACCTCCTTCACTCCCAAACTCAACTGTGTGACCCTTGCGCTTTGACCTTGGTACTTATTAGGATTTGGTCTCTCTTGGACTGGAATTTCAGATTTCCCTGCTACTATCTAGCTTATATTACTTCTGCTCATGGCTCTCAGCATTTGTCCTTACCAATGGCATGCATCTCATACCTTCTCAGCCATGCAGACCAGTATCAGACATTTTGGCCATTCCCAACTCTCCATAACAGGACCAAAAAGGTTATTTATTGGACTTCATTCTGGCCGTGTCAAGAACTAATGCACAAGCAGTCAGTATTCTCCACAATACCTCATGCCCACCCCATAGAAACCACTGTCCTGTAAAAACACAGTGAATTTATGCCTAGTTATTTCTATAAGCTATATTCAACTTATCCTCTAAAAGTTTCCAGTGGCTATCCATCAGTTTTTTTAAGAAAATTTTTTTTTATTAAATCCAGCTTTCTTATTGAGGCTCAAGCCCTGTGTGACCTGGTCCCTGTGTCTTCGTGAATAACATTTCTTACCAATACTTACTACCATACTAAAGCCACACTGGTCTTCCAGGCATCTAAGCCTGAAAAGGTTTTCTACCATACAGCCTTTCTACACAGAATTACTTCTGTCTTGTGGACTTTGTGCTTTTGTGTGAATGATTTCTATGTCTCAGCAAAAATTAGTCCTTATAAAAGAATATCTCTATAACCATTTTGCTCTTTTTTATTCAAGCTTGTTATCATTTATTTTGGCACCTATAACTAGAGAGAGGACCATGTTATTTGCCACCATATATACTGTACTGGGTCATATAGTACATGCACTAAATTAGAATGAATTCTCATCAGCATTATAAGGAGCATGATAGCACTAACAGTACTTAATAGTAATGATACTGTAATACGGACAAACACATTTGCAGGCCTGATGAAAAGTTTAAGAAGCATTTTAAAATTTATTTTTAATGAAAAAAAAGAAAAATATTTACTTGGTGTTTTGGGAAAAGAATCTGACCACTCTTTGTTCTTCTTATTATTATTGTTTGTTATTTGTTGAGACAGAATTTCTTTTGTAGCCTTGGCTGTCCTAGAACAAACTCTGTAGACCACGCTGGTCTTGGACTCAGAGATCTGCCTGCCTCTGCCTCCGTCTCCCAAGTGCTGTGAATAAAGGGGTGTGCCTCCATCGCCGGTCTGAATCTGACCGTTCTTATAACAATAGTTAGGCTTCAAATACTACTGTATCCTGGTGCTGTCAGAGGTTTGAATGGGAGAAGTAAAACAAATGGAAAAACAGTCTTCATCTTCAGAAATGTATGACCCGACCAAAGAGCATGACCTCGAAATGGAACACCTTATGATGAATGTGTGAGACATGGAGAAAAAGATGAGCTGTGAAGGCTCATGGGAAACAGAGAAGAGCAATGTTGTTTCTCTCTCTACCTTGTCCTTGCTTTTTGGGAAACCCACCATCCAACCCCCAAAAACATCACACACAGAAGATTCGCAATTACAAATGACCAACCTTAGCTTGGCTTGTCTCTTGCCAGCTTTTCCTAACTTTAAATTATCCCATCTACTTTTTGCTTCTGGGCATTTTCTTTTTCTTTTCTTTCTGTCTTTCTTTCCTTCTTTCTTTCTTTCTTTCTTTCTTTCTTTCTTTCTTTCTTTCTTTCTTTCTTTCTTTCTTTCTTTCTTTTTTTTTTTGTTTTACATATCTTGCTTTCACTCTTACTCCTTGGGTGGATGGCTAGCTGGATTTCCTGTGTGGCTTTGTGGATGGGTGGCTGTGTGGCTGTGTGGCTGTGTGGCTGTGTGGCTGGGTGGCTGGGTGGCTGGGTGGCTGGATGGCTGGGTTGCTATGTGACTGTGTGGCTGTGTGGCTGTGTGGCTGTGTGGCTGGGTGGCTGGATGGCTGGGTTGCTATGTGACTGTGTGGCTGTGTGGCTGTGTGGCTGGGTGGCTGGCAGGCTGGGTGGCTGGGTGGTTGGCCTCTAGCATTGCACTCTCCTTATTCTCTTTCTCTTTCTTCTTCTCCTGCCAGATTTCTCCTTCTATTTATTAAGCCTGCCAGCCCTGCCCAGCCTTTCTCCTGCTCACTATTGGCCATTCAGCTCTTTATTAGACCAATCACGTGGCTTAGGCAGGCAAGGTGACACAACTTTACAGAGCTAAATAAATGCAACACATAAAGGAATGCAACACATCTTTACATCATTAAACAAATATCCTACAGCATAAACAAATGCAACACATCTTAAAATAGTCGTCTACAACAGAGCAATGCACCAGTACCTTAATAATGTGTCCTAGAAAAGATGGATTTGCACCTGTGCTTATCAAAGTGTCTTAAAGAGCAAAGTGGGTAGGAACTTTGGAGCACTGGATTATTCTAGGGGGAAAAGCACAGAAGAAGGAGAAATGGATTTTATTTAGGAGAGAACAGGAAGTTCAAAGGCAAAAGAAATCCCAGTGATGATAGCAAGGTCCAGAGGGGCTCTTGGATGTTGTATGAGGGATTTTGTTCGGCTAGTAAAAAACTTGGACTCATTAATGTAAGTAATAGGTAACTGGAGATTAGATGAACGTTGTCTATGGACTTAAGGGAGGACAGCTGGTTTCATTTTTTTCATTTTTATCATCTGAATAAAAGACAAAAATTAGAAAAATCAACTGACATGCTGTTAATATCTATCTGCATATCTATAGTACATATTCATATAATAGAAGATAATATAGTATAATATAATATAACATATATATGTGTATATATATACACACACATATATTTATAATTGGTCTGCCTGTCTTGTCTATTTACATATTTCTTTATATATCCATCATCATTATCCCTCTGTCTATCTGACAGAACAAATTCAGTTGACCAGAGTTGAAGGACAGAGGTACAAATTCAAGGAACTCTGTAAGGAACAATCAAGGAGGGGTCTTTGTGGGAGATTGTGTTGTTTCATGGTAAATAATTGTCCCACCCACTGGTTTAATAAAAAGCGCTGATTGGCCAAAGGCAGGCAGAAAGTGTGGGCGGGACTACCAGACTAAGAAAAACTCTGAGAACAGGAAGCACAGAGCAGAATGCCAGAGAGAAGCCAGAAGAAGCAGAGGACAACTATGCTGCTCTAAAGAAAGGTACCCAGCCACATGGCTGAACAAGAGACATGGGTTAGATGAAGGGTAGAGAGCTAGCAGGTTATATGCCTGGGCCTGAGACTGATCAGCCTAAAACAACTGTAAACATCGGTGTGTCTCTGCGGGTCTGGGGGTCTGGGGGTCTGCGGGCCTAAACCTTGAGGTTAGGCCCAAAAGTCCGGGCCAGAAACCTCCTACTACAGGTCTTATCAATTCAGACCATTATTCCATCTTCAAAATGGAGACATTGGACTAATCTGCCTTTCAGTGTGATCTGCCATCCTGGTAACCTTCAAGAAAGAGTCATAGGGATCAAAGAGGTGCCATAAAGAATGAGATTCCTATGGCCTTTTAAATCAGTGTCACACTGGCTACAATACCCAGCATGCACTCCAGGAACCTGCTCCTGACCCAGCAGTCCAGACATGGATAGAGTTGCAGGAACATTGGTACAGTGCAGTTTAGAAGGCAAACAGAGGCTTTTCTGGCCTGCCCGGTCCCAGAGCTGCTTTTAAAATAATCACTCAGTCTTAATATTCATTACAAACTGTTTCATTTATTGCTCAGGCTTATTGCTAACTAGCTCTTACAACTTAAACTGACCCATTTCTATTAATCTATGTATTGCCACGTAGCCATAGCACTACAGGTCTGCTGGCATGTTGCTCCTTGGATAGTTGGCTGTTGTCTGCTCCTGACTCTGCCCTTCGTCTCTCCGTATCTCTGCTTGGATTTCCCACTTGGCTCTATCCTCCTTCGCTATAAGCTAAAGCTTATAGTAATAAGTAATAAAACATATTTACAGCATACAGAAAGATATCTCACAGCATATCCCCAATGCTCAGCAGTGGCAGGTCTCCATACATATACCAGTCACACAAATGGTTTAGCCAACACCGAGCAGCACCTACTGGGGAAGGAAGGAAGACCTGGTTTTCTTTCACATTGAGCATGTGGGAAAGTTGTCCTTTCTCCAAATTACTACCAGTTCTTGCCTTTCACTTCCAGCCTCTCACCTAAAACCCAGTCCATCCAGGCAAGGTCCTATAATTACCTCTAACTGCTTCTCCTGGACCAGTAACCAAAGCATATATAGTAGTCTCTCATTCTTAATTGTTTTATTTTCTTTCTGGCTTCCCTAACTTATGGTCAGAAAATATTAATATCTGTTTTGATTCTTTTGATAGATCATATTTATGCAACTTCATACAATATGTTATCCCAGTTCTTTTTATTATTGGCCGCCTTTTATAATTTCTTACTGTGACTAATTCATAAAGGAAACATTAATATAGGACAAAAGCGTAGTACACACAAAGTTCTATTCTACCCATGGCCCCAGGCATCTGAATGGGGCCTTGAAAGGGTACCCCAGGTGGCTAAGAAGGACTCATTGCTACATCGGGGCAAAGAATAATTCCTAAAGTATACCATTTTTAATATCAATACATTAGGCCATAAAGACATCCTATTTGCTATGTTAAGCTCTGTATAAATAGCTCATTCTTCTCAGTGCTTCACAGGATTTGCAGTCACCCATGTTTTGGAGAACCCAGCTATTGCAATAGGTAGTGGGCCTGCTTATGAGTTTGGCATAGCCTGTTACCTGTTTCACAGTGGCATCACTTAATCATTTGCATCTCTTATATCATAAATTCTCCAGGAACACGAATGTATTAAGTTTTGGGTATCTCATAGTTTCCCTTGCTTTCACATACACAGTGGGCATTCAATACATGCTCCTCCCATCAAGTCAAACTGTGAAGTCACAGGAGCAGTCAGTGGCTTATGGTTATGTCTAAATCTTTTGTGACTAGATAAGTGAGCATATATTTCAGCCTTGAAATGGTGTGGAAATTGTTTTCCTCTGTAGCAATTTGAGTAGCTGATATTAGACTCACCACATAGTAGGGATCATGGAAGTGCAGTACAAAGTCCAAATGACAGTATGAAATGTAATTTGTGTGTATTCACAAGATTCCACGGAATCGATCACCATCCCCTTTGAAGGAGTTATTATAAACTCCAGCAGCAGTAACCCATGAACCTCTAATAGAATTCACCGATGGGAAACAGTAACAGTTCCCATGGAAGTATTACCTTCCCTGCCAGTGGTGATCTATGGATGACAGCCTTCCAGAAAACACATTGACACAATAGGCTGTAATGGTTCAGATGGGGCCTTTATGTGATATCGGGCCAGTGATCCGCAGACAATGTCTCGCTGGGAGGTTTCTCAATTGCCTTCTCCAAAGCTTTTCCTCATGCTCTTAGGGCCTGTCCAGGTAATTTCTCCAAGCTCTGGGATGTCTTCCTGTGCTCTCAGACCATCAAAACTTGCCTCAAGGCCATTTCCATTACACTAATGAGCCCCAGTAAAGCCAATGAGAAAATGAAGAAGAGCCGCAGATGGAAGATCTTATCTAATCTGGAATAACATAGGTATCACTGTGCTTGCTTAGGAAATGTAATTAAGCCCCAACAATCAGAGTTGAGCTTTATATCAAACCCTGTTGGCCAGTTTGAAAGCTGCTTTCTCCACATTTAAAGAGGTTACACAGTGCCTGGATCAGTCAGTTAGTTATTCAGTCAATGAGCATTTGATGAATGTACTAATAATTTTTCAAGATATATAGAGTAGGTCAACATCGGTGTTTGTTCTCAGAGAGCTTTCCATTGAAGGCAAAAGATAAAATGACCCAGTTCATCATTAAGGACTAAAGAGCTGAGTTGGTGTTTTCTATGTACTTTAAGCTGGTACACAATTGTGCATTCAATGCTCCCTGAAAAACATCCTTGTGAAACATTCTTTTAATCCCAAGACACAATGAGTATATGACACAGCACTGGACAAGGAAAAACGGGCAGTCCATGCCAGAGCAAGTAAGCTAGCGGTAGATGCTAAAAAGCCCTGACTCACATTCTTGAGGTAAGTCAAGGACACATGAGAAGGAGGATTTGGGGGAAGGGGAAGAGAAGATTATTAACATTTATTAGTATCAATCATGGCCCAGACACTTGACGGGTTGCCTCATTTTACCCGATCACATGTCTAAGAGGTAGCGACACTATTATCATTTCACACATGAACGCTGGCTCACAGAGATTATCTGGCTTGGATCAAGCCACACAAGTAGGCAATAATAGATCAGGTTCCATGTTCAGATCTATCAGCTTCAAGGCCCACATTCTTCCTCCATCATGCTAACTCAATTGTTTCTCTGGTCTAAAGCACATAATGTAACAAGTGTACCTGCCACCTTGTTGGATGAGTAGTGTCCTTCTATATGATCCTCTGACTCAGGGATGGATGGGAAAGGGGGAAACCAAGAAGATACAAGTAAAGGATATAGACTCACTTGACACTTCCTACTAATTTACACAACTAAAGTCAATCCTGGATTTCTGCCAGGATGTCATGATAGCCCCTCCAGTATCCATCATGGTTGGTCAATACAAAGGCCATTTAAAATCTAAAATCTTAAATATATCATCATTTACAATTTCTTTACAAGGATGATAAATTTAAATACATGCACTGTCTTTTTTTTAGAAGAATTATGTTAAATCTGAATATATCCCTAAGTATCAAACACAGCAAGCAAATAACATGTTGCTATTGGGAGAAAATTCATATTGAGAAAAATTCAATTCTTGTGATCATGCTATTTTTAAAAAGCCTTAAGACTGCAAGAAACACACACAAGGTTTTAGTTGTGGGTACATACAACTGTTTTGGCTTGGTGAAATTTGTGACATCAAGGAGTTATTGTTTTATTTGTTAAATATGTACTGAAAAAATGACTCTACTCACCACTCCTTAATCTCCAATATCTAATGCTTCAGAGGTATGTTAACAAAATAGTAGGACATTTTTTTTCTATTTATAAGTGTGTGGTAGGATTCAGGTGTCAGCTGATAAGGTCCAAAGACGCTTATCCAGGGTCCCGGGCTCTTGAAGGGGGAGCGGCCAACCTCTTTCATAAGTGAGCATAATCTACATTCAAAAATTATTTTTATTTTATAAGAAGTGAAATAGTATAAACTGTTGTAACTTTTATACATAATATAGTAAAGATGTCAATACAATAGATCCATTTTGTTCTTTTGAGGAGCTACATGGTATTCTGTGTATGACTATTTGGTAGCCTCAGGTATCATTGATGTATGTGTGTGTGGTTGTGTGTGTGTGTGTTTCAATGTTTTGATGTCTTGGTGCTGCCATAAAAATCTTCACACATTTTTACATACTTTCATGAATATTTTCATAAGAAGTAAGAAAAATCCCTTCAAAGTACCATGTTCTCATTTTAGCAAGTTAATTATAGGTACTTAACTGTGCCTGCTTTATAGAAATTCATACGTGCATTTATTATTTCTCCTTATAATTTTACAATGTATCATCATACCAGTGTTCCACATGACTGTTATATGTGTATTCTGTACAGTTCTTGACTATCTACAGCCTCTAACTACGATGTTGCCCTGTTGCTCCTACACCTCACCCTCTGTCACAGCTAATGGCCCCCACAGAAGGGGGAAAAAATCAAGCATTATCCAGATGAGCTTTGAAGCACTGCCAAAACTAATACCAGTATCTCTGTGTGGATGGGAAGATGTGGAAAGTTAGCTTTTTGAAACATGAGCACGGAATAGCTGAAGGTGGCAAGAATGTGGAATCAGGACCATGGACAGAGCAGAGACAGGTGGGATGGAAAAGTGCTCTTAGAGAGGTATTTGGAGGAAAGAGCTAGGAGGCTTGGTAAGACCTTAAGATAAAAGCTTTGAAAACAGATAGGAAAGTACACATGTCATATAGAAAGAGGAAATCAGCACCAGTGCACAATTTGGAAATTCTTCTTGCAAAACTGCATACAGGTATAAAGTTGGTAAGACCACAAATCAAAAGAAATAGTTAAGTGAAATACACCATAGAGGGAATCATCATGGCCCATGGCTGCCAGTGACAGGGAACAGGTGGTGTACGCCATTAGTCCCAGCACTTTGAAGGCAGAGGCATGAGGATCTCTGTGAGTTCAAGACCAGCCTGGTTTACAAAACAAGTTCCAGGACAGCCAGGACTGTTACAAAGAAATCCCTGTCTCAAAGAAACAAAACAACAATAGAAAGGCTAGAGAGATAGTTCTGTCATCTGGAGTTTTGGGGGAGGAAGGGGGGAGGACTGGACTTTTAGAGAGAAGGAACAAATCACAGTCAATTCTCACCCAGCCAACTTCTCAGGCCAAACAGGATAAACGCTATCTTCATGGGTCCTAAGCCTGACTAGTCCCTTCTACAGAAAGGCTGAATTTCTGTTTTCTCTTGCTTTATATATCTTCCCTACCCAGATGTTTTACTTCCTGGTTCAACTCTTCTAGAGCTAGGATTAAAGGTGTGAGCCACCACTGTCTGGCTGTTTGGCCTTGAATTCACACAGATCCAGGTGGATCTCTGTCACCTGAGATTAAGGGTATGGGTCACCACTCCCTGACCTTCATAGCTTAACTCTGTAAGTGATTCTGTCCTCTGATATTCCAGATAAATTTTACTAAATATACGATGTATCACCACAGGGAACCAATTCTGTGCCAAGACTTGTGCTAAGGTTTTCTATTTTCTTTAAGGCTACTCTGGGTGTACCCACTGTCACTGCGTATGGTTTAAGTGTTAACCACATTTACTCTCTACAATCCTGTGAAGTACCTACTCCTCCACCCCCTTTAGACTTCTTGAGATTAATTTGTTTAGGACTGAACAGCTGTATGGCAGAACCAGAATTTGCAGTCAGATGTTATCCAGCATCTCAACTCAATCCCATGACTTTGCTCACTAACTATCACAGCCAACTCCCAGGAAGTATCCCATTGGCTGTGCACAGACAGTACTTATCCAGGACCTTTAGCAGAAGTTGTGCAGTTCTGAGATTTGTGCTTTGGAGGGCAAGGCTTTGTTTGATATCACACACTGGGTGACCTCAATTTTCATTAAACTTTGCTTTTTTTATAAGGCTGAGATGAACTATATAGAGCCATGGCATATAAAGGTAATTTTGAGTGTCCCAAAAGGAACCAGAAGAAGTACCCAGATTACAAAAAATACTCCAGCACTTTGGAAATTGGAAAGAAATTATAGACACAGAGCCCAGCTTGATGTCAACCACTTCATCACCTACTTGGAAGAAATCTCTAGAGTGGAAGATTTGCTAATTCTTAACTATAGGCATTTAAACATTGGAGTTCATTTTCATGGAAGACTGGATCTTAGATGTTATGTTATCTATGTTCCCCAGAAGCAATCACTACAAAAGGAGTGGAGAATTACTGCGCAAACCCATAGAGCATTCTAGAAGTGCTCACACCGAAGGGGAGATTCAATATCCTCTCTGATAGGGGCATGCTAAATATTAAAATGCCTTGAGTTTGTGTGCCACCCATTGGTTGTATAATGATATTTAGTATCATTGTGCTGGCATCAGAACAACCCCAAAGGGAAGATTATCAGGATGATTCTGTGCTTTAATTGATTCCTTGAAACACTTGCTAGATTATACCATTATTTGCATTTTCCTGATGCTAATCCAAA
Source organism: Phyllotis vaccarum (assembly GCA_033318265.1). Lineage (NCBI taxonomy): Eukaryota > Metazoa > Chordata > Mammalia > Rodentia > Cricetidae > Phyllotis > Phyllotis vaccarum. The sequence goes on from JARWLC010000007.1 coordinate 15,225,337, forward strand.
TGTTGAGATTCTACTAACTTGGATAAGACAGACATGAATTACTGGCAGTGGAAAGTAAAAGTAAAGGATTTGTAATACTTACCACATCACTGTAAATGCTTAACCAAAATAACTATGCCTATACAGTTAATAAACATTGGGGTTCACGGAGTGGTACATTCAGAGCATGATAAAAATGTAACTAAACTTACCTGGATGCAGCTGAAGGAGACTTATAGTTGGGGTTTATCATACTAGAGTAGCACATTTAAGGCAGAAGTTGAACTAGAGTCAGAATGAATTTGGATGTGTCGTGTTCTTTAACAGGAAGGGGGCAAATTCACCTTAATGAGACACTGAAGGGGAGAAGTTCTGACTGAAATCTGGTACTGAAGGAATGGCAAGTGCTAGCTATCAAACCGCTCATGGTCTTGGTTCAGGTCTTGTTCTTCACAAAGCTGCTCCAACTTTTTCTACCAAAAGCCAGAGGAGCCCCTTGAAATCACCCTGTGCCCAACCTAAGGATATCAGTGCTGGCATGTGACCACCCCAAGGCTGCCTGCTTCTACGTGACCATTCGCCTGCTCTTAGGCTTCCACTGGAAGGAAAGGGGGGGTTCTGATCACCATGCTTTGTTTCCTTTCTCTGGGAGCACTGTTTTCGGAAGGCTGATTATAACAATGAGGTTTCTTGGTTCCGGGCGGCTAGAGGCCCAGACCCCTTAGCTGCCCGCCGCTGCTGCTCAGGCCCCCAGAAATAACTCAGACACTTATATTAATTTCATGCTGTTTGGCCTATTGGCTCAGGCACATTGCTAGCTTGCTCTTACATCTTAACTCAACCCATTTCCATTCATCTGCCACATAGCCCGTGGCTCATCTGTGTTCCTTACATGTTGCTCCTTGGGCTTCTGGCTCCATCTGCCTGACTCCGCCCTGCTTCTCCTACCTATGCTCTGATTTCTCCTCCTACTTCTTCTATGGTGCCTGTCACGGCCCAAAACAGCTCCTTTATTTAAAGATAGCTATTCACAGCATACAGAAAGGCATTCCCACATCAGCTGATGCTTAGAGCCTTCACCTTACCTCACACTGTGGTGTTTCCTGGCTCTAGGAGAAGGGAGTTCTTCATCAGGCCACTTAGGCCTCCTCCCTCCTACCCTTGGTGGGATGCTCAGCAATACTAGAGTTCAGACCCATCCTCCTGCTCTGTGAGGGTCCATGGTAAGATGCAGCACTCAGTGGAGATATACAGGTTATCAGGCTATCAAACCCCAATGTGGACATGTACAGGACTTTGGAAATTACATTCAGTGAGGAACATACACACCAGGAGAGTTTTTTTCTCCCCCAAAGGTAGAAGTGTGGTACTCATTTCATGCACACAATGTGCTGAGCAGTCCAAGACTGCTTAGGTGCCTTCCACACAGTCTTCCTGGTGCTATGAAACTAACTTTGAGTCCAGAATATTCTTTTTCAGTCTCTGAAACACATGGGCAGCCCCACAACTTAGTTTTTAGTGATGGATGATACGGAGCTGACAGATTGGGATACAGGATTTTAATTCTCTGCCTACTTACTTCACTACATTACTTCTAGACCCAGATGATATGTAACATGGGGAATAAAAATACTATTTATATTGTTTAACAATTAGGAAGAGCAAGTGACATAATGTAAACTGCTTATTCTGACCATAACTTCAATGCACCCTGCACAGATTCTTTCTGATCTTTTAATCCTTTTGAAATGAATCTTATTCACAGATAGCACACTGAATGCTCTCACCAGCTGGGTGACTTGCACCAAATCAAATAACCATTAGGTAGCTGGACAAGACCTTTCTCATCAGAGACCATGGACACCTTGTCCTTCATTCTGACTCTGAGGCAACTTGCAAACTACCAACTTGACCAAAATGTTAAAGCCACTCCATCGGGCATCAGTTTCCCACACTGGACTGCTGTTCAGTAATAAGTGTACACCTGAGTAAGGTTCACCCACCAGACAAAGGAATGCTGACCTGATATAAGATCCCTCACACCATAGAAACTGGCCACTCTGAATGCATATTTTAACAGGAAACAAGGCATCCTGCTTTCCCAAATGCTTGCTCTTGCATCTCATAACCAAAGAAGGAGAGCCACATTTTTTTTTATTGGCCCATAACCTTTCAGTTATGTGAGTTTGGCACAAAATGACATCTGTTAACACAGCAGGCTGTCTCTTGGCATTCCAGTGACGGCTATATTAGGGCCACCACAGGGCCCAGGCCTGCCATAAGCCCTTCGTGAATCAAAGTGCCACTAATTCTCCCCTAATAAAAACCACAAGATGGTATTCAGGCTGTGCTTTTCAATTTACATTGTTCTGCCATGCAGTAGCAAGATCATGAATTTTAATTGCCTACTGAGATTTGGTCTTGTAACTGCACCATGTGCCCAATGCCACCACAGAGAGAATGGTGCAAAGTCAGTAGAATGGTGTTTTTACAGGAAAATTTGATTGCAGTAAATCCCGATGACTGAAGATAGATTCAGCAGAGGGATCTCATTAAACACTAATTCTCTCTTTCTCCCTGTACTTGCTTCACCTCCTTCAACGTTTTATAAATCTTATCTTACACGACTTACAATTGGACTAAAACATGCATCTTACTGCCCTCCACAGACGCTGGTAATAAAAGGCAGAGATAGTGAGGATCAGATAGAGGAGAACAGGAGACCCGTGTTGGCTGTGGCTTCATCAATAATTCATCATCTGCATCTGCCTCTCCAAACCAAAGCTCCCTGTAGCCTCCTTCTCTAACTGATGTTTCCATAAGTCTCCTAAGTAGCCAGCCGCGAAGTAAGGAAACCAAATCCCTGACTTGTCCTTAGTCACTACATCTATGGTAAATTTATTTACAGTATGTCTCAATACTCTCCAGCTCTGCTACATCACCCTAGAGCAGTCTTCTCCATCTGAAAAACTGGTAGGAGCAGTTGCCTAGAATTCCCAAGGCTTGGGGTTCTATCCCCAACACCATAAACAGACAAGATGATCTTGAAAACTGAGCCACCCTGGTATAGGTTTATGGACAGGCAGCTCTGGTTGTGAACAAATCTGGGTTAAATTCTGTACTAGCCACTTGCTAACTAACTGTATGGCCTTTGACAAAGAATCCACACACCTCATTAAAAATGGAGCTGACAGTTACTACTACTCAGAGTACTGGTTACAATGATCGACTTATTGAGTATTGAGTCTTCTCATGATTTTAACCGTTTGACATAATCTATTCTTTTTCTACGTACCTTCATAGTCTCTCACTAGAATGAAGCTACAACAAAACTATCTTCCATTTCAACTCCATAGTAGGTATTAGACAAACACCAAACTCCTTAGACTCTCGAGCAAGGCTTCTTATGATGAGCCCATAAGCTGTTTTCCCAACATGCCTCTTCTACAACAGCTTTAGTGTTCTTCCCAGACGCCCTGAACACACATTTTTCTTTCAGAACAGTTGATATCATTCTTTCCCTTTCATATCTGCCTCATCTCTTCATTTGAATGCAATTTTTAATGTCTGCCTCAAATCCACCATTTTTTCAAAGTATCTTCTACTTCAACCCAGACTAGCCTTCCTCCTCCACAGGACCTTGCAGTTGATTGCCATGGTGTTTCTGCTGCACAGCAGATGCTGCCAACTTTCCACCTCCCTTTAATAAATTTGTTTCCTGTTGTTGCAATTAAAGGGGGGTTTTGGGAGGATGGGGATCCCAGCAAATGGGTTTCCTTACAGATGAAATGACCCTAGAATAAAGTCTTTGGATTTTCAGCGTTTGAATAAGGTTCAAAATGTATACATCCTATGTGACATCTATAATAATAAATTTTTGTAGAAGGCGCATTATTAAAATGTAAATTTGGATTCCGTCTTACTTTTCTAATGCTGTGATAAAACACCAGGACCAAGACAACTAATAGAAGAGAGAGTTTATTGGGGCTTATGGGTCCAGAGGGATAAATGTCCAACGTGGCAAGAAAGAGAGTCAGCAAGCAGCAGGCGAGAGAAAGATGCATGCTGAGGGAGCCCGTCTTAAATTGTAAGCAGAAAGCCAAAAGATGGTTAACTAAAAATGGTGTGTGGCTTTGAAGCCTCAAAGCCCACCTCCAGTAACATGCTTCCTCCAGCAAGGACACACATTCTAAATCTATCCAAACCATACCACCACCGGAGATCAAATATCCAAACACCCGAGCCTATAAAGAAATGTAATTGGCTTTTGTTTTGTCTTGTTTACTCTTTGGGGACCTGTCACCCAGCTCCCAAATAAATACATAGAGACCCATTCTTATTTATTAAATTTATTTTAGTGCAATATTTCCGGAGCAAATGTTACTAAGTGAAACCAGAAAGAGTCATCAGCCATGTGTCTAGGTCAAGTGTTGCTGCTCGAACATTGTAATACCAATGTACAAGCACAAAGTAACTTATATTTTTTAGAATTATGAGGTGTCTCAGAATTACCAATGAGAGTCTATGGACTAAGGAAGAGTCATAAAGTGGCAGGCACTGTGTGTGGGCCTCCATACACCAGAGGCATTGACTCTTGGGTGACAGTCATTACGTCTACTACAAAGCAAAAGAACTGGGGTCTCAGGATGCTAACAGATGTCTCATAGTCAGCTGATACTTTACCACAACCTGTGAACCATGACCCTGAGAGGGGGGTTTGCTTTGTTAATTTGACTCTTACCTTAGCCTATAAGGCAATGGGTTTCACAATGGCATCTTCATGCATACTTTGTACTTGTCCGTGCCCTTTCTGCTGTCTCTCTGCCTGCTTCTCTGCACCCCATCCCCTTCCTTTTCTTCCATCTTAAGGTCTTTTCCCTTCTGCTTCACACCACACACACACACACATCTATACACACCACACACACACAGAGAGATTCTCTGTAGAAGAAAAAATATCTGGTATTTGTCTTTAGATGTGAGCACCCCATTGTTCTTGACCATGGTGGGAATTGCATGGAAAAGCCACTTAGTAAACCACAATTTATATTAAAAAACAAAACAAGACAAATTAAAAGAAAACCCTCTAACTTCACACAGATTAAACTACACTCTGAAGTTCTTCTTTGTCTCATATTTCTACCTTATTGACCTTGCCAGTGCCTCTCAATTCTCTCTCGTTTTTTTCCGAAATTCTTCCTTAGTGATTGTCTTAGTCAGGAACTCTAGAGGAACAAAACTAATGTGTGTGTGTGTGTGTGTGTGTGTGTGTGTGTGTGTGTGTGTGTGTGTGTGTGTGTGTGTGTTACAAAGGAGATTCATTAGATTGGCTGACATACTACATATGGATAGTACAGCAATGGCAGTCTGCATACTGGAAAGTCTGAGAACCTGTCTGTTCAGTCCACAGGGCTAAGTGTCTTGGAAGCCCCATCTAGTGCTGAAGGCCTGGAGGATTCCCAGACAGCCCCTGGTCTCCAGTTCACACTGGAAGCTGGGTTCCATGTCAGTGAAGGTTTCCAGCAGCAGCAGATGCAACACAATCCAGCACAGAACAAAGGCAGGCAGGCAAAACAGAACTGTTTTTCTATCAGACTTCCTCAAACTTGGACTACCAACAGAAGGTGCTCCCGCTAAACCCTTCCCTGCTCCCCCATTAATGTTTCCAGGAGAGATCCTCGCATACCTACCCACAGGCCTATCTCTTAGCTGATCCCAGACCCAACCACGTAAGAAACAAAACTCAACTATCATAATGACTTTGCCTTATAATTAGACAAATAGAGCCCCCTATCCTAACGCTCATCATTTACACCAGTGACCTGATCTTTGAAAGGTGCATATTTAAGGTTATTTTAAGAGTTATTTGGTTCTACAATATCACCAGCAATTTTCTGGACCTACAAAGGCTGCCAGAGATAATACTATTAAGACCAATTTCTTAAAATGACATAAATGGAAATGAGAGGGCCCATGCTAGGTCTGCAGATTTCATCTATGCATTATTGTTGTGGAGATACAATCAGACAATCCCTGCCTACCATCATGCTGGAAGCTGCCTTAGCAAATGTCATTGTCCCTGGTGTCTCTGAATATTGGCATGTGGATTTCTCATCAGCTCCCAATTGACTGCTGAAACTATCCCTCTAAGGATGATTCCAAATTAGAGGCACAACCCTTAGGAGTGTCTCTCACTTAATCCTTCTTCATAGTAACCAAGTCAGATGAAACTATGTAGAGGAGGTAGAGAGGCAGATAAAGGGAAAGAGGAGCCCTTGGACCTGGGTTCTATCACCACATAACATTCACAACATTTTTTTAATCAAGAAAGTTTGTGTGTGTGTGTGTGTGTGTGTGTGTGTGTGTGTGTGTGTGTGTGTGTTGTGTACAGAGGTTTGTATACAGCATCAGGAATCAATTATGTTCCACTGCAGAGCTGTGGAATCCTGGATTCTAGCTCAGGTCTTCAGGCTTTGCACAGCCAATGTTTTTACCCTATTGAGCCACCTCTGTGGATCAGATACTACTTGGTTTTTCTTTGCTTGTTTCCTTTATGAAGTGCTAGAAATTGAACTCAGGCCCTACACATGCTAGGTATGCCCCAGACTCAGAATAATGCCCAAAGAAATAATTTCCTGGACAGTTACTGTCAGGAATTTTCTCTACATTCCATGGTTCCGAACTCACTCTTCTAGTGTACACTCTTTGGGGGATGGGGTGTTAGTATCTATTTGTGTGTGTTGTCTCTAAGTTCATCAGGTCACTAACTATCTGTATTTCTGTTTTGACTCAAGCTCCCTGAAGTATAAAGCTGGCTTCTCAAGCTGAGCCTGATAAAGTGTGGGGTGTAGGCTAGGAAAACAGGAAGCAATGTCCTAGCTAATGTGTGTGAGGATTTTCACTTGACCGCTGTTAATGCCAAGGAGCATAATCTGCCAACATCCCTGTGTGCGGAGATGAAAATATCGGCCTTCGTGGGGTGGTTTCCTCTTGCACTGTGGAGAATTCATTGTGGTGCGATCAGCTTACACCACCGTAATGGCACGTATACGTCACACTCTGAAGATGCTGTTTATCGACTTAATGTGGATATTATTGCTATCGTTTATTACAGAGAAGTATCTTGCAGTAATTGAAATATAACATGGTATACCATTAGTCATCTAGAATACAAAATGCTAACTTTAAGCTGGTCACACTGTATTAAATACTCTTCAAACCATAAAGCAATTTGATTTTCACGTTTGTAAAAAGCTAGATATTTAAGATTGAGTGTACACAGCACTGAAAACACAAATCTGAGTTAGGTTTCTCTAGAGCTAGCTTTAGGTAAGGGTAAGCTGCTTCATTTTGGGGGGCAGATTTTCTCTCCTGTACATACTGAGTAAAATGATTTTAAAATTGTTTTCAGGCAATTAAGAGTCTGTTTTTCTCTTTGTGTCTGTAGCCACCTTGAGAGCTAGTTAATAACTTTTTTATTTAAAAGTTGTTTAAACATACCCACCACTGTCCCCCCTCCCTCCCCTCTTCCCAGTCTTCCCTCTATCCCATCCCCTGATCCATTCTTCAGAGATGGTAAGGATTCTTAGGGTGAGTCAATACAGTCTGGCATATCCAGTTGAGGCAGGACCAAGTCTCTCCTTCCAGTATCAAGGCTGAGCAAGGGGTTCTTCTGTGAGGAATGAGCTCCGAGAAGCCAGCTCATGCACCAGAATAAATCCTGGTCCCACTGCCAGAGGCTCCACAAACTGCCCATGCCACACAACTGTCATCCACATTCCGAGGGCTTCGGTTAGTCCCATGCAGATTCTTTAGCTGTTAGTTCAGAGTCAGTGAGCTCCCAATAGCTCAGGTCAACTGTCTCTGTGGGTTTCCTCATCATGATTGTGACCTCTTTGCTAGTTAATAATCTTATTCATATTTTCAATACTGAACTCACTGGAATCCTAAATTTAAAAGGTGGTAGTATCAAACAGTAACAATAAAAATCATTCAAAGGGGACAGGGATGATCACAGATCTCTGTCCACACATCATTTAGTTGTATACGGTCTCCATAGCCTCATTTGTTACCAAGTAGTAAGACTGAGATTACATTTTATAGCTCAAAATATTTGAGGGAAGAGTCTCCTTTTCACACAACAGAATGTGATTAATAAAAATTGTTTGCAACATGCACACTGAATGTATAGCCCTTTTAAAATATGGACTGTGCTCTTCCCACACAGCATGGACTTTGCAGGGAAAACGGGGCTAAGTCCATCTTTAACCTAATCAGACACAGGACAATTTATCTGCATTGTTAAATAGGTGAGCTTTAAGGGGTTGCTCCTTTGTCTCCATCATTTATAAAAATAACTCACTGATGGTGTTTTCACATTTCAAAAGCTTATGCCATAATTCCATTTTTTGAATAGACTATTTTAATTATAGAAGTAAAACATGTTTCTCATTGACAATCCACAAAAGACACAGGTGAAAATTTAAAAAAAAAAAAAAATCATTTAAGATGTCCCAAGGCGATATTTTCAAAAGCTCTTGTAGCCATTTCGAATGTTAAAACATTCATCAGAGACTCTTGCCTTTCCTTTTGACACAAACTGATAAGCCACTGAGGACCCTCCTTGGAGTTTGGGAACTCAGATTCGATGTCATTTCAAATTTGACTTCTGTCTCGAATGCTTCTTTTCTCCAGCATATTTACTTGGGACCACTTTGCAGAGAGATTAAAATGGAAACATATGAAGAGTCCCAGAAGGCAGGCTGCTTTGAAAAGCTGTTTACTTGCCTGGGGCATGGGCTGGGAGGTGAAAGGTCAAGGATAGTAGTCATAAGCAAGCCCTGTGGGCTGTCCATTCAGTTGAGCTCAATGCTCTTTCATCTCTGTTTTTGTTGACACCAGCTGTGCCTACCCTAATCCTCTCTGTGCATTTCATCTTTTGTTTCTTAATAATCTATAAGTAAACCTTGGAAAGGGGCCTGTGGGGACAAGAAAGTGATGGTTGGGAAGCAACAAAGGGAGAAGAAGAAATATAATGCGTAACTATCTCTTGATAAAATGGCAGGGCTCAACAGCGTGTTTGATGGGACTCGATTTGACTCACAACACCACTGGCAGACACTATGACTCATAAACATTATCTAAACCCGAAAACAAAGGAATGCCAATGTGCTAAGTGGCTTACAAGACTCTCAAAGTGTTTCCCATAAATGATCTTTGTGTGCAATAGATGACGAGTACAGTTCACAATTTTGGAGGTATTAAGAACCAGAGAGTTAAACTGCACCTTGCTCTCCCTGCCCCAATATGAAGATGTTCTTCTTTAATCACTTCCTTCCCAATAACATGAAGGTTGCGGAGAAATGAGGCTTGGGTGAATTTCTGATCCTTGGGTGTATGAAGAGAGGGAGGCGAGAGATGGAAGAACAAAACTCGGTCAGGGTACCCTAGTCAGGACTCTTGTCCAAAAGGCCAAGAGAACAATGTAAACACAGACAGGAAGAGAGGTTTAAATGAGAAAGGGACATAAAATAACAAGGAAAATCCCAGAAATATATCATGGCAGGCTAACTCCCTGAAAACTCCAACTAGGAGCCTTTTTCTTGTCTAATATCTGTATTGGTATGTTGGTGCTTGAATAATGTCCACCTGTGGAAGGCAGCACTTGGGGCCACATGCTGAGGTTTATAGACAAACTGGTGCTGATGCTGTCATCTACAAGGGGAAAGTGGAGAGCAACAAAACATTAAAACCTAAGGCCAATCTTCTGCATATTATTGCTGCTTTCTTTGACAAGGGAGAAAAACATCTTTAATAGTAACCACAAAGATGGGGTAGGGTGGGGAAAGGGAGGCAAGGTCGTCTCTCTAGAGAGACTCGAGCCGGGTTTGATGTGATGTGTTCAGATGATGCTGAGTGCCCTGCGGTAACCCTTGGCAACAGCCATTCCCAGAACAGCTGTCAGGCAGTGACTTAAATGGATGACCCAAGTGCTGGCTTTGTTTTTTATTTGGCTGCTTGTTTTTAACCCTGATGTATGCCTATGAACACCTGGGGACTCTTTCTTTTTGGAAGAAATAAACTGGCATATATTTTATGGGCAGAGGGTACTTTCATTTAAATACCCAAGAGAAAGGACATCATTGTCACAAGCACCAAAGACCTGTTAAATATATTACTCTTAAAAGCCCCAATCCCAAATTTAGTGCATGTCGTTCACAAGTACTATCATTCTAATTAATGCTCTGCTGGTATTAAGGTAATTGCACTGCAGGCTTCATCTCTTCCTTCCTAGACGGGCCTTCTGGCATCAGAGTACTTGTATAGAAACTCTAACTCACCCACCATTTGTATAAACTTGAGACAACCATGGATCCTCTCCATACCTCAGCTGAACACTTACAACACAAAGCTTGATCAAAGATCTAAGTAAAGGAGTAAAGTCAGGGGAGGCACTCAGCATGCTGCTTGGCTCCTTATCAGTGCCAACTGCAAGAGAGCTGGCTGCCATTGCCATCCCTTTGTAAGTGTTCAGTGCTAAAAACTCGAGGATGCTCCCTAAGAAGAAAGAACTTGGCACTAATAGCTTATAACACGATGCTTTCTTATAGTTCATCATTTTGCACTTTTGCGAATGTCCTCCTGAGTTTAACAGCTATATATTTTTGTTATATATCACTCCTGTGCATACATTATAAGGGAAATAGAAGATAAATAATCACTTAATGAATTCATAAACCTCCTCAGCAGCGGGGCCCAATTCTCCTGAATACCTTTTTGAGTTATCAAAGCTCCAAGACCACCAGGAACACTGCTGATCCTGCGAAACTGCATTTATTAAACCTGCTGAGCAAGAGAAAGCAGCACCTTGGCACTGTATCAGCACTCTCCAGAGGACAGGAAGAAGGGGGATGTGTCATGTCTACTGGGTGTAGAGTAGGCACAAGGCAGTCTGGAGCACAGTTAGTAATAGGTGAGAACTGGGCAGGGGTAGGTCAGAATTTGTAATGAGAAGAGCTTCTCCAAGTCTTACAACAAACTGGGCTAATGGGAAAACTCCTTCAGAGGAGCCTGCTGCAGATTCCATGGTTCGCACAGTCCACACAAACTTTGCAAGTCTTACGCTATGGCGGCTGTTGCTTCGACGCTATCTCATCTTCATTTTTCTCGCCCAACAGCATGATCTGTACCATTATGGACACTGGTAGTGATGGAGTCATTTCACTAACTGTTTTTCTTATTACTCTGACAAAATACCTCCCCATGAAACTGTAGGGGAAAAGGGGGGGGGGGTTGTTTATTTGTTTGTTTTGGCTCAGTATGAGGGGATGGCCTGTCATAGCAGGAGTTTGAAACAGTTAATCTTGCTGAGTCCACAGCCATAAAGCAAACAGAGATGAATCCTGGTGCTCAGTTTTCTTTCTCTTTTTAAAGTTAAATTCAGGACCCTACCCCATAAAATAGTGCTACTACAATTAGGATGGGTCTTCTCCTCTCAGTTAAAGCAATATAAGGTCTCCCTGGCAGACATGCTTAGAATTTTATCTCTCAGGTGAGTTCAGGTCCTATCTTGTGATTGTTTTGTTCAGATTTTTATAATTAACATTAATTTGTTTCAAGTGACTTTTCAAGTTATTTTCCATAAGGAAGGCATCTTATTTACCTCAGAAGAAACCGCCTGAACCAAGAATCAAGAAACTTCTTGAGCAGCAGACTTGGAGTTATTGTTGCTGTGATGAAACCCCATGGCCAAGGCCCCTTGGAGAGAAAACGGTTTATTTCACTCACAGTTCCATATAACAGTTCATCATCAAACACAGTGAGAGCAGGAACTGGAGGCAGGAGCTGATGCAGAGGCCACAGATGGGTGTTGCTTCCTGGCTTGCTCAGCTTGCTTTCTTACAGAGCCCAGGACCACCAGCCAGGGGCTGGGCCCTTCCCATCATACACTGTTTAAGAAAACACCCTGTAGGCTTGCCAATAGCTGGACTTCACTGAAGCTTTTTTTTTCACTGAAGTTCCTGCTTCAAAATGACCAACTTGTGTCAAGTTGACATAAAACTAGCCGGGACAGCATCTCACCTTGTAATTGTGTGTCATTTAGTAAAATTAGAAAAGATAGTCAAAGGAACATTTAAAAAATAAATTATTTGTTTATTTGTTTGAGACAAAGTCTCTGTATGTAGCCATAGATGTTCTGAGATTCACTGTGAAGAGCAGACTGACCTCTAACTCAGAGATATCTGCCTGTTTCTGCCTTCCGAGTGCTGGACCGAGACATGGACCAGTACTCCTGGTCTTTTTTAAATATAGAATTTTAAATACATAATAATTTAAAAATATGTAATATACATGCATACTTTGAGGCAATACTGAGGATTGATCCTAGGTCCTTATGAATGCAAACAATCACTTTACACCAAACTAGAATATAATCCTACATTTTTATTTTGAATTGACCTTAAGTATTTATTAAGAAGTATACTTAATCGAATTTTGAACTGAATAGATTTGAACTTGAATAGCTGGTAACTTGTCCAGTAGGTGTAATGACAACTCCCAGGAACCTGAGCTCAGGACTCACGTATTTCTGGGAGGTCATATGTTAGTATCTGTGTCTATGCCCCTTCACGTGTTGAGTGAGGATGAAAAAAGAGAGAAATCTGGAAACCCAATCATATTGTCAATGGTTTGCTCTCTTTTGAAAAATTACCCCAAACATCAGGCTTGTGGATAGTGCACATAGCCTTCTCACTGTGACGGGCCAAGGAAGAAGCATCATGTATTTCCTAGGCACCAGACCCTTAGAAGCCCCATATGGTGAACAGAGGCTAGGCTTTCTCCATCCCAAAGTTTTAACAGTAATTTAAATTAAAATATACTAAGTAAAAAGTTATCTTTTAGTTCTGACTTCTCTGTGATGACTTTTTACCAACTGCATGTTTGTTAGAGGGCAGCATCCAAAACATATAAAGAACAACAACAAAAAAATGACCAGACATCAAAAAAAAAAATTAAAATTGGGATACAGATCTAAACACAGAATTCTTCAAAGAGAAAAGTCAAATGGTTGAGAACTAGTCAAAAGCTTTAGTCATCAGGGAGATGAAAATCAAAACTACTTTGAAATTTTGTCTTACACCTGTCAAAATGGCTAAGATCAATAAGACAAATGGCAGCTCATATCGACGAGAATGTAGAGCAAGGGGAGCACTGACGAGAAAGTAGAGCAAGGGGAGCACTGATGAGGAAGTAGAGCAAGGGGAGCACTGACGAGGAAGTAGAGCAAGGGGAGCACTGATGAGGAAGTAGAACAAGGGGAGCACCGATGAGGAAGTAGAGCAAGGGGAGCACTGACGAGGATGTAGAGCAAGGGGAGCACTGATGAGGATATAGAGCAAGGGGAGCACTGACGAGGATGTAGAGCAAGGGGAGCACTGACAAGGAAGTAGAGCAAGGGGAGCACTGATGAGGAAGTAGAACAAGGGGAGCACCGATGAGGAAGTAGAGCAAGGGGAGCACTAATGAGGAAGTAGAGCAAGGGGAGCACTAATGAGGAAGTAGAGCAAGGGGAGCACTGACGAGGATGTAGAGCAAGGGGAGCACTGACGAGGAAGTAGAGCAAGGGGAGCACTAATGAGGAAGTAGAGCAAGGGGAGCACTGACGAGGATGTAGAGCAAGGGGAGCACTGACGAGGAAGTAGAGCAAGGGGAGCACTAATGAGGAAGTAGAGCAAGGGGAGCATTGATGAGGAAGTAGAGCAAGGGGAGCATTGATGAGGAAGTAGAGCAAGGGGAGCATTGATGAGGAAGTAGAGCAAGGGGAGCACTCATCTACTCCTTGTGGCTGTGCTAACCTGTATAGCCACTGTGGAAATCAGTGTGCCGGTTTCTCAGGAAGAGAGGAATCAGTCTCCCTCTAGATCCAGCTATACCATTCTTGGACATATACTCAAAAGGCACTTCATCCTACTGTAGAGATACTTGTTCAATCATATTCATTACTACTCCATTCATAATATTTGGAAATTAGACACAAGTTAGATGGCCCTCAACAGAGGAATGGATAAAGAAAATGTAACACATTTATACAATGGAATATTACTTGGACTTTAAAAATGACATTGTAAAATGACATTCTCGGGTAAATGGTTAGAACTAGAAAAACATCATCCTCAGTGAGGTAACGCAGACCCATAAATACAAATATAGCATGTACTCACTTATCTATGGATATTAACTATTAAGTCAATGACAACCAAACCTCTGTAGAAACAAGGAGGTTAGGTTTAGAGTAAGGGACTAGTAGGGGACAGAAAGATCTATCTAGGAAAGGGAAGTAGGGAGTTATGGATGGAGGCAGGATCAGGAGGGAATGGGGAGGAGAGAGGGAGTTGAAGGAGGGAATACAGAGAAACTTAGCTAAAGTAAAGAGGCATTTCAAGGATGGTATGAAAACCTAATACAACAGAAACTTCCTAAAATATGTACATATATGAAGCCAATCTAAATGAAATCACCAAATAATGAGGGAAACAGAGCCCAACTGGACATCTCCTATCATCAACCAAAGCCTCTAGTTCCAGGAATGGGTTACATCTAATTGAGTCACTGGCCAAAGGGGTCCTGTGGGAGCCCCCAAATGACCTAGGTGTTATGGAAACAATAGGTTGCTCTCCACAAGCTGACAGCAAGGCCCAATTGCTGAAGACAATGCCTCTGCAATTCACTGAACATAGAGAAGCTGAGCTGGTGCCTCACTAGAGCATGTAACCCTTATTTTCTAGTAGTGTCTTTGGTACAGAAAGGTGCTGTGGAACAATCATCTGTATACTGGGAATATGCATTACTCTCATTGGTTAATAAAAAGATGACAGGCCAGTAGCCAGGCAGGATATAAAGGTGGGACAGCCAGAAGGAGAGAACTCTGGGAAGAAGAAGAGTGTGGACTCAGGGGAGATACCAGCCTACTGCTAAGAAAGCAGGATGTGTAGAGAATGAGCCAAGGGCCATGGGACAAATCATAGATAAAAAAAATATTGATTAATTTAAATGTAAGAGTTAGCTAGAAACAAGCCTGAGCTACAGGCTGAGCACTTACAAATACTATTAAGATTCCAGGTTGATTATTGGGGAGCCAGTGATCAGGACAGGAAATCTCTATCTACAGAAAGAATTCTACCAAAGGAGAAAGGAAATATCAACATAGCCACAAACCCTTTGATGCACAATGATGTCTTTGCAAGATATGCTAGGACAGTGGTGACACAAAGCTTGTGGGAATAGCCAACTAGTATCTTATTTGACTTAAATCCTACATAAATGAAGCCCATATCCAACACTGCTTGGGCAATCAAGAACCTGAGACTACATAGCCCAGAAACCTAGGAAAAAACAAATACTGTTGTTCTACTAAAAGAACATAGCAATAAAATGACTCCAAATGACATTCTGCTGTACTCATAGGTCATTACATTGCACATCTGTCATCAGAGAGGCTTCCTCTTGCAGCAGATAGAAACAAATACAGAGATTCACAGCCAGACATTATTTAGAAAGTGGTAGACTTTGGCACACTCAGCCCTAAATGGAATGTCTTCATTAAATACCTCTGTTCAGGGCTCAGGGAACCCTGTGGAAGAGCAAAGAGCCTGAGGGAATGGAATACACCAACAAATAGAGGCCCTTCTAAATCAACAGGATCAATGCACCTCTGAGCTCATAGAGACCGAGGCAGTAAGCACAGGGCCGATATGGGTTCTTTTATCCTAGAGATAAAAGGAAGAGTGGATACATTCCCCATCATTAACCCAGAAGCTATTTCTAATTGATAACCACTTAAAAATGAAAAATCTTCAAGGGAGTTGTATTGGAGAAACTGACTATTCTTAAGGGAGAGCTGCATGCCCTGCAGTGGATGGTCAAACTCGGTGGCATCCTTGGATGTTCCTCATCTCAAAATGTTGTGTCAGGAATGTTTTTTTAATCTTATTTTTATTTTATTTATATTTCCCCCTCTCTTTTTACCTATAGTTTCTTTGGATATATACCCTGGCTTCCAGGTTAGTGTTTTTCATAGGATTCCTGAATATGAGGATAAGTGGGTCTATGCACCTATATCTATTTCTTGTGCCTTCCTTGCCTCTTTTCCTTCTGTTTATTTGTTTTGTCCTATTCCAATGTGTTAGTCTTTGTTTTTATCTTATTACATTTTATTTATTATTATCCCTTAGAAGCCTGTTTGTTTTTTAATGAGAGACAGAAAAGGGATGATCCAGATGGGAGGGGACTAGAGCTAGGGGAGGAGAAGGATGAAAGATAGTAATTAGGATATATTATGTCAGGAAAATGTTATATTTTTCAATAAGAAGAAAAACAAAGAAGCTGGGCATCTAATAGGTATTAATCACTAGCAGAAGAGCCAGAAAAAAGCAGTGAGCTTGATGATGCTTAGAGCACAGTGAAGAATATAAGACACGTCTTGTCACAATTTTCCTCACTATTTAATTTTCCTAGCCATCTTAGCAGAGTGGTGATTCAGGAGAGTGATGGTGGATATAGTTTAGTCCTTACCAGCTAACAAGTCTCCATCACCACCAAAACAGACACCCTGAACTAAGTTCCAACTTGGTAACTAGTCTTAGAGTTGGGCATAACTTGGTTTGGGCAACAGCACAAACCTCTGACCTACAGTATTCCTACAAAAGATGTTCTCCTGGCCCACCTTATTATTGCATTTCTTCTCCTTCCCTTACTGTAAGTTAGGATATTCCACAGAACTCTTGTCCATTTTGCATATCATTGCTGCTCAATTTGATCCGCCATCTCTCCAAAAGGCAACAGTGTTTGAGCTGCCCAGTTGAATTAACTTAGAAGAATTTTCTTCTGGCAACAACTCAGAAATCTTGTCATTTAGCTATTGCTATTTTCCCATTCTGTTTTCAGAAGAGACTTTACATATTTAATTTTCTTCCCCAGACGAAGTAATTTTGGTATTATCCTTCTTGAAATTTACATATTAACGTTCTAATGTAGATATTTGGTTTTTCCTCTGCTACTTGTACAAATGCCTTACCTTCCTCTAAGTTTTAGGAACACAAGAAAGCAGCCATGATGAAAACAATGTTCTGATCATGGAACAGTGTAACAGATGACATCCCAACGTGTGCCGAACACCCACATAAAGTCTGAGAAAGATTAGAAAGGTCTCTAGAGCACAGAAACTGAGCCAAAGCAACTTCCAAATTGTGTATCTGAAGCAGGTCATTATACAGAGATAGCGCAGCTTCTGAGCCACATTCAAAATGGTGGTGGGCAACCAGGCTGGTTCCTTAAGTCTCACAGAAGACTCAGTAGCATGTGATGGGTTTAAGGTTGACGTTTATATTGAACAAAAAGGAAACAGAGTCAAAGATGGTTTCTTAGTAGCAGCATTTCTTGGGTCTGCTGTTTGCTGGTGGTGAACAGAGATGCAGCCCCTTTAAGAGAACTTCCTGACTCAGTTTTTCTACAAAAACTGTGTGACTCTTTAAAAGAGTGTGAATGTGTATGGATTTTGGTTTCTTGATACAAATTTAAGGTCAATTTTGTTATGCAGTATGTATTTTTCTACTCTTGTTTAAATTATGATGTTTATGTAACTGATTTAAAATTGTATAATTAAGAAATACATGTTAGTCAGATTTTTAGGTATACAAAGATATAATTCAATTAGAAAGGTAATCTTCAAACACTTCTAAGACCTACAGAATATGGCAATTAAAATGTTTTTAAGAACTTAGACTTTTCTGGACAATGAGACAGATCTGCTCCTGGCAGCACCAATCTACTTCAAGAGAAAAATGGGCATCAAAGAAACTCTATGTGGAATTTATTTTCTTTGTGTCAATGGTTAGCTACTGGACAAGAAACTGTTCTTGTATTGACTACTTGACAGTACACTGCTTAAACTGGATATGCAGGACTCATATAAAAGTGATCTCTGAACTTTGACAGAACACGCTGAGATGGTCATTCAGATTCTTGCTTTGCAGAGAAAACTGACAGACATTCTTCAGGACACAAGGAGAAGTGACTGAACTATACCAGAATGGCAGAGCAGATTTCCTGCTTCACTGAAATGAAAAGAGATTCTGGGCCTGTAGGCTGAAGATGGATGCCCCAACTTTATAAAGGAATTTTGGGTGACTGTCCAGGCAGATAGGTGTCATCTCTGTCTCTAGATTTTGGAAGTTGCTTGCACTTCCTGTTTAATTGGGTAAATATTATATCCTTCTGTGGTCTTTGATGTAATTGAATATTAGATAGTTATAGATGTTTTTCTTAGTTATATTAAAGGTATATTGGATATAAAACTTTAGATTCACAAAGATAAGGTAGATAGTAGAGTATTTTCTTTAATTTTGCTAAATACAAATAGACTAGATATTGTAACTGTAATTCTTGCTTAATAGCTATTTTGTTACATACAATTTTGTTATGTTAAAATTGAAACTTTCCTTTTTGATTAGACAGAAATTGAGAGATGATGTGGGAATGTCTTTCTATATGCTCTGAATATCAATCTTTAAATAAAGGAGCTGTTTTTACCCATGACAAGCACCATAGAAGAAGTATGTGGGGAATCAAAATAGGTAAGAAAGGAAGGGCAGAGTCAGAGACAGATTGAGCCAGCCACCCAAAGGAGCAACATGTAAGGAACACAGGTGATCCACGGGCCACGTGGCAGACAGATTAATGAAAATGGGTTGAGTTAAGATGAAAGAGCCAGCTAGCAATGTGCCTGAGCCATAGACCAAACAGCATGAACTTAATATAAGTGTCTGAATCATCTGAGGGGGTGCTTAGGCAGTAGTGGGCAGCTAAGGGGTCTGTGGCGACAGGTCTGTGGGTCTGGACCTCTGGCTGGACTGGGTCAGAAACCATAGTGTAACAGAACAGTATATACTAATCACCATCAGGTCACAAAGGGGTGGGGCTGATGGGTCAGAAGCAATTTAATTCCTCATCTTTGTCCAAAGGAAACAACAATTTTACTTCAGTACATGTACATTTAGAAATATTAAAGTTATATCTTCATAGCCATATTTTCCTATTTTCATTATTTAAAAAGAAATAAAGATGGTTAGTGTTCTCAGACCTTTTTTAAAAAAAGAAAAATCTTGGAGTTTTTTCTCTTCTTTGTTGTTTTTTACAAAGGAAATATGAGTACGCCTGTGTCACTAATATCCGAGCATATGTTTTATCCACCTGCTGGGTGATCCTCACTGGGTGGCATCTCGGTTTGCTTCTGAATTTGCCTTTGAGTTTGGGCTACAGACTGGAGATGCTGTAATAACACTGTGGACACTTTGTGTTCATTGTGAGCAAAATCCCCCTCCCTGCCCCCCCCCACACCTTTTTCCTAACCCTGTGTCAAATGGGTCGTATCTGAAAACACAATTCAGATTTTCTTTACTGCAGATTATTCACCCAATAGGGTTCCTTTATCTGAAATTATCCTGGGGAACCTTTGTGTTTGAAGCACAAAATGATATAAAAAGTCAAGGACATTTTTTTTTTCTTTAGCAAACCTAAAAGCTGAAGGCAGGTGTTGGAAGCAGAAAAATCATTCCTTGAACTCCCCAGGAGTTGATCAAAGAGGCAGCCATAAATTGCAACAAAGGCAGAGATCTACTTTGCTCTGAAAGCTATCCAGTGACACTGAAAGTTTCCTTATTTATTCCATTAATTCTGTGATAGCAATCTCTACTGACAAGATTTGCAAATCTAATCATTTATTAATGAAACCTGTCTGGTGGATTGTACCCAAGATTCTCCTGAGGTCCCAGACTTGGTGTGACCACAGCCCTTTGCTAGCTACAACCTTGTTGTCTTGACAGAATGTGACATTGGAATTTCAGAGATTCTCAGGAGAGATTTAACTATGTTAGAGTTTACAGCCATATTTAAAGATGGCCGCCAGGCACAGCCTTGTTTCAAGGACCAGCCTGCTGGCCAGCTTTCAGGACAAACATGGCAAACATCATTTCTTCTGTGCACAGAGACCATTCTCTGTGTGGTTTTAGGTTCTGCTGCAGACAGGAATGAAGAATTGGACCTGCATTTGTATTATTGTTACTCACCCTGACAAAGATAAGGTTGACCTGACTCTTGACTAAGACATTGATTTTTCCTAGAAATTTCTCTGTGGTTTCAGATATTTCCAAAATCTCACTGTTTCCTTGGCGACCATTTAAGCTTTATTCCCTATGAACCAATGTGGCATGTGATACATCAGTGAACAGCCAGCAGCAGCCACCCAATTACAGGCTTCCTAAAGATTTCCTGGAAAGAAAACCCTGCCCTGAGTTCTTTTAAGGGCTCTGTTTTTTGATGTTTCACAGGGCATAGCTAAAAGAAATAATAATACTAATTAATAATAATATAGATAGTCCTATAACCTGTGCATGAGTAACAGTAGTATTGGTGGAGATAATGAAATGCAGAAACGCAGAAAAAACCCTCAGCAAAGCTCCCTCAGATGTGCCTAAGCTCTGTTCATTAATCTGTGATAATTAGACTTTTTTGCAGAGGTTAACAGCAGTGGCACATGGTAATTAAGGACTCCATCACTACCAAAGGGATTGAAATGCTTCTGATGTGACATGTCCAGCTTTCAGTGTATGTTGCTTTAAGTGCAGATTCTCAATGAGAGAAAGAGAGAAAGAATGTGTGTGGGGGGGGGGAGAGCCATATATGATTTTATATTATTACTTTTGTTTTCTCGTCTCACTGTTTTACAACTGGAAAAACAGACAGGAAGCAGAGTTCATGGTGAGCAGCAGGGCTGATTCCAATTCTTTGGTATTATCAAGAAATACAAGCTCACTGTGAAAAACTCAAGGAAGTAAACAAGATGAGTAGGCAATTGGGCACCATTCTCTTCCTTTCCTGCCTCCTGGTATTCTCATACTCTTCCTCTGGAGATGTTGGAGAAACACTGCAGACACTTTGTTATTTTGTTAGCCTAAGCAGGGTTAACCTTTTGAATCTTACATTTTACAATGAAAGTTAACGAAGGACATTAGTTGTACACTAAATAAAAAATGACTCATGGATAAGGTCATCATTCCTTTGCTTGGCTGTGTGATCTTAGGGAAGTTTCTAATATCTTTTGCCTCAATTTCTCTATCTGCACATTGGAATGGTAATAGAATCTCCAGCGTCTTATAATTTAATAACAATAAACATCAAAATTGCTAGCATTCACTAATTATATAAATTAAACCATGTTTTATTCTGAATCCTTATGTATCCCCATGACATTTGAGAGCAAAAGAGCAAGTTATCTGATTCATGTTGAAATATTCAAGTCTCTCAAGAGCAAACCTATCCCAAAGGGCAGCTCATTGGACAACATATTCTCCTTTTTGTTCTAGAGTGAGAACATTACTTATGCCTTATAACAACTTAACTTTGATCAGCATCAGCATCTGGGCTTACACTGGCTATGGTAGCATGATCCCAGCTATGAAAGAGTCCATCAATAGAGACTTACAAAAGGCAGAAGGGAGCTTCTTTGCCTCTCTGAAGTTTTGGTTATTGGGCTAAATGAGGTAATAGATGCAAAGGTTTTAATGAGCCACTTGGTGTATGCTAAGTGCTCAATAAACTGTAGGGTGTCAGTATGGAAGTGTATTCTGGAAGAAACCAAAAAGGGACATACTGTGTATTTCACTTTGTACATGCATGTGGACTTTTACATAGTTTGCCCATTCCCTTATCCACAAAGGAAGTCATCTAAGCCCTCAGTTGATGCCTGTAGCTGTAAATGACATAGAACATAAATTGTTTCCCCCACACACACACATACACAGTATATCATAAACATTCTGGACAAAAGAGGAAGGTTCAGATCCTAAATGGTGTGACATTCCATCATGTCACTCAAGACAACATGTAATCTAAAATGTGAATATTTTCTGATTTTTCTATTTTATATTTTTTAATGACTGCTGACCACAGGTAACTGAAACATCAGAAAGAAAAACCTATATAGTCTAAATTATAACCATTTCTAAATGTATTTAATAGCAGCTTTTAAAGCAAAGCTAGGTAGTATGTGACATTACAACAGTGAGGAGGGAAGAAAGAAAGGACTGGAGACAGGTCCTCAGTGTCAATGTGACTTAGAATCACCCAGGAGCCATCTCTCTGAGCATGAGGCCATTTCCATGGCAGTTTAACTGACAAGGGGAGATAGACCCTGAATTTGCTCAGTACATCTTGTGGACTAGGATCCTGAGCGGAATAAAATGGAGGAGATGAGGACCAGAGCTGAGTACCAGCGTTTATTTCTGTCTGCTTCTGGTCCACAGCTGCTTCACTCTTCTGAGGCCACAGCTAGTGCCTTCCTGCCATGCTGGGCTGCGTTCACAGCTGGGAGCCAAAATAAACCCTTTCTCATTGCTTTGGTTGGTTTTTTTTTTTTTTTCTCACAGTATAGAAAGGAGGGAGGGATAGAGGGAAGGAGGCAAAGAGGGAAGCATCCCTTTAAAAAGTAACCATACATCTCTAGTCCTTAACCCCTGAAAAACTGAATTTCAAAGGCCTTCCAATCCGGGGGTGGGGCGGGGGAGCGGGGTGGATTTTGCCCATATGTTGGGAATTTTTCATAATAAGTTAGAAAGTGACATACGGCTGCTTTGCCCCAAGAATGGGGTTCATTTTTATCTAGCATTCCAGGATCACTTCGCGGTGTCTTTAGTCATGCTCTGGTTGAGGCCAAGAGAGAGTTTCTGCCCCACACCTGAGCTTGGCAGAGTTTCCACAGCAGCTGGCACATCCATTAGCAGTTCCCGGCTCCTCTCCCCAGATGAGTGTGCGAATGGGCAAGCTGGCGCTTGCTTTTCCAGATCCTTCCTTTACTTGTATTTGCGGTGGGGAGTTATGGTGGGGCAGGGTTTTTAAAAGACTGACACAGCTATAAAAGAAAGAAAGGGAGGGAGGGAGAGAGGAAGGGAGGGAGGGAGGGAGGGAGGAGGGAGGGAGGGAGGGAGGAAGGAAGGAAGGAAGGAAGGAAGGAAGGAAGGAAGGAAGGAAGGAAGGAAGGAAGGAAGGAAGGAAAGGAAAGGAAAGGAAAGAGCGAGCCTGTCAGCAACAGCCAAGAGTTAAGGGATACTCTAAGGAATGATCTGGAATGGAAGTTCCACAAGGTCTCCTTCAGACAGAAAACTATCCCCACACCTTCCTTCCTTGGATGAGAACAAGAGAGATATCTAACTGAGTTGGTTTCCTTCTGGCTCAGCTCCATCTTTATTGGTTCTGAGCTGAGCTTCTTGGTAAGAGCATCCTTCAGCTTCTCCATGCTGATACCACTGCTTAGAACAGCAACAGGAAGCCCCACAGTCCTGGTTTCCCAGGAGTAGCGAGGTAGAGACAGTTAATTGGCAATAAGCGACATATTTCTGGCAGGGTTCTCTAGTCAAACATCAAAAGAAGACAGAAAATTCTACCAAAATTAGGCAATCTTATGCTACCCTCATGTGCTAGTCAGTGAGCCAGTTAACAAAACCTGCAGGAAACCATTGGTTTGCACTGAACTCCTTACTGTACCAGATCCAACAGACCAAACCAAATGGTGTCACAACCAAGGCAGAACTAGGTTGCTTTTCTGACCTCCTAAGAAATCAGAAGAGAGACTCATTTCCCAACAGGTTGATGTTACCAGCATGAAGTCCCCTCTACTTTAACCTTTTATAAGGAAAGTAACTTTGAAATGACTGATCTCGCACTTTGTTTTCCATTTCTGCCTTTCTATTTGCTTGGTTTGAACACTCACTGCCATCCAGAGAAGGTGTGATGACTCCAGAGTCACAAAGAAAAGGCAATATAGACCTTCCAATTTATCTTGGTGCTATTCAGCCACCGATTGGTTGTACTGGAGATTTTGAAAGCACAGGTGAATCTCCTCACATTGCTTGGCTTCTGTCACATAAAATATCCCTTCCATTTTTCCTTTTGCTAATTTTATCTGGAAGAATGTGAAGTCTCCCCTTTGCCTGCTCTGCTGGGTATTTTTCTCATCTAATCACCTTTTGACACACAGTGTCCTTTTCTCCTGATGTAGAGTAGTGAATCTGCCATTGCAAAATAAGGGGTCTTCGTGTGCTGAGTCTGACCCAGAGGAGGTTGGCAGTTAACCTTGGTTTAACTTCCTTGTTTAACCTTGGCTCATGGTTTGGCTTTGAAGAGACACCAGGCTCTAACAATGACAACAAGGATGGAAAGAAACAGAAAATGAGTCTTCTTGTTAAAGTAAATTAATTAGTTGGATTTATACGAGGAGACAGAAGGGAAGGAGCCAGGCTGTGTCCCACATTAATAACTCCCTCGGGAGAAGCCAGATTGGATTGAAAGGCGATGACGGGGGAGGGGCCGCCATGCCACCTTAGAAGGGAAGGATCTTGGGTTTTCCTCCTCTTGCACTCTGTCACCCTGCAGACAGGAGCACACATCCTGAGCCTGACATGAAAATGATGTCATCTTTCTTTTTGACTCACCAACCCGACTACATTAATCCCCTACAGCGCAAGGGCCAGCAGGAGGCTGCTTAAGGGACTTCAGGCCTGTGAATAAATGATGACCCAGTGGTTAGGGGTGGTAGCCTAGATACATCCAGGATGCATTAAAGCAATTAGCCGCAGGAGGAGTGAGAGGGTACCATTTCCAATCCCCAAGAAGGACCGAGACATGCCTGGAACAGGGTGAGGAACTCCATAGCTGAAGATTGGTAAAAGTCACTTAACGAAATGACTGTCTAGGAAAGGACCATGGAATCTTGCCCTTCAGCCTGGTCTCATGCTGGTACCATTGAGGGTGGGGAGGGGCTGTCAGCACAGTGAGAGCCATGAATGGGACTCTCCTGTAAATCGCTGCACTTGAGCATGCCTTGCTACAGATATTTCCTAATTATGGCTTGCACACTGATACCCCCTAGTTGAATCTGGTCCTAGGGATGGTTTCTGCTAGACCAGAGCATTTGCTTTGGGTCAATACCTTTTTAAAAAAAAAAAAAATCAAAGCAATATTTTAAAAATTAAAAACAGATTTTTAGATTGTCCTGAAAAGCCTGCAGGTGTGGAAATGCTAGGTTAGCATTCTTGCCTGCCTCAGGGATACTGATGCTGAAGTAGCTGCATGCTCTCCAGGTCTACTCCTCCCTGTTACCAAATCCCTCTCCCACTTCACTCATCATGTACCAGCTCCCTCCCACCCCATTCATTTACATGTTCACAGACCTCTGTATGGCTTTTGAGTTTCTGATCTCTATTCACTACATTCACTACTTCATTTCCTTTACTTCCTTACTTCCTGGACAGGACCTTGCTGTGATGCTCAACTTGTACTCATAAATATAGTACAAGCTGGCCTTGGATTCACAGCCCTTCAACCTCAGTTTTCTAAAAATTCTGGGAGTAGAGGCATGTGTCACCATGCCATCACCATCTTAGACTTCTTCCTGAAATGGCTCTTGAGTTAAGTTGAACCATAAGTATCAGGTGAATTCTAGATCTTCCAAGCATGTTTTCCACATATATCCATCTTGATTCCTGCTGTCTGAAAGGCTTGCTTCTACTGAACCTTGCATAGGAAGCTCCCTTCAAATGCAGCTATGACTCTGAGTCTATATTCTTCACAGACAAAGCTCTGGAATACACCTGCTCAGCTATTTCAACCTGGTTAGAAATAGTGGCTGACCGCGAAGTAGCCCTGAGAATAAAGGGGCATCTGATTAGGTTTTAATTGCAGCAATTTGGGGCAGTGTAGAGACCCATCAGAAGAAAGCAGCTAAGACTAACAAGCTAAATGAAATACCAGCCAGAGTAGCCTGCATCCAGGCACAGTTTCATCCACATTTCCCTGCATGATGAGACACGAGAAATGGCCCCTAGATCATAGGGACAGCCAACAGAACCCAGTTCAGATTCCTTGTTTCCTAATATTCCTTGCTCCCTCAAGACAGTACAATTTTCCCCATTTTTATTCTTATTAGGATGAATTTGAGTTGTGGATGTTATATAAAGACAATCAATAGCTCCAGTGACTCCGGGAAACCAACCCCACAGCTCTGACATCCCTCTTCAGAACCCTCTGAGGCTTTTCTCACTTCTTGCCTCCCAGGTCTTTTCCCAGTCACTTAGGTCTAACAGGAATCTAGTGCTAAGTGGAAGCTCGCTCCCTCCCCACAGCTTAGCTACATTTGGGCACTTCTAAAAGGCGCAACTCAGCCTACAACTGGTGCCCAAGTCCCCCAGTTAATTATCACTTAAAACTAAAGGACAGTCAAGAGTGGGGGTTTGAAGGTGGCTGAGGGACCAGTTTGACTACTATGCTCCACAGGCAACATGAGAGACCACAGTGGAAAGTACCTGGTACACAGTCAGAAAATGAATAATTCAACTTCCCTCACACGCTGAATTAACCTTGACTTATTTCATGCTTCCCACCCCCATCACGCCAACTTTTGCCTTTCTCAATTGGAGTTGGCTGCAGTCATCCAGGCATGACTTTAATCCCATCTGGAAACGTCTTCTGCTCTATTTGGATCACAGAACATGAGAGCAATTGGGTAAGGATGCACTCCCTACAGGAAGGGGTGTCATGGGAAAGCCCACAGTGATGGGTGTTTGGGACGTTATCCATGCCCATGAAGAATGACAAGCTATCTTTTAAGAAATATTGACAGCCAGAAGATAAAGCAATTTAGGACTTAGGAAGCGTTCGTGTTTCTATTTTTGTATCACTCACTTTCCTTGACACAACACCCCAGCCTCAGCTTCCTCACATTATTGCCAATAGCAACAATTACCACCTTCCTCTTAGGAGAAACAAATAAGGCTCCCGGCTTTGAAAGGAAGGTAGACTAGACATGCTTGTCTTCTTTAAAGTCAGTTTACCTTTGTGGCAATATCGTGGGGGGGGGGTAGTTGCAGCAAGGCCCATGACACATGAAAGCCCAGTTTTCCCTGAGAGCTGTCCCTAAGACCTTTTTCTGTGACCAGTTGTTCTCAAAGAGGGTAGAAGTAAATGGGGAGAAACAAGTGGTGAACCAGCTCAGAGGAAGATATAAACATGCCCATGCATGTGTGGTGGGTTTTTTTGTTTTTTGTTTTTTGTTTTTTTAAATAAAAAAAATAACCAAGAAATAAATACTGAGCCACCAGGCCAGGTGGTACAGATCTGTGGTCTTGGCTACTTTGGAAGCAGATGCAAAAGCATTGGTTGTTTAAGTACTGCCTGAGCTACAGAGTGGGTTCCAAGCCAGACTAAGCAACTTGGTAAGAGCCTGTCTCAAAATAAAAGTGGGAAAGAGGTAAGGAACCTTACTTCAGTGGTAAAATACTTGCCTAGCACATCCAGGGCCTAGCACATTCAATGCTCAGTCCTGCAGAGAAAAATACTGTATCCACTCAGATGATGTTCTTGGACATATTAGGTGTAAGGGTTCCCAGCACATAGCAGCCACCTGGTAAACCCAACATGGCGCGGGCAGGAGGGCGTGGCCATGTAAATCTGTGCCCACCTGTCCTCTTAAGAGGAACCACCATGTGAAAGTCTGTCTCTCTTTTTCTCCTTCTTCTGCTTCTCTCCCTCATTCCTACTTGGCAACTCCCCTGAATAAACTCTAGTGTGGTATCTGGAAGTGTGTGTGCCCGATCTTACACACACGAAACTAACATTGGGAGCTGAGGCAAAAAGAAATCTGGGGTAGACTTAAGAAACCTGCTCTCATCATGGACAAGCTAAATTCTAGAAGAATGTGTCAGATATTGTCCAAGAGAATCTTCTCCAATGATGGAATGTCCTATAACTATGTTGCCCAGTGTGACAGCCACTAGCCATACATGGCCACTGAACAGCTGACTTATGGCATGTTAATCTTTCTTAATTTTAAATCATTTAAATTTAAGTAGCTGCATTGGGTAGTGGACAGTGTTGGAGATGACCAGGCAGATGTAGTATCTCCTACGTCATTTTTTTTTACGAACCAGCCTTAAGTATATCTACCTCCAAACACTTCATTCAGAAATTCTTTCAGCATTTTCAAAGATGAGGAAGGAAGAAGCAAACATTGGATCGCGCTTTCTAAAGGTGCCAGGTCTGAGGGAAAAAAAAAAAAAAATGCTTTCACATATGAAATTGAATTTCCCATTCCACTATAAATAGAATTACCCTCCTTGTACAACTGGGGAATCTGCAGGTGATGGATTGAAATATAGGGCCAAGTTACAGGATGAATAGCTGGCAGAATTGGAATTGTAGTCCTTATTACAAACAAGAAGCACTGTTCCCAATGCTAACCTCTTAGAGGGAAAAACAGCCATTATTTTTAAAGTCTACAGGTAAGTGTCACTTGATCTTTGTCTACAAGATTTTTCTAGGGTAGGAGAGCAAGTAGAAAACACTGGATAAAGGCACAGCTTGTGTTCTTGGTATTAATAGCGTGGCACTTCTGAAATGGTCGCTCCGGTGTTTTTATTGTTGTCATTGATGGAACTGAGACTTGAAAGAAGTCCACATTGGACCAAAATAGTGTCCTGAGGAATAAAGTCCCCACCCCCCAGGAAAAACAACCTTCATCTGAAACCACTCAAGTCCCCTAAAAGAGAGCAGGATCAGCAAGCAGGGTCAGTCTGGCACCCCTGGCTATGGCTGATGAGGATAAAGCCTTTCCTGATGCTAGCCATTCATGGAACACAGTTGATCGAGGTTATAATTAGAGCCGGGCGAGGGGGGTGGGGGTGGGGGAGAAACACAGGTGATTCCTATGCCGGCTCTGCATTTGCATATGGCAGCGGGAATGCTGCCACCTGGCTTGCTCTGTTCTCCCGAGACACTTAAGCTGCTTTCCCAGGGTAAGTGAGACGGGAGCAAGGAAAAGAGAAAGCATCGCGGGGACAGAGACCATCATGCAGGCAGCTTTTCACAGTATGAGTCTGCCACGCTCGCTCACACAGCCGACTTTGGCTACCCCGATCCCTCAGTGGCTGTTCACTTTCTACACCAATAGGCTCTGAGGTGATAAGTTCAGTCCCCAGTTCTGTCAAACCTGCAGTTTCTTCCATGACCTACTTTCCTCACTCTGCGGTGTTGGAACAATGCCTTGCTCTGATCCGTGTTTAGACTCATCTTTTGCCTGCCCTCTTACTGAAGCCCAGGCTGTTGCCAGTCCCCGCCCCCCTTGAATCCCAGCAAGTGATGATAGAAAAGAAAAGAGAGAGGGAGAGAGAAAGAAAAACAAGGAAAAATATATACAGTTTTCAGCTCTCCCATAGAGGTCTGGGCCTCAGAGAGACTTAAAGCTAGCCCCCGTCAATAGGAGAAATTAAAATGTGTTTCTCAACTCAGGGCAGAATTGGAATCAGAGTAGGCCCCTCTCTAGCTACCTACATCTCACAACACACTCCCGATGTCTCTAGAACAGTGAGAAGCAACCCGTGTAATGCCAGGAACATGCCAGACCCCAGAGCATCAAAGAAATTGCTGCTTCTGAAGTACTAGAGTGCAAAGGAGACAGTGCCAACCCTGCTCTCAAGACGTGTCCACCAAGTCCCCCCACTTGGGTGAGCCAACCACTGAAAAAACAAGGCCATGGTTTCACAAAGGCTCCTCAGAGCCTTGGGCTGTTTCAGAGTCCAACTCTAACAAAATCTTTCACATACTCCAGGCCACAGCTATTGAGAAAGTAGAGTGACCAAAGAGCCAGTGAATTGGCCCAAAAGATTCTTTGTGCTCTATAAAGCAAACATAAGTACAAATGTAAGATCTTGAATTGAACACCAGATAATCTGACCTGGGAAATGATACAGAAGAATAAAATCAAAACCAGCCTTTATTGATCACTTAGCATAGCCATGATTCTTCTATGTGCTTTTGAATATGTGGCGTGTCTTGTTGTCCAAGACCTGCTGATGGACACATTTAATAGATCCTGGGGTACAGGGCTGTGCCTGGTTCCTAAGGCATCAGCTTGGATCTGCATCCCAGTCTCTCCAGAGCCTATACCTAGCACGTACTCTAGACTAGCTTTGAACTACCCTCAAGTGCCACAGTCTCACATTCTCTCATCTCATTCTCAAAGACATCCTACTTTTGGGGAACACCGTCCCTGTTCCCTCCCAAAGGGGACTGGGGCTTTCACAATAGGCTGCTGCCTGTGCTGAGCTTGGGATAGAGAGCATCCCTAAACCCATATTCTACCAGTCCATTCTAGTCCAGGGCACACATGTAATGTGTGCTTTGGGAAATGTAAAGGAAATCCCAGAGGTTGAGAGACTCCCCTGGAAGCAAAATTGAGGGCTCCCCAGGGATGTCCTTTAGCCTGTGTCCTTTCTCCTGCATCTGCTACTAAGTGAGGGTGGAGTGTAGAGCTGTATGTTTCAAATCCACAGAAGGCACTCACCTTTGGCCTCTTGAGGACAAACACAGGGAAAGAAAACTCTTGGGAACTTGGTGTCACAGAGGTGCCTCACCAAACTGGAATGACTGACTTTAAGATTTAAAATTTATTTAGGTTTAGGAGATGATTCTGTGGATAAGAACACTTTCTGTGAAAACATAAGGACCCAAGTTTGAGTCCCCAGAACTCACATATAAAAGGCCAGATAGGGCAACAAGCCCCTGTAACACCAGCACTGATATCGGTGGAAGAATGGTAATAGAGACTGAAGAATGGCTACGGCTTGCTGCTATTATAATCAATCAAACTCCAAAATCCCAGTGAGCTCCAGGTCCAATGTGAGACCTTGTATCGAATTGATATGGCAGGTAATAACAGAGCTACACATCTAACATCTTTTTCCGGGTGCTATGAACACAGAAGCGCACAAATCTGTGTACAAACACACTTTCTAGCCTGTCTGGCCCCTAGATCCAGACCTGCAGTCCTGTAGCTGCTTAGCCCCAAATAATCACACAAAGGCTTTCGTTAACTACAAACTGTTTGGTTCATGGCTCAGGTCCATCACTGGCTAGCTCTTTCAACTCACCTAACCCATTTTTATTAATCTGTGTATTGCCAGGTGGCTCATGGCTCACCTGTGTTTCTTTACATCTTGCTTCCTTGGACAGCAATGCACAGTGTCTCTGCCTGACTCTACCCTCTTCACCTTTATCTATGCCCGGATTTCCTGCTGGTTTCTAAGATGCCTTGCCATAGGCCAACACCGTTATTAACCAATGGTATTCACAGCATACAAATATTTCTCATATCACTTCCTCTTTCCTATCTAATAAAAAAAAACTTTTCAGTTTTAACATAGCAAAATAGCTACTAAGCAATAATTACAGTTACAATATCTAGTCTATCTGTACTTAGCAAAATTTTAAAAAGTATTTTATCATCTACCTTATCCTTGTGATTCCAAAGTTTCATATCTAATTTACCTTTTGTTATAATTAAAGAAAACTATAATTATAGCTATCTAATCTTCAACTCCACCAAAGACCACAGAAGGATATAATATTACCTGAATTAACAGGAAGTACATTGCAAACAAGCTCCAAATTCTAGAAATGAAAGAGACATCTGGTTGCCTGGACAGTCATCCAAAGTTCCTTTGTAACACTGGGGCATCCATCTTTAGCCTACAGGCCTAGAGTCTCTGGCAGACTTTTTAGTGAAGCAGGAAATTCAAAGGACTGCTCTATCTATTTTGGCAGGTTTGTCAATCATTTCTCCCTGTGTCCTGCAGAATGTTCACCAATCTCTGTGAGTTGGGAACCAGACTATCTCAGTTTGTTCTGGCAAAGTTCAGTCATTTTTCTATGGGTCCTGCATGTTCAGTTTATACAGCATAATGTCAAGCAGTCAAGGCAAGAAGAGTCTCTTGTCTAGTGGCTAACTTTTGCTACAAAGAAGACAAATTCCATATGGAATTTCTTCAATGCCCATCATCCTCTTGAAGTAGATTTGTGCTACCAGGAGCAGACCTGTCTCACTGTCCAGAAAAGTTTAAGTTCTTAACATATTTTAAATCCCATATTCTGTAGGTCTTTGAGGTGTTTAAAGATTATCTATCTAATCAAAATGTATCTTTGCATGCCTAAAAAACTTGACATGAGAATAAGTTTGATTATCGTAGATGACTAATTATTAATCTGCATTTATTAATTGTATATTACAATTTTAAAATAATTGCATAAACTTATCTTAAATAAGAATAAAAATAAACATACAGTATAAAAATTACCTTTAAATTTTTATTAATAAACCAAAATCCACACCAATATAAAGTGTTTTGAGATGAATGGCTATTTTTGGATTAAAATAGGTTCAATAATCTTTTTAAAAATCATTTCTATATCATATTTCCCGTTTTCCCTAGAGATTCACTATGACCATTAACCATTTCTAATGAAAACAAACACTTATAAACAATATTTTGGGAATTGGAGATTAGCTTTCCATTACTATTTCTTGCTGATTGGGGGTACTGGCAACCTTGTGGGGGGTCCAGAGGCTGGATCATCTGAGTTGGCAACCTTGAAGCTGATAAGGCCATCTCTTCCCATCAGAGATTTTTCAGGGGGTCTTTCTTGATCAAACCTTATTTTCTTTAACCTAGAATGAATCCATAGTCTCTAATTTTCTTTGGAAATAAAATTAGCATATCTTTTGACTTAAATTTTGAAGTAAAGGCATTTTAAAAATATATAGGTTGGATTAATCCAGCAGCATTTATAATAAAATGTCTCTTAGCAGCTCTTGCTCCTTCCTTAGCTGGCAAACAATTCAAAGACAACACAATAACACACATTATCCAGACTCTCTGTGTATTTTCCATCTTTACATGACTTATTAATTTTTTACTGTGCTTTTTAAATAATTTTCTCTATCCTTTCCCCTTTCTTTTTTCTCTTTCTCTCCCAAGCCTATGCATATCTTTAAACACACTGTAAACAATTTAGAGGTTTTTTTTTTTTTTTTTAAACTGTCTTTATGTCTTATCTTTTTTCTGTTTCTGACCACAACTTTAATCTGCTAAAGTGTGGCTAGGATTAAAGGCTTGGCTAGAGTGGTGGTTGGCTAGCTCCACACAGAGGAACTTACAGGAGCCAAATTTACCACCCCAATTCTGGGGAAATTTAGGGTCCACATTGTTCCCAAGTAGAGCGCTACAACTCACTGTTCATGAACTCTAAGTATTTGGCAGTGGGGCCTCTTAAAAGAGCCACATAATTTTTGCCACTAAAACTGAGTCAGAAAGCATCTCTTAAAGGACCATATCTCTTTGCCACCAACAAACAGTACCCATCCAAGAAAATGCTGCTACCAAGAAGCTGTGCTTGACTCTGTTTCTTTTTTGTCTGTGTGAGCAGTAACCTTAAATCTGTTATAAGCAGCTCATGCCTGTATGGAGGCTTCTGTAAGACTTCAGGAACAAGCCTTGTGATATGGGAAATCTTTCTGTATGCTGTGAATATTATTAGTTAATAAAGGGACTGTTTTGGCCTATGGCAAGTCATCTTATAAGTCAGTGGGAAATCTGAGCATATGAGGATGAAGTTAGACAGAGACACACTGTGAGCTGCTGCCAAGGAAGCAAGATGTAAAGAAATGTAGGTAAGCCAAGAGCCACGTGGCAATACACAGATTAATAGAAACAGGGTAAATTGAAGGAGCTAGCAAGTAATGAGCCTGAGCCATAAGCCAAACAGTTTGTGGTTAATATAAACCTTTGTGTGATTATTTGGGGCTAAACAGCTGCAGGTCCGCAGGTCCGCAGGTCCAGATTTCTGACCAGACAGGCCAGAACAATCAGGCTACAATGGTGTACCACTGTGGGCATTTACATCCACATAAAACCTGAGGAAGCTTAAAAAGGGGTTCTAGAGCACAGAAATGGAGCCAAAACTAGCTTCCTTCCAAGTTGTATCTCTCAAGTAGGCTGTGGTACAGAGATGCTATGGTGTGGCATGTGGGCTTGAGCTACAAAATGTGGAGCTTGCTGCCTGCAGCTTAAACTGCAAACAAGTAGCCAGGTCTTTCTGTTACTTTTAGCTGAGAGCATTTACTGGATAGATTTCTGTCCCCACAACCAGTCCCTCAGGAGGCTATGCAGCGATTTTTAATTCAGTGTTGGTCACTGCCATCCTCACCCTTTCCCACCCATCTATCTCATCTTCTGTGACTCTCCCCAAATTGCCCCAGTAAAGACAATCTGGCCAGCATTGCACGGCACTTCCTGGCCTTAGTGATCATTTCTTCCTTTTATGGAAGATCTTCCTCCAGTGGCTGCTTTCTTCTCTACTGGATTCAAATGCCTCCTTGCTCCCCTCAAAGTCCCTTTGCCAGGCATCATGGAGTAGCTATCCAGTAATTACCCTACACACTGTGTATTTCCTTCATAGAATTGAACACTCTATATAAATATCTTGCTTAATACCTCTTCAAAGTTTGTCAAAATATTGCCAGTTACAGAATAAATGCCCAGGGTTCAAAAATCACCTGCAGTGTTTGTGAGTTTCAGTGCCCCCCCTCCTTCTATTCCTGTTTCTTCCTCTACTTTCCCTCCCCCGTATTTTGGCTGATGTGTCTCCACTGAGCTATTTTTTGAATTGTGAGAATCACTGGGTATGCAATGGCTGAGATCCTATTTGGGACATCTCCAATGAGTCTTGGCTTTGGTTTTGTTCTCTCTCTCTCTCTCCCTCCTCCCTCCCTACTTCTCTCTTTCTCTCCCCTTCCCTTTCTATCTCTGTGTCTCTGTCTCTCTCTGTATCTCTCTCTCTTTTTCTCGATAGGATCTTATCTATCCCAAGCTGACCATGCATTCCATATGTAACCAAGGCTGTTCTTGAATTCTTAAATCTTTTTGCCTCTACTCCAGCCTGCCCCCATAGTATACACCACCACACCCAGACTATGCTTGGTTTTCAGTGATCTTTTTTAATTGTGATGCTTCAGTGGTATACTATGAGGCGTCTGCTTCCCTAGATCATTTTGGTAGATTTCAATATATTAACCTATGCTTAATTATGCTCATTCTCAGAGGCAAATGACACAATGCTAAAAAAAAAATCAAATAAATAATAGATACAAGTCCCACTAGGCCTAGAAGCCTGTCTGATTAGCTGAAGAGAGTGATGGTACTAGAAAATCCAGAGAAAGAAGATTTGGAGAGACAGAGCCTTCCCTTCCAGAATTCCCAGCCACTCAAGGAATGCTTTGAACATTGGAGTAAGAGCCTCTTCTATGTGCCTGACCTCTCCTTTGAGTATCTATGCAACCTCTGAAGCCTGTTGGTTCCTCCTGCTTCCAAGCAAGATGACTGCACTTCACCTTCCTTCTAAAGGAGGAGTTCCACCCCTCGCTGGGCAAAAGAGAAGGGTTCTCTTATTGCTCTAAAATTGTCAACAATAAGCAGCATGAGACTGAAACATTGGAAAAGAGAGTAAACACAGTCATCCCTTTCTGGGACATCAGAGGTACTTTTCAGCACAGATGCCGCTTGGCTTATTTGTATAGAACCCAGTTGCTTTGGATGGTCCGTGCTGAGCAGTCATCAGGACAGACAGGCAAAGATCTTCATACTCATCCAATTGGAGGTTGGGATGAGACCCAGGATGAGATGATCGGATCCTCACAGGAATTTCAGTCTTGAGCAGAATAAGGATAGGCGCTGGAGGCAGCTGAGACATTCAGACAGACTTTTCTTCTGGGGCTGCCAGCTCACATGAACACACACAAAATAGTGTGCAGACTTACTAATAATTATGAAACCTTGACCCCAGCTTAGTCTCGTTCACATCTAGCTCTTATAACTTAATTGACCTATATTTTAAAATCTACATTCTTCCACATGCTTGTTACCTCATCTTCATTTTGCCCATCTTGCTTTCTCCATACCTGGCTGCCCATCCCACCATTCTTGTTCCCAGAACTCTCTCTCTCCAGAAGATCCACCTATACCTCCTGCCTAGCTATTGGCCATTTAGCTTTTTTATTAAACCATTCACAGTGTGTGAATTCATCTTCACACGGTGTAAATATTCCACAACAGAGATACGGGTACTTCCTTGAGGTCCTGCCCACTACTTCCTGCCACATAAATTCTGATCCCAATCTCTCAATGGCTTTCAACTTTGGCTTTTAATAAATTAGCATCATCTATCCTTCACAGATTCCCTCTTCCATTCCTTGTGAACTCATTCATTCAAATCTGTAACTTACAATAAAAAAAAACCCCTACCCTGTAGATTACTTAAAGAATAAACACTAGAGTTTGACACCTCTTCCTACCACAAAGGCCTCAGAATATGTTTATACTGCTCATCCCTAATGAACTGTGGGATTAATGTGAATGATATCCAAATAATTGCCTCTCCCTCCTAAAAGAAACCTAGACAACCTCTATATCTGGTCTGTCATGCAACTGTCAAGTGGACAATCCAAATTACACTTTCAGAGATGAGGTGGGGAAAGAATATTAAGAAGAAAACCCTATCTGTTGCAAAAGCTGTGAATGAAATAAAAGAATCCATGTTCTGAGTTCCTGACTCTCATGATCACTGTGGGTCAGCCATCAATATGTAGATGGAAAGAAAATAATTGGCCTAAGCTCCTTGAAATTTCTGCCTACAGCCTCCCCAAGGAGGCCTCAGGGAGATTCAGATAGCGTTTGAACAGCCAGGGTTTGATAATGAGAATTGACATTCTAGTGTGTACTACAAAAGACGCTTCCCTCCTGGAACCGAGAAAATACTTTAATCAGCCAAAAAGTTGCTACTATAAAAAGGGAAAGATGGGATGAAAGAACCCCCTCATCGATTGTTTCTGCACTGTTGCTAGGCCCTGCTCCCACCAAATGTGCAAGTCCCTCTGGCATCATCCGTGCCTCCCTCATTAATGCCATTTGTTCATTGCTATGCCAGAAAACCCAGCTGACTTCCAGGAAGCACCGGACTGAAAGTTGCCTGGGTTTCCAGTTGCTTATGCACACAGTTCACACCCCATGTGTTAGGAGCTCCTTTGCTCTTTAACTACTCAGAAAGTCTGGGAAATGGGAAATGGGCTTCCAACAGAATAGTCTCTGGCTCCTCCCTGCCCGATCCAAACCCCAGGGTGTTTGCAGAATATTTATTAGTTGTAAGTGCTGAAACACCTACCAGAAGCAAAGATAAAAGGTTAAATTCACAGATGAGACAGACATAGAGAGTGAACAGACCTCAAGATTGAAAGAGGTAAGCTGAGAAAAATGAAGCCTCTTCTAGCAGAAGCTAAAGATAAAACAAAGCATTCATTGTGCCCAGGGCAGAAAATTAAAAATTGAGCAGCTTCCCTTCTGAGAGGGGATCTTGCTTCTACACACTCCTCCTCGACCACCCTCTGCTCAGATTACCTGCTAGCATTCTGTTTTCCTTCATCCCCTTGCTTCTGGCTGAAGCAAACACACTAGTACCAATCATCATGGATGCTAGTACCATGCACAAGGCAATAATCTCATTAAAGCTTAGGGAAGCATCAGATCCTTGGGCTTGGGGTAAAAATTCGCACCGATAGTACAAAAAGCCAAGGGCATCCTTGAATCTATTTCAGAGTCTTACAGTTGGCCTATGACCAAGGGTATGTCTCCTCCTGAGTGCATCCTGCAGTAACTTATTGCCCATTGTGGAGTACAAAGACAAGACACCGTTGGTGTAGTTGAGAGTATCTCTGAACATCCAGCCCTGGAGAACCCTGTGTAGCAGCAGCAGATAGAGGCTATGGCTTCTCTGCAGTTTACTGTTTCCCTTTGTTCTCTTGGCTTTCTTCCTTCCTTGCTTGCCTCCCTCCTTCCTTCTCCCACCCTCCCTTCCTTTCATGGTCCTGAGGTCTATTTCCAAGGTTTGCCCATGCTGGACAAGACTCCTCAAACTAGACCTCTAGAATTCTGCTTTATTTACTCTTTCAGCCATATTTACACCAAGAACTCTACTCAGTAAATCTGCTGTATGAAATAAGAAAAAAAAATCAGCTGGAATAGATTAGAGAGGTCTTGAAACCCAAGGATTCTACCTTGAATGCCCTTAGAGAGAATCAGACGTCCCCTGAACCTTTCTCTATGCAGGTTCCCAGATTCTCACAAGAGTTAAGAAAGGGCAGGGCCATGGAATCCTATAAGGTGTCAGATGAGGGCTCGGCAAGATAGAATAGCTTCTTGGGGAAAGATTGGCACATACAGTCTCCAAAGCATGATGGTCCTATAACTGTGAGGGTCTAAACACTGGCAAAGAAAAGCTACTATGTCTGAAATGTTGCGCCCTTCCAAAATTCCCATGTTGAAATCTAGTCCAGATGCAATGGTCCTAAGCACTCACCATTTCGGACAATGCTTCACCAACAGGATTAGTGCCCTGTAGGAAAACAACAAAACTGTTTCTCCTTCCATCCTGGTAGGACGAAACCAACAAGCCAACTAGAAAGCAAACAGTGAATTTTTACCAAACACCAAATCTTTCAGAGCCTTCAGCCTGGATTTCCCATTCTCCAGAACTGCCAACAACAAAATGTCTTTTGCTTGTAAGCAATCCAATCTCCTAACTATAATATATTTATATGTAATATAAAAGTCAACTACTATATCAGGTGGGATAGACTGAGACCCACCCATTTTCATTTTATGAAATCTAGTTTAAGAACATGATCCATACAGCCAAGACTGGTATTTAAGGGAATTTAAGATAAAAGGCCAAGGAAATAGGCAGAAAAGAGACTAAGGGACACTACAGAGAGAGCCGTTAAATAAGTATTATGTCTCTGGTTTATCATCTTTGCACACTGGGCTCCCAAAGGCTCCCAACGGAGCTTGGCACAGTGCAGAATATCACAGGGAGCTCTTGGCTTGTCACATAGCGAGAAAAGTTGAAGGGGACTCTGGAAAACATGAAGTCAGACAGTTACTAATAGTCGGCTTGGATGCTCATTTTCCCTGGGCCTATCTGAACACGGTCGTGAATTCTTGTTAGTGACGACCTTCACTACTCTGGTTAATATCAAGGTGGAAAAGCTGTCACATTGATGAGAGTTGGTGTGGGTCTTCTTTTGATGAGAGAGGGAGTTTGAACTGATATGAAGGCATGGATTATAAATGTAAACTCTTTGAAATACCTGAGTATCTGGCAGGTCCAAGCCAAGCCATTGTGGGTGACAAAAATCAGCTTCCTTTGTAGGCACTGCTTAGAAAAATAAGCTAGCACCTTTCTGGATAAACTATTCTATTTGTGACTGACTTTGACTCCCAGTCTGACAAAGGCAAGGGACTTTCCGACAATCTCAAGTGTTCATCTTCTCACACTCAGGGTGAACTGAACTGGTAAGGTCAGGATTAGCTTTTCCACGTCAGTGAATAGCCCTGACTCTGGTCCTAGTGAGCCTATGATTTCCACAGCATGAAAGAAAACCAGCGTAAATATCATAATGGGAAGTAAGAAATGGATGGATAGGCGTGAGCAAGAGTGGGGTGGTGATGGGAGATAATAATAATAGCAGAAAACCTGAGCAAAGAGATCAGCTTACTTTCAAGATGGCTGAGAAGCAATATTCAAGCTACTCATATAGAATGAGAGTCGGGCATCTAAAGATAGAGCCCTCATTCTTAAAAAAAGAAACCACGAACATCTATTCAATACTAGAACTATGCCAACCAAATGTCAGGCACTTCACCCAGAAGCATGCAAAAAGGAGGTGAGGTTGCTCCCTTCTAGACCCTGACAATTCATGTTCTTAGGACTTTTTATGGGGCCGCTGAGCTAATTTTTATTACTGAACAAGTCAATGTGTGCATGAAAGCCAAAGCAGGAAGCAAAGATGCAACCCGTGCATTAAGTATTTGAGAGCGATAGTCTTCAATGAGACACAAATTAAGTTTAAGTAGGAATGTGGATGGAAGCTTTGTGTTTCTAAAATTCAGGAAGGCTCTCCGTGATTGACACCATCCACTGTTCTGTGCTAGTCTTTGGTTCTGTTCCAAGCAGGGCATCCTGATCCAAATATAGATGGAAGAAAGAATGTAGCTATTTCCAACATGATCAGCTAAATTTCATATTGAAAAAAAAAAGAACCCACTTATGCTAGAGAAAAAGAATTAAGGTCAAGTAGTTGTATATGGTCACATCTTAGCCCAGGCTACAGATTACCACTGAGACTGGATTAAACTTTCTTAGCTGCTAAAGAATCATTTGCTATGAATATCTGGGATATTGCATCTCAGCAATCTTGGAAGACTACTATTCACTACCAGCTTAGTTTTCTACTTGCTATTTTTATTTAAGTTTTTATCTGCACTTTGGACAGTTCATTCCTTCCCATTTTAGCATCGGCTTTATCATCATTATTATTATTATTATTATTATTATTATTATTATTATTATTATTGTTACTATTATTTTAGGTAGCAATTAAGAAAGAAACGGCAGCCAAGACATTTATTTCTCAGTTTTAACTGCTTGGAAATCTCAGATCCAGAATCCATAGGCAGAGGTGGGACTGGTAAGAACCTCCTTCCTGACTTATCAGCTGGAATCTTTTGTTTGTACCTTTAAACGGCAGAAGAAAGCAAGCTGGCTTGTGTCTCTTCTTAAAGGGAACCAATCTAGTTCACTAGGGCCCTATCTTCATGACCTCATTTGCTTCTCCAAAATTCCACTTACTACTGCCACCCTTTTGGGAATCAGGACTTCAACATATGGATGGAAAAATATCATGCACTCTATAGCAGACCAAGGTTATGTCCTAGCAATTACTTTAAAAAGGAGGACATTGGCTTGTACCATAGACTCCATCTCTAACTGACTCGTTTCGTCTCACTCCCGAGGTTGTGTTTCAGCTTCTCTCTTTTTAAAATCATCCTTGAAACTCCTAACCATGCCCCCAGTCACTCCTGCTTCAACACCTAAGCTACACCAAGCTCTCCTCTGAGTGCCAGACATGCACTCAGAGGAGAGTAGGTAGATAAGCAAGGAGCTTATCTTGTGAAGAGTATTGAAAGCATTAATTAGTGAAAATAGATAATTTATTCGTCTCCTTTTGTGGAAAATACCTTTTCCATGTAATCTTACTCCTTTACATGGGATTGGGCTTTCTTAGAATATATGTTCAATATCATGGTGTTCTATTATGTATCAGTATCACAACTGCTACCGTATTAAAAATAGCAGTGATAAGGCATCTGAATATAGAAGCAGAGTGACTGCTGGTCTTGAATTTCTTTTACCCTCCTGTCTCATGCTGGTTCTTCCTCAAGCCATTTTCTCCTTCCAGGCCACACAGAGCCATCCTCTCTCCTTAGAACATTGGGGTGGTAGGTTGTTAATTATCTCCTGTGTGTAACTCTTGTATCTTCATCTGGTGAACTAGCCATTTGAAGACAAGCATCATGTCAAATCACCAAGGAGGCCAAGGAAGTGATGGGCATAGAGTAGGCTCTGGCCCAACATCTGGATGAGCAATTGGTTCCATGGACAGTTGGATGCTGCTGCTCAGTGGTAGAGCTGGAAACAAGTACAGCTTATCATTTGACACCTGGCTACCCAGTAATTCCTGCATCTTGTAAAGTATAAGAGATACCTCAGTCTCGCTCCCCACCTACACCCCCACCCTGAGCAAATACACCCTTTCCCGCTGCAAGTGTTAAGTTGGTGTTAGAAGTTCAGGGGTGAGGAGGGACCGTTATAGAAAAAATATCAAAATATAAAGCTATTCTCTCTGTGGGAAAAAAGCATCAAAAAAGATTTGAGAAAACTATTTTGGAAAGTGGTTTATTATCTTGACTTCAATGAAGGAACGGTGAGATCACCACTTACCTCCGCTTACGGGGAGAAAAGGATGCTCTGTTTATCCAGCTGACAGCCCAAACCAGTAGTTTTCACAGAATTCCACAATTCCCAATCCAGTTAGAGCTCTGTTAGCTGAAAGGGTTGCCACCCCCCCCGTGTGTGTGTTTGTGTATGTGTATAATATTTCTACCAATTCTTTGAGAATTTCATACATGCACACAATATGTTTGATCATAGAGTTTTGCTAACTGAAAGGGTTGCTTTTGTCTTAACATATGTGTGTGTGTGATATTTTTACCAATTCTTTTAGAACTTTATGCAAATATACAATATATTTTGATCATATTTATTCATGTTCCTCCTTAGAACTCCTCCTGGGCCCACCCTCTGCCCCTGTACTTCCTTCCAACTTTGTGTTATCTATCTATACATCTCTATCTGTCTATCTATCTATCTATCTATCTATCTATCTATCTATCTGTCATCTATCAATTTGTCATCTATCTATCTATCTGTCATCTATCTATCATCTATCTTTATTTTTCTATCATATAATTTGTGCTGTCTATATACCCAGGCATGTGTGAGCAAGACTGACCAGAGGCCACGCCCTTATAACCGACTTTCACTCCCCCAAAGTTTTAATTATCAATAGCTTATCGGTTAAGGGTGGGTGCTCATGAACTCCTCTCTGTTCCATGCTGGAATAGACTGGCCTGATCATGAACGCCAAGGTTCTGTCATGTCCAGAAGACAGCTTTTTTTCACTCTGATCCCCCTCAACCTTCGGCTTGTACAATCCCTTCTGGCCTCTTTTCCTTGATGGTCCCCGAGCCTTGGGGTAAGGGATGTGATATAAATGCCCAGTTTGTGGTTGAGCACTCCACAGATACTTATTCTCTGTAGTCTGACCAATTACAAGTTTCTGGGTTAATGCTGTCCACTGAACAAATTCTCTGATGAGATCCAAAGGCTGTACTAATCGGTGAGCATAGACATTCAAATGTAGTTTGATACTATGTTCATTTAGCAAACCACAGCAGAAGGTTTGCCTCTAGGATCTGTGAGCTCAGGAACAAGGGGTTCTTGGCCAGATTTACACTCATGCTTCTTCTCCCCCCGTGAGCAGGCCTAAATCCAACCATGATGTTCATGCTGCTATTGTACCCAAGCTTCTTGACTTAGGCTTACTATTGCTGTGATGAAACAGCATGACCCAAAGCAAGTTAGGGAAGGGAGGGCTTATTTAGTTTATATTTCCATATCACTGTTCATCGCTGAAGGAAATCATGACAGAAACCTGGGAAGAAACAAACCTGGAAGCAGGAGTCAATGCAGAGGCCGTGGAGGGGTGCTGTGTGGTGGGATTCAGGTGTTGTTTGGGGAACTTAGAAGTGTATCTCTGGAGTACCAGGACCCTGA
Organism: Phyllotis vaccarum; assembly: GCA_033318265.1. Taxonomy (NCBI): domain Eukaryota; kingdom Metazoa; phylum Chordata; class Mammalia; order Rodentia; family Cricetidae; genus Phyllotis; species Phyllotis vaccarum. Next base: position 15,268,537 of record JARWLC010000007.1, read on the forward strand.
ATGGTTGACATTGGGAAATATTCACTAGAAATTTATCATAGAAAGGATTAATATTTATAGAAGGGTATACAAGCACTCACGATACAAATTGACCCTTAAGACAATTCTTGGAGAGTGGAGCTGTCCCATGTTGGATTGCTGATCTACTCCCCCAGAATGCAGGAACCAAAGAGGAAGGAAGGTCAGTGTCCTGGGGTCTCAATGGGGTCTGGCTGCACCCCATTCAGGACCCTGGTACTCCAGAGATACTGGTACTCCTCTAAGCTTTCCCTGACAACACCTGAATCCTACCACAGTGCTGTTTATTGGCTAGCTTCCCATGGATTGCTCAACCTGTTTTCTTATAGAATCCAAGACCATCAGCCCAGGGATGGAACCACTCACAATGGGCTGGACCCTCTCATCAAAAACTAATTAAGAAAATGCCTCATAGCTGGATCTTATGGAAATATTTTCTCAATTAATGTTTCCTCCTTTCTAGCTTTCTAGTTAAGTGAGCATAAAACTAGCCAGCACACGCACATATTCCCATGCCAGTGGTAACATCCTCACAGGTAGATAAAATTGTTGATGAATGTCTTAGTCACCATTATCTTACTGTGAAGACACACCATGGCCAAGGCAAGTCTTAGAGAAGAAAGTATTTAACTGGGGGTTTGCTTACAATTTCAGAGGTGTAGTCCATTATCATCATGACAGCGAGCACAAAGTTGGATCAGTAGCTAAGAGCTACATCCTGACCCACAGGCCAAAGACAGGGAAACTGGGCTTGGCATGGGATTTTGAAATCTTAAAGCCCACCCCCTGTGACACACCTACTGCAACAGGCCACACCTCCTAATCTTCCTAATCCAATCTAAGAGTTCCAGTCCCCAGAGTCTAAGCAGTCAAATATATGAGCCTATAGGGGACATTCTTCTTCAAACTGCCATGATGACTTTTCTTCTTCAGCAGTCTATATAGTACCTCCTTATAATATTTAAGCTGGTCATCCAGGAGGAGGCTTCTTGTTTGTTGTTGTTGATGGGGTTTTGTTGTTATTGTTGTTTTGGTTTTTTTGTCTTTGAGACAGGGACTCACTGTGGAAATCAGGCTAGCCTTAATCTTGCTATGTAGCCAAGGCCAATTGTAGATCGCCTTGTCTGTCTTTTAAGACTATACCATTATGTCTACTGATTAGCTAAAGTTTTAACTCCAAGACTACAAATGAATTACAGTCATTAGATCTTTTTGTATGTGTATATGTGTGTGTATACATGTGCATACAGAAGCCTGAAATTAATGTTGATTTTTTTTCTCAATCACTCTTCAATTTTATTGAGGCAGAGTCTCTCATTAAAACCAGAACTTCCCATTTCAGCTTACCTCTAAGATGACCTGCCTCTGCTTCCACAGTGTTGGGATTACAGGTGACGGCCACAGTCCCCTGGCTTTTATATGACTCTGGTCTTCACACTTTCAGGGTAAGCAAGCACTTTATGTACTGAGCCATTTTCTCAGCCCTTTATTGGGTCTTTTTGTGTTTGAAAATAATCCTGAGTTCAAGGAAGAGCTTCAACCAATATGTATGACACCACGTAGGGACCTTCCTACTCCGTCACTGTTCCTAGGTATTGACAGGTGTTTACTACATATCCAGATATAGTGGGGAGAAGAAGGGACAGCTGAGTCAGTTTATAGGAAGACAATGTAGGATGCCTGAGAAAGACCAAACTACAGAGATGGAAAACTGACAGGGTAATATATTTTGGTAAATAGATGTGGAACAGGAGGGAAATTGAGCAGGTTTTATGGAGTTGGTGGAGTTCTGAGTACCAAATGTAATGACCCTTATTCTTGTTCACCTGCCGATTGAGCTTGAAAACCATTTAGTTGCACCAGAATGTCAATTATTTCAATCTTTTTTATAAGAGGGCCATGAAATATGTGACCCACCAGTTCCTGTCCTGTCTTCTCAGTTGTCTGGTGACCAGAGTCCAGTTAACTTGTCAACCATAAGAACTTGGGCATAGGCTCTTCTCCATACAGATATACGGACGTGGTTTGTTTCTACCTTGTCTGTACTGGCTTTCACCCCACAGTAAATGTTACCTTTCCTAGCCACAGTGTTCCCTGGCTCTATTGTAGATGATGGAGAGTCTGGGGTCTATACATGCACTAAACATAAGCCTTGTCATCTGCTGTACTCAAATGTCTTTATTGTTTTCTGTGTACATCCAGCTAGCTCATCAGAGTGATGAGTGAACATTACCATAATTCTCTCTTCACATTTCCAGGCATTCCAGACACACCTCTCTCTGCCTTCCTCCCTGGCTTTCCAAGCTTACAATCCATTTCCTTCTGTGGTGAAGCTGGGCTAGTCCTCATGTTTGGGGTGGAGAGCTATGAATCATGAACTGAGGTTTTGAGAACCCCCACCCTGGCTCTTCTGCTTTGCTTCTCCATCTGTAACAACAGCCCAGTGGGCTGCAGCTCTGACCCATCCCCATCTTCCTCATGACCAGAGCCTTCAGGAATGCATTTGTGAAATCCAGAATAGTCTTAGATGCAAGGGAACAGAGTTATGGCTTTTTTATCTTTATGTGCTGAGTTTGAAGAGAGCCCTGAAGGCTGGTGAATGCACTGTAGAGACCTGAGTTCCCATGCTGAGTCATTTCAAGCTGCTATGGGTCCAGTTTTCTCACGTAGAAAGGAACAAGGCTCCTCGTGAAGATATCACCTAGCTGTGGCCCAGAAGCATTTTAATAGAAAAATATAGACTATGATTATTTTTTGCTCAGGAGGTAGGTTGTTGGGTTAGAATAGTTGGAAATATTCAGTTCAAAGGACAGCTGACCTAACTATTTGTCAAGCTACAAAGTGATATCCGTTCTTTTGTGTTCAAAATAATTATGTTCAAGACAACCCCATTTGCCTGCATCTGAGAGTATATAAAACAGGCAGCTGGAAATAGACAAGAGGCAACTGGACAGGGAGTTAGGAGTAGGGGATCTTTTCCATACTGGGTGGAACCTGCTGTGAAATCTTCATTGGGGTAGCATTGAATTCTACAAGGCTATAGAATGTTCCAGTACATCTATATGTTGTGAATAACTGTTAAACTCACAGCATACCAATTCACACATAGTTTGGGGGAAAGTTATTATTTTCTTAAGTATAATACTTTCATTAATTCTTTAACAATTTCATACATTATATTTTGGCCATATTCACCACCAATTCCTCCCCAATCCAATCCCATTTCTCTACCCTCTTTTAGATTCATTTCCTTTATTTACTTTTTAATAACCCGTCAACCCCACTTATGTTGACTATATGCTCCTGTATCTGGAATCATCTGCTGAAGCATGTTCAACCTACCACGTGCCTCACCCTCAAAGACAACTCTCTCTACCTTCCTTAGAAGCCATCAAGTTTTGATCACTTCTCAGTTAAGGGTGTGTGCTCATGAGCTCCTTCTCCAGCTGACTTATGTCTTTGAAAAAGGTAAGAACTCACCATCGGAATAAACACCATCCTTATTTTAGCTTTGAGTAGCTCAGGACGTGATGTTCTGCTGCACACACTCAAGGCAAGGGCAAGGCTGAACATGCTGTATTCATCATCCCTTTAAGGCGTTACCTTAAGGTGTCTGTGTCAAGGCCCTTTCTTTCTGAGTCACTGGAATTTTATTCAAAAGCAAGGCAGTAAGATCGGGGGAACAGGGGAGAAAGAGAGGTTTTTGTTTTTGCCTGGAGACAGAGTCTCACTATGTAACGCAAGCTGGCCTTTAATTTACTGTCATCTCCTGCCTCAGCCTCCTGATGAGTGAGATTACAGGAGGGCACCACCATCCATGGTCTGGAGAGAGTACTTTGATTTATGCTTCTTCTCACCTAACGCCTGTAAGTCATGGCTGCCCCTATGTACATGTGCCTGCTCCATAGAGCAAGGAAGAATCAAGGACGACTGGCCAAACCTGAGGCTACGCTGTTGGGTAACACTGTATATCCAGGAGCCAGGTCACCTCAGTGAGTTCAAGGACATGGTTTTATGGTCACAACATTCCTGTGAAATGAGGGGCAGGTCCCACATATGCTCTTTGTATCTTGATTTGCAGGAAAAATACTGATGAAAAGTGACCGTGATTGTTAAGACCACCAATGTGCTAAGCTGATTACAGCAATGTCTCTTTTCTGATATCCCTGCCTTGGTATCAATATAATGACATTTATTTCCTCATATTTTTAACTTGTAGTTCACTTTGACTAGCACAAACCCTGTAAGCAATGGTTTCATGCCTTAACCTCAATAGGCACTAAGCACTTGATACCCTTCCCCGTGGGCCTCCAAATCACTACATGAACAGGTAAGTGCTGCTGGATAGTAGAGTCACATGACCCAATTGTAACATTGTCCTTGCCAAAGAAATACCTGAGAAAGAAGTAGAGACTTCCTAGACCAACAGCCCTTAGCAAGCCTGCCAATTGACCCCAGGTACACATGTGAGCTGAACCAAGACTAGGCAATGTGACCCAGGGCAATCAGATTGCTAAGTCATAGATTTGTGAGAACACATACATGCCTATTTTCTTATGATACTAAGTTTTGGGATAACTATTGAACAGCAATACAATGAATAATTAATACATTTACTCATCATGGCGAGTTGAAGTAATAACCTCAGGCATTCATTTGTTGAATTATCCTACCAATTTTGACCAAACATCTACTATGTAAAGGGTCTGCGGTGCTCACCCCTGTTCTTTTAAAGTTTGCATTGTTGTTGTTTTGGGCTTGGAAGCCAGAGTTTCTCTGTGTATTCCTAGCTGTCCTGGAATTCCCTCTGTAGACCAGGCTGGCTTTGAACTCAGAGAATGTCAACCTCCTAGAGTTGACATTCTAATGAGCATAAACCAAAACCAAATTTAAGTAAATAACTCCATGACTCAAAAGATATTATATAGCAATAAGCAGTATATAAGGCCGTTTTAAAATGTATAGCAGAGTCTGGGAGAGGTGGCACAGTAGGTAAATTACTTGTAGTATAAATATGAGAACCTGAGTTCAGATCCCTAATACAAATAAAAAGCCCAGCCCTGTATCATGAACCAGTAATCCCACTGCTGTTAGGCAGAGACAGAGCTATCCTTGGGTCTTAGCCAGTCTAGCCATTCAGTGGACTCTGGGTTCAATGAGAGACTGCATCAAAAAATAAAGTTGAGCAACAACTGAATGAAGACATTGCACGCCAACCTCTGACTTCACACACAACAGATGCACATACAAAAATTTTAGTAATGCATACACATAGAAATCAAATAAATAAAACAAAAATAAATATAATAATAATGAGTGAATAAAAGGCATGATACGGCGAGAAAGCTTATAGTTATACTAGACTTGGTGATCAGAGAAGCCTCAGTGAAGAAAGCTGGAGATCTGAATGTTAAGAAGATTGTAGAAAGGGGCCAGAATACGATGTGAGGACCAGAAGACTGTCTGGATTAGGGAGTAAAAGAGTAAGGAAGAGGCAGGAAGAAGAATTTGGATTTTATGGTCTACATATTAAGTAAGCTGCCCTCTACTTTTAAAACAGGAGAGTGATGCAATAAGATTAAATGCATTCCTCTAGCTGATAGGGATAGAGTGTCTGTCTCTGTCCAAGGGGAACTAGTATAAAGCTGAGCAGAAAGCTCCTGTAATAACTCACACTGGGTCAGGGGTGCAACCTTGGAGGTTAAGAGAAGTATATTCTCGAAAGGAAGTGACATGTGGGATGGACATGATGTAGAAGCATAGACAGTTAAAAGAGGAATCCAACTGTTCTTAGTCTTTGTTCAATGACCAGATGCTGAACCTTTAAGTCTGGGGTGCCCACTACAACAGTAGAGACCAAATGTGTGGAGGGCAACACTGGCTTTTAGTTCTGGAAAAGGTTAGAATTGGAGGAATAGATTTGGAATCTCAGGCATGAACGTGACAAACTTTGAACTGGATGAGGTCATCAGAGACAACTAAAAGAGACAGGAACCCAGGACAGAGACCTGGGATATGCCAGCATTTACAGGTTGAATGATTAACAAAGGGCTGATAAGGAAGCCTAGGGAACAGGTTGGCATCATAGACCCAGCATGGAGACCATATCAAGTGTGCAGATCACTTTTAGCAGATAAGAAAGGCAAGAATCTTTCTGACACTTCTGAAGCTGACAAATTAAAGCATTCAAATACCCTTTGCCCTCCCTCCTTGGGGGCAGTAGTAAGTCACAGAGCATATAAGAATTGTGAAATTGTATTAGAAGCTCTTGCCCCTGTGGTCTTCTCTTTTGGGTAGCTGAGAGTTCATTCCAAGCCTTACCTACAACTCTTATTAATCTATTACTTTCTAAGTTCCATGGCTCTCCATAGACCCAGAAACATAATGACCCACCAGAATAGTGACATCTGAATTCCCTGGGAACTATATCTCCATGATGTAGTAGGAGGCTTCTGGCCCAGACTTTTGGGCCTAGCCTCAAGGTTTAGGCCCACTCACCCACAGACCCACAGAGACACACAGATGCTTACAATAGTTTTAGGGTGATCGGCCTAGGGCCCATGCATATAACTTGCTAACTCTTTACCCTTAATCTAACCCATGACTCTTATCCTGTTCAGACATGCGGCTCAGTACCTTTACTTAGAGCAGCATAGTTGTCCTCTGCTTCTTCTGGCTTCTCTCTGGCACTCTGCTCTGTTCTTCCTGTTCCTAGAGGTCTCCTAGTCTGGTAGCCCCACCCACACTTCCTATCTGCCTTTGGCCAATCAGCGCTTTTTATTAAACCACTGGGTGGGACAATTATTTACAATGGAACAACCTAATCCCCCTACACCATGAGGGTAAGGATGGCATCCATTTTATTTCTGCCCTAGCTCTGTTCCTAGAATGGTCTCTCATCACAAAGAAATTCCCACAAATATTGGGAACATAGAGTAACAATGGTGTTTCCCTTATTCCCAATGAATGGACAGGAAACATTCTATCACCATTTCCTACACTGAACCTCCTCTGGGTAGGGTAGTAACTCTCCAATATTTCTTGGGTAGGATGCTATTGCTAAAGTCAGCTCCCCTGCCTCTCTGTTGGCTTTCTAGATGCTGACTTCTCACTTTTGGCTGAAGAGATGCCTCCTGGTAATTTGTGCCATATTGACAGTCAGGACTAGAATGTCCTAAATGTCCATATCCCCCAGAATGTCATATTTAAGATTTTTGTGAGCAATGTTTGTAGGCAGATTTTCTTTGGCCCACCAGCTCATAAATAATGGCATGGAGACTTAGCATTAATTATGAAAGTTCAGCCTCTAGCTTAAGCAGTTCCTACCTACCTCTTATAACTTAAATTAACTCATTTATATTAATCTACATTTTTATCATGTGATATTAACTCTTGTCCCTCTTACACCTCATGTTTCCTCTTCATCATGTCTCCTGACTAGCTATTGGCAGTTCCACTTTTTATTACACCGATCACACTAATGTGTACAAATATTCCACAACATTTCCCCTTTTTGTCTAAACAAAATGGAAAGGTTTTAACTCTAACATAGTAAAAATATATACAATAAAAACAATTATCAAGTAAGAATTACATTCACAATGTTTAATTAGTATTTGGTAAATTCAGAGAAAGTACTTTCTTATCTATCCTTTCTTAGTGAGTTCAAGGCTTTATACCCAAACTATTCTCAATCATAACTCATATTACCATCCCCAAAATATTTTTTATACTTTAAAACATCTTCTTAGGCAAACAACTTAAGCTTTTATGTTTCTCAACCTTATAAACTTTTTAATTCTTATGTAAGTTTTTATTTCTGATTTTCATGACAAGAAAACTGCATACTATCTAGTCTTCAATATGTATTAGAGACCCACAAAGGGCATGATATTACTTGAATAAACATAAAGTGCAGAGCAAGTAACTTCCAAAACTATAGAAATGACAGAGACATCTTGCTGCCTAGACAGTCACCAAAGATTCCTCTGCAATGTTGGGGCATCCATCTTTAGTTTACAGGCTTAGAATGTCTGGCGGACTTTTCTGTAAAGCAGGAAACTCTTACCTTGTCTTGGTAAAGTCTAGAAGTTGCCTTCTTTTGTGTTTTGCTTGTCCAATTTGGACAGCACACTGTCAACAGTCAAGGCAAGGGCAATTCCTTTCCCAATGGCTAATTTTGCCACAATAAAAGCAAACTCCATGTGGATGTTCTTTGATGCCCACCACCTTTTTTTTTTTTTTTTTTTTTTTTTAAGTAAATTGGTTCTGCCAAGAATAGATGTGTCTTACAGTCATGAAAAGCCATAGGCTATTAAAACATCTAAAATGCCATTGTTATATTGTTATATAAGATGCATAGCTACAATACCTTAAACAGAAGTAGAAACATAAATATAGTATAACAAAATAACATTAAATTTATCAATATATAAAAATCAATTGCAATGTAAAATATTTGAGACTAGTGGTTGCTCAAAGTAGACTGAACAATTCACTTTTTAAAAATCCCATCACTCTATACCTTTCCTTTTTCCCTCAGAAAGAGATCCTTGAATCTAATCTATCTTCAGCTTTTTTCTGACCATGACAAACAACATGTAATCTACCCTCCGAATGATGACAAGCATACATAATCCATTGAATGGCCGAAACTATCCACCCCCACATCTTAGAAAAATGAGTATTGTGTTCTCTAGACTGGTTCCTGTTGTCTGGGGCAATGGCATTTTGGGGAGACTCTAAGAAAACTGGGATAATGCTCAAGTCCTGGGAAAGATAGTTGTATTATTTTTTGTTTAGTCTCTTTGTGATGGGAAAGTGTAGAGATTTTCTGAATTCTTGACTGGACTGTCTGTGAGGCTGGACCATCTCAGCTATCAGCTTTGAAGTTTAAGATGCAGAATTTTGAGGAGATTGTAACTGAGGCATTCTGAGAAGCTAGATCACCTAGGATACTTGTCCTCATTGGTGTCTGGTCTTTTTTTTTTTTTCTGAAAACATGTAAACTTTTAAAGGGAACATACATATCTGTATTAACTCGAGTATGAAATGTGCAGTATGTATAAGTAAGCTAAAGATGTTTTTTTTGTTTGTTTGTTTCATGTTTGAGCAGGTAAAAACCATCTGTCAACTTTAAAAATCCATTTGGACTGCATAACCAAACCTCTATCCATCCATTTGGAAGGATGGCATGTAATAAGAAGTCATGAGGACTTTGCAATCAATAAGATTTATCATGTCTTATCCAGTCTCAGAGCTGTTCTGATAACAGAGGAATCAGCATCTACATGACCTGTCCTGTTGTCTCTTGGTTTCTTTTTTATGACTAAAGTCAAGATTTTTAGGGGATCTCCCCTCATCAAATCTGATATTCATTAATTTTGAAGAACACCAAAACATTTTGTTTCCTGTGGAAACAAAAGCATAACCTGTATGTGTGTGTTTTTAATTTTCATGTTGAAGTTAAGATATTTTGAAAATGCATAGGATTGTTTAATTTGGCAGTTTCCATAAGTGTCTCTCAGCAGCTGTTGTTTCTTGGACATTAACATTTAAAACAGTTCAAAGTCACCAAAGCACCACACAGGATCCAGATGCCCGTGTACTTCCCATTCTCACCTGGCTTATTCTATTACTTCACTCTTTCTTTAAAGGCTTTACTATTATTTTTAAACATTTTTTTCCTATGAATCATCTATACCCATTATATCCATTTTTCCCTTTATTTAGCATCTAAGCATAGTTTTGTCAGCTTGGACCTGGCCTCTGTGTGTGTGTGTGTGTGTGTGTGTGTGTGTGTGTGTGTGTGTATGCAGCCTTCTTTGACCGTGTGAGCCAAATCTTAAACTGTTAGGCTACTACCACATGGCTCTACTTGGCATGTGGCATGCTGGTATCTGTCTTTGCCCCCCCCCCCCCCCAGTTCCCTGAGAGTCTAGTCTCAGGTTGACAGGTACTGTCCCCAGAGCCACAGTTATTTACCTCAGCTCTGGGAATTTGTTGTCTACCTGAAGCAGGAGTTTGTACCTAGTGTTGGGCTAGCTCAGACAGTAGAGCATGGGACTCTTGTGCGCCATGTTGGGTGCCATATGGAGATTGAGTTTTCTTTGGGCCGCCAGCTCACAAATAACAAAATAGAGACATTATCAATTTTAAAATCTTGGCCTATAGATTAGGCTTCTTTTTAACTAGCTCTTATAACTTAAAATAATTCATTTATATTAATCTATGTTCTATCATGTGGCATTACCTGTCATCCATCTTACACTTCCAGTTTCTCCTCCATGTTTGCTGGCCTTTCCCGTGTGTCTAGGTTCCTCCCCCTCTTCCTTTCTCTCACCAGAAATTCTGCCTATACCTCCTTCATAGCTATTGGTCATTCAGCTTTTTTGTTACGCCAGTCACAACAATACAACTTCCCACAGTGTACAAATATCCCACAATTCTTCCTTGTGACATTTTTTTCTTCCTCTTGGTATTCAATTCACACTTCTGCAAGTTCCTGTATGACTGGATAATGGGACTGGTTCCTGTCAGCTTGACCCTAAAACATTGTCTGCATAAACGCTGAAGTGATGATATCTTGCCTGGTATCAGAAAAAGTGCCCATGGCTTTTGCTACCTAAAGAACATTTCTTTTAGCCTGAAATTCTGTCTTCAGTGCTCTCATGTGGCTCTGTCTCAAAGTTTTTGCTTCCTGGGCTGATTTAGACCCTTTCACCAGAAGGACTCTGACTGCAATGAACCAAGAACACCCCCCCACCCCCAGCAAGCTGAGTGCAGTTCTGTGCTTAAAAACAGAGCACTGAAAATTTAACCTCACCTTACCTGAGCAAAAGGTCAAACTTTAATCTTCAGGTCTCCCCTCCTCTCATTTTTTTTTTAAAATTCCATCTTGTAAAGGCTTTGGAAATTGTGGTAAGCTTAACTCTGTGATGATTCTCCTACCACCTGCTACCGTGAAGAGCTCATATTTGCTTGACCTGTGAAAGGAAATTATCACAGAGTCAAAATCAGATTTCAGCAGAAGTCAAGACACATATTAAATGTGATGCTTCACAGCTGAACACAAGCCTCTCGCCCTCACCTCTGATGGGCTTCTCTTCGCTCAGACAGACACTTAATAAACGCTTTGATGAAGGTCCCTCTGTCTTAAAAGGAAATTAGATTGTTCTGACAGTATCATATCATCACTGAACTGTCAGGCTTTAGCCAGCAGTCTGTGATCTTCCAGGTGTTTGCAAACTGATTACTTCATGTTCTGCATTCCTCTGTGTCCACATTTCGAGAGCGAGCAGCCACCTCTATAAATCTCACTGTAGGCAACCTGTTTGTCCCTTACAGGTCTTTGGGCACTCGGTGATAGTCACACAACTGTTGTTGTTTATTACTTCATTCACACACATATACAATTTAAAATCAACTCATTCACACTTTTGGTTTAGGAAATTTCCCTAAGTTCTTCAATGACTCAGTAAAGAATTTACTGATGTCAAGTGTGCATAGATGGGTGCTTTGTAATGCAAATGGGCGTTTATATGACGGCCAAGACAGAGCACATTCACTTTCTTTTGGAGCTTTACATCTAGTGACTGTTAATTTCCTACTGTTGCTAGAACTCTGGATGAAATAAACAAGTTTTATGATGCAGAATGAACGAAGAGTTCTTTCTGAATTGGAAACAAAACTAGGAAGAAGAGGAGGTGATAAAAGAAGCTAGTGGCTGGTGCAAAGGACCTGGAGGGGGAAAAGGCTTCGCTTGCTCCTGTACTTAACAGCAAGCAAAGGAAAGAGGACTTTAGGAAGAGAGTAAAGCAGACAGGTGACTGTAGCCTCGTGTGGACACGGCTTCCATCCATCCATCCATCCATACATCCCACCTTGCCAGGAACAGACATGGTATAGATCTTTGTCCCTATGCAATTATAAGCATGGCCCCCTTTCACTTTCAAAAGTGGCCTGGTTTGCATGATATATGATCCTACTTCTTAAAGGGCATGTCAAAGAGGTAGGATTTTATAATATGTGAGACAGGAAATCATTGGAGGGTATGAAGCAGAGATGTGACAGACTAGATTTATGCTGTAGGATCATTTTACCTGTAGTCACAAGGGGGTCAAATGCAATGTGGAAAGAGCTGGAGGAAGGCCATTAGAGTGGTGCAGGGGATAGTTAACGGTCCACAATGCACCACATTTAAAGATACATTACTGGTAAACAACAGTTCATCCTATTTCTCTGCACCCCCAAATGCTGTTTCTGACAGGGACACACAGGAAGTCCAAGACACACTGAAGTACATTGGTTAGGGTCCTGTCATAACACTTCAGGGCTCAGTCACTTAGTCTCACAGTTGTGTCTGTCTCCCCTAGGAAGTGACAGGAGAGAGCACCCATCCCCCACTGTGGCAGTATGCATTCCAATTGAAGGTCACTGCAGGGATACAAGGCTGCATCCCCTGTCTCAACTCAGAAAGCTATCCTAGCTTAGTAGCTCAGGGGTGGGGGCGTGGGGGGGGTGAGGACGAGTGGGAGGGTAGGAGGGTGGTATGTCATACCTCTGCTGTAGTTCTACCATAGTTCAATTTCCCCTTACCCTACTGTTACTCTTATTACCCCACAGGTCTTGCCTCTCAGAGCACATCTCAAATCACCTGCGTGCTGATACAGAACCACTACAGAACCTAGTGGCTGAGAGACTTGTGATTCCAGGGGATGTACAACTTTCTTTAAACTGTATCATTGATGTTATCTGTCCTAGGCTCCCTTGATCTAAGAGGTAGCATTGCCCCAGGCGCTGCTCTACTGGGTACAGGAGAAAAGTTTTCCTACTGTCTCTTATGTGCTTTGAGAATGGAGTCATCCATGCGGCTGCACACCTAGCTGGTTTTTTGTTGTTGTTGTTTATTTGTTTGTTTATTTTTTTAAAACCAGGGTAATTTTACTGTAAATGGCTTATTAGTTCATGACGCTGACAACCTCCTTGCTTTTAACTGCATCTCACACAGTAGTTATTTTAGATCTTGTAAAATATCAGCTCTTTAAATGCCCGATTTCCTGTTGTCTACATCTAGGGATTTTTTTATATATATATACTTAAATTATTTCCTTAGGCAATGTAAATTCTTTTTCCATTTCTTTGTTTTTCTATGGGATTATCCCTAGTGATTCTTTATAGTTATTTAAAATGTATTGACATAAATTATTATGGGGCTCTATTTTTGTAACTCTCATTAGTGTTGAGAATGTAATTTGTCATATATTAAATCATAGTCTCCCTACACCTAACTATGGTCAACAACAACAATTAAAAAATAAAATAAAATAAAACAAAACAAAACAAAACTAAACTAAACAAAACAAAACAAAACAAAATAAAATAAAATAAAATAAAATAAAATAAAATAAACTGATGCAGGGCCATTGAAGTAAATCGGGGGGGGGGGGGGATGGCATTCTTCTTAAGTAATGTGTATGTGTAAATCTTCACTCCTTCACAGGTGAAAGAGAACAATACATGAGACCATGACGCAGGAAGGGGTGGTAAATTTCGTTGACTGCAAGACCTAAGGGTTCACTGCACTTCTGGTGAAGTTGGCTTCCAGCCGTAAGAACTCCCCCATTTACACCTCTCCTTATAGTGAAGGCATATGAGAAAATAAAATGCCTCCATACAGTTGATAGTTTAACTCTCCACTCATTCATTTAACAGATACTTTTAGCACCTGTGGTAGTTTGAACTGGCCCCCAAGCCCAGAGGAAGTGGCACTATCCTTGTCGGAGGAAGTACATCACTGTGGGGGGTGGGCTTTGAGATCTCCCTTGTGCTCAAGACATCAGCTAATGAGAAGCACCATTTCCTGTTGCCTGCAAGATATAGGACTCTCAGCTACTTCTCCAGCACCATGTCTGCCTACATGCTGCCCTGTTCCAGCCTGATGATAATGGACTGAACCTCTAAACTGTGAGCCCTCAAATTAAATGTTTCCTTGAGTTGGTGTCCCTTCACAGCAACAGAAACCCTAAGACAACATCTACCACTGTTCTATGTCCAGGAAGCCCCGGGCTAGGCACAGACATCCCAGAATATAATGTCCATCAAAGACCCATGTGTTAAAGGTGTCTTTAGGGTAGCTCTATTAAGACATAATAGATTCCTTTAAAAGTCAGGCTTAATAGAATCTTTGGGTCATTAGGGGTGTGGTCTTGAAGGTGATTTGGGGCCTAGGCCCTCATCATGTTCCTCACGTGTATTGTTTGTCACAGGCCCCAAAGCAATGGAATCAAATGGCCTTGGACTAGAACCTGTGAGGCTGTGAACTGAAATGGACCTTTTCCTCTTTATAAGTTAATCAATTCAGGCATTTGCTACAATGTCAGAAAGAAGGATAACATATCCTCTCACTTCTGACCCTGATCACAACATGAACTTTGTTTCTGAATTGTATAGCAGAACAACACAATATCCCATTGTCATTTTTTCTTTTTGATGATTTGCTAGCTTACCTAATTTGATAATCCTTCTTTCATTAAAATCTACCTTTTCTTCTATTTTAAATCACCTATCTTTCTATGGTGTAAAATTTTGATCTCCAATTTATTTATCATCTTATGAGTAAAGTAAGCCAAAAAAATTTTCCCTAGTTGATTGAGAACTAAACTGCTTTCTCAATACCTTTTAATAGTTCCCTCTTATTTACAAAACACTGGATACATGTATGCCCTGGTAAAGCCTAGCTTGTGACATATACCCTATAGACTGGGATGATACCCACCTTAAAGGATTTCATGAAGATCAGAAAAAAATCCTGTTGCAATCCAGGTCTGACACACAGCGTGCTCTTTGGAAGCCCTTTATTTGTCCTGCTCACAATTCTCCACTCATTTACTCATTCATTCAAAAATAAGTATTTGTTGATACTTAGATTGGGAAAGGCTCTGTTTTAAGCTCTGAACACATAAACTGAACAAAAAGAACAGCATACCTGGTATTAAACAGCTCTGCTCTAGAGGGAGGAGAAGGTAATGAATAAATAAAAAGCAAGCAGGCAGTGATAAATGATAAGATTAAACTTAATCAGGAAGACATGATAGGAAATGAATGTGGAGCGGAGAATCTTCCTGAGATTGAATAGCCAGAGACAGCCTGAGATAGCAGAGATTGAGCTGAGTCCTAAATGACAAGGAAGTAAGGCTCACCAAAACCTTGAAAGAAGAGCTTTATAGACAGAAAGCAGTCAGTGAGGGCCCACAGGTAGGTAGGAATGACTTGGGGGACTTTGTGCATGTGGCAGGATAGAGAAAGGCATGGGCCTGACCACTATGGGCTGTTCGGGGCTATAGAAATGATCTTCTGTCACATTCTCTACCCAATGAAGAGCTTTTGGAAAATTTAAAGCAAAATAATGGGCCTACGGTCAACATCTGATTGGCATGGTTCTGAATGCCACCAAGGAAAGTAACAAGAGTAGCAAAGAGTAGTCACTTAGGAAATTACTATGGTCATCCAGCTTTGAGATTTGGGGTAGGAGGTGTGTGGACTGAATGGTAATCACCAAGACGGGAAGAAGTAAATGGATGCTGGGTGTCTCTTAAAGGCCATGAGATGTGAAGCAGTTAAGGAGTGAGCATGTAGCTCACAACTTCAGTAGCCAATGAAATTACTTCACAAAGTCTCCATTACCAGCAAACCAACATCATGCCTGTTGCCAACCTGGCAATCCCAGAAGGGGTTTCAGGATTCATTTCCAAACACAGGAGCATAATGGATTGAACTGTGTCCTCCCCTCTCCAAAATAATAGATACTTTGGTCCTTATCTTTTGGAATGTGCTCCTGTTAGGTCTACAGTCTTTACAGAAGTGATCAAGTTCAAATGAAGCCCTTAGGGAAGTCATGTTCTAATATCAAGAGAGAGTGTATGTGTTGGGGAAGGACAGTATATAAACATGAAAGTGGTGGTGATCAGTGTGATGGTGTACAAACTGAGGACCATGACTTCCTGCAAATGACTGAAAGCTGGGTAAGAAGCACGGTCTCAAAAGGAACAGCCCAGTAGTACTCCATCAATCTTAAGCTTTCCAGCCTCCACATCGATATGCTGCTACTGTTCAAGCCACCCAGTCTGTGGAAACTTTGCTGTAGCTAGGCCTAGCAAACTCAGGCATCCAGTGTCCCAGAGGGCAGCCACCAGACTCAACTCTCACAATACAAACTAGATTTACTTACAGAACTGTATCAGCTATGGAAGGCCATCTTCCTAGGTGTGCACTCACTGTTTTCAGTATTTGAGACTTAAACTTTGTTGCCAGTGCTTAGCAGAAAAGGAAGGGAGGGAGAAAGGGAAGGAGGAAGGAATAAAAAGGGCAAATAGGAAGAATAAAGAAAGAAAACATTACCAACAAAAGTCTACGGGACAGGTGGCTCTTGAGTAGCAATAGTAATGGAAGAGTCTATGTAACCAAGAAGTACAGGGACAAGGTGGTAAATACCAGCAACATGTCTGAGGAAGTGACATTCGAGTGTCTTCACTAAACACCGAATAAGCAAGGATTACCCTCCTACCTATATAATATTCAGGCCAAGGGAGTGGTCAGCTGGCCACCCTCTGCCCTTTAAAAGGCTCTCCTGTCACACTTCTGCATCAACACAATGTACCCTATGTCACAATGTTCTCTAACACCATGCGTCACCATATAATGGTGACAGTTGACTGTCAATGAGTAAATAAGAGTCTTGTCTGGCTCTTCCAAAAGAAGACTAATGAGCCTGGGCTGCAAGGCATATCTGATCAGGGGAGAATCCAGGCATCTGGAAGAAGAAGATGGAGAACCATGCCTTTGTATGCTGAAATGTAACAGGTCGTTGCTTATTGGGTAAAATGGAGACCCAATTGTGTTAAGGAAAACAATTAGAAAAGAAATTGAGAAGCTGCCTGGATCAAGAGACAAAGAATCTCAGCATATGCCAAGCAATGCCGGTTGAAAATGGAAAGGGAACATTCACTGCATGGGAGAAAGGGGGCGGGGAAGGTTTTGCTACAAGGGTGGTGGGCTTCCTACAGTCAATGAACAATGTAATGTGTCTTCAACACACATCATCTTGTACTCATGAGTATTTGAAAGCATTGAAAAGGCAAGCTTCCAATCGTTTCTTAAAAGCTGATTCTATTCCCAAAGCAGAATGCAAACCATACATGACTGTGTATACATATACCCTCCTAGCAGACTTAAGCAGACTGGTCACACTGCTGGGCAGGAGCATTCTCTTTGTTCACTCCAGCCTTGCACCCTACGAAGGCTCACACTAGATGTTCACTCCCTCCTTAGATATGCTGCATTGATTTGAAACAGACCTGAAACATACTTCAAGGTGATAAAAATAGTTTTGCATTAAAAATAGAATTACAACAGACATACAGATAGACATTTAAACAAAAGGCACCAAAATCATCTATTATTTTTTTTTTCATGCTGTCAGAAACATGTAACTATCTTACCACTAAATTAGAATTTCGGTTCTATAATATGTTGCTGATCAACCTTGTCAACGTAAAAAAAAAAAAAAAAAAAAGTAATAAACCCTTCTTACTTATGCCATTGTAGTAAAGGATTCCCTTCTCCCATGCAGCAAGTCCAGAATGAAAGTGGGTTGTTGCCATAGCAACAGAACACAAGACAGAGAACTCAAAAAGAGGGAGGTCTCTGTTCTGAAGGCCACAGCTACAAGAAAGCCCCAGGCCTCTAAGTGGTGGTGGCAAAGAAAAGCCACCTGCTATGACTTCATGCTGCAAGGTGGCAGCCTGTTGTTAGCATAGGATTTCCCAAAATTAATTGTTTGCATAATTCTGGATCATCCACTCAATGGAATATAAATAGTATTCACCGCCATACTTACTAGACATATTTTTTTTTCTTTCAACAGCCTGGTATTTGAGATATTCTTTAAAACCTAGTACACAGGTGCCTTGTTGCTAGAAGCTGTTTACGATATATATATATATTTAGTTACTTATTGGATTTTCTTCTTCAATCTGATATTGTTCAAGATTCTCAGTTAAAAACAAAAAAATCAGGTACACTTTCCTCAGAGTACTTGCTGTACGATGAGACCATTTTATATAAGAGTCATGTAGCCTTCCTTCTATGTTCAGGGTACCACAAAGGTGAACATTTGAGAGAATAGTTAGCCATACTGAAGAAATAAATACAGGAGAGGCAGGGTGAATGATTCTCAGAGGATGAAGAAGGAATTAAGGAACACCTGGCTATATTTGGAGGGTCATCTGACAAAGGAGACAACATGGGTGAAGACCTCCCAGTGAAAGAAGCTCAATTCCCACAGGGGTAATGGGGTGGCAAGAGTGGTCCTCTGAAGTTGGTCAAGAATCTGTAAGGCTAGGAATGGAGGATGCTGAACTCTAGGTGGAAAGACAGTTAAGACAGAGTACGAGAGTCCCTTCTTACTGTATCTTTGAAACCTGGAAGTGTAATTTCTGGGCAGGTAGTGGGGGTAGAAACACGGCAGAGCCTGCTGTCTGAATGGCCTCTCAGCAACAGAGGGGAGAGCTTCTGGACCAATAAGGCTGGAATCGAGAGGACCATGCCCAAAGCTGGCTCAGACACCTGGGCGAGAGACATACAGAAGTGTGAGTTCCAGTGGGATGTCAGAAGTGGAAGGTGAAGACAGAGTGTCCAAACAGTACAGTCACACAGCATCTCAGCAGGGTTGACCCTCTAATCCTGGACACTATGCTCCCCTCTCTATACCGATTTCAACGCTAACAATAGACAGACTCAAAGACAGGAAAGAGGGTAAAGGTGCTGATGCTAAGCCTGATCTCTCTCTCTCTCTCTCTCTCTCTCTCTCTCTCTCTCTCTCTCTCTCTCTCTCTCTCTCTCTCATACACACACACACACACACACACACACACACACACAATTAAATGTAATTTTAAGATATTTTTTAAAAACTGAAGTTTGGACGTGGTGGGCCAAGCTTTGCAATAATCAACTTCCTTTCCATTGTACACAGCTTAAACGTTAACAGAACCACTTTGAACATCACTTTCAACCCTAGCGGGTTAGTTGATGGACAGGCAAACATATGCCTTTCTTCAATTCAGCCTAGTAGAATTTCCTATCATTAGTGGTCATGGGAGGAGTCAGAAAAAGAAAGGAGATCTTTTACAAAGATTTTAAGCAATATCTTAATGGCAGCACCAAGCGGCTAGCAAAATAAAACTGGTAAAGGCTCCCACGGAGATAGGATCGGGCTTCTCTGACCTTCCTTGTCTCTCTGCAATATTAATTTTCAATGCATTCCTATTAAGTGGGAAAATGGAAATGTAGGGTGGGCTTCTTCCCCACAAGGGAAGAAAAGACATGCCTGGAAAGGAGAGAGAGGTGGCCAGAAGGCAGAGGGAGGATTCTGGCCTTTTTGTTTTCCTGGTGTTATCATGTAAGCCTGCTCTAATGAGGCCACAGTCATGAAGACAGCCTGCAGCCTGCCCAGATCTCATCTAGAAGGAGGAAGGAAGCAAAGACCTGGGTAATTTTCCAGATAATTTCCTTAAAAGAAAAAAAAAAAAAAAAAAAAAAAGACAACCTCTCTCTCTTCCCGGTTGTTTATAACTGATATAATACAGGAAGTCACAATGCGTTTTAATGAGTTCCCAAACTCAAGTTCTGCTATTTAATTTTTTTTTTGAATCTGCATTTGCCTAAAATATCCCAGTAATTCAAGTGGAAAGGGAGGCTTTTGCTTAAATTATGAAAATGACCTCAATTTATTTCACGTAGCTATGGAGAAGTCGACACTGTTTCGTATCCGGGTAATAGGAATCAATGCTTTCCTCTCATGAGGTCTGGGGCACACAGATCCCTGGGGTGCTGGAATAGGGTGAAGGGGGAAAGCCACGCTCAAGTTCAACACTATTTTTTTTTTCTGATTTTCATTATGAAGTTGTGTGCTCATTCTGCATCCACCAGGTCTGCAGCATCTCTCTCTCTCTTTGCTGGAGAGGTGGGGATGCAGGAGTCACACTGACAGAGAGCAATGATTCACTCCATTCTTGCTAGAACACCAGTCTTGGACTGAGCTTGTTTCTGTGTTGTTTATATGGGGGAGGTGAGACTAGCAAGGAAATGACCTTGTTGCTGCCTTTCCCAAAGCATCGTCCAGCTCTTTGTTTCTCGTCTTGTATCGGCCGCTTCCTGCCTGCTTGCTACCATCCAGCCCTCTTCCCTTACTCCCCCCGGGATAAAGGCATTGCTTCTGGATGGTTTAGTTCTGTGAAAATCTTAGACCGTGCCATGGTCCACTGGCTAAAGAGAAGAGCCCTATCCTGCAGCTCGAAGCAAACCCAGGGTCTGTGGCAGGCCACTGTTTGCCTCTTAGACAGGGCTCACAGACAAAAGCTTAAAATCTGGATGAGGGTCGTAGGCATGGTACTCAGAGTGCCATGCTGCTCTGGTAGTCAGAAGCACTAGAAACAAAGATGGCCACCAGGCCACCCAAGTAACCAGACCAGGAGTGTCTTCCCATCCACACACCATCCCTGCATTCTGGAAGTCTTTCTCTTCTAAAATTGAAACATTTCTTGAAGGGGGGGTGCTCTTTTCTGACATAATTGACATGACACATGTGATTAAACATGGTTTCCCAAAACATCAGAGCAGTCAGCAAGCTCTACCCAAAGTGTGGTCTCTAAGTGGTTAAGGCAGGAAGAGAGAGACACAGAGCAGGAAGAGGGAGGGGGATGGGAAATCAGGACTCGGAAGTCTTTGTTTCTCTCCCATCTGGCTGGAAGCCAGAGGCAAAGATCGAAGAGACCTCTCCTTTGTCCGCTGATCTGACAGCCATTCTGTGTTACCACCCGGCGAAATCAAAGTGCAGTGCATTCGCAGGTTTATGTCTGTCGCTCCAAAGGCTACTGGGAAATCTGCTTTCCTGAGCCCCTTGGCAGCAGGGGTCTGGGCTGCATTTTGCTTTCAAGGTCATAATACAAATTAAGAGAACTCCACTTTCTCCAGGAGAATCTGTCATTGTGAGCATTCTCGTAGCTTTCCATGGGGACCCACCCTGTGGCTTTAAGGGAAGAGAGAGCTCTTCCCAACCCTCATCACCATCATGTCTGGTTAGGCTTCCGCATGTGAAGTTCCAGGTCATAAATAATTCAAAAGATATGAAGACAATTTTCTCCCTTCTCCATCTATCCCTGCATCCATCTATCCCTGCATGCAGCATCCCCCTCTTCCTTCCTGGCTTCTAACAAACACTAATTTAATCAACTGGCAGATTGTCCTGGTGGCTGACTCATGCCATGCCTGGACCCTGCATATTCACAGACTCTGCTGTCTCATTTAGAAATGAACAATAAAGAAATCTGGCCCTGATGTGCCCACCTTTCTTCTATTGATGTCCCTTGTTCCTTCTGTCTCCTTCCCCCTGACCATCTAAACTGATAATTCACAGAAGTACCCATGTCACACAGGTGAGTGCTTCTCATGGCGGCCTAGTTACCTGCAACAGTTTCAGATAAGGGCACAATGCACCACCTCTCAAACTGTTCTAGAGATGTTTGGGGACTTCCCTTATGTTCCTGATGGTAGCTCCAGAGTGCACCAGGGAGGGAGAAGAGGAAATATGTCAAGGATGGGAAGAAAAATGAGATAGATTAGGTCCCTCGTTAAGCAAGTTGAGAACTCTGCGCCTATATTGGGAAACAGGACAATATTCAAGTGAAGAGAGAATGCCTCTTCTCCCCAAACCAGTAGGAGTCAGGGATTCTTGGACTCTCAGGACATGGAGAGTAAAAAGAAGGCAGGAGCCACAGGTAAAATCCCAAGGACTACAGAGGATGGACTTACATGTGCTTTCTCTATGAAGGGACAGAGATGTACAGGAACGTGGCAAGCCTCGGTAGCCTCATCCATGGCCAATTTCCTTTGTCTTCTTTCCATTTAGCTGTAAATATTTATCTTACGAAGAAGCATCTCTAACCTAACCCCAGAGGGATTCCTTTAAAATCTGCACTACCATGATCTTCCAAATATTAGCTTAGCACTAATGTATAGGGTCCTCTATGAGGAATAGATCGCTTACCCTCTCATCTCCAAATGCTTGCTAAAAAAAAAATAAAAAAGCACTTACAGTATCCCAAGCTCTGTCCTGCCCATTATTTTATTTGCTTTCTTCTCCTCATTACTCATAAAGTACACAGAGGGGGAGCATTAAGCATGCTCAAGAGAGAGACTGAGCTCTGGGAACGGGCTGGTAGCTAGCAAGCCATGTCTACCAGACATCCTGATCCTGACTCGGAGGAGGCACACATGGTAGGCTGTCTGCTTAGACATTAAGCTTAGGGTTTAGGGAGACATAAAACCACAGGTATCATGGGAAAAGGTCCCCTGGTAGGGTCTTGAATTCAGTGAACTGCTGTGTTTGCTTATACACCCTACCACCTCCGTGGTGGATTACTTTTCTCTCTGGGGAGTTTCCAGCCCTCCACAAGGCTAAGGAGGGGAGATTGCAGAAAGGAAGTTCAAGTTTTCTGCTCAATCCCAAATGTACACTGGCCTTAATGAGAACTGTTACAGTCACCTCTGTTCTTTAGTCGTCCCCCCCCCCCCCCCACCACCAGGGCTGATTTTCACTGAAGGTGTTTCTGTGGAATAACAGCTGGGTCCTGGTTCCTTTGAGATCTCTCTCCAGAAGAGTGTATGTGTGTGACTCTCTTTCATGACTCCTTGCTGACAAAGGCATAATGGCAAAAGCACTTCCACTTTGGAACAATGAGAACCGAGAAAGCACCGTCAACTTCCTACGGGACGCTGAGAAAGGGGCAGAGATAAGCCCCCTTCCTCCTGAGAATCTTTAGATCATGTACGTCTTCCTCCTGACTTACAATTCTATAACTTTGAGGACACTGCAGTGCTGGGAAAGAATCATGTGTTGGGAAGGATTCTACACAGCACACAGCATTCTAACAGACCCTACTTCATTGCCAAGAATGGAAGGCGTGGTTCCCTTTGTCCTTATTTGACCAGAAGGCAAGGCATGGAACACTGCCTCAGTGCCTGGGCTGGAAACTCCTAAGGACTCATAAATAAGCCTACAGCCTGGTATGGCCTCTTGGCTAAACGTTTGCACAGTTACTCAAATGAAGCAGCAGGCATGAGTCAGGAGGGAGAAATAACACCAAGATGGGGGCGGGGAGGCTTAGGAGACCCAGGGCTGGAAGATGGCACATTACTGAGAGAGATGCACAGCAGAGGCTCCAGGGACAGACTGAGAGCCCTCCCCCCCATGCTTTGCCACCTGCCAGAACCATTTGCAAAGCAGCTTGTAAGAGCAGCTAAGAGAACTTGTCCACTCTCTTTGCGGGAGGCCGACAAGGACTTTAAGCCTTGCTGAGAGGGGCAATAAAAAGACATTAAACATTTTATCTGTTTTGAACACTCACAATTTGAACCAAGGTTATACACAAGCTGTGAACCCAAGGCTCAGGGATTGCATTGACTCAGCAAAGTTGGGTATAGCAGAAACATGAAAAGATAAGTTATTGAATTCCAGGGTTAAGAATGCAGTAATGAGCAGATCTATGTATCCTTACCCTGCAGAGATGGGATGCCAGCAGCTGGTAGCCACAGGTTATTAAGCCTTATAGCATGCCTCATTTTCTCCGGGAGGGAAAATAAAGATCCCCTTCCTGTTGCTACATGTTATGTTCCAAGGGTCTTAAAGAGAAGTACAATAGTCTGAAAGCACCTGACACTTCCAGTTTAGAGGGTCGGTTCCAGCTCATCCCCACCCCACTTATAGATGATGCTACAATCTCCAGAAGGGCCTAAGTCCATGATACAAAAAGGCATTGTCTTTGTGATGACCCACATCCTCTCATCCGCTTTACATCCTGTCTAGGTTGTTTGTAGTACCTAAAGTATCATAAACACCGGGTAAATAGATGCGATGCTGTATTGTTTAGGGAACAATGACAAGAAAATGTCTTTACAACTTTGGCTCAGTTGGAATATTTTTCTGAACATTTTAATTTGTAGTTGCTAGAACCTACAAAAGCAGACTCTACAGCTATGCAGGTTTATGCCTGATGGATGAACTAGCCCCCTCCCTTCCTCTCCCCCTCCCTAATGAAGTTCAGACCTCCCCAGATGTCCCATTTTTTCATTTTCTTTTGTCTTCCTCTGCTTATTCTGAACAATGACATTTACCAGTTCAGGCTGTCCTGGAGAAATGCTAAAAACTGAGTGGCTTTAACAACAAAACGTATTTTCTAAAAACCAGAAGTTTGAAATCCAGGAGCCACTTCAATGGGCCCTTTGAAGGCTCTCTTTTTGACATTTCAATTTCCTATGGTGTGTCCATGGTGTTTCCTCTCTATGTCATCCTACGTCCTAATCTCTTATGGAACATTTTTCATAGTAATATTATTATAGTTACCTCTTTATATACCTTATTTTTTAAAAAACAGTAACATCCTGGGGTACCACAGTTTATTTCAACACATACGTTTGGGCAGGTCACAATTCAGTCAATAGCAGTTATGATTTTTAATGCATGGGATAAATGATGGTAGCTTTGTCTCCACAGACTTTGGCAAGCACAAGAAGATACAGGATCTACCTAACTGTGCCTGCTGACCCACAGGTACCACCATCTTCTCTAAAAGGTAAAACCAAACACACCAAATAGCTTGAGCAAAAAAGAAATATGAAAGAATGGACCTCAAGTGTGATTAATATTCCAGGAAAACAAAATGGAAAGGCAGTGAAAATAAAGACTCCTGGACTCTACCTCAGCTTATGCTTTGTCTGCCCCCTGCAACCAGTTTTCCTCATTTTGGAGGCCTAGCTCCTTAAAGCGGCTTCTGCTGGCTGACTCTCTCAGTAAATGCCTCATGGAAGCAGCCGGTTTTGATAACTGGAGGAGTTGTGTTTTCAATGGAGCTGGAGGTTAGCATTCAAACATCTCAGGTTTCAAAAGAATCCAGGACACAGCTTCATTCCTGAGAATTCATTCATTTCTGTGTCTTTCCCTAAGCACCCTGGTTCTTCGGGGAGGGGGAAAGGGTCACAATACCACTACCCTAGACAGAGTCTCTTCAAGCAGAAGCATCCAGTCTTCCTAACTTCCAAGCATCTGTCCATCCCAGCCAGCTCCCCACCCCCACAGCTGCCCTTTCCAAGGAAAATGATACTGAGACCTCTCGGATGACTCTTGGCCTCATAACGACAGGATAGCGAAAATGTGGAGTCAAGGAAGGCCATTCCTGTGACATTTATAATGCTTTTTAAAACAATCTCACTTAGAATCGTCTGCACTAAACCCATTTCATGTGTCTGATTTTGAAATGCTCCTCTGAATCCAGCATGCCGGAGGCACGACAAATTTGGCATTTCAGTCCATATGTCCATTTGAATTCCAAGAATACACATAGATTAGGGTTGTGGAGCACCTTCTGGTTAAGAAAAGTCAGAGGCAAATATCTATTCTGCTACACAAACAAGGGACATTAGCAACAGGAATGGAAATGGAAAAAAGACTTGCATTTATCTTTTTTCTATTTCATAATTCAAACCTACATTTTTAGAGGGTTTTTTGTTGTTGTTGTTGTTTTGGTTTGGGTTTTTTGGGCCATGATAAAGAATTCTTAATCAGACAAGATGAGGAGTCAAACAGTGAATTAATTCTGTTTACTCATGAGACACAGGGCATACACATGGTATATGGAGAAATAAAAGTAAAATTCTCTGTTTCCCAGGATTTTATAGAGTGACCAGACCTAGGCACAACCAATTAGGATTAACACAGGAAACAAGGGAAGCTGGGCAGTGGCAACTGAGAAAGACAGACATTCCACACTGCTGGGTGTCACTGTGTGGGTGATCAGCCCATGAGAATGGTCATGGAAAAGAGGGTACTTGAGGCTGGACTACAGTCTTGGACTAGTCTTAAAATCAGTATGGATTCACCGAAGCAAGGGTACAGCAGGTGCTGGAATAGGTGGGAAGCCAGTTGAGGACACAACCTGGCAGATCCTAACCCAGGCAGTAGGTAATTTACTTCTGAACTGAGGGTTGTCAGAAATGTGCAGAATCAGCAGATGAGGCAGAGTCAGGGCAGAGAAAGTGGGACTAGACCTCTCAGAGCATGTAAAACAGAGAATAGAGACCACGGTCATAGTGCTGACCAGCTTCTCCATGCTTCCTAGCCAGAAAGTTCTATAGCCTCCTTCCTCTCTCCCAGTCCCCTAGAGACAGCACATGAGGCTTTCTGATGGAAGCCCTGGGTCATCCTGAAAACATAGCCCTGATCTCTGAGCTCATGAGGAAGAATGTTAATCCCATGTGGCCAGTTGTCAAATAAAGTGTCCCTCAGCTCTCTGGTTTTAGGTCATCCGTTTGCCCTCCACCCTAAAGCAACCCTCCATTATGGTTTTATGTAGATAGATACAATCAACTGTAACATGGATATTTTAGACTTCAAGTTATAGACCTCTGAGTCCTTCTCGATTTTGTGGTGGTCTATAAGCACTCCATTTCAACATCCCTTACTTCTGTTCATGAGTCATACATAATCCCAGGGATCACATGACATGGTCTAGGTGAGGCTTCCCAGGACACTCCATCCACCTATCCTTACTGATATGACAGATACCGTTAAACTTACCAGTTACAGGAAACAACTTCCCTTCAGTATTTGAACTATTTTGAGCTTGTCAAGTGATATTTGCCCACATAAAGTCTCTGAAACAGTCTCTTCGTGTGTTACTCTGGCTCTGTGAAGGGAGGCAGAACATGACCAGATTAGGCCTTACTCTAGTGTGAACTGACTATGTGATCCTTGTCCTCCAAGTTCAGAATATTTGGAAGAGCTTTGTCAAGGCACTACATCTCTTTGGGCTTGAATTTCTTCATGGGTAATTGTTCAAGCCAATCACTAACAATCTGTTCAGCTCTAACATTTCACTTCCAAATCCCCAATGTATTTTGAAAGCAGTAGGGATCTTCAGACTCTCGTGAACCACTTGGCACACAGCCATTCCTCTCCCTTTGCCTGCCACCATAGTCTGGCCTGTGAACACCAGTTAGACAGCCACTGCAAACAAGCCTGAGGCATTAAACATGGCTCCATGCCTTTGAACACCTGTAGACAAGACCTAAGGACAGCCTTAATGGAAACAGTCAACTATTTTCTTGGAGATATGGGCAGAAAGGTACTTGGAAAGAGCAAGGAAGGTGCAGAGTTTGGTAGGAAACTATGTCACTCTTAGACATTTGAACTGGGACAAGTAGGAAAAAAAAGAAATGTCTATCTTATAGATTCTATATCAGAGGGGGGAATCTCAAACGTTACCAAGCATGGGAATAGATAGGTGATTTTGGTGTGGGTAAAGATGGCCACAAGGCAAGAACTGGGTAGAAAAACCCTGCTTAGAAACACAGCAGTGACAATGGAAATTGAAACCAGGGGTCAAGTGGTGTGCCTAGGAATAGAGAGAAACAAAGAGACGGCTTGAGGTTAAGGGTACTTAACTCTACTCTTGCAGAGGACCTAGGTTCGGTTCCCAGCACTCATATGGTTGCTCACAACCATCTATAAATCCGGTTCCAGGACATCAGTGCCCTTTTATGGCCTCCATAGGCACTGCATGCATGTGCTACATATACACATGCATGCAGTTAAAACTCCCATCCACATAAAATAAAAATAAAGACTTGTATTTTTAAAAGGCAAAGGAGAAAACAGAGGGAACAGCTTCCTGGACTTGCTTCTGTCAGTGTGTGGAAAATATAATGTGTTAGGAAAAAGAGAACATACAGTCTAGGAGGCGGTCCCTTGGGTTTGAGCCCTTGGGCTTAGGCAATTAAGTGGTTTGTCCATTGACCAAGGAGTGGGTAAAAGGAAGGTCATGGACCCCAGTTCTGTTACAATCTAGACTGTGGCCCACCTCAGAAGGATGAATCCTTACCTTAGATATTGGAGACTGTAGTTGACACTTTGGTGTCCTGAGTCAGGGTCCCTTTTCTGGATTCAGCATGACAGTACCTCCTCAGCTATGCTGCTAGCTCCTCTGCCTTGCTTCCCAGAATTTCTCTGATTCTATGGATGCTTCCCATAGGGAAATAACAGGCAGACCATGGACTCCACACCCTTCCGCTTAACTTTTAGCCACCAAGAGCTAGTGGATTAATGCCCCAGCCTCTTTCTGTTTTCCTACAGCAGAGATCTCAATGCATCTGTGCGTTTGCTGGCTTCTCCTCCTTCCCAGCCTGGATATCCCCATGCCTTTACTCCTGAGGGTTTTCTATGAAATCAACTATCCAGATTTGGTACTTGATTGAAACTTAGTGCTCAGAAGAACCAGACCAGACTGAGATAGGCCAGATGGAGGGAGATCGATCAATAACTGTGGGCAGAAGCATGAGCATACATTTTCCTTTAAAGCCCCAAATAAGCACAATGAGCTCTGTCTGCATCTGCAATGACTAAAGTAAGCTGCATCCTACAGGGCAGATGGAGATGCTACTCTGGATAGTATCCAAAGCTCTTGGTCATAAATTCCTCTTGGCAAGGCAGACATGCCGTGCCTGTTCTTGGGGCTTCATACTGGAAACACAAACAAGTATAAACCACAGTCACATCACGGTAGAATCACATCATGGTAGACTCACACTTCCCCTTTAGAGAATCACTTTCCCATGTTCAGAGGATGCCATGCTGGAGCCTGTGAACATATAAGGCCCAAGAAATGTGGGCTGGTTTGTTGCTGCTGGATTTATTGTGCCACTAAAATCTCTCTCTCTCTCTCTCCCTCTCCCTCTCCCTCTCCCTCTCCCTCTCTCCCTCCCTCTCCCTCTCCCTCTCCCTCTCCCTCTCCCTCTCCCTCTCCCTCTCCCTCTCCCTCTCCCTCTCCCTCCCTCCCTCCCCAAGTCATGCTTGAAGGCATCAGAACATCAGAACTCCATAATAGCTGTAAGAAAGCTTCAGGCCTCTCTTCCACAGGTCCTCTAGCTGTGGCCTTTAGGTTCCCTACCTCCCAATCCTCCCTCTCTATTCTACTGCTGTATTGAGTTTCTGGCCTGGACTTTCCGGCCCAGCCTTGTGGCCTGGACCTGCAGACCCACAGTCCCACAGTCCCACTGAAGCACAAAGACGCTTACATTAATTGTACACTGATTGGCCTAGGGCCCAGGCATATAACTTGCTAGCTCGTGCTCTTAAACTTGATTCTTGATCTTAAACATGATTTTTATCCTGTTCAGCCATGCGGCTCGGTACCTTTTCTCAGAGCAGCATAGGTGTCCTATGCATCTGCATCTCTGGTGTCTCTGTGGCATCTCTGCTCTGTTCTTCCTGTTCACGGAGTTTTCTTAGTCTGGTAGCCCCACCCACACTTCCTGTCTGCCTTTGGCCAATCAGTGTTTTTATTAAACCTGCAGGTGGGACAGTTATTTACAATGTAATATAATCTCCCTACATTCCACCTTAAATTTCTCTAAGGTTTTGCAACCAATCTCCTCCTTAGACCTAAAATGGCCATTTATCTTCAACACTGAACTGATTATACCGAGAGGAAGACCCGGCCGGTCTTTGGAAGTTCAGGCAATGCTATTTAAACTCGGATGAGACCTGTTACATAATTTCTTACCAAAAAATACTCTTGAAAATAACTAGTTCTTCCAAAATCTTAAGAAGGTGGAGAGTAAGAAGAGTGTGGAAAGCCAGAAAGGAAAAAGACCTATTTCTGTTCCCTGGATCCATCAGTACTGCTCCTATCACGGAGGACTCCTTGCTGGTCCTCTCTGCCATTGTCCAGAACATACCATACTACTCAAGGTCTGTCCCTGTTCAGAACAATTTTATGTTTGCATCCTCATCCTCCAAGTATGTGTTTCCAGACTCTAGTATGGATGCCTACTGAAGATATCCTCTCCCCATGGGAAAGCCAAGCATCAATCACCTCCGGGCTATAGAATCTCTTACTCTCAACTACATTCTTAACTTCCTAGGTATTTACAAAATTAATTTTTAATATTCTAATAAAGTAATTTGACCTCTTCCTTTAGCTAACTCCCTTCTGTTAGAGAAGACCTAGACTTTGTCTCTAGATGTTTATAAGATTACCCAGGGTTTTTCTTAAAGAAAATAGAGTGGGCTGATATTACTTCAGCATCAATTGGCACCCAGGCTTTAGCCGTAACCTGGATTTGATGCATGGCCACAATTTCATTTAACCATCACGATGACAAACACATCCTTTACCGTCTATAAAGGTTGTCAAGCCTTAATATTAAAGGGGAATAAAGTAAAACTGGTGGCCTAACAAGGATGGCATCACTATCACCCGGATCTCATTTAAAACTCAAGATTATAGCTGCCTTAAAGGAAAAATGGCCAGGTCAGGTGGCTATACCCAAACCTCCTTTCTGGTTTCTCTCTCTCTTTTTCTCTCTCTCTAGAACAGTGATTCTTCAAATTTCAGTGTCAGTACAAATTAGAATACAGGGTGCAGGGTGTTGTATGTTTTATTATCGGTGCAAGGGCTCTTCAAGGGTAATTCTGAGTTTATATGATGTTCATGTTAGGTGTTGATTATGGGACCTAAAAGTACCATCCCTGAGATGTGACTCTCACATGAATTCTGCCAAGAGAATAGTTTATAATGCTACAAAATTTTAATAGCTATATATATTATATTTATAAATATTTATAAATATATATATATAAATATATTTTTTTTCTCTTGTTCCTTGGCCTTTCCACATTTAGAAGGAGATCTTGACCCTGAGGCCTGGAATGGACAACTGAAAGACACTCCTGATTCAATCCACAAGCAAGTCACCTCTTAACAGCTTCACTGTGGTATAAAAAAGGGTGAAATATCTGTAGTAAGAAGCTTGGTCTCCTCAACCTCTCTCCAGGTACCGCAGATGGCAAAATCTAATCCCATCCATCTCATTTATGATTTTCAAAATAGAAATCTCCTTGGCCCATCATTGTCCTGAATTTTCCCAGATTTATTTCTAGCCCTATTTTATCGGTTGCTACCTTTACTTCTCTGCAGATTCCTGGCAAATGGTCTCTTTCTGTGGATGACTTTTTTATCTGTGTCAGGGAAAGAAAGGCCCATTAGACAAATCCAATGGGACAAGTTCAGAGAGTTTGTCTGTTCCTGTCACTTTCAGGGAAAGCTGCGCAGTGGAGCCGCGGACTCGAGACAGACTGGTCAAGATGGGTAGCTCCCTTATGAGAGGATATTGTCTCAATGGAGAGAAATTGTGAGGAGTGAAAAACATGAAAAATGTCAGCATGTTGGTGTGGGGAGCTATAAGGAACTGTGGATAAATAAGTTGGAATAAGTCAGAGCTTCAGTCCCCAGTGCTACAATTCTAAGTTTATTAAGGGCCTGACATAAAAAAGCAAGCTATTCTTTTTTCTAACAGTTATTATTTCCAAGGCTTCATTTGATCACAATGGGTATTACTGATAGGAAACATGAAAAACACTGTCTTATTTCACTAAGAAAATGAACAAGAGCTACATCTTTCTATTGTCAAGTTCTGTAAGTTCCCCTCTGTAGCTCCAGCCTCCTTTTCTGACTGACTCAGTTGGCAAGCAGTCTAGGTACCAGCGAAGACCACAAACACCCTCCATTTTAACCAAACAGATCCCCTCTCTCCACCCTCTTGTCAAGAGTTCTCTCTAAACCGACCTGTGTAGCCCTAGCTCTGGTCCACTCCGCCATTCCTTTCGGAGAACATGCTGTAATAGCTACCATTAAAAAGATCTTTGGACTCTGTGTCTGTTTTTAGCTGTCAATCTTTTTAACACTCCCTGTAACAAATCTCCTTTGTGAACTTCCCCTTTTTCCAGCTTTCTAGAACAATGTTCAGGAAACAGAGAGTTACGAAGGTCACCAGTGACGACACATAACCAAAGCTAATACTTATTCTCACAACATTGGCTCCACTTGTTCTCCACGTAATAAATATATTTCACTGCTTGTTTCTGTAGCTTCTTCCCCCTCAGTAGACATACTGTGCTCTTTATCAGCTATCCGCAACTCCAAAAATACTGAGTGTCTGGTATATATTAGCCATTTAGTTAAAAACTCATTAAATGAGTAATTCGCTTAATTGATTTATCATCCTTAAGGACTGTAATGGTTCATGCAATGCCCGTGTTTCAGTAAAGAGCTGGAATGAGTTTCTTTGAGATATATCTGTATCATCTATTTATCTTCATTTTTGCAATGGTCTGGGACATGATTTTTTGTTTTCTAGGGTGAAAATGATGAAGCCAATATTGTTGTGTGTTCAGTGTAGCAAGTAATAGTTATTTCGTTTTCCTCGTTTGGTAAAGTGGGTGCTATGACTGTACCCACTATGCAGATGAAGAAACTGAGGCTATTGCATCAGATTTCTCTTTTTTTAGAGAGAGTAAACAAGGTTGTTCAAGTTTCACTCAAGCGTGAGTTCGGTATCAGTGAGGAAACAGAGTGGGCCCCTAGCTCCTTCCTCTTAAGTGGCATGAATTCTCATGAAATCACGAGAATTAGGCTGCTACAGATCAGTGTAAGTCAGGGTTTCTAAAGCAAAATACAGGCCCTGTGTAGAATATCTGTGGTAGTGTTTTTATTGTCAAAAGCAATTAGAGGTAGAGAGCAATATGATTTTGATTTACTTTTGCATGTATGCTAACCATCATACGAGGCTTAGAGCTCTTATTCATGGAATAAACAGTTATAGAGAAACCATGTGACTAAAAGTACCAGATAAAACACAAGAGGTTCAATTGAACTGAAACTGAAATCCAAGCAATGCTTTAGAATAAGTCCATCTCTACTATGGCATGGGGTATACTACTGTTAAAAAAAAAATCATTATCTAACTGTGTTCCATAAAAAAATCATTATCTAACTGTGTTCCATAAGTTGATTGCTAAATCTGTCAACCCGTCCAATTGCTGTCACCACCCCTAGACCTGCCCTATAATGCTGCTAGATAGGATTTGTTGAGACAGACAGAAAAAAAAGGGGATGAGGAAGACAGTTTTGAGAGGACTCTAAAAAGATTAAACCCAGTGATCGGTTAAATGCGGAGAAGGCTCCTCGGCTTCCAGAGACCCCCTGAGCTCTGCTTCCTCACTCAGACCTTGTCACCACAGTCCTGAAATGGAAGACTATAGACAGCTCCATGCTATCGCTGGTCCCAGTCTCCTCTGCGAAGGGGCCGTAGCTTTAATTGCTGAGGAGTAAACAGGTGTTGTGGGATGACTGGCATCCATTGATCCAGTGCTTAATATGAAGCTTTTCACAGAAACCTAAATGGTGAGGGGAAAGGAACCATGTGAAAAGACACTGAGGAGGGAGTGTCTTCCGGTGTGTGGGCTTGTATCTGAGGAGAGAGTGTCTTCCGGTGTGTGGGCTTGTATCTGAGGAGGGAGTGTCTTCCGGTGTGTGGGCTTGTATCTGGACACTGTCATACACAATGGAGAGGTGGGGGCCAGATGGGACAGTGCATACAGAGTGTTTAATGGGGACACAGAATCCATACTGACCTGCTTTTTATTTTAACAAAAAGAAAAGAAACCAGATTTTGAACAAAGTGAAAACTTGGGAAGTGGGACAGAAGAAGATGATCCATAAATCACTCTCCTTGAAGTGTGTTTAAAATGGTGACTTGAAACACAAGCTTAGAGGGAGGAAATACAAGACAATGCATAAAGACGGCTTGAAGTTAGGATCAAGGCAAAGACAAGAAAACTAACAGTCATCCATGGTATCACGGGTATTCTGAAGTAGGGCAATGGTATGAACTGGATTGTGTTCTCACAAAGTCATACATTAAAGGCCAGTTTGATTATAAGACACCAAACAGGTGAGATCTGTACTTACCCAGAAGCCAGGAAAATAAAAAGGGATCATGAGGGTGGAGACTAGAGAAGGGGCTGCAAGTGATACTAAGGGGGACGTGAGAAAAATGGAGAGAGGAGCCTTGTTGGGGAGAGGGAAATAAGGTCAATACAGAAGGAAAGAAGGAAGTTGGGACAAATAATATTAAGGATATTTGACTAAAGCCTCAAAGAATCACATTGTTTCATATTTTATCTAAAATTATGCACACACATATATATGTCTATATACATATATCTATCGATCTATAGATCGACAGATAGATGGACAGGTAGACAGAAAAAAATCCAAGTAGCTGGTAGGAGAAACTCCTATCTGAGTTGTTTGTCAGGGAATGCCAAGTGACTCCAAAAACGACATAGGCTATTGTTGCTCTTGGTAATATCTAAGTGGATGATTAGTCTCTAATGCTGAAGACACCACATGCTTCAGACTCAGGACCTGGAAGATTTGAGCTGGACCCCATCTGAAATCCTTCTCTCTTAGGTCTAGTTTTCACAGTACCAGAAGGTTCTTGACAAGCTGCTAAAGAAGAGAAGCAATTAATAGTCCTGCACAGGGGTGATGCCTATGAACAATGAGAAATGTGAAAATATTCCTACAGGTAGAATAGTGGTATTCACATCTTGGTTGACATCAACAGCTGTTTAATTGTATTTACAGCCCACTCAACAAAAGCGAAATCATGCCTGGTACTAGAAACTAGCCAACCGTCAGGACTAGTGAGGCCAAGAATCTTAAAGAAGAACCTATTACTGCTTTTGTGCTAGACCAGCCTCATTCCTAACTCCATACTAAATGAATCCTTACACTCACATATTAAATATATCTCTCACTCCTTATCAAAAAGCTTCTCCTTAGAGTGGACAGAAACCATTACAGGAATCATAACCAGTAATAATACAGCTGACCTTGGGGATCCCAGCCCCCAACAGCTACATCTACAACATAACTCCTGCACCTAACTCATGGAACCCTGTGGAAGAAGAGGTAGAAAGATTGTAAGAGCCAGAGGACCAGGAGGTCTGATGTGAGACTTCGGTCTTCTAAAAACGACAGTGAAGCTATACTCATGATGCCTCATACTAAGGCTGTCTAAAGAAGATAATAATACAGTACACATACTAATGCACAAGCAAGGAAATCCCTTAGCATCTCGGCCCTAGACAAAGAACTAAGGTGACAAATGAATGCTGAGAAAAAGAAAATCAGTCTCATCTATGGATGAGCCCCCTAACTGGTCATCCAATATAAAGTGGTCAACCCTGAAATACATATGTATTCATATGTACACACACACACATATGTACACACAAGCAACAGTAAACTCAGCAGGTTGTATTTATATATTTATACACATATATGTAATAATAACCATCATAAAAGAAGGTATCGTAAATATTCTATCACATTTAGAAGGAGGGGGGATTTGGGAGGGATTGGAGAGAGGAAAGGAAGAGGGGAAGCAATGTAATTAGGTTTTGATTTTTAAAAAGGTGGAGTCTGATCCCATAGGATCAGTGAGACTACAGAGATGTTTTCTTCCCTTCCTCCTTTTCCTGCCTTCCCCAACCATACACAGGGGAAAGGCTAGCAAGCACACAGCAATACAGACATCCCTAAGTCAAGAAACAAACCAGCACAATAATCTGACTATGCTGACATCCCAACCTTATACTTTCAGCCTCCAGAATGATGAGAAAATAAATGTCTTTGCTTAAATTGAACAGTCTATAGGCAGCCCAGACCAGTGTTGTCCAAGAGTTAAGGAGCTAAAACCTATTTGGAGGAGTGCCAACATACACATTTTAATAATCTTACCGTGCAAAAAAAGGTTAAAGTTGTTTAAAATCAAGTAGCAAATGGAGCAAGAAAGTAAGAGAGATGAATGAACAAAACAACCTTGCAAGCAGCAGAACATAATAATGGAGCTTGAAGCCTCCCACATGTTAGGCCAGCTTTGCATTTATCAAGGGCCAGGATGACAGCTACACAAATTGATCGTGGAAAGTCACTCTTACCTCGCCCAGTAATTACAAGTTAAATTGGCGAAGGCAAATGGGACAACCCTGTGAATGGCTCTAGAAAACCAGGATTTGGATTATAACTTTAAAATTCAGTAGATATAATAATTTATACAATCTGAGTATTTAAAAAAGTGGGAGTTATTGATCACAAGACACATGAAGTGATGCTCAGGAAACTAAGTAGTTCAGGGATGAGTTTGAAAAGACAAATAACTATTGTATGACTAAATGGATACATAAAGGGATAGATGAGTGGATGGATGGGTGAGTAGGTGGGTGAATGGATGGATGGATGGATGGGTAGATGGATGGATGGATGGATGGATGGATGGATGGATGGATGTGGATGGATAGATGGGTGGATGAGTTGTACGGGTAGGTGGATAGATGGGTGGGTGGATAAAGATGAATGGGTAGATTCATGGATAGATGGATGGGTGGTAGATGAATGAGTGAGTAGATGGATGGATGGGTGGATGGATGGCTGAATGGGTGGGTGGGTGAATGGGTAGATGGTTTGGTAGGTGTAGAGATGAATGGGACAATGATCATTACAAAGGTTCAGAGAAGTCCTGAAGACCTAGCCCTGGCTCTGTGGTACCTCTTGACCACAGGCAGTGAACATTGTCTGATAAACTGAGAACACCCTGTGCATGGCTTCTCTCCTATGACTACCTGAGAAATCTGTACAAAATATTATTTGTGTCTGTTATTCTAAGGGTCTAGCTTCAGCCTCCTAAGACAGGATACTGATAAGCTCATTGACTCTTTGGCAACTATTCTCTGAGCTCTGCCCTGTTCCTCCAGTCATTATGGTAACCTGTTTAACTGACTCACTAATTAGTTGGCTCATTCATTTCTCCAACAAATATTTATCAGTTGCTTTCTACATGTCTGACATTGGTCTCCAGAAAGCACATGTATGTCAGCTTCTGCTGAGAAGAAACCGGAAATAAGGCAATATGCAAGACATAGCCCATGTTAGCCCATACAAGCACCACGGAGGAAAGGCAGTAGTGGAGCCAGGTGAAATGGGATACAAGGCTTAAAGGTGTGGTCAAGAAAGGTGCTCTCTGACCTTCTCTGAGGAGTGCTGGGGTGAGACTGTTTCCTTCGTTGAATTAGGCCAGAGGGACAGCAGAGGTAAAATGGCAGAGATATTAGGAAAAAGATTAGACCTTTGTGGTAAATTACAGGCCCTGGTAAGAATTACAGCTTTTAGTAGAGTCATTAAGGGCGTGTTTTGTTGTTGTTGTTTGCCATGGTATTTTTATTTGTTCTGTGAAGTTTTCATATATGTATACACTGTTTTTTTTTTTTTTTTTTTGGTCTTAACCAGCCACTACTACCTCTACTACCTTCTTCCAGTTCCCCCTCATTGACCCATCTGCCTGTCTCTATCCTATCTTCATGTCATTTTTAATCATCACTGTCATCATCACCATTGTCATCATCATCATTATGACCATCAGTTGCTGACCATGTAGAGCCGCTGTCCACTGTCATCCCACCAGCAGGTATGCCCCCAAAGAAAACTGAAATCATCCATTGCCATTATCTCCTTAGCTAGAAGCAGGACCTCCAGAGCCCCTTCCTCATCCATGTTGGAATTTTAAGTGACTTGATATTGTGTAGGTCTTGCAAAGGCAACCACCGGTGCTAATGACTTAATGTGTGCATCAGCCAGATTATGCCCAGAAGATAGCATTTTATGGCTCTCCTCCCCATTCTCTGTCTCTCATGTTCTTCCCAACCACTCTTATTTCATATATACCAAACCTCAGATGGGGGAGGTTCATATAAATGATCCATGTATGAGTGAGCACTAACAAATGACTTGGATTTTAACGTGATTTCTCTTGCAAGTGAATTGACAGTATGAGAAATAGACATAGCAAAGGCAGACAGAGGAAGGCATTTTTATAATCTCAATAAGACAGGATACTATGGTGGAGCAAGTTTTGGCAGCAGAGGTATCCAGATACCTGATTTGAAATGTATTTGGGAAGTAGAGCCAACAGGATTTTTGGATGGTGGTTTTCATGTGAAATCTGCAAGAGGAAAATCCCTTTTCTACGCATTTCCTAGTTACAACACAGACATTGCTGTGTGGCTTCTGCTAAGGAAGCTCTGTCAACTGTTAGTGTGCATTCCCATGTTCCTGGCATCACGTTTTAGACTGATGATCATTGTGCTGCTTCACCCTTTCCCCCCCAAAGCCCAACCCAGGGCCCATTCTATTCTAGGTTCTTCCAGTTCTGTCCATCTCATTTTACCTGTATTTCGGTTTCCACAGAGTACAAAGTGAGTTTTGGAAGAAAGAATTTACATGGATGGAAATGGCATGAGAGGGCGTGGTTATTGACTCCAAGTCAAGGTAAGTGCTAAGGCGGGGCTTTGGTTCCTGCAGAATGGCACCACTGAAACATTTCTAGCTTTCCATCTACCCTGTCTCTAAATTTCAAGACCTTTTAGGTAAAAACAAACTTTGCACAGTAGTAACTTAAGAGTAAGAATAATTTAAAAATCTTAAGACACTCATGGCTCTTGAGGGCTGTTGATCTCAAATAGAAAAAAAAAAAAAAAAAAAAAGAGTGATGGGCTGTGGTTTCATATGCCTTTAATCCCAGCACTCAGGAGGCAGAGGCAGGTGGATGAGTTTGAGGCCAGCCTGGTCTGCACAGTGAATTTCAGGACATCTTGGGCTTTCGAGAAAAACCCTGTTTAGGGAAAAAGAGAAAGAAAGAAAAAAAAACAAGAAGAAAGAAGAAACAATAAAAATGTAAAGACTCTTTTCTCTTTTCTTTTAGCTATTTTATGAAAGCCAGTAGTAATTTTTGTTGGATTTGATACTATTGTACCCCTAACTTCTCAAAAGAATCCAAGCTGTCAAACTACTGCCTATTACTTTATGAGTTAAAGTCAAACTTCTAAAAATAAAAGAATGGCTCAACGGAGCTGGGCGATGGTGGCACATGCCCTTAATCCTGACATTCTGGAGGCAGAGGTAGGTAAGCCTCTGAGTTTGAGGTCAGCCTCGTCTACAGAGCTAGTCCAGAATAGCCAGGGCTGTTACACAGTGAAACCCTGTCTCAAAAAAAAAAAAAAAAAATGGCTCAATTGGTAGAACACTTGCCATGGAAACAAGAGGACCTATATGTGGCCCCCTAGAATTCATATAAAGCTGGATGCAGTAGGTAGTATGCCTCCATAGGCAGAGTTCTCTGTCCTGCCAGTCAGCCCCCAAATAACCACACAGAGACTTATTATTAACTATAACACTTGACTGACAGCTTAGATCTGGTCCTAACTAGGTCTTATATCTTAAATCAATCCATATTTCTTATCTATGCTCTACCACATTGTGGTACCTTTTTCAACAAGTCATATTCATTTCCTGCTTCCACTGTGTCTCCTGGTGACCTCCTTTTACTCTTCCCTTCTTCCCAGCATCCTCTCAGTTTGGTTCTCCAGCCTAACTTCTTACTTTCTAGCTATTGGCCAAATGGCTCTTGATTAACAATAAGAGCAACACATCTTCACAGTGTCTAAAAGGATCATTCCACGGCATGCCTCCTCTGTGATCCCAGGGCAATTATCATCTAACTTGGGGGGTCACAATATATATCCCAAGTCAAGTCCACACACCTGTCCTCAGTAAGCCAACAAAAAGTACCAAATTAGGAGTAGAAAACAGGCAAAAGGACAGTTACTTAATGTGGAAGAGAGACAAAGAGACCCAGTGAACCCTAACATCCTTCATGATCCTGAAGTAAGATCAGAGTTTAAGTAGAAGACCAAGAATATGCACATCTAACAGTCCCAGTCAAGATGTGGCCCCACCACTGACCCAACATCGCCCGGGCTTCAGCCTCACCCAGGAAGGTGGTGTGACAAGATGTTCAAACTGTGTAAAATCTCTTTCTCGACACAAGATCCTCCCCACCTCTAGCTAGAGCCTTTCTCAGCATGAGATTCCGGGGTGAAAGCCCGTTTCTTTGGGGTCCACTGTTTTAATAATTGATGGTTTGATTAAGAAACATGGGTATCTTTTTAGAATCCCTCCATGTCTGCCATATTGATTGCACAATTACAGCATAGTGGAAGGTGGTGATGAGAAGCTTGCAAGCCAGCTAGCCCAGTGTGCACAGCAGCAAACTCCTAGGAGGCTTTGTCTCAAGCAAGTAGAAGGCAAGAACTTGTCCTCTGGCTTCACAGGCTTACCATGTCACATGCATATGCCAGCTCATGTGCACACACAAGATAAAATCTTTTTATTATTATTATTATTAATAATAATAATAATAATAATAAAGTCTTTTTAGGCCAATAAGAGTGAGAATTCCAGTGTGACCAACACACTTTGTAGTATTTAGAAAGCACACCAGGTAAATAATTCCAGATGCATCTGACACACTTTGACCTTGTGCTTTTCTGCTTTATGGTCAGAGTTTCCAGACATTCAGAGATGCTCAGGGCTGTGTGTACAAATGTTGTTGTTTAAAGCATCTAATACTACAATGCTCACATGTCAAGTTTTCCACTGACTTCAGTCTACCAGTGTGAACCGCCAGATCCTCAAAGATTGGGCTCCAGAACTTTGGAGGCCTGTTTCCAGCCTCCTGGTGGAATACATTATAACATGTGATGCAGAGGTTCTTTTGTAGTGTCCCTTGAACTTCATTCCTCCCACAAACAAAATGAAAACCATCGTGAATTGAAATAGATTCCTCAAGGTCCCAAAGAGGAGGCTCTCTGTATAATCAGCATTAGTGTCCCAGCCCATGTTAAAGGGCTGGTCTCTGGTGAAGAACTCATTTTAACAGTAGAAGATGAACAGGAAAATAAAGATCTTAAAAGCCTTGAAGAGATGCTGGTACAGTGAAATGACATCAGTGAGCAACAGCGTCAGCCCTGACTAACTTTGTTACGTATTAAACAGTCCTTATCTGAAAATGTTTAAATTGGAAGTATTTCGGATTTCAGTTTTTAAGGTTTTGTTTTGGTTTTTATTTTTTGTTGTTGTTGTTTGTTTTGGAATACTCGCATGGACTGTGCCCTTGAGCATTATAATGTGTTTGTTCTCTCCATGCCTGGAGGCAGAGCAGAGGTAGTGATCTGCATAGAAGCTATTACGAGATCAGGCTATAACCATGGAGGTAGGCACACCAGACTGGGCAGAATCAGTAGGAGAGGAGAGAGAGCCATATGCACAGAGAGAAGTTTGTTAGATAGTAGGGGTTGAGCCGTCAAATAAGGGGCATTTGTAGGCAATAGAGCAGTGCTTCTTAACTGTGGGTCATGATCCCTTTGGGGGTACAACAGCCCTTTCACAGGGGTTGCCTGAGACCATCTACATATCAGATATTTACATTAAAATTTATAACAGTAGCAAAATTAAAGCTGTGAAAAAGCAATGAAAATAATTTTATGGTTGGGGTCACCCTAAATGAGGAGCTGCATTAAAGGGTCACAGCATTAGGAAGGTTGAGGACTGCTGTTAGAGAGGCAAAGAACCCAGTAGCTACTCAGCCCCACGGGCTGGATCCCTCAGTAGCTCTCCCTGGGAAGAAACTAGAAACTGACTTCAGTGAAGAATGTAGTAGCCTCAGGCTGGAAGCCACGAGGTTCTTCCTGTGAGCTCCTTGCATCTGAGCATCAAAAATCCCCGTTGAGAAAGAGTCTTCCCTTCTCATTTATGCCTCTCTGGAAAGGTCCTCTTAGGTTGATTCTAAATCACAACAAGCTGACAAATACGATCAATCATCACAGAAAGAGTTGTCTCTTGAGACATATGAAGCCTTCAGGAGATCATCAGAAATCTCTCCCTTCCACAAGATTCCCACCACTGCTTTATAAGATGCAAACAAATAGCTTGGGCAGGCCTTACCTGTGGACTAGCTACCTGTCAGCATCCCAGTGATCCACAATTGTATAGATGGCTGTGTATCTGCTCTGCTCCTGTAACCAACTCCAGGAAATTGATCTTCCATGTGGTTCTTTGGCTGTCAATTTCTTCTCTATCTAGAGTGAATAGATGTAGCATGAGGTTTCTGTCCTGGACTTTCGGGCCTAGCCTCAAGGTTTAGGCCGCAGACCCACAGACCCACAGAGACACACAGATGCTTTCAATAGTTTTAGGCTAATCAGCCTAAGGCCCAGGCATATAACTTGTTAACTCTTTACCCTTAATCTAACCCATGACTCTTATCCTGTTCAGCCATGTGGCTCGCTACCTTTCCTCAGAGCAGCATAGTTGTCCTCTGCTTCTTCTGGCTTCTCTCTGGCATTCTGCTGCGTTCTGCCTGTTCCTAGAGTCTTATTAGTCTGGAAGCCCCGCCCACACTTCCTGTCTGCCTTTGGCCAATCAGCACTTTTTATTAAACTCATAAGCGGGGACAATTATTTACAATGAAACAACCTAACCTCCCTACAAATAGACATTTATGTATCCTCAGAAAAAGTCACACAAGACATACCTAATCTGAAAAATCCCTAATATAAAATGGTCTGACATTCAAACCTTCAGAGCATCATGTCAGCACTCAAAAAGTTATAGATTTGAGATTAAGAATGTTCAGCTTCTACGTGTCTTTCTGGAATCTTCATTTGTTTTTATTTTTCACTCTGAAGTCTGAGTTTGCTTGCCAACTAGAGCAGTAGCATTTATTTGGTTGTTTTGAATGTGTGGGACTAGGAATTTGGAACTCGGAACCCTAAAGAGCCCTGAGCAGCACAGCTAGCATATCTATGAGCAACAGTAGGCATAGAGTATAGGGCCCAGGGAAGCTATAGTTGTCCTGTGTTCTCCTGCCACTTCTTAAGCTTTCATTTATGAACAAAGTCAGTGACCCTGATAATTGCCCCACCCTGTCTTTCATTGTTCCTGATTTACAAGTTGTAGTAGAGTGGTTCAGCAGTGGGTCCCCCCTACAGCTCTATTCCCGACCCTTATTTTGCACTAGCTGATTAGAAACATGGTAGCAATCAGTTCTTGGGTACCCACCTATCATCAGCCTTGCCTAAGATGTGCCCCTGCATAAGGCCATTAGCTGTAGGTGCCATAATGAGGATGTGGAGACAAGATGACTTATTCAAATCTCATCTTGTCATTGTGGTGTCAGAAACTAATAGATTCCATGTTCATTAGCATACATCTAGCTGGAAACTATTACTAAAGCCAGAAGTTACAAGCTTCAGTGAGCAAATTAATGAGAAACTTTGAACATTTCAGAGACAGAACACAGTGCGTTTGAGATAACAGACTTTTGGTTAGAAATTACATCTTAAGCTGGATAGAATGGTATACACCTGTAATTCGAGCATTCGAGAGATGGAGAAAGAAAGATCACAGGTTCAAGACCAGCCTTCACTATATAAAAAATTCAAGGCCAGCCCAGGCTTCATGAAACCCCATTTGAGAAAGGGCAAGTGAACAGTAATAAGATTCTTATGAAATATTTACATGACAGTTACCATCGTTGAATATGAACTAACCTATTGTTTATATTTTTGAAATTTAGTCTCATCCTGTGTATTAGTTGGGGTTCTCTAGAGAAATAAAACTGATATTATGTATATATGATTTATTATATTGGTTTATAGGCTGTAGTCCAGCTAATCCACCAATGACTGTTTCCTCCACAAAAAAAAAGTCCCAGAATATGGCATTTTTTTAGTCCATGAGCCTGGATATCTCAGCTGGTCTTCAATAGATGCTGGAATCCCAAGGGAGTAGGCTCTAATGCCAGTGAGAGACTGGACCTGTTAAAAAGTCAAGTGCAAGAAGGAAGCAAGCAAGAGGTTCTTTCTTCTACGACCTTTGCATTGGCTTCCACCAGAAGCTGTGACCCAAGGTGGGTCTTTCTATCTGAAATGATCCAATCAAGAAAAATCCCTCACAAGTTGCCCAGATGCTTGGGTTTTAGTTAATTCCAGATATAGTCAATTTGCCAACCAAGAATAGTCATGGCAGTCTGTCTCTTACTGCAAACAGATCTTCACAGTGTTAAAAAGATTTTTTAAAAAGAACTCTCATCTTACAACTTAAAGACATGCATGGTCACTATACTAAAGTGAATGTATGTTAAACTTTGATGAAGGAATCTATTCCTGAATATTGTAGTCTCTGGTAGACAATAGCCTGCATTTACTTGTCCTTGCCTATATTCTTGAAAAGTTGAGATAAGTTATCAATACTGCAATAAATAAACTTGCTATTAATGCCTGCCTCTGTGTCTAACCAGAAAAAGATTGAACATTATGTCTTCAAATCAAGAGCACAGCTAAGCAAAATTTTAAGTATCCGACTGTTTTCAAGCCAGAGAAAGGTGTCCTAAGCATTAAGTTTCTGATG
This sequence comes from Phyllotis vaccarum, assembly GCA_033318265.1. NCBI lineage: Eukaryota > Metazoa > Chordata > Mammalia > Rodentia > Cricetidae > Phyllotis > Phyllotis vaccarum. Next base: position 15,312,876 of record JARWLC010000007.1, read on the forward strand.
AACAAGGAGACATGTTTGAAATTGGGGGGAAATTATTCAAAGGGTAATTTTTATGACCAATTGAGTAAAGTGGATGTGATAGTTTAATTTTCCATTGCTATCATAAAAATTCTCTGAGAAAAGCAACTTAAGGGAGAAAGGGCTTATTTTTGCTCACAGTTCCAGGATACAGTCCATTATGGTGGGGAAGCCATGACAGCAAGAGCCTTAGGACTCTGGTACATTGTGACCAGGAAGCAGAGAACAATAAAAGCTGTACTCAGTTCCAGTTAACTTCAAAGAACCTATTCAAGTCAATCTCCCACAGGCTTGCTCAGTGGCTATCCTAATCAAGATGAGCCATGCCCAAAGGTTCATCTCCAAGGTAATTTCTAACAGCAAATTGTCAATTAAGGTTAATCATTACAACGAAAATGTCAGTTTATAATGCCATACACAAAATCCCTAGCCCAGAAGATAAAATACACTATGTTCAAGAAATGCGTATCAAATCAGATTATTCTAAAGCCAGTCTACTGCTTTAGAGGTTGAGATATGAGAGGGCCCTTTGTAAGGTCATCTAACTCCACCCCAGCATGAAATCCCTTTTAGATTCTCAATAGACAAGTCAGGAAAGGAAGTCTACCACTTGAGATGCCCTGTGATGAAAAGTGCTGTAGCTTGGATGTGGTTTGTTCATATATTGGAAGCTTGCTTCACTGTACAGAAACACAAAAAAAGATGGTGGAGTCTCTAAGACACTGCCTGGTGGGGGTGACTGGGTCCTGACTGCTTCTTGAAGGGATTAATGCCAGTCTTACGGCATGTGCTAGGTCCCAAATAGAGAGCGTTAGCTTCTCCAACAGCATGCTGATATAAAAAAGCAAGCCGCCTTCCTCCCATTTCCTTTAAAACAAAAAACAAAACAAAACAAACAAACAAACAAAAAACCAGGTTATCTCTTTCCTTGCATATTCCTCCTTCCTCTATTTCTTTATCACATCATGGTACAGACTTTCCAACCACCAGAACTTTGAACTAAATAAGCCTTTAAAATAACCTAGCCTCTGGTATTCTGTGTATAAAATAGAGAAAATGGGCTAAACCAAGACACCTGTGGTCTCAAATCACCTTCCAGTAGTTTAGCACAAATGTGCTACCCCCACGAACCCTTTCATCCTTAAGTCGTGGATTCCTCACACCCTCTCCAAAGATACATATCCACAGTGTGGACTCCAGTCTCTGACCAGCCTTCTGCTTCAAAGGACATACCATGGTGACTGTAATTAGCAGATCTTCTCCACCATCAGCTAATCCCCACTTGAAGTCACACTCTTTATGAGATAGCCCACCTTCTCTGATAACAGAGATGCCTGCTACAGGACACTGTTGGTAGGTGATACTCCATCCATCACTTCCAGCCAGGTTGACCAAGCCTTAGGGAGCTGGTATCATAGGTTGTATCTTCTCCCACCTATTCTGATGTCCTTTACTTCCTTTCTCAGGTGTTAACCTCCTGAGGACCTCTCTTGGGAAGGTCCGTCTCAGCGTCTGCTCTGCAGAGGCAAACCAAGACAGCTGTTTTGTACTTTGGTCTTCTTTATGAGTTGACTCCCAAATGACGAACCTGTCCTGCACATCCAGGCAGATGAAGGTCATTGGCTGGAAGGTCACTAAACTGCATTTGTGGTCCTCAATATTTAGCCCTTAGAAGGAGTCATTTTGTCAAACAAGATGCTTCAGTGAAGCCACAAAGCAGAATAAAGTGGCTGCACTGAAGCATCTGTGGCAGGCCACAAGGTCTGAAAAAAAAAGGAAATCAATGGACCGGATAGATCAGTGGTTCTCCACCCACACCTGCATCAGAGTCCACCAGGGGCATTGTCAAAATACCGTACTGGTGCCACATGCTGCTGATTCATTTTAGCCTTAGAAGAGTTTTTCAGGTGACTTAGGCAGCTTGGGTTAAGAACCACTGAACCCTTAGTGTCTAAGGTTCATCTTCTATTGATCTCTAATTCCATAAGATGCCCAGGCAGTCTTTTTTATTTTCAGGTACAGTGCAAACATTTAAAATGGGGTCCTTACCAGCTGAGGTTAGAGAACCAGTCCATGCTCTTACACACACACACAGATTTATTTTTAATTATTTATGTTCTCTTCCCAAAGGCAAGCAAATGAAATAGCAGGTGTGCTCACATCCCTTTGACCTCCTTTCACCTCAAGATCCAAGGGCTTCTAGCGTTCCTGCATCATACTTCTTAACTGCCAGATGTCCTTCAGTTCAGCCCCTAAACTTGCCCAAAGTTAATTACTGAGGTCATCTGACTGTCCACATTAGCCCTACCTAGGCTTCTCAGGGGCAAATTTCACAGGCGATATCAGTAGAAACTTGAGCTCCATCTTTATCCAAACTCCCATTTTTAAAGTCATACGCCTGTGTGATAATATACTTTCATAATCCCAGCACCCTGGGAAGCCAAGACCAGAGAAACACAAGTCGAAAGCCAGCCTAGGCTATACTGCCTTGAAAACAAAACCCCCATTGTTTATGCTTCCTCCTGCTTTTCTGAAGCTGAAGACAGATGCTCTGAACAAATGCATGCTCTGGCGCTTGTGTTTTATCCTATATCTGATCATTAGTGGAAAGAACCAAACCAAGCAGTTCTCAAATGCATGTGTTGGCCTAAAGTAACTGAAAATTAGCATGATTAAGTTTCCTCTGATTTTTTGTGAAAGGGCACTCATTTTCTAAAAATATTGTTGGTTCACTTAGCTAAGTGTCCTTCTGAATACTCTCTAGTTTGTAGCTTATTGTTACATTTTACAGCTAGTGTTAGTATGCTGCTTGGGATTAATGACCAACTGGTGCTCTAAGACCCTTCCACTCTCGGTTACCTCCTCTCATTTAGATCCATAAAAACATAGTTCTGTGCCCTCTTCTGTTAGTGGCCCTTCATGTAAGAAAGTTAGACAGCTTTCCTATCTTTACATAAACCTTAAAATACCTTCTTGTTATCCAATTCACTGAGAGCAACCATTGCAAAGTGAGTTTCTCTCTTTTTGGAGTCTGTTAGCAACCTCATTTCCAGCCCCACTTGCTATCCATAACTCATCTTTTTATAATAAACAAAATGGAGGAATGTTAGCATTCAGACCCACCCCTAGGGGTCATGGCCAATAGCAGGTAATACTTTGGCCCTGACAACATCATGCGCTCATTGCTACACCCCCTCACTTCCTCAATCTCTCTCTCTCTCCTCACAAGGCCTCATCTAAACTTTCTCTCCTCCCCCTTTCCAGTCTCTTTTCTTCTTCTTCTTCTTCTTCTTCTTCTTCTTCTTCTTCTTCTTCTTCTTCTTCTTCTTCTTCTTCTTCTTCTTCTTCTTCTTCTTCTTCTTCTTTACTCAGCTCTCCCCCCATACACCTTCAAAAAAAAAAGAGAGAAAAAGAAAAAAATTCAGTTAAACCCAATGACCTTATTTTCAACTTGATTAGCAATCTGGAGCCTTCAATGATAGAGTCACATTCTATGCCTTTAGTTTCAAAGAATCAGTGGGCCAATACCTTATACCCATTAAAGTATACATGTGTTCAAAAAATACGTGCATCATTTGGTGGGTATTCTGTAAGTGAGGTTGTGAGGTATATATGATCGGGAAACTTTCACCCAACAACACATAACTATTCTTCTCTTCAGTAGATAATAATTTATTGGTACATAATATACATTGAAGGTTCAGGTCATACGTAACAGCTAAAAGAATTTGCATGATCTAAACATTCCATCACCAACACAAAAATCAAGAACTAAAACATTAATATTAAAAATAGAGACACACCATTTCACATCCTGTCCATGTGCCTCACCCCCAAATCCCCCCTCACATACTGTTAATGTGCTTAGCCTCTGATCATTTATCTGAATCCCATCGTTTGGGTGGGCTGTTGTACACTTTATATAAAGAGAATTCTACTGTGAATGCTCTTTTGGTTCAAATTTGACTTTGGGGGGTCTCACCTGAGTCCCACATATAGAAATAACTCCTCTGTATTCTTTTTATCATGGAATATGACATAAGCTATTTATCCATTCTACTACTGATGGACATTTTGTTTAATGGAAGGGAGTGTCATTATGAACATATCTGCTACACACACACACACACCTTTCTAAAACAATTACATCGATTTGTAAGCAGGAGGAAAAGCATTCTTAACTACACTTGTTTGTTGCTGCTGTTATTATATGTGTGGGTGGGGAGTGTCTTAACTCATTCTTAACCATAGCGATATTTGCAATGGCTAATTCTGTTGTAAACTTTATTGGATTTGGAATCAGCTAAGGGACATGCCCTTGGGAAGGGTCTCGAAGGGTATTACCTGAAATAATTCACTGTGGGCTGAAGATCTCCCCCGAGGAGGGATGGCACCACCTTCTGCACCCCAGGCAGAGAGAAGTAGGAAGGGAAAGCTGTTGCTCTTTGCCTTTCTGCCTTTGTTCCTTGATTGTGAGCGCATCTACGTCATCATTGTTGCTATTGTTCCATTGTATTTTTCACTTATGTAAGAATCCATCTTCTTTCACTGTGGACTGAAGGCTGGTAGCTCTCCAGGAATCCTCCAGGTCTTCAGTGCCACATTGGAACTACTGAGGCATCTTCCTTCCTAAACTGAGCAGCTATTAGATTCCCAGCCTAACTGGTGTGCAAAAGCCTTTGCTGGACTACTTAGCACATAGCATGTAAGCCAAGTAAATAAATCTCCTTTGCAATAATCCTCATCCCATTATTATGTTCCACTAGAGAACCCAACAATAGTATCTTATTATGGTTTATATATATACTTCTGGCCACTAATATTGTTGGTCACTTTTTGTACTATTTTCTGGATTCTATATTCAGGTCTTTTGTCTATCTTAAGGCTTCAGTCTACTGAGACAGAAATTGAATAACTAAAAAAAAATAACTCTCATAGTTACATTTTTACCTGATTTATGCTTATCATTTTGGGTCAAATTTTAATGACTATGGGAATAGAATTATTTCATAAACAGGGACAAAAAAATGACTATGTCTAAAATATAACAAGTGAGAAAATGAAGCACAATCAAGTATAATGTTGTGATCTTCAATGACACTAGAGCAGTGACTGTCAACCTTTCTAATGCTGCGACCCCTTATTTTTATTGATTCTTCATTACTGTAATTTTGCTACTGTCTTTTGACAGTCTTAGGGGACCCCTGTGAAAGGGTCATTCAACCCCCTGAAGAAGCCACAATCCACAGGTTGAGAGCCCCTAGCTAGGGTGTCTAATTCCAGTTTTTCCCTTAACAAATACAAAGACAATCAAATCCTTAAGAAGGAAAGTTCTTAGTATAGAGCCAATTATCTTGTGACTGCAATTCAATTCCAGACAAACCTACCATTGGAGGAGATATGATTCATCATGGTGGAAGTGATTGGTGGGAGGAGCACATGGTCAGCTGGTCACAAAAACATAGGTGGTCATGAAACAGCCAGGGACCAGGAAGGGCCCCATAAAGCCTTAAATCCACTTCCTCCACCAAGGCTCTATCCCTGAGGGTTCTACAACTTTCCCAAACAGCGCTCGTAGGCAAAGACCAAACACTCAAAATGTGAGCCTTGGGGGATGTTTCATAGTTAAATTATAGCAGTCCTGGATGGCATATGGCAGCACTCTGAATATTCTTCCTGCCCTTTAGTAATATTTTTCATGGATCAAATTTAATGAGTCTAAGAAATAGAGATGAATTTGTTCTCATATTGGGACATAAAAGGGGAAAAATCATGCCTAACAAGATATTTCACTGTCTATGCTGCATCTCTCATCTGAAACTGCAGTGACACAGAGGACTGTCGCATACTGAGATTTCTAATTACTTGGTTCTCGTTAGTAATTGGGCAAAGCCTCAGGCAGCAACTTGACAACATGTGTCACATTCTTTAGCCCCATCGAGCCCACTCCAGCAACTTAGGAAATAATTGAGAATGAACAAGAATGAATGAACATGAGCATTCACTGAGAATGTGTGTGTCACATTAAAATGCCAGGTACAATGTGAATGTTTGTCAAGACATTGGCCAAATATGCTGGATTCGTCCACAATGCAAAATAATGTCAGAAATTACAATGTGGCTTTTTATTTACAGTTTTATAACACATCAGTAAAATACTAGTATAAATAAGGCAGATTACAAGACACATTTTAAATATAATATTCTATAACTGACTTTAAAAACTCATAAATCTCTATGTATACATGTATTGAAAAATGTCTTGAGAACTCATACCAGCACATTTATCTGCAGGTGGTAGGATTATGGACAGGTTTCTATGTATTTCTTACAACTGTATTACCTGAATTTGATATGCACATATTATTTTTATAATAAAAGAAATGGTAAAGTTACTTTAATTTTAAAAATATTTTAGATTGGTAAAGTTACTTTAATTTTAAAAAATATTTTAGATTGTTACAAAAAAATGATAGTTCTGGAAAATTCAACTCTGTGGACCTTGTCTATTTCTCTGACAGAAAGGCAAGATCTCATTGTTACTATGAATATATTGTTTCTCAACCTTGACATTCCAGTCATTGGGCTAGGTAGTTCTTTTTTGAAGGAATGGCTCCATGCATGTTAAGTGTTTAGCTGTGTCCTGGTCTCTAGCTACCAGATGCCATGTACACATATCTCTATGTTTGACATCTAACTATATCTCCAGGCACTGAAGCTGTGTGTCTAATGGTGGTTCTGAGCATGGCCAAGGATACCAAAGGAATACAGTGCCAACTGATACCAATAACAGCCAAAGGTAAGGCAAATGCAAAAGTAATGCTCCATTTTCCATAGCAAAATGATTATGGTGGATATTAGATCCAGAAAAACTCCTCACCATGGCTTTCCTCCATCATACAATTGAAAAACAGTGTTCCCAGAAATTCTAGAAACCAATGCCCTACAGCCCATCGATGCTTTCTATCACCATTCAGTAACAGGAGAGGGTGTGCCAAGAACATGTCTCCTGGATTGTTAAAGCAGTGAGTTGAGGAGATGATCCTGCTTGTGGTTGGTAGACTCAAGGGGAAATGGGTCCAGCTGATAAAATGATAACGAGATTTAGTTGACAATTTTCTCTGAGTAAAATGTCGGGCTTGTAAATAATTAAAAAATAGCCTGTCGTTCAATTGCAGCGTGTCCTTTAAGAAATTTTAATCGATGCAAAACACATTTCTCAGACACCAGCTCCAACCCCTGTGAAAGCAGCTATAGGACTAAATAAAAACTGTGACATGAACAGACAGGGTGGCAGAAGGTGACAGTGAGGAAAGGGACATGAACCTTAACCCCAGAATCCAATATCATGACACTATTCGGCAACCTGGAATTAGCTGTCGTGACAGTGCCCAGAAACACATGACTAGTCCAGCTCTTTCTTGCTCAAGGGCACTGAGAAGCTGAGATTTCCCTGGGCTCATCAGAGAAAACCAGCATGCATGTGAGCTACATTCAGATTGGCTGCAAATGGACTGCTAGCATCTTTGCTCAATGTTCAATATTACAAATGAAGAGAAAAGAAGGGTACGGGGAGAGGGGGTCACAACTAAACGAGCAGAGCATAGCAGATGTCTGAAATTAGGGCTCGGTGTTCTTCCGAGAAAGCAAGTACATATCACAAGACTTGGAGAGAATGGTTTCTGCTGACCCTACAAATGCCATTAAGCTAAGCCAACCCCTTTCTACCCAGCATCCCTGGCAAACAGGAAAGAACGAAGAGAGTTCTAAAGTGACATGTGCAGTCTGTCATCTCTTCCAGGCCACTGCTTTCCTGGGACAGAGATGGGTACAGGAACTTAGGCACCAGGAGTCTTCAGGCCTTCCAAGCCTAGAGCCGCCAGCCTAGCGTCACCTGACTCAGCTGTAAAGAAGCCAATCAGTGACCAGCTCACAGTGCCAGGACACATTGCCAAAGGCAAGAGTCAGCCATGCCCCATCAGTCTGGCCCTAGAATAGAAGAGACTGTCCCTGCTTGAATCTGGAATCCACTTTTTTCTCTTTCTTTTCTTTACTTTTTCTTTCCTTTTCAAAAACTGACACAGATTATGAAGACATCAAAATCGCCAGCATTTCCCTGGTTTGGGAAATGAACCAACACAATTAGAGCATAAGGGCATCCCCTGAGTGCTTGGCCAAATTTGGCTAGCTGTTTGTTTTTAATGAATTGATTACCACTGATAATCACGAGGTATGCGTATTGATTTTTATCCCTTAAATCTTAGAGGGTACATAATCTGTAAAGCTGTTAATCCTGATAGATTTAAAGATAATAGATAATGATGCATTATTCATAAATGCTGCTCAGCGGGATATCCACTGCACAACTGTTAATCTCTCACTGTATCATTTTCATATTCATCTGTTTTTAGTTTATTTAAACCAGATTGCCAGAAGAAATATTTAGAATGATAATTTTTAACATCACTCATATAAGAAAATATTATCTCCTTGTGGTCCAAGGCAACCATGGAGACTGGCAAAGAAGTCACTTCCCGCCACCCCCCCCCCCCACCTGGCCCAGCTTACACACAAACACAAAGACGTGTGCCCGTGGCTTGCCTCTATTATTGACTGTCGAATAGTTTCCAGGCTGTCTTTGTCCCAAGGTCAATCAGACTCAAGTTCTATATTTTTTCTTCATTGAGGGAGAGTTCCTCATTGGTAAGCATATTTAATTTCCTTGCAGATATTGAACCAAATTTGCCCAGGCTTGAGCCTCCCGTGGCCTTTTACTCAGGGCTAAATATGAACAAATAGACATAGAAGACAGTTTTTGATGAAACATTAAAGATTATTCTGCTTACATGACTTCTATATTCTGTTTTCTATACGAAAAACCCAAGGCTGTTAAAAAGCCTCAGTGGCAGAAGGGAATAAGTTTGTAAATGGTTGCCGATGGACCTCCTGGGACTTAATGTCATAGGGCAAAGAAGCAGCTGATCTTGGCAAAGGAAGAAAGATAAATAATGCTAACCTCCAAATCAACTCCCCTTAAAGTTACCACTGTCAACTCTCTCCATTGGTTATGAATCTGGGGGCAGGTGGCTGTGGTATCGTGTCTTACCCAGAGAATCAAGTGGTATTTTTTTTTCTGCTGAGGAGAGGTTCCCAATCCTCCCCATACTACAATCCTGAGAGGGGGGCATTATTTTCATTTTCTCTTATGTTATCGTGTATGTTCACTAAAGAAACCCAACCCAGACCAGCCAGTGACTATTGTTACAACGCTTATACTTGTTAGTATCTTGCTTTTAACCACTTTATTCTAAAGCCGGTTACCACACCATCCCCGCAAAGAATAAGACCACATGCTTTAAAAACTGAACTGGCTTGTGGAGATAAAGGATCAGGCTAGAGAAGCATAGACTGGCAAGAGCGGAAACCTGGGAACTTGGGGGTGGGGATGCTTGTCATTTTCCTGGAGCTCTTCAAAGAGCTCAGAGTTCTGCAGCTTCAGGAAGAGGATGTTCCCTTTGTTTGGACACTGAGAACATGTGGTATACCTCCCTTCATAGGGGACACACATCCACAGTTTGGAAGGTTAACCTTTGCCAGACTCCATGCTAACTATATCATTTTATTAAGGATGGGTAACAACAGCCCCTCTTTAAAGAGAAGACACAGTATTATCCATCATGCTCTGCTGGGAAGAAGGCCATGAAGCATCTGATCCAGATGGGTTAAGAAGATAAGAAGGTAAACAGAGAGCCAACTCCAGTCACATCTTCGGGCAACCATTGGGTTCTGTTTTCTTGAGGATTCCCTTTGTGAATGCCCCAAGCATCTCTAGGCAATTCCTATTCAAATGGAATTACATGGATCCTAGGAAACCATAGGGAGAAAGCACATGGTGCATTGCATTCTACGAAGGTCTCTCAACATCTCACACATAGCTTTGAGGGGCCAAGAGAACAGCTATTCAGCTCTGACTTTGTACCTAACTACAGTCTTTTACACTTCACAGATGCAAAGCCATTAAACTTTCCTCTTAGGTCACTGCTACTTCTTAAGAAAAAGAAAATCTTATAAAATTGAGTCAACAGCTGCACATAGAAGCTGCATGGAGCTCATCAAATAGTCACTTTTTGTTTTTTAATACATAAAGTGCTTCTACTACATCTAGATAAAAACTCTGTATAATCCATTAGAAAAACACAGTGTTTGCTCAAAAAGAGTTTCTACTCCAAAGCAGGTAAATGGAATGGACACAAACCAGATTTTCCTTCACAAACTGAATAAGCCAGGACCAGCACAATATAAACTAGAGGGGAAACATCTCCTATTTGCTCTGCTATGGTGTAATGAAAGTCACAGTGCTTTGCTCCTATAGAATTTTCCAGTAGCGTTATTTGGCTCGCATTCTCTAAGGTGATGAAGAAGTGTGGTCATCTCTATGTCCAGACTCAGAGACTTGTGAAATATCGCGATCTGTGACAGAGGGAACACAAGACTGTGCCAAGAAAATAGAAGTCATCAGGATTGTTGTGTCCAATTTTTCTTAACACAATCATTGACCATTGACACTGATAAAGATTTGTGTTTGTAAATGGTCTTTACCTTTAATTCCATCTGGGCCCAGGTAGGACAAGCTTCTTATGTGTAATTCTGCTCTTGTAACCAGTTTTATTTTCACTAATGGGTGATGGGGGACAGGTGGATCTAAAAGGGTCGCTTAAAGAAATCAGAAAGATCAATGAGAACAGGTTGGCCCCACACCTTCCCTCCTGGAACAGGGGCATTTCTATCCCCTCCTCACTAAATTACCCTGCTAGGCATGTGGTAAAAACACAGAAGCAGTTTCCATAAATTCAAGTTTAAAGGGGATAATGCTCAATGTTAAATCGTTAAATTAAATCATTCTTTACAAGGCATTTTTACAATTTCAAACCATTTCCCCAACTATGGCTGCATAGGAAATTAATCACTGCATTAGTAGTTCATTGGTGACTCATGTAAACAAGCTTCTTACTCAAACACAATTGCGCTCCAAATGTGTGCTCACGTATTTGAAAACATTAGAAAGATCTTGTAATTGTAGAGAAAAATATTCTTGCTAACTTTGTAGCTTGTCTCATCTTATCTTGGCAAAAGCTCATCTTCTGTTGGTGTGCATGGCAATTTGTCACACTTGCCTATGGCTAAGGGACCAGAGGACCTGTTAGAAGTTGAAGTGGGCCAGGGACAGTTAGCTGTTAATCCAATAAAATCTGCTTTAGTGTTTTGAATTGCATAGCATATAATATTTTAACTAAATTAATGTACAATATAATATCTAATACATCGATATATTAAGTGTTAGATTAATATATTTTAGTAATATATTAAACATATATAATTAAAAAGACAAATATACTATGTTTTGTCCTTTTTTATATGTTTCTAAGTTGAAATACAATCACACCACTTTCCCCCCTCTCTCTCCTCCCTCCAGCCTCCCTCAATTACTGCCCCTTGAGCCCCTCTCATACTCCACACTCAAATTGATAAACCTCTTTTTCTTCAATTATTATTATTGTTGTGTGTGTTTGCCCACAAATAGACATAATTTTCAAAAGTCTGGACAGCAACACACTCATGGTATTAAGTATTTGTTGCCCACATTATATCCAGTCATCCTAGCTCCGAAGTTACATTGTTTACCTTTTGTAAACAAATGGCTCATCTAAAAAATAATATAACTTGAAGACAATACATTCATCAAGATGACTCCAAGCAAACAAATGTTTCTATTACTCAAATATTTAAGTATAATAGATGCAAACTCATTCTATGGGAATACTGCAAATTGAGTTTTTGTGTAATTTAAGTTTTCTCCCAAAGACACGTACTTAAATTCTACCTGAAAGTTGTAACACGCTAAAATACCAATGTTTACAAAGCAAGTTTTTGTGAGAAACATAGTTGGTGGGGTAGGATCAATTATAGTAATCATATAATTACTATATAATAGAAATATTATATAATAGGTATATTAAAAATAAGAATGTTTGAAGCCAGACCTGAGGGCAAACATTCTGTTGTCTCTGGACCCTAAAAAGAATAAAGTTGCAGATATGCATATACATTTGTGTGACACATACTTTTATGTGACACATACATTTGTGTGACACATACATTTGTGTGACACATACATTTGTGTGACACATACATTTGTGTGACACATACATTTGTGTGACACATACATTTGTGTACACACCAGTTAGAAACACATCAAAAGAAGGCTGAAAAAAGAGAAAAGGCTGTCCTAATATTCATTAACAGAGAATTAAACGGTGTGCATTCGAGTTACCGAGCATCAGCTGGAAATCATGGATTGTTATTATTCTTGCAGGACAGATGGATGCCGCAGCTACAGTACTGAACAGAAGAAGCCAGACATTCAAGGACCACAGCCCCATTTCACTGTATGGTTGTAAAGAAAACAAAATGTCTATCATGTTAGAAGTCAAAATAGTAATAACCTGTTGAGGAGGGAAGTAGTGACTAGAAGGGCCCAAGAGAGCGCAGGGACCCCAATAGCTCACATTTCTTCAGACAGATAATGTAAGACTACTATCTGAATTCATTCTTTAAAAATTGTTCTGGTTATATACTATGCTATATGTGCTCTCTGAATGTAAGTTTAAAATCAATTAAAACTAAATTAAAATAGATAAAAATATCCAAAGTATTACACGTAGTTCAAAGTCTCTTTCACACTTTCTGTAGGGGAGCAGGAGCTCTAGTGTCCTTTAGAGACTAGCATTAATGAGCATTCACTTTCCTGGGAAGGAATCCTCATTGTCTCAGACAATTGCAAGCCAAACTTTACACTTTAAGAAAGAGGAGCTGGGAAGCTAGTGGCCTCTCTGAGCCAAATAAGCTACAGGGTATGTTCCTTCCTGCCTGCCATAACCCAGTCAATCAGACTGGGATTCCAGAGAGGCTGTCCATGGTTCTAGCCAGATGGACTACTTGCCAAAATGTGAACTGCCTCACTGCCTAGAAGAAATGGTGCTGGATTGAATGGTACAGATGTGATAAGGAACAGATGCATGCTGCGATCTGCCTGTAAGCATCCTCAAACGAGACTAGGGTACTGCAAAAGCTATTTCACAGAGTAAAGAAAGGGAAACCTTCAATTTGATCTAAGGGTTCTTCAAGAAATGCAGCAAAGGCAACAGAGATCAGCATGGTGTTCTTGGGTGCTTTCCACTGTCACAGACATCACTCTGTTGGACTTCAGAACCTCCTTAGTCAGCAAGACAGGGAAGTTCACAAAGGGAAAACCAAACCCAGTGCAGAATTTGTGTGGAACAAGAGGAGATGTGAATCTTCCTCCAGTTCCGGCTCCCTTGTGGGGCCCCTATGTCCACCACCTTACCTTCTTATAAAAGAATGTATCTTACAGATATACTTTGGACAAAGGGTTCGGAGTGTCTTCCCCAAGAGGAAGTGAAGAAGGTTGATGATTGTGAGGAAATTCAGGATGCACATGCATCTCTAGGCACCTATCTCATTGTCATTATCAAAGCCGCTATCATTCACACAGTTACAGCCCGGCCTTAGGTAGACCATGGTGATCTACCATTTCCCATTCTTCTAACACTGTCACTTCCTTGTGACATCATCCTCAGCTAATCATTTAACCTATCTATCTGGGCTGCAAAGTCTTTTGCCAATTGAAACTGCCCTTGTCATTTTTCAAATATGCAGAGAAGCAGAGTAAAGACTGGCCATATATTGCTTTGGTGAAGCTTAAGTAAGCTGAACACAAAGACCAGCCCTGCCTTCTGGGTCCTTTTTTCCCATCTCACAGATAAGGCCTCTCAGCTCATGGCCTCTGCAAGTGGTGGGGCAGTAGCATATACATCTCCAGAGTTAAGGGGAGGGTGGGTAGCTCACTTAGCAGCCTGTCATTTTGAATCAGTATCCTCCAACTACTCTCTAAGTTCCCTCCAAGGTTTCTGATGTTTTTCTTTCTTGTTTTTAACCCTATGGCACTTTCCTTTTCTTTGATTTCAGACTACGTTTTAAGAATTCTTTTGATAAATCCAGATTTTGAGGATGAATTCAATGCTCACTCATGATAAAGATAAATTTTGCTATATGCTTTTATTGTTTGTTGGTGAAGGACAGAACAGTGGGGTCCACTGACAGCCCAAGAAGAAGACACTTCACACTTAAGTGTGCAAAGCTACCAGAAGCTAGAGCTCACACAAGGCCGATGAGAGATAAAGAGGGCATTGATGAATAATAAACCAAAATGAAGGAAAAGTGAAGTTTGATTTCACCCCAAAAGGGCAATTACCTTCACATTTTAAGGAGTGCATCTGGGTGACAGTGAGCCATGTCTGCAGGCCAGACCCTTCAGGCACTCCCAGCAAGGCTAACCCAGTGCTGAGAAAATGAGAGTGTCCTTTAGTGAAGCATGTAATCATATATTTCCAGATGAGAGGCACAAAAAAATGATTAAAGCTTTGGGAAATTGGATCTATAGAGAAGGAGTAATGGAACCGGCCTCCCATGTCCTGGAGAAGAAAAGGCTGACGGGGGAGAAAGCTTTCAGCCACCTGTGAGTCAAGGAAGGGAGGTGGCCTCCAGAGTCCGAGAGTTAACTCCAGAGTAAGGTCATTAGAAAACATTAAAAGTAGGCGACATGTGTTTGTCTTGTTTTTGTTTTTATCATAGTTGTAACCAAATATCTGACCAGACGCAACTGAAGTGATGGAGCACTTACTTTGGCTCACAGTTCGAGGGTGCAGCCCACCCTACGGAGGAAGGCATGATGGTAAGAGCAGCTTACAGCTGTGCTGATAGAAACTTGCTCACTTCTAGGTGGATCAGGAGGCAGAGAAAGGGAGATCCTGGCTTCACCCTTTTTCCATTCTTATTGAAGCCAGGTCTCCAGCCCATAGGATATTCCCATTCACACTTGGGGCATGTCTCCCTTCCTCAGTTAAACTGCTCTGAGAACACTTTCTCTCGCAACAGAGATGTGTCTCTAAGATGATTAAAAATCCAGTTGTGTTTACACTAAACTCTAAATGTCCTAGTGGTTAAGTAAGACTGTCAATCTATTGAGTCAGTAAGCTCCAGAATCCTCAGAACCATCCCTAATGTGAAAGAGGTCTTGAGTTTGCCTGGAAACTTTGGATCAAGGTTACCTACCCTTATGATGTGGGAATGCCTTTCTGTATGCTGTGAATAGCAATCTTTAAATAAAGGAGCTGTTTTGGGCCATGACAGGTACCACAGAAAAAGTAGGAGGAGGAATCAGAATAGGTAGGAGGAGCAGGGTGGAGTGAGACAGACCGAGCCAGCCACCCAAGAAGAAACATGTAAGGAACACAGGTGAGCCACGGGACACGTGGCAGACAGATGAATATAAATGGGTTGATTTAAGATGTAAGAGCAAGCTAACAATGTGCCTGAGCCATAGACCAAAGAGCATGAAGTTAATATACGGTCTAAATCATTGTGGGGGCCTGAGCAGTGGCGGGCGGCTAAGGGTTCTGGGGGTCTGGGCCTTTGGCCACCCGGGACCAAGAAACCCCACTACTACACCCTTCCTTTCTGGGTTGGCTTGGCTGGCAGTAGGAAGCAGTTCAGAAGGACCCTGGTGGATGATTTCAGGGTTGTGGTTTATGGCCTTGAACACCAACCATTAAAGTCAGAAAGATGACAGCCTTTTGGTAAGAACCAGCAGCCATCCTCCTCAGTGACCATCTAGATGCTATCATAGGCCTACCTCATCTTCCCGAAGAGTGGGTCACCCTTGAGACCATCCACTCCAGAAAGTAAGTGATGACCTTCGTGTTTCCAGAAATGAGATCACCTTTGTCCAGTTGCCCAGGAGTGACACCTCACAGTCATCTACACTCGTCTATTTCAGTTGCTTCTCTGGCAATCTGCAACCTGCCATTCTGTCTTCTTTCTGTCTTTCTTATCCATGTCCTTCTTCCCATTCCCAGGGGAAAACGCCCTGGTCCATATTAACAAATGATGGGAAAACTAATCAGACTCTCAAACTCATCTTCTAGGTGCAAGGTCATTCTCAATACTTTACCTCCACAGAAGTCAACCAAGGAACTTGTTTTGGAAGCAAACAACTTCTAAGGCCCAAACTTCTGACTCAGAATATTCAGGGTTGGCACAAAGGAATCTGAATTTTCTTCCTGTGTGAGGCTTGTACTCTCCTAAAGAAAACTTCCCATCAGTTGAGTCCATTAGTTGAGGTTATTTATTTACTTCCAATAACACATGCTAGGAACAGTTCCTCTTCAGAATGATCTATTTCCCAAAAGTCTTAAGTGGGTTTATCAGTATAAAAAGGATAAATAAAATATGATGTGTTCGTATAATGAATGAGCTACTATACAGCAATGAAAAGAACCAGCTACTGTTATACACATCAGAGTGGATGACAGACAAAGATGAGAGATAGGAACTAGACATAAGAGTATATGCTGTGAGGGTTTGTTTACATGACGCAAGATATGAGAATTGCAGTAATTTAGAGAGCATAATAATGGCTGGGTGGGTTTGGAATTGTTGTATAGTTTAGGCATATTTAAATGTGTCTTAAGGCTTATATACTTTACAGAATATATAACTGTATATAAATTGTGCTCTGGATTCCACAAGGGAAAAATGAAAAGGCCATGGAAGGAGTAGGAGCTGAGGAGGGAGGAAGGATGCTGAGCATCATACTGTATAGATCCAAGCTGCTCAGCATATCTTTGAAGGCCTTTTTCAATCTATCAGTAACCTAATCTTTTAAACTAAAATCCAATCATTTCTCCAACCAGATGTGCATTTGTGTGTGATTTCACTGAACAGAATTCATGATTTTTTTTTTATCTTCTTTACAGTCATACCTCAGCCCCTGAAATACAATTCTCTCTGCATCTGAACTTTAACCTTGTCCAAGTTTCGATGTGGGAATGCCTTTCTGTATGCTGTGCATATCGATCTTTAAATAAAGGAGCTGTTTTGGGCCATGACAGGCACCATAGAAAAAGTAGGTGAGGAATCAGAATAGGTAGGAAAGGAAGGGCAAAGTCAGAGACAGACTGAGCCAACCACCCAGTGAAGAAATATTTAAGGAACACAGGTGAACCACGGGCCACATGGCAGACAGATTAATGGAAATGGGTTGAGTTAAGATGTAAGAGCTAGCTAGCCATGTGCCTCAGCCATAGGCCAAACAGCATGAACTTAATATAAGTGTCTGAATCATTTCTGGGGGCCTGATCAGCAGCAGGTGGCTAAGGGATCTGGGACTGCAGGTCTGTGGGTCTGGGCGTCTGGTCACCCAGGACCAAGAAACCTCATTGTAACAGAGCTTGTTCCTAGAGAGCTCTTTTTCTGACCATTGTGAGTTGATAAGAAATGTTGAGAGTGATGGTGAAGTCCCCACACTTGGCAAGTCCTCTGGAAAGAGGTTTGTTTTTTTTTTTTTTTTAATGCCATTAGTTAATTGGAGTGCTACTCAATCCAGATTGGGTAGGTTCTAAACTTAATGACTTGGGCCTTAAATAGAAGATATACAAACATGCAGACAAAAAAAAATCATGTAAAGATGAACACCAAGATTGGACCAATGTCTAAAAGCCAAGTAACACCAAAGCAAATCAGTAAACAGCTAAGAGAGGAATAAGCAAGATCCTCTTAGAGCCTTGTGGTAAAAGTGAAATGATCTTGATTTTAGAAGATCTCTGTGCTCTAGAACTGTTCTCTGATTCACAGCAATATCTTACAATAGTCCTAGGAAAATAATATACTAATCTTATCCATAGTCACCTCATAATTCTTGGCTTCTAGTTTCTAAATTCTAAACAGAGCTCTTGATGCTTATAATAGCCAGCCTCTTACACTGTTCACCCTAATCCTGACCCATAGATAGGGTGTCATTGTGCAGTTCCTTATAGGACTAACCTATATCACAAATAGTAAACTATGAAAATGATGTGTTGTTTCTAAGTTAAGGTGTTAAGGGAAACTTCAGATTTTTGTCTTGCTGCCTCATGGGAATCAGTGTCGCATCACTAACACACTCAGGAAGTTCCACGATGTTCACCTACCAATAGTCATCATAAACACATCATTTATCAAGTATGGTAGTACATGCTGTCATCAGCATGAGGTAATCTGAGATGGGAAGATCACCAGTTCAAGGCCAACATAGGCTATAAAGTGAGACTCTGTCTTGAGAAAACAAAAATCAATAAAATAATTAATAAATATCAAGCTCATCATTTATGTGAGTAGGTCTAACTCAATCCAGGCCAGACTGTTGATGACTGTAATCCTAGCTAAGAACTTGCTACTTCAGCCTTGTAAGAGCTTAAACTGCTCTTGGACTCCAATGAATAAAAATTATATGAAATAATGAAGATTTCTTCTAAAACACTACACTATGGGTTGTTGTATGTTTATTTTTTATAGCAATATATAAAAGATCGAAGCTTCTCACACCATCTAATCTTTCTGAATGCTTCTTTGTATGTGCTTGATGACTCAACTAGATTGCAAACTGTTACCATTTTAATTTAAAATCAAGGATCATTTGTGTCTACATCCTTACACACCATGCCTTCCAAATACATGTGAATGAATGGGTGTGGATGGTGTATCTGGTTAGAAAGACTGGCAAAATCCTGTCTTGAACTGACAGGAACACCTCTTATTAAGGATCATTCATGAACTCTTCCCTCACAGAGAAACACCCCTGGAAGGCTGGATCTGAAACTATTTTGAAGCCCCCATTTCCCTGCCTCTCTGGTGTTGTTGGCTTCTGAAATGTAGGTCACCTCCAGTGGCATGACCTAATTAGGAGATGTAATTTAAGAGGGGGGAAAAATAATAAAAGAAATCCTTTGGGATTGCATATTAGAAACAAAGAAAAGTGATTCTTCCATTTTTTTTGATTTTGGCAATAGCTTCCCGACTTGAGTTATCTACATCCAAGCCCCAGGCTACACAGTTTTCAAAGCACAGACAGCAGAGAGGTAGAAATGTGTTCAGCAGCATCTGGAAATGATGAATTTATAATGACCACAGAATGGGGAAGAGCAGGCTTTACTTCGCCAAAGAGGCTCAGTGGGGCTGCTTCTTGGCAGCACAGTGGCGGGACTTTAGAGAAAGCACTCTTGCTGATGGAAAGTCACCAACACTCTGAAGACCTGAAGAGACCTTCCGGCTCCTCTAATCCAAGCCCTCCGGAAGTGTCGTGACACCTGTTGTATTTGAAGCATAATAAAACTCCATATGCAATACTTCCAAACAATATAAACAAAAGAGGGTGGGGTTTTGTTCGGTTGGTTTTTTGCTTTTTTTCCCCCTTTGTTTTTGTGTTTGGCACTCTGTTTTTAAGAAGAGAAAATGGGTAAGCAACTAAACATTTTGAAGGTTCATTACAAAATTAAGTTCCGGGGGACATCATTGAGCCAGATTGGACTCCATCCAGCTCCCTCACCTCTTCCTCTCAGGGACATGATGCTTGGTTCCTGTAAAATATGCCTAAGTGCTTTCTGAATCACCCTAGAAACACTTGACTACACTGATCATAATTGAATGCATTATTAATTCTTTCTTTGAAACCTGACATCTCATGTTCATCATTAGGCAGCCAACAAAACTCAAAAGCCTAGGGTATGTACAGCTTACTGGTTGACATTCAGTAAGGTGAAAACTAGTATGCTATTCTACAGAGGTATAGAAAGTCGAGGTAACTAACAGCTAATGAGAAGTGTTCTAGCTGGCTTCCTACTGCTGAGATAAACACCATGAGCAAAAGTACACCATTAAGGGAAATGAAGGCAGGAATTCTGGGAAGAGCAGAGGTAGGAACCATGGAGGAGTGTTGCACACTGTCTAGTTTTTCATACCTTACTCAGTTTGTTTTCCTATATAACCTAGGACCCCCTGCCCAGGGATGCCACCACACACATCAATCAGCAATCAATAAAATGCCCCACAGATATGCCTACAGGTCAATCTGATGGAGGTCTTTCCTCAACTAAAATTCCCTTTGGGGGTGGATATGACTAGGTCATGTTAGTGAACAAAACTAACCAGCGTAGGAAGTGAAATGAAAAGCAAATCCAAGTAACCTGACTACAGAAATGGTGTTCTTCATTTCCCTGCATGGCCTTAAGTGACTTATAAACCCTTAGTTCTTGTCAATCTCAATACATTTTAGACACCAGATCTATTTCTCCTACAAGTAATTTCTCAGTATCAGGGGAGAGCCCTGGTCATATTTTGTCTTTTCTTCATTCATTATTCCCAAAGAAAATGTCATACTACGGCTGACACCCATGGTTCATGCACTGACAACTGTCTGTGCTGTGCTTTCTTAATATCCAACTCCCATTAAGAACCACTACTCGGGCTGGAGGGATGGCTCAGTGGTTAAGAGCACTGGTGCTCTCCCAGAGGACCCAAGTTCAACTCTCAGCATCCACATGGGTATCTCACAACTGTCTGTAACTTCAGTTACAGGGAATCAAACACCCTCACCCAGACATTTATGTAGGTAACACACCAATACACATAAAATAAATTAAAATTTAAAAAGAACCACCATTCAAAACTTGAGAGATTCCACTTATATCGTGAGAAGCTCTGTAGAATGACTTCTCAATGAAACCTGGATATCTAGAAATAACTCTCCTTTTACACAGCATAGCAAGAAACAATTTGTTAATGGAAGTCTACCAAAGCTCAGTAATAAATGCAAGAGTTCTTGGCATTCCAGCCAATAGCCACCTTCTCCATCTGTGCACTCAGATCAGTAAGATAGAGATGCCGCTCCAAACTGCTGCATGAACTTAAATCTCCTTCTCATTCAAACTCCCAGTGAAGAGTACCACTTCCCCAGGACGAACAGGACATCAGAATTTGTCACCACTTCCTGAGAGTCCTGTGGCTGAGGTGGGGCTCTTGTCTCCTGTCCAATCAGCACTCATGGGTGCAGAGGATGGAGCTGCTGAGAATAATGAGACCTCAATCACATTACAAAGCCTGGGGTCATGCCAACAGAGTCATCCAAAGGAAACATGGGGCCGACATCTCCCAACCCACTGAGCACTTGTCTCTTAAAGTGAGGGTGTCACTCACCAAGAAATACACCATTGTTCCTACTTGGAGCAACAGAATGTGACCCATAGGTCTCATCAGGAGAAGGAACAAAGCATGAAAAATAAAGCTCCAAATCCCTCCCTAGAGAAACTTACTTCATTTGCAATAGGAGTTGAAAGAGGTCAAGTTTGAAAGTGATCTCACAAATAGAGGCTGTGAGGGTAAGGAAGTTAGAGTGATGGTCACTGGGGATACAGACCAAGTGTAGGACAGCTACTTCATTATAGAGGAGGAAGGAAGAGACTACCCACCTGAGGTAAAAAAACAAATAGGACACACCTGTCTTCAGAACTTTCCTTTCAGAGGAGCCTAATCCATTCAATTCCTCTGTAAAGCAATTTATGCTTGGGGTGTTGCTGTAAGCACAAGAGCATTTGGCTGTAAATGAATTGTGTTTCACAGCTGAGTGTAGTCAAGGAAAGGTAAACAATCAAAAGGTCCAGTCAAAACTAGTTGTTCCAGGGTGACAGTGACATACAGATCATGCATCCTTGAGCAGCTGAAAATACACAGCTCATGGGGAGAAGGTTGAGACACAGGAGAACAGATTTCACTAAAATAACTCAGCAAGTCACAAAGTGAGTATAAAAAGCAAACAACAATGGCATTCACTCTCATTTCAACATGTTATCTAAAATGTACAGTTTCTCACAAAAAGAAAAAAGATACACATAAAGTAAAAAGAAAAATATGTACTGAAAAAAATACACAGGAAAATAGACTATGTGAGAGGCCTAATGGCATATTTAATGGATACAGATTTCCTAGCAGCAATTGTCAATATTCTGGAAATACTAAAGGAAACTTTGGCTAAAATAACCAAGGAGAGTGGGATGGCCATGTTGCATCAGAGACCCCTCCTAAAGACAGAAAGCATGCACACACACACACACACACACACACACACACACATACACACACACACACACACACACACACACACACACACAAAATATATATTAAATCAAATGGAAATTCTAATTGATGTAAAAACATTAGTAGAGTTTCAAGAGTAGACTTGAATGGACAGAAAAAGAAGAAAATCACACCTATGTGATTGAGTATATAAAATCCAGAGAAATAGAGCCTCAGAGAACCATGGGACATCATACTATTACACTAAGGACACCAGTATATGCTAATAGAAGTCAGAAAGAAAGAGAAAGGAGATAGGAAGAGGGAAGGATAGAAAAATTGAAGGAAGGAAGGAAGGAAAGAAGGAAAGAAGGAAGGAAGGAAAGGAAGAAAGAAAGGAAGGAAGGAAGGAAGGAAGGAAGGAAGGAAGGAAGGAAGGAAGGAAGGGGGAAGGGAGGAAGAAAGGCAATAGATAAAAAAAACCAAAAACAACAGCTGAAAAATATTAAACTACAAATCTAGAAAGGTCAGTGAACTCCAAAGAGAACACAGAGAAACCCATACACCAACTACTACTACTTTAAAAAAAAAAAAAAAATAAGCTGAAGAGCTCAGGAATAGAGGAGCAGCCAGGAGATAGAGAGCTATTACTCAGAGTGTCAAGCTGGCTTTCAAAACTGAAGGCAAAATAACATTCTCAAATTAACATCTAGTTGAGAGAATTTGTTTCTAGCTGTCTTTTTTTAAAAGTAATACCTGTAGCACTAGAGGAAGTTCTTCAGGCCAAGAAGAGCAAGTGACCGCAGGCAGCAGTTCAAATCCATACTTGGAAATAACCAGCATTGGAAGGAACTGGCCATTATAAAAGACACTGTAACGTCATGCTTTCTTTTGTTCTTGTAATTGATGTGAAACACAGTTGTGTAGAACAATATGTGGCTGATATATTATGAAGCCTATAATATAGAGAAAAGTGATATATTTGTCGATGATAGCACAAAGGAAATGGGTGGGGAAATAAAATCTCTTTGGGCTAAGAAAATGACTCCAGATGGTGAGTGGAATCTACATAAACAAGGGAAGGGAACCAGAAATGATAAATGAGAGCACAGGATCACTCAGCGACAGTGCTGTGCTCACCCCTTCTTGTTCCAGCAGTTTATTCCGAAGACACTAAATATAATTATATGAACTAGCATGATTATATAAAATTATAGATGCAGTAGCATATTACTGGGTTTTTAATACTCATAGATACAATGTGCAAAATAATAACACTCTCCACCACAGGGAAAGGAAACACAGAATTACAGGAATATTTCTATATTTCACTATAATTAACTTAGTATAAAACTAAAGTCACCTCTGATGAGATAAGATGTAAATGGCCCCAAAAGAAACTACTAAGAAAATAACTTTTAAAGAGGGGGGATTAATGAAGAAAACTGTTAAGAAATATCATACATTTATCAAGATCAGTACAACACAGAGATTGTTGACACAAACTATAGACTTTAGTTAATGATCAATTAGGAATCACAAATTATAATGAATGTGCCCCAGTAATGCAAAATATTAATGGAAAATATCGTGGCAAAAGATGAACTACATAGGAGCTCTTGAGATTTTTTGAACCACCTTTCCATAAACCTAAAACATATCTTAAAAATTAGTTAATCAGAATAAAGAAACAAAAATTCCTGAGTGGTGATTTGTATAAATCACTAAAGATATTGAAATGAGACATTAATGTTCACTTAATGTAAAAAAAAATAAAATTAAAAAGCAGTAAAACAGGGGCTGGAGAGTTAGCTCAAGAGTACATACTGGTTTTAGAGAGGACCCAAGGATGGTTCCTTGCACCCTCATCAGGCAGCTTACAATCACTTATAACTCCAATGCCAGAGGATCTAATACCTGTGGCCTCTTCAAGCACCTGAACTCATGTACACACACACACACACACACACACACACACACACACACATTTCAAGTAGAAAAATTGCAGGTGTAAATGCAACAATATTAGCATTAAATGTGAGCGGATCAAATAACTTTATTAAAAACCAGGAAATTTCCATCAAAATGATGTCTCAGTTCTGAAAATTTATGCCCCAAATACAAAATCACACACACTCACTAAACATTACTAAAGCTTACATGACACATCAAGTCCCACACACTAATAGTGGGAGACCTCAGCACCCCACTCTCACCAACGGACAGGTCTGCCAGACAGAAACTGAACAGAGAAACAAGGGAATTAACAGATGTTTTGACTCGAATAGACTTAACAGACACCTGTAGAACATTCCACCAATGTAGAAAAGAATATACCTTCTTCTCAGTACCTCATGGAACCTTCTCTAAAATTGACCACACACTCGGTCACAGAGCAAACCTCAACAGATGCAAAAAAAATTAAAATAACCCCCCATACCTTATCAGATCATTATGGCTTAAAGTTAGACTTTGACAACACAAATTACAGAGAGCCTACAAACTCATGGTAATTGAATCACCACTGGGACAAGAAAGAAATAAAGAAAAAAATTAAAGGTTTCCTAGAAGTCAATAAAAATGAATGCAAAACATAGACGAACTTATGGGACACCATGAAAGCAGTGCCAAGAGGAAAGCTCACACAGCACTAAGTGCCTTCATGAAGAATGTGGAGAAATCTCCCACTAGTGACATAACTGAACACCTGAAAGTTCTAGAATAAAAATAAGCAAACTCATCCAGGAGTAGACGGCAGGAATCAAATTGAGGGCTGAAGTCAACAACATTGAAACAAAGAGAACAATACAAAGAATCAATGAAACAAACTTGGCTCTTTGAGAAAATCGACAAAATAGATGAACCCTTATCCAAACTAACCAAAAGGAAAAGAAAATATCAAAATTAACAAAATCAAAAATGAAATGTGGGACATAACAACAGATGCTGAGGAAATCCAGAGAATCATTAAGTCATACTTAAAAAGACTATACTCCACAAAATTGGAAAATAAAATAAAAAAAAATAATAAAATAACAATATTCTGGATAAGTACTATTTACCAGAATTAAAACAAGACCAGATAACCTGCAACCAACCCCTAAGAAAATAGAAGCAGTCATTAAAATCTCCCAACCAGAAGAAGGCCAGGGCCAGATGGTTTCAGAAGAGATTTCAAAGAAGAGCTAATACCAATATTCCTCAAGTTGTTCCACATATTAGAAACAGAAGGAACATTCCCAAACTCTTTTTATTAGGCTACAGATACTCGAACCACACAAAGATGCAACCAATAAAGAATTACAACAAATCTCCTTCATTAACATTGATAGAAAAATACTTGATAAAATACTGGCAAACCAAATCTAAGAACACATTAAAAACAAAATCCACCACGATCAAGTAGGCTTCATCCCAGAGATGCAGGGATGGTTCAACATATGAAAATGGAATAAAATGTACCATATAAACAAACTGAAAGAAAAAATTATCATTTCATTAGATGCTGAAAAAGACTTTGACAAAATCCAACACCACTTCATGATGAAAGCCTTGGAGAGATCAAGGATTCAAGAAACATATTTAAACATCATCATCATCATCATCATCATCATCATCATCATGATCATCATAATAATAATAATAATAAAACAAGCCAACGAAGCAATCCAACAGCCAGCATCAATGGAGAGAAACTCAAAGTAATTCCACTAAAATCAGGAATAAGATAAGACTGTCCATTCTCCATATCTATTCAATATCATTCTCAAAATCCTAGCTAGAGCAATAAGACAACAAAGGGAGATCAAGGGGACACCAACTGGAAAGGAAGAAGTCAATTTGCTGTTATTTGCAAAAGATATGATGGCATACATAAGTGATCCCCAAGATTATTTTACCAGGAAATGCCTACAACTGATAAACACCTTCAGTAATGTGGCAGGATAGAAGATAAACAAACAACAAACAAAAAAGTAGCCCTTCTATATACAAATGATAAGCTGAGGAAAAAAAGCAGAGAAACAACACCCTTTACAATAGCCACAAACAACACAAAATATCTTTGGGTAACTCTAACCAAACAAGCGAAAGACCTGTCTGACAAGAACTTTAAGTCACTGAAGAAAGAAATTGAAGAAGATATCAGAAGATGAAGAAATTCCCCATGCTCTTGGACAGGTAAGATTAACACAGTAAAAATGGCAATGTTACCAAAAGCAATCTGCAGACTCAGTGCAATCCCCATCAAAATCCCAACACAATTCTTCACAGATCTCAAAAGAACAATACTCAGTTTCATATGGAAAACCAAAAACACAGGACTGCCAAAACAATTCTGTTTAATAAAAAGAACTTCAGGAGGCATCACTATCCCTGACTTCAAGCTCTATTACTATAGAGCTCCAGTAATAAAAGCAGTTTGGTACTGCTATAAAAACAGACTTGAGAATCAATGGAATTGAATTGAAGACCATGACATTAATTCACACCCCTATGAATACCTGATTTTTGACAAATAGGCCAAAAATATACAATGGGAAAAAAAGGAAGCATCTTCAACAAATGGTGCTGGCATAACTCGATGGTGGCATATAAAAGAATGCAAATCTATCGTCCTGTACAAAACTCAAGTTCAAGTGGATCAATGACCTTAACTAAACCCGTTACACTGAACCTGATAGAAGAGAAAGTAGGAAATAGCCTTGAATGCATTGACACAGGAGTCTACTTCCTCAATATAACACCAGTAACACAGACACCGAGATTGACAATAAATAGGACCTCCTGAAACTGAGAAGCTTCTGTAACGCAAAGGACACAGTCAATAAGACAAAATGACAGCTACAGAATGGGAAAAGATCTTCACCAATCCCACATCCGACAGAGAACTGATCTACAAAATATATAAAGAACTCAAGAAGCTAGGCATCAAAATACCAAACAATCCAATGTAAAAATGGGGTGTAGATTTAAACAGAGAATTCTCAACAAAAAAAAAATCTCAAATGGCCAAGAATTTATCAACACTTAAAGAATTGTTCAACTTTCCTAGCTATCAAGAAAAGGAAATCAAAATGATGCTGAGATATTATCTTACATCTATCAGAAAGACTAAGATCAAAAACACTGATGACAGCTTATTTTGGAAAGGATGTGGAGCAAGGGGAACACTCCTACCCTGCTGGTGGGAGTGCAAACTTGCACATCACTTTGGAAATCAATATGGCAACTTCTTAGAAATTAGAAATCAATCCACATCAAGACCCAACAATACCACTCTTGGTCATATACCAAAGGATGTTCAATCATACCACAAGGACATTTACTTAACTATGTTCATAGCAACAGTATTCATAATATCTATAACCTGAAAACAACCTCGATGCCCCTCAACCAAAGAATGAATAAAGAAAATGTGGTACATTTATACAACGGAGTATTACTCAGTGGGGAAAAAAAAGAAAAAAGAAAAAAATATCACATTATGAATTTTTTAGGTCAATGGATGGAACTAGAAAAAAAAAAAAAAAAAAAAAAAAACCTCATCCTAAGTAAGGTAACCCAGAACCAGAAAGACAAACACAGTATGTACTCACTTATAAGTGTATTAGATGTAAAGCAAAGGATAACCAGGCTACAATCCACAGGCCCAGAGAAGCTAGATAACAAGAAAGATTCTCAGAGGGACACGTGGATAACTCTGGGAAGGGGAAATAGATGAGACCTCCTGGGTAAACTGGGGATGGGGGTGGTGGGAGATGGGAAGATGAGGGATCAGGATGGTTGAGTTGGGGGAGAGGCAGAGAGGGAGAGTAACAAAAGAGATGTCTTGATAGAGGGGGCATTATGGGGTTAAGGAGAAACCTGGTACCAGGGAAACTCCCAGGAATCCACAAGGATGGCCTAAGACTAACTTAAGCTAAGACTCCTGTCAATAGTGGAGAGGGTGCCTGAAATGGTTTTCTCCTATAACTGGATTGGTAACTACCCTAATTGTCATCATATAACTTTCATCCAGTAACTGATGGAAGCAGATGAAAAGATTCACTACCAAGAACTGGACCAAACCCCAGGGGTCCATTTGAAGTGGAGGAGGGATTACATGAGCAGGGGGGGAGGGGTCAAGATCATGATGGGGAAACCCACAGAGACAGTTGACTCATGGGAGCTCATGGACTCTAGACTGACAGACAGCTAGAGAGCCTGCAGGGGACTAGTCTGTGCATGTGAGTGACAGTTTTGTAGCTTAGTCTGTGGGGCCCCTAGCAGTGGGACCAGGATCTGTCCCTGATGAATGAGCTGGCTTTTTGAAACCTCTTCCCTGTGGTGGGACGCCTTGCTCAGCAATGACACAGCAGGGATGAGCCTGGTCCTGCCTCAACTTGATATGCCATGCTTTGTTGACTCCCATGAGAGGCCTCACCCTTTCTGAGAAGTGGGTGGGGGAGGGGGAAGAGGAAGGAGGGGGAGGGAACAAGGGGAGAGAAGGGGTAGGAAGCTGGTTGGCATGTAAAACAAGGGGGAGAAAAGTTACCTAGAATGTGGGAAAAAAAAAAAAAAACAGATTTTTCACATTGGAATCAAAATAAAAGCACTGAGCTGGAGAGATAGCTCAGAGGTTAAGAGCACTGGTTGCTCTTCCAGAAGACCTGAGTTCAATTCCCAGCACCCACATGGTGGCTCACACCCATCTGTAATGAGATCTGGTGCCCTCTTCTGGCCTGCAGGCAAACATGGAGGCAGAATGTTGTATACATAATAAATAATGAATAAATATTTTTTTAAAAAAATTATAAAGCACAAAGTCCAACTTTGTGTTCTCTATAGGACATCCACTTTAAATTGAAAGATTAAAGTATATTGAAGAAAATCATAAAACAACAGCCACAAGAAAGCTGGGGTCTCTACATTAGTGCAAGACAAACTCCTTTAAAGCAAAAATGTTTCTATAAATAGAAGAGGACATCTTGTAACGATAAGAGGATCCAGGGCTAGAGAAACTGTTTACAAACACAAGGAACTGAGTTGGGATTCCTAATCCCTCACAAAAAGCCAGGCGTGGCCATGAGCCTGTAACCCCAGCACTAAGGAGAAGGAGAGACAAGTGGATCTCTGAAGCTTACTGAGAAGCCAGTCTAGCCCAAGACAGGAAGTTGTAAGTTCAGAGAGAGAGATCTTATTGCAATAATAAAAAAAAAAAAAACAAATAAATAAATACACAAATGATGTGGAGAAAGACCCAAATTCAACCTCTGGCCTCTGCATTTGTGTGCTCAGGGGAGAACATGTGAGAGAGAGAGACAGAGAGATAAATACACACACTTGTTTTTTTCTTTTTAATAATAATAATAAAGAACCCGTCTTTCAGTAATATTTAACAACTGGGGGTAAATGCGTGACAGCACGAAGCTACATGGAACCAACCTGACAGAAAAGAAAGGGGAATATTCAGAATCTGAAGTACCCCACTTCAGATGATGGCTAACAATCCAGGCAGGTCAATAGTGAAGAAAAAACTTGGACAGCACTACAGACGGAGCAGACTGGCAGCTAGCTATTTGTGCACCCCCCACAGCAAAGCAGTTTCTTCTCAAGTGCTTATGGGTGTGAATTGTATCTTAATAAATTTATTTTTAAATCCAATAGCATTATACAAAACTTCTAACCAGCACTCTTAAAACCATGACATTAACGAGAAAAGAGGGAGGGGCCTGGCTGGCAGATGGTCCTGATGTTGGACATAAAGTAGGAACACTTGGGGAACAAGGAAACTACAGGAGCCCTCAGCATCCTGTTTCAGGTCCAAAAGACTGCATTTCTTTCTCTACAGTAGACAATCCTAAGTCACCATCCACTCTTCCAAAGCACCAGAGATAATGCAGATGACTGTGGACTCCTTCCCTCCTGACTCTTCTCCAGGGGCTAATGTCCTACAGGGCATACAGGACATGTGCAATGTAGCTTTAGGACACAGCTTTACAGGAATCACTTATAAACACAGACTCCGCTGCCAAAACAAGCAAATGTTCAGGATGTAGGACTCATAAAAATAGCAAGACGAGCATCTGATCAGAATACAGAGAGGAAATCACTTAGCAGACATTTATTGGGCATTTACTACAAATCATGTCCTAAGTCGAAAGCTGGGGACAGGAGATAAATGCACTGTGTGTCTGCCTCCAGGGCAAAGTCGGCATCAAGGTGCATCTGTCTTGAGGTGAGAGGTGGGGAGACACAATGGTGAGGAAGAGAGGACATGTAATGAAAACGGAAGATGTAACAATACAATTGCACAGAGCCGACAGCACTGACCTTTGCCTTCCCATTCGGTGAATGCGTGGGTGAAAATCAAACCAATAGGATGCTGATGCATGGGAAGGTCAAAGGTGCAGTGATCCTGACTGACCAATACTCACTGTGCACTCACCTGAGTCATGCTTAGATGTCATCCAGGTCACCACACTGCACCGGGAGATGAATTTTCAATATCCCCCCCCCCCCCCACACACACACACACTCACTTCCCAGGTTGTTAAATAACAATTTGGAGACGTTAAAATGACTTTTTAAGAACGCAGAGAAGAAATATTGGCTCGCATTCTCCAGATCCATGGACTTGAAACTCTACAAAACTATGCCTGGGTCAAAGAACAAGAGCTCAGATACACACATTATTACCTCATTTAAACTGAAACTTCACAAGGATGAGAGAGGGAAAGAAAACTAATGAGGAACTCAGCCCTGAATCCTTACGTCCACCCTCACAAACAAGGTCAGTTTTAGCCAGAGGGAAGACATGCATACTGCAAGCATACCAGCTCCTCAGAGCCCCTGCTATTCAGCATTGGAAAGGGACCTTCCTTCCCAGTTACCCTTCCCATGCCAAGACTCTTGATCCAGAGTGACAGTGAACACAGCAGAATGAATTAATAAATAAGTATGTGCTCCAAGCCATTACTGCTTCAGAACAGCATTTGTACCCACTAGTGTATGCTTTAGTATGAGCGGGGGTGGGGGTGGGGGTCGGGGGGTGGACACGTAGAGCCACTGGGGAAGACAGGGAAAATGATGTCTAAACACTGCCAAGAGTTAGGAACGTTTATTTGCTAGAACTAGGAGGTCTCAGCTCCCTTGGGAGAAGCCTGGTGGTGATAGCGCCACACGGTTTTTTCTGTTGGGGCCATGAATGGATTCGGATGGTTCCTGAACATACTATGCATGGTACATAGACGCAAGCCCATTTGTAGGAACGTGTGGAAATGTCTTGTCCATGGTTCTGATTCCAAAGGGTATTTTAGCCACATCAGGAGTGCATGTGTCATCTAAGACACATTCCAAGAGTTCTCATTCAGTTTGGGGACAATAAAGTCCTCTTTAACCCATGTATTCATTTTTTTAGGCCTCAAATATCTCTGTTTTATTTCATTTCTCCATTCTGATGGAAAGTTGCCCCCTCTCATTTGTTATGTTTGCCTGTTAATATGCTTCATATTCATTAAATCTGAATATATGAATTTTAAGAAATTATATATGGGGTGTGAATATCTTTGTATAGATGGAATCCACTTGAAGACTCCTTTTTTAAACTCATTTTTTTACATTTATCATAAGAACTTCATGATTGATTTTTTCTTAAATTAATCCCCAGTATACATTCATTATGAATCTGAATCAGAAGAGAGAGAGAAATATGTAACTGAGACATGCACGTTGACAAATTATGAGCGGTGTCCATGCTGAAGTGGCTGCAGTAGGCAAGATTTGTGGGCTACAGGGAAGACATTACCAGGATACAGGTATCACAATAGATGTTCGTGCTTATTCCTGAATGTTTTTTCATAACCCTCACAGGGGAAAACATGGAACATTGGTGTTGAAACAATATTGCATTTTCTGAGATTCTTCACTTTGTTTGAAGATTTCCAAACGTTGTAACTTATAAGATCACAGAGCTTTTCAACCTTGATGAACATTTCCATAAACATTTCAAAAAAGCTTAGGCTACAAACTAGAACAGATCCCAATCCACTGAGAACATGATGGCACGGAATTTTCTTCTCATTCACAGAATAAATAACATTGTATACTGTCACCTAGCCAGACTTTGGATGTATCAAGTGCAAGTATGGGCTTTGTGATACTTAAAGGTCACAGAACTTGGAAGTATTGCCCATGAAAATCAGACTAGAAGACAAACATGATATTTGGTATATAGGAAAGTAAAATCCAGTGTATTAGTAGTGAACAAATATTGTATACATTTATATGCAATATAATATAAATCTCAAAAAAATAATTTTGTGGCTAAACTTCTGACACACCTCTATAATATCTGTCCCTTCACACTTTGGGCTGCATGTCCGCATTGATTCTTCCTCTGACAATGGTTATGTAATAGTTTATGGAAAGGAAATAGAATGATAATTTGTCTTTGCTCTTTCATGGTTGTTCAAACGTTTCCTTTCATTATTTGCATACAGTTTAGAAAGGGCTTCCTTCTGCTTCAGAACTCATTAAAGATATTGTCCTAGAAGACTTGGGATGGTTATCAAATCAGAGAAGACATGTAGCAAGCTTTTTTCTCACATATATAAAACACAAGATTTAGAGGCATTTTCTACAGGGTAGCTTCTGGCTGTGCATATTTAAAATTCACTTACTTCCTGAATACAAAGTATTCTCTTCAGACATCCTATTGACAGCCTATAAGAAATACCCTCTAGTTCCAATTCCAAGCAAGAGGAAACCTGGATGTCTCGGGGACACATTCTGTTCCTATCCTTTGGTACCACTTTGTCCAGAGAAAGAAGTCTTTGCACCCAAAGGGATGCTTGTCTATCCAAAGCTCCTTCCCTGATACTTTTTAATTTAACTCCAAATACATGGCATCCTGGGTTCCTGGTAGAAATATTTCGTTCAGTCAGGTGTGGTGGCACATACATATGAAAGTAGAGACAAGAACACTGAAGTAATTAGTTTCTGGTCTTTCCGGCCTGTGGTGCAGACTCACAGTCCCACAGAAACACATAGACGCTTATATTAATTTTATGCTGCTTGACCTATGGTTCAGACATATTGCTGGCTAACTCTTAATTCTTAAACTAACCCATGACTCTTATCCTGTTTAGCCATGAGACTTGATACCTTTTCTCAGAACAGCGTTTCAGCTTCTTTCCTTTGCTGGCATCTCTTGTGTCTCTCTGGCATCTCTGTTCCCAGAGTTTTCTTAGTTTGATAGCTTAGCCCCACACTTTTTGTCTGTCTTCAGCCAATCAGAATTTTTATTAAACCAGTAGGCAGGACAATTATTTACAATGGAACAGAGCACAATCCCACTATAGCACACCCCTAAATTAGAAACTAGCTTGGCTTATAAAGCAAGTTCCAGGACAGCCAGAGATACACTGAGAAGCCATGACTCAAAAATAAATAAATAAAGATGGATGGATGGGTGGGTGGGATGGATGGATGGATGGATGGATGGATGGATGGATGGATGGATGGATAGATGGATAGATAGATAGATAGATAGATAGATAGATAGATAGATAGATAGATAGATAGATATTTTGTTCAAACCAAGCCTACTTAGATCTCTCCCACCTACAGATAAACCCACTCTCAGTGTGGTTATTTGGCCAACCTCAGATCCGTGGATACAGAGCCTTGTGAGGCGCCTTAAGATTACAATCCATTGACTTTGCAGCAAATACATCTCTTTGAAGCACTAGGAACTCTTTGATAAAGAATCCTTTCTATCCTGGACCTTAAAGGAATTTGGTGGTTACCTTAATCACCAAACACCTACCTCATAAAAATCTCATCACTACACCAGCATGGCAACCATACTGAGAAAGCCCTTAAAAGGATCAAAAGTGATGGATACACTCATGGATGTCTCTGACTCCTGTGGTATTTTCCTACACAACGCCAGCAGACTGTAAACTGCAGTCTGCTACAAATTGTGAGTACTCAACCCTGCTGTCTCCCAGGGGACAGACCTGTCTCTGTGTGTACTTTCAGCTTTCCCAGTGGGCAGAGATGCTACTGTTTGTTTTTTCTTCTCCCCTCCTTCTCCCTTCTATACAACAAATTTGCTTTAGTTTTTTAAAATAACAAGAACTTTGAGAACAACCTGAACATTTGGCTCTACCAAGAACAAAATACAAGTAAAAATATTTTAAAGCTGTGTTTCACTTCAGCGGCTCTTTGTTTTGAGGCTGTAAGTAATTTCATTCTGCCATTTCCCGCTTCCCTTTTCTCCCTCCACACCCTCCCATATGGCCCTCCCTACTCTCCTTCAAATTCATTAGCCATGGTCGTCTCTTTCTGTGTCAAATGTAGTGGGAAAGAAAGCAAGGGTGGCAATGGTCCAAGAGGATTGTCTAGCCCTGCCTAAAACAAAGACAAAAATTAAGGCAAAAATTCTAAGGGACCCGTATACATCTGGCATTGACTTCTTTCATACACCTTCTCCATACCAGCCCTCTTCATTCCTTGGACTTACTTCCCTGAAACGGCTTCCACCTGCAAGGTCAAGGTCATGGCCTTGATCATGCACGGGGTGAATCCTGGTAAGAGCCACAGAAGCAATTGCAGAGTAGGCAGGGAGATTGTTGGATATGTTTTCTTCATTGAGCACCCTGTCCTGTCTTCAGGAGGTCTGGGTCTCCCCCCTAGACCTCCAGAATTCCAGCTTTCAGGCACTTTTATTCACATTAAGGATAGGAGATAATAAGGTCCCTGGCTTAAGGTAGGTGTCCTTAAACAGAACAAAACCATGAACTAAATACTGGAAGCTACAAGCTTTCACAAAATGTCATATAGACTGAAGGTTTAAAGAACAAATGTCTAGTCTCTTTAAATAAGGCATGACATTAATCCCCACGTCCTCCACTGAATAGGAAGAAGTAAAGAAACAGAGTCTGGATTGTTATCCAAGAATGGGAGTGGTGGGTTTGGGAAGGGAGCTGGCTGACTTGTGGTAAAAGTCTAGAGATCAGGGTAGGGGCCAGCAGTGGGCTGGTACTGCCATGCGGTCTATCCTGCTGGCTACACACACACACACACACTCCCAATGGGAGGTGCTGTTCCCAGCATCTCATTTTGTATTCTTTGCACTGTGAGCAGCAGCCAGCCCAGGGGAGTGAGGAGTTGGGAGGGGCACCTAGAAAGAGAAGGGACACATTTAAAAGGAAAGATTTACGAGGCCATGAAGATGCTTCTCCCTGGCTCCTGAGTGCAGGAGTATGACTTATTTATTTTATTTTCATTTGTAACCCAAACCTTCCCTGGACTCCCATTGGCCCCAACAGAGAAGGGAGAGAGGGCTGGCCTGTCAGGCGTTGAGCACTGGGCCAACGGGAGATAGTGTGGCGTGATGCTGACGCAGCCCACTGACAAGCCAGACAGAGGCCCAGGGGAGCAGCTGGGAGCTGAGCCGCAAGAGCCAGGCAGGTAGTGAGCTGACAAGCTGGGGAATTGCAAAGAGGCAGTGCTGGTGGGGGCAGGCTGGGGAGACAGGCAGTCGGGACCGAGGTGTGACTCTTTTGCTCAAATGTTGCTGATCACCAACTCTGCTCTGAGTGCCCCACATCCAGGGCCGCCTCAACACCTGCCTGTTTCCCCTCCTTCCCCCATTTCTATGAAGACAGACAAAGCCGGACCAAGAGTGTAGACAAATGAATTAGTGACATTAAAACATGACTTAGTGGTCAGCTGCCTGAGTGGACAGCGGTTGTCCTGGAGCAACCTATTGGATTGGAGATGAACTCTGGGAGACAGGCTTGGGCTGAAGGAAGTGTTTCCCTGATACTGAGGATGGCTATGCTCCGGGTTCTAAAGAACAAGTATGTACACTGCCCTCAGCCTAGAGAACTGCCTGTCACACAATCTGGCCCTCCCAAAAGGCCTCCCTTGGAAAAGAAAGCTGGGTCCTCTTGATTTTAGGAGAAGCTAGGGGCAGAGAGATAAAAGCCTCAAGATCCCAAACAATCTCAATCTTCTTCGGGAAGCTCAAAATTCACAGTAACATGCCCCTTCATAGCAGACTGTGACATTTTTGTGAAAGCCCTCCCCTTTGGAAAAAAAAAAATCAAATAGTTAAGACAAAAATCAAGAAAAGCACCACAAAACTTTCTGACTGGGCATGCCTACCCACCATGCTCTCTGAACTTCACAGAATAGTGTGCACAGCCTGCTCCCCTCTCCCTTGATAATGCTGCACACGGCAGACTTACAGCGCACGGGGCAGGCCATAATTTCCACTTCTTAAATGATGGGACAGATAGAGCCGATCCAATGGCTGGAACATTCAGACTGATTTGATCCATGGTGAAATTCAGCACTCCCAACTCACATCCTTCATGGGGCCAAAGACCCTTTAGCTCTCCTTGCTACCTCTGTCTGGAGACAAGGCTATCCCACTGATAATCCATAGTTGGAACTACCAAGGCCCTACCACAGTCTGTCTGGAGAGATGGAGTCTCAGAGACATGTTGTCACATTACCTGAGGACCTTATATTATGAGATGCCATTGTAAAGCTTGTATGGCACTTTACATAAGTCTGGGGGTGGCTCTAGAAGCCAGTCTGCAGGCCTGTAGCAGGGTGACCCTGGTGCTAAGATTGCATATTTACATAAAATCCTTCAGCTCTGGAAATCCATGTCAGGGCTGAAGAAGTCTGAGAAATTCCTGAAGGTAGAGAATCTCCAGAGGAGGAGAGAATGTGACAGATTACAGAAAAGCAATTTGGACCATGTAAAGGCCCAGATGGCAAAAAGCAATGTTGTTTTATTGGTCTTTTATTTTTAGATTTAAGGGCCTTTTCATCACACACTCTTATACTTTTATAAGTGTGATAAGTGCTCAACTGGCCTGCACGAATGGGTAGAGTTCTTCCTGTTTCCAGTTAGTATTGAACAGAATCCCTTTGATATATGCCACCTTCCCACCTAATGAAAATCCTTCTACCCAACACTGGAAACCTAGACGTGAGATTTTTTTTTTCTTGCTGTGTTTAGCTTATGTTCCTGAAAGCATCAAGCAGGAACAGTCTCCATAGGAGATTCTGTTCAAGTCAACCCCTTGCTTCTCAACTCTCCCTGTCATTCATTTCTACAGCATCATCCTACAGGACTGTGTTTGTAAACTCTCTACACAGTGATCAGTAAAACACACCCCCAATGAGCCATAATCACTACTACCATGGAGTCCCTGTAGCAACCAGCCCATATTGTCCATCCCAAAGGCAGCCTGAGCAGTTATATAACTTGTTGACATGCAGGCCCTTGTCAGGCTTTATGTACAGATCAAGATCTGTACTACTGGGGTCAGTACAAGTCGGGGTCACCTGAAATGGGTCAGCCTGAATAGAGGAACTTCATGATTTGGATTTTGATTGCATTCTAGAGACCCATCAGATAAAATGCCTGATACTTTATAGGTCTCTCTTCCCCACCCCTCCCTCTATCTCTCTATCTCTCTCTCCCACTCCATCCTTCTCACTCCCCCCCCAACACACACCATATGTATAATGTATTAAGTGACTGACTAAATGTAGTCTGTTTAAAGTTAGATCTAAGAAATCGAATGTTAAAGCACACGCTGTGGAGCCAAGGTGCTGAGAAGTCAGCTTGATCATGAACCAGCTCATGTGAGACTGGACTGTTGACTCTGGCTCTCTGTACCACTCACATATTCATGTTTTCCTGAGTAAATGAAAACCTCTCATGAGACTTAAATGCTGCTGCCTACTGAAGTCTCTCCACCCAGCAGCAAACAGGAGATAAAGACTTGTGTGATGGTGATTTCAGTGTACTCCTTGCCCAACTAGCCAATCTGGGGTAAGGTTCTTCTCCTCTACCTCTCATGTATGCTCACTGCTTCACCAGATCCAGATTCACACATGCGCGAAAAAGTCTTGTAGCTACAGAGAATCTCATACCAGGAATGACATTTTTATTTATTTATTTATTTATTTTGTCATTCTGTGACATGTTGTGTTTTTAAATATTGTCAATTGGTTTAAGTATTTTGTTGAGCAATTTTACTGTTGTGTGCCCAGAGGCTTTTAAAAGCAAGGACCATTTTTTTTTAATCAAATAGATAAATGGATAGTTGTCGTAGTTGAAAAATAACAGTAGGTGATAGAGCTAAAAAGCTTCACATATTGCTATTTAACTATTTGCATGAGCACATGGTATTTTCCCAAAAATTTGGAAGGGACATGATGGGCACTTCAGTGTTCCTGTCCTAAACTGTCTTATATGATGTCAGCCAAACTCAAAACCCACATCTGCAAATATACTGCCAGGCTCTGGGCACAATGGAATCTGCCCATCCCCCTGGTAATAGGCAGTCTGCCCTTAGCTACATATCTGTATCCAGTTGTGTGTTTATCTAATATCTAGATGTGTGTCTCCCATCAACAGGAGAGTAATGGATAGTAAGTTATCTCTGCAAACTAATGCATATGACGAGATGCAATCCTGCAGCTCATCTTAATTATATGCAAATAGCTTCTATTTTCCAAAACATAAATTATAAAGTTAAAGAACTTTATAAACCAGCACATTTTGTAGTGAAACACACTAACCTGATAAAGGTCTTCAGACACTGTGTGTAGACTCCGCCACTTGTAAGGAATTCTGTACAAATGTCTGCAACTGTAAACTCAACCAAACCTAGAAGATTCAGAAAACCTCTGGATGAAGCAACAATAAAATAAGAAACATGACTTAATCTTACAAAAGTGAATGGGATCTACCCTAAATTGTAAAGGCCTCTGGAAACAGCAAGTACAGTGCATAACCTTGAAATAACTCTGACTTGAAGAAGACAATATAAAAAGATATTTTTAGCCAATTGGGGAAATTGATTTTAAAATAGGTGATGACTGAGAATTGCTGTTCATGGACTTGGATGTGAGTATAGTCAAGAATGCTCATGTTTGCATAAGATGCACAGTGACATATTTAAATATGAAGCATCCCATGAAAGTGATCATTAAGTTGTTAAATATTGCTAAATCAAGGTGGTTGATGAATGAATGAATGAATGAATGAATGAATGAATGAATGAATGAATGAGCCTTTTAGCTATTTCACATGTTTGGAGATGTTACTGACAAGGTTTCCTTGACACATAGGTCTTCTTGTGTGAACTTCCTAAGTTCAAAACAAATTCACATTTAGACTATGTGAACTCAGGATTGGTGGTAGGGAAAGGGGGATGTGACTTGTTTGGGGATAACCTGGCCTCTGTGCCTACTCATGGCACTGTGAAATGGGCTGCCCTTCTGGTCCTGGTGTCAAAGCAAATATTTTATGATTTCTCTTTCCATGAGTGAAAGAGTTAAGCATCTGATGAGCAGGTCAATGAGCACACAGTATTTATGTATGCTATATCATCTAACTCACTATTTACTAGGTCAGCCTTCAAGTATCCCTCACCTTTGAAAATCAAATATCATGTTCCTATGACCTCCACAACACAGACTTCAGAGTCCTAGATCTCTGTTGCAACTGGGGTCATCTTCCTGTGTCTCAGAAGATTGATTTCTAAGTCTACAATGATAGAATTGATCAGCCCAATAATTAGAAAAGAAAGTACATCTTGGTACTTAAAGCCTGTTTAATCATATGGTGGAGAGGGGACAACTCATTTGATGGATGAAAAGGAGAGAGGTTGGGATTTGTCCAGATTGACAAAGGCAGAATCATTTAGAGTTTGTACATCTTTTCCCATCACAATCTTCTGTGATGTTGCAGTCACAAATATATGAGGTCATCCATGGTGCTATCATTTTTATTATGCCTTTCTCTGGGTATCAAAACTGGAATGCAGCATGAATATACATGATTCTTTTTACAGTCAAGGGTCAAGGTAGACCTAAAACACAGAACCTGTACAGCTGACTGTTCTGAATTGCTTTTCTTTGGAGTGTTTATTCCTCTGGGAAACATTTCAGTCAGCCAGTTTCGATAAGGAACCATCTGTTAGCAAAATGACTGACTGCACTGTCCAGTAGCAGCATCCATCCTCATACAGACCCTACTCCTGAAACGCCTCACAGAGAAAGCATCCTTTTAAGACCTAAATGAAAAACCACACATTGGCTCCATGCCACATTCTCATTCTCTTCTTTAGGGGACGGTATTATTAAATTCACACTGGATGACAAGCACTGTTTTGGGTATAGGGAGGGAGAAGCAGATAACAGACTATGTGCCAGACACTGTATCTGTACTT
Organism: Phyllotis vaccarum; assembly: GCA_033318265.1. Classification (NCBI taxonomy): domain Eukaryota; kingdom Metazoa; phylum Chordata; class Mammalia; order Rodentia; family Cricetidae; genus Phyllotis; species Phyllotis vaccarum. The sequence goes on from JARWLC010000007.1 coordinate 15,353,171, forward strand.
TGAATCTAGTATTTCATGCATAAACCTCACAAGCTACCCAACATCTCTAACCCAATTCCAACCTGTGGATGAGGAAAGTTCCCTATTCATTCTCCAGACTCATCTTTCCCATGTGTAGGCTTTTCTGTGCATTAGAGAAGTCATTCACTCCCAGACAAGCTGAGGGTGGTCTAACAAGAAGAATGCAGATGAAGATCTCTAGTTCTCTCAGAACTAACAAGCATGTGTGAGTCACACGAGAGTACTGGGTAGTTTCTGTCTTAGAGTTGATCCCCCGTCTTGTGCTTGGGCTGTCTGTCTAGAAGGCCAATGGAGAATTTTTGTCACATTATAGGTGACCTCTCTTTGAATATGTTTATTTGTGTCCAAGATTGTGTCTGTCTTATCAGTCACTGAATCCCATATCACGGTGTTCTCCAGAATGATGATGAGTATGGGGGCTGAAGTTAGATGGCCTGGGGTCAAAATGCAGCTTAACTACTATGAACCATGTGACCTTGAGCATGCTTCTTAATTTTTCTGGGTCTTGAAGCCTCTTGTTCAAGCTGAAGATTCATAAGACACATGACATTTGCAAAACATGCCTTGTGGCACCTAGCACTTGATAAGCCTTCAGGAAAGTTGCTTGTAACACTATTCTGGCCATCAGATCAGGAGTCTACATGGTGCCTGTGGGATATGGATAACAGGTTATTAGTTTGTTACCATGCTGGAAGCATACATGTCACCATTTTAACCTCTGCCTTTTCTTTCTAATACTTTTTAATTTTCTCTTATGAAATTGGTTATTAAATAACCTTCTTTCCTTGAAAACGGTCACATGACCCTTGTTTCATAGGGCTCTTGGCTCATAGCTGGAGAGAAGGAACTATACACACGAAGACCAAGAAGACTCAGAATCCACATTCCTTGCTTGGCCTGCCGTCAACCATTACCCTCCTCCACAGCTCCCTGCCTCTTTGATCAGACTTAGCATTTAGCACAGTTTGCCTGGAGTTGGAGTCTTCTGAGTTTGTCCTGTTATGTGAAAAAATTATATTTTTTAAAAAAAATAAAACACTTACTTTTCAAAATTTTTCCACATATGTGTACATGTGTACACATGCACACTTTACAAAAAGTCTGTGTGTAAGCTTGCACACTTCTATGGGTGTGAAGAGTTGAAAGGAGGACATTGGATGTCTTCCTCTATCTCCATCCACCTTACTCCTGAGGTCTCTCACTGAACCTGGAACTGGCCAGAAAACCCAACAATCCTGTCTACATACCTCCCACATCTGTGGGGCTACAGGTACATGTGGCCATGCCTAGGTTTTTATATGGGTGCCAAATACATTCACTATGTTTTTGTTATAGAAATATTGACCATAGCCCCTACAATAAGTGGAGAAAATAGCTTTCCTCCCTTACAGTGCTAAATAGAAAGAACAATCTGCATTCAGAAGCATGACACAGATACCTGTCTATCCATACAAATATGTATAACTGATCATTTTGAATCAAGAAACCAATGTATAATTTAGTGTAAATTTTCTTAAGACAAAAACCAGCTGAAATTCTTTTTGTATCATTTCTCTCGATGACGACTTCTGATTACTCCACTAACATCTTGAGGCATGCCTTCCTCCTGAAAACATGTCAGCCTTTTCTTCGGCCTTGGTTAACTGTGAGACCCATTTGCCTTTTGCTGAGGTAATTTAAACACAGATTTGTTGTCATGGAAGAAGAGCTCTCTCTCAAGTTTCTTTGGGCAGAAGTTGTACATAGTGTTACTTTTCTGTTGAGGGATTGTTTCTTACTACAGGAAGTCTAGATTTTTGTAAAGAACTTCCAAATCTGTAGGTACCTGTTTAAATCTACATCACTTCCTCTATCAGGTGAATTTGCATATGATAATCTATAGCTCATCAAAAGGAACAGATTGAGTACTGAGCCAGTGAGAGGCATACCATGTGTTCGTATCTATTGGTAGTGGTGCAGTTTATCTGTTTGAGAAGCACCCATTTTCCAAAAGTAATAAAATGTTTTAAATTGGAAAATGACAAGCTTGTTAATGTCAGTCTCTGTGAACTCATTCTTTACGTTAAAATTAAATCCCTGCTGCGTGTGTCCCTTGCTTTTGTTGAAGCCACCAAAATGTCCTTACAGAGTGTACAGTGCTTAGCATTTATTGTTAGGCACAAAACCAAAGCTGCTGCTCTGACTCCCATGAAAGCCTAAGCTTAGACACTACAGTTCAAGTCGCCTGCAGTCAGTGCTTCATGGCATCACCTCCTAAGAACTAAGAACAGGAGAAAAAAGATGGCCAGGTAGTTTACAGCAGGGATCTCAGAAATGAATGGCTGTGTTCCTTGTCCTTGACAACCAGGTCTACTTGTCAGTGATTCTGGAACTCTTGGCAGGAGGTTAGGAATGCCAGAAATGTTTAGGGGCATTGGCTGGAGTTCTGGTTTCTTCTTATCTCTTCTCTTACTACATGACAGTGTGATGAGTATGGTTCATCGAAGCTGTGTGTGAACAGATACTTCACACATAGTGTGACCCTTGAAGGTATGTCTAAAACTCCAGTCGATCCATGAGATGGAGAGGAACATGCACACATCATTCTTGGCCAACCAGACTAAGTTTCTCATCCGTCATGCCTCAACTCTGTAAAGCTTTGTTAACCCCTAGACAGGGACCCTCAATGACAACCCTTTCTTGGGACCCTTCCTAGCACACAGGAGCTCTACTTGCTTCCTTTCTTTGAAAGCTTCATCTTTTATCCTCTTTTTATAAGTATTCATCTTTGCAGGTGCCTCTATTCATGGTAGGCACTTTCTCCAGGCTTGGTCAACAGCATGGTGTTCTTTGGCTTTTAGGTTGATGACAAGCCCTTGGGTGATGTCTCTTTTGAGCTGTTTGCCGACCAAGTTCCAAAGAAAGCAGGAAACTTGTGTGTTTGGAACACTAGAAAGAAAGAATTTGGTCCTAAGGGCATGTCACAGAGTTGCTCTAGTATTCATTTGCCAGGGTGGTGATGTCACATGCTATGTTGGCATTGGCAGAAGTCCATCTGTGGGGAGAAATCCAAGGATGAGCACTCCATCCCAAAGAATACTGACCTTGCTTTCCTCTCCACAGCAAATGGTGGAGTAGACACAACGGTTCCTGGTTTTTCATCTCATCTCTAAGACTGAGTGACTGGATGACAACCTGTCAGCTCCTGGAAGGGGAAAGATGGAGTAAGCATTGCGGACTCCATGGCTACCTCTCAGGACCAGTGAGAACAGCAAAAGCTAGTCAGTGCCAGCTACAGACAGCTCTCAGGCTTTCAACCTGTGAGTACCTTAACCAGCCGACCATTGCTTCTGCAGCTCAGGAGAGCACCCTCCATCCCATCTGCTCACAGGATCCTGGGATAGTCACGTTTTCACTGTGGTTTTTTGAATTCCATATTTTCCTTATTCCCCTCTAAGTCAGCCTGGATTACGGAGTTATATTTTTGATTCTCAATTAAAAAAAAAAACTAAACAATAAAAAATGTATCCTCTTGTTGTCCACAAAATCTATAAGTTCATGAGACAAAGAACTTGGACTCCACTGGCCTGGGGCAGCTTTGGTGGCAGTAGATTGTCTAGGATGTTAGCTATCTGAGACAAAGAGCCTCTATATCACTCAAGAACCCTGATCTCCCACCTCATTAAAATGTTAAATCTCAGAAGCCCTTATAAATGGCAGCTGCTTGGGCCTTAGAACTTCTTATTTTCTTTCTACATCCTATTTTAAAACGTATTACATTTACAGACAGACAGACAGGCACACAGTCTTACTTAGAGTTTCTATTGCTGTGATAAATAAAATATCATAACCAGAAAGCAAGTTGGGGAGAAATGGGTTTTTCTGGCTTACACTTCCATATCACACTGTTCATCATCGAAGGAAGTCAGGACAGGAACTCAAACAGGACAGGAATTTGGAGGCAGGAGCTGATGCAGAGGCCATGGGGCAGTACTATCTTGTTCCACATGACTTGTTCAGCTTGCTTTCTTATAGAACTCAGAACCATCATCCCAGGGGCTAGCCCTCCCCCATCATTAATTAAGAAAATTCCTTAAAGGTTTGTCTGCAGCTTGATCAGATAGAGGCATTTTCTCAATTGAGGTTCTTTCCTCTCAGGTGACTGTAGTTAGACTGTAGTGTTAAGTTGACATAAATCTAGTGAGCACGGATGGTGGATGGATAGATGGATGGGTGAGTGGATGGACGAACAGATGGATGGATGGATGGATGATGGATGGGTGGGTGGATGGATGGATGGATGGATGGACAGGTAAATGGTGGATGGATGATGGATGGATGGATTGATGGATGGATGGATGGATGGATGGATGGGTGGGTGGATGATGGATGGGTAGGTGAATGGATGGATGGATGGATGGGTGGATGGATGGATGGATGGATGGATGGATGGATGGGTGGGTGGATGGATGGATGGATGGATGGGTGGGTGGGTGGGTGGATGGATGGATGGATGGATGGGTGGGTGGGTGGGTGGGTGATGGATGGATGTATGGGTGGGTGGGTGGGTGGGAGGGTTGATGGATGGATGGGTGGGTGGGTGGGTGGGTGGGTGGATGGATGATGGATGGATGGATGGGTCGGTGGGTGGATGGATGGATGATGGATGGATGGATAGATGGGTGGGTGGGTAGATGGATGATGGATGGATGGATGGATAGATGGGTGGATGGATGGATGGGTGGGTGGGAGGGTGGATGGATGAATGGATGGATGATGGATGGTGGATGGATGGGTGGATGGATGATGGATGGAGGGATGGATGGATGGGTGGGTGGGTGGATGGATGGATGATGGATGGATGGATAGATGGGTGGGTGGGTGGATGATGGATAGATGGAAGAAAAGAAAAAATGAAAGCTGACAATCTCTATTAAATACCATTGTTTTAGAATTTTGCACCATTTCCTTGCATACATCAAGACCTCCATTATCTCTGTTTTCAGTCAGCTCTCTTCTGAAATGTCAACCTAACATTTCTGCCAAACCTTCAAAAACAGCAAAGGTTGAAATTTTTTGAGTCTATAGTGTGTGAGCCATTATTCTATCCCATAAAAGTAGAGAATGTGGGCAGAGTTCATCTCAGGTAAGGTGGCCACAAAACTTGTGGGTGTAGTCAGGGACTGCAGAGTGAAAGAGAGGACCCAGAGAGAGTGCCCCTCCCCCACAATTTCAAAGCAAGTGATGCATTTAAATATTTAAAGTCTCCCTAGCTAATTCCTGTGTATCATTATCTTTCCTTCAGACATCTCCAAGCAAAACCTATGGTGCTCCCCTGTCATCTACAGCCCAGGGGCTCACCTCCCAAAAGTTTGTTTTCTCTTTAAAAGAAATAGTCATTTATATCAGGTGTGACAAATAATAAGATTTGAGGGAGGGGATCATTAGATGATTTTCAGAAAAAAAAAAAAAAAAAAACCTTTGTTTTATTTATTTTTTAATTTTAAAGCCATGCTTCTCCAGGTGAAGGGGCAGCAGAATACTTAGAAAGGGCAGGCTTGAGAAGAATAGGAGACGCTGGTATCTTAAGGAGCGTCAACTGGGATCTCACGGAAGGATGGAGCAAAGAGAAGTGGCCAAGGACCCGAAGTCCTCTGGTCTCCCCCAGACACACTGATAAAGAATTTGGTCTCCGTAAAGCAAAGCCAGCAAAAGAAATCACAGAAAAGCCAAATGACGACTTTTCAAACCTTTCCAGAATTATCTAATTGGAGACCCCTTCTTTTCTAATTTCTGTATCCTGGCACACGTTCTTTCTTTGGTAAAGATGACAGAAAGTTGATTTATAGAATACTGCTGTCTCTCCATATCAATGAGTTTAGCATCCAAAGAGTCAACCAACTGCTCACTGGTAAATATTTACAAAAGGCACATCTGTCCTGAAAGCATACAGACGTCCACTACGCTTGTCATTTCTTCCTAATCAAGATAGTGTAACAGCTACTTGCCCCACATTCCATTGTATTAAATATGATGAACACTCTAGGGAAGGGTTAAGGTATACTGAGGATGACTACAGGTCCTATGCAAATACTATGCCATCTTACAGAAGAGACTTGAGCATCTGTAGATTTTGATAGAAAAGGGGATCCTGTAACCGGTCCACAGAGGAGACCAAGGGAGACCAAGGTCCTGAGTCCACTCTCAAGATCCAGTTTGGTTCTAGAGCAAGACCAGAGGCTACTTCCATCAGTTGACTCTCCATTCATCAGACTCCTGTCTCTGCACAGGTGGAAGAGACAGCAGGAGGCAGAGTCACACCACCAAGTTGTCACTGAAAAGACTTAGTGCCCAACTTCTTGTTGCCAATGGCTTCTTGAAGGTCAGGCCTCAGTTCACAGAACTAGTGGTGGTGAATTAATTACTCATATAATTTCCGGTCCCATTTTCCTTTAGCCTCCACCAGCAGGTGGCTCAAACTGAAGAGCTAAAAACTCAACCTCAAGACTTCCTGGCCCAGGTTGGTGAGATATGAAGTGAGCTACACCCCCTCCCTCCCAACACAGCCCTTATCAGTAGCAGTGAAACATCTGCCCCCACAAAAAGCCAAGGGCGCAGGTCATCTTGAATTCCAAGGGAACTCTACAGCAGGGAGCCTTCTAATTGGCTGGTATTGATCTGCAAACCGTGTCCCTGCTGTGATTAATTCCACCCCCCCCCTCAAGTTCCCACAGCATGGGGTAGATAGGTCAAGGTTTTAGGCCTCCAAGAATCCTTTACAAATGGTTCTCAGGTTCTTAAAGGTGCTGGTGAAGGATTGTGGCTTGTTAACTCTCTCCCGATAGCTAGAGCTAACCCAGGAAGCCAGTTTCCCTGTTTCTTGTTATCACTAATAGCAGCTTAATGGGATGCTAATGTGAGGACCAGACATTATCAGATGGCATGTGCAATTTATGATGGATTTATTGCCACTCTGAGCTCCCTTGATGTTGGTGCATCTTTCTCTATCCATCCCCTTTATTGGCCATAGCAAATGGTTTCATAATTAATTAATTTTTTTCCTGAATGGGGTTAAATTATTTTTGCTCTGCTGTTTCCCCTCCATATTTAATGCCCAATAGATGCTTCTTCTCTGTGAGCCTCTAACTAAAGACAGAATCTATTTATTCGCAACTGTTCCTTTGATAGTCTCCCTACTACCTTTCCTACTGGCTCATGCCTTCTCCTCCTTCTGGATTAGTGGGTTCTCGGTGTTGGACATTCACTGCAGTTACCTGGGAGAAATGTAAAACATTTATGTCTTAGTCCCATCTCAAGAGTTTGGTTTAATTGATCTTGGGGTACTCAGTATTAGGAGTACCTAATACTCAAAAAAATCTCTCCTGGTGACCACAATATACAATTGGGGCTCAGAATCATTAGAGTAGAACCTAGACCACCCCACATGTTATCTTTCTTTGGGTACTCTTTTGGTCTTGCAATGGACACAATCTTAAATTCCTTGGGCCTATGTAACATTTTATTTGTGTATTTGGTAGCATACAGAACTTCGCCAGTTTCTCTTGGCAGCACACTATAGTTAACCAATTTGCAAACTTGCCTCATAGCTACAATCACCCTGTTGGCTCCTTGTGGGCAAGGGCAATACCAGAGGTACCAGTGTGCCACTGCTGTACCTTGCACAAAGCAGGAGACCAGTAAAAGATTCCTAATCTGGTTTAAACAGTCTCAGTGGCCACACTACTTGGGAAATGTGACCTCAGCCTCAACTAATCCCTCAGACATCCCAGGCAGCAGAAGTAGGTTCTGTTTCAGAGTCTCAGAGGCAGACTTTTGCTACAAGTGTGTGCCTAGCCCCTTCTATCATGTTTCACTTGAGTGGCCACACATCCTGGTTTTCTGGGGACAGTCATCGCTTGTGCCTTTAGACCCAGGATCAGTAGCATGCCTTTCCAGTCAAGGTGTCTCAGTTTGCCTGACCAATGGGGCAGGGTTGTGACTTTTCTCTTCCTCCATGTCTTTCCTCACATCAACCTCGAAAGACAGCCTTCTTCATGGCTCAAACCATGTATATGGTAGCCCGAGTAAGCTTCAGAAAGATCTGTCTGGACCAATAGTGAATAGTTCTATAATGCCACATGTAAATAGTGGTCAAGAGAGGCTAAAATAATCTGCAGCATTAGAGGTTAGAACGGTGGTCTGCTTTGGAAAAATATGGGCTAAGGATAGGGAACTTGAGGATCTATCCTCTAGGGTGCTGGAGAATTCTGCTTCTCTTTCCTAATGGGAGACACATAGATATGTTTATTTCATGGAAATTCTCCACACTGTAATATTTATCCCCTTTTTTTTCTGCAAAGTGTTCATCTAAAAATGGTATTTTTTGCTGAAGAGAGCCCAATTATAGTCAGTATAAAAGTTCATACTGCTCCTTGTTAATGAAGATGATCGTTTACTTAATGGATGAATTCTTGTTAGCTTGAGAATGTGTTGGGAGTGTTGCATTCCATGAGCTCTGAAAGAGCCTTGTACTTATCTTCTTGTAGGCATGTGTTTTTACTGTTTTATTAGTAAATGCTTGTTGACAGTCACAAAATACATTGCTTGTTTTATAGTATTCTTCTCATTATCCTGTGAACTAAGTAAAATGCTTTTACAAATTATTAATGGGAAAGTTTTCATAAAGCTAAAATGAGGCAAATTTACATAATGGCTAAACTTATTTTCTCTATATATAATATCAATTTATATATACATGTACATATATAATCAATGAGAATTAGCTGTCTCAAAGAGAATCAGATTAAATGTATGGCTAATCTTATTCTTTGGTCAGAAGTTAACTAAAAAGGCTTGAAAGAAAACAATGCTAAATTACAACTAGAAAATAGTCAATGTGGCTTTAAGCAGAAAGACCAGAATGTCAATAGCTGAATTAAAACTAGGCATAAATAGTTTCCAAGTTTCCAGAAAGCATTATCAAATTCCAGGCACCAATGTAGACTCAGTCTGGAATTGAGAGAATTCCCTGAGGACTCAGCAGGAATCTTGCCATGTTTGGCGCTGTTTTCCAGGCTCAAAGTAAAGGTTCACCAGGACGGAATCATTCCAGGGGATTATTAATGGACGGCTCTATCTCCTCTGCATCCTGCTCCATTTATGCATGATCAGGAAAGACAAAAGACAACTTTTGATCTGTAGTTAATTTTTGGAAAAAAAAAATAAAATGAATTAGTTTTAATCAGTACTGATAACAAGTAGATCTTGTGTCAAAATAAATATTGTGTGTAAGCATGGAATAAAAAAATACAGCTTAAGGCAGGCCAAATTTGGTTTAAAACAAAACAAAACAAAACAAAACAAAAAAAAACCTACCAAGTGATTCAAAGCAGAGAAAATCAGACAGCTCACTGTTCAAACAGAAATGAAGGAAGGCATTCCTAGGGGCCTCAAGTGCTGTCCTGAAGTGTGTTTTATCTACACATGCCGTGTTAACTCTTGATGAAATGTCATTGGGCTTAAAATAAAATAAGTTTATAGTCCTAGATAACACTCCACAAGATCAAATAATATTAGGCCACTGTCTGCCAACATGTGAAGAGATAACTCAGAGCAATGTACCAATATGTCAAGATTTTTCACAGGCAACTGTATGAAAACTAGCTGGATGGTGTTGGGCTCATTTAAAAGCTCATTTGCCCCCCTTAGTCATTGTCCTTTTGCCCTGGCATGTCATACATCCTGTCTCTTGTCAAAGCACTGGTTTAATAGTACTGATCTGTCAACAGATGTGTTCAATGTAAAGATGGAAAAGTTCCCTGCCCAAAGGGAAAAATAAGTGAAGCCAGCCCAAGTCATGCAGTGCCAGGTGACAATATGACCGTGTCACTTGATGACATGTGTCCCTGAAGTACCCAATGAACTTTATGCAGGCTTTTTTTTTCCTTCGCTTTCTGTCCTGTCCTGACATGGATGGGGGAGGGATGACATTTCCATTCTATACAAAGGTATGCTTGAACTCAAGGAAGCCAAAAGAATTCTAATTTGGGGTGTTTCCTGGTTTCCATAAACAGCCACAAGGCTGCCTGCAACACAGATATTTACACACAGACATGCACACTGAGAGACACACAAACACACAGACAAGGCCCTCTCATACACACCCCCACAAGCACCCACCCACACTACACCATGCTTCTCTCTAGAACTCTGCTGTTCTACGGGTTAGGGGGAGGTGTGGGTGAGAGGGAGGAGGGGGTGCTGTGAGGTAAATGGAAAAATCCACAACTTCCTGTTTTGTGAAAAGCTCCCTCTCTGGCAAATGTTTATTCCATGAGGGTCAACCTGTCCAGGGCTTTTCCCTTCTGCCTTCAAATTTAAAACAAAACAAAACAAACAAACAAACAAAAACAAACGGTCATCAGGCTGAGTCCCAGGAGGCTATATAGCAAGGTGACTGTGTACTTTCAAACTTTGGTGTCTCAAGGGTATACATTCCAGATCCTCAGCCCTTGGACACCTGCTGTGGTCTTCACAGACAGTAGCTGAGTGACCTTTGTCTTCTCTATAGCATTTAGGATCACTGGGTGGGGAAACAATGTTCTACTAACACGGCAGCCATCAGAGTATGTCCTGTCTGCTGCCTGTTCACGGAAATCAAGTTTTATTGGCACATAGCCAAACACATTTTAGACAATTATCCATGTTCCCTGCTAGTTTCTACAGTGTTACTGGGGAATTGTTGTGCCATGGAATAGCACAGACTGGCTGTCTAGTCCCCATCTTTCTACTCTGTTCTTACATGTGTGTACCCTGATTCACTTACTTTCTCACTGCCCTTTCCTTACTCAGAAATTGGCTGACTGCATTTTCCTTTAAGAGGCATTACTAGAAAGCTCCTAATTCACTTTAGGGATGCTGTCTTAGTGGTGACAGGAAGTTCATCTGGGTGTAGATGGAGGGCTGGGCCAGGAGGAGTGAGCAGTGAGTTTCTTGACGGGTGTGTGAGTGGGCTCAAGATCCAGTCACAGGCATTAGCTTAGACTCCCATAGCTGTGTACTGTACCTCTCCTTTCCAGAGATTCTGTAATTTGATTGCCAATGTTGATACCTTAAAAAAAAAAAAATCACAGTTTTTGTTTCCTTAAGTGGGGCTATTTGGTGTAAGAGGGAAGTCTAAATCCCTCCCAAAATACCAGCATTCAAAATAAAACAAAAAAGAAAGAGAGAGAGAGAGAAAGGGGAAGGAAGGAAGGAAGGAAAGAAGGAAGGAAGGAAGGAAGGAAGGAAGGAAGGAAGGAAGGAAGGGAAGAAAAAAATAAATTCACTGTTGTTTTGTGGGAACAATAAAGTAAAAGGGGATGTCAGATCCAGCTTTGAATTTCTTTAGTTTTATTACATCGCCAAAGTCACTGAACTTTGATCATTTCCTCTGTCAATGAGAACAGAAACGAGGGTGCTTGCTTCTCCAGTACACACTCTCTGAGGCAGGTGGAAAGCTTTGACAACTATAAACCATCCACAGAAGGTGACTCATGCTTTTTAAGGGAGCCTGTTCCAAGGCACCCACTCTTTGCCTCTCCTTCATGTTTTCCATGGACACCAAACTCACACTTAGATAATAGGTTCTGTCGCTCGATAAGTCCTAAAAATATTCAGTGGGCTACTTCTTCCTGCTCATAGTTTGAGCTTTTGTCAAAAAGCACAAGGCTCTGCGTTAGTTAATGCTGATTCTACTGACTTCCAGGAAATTAGATTTGGGGAATTATGTTAATAATCTGAGCAATCTTTTCCCTTTTATGTTGAATTCTCCCATATAACTGAAATATAACAATCCCGGTCATTCGAATTATATCTCTCATCAAGTATTTTAATCTTTAATACATTTCTTGTGAGGTTTGTATGTATTTTCTGCTTCTTAGTACTTGATTAGTCATTAGTAATTAGTAATTAGTATTTGTACTTGATCTCATAGCCATTTTATCTACGTAGGCATTGCCTTAATATACAAATACTATTGTTTTATATGTTTTACTTATTTCTTTAACATGCTATTAATAAGAACATTTCTAGTCCTCACTTTTAGTTTTTCTCAGAGGTATATCTCTGTGATTTTCAAGGATTTTAGTATTTTTGTTCACAACATTTATTCCTTGTGCTTACTGCTGCTTACTTACCTACTGCTCCAGACAGGAAATCTAAAGTGATAATGGTACATAACGACTTTTTTATTTGACTCCACACTTGAATGTTTACCCATTAAGTCAAATCTTCATTTGTAATTCACCTCCACCTTTATCATATTGAGTGGGCATCCTTTAATATCTAGTGAAATGTTTCCTTTGTGATTAGGGAACAGTGTTGATTTGTCCAGGTGCAGTCCCTGTGACTACCAGGGAAGCTGATGATTGTTGAATCAGTGAGTAATTGTGAATTATTCCCTCCTTGGAAGTCTGTGATGGCATTATCTTCTAAGTTCTAACAGTGGAGGGCCAAACTGCACTCATGAGATAGTTGGACAATGCAGGAACAGTTGTAGGAGTGGGGATCCCCCAACTCTCTCTCTTTGGGCATATTCTTCTCCAAAGCTGGTGACTTTGAACCATCCTTCAAGGTCTAGCAGCTGACATGCTAGTTGCTAAAATGATGAAAACAAGACATGGGAGAGAGGCAGCATGGGATATGGGAATAAATATCAGCTCTGAAACTGGAAGTCAGAAAGTTGTCAAAGGAGGTTCCTACCATCCCCTACCCCTCAGCTCTCATCTGATTCCCCTCAGAGCCTGCCCATCAAACCCCACCTCTGCACTGGAGACTGAGGGTCATGAGACTTGCATTTTAAAAATGCCCAAACCCAGAAATATCCTGGAAAACACAGAAAAATGAACTGTTAAACACAAATGTCTACACCAGGGTCTCACTGAAGCATAGCTGCCTATATGACCTTTCACCAGGGTGTTTAAAAAAAAAAAAAAAGAACAGCACTTTCCTCTTCCTCAGGCAGCTCAGAATAGCTGCTTCCTTTTGCATAAACAAGTCATATCTCTGGGAATTTCTAAAGCCGAATACTGTCTGCTCAGAAGCCATGACTCACGCTGTTTCCTGGCAGTCTTCGCAAATTCAAGAAACACCTCTTGAGGAAAGAATCCCAGACAAGAGTGGTCACATAAAGCCTCAGATTCCTTCATTTTAAGCACAGGAAGCCAAGAGTCAAAGGAAACCACCAGTAGTCATCTTGGGTAGCAGTCCTCCTCAGGCTGCAAAGCCCCCACCCCCACCCCCCATTGGCTCGGAGTGTCTGTAGCTGTCAGGCAGGCCTACTTGGAAGCTTGTCTGGCCTGTGGCTTTGGGTCATTCATCACCCTCCTGCACTCTATGTTTGGGACTTACCTAGCTCAGTTTCCCCTTGATTCTGAGGACAGAGGGCTAAAGGTTCTCTGAGGTGAAACTTCTCAGGGATATTACCCGGGGGGTCACACTGTTGAAGTTATTGGACTTCTTATTTGCCTTTGACAGGAACTCTGAAGCAAAACAACCTTCCTACTCCAATTTCTTTTCCTCTGGGTTTCCACTTCCAGACCCCATTTGATACCCTCTTTAAGGTCACATAATTTTTCTCTTATTTCCAAATAGTCAGGAAACAAGAGGACGAGGGTATGTATGTTTATTGGCTTTTCTTAGCTGAACAATGTAACAATGTGTTCGTGTGTGTGTGTGTGTGTGTGTGTGTGTGTGTGTGTGTGTGTGTGTGTGTGTGTGTGTGTGTGTGGCTTCTCTGTTCATGTGCTCTCTCTGTGTTTCTATTTATGTGTATGCATTTATATCCCTTTGGCTCACATACACACAAGTATGTGTGTGTGATTGAGTATATTAACAATAGGGCAAAATCTCTGCTTCAAAATGTCAAAAGAAAAAGATTGAAAAAGCAAAGGACATCGTTCTACTTTACACCTACTGCTTGGCTTAATACTGACAGAAGGACAAAGGGCAGGTTGGCAGAGAGTTCTGTGACGAGGGTGTGGTTTAAGCCCTTGGTCCACAGGGCAGCTGAGCATCAATTTTAGAATGAGAGCCCTGGCATCATGCTGGAGACAGCAGGATTGAACAGGTATAAAGGGTGTCAGGCCAGCTGATAAATATTTCACAGACATTTTCTGTCCTCAGGACCTGATCGTTTTCACCATCAGGTGGCAGGAGGGGAGAAGCCGAGTTCATTGTTTAAAATGAAATAGTGAGTCTTGCAAAGCTGTAATGAAGACCTGGATCTGTTTGAAACCAAGCCTCATTCTCAGTTGACTGAGCCACAGAACTGGTCTAGGAAGGATGGGATGCAGGGGCGAGACGGGAGGTCAGAGAGTTCAGAGGACCATGTGGTTATTAACCTGACACCTGACACCATTGACTGATTTCATTTCTCCTTCAGATCATTATGGTGACCAACTTCTCCAGGGCTGGAGACCTTGAATCTGATATTGGAAAACTTCACTCCAAGTGTTCTTTCTATCCTGAGCAGACCCAGACAGTTATTCTACTGTGACTCTTTAGAGAGGGTATTTCAGATAGTCTCAGAATTTAGAAAATTATGATATTTTAAAAGTACTACAAACACTTTCCACACTCCATAATTTGAATAACTAAAATTCTTGTTTAAAGAATAAAATATACAAAGCATGGTAGAATTTACAAACTTGTAGTTATTTATATAAAGTCTTCATTAGTTTAGACTGTTTAGTTCAGGGGGAAATCTCTGTTGCAGATCACATGGCTTCTTAGAAGATGAAGACACTCCATCTGTGACTTGGAAAAGCGCTGGGTTGTATTGAGTGATGCTGAAGTACCTGTCACAGAGCTGTCTGCGATTATGTGTGTTCTATCTACACACTTCTCACAAAGCCTGAGCAGTTTGGGACATATAAATGTCATAGGATAGTTGTTGATTTGATTTATTTAAAAAAAAAAGCAAGATAGCTTATGTGTCAACATCTGTGGGGTAAGAAAAATTGCAAATAATATGATTTTAAGTAAAATTTAAACCATGAATAGTGAATTTTTAAAAAATATAAATCCATTTTTCTATATAAATGTGCAATTTCATTGAACGCTAAACTGCATATTTTGAATTTTTTTGCCTGAATCCATAGTATTCACATTTTATATCTATACTTCTAGAGGGTTCTATGAAAAAATAGATTCTTATAAATCACATTTTTTTTCTTTTTGGGTTTTTTGTTGGTTTTTTGAGACAGAGTTTCTCTATATAGCCCTGGCTGTCCTAGAGATCTGAAGATCAGGCTGTCCTCTAACTCACCAAGATCCACCTGCCTCTACCTCCCAAGTGCTGGGGTTAAAGGTGTGCACCGCTGCCACCACCACCCAGCAATAAATCACATTTTCAATGGCTTAGAGAAGTGGATTCCTTTGTGAAACCAAAACAGTCCATTCATCTGGCTAACTTTCCAAACGCTAGTTTAGATATTAGTTAACAAAGTGGGAAGTTCCATGTGCAAACACGTGAGGGACAGAAAATTCACCAGTCCCACCGGCTGGGACTCTGGTTCCACTCTGAAGAGGTTTTGTATTTAACTAAGCAGTTTCTTTTTTCTCTAGAAATAGAAAAACAAAACAAAACAAAAAACCAAACAAACAAAAAAAACCTTCCCTTTTCCCCCATGACTGCTCTATTGTCCTGTTCTAAAACATCCCCGTTCAGATACCCGCTTCCACTGGAGTCTAAGAGTTCTTAGTGATACTTCTTTCTTGTGACTTCCCTCTGGCCTTCAGTTTCTGTTACAGCTTTTAAAGAGCTTGCAAAGTCTCTGCAGAGCAAAGCAGGCACCCAAGGCTTGAAGGAGGTTTATCCTGCCATTGTGGGGGTGGGGGGTGCTTCTGGGGTGACCAATGTAATATCAGACTAGGCAAACCCTGGCATTTGATCCAATTCCAGCTCCATTAGCTAATTCAGCTCACTTTCTCTCCTAACTAGATGGGAGTTTGCTTTCTTCACAGACACTCTGTACAACAGAAAAATAAATTGGTTTCCAGTGATGTCAATTAAATGAAAATGGGCAGTCTATCTCCTCCCATCTTGCTGAAGACAAACTAGAGACCTTGGAACATTGGTGGATGATGAGAGACACTGCTTGGGCCCCAGTACCTGCAGGTCTCTGTCAAGGGCCTTTACTTGACTCCCCAAAACAAATTGCTCTTGAATTATTACCTTTTTAATTTTAAAATTTTATATTTATTTTGAAAAACAAGGCATTTTTGTTCATCCACAATGATACCATTTAGAATCCTAACACTCAGTGAACACAAAAACCAAGATAAGTTTCAAATGCCCGGCATGTTACACTTTGAGATTCAGGACTAGTAAATCAGTACCCCAGCTATTCTCAGAGTTTTGAAAATTATGGCATTTCAAAAGAACTTCTAACCATCTGCACGCTCTGTAATTTGAATAACTAAAATTCTTGTTTAAAGAATACAGTATATGAACTGTAGTAAAACTCACAAATCTCCAGTTGCTTATAAAGTCTCTGTTAGTTTAGATCGACTGATCCAAACTGAGAAAGACCAGCTTCCTTTTTCACTTCTCCTCTAGGTGAAAAATGACGCTGACATATTTATGGATTTTTGTGGCTTTTTATTTTTTTAATGAATGACTTCCTGGGCTGTGATTCCAGGAAAAAGATGCTTCAGTGTCTCAGAGAAGACAGGGTCTGGGTGGCATTGTTCTTTATAGTAAGGGACCCTCCAGTGAAGGCCATGATGCTTGAGGTTGTCAGAGAAGCATCCTTTTCATTCTGCCCCACTCCCAAGTGGTCGAATGTTGATAAGATGCCCTTCAGAGGTATTTGTAGAACCTAACGATGAACAGGGTTTGCCTTTCCTCCCGCTTCGTGGGTTGGCTTCCTTGAGTGAAGGATAAAGAAGTTCTGAAAATCATGGAAGGCTTGCCAGAGTTCCTTGAGAATATGAAACTCCTTCCATGCCTTTTAAAGACACGCTATACCTCCCCAGGGAGCAAGGAATAATGGCTGTCATTGTTCCATGGGGTGTCAGGGGAGGAAGGAGTCTTCCTGCTGTGGTAATAGAATTTCCTTATTTTTGGAAATGAGGAAACAAGGCCCAGAAAATGGAAATCCCCTTCCATCCCACAGTGATCGTGTGTGTACTGCCCAGGACAAAGCTTAGCTTTCCTTTCAGACACCATAAGGTCACCTGGGAACAACCAGGATGACTCCTGGGAGCCCCGGGAACCCAGTACACCGTGTTCTCCCTTATGTTATGCTCAGAGCTCACCTGGCCTTCGTTCTGGGTTAGTTCTCATTCAGGCTGTTCCCAGGTTGCCCTGAGCTCCTGAGGGAGAGTTAGTCATGGACTCTTACCTCAAGGGCCCTGACTCATTTCTAGCTAGGTCTGCGTCACTTGTATTTCATGTCTGTGAGTGATAAGGGGTGTGGCAATGTCACATGTGAGAGTTGGCCAAGGCCATAGCCTCCCACATTCTCTTCTGCAGTGACTGCAGCCAAAAGCAAAGACAGACATATTCTTCAGGGGTTTCTTACTAGAGATGCTGCTGTGAGAAACATTAAGAATTAAAATCATGATCATGTCAGGTGATTACGTTACCTTTGACCAGTCCTTCTAGAATTTTGAACCAATAAATGAATCAATCAGAGACAGCATTTTAACTGATTATTTGCCAAAGTGGAGGGCAGGATGCTTGTGTTTGTTGGGAAAGTGCATTGAGATCTTTCAGTAAAAGGTTTTATATGAGAGAAAGGTTACTGTTAGTATTTTGAACTCTGAGAGTGGTTTCATTCCTGCATATTTATGATATTAATACCATCTTAATAGAAGTCTTAATGTGCAAGTTGCTAAGCACATTGCCTGGTGGGAAAAAATAAATTATAAAACTGCTGCAATGATAAGGCAGTTTTCTGCTACATTTAATTATTTCTTTCTTAAACAGAAAGATTTGAAGAAGTCTTAAAGGTGTGCTGGAGAAGTTTCACGAGTGAAATGGTTTAATTTTGGAACTGATGTTTCAAGCAAAAGATCAAGTCTATTGGCCTTTACCAATGTAAAATAAGGTGAAATGAAAATTTTTCATAATTGTGCAATGTCCATTACTATTGGAGAAATTATATGTTGAAATGGACTGAAAACCGGAATAGATACATTTCTCAAAAGAGAGTGTGCAGCAGCAAAAGGTTTGAAGGTCTTTAGTGAAATGAACCCAAAGTTCACCTAAACCGATTGTAGCCTTAAGCGTTATATGGTTATTCACTATATAACTTGAATAAATGAGTACCAGCACCACACCTTCATAAATATCAGGAACTATTTTTGCCTCAGTAGATCATGTCTTATCAATTCTTAAATAAATCTGGGGCCCATCATGTCATTGGATTGAAATAATATAAGCTGTTTCCTGCTATCCAAATCAATTACTCAACCATGTGGATTTGTCCAGCTAATTATTTACAATCTATAGCATTTTCTTTGTTTTTAATTATAGTCCTTAGCTCTATGTATGTTTACTTCCCCCCCCACCTAGAATATTAAACCTTTAAACCATGTTCACTTTAAATGATTTCCCACTTGTCTTATAATACTTGCTTTAATTAGGAGAAATTGAGCCTATTCAGCAGGAAGTGTTTCATCCTGGTGCCCACCCCAACTCTGCTATCCTATCCAACACCTCCAGTCTTTGTTTAAACCCCATCTCTGTCAGTGCGCTTGGGTTGCAGCAGTGACTACTCCAGTCTCCCCTCAGTCACCTCACCTTGTGCCAAGTGCATTCAAATTCTCTTTTCTATTAGTTTCTTGTTTTTAGCACAGAGCTATATTAGGTTCCCTTCCATCTTTACATACCCCAACACACAGACACACATGCTCATGTAACCTTTCCTTGACCCAAAGTCCTGCAGTGACCATCCAGTTTCCTTTGCACATACATACAAGCATTGTTTATAGTCCTTACTTTTAGTTAATTTCCTTCCATATATCATTCAGTTTATTTAGTTCAGTCTTCTTCAAACTCCATCCCTTCCTGGGAAATGCTCTCATCAAGATCATGCAGTACCTTTAAAACACAAAGTCCAATTGCCTTTTAGTAAGACAACTCAGTGTGAGAATAGATGCTTCCATCATCCTCTTTCTGGTCCCATAGCAAATGACATCATCTCTATTCCCAAGATAACTAGAGTTTACTTTACAGTATCCTGATGCCATCTGGTCTAAGCCACTGTAGGTGCCTGTCTAAATTTTCACAGTGGCTTCATAACTGGTCTCTCTGCATCTGCTCTCTCTCTCCTCTGCCCTGTTAGCAACCTACAGCCAAAGGTTAATGCTTCGGTTGGATCCTGTTGATTCTCTTCTTCAGCATACTCTAAGGACTTAATCTTATTTAGAGCAAATGCCAGAGTTCTTAGTGTAACAGAAGGCCCTTTGTGGTCCTCTCCTTGCACCTCTCTGAGCTTTCCATATTCCTGCGCCTGTCCAGAGAAGGAGTAGCCTGAAGCAAGCAAAGCACCCTGGGTGAAAGATTAACAAAAATGAACAACCCACCCTCCGAGTCAGATGGCACTACTGACTGACAGCTTCTTAAAATCCCGCCTCCCACTGCTCACTCAGGCTGTGTTCTTGAACTGCCTCCCTCTCCTGTCCTTCTGCTCCCTTGATTCTTCCTTAATTCTGCTCAGCATGTGCAACTAGGTTCTGATCCCAGTTTTGCTGTTATGCAGTTAGATTGTTTGCATTCAATTTCTCCTTTAAAAAAGATCATGTAAACATACACAAGTCACTTCTTAAATCTCGATTTCCTAATTCAGATAATTAAAAAAAGAGTCCTATCCCATAGTGTAGATTTAAATAAGCCACCGAAGCCTTTAGTACATTGCTTGTCACGCAATGAGTGTACAGCCAACAGTAATTGTCATCGATAGTATTGTTAGCATGGCACTTTCTATGTCTCCTGAAAGCTCGTCATCTAGACAACGACTTGAGGTTTTCTACAGCAGTTGCCTAATAATAATTCTTGAAACAAAATTGAATAATATTTTCTCTAAAAACAAAGAACTAAGAATGGCATATTTCTTCACTTCTAGGAAGATTGGTGTATGTCACAAGCATTCTTAAGAAAATCAGCTGATAAAAATATTGTCCTTGTAAAAAACAAAAATGAGAAGTAGCTCATAAAATTATTTATTAATCACATACGGAAATCATATAAGATCAGTGACAAGGCAGACTGAAGAGAATTTATAATCCCACATGTGAAGGCTGGGGGGATATTTTTCCTTGCCAGTCCATGGCTTGTATATTAGATGCATCACCCACATATGACTGATGTGCTTGACGGCTTTCAATTATGTGTTGCTCTGAGAAGGGATTTTATTTAGTGGACAGTTACTTTCTGAGTCATACTGTGAGACGTAGTTGGATGGACGCTGGAGAGAAGAGAGAGTGCATGGGAAGTGGACTTCCTTCTGCGTGGAGTCCTCTGCCCTTACTGAGGTTTTATGACTGTCTCTATCTTGCCACCAGTTCCCAGATCTCCCAGAACTCCAATCTCTCCTGAGTGTGCCAGCTTCCTGTCCTGTGACAAATACCCAAATAATCAACTTAAAAACTACAAAGGTTTAGTTTGCTTTGTAATTGTAGTTATGGAGGTCTTAATCCATGGTCGGCTCTGTTGTTCTGAACCAATGATGACACATTGTAGCAGGGAGTGTGTGGTGGAAAAGCTGTGTTGAGTTTTTTTTGGGGTTTTTTTTTGTTTGTTTGTTTTTTTTTTTGTTTTGTTTTGTTTTTTTTTTTTGTTTTTTTTTTTTTTTTTTTTTTTTTTTAGATATTTATTGATTATAACAGTTTCAAGACCAGAAAGACCAGGTAGAATATCTTATACGGTGCTTCTCTACTAGACTTTGTAAGTTGGTCTTATATTGGAATTTGCCTAAGGTTTGCCCATCATGACAGTGGTATTTTAGCGGGCTAGAGGAAACCACAGAGGTGGCTGCCATCTTTAGCGCAGTGTATAAAGGATGGGTGGTATTAATTCTGTTCCTCTTGATCAGGCTTGATGACTTGGCCGGCTGAGGTAGTGTTTCCTAGGTTTTCCATCATTCACCTGTGCTTCTCCTACTTCAATAAGTCAGTCATTATGCGAAGTCTTTAGTCCTTAGTGAAGGGATGGGACTAATGGTCTCCTTACCAAGGACAGGGTATCTACATAATTAAAAAAAATTCTCTACCAAGAGATTTGATAACAATATAGGCTCATGGGTATTTATTTTAAATCTCTTCTACTTTATTTCCTTGGTCAGCTGGTACAGCACTAGCTGCTGTGCCTCCAGTCGGTCCTACTAACAACGTTAAGTTGGTTTTTTTTTTTTCCCTTCTTTAACTTCTTTACACATTATGACTTTAAAATACCTCAGATTCACCTTGTGGATTGCCTATTTCTAGAATCAGTAACATCACCAAGAGTAATGTCCTTCTCTCTTTTGAAGCGTGGTATTAGAAACCGAAATACAGGCTAAGTGTCTCACTTCTGTACTTAGGCTGATGCTGGACATTCTGATAGGATGTCACGGTCACCCTGGTCAGTCACTCCCTGTCTACTCCTTTACCTTGGATCTGTTATTGTTACTGTTCCCTCACGCATTGAATGAGACCCACCATTGTCTATTTCTCTCTCAGGGTGTATGCTCACTTTTAGAATACTCACTTGTTTTTATCTCCTAGCCTGGCTACCCGAGGTAGCATCCAGTTCTGGATCTAAACTAATGACCCAAGAAGCTGTGCCTGTCCCCACCCCAAGGACCAGTGTCTTAGTTTTTAGGTTGTCTCTGTACAAGTTCACTACAAGAACTCTGGGCATGTTCATTGTTTTCCAGATGTCCTGAATGAGTTTGATTATATTTTCAATCTTCACTTCTTAAGACTCACCCCTGGGTTCTGATAGCTTATGGTTCAAGTCAGCATTTGGTCAGAGGTTGTGGGTGAGGATTGTACCCCATGTGGGCCCTTATCCCAGGAGGCCTTTTCCTTAGCTCTAACTGTTCAAATTCTGGCTTTTCTGCTGATTTGCTTGTGTGCTGAAGCTACCAGGCTGTTTGTAATTACTCTCTGTTGAGATCTCTTTAGTTTCCCTAATATCCCCAGGCATGGAGTGCTCTACTCTCTGCCACTGAGTCAGCCCATCAAACAGAGCCATAGACTCCATCCCTTTAGGAAAATCTCACCACAGGACAAAATTACTGTATCTGTTATTGAGCTGGGCTTACGTTCAAGCTTTGCAAATGGACCCTTGAAGGATGTGCAGTGGTAGGCTCTTATTTCTTATGTTGTCCCTCCCATAGGGAAATCTGCCCTGTGATTCAGTACTGAGGTTCTAGAGAAGATAGCCTTAGCCTTAAGGACATAATAGTCTGCAATAGAGCTCTTGTGGTGGGAGCTAAGGGTGAGCAGTGTTAGCCAGCTGTGGTGGCACATGCCTTTAATCCCAGTACACAGACCGAGACAGGCAGATCTCTGTGATTTCAAGGCCAGCTCAGTCTTCAAAGTGAGTTCTAGGACAGCCAGGGCCACACAGAAAAACCTTGTCAAGAAAACAAAATAAGAGTAAGCAATGCTGTTGGCGTTTTCCTTTTCCAGGGTGAAGGTATAACCCCAGAACCCACACCTTGGGGAAAGCCCCCTTTCCTTCTGCACAGTCTCTGGGTTCAGTTTTTGTACCGCAGAACAGGGAGGAAGAAAGAGAGAGACAAAGAAGTAGGATGTGGCTCAAAAGCCATGTGTTCTTAGGAAATTTGGTGGCTTTCATTGAAAGATTATTTCTCCATTTGCTCTATGCCCTAGGACAATTTACAGAGAGCTTAAATAATTTATTTTATTTTTATAATCCTATCAGTGCAGTTGTTGTTTTGATTGGGGAAAGAGTCCACCCCAAGCACCACCCATCCTCTTACATCACTGTTGTGTTCCCTACCGTGAGTAGGGGAGGTGGTCTTCTGACGTACCACAGAGCATTCAGAAGGCCCTTGGCATGGACTGGAGATGAATCTGGCGTGGCCATTATTTTCACCTGTGACTGTAATTCAGGTGGAAGATAATCAGCCGGTCTTCTTCCCACTCATTTTAATATTTTGGTGACCAAGATACAGCCATCTGATGATGCTCTGTGGTCACCTGAGCCAGTATGAGCCTCAACATCTACTCACTGTGAGAAGATGTACTTCAGTTGCAGCAGACAGATTGGGTATAAATGTGGAGCATCTCTTGAGTCTGGGAGATCTTATCTGAATGTAAATGCTGTTGTTCTGCACTCCCACTTCACAGGTACCTCCTATTACATGGTCTTTAACTCCTTCTTATGAACAAAGTATAGTTGTGCATCCTTTATATGCTCTGGATTAGGACCGACTAAAGAGCTCTTTCAGTAAAGTGTTCGCCATGCAAGCAGGAGGACTCAAGTTCCACGCCAGTATCCATGCACCGAGGAACTGGAGAAAGACGACTTCCGGGGCTCTCTGGCCAGAAATCTAGCCTAGCCTGTGAGCCCCAGGACCTACTGATAGATTCCATCTCCCCAAACAGCTAGGTGGACAACACTCACAAAAAGACAACACACACACACACACACACACACACACACACACACACACACACATATGTTCATACTCCAAAATTTCTTGATTATATTCAAAAGGAGTAAGTTACTATTAATGTAGTCAGAGAGAGTAGCCAGCAGCTGGCACCCCAGGTACCTCTCTTCTTTACTAGATAAAAATCTCAGTTCTTTTCTTCTCTTTGAGAAGTTGCACAGCAAAAGTTAAATCATTCTTTGGACAACTTCATTAGAACCCACGACTTGCACCACTGAGATCCACCGCCACTCTATTCTAACCAGAAAGCCTATAAGTCATTGTTTCACAAAAACTTAAATTTTAAACTTTAATTCAGGCATCAAGTTTCCTCTAGCTACACATTCCTACTCATTGAAAATATTTTTAGTTTAGCATTATGAGCACACAAAAAAAGCTACTTTTTAAAGAAAAATGTTTCAAGCTGATACATCATTTTCAATTTTCCCTTTGTGTAAAGTTCTATTTTTCAGAGGTTATTTGGATTATTTTAATCTGTAGTTTCAAAACCAAGATGATTCTTTCACATCTTCAAACTTCTTTCCCTCACTTTGATGCTGTTTTTGTTTCTTCCTCTTACCTTTATCTCCGTTCAAAAGCAAATTGTTAAGTCCTAAGTCTAGAAGTAGAATTTGGAACAACTTCTGGGAACAGCAGAGACCTCACCAGTGTCTAAGCTTATTCTTTGTTCTATTTTTTTAGCATACAGTTTTAGGTAGCAATAAACCAACTGTTGACTGTTAGAATCATTAAGTAAAACAATTAGCAAGAGAAAGTTCTAGGCAAAAAGCAAAATGGGCAAAAGGAAATAAGATTGTAAAAATCTTAGAAAGGGTCTACTATAGAGAGGGAGTGTTATTTAAGCAAGAAAATCCTTTAGTAAAAAAAAAATGAGAAAAGAGGTTGTTTCTTCTGAAGGCATTTCATAAGCAGAGCTTTGTAAATCAAGGGAAAAGGATGCTCTGAAGACTCATGGGCCCTCTGACCCGTGTCCTCGCAGTGAGCCCCAACCTGCAGACTCCTTGTATCTGTACTGCGATCTGGCCTTTTTGTGGGGAATTAGGATGATTTCCCCATTTCTCTTTGTTTACCTCTTTCCTTCCTTCTCCTTCTCCCTCCTTTGCTTTTAAATTCCCTTTGGCATGGGGGGGGGGTCTTTCTTGCTTTGCCAAATTGTTTCTTCTCCTGATATAGATGGACACCTTCGAACGAAGTATGATTTCCACCCAAAAGCTCCTTCTGTGGCAGAAACTGTGTGGTGCATGGGACCAAAGTCCACACCAGTGCCACTAAAGTTGCTTCATCTTCCAATAAACGTAGGAGCCATGTCAAAGCTGCATAGTGGGTGACTCTATCTGCTACACATACTTGAAGTAAAAAGAAATTACATATAGGGGAAGTAATGTGGTGACGTAAATTCCGTATTGACATGACTAATGTCAAATCTTTCACTGCAGCAGAATCTGATGGAGGGAAGGCCCTTTAGGGGGAGGATGCTCTCAACCGAGGAGAAAATTATGCAGAAAACTACAGCTAGGGATGAAAGCCAACTGGGTGTGGGTCTCCACTTTGCCTTGAACTTAATCTACCCTTCAGTTCAGGAATGTATAAGCAAGTTCAATTGTACTCACTTAAATTAGCAATAAAATGCACCCTTTCCTCAGAACAGTTGGTCATCTACAGAGCTTCACAGAATGCTAGCCAGGTGTGATCTTAGCAGCCTCACTGTTGCCCTCTGGGTGGCTATCCAAATATGTCAGCTGAGCAGCAGCCTCTTCAGAAACTCACAGACCATGGGATGGAATGGGTGGTAGAGTCTGTCTGAACCATTTCTCTCACTGGTGACACAGAAAAATCCTCAAACCCATCAATCGAAACAGCACTCTGTCTCCCTTCCTGTTTTGCACCTCTGTGTCTGTCTCATACACATACAGGGATCCCTTCTCCGTTAGAATTAAACTAGATTTCCATACTGAAGTAGTTGTCTTGGTCTTTCCATGAGTCTGCATTCTTCTTTCTAAAATAAAATAAAATAAAATAAAAAAGCTTGAAGAGGCAATGGGAACCTTCCTCCAGGCCTGTCCATTCTTGAATGCGTCTCTGGCTCCACACAGGAGCAGCACGTGGTCCACACACAGGAAGAAACAGCTGTGTTCCCCCAATCTCCGTCAGCAAAGCTGTTCTGATTGTTATTCAGCTGCCTCTTTCTAGTGAAAATGCTTTTAAAGGTGACCAGAGACTCTTTAGGAAATTTCAAATGTGCCTGGACACGACTTAACAGAACATATTGTATAGAACTACACATCACAAAGTCATTTCTCCACAAGCTATTTCTGTGGACCAGTCTACTTATTTCAGAAGCCCCTGGGTGCCTCAGAAATATCTGTCTCCTTATCCCCATTACCCCTCCTCCAGAGAGCTGTCCCTAATAAACTTCGCCATGTCTCTTCTCCTGGCTAGCTTTAATGTGAGCCAAGGGAAAGACTACAGAAAAGCACTCAGTCTTTTCTGCCTGGGCTTGCAAAATTGTCTTTTGCCGCGGATGCATCTGTTAGCAATGATGGTGACAATCTGTGCCACATAAGATGACTTGCTGAGGGATGACTCTGAAAAGACCCTCTTCCAAGAAATGTTTAACCTCTTAGTGCCCCTTAATGACAGCCAGATCCTGGATTTAAAGTCCTGAGAAGAGATGATGTCTTTCATTTTGGGTGGCCACCTTAAAGTGACAGTGTACCTTGGAATGAGATGACCCGGAGAACTGCTGGTACCCATAACTGTCTGTATTGCCTGAATGGATACTTTGGCCTCAAGTACCGTTTCTAAGTTTGAATATCTCAATTGGTTCGTGGTGATATAGTTGAATAAAGATGTTCTTTAAGGGAAATGTAATTCCTTGGCATATCTTACTTGGCCAACACCTCAGACCTAAAACTCCCGGGAGGCTGAGAGTACCAGAAAATCCCTAAGTCTGTAAGCCTCTCCTCCCAGAGCCTCTCCGCCTCCCTATAGAAATGAAATCAACACAGTTTTTAGTCCAAGTTTTAGAGTCCCTTGAGTGTGCACACCAGGCCCAAGGAGTCCAAGACAAAGCTAGCGTTCTCTTTGAGCTCCCAGCTCATTTGCCAATGCACAGCTGACAGAGCAAGGCCACCCACCTCAAGCAAAAACCAGCTACACTGACGAGTATTAGTTCTTAAGTCAGGAGAAACAAGCGTCAAATAAAAGCTGGGACAAAATGAAAAATTCATGTCCTTTATAAAACCTAAAGTTGCAGATACATTTGGAGCTGGTAGCAAGAGACTGGAGCTCTGCCTCATCTCAAAAGCCCACATATGTTTTTCTCCTTTGTAAGGGTCACTTTGGTGGGTATTTGAGAAAGCCCGTGTTAATGTAGCATTTTAATAGAGTATATTTATTGGGGGATATTAGTAAGAAATAAAAGTGAAGTAAAAAAAAAGCAAAAAAAAATGTAAAGAAGTGTTTATAGGACTCTAGATTCTTAGAACATCATGCCTCCATACAGCTCATTTTAGGTCAAAGAAGAATCTGATATTTAGATGGATACAGCACCAGCTCACTCCAGGAGGCAAGTAGAGAGTCAAGAAGAGCCCTGCTGGGATCCTCTGAATCCTTGCCCACAGTGAACCATTCCACCCACTGACATGGAAGAAACATCTGGATTGGTGCCCAGCTTGTCTGCAATTGCAGATATGCTAGCTTGCCTTATGAAGAATACTTTCCATGTACCTAATCACACAGCAGGGACCTGCCAGACTCAAGCAGGATCCATAGCTTAGGTTTATTCTCTTAAGCCATATTTCTATGGATTATTTTGGGTTCTTTTGGTCTGGCTGGGAACATCTTGAAAGAGAAAGGTGAAAAGGAGGTCTTTGAAGAAACTACATAGAAATTAGAACGCTGAGCAACTTGAAAATGGATAACCGGGTTGGCCACGTCTCATTCCCTCTTTAGGACTCTCTGGATCTAGTTTATCAGATCCGACACTCTATTCTGTCTCTCTCATTCTCTCACTGGTCTCTCTCTTCCTCTTTGGTTTTGTCTCCTCTCCATATTTTCTCTCTGTATCTTCCTTTTCTACCTAATTCTTCTTATCTAACTTGAAATACTTTATCATTTGCCATCAAGCCCAAGGCTATAAACATCACAACACATAATTAAAATATGTAAGCACATGACAGGCTTCCTGTATCACCTAGAGTTTCATCACATACATATTAATATGCCTGTTACTTAATGTGAAGTACTTCTGCCTAGTATGTGAGACACTCAGTATTTAGGCTTTCTCTAGGGACTATCAGATGCCTCCCTGGTATACTTAGTTTGCTTTTTGTTACAAAGCAATGCTGCAGACACAAGCCTTCCATGTGTTTTGCTTTCTGAATCTCCATCAACAGTCAAGGCTTTGCTAATTAGCATTGAAATGTAGACATATTAGAATAATCTCATTAAATGAATTCATAGCTTTTAATTGCATTTCATAGATTTTTTTCACACGTTTACACTACTCCTCAAACATCTCCTTTTATAATAGTGGAAGACAAGGTTCAAAAGCTTAGACATAGACTTTGTTGGTAAATTGTGTTTATGATGTAGAGATTGGCTACCATTCTGAAGATGCCTGCATCTTCCTTGACTGGGGTATCAGGCCTGTATTGTAGATCTGTGAGCTCATGCCTAGAAAACTGATCTCAGAAAAATCTAGACTCAGCCATGATGAAGCAGGAGGTTCTGAGGTTTCCTAACCCAAAGTGGGACAGACTTCAGACTCTGTAAAATTTCTACATCTCCCCCCAAGGGGAAGTTCATGACTACTCTGTGTAAGTAGTCATGAACACATGCAAGAGGCCTGGGATATCATGCTTGCAAAGCAAATTTTCTGAACTATTTTGTACCTCTATATACGTATATAATTTTTTAATAAGTGTTTCCATGTGAGGAGTGTAGCCTGAGATCCATCTTCAGTTCTGCCTGGTAGGAAGGTTGTGAGAATGTAGCTGACCCTCACTCATTTCACACTTCTTCAGTGGTTCCCAATAGATACCAAAGTGGACTCAAGAACTTTGCGTTTAAAAATGCATCTAGGTTGGATCAAATAACAATACACAAAATGAACAGAGGTGGCACTGTTTCATATTTCAGCTATCTGCAAAAGTTCTCAGAAGGAAAATATCACCTAGGGCTGGTAAACTGTCATAACCATTCACTAAGAGTCCGAAATGGAAACGAACAGCCCCTCCCCCCCCCCCACACATACCGCCTCTAGTTACCTGCACAGCTCCAGGAAAAGTAGCTAACCCTTTGAGTCTCAACTGTTGTACCTGTACAGCAGAAATGACTGCCACTTACACCCAAGTGAGTGAATAGTTGTTTTTAGCTTTGGGTGTTATTATTGAAATAAACTGAATCTTAGGGGAGATTACTTGAAACTATTTGCAGGGAAATAAGTGTTTTACCAATGCACTATTTATATATTAAGTATTTTCCTCAATGCTGTGGCTGAGCAACTTAAGGGAGGAAGGTTTTACTTAGGCAGCATTTTCAGAGGACTGCTGACTTTCTGGGTGCAGCAGAACTCCTGGGGGCAGAAGCATATGATCACATCCTTCTCTTCACATGGTAGACAAGACACAGGATGCTCAGGCCAGAACCTGAGCCCTCAAAGGACTGACCATGATGAACTATTTCCATCCACAATGCACATTTCTTCCTCAAGGAGGAAGGAGACATTAACGCAGGAGACACTTAGCATTCAAATCAGCTCACATGCCACACAGTCCTGCAATTTAAAGTACACTATTCAATGGCCTTGGTGTATCAATGTGCCATCACCATAAGCCATGAGGACACTGTCACCCCCTTTTTTGCCCTCTCTCCTAAATATCTTCCTTTTTACTCAGCATAGGGCAACCCCCAAGTTACTTTTATCTCTTTCTTACGTTTATTTTGGAGTCAAACAATATGTGAACACTTGTGACTGATTTCTGTTACTTAGCATAGTATTTTCAAAATGCATCCATGACATAGCATGTATCAGTTCTACATTCTTTGGCAGCTAAAGGAAAAATATTGAATTTTGTTTATCCATCCATTAGCTGATAGACTCTTGATTTACCATTTCACAATTATGGATAATGATACTATGAACATTTTATGTATAATTTTGATGTGGGCATATGTTTTCATTTCCCTTAACCATATGCCCAGAGGTAGGATTGTTAGGCAGTATGGTTACTCTGTTTATCTATTTAAGTAGCAACCAGACCACTTTCCAAATAGTGGTGTCATCTCACGTTTTCATCAGCAATGTCCGGGGACATGTCTCCTTAGTGCCATCTCACGTTCTCATCATCAGCAGTGTCCGGGGGACATGTCTCCACATCCTTGCCAACATTTGTTCTATTGGATCTTTGCTATCATGGGTGTAAAGTGGTTTCAGTTTGCACTGTCCTAACTGCTGGTGATGTTAAGTATATTTTCTTGTGCCTGCTGGACTATTAGCATCTATCTGAAGAGCTTCTTAGTGCAATTTTTCTTGCTTTTAAATCCAATTGTCTATTGTCACAAGATAAAAATTCCTTATATAAAAGTCCCATATCAGACAGGGGGTTTGGGGAAAACCTCTCTCTTATCTATCATTTAGCCATTTCATTTTCTTATGTTCTTGTAAAAACTAAAGTTTTTGTGTTAGAGAAGTCTAATTTGTCTATTTTTACCCTTTTGTTATAGGTGCTTTTGGTGTTTTTTGATTGGTTGGTTGGTTTGGTTTTGGATTTTGGAGTTTTTAGACAGGGCGAGAAGGCTGACAGAGAATGTGTATCCCTGGCTGTCCTCAAACTCACTCTGTAGACCATGCTGGCCTCCAACATGGAAATCCAGCACGCCTCTGCCTCCCAAATGCTGGGATTAAAAGTGTACCATTTCTGGGCCATACTTTTGATTTTATACCTCAGCACTTATTGCCAAATTCAAGCCCCAAAGTAAACTCTCTATTTTCTTCTAAGAGTTTTTTTTTTTTTTTATCATTTTAGAACTTAAATTTTGAGCTAATTTGTATATATGATACAGGATAAGGTTATAATTCCTTCTTTTGCATGAACCAGTCCCGTTTATTGGAAAGATTATTCTTCCTCCATTTAATGACTTCAGTGATGCTGTTGGAAAGTCAATTAACCCTCTCAACCCCAATCTGATTTCTGATCCCATCTCACACTATCTTAACTATCACTGCTGCTGCTGTCTAGGAAGTTTTGGGTTGATAAGTGGAATCCTCCTATATTGTTTTCTTTCTTCAGGATTCTGTTGGTTATTTAGAATCTTCTGCATTTCCATGTCAAGTTCAAATTCCATTTATTTCTTAGGAAGAAAACTATTCTAACTTTGCTGGCTTGTACCATAGAGAAATGGCTTTTGATTTTGGCTTCCTTGGGATTTAAAACAAACCCATACAAATTTCTGCATCCATGACACAGTAGGGATTTCCTAAAACTAAGTTTACCAAAGACAGAACAGCTTTTAAATTTCCCCTTGCTCCATTCATCCGATCCTCCTGCTCTGTTGCTAATGGGAGTTCCATTAATGCTTGTCTGGCTTGAGAAGCCCTGCCTGCTTAGAGTGGTCTTAGATCTTTAGCCATAATTTCCGACTTCTGCGGGTTGTTGCTAGTTAGCATGAGGAGAGAGAATGGGCAAGAATTAATCTACCATCGACTCAGCAATCTAAAAAGAAAGACCATTTTCAAAAAGGGTTTGTTAAGACCACCCTCATTTAAAATTCTTGATCCAAGTATAAACCCTCCCCTTCACCCCTGCTGAGTAAATGCAATGGTCTCAAGAACCCATATAAAGCCCCTTCTTGAGTGAGCACATTGAGAGGCCATGAAAATGGTGTTAAAAGCAATGGGTGCCTGCAGAGACAGAGAGCAAGACAATGGAGCAGCCAATAGGGAGAGAGAAGGGAAGGGAGTGAGGAGGGGAAAGAAAGAGGGGATCACAGCAAGTGGGGGAAACACATGACAGGTATCAATTATTTACCATTTACGTACAAAAAGAAAACGCACTTTAACTACAGGAAAAGCACCAAGTCCACTCAATAACCATTTCAAAGCATGTGGAAATAAAACATAGCCTTTTAAGGGGCTGTAATAAATGTGCAGTGTTCTTTGTTAGGCCCCTGAAAAAATACACATGGTAAACCTTGATAAATCACACTTTAGAAGTAAGTGTAACATAAAAACGAAATTAGGCATACAAATAACCTCACACATATTTTTAAATGTCTCCTTCAAATAGTTAACTGGAAAAGCCTCTGAGGAACATGTGTTTCCCTCTCCTACAGTCCTCTCCCTTAACATGAGACCCGCACCAAAGGCCACAGCAAATAAACAGATCTAGGATGCAGAAAAGAAATCTGCATAATGTCCTCCGTCCTGAGAAAAGGAAAGGGGGAGAGAGAGAGAGAAAATAAAGAAATGCCACTGTCAGAATTGTTAGCCTCAGGTTGTAGAGAACTGAGTGGCCTTTAATAAGGGCCACAAAAAAAAAAAAAAAAAAAAAAAAAGTCTCTGTTACCTCCCAACTGCAAGATTTAATAGCCCAATATTCTCTTCAAGACCCACTAGCCAAGCATCTCTCACAGTCAAGATCATGTGCCCATTCTCCAGTAACATCTGATGTATACTGTAGTTGTGTTTCTGGTACACTGGGTCCAGCATGTTCCAGCCTTAAGAAAGAGAGATTCAAAGAGTTTTTCTCCAAGGGTACTGTGATCATTAGGTCCCAGAGTAAAGCAGCAGAGATGGGAACCTGGCAGACTGCAGCTCCAGCCCACAAACTCCATGCAAGAGTATAGTCACCAACAAACATTGTCTCAGCAATCATCAAGTGCCACCCTCTGTCACTCTTACGGTACCTAGATCTCTTCTCCAGTTAGGACACAATACAAGGAACCTATGAAACTGTACATGTTACTGATGTGGGAATGCCTTTCTGTATGCTGTGAATCTCAATCTTTAAATACAGGAGCTGTTTTGGCCCTTGACAGGCACCGTAGAAAAAGTAGGCAGAGGAATCAACATAGGTAGGAAAGGAAGGGCGGAGTCAGGGGCAGATCAGGCAAGCTGCCCAAGGAGCAACATGTAAGGAACACAGGTGAGCCATGGGCCATGTGGCAGACAGATTAATAGAAATGGGTTTATTTAAGATGTAAGAGCTAGCTAGCAATGTGCCTGAGCCATAGGCCAAACAGCATAAGGCTAATATAAGTGTCTGAGTCATTTCTGGGGGCCTGAGCAGCAGCAGCGGGAGGCTAATGGGTCTGGCACGCAGGTCTGTGGGTCTGGGCCTCTGGCCACCCGGGACCAAGAAACCCCACTACAACATGTTACAGCTTGGGTTCCATAAGAAACCACTCTTTATAATAACTTGTTCAACCAAGTAAAACCTTTATTCATTTCAACAATCCAATCACCTCCTAACGGCCCCACTTTCCAACAGCACCACAACAGCAATGAATTGTCAATATATGCAAATCACTCTGCAAGATACTAAGCAGCATATCTTCATGGTCACCACAGGAAGCAAACAGAAAACCCGAGTTTATGCATTCACTCAAGAAACATTTATTGTTCAATTTCAATCTGTACAATATTCACGTATGGTTTTAGTAACTTTTCCAGATCATAACACAGAGTTTTAAGATTTATGTCTTACCCTAGTCAGAGCAGCCTTCCTCAAGGCAACAAATGACAACAGATCCTGACAAGGATGTGGAGGAAGAACACTTGCTCATCGCTGATGGAAAGCTAAACTTGATACAGCCACTATGGAGATGTCCATAGGAGTCTCACACACAAAGCTAAAATAAAAACAACCATATGATTCAGCTCTACCAGTCCTTGGCATGTGCCCAAAGTCTCTAGTCTGCATGTCATAGAGACACTTGGGCATCCATGTTCATGGCTGCATTCTTCACAGTAGCAAAGATATAGTGTCAACCGAATAAATGAATAAAGAAAATGTGCTACATAAGCACAAAGAATGTTATACAGCTGACAAAAAAGAATGAAATTATAACAGGCACAGGAAAATGGATGGAACTAGAAATATACACATTGATATATATATATATATATATATATATATACATACATACATATAATATTATATATAGTCAAAATAAGCCAGACTCCAGAAGACTAACACCATATGTTTTCTCTTATATGCAGAATATATATGTATTTATGTATATATAATGAAAGAACACGGGAGCATAATGGAATATGCTCTGAAAGCATAGAATATGACATGAAAACAGAAGAAAGGACTAATTTTCAGGGAAGAAAGGGGCCTGGTAAGAAAGGTAGAGACAAATGAGGGGTGGGGAAGGCAATGGACAAAATATATGCACGCCCATTTTTTATAGGCTAACTGTGGTTGTTTAAACAAGGATGGCCCTCACTGGCTCATATGTGTAAATATTTGGGGCTTAATTGGCTGAACTGTTTAGGAAGGATTAGGAGGTATGGCCTTGTGGAAGGAAGTGTGTCATTGGGGGCAGGCTTTGAGGTTTCAAAGGACTTTGTGGACTGGGATGTGAGCTCTCAGCTGCTGTTATGGCTTCGTGATTGTGCCTGCTTGCATGCTTCCATGTTCCAGGGAATAAAAACCCCCAATAAACCTTATTTCTATAAATTGCCTTAGTCACAGTATTCTATCACAGCAACAGAAAAGAAACTAAAAACCCAACCAATCAAGGAAAAAAAAAAAAGAAAGAGAAGTAAAATAAAATAAAAACTCACCTCATCTCACACAGAGGAAAATGGATGGTCGTGATAAACAACTGACTGGAGTTCCTGCCAAGCTTTCCTGCATTGGCAAAAACAAAAGTATCTCAGGAAGCCGTAACAAACCTTGCCTAGAAAGACAGGCAATTCACTGACAAGGGTGAAAAATGGACAGAAGAGGATCATTCTTGTTAATGAGGGAAGTCCCAGAGCTACGGCCTATTCCCATCCTGGCTGCTTTCTGCCTTTGCAGACAGGGGAAGGCAAGACATAGTTCATAAATTATGCTCTCACCTCATTTCCTAAATTCCATTAAAAACATTTTTTCTCCTTTATCTGAAAATTCCTCTTTGGACTCTCACAAAGACACTCCTGGGCCTGTCTTATTACCCAATAAGTAACCTGGTCCCGTGCATGCCGACTGTAACAAGCCTGTGCCGCTACGCTAACAATGCACCTAAGTGGGCCGCAGACCTCTAGCTCACCCTGTTGTATCGTTTCACTTAATTAATAAGCAGAACAAAGATTTCAGAAAAGGGGGAAATTTGATTACGCAGCAGTGTAATGGCACTCGAGTCTACAGACAAGATGGAGTGGGGTCTGCCCTGTTAAAATTTCCATTGCTGTGCCATCATACAGTGGGAATGTTAGCGCAGCTCTCCCCACGGCCCCTCCCAGGTGGCCTTCAGCTGCATTTCTCAGTAATACTAAACCATTAGCCATGCCCAGGTCAGTGATGTGTCAATAACGGCATAATTATTAAAGGAAGCCTTAAGAGGAAGGACAGCCTCCTAGTTCAGAACTAGCTCCATCACGCGGCACCATGGCTGGTTGATGAAATGAATGTATGTTGAATAAATGGCCCCTTTACATCTGGAGACCTCAGGACTGGTGATTCCATTATTCCAGGGTTTGTTTGGAGGTGCTAAACACCTTTTCAGACAAATAAGAGGCATGGCTTTTTCCCCTGCTGATTGCAACCCACCCTTCCCAAGTAGAACAAATTTAGCGTAGTTAATGGTTCTGGCATTTTAAAAGGAAGTCAGCCAGCGGGGCAATTCA
Source organism: Phyllotis vaccarum (assembly GCA_033318265.1). Classification (NCBI taxonomy): domain Eukaryota; kingdom Metazoa; phylum Chordata; class Mammalia; order Rodentia; family Cricetidae; genus Phyllotis; species Phyllotis vaccarum. The sequence continues at coordinate 15,388,691 of JARWLC010000007.1, forward strand.
GAGCACTTGAATCTTTGCAGAACACTGGGTGCAGAGAAGACACTGGCTTGAGATCCTGAAAGGGATGTTCAGATTCAGTGCTAGGACTCTGACAGAAACCACTGTAGTAATAAGGAGAAAGATGAGGGATTTTATCAAAGTCCTACCCGTTAAAATGAACACGGGGGATCGGCAAGCAGGAAAGACATCATGTGAGGCTGGAGTCACACAGCCAGAGCCAAGGAACTCTCAACCCAGGAGCAAGGCCTTTAGCAGAGCCTTCCCCAGTCCCTTCAGAAGGAGAACGACCTTGCTGACCACTTGATCTGACCTTCAGATCTCAGAGAGGATGGCTTTTGGTGGCTTTTAGTCATTTTCTTTGTGGTATTCATCATGGCCACTCTCACAGGCATATGTGAGTTCTAACCCCAGTGTTGACTGGCTGGGTAATCTTGGGTACGCTACTTAAACTTAAAACCATTTATTTATTTTTTTTAAATGAGAACAAAAATGCATTGTTTGTTGTGGAAATCACAAATATATTATGGAAACTAAGACTTTACATAACGAATAAACTTTTCAAACTCTAATAGAAACCTAAAAAGAGGAGGTGGGGCAGGGGATGTTTAATAGCAGGTTTTACAGTTTTTATCTAAGAAAGCAATAACATTTTCAAAAATGTTCCTGCTTAAATAAGCAATTGCTTCTTTTATGCACATCATAATTAGAACAATGACTGCTGTCTCTTGCATCAGTTGTGGAAGAGTTGAATTTCAGACCCCTCTCCCCAAAAATCTAGGAAACAAATGTCCTTAAAAGGTAACTCCTTGATTTACAACAGTGATGATGATACATTGAAAATAATACTTCCGAATCTACAGCTCGGGTTAATTTTCGGAAAAGCATTGAATTTCCCCAGGAAATTACCCTACAAAGTATCTCACTCGTCCCCTTAAAATTGGCAAGGTCATAAAAAAATAATGAAAGTCTGAAAAACTGTCACAGCCAAGCAGAAACCAAGATAGGAGAGCAACTGTACAGAGTTATGACAGGCTCAGGGAGCCTGGAACACAAGGAAGGTCTACAACAGGACTCAGGAAACCTCAATATCTGGGTGTCAATAATGTACCAGTATCGCTCCAGTAATAGTAATAATGTGCCACCCTAATGAAGAAGTGTTAATGAGAGGGAAATCAGTAACAGGAGGCTAGAATGAAGGAACCATCTCTTGATGTAGGATGTCTTTCTGTACACTGTAATGTGCTTTATTAACATTTGTTAATAAGAGTCTTTTTGGCCTATGGTAAGGCAGCTTAGAGGCAGGTGGGAAATCAAATGGGGATAAAGGAGAAGGGCAGAGTCAAGGAGCCGCTGCAGGCTGCCACCCAAGGAAGCAAGATGTAAAGGGGCCATGAGGTAATACAAAGATTAATAAGAGTGGGTTGAGTTAAGTTGTAAGAGCTAGTTGGTACTGAGCCTGAGCCATGGGCCAAACAGTTTGTAATTAATATAAGCCTTTGTGTGATTATTTGGAGCTAAGGGGCTTCAGGATTGCAGGTCTCAGGGCCAGGCCGGGCCAAAAGCTTTGGGCTACAATCTCTCATTACTCTGTAAATCTAAAGCTAATCTGGGGGAAAAAAAAAAAAAAGTCTTTTGAGGCTTGGGAGAAATTGCCTGTGTGAAAGCAGATGCTGTGTAAATGTGAGGACCTGATTTTGAACCTCTGAGACCCATGTAAAAGCTGGATTCATAGAACGATCACTTGTACCCTACTTTTCCAGTAGGGGAGATGGAAGGCGGAGATGCTCACAGGCTGCTAGCCTGGCATTTACAGCAGACAAGCAGGAGAGGTGGGGTCCCAAGGAAAGTAGAGAGCAAACATTGGCACACCTAAGACTGGTCATGTCACATGGGTACCCACATTCATACACGATGCATACACACACTAAATAATGAAATGCAAAAAAATTAACTAAGACAACCCCAATTTTGCTTTCGTTTTTTTGAAGGCTACTAAAGAAAACACGTGACTAAAAAACACTTTCTTCTAATGTATTTTTCTCTTCTCTGGAGGTCCTTTACAAGTCACAACTTCTTCACAGCCTTTTGCTCTCTCAAATCTACACACAAGTTAGTACACATGCACAGAGAGAGAGAGAGAGAGAGAGAGAGAGAGAGGAGAGAGCCCACCCAAGAACCATGCTTTCCTATTTGCTTGCTCCCATTCATATAAGGCTTTCTCGAGTTCAAACCTAGCCCTTCTTGAAAAACCAGCTGCCAATCACAGTTGTTTACAACACCCAGGAGACCCAATAGTTCTTCCTTTACCACCCAAAAAATAGAAAAATAGTGTGTGTCTCTTCTCCAAGTCTGTCAGCATTGGCATAAACAATCTTAATGGGGAATCTGTAATAGATAAAATTCTCAGCCCCATACATGATACATATTCTACAAATCAGAAACATGTGCACATACATATTTCTTTAATTTTTTTTTTAAATAGACAATTAAGATGGTTCAGTGTGCAAAGATACTTGCTGCCAACCCTGGCGACCTGAGTTCAATCCCTGGGACCTACCTGATAGAGAGAACCAACTCACACAAGTTCTTGGATCTCCACATGCTTGCCATGGCACAGTGGTACACGTGAACACATATATACACACAAAAATAAGTGTAATAATTTTTTAAATGATAATTGCCTGGGGAGAAAGGTCAGTTGGTAAAGTGATTGTCTTGAAAGCCTGAGGTCCTGAGTTTGATTTCAAGAACCCACATTTTTTTTTTGTTTGTTTTAAAAAGTCAGGGTGGTATGTGCTTGGAATTCCAGTGCAGGGGAGGTAAGGACAAGCAGATCCCCATAGCTTGCTAGTGAACCAGTTTAGCTTAGCCTTCTCAGCAAGTTCTGGACCACTGAAAGATCCTGTTAAAGAAGAAAAAAATGTGGATAACACCTGAGGAATGAGACCCAAGACTGTTCCCTGGCTTCTATGACAATGGATGTGTACACACACACACACATACACACACACACACACACACACACACACACACACACACACACACACACACAAATGAAGTTCAAAAGTATACAAAATTATGGGCAGTTATTTCCTAAGAGGACAAAGTAGAGAGCACAGGGTCCCTCCATGGATGAGAATCACACTATAATGTAACTGCATATTGCATGTTCTTTGGGATGATATCTAATAAAAATACAGATTTGTTAAAGGCTAGTAAGTGCTCTAATGTGAGTATCATTCTAGATTCCAACAGCCAATGACTCCAACTTGGGTTATGTAAAGAGAAAAATAATGTATTAATATTTTTGGGTGACTCACAGAATAACCAGAAGGATCAAACAGCCAGGCTGCCACTCAGCCAACATTCTGGGCATTAGAACTGGGCCTGGGAAGACACCATTGCACACAGACACTTCAGCTTACATCTCCAAAGTTACAAATACTAGTGCTTTGCCAGGTTCCTTCTTGAAAGCGAAGAGCAGACAGCTGCTGCCACAGGGGTCCTTATGGCTCCTGTTTCTTCCTACTTCTAGCCTCGCTCCGGCTCTGAGTGGATCTGCCTGGTAAAGGCAGGTCATGTGTGCATGTCCCTCCTCAGGAAGACTTGGGGAGTGCTGGAATTCTATCTTCTCCTCCAAGGCTTATAAGGTGATGAATACCACACACATACAAGAGACTTCAAATGCTGAGTGTCAAAAGAACTGATAAATGTCCACTGTAATCCACTTTCAATTCCTTCTGCAGTTTCTTTCTAAAAAAAAACATTTATACCTTACACACTACAACTATCCCTCATTGCATTAATAAGGTGTCCCTTTTATCCCCAAACTGTGAGGACACCCTAAGACTCAAGGTCTCAGGTCCCATACATAGCTCTACTCACAATATCTCTAACTACACATTCTTCAATTAGAATCTATTCCTGATACTCAGTAGTTGCTAAACCAAAATAGTATACCGACCCCTTCCACCAAGCATTGTGATATCCTTCTGTACTCTGAAAATATACTTTGTTATCATTTGTAATAAAGAGGCTGTTTTGGTCCATGGCAAGGCAGTTTAGAGTCAGGTGGGAAATCCAGAAATAGATAAAGAAGGAGGAGGGCGGAGTCACACAGAGACTCTGCAGGTGGCCTCCTAGAAAGCAAGAAGTAACAGAACTCAGGTAAAGCCACAGTGCCACATGGCAATACATAGATTAGTAAGAATGGGTTGAATTAAATTGTAAGAGCTAATCGGTGATGAGCCTGAGCCATAGGCCAAACAGCTTATAATTAATATAAGCCTCTGAATAATTATTTTATAAATGAGTGCGGGACCATGGGTGGGAGAGAATCCTCCAGACCACGGGCCTGGTCAGAAACTTCAGGCTACAACCAAGTTCTGTTTTTGTTTTTTTTTTTTTGTTTTGTTTTTGTTTGTTTGTTTGTTTTGCTTTTTTTTTTGATAAAAACATAGAGTGAGGGTAGAATAAAAAAAGAAAGAAAGAAAAAAGGGGAAGAAATTAAAACTATAAAAATGGGTTTCATCCAACCAAAAATGCTCTAGAGGCTGTGAGTCAATAATGACATTCATTAATCCCTGATCCCTTTCAAAAGTCCTTTTACCTTCCCCAGAACCTCAGGCTTGACCCAGAATCTTACTCTTGAAAGATCTGAGTTGATAGTAGAAAAAGAATCAAACCCACCACACCCATAGGACAGCTGATGTCACGCGTGAGATGTTATTCAGGACACTAATACATTAAGGATTGCTGAAGATTAATACTTCTATATTACTTATATTTGGAACAATTATTCTAACTGTTAAATAACTTTATTTTAAGGCATTCAAAATGAAAATATCACTCAGTTAGAATAAGGTAGCCAATCAAACGAACACTTGCCGAGTCTCAAACTCTATGCATTTCAGTGAACTTCTATACATTTAGAATGCACATTCTGAATGGCTTCATTGAATAAATGCTTCAGTAATTTCTTGAAGATACAACTATTCCTTTCATGGGATGGGATACCCTCTGAATACCACTGACTATTTTGAAAATAAGCCTGCTCTTAGCCATGAATGGCTGAGGCCCACTGTCAGGAGACATTGGTTTTCTGCCTCCAGGATAGCCTGTTTTCTATTACATCACATTGGCTCTCAAAACACCCCCAGAGAGGGGGGAAATGGAACCCATGGCCAAAATGTATGTCGGATGGCATTCAGATGTCACATCCTAATGCACTGAGGACTTGTTTAACCATGCTTTTAGGTCAGCACTTTCCTTATCCTTAGATTATTTCAATTTTAGAAAAAAAAATGAGACCAAGAATAGAGCTGAGACCTTTTTGTTCAATTAGTCCTGGATGGGGGGGGGGGGGGGGGGGCTTCTTATCTGCCTCCTTTGTGTTTCCTTCTTTCTTTTCCTAAGAAATGTGTCACTCATGTGGTTTCTCTGACAGTCAATTCATCGATCTTCACCATTCCACTGTAGGAATATTTGAAATGCAAATGAGGTCACAGGTCTCTTTTCCATGGGGGAGGGGTCATCATTCAGAATGGTATGGTTCTAGAAATCCCCATCTTTCTGATATGAATGCGCAACAACCTTTCTTTTCCTTTTTTTTTTTTCCTCTTTATCAAAGCACAAAAATAAGTTACTAGCAAAAGCACACCATAGTTAATTTTCCAAAACACATGAAATCACTGTATTGGAAGCATTACTAATCATTTGACTGAAACCCTTCAATTTCCCAGACACTAAACATCAGCAGACTTAGCAAAGCTCTTTGTATCTGTCATCTACTCTATGCATCATTCATGTAAAAGATGACCTGGGTCCCATCAGTTGACTAGCTGATCTGAATCTTTGGGCTACTCAGATAAGTCATTTCCGGTGGCCCTCTTTTCAAAATTAATGGAACAGTAGAAAATACATTACACTTAAAACAAACAAACAAAAAACGCCCTGCTGGGAAATTCTCAGTAAAGTAAGGCTACTTCATTTCTGTATTTTGCCTATCCCCTCCCCCCCCCAGCCTTGTTTTTACTTTCATTACAAAGGATGGCATTTCTGAATTTGTGCAGATCCAGGAGTACAGATGATTAATAGCAAGGCCTCAGCTAGAATTACACAGACACAAATGGATTTGAATGAGTAACTGCCCTTTGGTTCAAAACCTCTTTCTCTCTTTCTGCTTGAGACCTTGTCCAGGCCCATGAGCACAACAACCTAGTCACTCCTTGGAAACTCTGTTGAGCAGGATCTTGCAGATAGTCCAGACATCCACCATAACACCTATAGCATTCTGGTTCTAGAGTATTAGAGAAATGAGTAATTGCTCAGTTCCTTATTTGCTGTACAGTTACAACTGACCTTCAGTATGGTTAGGCTTTTAAGGGTGTGGGGTTGAAGACTGTGTTTTAAAAGACTTAACTAAACGGTCACTATCTCTTCCAAAACTCCTTCAATACTGGCCCACAAAGGTCAACACAGAAGCTTAACACTGTCCCCGGCATGGTCCCCACCCCCTTCCTTTCTGCCATCATTTCCCACAATCCTCTTCACATGATTTCCTTCTTACCATCCTGAGCTGCTTGATGTTGCTCTACTTCCGTGTACTCCTAGTGTTTGGTAAGCCTTCAACCCTTCCCCATCCGGGTAACACATAAGTTCAAACCTTAACCTCCCAGGCATTCTTGTTAAGATCTCTCTAGATATGTCAGCTCTCTATTCTCAGCAATACTCACCTCTGCAGTAATGTCTATCATGCTGCCCTGCAGTAAATGCTGATTTTCTCACCTGTTATTTTTTTAGGGCATCTTCTTTCACTCATCACTAAAAGCATATTGGGGGGGGTGTCAGTCCAAATGTAGCTGAGCTGTTAAAGGAATGGCCATTGAGGGCATCTATCATTTAAATGAGGATGGCCAAGCTGACCAGAAATAGATAATCCATTTGTCAATGTAAATTGACTATCGCTTCTTGGGGCCAAAAGCATGTCAAATTTTATATTTTTCCTGGGTTTTGAATATGTGCATATGAATAATGAGATGATCTTAGGTACAGAATCAAGTGTAAACATGAAATCCATTCATGTTGCACTATAGTAGCAACTTTATACATCATTTTTAGAGTGCTTGGTTTTGGTTTTTAGCATGACATACCATATAAGTTCCGGTGAAGAATTTTACCTACACTGACATATTGATAGTGGAACACTTATGGCTTTGTTTTCATCGTGCAGGCTTTGAGGCAATTTTAGATTTCAGATTTTTTAATTAAGATATTCAATCTGCATCCTCAATTACAAAATTTTTCTAGTTAAAAGATTGATCACATGCTTGGCCCTCAAACCAAGTCACATTATCCCGTTAAATTGTGTATTTGTAAGAGGTAATGCTGAGTCTTTTTGTATTTTAGGGATATTTTTCCAACATGTATTTTTTTGGACTCTCAACTTAAACTCTAATAAGCTGCCTTTATCTGTGTTCCTTCCTTAGCACTGCAGCTAAGCGTAACACCATTGCCCTGCTGAGGGATTATTCCAATATTCTTTGTTTCATGCTAAAATGTCTTTCTTATGTCTCCTGTCTCAACAGTTTGCCTTGCTTCCAGACCCCCTCCCCACAACAGTGACCTTTTGCACATCTACATTGGTTTTCTGCTCAATTTCCAGCAGTCAAAATTCTGCTGTGAGCATCGGAAAGCACACATCAAACACCTTAAACACAGAAGCTGAAAAATAATCGGGTAAGATTTTCCTGGGACATGGAACAAAAATTCAGGGCACAGCTAGCTGCTGGTGAATAAAAAAATGATGTCATCAGAAATCTGCCTCTAGAGTCTTTGTTGACTTGGTTATAGGCAAGCTCTGTAACAAGAAAAGATGGCCCCAGACACTGTTCTGTCATGACCTTCCTCGTTCAACTAGAAAATTCCATAGTAACATACCAGGTTCCTGACCAGTAAAGCAAAAGAACTAAAGAAAATCTTATTGGCCAAGCTTGAGCTGCATACCTTCCCTAAGCCAATCACTGTGGCAGACAAAATGAATTTCCCATTCAGATTGGCTATAGTGTGTCACCAGCACCTGGCACAGAGAATAATAGGCCAGGATCACTAAAAATACAAGGAGAAAGGACAAGCTGCTGGTTAGACCAAAACTAGACACTGATCCGTGTCTTCCTCCTCAGCAACGTTTTGAGAAACAAATGTCTAATCTGTAGGGTTATGCAAACATTTCTACTACATGAAAGAAAATTTATCAGATAGTGTTGTAGAAAAACACACAACCAGTATATGAATATCACTAACGTAATTACATATATACACAATATGCATATATGAGCACAGGTATATGTAAATAATATGTATGAGCACAAGTATTATAGATAGATGATAGACAGATGGATGGATAGATAGATAGGTAGATAGATAGGTAGGTAGATAGATAGATAGATAGATAGATAGATAGATAGATAGATAGATAGATAGTCAGTCTTAGGGTTACAGTTGCTGTGATGAAACACCATTACCAAAGCAACTTGGGGAGGAGAGGGTTTGTTTGGCTTATGCTTCCATATCACTGTTCATCACTGAAGGAGGTCAGGACAGGAACCCAATGAGGGCAGGAACCTGGAGGCAGGAGCTGATGCAGAGGCCATGGGAGCAGGGAGGTGCTGTTACAGGACTATGGTCCTGTATATTGTAAATATTTGTCACTCCTATTGGTTTAGTAAAATGTTGATTGGCCAGAAAGCAAACAGGAAGTATGGGTGGGGCTACCAGAATAAAATAAACTCTGAAAAGCAAAAGAGCAGAGAGAGACACCAGCAGATGCAGAGGAAAAAAGACAAGAATGTTGCTCTGAGAAAAGGTACCGAGACATGTGGATAAATGAGACAAGAATCATAAATTAACTTAAGAGTAAGAGTTAGCTGGTAATGCGCCTGAGCCATAGGCCAAACATCTTATAATTAATATAAGCCTTTGTGTGATCATTTAGGACTGCTGGTCTGGATCTCAGGGCTAGCCCAGGCCAGAAACTTCTTACTGTAGGGTACTGCTTACTGTCTTGCCCCTTGTGACTTCCTCAGCCTACCAGTTCAGAGATGGCATCACTCACAATGGACTGGGCCCTTCCACATCAATCACTAATTAGGAAAATGCCCTACAGGCTTGCCTACAGCCTGTTCTTATGGAGGCATTTTATCAGTTGAAGCTCACTTCTCTGTGATGATTGTGTCAAACTATATGCACATACACACACACAGAGAGAGAGAGAGAGAGAGAGAGAGAGACAGAGAGAGAGAGAGACAGAGACAGAGACAGAGACAGAGAGACAGAGAACGCTTTATTTTGGGAAATTGACTTACATAACTGTGGACATTGGTACATGAACTCTGTGGGCTGGACTGCTCTATGCTGGAACTCCTGAACAGAAAATGATGCTATAGTCCTGAGAAAGAAAAAACTTGCTTCACCCTTTAGGCCTTTCAACAGATTAAGGAGAGCTTATAGGTATTACAGATATTAATCTGCTCTACTAAGAGTCAAATGATTACAGACAGTGGTTTCTCCTGCTAACCTTCAGGGATTACCAGACCCTCCATAGATACCCAAAGCCACAGGAAGTACAGACGTCTAGGTAGACCATGTTTTTCCTATAAATATATAACTATGATAAAATTTTATTTACATATTAGGTGCAGTAAGAGAGAAGCAATAGCACCTAATAAAACAGCACCACTGTAACAGTATACTAAGATAAAAGTTATATGAACATAACTTCCCTCAATGGTTAGGACGTGATTCCCATATAGAGGGTAGATGATCTGCACAGAGATATGATTTGTGTCTATGGCAAGACAGAATGGACTGGTGTAGTATTTCATCACTCTATCATGGCAAGCAATTTACAACTGAAGAGTTATTCACTTTGGGAACTTGCCATTTACTATCATCAGATGTCAGTTGATTGCAGGTAACCAAAACAAACTAAGAAAAAGAAAGGACTTCGGTATTAGCCTGCAGGTTAGTGTGTAACTGAGTAACTGCGTACCACTGCCCAGGCAGGCTAACTATCTCAGGGAATTAACATAAACATGGGCATCTCTGAGTTCAGTCTGAAGTACTACATTTTAAAAATCTTTAATCTAATTTTTTTTATGGTCAACACTTATTCTACAGTATATCTATCTTGTTTTTTCATATGTGAACGGTGCAAAGAATATTTTTGCTCACTTCCCTGCAAAGTAATTTGAACAGAATTAATTACTCTCAGGATGCTAATCAATGCTGCATAGGTGTCTTCATTCTGACACTGCTATTCCCAAATACACTGCAGGCACAGCAGGCAGTATGCAGAGCCCCATTGGCACCTCAGACAATACCCAGGGTCCAGCCAGCCACATCACCTAAGCCCACCTCCAGGTTCAACTGCACTGCAGTCATCTCCAGATTTCGATGTGCCACCCTAGTTTTCTGTGGTGGCTAGTCGCTCTCTCTGTTCTAGTAGGAAACTCATCAGAAAGGCAGAACCTTTCATTCTCTCCTAAAGAAGGGCAAAGTCAGGTAAGATCCCCAACACTCAGCACAATTCTGAGTCTATCTTCAAGGTTCACCAGAAGGTCCCAGGGAGAGTGAGCTCATTTCCTACAATGTAAACAGCTCAGGGATCTCTTTCATTTTTCCTCCATTTTTTTTCCCTTGATCTCCAATCTTTCCTGAGAATATTGTCAAAAATAAACTAATTATGCTCACACATACAGTTGAGGAAAGCCCAAACAAAGGTAACATGCCTCTTTTCCTTATATTATATCATTTGAGCCTTTAAGGCTGTGAGATTACAGGAGTTTAGAAACCTCCTCCCAAACCTTATCCTGAACTGCAAGGCAAGTTCCAGCTCTGATCTCAGTTGCAGTAAACAGAGAACCCAAGGTCAAGGTTGAAGCTTGAACTTTTCCTTAAGGTAGTTAATTATAAATAAACACACACATTCCACATTTCTACTCACTCTGATCATTATAAGACCCACCTCAAATTGATATATACTATCTCCTTCACACCCCACAATTCTTCCACTACACACACACACACACACACACACACAAAACCTCCTGGACAGCCAGAAATTTTTTATTTCTCCTATAGTTCTTAATATAATATGAAAAATAAGACCAGAATACAAGCTATAAGTAGGCAGGGATTGAGTTACATTAAGCTGAAATATTACATTTTTTAAAACAATGCCAAAGCTGAGAATCATAGCACAGATGCGTACTTTAGTACCCAAAGGGTGAGAGAAGAGGGTAGCAGAGGGGCCTAAAGCCAGCCTGTGACAGATAGCAAGAAACTACTTCAGAAACAGCCCAAGTATCAAGCAATCTATAAAATGATGTTTCAGTCGATAATGGTATAGGCATTGTGAGAATTCATATACTCAATATTATAGTCATAATTCCCATTAGAAATAAAGCTGTGATTTTAATTAACCTGCAGACTTTCTGTAAGGCACTCACTATGCAGGAGCTCTTCAAAGTTTTATTAGGAGACCAGAGTGATGAGAAAGGAAGGCTGATTTAGTCTTGGTGGCATGTAGTCTGGGTTGTAGAGGACATGCAGGCTTTGGAAGTACTGTAATAGTCCAAGAACGACAGAGGAAAGTGATAGCAGAATTGGAAATGGAGAATGAATTAGAAGCATACTACAGAAGATGTGGAGATTGTCCATTGGAAACTCTGTGAATGGAAAGCAAGCAATGGCTCCTTAATGGTGCTGGACAGAGAGCCAGGGTGAGAAATTCTGTGATGAGCTGGATTTATGAACACCAAGCTTGAAGCTACAAAAACATCCAAGTTGGCAATGTCCACTAGGCAGTGGAAAAAGGATCGTGATACTCAGAAATCATGACTAGAAATGCAGGTATAGACATGGTAGCTCAGTGGATAGAACGCTATGTGTGATTCCAGCCCTCTCCTAAACGGTTCTGCGAGCCTGTGTTCTTTTGGCTTACCCAAAAGACTTTACTTCAAAACTCTGTAAAAGGCACAAATCTGGCAGAGGTAATTATTCTTTTCAAAACAACTCCCTTATCCATTTGCTTACTTCATTTATATATCAACTCATGAGAGGTTTGTTAAGTTGGATCAAGCAGCCACCCATCGAGCACGTACTACGGTTCAGGAACTACACTTACTCACACAGCAGAAATAAAGATGATTGACGTTTGCTATCTGCTCTTAAGGAATGAGGCATCTACAAAGAAGTCATGAGCAAATAGGTACAAAAGGTTACAGGATATAGACAACAAAAGATTGACTCCAATAATGGGGTCCAGAGAGGCTTACAGAAAAGAGGTGTCTAGAAGGGACCCATGACATGCTCAAGTAGAGAACATGAGAAGGGTCATCTAAGCAGAAGAGAGGCTAAGAAGGAGGCACAGAGCCCACAGAGCACATGGTCAATGATAAGAACTGAAAGACTCATGGAGACATAACCCAGAGGTTAAGAGCACTGGCTGCTCTTCCTGAGTTCCTGAGTTCAATTACCAGCAACAACACAGTGGCTCACAGCCAACTGTAATGAGATCTGCTGCCCTCTTCTGACCTGCAGGCAGACCACTGTATACATAACAAATATTTTTTTAAAGAGAAGAACTGAAAGAGGCTCAGTTGGAAGTTTGCTTGTGTGAAGACATAATACAGCAAATGTCCAGGGCTAACTCTTAAAAGCAAGGATCAGAGGTGATAGTCTTGGTCTACTGGGATTTTGAATTGTAAGACGTCTGCAGATGAGGACAGCCCATCACAAGTACCTTCACATTTCCTGGTGCAGTTTAAACTTGGAATAGGAACATCTATTTCTAATCACTGGGCCTTTCTACATTTCTCTGGCCACAAGTCATTCCCTCTAGACCAAGCCCTTGTAATGGCAGTGACTGTGGAGCTCACTAATGTAACTGCTTCCTTTCCCAATCAAGATTTCATTAATTCTTGTGAACCCCATATTTATCTAGAGACTTCTAACAAATATTAAGAGTGTTTGGTAATCTAGCTGGCAAGATTACCCTCAGGTAAAAAATACTTGTCATACAAGCTGAAGACCTGAGTAAAAGCACACATTGGCATGTAGATACCTATGCGCACGATGAATAAATAGATAAATAAAGACAGATACATACATAGACAGATGGTAGGTAGATAGATAGATAGATAGATCAATAGATAGCTAGATAGATAAGTAGATTAGATAAATAGATGGATAGGTGGATAGATAGATAGATAGATAGATAGGCATTGACAGATGATAGATAAATACACAAGTTTATCCCTCCAAATTGGGTTTGTCATTATGCATCATGACCACAGTGTATCATAATTACAAAAGAGAGTGGATCCAGGAGATTGTGATTTTAAAAATGCAGCAAGAGATGTTATATCCACTACTTCCTTCAATATGTTGGAGAGAAAGAGAAAAAAAATGAATCTAAACAGCCTTGCCCTGCATCTTAGGTGTACATGACTGTATTTGTTAAGTTTTCATTGTCATAATAAAACACCACGGCCAGGTCAACTTACAGAAGGAAGGATTTATTAGGGGCTTAAAGTTACAGAAAGCTAAGAGCCCATCATTTTGGAGTAGCAGGACAATGAGGCAGCAGGCATGTGGGTGGAGTAGGAGATGAGAACTCATATCTCAAAGCTCAAACAGGAAGAAAAGAGTACCCTGGAAATAGCATCTTTTGAAACCTCAAAATCTACCCCCCAGTAACATACTTTATCAAGGCCACATTTCCTACTATCCTCCAACCAATTGGGGACCAAGTATTCAAATGCACAAGGTATATGGAGGACATTTTATCTGAACCACCAACGACAGAGAATCTGAGTGTTTCTCTACTATTCTCAACTCCAAATCTACTGAGAAATGATTCAGGTCCAGCCTCAGCTAAAAAATACTCCTAGAACAATTTATATGACCTGAACACTAAGTATTAGATATAAAGTGCACCCAAAGTAAGGTACATTCCTAAGATCTCAGCACTTGGGAGACAGAGGCACGAGAATCAGAAGTTCAAGATCACATTTCACAACATGAGACCTGTCACCAAAGAGACCAGCCATTGTTGCTGAGAGGGCTGCTAGAGAGGTCTAGCCTAAGCCAGGAGAATCTCTATTGAGGTATCCTGAATGGGGAGCATTTCTGATATCTGTCATAGCATGAGTAATCAATTCAGGGAGATTCTCTTGCTTTCTCCCCTCAGACCTAGTTCTGAGCAAATGCCCTAACTTTCTTGAGCCCTCCCCTCCCCCTGTCAATTGCCATGCCGAACAGTAATTCCCTAGCCTTTCACTCAGCTTTCTACCTAACTGTGATCTTTACACAAGCCTGTTCAATTCCTACTCTTCTTAGCACACTTTGCTTGGTCCAGAATTCTTATCCACCCAACCCAGCTGATGCACATCTTTAATCCTAGGTGACAGGTCAGGATGTCTTAGAACACATCCTGTGTACACCTCCTACATTCATTTATCCATCAACTCGGTGCTCCCAAACAATCCAATAAATCTATAAAGTTAACTACGACTTGGAGGAAAGAATTATTTTACAACAGACTACTCACTGTTACAATCTCAGTGACCAGTGAATGGCATAAAAAGATGACACGGTTTCCATATATACACACTTCGGTTAACATCTATACACCAAGCAATAACTCTGTGCATCCAAATTTGATATCGTCCTATGTGGTCATGCATCAAACTGCCTTAGATCCCATGCCCCCTGTTCAGTTTTACTTCCTCAAGGTTTTCAGCTCTTTTCCATCAGAAATTAGGCTGGTGGGTGGTGGGGCGAGGAGGTTTCTCAGGCTATCTTTCCTGCTCACTTATCCTGTCAATTTTCATTGTTGCCCTTTTATTGTCACCAGGTTTATTGGAGAAAAAGATGGCATCATATTAAGGCATAATTAGGATAATAAACGGGGGCTGTGGTTTGTTTTTGGATTGATTCCAGTCGGGTAGTATAATCACCTCTAGCTGACTGCTTGATGACTGTGACTTTGACAAAGTGACATTATTTACTGCTAATGGATGAGATGATGATTTATTACTAATTACTCCCCCTTTGCACAAATTTTATATTATGTTAAATGAAGTATTACAGTGTGTGGGGGGGTAATAAATATTCACTAGGGAAAAATGTCTAACAGCAAAGTTCATGGATCTAGACCCTGAGGAAAGGACCAGACCAGAGAAAACTGAGCTGAAGAATGATCAGTATTCTCTTACCCACATCATGCTGTGAAACTCCACTCCATTTCTGGAAAGCATGTTCCTTCCCTCTTGAAAACACATTAGTAAAAACCCAGGCAAAGGAACCCCTGTGATAGATGTACCTTCCCAAGAGTCATTTTGGTATTCAGGAGTCTCCCAGGACCAGGGAGGGTGGGTGGAGACAGAATCTTTCTAAATGAGCAAAAGATGACTTTAGGAACCTTGGATGTTTAGACAAAAGATTCAAGTGTAAATGAATATAAATGTGGGGTTCTGAGCCTATGAACAATTGTAAGACCTTTGGGGAAGTACATATGCAACTTTTGGAAGGGGACCCAGGAAGTCCTAACTGGAAGATTGGGCTAGATGAGCAAATTTGAAAAGGAGAACCCAAGAGATGTCTTGGGTATGGATGGGTGTGTCAAAAGAAGGTCAGGAAGAAAGATGATATAAAGCTAAGCTGGATACAGTCTGGAAGATGCCTGAGGCCAGGAAACACCTTTTTATACTTTATAATTCCACAGTCCCTGGCACAGGATCCTGAACAAAGAAATGTTATGAAATCTGATGGCTGACTTTTGTCAAATATACTAACAGAAGGGGGAGCAACATTCTTTGCATGTAGAACAACTTAACTACTAATTTTCTTAAACCAACATTTGTAAAGGATGTTACCTTATCAGATTGGAGCAGCATATACCTAAGCATATTCTTTTATTTCCATTCCATTGGAGGGCTTCACCACAGACTAAAATTTTCATATCCTTTATAATTAGCACACAGAACAATATTTTATTTTAATGTATTTTTTATCAAATTTTATTGTCCAGTAAGTTGCTTCTGGAGTTAGTTTATGGGTTTTTTTTTTCCCTTTACTGAATCTGTAGACCTCTTCTTTAAAACTGTGGTTTCTTCTAGTATCTGTTACACTTTGATTCAAATTCTATGTTCAAATTACCAATACACAAATTGTATTATTGATACAATATAAAGTGAATGAATAGGGTTTGACATTTTACAGAGTACGTTGCCTTATCACCAAGCTAAGAGCTGAAGAAGCCTTCCTCCCTAGCTTCGTACAGAGAAATCACCCAGACATGGCTGTACCCTAACAAAGCACTGAACTCCTGGCAAATAGTGACCTGGTATAAGTAAGCGACTCATGACATGTCCTGAAGGATGACTATTTCACTAGCAGAGAAGAGAGAACAGCATTTTTCTAGACATAGAAAATGACTTTTTAAGGTGTGAAGACTTACACAAGACTGGGGAATGATAAAAATGTCAATGTAATAAATATGCAAGGTGTATAGAGTAGACAGAAAAAAAAACAGTAGCAAGTGGGCTTGCTTAGAGATAAACTGTACTGAGAATTTACATAGACAAATTTTAACCTTTGAGCCATTGGAGGCTCTAAAGCACAGGGAGAAATGTACAGTCCATCACTTACTACTACCAACGTTTTCAGAAGATGCCCAAATTCACTTATTCTCATTACTATAAATGGCATATTAATCACTAATACACGTCTTTCCACATACTTTAAATGACATGCAGATTATCTATAATGCCCAGTACAATGTAATGCTATGAAAGTTATATCTTACAACTGTTTAGGAAATAATAAGGATAAAAGTTTGCATATGCTTAGCATTGACAAAATGCCGTACCAGCTTTTTCCTAAGAGCATCCTTTGGGTGCTGTTAAAGTCATTGGTGTAGGCTAAGTTGTCATAGTTAGTCTTTACAAAAGTCCTGTGATAAAGATATTACTAATTTCTTTTTAACAGAATAAGAAGCCAAAACACAGAAAGAAGCATTGTAGGAACCAACTCATGGTCACGGGCTTAGTACATTAGTAAATGGCAGACAAAAAAATAATAATAATTCAAACTCAAGATTTGGGGTATCTCTCTCTCTCTCTCTCTCTCTCTCTCTCTCTGTGTGTGTGTGTGTGTGTGTGTGTGTGTATGTGTGTGTGTGTGTGTGTGTGTGTGTGTGTATGTGTCTGTGGGTGTGTGTGTTAGTACTACCTCTTTGTAAAGTAATCTTCATTAAATGCCATCCTGTGAGAGATTTCAAGTAGACTACATACCAATGGCTTCAAATTTTCATACTAGAGACAGTAAGGAAGAGAAATAAAGTAAAGCCATCCTAAAAAAGCAGATGCACAAAGGGACGCCTCAAGTTCTCATGAGAGTTAGATTGGCTGGTACAGAACTGTCTTCACTGATGTCTCTTCAGTCCTTAATAGTGTCTTCATGTCTCCAACAGAAAAGTAGCTAAGACAAAGAGTATCCATAAAATATATTACGCTGCACAGAATGGAGTTTCCAGAGTATGTGGACTAGGGAGGGTCCTCAATTACCCATAAGGCACATTCCTAAAAGCAATTTCACACAGAGATTCCTGGCTGTCAATCATACAAGCCCAGCCAAGTTAGAAGCTCTGCCTCCATTGGCCTCTCCTGGAGTCCCAGTCATCACCACTCTGTAAGAGTCCAGAAGCCTAATGAGTGGCACCCATGGAGTGGAAGGACAGAGGGAAATTGGACCAAGCCTTATTGCCCATCTATGTCCTGAGGACTCCTGTCCTGTCCAAGCAAGATGCAGGGAAGCCTGTCAGGGAAGGATTGTCTACTAGATGGGAGAGTGAAGTTCTATATGGGATTGGGCTCCCCTGATTTATTTAATACTTGAAAATGAGCCTTTGCTTAATATTTTGAAATTGCTTGAAAAGCTATTATCTACCAAAGTTGTCACCAACCAAGCAATGAAAAAATCTGGTCAAGTATTATGCAGAGCAGATGTGGGAGACAAAGGAAGGTCATTTCTGAGTTAACCTCTTCCAAGTCTAGCACCTTAATAAATGACCTAGAGTTGAAATGACGGAAAATCTGCCAAAATGCTGAGTTCAACATAAAGAATTTTGCAAGGTCAAAGCCCACACATAGAAGACTCCTTTATAGTCAGATCTACTTTCAGTAGACCTGTGGGTGAATTGAGCTTCTTAAAGGTCTGAAAATGGTTTCTAAACAATTTACATATTAATTATCAAAATAAATTTAGGAATTTTAAGGGACACCAAGCAAATGCAAATGAATCCTGACCAGACCAGAAAGCTGATGGTACAAAGAAAGCATAAGTATTAGGCATCTTTAATATGCTAAGTGGTATTCAAAGCCATAAGAAGAATTAGAAGAAATGCCTCCTATTCTTAGAACGAGCTGGATAAAATAAATCTGTGCTTAAAAGGAAAAAAAAAGACACTTGAAAAGAATAACAGGGTAACGTATGTATAATGAAGTACTGTAACGAGGGTGCAGAAACATGCACGAAGTACAGACATATGAAAAGGATTCATTTGTACAATAACAAAAGCAAAGGATTTGTAACAGGCTTTCCTCATACAGATGATAAAGCTCAAATGGGAACGATCCTGTTGATAATCTCACGGGGAATGCTCAAGTACCTAAAACATGGCTTAGTACGGTATTCCTGAGAATTTAGCTCCTGGGAAAGATTCTGTGGGAAACAACTCACGGAATCATGATGTGGGAATGCCTTTCTGCATGCTGTGAATCTCAATCTTTAAATAGAGGAGCTGTTTTGGGCCATGACAGGCACCATAGAAGAAGTAGGAGGAGAAATCAGAGCATAGGTAGGAGAAGCAGGGCGGAGTCAGGGAGACCGAGCTGAAGCCAAAAGGAGCAACATGTAAGGAACACAGGTGAGCCACAGGCCACGTGTGGCAGGACAGATTAATAGAAATGGGTTGATTTAAGATGTAAGAGCTAGCTAGCAATGTGCCTGAGCCATAGGCCAAACAGCATGAAGTTAATATAAGCATCTGAGTCATTTCTGGGGGTCTGAACGGTGGTTGGGTGGCTAAGCAGTCTCGGGCGACAGGTCTGTGGGTCTCGGACTTCTGGCCGCCCGGGACCAAGAAACCCCGCTACTACAGAATCATTTCTGTCCTGACCAGAAAACTCAGATGAGCATCCTACCTCCTCAGGATGCTTCAGGGAGAGTGGTATTTAGGAAGTCAATGGAGATGGCCTAAACTCTCAGGAAATCAGTGTTCCTGAAGCTACATCCATGAAACAGTGGCTACTGAAATGCAACCAACGCAGATAAGCAATGGAAACTTCAGCTGGAAAAAGGATTTCACTGAGCCACAACAGAAAGTGTTCTTTTGTCTTGGAACTTCAATAGGCGCTATGCAAATCACAGAATTAGTTTTCTTTCTATTGATAAGTCAGTCAGTAGATCTGAGGTGCATGGACCAGTTTAGTGATGTGAATGGTACAGCTCTAAGACTTTCTGCCTGTTTCTAGATGTAACTAACCACCACCCATCTGCCTGCTTGTTGCTGACTTCAGAGAGAGGACACTGAGTGTCTAAAGCACTTGAAAGAGAAGAGAACATTCTGAGCACAGGGGAAGGCTGTTCAGGTTAGATTTTTGTCAGTAAGTGCACATTAAGATATGCTGACCCAGTTATTCCAATCTTACTGTTTTCCACATGCACTAGAAAATCCTGAGCTCAGCAAGCATGTGGTCTGGCAGGCTGGGAGTATTAACCTGCGGCCCCACCAGGGTTCTTCATCATTTCAACATGGGCTTCGCCGTGGTTGGCAAAGCTGCACAATTCTCTCATTTCAGGCTGTGATTCTACTATCCTTTCCACTTGTAAGAGGCAGACAAGAACCCCATAGTCAGGGTAAGACTGACTCTGATGTGGTGTTGTTGTTGTTGAATCTGGAAATATTATTAAAATGTTTTGTTTCGAATTTGAAGGAGACAGAGTTGAGATGTGAACATTATCCTCCATCTGACGAAAATATTGTACTTCAGCAAAATTAGTCTCTTCTTTTACCACAAGATTTAAGCTTTAGATTATAATGGACAAACACTTAAAACCAAAATTATAACTTCTGATTAAGCATCATGGCCCAGCTGCTGAATCACCAGTGCAGAAGCTCTACCCTGAGGAATGTGGAGCTCATGATGGCAACCATTGTTCGTATCCAGCACTTTTTTTTTTTTTTTGCATTTTTATGTAACTCTTCACTGACTACCATCATCATCCTTCCAGTTTTCGATCTGAAGTCAAATCAAGGCAACTAAGTAGCCACGATGAGAGTCAGCAAGCAACAGATAGGTTCTGGAACAATAGCCATCATTGGTCAAGGCAGGAGTGTTTATGACCGCATCTCATGTGGTAACCATTAGGAGAGGTAGTCTGAGTTACACCTGAGGTAAACCAACTCATCAGTGGAATGTAATGTACTCAGTGCTGAAGCACACTGATCCAGCTCCAGAATGACATCATTGTTACCCATATAACCCCAAGACATTAACCCTTGAGTGACCTTAGATACTATTAAAAAAAAAAAAAAAAACAGATCAATGAATCACTTGGAATGGTTTGGGCAGTAAGTAATAGAAAACCCAATTCAAACTACCATTAATAATAAATTGAATTAATTGGTTCACATAACAAAAGGCCAAAATAAAGGTAGACTTTAGGAAAGGCTTGACTAGAACTCTGGCTCTAGTTTTTACTTGTTCAGTGAAGTCCTCCTTTTACCAAAAGTCAGTTTGACTTTCAGGTATGGGTCCCCCTTTGTGAAGATGGACTCTACACCATGGAGTTCAGTCTCATAACAAGCCACCCACACAAAACAGAGACATACTCTAAAGTTGGACCTTCCCCTGCCTCAGTCCCTGGGAGGGAAGGATTTCACTGACAGGCTCAAGCCAGTCAGGGTCCACGCCTGTACCTCACTAAGGTATCCCAGTCCGCCATCTGACCATGCGTCTACCAGGAGAATAAAAGCTGAGGGAGAATCGCAGCCCAGACTCAAGCACACAGCTCAGTTCTCCAAAACAGAAATGCAACTTTCACAGAACTTTTCATTTTTAGGCAAAGAAATAATGCACAGCAGAAGGCATGTGCTTGTCATTGCTCACAAAAATCTCAGGATACACAAATAGCTAAGGTGACAACCATTTCACAGTGACATTTCCCTAGGCATCTGGGGAAGGTGGATCTCCTAATACTTGCTTCTGAGAACCTCGAAGGGCTTCCCCACAGTCCCCTTTGAATAAATTCCTCATTAGCCAGATCTAGGTATTTAATAAAGTGACTGTGAAAATTTGGCCACAAGGATGATCTAAGAAAGGGTTCTGTTCTATAATCAGCAATACACTGCTTGGTCTGTGTTGTCTTTTATACTCATCACCAAAAGTGTTCTCTGTCTTGGGTAGTGTCTAGCTGACCCCGTCTGACCTTTGGGGGCATTCTGAATATGAGAGACACATCAAGAACAGTGAAGAGATCTAATCTTTCAGAACTAACAAATTATCCTGTCACAATTTAATGGATGCTAGTGCCACAAAGTTCCCGGGCTAGAGACAAATGACTTGGAACACAGCAAGCAGAAGTTTCAAGTGTGTCTCTGGTTCCCTTGCTTCCCACTACTCTCTATTCCTAGGAGGTGACGCTGAACAGCCATGTGAGGAACTGGCGCATTTGTCAATCTTCATCTCAATGACAATATACTTGGCACGAATGACTTCAGAGAGGAAGGATCTGAGGGTTTTAAAGGTTCCAGTCTACAATCAGCTGACTCTGCTGCTTTGTATCTGAAGCAAGGTGCTACCGGTGTCACGTGAAGGGGAAAGGCAGCACCTTATGGCAAATAGACATCACAGAAGGACAGACAAAGGAAATAGGTCCCCAAAGAATTCATCAAGTGCCTAACTTCTTCCAACAAAGCCCCCTTATCCAAAAAGTGCCCAGAGCTGGATACCAGGCCTTAATAAATACATGGGAACTTGAACATAGGAGACCTACATTTTACTTTAAGGACTGCTCCAAACTTTACTCTGAAGAGATACATTATCTTTATTATACATCATCTCCACCATTCTCGAGTGTGACATTATCATTATCTTCCAAGCCAGCTTACTATGCAAATGCCCATGAGCAGATCATCCAGAATAGTTTGTCAATTCCTCTGAACATAGTAGGTACAGAAACGCAAGTACCCAAGGAGAATTCTCTGCCAACAGCAGCAAACAGTCGAAAGTTACAGACACTGAGAGTTGCACCTAGTGTACACTAAGTACTAACTTGGAACAATAGAAACCACAAGGTAGAGAAGAGCAAAAGAGCTGTTTTATAACAGTAGGAGGGAGGGGCAATTGACGGACAGCTTGGCCATGGGAATGTGTGGTTGGTTCTCAACCCATGTAGAGAAATGCATTCATGCTTTGAAGAGATTGTACAGTATTCATAAATAACTGAATTAGCAAATATGAGATTATTTTGTCTGTGAGTGGAAATATCTCCCACTACCTACTAACTCGCCTTATCACCATAGAAAAGGAAGTTTAACTGGACTCTGGCTGTGCCAGGCAAATGGGTTCTGTGAAAGATTTGTATCCTACAGACAAAAGCTAAATACTGCAGAGGTTCACCTCAGAAAGCAAGGTGTTGGGAAACTATCTCTACCACAATAGCCATTTATGCTAAAGAAATTGATTTTGCAGTTTTTAGCTTCTTGTACATTATCTCTTTATATCTCCACCGAACCTTCTTTCCAGATAAGAAATAGTTATGTATTGTCATTTGCCTGTGATAATAATGGCAGGTGATTCTGGGTGTGCCCTTGTTAAAGTCAACAGAACCATTATCTCAAAGACAACACACACTCATCTTACAGACTAACTTGGCCTCTATTTCCAGTGTCTGGTTAGTTCATTTCACTATCCCCAAAAAATAGATAAATAAATAAATAAACAAATATTCCAAGATTTTTTTTTTTATATTTAGCATCCAGTCAAAGCAAGCATCTTGTGATTACTACCTCTTATTTACATTGCATTAAGCATTTTATTCGCTCCTACAACAACAAGGACACAAAAATAAAAGTCTTCTTGCTCATTGATAATTAGATGTTTGCTTCATTTGGACTTCCTCCAAGTCTCCTCTGCTCAGATGCAGCTCTTTATAATTAATTATCCTCTTGCTGAACAACTCGAAGCTGAAGTCTGACCAAAGTACATCTCATCCCACACAGATGCCCTAGTTACTCCACAAAAGGTTAATTAATCATAAGAGGTGCTTCAAGCAGGAGGCACTGGAAGAAATTCAGACCTAGCTGCTGGCAGTACAGAGAAGCTACCAGCACGCCCCTGGTTACTGAGCGCACACTGAGAGACTCTTTCAATGGAACAAAAATCCAACTACACAGAATGGGTATAATACCCTGCCCTACATAATGGAGCCGCCACTTCCCAGTCACTGATGCTTCAGAACCCTGGCCTACCTGTAAGGGAAGGCCAGCACTTTGTCCATATTCAAGAGAGCTGCCTGAAACTCCCAAATCACAACGGCAGAAGCCTTCTCCATTGTTCCTTTCCCTTTGGCAAGGTGCCATTCCATCACATGAATGAACCCTTCTGTCCAACCAATCATTCTGCAGTCTCCCATCTTCCAAATGCCCCTCACACTCTCCCAACCTGTAGTTACAGCCACACAGTCACACTAGCCCCTATTATCCAAGGGTAGCCTTGCCTTCATTCACTGTCTGGCCAACGCCTATAATTCAATCAAGAATAACTTTTCATCCCTCCATCCCATAAGCCTGCATCCAGAATGTTTCAACTCACAGTGTGTCTTCTTTTGATCAGGAGCAGCTGTGTTCATCAGGAGCACTGCCTTGGAACATAGGAATAAATAGATGCAATTTTGCCCCCATTAAATGTCTAGCTTTGAGCAAGATGCTTCTTTCCCGTGAACTTCACTTCTGGTTCAGCACACCAGGAAGAACTTTGTGAGTTTCACCACAGATAGTATCTCAAATAAAGTGCACAAGTGGATGTCATTTTGTTGGAACCTGATATATATTTCTTTGCTTAATAATTGACTTGTCTTACACTTCAGTTTTCTTCCCTGTATTTCTTCTCTTAACAAAAGATGTGACAGTCACATCTGCCTGGAAGTTGTCATTCTCTGAAGAATAAAAAAAGGTGGTTCCATTTGTCCCAGAACAGAAGTCTCATGAACTGTGCATCCCAAAGGTCTATGCAGGGTAGGAATGTGGCTCATTGGCAGAGTGCGTGCCTAGCATGTACGAGGTTTCAGGTTGGCGAAATATAAGCAAGCAAGCGAACAAATAAATACAAAGATCTGTGAGAAGTACAGCCCATAGAAGGAATTTTGGGAAAAGGGGAGCAGATCAGATCAGATGTCAGACTTTTAAGCCTTAGTGGCTCATCTGTGGTCCTGGAGATGGCTACAAAAAATAATTGCCCATCACAGTAGACCTTACTACCAAATGCAGTACCTAGGGAGATTATTCCAATTCTGGCTACTCTCCCTAAGGTAAGGTGCCCGTCCCTCCATTACCTGAATAATTTCCTAGACACTAAGAGAAGTTTCTAGAACTTCTCAGAGTCTCTATACTCTGGGGAGGAAAGGATATGGTGACAGCTAAAAGAATGGCTGAGTATAAAAAAGACCTACCATGGTTTTTCTGTCCAATAGACCAGAATTTTATATTTCCCTCAGAATCTGGCCCTTATCTCTAGAGGAACCATTGGGAGTGTGTGTGTGTGTGTGTGTGTGTGTGTGTGTGTGTGTGTGTGTGTGTGTGTGTGTGTCTGCGTGTCTGTGTGTGTGTCTGTGTGTCTGTGTCTGTTTGTGTCTGTGTATGTGTTTCTGTATGTGTGTGTCTGTGTCTGTGTGTCTCTGTGTGTGTGTGTGTATCTGTGTGTGTGTGTGTCTGTGTGTGTGTGTCTGTGTCTGTGTGTCTGTGTGTGTGTGTGTCTGTGTCTCTGCGTGTCTGTGTCTGTGTGTCTGTGTCTGTGTGTCTCTGTGTGTGTGTCTGTGTGTGTGTGTGTGTCTGTGTATGTCTGTGTCTGTGTCTCTGTGTGTCTGTGTATGTGCTTATGCATGCATGTAGAAGTCAGATAACAGCCTCAGATTTTGTTCTTCAGGGGACATCCTCCTCACTTCTTCTTTTCTCTTTCTTTCTCCAAAAGAGAATTTCTCAGCGGCCTGGAATTTGCCAAATGGTTGAGACTTACCAGACAGCAAGCCACAGCGATCCTCCTGCCTCTGCTTCCTCAACATTGCTATCAAAAGTGCATGCCACCAAACTTGACTTTTCTACATGAGTCCTGGGGTCTTCACACTTAGATGGCAAGTAGTTTACCAACTAAAGTCCCTCTATAGCCCCCTCCTATACTTAGTTTTTTATTTGTTTGTTTTTTATGTTAACAGGATCTCACTTTGTAGCTCTGGCTGTCCTGGAATTCGCTCACTATGTAGACCAGAATGCCCTCAAACTCACAGAGATCTTCCTGCTTCTGCCTCCCAGGTCCTGGGATTAAAGGTGTGCACCAATAAGCCTGGTTTATAGAAGCAGACTCTAGTCAACATTGAAAATTCAAGAGAGTTGGTGTTCCCTCCTTGCTGAATGATTCACTCAGCTTCTCTCAGAATCACTATTGGAAACAGAATTAGCAAATCTGGGGGAAGGGGAGTGTACGTTGGGAACTGCAGAGATGATAGGATACGTGGCTGTGTCTCGGGAGCAGAACAGATAGTTAGCCTTTCAAGGTTAAGTCTCTGTGAGAGAAAGCCAGAGACTCTAGTTCAGAGATGCAGGTAGATAGTGATGAAGGGTCAAACCTTCCTGCTTTCTAAGTGGGGAAAAATGATTTTTGAGACAAGATCTCACATTATAGCCCAGACTGGCCTACAACTCAGTCTCCCAAGTTCTTAGATTGCAAGAGTATGCCATCATGATTGGTTCTTCCCAGATTTCTAGTCTACCATGTTTAATCAGTTCTTGCTTGCACTCAATCCTGAGCCAACAATATATGGAAGCTTACCATAAAACATGGAGAGAGATATGAGTAGGGATTTGCATTGGAAACACATTTATTCAAGGATCTAAATCTCTTTCAAGCCTGATTGAGTCCCATCTTCAGAGATAATAAGGTACCTATCAAAATTATCTTCAAGATGCCAACCTGAGTCAGTGAGGTCAAACATCAAGTTCAGCTGAACAGAATTGGGACCTAATTCCTTGTTCTGTATATAATCGTTTTTATTATCATTCAACGGCATGTCTGATGCTAACACTCACTGTGCAGAATTCAGCCAATATCGGAACGCAGCCACAGTAAACAAGATAATGCTTACTAAAAACTAACCCTTAGACCACAGCACCCCTAGTTTTGAAAGCTTCAATATAAATACAAGTTTATTCATAATGGAGATAAATTGCAGAACCCATACAAAGCTATTCCTATGATTGCTCCTGCAAGCACTATAAATAGGCCTTGACCCCGCCTACTGGTATAAAGGCTAATGGTGGCACTTCCAAGTTCCAAACAGAGCATGTTCAATTCTGAGACCCCTCTGATTGTATTTACCCTTTTTTCCTTATCAGTAGATGTTTGGAGTCCTGAAAAAGAAAGTTCTTACCGCTTTCACATGCAAGCTGTTTCTTTATAGAGATAGAGATGCATGTGTGTCTCCTCTATCTCTCCAACTAGATGGCTATATTGTTCATGGAGTCTCACACATAAGAGCAGCTGTTGTCAACCATTCAAATGCTGTGGTGACCTTCACAGAGTTCTTCATGTCATGGTGACCCCCCCCCAACCAAAAGAATTATTTTCATTGTTACTTCATAACTGTAATTTTGTTAGTTATGAGTCATAATGTCAATATCTGATGTGCAGAATATCTAGTAGTGGACCCCCATGAAAGGGCTAGTCCATCCCAAAGGGGTCACAACTCACAGGTTGAGAACCACTGTGTAAGAGTCTTCCTATTCACAGTGGTTTTCCTAATAGGATACCATGTGGGTCTTTTAAGCACCATAGTGTATTTTATCACAGTTCTAGATTAAAAGTTCAAGGCAGAACTGCTACTGCTTAGTTTCTTGGCTCATAGACACCGTGCTATGTGATCTTTTCTCCACGTGCTCATGTTCATGTCCTAATCTCTTTTCTCAGTAAGGACATAGGTCATATTACTGTCAACCCTTTTGGCTTTATTTTACTTTAGTTAGTTACCCCTCAAAAGTCCTTGTCTCCAAACATCACATCCTGAGCTAGAGGTTATGTCTTCAGCTTGTCCATTTCGAAGGCATCATAACTCAGCCCCTCACACTGCATTTCCAAGCTAGATAACACTTATGGAGTAGTCAAGGAGAGGCTACCATATATGCAGGAATGATGACTCGGTATGAATATACAAACTGATTCTGGATGGACCGAAGAGTAGCGTTCAGCTCACACCCACCCCCTCCTCAACAGCTCACCTTTCTGACGCTGCTGTTACTTGCTTCTTCTCACTGGGAAGCAAGGCCTGTATAAGTCAGGGAGACTTCCCTGGAGCTCCTGAGAGCCAACTGAAGTTTTCCAAAAGGTCAAGGCGAAGGAGCAAAACTAGCGCCACCACAGCCCCCAGTTAAAGAGTAGGTGGGCTCCCCCACCCATTGTCTAATATTATGTGCTCAGAATGCCGCTTGACAGGAGCCCATGTTGCACTTCTGTCTCTCCTCATGTGTGTGAATTTAAGCACATTATTAAAATCCCCCAATTCTCACCTTCCTCATTTGTAAAAATGAGTAGCAACTTTGTTGTGAGAATTGAATATGCTAATTCACTCCAAGTGCCCTGGCATTAACTGAGCATTGAATTAATATTTATTTCTTTCCCATTCAGACTTCCTACTCTATCATAAAACTGTGGACTAGGTGGATCACTAGATGACCCCCATCTCTCTCTGTTACAGCACATCTCCACTTATAAAAATTCACATACCTTCTTCATTGTACAAAGGTTTGACATCCATATCTTGTTGAGATTTACAACTCTGACCTCTAAGATGGTTTGGAATATTAAAAGGCAATGCACCATGTTCCCCAATCTTCAAGCCCCAGAGAGCTGAGGAGCCCCCATGTCTGGGCTTTGGGGGTCAGAGAGGTATTTTCATTTGCTGCTCTGTGGATATTTAGTTCCCACTGCAAAAATTAAATTATCCCCAGAGGTCACAGGCAAGGCAAGTCAGCTGTTTTATTTAAAGACACA
Source organism: Phyllotis vaccarum (assembly GCA_033318265.1). Taxonomy (NCBI): domain Eukaryota; kingdom Metazoa; phylum Chordata; class Mammalia; order Rodentia; family Cricetidae; genus Phyllotis; species Phyllotis vaccarum. The sequence continues at coordinate 15,417,076 of JARWLC010000007.1, forward strand.
AGATCACAAGCTAAAGCACCAAATTGATAACTGAGAGAAGACGAAATTGTTGAAGCGACTGATCACTGAGGTTCTTGTCATTGTTCCAAGATAGGCCCTCACTGCCTGATTAGCAAGAAGAAATGCAAATGACCCATCTATTTATTTTGTGATTTATCTGTAAGCCATCTTGCTCTGTGCTGGCAAGCCTCTGCATCTGACTATTTGGCCCAGTGGTGAAAAGGGCAGAGAGGAAGTGAAAGAAGCCTCCTTGGGATTCCCTTAGCTACTCAGTCTGCCTGATCCTGACAGAAACCCACTAGGCTTTGTTTAAACCTGTTTGCTCGATAAAGGGAGCGGTGGATGCTCCAGGCCCTGGGCATTGCACTGTGTTAAGCAATAATAGAATTTCTACAATTATCTTTTAGTCTATGATAGACAAAAAGGAGCCAGACAAAGTTTGTATAGCATCCCTCCAAAGCAATCTCAATAGGAGATGCGGAGAGACTGAACAAAAGCAGGATGTGCTATGCAAAAAAAAAAAAAAAAAAAAAGACTTTTTCATAAATGCAAAATAATTCCAGATCTCAGCAACCTGCTGTAACTGCCTCTCCTGGGTTACCCTTTTCATATTCTGCAATTTCTTTTCCTTGATCTAAGCTACATTCTTCTAAATCAGTTTGGTCCAATGCCAATCACATAAATGCATACATACAGCCATATACAACAAGACTGAAAAATCTATACAGTCAAAAGAATAGTAATATGGAGACATCTGGGAGCAGCACTGTAGGATTTACTACGTTCCTCTTTGTAAGATAGGCCATTTTGACACACATAGGTCATTCTCTGGAAAAAAAAAAAATCTAAGCTCAGCAAGGGTTTCATCAGATGTCACTGTCATCAATCCTAGCAGAGCTGACCCATACTAGGGTGCAGAACCATGCACCCAGACATACAGACGACATGCTCGTGTGAGGGCACACAAACACAGACTTTAGGATTCTGCCCTGTCTGCCTCCACAGCCTCAGATCTTTTGTGATTGTTTACAGAGAAAAAAAATAAACATCTTCATCTGCATTCAGATTTTTCTGTATTCAGAAACAATTCATGAGAACCAGAGTCTTGTACTAGACCTAGGAACACATGCTTTTTATCCTAATACTTGAGGAGCGGGATGGGCTGGGGTAGGGGAGTATCTCAATTGCTACGTTGTCTTGTTGAAATGTCTTCTGAAGGACATCATGCAAAAAGAAAATTTACTTAGAGAGGGAAGTGTAGAACAATGGCCAGAAGCAGATGCAGAGATTTAAGTGAATGTTCCCCTTTAACCTGAATGAAAGGGAACAGAAACAAAGCTGGGGAACAGTATGACTCCTTGTCACAGCCATGTCACCTCTGCATATTAAATGCTAAGAATGGATAAGCCTGACTCAGTTCTGCTCTCGCAGAATTTAAAGGACAGTGGACATAATAAGGCTGTATGCACACATGAAAATATCACCAGACCCCACCAGCAAGCACGTTAAATATGTATAATGAAAAGGGCAATTCTGAAAGAGTTTGATTGTGGCTAGTGAAGTCGGGGTTTTTTGGTTTTTGTTTTGTTTTGTTTTTTATCTGGCCCACGCTTAGCCAGGAAAATGATTTACCGAGTGAGAGTTCTTTAGACATGGAAAGTGACATGATCAGATTGATTGTTTAAAAGATTCCTTCAGCTGGAAGAGAGAGAATGAATTTGGGGAGAGGTAGTTACTAGCAAAACGATGCATTTAGAGGCAGTTAAAGTAACCAGCAGAGATATACCAGGATCTGTCTTATCTACATATCAGTGGCAATAGAGGACGAAGAAAGATTCAATAGCCAAGAAACAGAATTTGTCCTTCCCTTCTCGAGAGAGAATGTGAATGATACACCCAAGCGGGGAAGGGGACAGACATTTTGCCTGATGCTCTTCAAATACAAGTCATCATTTCATATTTTTTTTCTCTTAAGAAATTGCCATCTGTCATTTATTTTCAATGAAATCCTTGGTAACTGAAAGGAATCCCAAATGTAGCATTTGTATTGAACCCAGAAATGTCACACAGTTGTCCTGACTAGTGTAAACAGCTCCTTTGGAAACCATACACAGGAGCTGCCTGGACCCTTCCTCACTGCTGGTACCCATTCACTGTTCTGTCTTCTCAAAGTAAATGAGTGAATAAATGGCTGTCGATACAATAAAAATTTGAGGAGGTAATAACAGTGGCAGGAAACGCAGTAAGTCCAAGAGCCTACTGGGCTTGTTGGGATGCTGTTCATTAGTCTAAGCTTTCCAACCTGTGTATATTGCAGGTTCCTTAACTCCTATAGGAGTCTCTATTAATAGATGATGTCATTATCCAAATAGCTTCTTCAAGTATCATTTAAGAATCTCAAGTGATATAAACCAGGTATTTTAAAACACTATAACAGCACAATTGATTTGACCAAACAAATATTATTACAATTAAGAAAAAAATCATTTTAAAGGAAGACACCTGTGATTTACCCATTTAAAAAAAAAAAAAAACAGCTATAAAACTTGTGGTTAAACGGTTAAACATATGAATGCTTATCAGTTGTCCAACAAAATGAAATTTCAAAATGCCCTACCATCCGAAATCTCATTTATTATTAACCCATGAGGGCTTATACATACCCACTATCATTTTAGAATATTCATGTAAGGCACCATTCATTCATTCTATAAATATTTGAACTGTTGAACATTACTAAGTATCCATCTTGTGCTCAAGGGTATGCTAGTCCCAACGTACCCCCAAAACAATATAATAAAGCTCACGGACTAGAAAGGACAATAAAAAATCAAATAAATATGATACTAAATAATGTGTTCATTGTGAATAAGTATAAGGCACTGCAGAGCTTTTAACACAGTCCCAAAGGGCCTTCTATAGGAGGAGACCTCTGTTTGTTTTCTTTTGTTTCTTGAGACGGGAACTTCTCTGTGTACCCTGGGTGTCCTTGTACACCACCACTGAAGAGTAAGAAGGTAACTTTTGAGGAAGCTCTTAACAGACAAGCAAAGTATGGCAGAAACAGCCTTAACAATCAGGAAGACAATATATCAGTAAGGGTTCTGTGAGGGCTTGGGAACCACCAGACTGGAGCACAAGGCCCATAAAGGAGGAATGTAAGAAAGAATGTATGCTGTGGGTAAGGTTCTTGTACACTGTAAAGATTTGTCACTTGTATTGGTTTAATAAAACACTGATTGACCAATACCCAGCAGGATGTAAAGGTGGGGCAATCAGACTAGGAGAATTTTGGGAAGAGGAAAGGCAGAGAAGCAGTCACCAGACAGACACAGAGGAAGAAAAATGAGAATGTTGGAGTGAGAGAAGAATTATGGGCTAATTTAAGTATAAAAGCTAGTTCATAATAAGCTTGAGCAATGGGCTGAGTGTTGTATGGGGATTCTGGCCCGGACTTTCCAGCCCACAGTCCCATAATCCCACTGAAACACACAGACACTTGTATTAATTGTACACTGACTGACCTGGGACTCAGGCATATAACTTGCTAGCTCTTGCTCTTAAACTAACGCACATTTCTTATCCTGTTCAACCATCCAACTTGGTACCTTTTCTCAGAGCCACATAGTTGTCCTCTGCTCTGCATCTTCTGGCTTGTCTGGCAACTCTGTGGCATCTCTGGCATCTCTGTGGCATTTCTGCTCTGTTCTTCCTGTTCCCAGAGATTTCCCAGTCTGGTAGCCCTGCCCATACTTCCTGTCTGCCTTTGGCCAATCAGCATTTTTATTAAACCAGTAGGTGGGACAATTATTTACAATGTAACATCATAATTCCACTACAGCTGAACATTTTTAAGAAAATAGCTGCTGAGTATTCGAGAGTTTCTGGTGGGACAGAAACTTCCGATCACACCAGTGTGCCTCAACAAGCCTGCTGAGATACCAAAGAAACACAACTGTTACTTCCAGTTCATTCTTCAGAAAAGACTATGCTAGAAAACCTTTTTGTGTTTAGTGTGTTGATGATAAAATAAGCAGGTTGTGCCAAGCATGTCGTGATGTTGGACAGAAGACAGTGTCCCTCAGTTTCCTCCATAAAGCTATATGTCCCAATGGGGTAGAACCTGGGAGCTAATTATGTCTAGATAACGTCATGGAGATAAGCCCCCCTCCGTGAGGATACTGTGGGAATAAGGCCTCGATAAAACAAAGTCTACAAAGGTGGCTCAGTCAGTAAAGGAATTCCCTTACAAGCATAAAAACTTTGGTTCAGATCCCTAGAACCTACAAGCCATTAAAAAGCTTCTGTAGCACTGTGCTCTTGCATCCCCAGTTATGGGGGACAGAGAGAAGCGGATCCCTGATGCTTTCTGGCCAACTAGCTTGGCTTCCATGGCAAAGTTCCAGACCAATTAAAGACCTTGTCTTAAAAGGTAGAAGATGCTGCAGGTGCAGGAGCAACACCTGAGGATGCCCTTCAATCTCCATACACACATATGCAGGCACACACAAAGACACCAAAGCTTCCTCTTCCTGTCACGTGATCGAGGAGGCAAGCCAGGAACCAAATCAGATAGCAGCTAATTTGAGACTTCCAGACTCCAGAACTTGAGAAATAGTTTCTGCAGTTTAAGCCTAGTCTCCTCCAGCAGCTTGTTATTAGCACCGTGAGACCACCAACCTGTTTCTCTTTCACCCCCAGACTTCTTAACACAAGAATTCAGGCTGGTCCCTCAGCGGCACCTTCAGCATCATCCCCTTCTCCAAGCACTCTTATTTGATGGCCTCACATCTTCGCTTAGCCATATTGACAACAGGCATGTATGGTTTGCCTGGAGTCAGGGTCAGGTCCCTGTATCTTTCCTCTGCCCTCCATACTCTGAGAAACAAATGCACAATAATGAAAAGACTGAGCAGTTATGTAGAGCTTAGTCAATGGCATCCTGAATGACCTGGAAGATCTTAATAGGAAACGGTTGATCCAGTGAACTCTGATTCCACTGCTAACTTAAAGTCAGGGCTCTGTGCAGTACTGTTTGATGGAACTGGCAGAAGGCAGCTAGTGAGTGTTGCAGGAAGAATGTGATGTGTAGAGTGGGGTTTCTAGAGAGACGGTGTGAAGAAGAGAAGGGATCTTCAGCAACAGCATCCTCACCCACAAAGCAGGGAGGTAAATGCTCCTGGGAACCATGCAGCTGATGATGCGAACAGAACTTCACAGGTGGAGAATTTCAGAGTCAGCCAATGGCCTGACCAAAAAAACAAAAAAGTGCCAGAGAAGAATTTCGTGTTTGAATCTGAGCTTCTGAGATCCACCAGGAAACAGAACCCTGTTTTCATACCATCACATTTCTACCACCCACGTGGCACCTCCCACCCCACCCCCACTGAAATCTGCAAGCTTCCCACAGGGCAGTTTTCAAACACCCAAAGCGCCACTCAGTCAGAGTAGCACATGGCCACATATATTTAGGGATTTTAATCTTTCCACATAAATCACTCCCTCCAGCTACTTAATCATGTGTGACAACTTGCAGTGCCTGCATCTCGTGCTCTGATTTCCCTGAAAGGTCTTGCAAGCTAAGCAGGGTTAAGCTGAGTCAGTAACTTGGATGAAAGGCATAAGAACCACATAGGAAACGCATGAAATGGGCCAACAGGCAGTACAACTCTGAGAACCTCGCTCTCTGAACACCCAGAAGTGGAGCTCTGTGAGCAAGTCTAGAACTCTGCTATTTCCTAAATGTGAGTGACAACAGCTCACGGAGTCTTCCTGCCCTGTTAAAAACTGGTCTGTCCACATTAGTACACCCTGTGCATCTGGGCTCCCAATTTCCTTTGGAGGCAAATTGCCCTAATCAGAGTTAAAGTAGAACCAATCAAGCTAGGACTTTGAAGGCAACCAAGAAGAATTCTTAGACTTTGTCAGATTCCCAGGCCATAGCTGTAGGGCATATAGCAACATCTCCATCCTTTATTCTTCTGAATTTAAACTACCTCAGACTTCCCTATTAACCAAGGCCACCAGTGGTGATGATCTCTGTTGATCATGCCAACATTCATGTAATCTCTCTCTCTCTCTCTCTCTCTCTCTCTCTCTCTCTCTCTCTCTCTCTCTCTCTCTCTCTCTCTCTCTCTCTCTCTCTCTCTCCATTATGAACAGGTGAGAATGTGGTTGTGGGTGCATGTGCATAGGAAAATGTTTTGTGTTTAGTGTGCTAATTATAAAGTAATCAGGCTGTGCAAACCATGACATAAAGTCAGACCGAAAGAACACAGTGTGCACATCCGTGCCTGTGCATACAAGTGTGGAAGCTAAGGGGCAATCACCAACATCACCCTCAGGAATATCATTCGCCCCCTTTGAGATACAACCTTACATTCCAATGGAACTCACCAGCTATGGGGGTGTTTCTGTCTCCAACTTCCTAGCACTGAGATTATAAGCACACAACACTATACCCAGTATTTTCACATGGGATCTGGAAATCGAATGTAGGTCCTCTGTAGTATGAGGTTTCTGGCCTGGACTTTCCGGTCTTGCCTCAAGGTTTAGGCCCGCAGACCTCCAGACACGCAGAGACACACAGATGTTTACAATAGTTTTCAGCTGATCAGCCTAAGGCCCAGGTATATAACTTGCTAACTCTTTACTCTTAATCTAACTCATGACTCTTATCCTGTTCAGCCATGCGGCTCGGTACCTTTACTTAGAGCAGCATAGTTGTCCTCTGCTTCTTCCGGCTTCTCTCTGGCACTCTGCTCTGTTCTTCCTGTTCCTAGAGCTCTCCCAGTCTGGTAGCCCCACCCACATTTCCTGTCTGCCTTTGGCCAATCAGTGCTTTTTATTAAACACTGGGTGGGACAATTATTTACAATGTAACAACACAATCCCCTTATAGTCCTCCTCTATTAACATTTTACCAACTGAGTTGTCTCCCAGTGTAGGCAAATGTTTCCTGTCCCAACTGCCTGATTCCAAATAACCAGCAGCCACTTGTCAAATAACTGACTCAGAGACTTAATATAAATTATAAATGCTCAGCTGATAGCTCAGGCTTGTTACTAGCTAAGTCTTACACTTAAATTAACCCATATTTCTTATCTGTGCTCTGCCACATGGCTTGGCACCTTTGCTCAGTACATGTACACAATCCATAGGATTGTGGAAGAGCTATTGACTCCTCTTAGAAGTCTGAAAGGCAAAAAGTTATGGTAATGGTTTAGTAAGCAGAAGAAGTAGGTATAGAAACAATAAATATTTATTAGCTCAGGTCTAGCAGTCCACTTCCCAGTGTAGGGTAAAACAGCAGATTAAAAAAACGAAAAAACAGGTCTGAAGAGATGGCTCAGCAGTTAAGTGCTCTGAGTCTTCCAGAGGACACAGGTTCAATTCCCAGCACCTACATGGCAGTTCACAATTGCCTATAACGTCAGTTCCGTCGTCAGTTCCCACGGAACTGACACCCTCACACAGACACACATGCAGGCAAAACACCAATGCACATAAAATAAAAAGAAATAAATTAAAAACAACAATACTAGACAGGAAGTCACACCATTGACTAGAGCATGACTGGAATGAACTAGAGTGTGGTTGGAGTAATGGTCATGAAGTTAAACTGGTTAGGGAAGGGGGTAGAGAAAGCATCAGAAGAAAGTAGAGAGATCAAGAGAATGCATGTCCTTTACCCAGGATTATCTCTAGTCATGTTCCTTAGAATCTTAGAGAAGTTAAGTAAATTACCCAAGTTCAAATAGTAGATAAGTGGATACCATTTATTAAAATGGGCACCTGATCAGGCAGCCTCCAAAGGCTGAGCTCCTAGCTGGGGCAACACTATCTCCAAGCCTCCCTGCAAGGAGAAGGGGAGGAGAGAGAGTCTAGGTACAGGTGACTCTGAAAGTAGCTGGGAGACCAAAGAGGAGTTACTGAGCCTGGTGTCATGTAAGTATAAAGAAAGATTGGAGTTTATTTTTCCTCTGCGATCCGAGAGAAAGAATAAAGCTAAGGGACACACATAAGGTCGTCAAAGTGAGAAAGGAGAAGAGATCTGCTGTGTTATAAGGTAACATTTTTCAGTAAGAGACAGCCATCTGCCAAGTGCCAAGGCCTCTGATGTGGGAGGGTTCGGCTGGAGGTCACTTGACATTGCCAGTATAGCTATTGTCACGAAGACCTCTCCAAGAGCAGCGAGCATCACCCTGCAGCTTTGGGGGCCTTTTCTGAGCTTGGCTTGGTTGTCTCCATAGTGAGTCCATTTGTGCTGATTTTGTGATTCTCTCTAGTAATGGCTACAAGAATAGGAATAGGGGCAGAGAGGACATCTGGGGACTTATATTCAGCACTGGAGACTTTCTGCAAATCAGTAGAGACCCCCAGGTGTTTAATCGTTGCTTCTCCTAAAAAAAAAAAAAAAAAAGTTGAAGGTTGATAACCCACACACTAGGTGGTCAAGGCACACTGGACTGGACATGTGTGTGCCATGGTAGTTAACAGTCTGGGCTTTGGGATCAGGACACTTAAATTCATCTCCCATCAGTGCTTCTTCCTGGTTAGTAAACTTCATGTGTTCCTTAACATCTATGTCTCAGGATTTTGTTTTGTTTTGTTTTGTTTCTGCAAAGGACCAGCTTACTTGACCCCACCTCCTACAAACAATGTAAGAACTGAAAAAAACAGGCAAAGCGCTCTTCAGAGTGTCTGAGACAAAACAAATGATCCTCAGTGCCTTTACCGATCAGCTTCTTACTACTAAAAGCATGACATCTCATGCATGTCCGTGTGTATGCTGATTCATATGAGCAGCGAGAATCTCCCAGCCATTGGTGATGGCTCTAAATTGCCCAGTCATAAAAACTGGTTCTTGTTTCCAGATACACACAAAGTGGGCAGTGTAATGAAGTATGAGTTTGCTCCTAACAAGAGTAGCCAGCTCTTTCTTATTTAATGCCGACAGGCTCCTGACCTTTCCTGCTTCCCATGCCAGCCTTTCACTCATAAAGCAAACCCAGACCACAAGTCTAGCCAGAGAGTCGATATTAAATTAAACTTAGAGTTTTAAAACATTGCCCATGTTCTCTTCAGCAATCACAGTCATCTTTACGCATGAGATTTTCTGCATAGGCCCCTGAAGAGCTGCGTAATAGGACCTGGTACGGCTAATCCACCCTCTGAATCTCCAGGCTCCTCAGCGTCATTTCTTTTTATATTCTCCCAGGAGTGACTGATGCCTGTTGCCTGGGATTGGGTCTTTAGTCTGAATAACAGGAAGATTGCCTGGAAATGTGATCAGAATGCAGATGCCTTACATGCTTAGATGTAGCAAGTAGCTATGTTCTCAACCTCATATGTTCTCCCCTTCTTAAAAATGTTTTCTTTTTTCCTGAAAAATAGAGCTAGTAAAATTCAGAAGTCTAATAACTAAAAATGACAGCAACATTTTCCCCCCTGAATTCTTGAGCTGATTTCTGTTTTCTTCCCAAAAAGGTCTTTGATTACTAACTGGTTTTCTTTTCTCCTACCTCCTTTTCCCCCATCTTCCTCTTCATACTCTACCCCTTTGTGGGTAAGAATATTTTTTTTTCCTGTGTACCTAACAAGTCCACAGAAATGGGACTTTTTTTTTTAATTCATAAACTGGTTTACTAAACAATATTTCTGGTCAACTGAGTTATGTCAACAAGAGAGCTAAGCAGGTGACTGAGTGGTGAGGCATGCTGGTCATAAGACTTTATGACTTCATTTGGACTGCTGTTATATAAAACTGCATGTCCTATAATAAGACATCAGAAACTCAGCTCCAACTCACTCTGTCACACAGCAGTGGTATGTGCTTGGAAGCTCCAATTTTTAAACATACTATGGATTTCTAATGTGAAATTTCCCACCTTTGATATGCTGACAAATTCTCAAAGAATACATTTTAAAATAAAAGTCTTAATTAACACAGACCCAATATAACAGAGAGTTAGAGCAGGTCAGCCAAGTCTAACAGTTCTCTATCTCTTAGAGAAAACTTCTTGAGAACTCATAAAGAGTAACCCAAACTCTCTTTTATTCCAATGCCACTAATCTAATCTGTTTTGGTTGTTGTGACAGAATATGTAATGCAGGGGTAATTTACATTGAAGAGATATTTGTTGGTTCACCGCTCTGGAAGCAGAAGTTCAACATCAAGGATGTGGCATCTCATGACAGCCTTGCACTCTGTTATAATGTGGTAGAAGGCATCACCATGCCAAAGCACAAGAATGAGCTGGAACAAGAGAGGAAAGAGCAGCTCAGCCTTCATGATCCAACCATCTCTTAGAGCTTCTGGCTCTCAACACCACAAAAACAGCAATTAACTTTCTGATGTGAGATTCCTGCAGAAACATATATTCAAAACATATATCTTCTAACACGCTGGTGACAAAATTCCACAACTCTAGCCTTCATTTCCTGTCTTGGCTGGACCAGCATTCATAAGAAGATTCATGCCTAAGTCAATTAATAACATAATTGATGATATTATGCAAAACTAAAGAGATGATCCAAAAATATGTCCAACCACATGCTATAACAATCCTTTTTTAAAGGTCTGAAAGCTTTCATGATTCTACACTGTCCAGCAAAGCTATTTGAAGATAGGCGTGGAAAGCTGTGGATAGAGCTGGGTGACAGTGCTTGCCTAGCAGGGGTATGCCTGGTTCTAACTCCTGACACCAGAAATAAACAAGCAAGCAAAAAACAAACAAACAAAAAAAAATGACATGGATAAGCAGGTGTGATCTTCAGATGTTAGCTGATCATCTACAGCCAGAAACACAGAAAATCATGTCAATCTTTGAGGCTTCGCATCTCTACCAAGCACACATTAAACGGTATAAAATGAAGATCCTTTCTATCCTATGAATCAGCAGAAAATATCAAACCCAATAATGGGTTTCCACTCTTCTCAGAAGTTGTAGACTCTGCCACAGTATAAAACTTGCCTTTCGTTCTTGGAGTCTGCAGAAGGCTGCATGCTTCTTCCCATCCCCCAAACCAAAATACTCTAAATATTTCCTGAAGATTAATCCTCTATTGTATTAGCCTTCCCGTCCCCAGTACGTAACATAATACTGTCACGAGATGCAACAGATATTTTATTGGATTAACTAATGATCAAATGATTAAACTCAATCTATGCTTCAAATGCTCTTGTCCGTATGCTAATGCGGGGGCGGGGTGGGGAGAGAGATGTCAATCAGCAACTTTAAATGCAACATACTGTGTTGGCTTTTTCAAAAATACTGTAGAGAATTGCATGGTAATTTATCTAATCCACTCAGGCATAGAGAACCTGACGAAGAATCTCCTTTCCTGCTAAGTCTTAGCATGTGTTGATTTGGGGCAGCTCCAGAAGTGAAGGTAAACAATTAATTGCGCTATTAAATAAACAGTTTATGTTCCCTTGAAAACCTTTAAAGAGAGTCTCTGTGTCAGAGGAAAAGATGCTGAGGCATCAGAATGCTGAAAGAGCCATTAAATTTCTTTCTGCCTGCAGCACCATGGCAGCAGCGTCTGCCCCTCAATCCTGCAAAGTTCATGGTCTTTAACATGACACTGAACTTGACGGAGAAACCGCAGGTCCTTGAGTACAAATCTGCAATGCAACAGATGTCAGCCTCACGTTTAGAGAAAAATTGAATTACAGATGGAAGGAGCTGGGGAACAGAGAGCATCTGTTGGAGGAATCTGGATTCAAGAGACTACATTTGACAAATAAGTTTCAGCTTCCGAATGAACTGAAGTCGCTCATGATTCTCGTCAGGTCCGTTTCTCCCCCCCCACCACCACCTTTCTCCCCCTCCCACCTATAGAGTTCTACACTTGGAGGGGACAATAAGCAGAAAACCATGTGTCCCCTGTGTAAGCAGTGCAATATCTACTAAAATGTTAGAATATTCCAAAAATTCTTCACAAATAAGCCAATGTCCTCATCCTAATAGAAAAGGCATGTTACCTGGGTAACCTGCCATCTTTGGTTTATATAAAACATCTAGGACCTGCATGTGACCTTCTGTATTGTCCTTGTCACTTCGTTTTAGCTAACGTGAGAAGAGACCATTCAATCTAAGGAGTTACAATCATTTACTTCAGCAAAGAATTTGTTCTTTGAGCCAAAGATCCTCAGAGGATGGTTTATGGTCTTAAGTAAAGTCATTCCTGATAAATATGACTCTTAAACTACCCAGAGGACACAGCTCACACCTTCCCAATCACATTCTAACAATGGCTCAACTCACACCTGACAGAACCAGTTAGAGTGATGGAGAGAGAGAGAAAGTGAGAGAGAGAGAGAGAAAGAGAGAGAGAGAGAGAGAGAGATCCACACACCAGCTTCCAGGCTCTTACAACATCCATTATCTGCAGTCTAATCTCCATTGTGGAAGACGCATGACTTAAAGATTTAAATTGGTGGGACAGTGATCATCTGTGACTTTAGTGTTACTCTGGAGACTAGCTGGTACCGGTCTGAGCCTAGGAGTCCTAACATGGTCACAAGACTTTAATCCAGCTGTCCCCAACTTTCCATCAGGAGCTTCAGTTTATCAACACCTCAACGTCTCCTAAAAACTTGCTGAGAATTAAGACTTTCCTCCCGTGCCTCTGCATAGTTCTCAGGACTGCTAATGTCTGATCCAAAAGCGGATGAAAGAAAATAAGAGAAAAGTAACCTCTCCTTCAAAGAGAACGCAATTAAGTAAGAAAATTGTCTGCCTCAAGAGTGGAATGGCTACAAAACTTAGAACGGCTCTATAAATAAGGCGAGGCTGAGAGCTTTTTTTGATGAATTCATGAAGATCATTGTAAGCTTGGGTTTGCATCCATTCTCCATTTAAAAGCTAATAAATAAAAGTATAGTATGCCTCCTTGTACAGAACTGTTGCAAAAAGCCTTCCCCAATATTCTCTGCTCCCTTGCAAGCAAAGATTTTACTTAGGAGGGACATTTCCCTAAATGCCAGAGCCAGGAAGCAGAATAACTGAGGACACCGTATGGGGCACTTCGCTACCAGCTCAGCTCTGATCATGATGAATGTAATGGTTTGGGTTCATCTGCCTAAAGCCAGAAGTCTGAGGCAGCCACATCTGGAGCCTGGTGTTATTTCATCTCTAATTTAATAGCCGACTCTTCAGTTCTGAAGCTGACAAAGGACTTGGGAGTAGAGAAATGAAAAGATGATCACTAAACTTTGTTGGCTCCCAAGCACTCCCTCTTGCCTTGGGGAAATTTATACCCTATTCCACTAAAGACATTGCTCAGGCAACAGTCATAACTCAACGATAGTGCTCGCAAAATCTTCCAGATTGACGTTCTTCTTATTCCGTTGACCTATAGTTTGGGTCAAATCTGTACTGTGAAAGTATCTCTTTATGTTGCCAGTTCAAGGTCCTTAGTTCATTCAGGGGTAAAACAAATGCTGGCTGCCATTTTTCTGATCAAACTTACTTCTGTCCCCCTTTGTATTTGTTGACATTGGTCAGTCTCTTGCATCACTGCACCAATCCCAAGTCATCACTTTGAAAGTTGTATTTATTTAGTTCATTTTCGTGAACATTTTAATATAGCTGCTGCTGTTAATACTCTTCTCATTCCCATCTCTTTTGAACAACGCCGTCCATTAATGAGTCTTTGTGTCATGTGTAGCCTATGTAAACATCTAAGGGGTTCCTACCATGTTCAAATTATATGCTTTAATTTAGTTTGGGTTTTTTGAGACAAGGTATCTCTGTATAACAGCTCTGGCTGTCCTGGAACTCGTTTTGTAGACCAGGCTGGCTTCAAACTGATGGGAAGGCCTCTGCCTCCCAAGCGTTGGGGTTAAGGGCATGTACCACCACCACCACCCAGCCCATATTCAAACTATGAGGCAACATGCCAATGACATAAGCAAGGACCCCAAGACAATACTTGCTATCTCAGTTAGCTTTTCCCCTGGCTGGAACCAAAATGCCTGACACCAACATCTTAATGAACAAAAACATTTGGTGGGGGCTACAGTTTTAGAAGGTTCAGGCTTTGGTTACTTGATTACTTAGGCAAAATGTCTTGGCAGATGGAGTATGTGGCAGAGCAGAATTTTCTGTTCACTTCATGGCCATCCAGGGCACAGAGAACAAAATGGGAAGTACTCAGGGATTATATACCCCAAGAACCTGCCTTTCTAACCTGTCTCCTTCAGCTATGCCCCAGCTTTTACACTTCTACAACCCTCCCAAAATACCAGCACCTAGGGACCAATCCTTCAAGACATGAGCTTCTAAAAGACAGTTAAGATTCAAACCTTTACACCCCCTCCTGGGTCAGCATCCAGGAAAGACCAAAGATATAGTGCCAAGAAATATACTAAGACCAGAAAAAACTGTCTAAGAGGGTGGCTGACTCCAAGTAATCAAAATCTAATGCATAAGACTCTGTGTGTGTGTGTGTGTGTGTGTGTGTGTGTGTGTGTGTGTGTGTGTGTGTGTGTGTGTGAATTCTTGCCCACAAACCCATAACTGCAGGATTTTACCACATAGGCCTGAAGGTAAGAACAGGGAGCTGATGCCTAGGGACCATCCATTCCAATTTACCATATTACTTCTTCCTGGGGAAAAAGAAAATTCAAACAAGTCCTAAAAACTACAAAAGGGTACCTGGTACATCTTCAAAATGCTGACACACCTGAAGCTCAGGAAACATTGCAGAAGAACTAGGTAAAAGATTATAAGAGCCATAAGATCAGGGAGTTTGCGGTGACATTGCATCCCCTAGCAATATCAGAAGCTACACCCATAAAGTCTCACCAAGATGACTGTCCAAGTGTGAGCTAAACAAAGATGCATTAACCACGCCAACCAGATGGAGAAAAGCCTACAAGGCCTCAACCCTACACACAGAACCACAGGCAGCTCAGTAAAACTGGGAGCCGGAGAAATGTTCCTCCCCAGGAAGGGGCACACCAAGTGGTCAGCCCTGGAAATATATATACAAGTAATATTTAGAAATGCAAATACATACATGGATGCGGTAGCAATGGAAAAAAGAGGCTATGAATTCCAAGGAAAGCAGGGAGGGGATATAGAAGGATTTAGAGGAGGAAAGGGGGAGAGGAAAGTATTGCAATGAAATCACAATCTCAAAAATAACAGCAAGGTCAACAAACAGAAAGCAACACGGAGAGGGGAATGAGGTTAATCACTAACACATTTTGCAAAACAGCAAAGACTGAATATCTGTGGCAGTATGTCTGCTTTCACACATTCACACACATAAGAAATAATCATTCTTGAGGTGGAAAATAAAGTCTTTGTAATCAAAAGGTGGAGTGAGGGGGCTCCTAGATCTGGGTGTGGCAGGGGAAGAGCCGGAGATCCAGAAAGTCATGTACCATGTTGTACACGTGAGTAGGTAGACGAGCAAGCAGCCGCACAGGGTCAGAAACCCACAGGCATCACTAGTGACCTCCATAAAAGGCCCTGATCCCTTTCGGTCACTCTTCACACACCAAGACCCCCTCCGGCAGCATCTCTAGCAATCCACTTCCGACTGCCTTTTTATGACTTAACAACACAGTTTTTCCTCGAATTTTATGGCATTTCATTAAAGCCGCCAGAAGGTGATACTGCCCCTTTTTCTAGGAGTGAAATAAATTCCAGTTTTATCGCTTCTGGAAATGCCGGAGCAGCTGTCAGGACATTTGATAGATTTTCTCAATTACAGCACTTGTGGAGCATTTTATACTTACATCTGCACCGAAGCCCCACGCAGTACATGCACATTGGCTTCCCCCGCTTGTATCTTGTGCATCTTTTTTCAGTTTAATGACCAATTCATTATTTTTCCCTTTTATTTCCCCTTACTCCCTTTTTTTTTTTTTGCATTCTGTTTCTCCTTTTGCTGTTTGGTTTAGAGAATGATACATTTCTCACAGAAATTAGCATTCTTTATAGAAGAGAAGGGGAGAACTAATCGAACCTATAGAAGAAAAAAATAGGTTAAAAATTTTAAGCAGATCAATTTTGCCTTTGGAGAGCTTACTGTAAATGTAAGGCACACTCTGCACATGCAGTATTTATTAACACGACGTGACATATGTTGGGGGTTTTTTTTCCTCCTAATGGGATAGAAAACTCTGGGTGTGTGACTTTTCACACTAATAAAGCTCTTCGTTGGTGGCTTTCTTCATTATCCAAATAGAGAATATCATCTGTCTCAGATAGTGTCGTGGGTTATTCAGTACTGCCGAAGCATAGTCCCTCCCCATGGCTGTTAAATAAATAAAAAAGGTTAATGTATAACAAAAACCACACCAGTGGGATGCGCAGCCAGGCTAGGGATGTGGTAAGAAACACTTCTGGGGCTTTAAGTGTATACTTTGTGGGGGATTCTTGTCATTCTTGTTTTGATGTTGATGGTGATGATGATGGTGGTGATGATGGTGATGAAGATGATGGTGGTGATGGTGGTGATGATGATGGTGACAAAGATGATGGTGATGATGATGATGGTGGTGATGATGATGGTGATGATGATGGTGATGATGATGATGATGGTGATGATGATGGTGATGATGGTGCTGATGATAATAATGGTGATAATAGTGATGATGATGGAAATTTTATATTTTTATTTGTTAGACATTTTATTAGCTCATTTTTGTCAAGTTTTCAGTTTGTCTCTGTGGGTGGTAAGTGTTCATGTGTATGGAGATGGGAGATGAACTTGAGATATTGCTTTTCAGTAGCCGTTACCTTGTTCATAGAGACAGGGCCTCTCACTGTTACCCAGAGTTCAATAAGTAGGCTACTCTTAGTGGCCAGTGAACCCCAGAATTACACCCATCCAACTCCTCAAGCCCACCCAGCATAGGGATTACAAAGCCAGCTCACCATGCCAGGCTTGAATATGGGTGCTGGAGGTCAAAGTCACATCCTTAGACATGAATCACAAGCATTTTGCCAACTGAGTCATCTCCCCGACCTTGGTTTGGGTTTCTGAGACAAGATCTTGCTGTGTTGCTCCCACCTGGCCTACAACTCACTATGTAGATCACACTGCCCTCACACTTGTAAAAATCCTCTAGCTGACACCCTATGAGCAAAAGTTCCTGGTGATTCACAGAATCTTATTGAGCATGGTGGTGCATGCGTGCAGTCCTTACACTCATCAGGGCCAGACCACAAGGTTGAAAACAACATAATCTAAATACTGAGATTCTGTCTAAAGAAATGAAGAAACTCAATAAATATGTACTAAATAAACAAACAGAACACAACTGTGTTACTAAGGACAGACTTTATTAACTTTATTGAATTTTTTTAACTGAATGAAAGTCTAATTTCTCAGACTCTTCCTGTCATTGCTTCCTTTAAAAAGATAACAACTGCACTGACTTCTAATATTGTTAATTAGTTTTGTCTGTTTCTGAAGTTATGTATCAATGGATTATGTAGTGTATATTCTTGTGTATGGCCTCTTGGGTT
Source organism: Phyllotis vaccarum (assembly GCA_033318265.1). NCBI lineage: Eukaryota > Metazoa > Chordata > Mammalia > Rodentia > Cricetidae > Phyllotis > Phyllotis vaccarum. The sequence continues at coordinate 15,434,571 of JARWLC010000007.1, forward strand.
ATCATCATTCTTGTAAGATTAATACATGATGTTATATAAAGCTACAACTTCTCATCTTATTGTATAATGTTATATAATATAATATGCCATCATAGTTATTTATCCTGCTTTGATAGACTCTGAGTTATTTCCAAGCTGGAACTAAATGAACACTTATTGTGAATATATATACTTGTGGTTTTAGATGAAATGACATATTTCCTTTGTGTATATCACCAATAGCTGAAATGGTTAAGTAAGAACAAACAAACAGACAGTTTAGAAAGTTTTACCAAATAGAACATTGCCAGAACTATTTGGATTTGGTTCCACATCTTCATAATCATTATCAGTCTCTCTTTAGTATTCTGGAATAGTAGAGAAATCCTACCACAGCCTTAATTTGCTTGTTTCTGATGGTTGACCTTCCTGTACTCTGGTTGTTCTAACAACAATAGAAATATATTCCCTATGGTTCTTGGTACCAGAAGTCTAAACTCGGTGAGTCAGCAGAATTGGGTTCTTTTCATAGGTTCTAAAAAGGGATTCATCCCTTGACTCTTCCCGGTCCTACCGACTCTTGGCAATCCTTATTCTGCATCAGTGCCATTGATTTCTTATGAGTTCTTTTACTAACCTTAATACAAATTCACCGTCAGAGACACTTTTTGAAGTCTTTTGGTCACTCTGTAATTTGACTTTCCACTCTTCTAATTGCACCTGGCTCTGAAATTTTAATAGATTAATCAGTAGGTTCAGAGAAATCCAATGACTTTTCCAGACACATATCTAATTAGGAGAGAGGGCATGATCTCAACCTCATGTGCATTTTCCAAAGATTTTTAGTGGATTATGAATTTCTGTGATGCAATAAAACCACCAAAAATACTACCTTCAATACTAGAAATTTCTATTTTAAAAAGTATTATTTGAGGGCTGAGGGAATAGCCCAGTTGGCATGTGCTTGCTTTGCAAACACAAAACATGAGTTTGATCCCCAGAGTCTAAATTAAAATGTCTATCATGATACTCTGGGAAGACAGAGATGGGGATTCCTTTGGTTCCCCTGATAACTAGTTTTTCCTAATCTGTGAGCTCCAGGCCAATGAGAGCCTCTGTCTTTAAAGAAGTTGGTGGCATTCCTGAGGATGACATCAAGAAGTCATCCTCCTACCCCTACACACACATGCATATGTAACTGGACGAACACATGCACACACATAAAATAACAGCAATAATAATAAGTTAAGACAATAAAATATTTTCAATAAATTGCTAAAACTTGCTTTCTCAAATTCTAGATGGTTTCATTTCAGAAAAATTGATGATCTGGTCTGAAATTTTACATATAAATTCAAAAGATCAGCACAAGCAAATTAATTTTGAATCAAACAAAGTTACAATAAGCAAGGCAGGTCGGGAAAAGCTCACAAATAGAGCAACATAATAAAATAAGAAACTAAGCTAAAGACCTTGGTCAATTAATTTTGAACAAAGGTGCCAAGACTATTCAATGGTACAAGAATAGGCTTTCCAATAAATGATACCAAGATGACTCTAGAGCAGAAGAATGAAGTCAGATCACTACATCACACCCCTGCGTGCAAAAACTCATTCTAAGGGGAATAAAAGGTCCAGATGTAAAATCTGAAACTATAAAACTCTTAGAAGCACTGTGTACATCTTCAAAAGCTCACAGCAATGACTTCTTAGATAAGACCTTAGACAAAGTAATAAGTAAATTGGGATTCATTAAATATTCAAAATGAGAGTCGGACAGATGGCTGGGTGGTGAAGGGCACTTACTGCTCTTGCAGAAGACCCAAGCGCAGTTTCAGAAACTCACATCAGACAGTTCACAACCACCTGTAACTCCTGCTCCTGGAATTCTGACACCATTGCCTGATGTACACTACCACCATCAGACATATACACACATTAAAAAAAAATAATGTTTAAAAGAGATCAATTCTTCTAAAAATTGAACCTCAGAGAGTACCATAAAGACAGCCCACAAAGCAGGGCAAATATCTGCTAATGGGTATTTAGAGAATATGTAAAAGAATTCACTCAGCTATGGAAGATAATACTTGTTTTTCAAAAAATACCTTTTTCCAATAAGAGATTTGTACATAGAATATAGAAAAAGCCCATCTAGCTCAGTAATGAAAAGACAAACTGGCCCAATTCATCAATGAGCAAAGGATTTGAATGGGAATTTTTCCAAAGAAGACATGCAAATGGCCAAAAACCTCATGGAAAGGTCACCAACATTACCAGGAGAGTGCAAATCAAAATTATAATGAGATATGATTTCTTTCCCACTAGGACCGCAAGAATCAAAAGACAGAAAATAACAAGCGTTAAGTAAGACATGGAAAACTCACAAACTGTTGATGGAAATATAAAATTACAGCTGCCTTAAAAAAGAGCCCAGCCATTCCTCAAAAGGTTGACAACAATTGGAATGTGTGCCAACAATTTTACCTTTAAGTGCAAACACAAAAGAAACATGCCCTCACAGAACCTGCATGTGAAGTTCATGGATTTCTTATTAATAATACTTAAAGGGGAGCAACGCCAGAAATATTAGGGCTGAGCTGACCCAGCCGACCCTCATTGGACCCTGGAGAGCTGACCCTGTCCATTGCTAGACGCTGCAGCAGGAGAGCTGGAGTCCACTACCTACCCACCCATAGAACAGCTGACCCCAGCAGGAGGCAGAGATAACTCCATCCCTCACCAAAGGCTCACAAGAGGGCTGGCCCCTATAGCATGGACCTAGGAGAGCTAGCACTGCCCCTTGCTTGATGAGGCTGTCTCAATGGCCCAGATCAGTTTAGCTGCTATCCAGACCTACATCTTGTGCCTTGGGTTGGTCCACCCTAAGCACTGCCCCATCTATGATCTGGGGCAATGTGCAAAGGGGCTGGTCCTGAGGAAAGATATCCATAGGATCTCTGTGATACAGGACAACAGGATATCCTACAGGAGTTTAGATAGGACCCAGTGATGATGGTATACTAGAAATAAGAGGCCTTGAACCAGACCAATAAATGGCTCATTGCAATCAACATTTTACGGGAGGAGATGAATGGACACTGCAGCTCCAGATACCACGAGGATCAATGAAGAGGTATTGGAAAGATGGAGGAGTAAGATGGGGGGGGGGTTGTTACTTGTTTTGTTTTTAATTAATTGGGGGGGTGGAATTCTGCAGAGGTGAACAGCAGATGTGGAGGGACAAGGAGGTGAGCAGGATTGAGGTATATGGTTGAAATTCCCAAAGAATCAATAGAGCATTGAGAAGAAAGAGAGAGAATGTGGGAAGGAGGGAGAGAGGAAGGGAGGGAGGGAGAAAGGAAGGGAGGAAGGGAGGGAAAGAAATAAAGAGAGAGGGAGAGAGAGAAAGAAAGGAAGGAAGGAAGGAAGGAAGGAAGGAAGGAAGGAAGGAAGGAAGGAAGGAAGGAAGGAAGGAAGGAAGGAAGAGGAAGAAAGAAAGATGGGAGGGAGAGGAGAAATGGTGAGTTATATTATAATCTCAAAAATAAAAGAAATAATTTAAAGCAACAAGAAAAAAGAGGGAGGGACACCCAAAAATTTGTATGGACTGATGAAGGAAGTAATAAAATATGCTGTAGCCAGACCATGGAGAATTGATTCTCTAGGAAAGAATAAAGGATTGGAACATTTGATGATACTGATGAACCTTGAAGACATATCCAAGAATGGAGAGTCACACAAGACCATGTGTACAAGACTCTATGCAAACAGACGCAGAGAGAAAGATTGTGGCTGCCTGTGGCTAGGAAGCTTCTAGAAGAAAATGAGACTGCTGATAAGAGGAGGCTTTTGTTAGCATGATCACAGTATTCTAAGACTGGTGATGATAATCATTGCAAGACTCTGTAAATACACTCAAAACTGTTGAGTTGTAGGCGCCAAATACATGAGTTACATGATACGTGAATTGTATTTCCGTACGGCTACGTTAGGAAAAATAAAAGCTGAATTTTAAATCTAACGGAAGTTTTCACTCTGTTTATTAGAGATATTCTCTCCTTAAGCCTAGATGTAGTGATATTCACTGGCAAATCCGAAAATATTTTATGTATTTTGTAATCCCAAGGGCACTACACTGGGCATCTGGAATATTAAATAATATTAGTATGGTCCAATAGGAACATATCTCACAGTACATTGACAGAATGAGTCTGGACTTGAAGATTTGATATCTAACAGCCAGGTGCTTTAAGTAAATTATTTAACTTCTCTGGGCTTCTGTTTAAAAAAAAAATAAACAATTAAAAATATAAATATCTTTCAGAGTTGCAAATTATAAAAGAAAATGACACAAGTTTATTTAGAGGGTAGTAACAGGAGTTTCTGAATTAAAGAAATGAGGATGTTACTCCAAAGATACCACTTTCTTATTCACTCTGTGACTTCAAATGAGTATGTTATCAGCTCTGGACCTTAATTTCAATTGTGTATAAAATCAAGATGACAATAGCTACATTAGAAAGATTGTGAATCTTTGAAGAGTCAGGGGTAGTAGATGGCAGCAGAGAAAGCGTGTTTTTCAGGGCATGGCAGTACAGGTGCACACACTCCCAGCAGCCATGAGTCCACGTGCAAGACCTAAAAAAGGTTAAGCCAGTTAAAGTGCAAGCATGCACAGGGGAGAGCATCACAAAGTCCTGCCTCGGACTGAAGCACTACGTGTAATTAGAAGGAGAGTTGGTTTTTTTCTGACAGACTGCCTGTGAGCCACTGGATGGTCCTACAGATATCCATACACATAATGGCGGCAGTATGTAGTTTTAAAAAACAAAACAAAACAAAACAAAATAACCCTGCAATTTGGTAGCAAATCATTGTGGGTTGGGATTAGAGATGAACTGGAAGGTACAACTGGAGAGAGGTAGATTTAGCCATAATTCATTATATGCATGCATGAAATTCTCAAACAATTAAAAGATTATGTCTCTAAGCCAGTACAGTGTTTAGCTTTGATAAAAATAAATTAATATTAATATTAAAGAAGTACTAAAACTCATAAAATAGGGGCTGGAGAGATGGTTCAGCGGTTAAGAGCACTGGCTGCTCTTCCAGGGGACCCAGGTTCAATCTCCAGAACCCACATGGCAGCTCACAACTGTCTGTAACTCCAGTTCCAGGAATCTGACACCTTCACACATATATATGCAGGTGAAACACCAATGCACATTAAATAAAAATAAATTATTAAAAAAGAACTCATTAAGTAATTGGAACATGAATTACTACTCTGAGTCATTAATACGGCAATGTAATACCAATATTCTACCAAACTGCAACAGGGAATTCCACTATTATGCAGAGAAAATGAAGATATTTTTGTTTTTAAAACAAAACAAATTATGTTTAACATGGCCTGGGGGTATGGTTTGCAGGTGGGGATGGGTATAGTAAGAGTTTCTGGTCTGGGATAGCCCCAAGATCTGGAGCAGCAGTCCCAAATAATCACACAAAGTCTTATATTAATTACATGCTGTTTGGCCTATGGTTCAGGCTTATTACTAGCTAGCTTTCACATCTAAAACCATTTCTATTAATCTATGTCTTGCCACTTGGCTCATGGCTTACCTGAGAGTTCCTTTACATCTTGCTCTCTTGACAGCAGCTCACAGCATCTCTCTCTGACTCCACCCTTCTTCCCCTTTATCTTTGCTTGGATCTCCTGCCTGCCTATAAGCTGGCATGCCATAGGCCGAAACAGCTCTTTTATTATCCAATGTAAATTCACAACATACAGAACATCTCACATCAGATGGAGAAAATTTAATTGTGTAGTTTAACAAGCTTTCCATAAAAGCATTCAGGCCATAATATCTCCATCGTTAAAGCCAAAATACCCTACCTCCTTTTCCCTTTTCTTGAGACAGGACCTCACCGTACCACCATTTGGCTGTGAACAGCAGCCCCCTACCTCAGTTTTCTGAGTGTGGAATAACTGCTGTATCCACCATGACTCTTTGCCCACTCACACTAAACCTTCAGGATTATCTCATATTTGTTAAATGGCATTTATAATGGTGTGTGATTCTGCTCAACAGCTTTGATACTGGAAATGGACAAATAAATCATGTCTTCACTATTCTATGTCATGCTATCATTAAGTCACATTCTACATACTTAAAATTTACAGTAACAACAGAATATTATCTGAGGTAAAATATATTTATTACACAAATGAATACTGCCAATATAGCTTGAGGAAAACCTTTTATGAACATTTATAACTTGTGTCCGCTTTGTAGTTCCCTCACCAGGCAATACTATGACCACCCATCCTTATATCTTATCTCCTACATAGAGTCCTTTTCAATAAAGAGCTATGAAGTAACTCATTTTTATATTTCTAGAGCCTACTAAAGGGCCTACTATACCATATGCATTCATTCAATAATTATTTATCAAAGGCTTGCTGTTTCAAAGGACTGTACTCTGAATCCTTCTGAATCCATTTACTTAAAAGCAGCTAGCATGTACATCAAAAAATATTCTTTTCCATTTGATTTTTAAAACAACTTTATTAGGAAAATTTTGCTGACTTTATTCTCACTATATTTCTGTAAGCAATTATATGTCACATCTGTAGTTTCTTTAAAAATGTAGCATAATTCAGACTGTTTACCAATTCAGTCCTTTCTACAAATTAATCCAAACTAGTGAAGCCTCATTCTGCTACCCCAGAATCTGTGTTTCTGATTTAGCTTTGAGTACTCCTGATTCGAACTTCTCAGGCTCTAAGAATTCACCTCTGGACTGGTCATGCTGATTCCAGAAAGCTTTTGAGTTGGAAGCAAATTTAAATAAACTCTTGGATATTTGCTTTAAAATTAATGCTAGAAGTTATTCTGCAGCAGGACATGCAGATGCTGTTGGAAGTCTGATTCCCTACATGTTGGTTTTTTTTTTTTAATTCTTGAAAATTAGAAAAGGAAGAAGGATCATAAGAATGAATGCAGCCTTGGTGGGTGATGGCCAAGGTGTACTGAACCCATGGTGATGGTTATGGGAAGCCAAGAACAGTTAGATCAAAGTCAAAAAAGGAATCGTGGAAACAGCGGCTAAATGGGCTACCCAGCCATCACGGCAGCTTTGTGTGGGCTCTAAACTACTTGTCATAATATGCTGACTATGTTTTCATCTAGATATCAGATGTTATCTTTGTACTTTCTGTGAAATGACCAGAAATCAGCCTTCAATCTTAACTATGTTCTCTTTAAAAAGAGCATACATACATGGGGGCTGAAGAGATAGCTCAGATGTTAAGAAAACTTGTTGATCTACAAGGACCAGGCTCAGTTGCCAGCACCCCTTGAGAGTTCACAACTATCTGTATCTACAACTCCAGAGATCCCACACCCTCTTCTGACTTCTGCATGTATGTATTAGGCACACACATGTTGCAACACATACATACAGGCAAAATATTCATACATACAAAAAAGAAAATACAACTTTAAAGCAAACATTAATCCCAGAATTTTGGAGGTTGAGGCAGCCTGGTCTCTATGATTTCCACTCTAGTCTGGTCCAAAAATCAAGTTCCAGGCCAGCCATGGCTATATAATAAGATTCTATCTCAACTCTTGCCCTGGAAAAAAGGGGGAAGGTCAGACATGTTTATAGAAGGTCAACTATCCTACATAAAACTAGAATGCAATCATTCCATAAACTCATTCATATCTGTTTCTTACACCGTTCTGATGATGGCTCCTTAGCCTTTCAAATTTAGTTTTTTCCAAAAAAAAAAAAAAAGAGAGAGAGAAATTTTCATAATACATAGAGCAATAACAAGCTAAGAGACAGAGAAAAAAAATCTTTCTTGGTGTAATTAGTTTTTATTCTGCACACAAGATTGTTTTACCCTTCTTTTGACAGGCAAAGATTGCTCTTGTTCATAATGTTATCCTACCCACAGACTAATCTAACTATAGTAAATAATTTGTTCCGTTCACCATTCTTCTTTCTCTAACCTGCTCATTATTTTCTATATTTTTGCAATAAGTATTACAAAATTGTAAGTCTCATTACAAATTCAACATCTCTGTAAATGATACATCCCTCCGTCAGTTCTTTGCCCACCCTGTATCAAAAGTGCTCACTCTCTATCCCTCTGTCTTTCGAGCCATAAAATCTCTCTATTCAATAAAGAGTCGTTAATTTTTGATCAGCCAAGTGGGGGTTGTAATATTTTTATAACTCTGGCAATATTACAGGAACAGAAAAAGCAATATTTTACTTGTCGATGTGGGAAGAAGAAAGCAGCTGACAGAGGCTCCGAAGAGCCAGAGACCTGGTAACTACGTGACCTTGGGTGTGCCCCTTTTTTCTTTCTGAGTTTAGTGTATCATTCATTAAATATTGCCTAGCTATTACCCCAGGTTATTTTGAGGATCAAAAAATAAACACATAATGTAAATATTTGTAAATTATAAGGAGATACATAGATGTGGGTTGTTAATCTTTAAAATGGCATACATTTTAGAAGATCCACCTTACATTCTGTGAGCATGTGGCCCAGCACCACGTAGGAAACATGCAAAATTAACCTATATTATGCCCCCAAGGTAAATCCTCCTGCGAGGCTTTTGTGTCTTGTGTGAAAGGTTTTGTTGTTGTTTTGTTTTTGCTGAATTATTGATTTTTTGTAGTTTTTTTCTGAATAAGAATAAGTGAAACGTTTCATAGGCAGAAATTAATCTCCATACACCCTCTCATTCCATCACTTCCTTGCGCTAAAGGAGACAGCCCACAGAACCTTAAACCTGTTTTTAAAGACCTCGGTGATATATGGACATTCATTTCCAAGCGTTCCCACCGGACTCATTCTAATCTGGGGAACTCTGGGGACTGTTTGAACGTGGTGTATATGAAGTCGTTTCTCAGGCACTTCTTCTCAATGTCATGTAGCCAACAGGCTGAATCAACCACATACAGTAATGAAAACATCCTGTATTTATAGCAGTATTTCTCCAAGGAACATCCTTCAGCAGGAATGCCTAAAAGAGTTCTAAGAATTGAAGGACATATTTCAGACATGTCTAACTTGTCTCCGAACCCCTATAAAAATGGTCAGGATACCAAATTGTGCCTTTCCCCGCCTCATGCTATAAAATGAAATGGGAAAGTTGTTTGGCTTTATGAGTCTCCATGTCATTGTGTCTTTTTGCTATTACATGGGTATAAAAAATAAATAAAAATAAGCTATATTGAGCATTATGCTGTGTCACCCTCTCACCAAGCAGCAGCGTGGTATCATCAGCTGTGTATTTTGCTTTATCTTAAGAAATCTTTGGAAATATTGATCTGTAAAAAAATACTCTACAAGGATATAATTTCAGATCCCCATGTCCCTTCACTCTAGACAAATCTCATGGTATCTAGAAATAATAGAATTTTTTTACAAAGGAAAAAAATATGTACCATGAACTAAAGTTCATATTTTCTCTTCTTTAAGGTCTTTGAAGAGAAGTTCATCCAGGTGCACTCAGAATACTTGGAATATAGAGTCAAAACACACAAGATACTTAATTATCTATGTGGGAAGACAAAACATCTGTCCCACTGAAGCTTATTATTCAAAGTGATCTAAAAGCAGAAAGTTTCCCAGGATTTCTGAGACACAAAATTATTGATTACTTCCTTGGTCATTGTAGGGAAAAATGGACAAGCTTTCTCCAGGGTTCCCCTCAGATATCAATGACCATTTTTTGGGCCCACACTTCAGGAAGGTGGGTACAGCATCCCATCCCACCTGGAGATTCATAGAGGCAGATTCAGTCCAAGGTTTTTTTCCAAGGATTTGTGTGGACCAAATGATGGGATTTTTTATAAGCCATCAGTTCTGCTGTTCTAAACAGGCTTGGAAATTTATAACTCAGAATTGTGTTTATACTCAATACACATTTATGCTTGGGTTTGTTGCACACTTTGTTTTAATCCCAGCACTCTGGAGATGGAGGCAAGTGCATCTCTACTAGTTCAAGGCCAGCCTGGTCTACATAGAGAGTTCTAAGCCAGACAGAGCTACAAAGTAAGAAACGCCATCTAAAAAATGTTTTTTAGGTAGGAAAGCAAATAGAGATAAAAAGTGTCCTGAAGTCACTATCGGGCATCATGAAGACGGAATATACACACTATGACTTGAGGTCTTATGTGTGGCAGGTCCTAGAAAGCTGTATGACTCCATATACTATCTTATTACACTGCAGCAGAAAACGATTCCTCTTTCTCCTCTCTATCCCTTCCTGTGCTCACCAGGAGATGACTTCATCACAATTGCTAAAAGTGAAGATTCAACATCTTCATCTTTCCCAATGACTCACCATCATCACCTGCTAAAATGAAGACAGGGCCAAGGGGTTCTCCAACCTTGGACAAGTCTACTGTGGAAAAAAAAAAATGGAGCAAAGACATAGAGGGGTGGATCACAGAGGCAGGAAAAAGGTATGTGAAATAAAATGTTGCCTGGATATTCATCAAAAACTGTTACAAGAGACCTAGAGACAATTGATGCATAATTTTACACATCGCTCTAGACTTTGTATGATCGTCACCAGCTTAAGCTGAGTGAGTGCTTCTACCCAAAATAACTGTTTTCTCAAAGACGTCTAGAAGTTTCAGGGTTATATAATTTTTATTTCAAATTACAAAATTCAGAAGAATAAGCTGAAGACCAGAAAGGGAACTAACTCATAGACGATCACATAACAGCAGAGCTAAAGCCCACCTTAGGACTATGTGACCCCAGAGCATGTTCACTCATCACCCCACACAGCCTCAGCAACACAACTCTGCTGTTTCCCTTCTGTCTCCCTGATCTATGCCTATCACTTTATGTATTTTTGTGCATATGAACATACATATGTCATATTATATATGCACACATGTATGTGCAGTCCAGAGGACAGCATCATTAATCACTCTTCACTTTGTATTTTGAGACAGGATTTCTCCATGAATTTGGGGATTGCTGACTCATCTAGGCTGGCTGGCCAGCAAGCCTCAGGGATTTTCCTGTCTCTCCCTCCAGCACTGGGATTACTGCCATACTCCAATGTGCCTGGCCTACAGGATTCCTGACGGTCCCAAAAGATCCTCATGCGTGCACAAGAAACACTTTACTGCCTGAGCCACCCCCCTGCCTTCTCTATATATCTTTATACATATACTGTATAAAAAGTTATTAGAATTCATTTCAGTTAGGCATTTATTTGGGTTGATAGTGTGCTTACTGAGATACTTCTGGATTCATTGTAGTATCTGAATAACTATTCACTGCACATTTATTCAACATTCCTGAGTTCCAATGCCAAGCCACGCATTGTGCTGTGTGCTTCAGAGAGTCACAGCCCACTGGAAGAGATCACATTAAAACGAAAATCAGTGCTCGGTTTCCCATGGTACAGTAAGGCATAACCAAGAGATTAGTGCTTGCTTATTGAGCTGCAATCCAAAACCACATTATTGGGCTATAATTTCCTATTTGATTGACATGAAAGGACTGTGCAACTGGCCCAAGGTCAAGCCTCTAGTCAGCAGCAGTTCATTTGGCTTATTTTATTGTCTCTGACATACTATGTTTTCATCATTTACTTGCTCTACATAGTCCTATGTAATGTTCCAAACGTATTTTATGTTTTACAGACATTTTTAAAAATTTAAGGGCAAAGAAGCAAACGTGTCAGCACTCATGTTGGGCTGGATCCCATCTTGGCTGCCAGCTCTCAGGACAGAAAAGCTCCCCCAAGGTTTGGCTTCCCCCCAAGCCTGTTTCCAGGCTATGGAAGCAGTTAATTCTGCCCTAAATGCATGCTGTGTCCTCATCTCCTCAGTAGCCTTCTATCTAGGCTGAGGCTTAATTGGTTTGGGTTGGATAATTCATAGCGCCTCATTAGGACATCAAAACACATACTAGGCTCTCTAGTAATTTTCTCCCCTGAAAGGACATTGATTGGCTCCTTCAGTGGGAAAAGAATTAGCTAAAGGACTCTTGGGTTTATGCAAAAAGATTAAGTCCACAATGGATAATTTCAAAGTGTATTGTACAATCAGATTTCTTTGAGACTATCTGTCGATCAGATTTCTCTTCCCTTGGAAAAGAAAAAAAAAAAATCTTCCCCAACCTACACAAGGGTAAATAACAGCCAATTGCCTTGCAGAATTTATGCAGATGCTGGCTGTTCTAAAGTTCCTATTTGTTTTGTTTTGTTTTGTTTTTCCCCTGAGACATTCTTTATTAACACATAAAGAGGGAAATTCTAAAGATGGCTTCTCTGTGCATTCTGGACATTTACTCTGCCTTCCGTTCTTCACCAGACAGGTTTGCTTGGTGCCTCTTCCATATCCACTCCTCTTTAAGCATGAAAGCCTGCTAACTGAATGCCCATCATCTCAGCTCTGCTTCTTCTGTGGCTGCAAGACAGAACTCAGCCTTTCCTCTGGGGTGAGGGAAGCAGTGTAGCTGTCAGAGAGATTGGGGAGCCAAAAGCCCAGCTTCTGCCAGGTGTGGTGATACCCACCTGTAATTGCAGCTCTTGCGAAATTGAAGTAAGAGGCTCCTCTGGGTCAGCCTGGACTGTGTGAGCCTGGACTATATGAGTTCCAGGTCAACCTCGGAAACATAAAAAGACTGTGCTCATAAAATAAAAAACTAACACTGCTTTTCTCTAACCTCTCAGTTGGGATAAACCTGAGCAACATTTTTGTTTGGTTTCTTGGTTGGTTTGGTTTGTTTCTTTGTTTTTCAAGACAGGGTTTCTCTATGTAAGCTCTGGCTGTCCTGGAACTCACTCTATAGACCGGGATAGACTTTAACTCAGAGATCTGCCTGCCTCCACCTCCCAAGTACTGGGATTAAAGCCATGCACCACCACTTCCCAGTGAACCTGAGCTGTGTTTTTTGTTTTGCCTTTTATTTTATGTGTATTGGTATTTTGCTGCATGAACATGTATGTGCACCATGTACCTGACTCGTGTCTCTGATCCCCATGAAATAGAGTTACAGACAATTGTGAGCTGCCATGTGGGAACTGGGAATTGACCCTAAATTCTCTAGAACAGTAAATGATCTTAACCACTGAGCCCCCTTTCCAGCCCCTGACCCTTTCTCTTCCTTATCTTACTTCCAAATTCTCCTGCAAGGGTTTCTAGTTATCACCTCCCAGATATGATGCTTCCACTTGGCCCATTGCCCCAGGATCTGCTCCTGAGAAACCTAAAGAAAAACACTGCCACAGCTCAGTCAACCTTTGATCTTCACCCTAACTTGGTCTTACCCCTTAGATCATTGGACAACTATTTTGAAGTGGAGGGGGGCATAATCTCCCAGGTGATCTTTCCACACTGTGATCTGGAAACACATAGAGTTAGGTCTAGGGGCTGATGAAGCTGACTTTACCAAAAGTCTAGTCCTGTTAAGCTTCAAAGCCCTTCCTCAGAAGTAGGGAAGTGAGACCACCAACCTGGCTCAGCGACTTCAGACTGGTATTCACAGGAAGACAGGTAACGTCTTGGGGAAATGCTCAGTGGTACTTCGATATATCTTCCATATTATTTTACTCAAAACATCTTCATGCTATTATTGAAGGTCTTTTGAAAGTTCTCAAGTTTAGAATGGTGGGGATGAGGACACGGGAGTCAATGAAACAGAAAAACAGAAATAATAAATTAATCAGGATAAATTTCATGAGTATGTTTCTTAGAGACAATAAGAAGGCCCAAACAAAGATTTATTGTATTTTTACAATACCATTTTACCCTCTGATTGGTACGTCACGAGGAAACATAAGCAAAAACTTCCAGCAGCATCTCATACATAATTTCCTAGACTTGAGCCTGCCTTGGTACAACTAGGATTCTCCAGGCATAGCTTCTGTGAGCCTTTCGGGGCCTGACCTGCCTCCTTGCTTTCTTATCACTTCCTTTTAAATCTGACTTGACCCTTAGCTTCAACATGAATGAAACCGTGAATGGACCCTCCTTGGAGGATTATGGATTCTGAATCCCCAGGACTGTACCATAATGCCCCTGTCAGCCAGTTTTGCCTTTGGGCATCTAATTTAACTGACAAATCTGAGGGCTCACACAGAGGCAGTCCCCTCCCCAGCGACTCCGCAGATGGGAGTCCCGCAGTGAATAAGTTATTCCAGCAAGTCTGACGTTGCCTTATGTTGAACATTCTCCTGACAGGTCCTGCTCAGTTCTTAATAGCATTAAAGAACTTACTGTTATTAAGCATGAGTCTCTCTGACTTGATAAATACCGTGGCCTCTTTTCTGGCTGTTTTAATGGATGTCCTAAAGGCATCTGGATATGGCATTTTACATTTGGCAGAAGTTTATCAATAGCAATATTTTTGTGATTAGCTTTAGGAAGCCCAATATAAGGTCAAGTATCCCAACAAGCAAAATATACCCACTGCAAAGACAAGTGTGTTTTGAGAGTGAATAGAGTCAGGGTGGGAATTCATGTGGCCTAGTGCATGTGGGTACATTTTGCAAAATCAGCTTAGTGGCAAATGTAAGCAGAAGTCAAATCATTGGCTTGGCCTGATGCCTAGCATGCATTATATAGTTGTTAGCTTCAATCACAAGAACAATTAATCCAAGTTATGATACAGACCAGTTTTTAAAGTTCTCAGGCCAGCAAATTCTTCCTGGGATGTTGATAACTATAAAAAAAATCAGTACACGAAGGAAGTATGTACCTTATACATTCGTATTTTATTAATATTTTGTTAGTCACTTTGACCATAGGCAAAGACCTGGCACTACACCAAACATCGTGTGCACGGTGCCAAGAGAGTACAAATGAGTGAAGAAAACATGACCCATGGATTCAGGAAATTTGAAGTCCACAAGGAAAGTCAGACTGTATTGAATAATGTCCAAAAGTGTATAAAAATGAGATTACACATGTGAAGTACTTGGTTCTGTAGCCAAATGAGGAGTAACCATTACGGCCTTACTAGAAACCTTACATTCATAATCACATAAACACTAAGAGGAGAAAAATGCAAGATGGAGGGAAGCTGAATTCTGAGTTCAGTTATAAAGGTTTTGAGAGTGAGGTTGGAGCAGAGAAACACAGAGGCCATTGTCATCAGAGAGAGGTACTTAAGCCACAACCCAGTGGCAGAAGTAGGTCAATTTCACGCAAGAGAAGCAAGCCTGGCTGACTTAAACAAAGACTCCATCAAAGAGAAACTAAAGGAAGAGGCCCTTGATATGGGGAGAAGGGTATTCACCTGAGTGGCCAGGCAGAGAAGTTTAGATTTGATAACCAGAAAACCAGGACCTACTGTAAGCTCTTCAAGAAGTACAACTGGATAATTAGTGAGGACCACAGGAAAAATAAACACACAGGACTTTTCCTTTTTAAATTATTAGAAATTTTAAGACAGCAACAGGGAAATGTAGGGGCACTTCTGAAAGCCCTGTGGAAATGCATAGGCCAGATGCTCGCAGTATCAACCCTGCTTTCAGAGTGTGATGAAGAAAATGCTTCCTGCCAGCTATGATTCTGGCACCAGAAAAAGCAAAATATTTGAAGATAAAAATAAAGTTACCGTGTGGTAACTCTTTATTATAATTTGCCAAGAGATAGTAGAGAGAAAATCTGAGACGTGCACCACACCTGAGATGCAAAACACCCAGAAAAAGAGCATTTATGATAACTTCAGGAAAGGAGGAGAGTTTTAATATGGGAAATTTAAAATGGATTTAAAATGGGTATAAGAATTCTTTGAAGTGACCATCTCATTTCATTAACTGATGATATTATTCCCTCAGCAATATGTGCTGACTGATGTCCCAGCGCTGAAGGTGCCAAGACCAGATGGAGATCCAGAAGGACAAAGGTTTTCATCAGGCTTGTTCATTTCTATACCCAGGTCCCAAACAGTGTCTGGCATATAGTAGTCACTAAATAAATAATAAACATGAGCATGATGAGTGAACAAAGACCCATGCATCAGTAGGTTCCTAAGAGCCTCTGTGATTTTCTTCCCATGAATTTAGTTCTTAAAAAAAAATGTGCAAACCAATGTGAAGAGAGATGTTTTTATTAAAATTTGGTTGGATCCTTGGAAAGCTTAATGGTGAGTTATTGGGAGAAACGTTACCAACTAGATGTGGGCAAGATAATGTAAAGAATGAGGCAGAGCAAATAAACTTGCTAACTCAAATCTGAAAGCTCTCGCTGCACTTTGAACAGACAGAATAATGAACTCTAAGAACTGTTATGGATATGTTTCATGTAAGAAAGGCGACAGAGACTTCACAGGATAGACCCATGCATGAAGAGGCCTCGAGTCTGCATCAAGAGATGGATGAAGGACTATCATTCATGTGACAGAATCCATTTGTCATTTTTATGTAACTTCTTCTTTGACTGAATATATTAATGAAGTGACCAGCCACTAGACCTAACTGCATCAGGAAAGAATGAACAAAAGTAAAATTCAGTAAATAAATGGATGTATGAACCAACACAAAGAAAAGATAAGATGTCAGTAAGGTAGGCCACTGACCTCACTATAGATTACATCTGAGAAGGTAGTTTTCTCCATTATATAGTTCTGTTTGCATATTAAATTATATTTCATATTTTTTATTTCAATCATTTCCAATTGTTTGTATTTCCTATTTTGATAAGTCTTTTTCTCATATTAAATTGTCTAAGGGGTGTGTGTGTGTGTGTGTGTGTGTGTATGTATGACATGGTAGTCAAAGGACAGCTTTGAGGTTCAGTTCTGTATTCCATTGTGTGGCTTTCAGGGAACAAACTCAGGTCTTCGGGCTTGGCAGTCATCATCTTTACCTGCTGAACCATCTCACCTGTCCAGGAAGTAAATTTTAATCAGAATACTGGTTGGTGATTGGAGAGTAAAAATTTCTCTAAAAGAATGTTTTACATAAACCCGATGCCTGAAGAGATCTGAGTGTCCAACCTTAATGTCCTTGTGCCAACCAAATCCTGAGTGTCTCTGGAGCAGAGACAGCAGTGAGAAACAAGATTGATAAGTTCTTTGTGATGAGCAAACTGGCCCTCAAAGATGTCCAAGCCTGTATCCTGGGAACCCCTGAGTATGTCACTTTGCATGTCAGAATGCACCTTGCAGATGCGATTAAGGTGATGGAATTTGATTAGCCAGCTGGACCTAATCTAATCACATGAACTCTTAGAAGCAATGAATTGTATTTTCTGTTGAATACCCCTGACGGGGATCAGGCCACTGGATATAAAAATATTATATCTTGGCATTTGGGAAAACAGCAAACGGAAGCAGACTCTTAGCTTCATCTTTCCTAAAGCAGGTCATAAAAGCTCATTGGCTTTCCCTGGACAGAACACCCTATGCCTGAAGAATGAAACACCCTTATCTCAGAAGACAAACAAATGGGCCTGCCTAAGCCAACCTAGTTTATTGCCATTCCATTGGGTCTCCTTTTCCATCCATATTTTCCCTACTACTAGCCACAAATTTTGTACATAAAAATACACAAAATCCCCATTCTTTAGCCCCCCTTTCTGAAGACTCCTGTGTCACATAAAATTTATAATCATTAAATGTATGGATTTTCTTACATTAAAAAAAAGCCTAGGCTGAACATGATGTTGCACCTCTGTAGTTTTTGGTGGTTGGAAGGCTGGCATGGGATGGATTGCTTTTGCCCATGAGTTCCAGACCAACCAGCCAACAAACTTAAAAAGTACAAATAAAAACTTTCTAAACCTCCCTATAATCTTGTTTGTGTTTTATACACTATTTTTGTACAGCAGCAGCCAGCAGGAGTGAGCAATGCACACACACTGTCTCAGCTGCAGCAGTGCATACACACTGCCTCAGCAGCAGCCAGGAGACCACACTGCACACACAATGCCTCAGCAGCAGCGAGCAGGAGAGAGCACTGCATACACACTGTCTCTGCTGCAGCCAGCAGTGAAGAACACGTGAGTGCTAAGCACCAATAGACCCAGAGAAAAGCCTCCTCTGACAGTCTTGGCTTTCACCCAGGGTGTCAACATGGCTTCTCACTGCTTTCTTTGTCACCATAGGGAGCATCTTCTCATCCTAAATTTGTTAACACCTGGACAGTTCTTCCCTGATGAAACTCCTAATGTAGTTGACTTCCTTCCAGTGTGTGCAAAGCATATTAAGCTTCTTTGATCAAAATTATGCAAAAAGCCAGATGTTTACTTTCATTATATCCTACAGACAGAAGTTGGTGTTGGATGACCTAGCTTAGCTAGTGTTCAAGCATCTCTGTCCTTTGAAATCTGTGAAGCACAGAAAAGGACGTATGTACAAAACTGTTGGTTTGGCTTGTTTTTGCTGTTTCTTGTCTGATTCTTGGGTTGAACGCAGTCCTACAAAGACTGTGTTTCGTTTGATACTCTATGTCAAAGCTGAAAGCAATGCTCATTTACTCTTTTGTCACATCCATGGATGAGAAGTATGGACAGAGGCTGGCTCACCTGGTCCCCCAAATACCAAATCAAGATACTGGCAGAACTATCTTCTGCTTGGGGAGATTCTAGGTGAGAATTTGCTTGGAGGCTCTGGAAGCTGTTGGCAGAATTTGCCTCTTGTGTTTATATTCTCGACATTCCTGTTTTTGCTATTTCTCAGCAGAGCGAAGCCCTTCACTCCTAAGATTCTCCTAAGACTTTACTGATAGCCTACATCTCCAAATAGATGCTTCAAACTCCCTTCTTGCCCTGGGCTTCCTCTGATCCCTTCTCCCGCCTGTCCTACTACATCTCTCTGACTCCAACCAAAGAAAAGATCTCTGCTTTGAGGGATGCGTGTGCTTAGACTGATCTTGCCTGGATAATACAATCTACCATCTTATATTGTGTTTCCAACATGCAAAGTAACAAGTACCCAGGATCTTTGTGTACTTGGACTCCTGTGCTAAGGATTTGAACAGCTTGAGGATGCCAGCTTGTCCCCAACAGATAGCTTACAAGTCTTGCTTTTTCCTTCGTCACTGTCTCTGCTCCAACACAGCTCATGCTATCCATAGTAAAAGGCACTGAATTTGGGGGCTCCAGTATCTTGTTCATTAGAGTAACTTGTTCAGTTGTGGGGTGTTTTATTAGGCTTTTCTATAGTTTATGTAGAACCTCCTCCCAAATATATTCTCTTACTCACACAGGTAAAAAGACAATGGTTCAGTTCCCAGCACCCACACCAGGAAGCTTTTACCACTGGAAAACCACGTGCCAGGGGATCCATCTCATTCTTCTGGCTTCCAGAGGCACCTGCACACATGTGGTACACATAAAATTATGTGGACACACACATAATTTAAGAATAAATAAATACTAAATACATGTAATGTACATTAAGGATAAATATGATGTCTTAGTTCATTTTTGAGGCTAAAAGGAAAACTTGAGATTAGGTAGTCTTAAGTAACATAATTTTATTACTACTTTTCTGGGGGTGGGGTCTAAGATCAAGGCTCTGGTATTTGCTGCCTAGTCAGTGTCTTCTTGCTACGCCTTCCATGGTACAGACAGAAAAAATGGGAAGGACAAAATCAGCTAGCTAGCTCCACAACTATGTAATAAGATCTGTTCACAGGAACAGATCCCTCATTCTCTAATTGCCCCCCAAAGGCCACACTTCCTGACATTATTGCTTGAGGCTTATGTTTTTGAGGGCTAGCAAACATTCAAATCACAGGAATCAACCCACAGATTAAATTTATATCAACATAAATATACATTAAACTTAAATGTATATTTTAAATGAAAGCAGCTTACACATTGATTCAGCTGGATTTGATAATATGCTTCAGGAACCAGTACAATGCTCTTGACCTGGAATACTCTGAAATTCCATTTTTTTTCTTTTTTGATTGTCCATGGTGGCTATTGCAGGGGTGATTCAGTTATTCTATGTAGTGTCTGCACCAAATTCCTCCCCCTGTAAAATCAATAAGAGGTAGATATTGGAAAATAGGTTTAGACAGATGCCAATTTATATAACGCAGCATATGAGCTTTTCAGGACCATTAGGACAGAAAGCCTGAGTTCCAGGCTCTTATGAGAGGATGCCCATAATTAGTGGGTACCAATGAGAGAAGTAAGTCTGGGAGGAATGAGCCATCCTGTAAGAGAGGTGCTATTTCTATCCTGCCTCTCAGCATCTTGACTTGGAACTGTTTATGAGATTCATTTAGCATCTCAGACAATTCCCAGAGACATCCTTTTTCAGGGCTATTACAAAGGTAACTAGAGAGAGATCTAGCACTGTGGGCCTGGAGAGATAGCCTAGAAGTTACGAATGCTTCCTGCTTCTAGAGGACCTAAATTTGGCTGCCACCTAGAATTACAACTCTGGGGGATATGATGCCCTCTTCTGGCCTCCCTAGGCACATGCACTCATATGCACAAACCCATACACAGACAGACAGATAGATAAATAGTTAAAAAAACAAAATAAATTCTAGGGGGAAAAGATTTAAACACTGTGAAATGGGAACAATACCTATAAACCCACATATGCATATATACATACACAGTATACATGTGCACATATTAAACAGGATCTGTGTGGGCTCAGTGGGCTGAACCATGTGCCATCTTGTTTTTTGAGCCACCATAATTTCATGTCTTCTGACACATGACCACCCATCTTTCTTCTTTCTGAAATAGCTGCTCTGTGTCCACTGTTCCACCACCTGACACCAGAATTCTCATAATCATACTTTTGTCTATGCATTACTCTTCCATATTTCTCTCTTCTGGGGTCTTTTTCTGTCCATTATAACTTTTGCTGTATCACTCTGATGGAATCCACATCTCCTCTGCAGCTCCTTAAATCACCAGTTTAAGAAGAGAACCAAGAGGTAGACAAGGAATGGAAAGGTACTCGGCACATTCCAGTTTCAGCTGGATCCCGAGACTGTATTATAGACCAGGTCAATTGCCCAGGACTTTCATAAAAACTGGATTGTCATTAGAGTCCCTTTCAACATTTTCATAATCTAGGCTCTCTGCCCTATGTTGATTATGTTTCTGACCCAAAACCCACATGCTCCAAGGCTACATGGCGGGATGGAAAATTCACTGGACCAGCTGCCAGAAATTGTGAGACTCTGGGCCAACTCTGGAGCAAACCAGCTGTGTGACCTTGAACAAGTCACAGCATCCCTCGGAACCATTTTCCCCTCTGCTCTTCAATGAACAGCTGATAAAATTACGCCTCTTCCAGATTCCTGTTATGTTGTTCTTTGATCCTGGCTCTCTTTCTTCTCATCAAGCTATGCATGATGACATAGCTTACAATTCTCATGAACCAACTGTTTTTATTACTACTGCTTATTAATATAAATTACTACTCATGAGCTATGCTAATGTCAAAAATGAACACTATATGCAATTTAAAAGACAATTTGGTTAAATTATTTGAGGTATGAGACAGCAAATGGGGGTATTTAACACTTGACTGTGAAAGTAAGCCTTAGCTCTAAACTGTAGCAAATAAAAATTGGATCTGGGAAACAAGCTATGATTGGCAGAAGTCCATCATCTTCATGAGGGCACAGGGATTTAAAAATATACCATTTGTCTAAGAACTGACCACATGACCTGAAACAGAGGGCAGGGGGTGGTAAATTGGTGGGTAAATTAAAGATCCATTTTCCTCCACTATCTGATTTTTCATGCTGCCGAGTTTTGAGGTTACAACATGTAACCAGAATATGAAACATCAGAAGGAAGGGAAACTCATTTAATATTATGTTAGTTGTAGAATTATAACTAGGTGCAAAGCAAAGAAAGTAGTTATCTATTATTCATTCCTTCTGAATAGACGTTTCCTGTCTGTGAATACAAAGCATGATTAGAATTCACTTGCTGAAACTCACAGATGCTTGGAGAGAGCATTTCATTTTCATTTGATCTGACCTTGTGTATGATAATAGAGCCTCTTTTAAAAAGGGACACTCATCTGTCCTCTGTAGACTGTACCCTTGAGAACTATTCCCAGAGGGATTTAGTGACTTGTCTAAGGTCACCCCAAGGTCACTTTAGGCAATCCAGAATAGGTCTGGCCTATTCTGGTCAAGTGTGCTATCTTTATATCTATATGTGGCTTCATATATTCTATGAAGGATTTTCCTCATCAATACCTGAGCATAATAAATTTAACATGTGAGATCAACCAGAGAATAGCATCCTTATTCATTCCAAGTGTCTCCAGCTGCTGAGTGGAAATGCTGGCTTCTTGGCATAGTAATAGAGAAGAAATGAGGGAATAAACAAGACATCGATATACTAGACACAGGTGGGACAGGGGTGGACAGACCTTGCATTTGACCGCTGCATCAGTGCTGGATCTAAACCCAACCGTTGGCCTCAGCACACTGAGATAAGATCTGCTGCCTGCTTTTCTGCTGGTCCCTCTGCCCCAAACGAAATCATGAACTGAATCGACTTTAAAAATTCAGACTAAGTTGAGATAAACTCTATTAATTGTTCAAAAAGTTATTCAATCAGAACACCAGTTAAACTGATATATCATTTAGTTCAAGCCCTCTAAGAGTTGGTAAGTGCATGGATGAATGAGAAGATGGCTAACGGCCTGAGAGAGCGAAAGGAACCAAGGCAAGCATTTCTGTGATTAGAATCACCGGCTCCAGGCTCTAAACTACCTCACATTCCCCTTCACCTAACTACCTCCTTGCTGAAACCCTGCACTGATTCAAACGTGAACTTAACAAATTTTCTCTGATGAGCTTTTTATCATGTTCACAAGAAGGCGCCATCTGATATAAAGTAGTCAAACAAAAAAATAAACAAACCTATAATTTGGAGTAACAGCTCCAGGGACAATAACAAGGTTTTCCAATCTCCCAGATCATAATTAACTGAGGAAGGAATTAAAGAGAGGTTCAGAAGGGAGTACTTAAACCTTTTTGTAAATTTTAAAACAAGCAATGATCTCCAACGCTGCTCTCCAGGTTTATTCAAATTTGGACAATTAAACATAAAACAGACACAGTTCCAAGAAGGGGCTGCAACAAAGCAAAGTAATTGCTGGTACAGGCTATCAAATTTACATTAAAAAAGATTAAAAAGCTGATTTACATTTAAAAACCAAGATCAGGCAATATCTAAAATAGATACCTCAACCCGTGGAGAAAAGCTTTTCGTCAATAAAAGAGAAGCAAAGGTGATTCTAAGAAACAAAACTAATCTTTTAGACTGCTTTGATCACCGAAAACCCCTTCCACTGTTTACTTGGGGGCGGGATCTTTTTTTTTAACGTTGCCTTTAAAAATGTCTGTTCTATACACTGTAATAAAACATCACCATGAAGACCACCAAGACGTTCCTTGAAGGTCTGCTCACTGGGGCCCTCTTCTCCAGATCTGGTCTCCTCTCAGGAATGACAACCCTGGAGCATGAAACTGTACGGTGTAGTTGATTTCAAAGCTACTTCCAGAACTGAGGTTTTGTTTACTGTTCCATTTCTCCCAAAAGCTGATTGCAATTTTTTTTTCTAGTTATAGGTTAATTTACATTTTGTTTTGGGGCTTTTTGTTTGATTTGTTTTCTCTCCAAACAGAAAAAGAATTTTTAGTATTTATAGTAGGAAAAAAAAATATCCTCCTTAGTAGGATATGGTCCCCAGGTAGGCCCCTCACAGTGGGTTGGATAGACTAATGGGGGTGGGCAATAGGGGGAAGCACACAAATTTATTTACCAAGTGTTATGTGACACCAAACTGTATTTTAAAAAAAAAAAAAAAATTATGGCCAAACCTACATGTTTTTGTAATAGGTTTAATGAAGAAAGTGAAGTCATGGGAAAACACAATAGGCCAGTGGGGTATGAACTGAGTAGCCAAGTGGAATCAGCTTGTACTAAAAACCCCATTCATTCATTTCAGAATCACCCCAGCTTTGAAAATAAGCATGCCTTTTCTCTGATTAGGGGAAAAGCTACCACCGGACTGTGGGCAAAAGAAGAATGTACATATTATTGACAAGAGATCCATTCTTGGGGTTTTTACTCCACAGTAAAAGCCAACAAAGTCTTGATGGATTGAATCTCCAGGCCTTTGAGGTAGCCACAGCAGGAGGCTTCACCTCGGTGCAGCTCAACTACAAAGATGAAGGGTCCTACAAGGACTGGAAGAACTCAGCAGACAGGGGCTTGCATTCACCTGACACAGTACCAGCTTCACAGTGGCTAAAAGCTTCCGGCCTGATACCCACAGAGTATCACCAATGTGACTACCTAGAGGCGAACTGAGCAGAGACAAAATAGACAGGCCAGAGTGGATGGGAAAAGACCACAAGGCCTCAACACTACACAACTAAAGAATGCTCAGAGCTGAAGAAACAGTCTTTCCTAGTGAGGAACACACTAAGTGGTCAGCTTTGAAAAAGCAGGTAACATTATTCATACTGAGCAGGTTATATTTAGGAATATGTATATGCATTTTACAAGTGTTCTATCTGGGCACCCCTTGGGAGAGGGGATGAGAGGCACAGGGTCTATGGCACAGACCCTAGGAGTCTGGTAAGAAGCAGACACAGACTCGTTTATTTCAGATATGGGGCAAACCTATATCCCCCCTCCAGATTTCCCATTGGCAGCTGGAGACTCCCCTACTGCGTTGTCTCTTTCTCATTGGCCTCCAGTGTCTTGACCATGCATCACCAATCACCAGGCAGAGTGGCAGATTCCAAGCTGGCTCAGCAGGAAACAGCTAGTGCATGGGTAGGCACATTATCCAGAACAGGACAAATTGTTACATACATACATACATACATACATACATACATACATACATACATACATATATATATATATACATATATATATATAATTTTTAAAAAGAAGCCATGAATTTGAAGGAGAGAAGGGAGGGATATATGAGAGGGTTTGGAGGGAGTTAAGGGAAGGCAGAAATATAATCTTAAAGTTTAAAAATTAAAAAGATTCTAACCTGGTGCAGTTCCCAGCATGATGGTCTTGGGCATAGGACAACCCCAAGCAGTGTGACACCTACAGTGACCAAGGGCCTATGGACCACAACAGATGCTCTAATGATTTATGTTAGTTATCATCTTAATGAGATCTAAAGCAGGAACGCAGGTCTCTGCACATACCTGTGGGGAATCATTTTGATTAGGCTGATTGAGATGAGAATATCATTGTGTGTATCACTTCCTGGCATGGGATCCTAGCCGCCATCAAGAGGATAAAGACAGCTGGGTACAGCCATGCATCCTTCTTGGCCTCCTGCTTTGAATGTGATGTGACCAACTACTTCAACCTCTTATCACCCTGACTTCTCTCCCATGATAGACTTACTCTCCAACGATGAGTCAACCAAAGTCCTTTCCCCTTAAATTGCCTTTGCCATGGGTTTGTTGTCGCAGCCACAAGAAAAGAAACGAACACAGAAGCCCTGCCTAGAATCTCTAGACAGACTTGCTACTAAAATCTATTCCCAAATAAAATCAGACTGCAAAGGACTTCAGTATACAGACGTTGATTCATGGCCATGAAGGAAACATGTTAGCACCAAAAGCAAATCAAGGTACCAGTGACTGACAGACAGGAGGTAGAGACATATGAGTTCTCAGACAAAGAATTCAAAATAGTTATTTTGGGAAACTCAACAAGCTTCACCAAGAAACAATTTAGACACTTATCAGAGAAATTTAACAGTAAAATTGGAGTGATATTTAAAGCAGAAGTCTAAGTAGTGGAACCGAACACTATAATGCACAAATGTAAAAATGGGATAGAGCACATCAACAATAGAATATAGAACTGATCGAGCACATAAAGCTGTGAACGTTAAAACAGGGTGCTTAGAATGGATGAGTATGAAAATGAAATGGGTAAGAAGTAATAAAAAAAAAAAAGCTTGCAGGATTCAAAGGATTATGTCAACAGAGTAGATGTATTTGTCACTAGTAAACAAGAGGAAACATAGGAAGAAAAATGAGGATTTAACAAAATAATAGAAAACTTTTCAAACCTGGGGAAAGATAAATATCCAAGACCAAGGCAGACAACAGATACCAACAACGATGAATTTGGGGACGGCGGGTCTTTGATAGGGTTTCTATTGCTGTGTTGAAACACCATGACCAAAAAGCAAGTTGGGGAGGAAAGGGTCTATTTTGCTTACACTTCAGCATTGCTGTTCATCACTAAAGGATGTCAGAACAGGAACTCAAACAGCAGGATCCTAAAGGCAGGAGTTGATGCAGAGGTCATGGAGGAGAGCTGCTTACCAGCTTGCTTCCCACGGCTTGCTCTGCCCACCTTCTTATGGAACCCAGAACCAACATCCTAGGGATGGTACCATCCACCATGGGCTTACACTGGATCTCACTGAGGCATCTCCTCAGCTGAGGTTTCCTCCTCTGATAACTCTGGCTTGTGCCAAGTTGACACATAAAACCAACCAGTGCAGAGGGTTACCACATACATATTGTAAACAATCAAAAATGAAAAACCAAGAAAGAAAACCAACAAGGGAATAGAAGGAGCCCCCATATGAAGGAGCCTCACTATGTCTACCTGCACACTTGCACACTTCTATCAGAAATCCTACACACCAAGAGAGAGCTGAAGATACACTCACTGTGCTGAAAGGTAATTGTCAATAGAGGAAACTGCTCTCAACAGATCTGTCCTTCAGCACTGAAGACCTTGATTCTCAAACAAAAGCCCTGGGACCTTTTTACGACTAGACTTTGCCTTATGAGAACCAGTAAACGGAACCAGTGTTTCACTGGGAAAGGAAAGGACACAAAAAGAACACTATAAAAGTTTCTGAAAGTATAAAACCCACCAATAAAGGTAAGTGTACAGTAAAATTCAAAATGATAAGAAATGGAGTATATGAATCATTTATGCTTTTAGGATAAACATTAAAAGAGAAAAAATATCAAACAGAATGCTCAAACAACTCTTGGGACATAATCATAACATAGGTACTCAAAACGAGGGGTAGTGAAGTTCAATGTTAGAACGTCATGTTGTTTTGTTACAATCTAAGTTAAGTAATTATCAGCTTTAAATAATCTGTTATAACTATAGGATGTAATTTGTAAGCCTTGGGGTAACCACAAAGAAAAAGCCCATAATTGATGTGCTTAAATGAAAAAACAAGAAATCAAAACACCCCTGGAGAAACTCACTTTAGTACAAAGGAAGACAGTGAAGGAAAAATAAATTATTGTTGTCTTTATATGACCTCAAAAGCCAAGCCAACAGAGACAAGAATAGACAAATGGGGTTGCTTCAAACTAAGATGTTTCTTTACAAGAAGAGAAATAACTAGAAACAACCAACAGAATAAAGAGATAACCTACAGATATGTGAAAATATCTGCAGACGAAAATCTGATAAAGGTCTAATTTTCCTAATTTATAAGGAATCTGAACAATTTAATGGCCAGTAAACAGATGACATTATCAAAAACAGGCAAAACTCTTGGATATATATTTCTCAAAATAAGATATACAAATAGTCAATAATATGTAGAATATCTCCAATCACCCGAGAAATGTAAATTAAAATCACATTAAAATATCCCCTTGCATTTGTTAGAATGCTTATTATCGAAAAATCAGTCAATAATGAATGTAGGCCCAGATGTGGTACACGAAACCCCTACCCAATGTTAATGAGAATGCAAAGTGGTGCAGCATTACACACCAAAAAATGGAAATGTGTCAAATATTAAAATAAAGATACCATATGTCCAATAATCCCACTACTGGGTATATAGTTAAAGGAAAATTTTAGTGTATTGAGGAGATACCTGCATTCCTGTATTTGCTATAGTGCTGTTTACAAAAACCAAGACACTAATTCATCAATAAACAAAGGAAGAAAATGTGGTAAATAACATCAGTGTATACTATTATACCTTGTGTGCATGCAAACATATGTTTGTATCCTATATAGACATCCATAACTATATATGCATGCATAGATACATTTTATATATACCATTTATATAAATAGCAATAAATAGCATATACATTGATACTTCATATCAATGAAGTTTACATAAAAAGACCAAAATCCTGGCATTTATGGTTACATAGAAGAATTTACAGGACACATTTTAAATGAAATAAACCAAGTAAAGAAAGATGCGTATTATCTAATCACACTCATATGTGGAATCTATAAAAATCGATCTTTTGGAAGTAGAGAATAGAATGGTGGTTGTCAAATGCTTTCATAGTTAGGAAGGAGGGTATGTAAAAGCTAGCTGAAGGAAATGAAATTACAGGAAGAGGAACATTTTTTTAAATATCTAGAAGAGGACAAAAAGCAGGAAAGTGATTGGAAAGATGGCCTGGGAAGGAAAGATGAAGCTACTGGTGTGCATGGTGTTTCTTTTGGAGTGATGAAAACATCCTAACATTGAGGAGGGGCATACAACTCTTGAGGAAATGGAAAGTCATTGGCTTAAACATTTGGGTAATGCAGATGCAGAGACCCACAGCCAAACTTTAGGCAGAGACAGCTCAGGTTGGAGGTCTCCATTGGGTTCCTCCTCTAGGAACTCCTGAAGCTGGGGGGTGGGGGTGGGAATTATGGGATCCAGGAGAGTTGAAGGCACTGGGAGAACATGGCCTGCAGAATCAACTAAGCAGAACTCATGGGGGCTCACAGTACATGGTTCTGACCTAGGTCTTCTGTATATATGTTATGGTTATAGGCTTGGTGTTTTGGGGGGACTCTTGACAATGAGAATGGGAGAGTGTCTCTGACTCTGTTGCCTGCTTTTGGGACTGTTTTCCTCCTACTGAGTTGCCTCACCCAACGCTGATGTGAAGATTTGTGCCTGGTCTTTTTGTATCTTGTTCTGCCTTGTTCAGCTGATGTCCCTGGCAGGCCTGATCTTTTCGGGGGTGGGGGAGGTGAGGAGGGGAGAGGGTTTAATCTGGGGGAGAGGGAAGGTGGAGAAGAAAAATATAAAAATGAAAAAAAAAGCTATTTTAACAACAACAAAAAAGAATTAGATACATCTATATCAGTACATGTGTAAGAAAGCAATATTGGTATTACCAAGACCCATGAATCAAAGAACAAAATTAAAATTTCAGACTTAGAGCAAGCCAGAAGGTGATCTTGAGTAGTTTTACGAATTATGTCCATTTGTCCATACTCACCTCCAGCTACCTTGACTCTACATCTTCATATGCCTGACTATTTACACAGAATGCTTCTAAATGTGTGTGTTTATTCAGCAAAAGAATGGCAAGAGAAACAGCTCAACATGCTCTTCCAGAGGATCTGGGTTTAATTCCCAGCACCCACATGGTGGCTCACAATGGTCTGCAAACTCTACTATCAGGGAGACCAATGTCGTCTTTGGGTTTCTGTGGACACTGTCTGCATGTGATGCCTAGACACACAAGACACACACATGCCTAACAATAATAATAATAAAATGATAATTAATAAAATGTAGTAAATTGGAAAACAGAAAAAAATCAAATATAACGTGTCTGTGTATTTCTATGTCCTAAAGGACTTCAAATATTATCTGGCCATGTTCAACATCATATCTTTCCTTTCTTGATCAAGTTAATTTTTTTGCCATGCATTCCTATTATGATCAGAAATGTCATCACACAGAAAGAAAATCTGAAAGCTTATGAAATTCAGAAAAAATAAAATCATGAGGTGGGGACAGTATTATGGTCTTTCTAGAATTGTGGTTCCAGTTGCCTAGGCTCCTCAGAAACTCAAGATATCGCAGACTTTTCTTGTAGGAAGGCAACCTTTAGTATACTGCTGGTCATGTCTGAGCATGCATACCTCCTACAGAAAGTTTTATAAAAGATAAGCAATAATATACATGTAATGATGCACCCTCAAGCAATAATAAATGTAGTGGTGTGCCTTCAACCCTTCTATATACACAATGCTCCCATGTGTAGAATCGAACAATTACATAGGAAGAATTCATGCATCCTAATATTTGAGGCTGTACTAATACATCCTCTTCCATAAGAGTGATCCTTAAGTGTTTCCTCTGGATTAGGCCAGCCTGGGTTCGGATCCAAGAAAAGAATAAGCTCAAGCAACAGTGTATCTCCAGTTTTGCCACCAGGATTTGGCGTCACTGGCTTCTCCTCAGAGTGTCTTAACTTCCCCATCAGCAACAGGGTAAGCTTTTGATGCCTTTCCTACCAAATATGAAAGGAACGTGAAAAGATGAACTAAAAACTGAAAGTCACTCAGAATCCATAGACTCAAAGTCCTAAACATCTATTACTATGGCTGTTGTTCCAATAAGACAAGCTGTCATCCCAGCAGGCATACTTCAAATACAACTGTAGCACAACCAGGAAGAAAACAGAAGATCCCATAGGTTCAAACTGCAGTCTAGTCAGCAGCCACCTGTGGGGTACATTTTAATCACCCCAATAAGGTAATATGTGAAACACATAGACACCTATACCTAAACCAGTATTCAAGGCATAAAGGGGAGTCAGGGCAAGAACATGCATGATAATCAGAAAAAAAAAAACGCATAACAATAAATATCTTCTCCCTAACAGAATAAAAACTAATGGAATAAAAGAAAATCTATAAATAAAATTAAATCATGTAGATGAAGCTTACAGATATAACAATGAATGAAGGATAGAAAATAGAAAAAAAGTATGTGTCAGCCAGGCATAGCAGCACACACTGTTAATCCCAGCACTCAGGACAGGCAGGCAGATCTCTGAGTTCGAGGTCTTTATAGAAAGTTCTAGGACAGCCGGGGCCACATGGAGAGATCCTTCCTGAAAAAATGAAAAAAAAAATTAAAAAAGATGTGTTGCACAATTTCATTTGTATACTAAAGAGTACGTGCAACTAACCTGTGCTATGAAATCATAACAGTGGTTCCTTTTACAAGTAGGCAGGTAGTAATGGCTTTAAAGGGTGCACAGGTCATTGAGAAACACTGATTCTTCATTCAGCTTCTAGAATATATGCAAATCTATGAACCTACATCTTTTAGATGTAGAACCACTATGCACATTATACTAAAAAATAAAAAATAATTAATTAAAAGAAAGGCTATCAGTGCCCAGTGGAAACAGAGGAGTGTGGTTCCTTCATCACCCACCTAAAAGGTCCTGGTCAGTGTTCCAGAGAGATAGGATAACAAGAAAAAAAAATCACAGCAATTTATTCATCAAAGTTTTAGACAGCATTGAACCTTCAGAAATGAAGACCCTGAGCCATTAGAAAACCTACTATTAGGCTTCTTTTTGACAAATGGCCAGGCATTTAAAAATGTGATTGAACAAAAGGCTTGATACAATCCTAAGAGACTGAGGGGCCAGTCTGTTTGGAGCATTCCTTTGTATCATATATAGATATTTACATATATAAACACTAATACAGAAAACGTAAACTTTGTCTAATGCTTTGTTCACTTTAAATAACAATAAACAAAATTTGAGGAAATTAAAAAAAAAAAAAACAAAACAACAAACTCTCAAAACTAAGACAAACTACTACCACAGCAGGCTCATCAGCTATTCTGAGACTGTTTCAGGTCAAAATATCCAATATCTTTTTATGAGTGGTAAATGTCAGAACTCAAACAACCATGCATACCATCCAGGGGTGTCCATTTATTCCAGAAGCATCTGAGAAGCAGCCACAACACAGTGTAAACAGAAAAGTTGCCCCTGTCTGTCTACCTCACACTCAGAATTTCAACAGTTCCTCAGTAGAAAGGACTGGGCTCTGAGGAAGCAGGTCCTGAGACAGGAAATCAGGAACACAATTTACTGGGGATATAGCAGAGAATGGGGGGGGGGGTAAGAAGGTGAAGGAAATGGGCTGGGAGAGAAGAAAGGAGCCAAAGTGATCAGAAAAGCTTCTCTATGCAAGGAGGTCCACCTCGGGTAGCCTTCCTTTCAGTCCTTCACTCCAGGCTGGGTAGACATGACCACAACTTCCTCTCTATAGAGACTCCTCATGGTCTGAAGCAATTCTTTAGAGAAATGGAAGATGTGTGGAACCCATAGAACTGGGAAGTACCTGCTACGGGATTATGTTTTTGTACACTGTAAATATTTTATCATTGTAAATATTCATTTAATAAAATGCTGATTGGCCAGAAGGCAAACAGGAAGTATGGGCGGGGCTACCAGGGTAAGAAAACCCTGAGAAGAAGAACAGAAGACAGATGCCAGCCAGATATAGCAGAAAGAAGACTAGAATGCTGCTCTGAGAAAAGTACCAAGCCACGTGGCTAAACAAGAATCATGAGTTAGTTTAAAAGTAAGAGTTTGCAAGTAATATGCCTGAGCTATAGGTCAAACAGTTTGTAATTAATATAAGCTCTGTATGTTTCTGTGGGATTGCAGATCTGTAGGTCAGGACCTGGGGGCTAGGCCAAGCTGGAGGAGCCAGAAATTTTCAGTTACAAGTATCAATTTAGTGAAGGGTCTGAAGCTGGGCAGTGTCTATCACATGAGCCATTTGAATCATAGATTCATTATTAAATGAACAAGCAGCTTATGTTGGCAATCACACTGATCTATTACTCCAACACAATCCTCATATTTTCACAACATTAAAACTATCTAGTTTTCCTCTTTATACCAGAGACTCAAATTGGATTTCACAAACTATGTGTCCCATAGTTAAAATAAATATTAGAATGAACTTCCTTTGAATTCCTTGATATTGGAGGGTAATAAACAAGCAGAAAGTTGTGGAGAAGGACAGAAAGAATCTTTTCTCAAGCCGTAAATCATAGAAATTGAATTAGATCATCTCAAATCGAGGGACAAAATGTCAGTTATGGATCCATTTCATGACACTGGCTGACATGGATCCCATTTGTGACTCACTGGACAACATTACTTACCCTGAGTGCTCCCTTGACAATGAAAAGGAAGGAGCAACTTGAGACAATCTGGCCAGTGAAGAGGCTTCAGGCATCACTCATGAACTCCTGAAGCCTGCTCTAAATTCCTCTGTTGCATTCCACATGGTCTCCAGTCTCTAGAGTCCTACCCTCTTTCCAGATACACCCAACATGAACAAATCATCTGTACCTTAGCCTTAGGAAGTCAGATCAACCCTTGAAGACTGACTGTGCTGTCACTAGATGAGCCAGGATCCAGGCAAGATCACTGATGGAACTTCAGTGAGGATTCTATCTGGGTAAGGATGGGAAGGACCTTGTTTTGCCATTGTACACACAAGGATTGGGAAGAACCCTGTTTTCCCATTGCAGAGAAGTTTATTGACTAGATGAGAAGGCAGATTTTTAAAAAGGAAAAGAAAAAAAGAGAAAGGGGGTTTAGGACTCTAGAGTTGTATCCCCAAAGGAAAACTGCACCCTTTAGTCAAAACAAGCTGGAAAGATGGCTTGCTGGGTAAAGTTCTTGCCACACAAACATGAAGACCTTAGTTCAACCCCCAGCAGCCACTGTTTCAGAAGAATTGTTTGTACAGCCGTCCCACTGTGCCAATAAAACTACTTTGAATCAAAAGATGGAGTCAGCAATTTGGCTGACTGGGATTAACCATAGAGTTCTTGGAGGAATGAAGAGGCCTGCTAGAGAGAACAGGAAGAGAGAGGGAATGGCTGGGCTGATTGAAGAAAAACATGGAGAGAGGGTAAGCCAATCAGAAAGAGTCAACCAATCTGCTCTACTTGGATTTGCCAGGTTCTTATCTCAGTTTCTGACTCCTGAGTTTTTATTATGCTGAAACTATTAAATGTTTGTTACAACTGGCATCCAATGTAGTGGCTCAAATATTCAAATATAGGATCTGATAAAAGCTAAGAAAAGTTCTGGACAAGGAGACGGACTTGGCTTCCTAGCCCTGCAGTCTCTCAGGCAGACCGATGCTCAGCATACAGAGGTTCGGCTACCAGCCAGCAGGCCTGGAGCCAGCTACTAACACTGTTCACCAGCCCATGAGCTAAACTGAGCCACGCAGCAGCTGACATGGCAATTTAAGATTTGTCTCTCCAGTAGTGTGACTTTGAGCAGTTGGTGGGGCCTTTGGCAGTAGGACCAGGATTTATCCCTAGTGCATGAACTGGTTTTTGGAAACTCATTCCCTACACAGGGATATCTTGCTCAGCTTTGGTTGGGGGCTTGTGGGGGGCTTGGTCCTGCCTCAACCTAGTATCTCAGACTATGTTGACTCCCCATGGGAGGCCTTATCCTCTTTGAGGAGTGGATGGTGGGGAAGTTGGGGAGCTGAGTAGAAAGAAGGGGGAGAAAGGAAACTGTGATCTGTGATTGGCATGTAAAAAAAAAATTAAATTTTTTAAATATAAAAAAAAAAAAAAAGATTTGTCTCCCATGGTCAGAGAAGGCTGCAGCTACTTACCTTAATAAAACTAGGTCCAGACACAGAAAACCTCTTAAAAGGTACAGGATGTTTTAAAATGTGCTTAGATGCTGAAGAAAATGAGTATAGACAGTTAAAAAAAGTTTTTTAAAAATATTAAAGTCTTTAAAGAGAGAGTAAAGTAATATAAAAAAACAATCCATGTAAAAATAGAAAATACACAGCGTGTCTGGATCCTGTATGGGGCTTTGTTGACTTTGAATTTTTAGTTGCTAATGAACAAAAAAGCAATAGCTGCTGAGAGACAGACACTGGATTTAAGAAATTGCTAAATTAAACCAACCTATATATTTTAAGACTGTCTTGATTTCAAAATGGAAGTCCAAAAAAATGGTGCCTTGAATGAGAGATTATGCCTTTGTTTCCACAGCAAACAGAAAGTTATGGTTCTCTTAAAAATTAATTAATAACCAATTAAAAATCTTGGCCACAGACAAAAAAAAAAATAACTGAAACCAAGAAAAACTACAGGAGAGATGATGTATATGCTGATCCCTCAACCATGGGAACAGCTCTGAGACTGGATGAGACATGATAAATCTTATTGACTACAGAGACCTCATGACTTAATATTTATTACATGCCATTCTTTCATATGTCATGGATAGAGGTTTGGTTATACAGACCAAACAAATTTATAAAATTAACAGATGCCTTTTACCTGCTCAAACAGATAACAAGATCATATGCACCACACATTCCCTAATATATATGTTATCTTTAAAAGTTTGGGGTTTTAGAACAAAAGGGCCATACACCAATGAAGACAAGTAGTACAGGTGACCCAGCCTTTTAAAATGCCTCTGCTGCAGTTTCCTCAAAATTCTGCATCCACAAAAACTTCAACATTGCTGGCTGAGATGGGTCAGCCTCACAGATTGTCTATCCAGGACTTCAGATAAGAGCTACATTTTCCCATTACACAGAGACTAAACAAAAAATAATATATATGGCTCTCCAGAGACTTGGTCATTGTCCTGATTTTCTCAGGGTCTCATGGGGATTCTACCACCCCCAAACAACAGGTAGTAATTTTAAGAACACAATGCCCACATTCCCAAGAGGTGGGGTTGGTGGTTTTTAATCATTCAGTGGATGTTTCATCATTTGGGGGGTTGGTCACAAGTTGTTCTTGGTCGCAGTCAGGGAGAAACCTAAGCAAAGGAAATTAGATTCAGGGATCTTCTTCTGAAAAGTAAAAGGAGATATATAGATCCTAGAATAAAAGGGTAGATTATTAAACCTACTTTCAAACTAATAAAGCAACTAATAGTCTCAAATATTTTACATTGGTATGAACTTTTATATATTGATACAAATTCAAGGTTATTTTTGATGTATATGTTTCTATTCTTGTTTAAGATATTTTTGTATATTGATACAAATTTAAAGTTGTTTTTGTTAATACTGGAATATATGTTTCTATTTCTCATTTGAGGTTTTATACCTATGTGGCTCACTTTAAAATGTAAAGTTCTAGTCCTTAAAAGCTATTTGGGATAATAAAAATATATATAAGTTAGTAACTAGTCATATATAACAAACTTATAATCATGTTATGTATGTTTTCAAAATCAGAGATATTTTAAATAGATAGATGGTCTTCAAACAATTCAGAGACCTACAAAATATGGCACTTTAATGTTTTAATAACATAAGGCTTTTTATGTGAGACACATCTACTCCTGGCAGCACCAGTCTATTCTAAAAGAGAATGATGGGCACTGAAGAACCTCCATATGGAGTTTGCTTTCAATGTGCCAAACTTAGCCATTGGAAAAGAAGTTGCCCTTGTCTCAACTGCTGGCAGTATTGTGTCCAAATTAGATGAACAGGACACAAAAGAAGATAACTGCCAAACTTTGTTAAGACAAGGTAGGACAGTCCTTCAAAATTCCTGCTTTACAGAAAAGTCTGTCAGATATCCTAGGCCTGTAAGCCAAAGGTGTATGCTTCAACATTGCAGAGGAACCCTGGGGAGACTGTTCAGGCAGCCATGTGCCTTTGTCGTTTCGTAGTTTTAGAAGTTGCTTACTCTGCAGTTACTGTTTGATTATATAATATTATATCCTTCTCAGGTCTATAATAGAATTGGAGATAAGATCGTTATAGTTACAGTTTTTCCTTAGTTATGATAGAAAGTAAATTAGGTAGAAAACTTTGGGCTTACCAAGATAAGATAGATAATAAAGCATTTTCTTTAAATTTGCTAAATACTAATGGACCGGAACATCGTGAATGTATTTCTTACTTAATAATTGTTCTTATTGTAAATAGTTTTACTATGTCAGAATTAAGTTGTTTTCTTTTTATTTAGACAGAAGGGGGAAATTTTTAGAGAGAGAATTGTTCGTACAGACATTCCACTGTGCCAACAAAGCTACCTTAAATCAAAGGATGGAGTCAGTGATTGGCTGACCAGGATTAGCAATAAAGTTCTTGAAGAGCTGAAGAGGTACGATAGAGAGGACAGGAAGAGAAAAGAGGGTACTTCCAAAACTGATGGTTTGTGAAAAAATGTGGAGAGAGGGTCTGCCAATTGACTTTATCCTTGGATTTATCAGGTCTTTATTTCAAGTTCTGAGTCCTGAGTTTTTATTATACTGAAACAGTTCAGATTTTTGCTACATCCACACAAAAAAAGTCAGACAAGGGAATACAACGTAATCCCAAACTGGGTAGGCAAGCACAGGAGGATCCCTAGGGCTCAGGGGTCAGCCAAGTCTGACTAAATGGATGAATTCAGCAAGTTCAATGAAAGACTATACCTTAAAAAGTCAAGTGGAGCACGGTAAAGGAGTCCATCAGGCATTGGCCTCTCACCTGGGCAGAGGAGAGAGAGGCAGAGATATGAGAGTGAATAAATATTCCAGGAGACCCTTCTTTTAACTAGCTACCAGTACCATGGTATACTATAACCATATAGAAGCCAGGGAACCAAGGTCTGCACACTCAACCACAAGGGTGTAATGTATAGAGTTAAGAGCAGGAGGTAGTGTGGAGTGAAAAGCAGATGGAGACAGCACGCAGACCCTCTCCAGCAAAGCAGCCCTTCTAAAATGCATGCTTTGGCATATTTTGTAAACAGACTATGGCTATAGTTCTGAAAATACACAATTCCCTTTGAACGGTGCCTTTTGAGAAACTTCCTGTGTGATTGATAGAAATAATTCCCATGTGTCAGGCACTGTACAGTGTAGCACATGCTTTACCATTAGTTATTTCATATTGTTGGCTCCTAACAATAACCAGGCAGGGAACAAATTCACTTTCTTCTTTTTGTTTTTAGTATCTATTTATTTTGTTTTTTCAAGACAGGATTTCTCTGGGTAGCTCTGACTGTCCTGGAACTTGCTCAGGAGACTAGGCTGGCCTCGAACTCTGAGATCTGTCTGCCTCTGGAAATTCACTTTCCTATACAGATGATCAGCTGCATGCTTACAATGGAGCCAAAGGCCTCAATTAGCCCCACCCATCATGGATGCCACGGAGGCCAGGATAGAGCCTTCCTTCCTCCTACAATAAAGATGCCTCCATTCTTCAAAATGCCTTAGAAGATCTGGTCACTCAAGGGGCATGTGCAAAGCTTACACTCCTAAATAAATAAATAAATAAACTTAGTTACGCTCCTTTATAGTCACATATTTTTACCAGAAGCAACAAAACGATGGTAATGATTCATCTCTACCATGCTCACCAGATGCAAGACCAGATGATGTCTGACTGTATGTAAAAGTCAAATTCAATTCACCCCCAAAGAACTGAGGATATTAAAAATAAGTTTTGAAAGATAACTCTGGAAAAAAAAATAAAAAAGAGCTCTCAAAAACAACATCTGTAATGTGGACACCCGGCTTCTAAATGTGATGCCTTTTAGACCAACCACGGTTCTCCCACTCCATAACCCCCTCCAAAAGAGGTCTGCTAGTTAGTTAGAAGAGGAAAAAAATGGAAACAATCCAAATCTCTAAAAATAGGGCAGTGAGTGCTTCCACATGTTCATGTGCCACTCACCCCACCCCACCTTAGCCTTCTCCGATGAAAACCTAGTGGAGCTGCTTCTGGCACCCGGATGCACCTGCTTGGTGCACCATGCCTGTC
Source organism: Phyllotis vaccarum (assembly GCA_033318265.1). Lineage (NCBI taxonomy): Eukaryota > Metazoa > Chordata > Mammalia > Rodentia > Cricetidae > Phyllotis > Phyllotis vaccarum. The sequence goes on from JARWLC010000007.1 coordinate 15,473,112, forward strand.
TCATGCTAATCCTTCCGAAGATACCCGTGAATGAATAAAAGGATGAAATTATTCTTCCTTCCTGGAGCTTGACCCTGTGTAAATATCATTTATCTTTCGAAACCATTTTGCAAGAAGAGGAATTGGAGATGATGAACATGTTATGTTCCCACATAGACAAGAGCAGAAAATTATCCCCAGGATCATCTATGGAAAAGAAAGAAAACAAATATCCCCAACTCTTTCATCCCCCACTCTGCACCCCCACACCAGTCTCCCACACACACTTAAATGACAAATAATCACTGGGTCCCTTTGGCAGACATCAAGCATCTTTTTCTTAAAAAGCTATCCAAAAAATAATGAGTATTATTATACCTCCTTCACAGCCATGTAATTGGCTAATACTCCAAGTGCTAAGAGAGATGGCGTTTTTGCTGGTTCACATCTAAAATTTAGACAATCAACCATGAATGCCTCCGGCTGATCACATGCTGAGAGAAGCAATAATACGTCTGGCCAGATTTCCCTGCCAACTGGAAGGCCCAGGTTTGGGAGCAGATGTGCTGTGGAGGTGATACATTTGGTCTTCAGTGGGGAGGGTCTGTAGGTCTCATCTGTCTTCTGGACCCCTACTGGTCAGCTCCAAGTGTAACACTCCTACCAGCTGCTTAAGGACCTGCTCTTATGTGAGGCATCCAGGCATGGGGGAAAATAATGTACCCTGAGGGGATGACAGCCCCCAAAGCATCCTGTGACCGAGCAACAATGCCAACCCTCTTCTTAATGTAGTCAAAGTTTGGCGGCATTGCTGAGGTGATTATGGCACCCTCCTCCTCCTCCTCACTCCTCCCCCAAGCTTAGTTCTGCCTCTGCATATAGAATCAGCCTACAGATCGCATGTCCGCTAGAAGCCACAGATGACCAACTACAAAATCAATAGCCTCTGTCTCTGCTGCAGCGGGCAACCCTGAGCTTATCAGCAGCATCATGATAAGTACCTATTTGCCTGACATCTCCTAAATCAATAACTTTGTTATTGTTTGCATTATCTGACTATAAGTTTGGTCAATAATATACCCAGCTAATGGATAACATGAGCTAGGATTGCATTTCTTTTTCTTTCTTTTTATAATTTAACTCTCCCATTACCAGTAGAAAGATTCACTAAGTGACCCTTACAGGCCCCGTGTCTGCCTTTGCTGAGTTTTATCAAATACTTCTAAGATATGGGCTGTCTTGAGACAAGGAAATTAATGTTGCCCAGGTCTAAACTAAATTGAATAAACTCTGCCTCTCTTTGCCATTACTTTTATTAGGTTTCCACAAGGATGGCAGATGGCTCTCTCTCTCTCTCCCTCGCTCTGTGTGTGTGAGAGAGAAAGAGAGAGAGAGAATATACTTCTTTGCTGAATATGTTCAAAAAAAGATAATAAACCTGCTAGTTGGGTGGATCTAGATGTACAAAGTTTAAAAAAAATACCTGCTTTAAAAAAATGTATACAAGAAGCAGTGAGGTGACTATGAAGGTGCTTGCTGCCAAACCTGACTGCCTGGGTTCAACCCCAGAACCCACACAATAAACGAGATAGAAAGAGGAGAAATTGTTCACTCATATTATCCTCTGACCTACACACACACACAAACACACACACACACACACACATACACACACACACACACATACACGGTAAATAAATAATTTTTTAGGAAAAATTTTTGAGGAAAGTATATGAGTCTATTAATGGAGTTTTGGAGTCCTCTACATTATTGATGTAAGATATGTGCATGATAACATCGGAATGAAAATAAATAGTTTTAGAATATGTCATGCATCAACTTTCTGCACCTATCAGAAGGACCCTTCACTGTCTAGTAGCATACGAGTGTGTGGCCCAGCGGGGTGCAGATGACACTACCTGGCCACTCACCTTTCTCGGGACCACACAGGGTTCGCATACCCTATAAAGTCCAAAAAGATTATAGCTAATAATTTTTCTTAAAGAAAAGAAATAAGACCTGGGTGTAATAGTGGTGTGTGATGTACAGAGTGCTTTGATTTTCCTGTCACATTAAAAATATTTACTGGTTTCTCAGCGCAGCCTGAATATTGAGGAAATAAACAAATGACTCACTTACCAGAACAAGCCTGAGAGAATCGTTGCTGCTTCTCACCAATCCACCCTTTGGTGCTTTTTTTTTTTTTAAATTGAATCTAATAAGTTATTCATATAATGGAATTAGTAATTGGGAATAAATATATGAATCACGGGAAGAGTGTTGCTGTTGTATTGTTTACATAAATTAACTTTAAAGTTGTGCTACTGGATTTTTAAATTATGGACTGCTGCATCCCAGTTCATGGCCCCAGACAAGTGCCCCCTCCCTCTGATATTTGACTTTCACCCGCTGAGTACCACCTCCGCAGTGGGACGGGAAGCCCCGCCCTCTAGCCCTGCCCCCCCCCCACCCCTAGAACTTACCTTTCCACTATCTGCTGGCTCCATTCCTAACCTCTAATCTGCTCAGATGTTTGCAGTTCATTAGAGACGTCAGAGCGATGAAGCAAGCTGCTTTAGGGATGCTATTATTAGGTGAATATTGGAGTCCGAACAGAAATTGCTGGGACTTCCAGGTTCCTGCGCCCTGGATAAAGAAATTGGACCGGGAACACGAGAATAGAGGTAGAAATCAAGATACTTTATCAATGAACAAAAGAATTTCAAGGAATGGAAGTGGGCCAAAGCTGGAGTAAGGTCGGAGCTCAGCGACGCCTGCGCAGAGATGACTGGGACATTAGTACTGTGTGCACATGTCCTATGCCTTGCTAATGTGTCAGCATTGGTGGGGAAGTGTCTGTCTCTCTCCCCCCTCCCCGCTCTGGCCCATCTCTCCCTTCTCCTCTCTCCCCTCCCCTCCCCCACTCTTGCCCTTCCTCCTTCCTCTCTCTCCCCTCTTTACCCTCCCCCCTCTCTTTTCTCCCTCCCCCCTCTCTTCCTCCTCCTATCTTATTTCTTCATATATCATGGAGTCTCTCTCTGCCCTGTTCTATCTTCCTACCAGGGGCGGCAGTTTTTTGGCCTCCTAGTCAGTCGTTCTGGTCCTCTCTTAAGTTGTAAGAGAAAGGACACAGGAGGTCCATGCAAATCCAGAAAGTTCCAAAAATGAAATGCCTGCCCCAAAAGCTCACCAACACACACACACACACACACACACACACACACACACACACACACACACACTGTCGCTTGGCCCCGTTGAGAATGAATCTATCTAACAAAGAGATTTGCAGGTCCAATGGAACCGTGTGCCCTAGTGTGAGCCAGTCATTTCTGCAGGCCCAAGGTTAAAGTCACATCTCAGTTTGCTTGACCCAAAATTTAGCCAAGATCACAACTCCGGGGACTATATTTTCACATTTATGTTCTGTCCCCTTTCTTCCTGTCACCTGATTTGAGAGGGTTGGAGAGAGAAGAGTGACAGGAAATAGCAGTTGACAGAGACAAGGTATGCACAATGACGTCCCAAACTCACGACAGACTGACTGGTGTGTGGGAAGCCTTCCTGCGCAGCAGGCTGAGGGCCCAGAGGCCAGGTCGGCTGGATGGATGGCCTGTTCCCCTTTCATCCCGGGTACCCATGTTTTCTATTATGCCAGACTTCTTGGCTGGCATCCTGTCCTGTCCACGATCTTAGATCCTAACTGGATGGTCTCACTCGTGAACTAGGAGCTGTTGATGAATGATTTTCCCTTTGCACCCAGTCTGGTAGAGGACCCTCTGGAGCCTTCCTAACCCCTGCAGGTAACAAGAATCTTTAGAAGTAAGATGTTTTAAGAAAGCCGGTCCTGTGCCCTGTAATCTGACGCAGAGATTTGGCCTCTCTGGCTGTCTTCTGGTTTTTGTGCACAGAATTAAACTGGAAGGTCAGACCCGTCCCTTGTCGCAGACTAGATGGGATTTCTCTCCTTATAATGGAGTGGGGAGCTGGCTCCTCCGGGCGCCTTTTTTACATTGCTCCTGCTAACACATTTCGAGGTTCTCTGGATGCCATGCTACGTGAACCAGGTCAAGCCTGGGAGGGAGAGGGGAGCCTTTCCTTCCCGTGACCTCAGGACTGATTTAATTAAGCATCTTCTCCAGCCCCAATTTATAGTCTGCAAAGTGTCCTCACAGAGGCCCTTCGATGTGTCCTGCCTCTCAATGAACAGATAAGCAGCGGCAAGGCTGTACCACCCTGAGTATCTGCTGCCACCGTTAGGCCAATTCCTGTAAACGCAGCCTCTGCAACCCTCTGCATCCTTCTTTGGTAACTCAGGACTTGGGTGAGGGCTTCGAAGCTCCGCCGGCTGGCTCCCAAAGGCTCAAAGCTTTCTCCCTAGGTTCCTGCAATAGGAAGGGAATAAATTTGAAACCCTTTTCAGAAATCACGGTTTCTTTTCCAGACTGAAAATGAAAAGGAGAAAAACCTTCACATCTGGATGGGACAATTGAGAGAGGGAAGAAGCAAAAAAGAGAAGGGTTGCCACCGTGGGACTGTCCCCAGTGGATTCTTGTTCTCCCATCAGGCTAGAGCTGTCCTTTGTAGCTTAACAGCCTTGCCCTTACAACCGGCCACCTCAGGATGAACGAAACCAAATGTCCCATAGGATGTGTCCCCTCTCGGCCTCTTAAAGGCTTCTCCCTCAAGATGGAATCTGACTAAAGCAATAAATTAGATTAAGATGTGGTGCTAAGGGCTTTGCATTGCTTAGATAGAATCTGGAGTTGTTAGGACCAAGAGCAATGGCAATCGTGTTGTGCAACTTGGTGGGGACTATAAAAGAGCATGGTCATATTAAAAAAAAATAATAATAAAGCTACAGAAATTGAGTGTCAATGAGAGGCTTTACTAGAGACGAGGAAGAAGCATCGTGAGGAAGACAAAGGTCATTATCAGACAGAACTAGCCTTGTCCTAATGGCCAGCCAGACATAGAGACCTAAGTTTTTATTGAAAAGAATGCAAATTTAAGCATAAATAATGTTGCTGCTATTATTTTTTCCACGTGTCTGAAAACCAAATGGTGGATGAGCCTTACAACCTTACAACCATTAGCTTGCCATCAGATTTGTGTAGGCAATGCTGCTCTCTGGTGGTTAATTGTCTAATAGCATGACTGTCTAAAATCCTTTGTAGAATATTGCATTCATTTTGTGTATCATGAATACATAAAGGAAAACATTCACTCAAAACAATGACTTTTTCACATTTTAATATCTAACTCAAATTTAGCTTCTACCATTTTTATCTGGGTCTTAATGGATGTCAGAAGAAATTACTCCATATTAAAACATGGGCATTACTGGGCTTCTGAACTTTCAGAACTTAATTCCTTAGGAGGGAAGAAGTGTTTTTCCCATGGTGACAAGCTCAGAAGAACTCAAAATAAATAATAAATCTAAAGGATCTGATAGAAATTACTATTGTCTTCCATTCGAGGGCTGAATGTTGGTTACATATGAAGTGATCAAGAGATTAGTTCATTAACATTAAGGTAAAAGTAATGGTCTGTGCATGTTGATTTAAAAAAACCAAATCAGCCCCTGGCTTCTTAAAGGGACATATCACTTAGAATTTCAGCAAGTTAGGAAAGTTTCTGTGGCCTAGGACACTACCCCAGAACTGGGACAGCACTCGGAAGAGCTGGGCAGGCCCAGCCTATGTGGGAACTGTAGTGTAGCAGAAGGTAGACATTAGCCCTGGAGGTTTGGGAGGGCTGCTTCAGAAGCAAGGCTGGTGAGCATTGGGTAACTCTGAGGGAATATGCTGACTTCACCATACTTGAAGAATACTTGAGTTGAAAAGAAAAACCCCACCACCTAGATCAACGATGGACTTCTCAATCTGAAACTCTCTGGAGATCAAATCTCAAACATGCCAGGTGTAGACTGGAGCCTATGAGGCACAGTTCACTTATGAGCATAACTAATGCGGTCTAGACTGTACTTTTTTAAGTTAACACTTTACATTTAAAAAAAAAAAATCCCGGTTTTTGTTCTTAGTAAAAGAGAGGGCTTGGCAAAACCAAGGTAGATCGATTTTTTTTTTCCACTAGAGCTAAAGAGGGGCAGCCCCTGGAGGTGGAAGGTGCCCTCCATGGTTTGACATAATCCCACTACTTCCTAACAAACACCCATCAGTCTCTCTCATTTTAACAGAGGTCTGTGTTTTATAGGCATTTAAGTTGAATGCCCTCTGCTCTGTTTCTAAGAACTGTGATGCACATATCTGTTTAACAGCCATGCACTTCTGAAGACTTAAATGCGTGCAAGTTTACAGACACTCATTGGGACATTTATTTTCTCCTTTCCTTAATGGACCTACCCATAAGGGTTTGACAACTTTTTTAAATTACTAGTTATCACTAAGACACTGAAGGTTTAGAGGATAGGGCATTTGTGAAGATCTATATTTGAAATAGTCAAGCCGGGCAATGAAAAGCTACATTGAGATGAGCAAGTCAAAAACCCAAAGTCTTATTCAATCTTTTTCCTTTGATAAACTGCTGCATTAAGTCATCCATTGACACCCTATTTGCCTTTTAATACTCATCAATGGAGGTAGTGACAGCTACTCCTCCTATGTCAGGGGGACTGAAAAAAAAACTATAAATCAGAAAGCATCTGTTCAGTCTCCCTAGTCCACAGAAGGCCCTGGATCTATAAGGACCAAGACAGCATCACCACCAGGCTGCATTTGGTCTGCAATGAACTGCAGCCCAAATGCAAAAAGACGTGTTTGAAAATAAGGCAGGATCATCAAACGTTCAAGGTGATCCTTGGCTATACCGAGTTTGAGGGCTACATAACACCTTGTCTTAAACCACAACCCCCGCCCCAAAAAAAAAGAATAGAAGGAGGGAGAGAAGAAGGAGGAGGATCCCAGCATCTGCTGTATAATATGAGTGTGTTTAGAAAACATACATCGAAACAGCAGTACCTCAGTGTTCTCTTGCTTCAAAGAGATACCAGGGCAGCTCTTATAAAAAGAAAGCATTTAATTAGGGGCTTGCTTACAGGTTCATGGTGGGAAGCAGATAGGCATGAGGATGGAGAAATAGCTGATTTACATCTTGATCCACAGGCAGCAGGCAGAGAGATACTTTTGAGATCTCAAAGCCCAGCCCAGTAACATGGTTCCTCCAGCAAGGCCACACCTCTTAAACCTTCCCAAACAGTTCCACTAACTGGGGACCAAGCTTTCAAATAGATGAACATATAAGAGCCATTCTAAATCAAACCACCATGAGTTGTATTGAAACACTAAGATTCAGGGTGATTCTTCTACTTGACCCTACTTTTTTTAAACTTTTTCTGCAGTGAACATAACAAAAATCACAACAGAGAATAATTTTGAAAAAGACAGACACTGATAGAAAAGAAATCAAACCTTTTACATTTCTGACCTTTACAGCTTGAATAATTACTAGCTGCTACAGCAGCCATTTCTAAATTTCTGCTTTTACACTTAGAATTGTAGATGCATGGATTTGGAATTCAGAAGAGGCCATGGGGGCTTCTTGTGAGCGGCGTACACCCTGGGACTGGAGACAGGAGCATCGTGTTTCTGAATAGAAAAAAGATCCTCTCTCCCTGTTCTATTTTGTTTCATTTCTTCTTTCTTTTTATGGTGGTGATTTTGTTTTACCTTTTCTGTTTCTTTGGTTTTTGTTTTGTTTGTTATTTGTTGCTGATGTTGCTGTGTTGCATTTGGAGGACAGAGGAAAGGTTTTGCATATGCTGGGCAAACAATCTATTCAAGCTGCCACTTAGCTACAGCCCCCGGAACTTACTTCCTCTCTTCTTTCCTTCCTTCTTTCCTTCCTTCCTTCTTTTCTTCCTTCCTTCCTTCCTTCCTTCCTTCCTTCCTTCCTTTCTTCCTTTTTTCTTTCTTGTTTTTCAGGCACTATAGTTGGCCTATAACGTACTATGGCTGACCTATAACGCACTATCATGGTCCACGCTGGCCTCAAGCACATTCCAGTCCTTCTCTTTCTAACTCCAGAATACTGGGATTGTAATTAATCTTATTCCCCTGCATCTGCCTTGTTTCTGTTCTCTTGTGGTGCTGGGATTGCATCCAAGGCCTCATACACAAGAATCAAGTACTTCTTCCAACTAAGCCATATCCCAAGGCCTACAATTGTCCTTTTTCTGTTCACTCAAAGTATTTTAAATAAAAATCAAATTTTTGGTTTCTTGTTAAAATGAGAAGAAATGAGACAGGGCTGATTCTTACACTGCTGCTGAAGAGTGAAAGCCCCTGAGGTAAAATGTGCCACCCTCCCTAACACACCTCCACTGGGTCATTGATGTGGGAATGCCTTTCTGTATGCTGTGAATCTCAATCATTAAATAAAGGAGCTGTTTTGAGCCATGACAGGCACTATAGAAGAAGTAGGAGGAGAAATCAGAGCATAGGTAGGAGAAGCAGGGCAGAGTCAGGCAGATCAAGCAAGCCACCCAAGGAGCAACATATAAGGAACACAGGTGAGCCACGGGCCACATGGCAGACAAATTAATAGAAATGGATTGATTTAAGATGTAAGAGCTAGCTAGCAATGTGCCTGAGCCATAGGCCAAACAGCATAAAGTTAATATAAGCATCTGAGTCATTTCTGGGGGCCTGAGCAGCTACAGCAGGCGACTAATGGGTCTGGCACGCAGGTCTGTGGGTCTGGGCCTCTGGCCGCCTGGGACCAAGAAACTGCTCTACAACAGGTCATGCCTGTTAGATTTTCTCCACTGCTTTTCAGCCTTCATCAAAACTAGAATTAAAATGCTCAGTTCTCCCCCTTCCTTGGGGTGGGGAGGGTCTTAACTGTCTTACGAAGGCTGTTCTATCTATCACATGTAACCTGGAGTCTATAGTTTATGGAGTCTGTACCTTCCTCTTGTTAACCTGGCTTTTGTTACAGAGACCTCAGCCACAAACTCAAGTGAGATGTGTAGATAAGATGTTTTTCCTCACCTAGAGTTTGAAGCACAAAAATTAAAATTAAAATTTAAAAAAAAAAAAAAAAAAAAAAAAAAGCTCCACAAAGTGTTAGACCTCAGGAGCAAGACCCCTATGTTGGCCAATATGGGATGTGAGTAGCTGCTCTGGGTCCTTCTTTTTGGTACTCATGTGATCGAAGTTACCAGGATCAGCTGATCCAAGCATGGCGGGAGGCACTCTGGTCCCCCGGCCCCCAATTTGCTTTTCTTACAGACTGGCCATGTGCAAACTGTACCCAAAGTGCCACATCAGGAGGCTGGGTATCTCATTCCTGACTACTCCAATCATTCAGCTCTTTGTAGAGAAACAAACGGTCACTGTCCCCACAACTAGAGATTACTGGGTACTGTGGTTCTCAGTTGGTGACAATATTGTTCTTGGGGACATTTTGACTATCTCTGCATATGCTTTTTTCCCCCCGTCACGGTAATAGAGGCACCTTCTATATGTTGAAATGTCACTAAATGTCCTAGGATGAACAAGTTGGACCCTTGACAGAGGGAAAGAGCATCACTAGGTAAAGTACTTAGTTAAATGAGCAATGTCTCTCAGAAGTTATAGAGAGGAAATCCCATGGTGATGCACCATGATGAAAAGCTCTCTTCCATTCTAACAGACTGGAGCATTTGCTGGATCCCAGAGTCAGAGCTAATACCACACCCTGAAGTCACTTAAGACTTGTGACTGCTATCCTACTGTGTACTCAGCCTGCTTGTTTAACCTCCTTTAAGAGGACCATGAAACAGTCAAACTTACCTGCCTTGGATTTCCCATGAAATCAGCTTTTACAACCTAAGCTAATACATGGCTGTATTGAGCCATGTACTCTCCATGCCCCTGACTCACAAAAATAATGCATGTCTGTATGTATGTGATGGTAATAAATGCTAGAAACATCAAATAGGCTGAAAGTGGTCTTATGAAATGAATAGCCTTCACAAACGCTGGATGCCACGTATGGATATAGCTTGAGAGCATTGGTTTGTTTGCTATCTGGCTGAACTAGGGTCAGTTGGAGTTAAAGATTCCTGTAAAGTATCCCTTCTCCCTTCCCCCACGTGATGCTTTCTGTGAAAACCAATAAATGAGAGAACAAAGCCTATTGTGACCGGCACACACAGACACACACATAAGGACAGAGTCACAAGACAGCGTTTAGGGAGGCAGAGATTCATACAATAGGCAGAAATGACGGAAGACACGGGGGAGAGACATAGAGAATCCAAATTGTCACGTGTGGCGCCCTGTGTGGGCAATGTGTGAGGTTAGGGAAATTTTAATGAGATCGCGAGTACTCAGGATAGCCTGAACTCATCGGAGGACTACGAAAACCCTCGTTGGGGATGTAAACTTTGAACATCTCGGTCTCCAAACGCAGTGGAAATCTTCCCCACAGCCCCGCCTGGCTTGCCAGCAGTGGGAGAGGGGTACCAAAGCAAAGGAAAACTGAGATGTCTCAGATGCACAAGCAGTGGTCCCATGTCCTGAAATCTCTCCTCAGTTTCCATTCCAAGAAGAAGCCTGGCTTCCCAAGGACCACGCCATGTCTTTCTCACTAGGACACTCAAATTCCTCTCTCTTTTGCAGCTGGTGCACACCCAACAGTTGATCCTTTATACACCAGCCCACAGCAGAAGGAGACCATATGGCGATTCAGGTTTAAACCATATGGCAATTTGGCATTTTGCAAAAATGCTAGTCACCATAACTAACAGCTATTACCATTCAGTGCGGTGATTTCCTCTTAAGATCTTGTGATCTGAACCCTGTGAAAGGTGGAGAGCCATCAGGGAAGAGCTGTGAAGAGCTGGGTTTGTCACCATTTACATTTCTCTGTCCTCAGAAAGAGGGGGAAATGAGGTAAATAGTTTGCTGGGATAAAATAAAACCACATCCGCAGTACCAGGCATACCAAAAAGACGCCACTCTTCAGAATCCAGAGAGAAAACACTCTTGAGAGAGATGTGGACACTCAGTTTTCCAGTCTTGTTAGAAACAGGAGTGAGATTGAAATTCTGAATCAGACACTCACCCCTTTAAGCCCTCCAGCCAATCAAACTCAGTCTATAAAAGACAGTCTTGGGTTTGTTTATAAAGGTAGATATTTCCTTTCCGTTTGCAGTTTTCTTTTTAAATTTTTTTACGTGTATTTAGAGTGTGTTTGTGCATGTATGTGCATACACATGTCTAAGGGCGGTTGCAGGACTCAGCTTCCCCCTCCACCACATGGCTTCTGGAGATGGAGTTTGATAGGTCATCAGGCTTGGCAGCCTGGTGTCTTATTTTTCAAAGTAAGAGGGACATCTTCCAGGTTGGTGAGATGGCAGCTGGCTGAGCCATCTCACCAACCTGAAAGACTTCCCTCATTTTGAAAAATCCCGTTATACTCCAGATTGGGGGGGGGGGATCAAAAAAGATAGGAAGCAAAAGGAAAGAGACACAAGGTGCCTTTGCTTTTACTGTCTTTGAACCAAATTCTTGACATTCATTATTAATGTGTTATGTTCATAATAGATGTTAGAATCAAAATCACTTGCCTGCTTATTCACTTTTTGACCCATGGTTCAGAAAACAGCCTATTTATAATTCTGTTTCAGGAAAACTTTTAAGAAATGAATGCAAAGGTAGTCCCGCTGCTCCATTAATTAGCAAGCTGAGTGGTGCCTCTGAACCCTTGACCTCACTTTGGAGTTAGTGCAAGAGAGAGAGAGAGACAGAGAGACAGAGAAAGAGAGAGAGAAGCATTTGAGAGAGGCGTGAGTAGAACACCAGGCAAGCATGTGGTTCTGGCTCACATAGTTTAGATATGAAGAAGGAAGGAGGGAGCACATAATGAAAGCTTAATAAAATCCATTTCAAATCACTACTAGGCAAAATCACGAGTCCCAAGGAGAGCCCAAACGGAGACATGGTGACAGCTGAAATTAGCATCATCCCTGGTGGCCTGTTGCTTTACTCTGATTGGCACCCAGCTGAAGAGCCCTTCCCAATGGTTTACAGCACTCAGCTATAGGACTCATTCTCTCAGCGACCAATGGCATCTGAGCTGTTCCCATGGTCCCTTGGGGTTATTCTTTGAACTAGAGGAAGATCTCGAAGCAGACACAGGCAAAAGATGTATTTAAAGACAAGTAGTAGAGGGAGAAGAGAAGAATATAAGAGCACTCAAGAGAGCATGCGTACGGAAAGCTAACCTGCACTTCTCCACTGGGAACAACCGGAAAGCATCATGTTACAGCAGGATGTTTCCTATGTGCCAGGCTCTTTCTAATCACTTTTCAAACATTCACTCAATCTTCACAACAGCCCCAGTATTTAGCGTTGTCATCAACCTTCCTAGTCAGGGAAAGGGATGGAACACATATCCTTGGCTACATAGTTGGTGAATGGCAGACAGACCCGGAAACGTTGAATGTGTGGAATCTGGTCTCAGACCTATGCACAGTCCCCACAGTCCTGTGAATCTCTCTCAGACAGGCAGTGACGATGCTGAACAGCCATGGCTGTGTTAGTAGAAAACAGAAAGCAAGACATTTATGTAACTGGGCTTTGGGGAAAACCTGGAAGCTGCGTGTGTGATGGCAAAGGAGAGAGTAGAAAGATGAAAAAATACTCCAAGGAGAACTTTGGAAAATCGCAAAGAACCAAAAGATACATGAAAGATTCGGAGAAAAAGATGGGTAAGGAATAGAAGATAAACAGATTGAATCACACAGCAGCCTGGTGGGAGGAGGGTGACTCATTTTCCTTTCTATTACCACAATAAACACCACAAGCAAAATGAGTTGGAGGAGGAAAGGGTTTTGCTGTGGGATAATCCTTCTGTAGGCTGTGAATATGCATTACTCTCATTGGTTAAAAAAAAGCTGTTTGGCCTATAGCAAGGCAGGATAAAGTCAGAAGGGACAATCAAACTGAGAACTGGGATAAAGAAGGGTGGAGTCGAGAAAGATGCCATCCAGCCACTGGGGAAGCAAGACGATTGATTACAGACAAAGTCATGAGTCATGTGGCAATACATAGATTAATAGAAATGGGTTCATTTAAATATAAGAGTTAGTTAGTAATAAGCCTAAGCTATTGGCTGAGCATTTGTATTCATATATAAGTCTTCGTGTATTTATTTGGGACCAGGCAGTTAGGACAGGATACAGAGTTTCTATCAGATTATACTTTTCTCATACTGCTTTCCTGCCATCTTGTTAGGGTTTGTCTATCCGTCTTCCTGTTTGCTCCCTTTGCTATGCTTACATCTTTAAAACCTCATATCCACTATTTTATTCCTCTTCTTACATTTATCTGATTTTGCTTTTAAACTTTACCATTATTAGAAAATCCTTTTCCCCCCTCAAATTCATTGCCCTATATCCTTCTACAACATTCTCCATCCCTTCCTCCTCATTTCCACTTACTGAACCTCTCTGTCATCGCTGGCCCTTGCTGGTCCTCATTGGTCCTCTGTTTCTCCCTTCCTATGTCCCCTTCCTTATCCTGTCCATGTAAGGTTTCATGTTAACTCTAAATAATGTGTAACTTCATGGCACACCCTACCTTACTGTGTCTACTTTATGACTTGTGGTTATTGGCACTTTAGCCATTTTGGAATGTGTTTCTACAGCTGGTATAGTTGGATGTGATTGCAATTATATTGGTTTGTTTTCTCATCAGTGTGTATAACTGGAGATTGAGACCCTAAGAGTAGGCTAATTAATAACAAATCCTCAAATAAAATCGAAAGTGATAATTAAGCTAACATTTGCACAGATTGTATTACAGAAGCACCAGGAATATAAAAAAAATAAGACAGCATTGACTCCTCCATAATATCATAACCCTTCTGAATGACCAAATTCAGAGACACTAAAATAGGCAAAGTGCCAGGTGAAGATTTCAAAAGTTTATTAATAAAAGTGATCAGTGACTTCAAAGAAGGTACCAACAAGATGAATTTAACATGGATCTGGAATCAAAGGTCAGCAACATAGTAGAGGGGGGAGAAAAATGAGTGAAAAAAAATCATCAGTATGAATGAAAAGGTGACCAGTATGGGAGAAAGGTTCAGTAAGAATATGGGATTTATGAGAAACAAAAATAGAAATATTGGCAATGAAAAATCTCAAGGTCACTTTTTAAAACGGAAAACCTGATCAGTGGACTCAACCAGGCAGAAGAAAGAAAATTAGGGCTTGGAGATTAGGTTGAGGGAATATTATATTCAAATATTATTAAAGAAACAACAGACAAGCATGACTACCTCATCCAATAACTCTGAGATTTAAAACTAATAGACAAATACTCACAAAGAGACATGTGCATAACTTAAAAGATAAAAAGGATGTCAAAACTATATCATAGACCTAATATACTTAATATATATATGAAAACATATACATATGTATATGAACAAGCAGACCCTTCAAACAGAAATTGAATATATACTCTCTCGGCAACCTATAGAACATTCTCTAAAATAGATCACATTCTATGTCACAAAGCAAGTATTAACAAACACAAAGGAATCAAAATTATTTCTGCTATCTTGTCAGACTATTACTTTAACTATGTAAAGACATGTTACATTTGTTTATGCTGCATTCGTTTAACCATGTAAGGTGTGTTTGCTTTACCTTGCCTGTCTAAGGCACCTGATTGGCCTAATAAGAAGTTGAACAGCAGGAAAGGGTTAGGTGGGGTTGGTTGGCAGAGAGAATAATAGAAGACAGAATCTAGGCTTGAGGAGAACGAGAAAGAAGGGAGTGTGAGGGAAAAATGGAGGGAGACGCCCAGGGCCAACAGTGAACCACACAGGGGAAACAGGAAAGTAAGATGTGCGCAGTGAAAGAATGGTAAACACGCTGGGGCAAAAACATAGAGAAAGAGAAACAAATTAGAACAAGAGCCAAGAAAAGACCAAGAATTCATAACCATTAGCAAGTCTCCATGCCATGATTTGGGAGCTGGTTGGTGGCCCAAAAGGAAGCCTGCTACACACCACAGTGGTCTAAAGCTAGAAATCAATAGATAAAGAAACCACAGAAATTACCTGAATATTTGGAGATGGGATGATACATTCTTGAATGGTAGTGACTCAATTAAGAAATCAGGAAGAACATTTTTTTGAAACTTACTAAAAGCAGATGAAAATGAAAGTATAACTTACCAAAACCTCTGAGAGTTGGTTAAAGCCATTCTAAGAAGAAAGTTTATAACTAAGATTGGTTACATTTTTTTCAAAAATCTGAATGACCTCGAATAAATAAATACCCTAATGATGCACCTCAAAGGCTTCTGCTCGGCTTTCCACTTTTCTTGCCTGGTGCACAGCACAAAGCCTAGATGTTCAGCCAAGCAAGCTATGGAAAGGTAGGAAGGATCCAGTCTTCACTGGCTTTCCCAGGCTGAGTAACTACTCTGGGCAGCCCACTCCACATTCATGTAATGTAAGGAAATCACCGTCTTCCCTGTTGAAGTCCAAGAAGTCACATCTCTCTTGAGTGAGCTAACCCCAGGCTTATCTTCCTCTGTCATCACTGACTTTGAGAAGCCCCTTTTCCAAACCTATGTGAGTAGCTGCAGGTGGAAATGTTGAATGGGGGAGGAAAGAAAAAAAAAAAAAACCTAAAGGGAATAAAAGCTTTTCTAACAGAACATTACATAATATTTACAGGTTTGATTATTTGGGGAAATTATTTGGAAGTTAAACAGATTTGCTACAACTTTTTTTTTTTTTTTCCTGCAAGGCCCCATCTGTTTATTAGTTATTTCTTTTAACACCCCATTTGGGTGAAATCACTGATCATGTTTTCTCCTATGTTATTTTCCTCTCAAGAATCATCTAATAGGAAGTTTTTAAATAATCTTCCACTAGACTTTCTAGTTAATTTTAATTAGCAGTTCTTGCTCTGAAACTAAAATCTAATGTGACATCTAGAATTTTCCAGACAGTGGTTGGGTTTGAGACATTATGTTACTTATGCTCAGAGCTGGAAAAGAAAGGAACATTTGAGGCATTCTATAGAGCCTAAACCAGTGTCAAACTCACTACCCCATACTCATTCCACACCCACAACTTCCCAGGTACTGGGATTACAAACAAGCTGGCTAAGCCAAAAATCTCTTTCACTCTTAAATCAGAGCTGTGGCATGAAGGCGTGCTTCTGTGACTTGTAAGGAATATAATTGGAATGGCAGCTCTGAAAATTTCTAAAGAAATCAACTTGTTCTCTCGGAGACTCAGGGTGTCCTGGTTAACACAGCTACAGAGTTAATCTTACACTTGAGCAGAAGCAGAAGTATGCAAGTCAAGCTCAGTATTTTTAGCGCTTTTCAGAGAGTTTAACTTGACTGAACTGCCATCTGTCACATCTACACTCACGTTCACACATCCAAGTAAGAAACACCAGTCTCTTTGTCTAGTTGTCTCATAATTAAGAACAGAGTTAGTTGCTGATCGGGAGTCACCAGAACAACTTCCACAAACATATTTCACCTTTGATTGTGAGTCTTTTAATTTTTAACTCAGTCACTGGGGGAAGGGGTGGCCAATTCTAAAATAAACTTACTAAACTAAAAGTCAAACTTTAAAAAAAAAAAACTTGCTGGCATTTATTCAAGATCTACAAACTCATAAATAAATAGGAGATGATGTTTGGAACTGATGAATTGCTGTGGAGCATGGGAAATTTATGTTCTCGGGAGTCTCTGGCTCACAGATACGTAAAATTGCATGTATCTCTTAAATACAAATGACTGTACTAGCCCATTGTCCCACCCTTGCCCAATCTACGCTTTTCTTTCTGCTCTCAAGATTGTATTTCTCTCTCTTGCTTCCCCTCTTTCTCTTCCCCAGCTACAATCTTTGGCTGATGAGGGACAAACCTACCGGGCAGTAACAAAGGGAAATGTGTCAAAGAACAACCCTGACCCTCATTCCATCTGTCCTTTCTAACTTCCTGCATGGCCCACGGGAGACAGTCTAGCTGGGGGAGCTGCCTTATCACGGCCCATAATGCCCTCCAAGACTGGCTATTTCGGTGTCTTTTCTGTTATATTAAGATGTTGACTAATTTTTGTGAGGAGCACCAGGCCAGTGTGGGTTTGGCTCTTGCCCAAGCTCCCAGGCTGAGCATCTTCCCTTGTACTGTTTCCCAATTTAACATCTTCTGTTACATAGATTGAGCAACCAAAGAGGAGAAATTGTCATTCCTCTATACTTCAGTGCCTATGTGCTCCAACATGTCTGACACCAAATTGGCTTTTAAAAAGTATTCATCACCCCCCACACACGCACATACACACACACACATGCATGTCTTATAGTGTTAATAAACGGCTAGGATACTTTTCTTCAAATACTTCACCCTAAAGACCCTCTTCAATCACTCCCCTTAGTCTCCATGTTCCAAGAGCTACTAGTGAGAGAGAGAGAGAGAGGAGAGAGGAGAGAGAGAGAGAGAGAGAGAGAGAGAGAGAGAGAAGTTCATTTGATTTCTCCAGATGAGTCTGTCTAGGTCATTCTGCCATTCAGAGATCCAGTTATCAACTATGGGAACATTTGTCTCTAAGAAGAAAAGAGATGGCAGGTGCCACTAGAGAGGCCCTGGCCTTTGTCAGATAGATTGAGCATCCTATAACCAAACGAAGACATGGTTTTAAAGAACAAAGACCAATGTCTCCCAGCCTTTATTCCATCTATTACAAACAGCTACCACTATCACCACCATTCACTCACAAAATTTTGTTCTGAGGTCTTGGTGTTATCCCAAAATTAAAGCTCATAATACACCTTCTCCACCCCGTTAATGACTATGCACCGTAATACTACCAGGAGTTAAAAATAACTGTGACTGGACAGGCACAGTGGTACATGCCTGAAATCTCAGCTACTTGGGAAACAGAGGCAGTGGGACAAGTTGAAGACCAGGCTGAGCTAAATTATGAGACCTCAAAATAGACAAAGAAAGTGTGAACACAGAGGAGGTACCTAGAGAAATGTGCACATCATCTGAAAATACTAAAATTGGGGAACAGGCCCATATGATATACAGCTATGAATCAGTATACTGTGTGCTGAAGAACCATGTCCTAAAGTAGGAACAAACAGGTGAAAATAATAAGCAGAGTTTCTTCTATGCTTTATCATTATTGAGAAAACATGCAAAATAATTTAACAGATGTTTTCGATCAGATAGATGTATGCTCCAGTGCCTAATATATATACCCACATATATCGTGGACTTAAAGAATGCTTGATTTTTTTTTTTCTTTATGGTCCCTGATGGGTGCTTTCTTAAGTCACTGAGAAGAGCAAAAGAGGAAATCTGAAAATTTGGGATTTGGATGGAGAAACTGGAGGTCATAGAATCTTGATTTCTCTCTCCCCCCCCCCTCCCTCCCTCCCTCCCTCCCTCCCTCTCTCTCTCTCTCTCTCTCTCTCTCTCCTCTCTCTCTCTCTCTCTCTCTCTCTCTCTTCCTTTCTCTCTCTCCCTCTCTCTCTTCCCCTCTCTCTCTCTCTCTCTCTCTCTCTCTCTCTCTCTCCTCTCTCTCTCTCTCTCTCTCTCTCTCTCTCTCTCTCTCTCTCTCTCACACCCCTTACTTCCCTGGGGACCAGTGATGCAAACCCTCCAATGACAAATGGATATAACAGAGCTTCAGATTCTAATTCTAGCCCAGGTAACACCTGTAAGCCCCACCTAGAAGAAAATATCAGCTGCATCCAGAAGCTAAGACCCTGCTGAGTAGGGGCTCCGGTCGGGTGGTTTCATGGGGCAGCAATCCTTTCCTAAGTAGAATAACAGAGAAATTTGGATCAGAAACAGTGTAGTGGTAACCAACAAAGTAAAGGGACTTGGTCAAAAATCAGTGAGGGACGAGTCAAGAGCTAAAGGAAGCTCAAAGTCAGCCCCTGTCAGAACCCGGGGTTGGTAGGTTTGACCTCTCAGAACAATCACAGATCCCAGACCATCAATTCCCAAGAATAAAAGCCCAAGGCTATCATCCTCACCGAGGGTCTGACTCCAGTTGACTTGGACAGACTCAGAAAGTAGGCAGCCCCTTACTTAGTTCACTTTACGTGGCTCTAACACAATACCCAAGACTAGGTAACTTAAGGATGAAGAAGGGGCTGGGAAGTCCAGTCCTGGGGGGGGGGGGGGGGTCCTACATCTGGTGGAAGGCCTTCTTGCTAGGTGGTAACATGACAAGTTATGTTGGAGAGATGAGGAAAGTTAGGTTTATAGAGAAAACCTCTTGCAATAAGTAGCTCTTGCCACAGCCCTGATAACAGCATGAATCCACTTTGGAAGAGAGAGCCCTCAGGCCCTAACACCTATTAAAGGTCCCATCTCTCACCCCTGCTACACTGGAGATTAAGTTCCAGCACTTGAATTTTGGGGTACACATGCAAACCATTCCAACCTTTTTCCTACTCCTTGGCTGGCAAGGGAGCTTGAAGGGGGTCTCAGAGCAAGAGTGCAGGGAAAGAACGTATATCTAGCTGTTCATGTCACAAGTAATTTTCTCAATGAGCTGTCCTCAATGCCATCTTTCCCTTTATTACCAAGCCCCTGTGAAAGTTAACAGGGTTCTATAGAAAATGGTGGCCTCACCTTTAATCCCAGCACTTGTGGGCAGAAGCAGTGGTATCTCTGTAAATTCCAGGACAGCCTAATCTACAAAGAGAAAGCCAAATAAGCCAAAATTCCGAAGTGAGACCTTATCTCAAAGAGGAAGGAAGGAGCTAGGCGAGGCAGAGACAGACGGATCTCTGTGAGTTTATAGCCAGAGTGAGTTCCAGGACAACCAGGACTGTTTCTCTCTCTCTCTCTCTCTCTCTCTCTCTCTCTCTCTCTCTCTCTCTCTCCTCTCTCTCTCTCTCTCCTCTCTCTCACCACACACACACACACACACACACACACACACACACACACACACACACACACACACATACACACACACAAACCTGTCTCAGCAAAGAAGGAAGGAAAGGAAGAAACTAGCTGCCTATAACTGAACCAACAGTAGCCAATGAGAACAAAAGAGCTTGGGGTCTTTTGCAGGGAGTTTTGAGTTACTGGTATCACGGCCTGTTTTCTTGCATGTTATCATCTTTCATTACCCAAGACTAGGTAACTTAAGGAATAAAAGTTATTTAACACATACATAGCCCTGGAGGCTGGAAAGTCCAGTCCTGGATTTATTTTCAAGTTTTTGTAAGACAGTGGTTCTGAAAATAAGTGTTACACCAGGAAAATGAAAGCTCAGGCAGACAATTTGTTTTGTTTTAGTTTTGGTTTTTCAAGACAGGGCTTCTCTGTGTTGCCCTGGCTGTGCTGGAACTCACTCTGTAGACCAGATGACCTTGAGTTTAGAGATAACCCGCCTCTGCCTCCCAAGTGCTGGATTAAAGGCATGCACTACCACCGCCCAGGTTACAAGCAGACAATTTCTGAACTCATGTTTTTAAGAATATATAAAATATTGCAGATATGAGTAAATCCTTTATGCCCTCCCCTTGGTTTATTATGTGTCTTTATCCTTCAGAATGAGAACAGGGCCAAATCTCACCATTGTCCTGAATGCAATATTTCTCATTCTAGATATGATTATAAATTTCCAACATAGGAGCATGTCCATCAATGATATATAATTTTTCTTCCTGTACTTCCAAACTTTACATAAATGGAGCAGTAAATTTGAACCTTTGTCATGGGCTTCAAGATATTTTCAGGTTTGTGGGATACTATTACCATTATTATTACTATTCTTATTTTATGAGATGGGCTGATTTAAAATTTCTGAACTATTGGGATTTGGTTAGTACACTTTTGATAGCAGTGCTCAGTTATATGAGTATACAATACTTTTGCTGTAGAGTTATATTATCAATATTGTTCATTACAACATTAATTGTAGCATTCTATTGTGGGTTATATCAATTTATTTCTTGATTCATCTAAAGAGTTCAGGAAAGGTAGAATGTGAACCTTCATAGCTGTGAAGATACATCTGATAATAGCTAGTAAACTTATAGAGCATCTTATATCCTGTTGTCAGAGACTGAGAGCTCCTGACATTATACATTCCCAGAGCTATGGTATTGTCTAAGTGTCCATACCAAGTTGGGGTGATAGGCTATCTTAACTCATGATATTTGTACTCAGATTGAAATCTTATTTTCAAGTTTTTGTAAGAGAATGGTTCTGAAAATAAATGTCGTCTCCGCCCAACACACACACCCTCCAAGATTCCTTCCGGCCATTTGTGGACAAAATATGACAAGATACTATTTACATTTTACTCATATTCTTTTACAAGTGCATGGTAGAATTTTCCAGAGCCTCTCTGGCTTGAGATTGTATCAGAATACATTCAGAAGCAAATATAACATCTAGCTGTCTTCTCTTAAGGCAGCCATTAAAGACATTTGCAGATATATAAAGCAAGTCACTCAAATCGTTTACATTGGAAAAGAATTATGTCTTAAGATATGTTAATGAGTTTATTGCTATCTTTGCATGAATTTAGAAATGTTTTCAACATTCCTGTTTTTACTTCCAATTTGCTAAGCACCTAGCTATGGCTGACACATAGACAAACCCCCTTGAGGCACTGAGGAGTATGTAAGAGTGTCAGGAGGCTTTCTTAAGGCAGATATTGGAGAGTAATGATCACAGGTTGTATTCGCTCATCATCATTCATGCTTGAACTGATGCTGAAGACACTCAGAGTGCAGCCTGTGAGTAGGACATAGGACCAATTCCTTGAGAACTGTCCTTCCATTCATCTTCGGGACAATCTTAGAAAGTAAATTCTGAGATGGGGCTGTTCCAAGGAGACAAAGCTATAATTTGGGTAAGTTGGGTAGAATGCCATTGGCTGCACAATCACCAAGAGGAGTCACCACAGCCATGTACTTCCCCATGCTTGCAGGGATTTGTTAATCATTCTCTGAGTCAGTGGGCTTCAAAGCATGCACTCACCTGCCAATCATCCTTCCCAAGGCAGCAAAAGAATTCACAAGTTCCTGAAGCTGGAATTGTTATCCACAGAACCAGAAGAGCCAGCAGCCAAGGAAATAATGTAGAAAGCAGGTCTTCCTCTGGGACAGGACCAGGGGCAAAATAGTTGCTGAAAGAAATGGTTGCTGAGAGCTTCAAACAGACTGGAAGGATCCCTTTTCTCTGCAATCAAGTCCACAGGTAAAATAGTAAAATCAGGCGTTAGTAATTCTTTCGCCATCCTAACTTCATTTAGCAAATGCAAAGGGTGTAACCAGAAGGCTGTGATAGATTAAGGAGCATAGTTTAGTGGGTACTTACTTCATAAAAGACAATGTTAATGTATTTAGTCACGTAACCCTATATGAACACACAGGGAAGCTAAGGTACAGAAAGTAACATCAACATATATAAATTACTTAACATGTTCTTTGGGGGAAAAGGTAAGCTGACGTCTATTAAGTTTTCCTATCGCTGCTCTAACAAATAGCACAAACGTAGCCATTTATGACAATTAACATTTGTTACAGATTTGCCATCTTACACTTCTGTTGGCCAGAAGTGGAAATATTTCACTTGTCTGAGTTCAAGGCTATTGGCAAGAACTTCCTCTCCCTGAAGACTCTAAAGGACAACTGGTTACAGCTTGTCCATTTTCTGGAAGCTTGACTCCTGGCTTTTACAGTTTCAAAGTCAGCAGGCACAGCCTTATCTCTCTGACCTCTGCTTCCTGCCTCTCTTCCCCATTCCATTGCTGTTACCTCCCTCCTGTAAGAGCCCTGGTGATTACTTTGGGCCCACCTGACAATTAAAGACACAATCCCCAGGTCTATATTTTTAATTTGAACATAGCTCCAAAGTCCCATTGGCTTCATTGGGCACCATCATCATGGAGATTTGAATGTGGGCATCCTTGGAAGCAGGGTAACCATCTAACAAATTCACCCAATCATTAAACAAAGGTTTTCTGAGAGCCTACTATGAGAATCTTTTCAGGCACTAGGGAGATAGGATAGGCACGTTCTAAAGACCATATCAGAGTTAAGCTAGTAAAACAGGACCAGGGAACAGTAGCTCCTGGCAGCCAGGCCCAGTGAGAGACAGACAGCAGGAAGTGGGGCCTTCCAGAAGGTCTATAACAGGAGTTGTCAACAGGTGGGTTGAAACCCCTTTTGTTGGGGGAGGGGTGTCAAAGGACCCCTTCACAGGGATCATATTTTAGATATCTTGCATATCAGACATTTACTATTATGACTCATAATAGTAAAAAATCACAGTTATAAAGTGGCAATGAAATAATTTTATGGTTAAGGTCATCACAATGTGTACAACTGTACTGAAGGATCACAGCATTAGGGAGGCTGTGAACCACCGCTCTCTAGGATCTGCCCAGTCCTATCTGTGAAGTTATAGATCTCAACCCTGTCCATTCATCAGAATCAGCTAGAGAAGGGGTAGCTATTATTGATGCTGGTAGTGTTTACAAGATCTCCTCTGCCTGTTCCAGCTTCTAAGCTTCTAACATCAGAGGCAGGATTTGGGCCTCTGGTGATTCCAACATGCATGCTGCCAGGAGGCTAAGACAATGGAGTGTTGTAACAGGAGGTTTCTGGCACCACTAGCCCCATGGTTCAGACCCTCCTGCAGCCACTTTCCCCCCAAAAATGACTCAGATACTTATATTAATTACATCCTCTTTGGCCTCTGGCTTAGGCATATTGCTAGCTAGCTATTTTATCTTAATTCAACCCATATCCATTAATCTGTCCTGCCATGTGGCCCATGGCTCACCTGTGTTCCTTACATGTTGCTTCCTTGGGTGGCTGAGTCCATCTCTGTTTGACTCCACTCTCTTTCTTCTACCTGTGCTCTGATTCTTCCACCTAACTCTACGGTGCCTGCCATGGCCAAAACAGTTCTTTAATCACAGCATATAGAAAGACATTCCCACATCAGAATGTAAGAATACAGATCTAGACAGGGGACTAAAAAGGAGCCAGATTATAAAGGATCTGTAACCCAATAGTATAGATTTCATGTGGGGGCTCAATAAGGTATGATAAGATTTTTTTCTTTACAAAGATCTTCTAGCTACACAATGAAGAAGAATTGGGTATACAATAAAGGAGATTAAAATTATAGAGCCTGCACTTGGTATAGGTCTGTGGAGACGGATGAGATCAAGAGATAGGAAGATGGGTTAGCTTGTAGGATGCCTCAGATCATTAGCATTACCTCCTGTATTAGTCAAGGTCCTCTGTGTACATGCATTTGTGCACGTGTATGTGTGTGTGTGTGTGTGTGTGTGTGTGTGTGTGTGTGTGTGTGTGTGTGTGTGTGTGTGTGAATTACATAGATCTGCTTTCAGGCTGTGATCCAAATAGTGTAATAGCAGCTACCTCCTGACCAGAAGGCCAAGCTCATGGTAGTAGTTTAGTCCAT
Source organism: Phyllotis vaccarum (assembly GCA_033318265.1). Lineage (NCBI taxonomy): Eukaryota > Metazoa > Chordata > Mammalia > Rodentia > Cricetidae > Phyllotis > Phyllotis vaccarum. The sequence goes on from JARWLC010000007.1 coordinate 15,497,569, forward strand.
GAGACAGTACATCTCAACTGTCCCAATAAGGTGCTGGAGTCCCAGGAAATTCCTAGAGAGCTGCTGGGATTCAGGTTATATTAGAATCCCACAGAAGTAGGTTCTAATCCCAGCAGAGAAGTGTCCCAGAAAAGAGATAGGTAAATTTTCCAGAATGAATGATGATGAGCAGGCAAAAGGCAAACCTTCCTTCTTCCGTGGCCTTTATATGGGCTGAAACCAAGAGGTGTGGCTCAGATTTAGGGTGGATCCTCCCACCTCAATGATTCAATAAAGAAAATCCCTCTCAGATGTGCCCAGCTGCTTGGGTTTTGCTTGATTCCAGAAGTAGACAAGTTGACAACTGAGATTATCCATCATACCTCCTAACTAGATTTCCCAGCACCAGCTTTCCAATTAAGGCATCATGCTATCACCACATTAACCCTCCATCACAGTCATTTATCATGACTGTCCAAATAGCCTAATGGTTAAATGCATGTGCTCTAGAGACAAATACGCTGGATTCAAATCCTACCTCCCCCACTGTCTTGTACACCATTTCCACAACTATAAAACAGTGATCTAGTCACACGTCTGTTGTTTGACAAAATAGCTATGACAGAAAACAACTGAGGTGGTTTGAACAAAAATGACCCCCAGAGAGAGGGGCATTACTAGGAGGTGTGGCTTTGTTAGAGTAGGCATGGCCTTGTTGGAGGAAGTCTGTCACTGCGGGGGCGGGCTTTAAGGTATCCTTTCCTTAATCTATGTTCAATGTGGTAAACAGTTTACTTCCTGTTGCCTGTGGATCAAGATGTAGTACTCTCAGCTCCTTCTCTAGCACCATGTCTGCCTGCACTCTACCATGTCCTGCCATGATTTTAGTGGAATAACCCTTTGAAACAATTAGATGTTTTCCTTTAGAAGAGTTGTCGTCGTCGCCATGGTGTCTCTTCACAGCAAGAGAAACCCTAAGATAGCAACCTAGAGAAGAAAGTGGTTTATTTCATCTTACGGTTCCAAGTTACAGTCTGCCATTGTGGAACAGGCAGGAACTTCAAACGGCTACATCATATCAACAGTCAAAAAAATGAAGACTTAATACGCGCACGCTCACTTGCTTATTTGATTGCTTTTGCTCCCTTACAAGAGGGATACAAATAAGGGTGGAGCTTTATTTCTTTATTATACAGTTTAGGATCCCCTGCCTGGGGAATGGTGCAGCCTGTACTGAGCTGGGTCTTCTCACATAAATTAGCTTAATTAAGACAATTCCCCAGGAGACATGCCACAGGCCAATCTTGATTGAGACTCTTTTCCTAGGTGACTCTATGTTGTTCAAGCTGGCAGTTAGGACTAACCATCTCAAACTATGTTTCCATCACAGGGTAACTGTTGAGTAAGTGGACCTGGGAGAGATTATATCATTATCTGTGTATGGAAAACATTCTACCAAGTTCCTTAGAGCCATACCATTTTTCCAGATAGAAATCTTCAGAAAGGGTTGAGAAGATGACCCTACTGGTACAGTTTTAACTCATGAGCATAGAAACCTGAGTTCTGTCCCTAGTACCCACATAAAAAGCCAGGCACAACAGCCTACACCTATAATTCCAGCACTGTGGAGAATGGAGAAGGGAGAATCCTTAAGACTCTGTACAGCCAGTATAGCAAAATGGAGATATTCCAGTCTCAGTAAAGAGAACCTGTCTCTAAAAATGAAATGTAACATGACTAAAGACCACACTGACCTCTGACTTCTTTAGCACTAACACACATACACACACACAGAGAGAGACAGGTACACATGTGCCCACACACATAAAAATAAACAAAGAGAAACTTTAAAAAACAAAAAACATTGTTCATTTTTGACTGCTGAATTCCAAGGCTGACTGCCCAGACCCTTCATTTTCTACATTTTCCAGGGCTAATCTACTTACTATTCAGCCCCTTGCTTCCAAACTATGGCCCCCAAACATACCAGTCACAGCCCCTTTGTATCTAGCCATATTGTTCCCCTCATTTTGAATGCCTTTCTTGTCACCTTTCTCCCTTCCCTAATCCTTATTCCTTTAAATGTTTATCACCATTCCCAGAAAAATGACTCTAAGTTCAGTGGCTGGAGACTGTAACCTGTGTAATCACCGTTCCTCAAGCAAGTCGGCTGTCATTCCTATCAAGGAGGCTCTCATTGCTAATGACTCACAAAGCCACCCATGCCCTGCTATCTAAATGGTAAGTACTCACAGAGCCTCAGACCCTAAACCTGTCTTTTCCGGCTTGCCCTAGAAGCCCATAAATAAAAAATTATTTTCATATGACTTGTTTTCACTGAGACTCTAAGCTATGAAATAATTTTAAGACTCCCTTGGATCGTTAAACCAAACTAAGATTGTATATTGCAAAAAGATAAATACCAAAATATATTAATTAATTGGTCAAAATATGTTTCAGCAGCTACTCTTAGCAGGAAAGGCATAAAAATAATGTCCTTTTTTTTTTTTTTTTTTTTTTTTTTAGATTTTTGAGGCATGATTGACAAACCAACTCTATGCAGGAGGAGGGCACCATTTGATAAATCATATATTCTCTTAACTATGAAGCATTAGATCACTTAAAAGTTTTCCTGACTTTTCAGACAGGTTAGTATCACATTGAAATCCAAGCTCCCTACAGTGAGGTTTTCCACACCTGTAAGCTATTAGCAATTTTCCTTGGCTGGGAAAACATGTCTCCGATCCTTAAATTTAGACAACTAAAAAGGATTCTTTTCCTCATTTTTCACTGATTTTTTTTTTTTCAGTTAGCATACAAAACAACGAACTTCATTAGGGCATTGTGTACCAATCATTGTATATTGTATATCATTGTCCTTTGCTCACATAGCTCTGCGTTCTCAGCTCTCTGGCTTTGGGTCCCTCCCTCCCCTCATACCAACACTTCTATTTTCATGTCAAAGGAATTTTTTAATGAAAAATTATAGTTTGCATTGTTTGTTTGTTTGTTTGTTTACTTATTTATTTATGCCAAGCCTCTCTGGTGTTAAGCAAGCACACTGCCACAGAGCTACCACTGGGTTTGCATTTTAAGCCAAGACAAGGTAGGCATTTAACTTGGTTTGCATTAAAAAATAAGAGATTTTTCTGTACAATAGACCTCTTGTGAGCTAGTCACCTCATGGACAGTGCTGAGTTCAATAGGGTAGGTTAAGAGATGGGAGTGTTTCTCTCTGTGTTCTTTGGGAAAGGTGAGAGAGAAGAAATGTATCTGAGTGACTTCAGATAGCAGGCCAGCAAAGTGTCAACAGTGAGCAGAAGGCTCACTTATTGGTTTCTTGAACCCCTGCATCTCACTGAGATTACAAATTAATCTGAGATAAAACATCAATTTTCAGCCCCTAAAGTTAGTCAGCAAGCAATCTGCTGAGAATCTGACTGGCCCTGACTCCCCCAGGGTCTATAATTAACAGGAAGCCAGCAGCTGGCCAGGGTAGTAATGCAAGCGTACCAATGCACTAGGTTTATCTTTGCCCTTCCTAATTCATATGAATGGATTTCTTACTCAGTATCCCAGACTCTCAACTCTCTGAGAATATTTCTGCTGAAACTGAAATATTTCCCAGAATTGTGTTTGCTTAAGTGAACCATATAATTGTTAACATTTATTCTCTGGGTCCATAAATGCTAGGCTAACGTCTAATTGTGAATCGTTTTGTTATCTGAATTTGCCTAAATGGTGAGAGCTTTGATCATTTGTCAACATGTCAGACTTCAAGGTGGTAAACCGCGCCTATCTGAATCAGAAAATGTGGGAAAGGAAATGTACCCCCAAAAGACGGATCTCTGCTGCTCACAGAGATCCGATTACAACCTGGAGTCCCCAGTGAGTAGAGCCTGGAAGAATCAGGCTCAGGTCAACTCCTTTTATATTATAATTAGGCCTGGGAAGATTTGCAAGCCTCTTTGCCCCAGCTCACCCTCTTTTCTCAAGTAGGGCCTCCTCATTTCATTTCCTAGACTCTATAGTTTCCTTTACTCCTTCAAAAATATAATCCTGGGTCACAAACTCAAATACCCCAAACAGACTAATAAGCATGTGGCATAACTGAAGCAGCCCTGGACAGCAACGCATGCGCAGTATCACTGTAAGACTTAAAATCTTCCCCGTCCAAGGAGACAGCCATGCTCTGTCCCTATCAGCTGCTTCTCTATAAAAATGTGGGCCCTGCTTTGTCTAATGATCTAGATTTTCTGATGAAATCTCAAAATGTCACTCCCACAATTCTGGTCCTTTAGACAACACCCAGTCTTAAAAACCCGAGAGAAAGGAAAGAGAACCAGCCAAAACAAGCTTTGCTAAGCCCTGCTGGTGGTGAGAGTCACGTGACCAGGAACTGCAGGAGGTTCCAAGTAGCCTGACAACCTCATTCCTACAACCAAAAGGCTAAATTCTGCTATTAATCTTGTTAGCCTGGAGAAGGATCCCAAGTTCTGGAAAGGAATGTAGTGCAAACAAGCATTTTTACGGCCAATTTTTGAGACCTTAAGCAAAGAATCCAAACAGGCTGATTAGATTTTTGCCAACTTGACACGTTAGGAATCTGGAAAGAGGGACCCTTAACAGGACTGTCTCTGTCAGACAGCTTGTAGGAGGAGGCATTTTCCTGATTGATGGGTGATATGGGAGTGCTCAGCCCACTGTGGGTGGTGCCTACCCTAGCAAGGTGGTCCTGAGCTACCCATAGAGAGCAGCAAGCTGGGAAGCAGTGTTTGTCCAGGTCCTCTGCTTCAGTTCAGGCCTCCAGGTTCCTGCCTTAGGTTCCTACCTTGATGCCTTTCGTGATAGACTGTAACCTGTGAGATGAAATAACCCTTTCCTCCCCATTTGCTTTTGGTCATGGTGTTTGTCCCAGCAACAGAAACAAACTAGGATGACTAAGCCACTTCTGGGTCATGACTCGGGAAAACTGTGAAATAATCAATATGCTGTGGTTGTTTGTTTAAGCCACTGAGTTGTAATAATTTTTGATGCAGCAATAGTAAACCAGTAAGATCCCTGGGACCTGACCATTCCAAATAAAAAAACAAATTCCAAAGGGTCCTTTCTTATTTGTCATGTTATCTCCATCATTAACTGCCCTGATCTGTGAGTGTCAGGGAGAAGCTGGTTTGACCACTAATCCACACTCCTAGAGATTCTTTGCTTTTCTAAGAAACTGCGTAGAGAGATGGCGGTAAAATAATTGATTCAAATGGTAAGATTTTGGAAAACAGAAGCAATCTACCTGGAGATGATCCTACTGGCCTCAAACCACCCACACTGTCTTTGTATAGGAATGACATAAGTCTAGCCCAGAATAGTGAAAGAGAGACCAGGAAGTGTATTCCTGCATCTATTGTGATATTTTGTTTGTGCACTTAAAAAATAAAGCTTGCATGAAGATCAGAGGGTGAAGTTAGCCACTATATAACCATAGAGGTTGGAGGTCTGTATAGACAGGAGACAGGAAGTGATAAGGCAGGTGGAGACAAGAGCACCACCATTTTTGGCATCATAGAGATTAGGAGTGACTGTGGGTGCTCCTTTGTTTCTCTGACCTTTCAGGCTTTACCCCATATCTGACTCTGGGTCCTGCATCACTGATTAGGAAAACCCATTGAGGAAAGCTTTCCTTGCCTTCTCTGTAACACAGGGTGAGGTAGAAACACCACTGAGCTCCCTGACTAATCTCTCTGAACTCATGCTACTTGGCATATGTGAAGACATCCTGGAACCAAAGGAGATATTTACAAACATAGAAGCATCAACAGAGCAATTGAACCAAGACGATTGCTGGTAAGCATCCTGATCAGAGCCTTGTAGTTTCAATACTGGGGCCACACAGGTATTAAGGGAGTCTCTGGCCAATGGGGCAAACACAGTTCATTTAAAAGTCCTCTCTAGGAAAACAAGGTACATTGAGCCCTTCAGACTAGGCAGTTGGTCCTCTGCAAGTTTTACTAACAGGAATCCACTGTGTCACAGCCAGATTTCCAGCAGCAGAAGCAAGAGGAAATTTTCTCCTGCTGTCTCTAAGGCTGATGAAACACATCACACAAAGTTTTACTGTATTACAATGAATTATACAGAGAGTAGGAAGAAAGGAAACAGGGAATGTTCGCCTGCTAGATACTGGAGGTGTAGATGGCTGTGAGATGCCATGTGGGTGCTGGGAGCTGAACCAGGTCCTGTGTGAGAGCAGCAAGCTCTCTTAACCGAGCCATTGTTCCAGACTGTAACTGTTATTTTTAAAATAATGTGTTCTATTTTTCAATTATCATGCAAGGTATTAGATACTGTTATGGCATTTTTAAAGGTTGTGGAAGCTTATACTTTCATCATCTTCTTCCCAAACTTCTACTCAACCTCACCTCCTTCATAATCCCTCACAGTCTCTATTGGTCTTTCTTGTCCTATGTGCCCTTTGCCCACCCCAATCTTTCTCATCACCCACTTTGCCTTCTCTTGGTCACCTTTCTAGACTGTTAGGTTTTGCCCACATGGACAGCCATATATATACGTGTGTGTGTCCTATACTTTATATATGGTATGTCTTTATACCTTATATACTTTTGTACATTATAGGTTAGGAACTGTGTATGAGGAGACATGAGGAGTTTTTGTCAGTGATTACCTGAATAAGACAACAGCAGTGAAAGACCCTTTTCTTCTTCAGACCCTAAGCCCCTTGTGTTTTGGGGTGTGCATAGCTGGGTTGGCAGGTCTTGGAAGAGATGGAACTTCAAGTATGTTTGGCAATAAGCAGGAAAAATAGTGAACATTGAAGGACTTGCTTCATTTCCTTTCCACTCTCTTCCTGCCCTTCAACTTTCACAATAATAAATTATAGATATATTATTCGCATTCTGTCAAAGATAAACTATGTTACATTAAAATATCAGTCTATTGCCTTAAAAACTTTTTTATTATATACGTTATTTATTTCAGAGGGGGTATGTACACATGATTGCAGGTTCCTAAGGAGGTCAGAGGTATTGGGATCTTTTGGAGTTGAAGTTACAAGTGATTCTGAGCTACCCAGCACAGGTTCTGGAAATCAAACCTAGGTCCTCTGGAAGAGCAGTCCATCTCTTAACTGCTGAGCCATGTCTCCAGACCCCAGACTTTCATTTCTTGCTCACACAAAGCACTATGTCAATTGCAGCTGTTTTTTGGAGACATAACAACCTAGGCTCCTCTACCCATCAAATGGTTCCACCATCTCTGCATGTGGCTTTTCAGAGAAAGAGAGAAGTGAAGGATTTCACAGACTCTTGCACCTTGACTCAGAAATGTGATGTAGTGCTGCCTACAATTCAGTGGCCACCATCAGATTTATGTGTACCCAAAAATAAACACACACACACATAGAGATGTATTGGATGAATAGTAAATGTGTTTAAAATAAAATATTGTTTTTTGTGTGTTTATTGCAGCTAGTGTTTGTTGATCCCGACACACACACACACACACACACACACACACACACACACACACACACCTTTCATGGGAGAAGCTTGATTTTTCTAATTAAGTCAGCAAAAGTTGTTTTGTAGGTTGAGGGCAGAGCTCAGGTGGGGATGCTTATCTAACATGCCTCAGACCCTGCATTTGAACCCCAGCTTAACCCACCAAAACTTTTTTGGTTTGATCTTTTTTTAAAAAAGAGTGTGTGTGTGTGTGTGTGTGTGTGTGTGTGTGTGTGTGTGTGTGTGTGTGTGTGTGTGTGTGTGTACATTAGAGGATATTGGATTCTTGGAGCTGAAGTTACAGGCACATGAGAACCATCAGTTGTGGGTACAGAGAACCAAACTCAGATCCTCTGTAAGAGCAGCAAGTGCTCTTAGCTACTGAGCTGTCTCTCCAGGCTGATTCTACCTTAACTCTGATGTAAATTCATTCAGGGCTCATTTTTTATGTTCCATCTTTTTGCACTAGCTTTGCTTCCAATCTCTCATTTTCTAAGAGGACCAAGTTCAGTGTCCAAGCACTGCCTAGAGTGTGTGAGGTGTGTTCAGTCTCCAGAACCGTACCAGGTATGGATGTAGTGCATATATACATGCAGGTAAACACTTGTGCATATTAAATAAAGGTAAATAAATACTTAAAGACTAGATTTCCCATGGAATGTCATCTTCTCTGTTCTCTAGAGTTTTGACATGTGTCACTTTTATTCTGTTTTTATTCTGAACATTACTCAACTCTCCTTTCTCTGTTTACTCAGAGCATTATTTAGGAAAATGCTATGTAAATTCCTGAACTTAAAAGCTGTGTGTGGCTTTCTTGGAAGGGGTTGGTGTTCAAGACTGGGTTTTCTCTTTGTAACCCTGACTGTCCTGGGACTCCCTCTGTAGACCAGGCTGGCCTTGAACTCACAGAGTTCTGCCTACCTCTGCCTCCCAAGTGCTGGGATTAAAGGTATGTGCCACCACCACCACACTTGGCATTTTTTTCTTAATTCATCATTGTCTAATTTTTGTAATTAATAACAACTTACCACTTATAAAAAAAATTAACATTATCAGTTATCGAAAATTATAAATATATTTTTAAAGCTATAGAAATTTATTTTAAAAAAGAACTTGGGCTTGAGATTTCTTTTATTACCTTTTTGCCATATTCATTTTACTCTCTAAAGCAAAAGCAAATGATATTGAGGGTTTTTACGCACACTCAGGAACACATAAACACAAAGCTTCTTCAGATTGCAGGATAAGAATCTCCATGGTGTGTCTAGCTTGACTATTTCCACCCACCTCTTAGTGTCCAGCACAGGATAGTTTACTTGCACTAGTTGAAAAACTCAGCTCTAAGGCCAAGCATGGTGGTACACACCTTTAAACCTCCATTCAGGAGGCCCTAACTGTGGGAGGCTGTGTTGTTACATTGTAAATAATTGTCCCACCCACTGGTTTAATAAAAAACGCTGATTGGCCAAAGGCGGGCAGGAAGTGTGGGCGGGGCTACCAGACTAAGAAAACTCTGAGAACAGGAAGCACAGAGCAGAACACCAGAGAGAAGCCGGAAGAAGCAGAGGACAACTATGCTGCTCTAAAGAAAGGTACTGAGCCTCATGGCTGAACAAGATAAGAGACATGGGTTAGATGAAGGATAGAGAGCTAGCAAGTGATTTGCCTGGGCCTGAGGCCAATCAGCCTAAAACTATTGTAAGCATCTGTGTGTCTCAGCGGATCTGTGGGTCTGCGGGTCTGGGGATCTGGGGGTCTGCGGGTCTGGGGATCTGGGAGCCTAAACTCAAAGGCCCGAAAGTCCGGGCCAGAAACCTCTTACTACACCTAACAGGTAGATCCTCTGAGTTCAAGGTCAGCTGATCTACAAAGCAAGTTCTGGGACTGCCAGGGATACAAAGAGAAGCCTTGTCTCACAAACCAGGAGAAGAAGAAAAGGAAGAGAAGGAGCAGGAGGAGGTCGATGAAGGAAGAGGAGAAGCAAAGACAAAAGCAGTTTGAAGAATAAGACTGAAGTGAGCGCCAACTGGATGACAGTAAATGTGAAGACTTCTCTTTGTACATGTGAAGTAACTGTCATGTTCCTCTTTCTCTCATTATTGAAGAGAACGTACTCAATAAGTGTAGGGAACTACTTGTGTCCGTATTTCATGGGCAACTATGAGCATCCCATGGATAAGGGTCTCTCGAAAGGAAAAAAAAAATCGTATTTCCTCTTCTGAAATATCAACAGCTTGTGAGAAGATGGCATGACATTCACCTGACTTTCGTATGTTTTCCCACACAGAATGTTAACTATATACTTCATGCACACTTTTTAGGGAGTCATTTATTCGTTAATATCTACACAATTTTAATTTGGTGGTCTCTGTCATCCAAAATTCAAGTCAACCTTCAACCTATTCTGCGTCCTTTTAAAGTCTTCTGGTCTAACACAAATTTAACTGAATTTTTGTAAACTTGTACTTTTCACCCCAGTTCATTCTCAGTGTTTAGAGTTTCATAGTGAGTCAAGTGACTGTCAGGTGTAGCGATTTTGTCATGTCCACTATGTATTTGCTTGTCATTAGAGGAACAGCAAAGAAACAATTGAGGACACAGTTTGGGAGCATGCGTGTGTATTCTTTTCCAAACGCTGCTGTAATACTCCAGGTGTCAGCAGAGCCACACCAGAAAGAATCGGTTTCTTACCTTGGCTTCTAGAAGCAGCTACAATTCCTCGAGACCTTTCTTCAATCTTTACCTTACCCACTTAAGGGCTTAGCTCATCTCCTAATTGTACCACCAACTTTCTTACCACCTGCAGTCATAATTCCTCTTGCTATAATCCCTCTTCTTGATCAGAGGCTTCATGAATTCGGGTATGGACATCTTTGGGCACCATTATTGTAGCTACCAAAGACTATAAGCCAAGAGGAAATAAGTAAATAGAAAATGAAGGATATGAGAAGAATGGAGGAGACAAAATGAACCTAGTATTGATAACAGTATTAGGACTAGAGGCCCAAGGAGTGGTACACTGAACTACAAAATCACACTACAAGGCAAAAGCAACCACCGTTTACTACTCTGGTTCATTTCAAGTGCATGCACACACACACACACACACACACACACACACACACACACACGAAAGAGAGAGAGAGATCCTGTGGGCTGTACTCTACTAGGATTCTACTGCAGAAAAACAAAACAAGCAAATGACATATGTTTTTAAAGCCTTTGTAGAAAAACAACCCAAGTTCCTCTCTTCCTAGAAATTGTGTGTGTGTGAGTATGTATGTATGTGAGTATGTGTGTAAGCGTGTGTGTGAATATGTGTGTGTATGTGTGTGTTTGTGTATGTCTGTGTGTTTGTGTATGTGTGTGTCTGTGTGTATGAGTGTGTGTATGTATATGAGTGTGTGTTTGTGTATGTGTATGTGTGTATGTATGTGTGTGTTTGTGTATGTGTGTGTATTTGTGTCTGTGTGTATATGTGTTGTTCATGTGCCTGTATGAGTGTGTGTGTGTGCACCACTTCTTTCCTAACTCACCTTTAACATTTCTGCAAACTAGAAGGGTAAGTGGAAGTTGCAACATTTGCCTCTTCAGCTGACATCATCACCATCCGAAGACTGATAGTGATTCAAGCATGGCCCCTCCTGACATTCCGTACATGATGATTTTTGCCAGTTAAGAGAAAGCATGGAGCTAGCAAGATGGCTCCCTGGGTGGCACTTGCCACCAAGACTGATGATCTGACTTCAAAAGTTGAACCCACACAGTGAAAGAAAAGAACAGACTTCCACAATTGTCTCCTAACATCCACACATGCCCACATACATGCATGCATGTATGTGCACATATACACACACACACGAGATAAATTGTAATAAAAATTTACAAAGAAGTATTTTAAGAATATGAAACTGTTAGAACTGAATTTCTTAGTGTCCCTACTGCTGCAGGACTCATTGAGAAGGCTGAGAGCCATCACCTGATCTCCCCATCTGTCTAGCTGAATGAGATTTCTTGGCTAAAACACCATGGAAAATTGCTGTTTGGAAAGTAAAGTTCCCTGGGGCCTTACAATCAACGTTTTTCATCTTTTTAAACCTACCCATTGGGAAATCACTGTAAAACATATTTCACGGAAAGAATAATCAGATCCGGTCAATACCACACGGAAAGATATAATAGCCTAAAATAAATTATTCATTTCCCTGTCTTTTTAGAGTGTATTGAAAGCAACTTTGACAGTTGTTTCTGACTGAGAACCTTGGTTCTTTCACTGTTCTGTGGGTGCAGGAACGCTGCCTGGCTTCCTCATGTCTTGGCCACCCCTACAGAGTGGTGGCTGCTTCTGCTTCTGCCCTCCCCTGTCTCTGTCTGCAGTTGCTTTCTGATGTTGGTTTTTCTCAGGAGACTTCCTCCAACCATTTCCTTCCCCTTCTCATTGCTGTGGAAATAGTAACTAGGATACCAAACTCATTAGAATTTTCAGTAAAATGAGGTTAAATGAAATCCTAATAAAGGACTCTCTCATGAGTAAAGTATATGAGGTTGAAGACAGAGGCTGAACGACACCATACGTAAGACTGCAGGCTCCATCTGGGACCTGTGGCTGTCTGGCATCTATTTGGCTACTTAGGGGCTATTTTTATCTCTTTAACATTTTTTGTTCTGAATAGGTTAGTTTGAGATAACTGTACTTTGACAAGATGAAATATGGCTATGTTTTTAAGAAACACCATATCTCAAGATGAGATAAAAGAGGTATCCTTGGCCATAGAACCAAACCATTCACCAAAGCCAGGCCCATTTCAACACATATGTGACTCAATATAATAAAACCAAGGATATGAACCACATAGTTAAGTAGACTAGAACTTGCTTAAGATGTGTAAGACTCTGGGTTCAATCCCTATCTCTAGACAAAAGAAAAGTGGTATGGATGAGTGTCCAATAACAGGCAGATAGCCAAAGTATAGATCATCTATAAAATGAAATACTATGTAGCTACAAACCGTGTGTTGTATACATAGATACATACATATATACATATATACATACATACATACATACATACATACATACATACATACATACAGGGAGGGAGCTACAAACTGGTAACTGTCATGGTGGATAGCTGGAGTCAGGAGTGTTTATGGGAAATGCTCTTTTTGGTTCCTCAGGAAAAAGTCTGAGATACACCTCAAAGGACCTCTCAGAAGGTCCCACAGAATCTAACACATCATTACCCCATGGGGGTTATAATACTGAGTGTAATTGTGACATACTTGAGAAGACTTGGTGGATTGTGTTAACAACTGATTTGGGGAATATCCACTCGAAGTGTGGACAGCACTATGCCATGGCTCAGGTCTTGAATGGCCTGAAAAGGAGAAAGTCAGCTGAGCACCAGTACACATGCCTCTCTACTTCCTAAGTACAGATGCAATGTGGTTGGTGGTTTCACAATCTGCTTCCATGCCTTCCTGATATGACTGAATGTCTTCATCTATCTTGACATATCTTCAAACTGAGCTAAAGTAAGTCTTTCTCTCCTTAAGTGACTTTGCCAGTTACTCTGTTGAATTAAAAACAGAAATAAGCAAGGCACACCCCTAGAGTTTTCTCACTCAGTAATGCTTTTTCCGTTAGCTAGCTTTTTCAGGTCCTCCAGTGTCATCCTCCTGGCCCCTGGTGCTGCACCCCAGGTTTTGCTTACATTTTAACTTTGGAAGAAAGCTAAAACACTGTCAAGCAAGGGTATGGGATGCAGAGCTGCATTATCCATTGAAACCACCAGGCAAGACCACTGTCATCAATGGGCCACAGAGCAGCCACTTATCTCTAGACATCTTGATCTGTGAAAAGAATAAAATACAATTGTTTAAGCTACTCTTCATTGGGGCTTTTTCTGCCTGCAACCAAATGTTTTTAAAATGATATACAGACCAGTCAAAGTCCTTGTAGGGAATGTTTTATTTAGAAGTGAAGGCTGCAAACCAGCTTCTCTATATGTGAAACTAATGGCTAAGAGCCACACAGCTTGTGATGACTACAGTCCCACCCTGCCGTGATACTGATAGTAGGGAAGACAAAAGGGAAAGTCTGTGCTCTCCATTTATTTTTTGACTTAAGGTATTTTACACAGGATTTTTGTCACTTGTGGATAAGAATCCTGTCTGTTTAGATAGGAACCATGCTTGGCTTGGGGTGGTTTTCTATTTAAATAATAGTGGCAGAGAAGCCAGGTACCTGTAGGTGAGTATTTGTATCTAAGCATCTAAAATGAAAAAAAGAATCTCTGAATGTATACACTAAAAGATTTGGGGAAAAATTTAGAGCAGATGAGGGGAAGAGCCAGGGGTGTCTCTCATACATTATGCATTCTTCAATTTTTAACTTCTTATAACATTTTATAACATTTTGTCATTTTAAGAGACTAAAAAGCTGCAGGAATTCTAAAATAGTAAGTGTGCGCTGTCTTATGTCCTTTGTGATGTATAAGAGGATTGATTACAAATTTGACAAGTACTACTGGCAAACCACACAATTGAGCTCAGAGAGACCACCAAAGATCACACTGCACAAACCCAATAGCAATGTGCAGAGAGGAGCCTAAGACTAAGAGGCTGTGGCCATGGCTCCCCACACATCCCTCCAAAATCCAACCCAAATAAGACCACCACATAAGCTTAAAGAATAGCACCTGAGTCATTGTGTTTTGATGGGTCCCCTGTCGTTCTTTGCACTTTAGATAGATAGAAAACTCTGGAGCTTCCCCCAGTGAGTGAGCACTAACAGAAGGCAGCATGCAGGACTAACCTCAGCACACAGGCAGTGATGAGATGGAGCCAGGAACAGAAGCGAAAGGGGTACAGAAAACAGACAGGAACCTGGCTCAATGATGGGACACTTGGTACATCAGTCGGTCGGAGCACATAACGGTAACATCATAGCGTGCTCAGGGCAGAGATGACACTGGGAAGTGGCATGCATTTAGCTGAAGAAAAATCAGATGACAGCAATTCGGAGCAATGCCACTGGGATCTCAAATGACAGGGTGGGCGGGGAGGGGGGTGAGTGGGAGGGGCAGGAGTGGAATCCAAGGAAAAGACTGGGAAGATCTGGAGAAGCTGGGAGGCAGCATCTGACTATAGTGAGATACTGAAGCGAAACTCACAGTTATGCATTTGTAAAAATGTTACACTTATTGCATGCTCTGCACTTTAAATTCATATTGCATTTAGCTCTCCCCAAAATCCTGTGAGGAGGAGGGAAATTTCTCGTGTCTTCAAAGGTAAACAAAAAGATAGGTGAATGAGAGCTTCTTAGCTCAGGTAGCTCTCACTCGACTCTGGCCACCATAACAGGGCACCACATGCTGGAAAGCGAGTTGACAGCCTTAGTGTCTCAAGAGGCCTCTTTCCTGCCTCACAGAAAGCCATCGTGCTGTGTCCTCAGATGACCTGTCACTGTGCACTCTCAGAGCATCATTTCTGTTTTCATCTTCCTCTTACAGAGGCACCCAGTCCCATCAGATCAAGGCCTTATCCTGTTGACATCAATTCACTGTAATTACCTCCTAAGGCCCTATCAACAAACAATCCTATTAGGAGCGGAAGCTCCTAATGCAAAGAGGAAACAATTCAGGAAACCACTCAAATGATGAAATGGGCGTGGCTTAATATTTGCTTTTAGTGTTATATTTTAGTATGTCTTTGAATGAGCTGTGTTTTAACTTTTGGCTAAGCTTGGGAGCATTTTGTTGTTGTTTGTACATGTGTGGATTCATATAGAGGTCAAAATTTGACATCAGGCTTCTTCCCCAGTCACTCTCCTTCTTAATTCACAGCAGGATGTCTTGCTGAACCAACACTTCACTGGCCAGACTAGCCAAGCAGCTTACCCTGGGGTTTCCTAAGATCTCCATGTTGCTGGCATTGCCAAGTAGGCCACGACTTTTATGTGGATTCTGGGGACCCAAACTTGGGTTATGAGGCTTACTTATCCTGCAAGAACTTTATCCACTGGTTCATCTCCCAACCTTCAGTGAGTTTTTAATACATGTATCATCCACCTGCTCTATTCTTAGAAGAAGGTGGCACTATATTGGACTCTATCTGTGGCTCTCCACCAGACAGCAGGAGGTGTGGCCACTGGCAGATTTTTACAACAGCCAGAACCGCTGACAGGAAGCCTACACCCAGCAAGACTTAATTTCAAGCTCCCTCCACCGTATATGTTCCACTGTTATACCTGTGTTGAGAGGCCTCCAAAGACCACCAGGGAGCTGGATTCCAATGCAAACACACGAGGGTCAGTTTACCCTTTTGGACAATTAAAACCCAGGCCAAAACCCTATGTTTTGGCCCCCAAGCTCCAGGGTGATAGGGTTTTTAAAGAAAGAAATATGCATATAAGGTGTTACACATCTTGCCATTTCAGGATTGGGTAAAGGGAAATGAGGTAGAGTAATTCTTTGAAACTATTGGTTAACTTTCTGTGCTTTTTGAATCTATTGTCTTTTTGAATCTATTGGCTGTCAGATGCATTCCTGGGATTTTTTTCCTAGATTCTTCTTAGACCTGAGCCCTGCCCCCAGGCACTAGATGGTCAAGGAAAATAAAAGTCTTCCCCTGAGATAAAGTTTTGTAAAGATAAGTCTATGCCTTCACACCGCTACCAGGTTCTAGGAGTCTGGGAGACTGGCCCTTGAAGCTGTGTTTTCCAGGGCATTTCTTTACTTGTCTGTCTTAGTTGGGGTTTCTATTGCCATGATAAAACACCGTGACCAAAAGCAACTTGGAGATGCAAGGGTTTATTTCAGCTTATGATGCTCAGATCTCACGTTATCACTGGGGGAACTCAAGGCAGGCACCCAGAGGCAGAAACTGAGGCAGAATTCACAAAGGACCACTGCTTACTGGCTTATTCCTGCTCAGACTGTTCTCTTATACAACTCAACACCAGCACCATCTGCCTACGGAAGGCCGAACCACCCACAATGGGCTAAGGCCCTCCCATTTCATTAATCAAGAAGATAGCCTACAGATCTGCCTACAGGCAACCTGATAAGAGTATTTTCTCAACTGAGCCTCTTCTTCCCCATGTCTAGTTTGTGTCCAGATAACAAAAATAACAACAAAAATTGAAAAGCAAAACGAGACAGAAGAACAACCAGGACACGCTCTCTCAGGCAGTATTTGGACAGTGTCGCTGTGACCCTGCTCACAGCAGCCGCATGGTGGCTTTCTGCCAGATGACTCTAGGGCCTCCTCTACAGTAAAAATATCCTCCCTGGAGACCTCTATTTGAGAAGCAGTCTAGCTCCTTCCTGTCCTTGGAGAGGGCCATACCTACCCCAGCAAAGCCACACCCCCCGATAGTGCCATTCTCTATGAAGTTATGGGGGGCATTTGGCTTCTGAGCTCTCCCATCTCCTGAATAACCAATTCCCCACCTTAAACGCCCTCCCTCTCACTGGCTCTCTCTTTTCCTGGTCATTCTGTTCTGCTACACTGACCTCCTCCCTACTCGTTATGACTGGCTTAGGAGCTGGGACAATTGGAAGCCTACTGCAGAGCCCACGCAGAGGCTAAAAGCTGGAGAAGAGCTGGAAAGAGGCGCAGCTTTCTCCCAAGGGTCCACCAGGTGCTGCATTGACTCTTATCTTCCACAGGGTGGCATCTTGATGTTCCGCATCATTAGCAAATCCAGCTTGTCCTGATGTGTTTATTGTGCATGGCTCACCTGTTTCTCCAGTGGAACTCTGAAAGCTGCCAAGCCTGGAAATGCCTTTATCATGATTCTCCAGCTATTATTACAACAGTGAGGTACTGAGTGGATTTTTCAGACTTCTGTCTTGTCTTTATTTATTTGTTTTCCCCTTCTCCCCCCCTCCCCAACCCCTGTGTGTTTGTTTTTGAGACAGGGTCTTATATAGCACAGGATGGCCTCAAACTCACTGTATAGCAGAGAATGGCCATGAACTTCTGATTATTCCGCCTCTGTCTCCTGAATGGGATCATATGTTTATGATATTCTGGAATGGAACCCAGGCCTATGCAAGCACCCTGCCAATTGAGCTACATGGCAGTCATCATACTGTTGCCGTGAAGAGACATCCTGACCACCGCAACTCTTATAAGGAAAACATTTGATTGGGGTGGCTCGCTTACAGTTTCAGAGGTTCAGCCCACTGTCATCACAGCAGGAAGCACATCGGGCATGATACTGGCTACACCTTGGTCAGAAGGCAAAAGGAAGTGAACTGTGACACTGAACAAAGGTTAAGCATAGGAAACCACAAAGCCTGCCCTCACAGTGGCACACTTCCTCTAATAAGGTCATACCGGCTCCAACAAAGTGACAGTTTCTAACAGTGCTACTCCCTATGAGCTCATGGGAGCCGTTACATTCACACCACCATAGCTGTCCTCCATGTCTTCAAAATCTCACTCGCCTGTATAAAATAGCTGGGGAAAAGAAGCAAGTGCCCTGAGGCGTTTTTTAGCTGCTTGTGGAGATTGGATTAACCTGTTGAAAAGAGGAAAGAAAAGCTGAGGCCTAGCTAGGCTCAAAATGCCTGTTTAGTTCCAGATGCTGCCTAACTGCGAAGCCCATGCTGAGTGGATTCCCAAGCCTGCTGTGTAAGTATCTCCACCTCTGCTTTGGCTATACAACTAAGCTTTGCTTTTGCAGCAGAAGGCAGGCTGCATGGGCTGGCTCGAAGCCCTGTGCGCCCAGGACTTCTCTAGAACCACAACGGTTATGAGTCAAAAAAAAAATTTTCCCCTTGGCTGAACAAGGAGCTGGTTGCCTGCCCAGATCGCAGAAATGGGGATGCGGCTTTCAGGTGGTGAAAAGGAACCTGGCGGTCGCTATCTCTCCTTCCCTGTGTGATAAATCACTTTAGCCACAGAACCGTCGTGACGACCTGGCAGCTGAGTGCAAGAGGGGGAACGTAACCCCTAAAAAGAAAAAGAATGAATCCTGTTAGTCACGGGGCTTTTCAAGGGAGCCACGGAGCCAGCTCTCCCTGTCTATGGGAATAATAAAACCACAGCCCTGTACTGTATCAGCTTCTCAAACAAAAGCAACTTCTCAGAAAGTAACAGCCTGGGATTTCTGAACTGGATTTAGTTTTCACTGGGGAAAGGCATAAACTTAAAAGGGGAGCTGGGGCCTCTGAAGAAAGGCAAAGTGGCAAAGAAGCTGACTATTCAAATCAGGGAAGCCAGGCTGCCAGGCAACTCCACTCTGCCATCTATTCCATGCCCAGTGAGCACTCAGCAGTCTTTGCGACCTGGAATTTTCCCACGGTGTGCCAGCAACCACAAAAGTCCTGTGAATGCCAGTGCTGCCTTTTAGATATTGGAAAGTAGGGTACAAAGGGAAAAGTGGAAGCTAGAGGCTGGAGAGATGGCTCAGTACTTGTTCTTCTTGGAGAGGACTTGAATTCAATTCCAGGTCCCATGTGGCTCTCAACTGTCTCTCACCCCAGTTCCGGGGAATCCAAAAGACACATGTGCATATACATATATACAAAACAGTAATACACCTGAAGTAAAATAAATACATCTCTAAAAGAAGAGACGGAAAGAGAGGTTTCACTCCAAACTTAAAAGCAACATCAAAACATTTGCAGGGCATGAGTGATAGGTTCCAAATCACACTGACTACAAGACAGATGTTAAGAATAAAAAACATTTTTGTTGGGAAATTGTTTAAAAGGAAAAGAAAACAAGCCTGGGGGGGGGAACAATACTACCATGCAGCGGGGGAGGGAGGAAAGTGGTTTATCCAAAATAAAAAGTGGGTGTAGAATTGGATACCAACCAGATAAAGACCAGTATGGCATTGCCTGCCTGTAATATCAGCACTTGGGCAACCAAGGCAGAGGAATCTGAGTTCCGGTCAGTCAGAACTATACAACAAGACTCCATCTCAAGTGCCTAAAACAAAATAAAAAGCATTACCAAAGCCTGATTCATATCTACTAAGCAGCAGACTGTATGAGGTAGAGACTTAGTTCTGCTTTGTCTTAATTGTTCAGTGTTCTATTGCTGTGAAGAAACACCATGCCATGGCACGAGAAATGCTTTCTCTTTTCTATCCTAAGAGAAAGCATTTAATTGGGACCTTCTTGCAGTTTCAAAGGTTTAGACTATCATCATGGCTGGGAGCAGGGTACCATGCCAGTAGACATGGCGCTGGAGAAGTAGCTGAGAATCTGCATCCAGATCCACAGGCATCGGGAAGAAAGAGCCACTGCGTCTAGCTTGGGCTTTTGAAACCTAAAGCCCACCTCCAGTGACATACTTCACTTAACAAGGCCCACCTCCTAATCCCTCTCAAGTAGTGCCACTCTCTAAGCATTTAAATATACAAATCTATGGGGTTCAAATATTCAAAACACCACATCATTCCTCACCCAACTTATGCCTTTTGGCATTCTCTTTCTCCAAAGGCATCATGAGCACTCAGACTTTGTCCAGGAAAGAGAATTCCTCTAAATTAGTCATATCTCTTGCCAGAAGTGCTTGCTGTATTAGTCCCAGTGAATGAGAACAATGTTCCAACAAATGACTTCTGGTAAAACTTCAGTCATGTAGAAATTTTTCTACATCCAACCTGATAACACAATGAATTTGACCCCATTACAATGGCAATTTACATTCTATGGGTTGGATAACGTTATTTTTATAACAATTACTTTCAAAGTTGAGGGTCCTTACTTTCAACTAAAATATCTATGTATTTAAGCCAGACCCCACAGAAAAATAATTTTCCAAATTTAGTTTTTGTCTTTATGTTTTATTTTATATATCAATAGAGGCATAGAATATTTCTTAATACCCAACCAATCTTTCTAAGTCACTGATTAATCTGGCCACACTTCAAATAATTTGGGAAACGTCTTACCCAGACTTTGCCCTGGTCATTGTAGAGGTCCAACTCACTGATTAATGATGCTGTATTAAGATTTCTTTATAATTATAAAGGATCCCTACTATAGTTTTGCAGGCCCTACCCCAGCTGGTAGACTATTGGGGAGACAGCTGTAGTAATCCCCACAACTGCATGCAAAGTACAACACATGGGGCCTGTTACTCTTCCTACCAGTGGGTGAAGGAGGGCCCTCTCTGTTTTCATCTGGGATGGGCTTTGTGATTTGCTTTGGACAGTAGAATCTGACAGGAGAGACTCCAAATGGCTGCTAGATGTATGCCTCAGGAAGCTTTGGGAATTCTATTCTCTATTCTTGGGGACCTTAGGCTCTGTGAAAGGAAGGTCAGACTATTCTCCCAGTCTTACAGACCTTGCCAGTTTGTTTGGTTAATACCAAACCAAGGAGATTGGGATGGTCATGTTAGACCATGCATCTCAGTCAAGGCTACTCAGAACCTGTAGAGGAGAGGCTGGTCTTCTCCACTCTGTCCTGCTCACAGGAGAGTAAGGAAATTACTGCTTGTAGTGGCTATTCTTGGTTGTCAATTTGACTACATCTGGAATTAACTAAAACCCAAATGGATGGGGGGGGGGAATCCCCCATGGATGTACCCAGCCATTTGGGTCCTAATCCAGATCTTTGAGATGGGAAGATCCACCTTTAATCCAGGTCCTTTCAGGTGGGAAGATCCACCTTAAATCTGGGCCATAGCTTTTGCTTGCAGCCTCTGGGAAGGACATGGAAGAAAAGAACTTGCTCTCTTAGCCTGCTTGCCCTCCTCTTGCTAGTAAGTCCATTCCTTCACAGGCATTACAGCCTACTTCTTTGAGATTCCTATGTATACTGAAGAGCATCTGAGACAGACAGCCTCACAGACTGAACAACAACTGGATTCTTAGACTTTCCATTGGGAGTCAGGCATGGCTAAAGTAACTAGACCACAGCCTGCAAGCCATTGTAATAAATAAATATTATGTATAATATTATATATATTTACTTATACATATTCTGTTCTTCTGGAGAATATTGATTTATACAGACTTTGTTACCAGAAGTGATTCTGAAACAATCGTAATAGAAGCATGAATTTTTTTTTTAAAGTATCTGGAATATGCTTCTAATTTATCAACATCTTTAGTTACTGAAGTCTCTCCTTGAAGCTTGGAGAGTAATAAAAGTCTATGGTATTTACAAATAAATTTTGATTATGCTGATTCACCAGTTGTGAGAGGCAATGGATTTGCTGACTCTGCAGATGAAACCTTTGACAGTTTGTAGAAAAATAAGAAAAATTATGATGCTGGTTGATTGCTCCTAGCATCTCTAGATAAATTGGCCAAAGAAAAGAATGAGCTCTGTAATAAAATTAACCAACTTCTAGCATCTCAGAATATAATGAAGGATAAAAATTGACTGGATCCAGATGCACACAGACAGTCTAAAGGTTTCTAAGTGTGCCCTGGAAAAGAATGTTCCCTGTAGCAGCCACAGAGCTCAAGTTGTGGAAAATCAACTAAAGCTCTCATTATAATATTGGCTAAATTACAGAGAAAATTCAAGTCCCAGTCACAGAGGGTGTCAGCAGTTAAAGTGGATTTTAAGGATATGGGATATTGGTGGAAGAAACGTGAAGCTGGATCAGGCTGAGTTTATTGATATGAACACACTGAGTGGAGATTCTAGAAGCTCACACGGGGGGGGGGGGGGGGGGTGTCAAACATCTGTTTGAGTGGTTGGCTGAAGCATTTGTCAAAGGTGGCCTGCTGAAAAGAAGTTTTCATCAGGGAAATTGTAATGCTAGAGTGGATAGGCTGTGTAAAACCCAATCCTCCTCAATGGGAAGGCCTGGAAGACATGCTCTCCACTAATCATGTAAGACACAAAATGGTGAGAGGGACACCAGTACATTTGAAAAGTTTTGTTGTTGACCCTTTTTCTTGCCTCAGACCTTAGGTTGGAGATGCTACTGCTCAGCTGGATGAGTTAAATGCAATGGATTTAATTGGGACCCACAGTAAGCAGACATGA
The DNA here is from genome assembly GCA_033318265.1 of Phyllotis vaccarum. NCBI lineage: Eukaryota > Metazoa > Chordata > Mammalia > Rodentia > Cricetidae > Phyllotis > Phyllotis vaccarum. The sequence goes on from JARWLC010000007.1 coordinate 15,520,036, forward strand.
AACAGATAAAAAGCTTGCTGCATTTTTTCTTGGTCTATATAACCAGAAAAATTCTCAAATAAATGAAAGAAAGGCCATATTGGATCATGGTAAAAGGGAATCTCAGCTCATGAACCAATTTCCACACTTTAGTTTCTTTGAATGAGGGGTAGTGAGATTTCTCTGAGGAAGGACCTTGATAAAATATCTAATAGTTTTATTATTTGCCTTTCCCCAGTGCCTCTCCCAGAGGGGCTTATGCTATTTTATGAGGGTAACTGTACACTAAAGGATAGGAAATAAACAGACTTCCTGGGGTCTGTTGGATTCTGGTTCTGAACTGATGCTGACTCTGGGAGGCCCCAAGAAACATGATGTCCTCCAGGACTTGAAAGATAAAAATTTAGTTCAAAGGGATCTTGATTGTCTGTTACACAAAAATATCACATTGGTTTACTATATTGATGATATTATGCTCATTGAAACAAGTGAGCATAAGAGAGCAATCACTGTGGACTTGTTGATAACACATAGTACCTCAAGGGTTGGGAAATAAATCCACCCAAAATTCAAGGTCCTTTTACATCAGTGAGTCCAGTGGTGTGGAAGATGCAGAGTTACTCCTTCTAAGAAGGATAAGTCATTATGCCTGGCTCGTCCCATCACCCAAAAAGAAAGACATGTTTATAGGGCCTGTTTGGATTCTGGAGCTTGGTGGTTTAAAGGGGAATGCTCCTGATAGAGTGTTTGAATGCTGGGCCCATAAGGAGTGGCACTATTAGGTTATGTGGCCTTATTAGCTAGGAGTGGCTTTGTTGGAGGAAGTCTGTCAATGTGATGACAGGCTGTGAGGTCTTGAAAGTTACAGTTGCATCTGATGCCTACAAATCAAGATGTAGAACTCTCAGCTCCTTCTCCAGCACCATGCCTGCCTGCACTCCACCGTGAAAGCAGTGGACTAAACCCCTGAATCTGTATACCAACTCTATTAAACGTTGTTTTCTTTTATAGGAGCTGTGTGGTCATGGTGTCTCTCAAAGCAATAGAAACCTAAGGCATGGAGATAGTACATTCCTCACTTGGGTGTGTCACTCTATCCCATATACCAAGTGCCTTGGAAAGCTGCTAGCTTTGAGTGAGGCCTGAACTGGAGAAGGTTCCCAACAGGTCTAGGCTGCTGTGCAGGCTGCTATAGCACTTGAACCATGGGATTCAGCAGACTCAGTGGTACTTAAGGTACAGTGGCAGCCTATTTGAAGCCATTGGCAGGACCCTATAGGTGAATCACAGAAGAGACCTTTGGAATCTTGGAGCAAGCCTCTCCTATTATCTGCAGGCAACTAGTCTTTCTTTGGAAGACAGCTCTTGGCCGGCTCAACAGCAGTGGAAACTGAACATTTGACAATGGACTATCAAGTTACCAGGGACCTGAGATACCCATCATGTGCTGGGTGTTATCTGACCCAGAAAATTACAAACTAGGGTGTGCACAGCAGCAATTCATTATCAAATGGAAGTAGTGTATATGTGACTGGGCTCAGGCATGTCCTGAAGGCACAAGCAAGTTACATAAAAAAAAAAAGTTCCCCAAATGCCTATGGTTTCTATTCCAGTTAAAATGTCATTTCCTACCAAGCATGCATCTATAGCTTTGTGGGAGGTGCCCTATGATTGGTTGACTAAGGAAAAGAAATTTACTCTTGGTTCTGTATGTTATGCAGGGTCCACCCAAAAGTGGACAATTGTAGCATTACAACCCCTTTCTGGGACAACCCAGAAAGATACCAATTAAGGGAAATTTTCACAGTGAGAAGAACTTTGGGTAGTACACACAGTCATATCTTTTGTTTGAAAAGAGAAATAGCCAGGTGTGAAATTGTTCGCTGATTCATGGACTATAGCCAATGGATTGGCTGGATGGTCAGAGTCTTGGAAAGAACATAATTGAAAAATTAGTGAGAAAGACATCTGGAGAAGAAGTATATGAATGGATATCTCCAAATGAATGACATGATGATATTTGTGTCCAATATAAATGCTCATCAAAAGGGTGACTTCAGCTGAGGAAGGATTCGATAATCAAGTAGATAGGATGATTCATTCTATGTGTAAGCCCCTCAAGCCACACAAGTGGCCAACCCCTTCCCCAGGACCTCTAACTACCAGGTTCCACCCACAGAATATTCTAATTGCCCTAACTGTTAGACCCTGCCTCCACCCTACAGAGTAAAAAGTTCCACCACCTCCCAGAGAAGTTCCATATAAGCCCTGTGTCTTGTTCAGTTTGCTGCTGGTTTTTTTCCCTGCCCAATAAATCTCTTGTGTGACTTTGTGATAATCTCTGGCTCCTGGCTGCCAGGATACCTTTCCATTTAAGCTGTAATGCTTACACATGGACAATTAGCCTCTTTTCCAAGCCATCCCTGCCATTGCTCAATGGGACCATGAACAGAGGGGCCCTGGTGGCAGAGATGGGGGTTATAGATGGGCTCCACAACGTGGACACCACTCATCAAAGCTGACCAGCCTATAGCTGCTGTTGAGTGCAAGATCTTGCAACAACAAAGACCAACACCGAGCTCCAGATATGGCACCATTTCCTGGGGAGACCAACCAGAGGCCAGGTGGTAAGTTGGCTAAATTGGACCATTTCCTCCATAGAAAGGACAACACTTTGTCCTTATTGGAGCACACACTCATTATGGTTATGGATTTGCCTTTCCTGCACATGTTTCTGCCAACACCATCATCTGTGGACTTACAGAAGGCCTTAGCCACCATCATGGTATTCCACACAGTATTGCTTCTGACCAAGAGGAGCAATTTCATTTCATAGCATGTCATCACCAGAGAAGTGCTACAAGAGGGCACACAATCATGGAATCCACTGGTCATACCATGCTCCTAACTTCCTGAAGCAGCTGGACTGACAGAAAGATGGAATAGATTTTTGAAGGCACATTATCATGCTAATTAGGTGGTAGCAGCCTGGAGGGCTGGAACAAGGCTCTCCAGAAGGCAGTATATGCTCTGAAGCAGTATCCAATATTTGGTACTGTTTCTCTCATAGTCAAGATCCATGGGTCCAGGAATCAGGGGGTGGAAAATGGAATGGTTCCTCGGGACTCTAGTGCCCCACTAGGAAGGAAAAAAAAATGCTTCCTGCTCCTGTAATTTTATGTTCTGTTGACCTAGAAATTTCCGAGTGGGGAGTGCCCCTGCCAGGAACCACAACAAACATTCCAGTGAACTGGAAGTTCAGACTTCCTCCTGGTCACTTTGGGCTTCTCATGTCTATAAACCAACAAACTAAGCATAACAGTGTTTGGAGGGGTCAATGATCCAGGTAGATTATCAAGGGGAAATTGGATTGTTTCTCCATAGTGGAGGTAAGAAAGATTATGTCTAGAGTGTAGGTGATCCTTTAAGATGTCTCTTGGTGCTATGGTGTCTTATGTTTAAAGTCAATGGGAAACTACAACTGAATTCAGGCAGGATCTCAAAGGGCACAGACCCATTAGGAATAAAGGCATGGGTTACTTCTCCAGGAAAAGAGCAAAGACCTGCTGAAGTACATGCTGAGGGTGGAGGAAATGCGGAATGCTGGGGTGAGGCCTGGGTAGGACAGGAAAGAGCCATGTTGTCCTAGCTGTTACTGATAGTTTCTGTGGTGGCATCTGGGTTTGGGAGCAGGAAGGTGGTGATTCTAGGTCCTGATATCTGGTGTTGTCTTTGCTGGCGGGGTGTTTTACTCCTTGCTTTCTGTTGTTACCTCTGGTTCTTAGGAGACTGTGCTTGCTCTGTGTTGCCTGGTAAGAAATTCTTCTGGGATCTTGATAGGTGTGGCCACTGGGGGTTCCAGGTAAGATGTGTTTCTAGGTTTTTGGAGCTGACATTTAGGAATGGGGATGGCTTAGGAGGAGAGGTTGAAGTGACTCACAGGAAGGGCGTGTGGAATGTTGGACCCTACAGGCTTGTAAGGGCCTGGAGACCAGCCTGGCCTTAGTCAGTACAAACTGATGATAACTAGTGCCTTAAGATATGAGCTCCTAAGCACTTCCTATAAGCCAGCCTGGGGTCTTCCAGGGGCCTTGACTAGAGCAGAGTCCTGATGCAAAGTGACCTAGACCATGGGAGAGATCACCTCTACAGTCACAGACACCAGCAAATCAAAGCCCTTTCCCCTGGTTTGGGGGAGGATCTGGAAAAAAAAGAGTATTGTAAGGCTTTCCCCTCCTTAATAAAACTGGGCTTGCATGTTCTAACTTGTCCCTGAGACTATATTGGTCTATGAATCATCTTGCACCCACCCACAAGGGGAACTAGCAGGGCCCTGAGTTTAGAGGTAATCCCAGCACCTGACCCCGAACTAGGCCTCACCCCCAAACCTGACCCCAAACAAGGCCTCACCCCAGCAGGATGTCCTGCTGGAGTTTGTTTAGTCCCTTGTTAGAGGTAGCGTGAGGAGAGACCACAGCAGGCCTGCTGCAGAGCTGATGTTGAAAATGGTACCAGAAACAAGGGTTATAATTGATAGGAGTGTTTCTGTCATATTTTGCTAAGAATGTATTTGTAACATCAACTGAGAGAATATCAGTGCTCTTCACAGGCCTTTCCCTCCAAACCTCCTTCCCAACCCATTGTTTTACCCCAACCAATCAGCTGGTATTGACCAGGAGGCATTCCCTGGGAACCAGCAGCCACTCCAGCCAGGGACATGGGTAGGTTAAATAGAGATTTTCACCTCTCCCCCTCTGCTGTCAAATCCGGTCCTCCAGGCTCATCCCCAGTTTCTGCAGCTGACCACAAGCAGGCCTCCATAGCCTCCCTGCCCCCATTTCCAATGAGTCATACAGATCTTCCCCTTCTTACCTCCCTTCCATTCACTACTGTATCCCAACCCCAGTTTGGGCTAGCCAGGCCTAACAGAGAAGCAAGTAGGCCAGCAAAGCAGATATGTGAGTTTTAAGTCTTCACTCCCCATCCTGTCCTCCAAGTTCACTCCACCATTTTTACATTCCGATCTGTATCAGACCACTTGCTGTGGCTTCTCTTCACTCTCTGGCCCCCTTCCCAGGAGATTAAAAGATCCTGGTGGAATTCCCTGCTTCCCTCCCTCCTATGGAACACCTCAACCCCTCCTCCTAAGCCACCCCCATGCCTAAGTGTCAGCTCCTAGAAACACATCTTACCTGGAACCCCCAGCGGTGACACCTATCAGGATCCCAGAAGAATTCTTACCAGGGAACACAGAGCAACCACTCTCTCCTAAAAACCAGAGAAGGCAGCAGAAACCAAGGAATGAAACACCCAGCCAGCAAAGACAACACCGGGTATCAGGACCTAGAATCACCACCTTCCCAATCCCAGATGCCTAGATGCCACCATAGAAACATAGCAGTAACAGCTCCACTAGAGCCCAGCAACCCTATCACAGCACTCCCTGAGTATTGCAACATAACCGAAGCACAATAGCCTTTATAAATATGATAGAGGCTCTTAAAGAGGAAACGTATAAATCCTTTAAAGAAAACTATAAATCCACAAACTAGCAGTGGAAGAAATAGAATAAAACAAAGACCCGAGAGTGGAGTCAATAAAGACAACACAAACCGAGAGAAATCTGCAAGTTTAGGAACCTCAGATGGAGCAGCACCAACAGAATACAAAAGATGTAAAAAAGACTCTTGGGCTTTGAGAACAGCATAGAAGAAATGGAAAGCTCAGTCAAAGAAAACGCTGAATCTAAAAATTCCTAGCACACAATGTTCAGGAAATCTGGGACAGTATGTAAAGACCAAATCTAAGAGTAATAGGAATAGACGAAGGAAGAGAAACATGAGAAATCATAGAAGAAAATTCCCCTGAAGAAGGTGATGCCTATCAAGATATAAGAAGCATACAGAACACCAAGCCGACTGAATCAGAAAGAAGTCCCATCAGCACGTAATAATAAAAACACTAACTGCACACAACAAAGAAAAAATATCAACAGCTGGAAGGGGAAAGACCGTGTAACATATAAAGGTATTAGGTATTTTCATGGAGAGCCTAAAAGCCAGAAAGACCGGAGCAGCTGGGTAGCGGTGGCACACACCTTCAATCCCAGCACTCCGGAGACAGAGGCAGGCAGATCTCTGAGTTTGAGGACAACCTGGTCGAAAAAGTGAGTTCCAGGACAGCCAGGACTGTTACACAGAGAAACCCTGTCTCAAAAAAACAAATAAACAAAAGTACAAAAACCAGAAGGGTCTAAAGAGATGTTCTGCAGACTCTAAGAAACCAAGATACCAGCCCAGACTACCATACCCCATAGGTGGATGTTTTTTTCTGCCTAGTCCCAAATAAACACTCAGAGGCTTCATATTATTTATAAATGCTTGGCCAGAGTCTCAGAATTATTCTAATGAGCTCTTACACTTAAATTAATCCATAATTCCTATCTATGTTAGCCACGAGGTTTTGTATCTTTTCTCAGAACAGCTTTCTCATCTTATTCCTCTACATCTGGATGGTGACTCCTAACTCTACCCTTCCTCTTCCCAGAATTCTCCTAGTGTGGTTGCCCTGCTTATACTTCCTGCCTGGCTACTGGCCAACCAGCGTTTTATTAAACCAATTCAAGTGACAAATCTTTACTGTGAACAAGAACATTACCCCACAGCAATACCCAGCAACATTTTCTATCACAACCGATGTAGAAAATAGACATTCCATGATAAAAGACAAAATTTTAACAATATCTGTTTACAAATCCAGCTCTATAGAAGGTGTAAGAAGGGAAACTCAAACCTAAAAATGTTAACCACACCGAAGAAAACTTAGGGAATAAATAATAATCCCAGACTAGCAAATCAGAAGAGGGAAAACATAGACAGACAGACAGACACACCACCACAACAACAACCAAATAACAGGAATCAAAGGACACTGCTCATTGATTATCCTTCAACACCAACGGGCTCAATTCTTCAGTAAACAGACACTGACTAAATGGTTGTGAAAACAATACCCATGTTTTTTCTGCTGCGTTCAAGAAACACACTTCAACATCAAGGATAGACATTGCTTCAAGGCAAATCCTGGAAAAGTATATTACAAGCCAATGGGCCTAAGAAGCAAGCTGGTGTAGCTGTTTTAATCTGTGACAAAATAGACTTCAAACCAAAACTAATTAGAGATAGAGACTAAATACTCAAAGGAAAACTCTACCAAGAGGATGTGAAAATTCTTAACATCTATGCACAAAACACAAGGCCACCAAAGTTCATAAAAGAAACACTACTACAGCTTAAATCACATATTGATCCTCATAGTGAGAGACCTCAATACCCGCTCTTGCCAATTGATCTGTTATCCAGGGAAATCCCGGGGCTAACTGAATAATTGATTTTATAAACCAAACAGACAGAACATTTACAGGCTATTTTACCCAAACATAAAAAAAAAAAAAAAAATTCTTCTTCTCAGCACTTCATGGAGCTTTCTAGAAAATTGTCTACATATGTGGACACAAAGCAAGTCTCAAGAGATATAAAAAGTTTAAATAAAATGTAAGGGAATGGAAGACCCCAGGAACACCAGGCCCTCTGAATCGACACATCAAAGCTCGTATGAGCTCACAGGGACTGAAGCAGTGTTCACAGGTCTGCACATCTGCACAAGGTCCTCTGCATATATAATATGTCTCGCAGTTTACTGTCTTTATGGGGTTCCTAAGTGTATAAATGATTGGGTCTCTGATTCTTGTGCCTTTTCTTGGGCTCTATTGCTTTATCCAATTCCAGTGTGCTGGTTTTTCATTTTATCTTACTGTATTTTGTTATTTTAGAAATTATTTATAAAACTAAAAAGAGATATCAGTGGTTATTATATTCAAGTTGAGACATGAAAGATTGTATCTTTTCATGTATCTCTGCAGTTGTACAGAATTGTGTTAGGCATAATTGTTAGGCAGAATTATGACCTGGTTAAATAGATAAGGCATTTGTAATTGTACATGGGATAGTTCTATCAGGTTAACCAGAGTTATAACCTGGTTATCATCTTCATTTGGAAATTAAGCTTGACATAAAGAGATAAGATTGTGTGTCAACTTGATAAGAAGCAGACTTGTGAGGGCTATTCTTAATTGTCAACTTGACTACATTTGAATTTAACAAAAACTCAAAACACTGGACATTCCTGTGAGGTTTTTTTTTTCCTTAATTAAAGCATTTGAAGTGGAAAGACCTACTTTTAATCTAGATCTTTGAGGTGGAAAATTCACTTTTAATCTGGATCTTTGAGGTAGGATGATCCACTTTTAATATAAAAGCATGGAAGAAGGAAGGAAGCCTCTTATTTTTCTTTATTACAGTGGTTACTCTTTAAGCAAGTGCTGTCCTCATCAACAATTGTTCAGCTGCAAGGGCCAAATCCAGCAGGAAGTCCCTCAGGCACTGGCTCTCTCAAGGAAAGAAAGAAAACCTATCTAGATCTCAACCCTTCTACAGAATACAAGATCCAAAAGTTGAGGTAAAATTCTGCTGAATAGCAGAAAGCTAACCTTCTGTCCTTTCTCTTTGCTCCCAAAGATCAGCTCATCCTTCCGCTCTACCCCCATTTAAGAAACCCTCACTACACAAGGTTCCTCCCTACCACTTCCTGTCAGCTAATTGCTGACTCGGCCTCTCGACTGCAGGTTAATTTTATTTAATCAAACAAATGTAACATGTCACTACATTGTTAACAAAAGCAGTAGGAAAAAATGTAACACACCTTAAAATAATATTTCACAACATTCCTCCCTTTTGTCTAAAAAATGAAAGGTTTTTCATTAGACTGTATACAATATGAACAATTATCAAGTAAATATTACACTAACAATATAATAAATTCCAGTTCATTTGTGTCTGACAAATTTAAAAAGTCCCATAATATACCTATATTAGTAAATCCAAAGTTTTATACCTAATTTACTTTCTAGCATAACTAAGGAAAACTGCAACTATAACTATCTAGTCTTCAACTCCACCAAAGGCCCCAGAAGGATATTATATTGAGTAAACAGAAAATGCATTACAAGCAACTTCCAAAACTCTAGAAATGATAGAGACATCTGACTACCTGGACAGTCACCCAAAGTTCCTTTGCAATGTTGGGGTATCCATGTTCAGCCTAGAGTATCAAGCAGACTTTTGAGTGAAGCAGGAAATTTGAAGGATTATCCTGCTTCATATCGGCAAAGTTTGTCAATCACTTTCCTCTGTGTCCTGCAGAATACCTGGCAGACTCTTCTGTGATGAAGGAATTTTAAAGGACTCTTCTGCCTTGCTTTGGCAAAGTGCAACAATCTTTTTTCTGTGTGTCCTGCATGTCCAGTCTGCCCAGCACATTGTCAGAAGTCAAAGGCAAGAGCAGATCCTGTGCCCACTGCCTAATATTACCACATTGAAAGCTAACTCAATAAGGGAGTTTCTTCAATACCCAACATCTTCTCTGAAGTAAATTAGTACTGCCAGGAACAGATGTGTCTCATTATCATGAAAAACTCTTTTAAGTTAGCAAAATATTTTAAATGCCATGTTTTATAGGTCTTTGAAGTATTTGCAGGCCATCTATCTAAAATATATTTCTATATGATCTTGAAAAGCATAACATTGTCTACAAATTTGATCATCATAAATGACTAATTATAAATGTTTCTTAATTATCCTATATAGTTTATATTAATAGCTTTCAAAATTAGAACTTTATCTTACATTTTAAATAAAATGCATAGGTACAATACCTTAAAAGCAAAAACATATATACAATATGTTGTAACAAAAATAACTTTAAATTTGTATCAGCATACAAAAATCCTTTAATATATATATAGTGTGTGTGTTGTAACAAAAATCATCTTAAATTTATATCAATATACAAGTTCTTACAAATACAAAATATGAGATCAACAGTTGGCCCTTAGTTTATAGTAGATTCAATAATCTTTCTCATTACTTAAATTAGATTCGATAATCTGCCCTTCTGTCTTATCACTCATATATCTGTCTTCTCTCAGCATTTTTCTTTTCCTTTTTTTTTTTTTTGAGGTCCCTGAATGTAATATCATTTGTATAATTTCCTCTCTTACCAATACCAGTAACAATAAACAACTCCCACAAATGATAACAAGCATACATAACCCACCAAATGACCAAAAGCCTCCTACACCGCTCTTGGGAATGTGGGTGTCATGTCCTCCAAACTGCTTCCTGTTGTTCGTAGGCAAAGCATCTTTAGGGGTTCAGAGAAAAAATCTGAGATAACGGCCTAGTCCTGGGAAGACCAGCTGTAACCTTTGTTGATCAATATCATCTATCAAGATTCAGGAGGTCTTTCTTCATCAAAGCAAATCAATACTATCTTGGAACAAGTCCATAGCCTCTCATCTCCTGTGGGAACAAGAGCAAAACCTCTTCTCTAAAGCATTTTTTATTTCCATTTGACAATTTTTTTTTTACTTTTTTAAAATTTAAGATATCTCTAAAGTATCTAAGTTGGTTCGATCCTGAAGTCCTGTTTACAATCTCATGTCTCCCAGAAACTGTCTCTTGCCCATCAGCCACCAAAGATGTAGGCTCTAATGATAACAGTGAAGGAATGGGCTTGCTAGCAAAAGGGAGGGCAATCAGGCAAAGGGAAGGAGGATTTCTGTTGTAGAATATTATTTTAAGGTGTGTTATGTTCATCTATTCTGTAGAAGATTTGTTTAATGATGCAAAGATGAGTTGCGTTATTTTAGGTTGCTTTGTTTAACTCTGTGAGGCTGTGTTACTTTGCCTGTCACCCCCGATGATCTAATAAAGAGCTGAATGACCAGTATCGAGACAGGAGAGAGAGGGCAGGCAGAGAGAATAAACAGAAGGAAAGATCTGGGAGGGAAAAAAAAAAAAAAGAGCTAGAGAACAAGAAGAGGGTTCCAGGTCAGCTGCCCAGCTACACAACCAACCATAGAGTTAAGAGAGAAAGTCAGATCTACAGGAGAGAAGGGTTAAAGCCCAGAGGCAAAAAGTAGATGGGATAATTTAAGAAAAGCTGGCAAGAAACAAGCCAAGCTAAGGCCAGGCATTTATAAGTTAGAATAAGCCATTGTGTGTGATTTATTTGGGGGCTGGGTGGTGAGCCCCCAGAAAGAATAAAAACAAGCAAACAAAAACAACCCAAAACATTTTGGCATAAATAGTATGGGGCTGTATTTCCATGTATGGCCCCAGAAAGAAAAGTATGGCTCCTTTAGGAAGTTCTGCCACACAGCAGAGCATGTCAACAGCTTTTTTTCACAATAAATAGAAATTAAAAGGTAAATAAAGTGCAGGGTACTGTCACTGTGTAGCTAGGAAGGTTTAATACAATTCTTGGTCACACACCTCCTACTGGGCCACAAGCTTTAGGCTTGGCTTTCCTGACTCAGAGAAGCAGCTGAGCCAGCCACCAAAGCTGCACAGAGGTCTTAGCCTCCCCACTTAGAAGTTTCTTGCTTTTGTAGACAGAAAAAGGTTAAAAGAAAGTCCAGATAAAAGAAGTCCAGATAGAGAAAACCTCTAAATTGGTTGCAGTGTGTTTCGCAATGTGCATAGACTTAAGAAAGAAAACAAAATGGGTAGAGACAATCATAGAAAGAAACAAATAGATTAAAAATAAATAAGTCTTTAAAAAGATAGTAAAAGTAATATTTTTTTAAAGGCATATGATGATGAGAAATACACAAGGTGTCTGAACCTACTGGGGAATACGAGTTCTTAATCTCCTACTAAATGAGAAACTAGAGAAGTAGTCCAGTATTTGGTATGTCAGCACATTTTATGGATAATTCTGGTGCTTGCTATAGTTTGTATGCCTCTAAAACAACTGATATTTAATAGGCATACACAACCACCAAGTGTAAAGAACTATTAAGAACTAGATAGAACTAGATAGAAATGGGAAAACAGGAGTTCTTTGCACATTTTTACTTCATCCTGATAAGAATTCAAATGTGATGGCTAGAGCCCTGGAAAGTGTCTGAGGCACGAGATGATCCTGGGAAACGAATCTGTGCATGTCATGTAGGTACAACAAAATGGAAGGCATCTGGGACGCTGTCCCTGTGGGGAGCTATCACATCAGCTCTGAACTAAATGACTCTAATGTTCTGAACAAAGACTAGTTCCGCCTGTTACTTCAAGTAACGTCCCACACGGTTATGGTGAGAGTCTAACTAATGTATCATTTTAATTGTTAGACTCCATTCCCCTTACTTCTTGACTATAAGAATGTTTGTCCTGTACTCGTCACAAGTTATCTGCTAGAATTTCGTTTCTCATTAATTGTCTCTGTAGTTTCATGGGGGGCAGTTTTTTCCCTCATCATTGAACAACCCAACATCCAACATACTTTCTGTCCTCACAACTGAGGCCTAGTGAAGGCCTGTCAAGCTGACTGGCCAAACAGAAGGATGAACACAGGCAAGGCAAATTTCGTCCAGGTTTTCAACCCTAGTGAACTGAAAAGCTTCAAAAACGAACCTTTTGCCCCATCCATATCACACTTCCATCCCGCATTTTAATTTGAACATGGGACAACAATAAGAGTAATCATCAAGTTTAGATGCCTTAGAATATGCTGAGGACAGATGGAGATGAAGGCGGGGCCTTCCACAAAGACAGTTTTCTTAACAGTCTCAGGTTCATTGAAGGAGAAGAGTCTGAGAAACTGTCAGAGTCAATAGAGCCTAAACAGCCAAGACAATTAAACACAACAGGACAAGAACCTGGCCCAGGAAGTGATATTGGGCAAACCCCAGGAACTTCTGCAGAAACTACAGGCTTTGGGTAGTAATTCTCATGTAATCTGAACTGGTTCATTATGACAAGTGTGTTTAATTTTTAAAAATGGGGGGAGCTGGGGCTTGTTTTTATTTTTTGTTTGTTTGTTTTGTTTTGTTTTGTTTTTTGAGACAAGGTTTCTCTGTGTAAAAGTTCTAGCTGTCCTGGAACTCACTTTGTAGAGCAGGCTGGCCTCAAACTCCCAGAGATTCACCTGCCTCTGCCTCCTGAGTGCTGGGATTAAAGGCATGTGCTCCCACCACCCAGTGACAAGTTATTAACGAAGTCTGTTATTAATAGGAAAACTCTGGGTGTGATGGGGTAGAGAGGAAACATGAATCTCAGTAAGTACCTGCTTACTTGCTCAGCAAGTTTAAAACTGTTCTTAGAAAATAGTTTATTGGAAGAGGCAAGAGTGCTCAGCAGGCAAATACACTTGCCAGGAAACCTGACCACCTGACTCTGATTTCCCAGAACTCATAAAGGAGAAAGCCAACTTCCAAAATTTGTGTTTTAACCTCCACACTCATTCTATGGCATGAATATGTGCTTGCACACACCAATAAACAAATAACATTTTTGTTTGCTGACAACAAAGTATGCCACAGACTATCCCATAATTAGCTTGTATAAATGAACATTAAGACCAATAGATGATGGATCCTATTTCACAGATACCTTAATCTAAGTCCTGGAGGCACATGCCTAAACATTTCTTCTGAATAAAAGTTATTGGATCCAGTCATTTAAGTAATGAGAATTTTCCAGCAAGGGACTGAATTTCAGAGACTCTATGAGTAAAATTCCCAGGTCAAAATTTAGAGGGAAGAGGGGTTTTTAGGAATCACAGGACAACTTTTTCAAGCATGTACAGTTCTAAAACACACATATTTGCATGTTGACAGTACAACATCCTTCAACAACTAAAAACAATTGGGCTTGACATCTAAGTAGAAGAAAAAATTATTTACATTGAAACTAAAAGATTGTTAAGAACAGATAAATCGTCCATTATAACCTAAAAGGCTGATTCAAAAAAGGGTTTGTCTTATCTCATGTGCTAATATAGCAAAGGCCAAATACACCACTCTTCTATGCTTAGAGAACACCTTCAGTTAGCAAAATGTGCCACAGAATTCCCCTCTAAAGACACTCAGTGTATATTTTCATAATCTGTATTTTAGCTGTTGAGCCAATTGTTCAGCCAAATCTCCTGTAACTTACATTGGCAGGACAAAGCATTTTCATTACCAGCCATCACCTAAACAAACATGTGGCACTCTTGCTGGTGAAGCTGAAGTTTTTCTATAGTGCTACTGTGGTACACTCATACAGAACGGCATTAGTATTGTACTTCAAAGACACATTCTGCAAAGATTATTTTCATTGAGTTTGACTTCCAAAGTCTGAATTAATATGAATCAGAAGGACTCAAGCTAAATAACCACCTGGAAAAAAAACCCAATTGTAAACTATGGAATGTATCCTACTTCTAAAACCATATGCGGAAGTCCTAAAGCCCCCTCCCCCACCCACTCCCAATATAATAGCACTAGAAGGTAGTGAGATAATTAGATCATAGTGGTAGGGTCCTTGTGAATGGGTAAGTGGTCTTATAAGAAACCCCAGAGATTTCTCTTTGCTTGTCAGGAATCACAATGAAGAGGGCATTCACTCTCAGATGCCAGACAGATCTGAATCACATGTCCTTGAGCTTCCTGAAGCCTCCACAACTATGAGCAGTCTTTTAAGTCATCCAATTCGTGGTATTTTGTAATAATAGCCCAAACTAGCGAGGACACAGGGAGGTATTTACATCTATGATTTCATTACATTGCATGGGTCTGTTACCTGCTTCACTTTATCCTTGGAAGTTCAACTGAGACCCACACATCCAGTCCTTCTCACCTGCTCTGTGTGGACCATTTTCCTGCTCTGCCTATTTCCACCATGCTACAGCTACATGTGTGTGCTATAGCACCTGGCTTCTGCATAGGTGCTGAGGATCTGAACTTAGGTCCTTGTGGTTGCACAGGAAAGCACTTTACCCGATGAGCAATTGCCCTCACCCGGGGCTATGGTCTTTATGAAGATGACTAACGTATGTTTCAGGAAAGACATGAGATAGAAGCAAATTTTTAGAAGAAAGTGGAGGAGTATCAGCTGTCATTTTGAGACAAATCAGAGTAACCTGGGAAGAGGGGATCTCAACTGACCTAGATCATACTGACCTGTGGTCATGTGGCCTGTGAGGCATTGTTAACTGCTAATTGATGAAGAAGGGTCCCTCCCATTGTGGGCAATGCCTTCTCTAGGCAACTGGTCAGGGCTATATGAGAAAGGTAATTGTATAAGGTAGGTGGCAAGCTAGTAAGCACCATTCCTTGTGGTTTCTTCAAGTACCAGCCTTGACTGTCTGCCTTGGCTTCCCTTGATGATAGGCTGTAACCTGGAAACTGAAATGTGTCCCTTTCTCCCCAAAGTGTATGTTGGATTTTACAGAAACCCAACTAAGAGACTTTGAATTTTAAAAGAGACACTGAACTTTTGAAGTGTTGAACTTTAAACTTTTAAAGGGCTTTTAAAGCTGGACTGTGTTTTATATTGTGTTATTAATATGATGTCTTGTAGACAAACAAGAAAGGAAAAGTATGTTATAAAGGGCTGTGTTTGTACGTCAAAATTGACAAAAGGTAGAATATCACAGCTTCAACTATTAACGTGACACAAACATGTCGCTTAGTACTCTCAACTACAGAATTGCCTAGATCAAATTGGCTGGTATCTGCAAGATTGCACACTGTGGACAGTGCCATCCCTAGGTAGGTGGAGCAGGCGCTAGAAGAGGTGCAACTGAGCAAGAGCTCGAAAGCCCTTCAATCGGCATGGCCTCTGGTGTTTCTGCTTCAAGCTCCTGCACTGAGTTCTTGCCGTGGCTTCCCTTAGTAAAGAGCTTAACGGATAAACCTAAAGAAACGCTTTCCTCCTGAAGTTGATTGTTCTCATGGTGTTTATCAGAGCATCAGTAAGAAAACTGGGACGGGAGTTCATTCTATAGGTGCTGGATGAAAAATCTTCAGGGGAAGAAGGAGCAGAGCAAAGTCTGGTAGAAATACGCTCCGCAAGACTGAGGAATGTCCAAGAGGCCAGTGTGGAGCTAAGGGTATGAGAACTGAGGAAGGCAGTTAAAACAAGGAGAGCCGATTTAACGAGGACCATGGGCCATGCATGACCCTGATTGGCTTTTACTCTGAGTGAAGCCGGAAGTGGGAGTTGAAGCAGAGGAAAGCAGCGATCCAACTGTTCTGAGATTTATTCTGGCCAGTTCTGAGAATAGAATTCTTGCATAGCCAAGACAAAGGCAGAAAAACCTGTTAAGGGTAATTATAGGTGAGGGATGGTGTGGCTGCCAGCCCAAACAGGATGAAAAGTGGAAGGCAGATTCTGGACTTTGAACCTTGATGGGTTGGATGTGGGGCGTAGGTGACAGAGAGGAGTCAAGGCAGGGATTTCATTCTCAGAGGTTATGGATCTGAGGAGAGGGGATGATGATGTAAGAATGCAGAGTAGTCAGCCCTGAAAACATATTCATACAAATAACATTCGGATTTAACAGGTACATTTATATATTTAGGAACACACACACACACATACACATACCACACACACATATACACATACACACACACATAAACACATACACACACATATACAAACACACATACACAGACACCCCAATTGAGAAAAAAGAGGCCATACATTTGAAAGTGGGCGAGATGGGGCTACACGGATGGAAGGTTTGAAAGGAGGAAATGAAAGGTGGAAATGATGTAATTATATGATAATTTCAAAAAGAAGTTTTTTAAAGACTGCAAATAGCAGGACTTGAGGAAAGAATTCAAATGTGGTTGCTTGGAAACCTTCCATTGGAACTTTCTGGTAAGACAGAACAAGCACAAGGAGAGTAGGTGTCTGTGAACTGAAAAACTCTTGAGTTCAGCAGAGGGGCACATTTCAGATATGCTCATTGCTTCTTTCCAGCACTCGTGATGGAACAGCAACATTGCACCAAAACCAACATCTCAGAGACTAAGTGATTTAAAAGAAACTCAGAAAAAAAAAAGTCATAGTCAAGTATTGACAGCATCAGCGATGCACACCTTTAATCCCAGCACTCAGGAGGCAGAGACAGACAGATCTCTGTGAGTTCAAGGCCAGTCTGGTCTACAAAGCCAGTTCCAGGACAGCCAGGGCTGTTACACAGAGAAACCCCATCTTACCCCCTACCTCTCCGCCCTACCCCGAAGAAGACCAACTCTGAGGATGAAAAACTCTCGAAACTGCTTAAAATGACTTGCTTATACCTATCTTTTTATATATTGCACAAGAATTAAGTTTATGAGTTTAAAATTCAACATAAAAATTCTAGAAGTTTAGCAATAAATATAACTGTGATGACAAAAACCTCAGGCCATAGTTGAAAGGACAATTCACTTTTTCTCAACACAAAAATACTCATTTAGCTGGATACAGCAGAAATGGCAATAGCCCCTCCCTGTCACTTCCAGTGTTGTGTGATGAATATGGATCTTTCCATTTCATCTTCAAAACAGTCCTATGACATCATTGACATTGTCTCCCCCATGAGAAAATTCAAGACGTCTTCTGTATGTCCCACATGACCTTTGTATGTCAGTGGTTAGTTAATAGAAGAATACATCAGATATGGCAGGTTTGATTTCAAGCCACCTCACTAAAGCTATTACAGTTAATATTGCATAAAACAAGTTCCACACTCTTTTGTTTCTAAGTGTGAGTCATATTTACACAAGTGTGTCAACTCATTGTGTCTAAAAGTAAGGGATGGACATACCTGTAATGGTTAATCTTGATTGGATGAGATTTAAAATGAGCACTAGACATGTCCCTGAGGTGGTCTCCAGATTAAAGTAGCTGAGTTGAAAAAACTACCCTAAATGTAAGCTGTTGTGGATGCCTGGGGAGGGGTCCTGGAGTGAATTTTTTGAAAAAGGAGAAAGTACCCTCTAGCTGTGAGCTGAAAAACCTCCCCCATTTGTTTCATGGGCCAGGTATTTTTTTTTTCATAGAGTATCAAGTAATTAGTATAATACCTTAAAGTAGTTGCTCAAAAATGCTGATTACCGTCAAAGTGAGTAGTAAGTAATCTTTTTGTTCCTAGGTTTTGCCTGGATGTTGAAAGCTGTTGATTGGATATGTTGGTTGCTGAAAGTTGGCTGGATACAGAAATTTCTTCAAATAAGATATAAGTAAAGCCTGCGCAATATTATGCATTTCCTTCACTAAGTATGTCACGTATATATATATTATTTTTCAAAATAAAAGCCAACATTGTCAGCCCCTACCTATCACACTGCTTTACCTACTGAGATTATACAATATATTCAAATCGGTTGTCATTTTAATGTACTTCTCAACATCTTCACCAGGAGTAAAATTCTTGAGTTTAAAGCTCAGACTACTTTCTTGGCTCATCCATAAGAAACAACTCATCCACTACGATTTTATGACGAGATTGTGCCAATCCAGTTCCATTTTCAGGCCCTTTACTTCTGCTGCTGTTACGTAGCATCTGAAGGGACTTCCTCCCCTGAAACTTTGACTGCCTCACAGACAACTGTGACAATTTCCCTCATGTTAGTGAAATAAAAATTTACCTTAATACTGATTATTTTTCTTTTCATTGGCTTTTTATTTTAGATCTCACAACTTACTGATTCATCCTGTTGTCATTGAAGTCATCAAAACTGATAAGTGCAGTGTGTGTCTGCCACACTACGACTTGGCTTTGACTGCAAAATATTAGAAGACACAGTGTACATGGACATGCATACTTCCTTCATGAGGAAATTCAAATGAAATACCCGTGGTATTTCTATTCCTTCCTAAGAAGAATGTGTGCTCAGTAGCAGACATATGGCCTTTTATTTCTTCATATTTGGGTACCACCAAGAGGAGCAAAATATAGCAACTCTGTTAAAGTCTAAATTGTGTAAATTTTACATGAGTGCAAAATTAAAAATAAGTGTGCAAATTTTCAATTGCTTTTGCTCAGCTCCATCAAAGGAATTACTGTCTATGTATTCATGTGAAACATGTCTCTTAAATAGTAAGACAAGATCAAAAAGACTCCTTGACTTATGGCTACAGAATAGCTCTTGTGTTTGCAGTCAAGAAAACAGCATTAGCCTTAGCATACATCTCCACGTAGAGCGTAGAGCTGGAGTTCCAGGCAGCTGTGAGGCATTTGATGTGGGTGCTGGGAACTCAACTTGAGCATCTGTTCTTGCTTCTAAACAGTCTCTCTGGCCCCAAACAAACCGGTCCCTAGTAACTTCACACTTTTCTTCCATGGCTTCTCTATTCTCTGTGCCTTTGTGGAACTGAAGAGAGGCAGCGTCTTACTTCAGATAGGCATTGGCTAGGGGAATATTGGAATATTGGTTTATATAGCCCATTCAATCTTTGTATCATCAATAAAACATTCCACTTTTGTAGCATTTAGGTGATTTTTTTCCAATTAGATCTACTACTTAGTGGTTTGATTCAAGAGGCTCAGCTTTCAACCTCTCCAGGCTTTTCTACAAACTATGATCCCTCAGTTTAACAATTTCTAGGTTTTGAGTTAAAATGAGAGATGTGTCTCTTTCTTCCCCTGGAACACATACAGGGCAGCGGAGGGATCCCAACTGGTATAATTTTAGTATTATGTCTCGGGGACTAGAGAGGCTGGAGTTGAGGAGGATATGGGGAACAGCTGATCTTTGGAACAGTCTGAACCCAATGTTCATTGATTCAATTGACCAGTATAAGTAAGGTTCATAAGACTTCCAAAATAATTGTGATGTTGACCTTAAGGATTACTGGCTTTAGTTCATCATAGCAGATAAATTAATAATGGAAAAGTTTAAGATGCTGTGAGAATTACCAAAATATGACCGAGAGCCAAGAAGTAAGCGGACATATTCATTCCACACAGATTGCCACAGACCTTCCACTTGAGAGGCTGTGGGGGAGGGATCTGCTAAGCCCAATAAAGTAGGGGCAGCACACTAATCTGAGACATCCTTGTAATTCCTCGCCTTGAAGAATCTCAAGAACAAAATCTTTAGTGAGGACCTTCCCTGCTGATTCCATCTGTCACCCCACCTGTGGATGCTGTCTCTGCTCCAAGTCAGCCTCTTCTGTGTCCTAAGCTTTTCCTCTCTTCTACTCAGACCAATTAACAGAGAAAGGATATACTAGAGCCAGAGAAAAGTATTAAAGCTAAAAGGATGAATAAAACTTTGTTCCTGGTTGTGAGGTACTTACAGGTTAAACAATTGGATGAATGGGTAACAGAGTACATAACACATGCCAGGTGCCTAGGAAACTCTGACACCAAAGGGCCAACTCAAGGCAAGCCTTGGTGTTTTAAACTCTTTTGGCTTCACTTTGTATTATGGATCTTTCAGGCAAGAATCCCTAGCTGTAGCGACCCACTTAGAGAGTGTTTCAGTTATATCATTTCACATCACATATGATGTAGGCCACAAGAGCATATGGTATTTGTTTAATCTTGAACTAAAGATGGTAGACCAGGTTATATAAAAGTTCTGAAGATGATTCAGTTCCAGCTTCCTGTAAAAAGCACAAGAAATTCTGACACACAATTACAAAAGCATTCTACTGGTCCAGCTCAAAACTTCGGGGGGTGGGGGGAGGGACAAACAAAATAGACAAACAAACAAACAAAACACTTAGCACAGTGACATAGACTAGATAGGAGACAGTGATGTTTCCAGAGTATTAGACAGTAACGTATTTCCAGGTTTGGTCCTTTAATAGTGCACACTAAATGATCACAGATTTGTTAAGAAGACTGCTTATCACCTTCATTCATATTAGAGAATATATATGCCAAGGATTCTCTTATCTTAAAAAGATCTCAGAACTGAGGATCTATATACTCTAACCAATGGCTTATTATGAAACAGACTTCTTAAAACATTTTTTAATCATCTTTCTATCTATCTGTCTATCTATCTATCTATCTATCCATCTACCTATCTATCTATCTATCTATCTATCTATCTATCTATCTATCTATCTATCTATCTATCTATCTAGGGGTGGGGTCATGTACCACAGTGAACAAGTTTGTGCAATGAACTGTCTCCTTCTGCCACGTGGACCCTGGGATTTGAACTTAGGTTCAGGCTTGATGGCAGGTGCTTTTACCAGCTGAGCCATCTCCTCAGAATTATTTTTATCTGATTCACAGATGGATCCCCAATATACTGAGGAAGCATAGACATGCATGCTCCCCTATATGTCTGGTTGTAAGATAACTTTTTTTTGGAAGAAGAGACATTGTAATTTATACAAACACACATACTGAATCACTAATTTTGTACAGGATTCCTTTTTAAAAAAATCTCAAATATCAGAACATCTGAAATCTGTAAGTAGATGTCTTGCTAAGAAAAAATATACACAGAAAGGGAACATTTGTACTCAAGACTTCATTGATAAAGTTCTTATTATTGAGTAATATTTTTGTGCATTATGAAGATGTGTCCCTCAGGTTGGCTTAATTAAAAGCCCATAGTAGGTAGGATTTTCAAGGCAGCAAGAATGCTGGGAAGAAGAAGGGGGAGATGCCAGGGACACAGAGCAAGCAGAATGGGCACTATGGAGATGATGTAATAAAGCCACAAGGCAGAAAGTAAATTAATAGAAATGGGTTAATTTAACCCATTTAAATTAACTTATAAGCGCTAGTTAGAAACAAGCCTGAACTGTCAGCTGAGATTTCATAATCAGTAAGTCTCCATGTCATTATTGGGGAGCCGAGAGTCCCAATGAAAAATCTGCCTACAAATGGTGTCCAAAGTTGGGGGCATGTATTTCCACATAGGGCCTGAGAAAACTTTAACAAAAAAAAAAAAATCTCAAACACACAAAAACAGAGCCAAGCACGGTTCTTAGTCCCACAGTCCAATATTCAGGCCACAATCCAGAGATACATTTCCTGGCCATTGTCTGTGGGCTTGAGCCTCCAGTGCCAGGAGCCAAACTGTGCAATGGTTTAAGGTTTTACACATGGAGACAGAAACAGTTACAGATATGTAGTAAAGCAGGTTCAGACTGGGAGAAAAACCTCTAAACATGTTACACTGTGATGAGCAATGTGAGTAGGCTTAAGGGACGAAAGGAAGAAGGATATAGATGTCATAAAAAAATAGTTTAAAGATGATAGTCTTTAAAGAAAGAAATAAAGCAATAAAGCACCTAAGAATAGAACTATAACACAGGAAATTTGGATCTTATATGGTGCTTTGTTAATTTTAAATTTTTATTTGTCCATTATATCTTCACAAAAATTGGAGGTGGTAGATCAGAGATAGAGATGTAATGCTTTAGTCTTATTATCAAGGGAAATAGTTTCAAGACAATAACAAATAACAATGTATTTCTCCCTTCCTATAATCATTGCATACAAATAAGAAACGTCTCTTAAATCCCCACCAAGGTCAGTGTGTGGAGTCTTTGTGGGGTGCATTTTAAACATACTGATCCTCTTCTTTGGTCCATAGTTGTTATTGGTGGAGATGTAACCTGAGAAAGTCTCCTTAAGTGAACACATAAGTTAGACACCCCAATACGATAGCAGGAGAACACATGAGAACTCTTCATTATAGGCTAAGCATTCTGCTACCCCTTTTTGCAGAGGTTGGCAGCGTCTTCCTTACACGGTATCCCATACCTGGATTTGGGTCATCAGGATTCCTGTTAGGGCATGAATCTGCTATGATCTATTTTCCAGTGTTACCAAAACATCTCCCATGACAACAGAACCTAGCACAAAACAGCTTTTTTCTGCATGCATATGAACCTCTGTGTTAAGACTAAGTTACTAACGATTTGATTCATTTTATTTATATACTGAAAGAAGTCTCAAGTGTTTTTCAATACACTCTGATGTTTCTGAAATACATCCCATGATAAATTGTAGTTTACTTCCATGAACAGAAAGTGCCAGATCTCTGGTCCAAGTGGTAATCGGTGTGGACTTAGCTCTCTTCTTTATTTCAGTAAGCACTGGTTGGATGGGTAAAGCCTGAGAGAAAGGGATAAAACCCTAAAGACCCATTCAGAAAGGCAAGAACCTCTGTCTTGCTTTGTGTGACTTCTACTAGACTCAGGTGATTGGACTACCAGCATCGGAATAAAAATAGTATGGTCATAAGCAGAATTTGAAGAGGATTATAAAACAGAAAACTTGTTATTATTACAGAACTCAACATTTCAGAGTCACTAACACTGTTTGCACACCACATTTTAGAAATCAGGACCGCTTTCTTTGGTTTCTTTCCAGATGTCTTAGCAAAGGGTGGAGGAAGAGAGGCATGTTATGAATATTACGAGTATTCTGTGGCTGATAAAATGGAAATTCATTTAATGAAAAAGAAAGCTGGTTGGGAGATGGCAGTCTCCAGCCCCACCCTCCCTTTGTCTTTGCAGTGTTCACCAGAGAGGGAGCCCTGTGGGAGCCACGCTTGTCTGCAGAGCTGTAGACAAAAATACTGCACCTTTGCAAGCTCCTTCCGGCTCCACGCCAAACCTCTGCTTAACCTGTTACACAGATGACACACTCATGCACACACATAATAAAAACAAATAAAATTGAAAACTAATTCAATAAAAAAAAAAGAACAAGGCATTAAAATGACCAAGTGAAGGTCTGTGTACCTGGCCAGGACTTGGCAACTGGAGACCATTGAAGGTAACCGGAAAGTGAGCAGAAGCTGCTGTTGGAAAACCTTTCTTCTGCCTTTCTTGGGACAGGAGGAGAGAGTATGACTTTCAAACATTTAGCTAAATGCTCTCTATACTCTTTGCATACTCTTTTCCTGGCTGTGGGAATGATTTGAAGAAGGTGTGGCCTCCGGTTCCTTCCACAGATCAGGTACTGGCTTCTTACTCCTGACAGGTCAGGCGTGTTCCCTCCACCCACTTCCTATTTTCCAAAGGTGATTAATTACCTCAGCTGCTATTATTTCCTTTCCAGCCTGCCCCTAAGTTGGTGGAGCTGAGAGCTGCATTATGCAAAAAACCGAGGTAGTAAGGGTGGGGGGTGTTCCAAGGGGGCGGGGTGTCTGCCCACCTGGAAATTTTTACCAGACACTGTTTTTTTTTTTTTTTTTGGTGGGGGGCTTTTCTAACCCTTGGAAGCTGTCTGCATCCTGAGTTCCTGACCTCATCCACCTTTCTTCCATGCTGGCAGGAGAGCAAACTCTGGTCTGACCACGGTCCCCCTTCTCTTTTTCTTTACAAGAATCGGTGTGATCACCACGCCACACATCCCAGGAGACTCTCCTCATCTCAAATTCCTTACTTAATCATATCTTCAAAAATCCTTTCTACCAGATGATACAAATATTTAGAAGTGTTGACAATTAGAGCAAAGTCATCTGTGAGGAACATTCCAGTGTCAGTGTCTGAGGCAGTCATAATGACCTTGTTGCTTGGACAGAGTTATGCAGAAAAATAAGATGGTGTGGGAGGAGGGTGATTGGCTATTTCCCTCCTATGAAGAAGGTAGAGCAAGTGGAGAGATAAGGCCCTGCAGGCAGCACATATCCATTAATAGGCAGCTAACCCTAGAGCACTGGGACTCTGTTCTCTGGTCTACATTTGTATAATGCTGCTGTGGCTTGTAGGGTCACAAGGATCTTTGTCTCCCAGCTGCCTTGAAGACTGCATATGTGATAAGATACTCAATCAAACTCCCCTCTTGGAGCTCACCAACATCTTTCCTTGGTATCTTCATGGGCACTCTGAGGCTTCTGAAGCCTGCTGTTTGTATAAAGGTATCTTTGGGGAGAAGTGCTCTGCCTCACACAAGGTCTTCTTTTCTTTACTCTGGAGGGTCAGGAAAAAGCAAAGCAAAAGAGTCACTTTGTTTGACCAAGAGCCCAAATAGTTTATGTCCTGATTCCAGTCACCGAGACTCTTCTCACATCTATTTCTGATATAAATATACCAAGAGCATAAACATGATAGGAAAAAACCTAATCTCAATAAAGCCCTCCAGCCAATCACGAGGTTATGACTGGCTCCAGAAATGTTTTTATAGCCCCTCTAGTGCTTGGGAAAGAAGCTTACAGTAAAATAATAAGAATATGAGTAAAAATAGAAACAGAAATAAGGGGAGATGAAATGTGTTTTTAAATACATAATATAAATATTATAAAAGTGTGTTACTTAGTAATTTGGGTGCCAGCTGTGAAGCAATAGATAAGAATATGGAAAGATGGAAAGAGCAAGGCCATGCATTGTTTAAAAGATGTTGAGAAGACTAGAGAGGTGCTTCTCTATGGTAAGAGCACTTACTGCTCTTGCAGAGGACCCTAGTTCAGTTCCCAGCATCCACATGGTAGTTCTCAACCATCTGGAACTTCAGTTCCAGGTACGCAGGGTCCTCTTTTGGCCTCCACAAGTACCAGGCACACATGCAGTGCATATATACACACACACACACACACACACACACACACACACACACACACACGCAGGAAAAATACCCATAGGCATAAATTATTATGTTGTTGTTATTGTTATTTACTTTTCTGAGACAAGGATTCTCTATGTGTAGCCCTGACTGTCCTGGAACTTGCTCTGTAGACCAGACTGGCCTGGAACTCAAGAGATCCACCTGCCTCTGCCTCCCAAGTGCTAGCATTAAAGGCCTGTGCCATCAGTGCCTGGCCACAAAAAATAAAATAAAATAAAATAAAAAATAAAAAAATAAAAATAAAAAAAATTAAAGTCTTTTAAAAAAGATAATTTATAGCTGCAAGTTCTAAACTCAGGTCTCAGTCCTCAAACTCACAGTGTGATCTTGCACAAGTCTCTTAAATATTTTCATTATGTAGCAGAGGAAATGGAAACCCCAAAAACATTGACAAAGAGACCACAACATGAAACCCTATTATCTAGAAGCCTAAAGAAACAGCATCTTCACTCTTTCCAAAAGGATGGACTAGTTTAGCCACAGAAAATATGCCTCGTGTTGGTATGATTGCAGATATTCTACAGAAATACCCCTTCAAATTGTTCAAAGGAAGTTGCTAAACTCTTCCTACATGCCAACACCGTGCTAGGCATGAAGGATATGATGAAGAAGATAGGATGCTTGCCTGCACAGAGATTAGAGTTAAAAAGTAACGGTGGCAGGGGCTTTCCTAGAAATAAGAGTTCAGACACCTTAGGCAAAGTAAACTGCTTGCTGGCATGGGGCCAGGGAAAGAATGTTGGTAGGGGCTTCACTGTCACCGACACCTCAGCTCAACTAAGGAGTTGGGGGATCCTGAAGCCAAGGTGGAGGAGGAGTTTCAAGCCTCCCGCTTCTTTGCTGGGAAGAGGCAAAGGGCCTGTTGGAGGCCTTTCACCTGAGTCTGGTGTCAAGCAGGAAGATAGCAACAGGGATCACTGGAGAAGACAGTGTTTCAGTTGCTATGGTTCCTCCAAGTCATGGGATTACTTGGCTTGCTTTTCAAAACCAGCTTCCCTTCCCCCCATCCCTGCTGCACTTAACAGGCACAGAAATGAAATGCATAGACTTTGGACAAGCTGTCACTAGCCAACTCTAAGGATCCAGACATACTTCCTCTAAAACTTCTGGTCCTTCTTCTGTAAAGTATTCCCAATATTTTCTTTCACTGCGTTGTTATAACAAATAAATTAGATAATACATTTATAAGTGCTTGGAGCTGTAGCCGCCACAAGTGAAGCCTTCAGTAAATCTGTGTTACTATTATTGTTTTTAATTGCCAACCTCTGACCTCTTTTAAATTTTCAAGAAGGATAATGGACCATTTAAACTTACTTAAGGCTTTGTTTTCGGTTGCAGAAATAGTGGAGAATAGGACCATGACCATCTGGTACTTGACACAATAATGCAAAGCAACCAGAATCCTGCTGATCATGTCTGCAATTCTGACATTACTCTGAGACGTGACTCTGAGACGTGAAAAGTCCAAAAGGCTTCAGTGAGGCCCCATCTTTCACATTTTATGGAATGGAAAGAAGACTACTATATATAACCAGCTGTGTCCAAACCAGGTCCTCAAGAAAGCAACACCTTTGTGGGGTCAAGGATTCTGGCGGCAGTACAGAAAATACAGATGGACCCAGGTCTGGTCCATCTGAGGGACACTTGTGTGTACCAAATGACCAGAAGGTCAAAGCTAGAAGTTCAACTGCATTCATCCAACAAATAAATATATGAGTGCCAACCACTCTTTTAGATAAAGTAGGGATTGTGGGTAGTGCCTATCCTGGGGAACACAAAACAATAAACGATAATTGAATTAACATATCCAGCACTAGAAAACAATGGTACAGGAAAGGAAAGAAAGCAGGTGCTGTGGAGCTATTGAAACAGCCTCCCAGAGCAGGAGAGAGGCCCATAAGACACAAGGGGAAGGAAACAGACAAGGCTTGAGAAATTCAAAAAATCCGAAGATTCACAAGGCTGCTCCCCGAGGTTATATAAGCGGTGAATAGGTATGGGGGAGGTGCCGGAAACTGCTCCAGGGATGCAGCTTCCCTGAGCTGTCAGTCACACTGGGGAGGGCTTTTGCCTTCAAGCTAGACTTGAGTGGAAATCTCTCTCTCCCCCCCCCACCCCCCACCCCCCCACCCCCATCTGCCCTCGGTGCTCTATCAGGGACGAATAGATGTTCATTCACATTTTCCCAGGAAAAGTCACATAAGAGTGGGAAGAGAGAGAAGAGAGAAAATGGGCAGAAAGGTGGAGGCAAAGTTGAGGTAGGAGTAAGCAATGAGCCAAGACTGACCACCCTAGAAACTATAAGAACAAAGGTCTCAAGCAGAGTACAAGTTTGTTCCAAGTCTGAGAATAGAGAAAGAATATTTTAATGAAAAGCTAACAGGCATAGCCAAGGTCAAAAATATGAGCAGAAATGACCACAAAACATGATGATACCCTTTACTGGGTGGACAGCTCATGATCATATATATGATCTTGGTTGGCCCAAGCGTAATGCACAGCATGTGTGTGTACCTCCGTTGGCTTAGCCAGTAATATGCTCAGAGAATTAACCAGTCTTAATAGAAAGTGCCTCTGCCTTCCCTTCCACCACAATTCTCAGAAAAGGCCATGGTACCACACCACTCAGCGGTATCTCTCTCTTGAGATCTCTTCTGCTTTCAGGAACACTAACTCAAGAGCCACTGGATCAAGGTGAATCAGTTGACCCTTGATAATTTGGTACCTTATCTCTCTGAATTCAGAAAGGCCCCATCATTCTCAAAGATCTGCCTCCATCAGTATGAGTAGTGTGGTGGTTTGAATAAAAATGGCACCTGTAGACTCATCAGTTTGAATGCTTGGTCACTAGGAAGTGGCACTATTAGAAGGTGTGGCCATGTTAAGTGGGTGTGGCTTTGTTGGAGGAAGTGTGTCCCTTTGGAATGGACTTTGAGGTTTCAGAAGTCTAAGCCAGACCCAATGTTTCTCCCTCGCTCTTTCTGCTTCCTGCTCCTTCCCCAGCACCCTATCTGCCTGTGTGCTTCCGAGCATCCCACCATGACCATAATGAACTAAACCTCTGAACCTGTAAGCCAGCCCCAACTAAATGTTTTCCATTATAGGAGTTTGTGGTGACATAATGTATACTTAGTAACATCAGCCTAAACTATCAGAGAACAGAATCACCAGGTGTGAAGCCATGAAAATCAGAGAGCGTGACTCACACCTTTAATCTCATCACAGTGGATGACCTAGTGGTGACCCATGCATTTAACCCACCACTCGGGAGACAGAAAACTTTCTGGATTTCTGTGAGCTCAAGACTTAACAGCTAAGCAGTAGTAGCTCATACCTTTAATCATAACTCTAGGATTATGATACAGAATTGAACTAGAAGAGAAGCAGTTGGGCAGGAACATAAGGCAGAAGGAAGCAGAAATTCAGGCACTCTGTGGAAGCAACCAGTCAGGCTGAGGACCTTTGAAGATAGCATTTACCCGGTTCAGCCTGAGAAGTTGGCTGGGTGAAAAAAGCTTTTCCCCAATATCTGGCTCCATATTTTCATTATACGCTAATTAGAATTTGTACAATATTTGGCACCCAACATGGAGCACAAATTTGAAAAAAAAAAGCCATTTGCCCACTGGAGCTACACATGGCTGGAGTAATTACTAGCTGACTATGCTTTCTGTCAGGAGTTAGCCTCCAGCCTCAGCAGAGCCCACATGCGCTTCTTCCTCGTGATCATCTGGTAAGTTTTTCAGATGGTCTCCCTCTCCTTGTGGGTTGTGCGTTTTTGACGTTTTGTTGTTATTGTTATTGCTGTTTTCTCCATGGGCTGCCACTAGGAAGATGTATTTGACTCCCTTTTAGAATCTTTTTAAAGCTTTCTCTGGTCTAAGTATATTGTGTCCTATGTTGGAACACCATTTGTAGTTAGAAGTTTCTGGCCAGGCCTAACTCTGAGGTCTTGACCAACAATCCCAAATAATCACACAAAGTATTATATTAATTACAAGCTGATTGGTCTATGGCTGAGGCTTATTACTTGCTAACTCTTACTCTTAAACTAACCCATGATTCTTATCTTGTTTAGCCATATGGCTCGGTACCTTTTCTCAGAGCAGCATTCTTGCCTTCTTTCCTTTGTGTTTGGGGCATCTCTGCTCTGCTCTTTCTATTCCTAGAGTTTTCTTAGTCTGGTAGCCCTGCCCATACTTCCTGTCTGCCTTCTGGCCAATCAGCATTTTATTAAACCAATAGGAGGGACAAGCTGCCCCACTTCACAGTCATCTGAATTATCTTTGTCAACAAGTTTTGTGAGTAAATCAGGTTTTCTTAAAAAGAGGAATTTGTTTAAAGCAGAGGGAGACCTTTTTACCACAGTAAAAATGGGAAAGAATAGCATAATGGAATATTTTCTTTGAATTTGTCAATTATTATTGGACATGTAATTATTGCTTGTATATATATAATTATTGTACTTAATGTATATAGTGTAGGAGATTATGTTGTTTCATTGTAAATAATTTCCTGCCCACTGGTTTAATAAAAAGCGCTGATTGGCCAAAGGCAGGCAGGAAGTGTAGGCGGGGCTACCAGACTAGAAAAACTCTGAGAACAGGAAGCATAGAGCAGAATGCCAGAGAGAAGCGGGAAGAAGCAGAGGACAACTATGCTGCTCTAAAGAAAGGTACCAAGACACATGGCTGAACAAGATAAGAATCATGGGTTAGATTAAGGGAAAAGAGTTAGCAAGTGATATGCCTGGGCCTTAGGCCGATCAGCCTAAAACAATTGTAAACATCTGTGTGTTTCTGCGGGTCTTCGGGCCTACACCTTGAGGTTAGGGCCGAAAGTCCGGGCCAGAAACCTCATACTACAATATATGTTTTTCTTAATCTGGTTTTGGCCTTCTTTTATATTTTTGAAACAAAAGGGGATATGTGATAATATATTTTATATTTAATAGGAGTTGCCATGGTCATAGTTTCTGTTCACAGCAATAGAAACCCTAACTGAGATAACGGTGTATCTGAGTAGGTGGTTTAGACATCATGTTGATGGAAGCATTTAAGAAGCAACAAATTAAGCAAACCAATCAATGGAGAAAGAAGAGCATGTGTGAAGTCTATAGGAGGGACCTGGGAGAGACATCAGGACTTTACAGCCAAATAGAGATTGGCTGGGCACTAACAGTAGAAAGTAAAATGAGGAGATAATAAGGTCTTGAAGGATCAAATGTTAAGTGTTGGTTTTTACTTTGGGTGTAGAGTGGAGCTGCTAGAAACTTTCAAACGGTCATGGTATAATGTGTGTCTGCTTTACGTTTATTTATTAATGACAGGGGAATGTCAGGTATCCAGGCAGAAGTCAGAGCATAACTTTGGAGAGTTGTTTTGCTTCACCCACATGTATGCAGTTTCTAAGGATCTAAAATAGGCAGGCAGGCTTCCAAAGCAATTTACCTTTAGGAGTTATCTTGCCAGCACATACTTTTGTTTTAACATAACCATCCTGGCTGCTATGTTGAGAACAGAATATAGGTTCAGGCTGGCTGGTAAGATCTTTTCATTTACGTGTATGAAAAACAAAATGGCTGCTGGATTAACCCCAGCAATCAACTGTTGGAGTTGCTATTAACTGAGATAGTGAAGGTTACAAGTAGAAGAGGTCTTGAGGGAAAGTGCCAGCCAGGAATTTAGCTTAGGACATAATAAAATGGATAATAAAACATCCTGATGGAGGTGTTGAAGAAATATGGAATTAAGTCTGGACTTCAGATGAGGGAGCTGTGAGTGTATTCCTGAGGGAAGTCATAAGATCAAGAGTACTCGGGAGTGTGGAAACAGACGGAGAACAGGTCAAGGGAAGAGTCTTGGGAGGTACTCCAATATTAATCGGTCATGATTTGAAGATGAAGACCACCAGTAGCACAAGAATGAACCAGGAGAGTTAAGTGTCTTTGTGAGCTACTTAAAGAAAATATTCTGGGAGGGTGTGGGGATTCAATAAAAGCTTCAGAAGTTTCGGAGATATCAGAGGGAATCTACCCACAGTCTATATGGGGATTTAATAAAAGCTCCAAAAGTTCCAGAGCTCTAACCACAGTCAGTCTAGGAGAATCAGAGAGTGGTGATTCAAACCTTTAATCCCAGCACAGGGAGTATCCTGGGAGTGGTGACCTATGCCCTTAATCCCAACTGAGCCAGGTCACTTTAGATTATAGAAGGAATTCTAGGCTCCCAAGCAGGCAGTGGTGGGACCACACCTTAATTTACCTAGAGAGTATTTAAGCTTAAGGCAGGCATAGAGTGAGGGGAAGCCAAGCCAAGAGAATGGAGGCTGAGGAAGCTGGAAGACAGCTGGGTAAGATCTGACTGTGGTGTTTATTCTCCTAATATCTCCAACTTCTTCAGAGCTCTATCCCTGAGTCTCATTTATTCATGCGACAGGAGGGAGCAAGTAAGCAACTGACTGATAGGTCAAAGCAGTCATGGGAACTGGCCATTGGGTTCTGTATCATGGAGTGCAGTTTCAGTATGACACTGGGCATTAAGGCGAGTTGAGGATTTTACTCCATAAAAAAGAATTGAACAATGCATTCACTATGAAGAACAGAAAAATGGCACTGGAACTGTAAAAGGAGCTAGATGTCAAGGGGTTTTGATTCTGTTGGTGTTTTTGCCTTTCTTTCTCATTCTCTCTCTCTCTCTCTCTCTCTCTCTCTCTCTCTCTCTCTCTCTCTCTCTCTCTCTCTCTCTCTCTCTCTCCTCTCTCTCCTCTCTCTCTCAAAAGCTGATTTTAAGACAACATATGAATCAACACGGGTAAGTGTAACTGGTGGTAAACAGATCAGGAATAGTTAATGCATACATCTGTGAGGTCTCTGCTTTTAGAAAGTCAACATCACAGATGACTTAGTGATTTTGAACATCCACATAGTAGGGAAGTATGTGTGCATTTATAACAGTGCCTTCTTATGCTGATTTCAACTATGAATAGTCTCCAGCATCCTTCTACACTGCAGGGGAAGAAGTAATGAATGGACCAGATGTTTAAAATGGCTGAGTAGGGCACCCCCCCACCTCAGAGCAACTCTAACCATTTATGCGCTCTTCCATTCAAGAAACATTATTGATGTGGGGATGTTGAGTCCAATCCCCAGCACAGATGTACCAGTGACAACTGAGGCAAGTGAAACGTGAAATAAACTTTGCTTCCAAAGAGCTCATGGAGCAATAAAGCATGTGGACAAGTGAGTGAATGTGTAATCATAATGCTTCAATAGATAAAGACATACAAGTATGTGATTATTTGAATGAGAACAACCCCCAGGGCCCCATTATTTGGCTGCTTAGTCTCCAGTTGATAAAACTGTTTAGGAAGGATTAGAAGGTGGCTTTGTTGGAGAAGGTGTGTTATGGGCTAGGCTTTGAGATTTATTTTTTTAAAAGCTCAGGCCATTCCCCGTAAGCTCTCTTCCTCCCTCCCTCCCTCCCCTCCCCCTCCCCCCCCTTAAGGTTGTTGTCTCAACATGTATGTTCTCTGTAGTGGTTTGTAAGAGTGGACCCCACAGGCTCATATATTTAAACGCTTAGTCATAATGGAATGGAAATATTTGAAAAGAATTAAGCAGTATGGCCTTGTTGGAGGAAGTGTGTCATTGGGGGTGTGCTTTGAAATTTAAAAGCTCAAGATTTGAAGGATATTTTTTTTTCGCTTTGAAAAACAGAACTTTGAGTAAAGGAACAGCCCAACGTGTCAAAAGCAGAAAGGAAGGGAAGGTATGGCAGGTTTCTTAAGATGCTGTGTAACAATCCAGGAAAGAGGTGAAGGTTAGCATGGTCCAGGCTCACTTGTACCAGTGAGAGTCAGTCTGGAGATACATTTTTCACGTAACTATGAGGTAACTATGAGGTTCTCTGCGAGAACAGTTATGAGACAAGTAGACTATGAACCAGGCCAACATTTCAAGCTCACTCATGAAGGGAGAAGCTGAGCTGTCTGATGGGAACAGCCATTCTATTTTGGGAAGTCTAGTGGTCATCTGTTCCCCCTTACGTGGTCACAGCCTTGCGGGTGGCTTTGTGGGGTCTTTGACTACTGTCCTACTGCTGTGGACACCTGAGCCCAGGCAGTAGATCCAACAGGGCTCTGCCTCGTGCCCAAACAAGACATCTTCAGAGTCGAACATCCACATAGTATGGAAGTATGTGTGCATTACTGAAATGCAGGGAGAGAAGGAACCATGTCGTTGACTGAATCTTTACCATTCCTTTTCTCTTATTATCTAAGATTCTACTCTCTAAGAAAATAGTGCAGATATTTTTTGCCTCAGGTCTACTTTCTGGGAGAACACAAGCTAAGACAACATATAAGTGGATGTGGGGGGGGGGGGGGGGCGGCGGGGAAATGTTTAAATGAGTCCCAGTTTGGGAGAGTGATTTAGGAATACGAACGTTTGAGTGTTGTGAATTAGATACTGGTAGACATTATGATCAATGGAGACCATTAGGATTACTGGGTGAAAGCGCAGTTGCAAGATTTTAGTCCCTGGGAGAGCAGAGATAATCAGATCTCTTTTCTGCTGTCACTCTGGTTTTTAGAAGAGCGCATGGCCCAAAACTGGTGCTTACCAGGTACGTTTAGGTGGGAGTGAAGTAGATCATCAAAGTCTTGGGCTTAGACAGGAAAGAAAAATCAAGTCATAAGGAGTGATGAGCCTCCCTCCATAAGCAAACTCAAGGAAGCCGGAGCCTGAGAAGGTGAAAGGTAGCCTTACCAGTAGAAGCAAGAGAGGGAAATAACAGAAAAAGGAAGCTGTGGTTAGAGAACAGCTCTCAAGTACACTTTCCACTTGAAGCCTTTTATAGTTGTCTCGGGGATGTACCGTCTCAGGGGATGGACCTCGCCCCTTAGCTGTGCCTCTTTGAAGATGCCGCGTCTTTTACTGTGTCAAGTTATGTCCCCATAGCCTACCTCCTTCTCTTTCTTCCTCCGCTATGGACCCTATCTTCCGATAGGGACTGAGTTTGAAAAAAATGAATACATTTTAAAAAATGGAAGCGACTTCAAGTCCCAGAAACACAAATTGTGTGTTTGAAAGGTTAGCGCTCCTGGTTATACCTATGGTATACAGACTGAAACTAAAGTAGGGTACATATTAGAAGGATTATGCCCGAAGCAAAACAACTTGCACAGAATGAATAGATACAAATGAGCAAGGTTACGTGGATACAGAGGTCATTAGATAGAAAACAGGACTTATCTGAGTCCCACTGGCCTGACAGTCTGATGCTGGTGAAAATGTCAAAACAGGCCTGTTTTAGAGTGCACCTTAGAACTGGCAAATGTGTGTGGTGGTGGTGGTGGTGGGGGGAAAGATCTAAATGAAGGTCACTGTGAATAAAAGGAAAAAGAAAATATAAAAGCAAGTTTAAGTGTTCAGCAGGTCCCTCTGTTTGCTTTCCATTGCTGCTGTAAACCCTACCTAAAACTAACTTGATGTGGAAAGGGTTTTATTTCAGCTTACAAGGCAGGAACTGAAGCAGAGGCCGCAGAGGAATGTTGCTTTATGGCTTGCTCTCCATGGCTTGTTCAGGTTGCTTTTTTATACAGTCCAAGACCACCTGATCAGGGTTGGAACTGCCCACAATGCCCACCCCCACCCATCAATCATTAATCAAGGAAATGCCCCATAGACTTGCCTACAGGCCAATCTGATGGAGCCATTTTCTCAGTGGAGGTTGCCGCTTCCCAGATGACCCTAGCTTGAGTCAAACTGACAATAATAATAATAATAGCACAGAGGGTAATATACTACATGAATAGATAATTTTAAGACATTAATATCATATATAAGGCCAGAGTAAGAAAAATTGCAGGACAACAAACACAGTTTTAAAAACGTGTTTGACATAAGGACAGTGATTCAAATAAAACTAGTAATAGCCAACATTTTTTATGAATTCAAGACATGTGAAACACTGTTCTTAGTACACCTCACATTATACCTTATTTCATCACCACAACAGCATTATGAGGTAGGTGCTAATTTTTTTATTTTATAGATGGGGAAACTGAGTCACAAGAGTAAGTAATTTGGCCAAAGTCATTAGGTAAGTGGCTGAGCTAGTACAATAAATTGAATGTGTATGCTTTTATGCTGAAATCAAACCCAACATGTTGGTGGGTCTTGTGGAGGTAAATGGGTCATGAGGGTGGAGCCTGTGTGAATGTCATGCCTAGTTTGCTTCTCTGCTGCTGGGATAAAATGCTGACTCAAAGCAATTTGGGCAGGAAAGGTTTGTTTCATTTTACAGCATCCAGTCCATCGGGGGGGGGGGGGGGGGGGGGGAGCTAAGGCTGGGACCTGTAAGTAGAAACTGAAGCAGATTATGCAGGAATGCTGATACTGGCTTACTCTGCATGACTTGCTCTGTTTGCTGTCTTATACAACCTAGGGGTGGCACCAAACACAGTGGGCTGGGGTCTCCCACATTTAAACATTAATTAAAAATATGCCCTTCAAACATGCCCATAGACCAGCCTGATGGAAACAATTCTTCAACTGAGATTCTCTCTTCCCAGGTATATCAAGGTTTATGTTGTTGATAAAAACTAACCAGTATATATCTTTCAAGATATATTTAATCTTTGCCTTCACATACATATATGTATATACATATGTGTGTGTGTGCCTGCTGCGCATGGAGACCAGAAGAGTGAGGAGTGGATGGAGTCCTGAGGGAATGTGTATTGTTGACATGAGCATAGCCACGTCAAAGATATCAAAGCCCATGGAATGGCAAGGCCTTCCCCTTATTTTAAGTATGGATAGTGACTGATGAAAGACTGTCCTTTGGCTTAGACCAGAACATGCATAAAGTGCCTACTGCGGCTTTCACATCCTCAGGACTGCAGCTTCAGACTGCTCCCCAACTGGCCTCCTGTTTTGTGCTGTATATAACTGTTTATAATAAAAACTGTTTCCCAGCTGTTGGTGGTTCATCTCCAAGTACAAGTCCTAGCTCATCCTAGCTGTACATCTATGTGCCTGTCCCCTCTCCATTCCTTGTTGTTCCATACAGGTTAACTCTAAAGCTGTGCAGGTTAGGGTAGAAGATGGTAACAGATACCTTGCAATAGCCATGTGAGTGCTGGCAATGAACCTGGCTCCTCTGCAAGCGCTCTTAATCACGGACCCATCCTTCCACCCAGTCAGTATCCTTAAAAAAGGAACCTGAGGACTCCTGACACTTTTTCACATTATGAGGCTAAAAGGAAAAAATACACAGGTTCAGAGCCTGCCCATACTCACAGTGGGCTCTCAGACTTCCAGGTTCCAGAATTGGGAGAAACTTATTTATAAACTACTAAGTCTACATGCTTTATCACAGCAACCCAAATTCACTAAGAGTAGGATTTGAACCCAAAAATGTTATTTAAAAAAAAAAACAAACCTGGAACCACACAGAAATCTACTGTTTGTTCAAAAAATATTTAATGAGCACTGCTGTGGGAAGAAAAGGCAGTAAAAAGACAAGAGGGAATCCTGCCCTGTACATGCATTACAAAGAAAATGAACAAGTAATTTACAGATATGATGAATCAGAAAAGAAAGTAATACATTATAACTTCCTAAGAGTATTCCAGGGAGAGGGATGACTTGGAGCCTGCCCTAGAAGGGGGGAGAAGAGTCTGCGAAATAAGAGTCTAGTTCATATGGCTGGAGAACAGAGAGAAAAGGAGACAGTTGGAGGTGAGAGAGACAAGTCTAGATGACAGAGCTTTAGCCAGTGTATACTAAGCAAAATGAAACCAGTGAAGGGCGTTAGGAAGGTCAGTGACCTGACCGGATCTGTCATTACAATTCATTGGCAGCAGAGTGACAGATAGATTAGATTGAGACAAGAACAGTTCTAGAAAATGTGGACAGCGGTGGCTGCAAGACAACAGGCAAGAGAAAAGGCAGGTTCGTGAAGAGTGTTGGTAAAGGAATGGCAAGTGACATGGGGACAGAGGTCGTAAAGCCAACATTTCAGGAAGGTAGACAATCCAGGCAATCCTAACTTGTATCAGAAGTGTGCTAGGTTTCCAGCATGTCTGAATGGTTGTCCTGACCCTTTGTGAGCTAAGGACCATGGGAGGAAGGTTAGGAGGGAATATGATAGGCTCAATAGTAGGACTGACATACTCTGGTCATCCACCCACGTGGACCTGTAGAAAGAGGATGAAGTCACCTAGGAAAGCAACTATTGTGGTACTGAGCTCAGGGATTAAAGGAGAAGCTAGTTGTTGAAGGGTAGGCAGAAGAGGCAGAGAGAAGAGGGGAGATTGTATTTGGAAGAGGCCCACCAGGGTCAAATGCTGGGATGATCTTATAAAAAGAAGAGTGAAAACTAGCTAGACAGAAGGTCACTACTCGGAGCCACTGCAAATGGAGAGAAATAGTGGGAGACAAGTGGGGCTCTGAGAGGAAGCTTTTTTATGCTATTTATTTATTTACTGGCCACATCCACTACTGTATACTATGGTGTAATAATGAGGTCAAGGGTGACTTATGGGAGCTGGTTCTGTCCTCCTACCATGTGGATTCTATTCTGGCCAAGAGACCCTAGATTAACAGGCTTGGTGACAAGGGCCTTTATCCATCTCACCGGTCCCAGAAGAGTATTTTCAAAGCAAAGAAGCGGCATTAACATTTTTACAGTTCTGGTTAGAAGCAAATGGAAAAATCAAAATATTTTTTGGTGCAGTGTCCCTAGGAAAGCAGGATAGGACACAGAACGGAGGCAAACTCGATATTACAAAAAGTCAATAAGGGCCAGAGTACAACGGGAACAAAATTATAAAGAGAAAGCTGAGCGGTTCAGCAAAAGGAGAGCTGGTGGTGAGGGGCAACGTCAGAAAGCTGTTGCAGTAGCTTTGAGGCTACGGAAGTCACACTGTCAAGTTCCAGTGGTGCAAAGAGTGGAAGCCGCGCCACCGCCGCGGCTGCGGAAATAGCTGAGAAAAGGCAACACAGGACGCTGCCTGAAAAATGGCAGGTAGGTAGGGTGGGAGTCTATTTCGAGTATTAACTGCAGCATCGGCCGGAGCCGATCACTTCTCCGGCCTCGGAGGGAGGACAACGTACCGCGGGGCTTTGGCTGTGCCCGCAGCGAAGCCAAATCTCACGTGCCACGTGTTCCATATCTTTCATCCCGGCACAAAACCAAAACCAAAACCAAACAAAACTAGCCCGCCCTTCCTGCAGATAGTTCTCCGCAGATTCCCCTGGCCGGCGGCCGGCAGCAGGCATCTGACTGTCCTTCCCCGCGCGGCTCCCTGCAAGTCAAAGTTCCCGGGCGGTCTGCTTCCGCCGCAGGCTCAGACCGCGCGGGGGTTTCCATCAAGTCCCCGCCGCCCCGGGAATCCCCTGCATCTGACCACACACACAAACCCCGCTTCCTCCAAATTTCCTCAGCAGGCGCAATGAGGTTCGAACCGCTCCTGCAGAGCCGGTCACAGCCCGCCTACACCAGCCCGCCACGATCGATCCCTTCGCCGGGCCCGGAAGAGGCCGAAAGCCTTCGGCAGGTTCCGCCGCCAGCGCGGGGGCGGGGCCTCTCGAGCGGCTCCGGGCCGAGCTCGGCTGTTTCCGTGAGTGGCCGCTGCGCACTCGGCACTGGGCGGCGCTGGCTGGCTCCCTGGCTGCGGCTCCTCAGTCGGCGGCGGCTGCTGCTGCCTGTGGCCCGGGCGGCTGGGAGAAGCGGAGTGTTGGTGAGTGACGCGGCGGAGGTGTAGTTTGACGCGGTGTGTTACGTGGGGGAGAGAATAAAACTCCAGCGAGATCCGGGCCGCGAACGAAAGCAGTGACGGAGGAGCTTGTACCACCGGTAAGAGGAGCAGGAGGAGGAGGCAGGAGCCGGAGAGAGCCGGGGGGACGGAGGGGGGCCGGGGAGGCGCCGGACACCCGCGCTCGGGGCCTTCCCCTCGCAGGAGGGGCCGCGGTAAAGATGGAGCCTCCGCCCGAGCCCCACAACACCGCCGCCGCTCGCAGCGAACAAAGAATAATGGCGGCGGACTGGAGCCAGCGGCGGCCGGGCGGCAGCGACTCTGCCTGCAGCCAGCGGCGGCGCTCATGGCGGGGGGCGGCCGGGGCGGGGTGCGAGCGGGCGGCCGGCCGCGGCAAGCTGGCGCCCGCGTTCCCGCCGCCGGGCCGAGCCGGGCCGAGCCGAGCCGGGCGTGGAGCCGGAGCGGAGCCGCCCCGGGGGAGGCCGCCCGCCGCCCCCCGCTTGCCGCTTGCCGCCGCCCGCCGGCTCGCTCGCTCGCTCCCTCGCTCTGGCTGTGCCGGGCCGGTCGTCCGGGCCGCGGCCTGGGTGCCTGTGGGGGGTGGAGGAGGAGGAGGAAGAAGAAGGCGACAGTTAAGGGCAGAGGAGGTGAAGGTGCTGCCGCCTTCGCGGCGGTGCCCGCTCGGCGAGCGGACGAGCCGCAACATCCGACCTGCTTTTCCCTCTCCGCTCTTTGTGCAATAAAGTTCGAAACTCACGGTTTTCTCTGGTGCTGTATTTTATTCGAGCCCCTCTCCCCTGCTCCCACGCGGTTGGAGAAAATGCTGTTTTCTGCCCTTGGCTCCTCAAAGGGGGATTTTTAACTAGATCCCTAACCCCTCGGTTTTGAAAATGAAGAATAAAACACAAAAACTCAGTAGTCATGGAAATGCATTCTTTTGGGAAGGAAAAGGGTGCTAAGAAAGCATTTGTAGTAACTTTTTACAGAAACTGTTTGGATCTTGTAAAAGGGAAGCTGGTGTTTGAAAACAGTTTCGGTTTAAACCCTTTTTAATAAGATGATAATCACTTGGTCAATCATTCTGAAACCCTTCTTAGAAACGACTATTAGTCGAGGTATTTTTTGTTTTATATCATTGGGGGGAGACAGTCTTGCCAAGATTTTTTGAGTCATCCGATCGCCCCTGAATCTTGCTCACTCACTACCGTGTTTCTCACACGGTTCTGTCTAAACTTTAATAGAGGGTTGATATAATTCTCACTCCAAAAATAGTTATTGAAATTATCTATTATTTGTGTATTGTGCAGTAGGTAATCCCAGTCTGAGGATGATTAATTGATGACATTTTAATCCAGCCGACGTGGAGGTGCTCCTTTTTTTTCCCTTCACCTAGAATATTAGCAAAGGGGACTGTCAAAAAGTCATTGACACATTAAAAATTGAAATACATTTTCAAAGAGTGTTGCATTCTGACCTATTTAAACCTGCCATATCTTCTCAAAAGGTAAGGTTTAATTCTAGCCTCAGTTTTCATTACACCTGTCTTCTAAAGATTTAGCATTAGATACTTTGGGGCTATCTATTAAAATCTTGTGCATCTACTAATCATTTCCCGACTTAAAAGCAAGTCCTCCAAATCATTATTTTAGTTGCTTTGGGAGATGCCCAGTTTATTTTTAAAACATCCAGTTACTGTACAGTTGAGTTGTGATTGATACATACAAGGCTTTTGGTTAGGAATAAATATTGATTGATAATAGGATCATGGTGTCTCCCCCCCCCCCCTCAGTAAGGGCTCTGATACTTTGTTGCTAGGCTTTAGCACTTCAACAATTTGCCATTGTAGAGAACATTAAGAGACAGTAGAGGGGATGTTTCCATAGGATTGAGAAGACAGTTTTATTTTCACATAGTGAAGAAGTTATACATGGTGATGATGGAAATACAGTCTTTCACAAGATTTTCTACAAGCCAGTAGAGATGATTTTAAATTGTATTTATGGAGAATCAAATTGATTCTCAGCAGTTGCAAGTGGAACTTAGAACACTTTTTGTCTACATTAATTTTCAAACATTCACCTGGAACTAAATTGTAATTCTTTCTCCCAGGGGCCATGAAAATTAAAGCTGTATCCGCTCCCTTCTCTTTCTTTTATTTAATTAAACATCTATTTTGGGGGGGGGGGGTGGACCTGTACATTTAGAAAGCTAGTGAGTTATTTGAAAGAATTTATCTAGTGGATACTAAACAAACGTTTCTTTTGGGATTTGAAACTAGTGTTAACCACTTTTGAACAAAATTTTACTCAGGAGCCTGAAGAAACAAATCTAATCCATACATTTCCCCCTCACTTTCAGAAACTCATTTATCAGCTCTAAGTTAAGAGAAATTTTAGTTTTCTTAGAAAAGAAACTCTCTCCTAAGGCACCTGTTTTTGTTTTGAGTAGTTGTGGAATACCAATTATGTATTTCCTTTTAGTCTTATATGCCCTTTCTCTAATTAAAGCAATAGAGAACATTGTTTACTTGTGACAATGCTTGCACTATGTCACTGAAAGGAAAAATGTTAATAGTTCCATAAACAGGTAGATTGGCAGATACGGCTGTATAAACTTCCAGCTACACATTCCTGGAACCATCTATCTTGCTGTGTTACTTCCAGCACTGGCCTCTGTATTTTGAATAGTTAGAGCTCAAATCTGAGCTTAGGAATATAGCAGATACCAGAAAATAAGTTAGAGCAGTTCATTCCTTGTGCATGTGTGAACTTGACTATAACACTTGACAGCAGTCCATGGTGGTTTGAATATTTAACCTGGTGACAGACAGTATTGAAGGAGCTCTATCTGGTTTGGAGAAATTACAAGCCTTTGAAGCCTGGCATTGCCAGTCCTGTCACATTCCTGCCTGCACTGGGAGATTTTGGGACCAGGGGAAAGCGTCTGCTTTCTTTGCCTCAGTTTCCTCATTTGTAAAATTAGAGTAGTAGCATCTACTCCTGGTGCTTTTAGATAAATAGAAATAGAAAGTACTTTTTCTAAGGTGGATGGATCTTCAGCAAATTTTCACTGTTCATCTTAGCTTTAACTTCTGTAGGTGTCTTAATTTCTTTAAACTTACTGTGCTTAATACACTGGGCCAGAAAAGTCCCACAAACCCAGTGAGGAATTTCACTGTCTTTACTCAAGGAACTGGTGGGAACAAATTATTTATCATTAGAAAGCAATCAGAGGAAAGAGAACATTCATAGCGAAGAAAAAAGGAGTCCCCTCCCCCATTTTTTTATTTTCAGCTTTTTAAATTAACATTAATTTAAATGTAATTTTAAATGAAGTATTCATTTGGTTATAGCACAA
Organism: Phyllotis vaccarum; assembly: GCA_033318265.1. NCBI lineage: Eukaryota > Metazoa > Chordata > Mammalia > Rodentia > Cricetidae > Phyllotis > Phyllotis vaccarum. Next base: position 15,562,561 of record JARWLC010000007.1, read on the forward strand.
AACAAAGTATATAACAAAATAGCTTCTATTCTCTTATCCACTGTTGTTCATGTGTCTTCAGAAACGGTATCCATCTACAAGTAAATATGTGTGTGTCCCTTTTTATACAAATAACAGCATGCAATACATACTGTCTTAACTTCTTTTCTCCCTTACCTGTCTGTCCCTCTGACACTCATTTCCCAGGCTTCATTATGATGGCTTAGCAATTGGTTTGTATAAGCACATAGAGACTTGGAAAACCCTTTATGTTTTGTTTTTATGTATGTATGTATATGCTTGCTTGTGTGAATGGACCTTGTGTGTGCAGGAGCCCGAGATGGTCAGAAGAGAACGTAGGATGGATGCCATGGAGCTGAGGTTACAGACAGCTGTGAGCCACCATGTGGATGTTGGAACCCAGCCTGGGTCCTCTTCAAGAGCAGCAAATGCTCTTAATCACTGGGCCATCTCTCCAGCCTGGACCTTTTTTAAAAAAGAGTTTTTATATGGATATGTTTAAATCTATTAACCTTTAAGTAAGCTGATTCTATTTTTAGATCATACATGACCTTTTAAATTGTAACACCACTAAGCTTAGTAGTATTGCATGCCTTTAATCCCAGTAGCCAGGGGGCAAAAGGCAGCTGTATCTCCGAATTCAAGGCCAGCCTGGTCTACAAATGAGTTTTAGCCAGGGCTACATAGTGGTCTCAGACAAATAAAAACTTCATTTAAGCAAGAATCATTTGAGTGAAACTTTATGGAATAGTGTGTGAAAAGAAGTTGACATTTAAATTGTCTTATTTTTAGCTCCATTTTATAAAAGCTTTAGTTAAAATATTAGGAAATATATGGGGACAAACAAGATATGTAGTAAGTTAACTCAGGTGAGTTTAGTCTGTCTTTTATTCATTAAAATTATTATGATTCTGAACTTTGAATTATTATTTTAACCAACAAAGTATTGGTAGTTTTCTCTGGATAAAATAAGCTTTCATTTAGTTGAGAGCGTTTTGTTTTGTTTGGAAGGGAGGATGGTTCTTTTCTATTTTGGTTGTTTGAGAGAGGGTCTTGTTGTGTAGTCTAGACTATTCTAGAGCTCATTCTGTAGCTCAGGCTGGCTTCAGACTTGAAATCATTCTACCTTAGCTTCTTGTAGTCTTTTGGGTACTGGGATTATAGTACTCTGATTTTTTTTTTTTTTCACTTAGTGTAATCAGTAAGTTCTGCATGTTTTTCTTAAATAGAAAATGAATAGTTTGATTCACATCTGTCTCCTGAGAATTGTGGCGATATATTGTATATTTAATAAAAACAGTATGGGATATCAGAGGACAGAGTCACCCACAGTGACGCTATGAAGGTGCAGGGGGTGTTGACCATTGCCTTTAATCCCCATCACTCCGGACTTAGGGATCCTCCTGGGTCTCTGAGTTCAGACCTAACAGGCAAGCTGTGGTAGCTCCACTTTTAATCCTAACTTTAGGATTATGATACAGAGTTGAATCAGGAAGTGAAATATCGGGAGGGGAGGTTATAAGTTAGGAGAAGGCAGGAATTCAGTCATGTCTGAGCAGCCAGTCAGGCTGAGGACCCGTGAAGACAGGACTTACTCTGCTGAGACTTGGCTGTGCTGTTTCCTCTCTCTGATATTCCAGCTTTTCCCCAGTGTCTGGCTCTGCTTTTCATGAGACTCTCTAGCCAGTCAGCTGGACTAAAGTAAAATACATTTCAACCCCAACAACACAAAACAGATCTCAGTAGCTCTTTCTTTCTCTCTTGGTTCTTCAGAGCAGCATTAAGCATAGCACATTTTGCATATACATGTGACAGATTAGAAAACAATACAACCCACTTTTTTCTTTTACTTATTAAGTAAAGCTGTCGTGATAGGCTTAATTGTAGGTATAAGGGCTTAAATTGAGAATGAAAGCTTTTGGCCATGCAGGCTACAGTTATAAGACTTACTGTTACTTGGAGGTTTTCTTAGTATTACAAAGTATTAGCATGCTATTTTTACCTGCCTCATAATTAAGGTGTGTCCAAAGCATTTATACAGATTTGGTAAGTGAGAATGGAGTAGGTAGGAGAAGTTTATAAAGGCAGATGGCTTCTGAGTAGCCGCAAGCTGTCAGGAAGGCCAGTGCTTTCTCAGTGTGAAAGTTGCTTCCTCAGGTGGAATCAGTTGACTGATGTACAACAGATTGATGTGAAAGTGGTTATTTTATTCTCTTCTTTCTTCAGTCTAATGTTTCCTTGGAATCATTGGTCTCTGGGTTTTTCTGGTTGGTTGGTTGGTTGGTTGGTTGGTTATCTTTTTGAGATAGGGTTTCTCTGTGTAGCCCAAGTTGGCCTTAAGCTCTGCTTGGGATGAAAGGCATGTCTGACTTAGAATCGCTTTTAAGTAACTGTAAGCTTATTACATCTATAAATGTAGGGTTTTGAAATTAAACTTTGAATAAGGGTAGCCATTTAGTTTTTCCAACATCCAGAATGCATTTTTACTTTAATTTGTGCATACTGTTCTTTCGAGTTCTGGTTTTGTCTTACAATCTTCTCTTAATTCTTCCAGACGAATTCATTGAAAAATACATTTTATTATATTTTGCCTAGATTTTTATTATCTCTCGGATTACCTAAAAAAGTTAGTGTCTTTCATAATGTAATTTATTTTAGCAGATAACTATAAAGTGCTACCTCTCTTAATACATACTTAGCTATAATTAACTACACATTAGACATTTCTAGCCATGAAACACTATGCAGAACTGCTAGGTACTTGATTCTTGAGGCTGTTTACATCAATCTCAAAACAGTAATTAGAACTGGCCACATAACTCCATGAGAGCATTTGCCTGTCAGGAACAAGGGTTTGATCTAAGGAAGAGCAGAGTTTGGTGAGGAGGTGATTGAGGAGACGGACAAACATTTTCTGAAAGGAGAAAGACTGACCCTTGGTTGAAGAAGAATAAATTGAGTAGGAAGATAAACTAGCTCAATAAAGGGTGGATCAGAAGGTTGACTAATGTCCTGCCCAAACAGTGGATCTTCATTGAAACAGGATTTTTTAAATCAGTTCTAGTTGCATCCTCGTGAACTGGTTATTTGCATGCGAGATTTCAGGTTCAGTTATGATATAGATGTAACATTTTGCTTATTTTAGCCAGGATATAAGAAGACATTTTTTTGAGAAATTTATTCCTGCTAGGTTTAGCAGTTGACTGGAAGAAACTTGGAGGCATCTTATTTTTTGTCACCAAAGTAATAATTATTGCTTATTTGGAAGCATTTATATTCTTAGGGGTTTGTTTGTTTGTTTGTTTTGAGAACAAAAGTCTCCCCTTTTGGCTTGACTGACCTGCAACTCACTTTGTGGACCAGATTGGTGTTGGATCTAAGGATCTATCTACCCTTCTTCCTGTTCTGGGTGCTGGAATTAAAAGCCCGCCTCACTACCAACAGCCATTGTTACTCTTAAAAGGCTATCATTTTCTTAAATGAGGAAAATCCTTATAGTTTGCTGCAAATAATAATAGTAATACCCTGCTGTTATGTGTTGCTGTTTATTAATCTAATTTGTTCATGGAACATTGATTCATAGTTGATAACATAATCACAAGAAAATGTATTCGGGTAGTTAAGAAAATAATTGCTGGATATTGAGTGAGGGTTGTTTGGGTGCTCTAAGTAGAACGTCTGTATGTCTCCTACTTGCAAAGCGCTTGCAGTACATGCGGCGGGGTTATGCAAGGACACTTCACCGCTGTCATGAAGAGCTGTAGAGTTTAGAAGAGAAAATTCATGTGGTAAGTCTTGGTGGGCGGGCAGCTTTCAAATGGAATATTGAAGAATTTGTATAGTTATAAATAAAAAGTATATTCTAGGCAGTAGAATACAGTACAAAATGAGGACAGGGAAGTTCAGTGAACTTGATATGAACACAAGTTGGTAAAAAGAGGATTCAGCTAACTGTAAATTGACATAAGGAATTCTGACTATAAGGCACAAGTTTAAGTTTTATCTAAGAAGCAAAAAAGATGTACAGATGGAAAATACAATGAATTATCTAAAATGTAGATTTCTTGACCTCCAGTATATTGTAAAGGAAATGATAGTTTTTATCAGCTTTATTGAAATGTTATTTACTATATATAATCCGCCTGTTTGGTAGGTACAATTCAGTGGTTTTTAATGTTACCAAATTGCATTTGTTGCCACAGTCTGCCCTGGGACATACTCATTACTCCAAATAGATATCATCCCTGAGCTCCCCACATAGCAGCCCCAGACAGCTGCTAATCTTCTTTGTGTTTTATCAATTATCTGTTTTGGACATGTGATAAGAATAAAATCATACAATGTATTCTTAGTTATGGTGGGCTTCTCAGCATAACGTTTTCAAAGTTCACCCATACACTATTTATCAGAATTAATTTTGGCCACAAGTATAATAGTGTATATTATACTCGTTTTTTTACTCATTAGTTCGTGGACACTTTTTGACTAAATGATGCTAATATAGACATTTTCATTTATCTTGCCTAGTTGTTCAGGAAGGTGCTGAATTATTTGTCGAGGCTGTTGTGGCTGTTTTGAGGAATTGTGAGGGCATTTTCTAAACCTACTGCACGCGTTTTACATTCCCGCCAGCAGTGTATGAGGGTCCTTATGTCTCCATGGCCTCATTAACACTTGTTATTTCTATTTTTCCATTATACGCATTCTAATGGGTGCCAAGAAAGCTCTGTCATTATAATTTTTATTTCCCTGTTGATACCAGACAGCTTTTCAAATGTGTTTATTGGCCCTTTATATATCTTTGAGAACTGTTTAGATCCTTTGCCTGTTTTTAAAATTGAATTATCATTTTAGGTATAAGTGCTTTACCAGGTACATGATTTACATTTTTCTCTATTGATTTGTCATTACACACACACACACACACACACACACACACACACACACACACAGACACAGACACACACACACAGACACACACACAGACACACACACACACACAGACACACACACATACACACACACACAGACACACACACATACACACACACACACAGACACACACACACACACAGACACACACATACACACACAGACACACACACACAGACACATACATACACACACACACACACACACAGACACACACACACATACACACACACAGACACACACACAGACACACACACACATACACACACACACACACACACACACACACACAAATATTGGGATTAGAGATGTGTGCCACTGCGCCCTGCTCAATCCCCTTTTTGATGCTGTTGTTTGAGGCATGAGTAGTTTTGTTTTTATTTATAGTTCATCAGTTCTTTTGTTACCTGTGCCTTTAGAATCTTTTTTGTGGGGGGTTGTTGTCATTTCACTCCCCACCCCACCCCAGGGTTGGACTTACTTTATAGACCAGGCTGACCTCAAATTTAGAGATTTTCCTGCCAGGTGCTGGGATTAAAGGTTTCTGCCACCACTTAGTTGAATCTCCCCCCTTCCTTCCTTCCCTCCTTCCTCCCTCCTCTCCCTTCTTCCTTCCCTCTGTCCCTCCCTCCCTTCCTCCTTCCATCCTTCCCTCCCTCCCTCCCCCCTTTGGAATGTAAATGATGTTCTCACTGTCATAGGATAGGAAAGCTTTTGTTTTTTGTAGCTTTATCCCTCTGTGAAAGAACATTTCAAAGTTTTTGTATTATTAATACTAAAGTAAGTCTTTAAGATTATCAGTTGTAGTTTATAAATAGGTCACTTGGAGGAAATATTCTAGCATAGGTCATACATATGAATTAATTTCATTTTTTATTAATCAAGTCTGTATCAGTAAAGAGATTATAAGTGCTAGATCATATACTCCTCTCCCCAATTTCTTATAGCCCAGTCATCATTTCCAAATAGAAGCTTGTTGTTTTAAATAGCAACATTTGTTTAGAGGGACTATTTATAGGGAGATAGGTCCTAAGTTTACTTTATACTTGTCTCTTTGGTATAATATTTCATCTCTAAATTGTAAGTTTTTAAAGAGGACATTCTTGGGTGTTTTAATCCATTGCCTTCCTGGTTTTCAGCAGAATATCCACTGTGCAGGAAGCACAGAACACTTCTTTCACTGTTTACTCTTTGAGGGCCATACATTTGAAAGAGATAGCAGTAGTCTTCATTTAGAACTGTACAGATTAAAAGAAGCAGACATAACATGCTTACTGTAATTGTAGACACCACCCCATCCCTGTCCCGCTTGCCCCCCCCCCCCCATCCACATCCTAGCAGGATTTCTATATATCCCTGGCTGCCCTGGAAATTGCTCTGTAGACCAGGCTAGTCTCAAAACTTGGAGATGTTGAAAAGAAGGATATACTAGCTATTTGTAAGTGACTGCCACAAGTCACACAGTGTTCACACAGATCACATGACACTTATTTCACTCTGGCTGAGTCCTTGCTTTGAAAGCTTTTTTCCTAAGCTATGCTATGTGTTAAATTTTAAAACTGGCATTCCAGTAACATGGGAATTATAAAACTGCTGCAGTAAACCATAAAATACTGAAATTAAAATTTAACTGCATTAAGCCAATAAATCAGGGAACTTATTAAGTAGTATTGCTGTGTGTTGCTATTTGCTGTCTCCAGGTTATACTGGTGTTTACTTTTGGTACAGATTGTCTATGAAAATATGAAAAATAAAGTCTTTTTATAGTTTATTCGTGTGTGTGTGTGTGTGTGTGTGTGTGTGTGTGTGTGTGTGTGTGTGTGCGCACGCGCGCACCAAATGTGTATGGGTACCTGCAGTGGTCAGAAGAGTGTGTCTCATTTCCTAGAACAGGAATTACAAAGCAGTTTTGTAAACCACCTGATGTGCTGAGACCCAACTCTGATCATGGAAGAGTAAGCAAACTGATGAGCTCTCTCTTCAGCCCCTAGAATTAATTTAAGTCATTAAATCACAATCACCTTCATGTTACAACTTTTATTGTCTTCTGAGAACAGACTTAAGTATAGATTCACTCTCTGTTTGAAAGGACCTTGATAAGAGCTCAGAGATTTTTGAGAACAGAATTTAATCAACTTGGTGTAGATAGCTATTTATTTTAGTTTATCTCATTGCCTGTCTTGACTCATTCTTTCAAAATTCGTACACTTTCATTTTTTTTAGAATATTATCAGTTTGACCAACTCTCGAGTTTAGGCAGTTGGGGTTAATAAGTATTGAGTTGGGTATGTGTCTAAAATGGTATCCAAATGATGACTGAATGTGACATTTTCTTATCTGGTTTCAATAAAGGGATGCTATATTTACCACCAGAAGACTATTACTAGTCTCCGAAACTTGGAACGTTGCTCACTATTGAGTATTGATTACATACATTCTATTCTGATTGACCAGCCATATTAAACAGATAAATGGCAAATGTTTCAAAGTGACAGCCAGAAAGAACTTTACAGGGGCCAACGTAAAGAAATACAGGTAGTGCCACATGGTGATTGGCTGTGAAACCAGAAGCTGGGCTTTATATGTGTGTGCATGTGTAAAGATGTATGTGTGGGTATCTGCTAAGGCCAGAGGTGTCAGATGCTAGAGCTGAAATTAGAGCTGCTTGTGACCTGCTAGACTGTGGCTGCAGAAAAACAAGCACAGGTTCTGAATGAGCAATACATGCTCTTAATGCTGAGTTGCCTCTAACCCTAGTCAGTCTTTCAGTCTTTAAATTATGTGCCCAAACTTGCCTTTTTCTGAAGTTCTGTTTATGTGGTTTCCTTAAGTCCCTGGAATTTTAAGAGTTGAGGATGAGTTATGAGCTTGTTATTATGCTGGGGAATCGTTTTCTCATTTCTAATTGAGCTCATTTTCATAACGAACAGCATATGTTCCATTAGTTACAAATGCATTTCTTTGAACTCTTAATCTCACATCTTTAAATGAACTAAATTTGTGAGTTTAGGGGCTTAAATAGCCAGGTTATGAGAAGGATAGGTTTGCTCCTTTTTTTTTTTTTTAATAAGATTTATTTTATTTTAAATATGTGTCTGAGTGTGTGAGATGTTCGTGCAGGTGCTAGTACAAGCCAGGAGGCTAGCCTTGAATTTCCCGAAGTTGAAGTTACAGGTTATTGTGAGCTGCCTGATGTGAGTGCTGGAAACCAAGTTTAGGCTCTACAAGAGCCATCAATAGGTACTCTACTGTTCTGCAATTTCCAGTCGTCTGTATCCCCCCCCCCCCCCAAAGATGGCTTTACTTTCAGAAACTTGTAGGATATTGAGGGTCTTGTGACAATCAGAATAAAAATTAGGAGGAAAAAAAGTGAAGGCTCATAAATACCCTTTTCAGCTAATGATTGTAAAAGAGGCAGTTTGGCTTTGATGGGCTTTAATTTGTAGTGATGACAATTTGTATTAAGTTGGTGTAGACAGATAGGGAGGTAGTGCTGCCAGATTTACTTCCGGTTTTCATTTCTGTGTGGGTGCTACTTAGGGGAATTGAACACTACCTTGCTAGGATAGGTTCAGTGGTCAGCCTTTGTAAGACTGAATTATATGTCCCACACGGCTGCCACTCTTTTTACTAGGCTGGTTTTCCTACACCCTTCTACTCTGTGACATGGTAGACCTTTTATTTGCCTGCTTTCTTGCCCTGCTCCTGTGCACAGAATGTAAGCTCTATAAGGAAAAGTTGTCTCAAGTTTCATTCTGTTCTTTGTTTTCTCTTAGTAGCTTGAACAATGCTCAGCATGTTCAAATACGGTGTTTTCATATAAGCATAATGCAAATTAATGAAATTTAAGAGTACTGTTAGTACAGTATATTAATTAAGGGAATTACTTTGTTGTGAATTAGCCCATTGCACTTTAAAAATTCCAGGTTCAATAGCACTAAGGGTTCTATTTTAGCAAGTATTACTGTGTCTCGATGGGGTGGAGTGATGACTGCAGTGGTGTGTGTTTGTTGTTTGTTCTACCTGACAGGTCTTCCAGGGATCAAACTCAGGTTGACAGGCCTATATAGCAAGCACCTTTACCTGCTTTGCCTCCATGCCAGGAGCTAAATTTTATATTCTTATTTGTTCGAGATCCCAAAATTGTTTCTCATAGGTTATTCTATGTCTGGATACCACAGTTGGGTTAATGAAAAAAACTGAAGATTGTACACATGTTGCTACATGGTCTGTTCTTCCTGTACTAGACGACATAAACAAGTTCTGAAGTGGGATGTGAGTGATCCTACTTCAGGTGTCAGCTCAGTCCAGCTGGCAGATGGCTTCTGTCGGCCTTCAAGGGGAAAGCCATAGAGTGTCTGAAGCTGAGTCCTAGAACCTTCCCGTGTGCCACTGTAACCTTACCAGTGCTCTTTTCTTATGAGAGACACTACTTGTGCTTTGCCCATTTGGTTGGTAACTGTAAAGCTAAAATTGAATAGTTTAAGGCTAATCCCTGACCCTGAGTAAGGGTCGGTAGCCATATGAATGAAGTGGTAATAAAATACTGGCAGTTTAGTGGGCTTATAGCCATTGGAAAAGCCATTGAGAAAGAATATTATCTAGTTAGAAGGTGGAAATAAGAAAGTCATAATCCTGTTTTGAGTGTCTATGGCTATAATTAAATTTTCTGTTCTTTTATTATGATTTAGTAATGAGTCTTATTTTCTGAACCAAAATCTCATAAAGAAGCCTTATTCCTTAATTTTTTATAAAGTAGTCTCAGTATGTTGTAAATAGAAATAAAAATATGACCCATCTGTAGACTGCCTTATATCAAATGATATAGAGTAGAACCATGTGGTAAATTAATTATAGAAATATGTGAGGCTTGGAATAGAGTTTGTTTAAATGACTGTGTACATTTTATCTGCAAATAAGGTATTACAGTACTCACTGTTCCTGAAATGAGTGCTTTGTTCCACATGCCATTATCCTCCAGGTCAAATGTAGATAAATTTTGGGATTGCTAAATTGTTTTAACTTTTATTTTTATATAATGTTTTTCTTAAAAATTTAGAGTATAACTTATAATTTAAATTTTCACAAGTGATAATAAACAGGTTATTTTAGGTTTTACCCCCCCATTTGTTAATACAGTCAACTAAAATGGGTAATTTCACATTTAAAAAAAAAAAGTGAGATTTGAGAAAATATCAATGGGTTTCTCCAAATCACTATTGAAATATAGCTTTGGTTCATAGTCAGAAATGTTTGTTATTTATGACTTCTGATATTGACTTTTTTCTTTAAATTGTACAAACACTTGAATCTCTAAAAGGAAAAAAAATCTCCAACCAGTACTGATAGTAAAGTATGTAGGAAGAATACCAGATGATGAGACTTTTCCTATAAAAGTTGTGTAGATAACACTTCCAGCTGAGTGTTTAATTCCCCACACTCTTTCCTTGGATTTCACCTCTATGTTTTTTAAACATAAATGGGACTGCTGTTGTAGACTGGTTTCTTTTGACTAAAATAATTCTATACATAGCCCTCCTAAAGATGGTTTTATGGTATTAAAAAACAAATTCTACATAAAATGCCTTTGAACTGCATTTTTATAAACTAAATTTTGAGTTTCATAGTTCCACATTGGATGGTTTTGTGGTATTCCTCGAAGTTATTTTTCCCAGTGTCTTGGAAGCTTTATGACTGTTTTAAACACCCATGTTGTCAAGTCTGGTGACCTTTTTACTTTGTTGTCTGTTTTGTGGGTGCTGGTATTCTAACTTTGACATTAATATCGGAAGAAATATTTTATCTTCAATTTCAACTATTATACATAAAAAAGCTAGGCAGTGGTGGCACATGCAGAGTTATCCCCAGCACTTGAGAGGAGGCTCTCTGTGAGTTCGAGGCCACCTGGTCTACAAAGAAAGTTCCAGGGCAGCCAGAGCTATTACACAGAAAACCCTTTCTCGAAACAAAAACAAAACAAAAAGGCTGGAGAGATGGTTGTGCCTTCTGATATTCCAGACTAATACTCTTGAATATAGGATATATCACCACAGCTGTGTTAAATATTCAATACATTTTGATAGTATATAATTATGAAGATGAGTGTCGATTTGGATTCTTAGTTTTAGAGTTGTTTGGCAAAGCATTGGGATTTCTCTTATGTGATAGATGAGTATAGATATCGCTCAAAACTAATTTAGTTTTGTCTGGTAATGATGTAGGCATTGAGTTAGAAGAGGGATACACCAGAAGTATTCCCTTCCCCCACCAAGAAATATTTAGAAAGGATTGTTTCCCCAGTTATTTGAAAATATACTAATCTGCATATAACTATTGTTTCTAGGAGCTCCCACTGACTTTTGCTGACGTGAGGTGCCAGAGCACTACGCAGAACTCTTAGCAAAACAAGGTCTAGAGTCTAGTGTTGACCTACCCAGAACTTATAATCAAATACAGAAAAAGGTGTTTTGCTTCTGTGTTGCACTCTGCGGTGGCTGAGGAGTGGAGCTCTATGACTCTCAGTATGTGGAGTCTCCGATTATGTCTGGTCTTAATCTTACCTTTCTACCTCTATATCCCACTTTGAAACTTGGGCTGATTTGCCTTCTTACCTTTTATCTACTAGAGAGTGGCTTACAGTTGCTCTGCTTCTTGCTTTAACAGGAAGAAATGCCTAGAGGAGGGATCTGAAGCCAGTATCTCAGACCTGACGCTCCTGCTTTCTACCCTCTTTCTGAACCTGACTGGTGCAGCTTGAGAAAATCAGCTTTGCTGCCACCTCTGCCCTCCTCGTTAGTAAAGGAAGAGTCATGAGAGGGACCATTCCTACTTCCTGTTAGGAAGAAACGCCCAAAGGAAGACTGAGTTTCTTCATTGTTTGTTTTTTGAAGGTACTAGAATTTCTAGCTCAGCAGATTGGAGTACGTTGGGTAAAAAGGTCAGCTTTATTCTGTTTTAACTAGATTTCTGAGTGCATTTACTAACCTAACCATCATATAGTCCTATTTATAACTTGAAGTTTGCCTTCACACACGTACAAAGCACTGTAGTGCTTGTAACACTCTTCCATATTATTGTAGGTGACTAAATGACCATGGAATCGGGAGCAGACAACCAGCAGAGTGGAGATGCTGCTGTAACTGAAGCTGAAAGCCAACCAATGACAGCTCAAGCCCAGCCACAGATTGCCACATTAGCCCAGGTATAAAACACACGGAGGTCCCAAGAGACTTAGAATGGTGGAAACTTTCTTAAGAGTATCAGAATTATGATTCACTGTTAGTATTAGTTATGTTTAGAAATTGTAGTAATGATTAATGAACAGTAAAATGCATCATTAAACATTAATATAGTGTGTATAGTGACATGATCCAGAAATAATTACTTTTTTACTGACATAAATTAATTGGCCCTCACAAGGCACTAAAACCTTGATAGCAGCTGCCTTGATTTGTTTGTTTGTTTTAGTACCACACAGACTTAATTGGGACCTGGAGATGCAGATATATTTGAAAGCCTAAGTTTATATAATGGGATACTAAACAGCAGATTGAGCAAGTACATTGATGTATGTGTCATTCTTAAGAATGATGACAGTTTTTCTCCACTGTGCATTTTAAGTGCATTTAGTCTGATTGTGTTTTAAGTGTCTTGTTCTTAAGGCCGTCATCTCTGTACTTACTGTTTTGTTCTCATCTGTTTTTCCTTTATTAAGAAATCTTTACCTCCATCTTAGTGAACATAGTGCTGCTTAATATAAAAACCAAGGGCATATAGGCTTGTAGGGTAAGACTGATATTTCCTTTCCCCATTTTTAGAGACAGAATGTCTCAGTGTAGCCCTGGCTGGTCTCAGACTTGGAGAACCCACCTTTCTCTGTCTCCACAGTGCTAGGATTAAAGCTTTGCACGACCACACCTCGCTGGTTCCTCTCTAAAGTGAAAGCTGTAGAGAAAAATAATCCCATCGGAGGCTTGGTTTTGCCTGGTTCAATTTCTCCAAGAGTTAAGAATCTACAATGGAAATGGCAGATCAGGATAAGTCCTGGGAAATACAAGGCTCACCACAGCTGGGATGAAAGTGGGAGTGAGTCAGATCCTGGAGCTCCAGCAGGAGTAGAGTCAGAAAGAGTAGGCAGGCTGCCTGTGTTTTCTCGTAAGAAAATGGGGCTTCCCCTGCAGATCTCAAGAGTAAGACAAAGCCAGATATACTTGGAGATAAGTTAATGTATCAGATGAGACAACACTTAGTCAGAGAAATTAGCCTTACCTAAGCATTTAGCTACACAGGTTCCTTGGTGATGACAGCCTTCAACATGTATTCTATCTTGGTCATTATTCTTCTGGTTTGATTGTTCCCTCCGTTGACTATTTAGAGTCATCTTGGAAATTGTTTCTGCTCTTATGACTTCTTCTTGGAGAATTTGTATTCTTGATAAGGTAGAGCATGTAACAGAATCTTGAAAAGAACAGATTAACTGGGATAAGAATGCTTGGTAAGAAGACCTTTTCTTGGGAAGTTTTCTATGGTCCACTTCGTGTTTACAGAATTTGAGGAGATTAAATTCATTGCTTATATCTGGTATATTATAAAATATCTTAAGTCTCTACTTATAATGGATACTAACAAATTGGTTCATTTCTATTCTCCTTATTCATGACCCTTTTATAGAGGAAACTCAACATCCTCAGTTTGGAGAAATTTCAATTAGTTGGTTGTTTTGGTTTTCTTGTCTTTTAAGACCTTTGTGATCCAGATGTTGTGCTTCTGGGACTGTGGTGTTTGGTCGTTTCTTCATTTTCCTTATATCTCCTTTGCTGTTTGTCATTCTTTTTGGTCTGCTCATTGGGAGGTTTTTCTCTACCATCTGTCTTGCCTGTTGAGTTTTTATTTTGCTCTCATGTTCTGTTTGTCCTCTGAGTATCCTTTGGTGTTTTGTGCAGCAGTGTCTTTTATCCTGGGGAGAGGGGTTGTTTGTTTGGGGCTTTTTGTGTAGATTTTTGGCCCGGCCTGGCCCCGAGGTCTAGACCCACCTGTAGCTCTCTTGTTGGTTAGCCCCTAAAAGTGATTCAGACATTTATATTAATTACATGTTGTTTGACTTATGGCTAGGACTTATCACCAGTTAGCTTTTTAGTCTTAATTTAATTTACCAATCTGCCTTGCCACGTGACCTGTGGTTTATTTATTTTTTTATATCTTGTTTTTTGGGCAGCTTGTATACCCACTCAGTGACTGCCTTTAAAACACAGTCTATTCAAGACAGTTACAAGATAGCTTTCTATGCTTAGCCATCTTATCAGATCTCTAACAAACATTCCAGATGGCTTTATCCAATACTCGACCAGTTATAGATTTTATAGTCAGTTTATTGAGACCTAACCACTGTCTTAGTTTTTACAAGACCCCACAAAAATACCTAACCCACAAGTCAACAAAAAACAGCCCTATTAAAACTATGCCCCTCTCCTGATACGTTTTCTCCTCTAAGGATTATAGATAATTATCATTCTACTAAGGTAGTTATAAATTATATAAGTTGAAAGTTAAACAGTATTATAGACTCAAAAAAATCTCTTTAATATAATAATCTACCTATAAACAATTATTAGCAAATATGATCCATAGACAATTTGCTCTAGTATTGATTCTTGTATATTGATAAAATGTGAAATTATTTTCATGTCAGTGGTTGGTTTTTGGTTTTGCCTTGTTTTTGTGGTTTTGAGTTCTTTTTCTCACATGGCCATGTAGCTCTTCATCTCTTTTTCCATTTATTTTGATCTCTATCTTTTCTAGTAGAGACTTTTCACCAAATTCTTAATACTCTGGATGTCTGCTTAGGATTAAAGTGGGGGAGAGTAGGAGGTGGGGTTGTAGCTTAATAGTAGAACATGTATTTATAATGCAAGTAAAGCCCTGGGCTCATGCCCCAACACGAAATGATAAATAGATAGGTGTAAATGACTAAGAAGTTACTTTGAAACTAAGAAGTTTGCTTTGTGAATATGTTGGTGGAGTCCAGCAGCTCTAAACCAGGAACTTAACTATAGGACAGTGGTGGTCTTAACTGTTAGTGTGTTGGACCTTCTTGAGTTTGACCAGGTCCCAGAGGTTTCATTTATCATGTTTATATGGAAAGAGCCTGGAGCCAAGGGAGAGAAGAGGGCTGGGTTTAATTAGTAGTGACTTTAGTCAGCCCGGTGTTGTGTGGTCAAGACCCATTATCTGTAGTAGTTCCCCACTCTTCTACAGGGATTGTGAAAGGATCCTTGGAGCTTCCAGCCCGCCCCTCTCTTCATGCCTCCTTTTACAGTGTTGGAGAGCCTAAGCATCTGGGTTCTTGTGAGACAAATCAGGCTTTCCTTTCCGCCATGAATTGACCATCTGTGGTCTTGGTTTGTTTCTCTTTATCCATCTGCTCTCCAGCCTACAAAACTATTGCCTCCTTCCCTAGTTTTCACATTTATGTGATTATACATATAAAAATGAAATCAATTTCATGAGCTATAACTCAGAGGTCAGAAAGGAACACAACAGTTGATCGTTAGGCAGCCCTCCAGCATTGAAGACCTCAAGTGGAGTGTGTAGTCAAACTGAACTCTAAGAAAGCTTATCTTTTCTCCTTTCTTCTTTTCTGGTTACAGTTTCTTTTTATGTTTTTAATTTGCTCATCTAAATTTCTTAACAAATATACCACTCTTTTAAAAAAATAATCTTATTTCTTGACAGTTTGATACATTCATGTAATGTAGTTTGGTCATGTGACTTCTTTACCCCTTCACTTCCACAAAACCTCTTCTTTCCAAGATCCCTTCTACTCTGATGTCTTTTCGCTGTCGCTATTCTTGTGACCTCCTGACTTTAATTATGGCTGCTTACATAAGCTTGAGTATGAACAGCGTGCAGGTGGCTACCCCATTCTGTCCACAATAGAATCTTATAGGCTCCATCTGTATGCATGTATATATATATGTACACATGTCCTATGCAGGGATTTAGAGCTGTTTTGAGTGTGTTAGTGTAACAGCAATGTCTTGTCCAGAGCAAAGAGTTTGACAGCAATCCCATCATGCTCTTGACTCTTACGTTCTCCCCACCTCCTCTTTGACCATAGATTTTAACAGAATGTCCTGTTCGAGGTAACTTTTTATGCCAGCTTTTAAATACTAAAGCTAAGTATGATTTTGTCAGTGAATAGGAGGGGCAAAGAAACAATCAGTCCAAGTAGTAAAGGAAGGATAGTAACATAAAATTTATTTTATTTTACTTTTAGAATCTAAGGTTTAAAGAAACTAGGATTTTGATCATGAGAATGTACAATTTTAGTTTGTTAAGACAATGCATCACTGTGTCTCTAGGTGGGCCAACACTTAGAACAGTCCTGCCTCACCCTTCTCAGTCAGGATTACAGACAGTCACCACCACACCCAGATGAGAGTGTAAAAATTTAGTAAATATAAGTAAAAAGTAATGATAGGACTTTATTAAACCAATTTTATAATGCATTCTATTATGTAGCCATATTTTTAGTAAGGCTATGTAGAGATATTTACATAGGTATTAAAACTGAAAAATAAGTTCCATAGTAGCATCGAATGCACCTGTGTGTCTTGGTAAACGTCTGTCATGCATATCTCACTTTGGACCAGGCCACATGCTTCCCAAGATAGTGGTGAGCATGTCCCAACACTTTTTGTACATGACATTATTATGTGAGAAGATAGGACACCTGTGATAGGAATGTGCCTCAGAATAGAGTGCTTGCCCTGCAGGCCTAGCAGGCGCTGAATAAAAATAGCTAGATAAATGAAATAAAAACTAGCAAAGATGCTATGGTTGTTCTGGTAGTAGGAATGTGAGATTTTTAGCCAGAAATTGTAGGCTGAGGCAGGTCGACCACAAGTTCAAGGTCAGCCTGGGTTATCAAGTGAGACCCTGTTTTAAAAGTGAATAAGGGAAGGTTTGGGGATATATCTCGGTGTGCTAGAGTAATTATTTCCCATCCACATACGCAAGAAAGGGGTCAGGCTATTGAGTTCATTATGTTAGATTTATTTACATGTCTGTGGAGATACATGACTAGGCTAGAAATCACTGGGTTAACCTTTTATGTTCACCTTTAAAGGATGCACAGAAGAAGACATTGATGCTGTAATGTTTCACATATTCAAACAACTTTCCTATGGAATTAAGAGGAGCCACAGTAACTTTATGGCTGAACCTTTAAAACTTGAGGGGACAGTATCCTTTTTAGTTTCCTCTTAGATTATGATGTTACAAACAAGGCAACCTGTGTGATTCTGCAGTTAGTCCTGGTACTACATTTAGATAACCAGGCAAAATTAAGCATAACTTAAAGTGACCAGAAAGAATAGGACCAATAAGAAAAGAATCGCCATCTAAGAAAAGAAAACGTCTAATTTTAATCTATGTGCTAAAGATAACTTGTCTTGAAAAGAAAAATCTTTTTCCCAGCCTCACTGAAGCATCCATTTACTGCTCTCAATCCTCAAATTCACATTCAGTACTATGCTTTCCACTACAGCCCCAGCTATCCCAAACCTTGGCTCTTTCCATTCAGTTGGCACTTGTCATCTTTAATCCTTTCTCGAGCTAGCCTTTCCAGAAGCTCTTCCTTACCACCTACTACCTTATTTTTGGACTTTATCACCTTACCATAACCATTGTACAGGCTTTTTCATGGTCCCCCCCCCTCCAGTTTTCTCCCTCAGAAGTATATGTCTATTATTGAGCTACTAAAGCAATTGGTCTAAAATAGAAATTTCACCATACTATTTGGTTTTAAAAAAAAAAAATCAATTCCTCCTATATTCTTAGAATAGATGAAAGTTGCTTTTTGAGACAGACTTGGGTGGTAGCTTAGGCTGGCTTTGCCTAAACTTGCAGCAATCCTCCTGCCTCATCCTGTTTGGTATTGATACTGATATTATGGGCATGTGCTACTCTGATGACTAAAATGCAAGCTTTTTGTTTGTTTTGAAACAGTGTCTCACTGCACATCTGGCTGGTGTGGAATTCACAGAGATCTACCTACATCTGCCTACTGTGTACTGGGTTTAAAGACGTGCCCTATGCCTGGCTCAAAAGCCTTTTTAAAGTGACATACAGAGAGGTTTTATGATTAGACTATTGAAGCCTTTTGAGCCTCTGTGTCTCTGCTTCTGACATTGAGCAGTGGCACACATTTTTCCCTCTCTTACACACATACACGAAAACCTGTCTGAAAATACCAGTTGGCCAGTTTAGTGTTGTGGGTTTTTTGGGTTTTTTTTTTTTTTTTTTTTTTTCTAAATGGAAGGAATTGAAATATTTAATTACAGTTTAAATACTTTTCTTGTTAATGAAAAGATGTTCTTGTAATTAGTCAAAGTAGAATATTAAAATATATATTTTAGAATGTGTTGTTCTAAACTTATAAGTACTATTTGCTCAAATTTTAAAAGTGAAGGTTTTAAAACATGGTTTAACACCAGGGTATTCTAAAAACTTTTATCTTTTATGCTTAGGCTAGCATATCTGTTGTTGACCTTGAGTTAATCTCTTAGCATGCTTTGGTCTTTAAGTGAAGATAATTTTTATTACTCCGCCTTTAATTTAAAAAAATGGATGTAAAAGCAGGCAGGAAAATATAAAGCACCATATGAATGAAGTATTCCTTACCCTTCAGAGGGTAAGTGGGCTACGAGATTCTGGCTTGCTTTGTTTGTTTGTCATTGGAACAAGCTGAAAAGTAGAAGGGAGGAGGGTCTATACAGGGTTCTGAACTTTTTAAAAGGATACAAGTCATTGATTTCTTTTGCATTGTTGAAATACTTATAAAACAGGAAGGTCATATTTTTCTAATTAGAAGTTACTTCATGTTGAACCTGAGTAGTTCCGCAGACTTTTTTGTGATAGTAATTGCTTTCCATGTTTCTATAGGTTTCCATGCCAGCCGCTCATGCGACCTCATCTGCTCCCACTGTAACCTTAGTGCAACTGCCCAATGGGCAGACAGTCCAAGTTCATGGAGTTATTCAGGCGGCCCAGCCATCAGTTATTCAGTCTCCACAAGTTCAGACAGTTCAGGTATGTGTATCAAAAGTTCTGAATTTACTTTAATAACTTGTTTATAGCCATTTCTGTCTCCTTTTATTAGTTGTGAAAATAAGGACATATCTAGTTTAGATTTATGTAAAGGAATATGTTATATCTGTATAGTTCTGTTATATATGCAGGATAGACCTAAAGAAAATCACCTTTTTTTAAATCTACAAAAGAAAAAGCATTTATTAGAGAGATAGTAAATACATGTGATAAATGGAAATGTTCGGAAGGACTTGAAGGATGATATACCTCCTCAGTTAAGGAAAGTTAACCTAAAAATGAACCTAAGTTTGTATGGGGAAAGATTTGATAAAAATTGATAACCTTACCAGAGATAAGATTTGTACTTAGAGATCCCATCAGACATAATATTGGCTGTTTAGAGCTTTTAGGTAGAGTATTTAAATGATAATATATTCTGGAGGTACATCATAAGGATGGATTGTATCATATGTACTGTCTGAATTTTTGTTCCTTGGGGTAAAAGGGAATAATGGCACTTTAGACTTCTGATAGTGACTTCCTAGTCTAGGGACCCAAGAGCAGTATTATTCTTTACAATTCAGCTGGTTGAAGAAAAAAAAAAAAAAAAAAAAAAAAAACAAAGACTGAACATTCATGCAAGTAGGCCATAACCCCAGCCTCCCGTTTCATATTTTTTTGCTTCACAGTCTTCCTGTAAGGACTTAAAAAGACTTTTCTCCGGAACTCAGGTGAGTCCTAGGTCCTAGATTTGAAGAAAACTATTTTTAGTAAGGAAGGTGAGAAAATATTTATGTCTTTGTCCTCCTCTATGAACATGGAATTTCAAGGTTGAGTCAAACTCTCAGCCTGAGTGTTGTGCCTACTCATCGCTTGGTTATTGCTTAATTCCTCTATATCATTGCTCCTCCGATTAGTAGTCCAGAATTGCATGAACACTTTGCAAAAAAGGAAGCTGTACCTCCTGAGAACCGTACAATTAGAAGTGAAGCCAAATTGCTGAAATGTGGCTAGCCAAAATATGCCTTTCTGGGATTGTGACCTGGTGATCCTGAGAACTAAGCAAATCAATTCTTTTCTGTCAGACTACTTCCTCTCCCTACTTCCTACTTTAAGGAAAAATTTCAGATTCAACAAGCTTCTCCTCTTATTATATGCTATACCTCTGATTTCTCTTGCTCCGTCTTACTTGTTTTTGATGAGAGCTGTTGTATTTTCCTTGTGTGGTAACCGGAACTGATGGATATTTTCGGGGGAGGGATGCTTCCTCCTTCATTCTGTTCTGTCATCAACCCGGTCAAGTCAGTTTGGTCCCCTTTATGCTGAGTGCTGCACTGCTGTTACCTCTTCTTTTCTCTCTCCTTTGTGCTTTTGGTTTGTTTTGACACTTAGGGCAGGTAGAGAACTGTTGTCAAGTGAAATCCTGAAGTTATCAATTTCCTGAAGGTACTGGGAATGAACTATTAACAAGACAGTGACGGTGTTATCCAAATAAAGGCCTGTTTCCAGAAACTGCAGTGTTAAGAAGTAGGCTTTTGACTTAGTTTTTGTTTTATTGGATTCTACCTTGTCACCCTCCATATTATCTCATAACATAGCCCATACCCGAGTTCTTCCTAGAACGGAATGGAGAGAGCTTGGTCTGCTAGTTAAGACTTTTAGACATAAGACCTACTTTGTATAGTTAAAAAGTCAAGTGACATTGAACACACTGGCCCTTACTTTTTCACTTACAGAAGGTTTTATTTTAATTAAAAAGTAAAACTGGGTTACAAAATATATATTACAGTTTTTAATTAGGAAAACGTGATTTTAATTGCTGCTTGTACTTTTAATTTTAATCTTATTTTGAGGCAACCTAACTTAAACCTGGGTAGTAATGTCCTAAACTTTGTTAGAAATAATGTATGTCTTTTCAAGAATACATTTTTATCACAGTGAGCTATATAATTTTAAAAATATATTTTTAACAAAAGAAAGTTGGACTCCTTGAAGTCCGGATTATATGGAGGTGTAAATGTAGTTTCTTTTTTGTTAAATACACTAAACCAGGAGGTTGTGTTAAACTAGGATGGTTATTTGAGCCATCCAGCCGGCAATGGTTAGTGTTAATAACTAGGCAGTAGGGTGCATAAGAGGTTATCAGACAAGAGGTGAAAGTGTCCCTCAAACTTGGAGGCAGTAGAATGTTACTGTATAACAAAGTCCCCAGATGTACAAGGTTTGTGTCTCCTAATGAAGAAAAAGAACAGTGGGACTTCCGTTGATAATATCTTAATATAGTAATATCAGAGACCAAGCTGTAGTAATATTTTTGTGTTCGGCTTCACCTTGCTGCCCTGATTTATTCTTACGTGTAAAAATCACCTCTCACAGATAATGTGAGACTCCTTGCAAAAATAATGGAAATTTCACAATTTATACAGGCTTGGTAGTGGCTCTTAGCAGTTTGGGCCACGTTTCGATATAGTGCTGTCTAAATGTACCAGAAAGGGTTTATAGATTTTATTACTTTAAATTATTACAATCATTTCCAACAAATGTTTATTGATGACATGCTGTGTGCCAGTCATTGTTCTAGGTGCTATCAAAGGCAGCAGTGAACAAACAATACATCTCTGTTCTCATGAAGATCACATTTGAGTGAAGAGAGACATACTATGAAAAAGTAAAATATGTCAGGTGAGGAAAGTGCTCAGAGGTTATGAAAACAGGGGAAAGGGTAGAGAGATGCAAAGGGAAGGGTGCCCTGATTCATTTAAGGTGGTTGGGGACACAGACAGCAGACAGCAGAGGGCAGTAAAGGCAGCTGAGCCAAGCCATTGATTAAATGAGTATGTTTGGTGCCCTGAGTAGAGTAAGGAGGAGGAAACCAGCAATAGAGTCTTCTTTAATGCTTTGTGGCATGATGGGGCCAGCAGTAAAACCCTTATTATGCAACATAGTGGTTCTGTAACCATTATATAGCATTGCCCTTTGTCTAGTTTAAGAATGGGGGTGGGGTGTTGGGGTTTTGTCAACTCAAGACAAGGGTTTCAAAGTTTTTGATCTTGGGGATGGCAAGTGAAGGCTTTGAAGGGATGTTTTACCTAGTAGGTTTTATTTTTGTTTTTGTTTTGAAAAAGAAATCCATTTATATTATCATTTCCTGGGGAGGGTGGGGTTAGCCACAAATGAAAGAATAATTACTTTTTAGAAGAAACCTAAGCTGTGAAGAGAAATTTGAAGATGCTTTCTTAACATTTTTTTCATGGTAAACAATTGAAAACTTCTATCTATACACTTTAAAGCCTTATACTTTTCACAGTTTTTTCCAGAGATCTCAATCCCAGCTGGTGAACTTTTCTGTTAAATATGAAACTAGCTGGGCATGGAGACCATACCTTTAACATTGGCATCAGGTTTGCAGATGGGGGTGGATGTCTGTGAGTTCAAGGCAGGCCTGGTCTGCAAGGTAAAGTCCAGGCCAGTCAGAGCTATATATGGTGAGATCCTGTTGCAAAAAGAAAAAAAGCCATACTTTATTGCTAGAGCATAATAACCTGTTTAGATTCAGAGATCAAAAATACTGAATAAATCTCAACAGTCGAAAATAAAAAAAAAAAAAAAATAAGCACAGCTAAAAGGCACTGAGTTTTTTAATCTCTACATTTAGAGTTCTCTTTTAAACTAGGAGGTATCCAATCACATTTCCAGAAATGTAAGCCCAGGTGAACAGGGTAAGTGCTGCTGTATAGGTATTCTCACAGGCCCTGCCATGGTGCTATGATTAAAGGTGTGAAGGCCATGTCTGACCAGAATTGCTGTTGAAAGATGTGAATGATCTTTTAATGAAGCTCATTTAAGGACATTGTTCTCACTGTTAGTGAATATATTAAATTATTTAATATTTATGCCTATTCTAAGAACTTTAAAAATACACAACATTTAAAATTTACAAATAAATATACATGCCCATGTGAAATTTTCTTACTTGCCTGCATGTTTGCCTAGTACCAAGGATTCCAGAAGAGGGTATCCTTTGGACTGGCATTGAAGGTGGTTGTGAGCTGCCATGTGGGTGCTGAGAATTGAACCCAGGTCTTTTGGAAGAGCATCTGGTGCTCTTACCTGAGCCAATTCTCCAAACTCCAGTTTTCTTATTTGTGAGGGAGATAAGCAGAGCAAGCTTAAAATCAGTATTGTAGGCTTTACTAAGCTTTTTTTAAGTGAAAAATTACCTAAACCAGGAGTTTTAACCATAGCCAATCAAATGCTTTAAGTTTGTAAAAGAATTGTATAGTTTTTAATATTTACTGATTTTTTTTTTTTTAATCACTGTATAGTACTTTTGACATATCAAATTGTAAAAATAAATAATGGTTTGGGTTTTTAAAAGTCTGGACTGTTACAGACAGCCTAAGACCTACTTAAGAAATTTGGAGAGACAGACACTAAGGGACGTGTCAGGAGGTGTGAGAAAGCAGTGGGGGTGGGGTGTTGGTGTCTGCTGTTGGAGTATGAGAATTGTGCAGCCGCTCTTCAGGTTTTAATTCTTAAATGTTATAAAATTGGAGTTTGGTAATTTTATTAGTATAAAACTCATAGATCTTGTTTTTTTTTTAAGATTGCATTTTTCAAGAGCAGCTTGTTTGCAGCAAAATTCAGAGTTACAGAGTTTTCCTGTGTATTCCTGGCCTCCGCATGCGTAGCTTCTTCCATGTCAACACCCCCACACACCAGATTGCTACATTTGTTAGAACTGCTGCATCATAACATCTAACTCCAACTGTAAAGATGGGCTTCTTTGTGTGTTGGTACATTTTATAGCCATGTGCTTTGGGTTTTTCTCATTTTAGTTGAGTCTTTCTGTCTAAATTGGCAAAATCTTTTAGATTGGAGAAGGGCAACAAAATCTACTGAGTTGGTGTAGGAAATAAAGCTCCAACTGAAAAAGCAGTATTTCATTTCAAAACCAGTCTGTGCTTGGTTTATTTACTTCTCTATTTAGATGGCTATTGTTAGTGTTGAATCATATAGCCCAGGTTGGCTGTGTACCTCCTCTATGGCATGATAGCCTCTGGAATCCACCTCCCTCCCCAGTGCTAAATTTACAGGCATAAGCCGCCATACCTATTTTATATGGCGCTGGGAATCAAACCGAGCTACGTCCCTGAGCTCAGTAAGCAACTAGCTTATAGAGCTTGTTTTATTGAGTTTCAGTGTTAATGAGGTCTTCTGTGTCACTGTTTATCCTTAAGATCTTGATAGCTGTTAAGAGCCAGGCTTCATTGTCCATACCTATAACCCCAGCCCTTGGAAGCAGAGCTGGGAGGGTTGTCTGTTTGGGGTCAGCCTGGGTGATCAGGAAAGGCTCATCTACTTTCCCTTTCCCCCAGGGAAACATGGTAAGATAGTTGTAAGGATGGGTTGTATCATATATAAGAGTCACACAGAGGTAGAAAGAAAGCCAAAAGGGGGCTAAGATTAGCAAAAATAAGTACACTTGCACATTTTTTAAAAGTTTTTTTTTTTTTTCCAGTTTCTAATCTTCATTTATCTGTGAGAACATTTATGTAGAGGCAGTGAGTGGGCTGGATATAGCAACTAAAGCATTTCTTATTTCTCTCTGAAGTGAGCATACACATCATGTAGCACTGTCAAAGGGGTTAGTGTCCACTCTAGGGTCCTTGGGCTTAGACTCTGTGGAATTCCTTTAGGATTTCTTTTTGGTCTGAATATAGTTTTCTTATTGTTAGTGTTGACTGTTTTGAGGTGCTAGCCCACACAGGTTCACTCGTCTTGTTTAAGTCTACTTCTCAGTGTGATAGCATCATGTGTGCCTCATGGAAGGAAGCACATGAGGCCCCACAACATAGACTAGAAAAACTAGATACTATTTCTACAGACAAGCAAACATACACAGATGAGTGGACTTTGAGTCTAGAGTGATCCAAAGTGCTATGAGGTTGTTGCTTCTAACAGCACTGGCCCTGAGACCACCAGGATTTGCATGCTGGGAAAGTCTAAGGTGGACTGCTGACTGAGCAGGGGCCACACTCCTTAGCTTAGTGGCCCCAGTGAGTTGCCTACCCTGCTTGTGTCTCAGTTCTTCTATTTCTATGAGCATAAGACCAGGAATCATCCGGTACCTGATGTTTACTATATGAAATAGTGGACTATATGAGTGTGTTGCATGAAGTCTGGCCCATAATAAGTTATTAGTAAATTCTAGTTTCTGTAGTAGTCTTATCTGCTCATCTTCTTTTTCCAGTCCAAGGGCCCTTACCATACATACCTCATTTACCTTGAAGTTTTACTCAAAAGTAATGGTAGAATGCCGACTTTGAAGCATGTTTATGTGTAATAGAGGATGTTGACTGATGGGAAGGAAGACACAGTGTTTTGTTAGGATGATTATTGCTGTAATGAAGCACCATGACTAAAGCAACTTGGAGGAAAAGATTTATTTGCCTGGCACTTTCATATCACTGGTCATCATCATAGGTCAGGACAGGAACTCAAACAGCAGAAACCTGGAGGCAGGAGCTGCTAACTGACGTGTTCTCCGTGGCTTTCTCAGCCTGCTTTCTTCTAGAACCCAAGACCAACAAACTGGAGGTGGCCCACCCACAGTGGGCTGAGCCCTCCTACATCAATCACTAATTAAGAAAATGCTCCACAAGCTTGCCTACAGCCAGATCTTAAAGAAGCATTTTCTCAGTTGAGGCTCCCTCCTCTCTGGGGACTCTTAACTTGTGTAAACTTGACATAAAACCAGCCAGGACAGTCTACAGTGTGGTAAAGAATCACTGACTTAATTGTACAACAATTATAGGAAAATGTATTGTTAGAAACTTAGGGCCAGTTATTCTTGCCCTCATGGCATAAATCTCATTTTGGTTGGCAATTCTGTTCTAACAACTACAGAAATAATTGCTATTAGTGATATATTCAGGATTGGTTGCTTGAAAGAAATTAAAGACATTTTCAGGACAAATGTTTTTGTTTTCATGACATCATTTTAATCTGTTGAAAGTGAGTTTTATTGATGGAGTTGTATCCAATATAAACTGAAATATGTAATGTAAAGAATTACTTAGACATTTTTTGTATTGGACTTAAATATCTTATGGGAACTAAATTTGATAAGATAAAGTTATTCTTTGTTTTCAGATTTCAACTATTGCAGAAAGTGAAGATTCACAGGAGTCTGTGGATAGTGTAACTGATTCCCAAAAACGAAGGGAAATTCTTTCAAGGAGGCCTTCCTACAGGTATGTGATTTAATAGTTAAAGTTAGAGATATGCAGCAGAGCTTAGGACTTGGCAAATATTAGGTGTAAGAACACCGATAAAGCGACTCAGGCAAGTATCTGTAGATTATTTCTCTTGAATTACTTCTCAAGTAAGTTGACATTTACTATGCAAAATAAGACTGCTTCTTACTCTAAACCTGTGGGTTGTAACCCCCAAATGACCATTGCAAAACTTATTTACATTTCAATGTATAACAGGAGCAAAATTACAGTTATGAAGTAGCAACAGTAAAGCTTCTGGTTGGCGGTCACAACATGAGGAACTGTTTCAAAAGGTCACAGAATTAGGAAGGTTGAAAACTGCTCTTAACAGTTGTAGGAAATAAGTTTCCCCTGGTTGGGTTTTTGTAGCTGTGCTAACTGCTGCTTTTTCTCTAGAAAGTTTGGGATAGATTTGAATTATAGAATTTTTATGGGGATACACTAGTGATCTACTTAGCTACACATTTACAGATATCTTTATGTCATGGTATTAGCAGACACCTGTATTTAATAGTTTTCGGGGTAGTACTTTGCTCACATCCTCTGTTTGGGTTCAGCCTCATCTACCTATGCCTTGCCTTCTCGAAGAAAGGTTAAAAATAGTATGTATATCACTCGGCTCCATGTTAAGTTTATCTAGAAACAGCATGCTTCTAATCTCTTAAACTTACCTCACAGTTCAATAAACTTCAGAATTTTACAGTTACCTTCCTTCCCAGTTAGTTTAAATTATGCCTATTTATCTAAGCTCCTATTACTTATCATTTATTTTAGGTGTACTGTGTTTTATGTGGATGGGTGTTTTGTCTGCCTATGTCTATATACGAGTTGTGCCTGGTGCTGAAGGAGATATCAGAAGGAGGATGTTAGATCCCCTGGGGTCGGACTTACACATGGTTTTGCTCTGTGCTGGGGTTCAAACCGGGATCCTGTAGAAAAGCAGCCAGCACTCTTAGCCACTAAGTTGATACCTCACCTTCCTCCATGTACTTAGAGTTGCTACTAAGCTCTTTTTCTATCCTCACACATTATGAATTCTAAATATTATTAGTTAGTTGATTTTGAGATTTTAAGAAATTTTATATTGTGGGATATTATTGGCAATATTTATAATCTATTACTTTTGCTTT
This sequence comes from Phyllotis vaccarum, assembly GCA_033318265.1. Lineage (NCBI taxonomy): Eukaryota > Metazoa > Chordata > Mammalia > Rodentia > Cricetidae > Phyllotis > Phyllotis vaccarum. The sequence continues at coordinate 15,589,994 of JARWLC010000007.1, forward strand.
GCTTATATGAGTGTTTGTATTTCTATGCACCATGCACATGAAGTACCTGCATGTAAAAAAAAAAGGTGTCACATTCTCTGTGACTGCAGTTATAACTCTGTGAGCTGCCATTTGTGCCGGGAATTGAAGCTAGTAACTGCTGAGCCTTCTCTAGCCCTTTTGTTTTAAGTATAGCAAGTGCTAGATTTTGAGACATTGAAGTATATCTCATGTAAGAATGTAATACCTTTGATCCTAAAGCGATTCAACAAAGTATTAAGAAACAAGCCGCATGAGTTCTGTGAACCCTGAGCAAATCATAACTGCAAGTCAACCAGATGGCTCCAGCAAATAAATACGCTTGCTCAAGCCTGGTGGCCTGAGTTTCCATCCACGTAAATATGGAAAGAAAGAACTAACTCCACAAAGTTGTCCTTTGGCCCCCACTAACATGCCTTCTACCACATTCACCAAAAAACAAACAAACAAAAAACCCACAAAGATACCAGCTTTATATTGAAGACAAACTTTGGCTTAATTTTTTTCTGACCAAAATCCTAGCAAATGTTATTTAAATAAATAGTGCTTTAATAATTAATTGAAAGCTTTAAAGATTAAATATGTAAAGAAGGGGCTATAAAGGTGTTACCTTATAATGAGACTTTTATGCTGGGGTAATAGTTAAATGAAGTTTACAAATTCCTGAAATGTAGCCTTTATATCTAGATTATAGCAAACTGTTTAACAGAAACTTACAACATAGCAACATTTTAACAGAAGTTTATAATGTGTTTGCATGGTTGGAAAATTAAGTTGATGATATAAAATGCGTTTTTATTGGAACAGCCTATTCTGATAAAGCAGTTGATTCGTATGCAGCAGAAAGGTACTCCATTTGGTCTCGTTTGGGTTAATATTTTTACCAGTAATTGATCTAAAAAAACAGAAGCTATGCATATTGAATTTGCAAATGACATGGTTAGTGAATGTCCTGCTACCAGGAGAATGAGTGCTTTAAAAGGTCATAGTGGGCAAAGAAAGGAGGCTGAAATAAAGAGGGTGATAATAAAGTGATAATTGTAAAGTCTCCTACACTATTATAGTATAGTTATTCAGATATTTGATTCTGGATTAAGAATTTATTTCAAAAAAGTTATTTATTCTCTTCAAATGGTATGGTCTAGAGCAACTAAGAAACAGAATGTGAATATCTTAGTCTGTGTGTTTGAATTCTCATACAAAAGGGAGCTGGTGTAGATTGTGAGATTAAATTGGTAATTTTAAACCTTCGATCATAATCCTCAATAAATACTTAATGTCCATGTACAGTGCGTGGTATGTAGCTGAAACCCCAGCACTGGGGATGCTGAGGCAGAAAGATTGTGACTTTGACAACTTGAGATTAATAATAAAATACTTTGGGAGGGGTATTTTTGTTTTGAGACAGGGTTTCTCTGTATAACAGCCCTGGATGTCCTAGAACTCTCTTTGTAGACCAGGCTGGCCTCAAATTCACAGAGATCCATCTGCCTCTGCCTCCTGAGTGCTGGGACTAAAGGTGTATGCTTCCACACCTAGCAAAACACTGTCTTAAAATTGAAATTAAGTGAAATGATGGTGGCACATGCCTTTAATCCCAGCACTCAGGAGGTAGAGGCAGGTGAGTGGCTATCCAGAGGGAACCCCCCCCACCTCCCTCTCTCTCCCTCTTTCTCCCCCCCCCTTGTGTGTGTGTACATGTACGTATATTACATGTATATACACACATGTATGTATGGCTTGTGGAAGCTTGATAGAGATATCTCAAAGGTTAGGAGCACTGGCTGCTCTTCCAAAGGATCTGAGTTCAGTCCCCAGAATACACAGAGGGGCTCACCTAACTTTAGTCATAGGGTCTGCAATGTTCTCTTCTGGCCTCTACAGGCACCAGGCACATGCAGACAGAATACCCAAAGGCATAACATTTAGAGGTTTTTGTTTGTTTGGGGTTTTTCAAGACAGGGTTTCCTTGTGTACAGCCCCAGCTTTTGTGGAACACACTTTGTAGACCAGACTGGTCATGAACTCACAGAGATCTGCCTGTTTCTGCTTCCCAAGTGCTGGGATTAAAGGTGTGTACCACCACTGGTTTTGTTTGGATTTTTTGATTTGTTTGTTTGTCATAAGATTTATTGTAGCTCCCCCATGCACACACATACATCTACTTTTTAATTTTTTTTTTAAAGATTTATTTATTTATTGCATATATAGTGCTCTGCCTGCATGTCCACTTGCTGGCCAGAAGAAGGCACCGGTTCTCATTATAGATGCCTGTGAGCCATCAGAGCCATCATATGGGTGCTGGGAATTGAACTCAGGACCTCTAGAAGAGCAGCCAGTGCTCTTAACCTCGGAGCCATCTTTCCAGGCCCTCCTCTCCTACACACACACCCACTTCTTGTATCTGAAAACCCTGCTTTGGAGTTTACTTATCTAAGTCATGTTTTAAGTTTTTGTCCTATACATTAACAGTTTTCCAGTGTTTATTTATACTTAGTTTTATTCTTAATTAAAGCAGCTCCTTATTTTTCTAGGAAAATTTTGAATGACTTATCTTCTGATGCACCAGGGGTGCCAAGGATTGAAGAAGAAAAGTCGGAAGAGGAGGCTTCAGCCCCTGCCATCACCACCGTAACGGTGCCAACCCCGATTTACCAGACGAGCAGCGGGCAGTATAGTGAGTAATGAGTTTTTCTCTTATAAAAAGTGAGAAGGAAAGCTAATGATTTCTCTCTAAGGAAATGATAAATGCTGAGGCCTTTGCTATTGTTGTTATTTTGCCCTACTATCAGAAATCTGTAATGAAAAGGCTTTCCTTTCTAGTGTTAGGAGCACCTAAGTGTGTAAGCCAGGTACTTTTTCTTCAGTTTAATACAGTTTCATGAAACAGTCTGAAAGTTTTTGAAGGACTAAATATCTACATATAGTTCTTATGTTAAGATATGTTTTCTTCAGGTAAGGAAAACAGTATGATGAAGGCCAAAAATAGTTCCATTATTTTAACTATTTTATTTAACTAAATAAAAATTATGTATTCCCTACCTCCTAAAAGTAGCATTTAAAAATTTTTTGTGCTCGGTGTTTCAGGTAGGAGTGGCTGGTTAACTGTAACGTCTGCCATTGCAATCAGTTACTCTTTTCACATAAAGGAGATGTAGCGAATTACACTACTATGAACATAAGGATTATAAAAAGTGACAGATAATGTCACTTTTTTAGTTTAAGAACAATCCTGTGTGTGCCAGGTATTTTAATCCTAGCACTCAGCAGGCAGGAGCAGGTTGGTCTCTATGGGTCTCCACAGTTAGTTACAGGACAGCGTAACCCTGTGTTTAAAAAAAAAAAAAAAATGAAAAAAGATACTTTGTGTATTAATGTTTTGCCTGCATGCATGTGTGTGCACTACGGTTGTGCCTGGTGCCTGCAGAGATCAGGAGATGGGGTCAGAATTCCCTGAATTAGAGTTGTGGATGGTTGTGAGTCACCATGTGGTGCTGTGGACTGATGGCCCAGGGTCCTTTGGAAGGACAGTAAGTACCTCTAGCCATGAGCCATCGCCTGCCCTGTGGCACTGTGTGAGCACACAGTCTAGACAGCTGATACTCTTCTTTTTGTCTGTTACCTGAATCCATTAGAAAGTACTTTTGAGTTGATGAAAGGTGTTTGTGTAAATGTCACTTTCTTCCCCCTCTGTCCTTGCCTCCCAGTGTAGCTCTTTCATGGTTCACACACACATTCCAGCCTTTTAATTTTAGCGTGTTGGTTTGCCTGCCTGCAATTTGCATTCCAGCTATATTAAAAATAAATACCTAAAGAAATATTTTTAGCTTTTCCAACACAGAAACTTTTTATTATGTATAAGGAAGGGCTTTTAAAAAAATATTTTTTATTTATGAATGTGTGTGCCTGTATGAATTTATGTGCATCATATGTGTGCAGCTGCTATGGGAAGCCTCTGGATCAGATCCTTTGGGACTAGAGTGACAAATGGTTGTGAGCCACTTAATTTGGTTGCTGGAAGCCAAGCCCAGGTTCTCTAAAAGTGGAGTGCTCCGCTCTTAGCCACTAAGTCATCTGTCTGGTGTTCTTCATGAACTACTTTACTATTTATGATAACTGAGCTAAATAAGTTTAGATGAATTTATTCCTTCTTAAATTTTTTATTGGCAGCTGTAAAAGTGTATTCCCATTCCTGTGTTTAGTTTAAGATCATTTCAGATCCAGATAATTTTAAGTATTCAATAATTCTTCTGTGACATTGTTCAAAACCTCGTTCTCTCCCAGCATGAACATACTGAGGGGTGTAACACATTCCTGTCAGCAATAAATTGACTTTCAGAGTCTCACTTGAACTAGAAAGGATGATTTTTAGAAGAACCACACAGAAACTGTTAGGAAGCAGTCAAGTGCAGGATTACCTGCCAGCCCCTTAGATACTTTAGCTTTCACACCCCTCCAATAACCTAATTACAGTTTAAATATACTAGTGCTTTAAGTTTTTTCTTAAGCTTTACTTACTTTATTCACTATTATCTTTGTACATTCTTGTACCTTTGATGAAACCGATTTAGCATTATGTTCCTAAGAAACACCATAAAGAATACTCACATATATAACAAACTATATATTTTATAACGTTTATTTTTAAACTTTATTTTATGTGTATGAATGCTTTGTCTGCATGTATGTCAATGCCACATGTCTGTGTGCCTATGGAGGCCAGAGGGGGACATTGGACCCCGAAACTGTAGTTACCGATAGTTAGCTGCCGTGGAGGTGGTGGTTTCATGTTTGGAAAGTAGTCATTGCTCTTAACCTGCCAGTCATCTCCAGTCCTGTGCTTTAACCTAGTTAACATAGCTATCAAAATTGAAGGCTTAGAGGCTTATAAGGTCTGTAAACCATAGCCCCATCTTTTCCCTCCTCACTTTTTATCAGATTCTTTACGTAAGCTGACCTATACACATACAGAATCTCAGCTAATAATTAATTGTATTTAGATTAAGTTAAAATGTTTCCTTAGTTTGTATTTCTTTGTAGTCATTAAGTATACCTAGAGATAAACATAGCGATTATCTTTCTGTTCTTGTGGGGGCTTGGGGAGTTTTGTTGTTTTGTTGTGGTTTTTGTTTGGTTAATTTTGGGGGATTGTTGTTTTGTTTTGTTGGGGGGGGGGGGATGAGACAAGATATCTCTGTAGCTTTAGAGCCTGTCCTGGAACTCACTGTGGACCAGGCTGGCCTCAACCTCACAGAGATCTGCCTGCCTCTGCCTCCCAAGTGCTAAATTAAAGTTGTGGGTTATCACTGTCCATCCTCTATTCTTCTTTTAATATATTTGGTTTTGTCGAAACTATCTTACACTTTTAAAATAATCAAGTGTGCAGGTAAATATTACACAGCTTTTTAAAAAAAAAACATGTTTAAGTATTAGATAAATCATTTTCAAAGAATTATATATATGTGTGTATATATATATATAATTTTATTTAATGTTTACAACAACTGCACATCTCTACAATCAGATGTTTTTATATTTCTAAAAAAGTAGCAGAATCAATCGATTGCTTAACAGATGAGAGTCATATCTTTCCAAATGTAGTTTCTTCCTTTCACTGTGAACCATTACTCTGTAACCAAGAAAAAAGTGGAGTGTTAAATACATTTGAATTTGCAAGTTAATTCTATATGAGAAATGACGATTTGATTCTGTTAGCCTTAAGATTCTTTCCAGTAACCTTCTTGATGTCTGATCCTCTAGAACTGGTTTGGGAATCAAACCTAGATTCTCTGAAAGAGCAGCCAGTACTCTTTAACTGCTGGACCTTCTCTCATTAATTGTAGAATGATTCTTAGATATTTTTTCACATATAAAATAGTAAACCCTGGAATTAGCTAACATAGAAGGATTGTATATACTAGTGTGTTAATTTTCACAAGTTTTTCATCTTGCTGAAGTGACCAGATAATAACCATTAATTCATATCTCTTGATTGAGCAGTAAATTATCATCTTTCTGTGTACATTTCACTTAGGATAACATAATTTCCCAAGCTTACTGATAGTGGATCCCAAACTAATTCCCCTTTGATAAATAGTAACGTATTTGAGTCACATGCGCGCACACGTACACACACACACACACACACACACAGAGTGAAGTTGTTCAGGTATTCTGTATTGGAAAACTTGATCTTTAGTAGTTTTGTCTGAGAAGGATTTGACCTTTTTTTTTTTTTTTTCAACTCAGGTATTTAAAGGATTATCTCTTCCAAATAAGAGAATAACTTAGCCTTTCAAGTAGCTTTTTCTGTGTACTGCTGTATAAAGGTTACTTAGGGTTTGTTTTTTTTTTTAAAAGAATGAAAATATTAAAAAATATCTATTATATATGTATTCATTAATTTTCATTTGCCAGGTAAGGGAACTATTCATAAATCAGTGGAAGACCTTATATGGGAACTAGAGATGGAGATTAGAAATATAGTGAGATACTTATCTAAATTATGATCTCGGGCTTTAATTTTAAACTTTAGAGACACTCTTAATAACAGGTTCAGACTATTTCATTTCTTTCATCGATGAAATTTTTGGTGGGGATGATAGGTAGCAGCATGTGCTAGAGACTGAACTCAAGGCCTTACACATTAATGGCAATCCATCACTGGATTCTTTGCTTTTTCAAAAATTACTTATTAAGTTTATTTATCTTGGAATAGAGGTCTTGCCATTCTCAGGTTGGTCTCAAAACTTGTAGGCTCAAGTGAATTTTTGGCCTTAGCCCCTTGAGAAGTATCCACGTGGCTGTTGAAGTGCACTAATGAGCTTTATAAAGGCTTTACGTTAGAAAGTATAATTCACAGACAAATGGCTCTAATAGTTATATTTTTAAAAGCATTTATTGGGTGTTCTTACATTAACCAATTAATTTCCTACCTACCAAAAAAGTGTATTTATGATTAAGGCAACAGATATTAAATAATAGATGAGGCAGTTACAGTGCTGTAAAGTATCAATGTGAAGGAGGACCTCCTCAAAGTTTAAATAATTTCAAAAAGAATTTGAGGTTTCACTTAATTTTTATATTATTATCACACAATATTTATTGTACAGTTCATGAGTACATTTATCTTGTAAAAATTGAATATACTTTCCTGAGTACACATTTACTTGAATATACCAAGTTTTTCTTAGTGATGTTACTGTCTATAATAATTTCTCCTACATTATGCTTTGCTAATTGCATGGGTTTAGGGTGCTTAAAAAGTTTTATGTGATATTAATTAAACTTGTAACAATAAAATTCATTGGGTTTTAGTTGCCATTACCCAGGGAGGAGCAATACAGCTGGCTAACAATGGTACCGATGGAGTACAGGGCCTTCAGACATTAACCATGACCAATGCAGCTGCCACTCAGCCGGGTACCACTATTCTTCAGTATGCACAGACCACTGATGGACAGCAGATTCTAGTGCCCAGCAACCAAGTTGTTGTTCAAGGTAATGGAATTAAGAATATATGTATGGTATATTCTTTTAAAAATTAATGTGTATACTCAGGAAAAGTAAGTATATTGCAAAGCACTATTAAAGTAGTTTCTTTAGTGTAGATTTAGATATTAAAGATTTAGCTATGTATGCATTTAACATAAATAAATATTTCTTATGAAATTTTCTCTATTTTCACTTGGATGAAAATGTCATGGCATAAAAACAACTATCTTGGTAATTCCTATCTTCAGTACCTTGAGTAGTCAGGGTAGAGAAGCAGGATAAAGAGAAGGGAACCTAAGGAAGTCACAGCTGAGCTATATGGACTCAAGTAACACCCAACTACTATGGGCCTCTCTCTTTTTTTAAACCCCTGCCTCATGTGTGCTAAGTCACTGTTAAGGAGTCTTTAGTGGATTTCTTTCTGTTATTTGGGTTGGGTTTTTTAAAAATTATTTATTTAAAGAAATTATTTATTTAAAAAATTAGATCAGTTTTGATTTTAGATAAAAAAAATTCTGAAGAACATATGTCATTATGTAAATCTTCTGCTCTTTGGAAAACAGATTGTTCTTAAGTCTTCAGTGAACTAGAGAGCTTTGGGTTTTGAGGTTTTTTTTCCCTTCATTTCAGGACTCTGGAGAGTGTTAGTTATTCTCCATTAATTTATTTGAACAGTTCATAGTTGATAACAATAAAAATTTATAGACTGAGAAGTAATATTTGCTTCTAAAAATAATTTTGTTAATAATAACAAATGTTGCCTGTGTTGAGAGTTATATCCCTTCACCATGGATAATTACTTTTGAATGGTACCGAAACACCAAGTAGAAAGTCTTTTAGCTAACCAATTCCTAATATATTTATACAATATATCCTGTTATTAGACCAATGATATTTGAAAAAATATTTTGCTTATTAATGGGAGTAAAACACCTTTTCACTTTACATGCAGGTACTCAAAAAATTGTAAAGCAGGATGTCAGTGAATTTGAATTCTCAACGTCAGTTTGAAGATGGTAACATGTTTAGTATATAAATCTTTGTCACTCAAACGATACAATTGATATTTTTAACTAATGGGATGATTTTATGAAGACCTTCAAAATCTCTCACATAATGTTAGATTACTTATTAGGACAGTTTATCATTAAGCTGTTTTTAGAAGCAAATAATTGACAAATAATCTTTGTTTCTTTTCACATATGGTAGATTGTATGGTTAGAAAAACCTAAGGTCAAGTGAGGTGGTGGATGCCTTAATCCCAGCCCTTGGGAGGCAGAGGCAGGGGAATCTCTGAGTTCTAGGTCAGTTTGTTCTACAAAGTGAGTTTCAGGACAGCTAGGACAACATAGTGAGACCTTGTCCCAGAAAACCAAAAAGGGGGAAAAAAATCCAGCTTGAGCTTATTTATTATCACTTACATTAAAATGTTTACACATACCATGATTGACACTCAGTAGTCCACTTTTTCATACTTTTGAGTTTTATTTGAATTAGAAATACATAATAGTTGACCATATGCTTATTTTCTCTTCTGTTTTACTATTTGTGAAAAATGGTGGTTTTTATGTTGTGGCAAGAGTCTGCTTGAAATTTTTTAGTATGAATTTATCCAAATCAAAGGAAGACCCTGAGGACTATCTCTAGGAAGATCATCTATGCTGGGCTTCACTTTCATTTTAGACTTAAGGTTGGTAAGCATGTTAACCACAGACAAGATCTCCATTCCAATACAACATAAATGTAAGACCCAGCAGAGACACTAAGACATCCTTACCTGTACCTGTACTAAGAGTACCGTAAATTGGCATTTTCTTTTTATCCAGAATCATCTGTTCTGTTTCCCTTCTAATCCAAGTATGTTTAAATTAATTGACACACAATTGAATTATTTCTGTCTTATACCTTGTTTACTCTTTTTCTGCAGCTGCCTCCGGCGATGTACAAACATACCAGATTCGCACAGCACCCACAAGCACTATTGCCCCTGGAGTTGTTATGGCATCCTCCCCAGCACTTCCTACACAGCCTGCTGAAGAAGCAGCACGTAAGAGAGAGGTCCGTCTAATGAAGAACAGGTATGGAGATTCCAGAAACTTAAATGCTGTGCCTCAAGTATGTCTATAAATTCCTCCATGGTGCCTACTGACAGTAGGTTCTATATGCTGAGTTTTATTTTAAGAGCTAATGGATCTTGCTAAAGCTTCTTTATTTATTAAGCTGCATTTATAAGATAACTAATGGAACTGTAGGTCAGTCTTCAGTATAAAGGGGTTTTTTTCATAGTTTTTCCACAAGAGATTTACTACATAGCTTTACTTTATCCCAGCCAACTGGGTAGGTTAATTAAAATTTTTTTTTCATGAATAATATTCATCAATATGTCATGTGTACCAATATTAGATTCTAGTTTATTTACATTAAAGTTATTTGTAATAAATGTATAGTAACCATTTTTTTGTTTTAATGAATTTTTCTTTTTGCATTTTTATTCACTTAAAGATTTATTTATGTATATTTCATGCATGTGTATAGATGCCTAGATGTAAGTATTATGTATTACATAAATACCTTGTGCCCACAGAGGCCAAAAGAAGGCATTAGATTTATTGGAACTAGAGTGATAAGTAGTTGTTTGCCACCTAGTGTGGGTGCTTTAAACTGAACCCAGGTCCTCTGCAATAATAGTTAAGTGCTCTTAACTGCCACGCTCTCTCTCCAGCCCCTTGTTTTGCATTCTTGAGTCAGAGTCTTGCTATGTAGACCAGAGTGACCTGAAACTTTTGAGGTTCAGTATGCTGAGTGCTGGGTTTACTACCCATTGTTACTGTGCCAGACTTTAGGGGAGGATTCGTTTTATTAACTCAAAAAATAATTTAACACTTAAACACTCTTAAAATAGATTAATTCTTTTTTAAAAATGGTATTTTGACAAAGCCTTAATGTACAGTTAATTTTAGTCTTAAGAATTAAAATGCTAATAGAATCTATAAGACATACATAAGCCTTTTTTAGAAACTTACCCGATTTCAGTGGTCTTGCCATCTAAAAACAAAAGGAAGTTATTAATGTGGAAATGACTAAGGAAAAACAAAACAAAACAGATGGTCTGGGGAAATGTTCATTTGTTAAAAGCTCTTGCCACCCAAGCAAGAGCACTGGAGTTGAGATCCCCAGAGCACATGTGAAGCACTATACTTCCAGTCTGATCCTGAAATAGGCTTCTTTGGGGCAAGCTGGGTAGGCAGAGTTTTTAAGAAACCCTGTCACAAAAAGTAAGCTGGGATTAATACATTAACACCAAGGAAGATAGCCTTCACTAACAGCGGTAGTAAAATGTGAAAACAGTTTTGTGGTGGGGTGAGAACCAAATACTGTGTAAAGAAATGATTTGAAATTGGTGAGTCTATATACTATGATAAAGTGAATTAAACAGACAAATTGAACTTCAAAGCACTCCCTTCAAGCCCTGGCTTCCCCTGGAGCAGTAGTTCTGAAAGGGCATCATTCTTGCTGTCTAAGGCTGCTCTCAGGGAGGCGAGGTTATAGTCTTGTGAGCATGCAGTACTGTGGTGCTTCAGGAAAGGCTGCTGCTGTGAGCAGTTCTGTGATTCAGTGGCTCAGGCTCTTGGTTCCTAAAATAGTCTTTAACTGTCATGTGCTTAGTAAGTTATATCTAGCCCTGAGAAAAAGGAGAGCCATTCTGAAATATTAGGAGAAAGTTGGAAAGACGTCTAGTGACCTTTATTTGTGCATCAAACTATAAGTAGTTAAGTTATAATAAAAATGTAAATGCCTTTTACTTGTAAGTATTTGAAAATATGAGTTAAAATATAAATTATTGTGTTCAGTTGTAATGTATTTGTTAAGAAATGGTTGACCTTTTCTAAAATAAACTATTGCATTTTAAGAAGTCTCGAGTAAAGACCTAATTATCAAATCTAAGGCAGCAGCACTTACTAAAGAAAACAATTGTAAATAGGCACAGTAATCAGAATTGAAAAGTGCTTTAGAGTAAGTCTCTATGATTTGGCTGTTGAACAGAGAAATCCCTCCCCTTACAGAGAATATTGAGAGGCCATGAGACCAGGAACAGGATGTGGCAGTGCATCTTTCCTCCTTCCCCTTCCTTGCGGAACTGGGGATTGCTATAACTTAGGGCCATTTTCATGTTAGACAAGCACTTGCCCTGATCTGCACCCTACCTTCAGTCCTTTTATGATTTTGAAAAACAAGGTCTTGCTGTTATCCTGACTGACCTGAATTCACTTTGTAGCCTAGGCAGGCTGCTGAGTAGCTGAGATTACAAGCCTGTGCCAACCAAGCCTACTGGCATTACAGCTTCTTACCTGCTCAGAGCATTGCCTATTTATAAACACTTGTTACATTTACCAATAGGCATGGTTTCACACTTTCTCTATTTATATTTGTTCCAGATTTGTAGTTTCTCTGAGTTACCATTCTGAAAGTCACTATGACAAAACACCTGAAAGATCAGCTTAAAGAAGAGAAATTTCTCCACTCTGTGGTCACTTGGTACCACTGTTTTGGGGCCATGTGGCCAGGATCCTACAGCGTAATAGTGGCCCCGCCTCATAGCAGACCAGAGGCAGGGAAGGAGACTAGTGTCTGGGAAGTAGTAGGGTCTCACATAGTGGGAAGAGAATGGACTCCACAGATGATCCTCTGTTCTGTGCGGTACAGCATACATATGGCCCCAGGTACTTCCCCCTATATACACTAAATAAACAAACAAACAAATATTGAAAGGTGGTAGTATAAGAAGGAAGTGATAGAAGAGGAGACTCATTGATCTGGTCATACATGTACCTGTACACATATGTGCACATACGAACATTACACATGCTTATTATACCACACACTGATACAAATGAGTGAATGTAAGTTGTTATAAGTGAAGGCTCTCCATAATGACCCATTTCTCCTTCAGCTAATTTCAGTCTCCTAAGTTTCTCTATACTTTCCTTTGCAATTATCCATGGAATCTTTCTGTGGATTAATCCTTGAATGACAATCCAAGATTGTCACAATTGAGTAACTTCTCAGAACTTTGCTTGCCTTTTGAGGAACATTGTAAGTGAAATCACAGAATGGTATACTACTATCACCACCTCCAGCACACACCAGGTTAGGAATGGGGCCATAGTCATACATGAGGTCTACAAAGCTGCCTGATTTTAAAAGCCTGGCCTATAAGAAAGTACTTTTGTGTAGATTTAGTTCTACTATCCGTCAAAGAGAAATTTTCCATACTCAGGTTACTTTTTAAGCTTTACTAGAATCTGGCTTCTGTGACCATCAAATCACTTAATGTGTCTAGAGAAGTACAGGCTCCCCATACACCTGAGAAGTCTAGTATGTACTTCTTCTTCACTTTTACTCCTGTGGAATACCCAACTTTTTAATGTTTACTACCCTAATCTTCTTTGGTTATACTAAGTTATACTGTGTATTAGGCACTAAACTTACACACACTGTCTCCTTAGAGCAAGGTAAACTATTACTCTTTGCAGAGGAAAAGAAAGGTAGATATCAGAAAAATTATACAGTCAAAGGTCCTATAAGGAACTTGAAAGGTAGATTTGAACTTGTCTGGTGACAAATCCAATGAACATATTACTTCTCTGCTGTGCCTCTAAACAGAGTAAAAAGCTCTATGTCAGAAAATACACAGCACCAGGAAGTAAAATGTAAAACATTTTTCTGAAATACTCATCTTGCTTAAAGAATCAAAGAAATAAATCCTAATTTTTAGGTGAATTAGATTCAAAAGAAATTGATACTGTAGTGGTTGCCCTGTGCTGGGCCCCTAGAATCACCGTGTTGCCATTGTTACTGTAGGTGCTTCTGTAGACAAGTTAGGGAAGACTTCACCAGAATCAGTGACCCTCGTGTACATTGAACACAGCCTGTCTTAATACATAAGTGGATAGAAAACACTTGGGAAGCTCCAAAATTCCAGTGTCCAAATTGTCAATTTACAAGCATTCTGTGTTACTACAGCACTAAACAGTCAGAAAATCTCAGTGTCTTAGAACAACATGACCTCCTCCTCTCACTTATAAGTACATTGTCAGCTCCAAGTCAGTTGCCATGGCTTGTCTTCATAGCTCATCTTCGTTGACAGCTGCTTCCTGGATCCCCACTGAAGGAGCGGAAACATCTCCGGGCAGTCTTTCTCTAGCAGCAGGGAAAATGCAGTGCTGCTTCTATTTCTGCATCTGAGAAGGAGCGCGGGGTCTAGAGGTGGGGAATATTTTGTCAGGAGTTGGTTCTCTGTGTCCACCTTGTTTGGATCACAGCCTCTTTTCTACCACTGCACTGCATTAGGAGAGCTGGGGCTGCAGATCTGAATTCTTAGGTGCAGATGGAATGCACCTAACTAAGGCTTTGTCCACAAGTGCTTTTGCCCCCTGACACGTTCCCCAGCCTACCATTACTTTTAAATCATGCTCTAAGGTCTGTTTGTGTTCCGCTAGATAAAACAATGGGAAAAACAGGCAGGCCAGGGTCAGTGGGGTGTAGATGGGCATTCTTCCCACACAGAGGGGATGATTCTGAGAGTAATAGAGTTTACTGTCCTTACTATATTATATAACCTACGGTGTACAGGAATTTAAATAGGATTTTCAAAGATGGAGGTAATAAACAGTTAGATTTGACCTTATTAAACTTAAAAGTCCTTGTTCAGTGAAGAACAAAATTAAAAATAGCAAAGTAAACATTAAACTAGGCATTTTAACAATGTCAGGTTAGAATTGATGATATAGATTGCAGATTTACAGAAAATGAATATGGTAAAAATATGAAACATTCCAAACTATGAATTTGATATTAAGGTGCCTCCATCCAACTTTATATAGCACACCATTAAAAATAAAAATATATTTTAGAATATTTTTTGTAGAAGAAAATCAAGTTTCCAAAAAAATATCATTTTTGCAAATCACTACAAATGAAAATAAAAATACAGGTAAAACATGCTTCTTATAAAGTAACTTAGAAAGCATAAGCAAAAAACTTAAGTGCCTCTAATGGCATCATCTAAAATATTAGAATCTTGCCTTGTCTCGAGTGTGTGTATGTGCGTGCGTGCATACTTTGGCATGTAATTTTTAATCTTTTATTTGAAGTACTTTTAGACTTATAATAAGTAGAATGAGAAAAAAAATGAGTTCTAAGCCAGGCATAGTGGCAATAGATCTTTCATCCCAACACTGGCAGAGGCAAGAGGATGTCTGTGAGTTCGAGGACAGCCAGGGTTACACTGGAATACCCTGTTTTGAACAAAAGAATTGAATTTCAAATATCCTTCCTTCAGCTTTTTGACATTTGAACTATTATATATAACCAGAGCACATTTATCAAAATTAAAACATATATTGGCTTGACCTTAAGGAAGGCCTTAGGCAATTGTTTATAGCTGTTGGGAGTTCAAGATTACAGTGGCTATATTATTTATCTCCAAAAAGGCAGCACTTCACAAGAGTCTTCTCATACTCCAGCTCACTCTTTGTTTCTGCCCCTCTTCTCTGATACTCCCTGAGTTTTGTAGATTTTGATATTGGTGTTTTATTTAGGGCAGAGCATTCAGCACTCATAGCATTTTGTTCAGTTTTAGAGCCTCTGTGTTGACTGCTATCCACTGGGGGGGAAAAAGATTAAGAACTGCACTAATCTATGAGTATAAACAAATAGTTGGAAGGCAATTTAACAATATATTTCAGCAAAACAGCAGTAGTAGGTGTCACATATACCACAGTCCCTGTCCAGGGATATATCCTTCCAGACCATGGGCATTTGAACATGTTTACCGTAATAGGCATGCATTTCCTTCTATGGAGTAGGCCTTGAATCCAATCAGAAAGCAGGGTTTTTCCCCCTTATATAAAAGCCATGCCACTATTTCACACCTATGGGCATATCTTGCCAAGCAGAATGCTATAGTATTATAACAGGCAGAGTCTACCCTAGGTAAATTTGCCAATGATTTTTCTTCTCTATTGGCCAGAATAGCACCGTTCAGCATGTGCAAGGCAGTCAGCAGAGAGGAAGTTTCCAGGTCACTTACAGCCTGATTTCTCTCTGCCCAGCAACTAAAGTGTGTTGTGTTTTTAGCAGTAGTGTGACACCATCTCCTTATTAAGCAAATACGAGCAATGGCAGTAGCCTGTGTTGTTTCGAGAATCTTTGGGGTCTACCTGACGAGTAACTTGTAGGGAGGTATCTCACTGATATTTCCATTTAATACACATGTCTTCTGGAAGCAGCATTGTCCATCTGTGCATGCTGCAGTACCATACTGCCTGGCAAGCTGTGCCCACAGGTGTTTGCAGTAGTGACATGACTTATACAGGAGCAGTGAAAGGGGAATTCATGTCTGGTACTTTCTATTGTTTTGAAAAATACCCGTGAAAACATTGAGAGGGTAGGTAGGACTTATTTGGTCCACGGATCCGGGAGTTTTAGTGCCTTGTCAGTTAGATCCACCGAGTATTATGCCAGTACAAGCACGTGGCTGAGGAAGATAGGAGTAATAGGAAGAGGTCATGTCCATGTTATATCCAGAAACCTATGTCCTCCATTTATACCCAACTCTACACAATCTTACCACCTCCCAATAGTCTGTAGAGTTTGAGCCCAGCAGTGAGTGAACGCATTAAGTCGGAGGCCTTGTATTCTAGGCATCTCTCAACCCAGACAGTTGGAGAGTCAAGATTAAATGTACTTCTTCCTGTAGTGGTAGGGTTTCTTGATCTCGGGCGGCCAGGGACCTGGACTGCCAGACCCTCTAGCCGCCCAGCCGCCTGCTGCTCAGACCCCAGAAATGACTCAGACGCTTATATTAACTTTATGCTGTTTGGTCTATGGCTCAGGCACATTGCTAATTTGCTCTTACATCTTAAATCAACCCATTTCTATTAATCTGTCTGCCACGTGGCCCGTGGCTCACCTGTGCTCCTTACATGTTGCTCCTTTGGCTTGCTTGATCTAGTGGTTAAGATTCTGTGCTCTCACCATTGCCTGGGTTCGATTCCCGGTCAGGAAACTAGAGAGAGAGAGAGAGAGAGAGAGAGAGAGAGAGAGAGAGAGAGAGAGAGAGAGAGAGAGAGAGAGAGAGAGAGAGAGAGAGAGAGAGAACAGGGCCCCAAGATCCCAGCAGCCTTTTATCAATGGGGTTGGCCACATCCCCTCCAGGAGCTCGGGACCCTGGATAAGCGTCTTAGGACCTTATCAGCTGACACCTGAATCCCACTACATCTTCTGGTATTAACTTTTACCACATGTTCCTTTAATTATTTCAAGGTGTATCTTTCACCAGCCCTTTAATCCTCACATACCTTTTGAGGTTGGCATCTTCGAGAGATGTTAACTAAGACATTGCCTGGAGACCAGAGAGGTGGCTCAGCAGTTAAGAGGATCTGAGTTCAGTTCTCAGCACCCACATGGCAGCTCACCACTGTCTATGGCTTCAGTTCCAGGGGACCTGACGCCTTCACACATAAAATAAAAATAAATCCTCATCAGAAAAACAAAGACTTAACAAGACTTTTTTTTCCCCCTAAGTTTAGAACAGGAATATGAAAACCGATCTGGTATTTTATAAAAAAAAAATTTGTCTTTTTTCTTCTTTTTCTTTTTTCTTTTTTCTTCCCCTTTTAGTTAAAGGCCCAGCTTTGATTTATCCTTTTTTTTAAGGTATATGCATATTGTAGATAATTTGTGTAGTACGCGCACTTACAAGTGAATATGGAGGCCAGAGGATGACAGCAGATATCTTCCTCTGTCTTTCTTCACCTTACATTATAAATGGTTCCTCTTATTGTCTCAGAGCTCATCGATTGGATTGACTAGCTAGCAGTAAGTTTGGGGGATCTGTCTGTTACCACCTCCTCAGCGTAGGGATTATAAATCCAGGTATGCCTTCATCCCTGGTTTCCAGATTATAATCCTCACGGGTGCACTGCATTTTACTGACTGAGCCATCTCCTTATAATATGACATTGTAACATACAGATGTGTTGGCCTACAGTCATAACTACCCTGGGACATAATGCAGCCTGTGGATCATAGCAGGTTGGACACATCTGTTTTAGAATATTTTAAAAACTGGAATTTAATACATTCGACTTTCTGCTCTCCATTTCTTTTTTAGCCCATGGTTTAAGTTGATCCATTGTTTCTGCCTCAAAAACTAATTTTAAATATATTTCTCAGAAATATGTATATATTGGCAGTGAATTATTTCCATCACTGAGAAAACATTTGATCACATTTAAGATAATTTTGCCTCCCTCTTTGTTTTCAGAGTTTTACCTTTAATTTCTAGAATTGGCCATGTTATTATACCTCTTCCTTTTTACCCCTACCACATTAGCGTTAATTCCAAAAATTCTCAGTTGCATTTCTAATAATTTGGGTGTCGGAGATTTCATCTCATATATATGACAGTGTTTGAGACATGGCGCAGCCCATGGTTATTTTCCCCTTGTTTTTCAGTTTGAGTAGTTTCCAGTGTCCTATCTTCAACCACACTGATGCTTCCCTCAGCTGTCACCTCTGTTGACAGGAGATCAAAGGCTATTTTATCGTAGTGTCTGCCTCACTGCTGGAATGACCCTCTGGTATGCATCATGTACCTTTTCTGTGACATTAGCCTATTAGTTATAGTTACCTTGTGTTTTCTGTTAAATATTTCCAACATCTGGGTCACAGTTTGCGAATTTGCTTATTCAAATATGTGTTGTACTTGAAAGTCAGACTGAAGGCAAAAGGATTTTAGATAATAGGGTGGGATGGGTCTTTTTAGCCTGGAAGTAAGCACATTTTTTCCTGTGTGGAAGGAGGCACTGCTGGTATCTAGGGGAGGAGTTGGACTATTCTGTCAGGGTCGCTGTCACTAGACCACAGGTTTCAGGTGTGTGGAGAACTAGCTTGTGTTAGGGCAAGGAAGGGTTTCCAGAGCATTAGCTGTTGGGTTTGGTTTGGAGTTGTCTTTGGTAGTATTGCTTATGTAAGGCATTTATATTTAAAGTGATTTTTCCAGGAGTTATAGGCTGTGTTCTCATTAAGGCTTAGCCTCAGACATCTGTCTCTCTCTTGGTCTCAAGATTTTGAAACTTTGTTCTCAAAGAGATGGACCATACACATTTCTCTCAGCTTCTGTGAGTGCTTGCTGTTGCCCTAAAGCTAAGACTGTTGCCCTTCCCTTCACTCTTTAAACCTTCCCAATCAGGGTGTGGTGGGCTCCTGTGACCCCAGCACTCAGGTCAGAGGACCGAGATTTTGAGGCCAAATGGTGTACTCTGCTGGGGAAGAGAAGCGCTCTGTCATGCACATAATGTACCACAGTTCCTTGTTCCTCCTTGTCTCTACTACATAGAAGTCTTGGGACTCTGCATTCTTTCCTTGCCTGACAGGTTCCTAGAGAAGAAAACATGTAAAAACATTCAGATTCCTCCACTTTCTATATTGTTCAAAGGTTAAAACTACCCCTCTCTGTAAATTTTACATATTTTAGGTGAAACAGATAAGATATATTTACTGGTATCCAGCTGCCTCTATCCCAGGTGAGGGTGCTATTTTGTCTCCTTAAATTTTAACCCTCTTTATAACAGTGAGAGTAGAAATTACTTCATCCTGGGACAAAAGCAAGGACCAGTACACATTCTTTGCTTGTGTATGGAGTCCAGAAAACAGTCTCTGTTAGTGTTCTCAGGTGTCATCCATGTTTTGCTCCTTGGCCTGGAGCTCATCAAGCAAGCTTGACTAGCTGGCCAGTAAGCTCTAGGGACCCTCTATCTCTGCTAGGATTACAAACCCTACCAACTGAACCGTCTTTCCGGTCACCAGTACACATAGTTTTAATTGAATAATTAGTGCAGATTAAGAATGGGAAGACCTGTACAAATTGTATATTTTTGATGGGATGTTATTTTGTAGCACAAGTTGGCCTGGAATATAGTATATGACTCAGATAGTGAGTCACAGGCTAGCCTGAGCTGTAGAGTGAGGTCCCATTTCAAAACAACAAATCCTAATGCCCCTCTGTACTTAAACAGCTCCCTACTACCCCCATTCTTGTCTTTTGATAGCCCCATTCAGTCTTAGAAATTTTTACTTTAGCTACTTCTTAGAAACAAAATTCTACAGTTTCATCTTTTATGACTGTCTTACTTCAAATAGCAGTGTCCAAATTATAGCATTTATCAAGGTTTCTCTCATTTTAAAGGCCAAGTAACATCCCGTTTAAGTATATATGATGTTTTCTTCATCCTTCAAGGGACACTTAGATTGTTTTTGTGTATCTTGACTATTATGAAGAGTGTTACAGAGACAGATACATAAAGATCTCTGATTCTTGTTAACCCAAGCAGTATGAGTCTGTGTTCCAGCTTGTGGAGTGAGCCTTAAATCACTTCAGACATTGGTTGGTCACTCCCACAACTTTGTGTCACCATTGCGTTAACATGTATTGGATTCAGGATACCATTGTAGTTTGAAAGGTGACTATGATGATGTTAATGTTTCTCCTTTGGTAGCTTGCAGTGTACCTTTCTATACATAAACCAAAAACGCTGGAACATGGGCATGAAGGCTCCATGTAGGTATCAGCTCGACTTCAGTTTGATCAATAAGTAGTATAGATGTAGGTTTCAGCAGTGGGTCACTGTCAGCAGTTTATAGAGTGCATCAGCAACACATGAGTTGTTTGAGGATTCCCATGGGAAGGAGCACTTTGGCCAGCAGCTCGGTTTGATGTAACTTAATTCCAGTACTGGAAGCTTCATTTAGTGACATTCCAGCCAGGGCTCTGTCTACTTCATTACTTGGCGATTTTATGTAGATTGCCTTCACATATGTATATATTTTACGAAGCTTCTGCTGTATTAGGTTTCTATACTACTCAAGTGGCCCTTGATTTTAGCTGTCTATTCCCATATTCCCTCCCTGTCTTCTCCCATCCCTCTAACCCACTTGATCCTCTGTCCCAGACACACAAACACACCTTTCCATCCATCAAAAACTATACTATGTTTTGCTTTCCATATGAGATCTGTCTGTCCACTGCCAGTTCCTTACAACCTGGCCTCTGTGGTTTTACAGATTGTAACTTAGTAATCATTGACTTAACAGCTAATATCCATATATAAACAAATAATATATATTTGTATTTCTGGTTCTGGAATGCCTAACTCAGAATATTTTATTTATTTGTTTTTATTTTCAACAGCCGAGTACTACTCTGTTGAATCACTTTTTTTTTCTTTATTCATTCTTCTGTTGATAAACATGTAGGTTGTTTTCTGTTTTTGGCTGTTGTGAATAGAGCCACAGTGAACATGGTTGAGCAAGTGTCTGTGGTAGGTTGAAGCATCCTTTGGGTGTGTGTGGGAATGACACAGCTGGGTCTTGAGACAGGTGTATTCCCATCCTCCTGAGGAACCACCACACAGAGTTCCAGAGTGTCTGTACAAGTCTGCACTCCCACCAGCAATGGAGGAGTGCCCCCCTTGTTCCACATCCTCGTCAGCATAGGCTGTCATTCGCTTTGTTGATCTTAGCCACTTTACAGGCATAAGATGGAATCCCAGAGTAGTTTGGATTTCCATTTCTCTGATGACTAAGGACGGTGAATGTTTCTATGTTTCTCAGCCATTTGGGTTTG
Organism: Phyllotis vaccarum; assembly: GCA_033318265.1. Lineage (NCBI taxonomy): Eukaryota > Metazoa > Chordata > Mammalia > Rodentia > Cricetidae > Phyllotis > Phyllotis vaccarum. The sequence goes on from JARWLC010000007.1 coordinate 15,611,196, forward strand.
TCTCGTCTTGAAAATTCTCTGTTTCGATCTGTATCTACACCCTCCCCCTCTCTTTTTGATTTTTCAAGATGGAGTTTTTTTTGTGTATCTCTGGCTGTCCCAGAACTCACTGTGTAGACCAGGATGGCCTCCAGTTCAAGAGATCCACCTGCCTCTGCCTTCAAGTGCTGGATTAAAGACATGCACTGCCACCACCCAGCTCCATTTCTTAATTGTGTTAACAGTTTTCTTGACATCTAGTTTTTTTGAATATTGTCCTGTTATCTAACGTATAGTTAGCAAACAATTTTTTGCCATTCCTTAAGCTGCCACTTTGTCCAAATGATGGTGTCCTTTGCTGTGCATGAGCCGTTCAGTTTCATGAGGGCTCCTTTATTAATTATTGATGTCAGTGCCTGTGCTAATGGTAGTCTGTTCAGGTAGTCCTGTGCCAGCAGTTTCAAGTGTATTCCCCACTCTGTTTTGTAGCAGACTCACTGTGACTGTTTTAAGTTGAGATCTTTTATCCATTCAGAGTTGAATTTTGTTCAGGGTAATGAGTTTGCCTCTATTTGGACTCTGCTACATGCAGCCGTCCAGTTTGTGTAGCACTGTTGGTTAAAGATACTGACCTTACTCCAGTGTGTATTTCTGGCTTCTTTTTCAAAAGTCAGGTGTCCATAGATGTGTGGATTTATGTCGGGGTCTCTAAATTTTATTGATCAGTGTGTCTGTTCTTGTGCTACCACCATGCTGTTTTTATTACCGTAGTTCAGCAATTTTTCAAGATCTGTGTAGAATTATGTTGGATTTTTGATGGGGATTGTCGTGAATCTGTATGTTGCTTTTGGTAGGATGGCCATTTTACTTTGTTAATCCTCCTCATCTGTGAGCATAGGAGATCTTTCCATCTTCTGATTTCTTCTTCAGTTTCTTTCTTCAAAGTCTTAAAGGTTTTGTCATACAAGTCTTTCATTTGATTGGGTAGAGTTGTCCCAAGATATTTTTTGTTATTTGAGGCTATTGTGAAATGTGTTGTTCCCCTGGTTTCTCAGTCCGTTTGCCATGTGTATACAGGAGAACTACTGACGTTATGAGTCAGTCTTGTATCCAGCAAGTTTGCTGAAAGTATTTCTCAGCGACAGAAGTTCCCTGGTGGGATTTCGTGAGTCATTTATGAATACTATTATCATCTGTGAATAAGGATAGTTTTTCTTCCTTTCCAGTTTGTATCCCCTTGAGTTGTATTGTGCTTTAGACTTCAAGTACTACATTGAATAGTGTGGAAAGAGTGGACAGCCTTGTCTTCTTCCTGATTTTAGTGGAATTGTTTTGAGTTTCTCTCCATTTAAGTTGATGTTGGCCTTGAGTGCCGTAAACTGCCTTTTATGATATAGAAGTATGTTCCTTGTATCCCTATTCTCTCTAGGACTTTGGTTGTGAAGGGCCTTAGATTTTGTCAAAGGCTTTTTCTGTATCTAATGAGATGATCATGTGAGTTTTGTCTTTCCATTTGTTATATGATGAATTACATGTGTCATTCACATATATTGAACCATCCCTGCATCAGTGGGATAAAGCCCACTTTACCATGGTGGGTGATCTTTTTGATGTGTTCTCAGATTCAGTTTGCAAGTATTTTATTGAAAATTTCGCATGTCTGTTCATAATGGGAACTAGGTTTGAGTATCAGGATAACTATGGCCTGGTAAAATGAATTGGGCAGAGTTCCCTTTTTCTCTGTTTTGTGGAATAATTTTAGGAATCTTGTCACTACCTCTTTTTTAAACGTCTTATAGAATTCTATCCTAAAACCATCTAGTCCTTGGCTGTGTTTGTTGTTTTTGTTTGTTTTGGTTGGGAAGCAGTTAGTGTCTGCTTCTGTTTCACTAAGATTTATAGGTCTATTGAAATTGCTTATTTGATCTTAACTTTAGTAAGTAGTACCTATCAAGAAAATTATCCATTTCTTTTAGGTTTTTCCAGTTTAGTAGAATAACAGTTTTCTAAGTATATCCTAAACCAAAAATAAAAACTTTCAGCTGGGTAGTGATGATAAATGTCTTTAAATCCCAGCATTTGGGAGGCAGAGGAAGGTGGGTCTCTGAGTTTGAGGCCAGCCTGGTCTACAGTGCAAGTTCCAATACAACCTGGGCTACACAGAGAAACCTTGTTTCGAAAATGAAAAATAGCATGTCCTTAAGAGTCCCTGCATTTCCTCAGGGTCTGTTGTTGTGTCCCACTTTCCATTTGTAATTTTATTAGTTGGGATGTTCTTTCTCTTAATTAATTTAAATAAAGGTTTGTTAATCTTAATGGTATTCCTCAAAGTAGCACATCTTTGTCTCACTTACTCTTTATCTTATTTGTCGCTATTTTATTGATTTCAGTCTCAGTTTGATTATTTCTTGCCCTCTACTCCTTTTTGGTGTGGTTTCTTCTTTTGTTGTGTGCTGTCAAGTTACTAGATCTTTGTAAAAAATGTTTTCCTTTTTTCTTTCTTTTTTTTAATGTTAAGGCATTTAGTGCTATGACCTGACCTGTTAGAACCACCTCCTTTGTGTCCCATATGTTTGTTTATTCATTGTCATTCGATACTAGAAGATACTAGAAAGACTTTAGTTTCTTTCTTGACCCATTTTTCATCCAGTTGTGAGTTGTTCAGTGTCCGTGAGTTTGTAAGGTTTCTGTTGCTGATCCCTCCACTCTAACCCGTCTTGATCAGATAGAGGGTGCAGGATATTGTTTCAGTTTTCTTGTATCAGACTTGGTTTGTGTTCAAGTATGTGGTCAGTTTTGGAGAACATTACATGAGGTGCTGAGAAGGTACATTCTTTTGTGTTTGGGTGGCATGTTGTCTAAATATCTGTTTGGTCCATTTGGTTTATGGTGTCCATTGGCACCAGCATCTCTTGCATCTTTTTGTCTAGGTGGTGTGTCTATTGGCGAAATGGATTATTGCAGTCCCCTCTCTCCAGATAAGGGATTTGGAGTGTGACTTACATGGGTGCCCTTGGATTTGGTGTGTCGATGCTGAGGAGGAATTGCAGTGTTCTCTCGGGGATTTTCCTTTGAGCATGTGCTGTCTTTCCCTTTCTCTTCTGATTAGTGTCAGGAACTAAAATTGCTATCCCGGCTTGCTTTGTAGGTCCATTTGCTAGGAGTTTCTTTTTCCATCCATCACTCTGAGTTGATGTCAGGGTGTGCCAGTCTGTTAATCCGTGTCCTGTTCAATTCCTAAAGTTTTCATTTCTAGATCCCTCTGACTTCGGGGTTTTGTTGTTTTGTTTTTATCCTTTTGCTGTTTCCACTTTGAAGTTCTGAGCTGTTGGATCTTTCCTTCCGCTGTGTGTTATCAGATATCTCTAGGGAGTTCATTCATCTTTCTTCAAGGGCCGCTATTATATTAAGAGAGGCTATTTTAAAGTTTTTTTTTTTCTTGTGCTTCAACCATGTTGCAATACACAGGGCCTCATGTGGCAGGGTTGCTGGGCTCTAGCAGAGACATTGTCCTGGCTGTTACTGTTTATATGCTGGCATCTAGGCATCTGCTTTGAGAAGGTACTGTTCTAGGTGCGATATCTGGTCTTGTCTTTGTTGGGAGAGTGTTTGATTCCTTTCTGTTGCTCTCTTGTTCTTAGGAGAGTATGGTTGCTCTTTGTTGCCTAGTAGGAAATTCTTCTGGGATTCTGGTAGGTGTGGCCACTGGGTGGGTGTTCTGGGTAAAATGTGTATGTAGGTATTGAAGTCTGATACTTAGGAATGGGGATGGTCTAGGATGGGTCTGGGGGCAAGCTCCACAGGATAGAGGAAGTTAGAGAAAAGCAGGATGTTCCACTACGATCCCTGGGAATGAGGTCAGAGAATGGGGAGAGATCACAAAAGGTCCTCTGCTACAGAGCTGGGGATGATATTGGGGGACTGGACCTGGAGGAAGAGGTGAGGTAGAGTGAGGTTGTGAGGCACAGAGGCCACAGCAAGTGTCTGCTGCAGAGCTGGGGTTGCCATTGGGGGATTGGATTTAGTAAAGATCTGCAGTTATCCTACCTGCTTCCCTGGTCAGAGTGGCTTACGGATTCCCAGGGAGTGAGTGCCTGTTGGATTTGGGGTCTGGGATACAGCAGTGAGTGGGGAAGGGAGATTCATAGAGGAAGGTCTGTCTGATCCAGAGGAGATGGGAACAGGGGTTAGTTACAGAGCCTCAACAGGTATTCCACTGCAGAGCTGGGGATGAGACGGAGGGGGGTGGGATGGATTTGGAGGAGCAGAAAGGGTAGGGGGGTAGATCTGCAGTCAGCCTACATACTTCCCACCAAAACCTTCATTTTGAGTCTTGAATCTGGAACTCAACGATTAGTCTTTATGACCAGTTCACTCCTTGGATTCTGTCTTCTGTCCCACCTAATTTTGATGTTTACCAGGTGCTGGGGATATGAATCCATTGTTGTTGCTGGTACATCTGGCACTTTGCCTGCTGAGCTATTTCTTCAGCTCCCAAAAGCATTTCTTAAGTAGTTGGAAGAATATGTTTTTATGTTTCTCATGTGTGTGTCTGTAAGCATTGTGTGTAAAGAAAAAGAAGTGGGTTCTCACCTTCTACCGTGTGGGATCCAGGGGTTGAACTCAGGTTGGCACTAAGGGCCGTTACGTAGGTACCACCTCACCAGGCAACCTCAACATCATTTATTATTTACTGTATTACAATACTGATCATTTGTTCATTTTAGCTGTTTCTCTAGAAAACATTGCAATCTAACACTAGTGGATTGGAATTCATGAACACAATTTTTGTGTGTGTTTTCATTTTTAGGGAAGCAGCAAGAGAATGTCGTAGAAAGAAGAAAGAATATGTGAAATGTTTAGAGAACAGAGTGGCAGTGCTTGAAAACCAAAACAAGACATTGATTGAGGAGCTAAAAGCACTTAAGGACCTCTACTGCCACAAGTCAGATTAATTTGGGATTTAAATTTTTACCTGTTAATGGTAGAAAATGGACTGGATTGGCCACAACCAGAAAGACAAAATAAACATTTATTTTCTAAACATTTCTTTTTTTTCTATGCGCAAAACTGCCTGAAAGCAACTACAGAATTTCATTCATTTCTGCTTTTGCATTAAACTGTGAATGTTCCAGCACCTGCTTCCACTTCTCCCTCAAGAATTGTGCAGCACCAGGATCATGAAGAGACTTCTGCTCTGCATCTCACCCTCCTCAAGAAGTAATCACCTGTTTATTTGTAAACTGTTGGGGAAAAGGAGGAAAATGAAATCTTGGCGTGGTTTTTTGGGGTTTTTTTTGTTTGTTTGTTTTTTAGGTTTGTTTGTTTTGTTTTTTTTCTTTTTAATGACTTCAAGGTTTGTGATGAGCTCCATGATTGCCTTAGGGACAGAATTACCCAGCCTCTTGAGCTGAAAAAAATCTGGGGATGCTTGAGGGAAGTAAGTCAGGTGCAGTGAAGAAGTGTTGATTGCCAAATTGATGTTTTTACAGCTTCATTGTGAGTTATGTAAAACTGTTTAAAGACATACCCTCTAAGAAAGGACTTTATGTCGGTATTGAGGAGTAAACTTTCTATGTGTTCTTTTCTTCAGCACTAAAAGCTGTCCTTGATTCTGAGAAGAATTCTGCATTAGCTACAGCTCTTTAAGGCAGTTGTTACTTCTGAATTCAGTTGTGTGTGTTCAAATTTGGAATACATTAAAAGAAGTAGCCAACTGAAGACAAAGGTGGCATTTTAAATCTGAATTAAGTTAAAATCCAGATACAAAGCTGACTTTGGTTAGTATTGAATCTTAATGAACAGACACTGGCCAGGAAGCCAACTCCTTGAGTTATATAACAAGGTTTTAATAAATAAAAGCTTTTGTCCTCGCTTTCAGAAGCCTTATATTGTCAGTCATTTACCTAAAGAGCTATTTCTAATCCACTGTTGCATTTACGTTGTACCACCATCAGGAAAGCTTTCAGGATGTCCACACAAGGTGGTTTGCCTTAGAGAAGCACCACATTTACAATCTTATCTATTCCAATAATTTATCAGAAAATCCCTTGGAATTTTCTTTAATGAAAGAAGCTGTAAGGATGTGATTCTAAAATGTTGTATGAAATGCTTGCAAGTAAAGCAGTTTTCCCCAGACACTGGAGTGTCTGCTGTGGTACAGTATTTGGCAGAACACTCTTTTTCTCCCATAAAAGGTGGTAGGCGCTACTTGAGCTATCCAGGAGCTGTTCTGTTGTTGTTAAAGAAGCTCCCCTGCTTAAATTCTGACTAAATGGTCTGTCTGCATTTCTGTATGTTGTTGTTTCTGGTAAGACTTAGTTAGTAGTAACTCACTTTATTCACTGATATGAGGAAGGTGGGTGCTGGCATGTTAAGTTACTTCATGTCTAGGAAAGAACATGATTCTTTTAATACTTGCTTACGAGATATTAACAAAGCTGGTTTTAATGTCAGGATATACATATGAACATTAGATATTTGGCCCATTTTTTTAAAATAAGACTTTAGGTTACTATCTATAAAATGTTATATCTTGTTTGTAACAAACCATTGTCTTTTTTCAAGGATGAACAGTTTGTGAAGGAGCATCATTCTAAGACTTGAGTGATGTAATCCTTATGTTTGGACAGTTCACCAGATTCTCAAGAAGGCTTTCAAACGACTCTAAGTTTGATGTTTGTCCTGCTGAGCTTACTGGGAAAGAGATAGCATAAAAACTGTCTGTGTACCAGCATGTACATATATCATCTGCTAAACGGGGTTAGACAGAAGTGAATGAAGCAAAGTGACAGATCTGTGGACCATCTGGGAATTACTTCACATTAACTCAAAATGTCAGATTGAGCATTTTAAAATGTCACAAGTAAGAAAAAAAAATTGCCTAGTGTGTAGAAGTTGTAATCTCTAGGTGTCTGTATTCAAAAGTTGAGGCTTTCTACATAATTAGGGAATGGGTGGTTTCCTTAGTCCTTTATAAGCCAGGGCAGTCTTAGGCACACTTACTAGTGGGAAGGATTTGCGTTCTCAGAGGCCTGGACCGTTGTGCCTGCAGTATGGCTGCAGTGGTTTGAAGCTGGTTACTTAATAAGGTGAGAAATATTTGGTGTTGCTAAATCTGACTTGAAGACTTCAGTTTATACAGAAAGAAATCAGGCATCTTTAATGCAAGCTGTTTTTTTAAATATGAGAATTAGGGAAAAAAACCTTTGTTTTTGAGCTACTTGGAGAATCTTTATTAAGAAAATGACATAATTTTTTAAAAACTCTTATATCTAAGATTGTATGTGGCCACATTACCAGTAATGTTTTTTCTCCTGATATTGGCCAAAAGGGAATGAAAATGTTGTCATAGGAACCTGTACATATGCTACTGATTTGCCTAGAAAATAGCAAGTTTCGTATTGCTCACTTTGCATATATAGGGCCATGTGGCACTTTTATCTATAGGACAGATTAACTCTAATAAAAATGAAATGGGGAAGGGTTTATTTTTGATATATTACTTCTCTGAGTTTTCAAGCTTTGATAGTGTTTAACTGAAAAGTGGTTTAGAAAGGGCTAGATCCAATATGTTACTAAAAAAATTGATATGAGACACAATTTAAGTTCTTTATCAAAAGCAAAGTACCATATTAGCAGCCATCATGTTGTCATAGGTGCTGTGCTTGTTTAGATGTTATAGAATGGGTGGGGAAGTGGCATTTTGTAATATATGTGTACATATATACATACATACATACATACATACATACATACAGTATATCATCTAAATGCTCTGAGAGCTGTTATGTCAGGAATGCTGAGTATTATAGCGTATTGAGGTCAGATGAAATTCCACACTTTGCATTGTCCCGCATCTCTTGGTGGTTTTAGTGACTGTATTTCTCCAGCACTCATAACGTTTTTTATTAGTTTTCTTTGGCTTGATGCTTTTGGGTATGTTACCAGTCACTAGAGAACTCCTAAACCCAAAGCTTTTTTGTTTTTTTTGTTTTGTTTTGTTTTGTTTTTTCCTGCTTTGTTTCTGGCAGCTATAAAATTGGTAAGAACATTTTGAAAATAGCTTTTAAAGGTGTTTTTTTATATATATATATTTTTATGAGAATCATATTGGGCAAAGACTTCTGGTGTTTGATTTGAACAGGGATTTTTGTCAGGAAATGTGTTTTGGTGGCAGGTCAGCAAGCAATGCTAGTGTCTAAAGCACAAAGCCAGTCACAAGTCATCTGGCTGAAGTTTGTCTGTCTCTCAGGATCCTTCCCTGCTGTTTTCCACCATTTGAGGTGACGTGGAATCATACAAAGATTGGGGCTTAGAAACAAATGGAGTTATAGAACCCGGGTGCTTTTAATTACTTGGAGTGACTTCAGTCTAAATGGCTTTCCTGTTTAAGAAGCTTTCATTCTCTGCTGACACCAGTCAGCTATAGCATGAGTTGTTTCTCTACCAATAGCTGCTTTGTTTTCAGTTCCTTCCAGAGGCTTTGTGTTGCCTTTGTAACACTGAAAACTATTGGTGTGTCATTCCCCGGGGCCCAATACAAAGGTTGTATATTTACTTGGAGTTGTATTTACATTAATTCTTTGTAAATGTTGGGTATAACTTGCACTTTTTTTAAATGACCCAGTTTGGGTATCAGCAACTTGGGGCTTCCCTTATTGGTTGTTTCCTCGCTGACCCGTCTTCCTCCTCTCCTCAGATCGTGACTCCTTAAAGGAAGCTTGTTATTGGTTACAGCATCTGTCACAGCTAGTCTAAAGCACGTTATAAAGCTAAATGTCTGGGAACTAGATCTGACTAGTCCGATTAATTAAAAAGTGAACTGAGACTTTTTCATCATGAGTAAACATTGAAGGAAAAATATATACCTGTAATTTTAAATCTCATCCTCACCCCAGCATTAATTCTATGTAGAGTTTGCCAAAAACAATTTCCAGAATAGTCTAGACTTTATAAAAGCAGTTAACTTATCATCACCACAGGAAACCGTGTAATAATCATTGTTACTATATTATTTTCCTTTTAAATTCAAAATTAAACTTTTAAAAATGCTGCCTAAACTCACTGGTTTTGGAGTGTGCTTTGTTAGGCCTGCACAGGTGAGCCACTGTGGATAACTTGTTCACAGTTACAAAGCACAACTTGAGTTTCTGGTAGGTGGCGTATGTGTATCTTGATTACTTTCAATGTTAATAATGTTGACCTTTACGTTAACAGTCACTGTTATGTACTAGGAACTGGTTTCCTTGACTTTGTAGAATCAATGGCCAAGGGAGGCATATATAATCCTTGAGGGGTTGAACATACCATGCAGTTGAGTCAGTGTGGAAGAATTTCAAACAAATCAAACAGGGTGCTGCAGTTCCGGCTGACTCTTCTGCTCATGGTGTGCTTACTGATGAGTGAATGTAGTTTGTGTCCTCAGGGGCAGACAAACTTTAGCAAGGACCAGAAACATTTGAATGGAGGAATTATATTTCAGGTGTTTTAGCTTGAAATTTATTTTTTAAAAAAAGAAAAATTAAAAAAATAGAAGAGCAAGGTTTGGGAAGCAAGTTGCAGTATAAGAACAAGCAGAGCAATGCTGGCCGGTCCTCATTCTGGTACTTGTGAGGGCTGGTCCCAGCTGGGTAAATGGTAAATTATTAGCAGTAAGTAAGAGATGAGTAATGTATAGGAAGTATGTGAGAAGGATCAAACAGCAGGAAACCCATACTTCCCAGGCATGCATGCTTCACTGCTTGTCCATAGAAGTAGAGCATTTCTAAGCTTCTGTCTGGGGGTGTCTCGGAGATGAGAGTAAGTGGGGGGCGGTGAACAGGGAGGAAAGGTCTCTGCAGATCATGATCTACGTTGGCCACATGAAATGATTTATTATATTTGGGAGGTTTTATTTTCTTATGTTTTTAAAAATTGAATTGGTAAATGCTTTATAGACATATTTTTACCCAGGTGCCACTTCAATGTGTATGTAATAAAATTATTTATATTAAAAGTGGGAAATTTGTCAACATTTTTCTGTGTGTGTAGATTTATTAGGATGGCAAAGTGTGTTAGCAGTTTTGTGTGTATAGCATCTTCACCTGATCTGTACACATTGGATTAGAATGCCCCAGCGGGGGGAACATTTCCAACCTAGACATGTCACTTGAAACTTTTGAAAAGATAAATAAATAACCAGGGAAGTCCTAGGGCGGTGTTTGGCTTTTTGGCATTTCCGTAAGTACTGAAGTAGAGAATACCTCCCCCAGACTTGTCAGCACAGAACAGGGTAATCAGCTTTTAACTCTGATGTTTCTATTGGAGTTGAGTACTAATAACTGTGAGGAGAGAAATACATTTCTAATAGAAATTCCCTACAATCTAGAAACATCCCTGTTTAAATTTTTTTACCTAAATCTTTTGTGCTTTATGTGTAAAGAATAAAAGTACCAAGATACCATGCATTTTATTAACACTATGTACATACTGGCTGCTTTGTGTTCAGAATGGTAGCAGTTGCTTTGTATATTAAAGTGATCCTTGTGAATTTGTGAAATATTGTCATAAAGTGCTTTTCTTACTGTAATCTTTGTGGTATCAACTGTCATGCCCTTTTTACACAGACATTTATGTGCAGACACATAAACATGCTTTTGAAACTCTGTAAAGTCTCTTTTTTGGGCCGGGATATCTATCTCTCTATCTCTCATAATTCACGCATCTAAAGTCAATTTTACTGAATACCCTGTTTTTAGCCCTTTTTTTCAGTTTTGAGCAGTGACCTAAAAATTTGCAAGTGTTGCTGTCCCATTGAATAACTAATGGAGGCGTGTATAGCAGCTTGCAGTTAGAAAATGTGTGTATTAAAGAACAGTAACTTCTCGAACCACCTTTATTCTGAATAATTGTGTAAATGGTAACAAGTGGGTACAGTAGCATGCTCTTACAATCCCAGACTCAGGAAGCAGAACCAAAGGCTAGGTTGGGCTGCCTCCAGTGAGGTCCTGTGGGGAAGGGTATGAATAAGGGGTTCTGGGGTGGTGTGGTTACCATTGACAAAAAGCTAAGAATAAAAGATCCCTGTCACATTCTTATGTAAGTTCTGAAACTTGTGAAATGTTAACATTTTAGTCCTGAGCTGTATGATGTTTCCTGATCATCAAATGTGGTCTTGGAAGCTTGAGTCACTTAGATTTATATTTCTCCCTTCTACAAAACAATCATGCTTTAATTACTGAGACAAGAATGAAAGGGTAGAACCTAGCATGGTGATGCACACTTTTAATCCCAGCACTTGGGAGGCAGAGGCAGGCCTGATATACATAGTGGGTTCCAGAGCAGTCAGAACTACTTAGTGAGACTTTCTTAAAACACACACAATAAAAGGATGCTATCAATTTTATGAAGATGAGGTGTAAATCAGTTGTGCCAAGATTTTCAGCCCTTACATACTTGTAAAAATGCACCTCTGGAAAAATTAGAACACCTGTCTTCATGTTGGCTGTCACCTGATATTCATTTGAGGGTACTCTTGTAGAAACTGGAGTGACAGTTCCTTTTCTCAAATTCTAAAACATGCCAGGAATATAATAATTTCGTATAGTTGGTAGCCCTTTTTTCTACAATGAATTCTAGGTTTCATGTGTTATACTCACTGCAAAGCACAGGTCCCAAACACAAGACTTTTAATTTCTCCACAAAATCTGTTGCTTCCAACATTTTTCATGTAATAGATGCTGCTACTTTCCATTACTTTTATTGTCCAGCCCAAAAAAGTACTGTCTCCATCATCTTACCTTGCCCATTAGATTCTGAGTTTTCTCCACAGTCAACAGATGAGGGCTAACATCAATTAAAAAGGGAGGCTCATTTAGAGGGATGTATATTTTTGCTTTTTAATTGATATAAGTAGCAAAATTATATTGTAAAGTGAACCACTTAGTGGAAGCAGAACATTCACACACGTGTGCAGCAACCATTCCTGTGTAGTTGACAAACATTTTCATGACCTGGATGAAATCCTACTCCTACTGAATGTTTGGTTAGCTTCCTTTCTCTCTTCCTGCCTCTGGCAGCCTACACTGCCTCCTGGATATTTCAAATACCATGTATGTCTAGCTTTTTCATTTAAACATGTTTCTGTGACACTAGAATTGACTCCAGTATCCTGTTGATACTAGTCAAGTGCTCTCTCACATCCTGTAATTTCAAGTAGGTGGGCACTAAACCTAGGCTCTTGTATGTAATCTAGGAAGTAATCCACCACTGAGCTGTATCCCTTAACTTCTTTCATACCTGACTCCATCATCTTTGTTTTGGAAGGAAAACTACCCTCATAATTAGCATCCACTGTTGACAGTATTTCTTTGCTGAGGCCATCTCAGGGTCTTAAACTTAACTGAGGAAAGGGTTAGGTTTAACAACCAAGAGTTTACAGTTTTACAGCCTTAAAAACCCTTGGGCTAGTAAGCCTTCTAAGGTTGAGGCACACCTGAAGGCCGAAATTGCAGAGCCTGTGTGAGTGAGAACACACCTCTTGCTTGCTAAGGCAGCTTCTCACTGCCTCCTCAGTGACTCCAATTGTTCTTTAAAGACCTTGGTGCTATTTCCTAAAGGTGGTTATGGGCAGCAGAAAGGTTGCAACACAGAAACACTTGCCTTGTTAGGTGCTGAATCCAGCACAACTCACAACACTGTGTATATTGGTGGTTTGGTTCTTTGAAAGAACTGGTAGAAAATGCTTCCAATAAAGTATAGCAGTTATCTGACGTTATAGCAAAGGGTCAGGGACTGAGACGGGGATTAGTTTAAGGTCATCTTGGACTGTATACTTAGACCAGGTCTCCAAGGACAATAAAGAATACAGCAGTTAGATGGCATTGGCTACTGGTCAACCTTACACAATTCATGGAGCTTCCTTATTGCTAGCTATTATTTATTGCGTCTATTGTTTATTGGTTTTTCGAGACAGGGTTTCTTTGTGTAGCTTTGGAGCCTGTCCTAGAACGAGATCAGGCTGGCCTTGAACTCACAGAGGTCCATCTGCCTCTGCCTCCTGAGTGCTGGGATTAAAGGTATGTGCCACCACTGCCTACCATATTTTGTTATTTTAATAGCTTGAGAATCTATTTCTTGAAGATATATCTTGGGGAAGGAGAGAAAAAAAAGAAACAGATGAAGTGGTCCATTTATTTAAATCATCCACAATGGACTTTTTTTTCCAATAATGGTTACGCCTTTATGAACACCTAAAATTTAAGGGTATGCTATATTCTCAGTATAAATTGTATTTGCTAAGAGAATATCACAGGCAAGCTGGGAGTGAGGACATACATCTGTAATCCTGTTGCTGAGAAGGTAGAGGTAGTTGTTTCTGGCCTGTAGCTGAAGTTTTCCTGTGTCCACATCTGCTTGGTCCCAAATAAACAGAGGCTTATATTAATTACAAACGGTTTGGTCTATGGCTGCAGCTTCTTGCTAGCTAACTCTTTCATCTTAAGTTAACCCATATCTATATTTTGCCTCATGGCTTACACTACATCCTGTCTGCCCTGTCTGTGCCTCTCCCCAACCCCCTGCTTGGATTACTAGCCTGGCTGCTGTAAGCTGTCTTACCATAGGTCAAAACAGCTTCTTTATTAACCAATGGAAGCAACACATATTCACAGCATACAGAAAGACATACCACATCACTGGTCAGCCTGGGCAACATGGCTAGGCTGTCTAAAGCAGTAGTAACAGTTATGATTCTATCCCCAAAAGAATCTAGCATTCAGGGTAGGAGAGGTGGCTCGATGGTAAAGAGCACCTGTTGCTCTTTCAGAGGACCAAGTTAAATTCCCAGCACCTAAGCAACTCACAATAACCTGTAATTTTAGTTCCAGAAGATCCAACAACTCTAGCTTCTGTACACACTAGCATACATATACCTGCATACTGGCACACATAATTAAAATACCAATTTTTAAAACCTAGTATTCTTTTAACTTATTTGGATAAATTACAATTCTGATTTCTTGTAAAAGAATAAATTTTCTGACAAACAGCCCTCTGCAGGTATTTTCTTCAGCCCAAGATTGTGGCCCTTACAGCCAACGGCCAGACCACACAGGAATGTAAAGGCCAGTGTGTGTGTATGTGCACCTGGGGACTCTGACTTGGAAAACATTCCAAACCTCAAAGAATTTGATTTTCACTTAAAATAACCAAACACACATACACTCACTACACACTCTCTCTCTCACTCAACACACCATTTGTAGAACAAAGGGAGTTGGGGTGGCAGTTTATTAAACCTTTTCTAATCCTTGGTTAATATTTTATGAAAACACACCAAGAGACCTAATAACAGCTTACCAGACTTGGCAGAGAGCAGGTTCCCCAGTCCATCCCACCCCACCTCATTAACTTTCCCAAAGTCAGTTTTCTTAAAAAGACTGAACTTCAGGTAACATGTCTACTTAATAGTGCGGCAGCATTGGGTTTTCACTGTGATGTTGGTGACATTGTCAGGTTCTTTGTTTCAGAGAGCTTCAATGTTGTGGTACAACAGTATTCCAGTCAGTAAGCAATGTATGCTTCCATTTCATGTGATTTATCAGAACTGTTGAAATAGGACATCACCAAAGGCTGATAGCGTTTAACTCACCTTTATTAAAGTAAAACTTTAACTTGACACCCTAAAATTAACTAAAGCCCAAGGGGCTGGGTATACCTGTGAGGGTCTTTTTCTTAATTAAATCATTTGATATGGGAAGAGTCAACCTAAATACAGATGTTTTGAGGTGGGAAGATCCACCGAATATGGCCACAGCTTCTGGCGGAAGCCTATAGAAGAGTATGGAAGAAGGAAGAAGCTCTTTGCTGCTCACGCTCAAGCTCACTCTTAGTGGCATTAGAGCCTCCTACTTCGGGACTCCAGGATACATTGAAGACCAGATGAGACATTCAGCCTTGTTGACCAAACAACTAGTGGATTCTTGGGCTTCCCATTAGTAGATAGCCATTGTTGGACTGTGTGGACCACAGCCTATAAGGCACTCTAATAATCCTCCCTGTCTTCTCTACCCTCTGTTCTGCTCCTCTAGAGAGGGCCCTAACTAGTACAACTACCATTTTAAATAGATGTAGAAGACAGAGTCAGGTATTCTCATATCCAAAATATTTATTTAAAAAAATGAAGCCTTGAATAGTCTATACAGCAAATTTCTACTACCAAATGCTATTGTGAGACCATAATATGCTGTGGTCTCAACTACTTAATTTTTTAGTTAAACTTTAATGTAAAAGATAACTTTATTCAAAAAGTCTGCCCAGAGGAATCTCAACAATAACCTCTGGCTAGGGATGTTGTAACTCAGGGTTAGTATTTGCCCAGTGTGTGCACAACCCTGGGGTTAATCCCTAGCACCTCAAAACATCAGTGACCTCTATACTCAATTTACCCTGATCACTTGGATATATGCTTTTTACTGGATACTAGAGAAGGAAAATCAAAAAGGGTCACAGCAGCTCGCAACCACCAGGGATCCTGATATCCAAGGAAGAGTTAGAGGTACAGTATAGGATCTGTACCCTGGGAGCTAACCTTTGAATAAATAAGAGTTAACTTTTATGAAGTGACATTAAAAGGCAGAAGGAAAGGAGGAAGAAATAGAAAGGAAAATATTGAGAAACATCAAAACAGAAACAAAGTATCGGTGTAGAAGAAAATTTTACCCCACAGTTTTATGGAATTTTAAATGTAAAAATTTATTTTTATTTATTTCTTTGCTTACATACTTACCCCAAAGTATGGAGAAAGAGAAAACTCACTCTCATCTCAAGGTGCCTAGGAACTAAATGGTAGGCCAGTGTCATGGCACTCCTGTAATCCTAGCACTCAGGTAGAGGCAAGAAACTTGCTGTAAGTTTGATAACAGCCTGGTCTACAGTGTCAGAGCCAGCCAGGGCTACAGAGTAAGGCTCACAAAAAAAGAGACTTGAACAATACAAATATCTTAGGAACATACGCAGTAAAGCCTGTTTACACTCAGCAGATGAGGAAACCGAGACAAACATACAGCCCACAATGTAGGCCTGAATCTCACCAGCTTAAAGACCGTTGGTGTAACTGCTTTCCAAGTGGGCACACAGAGCAAAGAACACCAGCCAAACTTCACATGTACATTAACTGCTCAGCGGTCAGCCAATCATGACAACAGGAATACATTCCTTGAGCACCCCTGGTTGGAGGGACTTGCAGGCTATCACGTTAACATGGGAGTTCCAGTTGTAAAACCTTAATTAGCACATTGAATACTTCAGAAATAATACCCACTACAGTTCTTCCCTCTGGTTTCTCTTTTGTGCTTTGTAAATATGTACATCCTTTTCAGGATCGTAATGAACCTTACTCACAGTAAACAGCCTCTCCAGCATCGTTAAGAAGTTACTGTCCCTTTCATAGCGGATTCGGCAGGCTAAAAGAATCACAGAGCGGTTGCTACAGAGATGTTCCAGTGTTTGAAGAAGATCTGTGAAGGTATCTTCTAAGTATACGACATCAGCTCCAAGTACGAGGTCAAATTCTCCAGGCAAAAAACTTTCCAAATTTTGTCCCCAAGTCAGCTCCTTAACAACAACTTTGGGTTGGATATGGGGAGGTAAGTTGGCTTCAACATTTGACTTAAGAAATTCTAATGCAACTTGTCGATCTGTGATAGTCACATGGGCACCTATAATATGGGACAAACAGAAAGTACGGTGAACATCAGGTAGCCATAGTGGACAGAGAGTCTGCTCCAGTTAATACAGGGCATTATCTAAATATCCCAGCTACCACGACCTTCCCTAGGCAGGACTCCTTTTATGCTGTGTACATAAACCTTCAGCCTGCCTCTGTGGCACACCTACTGTTTGCCAACGAGCTTCTAGTGAACTGTAGTCAGAGTTCCACAAGCGGATGCTCCTGAATTCTCCAAGTAGAACTGGCCCAACCTTCATGAGTATCCACCATTCAACTCCCTTCAGTAGGTCATAAGCTTCCAGTCAGTGGGGCTCAGGGAAAACAGAACCCAAGAATGCAAAACAGAAGCCGAATCTGACTCTCAATGAGAAGATACAAACAGAAAGGATGAAAGGTAAAACCGAACCACAAGAGACAGCAGAGCTACTGAGAACTTCCCTCTGCTGCTGTGAAGCAGCCGAGCTGCATGGGATACAGAAGAACTGAAAAGCTGTCCTCAGCAATGGTCTACAGACTTAGCATGTGCTGGCTAACATATCAAAGGCTGGCTCCTGTTCTCCAAGTGCTATTTCACATGCAAATGAGGACACTAATGGCACAATATTTTATTCATCTGTCTTTATGGGTTACTGACGTGGCCCGGAAGATCTATTTTCTTTAACCAATGTGGGTAAGAGTATACTGAACCACAGCCAACCATGTTAGGCAAGTCTTATTACAACTCACCTATAAAGTGTAATCATGTCTAGTTTTGACATCAGGAAGTTTGAAATATAAAACTTTTTATCCCTTCATAATAGTATCTTTCCTTTATTTTTTCTAATCTCCCAAAGGATCCCAGCACCTAGCCGGTAGCGGCTCTCACCAGGTGTTTCTTGTCCTGACAAAACACTGAGGCAGTATGTAATTAAGTCTGAGGGTCACAGTTCAAGATGGTGATGGCAATAAAAATGCTCAAGCTATCTGAGTCTTCGAGCCTGGACCCACCACCCAATCGATTCACCAACAGACTGTGTTGCCCAATAAGCAGAACTCAGTGACTATTCTCTGAGAAGGAAAAGTGCAGGCAACTTTCCTGGTTTGAACTGGTTCTTTTATTTGAGTATTTCTTGGCAGTACACTGAGCATTGTACTGGCAACACCAGAGTGATTTAACCATGTAAGCTTCACTCTGGTACTTACTCAGATCCTGGGCATCTCTACCTAACTCACTAGTTGTTCCAGAGCTGGGATAGGATCTTAATGTCAACACTGAACACCTACCAATTCTAAAGATAGCCAGGTGACTACTGCCAGCCAGGGAGCCCCCACAGTGTTGACTCCAGCCACATTCAGCTGAGGCAGTACCAGCCTGGTAGGAAAACCTACATTTTACCTAGCCTGGTGAATAAGATAAGGTAAGGAAGGGCATAATATTAAACCAAACAAGAAGATAGAAAATGGCTTCCTGAAAGATATATACTACAAGTAGAAAAGGAGGTTAATATTGTTCATAAATGACAACAGAAACAGAAATGGACCATAAACACAGGTGGCTGTCACTCAGGGATGTCATCACTTTTAGTTTGTTTAGTTGGCTGGTTCACTGGTTTTGGTTTTCTGAGACAGGATTTCTCTGTGTAGCCCTGACTGCCCTGGAACTCACTCAGTAGACCAAGCTGCCTCCTGTCCAAGAGGCAGATCTGCCTGCCTCTGCCTTTCCAAGTCCTGGTATCAAAAGTGTACACCACCACCGCCCGGCTCACTTTTTGTTTTATAAGCACGGCTTTACTTTTGGTTAAACATTAAAACATATTTAGAAACACAAAGCTGAGCAAGAAAATCCTTACCTGGAGCAAAGCGTCACAAGAAGCTGAGAATAACCGTGATACAGTGAGAGGCAGAGCAGCAGGAATGTGCTGAGCAGCAGGAATCAGTTAGCAAGAAACTACTCAAGAGAGACCATGAGCTGAAGGAGGAAGGCCATTCAAGGCAAAAGACACCAGACATAAGTTGTCGAGGGTCCTGGGAACCTCTCAAAACATCTAAGAAGCTGATGAGCTGTACAGGATGAGATAACAAAGCCTTGCCAAGCCTGGGATGTGGTCTGCAGCAGCAGAAAGGCACAGGATATTTAAACACAGACCACACCATCAATTAAGTGCATGTTTTAGATACATGGCAGCTCCTCCAGGAAGTGAGTCTGAGAAAGCAGAGAGACCAGTGGGAGGGGACTACAGTCATGGGGGGGGCAGATGATAAGAGCCCAAGACAACATTAGAGAAATAGTCAGGACAGACTCCATAAGGTTCAAGGCTGTGATTCTATTCATTACACCACATGAACAGAAGAGAAAGTAGATCAGGTCTGTCATTCAGGCTGTTCTAAGAATGAGCCTAACTATACAGACTATCGCTCAACTTTGGGTGACAACCTGGACAATGATACTCACCCAGAACACAGGAGGAAAGGGAAGGAATGCTGGGTTTCTCCCATGCTGCTTGAGGTACTAGGAAACTGTAGTGGAATTATGTAATGTTGTAAATAATTGTCAGGCCTACTGTAAAAATGCTGATTGGCCAAAGACAGACAGGAAGTGTGGGCGGGGCTACCAGACTAAGAAAACTCTGGGAACAGGAAGAACAGGGCAGATATGCCACAGAGATGCCAGAGAAGCCAGAAGATGCAGAGTACAACTATGGTGTTCTGAGAAAAGGTACCAAGCCGCATGGCTGGACAGGGGAAGAATCATGGGTTAGTTTAAGGGTAAAGAGTTAGCAAGTTATATGCCTGGGCCCTAGGCTAATCAGTGCAAAATTATTGTAAGCATCTATGTGTCTCTGTGACTGCGAGTCTACAGTCTGCACCTCGAGGCTAGCCTGGCAAGTCTGGGCCAGAAATCTCATACAACAGGAAACAGCCAGGGCACGATGCTAGCTTTCAGGAACACAGGTCCAAGGCTCAGCAGAGAGTTGTAATAGAATGATAGCAAGTCATCAGACAATGTCCTAAACACAGTATTTTAGGACGGGGTCTTCAGGCTTAACTGGGCATCAAATTACACAGGAGATTTTTTAAAATGCAGATTCTCTAACCTAACCCAACTTACAGAATGCTATCTTTTGGGGATTTTTTTTTTTTTTTTTTTTTTTTTTTGACCATGTATAAAGAGTTCCCAAGTAGCATAAAGATTCTGGAGATTTTCAAACTAAAACCCTGGTTTGAAAGTCAGAGCTAGATTCAAAGTCTCACCATAATCCATAACTTTGCAACCCTGGGCAAGTTATTTACTCTCTACTAACTCTTTGTCGACACTTGAGGAAAACCCATGACCAAGTGGACTTAGGATACAGATCCACTGTGAGAATGTCACTGTGGATACACAACCTGACCGCATACAGGAACTGCTCCTCTTTCCGAGGAAGCCGCACGCCCAGCACTAACATCCTGCACAGCATCATCTACTTTGTATGCAGTTTGTCTTCACCTAGTCCTTCCCTCTGGATTTAGAATGTAAATAAGCTTCCTAAGATGCCAATCTGCCTGCTGGTCACTGTGTGCTACCCACACTGACCCAGCAGGCACTTGGTAGGTAATCCTCAGATTCAGAACCAAATCATGAACAACCAATCCCTTTACAAAGTGTTTCAAAATCACTACATGTTTTAGCTCTGTTTCTATTTTTAAAACCTTTTTCTTGTTCTCAGTTTTATATATTGTCTCCAATATAATACTTTATAGTGAGTATGAAAACCATGTAGCAACCCAAATGATTATGACAGGCATATGAACAGACACACGTACATGTATGAACAGACACACGCAGATATATAAAACCATAATGGCAACTGTGACTACGTGAAATACAGATAGAGAAAAGAGAAGGGAAATATATCAAAATGCAAATAGATTCTGCTGCAATGATAATTACCTTTGTAAGTGAGTTGCAGCAGTCTTGTTATTTTTAATGATTTCCAAAAAGTCACTAATCTAGTTGGTTCACGTTTATTTTATAAGTTTTAAACCATATGGATGCATATGTCAGTGCAAACGCCCACAGAATCTAGAAGAGGGGGCTGGATCCCCTAGAGCTGGACTTACAGTCAACTGTGAAACACCTGATATGGGTGCTGGGAACCAAACTCGGGTCCTATACAAGTAGACCTTCATCACAAAATACTCTTCACTGCCTAGCCATCTCTCCAGCCCCAGGTTCCTTCATGACTTAGTCCCAATCTATTCACGTATCCCAGTATTTGAGTGGCTGGTACTGTTCAAGGGTCAAGGACACAGAATGAGTTATGGTTTCATTTCTCAAAAACCTCAATCTAAAACATAGTTACACGAAGCAATTGCTATCCTTCACTCTGAAATAGTGTTTGAAGAACTTTAGTCCTGATTTCTTCAACCTTCTATATTTCTCATTAGAAAAAGCACCAAGAACAGCTCACAGACACACACACCTCACAGAACAACTTTTGCCAGATAATGAGCTAATCTAGTTAACCATGTATAGAAAGTAATTAGCCCATCTTGAGCCACACTGTGGAGCAAATAGTGTCACTATCCCCATTTTACAGACAGAGAAGTCATTGTTAGAGGTTAAACACTGTGCCCAAGTTCAAAATTAATTCTAACTACAACTATGTATGTATGCACTAACATGTCTCTATAACAGCCAACAAAATTTTTTGTGTCTTTACAATAGAAAATGGGGGTGGGTGAGGTATGGGAGTACATACAAAGAACCTTAATTTGAGCTGCTGTGTCTGACAAGATTGCCTTTTGAAGTTCAGATCTCTGCTGATAAGGACACTGATAGTGGCTTAATATCTCAAAATACCAGTTTCAGTTGAAAATTAAGTTAAAATTAAACAAAAATTAAAAGTAATATATAACATACATGGCAATGTTATAAGAATCTTCTAAGAATAATAAAAGACATGGGCCAACGAGAGACTCACCAATGACTAAATGGTGTTATGGGATATTTTAATTACACTGTGACAATCCAGGCTGTCTATAAAGTTCCCCTTGAATCAAGGGGCAGAGCCAGCAACTAGCTGACTGAACATAGTCACAGAGAAGCCAGGAGTCTGGATGGAGAAGACGCATGGCAATAAAGGACAGGGACTAGAGTTTGGGCTTCCTTTTGATTCTGGGACAAGTAAAAGTGTCTCATCTCCTGTGCTGTCTCTGGCCAAAATACAAGGTCATCTGGTTGCTTCTCAGCTTCTCTGATCTAACAGGTTTCCACTCCCACATCTGACTTCAGAGTCTTTGTTGGTAAACAGAATGATAGAGAGTTAATTTAAACCTACATATCATGGCTGTGGCACAACAGGGCTTGAGTGGCCATCAGGGCACTGACTGCTGGGGATGGGTTCGCAGACAATAATTAAAATATCAATAGATTCATGTGCAGCTGCTAAGCTGTAAGAAAACATCAAATGGGTTTTGGTTCTAAACAGAACAATCAACGTGTACCTTAAATTGTTTTAAACCTTAATTTTTTTACTGTATGTGTATGGGTGTTCTGCCTGCATGTAAGTCTTTCATACAGTTTCTATAGAACCAAAAAAGGGTGCGGATCCCCCGGCACTGAAGTTATAGGCTTTTGTGCACAGCCATGTGGGTGCTGGGAATCGAACTCTGATCCTCTGGAAGAGCAGCCAGTGCTTTTAACTTCTGAACCTTTCCTCGGATCCAAGTGTACTTTTAGCCACTAACCCCGCCACTGCTCTACGTCAAGACTGAAGAAAACCACACAGACTATGGACCCGGAACAGAAAAGGGACTCTGACAAGTAGTGAGTCATCAGAGAAAAGGGTGAGCCAAGAGCGGCTTAGGTAGGGCCTAACATACCCTGAGAGCACAAATAATTCAATATCCTGTAATTCCAGATCCCACGGTCAGTTTCCTCTGAGAGCTAGTAGTGTTGGGATTATTAGCCTGAGCAACTTTTACAAATGAAAGCTCTTAAATCCTCTGGATCCATTAATCAGAAACCACATTGTAAAAGGAGCCCCAGGCCACAATACTTTAGTGGCTGGTATGACGGATGAAACCCTAGAAGTTAGTCTGTCCTGGTCACTGGATAATCTCAACAATGAGAAGTCAATAGTGAGTAAAAATATAACAATAAAAGCTGAAAATGTTCTAGGCCAAAAAAAAAAAAAAACCCAAAAAACAAAAAACCAAACCCTAATACCTATATCAGATGAAGATTGATAGATAGGTTGGTATCAACCAAGCATTAGAAACCATTCATATAATTTTTTAAAATAAGATGTCAGTGTAGCCTTGAGGGATCCATCCTCCCTAGGAGGGAAAAACCAGCCGTTTTCTCAACAATAGAGGGCAATGCTTGTTCCCTTACCTCACAGGATTAAGTCTAGCCGTCTACTGACTTAGCCCTTTAAGCCAAAGAAACTGTACACAAGGTTTATTGTCCACTTCTACTGTCTGAGTCATAAAACCAAGGAGAGCAAGGTGCTTTCTCAGTAAAAGTATGACCAAGAGCATGTGAGAAAGAAGAAATTCCTGTCAGCTGCAGCACTCAGGGCACCAGCAGCTCCAAAACTCAGGAATGGGAGAAAGAAGTAATGCAGTGAGGGGAATCCCAACCCCGTTTCCTGCTAAGGAAACAACAATGTGCCTCTCCAGGAGTTCTGCTCACTAAGGAGTGAGTTAGCCTGTCACACTCACCTAGCAGGGCGGCCACTATGCCCACCAGCCCTGTGCCAGCACCCAGCTCCACAGCAGAGCAGCCCCTGAGCTCCACAGCACCCATCTCCAGATATGTGGAAAGAGCGATGGCCTGAGTCAAAACATAATGTGATCATGATTAAGGTCAGCGAATGTTCGAAGAGCTGTGTGGCTTCAAGGTGCCAAATACTGGCAGGAAGAACAGTGACCAAACATCCATATTCACTCATTCATTCTGTCTCTCCCTCCCTCCCTCCATGCCTGAAAAGTCTTAACTCCTCATGCACAGAACCTCATCTGCTGCTGGAAGGTAATCTATTCAAGGAAACACAGGCACAGTGTGCCTAAAGCTCACTGTCCAGTACATCTAAAAAGCTTAATGCTTTACTATGTCACAGCACATTTCATGAAGCTTACAAAACTAATCTGGAAGAAATGACTTAGATGATCTTTGATTTTCTTCAAGCCAATGTCTGATTCCTGGGCCGAACTAGAAAAAAGCATTACAAGTTCCATCAATCTCCAAGCCCTAAGGCTGATCGTGTTCTGGACATCAAAAGGTAGGCTTTTACCAAAAGTTTTAGAATTCCACTTGTTCAGTGAGCATTTGCTTGCAATCCCTTAATTTTTACTCTTTTTTTTCCCCCACAACCATATACTAGGGATGTGTCTTCATGCTGATCATTTACCTAACAGCTGAAGACACAGCTATCAGAAGCCAAAAAGCAAGAATCTTTTCCAGTTATAGAAAACTTAAAACATGTTAATTTGTGGGGTATTTCAGAAACTAACTTAATGAGTGACCAGTGCAAATAGGCTCCTGCTTTCTTTTCAGTGTTATGATACTCTCTGGGCAATCACTGATCGGTCATTTTTTCTCTCAGCTTTCAAAATGCAATGTATGTAAGGGGACACCAGCATGGTGAAAAGTTTATTAAACTGGGGTAGTTTATAAACAGGTACACTGCCCTGAATATACCGAATAACCTAGTACTTCTGCATACTTTATATTGGAGGAGAGCATATGTGAATTCTATCTCAACAAAGCAATCGTTTTCTTTTCAAAATATAATCTAGTCTTATGATTGTGGACGTTTTCAAAGGCTCTCCAGAGCTGACTTACTGCATCCCAAACCACTGCTGCGACTCCCAGCTGCCTCCAGTCCTGACGGATACGGATGGTGTGGTTTGCAAAAGAGAAGGTGGCAAGAGGTTTATGGAATTTCTGGAGTCCTATATCCATGCTCTCCTCATAGGGCACCAGGGCCATTTTTCCCGAGTCTAACTCCTTGCTGAGACCTGTCATGCAAAAAGAATCCTTAGTGACACCGTATTTTAAGTAACTTCAAAAAGCTGTTGACTCTATTCTAGAAGTTAAAAGAAACGGGTTGATGTTCATCCACTTTCTCAAACAACTTTTCATCTGAGTTTTGCGGGAAGTGAAATTGGGCTCTGAGTTCATGTCGAACGATACCTCTGGAGGAAAACACCTAGGTCTAGCCAACTCCGTAAGGGGTGCCCTACGCCCTCCTGCTACTCTACACGGGATCGGAGGGCTGGAACAAAAGAGCCAAATGTATACTTGGGCTGGATCTTAACGCTTCGCCTTGACTTTTGATCCTTGCTGGCTCGCTATGGTGGTGCAGGGTCACTCTGAAGTCAGGAGTCGACGACACTGGAGCAAACGACTGCGGGGACCCCTGTCCCGCCCGTCACCTCAGAGCCAGAGACGCGCCTTCCTCGTGCCCACGACGGAGTCCCGGGAACCCGCCGCGGGTGGGAGCCGAACCTCGCAGGACGATGCACCCGGTTCTTTGGGACCTTGACTGGAGGGAGGAGACACGGCTCGCAGGCCACCCTGCGTGATCTCAAGGCTGAATACTCACGGTTCCCGGAGATGCCCGACCCGCGCAAGCGTACTAGCTTCCCGACGCGGGGAAAAGCTCCGCCCAGAGGTGGGCGGGAGCTGATTCCGGGACAGTAGGCTCTGGCTTCCGGTCCGTTACTTTAATATCGCGGTACTTGGTTGACTCGGGTTTTGTCGTTCCTCTCTACTTAGGGCCCCACAGTCTTGGGACGCCTGGAAGGGAGGGCGAGTGCGCGGGGGCGTGGGTGCCCCGCGACGGAGAAAGGCCGCCACCTTGCACCGCCTGCGCTCCTGTACCGATCTTATCTTTAAAAGTGGAAGTTAGTGGGTGAAGTTGGATCCCAGGGACGCGTGGCAAAAGAGGGTACGAAGCGAAGTCACTGTCCGTGGGGAAGTCGAGCATCTCTTTACTACGGCGCGGGTAGGGTAGGGAATGGGCGTGCGGCGTCCCGGTCGGGCTTGGAGCCGGAGCACGTGGGGCCGACTCGGGCATTCGCGTCATTCCGCCGACACCCATCGTGGCCACCTTTCTAGGTGCTGCGCTTCAGCCTGGGCTGCAAACCCCGGGACCCGACCCCGCCGTCCGAGGGTCTCTGGCTGGCCCGGCGGAGTCGCGGATGCCCTCTCCTCGTCCAGCCGGCAGGCGGCGTGCCTGACCTCCGTATTTCCAACACCAGCCTGCTCAAGATTAGGGACAGGGGGCTTGGAGTAAATTGTGGAAACCAGTAAGCCAGTAAGAGCCCTTTCCTCAAGCTGCTGAGTTTTCTGTTTGGGTCTTTTTTCCTTTCCTTATTTTTACATCTCACTTTTTTATTCCACTGGGAGAGATGCTAATTACTCCGATTTAATCCGTGAATACTTATATGCACGAATAAAAAGATCATACTGCACCCCATCGATATGCAGAGTTATTAAAATAAGAAATCCCTTCCTTTAAAATTTCTTTCCCGTTTCTTTCCTTTGGGGACCCAGCACTTGGCACAAGAAATTGTATGCTTTGAGGCCAGAAAAACATTCAAATTTTTAAATGGATTGAAATTCCCAGATCCTTGGAATCTGGCTAGCCACTCTTATCTGTTCTCCATCTTTCCACTGAAAATGTACACACACAGAGAGGATTATATAATATGTATATGTCAGCACTCTGCTGACAAGAGCATTTGCTATATTACATTTACTTACAGTATCTTTTTTGTCCCCTCCTTAGCGCCCAGTGTGGTCATTATTACTGACTTGCTCAGAACATATAAGCAGTGTAGACATTAAAGAAAGTCACATTTTTACCAAAACAACCAGTGATCCTCTGACTATGTGAAAAAAAAAGTATAATTTTAGTCTTTGAAAAATGAGCACATGAGAGAGAGAGAGAACACATTTAAATTGCTTAGCCTGCCAGAAGCCTGTTTAAAGCCTCTTCAAAGGGATTCTCACAGCCTTGGTTCATACTTGACCATATGAATTGCCTTGGCCATCAGAACATGGGCAAAGTACCTTCACGGCTGTGTTCTTTTCCCAGGACTTTGGTTTGGTAGTCTGTTTGTTTGCTTGTTTGAATACGGTCTCTCTGCTCTGCTCTACATAGCCTTGGCTGTCCCGGAACTCACTATATAGACCAGGGTGGCTTCGAACTTAAAAGATCCACCTCCGCCTCTCAAGTGTTGGGATTAAAGGTTGTATGCCACCAGGCCTAACCAGGACTTGTGACTTACATTCAGGAGCTGTTTAGCATAGAGTCCCCAGTTGGAGCAGAACTGAAACGGGTGAAAAGAAACCTTTGTTGTAATTGTGGCCATCTGGGAACGGTATGGTGGCAGCTGAAAAGGGGTGTGAACAAGCTAGGAGACCTCACAAGTGAGATAAGCGGCCTGCAGTGACAGCTTAGAGGTTTGACAGCATCTGCTGCTCTTCCAGAGGATGAAGGTTCAGTACCCAGCACCCGCATAAGGGCTCAAAAACATCCAAGACTCTAATTCCAGGGGCCCAGTGCCCTCTTCTGACCTCTACAGGCACCAAACACATATGGTGCACATGCGTAGTCAAGAGAGTCATACAAAATAAGAAATGTCTAAGAAAAGAAGTTTAAGTGAGGTAAGTGTTTGGGTATGGGTGTTGAGCTGTTTGGCCAGGTAGGAATTCTTGTGGAGAAAGGCCAGGCATCTTGAGAACTTCCTCGTCCTCTTGATGCCTCTTGTCAGCATCAGCCGAGGCCTCCTTATCTAAACTGTAATTCTAAGGACTGAGAGGATA
Organism: Phyllotis vaccarum; assembly: GCA_033318265.1. Taxonomy (NCBI): domain Eukaryota; kingdom Metazoa; phylum Chordata; class Mammalia; order Rodentia; family Cricetidae; genus Phyllotis; species Phyllotis vaccarum. Next base: position 15,638,687 of record JARWLC010000007.1, read on the forward strand.
CTTCACTGACAGCCTCATTTGATTGGGTTTTGATTGTGTTGTGGAATATTTAACTATACAAAGATGTGCTGCGTTTGTGTTATAATGTAAAGATGTGTTGCTGTTTTACCTTGCCTGTGCTTGGCCTAATAAAAAGCCAAACGGCCAATAGAAGGGAGGAGCTATATGCAGGGCTTCCAGGGAGGGAGAGAAAGTAAAAAGGAGGGATTTAGGCTGGGGGAGGTGGGATGCCATCGAGACTCCAGGGGCCAGACAGAGAAAACAAGAAATTAGGACATACAGAATGTAAAGAAAGGTTTAAAAGCCCCAAGGCAACACTAATGCACATAAAATATTGAGAAAAAGTGTAGATGAATAGAAGAAACAGGTTAAATTCAGTTAAAAGACCTAGTGGGACAAGCCTAAGCTAAGGCCGAGCATTCATAATTAATAATGTCTTCATGTCTTTATTTGGGAGCTGTTCATCATTCCAAAGAAAATGCCAACTACGTGGTTGTTTGGTTTTCTTTCCAGCAGGCTCTCACTCTGTAGCCTGGCCTTTTTTTTGAACTCATGACAATCCTCCTGCCTCAGCCTGTTGAATGTTGGGGTTTTATGTGTGAGCCACCATACCTGGCCTCACTTTTCGACTTGTTGGGGATATGAAAAAGAATCTACTCTGTGTTGACTGGGTGATTCTAAAGAGCATTTAAATATAATGATTCATAGAATTGTGGTTTTTTTTTTCCTCATAGAAAGATGGTTGGGGTTCCTTTCTGTGGGCCTCTCCTAGGACATTACACCCAGATAGGGAACATGCTTGGTGTCTCCTCCAGATGTGCAGCCTCCCTGTGCACATTCACAGGATGATGGGTGGTTCCTGCACACTCAGGGTAGGCTAGCGTACAAATAGGTCAGAGGCCTTTAGTTGACAGTGAAGTAGTTCAGGAAATGCCACCGGAAGTGGAAAGTCTGGGGATGTTATTTTCTACTGAGGCTTTCTCTCAAGTGTCCTTCATCTCCTTGGGTAGCTCTTCCAAAAAAGAAAGTAATGGTCACATCCTGGGAAGTACCTTACTAAGGGAGGGTGGAAACACAGGAGGCAATTGTCTCTATCAGGAAATGAGTCCGCTCTTCTGAAAGGCCTCCCTGAGAGGACTCACACCCCCCCCCCCCCCCAGAGCGTTAGCTCCTAACAAGGTATTTATGCACCTCTGCCTTTTCTCCACCCAGCTTGCTATCAGAACCTTCCTCAAGAAGGCTCATGCTTGTGGCTTTCTATAGTCCAGGATCCTCCGAGTTTCCAAGTCCCATGGGCTTAGAGCGTTCACTATCCTTTCCTCTGGTTCACCCATGCCTACAATAGAATTGCTTTTTCTTCTCCTAATCTGTCTACGGTCAGTTCACTCAACGAACTGACACAATTATTAAACCTTCAGAGATAGATAAGTGGAAACGTATGTGTGTGTGTGTGTGTGTGTGTGTGTGTGTGTGTATGTGTGTGTATGTGTGTGTGTGTGTGTGTGTGTGTGTGTGTGTGTGTTGCACACACATGCCCTGGCACCTTTGTGGAAGTCAAAGGAAAGCCTTGTGTGAAGTCCTCACTTTCCTCATATGGGACAGGATGCCACTGTCCACAGTAGCTGGCGTGCAGTCCTGGTTTCTCCTGTCTCTCAGAAGAAACACTGAGATTACAGACACACGGGATCCAAATTCAAGCCCCTCCCACTTGCATGGCAAGTGCTTTAACCAACAGCTTTTTGTATTTCTATCGGCCAAACAAAAAACTGCCTACTCCCATCCTGCAAAACTCCAAGAAGAACCCAAGAGGGCACTTGTTTTGCCCTTCCTGTTTCTGGAATTTTTCCATGTTGCAGGTCACAGGAGCAGCAGTCTCCTTGCTACAACTTGATTGTTTGCTCTTCTCACCCCCCACCAAGTGAAGCCCAACCCCAGGCTTTATGTAGAATTCAGCTGCTCTGGGCATCTGCAATTGGTGTCTGCTCAGCGTCTAGTTCCTATTTTCCTGGAGCAGCTCTTTCCTGCTAATGGTCAAAATCCCAGCTTCTGGGATCCAAGTTCTGGGTCAGCTCCCAGTCTACAATTTACAATGCCTCTCTAGTTACACAGTGGTTACATTAGATAAACCAGTCAAAACGATTGGGCATTGAAGATGCACAGAATACACTGACCCTAACAAACATTGTACAGCTTACTAACAGAATGCTGCAGACTGTTGTTTCTCCTTGTGATCATGCGACTGACTGGAAGTTGCAGCTTGCTGCTCTGTTCAGCATCCCAAAGGGAGGTTCGTGCTGCATATATCACCAACCTGGGAAAAGAGCCAAGCCCAAAGTATGGTTTCTATTAAATGCACATCATTTTACACTGATGTAAGGTCAAACTATTACAAGTTGGAGATTGTATTAGCTGTGAAAGCTTATGTCTCAGTTTTCCATATATAAAATGAGAGGCTGAAAAAAAATGAGAAAGGTACTGAGTTGCTACTGAGAACTGTTCCCCCCCAACAGGACACCACATGTAATAGTTGCCATGTGTAATGGTTGCCGTTACTTCTCTATATTTGGGGTGTACTATCCTTAGACCTGGTTCTATGACTAGGCACAGGTCCCAGGCCTGGCTGTTGGGCACATTCCTTCCATCTGAAACACACATGGGTTACACGTGGAAGTATGGCTAAGGCAGGGTTTGACCAGAGACCATCCTAAGGCTTATTTGCACTCTTGGAAAACCAGGCTGTTGTCGAAGGAGAGAAGCTTGAAGTGGTCCAGTTATCTGCTCCTAAGAGCACTGAGCCAGTACAGAACAGTCCTGATAGGAGAGGTGGCTTCTGACCACCTGGATCCAGTCAGCCTAGAATTTTCCATTATGTGAGCCATTAAATTCTTTAATTAGATTAAGACCTTTGAGTTGTTTTTCGGGTGTTGTTTTCTGCAGAAGGAAAACAATCCTAATACATTCAGTCTGGCTGATTCCTTGAACAAAGAAGATATAAAATCAAGCTTTCAGGGTACTGTTGACAGAATTCTGTGTAAGTGGAGACACAGATGCCTGCAGAAACCCAGGGCAGAGCTGCCAGGCTGCCAAGTACTTCCAGGACTAAGCTCTTCCTGGATGCTGTGGACTCCTGGGACCCTCTGGTACCAGAGTAATAGGGTAAAATGTCCTTTTTGCTTAATGTTGCTTGGGTGTCTAATACGTACAATCCAGGATCCTAGTGAATAGGTGCATTGTCCTTTGTTTTTTTAGCAAGTCATGTAGCCAGAATACATTCTGTAAGTTCCTCATACATGATTTAGTGATATCACTGGTCATCTCAGTTACCAAAACAACCAGAAGACATCCAGTTCCTACCACACAGTCAGCAAATGGCTAGGGTTAGAAGAGGCTCCATAAATATTTATGGCATGACAGGCCAGGTGTGATGGTGCAGGCTTTTAATCTCAGCACTCAGGAGACAGAGGCAGGCAGATCTCTGTCAACATAGTTCCGGCCCAGTCAGATCTCAAATACACAGTGAGACCCCATCTTTAAAAAAAAAAAAAAAATGGCATGAAGCTTGACATCTGCCCCATCTTTCTGTCCATTTTAGGACAGAATAGTGCGCTAGCACAAATGCCCTAGTGGCTGGTCCAGTCCGCTCCCTGGTCTTGAGGAAGCACACACATGCACACCAACTGTTTCCTTTCTCTTCTGGCTCTCCTCCTCTCCACCTTTTCTCTACTTGTTTTTTCCTGTGCAACATGGTCAGGACTGTGAGTGGCCCAGACTTGCCCCAGATTCTTGTGGCCTGGTCTCCTACCTGCGGTCTTTTGCTCTCTGACCACTGCTCAGATGTTTTCTTTGAGCCTCTGGGCCAAACCCAGCCAGCGCCCAGATCCTGGCCCTGCCTCATCCTTCAGACTTTCTACAGCACTTTAAAGGGGCCCTTTCTGGCTTCAGCTTTCTCCGGGGACACTGGAGCTGCCATCTCTGGTCTACGCTTTCTCCCACTTTTGCCTTTCAAGGCTCCTTCTAGGTTTTCTAGGCTGCTGCTTCCAAGGAAGCTTGCTTTTCATTTTTTTCCTACCACCCTCCAGACTTGGCCACTTTACTCAAATCCAACTTGTTCAACAAGCCAAGTCCTCTGCAGCAGCCAGGGTGATGCCGTGGAAAGAACAGGGAATTTGCTATGATGGAGCTTGAACTTGTGCTGTTCTCTAGCAGTGTAGTAGAGTTCACTAAAACTCTGACCTCGTTTCCTGTTCTGCGTGGGGGCAGGGCTAATGATGACGTCCATCCTGCCCTGTGTGGGGCTAGTGATGAAATCCATCCTGCACTATATGGAGTTAGGGATGGGGCCATCCTGCACTGTCCTGTACTGTATGGAAAAGCCCACTGGACAGTGCAGCGCGTACTAATCCTAATCCAGCAACAAGAATTAAGGAAACAAATGTAAACACTGTCTGTCTTTTTCTCACTGGTCACCCTTGACTGGGGACTTAGCATTTCTGTATGTCATTTTCCTCATCTGCAAAGTGAAGGCAAGTATTAATGGTGAGGAGGAAGGTGATTCACACATGCCCAGAGATTAGGAAAGTGGCCAGCTTGTGATCAGCATCATGTCCTTTAGTTCCCTCCTCTGAACTATTGGGCTAGCTTTCCCCAGAAAATAGAATTTGTAACCTGGGAGAGTCACACTTCTTGCCTTCAGTGTCAACATTTTACATCTGCCCAGTGACCGTTTGTGTAATCCCAGGTGGCCTCTGTCCTCAGTGGGACTCTCCACAGAGCTGCCCCCAGGAAAGAAGCCCAAGTTTCCAGCTCCCTTGGTGCCTCCTGCAGCCCTAGCTGTGGAGTCCTGAAAGTCCTGTGAAGGATTTAAATCATTTGCCAACTTTTGGCTTATTCCTCTGAACTTGATACTTCCTGCACAGCACAGTCTTCCTGCTTCTCCCTAAACCCATCTTTTCACCCCTGAGGCACAAACTAGTATTTCTAGACTGGCCACCTTTCTGTGCGCTGGCAGCGGTAGCAGCTAAGGGTAGCCAGGTTGGCCCTGTGGTGACCTGAGGGGCTAGCCTCAGCTGTTGGGGCATCACAGGGAGTTGCAGGCCATTGGTCAGGGCTTTACTTCTCTTGGCCTTCCCTCTAGGTCACCTCCTCTTTGGTCCTCTCCTTATAACAACCACTGCCCCACCACATCCTCAACCCTACCCCTCCCAGTTGCCAGCATATCATCCCTACTGCAACACTGTTGTCAAGAGTCCTCATTGCCTTAAGTTTATTGTGTAGAATTTAATATATCACTCTTCACCTTACACCAGCAAATACCTGAGGCAGTATCTCATTACTCCATTTTAAGATTCTCAGTGACCTCACTCCATAACTAGACCATTAAAATCTGCCCAGAGTCAAGACCGGATGCTGAGCAGCTATTTCCTCCAAATTAAAATATTCTCTCTGGGAACTGGGAAAGAGTCAAAAGGTAAACAAAACTCAACAGTATTCGTAAAGGCCTCTTCTCAAGGTTACAAAAGCAGTAAGAATTCCTGGAGAGAAGTCTGTCCCGACATGGAGCTGCCTTCAAGCTGGACACTAGGCTCTAAGGATGTGGCTTTCATGACTCACCACTGAGGCTGGGGTAGGCTTTTGAGTGCTGAAGCTGTCTCTGCGGATCCATGTTCCTGTGAGTAATCCCAATAAAGTCACTGCTTCACTACACTAGGTGGGTGGAGTCATCATCTACTGTTCATGCCCCATCCTGAGTGTTTACATCTCCCCCAGAGAAGTCAGCCAGCATCGCATTATGAGTTCAGTTCACTCTAGTTACTGCTCAGTCCACAACCATCTATCTCTCCAGAAGATTCCACTTGTGCCTGCCACAGCAGGACAGGGTCATGACCCCATTCTCCAGATCTTTGTTCAACAGGCCAGCAAGCCACTCACTATATTAGTGCCCAGGGCTGCCATGAAAAATGGCATAACAAACTATTTAGCCTAAAATATGCACATGTACACACAAAGAATTTTGGAAGTCACAAATCAGCAGGGCTGTGTTCCCTCCATAGGTGCCAGGGAAGGATCCACCCTTGCCTCTGGTGGCCTTGGATGTGTACCCTGCCTGTGGACCAGAAACCCAGGCTCTACTGCCACACTCACACAGCATCTTCTCCCTGTGCATGAGCGCCCTCTTTTTACAGGACATCAGTTACGGGTTTTGGACCTACCCTGACTCCATACTACCTCATCTTTATTATATCTGCAAATAAGTACAGATGGTCCCCGAGTCACAGTGTTCAGTACAGCAGTAGGAAAAGCAATGGGCATTCAGTAGAAACTGCACCTCCAAGTTCCTATACCATCCTTTCCCAGGCTAGCAGTGTTTGGCAAGTAACTTGAGATGCTGGCCAGTGTCTCACAGTCAGCCTCTTGATCTCACAGAAAAACAATATGCACACACGGTGTACTATATTACTGAGCTATGACGTGCCATTGGTTAGGTACTAATCAACACCCCCTTTTTAAAAAAACAAACCCCTAGGAACTAACCCCGTGGCTTCAAGCATGCAATGCAAGTACTCTACTACTGAGCTATACCCTAGCCCTCTTTTTACTTTCCGGAGACTTGGAAACAGAATCTAAGTTTCCCCGGGTTAGTTTTAGACCAATTCTGTAAACGCAGGCTGGTCTTCCCGCCTCAGCCTCTCGTGTAACTGGGACTCCAGGCCTATAGAGCACCATGTCATCTCTTCAATGCATTTTTGACTTAAAACATTTTCAACTTATGATTGATTTATAGGGAGCAAACCCCATATGTTAAAGAACATCTGTATTTGCAAATAATGCCACACTCACAGGTCTGGGTGTGTGGTAGTTTGAACGAGAAATACTCCCTAGAGGCTCAGGTATTTAAACACTTGGTCTCCAGTTATCAGTGCTGTTTGGGGAGCTTTTAGGAGGCCCAGCCTGACTGGAGGAGACATGTCACCTGTGTCACTTGGGGCTGGGGTTCATAGCTTTGCCCACTTCCAGTTTGCCTTCTCTTCTTCCTGTCTGTGACTCAGATGCTCTCTGTCTGCTTACTTCTCCGGCTGCCTGAAGCTTTTCTGCCCTACCACGATGGGTTTTCCCTCTGGAACCATATGTCCAAATAATCTCTCTCCCATAAGTTGCTTTGGGCCTTGGGGTTTTATCACAGCCACAGAAAGTAACTGATACAGAGTGCTTAGACCTTCAACTTTTCTCTATGAGGCCAGAGGCAAAACAGCCAGTAATCCGAACTACAAAGACAAATATGGACAATAATTTGATGAAAATATTCACAAAGTATGATTTTTTTTTTTGAACTCCACAATTTTATACTGAAAACAGGCACGGGCCAGTGCTCGAGCACATGGGGTTAGTGCCTGGACTTAAATCTTCAAGATCAACTTTTTCATATTTGTAGAACATGACGGAAGCATGCACATCATTGGAGAATGGGAAAGTAACGCAAACCAGATAAAACAGGTCAAGAGCAGCTTCCCCAGCGGTTACTCCACTGGACTGTGCAACTACTGACTTCCACAAGTGGGTGATGCTAACTCACTGCTCTGTTTTGCTTTTACTTTTTCCCACTTATAATGAGAGCTTTAAAACACTTTGATTGCTTTAAGCCCTTTGTTATCAGACCCATGTCAAACGATATGGTGTACCTGGGCAAATCTTAACTGTCATTTATAAACTGTATCCTTGGCACCCATGGCTTACTCTCTAGGTTAAATTCACATGATTATAAGTATCAAGTTATTGTGACAAGTTATTGTAGTGGTTTATAAAAAAATAATTCTATTTAAACCGATGTGTATCTGTGTGTATAACTATGTATGTGTGTGTGTTCATGCGTGTGCACAGGTCCGCGTGTGTGCATAAAGATCAGCTGTCAGTCGTCAGACACTTTCTTTCTTTTGTTTGAGACACAGTCTCTCATTGGCCTGGAACTTCTCCACATAGGTCAGGCTAACTAGACATAGGGTTCCAGGGATCATACTCTCAGCCTCCATCCCACCATCTCCTCCCCAAGACAGAAGCATGTGCAGCACTACTGTGTAACCAAGAATCTGAGACTAGATATCCAGGAGCCTAGAGTAACACCAAATACTACACTGTTACACCAAAAGGGCATAGCAATAAAATGACTCCTAAGGGCATCTTGCTATACTCATAGATCAGTGTTGTTCATCCTTCTGCAGAAAAGCTTCCTCCTGCAGCAGATGGAAACAAATACCTCAGAGACCCACAGCCATCGAATATGACAGATCTTGGCATACTCGGCCCTATCAAATCGCTCCCCTCAGGGCTCAGGGGACCCTGAGGAAGAGGAGGCAGAAAGAGTGTAAGAGCCAGAGGGGGTGGAGGACACCAGGGGAATAAGGCCTGTACATTAACAGGACTAGTAGATTACGGACTCATAGAGACTGAGGCAGCATGCACAGGGATTACGTCTGCACTAGACAGGGACCTAGATCTGAAAGGAGAAGTGGACACATGCCCCATCCCTAACCCAGAAGCTATGTTCAGTTGATAGCCACTAGCAAATAAAAATTTATTTTCTCCAAGGCACTCTCACTGGTGGAAATATTAAAATAAGTTGTGTGCCCAGCAGTAGGTGCCGACAGAAAAGGAATTTAATGGCATCTTTGGAGGGTCCTTTTCTCACAGCGTCATATCAGGTCTTTTAGATCATATATTCATGTATACATACACACACTCACACACATACACTCACACACACTCACACACATAGACACTCACACACACAGACACACACATATACCACACACACTCACACACCACCACACACACTCACACACATACCCCCACACTCACACACACATATGCCACACACACACACACACCACACATACCACACAGACACAACACACACTCCCACACAGACACACATACACAAATACACTCACACACCACACATACCACACACACAGAGACACAACACACACACCACACATACCACACAGACACACAGACACAACACACACACCACACATACCACAGACACACAGACACAGCACACACTCACACACAGACACACATACACAAATACACTCACACACCACACATACCACACACACACAGACACAACACACACACCACACACACACTCACTTTTCACTCTGCAGGTCCTCTGTCTGTATTAAGCTTTCAGTTTGATGTTTTCACAGGAGTTGAGAGTGTGCCATGAGGGAGTCTCTGCACCTAGATCTGTCCCTGTTGCCTTTTCTCGGCTCTTTGCCTTCTGTTTGTTTTGTTCGATTCCAATGTGTTTGTTTTTGTTTTATTTCATTTTATTATTCTGAGAAGCCTGTTGTTTATTTTCTAATGAGAGGCAGAAAGGAGTTGGATCCTTTTCTAATGAGAGGCAGAAAGGAGTTGGATCCTTTTCTAATGAGAGGCAGAAAGGAGTTGGATCCAGATGGGAGGAGAAGTGTGTGGAATGGAGGGAAGGAAAAGGTAGTTAGGATATATTATGTGACAAAAAACTCTCTATTTTCAATTAAAAAAAAAAAACCTGAACAACTGTATGTTGCTATGTTACTGTCACAGAAATGGCACTATCACATATCAGGAAGCATCTGGAAAACTCCACAGTGAATTCATGAGAACATGGATGTGAAAAGGGCAGATACACCTTAATATTGCTATAATAAATCCTCTGAAATGGTGTCAGGACTCCCCAGAACCTGCAGGTTACATCAGCACTACTGTTCTAAACCACTTCCTAGCCATCTTAGGAAAACTATCTCCTCTGTGTGAGTGACTGTCCAGGGACAAGGGGTACTTATATACAACTCTGTGTCCAGTAAATATATAGTTCATCAGTTACATATATACTGTCAGTATTGAGAGCAAGTTTAGAGTACATTGGTACCGTACCTTTTAACACCGCTTTTAACTCTGACCTTGGGTGAATCTAAGCCTCCACGCTTTACCTAAAATTAGTGTTTTACCAGTTTCCTTGTAGAGTTACTATGAAGATTAAGTGAAATATCTTATGTTAAAAAGGGTAATTTTGGGGGCTGGAGAGATGGCTCAGTGATTAAGAGCACCAGCTGCTCTTTCAGAGGTTCTGAGTTCAATTCCCAACAACCACATGGTGGCTCACAACCATCTATAATGAGATCTGATGCCCTATTCTGTTATGTAGGTATACATGCAGACAGAGCACTCATACCTAAACTAATAATAATAATAATAATAATAATAATAATAATAATAATAGTAATAATAATGATAATAATTTTAAAGGGAAATTTTAAACCATCACAGGGGGCAAATGCTTGGATTTTGTCCAGTAGGGTTGTGACTTATAGCCCTGGTTCTAAAGCTTTCTCAGTATATATACATACCCTTAGAGGTAGGCAGAGTGAGGGAGCTGGGTCTCTGAGACACTGATTGGTGACTGTTCAACCCACTCTGGATTATTACTGAGCAAGAAATAATAAGCCTTGGCTTATGTCTCTGAGATTTGGAGTTTATTACTGTTGTATGGCAAGTGCGGGCTACTTCAGTAACGGAGGGGCTCTAAGGGGGTGACATTTAAATAGACATTTTTAAACTGCAAGGAAAAAATATCTAAAGTGCTATAGGAAAGATATTTCAAGCCAAAGGGATAAGAATATGCACGCCCCCAAATCCAACAGAAGAGAAAAGCTGTCAGTGCCCCCCCCCAAGCAAGGGGGACAGTGAAGAAGCCATGAAGAAGCCAGTTCAAGTTGATGTCATGCAAGAACCCTACGGGTCCCGTCTATAACAACAGAGCTACGACCTTTCCTAAGTTCTCCAGTGAGTTCTCAGTACATCACTTCAGCGAAGACAAGAGTTCAGTTTCATCACAGGAGGAATGAGTGTCATAAACAGGGACGTGATGTCTCTCCGTTTTGTTAATGAAATCAAATCTGTTCCCAGCTGCCTGATAACTGCGACCATGCCCCATGCTCCTTGTCAGCAACAGAGTAGACACAGCCACTCAGGGGATGTGCCTGTGCTGGTTTACACACATCTGTGACTTTTGGGTGATCAGGGCTAGATAAACATTTGAGTGAATGAATAAATGCTCTAATATGCAGCCATCATGCCAAGTTATTATTTATCTCATTGCAAGAATTTTGAAGTCAAACTGTTTCTAAGGAAGCAAAACTGTGAATAAGGGTCCAGTTTCAGACTGGTAGCCAAGCCAAGTTTAGGCCAAGCTGAATTCTTGGCTCAGCCCTTCCCATTCCTATCCCTACAGAATGGCATTAGTACACTAGTATACATCTGTGACCAAATCAAAGCCTACCATGATCCTCAAAGGCCAGGGGAAGGATCCCAGGACAGTACCCCTGGCTCTGAAATCTTTTTCTGTCTACTAGCTTGCTGTTCCAGCCAAAAGTGACTTCCTTGAGATCAGGTACAGACTGAGGCTGGCCAAGATCCACTCATCAAAAACTCAGTGTACACTCTTCCCTGGAGAAGACTGCTTTTAGCATTCCTTAGTGCAGAGCTGAGGCCTCCTGGGTTTAGAGAGAGGAAGAGAAAGGGGAAAATGATGTAATCATATCATAATCTCAAAAAATGAAAGAAATAATTAAAGATGATAAAATAAAAAGAGGAAGGGATTAAGAAACAAACAGAACATCCAGTGTGTGGCAGCTGGACCCTCAGCTTTGGTTGGGGACTCCAAGCTAGCTTTACACTCTTGAGACCAAGCACCATGGCTTCTCTCTATCAACAAGAGCTCATTTGTCTCTTTCTGCTTCCCATCATGCTGTGGTGCCTTCTGGTATCTGGCCACTCTACACCCCACAGCAGGGTAGTGCTCAGCCAGTAGGTAAAGGTAAGAAATAGCTGAGCACCCAGGAAGATGAATTCATTCTCCTCAGAGAGTGTGCTTGACCCTCTCCAGTCATCAGAGGCAGGAACTATGTGGCAGGGCCTTTCTATAAGGTATTCCTTGACACCTGCATCAGTTATGATGCCCTGGTAACAAGCCTAGCACATGGCCCACATAGGTCATGTTCACTCAGCATTTCTCTAAGACAGCAAAACTGCAAGTTCCTTAATAAGAAATGTTTTTAGAAGGAACATATGGAGACTCCAAGTGGGGCTAAATATAAACTTGTATTCACAGGGCTGAATCAGGAGCAAAGAAATTTTGAACAGAAAGAGCTGGGTAGAGAAGTGTTCTCTCAAAATGGCTTTTACAAGGGAGTACATGTGTTTTGGCAAACATGTGGATTTATATAACAGGAGAGACATCTATAATTAAAAGTGGAAAGCAAGTAAGGCATCTTTTGAAGCCAGAAATAGATGTCATGCCAACCTCACTACAGAAGCACTGAGGCTCTGTCTACCAACTCCTTCAGGAGAACCTCCCTTACATTTATTATGGTCTTGAGATGATCAAAGAATTTAGACTGTTCTGGTGCATCTCTGCTGTTGGATAATCCTTTTGTACACTATAAATATGTGTCACTCACACTTGTTTAATAAAAGGATGATTGGCCAGTAGCCAGGCATGATTTATAGGCATTACAACCAAACCAGGAGGATGATGGAAGAAGAAGAAGAAGAAGAAGAAGAAGAAGAAGAAGAAGAAGAAGAAGAAGAAGAAGAAGAAGAAGAAGAAGAAGAAGAAGAAGAAGGGAAGAATCAGAGGAGACATCAACCAGCCACTGTGGAAGGAGGACATGTACAAATGAGCTAACAAGCCATGAACCATGTGACAAAGCATAGACAAGAAATATGCGTTAATTTAAATGTAAGAGTTACATAGTAACAAGCCTGAGCTATCAGCCAAGCATTTATACTTTATATTAAGTCTCCAACTCAGTTATTTGGGAAGAAGCTACGGGTTATTTGGGAGTAGGCAGTCAGGACAGGAAAACTCTGCCTACACATCTCAGCGTTAAGACTGCCTTTGGTGCTAGGCAAAGTGGCATACACCCAGGAGGCAGAGAAAGAGCAGAAAGTTTGAGGCTACCCTGGACCACAATGTAAGTTTCAAATGTTAGAGTAGGGCCCATTCTCAGTGTTAGAGCAAGAGCTCAATCTTTGTCAGCCTGAAGATGCTAGGGGAAATCTCTACCTTGTCAATGATGAAAGATAAAGCAATAACAAAAGACACCAGTCTAGGAATGTAGCTCAGTGCTACAGGTTCACAGCACTTGCCTACTGTGCACACGGCCCTAGGTTTGATTCCTGGAATCACACACACAGGAAAGAAGAAAGGGAGAGCTGGAAGGACAGAGAGAGCAGGTAAAGAAAGGAAGAGAGCAATGTTTACTAAGCAACACCGTCTGTAAGATGGCTGGCTGGCCTGCAGTAGTCCCCACTAGTCAGCAGGGAGCATGCTTCAGTGTGATTAGCAGATTCCTAAAACTATGTAAAAGCGCTAAACCTTACAGCACTGTTTCTCTCTCTCCTCTCCCTCCCTCTCCCCCTCCGTGTGTGTGTGTGTGTGTGTGTGTGTGTGTGTGTGTGTGTGTGTGTGTGTGTGTGTGTGTGTGTGTGTGTGTTAAGGTTGAATTTACGGATTAGACACAATAGAACAATTACAACAACATGCTGCAATGAATTTTACAAGAACGTGATCTCTCTCAGTGTCTTGCCTCCTATCTCAAAGGAAGCACTTTGTCACGTCTAAATTGCCACTGCCACTACTTTAACACCCTGAGGCAATTAGTCCCCAAAATACGGATGACTCAAAACATCTGCATTACAAAACTATCACACTGAGTCTGCCCATTGATGAGGCTGGGCTTTTGAGAGTGATAGGGCCTTTCACACAAAAACCTCAGAAGTGGGATGTATAATCTTGATTACGCAAATCGATGTGGGAAGAGCAGTTTTAACTGTGGTCGGACCTTAAGCCTGGGATCCTAGTCTATGTAAGCTGAGAGAGGGCCCTGAGCAGCAGCGGCACAGCACGCATGCGTCCCTCTCTCCTGACGGAACACATCAGCCTCCTGCATGATAGACTTGAAAACGTGCCCTAAAATAAACCTCTTCTCCTTTCAGTCGGTTTTGTTTGTTTGTTTGTTTGAGTATTTTAACACAGCAAAAGAAAAAGACACTAAAGCAGCCCCTATCAAAAAGTCTGGGCTGGGGGAGGCGGGGGGGGGGGGTGCTGAGGAAAGATGGATGATTGAGTGCTTTTGTCATAAAAATGAGGTCCTTCCTGGGTTCACGATCCCAAAACAGACATTAAAAAAAACAAAAAGCCAGGTGTGGTGGCTCACACTTAATCCCAGTGGGGAGGTGAAGAAAGGCCAACTCTGTCTGCTTGATCCCCATCCGCCTTGAGTTAGGGCGATCTAGAGGGACCGGCCACTGGGGTGGTCCTTAAGATCCTAGTTTCGCCTCCCGTCCTGCCTGCCCTCTGCTTCCAGAGCATGGACCCAGTGTGATCCGCACCTCTTACTCTCGCTGCCTCTCCAGCTGTGACAGAATAAACCTTCAAATATGAGCCAAAATAAGCCCTTCTCTTCTTGCTTCTTGTTGGGTATTTGATTCCAGGGACAAGAAAAGTAACTAACGTGTTTGAGGGAAAGGAAACAGCCTGATGCTATAGTAGGCCTCTTAGGAAATTCAAGTGATCGAGGCATAAAAACAAATTAAAAGAAAATGTCTCTAAACTCTACAACAATAGAAGCTTCCTTATTAAACGAGTAAAGAAACAGAGTTATTAAGGTTAAAAATTTAAGAGCTCGTGAAAGATTAAAAAGTACCTCTAACAAAAGCTAAGGGAAAAAGTAAAGGGAGGGAGGGGGAGACAGGTAGGGGGAGGGAAGGGGAGGAAGGAGAGCCATATGCAAAAATTCTGCTATTATCTTTGCTTCATTGCTTTTCATATTTTAAATTTATTTTAAAAGATTTTTAATTTTTAATTTTTAAATCTTGTATCTATGTATTTGTATCTGCATATCAGGGTACATGGCCTACAGAGGCAAGAAGACAGTATCAGAGCCCCTGGCAGCTGTGAGCCTCTGGATGTGGGAGCCCTGACTGAACTTGGTTCCTCTGCATCTCAGCAAGCATCCCTAACCACTGAACCATCTTTCATAGACGGCATCCTAGAGATTGCAGAGGATCCTGGTATTCTAACATAATATTCTACCATACTGAACTATCCTAAAGCTGGAGTTGAAGGACTAAAGACCCGACCTTGTTTTGGCTGAGGATATTTTGGGGCTAAGGGACAGCTCTGCCCTTCCAGCCATTATTCAGCCTTAGAAGTAACACCAGCATTAAAACACAACCAGTTTGCAATGAACAGCCAATTGGGGTGCGTGGGCAAGTATGTACAAGTGCCAGGTGGCCAAGGGCCTCTGTTACTAATTATGCCTCGTCTGGAAGTCTGACTCAAGAATCTGACAATCAAGGGAGTGCCCTTCATCCTGCCTCAATTGTTCACAGTTATACCATCTGGATTATATACCCAGAAGAAAATTTGGCATCCACATTTGCCAGAATGACCACTAGTTTGCAAAATGTCTTATTTTTTTCTTGGTCAAGAACAAAGTGACAGCTGACTTCAAAGTGTATGTACATAAGTACTTACAAAGTAAATGACTTTATACTTTAGAAAGCACATCCGTTAGGAGAGGAGGGTTTTTCCCCTTCAGAAGTACCCCCAAAAAATAACATGGAAAGAGCATTTTGATGTTTTTCAGGTATTTCAAATTTTTATTCATCAGTAAAAATTCTTGTTTGTCACTGAATGCCCAGATTAATTTTATACAGGCCTCTCAATCCCCCATTATGTGAAATGACTTGAGCACTAAAGAAAAAAGCCAAGTTGTATTAGTCAGGGAAAGGGCTACAGTACAGTAAGAAAAGGAATGTTAGGTTGCAATGGTTTAGCCCAATGGGCATTTATTTTACTCACTTCAATGGAGCAATTACTGCGTTCTCATAAGAGACAAATTTCCCCACATGGTACTTCACATGCCCAAACTCCTGTCCTGAGCTCCTGTCCTGGAGGGTGTGAGAACACACGGCCACCCATGAATACCTAGCCCAGAAGTGATACTTGTTGCTTCCAGTTACGTTCTGGTAGTAACAGCAACTGGCATAGCCACACCTAGATGAGTGCTGTCAGTCAACATGGTCCCTGCTCAGTCATTTCTCTAATGCCCAGTAGAGACGTGCAGAGACACACTGGGAGACTCTGACATCCATACTGTCTAAAGTGGAGTTTCCCTGTCAAAGAACTTTTATCAAAGAACTCAGTGACATGCGCTACCTTTAATGATTTTAAAAAGGAACCAAATAAATGGGGAGTTATTCTCGTGGCTAGGTAGACACAAATTGGTCAGTATGTTATTTCTTCACAACTTGATTTCTGGATTCAGTGCTACCCCAATCAAAATCTAGAGGTTACAAATGGAATAAACTAATCCTAGAGTAATGCACAGAAGCAGACGAACTTGAACTTGCAATGACATCACAACACTGAGGGATACATGCTAGCAGGCAGACTTTACGTGACTTCATGACTTCCTGTAAAGCTGTAGTAGTCAAGACAGCATGCACAAATGCCAGAATAGGAAATTAGGTCAATGGGTCAGAGACAGGGGATTAAAAATAGTCAACTGCTTGTTTATGAGTGCACGTGTGTGTGTGTGTGTGTGTGTGTGTGTGTGTGTGTGTATGCATGTGTGTCTGAGTCTGTGTGTCTGTGTATGTATACATATAGAAGCTGAGGACAATCTCCAGTATTATCCCTGCCCACGTCCTTTGAGGCAGGATCCCTACCAACCTGAAGCTTAGTTAGACTACACCATCTGGGCAGAAAACCCAAGGAACCTTCCTGTCTCTACCACCTCACAAGCATGGCATCAGGATTTGCCTAGCTTTACGTGGGTTCTGGGAATCAAAAGCAGGTCCTCATTCCCACAAGGCAAGTACTGGCTGCTCCACATCCCCAGCCCTCACATGACTTTGACAAAGGAACAAAGATAAAGGTTAAAAAATAAAGCCATTTCCATAAGTTGTGCTATAACTTGATG
This sequence comes from Phyllotis vaccarum, assembly GCA_033318265.1. NCBI lineage: Eukaryota > Metazoa > Chordata > Mammalia > Rodentia > Cricetidae > Phyllotis > Phyllotis vaccarum. Next base: position 15,655,720 of record JARWLC010000007.1, read on the forward strand.
TCCTGATACCCTAAAAGAAAATGAACCTGGACACGGGTCTTATACCTCTCACAAAAATTCACTCAAAATGCTTGTCTATCATACTCTAAAGCACAACACTGTAAGTCTCCCAGAAGAGAAGATAAGAAAAGATAGATGACCTTGACCATGGTGCTGTAAACAGCAAAAGCACAATCTATAAAAAGTAATGAATTTGCTAGACTTCATCAAAATTAACACTATTAAATGAAGATAACAAGCAGAGAAACTGGCAGAATGTATTCTCCTTTTCTGTGGTGCTGGGGACTGAACCCAGGGCTTTGAAACACTCTACCACGGAGCTGGAGCTTTGTCCCAGCTCCATCAAAACCCACACAAGATTAGTGATAATTATGGAGAATACACTAATAACTCTTTAATTTTGCTGAGGTGGGGATGCTGGAGATTACAAGGAACTCGGAAACTCAATAATAAGCAAACAAACAAGCCAACAGAAAGATAGGGCAAAGACCTTAGAACATGCCTCACCAAAGAGAATGGCATACAAAGTTTCTTCTACACTGTTAGACATAAGTAAATGTAAATTAAAATAACAGTAAGATGCTGTTGCTAATGTATCTAAAATTCTGAACAATGATAATAACAAATGCCAACAGAGGAGTAGAGTAGCACTTCGGGGGAGGTGTTACAAGAATCATTTTGAGAGACAATTTGATGACATGTCGAAATCCATTTATACTCATCATGAGACCCCATGATTGTGAGCCCTGAAATGTTTTCTTAAGACCTAAAAAACATATGTTCACACAAACCCCCACAGCTTTGCTCATAATCACCAAAACTTGGAAGCAATCTTTAGGGGATGAATTAATAAACAAACTACATTATAATCAAACGATGGAATAAAATAAAAAACCTTGAATATATATGCAGTAACACTAGCTTTATATTATTACTGAAAGCAAGAAATCAATCTGACAGAATTGGGGAGAAACTTCACTTGGTTAAGTGTTTGGTACCCAAGCATGAGAATATGAGTTCAGATCCCAACATCAATGAAAAAGGCTCTTAGGGCATGGTGGTACAAGCCTGTAATCCTGGTTTTGTAGAAGTGGAAACAGAGGATCCTTGGAGCTCACGAGGTGAGTCATAGTGATTTCCAAAAAGTGGGAAGACCTGCCTCAAACTAAGGTGGATCACAATAAAAGACAATACCTAACTTCAACTTCCACATGCACCCCCACTCACACATGCATATACAAACATGTACACGAGTGACACACACACACAGAGAGAGAGAGAGAGAGAGAGAGAGAGGGAGAGGGAGAGGGAGAGGGAGAGGGAGAGAGGGGGAGGGGGAGGGGGAGGGGGAGGGGGAGGGTAGGGGGAGGGGGAGGGGAGGGGGAGGGGGAGGGGGAGGGGGAGGGAGAGGGAGAGGGAGAGGGAGAGGAGAGAGAGAGAGAGAGAGAGAGAGAGAGAGGAGAGAGAGAGAGAGAGAGAGAGAGAGAGAGAGAGAGAGAGAGAGAGAGAGAGAGCCAATCTAAAAAGGACATGTGCCATATAATTTTCAACTACTTGGTGTAGCAGAAAAATCTAAGGCTGCCAAAGGTGGGAATAGATTGACTAGGAAATACAAGAGATTTTCAACACAGTGAAAATACTGTCACTGGATTGTAACCCAGGAGCTGTAACAGTATATACAACTCATCACCCATGTCCCAACCCACAGACTACACTGCACTAAGTAAACTCTAGCATCAATTGTGCCTTTAGATGCTCGTGATGTGTCAATGTTAAGTTTACTGATTGAACCTCTGTACACACCTGGAAGGGATGTAAATAGAGAAGACTATACACACATCAAAGAAGAGTTCATGGGAGGGAGATGAACACTTGAGATGATGCATGATTGACAGAACTTCCAGGCAGAGTAGTAAGAGGAGCATTCCAGATGGCCCTCACTGAAAATGCGCAGCACATGGGCGCGGGAGGCAATGCTGAACACCGGTTTCCCAGGAGCAAAGCTTGGCTTGGAGAAGAGATCAGGCTTCAAAGGCTACCGAGTGACCTGCTGTCTACGGCCTGGAATGTCAGGAGAGGGCTTGGCTTACACTCTTACATTATCATGGTTTTTATGCATATCTTAACACAAAGGCTTCAGAACAATGGTGGCACGGATTGCTGACAACTAACAGTCACCAGCAAGCAAATCCATTCTGTATTAAAGAATTTTATTTTCCCACGACAACACCAGCACCGGCATTATATTAACGGAGTCCAAAATTTTATACTTGTTCCCATGAGCCTTGATGTTTAGGAAATACAATCCAGAGATTTCCAATCCACCCTTGCTCCACTTCTCCCATGGCTATCTCTAGATAGAGATAACAGAGGTAGCCTTTCATGCTGACATCACATCCTAGCCACCCCTCAACTAGGGAAGAGAAACCTAAGCACTGCCTCCATGAGTTTCCCCTCCCTCCTCAACAGTGCAGTCACAATATTAGTGTGTATAATTCTCATCTTATTTAATTCACATAATATTTTTTAGACACAGGGTAAGAAGAGCAACACCACCAGCAGCACTGGGGAGCTGTTTTGGTCTGAGTGAGCCTGGTCCTCATAAGCTCAGGTGTTTGCTTAGTCACCAGGGAATGAAACTATTTGTCTTAGTCAGGGTTTCTATTGCTGTGAAGAGTCACCATGACCACGGCAACTCTTATAAAGGAAACATTTAACTGGGGTGGCTTTCAGTTTTAGAGGTTTAGTCCATTATCACAGTGGGACATGGCAGCATGCAGGCAGATACGGTGCTGGAGAAGGAGCTGAGAGTCCCACATCTTGATCCACAGGCAACAGGAAGTAAACTGTCACTGGGTGTAGCTTGAGCATAGGAGACCCCAAAGCCCATCCCCACAGTGACATACTTCATCTGACAAGGCCATACTTGCTCTAACAAAGCCACATCTCCTAATAGTAACACTCCCTATGGGGACCATTTTTTTTCCCCCAAATCACCACACTGTTTGAAAAGGATTAGAAGGATCAGGGGTGTGGCTTTCTTGGAAGAAATATATCATTGAGGGCAGACTTTGAAGTTTCAAAAGTCCATGCCAGGCCAGTGTCCCTCTGCTCGCCACCTGTGGATCAGGATGTAAAACCCTCAGCTACTGCTTCAGTTCTGTCTCTTTCTACTTCCTACTGTAATGATCACGGACTGACCCTCTAAAACTGTAAGACAGTCCCCAGTTAAATGCTTTCCTTCATAAGCATTGCCTTGGTCATGGTGTCTCTTTACAGCAATAGAACAGTGACGAAGATAGGCAAGCCTTAGGAAGGAAGGCAGTCAGTGAACTAAAAATTAACTGTTTCATAAGATTCATTAAAAAATTCTGGTGTTCTGTGGATTCTGCCTGAAGTATGTGCCCTTCCAAGGGAGTTGTAGTTTCAAAGAACACCCATAAAGTACTTCAGAAATCACTGGGATCCGAGAGCTTTGCTCTGTACTGTGTGCTCCATGTATTTTGCTGTGGGTTTTCCCTTTGAGAACAGAGGAAATAAACAGGCAGACAAACAATAATAGCAACAAAATATATTACAAGAGGTGTTTTCTCCATCTCTGCTATGGTAATCTGACACTTCCTCATTCTTTTGATTGTATTTAATATAATCCAGTTTCAAAAAAATGTGAAGATATTACGATAATCATTCACACTCACTGATGCTAAAGAGTTTAAATTAGAATAAGCCACAAAATAATTTGGCAACATGTATTAAGAATTTAGAATATCAATCCCAATGGGTTCAATCACATACGTTTGTACTTACAGCAAAAAGCAACCACCAAACCAACATGTTAGCAGTGATGGGATAATACATAGTTTTATTTTAGAATGGAATTCTTTGATTTTTTTTTTACATAAAAAATTGTATGTGTGCCCAGGTGTGGTGGCACATACCTTTAATCTTGGCAGTCAGAAGGCATAGGTAGGTAGATGTGTGAGTTCAAGGCTACAGAATGAGTTCCAGGACAGCCAGAGCTATATTGAGAGACTCTGTCTCAAAAAACAAAAATTGTGTGTGAGAGGACACCTCAAGCACATGTGCATGAGGGAACTCATAAACATTTAATGTGTGGAGAGCAGAGCCAACAAGAGGTGTCTTCTCCAATAACTCTTTACCTTAGTTTTTGAGACAGTGTCCTTCGCTGAAACTTGAACTCACTGACAGAAAAGACTGGCTGGACAGCAAGCTCCATGAATCTGCTGTGCCCACCTTCCAGTGCTGGGTTGCAAACACATGCTACCATGCCCTGTGCTAGGGATGCAGGTTCTCACGCTTATGCAACAGGACTTTTAGTGATGGAGCCAAGCCTCTAGTCGGTGGAATTATAGTTTTAGTGTTTCCTTTTCCCAGTGTGAAAGTAATGCTCATTGGTTATGATAAAACTGTCTCTCTTATGAGAGAAAATATATAGAGTTTTAATAAGGTAAGATATGTTTTATAAACACATAATACCATTCATTTATGTATGTAAACATATAGTATACAAATGTTCACCAAGCAAATAATCTGTTTGCTAGAGCCTAAATATAGCACAAGTCAACTGTCTCAAACCATGAATTAATGGGACAGCATGAGCGAATTATAAAATATGGTTTAATTTTTTATTTATGTTGTGTTGTGTATGACTGTGTAGTTTATATACATCCATATGTGTCTGTGTGTTGGGGATATTCAATAACACTGTGAACCCTGAGTTTGCATTTGTATTAATTAAACTAACCTTTCGTCAGGAGGTAGAGTTAGCAACTAGTACCCACAAGAGCATCAGAGGGCTTCTGGAAGAGGTAAAGAGACACATCAGAAGTAGTAGGGAGGGGTTTTGAGTAGCAAGGCCTTTTCTGTTTTAGCAGAGTGGAAGGACAGGTTTTTTTGTCTTTTGGGTTTTTTTTGGGGGGGGGGTTGTTTTTGGTTTTGGTTTTGTAAGCAAGAACAGGTCAGCTAGGCGTCACTCAGCCTCTCTAAGCTAGTAGGCTTTCACTGCAGCCTTTGAGTCTTGAGTTTTATTTATACGTAGAAAATAGAGATTTAGTTAAAGCTACCTTTAGTGACGTTGACAGAGCCATTCAGTGCCTGTGGGAATGGAATTCCTGCCAGGCTGTGGCCTAAGTGGCCTGAGAAGCGGGCAGGTAACTGCTGAGTGGCAATTGCTGGCTGAGATAGCAGTAGATTAAGGTACGGCCACTTTGTCTAAACAACAGTTGTTGTGCACATCTGTGTACACACATTCAGAGGTCAGAATAGGACATCAGATGCCCTGCTCTAACACACTCCACCCTCTTCCTATGTGTCGGGGTCTCTCAATGAATGTCAAGCTCCAGAAATTCTCCCACCTTCACTCCCCACAGCACTGGGTTACGTGTGTTTGGGGGGGGGGGCAGGTGTGGTATTGTTGGATTTAGCCATTTTATGTGAGTGCTGGAGAGTCTGACTCAGGTCCTCATGTCTGTGTAGTTAAGTACTCTTCTCCACAGAGACATCTTCTTCAGCCACAGGTAGTGTTTTCATTTCTGATTTTATTTAGTTTTTAATTTTGTCAGTACTGAGCTTATGCTTTCTCCTCTTACATTCAGAAGGGAAAATGCAGACTGTTAAAAGTCAGAGAAAAAGGTTTCTCTACCAAGCATTGTATTCTCTTCTACTCACTGTTCTAGCACCTGTCAGACTGTCAGTTTCCTGATCTATAAAATGAGGCATCAGACCACACAAATTCTAAGACATCTTCTACCTCTAAAAGCTCAAGATCAACTGACTCCCCAGCCAAGGGCTGACAACTATTACCATGTGTGGCATAAAAATGCTTCAGTGACAGACGGCATAAGTGAGGGTGGCCTCATAAGATTATAATAGACCTGAAGAATTTCTATCACCTACTGACATTTAAGGCATAACATGTTTGCACAAGTCTATGACGCCATTCTCGACCAACATCCCATTAACTATAATAAAAAATGCTTGATAATGGATGACTATATTACGGACTTGTTTACTAGATTCTTTACTGTTCCTAATGTATACAGCTTCTAGACTAAAACATGAGTTAAGCTGTTTCATAGGCAGACTGCCATATGCTAACCAACACCCAGTGTCTGCTGCTCAAAACAGTGACTGACCCTTACCATCCGGGCAACACTGTAGCAGTGTTTTGTGACGTTCCTCCACAAAACTGTCTAAGGATGCATTCCTTAGAGCGGATCCCCATCATTTAGAGACGTATGACTCTAATTATTCCAGCAGCAGACCACATCTATTGTAAATCTGCAAAGTCAGAGCACCCTGGGAGTGAAGACACTGAGCAGGAATGCTGTGTGCAGAGGCTGACATGCCCACACATCTGGAGACTTTTGTGTGCCTCGTCAATGGTAGATTTCTCCTCAATAACCCAAGGCTTGATTCCCAGGTGCCACACTGGTGGATCAGTGTACAACACTGGAGGATCAGTGTACCATCCTTGAGTCCCGAGGTCTCTATAAGCCCTCGGGTAGACATAGCAGAAGTATGATGAGCTTTGGAGGGAAAGGCAGGGCTGTCTGTGAGGCTCCAATACAGATGGCTGGACCCAAAGAGAACAGGACCCTGGAAATAGTCCCATAGTTCCTATTTGACCTCCACCCCCAAACTTTCTTACTCCTTCAGAATTTTTGAGTTTTTGTTACTTCTAAGGTTGGTTGGTTGGTTTTGTTTTTGAGACAGGGTCTCACCACGTAGCCCAGACTGCCCTAGAACTCATAATACAGCCTAACCTGGTCTCCAATTCCTACCTTGGCCTCTCTACTGCTTAGAATCACAGGAGTGAGTCACCACACACAACTCCCTTCAGAAAATATTTTACCCTGGCAATCCCTACACTAAACTACATGGTCTGAAAATTATTTTTTTAACTTTTTTTTTTATTTAAAAGTTTTTTGTTTAATATTGGGTCTGACTTCAGGGAGTTTACAGGCCAGGCTGAAGGATGGGATGCAGAGAAGGGAGCATCCAAATACATAAGAGCTATGGAACATGGTGAGTGATGGCTTTCTAAAGGCAAATCCCTTCAGGCAGGCTGTCCTGTTCTGAGTCACATATGTAGTGGGGAGATCAGCCCACTGGGCACTACCTGTGGAGGTGTGAGAAGCGTGTCTTTGCTAGGAAACCTCTGTCCTCACTGCTCCAGAGATGTATGAGACTCAAGACTAAAGCATAAGAACTGCAGAAACACTTATGAGTATTTTGTGAAGGCAATGGCCATTCCTCTGCAGATTTCAGAGCGTCCAGGGCATGCATAGACTGGCAGTGTTTCACGGGGCAGTAGAAGAGCTGGAGACCAGCTCGAGGGCCTGGGACAGCCCTGAAGAGGGCCAGTGAGAGCAGGACAGGCTCAAAGAAAAACAGCAAGGAGGGGGTCACAGCTCTGTGGGATGGAGGGAGTGTCAGGGAACCACTATCATTACCTTTGAGGTGTGCAATCATGGACACAGCCTAGCTGGGGGCAGGGAGTCTGAGTGTCGACCAGCTTGCCTCTTACTGACCTTGCACTAGACTAGCTGGAGACTAAGGACTCATTGTCAGAGTTCATATTAACTGGCTTGTAATTGTTGCTCTGAGTGACTCTGGGAAGGGTCCTCTGCTTCTCCTTGTCCATTTTCTTTCTTCCATTCTTTCCTTTATTGTTCTTAACATTAGCATTGATTTCCTTGAATTCGATCATCTATAATCAAGACTGCATTTCCCGTGAACCAATTAGACCCTAATGGTGATTCTCAACCTTCCTAATACTGTGGTCCTTTAAAACAGTTTCTCATGTTGTGGTGACCTCCCGACCATAGTTATTTTTATTGTTACTTCATAACTGTAATTTTGCTGGTTATGAATCATAATGTAGATATCCACTCTGCAGGATATCTGACAGTTGACCCCTGTGAGAGGATCATTTAGACCCTGAGGGGGCCATGACCTACATGTTGAGAACGGTGGAGGGGTCCTCACTTTGATACTCTCCAAGGACTTATGAACTTGGTACTTATCTTTATTCTCCATCTACAGTAGTTGCCAGAGACATCATCGGTCTCCAGAAGTGCATTATGGGCAAGATCCTTCTGAATTCCTATGTTTAAGAAACCTTACCGCCCAATGGTAGCAAATTCTTTCCTTCACACCATTGCATTAACATTTATCTTCTGGAGGTAAATAACAGGAAGTGGGCAAAAGGACTAGATATTCAGGTCAGGGTGGGAGGGGGTTGCTATAGTTTGCATGTTTGTGTTTCCCTCCAAATTCATGATTTGGAACATAGGTGCCAAAGGCATAGCACTCAGAGGTGGACTCCAGCGGCAATAAAATCGGGATGCCAGAGCCAGAGTGAAGAGTCAGATACCTTCAATAAGACTCAACCAGGTTCTTCTTTCACACTCCCTCTCTCTGTCAGGAATGGCAGTGTTCATCTCCTCCTGAGGCGGAGTCACTCATGACTCCATCCTAGAAACATACCGGGCCTCACCAGCCATCCAACGCCTGTGCCCTGACCTTAGACCTGACTGTTTCCAGAGCTGCGTGAAATCAGCATTGTTTTAAATTATCATTATTATTTTATGTGTCTGGGTCTTTTTTCCTCCATGTATGTACATGTACCACACGAGTGCAGTGCCCACGTGAGCCAGAAGAGGGGTTACAGACAGTTGTAAGTTGTCTCATAGATGCTGGAACCAAACCCTGGTCCTCACAAAGAACAGCCAGTGTGCTCCTAACTGCGGAGCCATCCCTCCAGCCAGAGAAATAAGCTTTATTTTTCTTATAAATTACTTAGTGTGAGACATTTTGTTTTGCACAAGTGGCCTAGAGTTGGCCAGGAGAGATTCTAGAGACAGACTGTCAGCCACACTGTGCTCTTACCTCAACTAGATTCAACAACCTGCCACCCTTGTACTGGCTTTAAGGATTGTCTGTGAAACGTGGACATCACTGAACAGCAAAAGCCAAGGATGATTGTTCTATATACTAATCATGGATGATCTCTGGTACATTTAATATCACAACTTACAAATGTCCAAATCTCCGGCTTTTGCCCTGTGACATCCAAGTGTAAATGGGTGGCAATGACTTTGTGGACTTGGCCATTGCTTCTTTCTGATAGTTTGGCAGGAGTTAATTTACATACTTAATTATTAAATATATTCTAAGAGAAATTGTGGGATGTAAATTAATTTGTTTTCAATACTGCTAGCATTCAGAAATAAATTCAGAAGAGATTTTACTTCTATAAGGTGAATAATTTGCGTGTTTTGTAAATTGCTCAGTGTGGCATAAATGTTCAATAATCTAAACAAGAGCCCCCCCCCCCCCCCCCCCGCTTTCCCTTGGAAAATGTCTGCAGTGTGATAGTGACATTTCTAATTTCTTTTTGAAAGTATACTTTGGGGGACAGTTTTCAAAAACTATTCTTCATGAAACAGATGAATACATCAAAAAATGGGGTCTACTGAAGCCTGCTTAAAGTGTCGATGTTAGTTACAGGGGGACAAATTATATTCAGAGGAAGTTTGAGAAAAGCCACGAAGTGCATAAGATGAACGCCATTCACTGTGATTATTCTCCTTAGGAGCTAGAAAATAACTACTTAGGGAAATTCTGCCTGAGAGTAATTGCTATTTGATGGAGAAAAACTAGGGAAATAATTATAAGAGTGAAGAGGATACTTCCTAACCATCTGCCATTTAGAAATAAGAAATAACAACAAAAAGGAAAACATTTTTCCCCCAGAAATGCTTGGAAGCCAATACCAAAGCAACGTTCTGATGGTGCACAGCATAAGGAGACTAATGCAGAAAGGCCCCACGCCTAAGGTATGCGATGGTGTTCATAGGACATCCGAGACACTTGAGGTGTGCTTTGCCGTTTCTCAGTTGCCTTCATTTGACATTTCTACATAGCCAAAGGGGAAGAACACATCTAAATGAGGTGTCAGTAATTGGAAACAGGAGACCCCATCAGAAAGATATTTCCTCCTTGTAAGGTAAAAAGGTATACAAAAGACAGCACTAGAGAAAGTCAATCTTTATCATCTTTAATTTCCCACTTCATTTAATGCACATGATCCTGGTGAGATAGTGAAGGGCGACATTCTTACAGGCTTCATTCAGGTAACATGTGATTGGCGGTCTCCTCTTTGGGGGCAAGAGTACCCCTGTGTAATGAATGGCCTCTGTCTTTTTGCCTTCTGAGTTACCCAGGTCTGCCTTACAGGAGGAGGGGATGAGCAGAACTGTCTGGACAAGATCATGAAAGACATGTGAGGAACTGGGATCTGGGTTTCCGGAGCACTTCATCTGTGCCCTGATGGTATTTTCCCTTTGTTTCCTCTCTCCTGACTGAAATGTGGGCACTGGGATGTGGGGGAGAAGCAGCTTGTGTGGGACCCTTTGATCCAGCCACTGACCCAAGCCTAGGCCTGCCAAGCGCTGCCACCGGAAATACCTTTTATTGCAATCAATGGAGAGGCCTGGTAGAACACGTGATCTGTGTGAACACGTGATCTGTATGGCTGCTCTTATTTTTTAAAATTTGTATTCCCTTTGTGGTTTTGTTTTGTCTTTTTCACCTCCCTGACACCCATTCACTCTTTGGTATGAATGCCTTGATGTCCTAAGTGGGATGCCATCAACACATCTTCTTCTCTCACCTCAACAAGCATCCTGACACTGAGAAAGAATTGAAGCAGTTACACAAAGTCTGTCGGTAGCAGCGGCACTGGGGTCATGTTGAATCTCCGTGTGGTGTTCTGTCCTTCGGCAGATGAAGACTTACTGTTTGACGTCACTCTACCTGGTGAGAGACAGAGCTTGTATCTCTCCCATCAGTCTGGGCGGGCTGCTCAAAAAAACACATAAAGGACAGCGACTGTGACAGCGGTTGTGCCCGAGTCTAAGCGTCTCCTTCCTGACGCTCCTTGATGCCCTGAGTCACGATTTAAGTCCAGCCTCCCCGAAGCCACCATGTTAGAAGGTGCTCAAGCTGTCAAGAGAGGTGGCTGGAGAAACAGCTGTCCACCCGGTGCCAGCTGTTGTAGACACCTTGAGTGAAAGCCTTCATGTGACACTAACTTCAGCAGTCAACTCAACCTTGTGAGTCACCGCAGTAAGGATTAGCTAGTGACTCTAAGCCTTTAGAAATATGACACAGTGTCAGACTGCACTGTGGTACAGTTATGTGGCTCTATTAAATAATGTGATGCAATGTGATAGTTCTTTGTCAGCTTGACACAAGCTAGAGTTAGCTGAGGGGAAGGAACAGTGACATGGAAGTGTAAAGTCAAATAAACCCTTTCCTTCCAACTTGCTTTTTTTCATGGTGTTTCACCACAGTAATAGACACCTTATATATTTTGGAACAGTGTTGTTACATACAAATACATACAAATTTACAAGTAAGCATGGTTTCCCTCTCAATTACCACGTTAACTAAGCTCCGTGTTTCACATTTCTAGTTTGTCTAATATCAGCAATTGCTAAGCTGGCATTTTTCTGTATCTGTATCTGGGCTTGCTTTGTATCTCATATACCTCTAGACACACTTTCTCCCAGGCTTTCTTCCTCTAAATTTATGTGGTTCTCTTTCCATTGAAAGGTAGTGCGCCACTCAGTGTTTAAGTCCTGAGCTGTACATTTAAAAAGTCACCTAGGAAGCTTTAGGAAATGCACACACCTTCCTTCCCCTCTGCCTGCTCCTACAGAGAAATAAACTCACAATCTCCAAGGGAGAAGCACCTTTGTTGTTGTGGGAGAAAATAAAAGAAATAAGACTTACTATCTTAACCATTCCTAAGAGTACAGGTCAGTGGTGTTTAAGTATGTTCAAACCACATGCAACTGACCTACAAAACTATCATCTTCAAAAGCTGACACTTCTTGGTTTCATGATTAAATTTCTTTGCATCACATTTGCATGTCCATTTTTAATGTAAGGAGTATTTTCATTTATCTCTTTTAGCAACTTAAGCCTACTTGTTTTTAATTCTTTTTTAAGATTTCTTTTTACTTTATGTGTACAGTGTTTTGCTTCCTTGTATGCCTAGTGCCCTCACAGGCCGGAAGAGGACATTGGATCCCCTGGAACTGGAGTTACAGATAAGTTGTTGACCACCACTTGGGTCCTTTGAATTAAACCAAGGACCCTGGAAGAGCAACATGTGTCCTTTACTCCTGAGCCATCTTTCCAGTTCCTCTTTCAATTATTTACCAAACAGTTCCACAAAATTGATCATCTGTACAGTGAAATCATATCCCACATGGGGAAGTAGGGTTCATAATTCTTCTCAGGTCACGCATCTTAGCACAGTCTGGGGATATAGCGTTCACAGAAGGCTGATGTGGAGAGGAAAGTGTTTCGGCCTTTTACTCACTTTCTGTCTTTCTCATTCCTAATCTTCCCACTACCTCCGACCTCCTCAAACAGTCAGAAACCCCTCCTTGAGGAGGAACGCAGTAGGATTCGATAGTCTACCTTACTCTCATACATAGACATCACAGAGCCTTCCCTATATCAGGATGTTCCTCTGACTCTACTTCCCACTATACATAGCTTCTAATGAATCCATGGCTTACATAATGAGCTAGCCAGGTCTCCATCAACAGGAGCCCCAGCTCTCACCTTGACCTTCAAGGCTTCCATAGTAAGGGAAACACCATTAGTATTTGATAACCTGAGGGAACTGAAGCCATAGAGACAGAGACACAGAGACAAGCATGTCCACTGATGCAACCCTGGGCCAGTTTTATTTGTTTCCATGATGCTGTAGTGTTTACATTTATGCTTTTGAACCTAATTTTATCATTCTGATTTATTTTTGTGCATTGGGTTTTTTGCCTATTTGTCTATGTTAGTGTATCAGAGCCCCTGGAATTGGAGTTACAGACAGTTGTGAGCTGCCTTGTGGTTGCTGGGAACTGAACCCAGGTCTTCTGGAAGAGCAGAAGCCATATCTTCAACCTTGTTTCTCCTTTATTATATGATTATGCTCTTATGTTCATATATGATTTTATGTGATTATTACACTCTTGTGTAGGGCCTGAGGATGAGGAGTGTGCTGGCCGGTCGTATGTCAACTTGACGTACAAACTAGAGTCTTCTGAAAGGAGGGAACCTTGACTGAGAAAATGCCTCCATACGATCGAGCTGTAGAGCATTTTCTTAATTAGTGATTGGTGACGGAAGGGACCTGCCCATTGTGGGTGGGGTCATCCCTGCCCTAGTGTTTCCATAAGAACTCAGTTGGAGCCAGTGAGCAGCACTCTCTGTAGCCTCTGCAACAGCTCCTGCCTCCAGGTTCCTGCCCTGTTTGACTGCCTGTCCTGACTTCCTTCAGCATGAACTGTGATGGGGAAGTGTAAGATAGATTAACCCTTCCCTTCCTGATTTGTTTTTGGTCATGGTGTCTCACCACAACAGAAACCCTGAGACAAAGAGAGAAGAGCTTTCTGGGAGAAAGAAGCCAAGACATAAAGGTTAGGGACTTGAGCCAGAGATGGAGCTCAGTGATAGAGCTCCTGCCTAGCATGTGCAAAGCCCTGAATTCAACCCCCATTATCACAAAAATACATGCATACTTACATAACACACAAACACATATAGATGTGTGTGATACATATATACAAATATACACACACTGACACACACACACATATATATGTATATAAAATTGGGGCTCATTGGACCAAATGTTACATTACTTTTGGCTCAGCACACTTGTAACCATAAAAACTCTATAGTTTTTTTAAAAATTTCACTATTTTAATGAAAGTAAACTTAATTTTCTATTTAGAACATATTTATCTATATATTCTAACTTTCTACTTAAAATATATTTTATTATTAAGTGAAGTACTTCTTTCTAAACAGTTGAAATTATTGAAATATTTCATTATCATTTACTAAAGGTTTGTGTGTAGTGGAATACACTTATGAACTATGCCCTCTGTTGTATAATTTCGTCTCTGCTCATCATATGACAGCACAGTGCTTTAGCTTCTGAAGCTCTTCTATTTCTTAATACCAGGGAGAACTTATCCTGATGTATTCTCCTCTAAAAATGTATTTTAAATCTTGTCTAGTTTTCCTAAATAAACCATTTTTTAAATTTAAAAGTCACACTGGGATGGCTTAGCATTTGTATTAAACACGTATCCATCTGAGGAAAACTGATAGGAACATGGTATATGTTAATTTGAAATTTAACACTCTCTTGTTAAACATGTTCCCATTTTAGGTCACCCTTTTTATAAAAGATGATTTAAGATTTTTATAGTTTTTGTCTCATTTCCATTACTTAAAAATATTTGTAATCAATAGGAAACTTCATCTGTCCGGTTACAATTCTTGCATTGGTTGGAATTTTTGTGGACTCTGTCTTTCTGTCTGTCTCTCTCTGTCTATTTCCATCTGTCTATGCCTCTCTCTCCTTGTATGGTGTATATGTGTGTTTAGAAGTAAAAATACATCTTTTTGTTTCTGAGGAAATTTGTTTCCCTTTACAAAAAAAATGTTCATATTTTACCTAGTGAACTTTTTATCTAGTGAATATTTTTTAGTTTCATTTACGATTACAGTGGCAATTGCTGACATTACTGGTAATTGCCACCAAATCTTGTTTTATTCTATTCAATTATAGAAAATTATGGAAACTTGAGAAAGGAAAATCCCAATTTGGAGAATGGGAAGTGGAAGGTTAGTGGATAGCCTTCCTTGAAGATATCCATGAGAATTTTAACAGTAGGACATAGGTCCTCTCCAAAAAAGTTTGGAAATAAAAACATTTTACAAGGTTCACAGAGCACAGCTGGGGCAATGTATGTATGGAGGAAGAATGTATGTGGGCAACGCTGGTAACAAACTGCTTTGCTGTTTATTCTGCAGACAACAAAAATTAAAGCTTCATAATTGTCTTTAAAATATCAACTCCTGAAATATGCAGAATTCCTGTAAGGTTTTGTGGTATCTCAGCACAGAGAAGGTCAATGTTGTATCTGAGAACCACTATTTGTTCATTTCCGGTTCAACGAGCCTGAATGGAAAATGAGAGGAAAGGCCTTGTATTTGAGTTCCTTCCTGAAGGATAGTTAGGTGTTTACCCTCCACAAGTAGATACAAGCATAAATCCACATCCACTCACAGCAGCAGCATTTGAACTACAAGCACAAAAGTGTTTTCTATTGTGGTAGAAAAGAGCTGTTGACCAAAGGGGTCCTATGGAATCTCCAAACAACCCAGGCTACAGTCAAGACAATAGGTTGCTCTCTGCAAATGGACAGCAACGTCCTGTGGTTAAAGACAACCCCGACACAACTCATTGACTGTGGAGAGGGTGAGCTGATGCCTACAGAGAACTTTCACCTACATTCTAGTGTTCTGGGTACAGTAAGGTAGTCTGCCAGCCACGAATCCTTTGATCTACAATCTCTCCTGCCTGCAAAATATGCCAGGGCAATGGTGGCATAAAGATCAGATGAGTAACCAGTCAATATCTGATTTGATTGACTCCATGAGATGGAACCCATATCCAAAATTGTTTGGTAACCTGATCCAGAGTCTCGATAGCCTAGAGAACTAGGGTAAACCCAAATACTACTGGTCTAAAAAAGAGTTAACAATAAAGTGACTCCTAATGTATTCCGTTATATTCATAGATCCCTGCCTTACTCAGCTGTCATCGGAGAAACTTCCTCCTGCATCAAATTGGAACAAATACAGAGACCCACAGCCACAAATGCCCCTGCTTTCAGAGCTCAGGGAATCCCACAGATGAGGAGGCAGAAAGAATGTAAGAGCCAGAGGGGATGGAAGACACCAGGAGAACAAGGCGCTGTAAACCAACTGAGCATAGCTCGCATGGCTCACAGAGACTGAAACAGTAAGCACAGGGCCTGCACAGCTCTGCACCAGGTCCCCTGTGCATTTATTACAGCTTTCAGTTTAGTATTTTTATGGGACACCTGAGCCTTCTCTTGGGCTCTTCCTTCTTTTGGTTTGCCTTGTCAACCTTCAATGGGATGGGTTTTGTTTTGATTTTCTTATATTTGGTTGTTATCTCTTAGAAGCCTCTTCTTTTCTATTGAGAGATGGAGGGGGAGTGGATGGATAGAAGGGAGGTGGGAGGACCTGGGAGGAGCAGAGGGAGGGGAGCTGTAATTAGGATATACTGTATGGGAAAAAAATATTTTCAATCAAATGGGGGGAAACCTACAAAATCAAAAGATTTTGACCCAACAATACATCCGTTTAGCGCAGATGCAGCAGCTATAACACAAGGCAGGGTATTTGCCAAACACATGGCACAGCCACTGTGTGTGATAAGACTTAGGAGGCCATCTCTAGATCCTGCTTGGGAAGACATTACCAAAGAATCTAGATTGTGAAAGGGGGATCTGAACTAAACTAAGGATGATAGTACAGGAAGTGGGGGGGGGGGCTCAGAACTCAAACTGGAAAGGGATCTACCGCCTAGTTGGGGACAACCTAGGGTAGGGGTAAGGCATTCATGGGGAGAAAGGAAGGCTCAATGATGTTGGCCCTCTGCCCCATGTGTATGATGTATGATACACAGCAAAGGGACTGGTATGGTTATGGATCTTGAGGTGGAAGAGATGGTCCTGTATTAGCTGATCCTCAATCTAAGTGTTCTTGTAAGAGATGAACATGAAAAAAAGAAGTTCTGTAGAAGCAGAAGCTGAAGTTCTGTAGCCACAAGCCAAAGAATGTCTGAAGTGATCAGAGGCTGAGAGAAACAAGACAGGATTCTCCCCAGAGCCTAAAATGACAGCTCGGCCTACACACATTTGATTCAATCTTATGCCCTCAGAGATAGGAGAGAATAGAATACTGTTCTTGTAACCTACTGAGTTTGTGGAAATCTGTGACAGCATCTCTAAAAAGCTCACCCACCTGATGCCCATCTCCTGTGCCCCTGATTTCCTGCCCTACCTCCTTTTCATAGGCAATGCTCTCTCTCAGATCCCCTCATTAGCACACCTGAACTCAGTGCCCAACACTAGCACATCCTGTGTGTGTGACCTTCCCATACAGCACTCACAGGATGCCCAATTAAACTCGAATTTCAGATAAACTACAAATAATGCATGCATGATCTGGCATATATTTATACTAAAAAGTGGCATAAAATTTGGATTTAAATGAGCGTTATGTTTTGTTGGTTTTTAACTCCCTAAATCTACTGATAATCATCTGTTATGATGACAGAGACTCAGAGTGGGTAACTTATAGAGAAAAAAAATAAATCTATCCTCACAGTTCTGAGGGCTGGGAGGGTCAACATTAAAGGTGCAAATATCTGGTTAGGGCCTTCTTGCTATGTTATAGCATGGAGGAAGGCTGGCATGGGAGTGTGTGTGCTCAAGTTTCTTCCTCTTCTCATAAAGATACTCATTCTAGGGGCTACAGCCTCATGATCCCATCTAACAAACTGCGTCCCCAAAGCCCTACCTCCAAATGCCACTAATGTATGAGTCTTTGGTTCACATTCCCCACACACCACACCATAGTAACTGATCATTTTATTCCTGGCCTTCCTTAGTCTGGGAACTCTGCCTGACTATTTTCCATGAAGATGACCTCATCTCTGCCTGCTACTTCCTAGTTCTCAGGCCTCTACAGCAATCCTACTCAGACCCTTTTTATAGGCACTGTGACAAGGTCTGCCACGATGACCTTTAATGACCTAATCCGTATAGCATTTACAAAGTTGCAGAACAAAAGCATAAGCAACATTTATCTTAAAATAAAAAATGGAATTAGAAATTCTAATTCAGGGAATTAGCTCTCTGCTGAGTACTAATTGTGTTTGTAATTTACTGTCTAACCAACTGTGATCATAAACCAAAGTGCCACGGTTAAAGGGCAAATTTCTGGTCAAATAAATCACAAATTTAAGTCAGCCAATGCAAACATAACGTGCTCTCTTCTGTTTTTATAGTCCTAGAAAGCAATACATAAGGGCTAGCATGCAATAAAGCTGTTATCTGTGTGTGAGAAAAATCCCATATATTAATAGTTACATTATTGCTACATCTATCTGCCTGATAAATTTGGATGCCTTTTGAAAGGCTGAGCATTTTCCCATCAGAAGTGAGATACAAAGTAATGTTTACTTTTCCAAAGATTTCCAGAGCCGTTCTTCCCATTCCTTCATGAATCATGCTGGTTCATCTGTTATAACTCATTGAATTACAACCTACGGTCAACAGGAGCCACAGTGACAAATGTGTAGTTGGCTCGTATGAAAGTCCACACAGATTTTCTTCAGAAATAGAATAGGGAAGAGTCATGATAGGGAGGTAGTGAGGTGTGTGAGAATTTTAGGCATACAGAAAAATTTAGAACAACTAGATTAAGATTATGGTTGCAAAAGGGGAAAACTGAGTCAAGGTTTCAGATCAATGTTCTATGAGCTCAGTGGACAATCTGTGGGTTCTGGAACAAAGGGATGTCTTAAGCACCATCAGTAAAATGGCAATTTATCAAAATCTTTGTAATATTCTATACACAAAAAGGTAACGTATTGGGCTAAAAAGATGGCTTAACAGTTACAGTGTATACTGCTCCACAGAGGACTGAGTTCATTTCCCAGCATCTACATCAGCTGGCTCTCACAACAACTGTAATCCATCTGCAGAGAGCAGACACTTCTGGCTTTCTCAGAACCCTGAACTCATGTGCACATACTACCTACCCCACATACGTATAATTAACACTAAAATTATATTTATATAATATGCCAAAGGTCATTTTTATCACAAGTCTTTTCATAAAAGAAAATTTATGCATATTTGAATAAAATTCATTAAGTGATATAGATAAAAATTAGAACCTACCAATCAATAACCCTGCACTGTATCCATCTTCCCATATAAATTTTTCATCACCAATAAGTCAAGGTGGGCACCAGCCAAGAGAATTCAGGAGCAGGATGCTGACATGGAAAAAAGGCACAAGGTTTTGAATGCCCTCATTGAGGGCTTTCCCCCTTGCTTTGTGTTCACAGTTTCAAGACCAGACCTGTGATAATTTGGGAAACCCAATCAATCACTTTATTGCTCTGGTCACTGGGCAGTTAAGCCCATGCTTTATAAACTAGGTTCCACTTAAGCAAAACTGCACTTGAGAATTAACCAGGAAGAAACTCTTGAAAAAGATGCAGAAAGAAAATCCAGTTTTCTGGTTGTCATCCTAAGGCAGAGTTCCCTTACTAAAGAATTGTCCAACAGTGGTCTGGTGTCAGAATGTAAGAGGCTGCCTAAGAGAACCTTGAATATGGTCCTGAGTATCATCTAGTATTTTTTGCCAACATCTATACACATAAAAAGTTGCATCCTTGGATAATTCCTAGCCAATGAAGAATTTGAAGTAAGGACCATGGTATCAACCAGCAAGAGCCTTGATTTATTTCAAAAGGTGGAAAAAAACTGTAAATCAATGGTGTCTGTGATTAGTGACAAGTCTCTTGTGGTGGTTCCCAAAATGAACAGAAACACACCAGCTGTGTCACTAAAGGCTACAATGCTGCTGTTCAAAAGACACTGAATGGCCAGCAAGAAAGCTCAGCTGGTAAAAGTGTTGCTATCAAAGACTGGTGACCTGAGTCTGACAGCCAGGACTGGCAATGCAGGAAAGGACCAAACTATGGAAGTCTCCTGACCTTCATGTGCACACTGTGCAATGTGTACCCACACTTACACACACACACACACTCACACACACACACACACACACACACACACACACACACACACCAAATTAAACTAAATAACTCCTCAAAGACTGAGATAACTCTTTCCATTCCAAAATCCCAATGTTCCATGGACCCTTCCTATGGAAGATAATATTTTTAGATAAAATGCATTAACACTTTGAAAACATTCATCCCTCCCATGCCTACAGCCAGAAAACAATGTAAAACTTGGAACCATAAACATGTACAGCTTATGTCAAAGGAGTTAAGGGATTAAAGTCATGATTTTTGTTGAAAAAGAGCATTAGATATATCAGCCAGAAGCCAGCAGGAGCTTATGCTCTGGGTATTTTTAAAGATATCTCCTTTGAGAAATTAAAACCTAGGTGAAGGTATAAGGTTAGAATTTATGTTCCTCATGGGCTGTGAAACGCTGAGCCTAGATATGAGTATGAAAATGGCTTCTGGACATGGAGATGGTCAACTTGATTTGAGCTGAGAGACTATTAGATTAGTAAAGCATTCTGGGTTTGTCTGAGAACATTCCACAGAGATCAGCATGGAAGGGAGTAGCTGGCAGAAGACCTGCCCGAGTTCAGCAGCAGCATCCAGTGGGCTAAAGACTCAGTCAGAACAGAGAAAGAAAAATCAGCCAACCAACATGTAAAAGCTCAATCCCCCTGCTGCTGCTACCCACGCGCATCAGATGCCACGTCTTCAACCTTTCCATCGAGCTCTCACCCCAACTCTCCGGGGAGCTTGAAAGCCCTCAGCCTGGAGTTTCATCATTGGCCCTTCTTAGTATGAGGTTTCTAGATTGTTGGAATGAGCAGCCACTGGTTTTTCTGGCTCTCTAGCCTGCAGACAGCCATTTAGATTTCAATCATGTATCCCAATCCAGTAAATCTCCTTTGATATTACATGTACATTATGCTTCTTATATTCCTCTAGAGAACTCTGACTGGTTGAGAGTTGGTAGAACCCATAACAACTGTGAGAGAAATTAATACAAAATACTTTGGGGGCCACCCTTTGAGGGAGACCCCTTTGCCACTCAAGGCACATGGAACATCTAAAATACAGTGTACCTGCTAAAGATATAACCATGAAAAAAAAATACAGAGACTGATCCACTGAAGGAAAATAAAGAGAGAGGAGAATTAGTACCCAAGGATCTTGAGATAATTGAAAATAAATAATGGAATAAAATTAAAAGACAGCAAAATAAATGACCACAAAGATCAGGAGAAGAAACAGTGTTTGAGCATTGATGGACTGACTACTCACGGACTACAGAGACTGTGCTTCATCAGGGATCCAGACTGCAGCTACAGAAGGGAAGTGGCCTTGAGCACTTGGCTATACTACAGAGTGAATTACATGCAGGATTTCAGAAACCCACTTGAGTGGATCTCACTGAATTACATAGAAAGCCACTTGATTGGAGCCAGAGAGACGGCTCAGCGACTAGGAGCACTTGCTGCTCTTCCAGGGGATTTGATCCCCGGCACCCACATGGTGGCTCGAAATCATCTGTAACTCCAGTTCCAAGAGATCCAATGTTCTCTTCTGTGCCCCCCCCCACACACACACACATTTGAATCTCGTTTCTATGATAAACACCATGACCAAAAGCAATGTGAATCGGGAAGGATTTATTTGGATTATACTTCCTGATTTCAAGCCATCACTGAGAGACATAAAAGCAGGCACTCAAACAGTAGCAGAAGCAGGAACCATACAGAAATGCTGCTTGCTAGCCTGCTCACTCAGGCTCATTCTCAGACGGCTTTCTTAAGCACAACCCAGGACCACCTGCATAGGGGTTTCCCATCAACCCACAATCAAGAAAATTCCCCACAAACAAAGCCACAAGCCAATCTGATGGAGGCAATAGCTGCCCTCAATTGAGACTCTCTTGAATAACTCAGCTGCATCAAGTTGAGGCACTATCTGCTGTGTATGTTTGTACCCTGAATAATCCTAGGGGGTGCCATTCACATAGAGTCCTGATTGTGAACTAAGCATTTCAATTCAACAACGCAAAAGACAGCGATGACTTCAGAAAGTACCAACCACAATAGCTCATTGTATGAAGGAAGTTCTTTCTAAAGAAACAAAAGTGTTAATCGAGTGGACAGGGCAGGAAAATGAAACATCGCTTTGGAAGGGAAACATTCATATACAGCCCCAGGCCAGGCTGGTGCCATCTCCAAAGTTGTAGAAGTTTATTGTCAAAAGTAAAGCAATAAACAAAGGTCCAGAAAGTAATCTGAGAAAATCAGAAATCACTCCAACTTAAA
This sequence comes from Phyllotis vaccarum, assembly GCA_033318265.1. Taxonomy (NCBI): domain Eukaryota; kingdom Metazoa; phylum Chordata; class Mammalia; order Rodentia; family Cricetidae; genus Phyllotis; species Phyllotis vaccarum. The sequence continues at coordinate 15,677,779 of JARWLC010000007.1, forward strand.
ACTAAATAATCACAATATCAATAGTGAGGGAGAAGTTCAAGAGGAAACAGAAACACTCCAGCTGGTTTTCACTTCGTAGGTGCTTTCTCTTGAGCTTTCAGACTATTGGCCTAAACAAACCAGTAGAGAATACAATGAGCTACAAGGGTAGGTCTTGTCTTCCAGCCCGGGCAAGCCTGTAGAAAGTCAGATTTGCTACAGCCAAGAATGATGCTTGTCATCTAGGACTGGCTTCTTAATGATGGCAGCTTCCCCTGTCTCGCTCAGCTTCCCTTCTGAGGCCGTGGAAGTTGTCAGAGGTGCTGGGAGAGCATGCCCAGTTCTAGACCTAATGTATGGCACATAGTATATGTGGTCAGTTTGCTTTGTAGTCACTCGATTTTTGCCAGTGTGTGCTCTTGTTCCATGAAGTCTTTGCACCTTTAGATGCTACGGAAACTTCCTGAACAGTAACTCAGATGCGAAGAGTATGAGTTTGGGAATCTATGTAAATCCAGGTATTGAATCCCAGCTCTAAGCTCTGAGTAAGTGGCACTTTATAAACATTGCAAAACAAGTTTCCTCATTAGGTGCCAAAGGATGGCATACTGGTTTAATTTGCTCTATAGGGCGCTTCTACATTACACCAGCAAGTTTTCCTCTTCTGAAAAATGATGTAAAAGATGAAAGAAGGTCATCTGATAGACTGCCTGGAGCACAAGAAAATCTCCAGTAAAGTACAGGAAGTCTACAGCAGCTATTTACCAACAGTGAGCTGGGAGCCAAGGTGCCCAAGTTTACAAATGACTCTGACCCTTATAGTTGTGTGACCTTGTGCAGACTACTTCAACCCTTGGTCTTGGTTTCTTTATCCCCAAAATGAGACTGATGAGAAGCACTGTTTTGTGAAGGAAATATGAGAAGTGAGGGAATTTATAGACAAAGAACTTGAAACACACAGTTCTCAGCAAAAACCTTAGCACCATGATAGATAATTGCAAATTAGCTATTTTACTTCTCATAAATCTGTTGAGAAGCTTACACAAGGCAGTTACGAACGTACTCAAAAACTATTGCCATTGCTCTTGGATGACCAGCAGAACTTGATGTTAAGACCCTATTGCTGAAGATACTACACAGACACAAGATGTGGAGAAATCGGGATGGTACTGGCCAGTAAGCCTTCTCCCTGTTGGGCTTACTTTCACAGTAATGGAAGATGTTATGTAAGTTCCTGGGGGTGAAGGGAATAAACAATAGGCTTACCCAACCCTGAAGCCTGTGGGCTATAATAAAGATCACCGTGGTGAGATATGTCCCTGTGTTCAACAGGAGCATGAACGGGGAGCCCCCACGGGAAAGCACTATTAGGAGGTGTGGCCTCACTGGAGGAGTGTGTCACTGTGGGTGTCGGCTTTGAGGTCTCCTATGCTCAAGCTGCCCTGAGTGTGACTGTTGTCTTCTTACTGCCTTCTGGTCAAGATGCGGCCTTCTCAGCTCCAGCGTATCTACCTTCACACTGCCATGCTCCCCATCATGATGGTAATGAAGTACCTCCCCAAAACTGTAAGCCAGTCACCCCAGTTAATGTTTTCCTTCTAAGAGCTGCCATGGCAGTGATGTTTCTTCATAGCAATGAAAACCCTAAGACATGGTGGTAACCAACAACCTTCTGACTGAACATCAGGCACACTCTCCAGGACGAAACGCATGCCTGGTACAGTAAATCTGGCCAAGGATCTCTGGTTGGGGAGTTCACAGGCCCCAGAGATAAACTTGATAGTATTATTTTGCTAAATAGGCATAGTATCAAATTGGCCTCTAAATTCTTCTCTCTTCCCTTGGGTTTGTACTGCTGTCAGATTTCACCAGATGAGTTTCTCTGTAGTGGATGGATATTAATGCAGAAACTCATAACTGGTCAAAAAGTACAGATAATTGTCAGTAGAATGCTCAGCCATAACAGGGACATATGGATCACCATCAATCTCCAAGGTTCAGGCACTGTTGTAGAAGAGAAGATGGGACGGGCAGAAAGATTATAGGAACTAAAGGCTTGAAGGATCAGAATGAAACAGTCTCTTCTGGACACAATAGGACCACTAACTCACAAGAACAGTGTTTGTCTGCACAAGACCTGTATCAACATTCTTACACACAGCAGGGAGGGGGCACATGAGCCCTCACCTCTAAACGAGGAGCTTCTGACAGCTTATAGGGAAAAGGGAGATGGTTTTCATTAAGAGTGTGGCCCTCGATAAGTGAATCCCACTGTAGTGGGAGGCCCCACACCCATGATATGGACAGCACAAGCTGTTCTTGGAAGGTTATTTAAAAAGAGAGAGGGAGAGGACACAAAGTTGGGGGGCTGGGGAGGAAGGGGATGGATACTGGAGGAGCTGGGAGTGGATTTTGGAGCTGTTAGGGAGAGAAGTTACAGATGAATATGACAAAAATACATTATATGCTTGTATGAAATTCTCAAATAATAAAAACATATTTTAGTAATTATCCTTACTATGAAAGCCAGTGTTTATGCTAGGTAGGGGGTGAGCATATAGCACCCTGGCAGAGCATGTGCTTTGTATGCAAGAGGCCCTGGTTTGAGCCACAACACTGCCCAAAAAAGAGAAAAAGAAAAAGCAGACCAAATTGTATCAGATTGTTCTACCATATATGATGGAGTTCTGCGTTTTTCATAACAATGATTTCACTTTAATAATTAGATGGCATCAAAAGTTGGCTAAAACAGGATTTTCACATCTGGCTGACAAAAACCTGAACTGAAAGGGTTACAGTAGCACAATTTAAAAAAATGCAAAATTAATTAGCCTTTTAAGAAATGTCTTACAACTTTCCATCTTTTTGAAATATAGTTTTTACTGTTTTGTCACAGAGACGGTTAAAGATGTGCTTCCTTCCTTCACAGCAGTGGCCAGGTATACAGCTAAATTGAATGCTGGTATTTTGGAACACTATCTGTTGACATGAATATATCTGGCACTACTGGGAATTTAAAACGACAGAGGAGAGGGTGTCATGATCCTTCAGGCTCTGGATGACACTGTTACTACAGACAAGTGTTAAGACATTATATAAAGTTTTCATTTCCATGTTGAATATGTAGGCATGTCAACATTCGGTTAGCAGTGGCAGAGGTTAAACCACAGGCCGACAGCCATCTACTTAATAAGGTGTACAGGGATGGTTCAAGACAAGAAGCATGAGAATCTGCTATGATATTCAGCAAGCTGTGTGTAACTTTTACATACCTTCTCACTGTCTGATTTTGAGATAACTCTGTGGGGTAAAAAAAACTCCTTCATTTCATCCTCTGGGACATATCTGAATATCATGGCCAACCTAGAAAATAGTAATGCAATGTAATGTAAATGTAAACCACATTTTCAAGCTTGTTTGTGCCTTTGCTCAAATTTTCTAGTCTAGAAAATTCCTTGCTGGATTCATTTATACTAAAAATGTGGAATTTTGGAACTACTTAGTCTGGGAAGAACATCCACGGTTCTGGGTCCTTGGGTACAGCCTTTTCTTTTTCTAAGAAATAACATGATGAGGTCTTCAGTGCTGAATAACCAGACTTTGTCACTCCGCTTCGGTTTCATGTTTTAATTGGGCCTTTCAGAGGTCAGGAGAGGCACTGGCCATTTCCATACCAATAAAAACACAGGGCAGGAGAAGAGAAAGACAAACAGAGCTATAAAATGTGTGGCCTATTTAAAATGTATTTAACAATCCCAATATGCATCTAGCTGTGTGTAAACATTTCCCTGGTGACTAAGGGAATTTGTTACAGGGTGTAGTTAAAAGACAAACAAAGCTGACCTATAGGCCACAGCAGATGAAGCCTAATGATGCAGAGTTCAAGTTAACAGCTGCTATCTTCTTTACAAAAACCAGCCCACACTCCTCTCTAAGGATGACCTGAGTGTACCAAGCCCTTTGACAGTAAAACCCAGGCCTGGGATCCTGGTTGGTTTTATTTACTTGTCCCATTGCTGTGACAAATTGAAGGTGGAAGATTTCATTGTGATTTACAGTTCCAGGGTATATTAATTCATCGTATGACTACAGGAGGCTGCAGGGCATGTGTCCAAAGTCAGGAAGTAGAGGGCAATTAACAGTGTGCTTGGCTTTCTCTTTTTTATGTGGTGTTGGGCTCTAGCCTTTGGAATAGTGCCACTCACATTCAAGGTAAGTCTTTCACCTCAACTAACCCAATTGTGAAAGTCTCCTTTGGAGGTTTGTCATACTTCAGTTTGATAATATTAATTATGACCAATGCTCTTATCTTAGGGCATTTACTTGAAGGAATGTCCAGTTTATATACAAAGGAATGGGAGGGGGGCGGTCACAGCTGTGGATCAGCCCAAGAGCCTTGGCTGAAATGGTGCTTTATATTTTTCCAAGCTACATACCTTGAGTTTTATAAATTGTTTTCATTGAATAAGGTGGGCAGACTGCCTCATGCCAGTAATGCCAATACTGAGGCTGGAGGATGGTAAATTCCAGGCCAACCAGGATGACATTACCTCCAAATAACACACACACACACAATGACACAAAACACCTGTAAAAATCAGAAAATAAAACAAGCAAAATACTTTATCCCCAAGTATAGTTACAGTCTGAGGTACCAGGTGTCGGGACTTCAACATGTATATTTTGAAGGCATGGGATATAATGTAGCCACATAGCTTAATAGAGAAGACTCCCTGGCATTCCTTATAAAAACAATACCCTCTTAACTGACATGCATTTGCTCATTTTATTTATTACTTTTTAAGGTTTCTCTCTACTTATGTATGTATCAACCCTAGAAGCCAAGTTCTCTATTTTGCTAACTGAAGTATTTCAGTTTTGAACTTATCACCTGGAGGCTAACAGACCCTTGATGAATATTCATGGTGGATGAAGGCATATTGTGAAGTCATTACAAATTACACACACACACACACACACACACACACACACACACACACACACACACACACACGACAGAGTAAACTGTTTATATTGTTAAGAAAGCAAGAGAAAGTATACAGGTAGCATAGTTTTACTTTTAAGTCATTGAGAGATTAAAGTTTAGGGAATATGCCATAACATGCTGGAGGCAGGTCTCTTGGGATGGAGATTTATTTTTATGCTTAGATGATTTTTTAACTTCTTTACAACTGATATATACTTACTTCTGTATATAAATATAGTAAATACATTAATCTCTATTAGACAACATCTTGTCATTACTTTTAATTGGCTCTTAGACATTTTCCTTTTCGTTTTCAGTGGAGAATGGTGAGGAGACTAGTGAGATTTAGGTGTTAGTTGATAAGGTTTGAAGATGCTTATTTAGGGTCTTGGGCTCTTGAAGGGGGAGTGGCTAATTTTATTTTTTAAAAAAAGGCTATTAAAGTTTTAGGGCCTGTTTTTTTGGTTTTTGACTGTTAAAAAAACTAGTTTGATATCTTTAACCATTACATAAATATAATTTAGTCTATCAGACACTTATGTAAACTATTATCTATATTATGTTAACTTACATTTTAATAAATATTAATCTTAAATTAATATATTTTTAAAAAACTTTTGACACAAAATGCCATAAATAATTGTCCAAATAACTGTGTCACTGTCCTCTCTCAAATTTTAAAAACTATTATTTTCATATACTTCTGACTTTCAAGTGATATATTTTCCTTCTCAAATCTTAAAAAAATTAAAAAATAAATATTTAAAGTTACTATCCTATTATCTCTTAACAAAAAACATTCAAGTGTTAAATTTTCACTATCCCAAATAAACAATTTTAAAATAATTTATACACCCTACCATCTACCAATATTCTAAAAATATATAATATACTTTATATATATTGAGTTTTAGTTATAGCTTATGCCTTATCCTCTCCTAAATACCTCATAATAATTCCTACTATATATAATCTTAATTTAAAACCTTCTTAGTTAGACAAAAGGGGGAGATGTGGGGAGATTCAGGTGTCAGCTGATAAGGTCCAAAGACACTTATCCAGGGTCCTGAGCTCCTGAAGGGGGAGTGGCCAACCCCATTAAAAAAAGGCTACTAAAATCTTAGGGCCCGTTTTTTAGTTCTTGACTGCTAAAAAAACCAGTTCGACATCCATCAACCATCACATAAATAATCCAGTCTATTAAACACCTATATAAACTATTACCTATATCATAAATGTTAACTTATATTTCAATAAATATTAATCTTAAATTAATATATTAAAAAAAAAAACTTCCGCCTTCAGAGACAGCATGTGGGTGATTTCTGGAAACCCAGTGGCACAGTCTAGATCTGTAGTGCCAGATGTGTTTGTTACATGTGTCATGAATCCCAATTCTTCTTCAGCAGGGGTTATGATGGAATCCTCAGGACAAAGGGCAATGCTGTTGTCTGGCCTAGACTGGAATTTGAGTCACTTGAGCAGTAGTTTGGGAGCATCAGGATAACACCAGTCGGAACACAAATCTAAGGGTGTGCTTATCCCTTTATTTTCTTTATTTTTATAAGTAGGTCCGACAATGTCCAGAAACTCTCACATATTTCTGGTAGGAGCCTGGCAGATGCTGCTGGGAAGGAAGGAAGGAAATGAATGGGGAAGCATGTACCAGGGTGTCCAAACCTAAGCAATACCTTAAAAACTTAACAACCTGGATAACAGTTTGTCAACTTTATTTATTTATTTATTTTTACAGTGTCACATATATACTTAACTTTGCATCTATCCACCACTCCCATTGGGACCCTCCCTTTCCCTACAATCTTTCTCTAACAATCCTGTCTATTCATTTTGTGTAAATCATCATTTTTAAATGCAAGAAACTATAAGAAGCAAGATAACAAAAACTTTAATAAAGGTATTACTGACATTTCTTTGTTTCAGGTTGCATTAATGCTTCCAAAAAGCATTATTCCAGTAACAGCCCATAACTCACCCAAATCATTACAAATTACTTTGTAATTCCTCTTAATTGATTCTGAGCCTCAGAACTAGCATTGCTTACTTTATGTTTAGCTTTGGTCAAGTACCTGTTATGAAACCAGTTAGAGTGTACATTTTTCTAGCCTTATTTATTCATTTTCTCCATGTAAAATACTCAACACCAATGCTGTCTCTTCATGGCTCTCACCTCACTGAGGATTCTAAGAGTCAGATTTTTCCATGTCTTTTATAGAAACAAAATGCCAGCAAAGCATGATTTCTGACTCAAAGGGACACTAAGCAGCATTGCCAGATGTTGTAGGCTTTTCCTGACACTTGTAGAGAAGGGCACAGAGACCTTGCATTGCTTACTGCAAAAGCACACAATAGTGAATAACACCATCATTCTACCTTTCTATGTTGGGCTTAGCATGCTGCTGGCCCAGGGGAAGTTTTTCATGCTGCTGGCCCAGGGGAGGTTTGCTGAGATTCTCACCTATCACCATTACAGGTGACTGTCATGGATACTAGTTTTCACTCGGCATATGCCCACATGGCAGTTGCTAGTTAAAAGCAGCAGTGATAATCTCATTTAGAACACTGTCTTCTGGAATGGCTTCTTTCTCTCTCTATGGTTTGAGAATTACCAGAAAAATGTAAGGTTCTTAGTGTGCAAGTCTGAAGCTTTTTTCCTCTGTTACTGTTTTCAGTTTGACTCAGTGTGTATGTACATTACAAAATGAAATTAACTGATCACAAATAATTCTGAAGGCATCTGTGAACCCATGTTCTTTCCACCTACTAAAACCCCAAAGGTTGCTGTGCTTGGTAGCACATACATGTAATTCCAGCAGTCGGAAGACTGAGCAGTGAGGATGACAAGTTTGGCTACACACTAAGACCCTCTCTCAAAACAAACAAAACCCTAAAGTCCGCAGGGTCAATGTCTCTCGGATACTGCACTAAGATCTGGTTCCAATAACTTTAGCTTATCCACTGTAAAATAGTGACTAGATAAGATCATCTAGAAACGAGATTTAAGGGTTTGTTTTTTTCCCTATAAAGGAATGAGGCTGACCAGAGCACTTCTTCCTGTGTAATTAATTTTAAACTGATGCCTTTACTGAAAACATGAAACATACTGGCATTATACACCTGTGTCATGAGGAATCTGGTTGCTCTTGAGAAAACCATGATGTCTCTAGTCAGTCCCAGATGTCCCAAACTTTTGTAAACTAGATACCTGACATGCAATGAAGCCATCATGGGCATTCCAGCCTCAGAGTCAAGCCATAGAGAAGAACGGAGGATCTAAGCTCCAGTGGGAATTGACACTGCTGGTAAGCCAACTTGGTCATTTCCGCTGCTAAATTGGTCCACTCCAGCTGTATCCTCCGTTTCCTAAGCAGTGATGTGTGTCTTGATTCATTTCCTGACCCCAAGTTATGAGATTATTATAAAATGATGGTTGCTTTAAAGAGATACTACAGAAGAATAGAAACTAAAAAACAGAGGCCTTGAGAGAGGATGCTGAAAAGAAAAATAAATGGCTTGACATAGTCCTCAGTTTCTGATGTTGGAACATGCTGTTCAGCTTTTGATTCATTTATGCACTTAGTCAAACTAGGTATATACTTGGTGCTAAGGGTATGTAAAATGAACACAGTACTTGTGTTCTCATAACGTGGTTGCCACAGGGCTGTCAGAAACAAAAGCAATTACCATACCTTGTGAGAGTATATTGCTCTACAGTTTTACTTGGCAGAATAACTCCTTATAAGAAAGAGACAGAACCTGTCTCGAGGGAATAAAAGAAGCACTATAGAACAAACTCTGCTCCAGATAAATCCCAGAGAATAAGTATAGGTTGACCAGATGGCCAAGCTGAGCTGATATCCTGGATTCCTGATTTTGGCTACAAAAACAGGACAGAATTGGATTGGATAATTGAGTTGTTATTGCTCCTATGGCTTCCATCTTTCTCTACATCCCACACAGAGCGTTTATTGAATAACCAGGATACTTTTTCATGGGAGTAATCTGCTACTCTGTGTAATCATCTGTGGGAAGGACATTAGAAGACATAGGCCTGGGGAGAATAGTGTTCTTTCTACCTAAGCACCCAACAGATGCCATGTCACTAAATTTGAGGGTACAGTCTACACCTCAAGAAATCAAGTTTGACCACTAATACTTGGAAAGCTAATGAAAACAGGCAGGCTTAATCCGCAGGAGTCTAAGCAAACCTAGGTTTTTGGGGTTTGAAGGATTCTTTTCTTTAAAAAAAAAAAAAAAGAAAGAAAGAAAAAAGAAAATGCTTCCCACAGCAAGCTTCTGCAAGATAAGTTCCCTAGCCCCTACATCCACTGGATTGCTTTGCAAATGTCTTCTGATAGCATGATTCTAGCTATACTTCAGGGAAGACTTAGTGCTATGATGATAAAGATTATTTTGACAACAGGGCAATAGAGCCATTATAAGAAAAAGATCCTGCCCTAAGCCTCAGCTGGGTTTTTAAGAAGATAAACTTGGCTAAAAAGACCTCTTCAAACTGTTCAGTGCTGTCAAGTTTAATGAAGCCCCCCACACCCAGTATTGTCTTTCTTATGTCAGCTTATTTGAAGAGGCTGCTGTCAAGAAGGTTTCTGGAAGAACCAGGAGGGAACATGTCAAATCATTTCTGGAAAATGTTTCTAATGTAAGAGAAACTTGTTTCACTTGGCTAAAGATTCCCTTTAATAGTTAGGTTCAGAGGCTGTAGAGTTGGCACAGCAGTGGTAGAGGACCCATGCTTAGTTCTTAGTGCCTGTATTAAGCAACTCACAATCACCTAGAATTCCAGTTCCAGGGATCTGACACTGTAGTCAGAAGTTTCTCTGTCTGGTAGCCACTTAGTCCCAAATAATCACACAAAGCTTATATTAATTATGAACTGTTTGGCCTATGGATCAGGCTTATTACTTGCTAATTCTTACTCTTAAACTAACCCATGATTCTTATCCATGCTTAGTCACGTACCTTTTCTTCATGGAGCATTTTCATCTCGCTTCCTCTGTGTTTGGCTGGCCTCTCTCTGTTATTACCCTTCCCAGAATTCCTCTTGTCTGCTTGCTCCACCTATATTTCCTTTCTGCCTAGCTTCTGGCCAATGAGCGGTTCATTTAAAAAAAATATTTATAGTGACAAATATTTACAGTGTACAAGAGCATAATCCCACAGCATGGCACACTCTTGTGGCCTTCATGACACCTGCACTTGTGTGTACATACACCACATATACCACACACACACACACACACACACACACACACACACACACACACAATTTAAAAAATAAAAGTAGGAATGGTGAGAGATGGTCTAGCAGTTAGGAGCACTGGCTACTCTTTCAGAGGACCCAAGTTCAATTCCCAGCACCCATATGGCAGCTCTCAACTGTCTGTAACTCCAGTTCCAGAATACCAGACACCAATGTGCATACAGAAATAAAAACAAGCAATTAAAAAAACAGAGAAATCAGGAAAAAAAGGAGGAGACTACCAATAGGCTTGGAAAGATTTTAGACTTCTATGACTCTTAGAAAAGTGAAACCAAAATGTTATGGGATGTTTGATCACAATGTGTGGATATCTGTCCTGATGGGATGAACTGACACTCCTTCTCAGAGCGTAATTTCAAATAAATTAGCACTCTCACCCTATGTACTATGGAAGGAAAGAAGATGGGCGGATGGCTGAGGAATGCAGAGACAGTTTATTAGGATGTGCCTACCAGGACCCTCCAGTTACTGAAAAGCCAGATTATGACGATGTGAATTTAAGAAAAGTCAAGTTGTTCTACATCATGCCAGGTGTGATAATAATTCAACATTTTTGTTTACAGTCTTTGAGATATGATGGTAGGAAAAAAATACACACACACACCACTTACCCACAAAATCCTCTCTGAGTGGTATGTCATACTTGTCATTGCTGTGATGGAACACTTGACATAAACACCTTCAAGGGGGGAGGATTAAACCAATGAGATATAAACACAATGCTGTGTGGATGGGCTTCTTCCTTTCTTTACACTATGTGGAATAGAAATACAATAGCTAGAGACTGTCTCCTCATCTGAACAGGTAGTCAGTGAAGATGAACCAATAAATTTACTACAGACTCATTAATAAAACCTCAGTTTCTCTTACAGACTCAGACTTTCACTTAGTCATGACTACAGAATTACTATTTTGTTCATTTCTATATTACTCTCCCAGAAAGACATGGAATTAAAAAAAAAAAAAAAACCAATGTTTTCTTCTTGAAAGCTCACAGTATTTTTGCTTGTGTTTTTAATTATTGAATTTTCAACACCCTGCATATCTATTTTTGTATGTTTGTTGTTATGTACAGACACTACCTTGTAACTTGATCTTAGATATCACCTCAAATCAAGAAAGGACATCTAAAATAATAATGTGTATCAAGAGGTTTCAAGCCTGCCTAGTACCACAGTTCAGACCTGCATGTGCTTATCTGGACCAGCCATCCCAAAGTCTCAAAGAAACACACAAACGCTTATATTAATTTCATCCTGTTTGGCCTATGGCTCAGGGGCATTGCTGGCTAGCTCCTTCTTCTTCACTCAACCCATTTCCATTAATCTGCCCTGCCATGTGGCCTATGGCTTACCTATTTCTTTGCATCTTGCTCCATGGGCAGCTGGATCATGTCTCTCCTGACTCCGCCCTCCTTCTCCTACCTATGCTCCAATTTTCTACCTACTTCTACGGTGCCCGCCTTGGCCAAAACAGTTCCTTTATTTCACAGCGTACAGAAAGACATTCCCACATCAGTAATGCAGCAATATCTCTAGCACTTCAGACAATATTATCACCATAGGACACCATCACTAGGTCTTGAGGATTTAACTAGACATTGGTCATGGAAACAAGGCTTCATTGAACACTTATTCCACTGTGGTTTCCCATGTTTTAATGTAATGGTCAGTTTTTTTTTTTTTGTCATTAATACTTAACTAAATGCTTTAAACAGAATTAAATTAAAAATTAATTCCCTCTGCTCTCTTGCCTTCTGAAGTAACCTTTTCTTCCTGTTTAAGGGCTAATGCTCCCTTGAGTCTTTTTGTGGTCTTATATGTGGCTACAGGGTTTGCAAATGCCCATACGTTTTACAGATACATTGTATTTTCTTAATTTCCATTCCTTCTTCCTCAAAAGTTGTTGCTATTTTTTAACTGCTTGTAAAGAATAACCAATGCCACCTTCCACTTTTGTAATGCACCTGTTTAGAGCTGTGCTCTATGATTTTGCTCAAATATCTCAATTTACCCACATTGTAGGAAAACAGCATTGGTCTTCCATGCCTTCAGCCTCCATGGGTTCAGTAAACAGTGACCTGAAAATACTTTAAACAACGTGTATCTCTACCAAGAATGACTTTATAAATATTACCATATTGCACTTACTATATGGCACTGACATTATATTAGGTGTTATAGGTAGCTCAGGAGATATTAAATACGTGGGAAAATTTACACAGGCACATTACATATAAATACTGTGCTTGTATTTCATATATGAACTTCAGCGTCCTCTAATCTGAAGCCAATCCTTTACCAATATTGGAGGGACAATGAATGGTGTTTTATTTGGGGCTACTACTGCTGTGCTGAAAAACCGTGACTAAAAGCAACCTGGGAATGAAAGGGTGTATTTGGGGTACACTACCACATCACTACTATTCATCACTAAACGAAGTCAGGTCAGGAGCTCAAACATGGCAGGAACCCAGAAGCAGGAGCTGATACAGGGCCATGGAGGAGGGCTGCTTACTGACCTGCTCATTCTGGCTTGCTCACGTATGGCACCGCCCCCAATGGGCTGGGCCCTTCCCCATCAATCAATAATTAAGAAAATGCCTTGTAGGCTTGCCTACAGCCTGACCTTATGGTGACATTTTCTTAACTGAGATGGCTTTAGCTTGGGTCACGCTGACATAAAACTAGCCCACACAAATGGCATTTGTTTTTCATTAAGTATAGCATGATTTCTGGAAGCTGTAGACTTCTATACATACATCCCTGTTTCCATAGTTATTTTCCAATTATAGGAAAGCCTACAGGAAAACTGTAGCCACAAAGTGAACTTTCCCCAAACATCACCAGAAATGCCCGTGTCACATATTCCCCCCCCCCACACACACACACCTTGCTTTTCCTAGTGTGTACCCACCCCAGATCAGGACTGCAGATGCTTCTGCCTTCCTGGGGACACTGTTTCACTAATTCCCCATTTCCTTCTATATTGTGCAAATTCTTCTTGGTATTATTAATAAAAATAAAAAATAAAAAAAAAACCCAAACCCAGAGCCAGATATTAGGGGAAAAGCTGGAATATCAGATAGACAGAGAAACAGGCCACAGCCAGTTCTCACCTAGCCAACTCCTCGGGGCACAAAGGGTAGATCCTATCTCCACGAATCCTCAGCCTCAATGAATCTGAGTTCTCTGCCCAAAAGGGAGTTCAGGCTGTGAACTCACCTGGTGATCTCACTTCCTGGATCAATTTTCCTAGAGTTAGGATCAAAGGCATGGGTCGCCACTTCCTGACCCTCATGGCTTGGCCCTGTCGGTGGCTTTGTCCTCTGATAGTTTAGGCTATTTTTATTAAATATACAATGTACACCCAACACTTCTAAGTTAGAAGATGCTTTGTACCCATAAGCTCTTACCCTTCTATATTAAAGTATGTTCATTTTTTCCATATTAAAAAGTTTCTTGTTTTGGTTTTTTGAGACAGGTTTTCTTTCTGTAGCCTTGGACGTCCTGGAACTAGCTCTGTAGACTAGGCTGACTTCAAACTCATAGTGCTGGGATTAAAGGGGTGCATCACCACTGACCAGTGAGAAAATTTCTTTAGTAATATGCCCTCTGCCTTCTCCCCTCTCATCCCTGCCCTCATCTGTTTCAGATAAGGCCTCACTAGATAATCCAGGCTAGCCTTGAGCTCATGACCCTCTCTCAGCCTTGCCTCCTCTGTGTGGCTTCAATGTGAGATGTTCTTTATAAGTTCCTTGGTCCCTAGCTGGTGGTGCTGTGTGGGAAAGAGGTAGAACCTCTGGTGTATGTCTAACTAGCAGAGTGGCTTGTTGGGGAGGGTGCTGAAAGTGTTAGCCCTTCTACCTTCCTGAAACGGTCGCCTCCTGTGCAAGAGATGTGAGAAGCAACAGACTGGGAGCTTCTACCACCATGCCTTCCCCACTATGACAGACTGGACTCTCTAAAATGTGAGCTTATGCCTTAAATAAGTCGCTTCTGTCAGGGAGTTTGTGAGCATCATAAGAAAAGAAAACGATGCACTTTCTCACCTATTTCTTTCCATATGTCTCACTATCTAACTTGCTCATAGACACCCCCCCCCCCAGCCACTCAGCTGCCTAGCCAGTGGCAGCGCTCTACTCTGTCCATTAAGATATTATAGGATGAATGCATGTTCAATGAGCTTGAAGCAATTGGCTACAGCTCATCTTGGCTGCCTTCCCTTAATACCACCTAAATCTCCTCCTCCTCCAAGTTTCCTTCCTTCCCTCCCACAAGGCCAGATGTGGATACACATCTTAAGGTAACCACTCCTGCACCCATGGTTTCAATTACTTCCTCTGTTCTCAGATCTCAATACAACTTCCGCTGCTGTTTCATTGAGCAGTTTTATCTTACTCATTTACTAAAACCAAAGATCCCAAGTTGCACCATGAGAGTAACCAGCAAATCAAAGCAGTATTCTCAGAATGTAAACTTTCGCCAGTCACTCCCTCATTTTAGTATGAGTGCTATTTGGGAAGGAAATGAACTTGGGGTATCACAAGACAGAGTTAGTTTATAAAGGTTCACATCCAACTTTCAGAGATTCATTTCCACTCATCACTTAACAATGTAAAAAGCGACTTTCTCTTATTTCCCTCCTTTAACTGTCTAGGAGGGAGGCATCAAAATTTACCTAGTCCCCTAAATCAGAACCGTTCTTCCCGCTTTACCTCATTAACGACTGTAAGTTCTTTGCCTCCACTCAGTCACCAGTGCACTTTGTTGGAACTGTCCTTCCCTCCTGCAAGAAAGGTTAGGCTCCCTTAACTGGTCCTTAATTCCCTTATTGTCCAGGGTGACCTAAGTCACAGATATATTTGACAGCGACTTTTCACGTGAGAGTTCAACAACTATTTCCAGTATCAAATTCTGACCCCACCGACTTTGGGGTCAGATAGATGTGCTTGTACCCGAAGTTCAGCAGTGTGAACTCAGCTGGATTCTTCCAATTTTTGCTTCTCATTTGCCGGAATGCTCTGGAAGCCCGGACTTCAGCAACAGAGAATGATCTTGAAGGTTCAATTAGAGAAGGCATCTAAAATCCCACGTGAAAAGATTACTCTTCCTTAAACTAAACACCACCAAATACCAAGTCTCTGTCACTTTCCCCAAGTGTGATTTCCTTCCCCTGGTACTTTGAGATAATCACATTAAGGTGTGTTTAGGGATCTAGATCACCCGGAATTCCGACTATTCTGGCTCCTGCCTGAACAGTTATGTAACCTTGGAAAAGTTACTTAATTTCTTCACCTCGCACTCCCCCACCCCCACCTCCAGCAAAACCTGGGAGATGTAACAACATTGGATTGCTTTAGACTTCGAGTTAGGAAACTCCGTTGGCATGGTGACCAGTACGTGAAGATTACTAAATGTTAATAGTTCTCAACCACCCCCATCAATTAGGACTGTAGGATCCCACCGTGTGGTCTTCAGTCTTGTAAGAGAAAACTGTTTTCTGCATTGTTAATTAAAGAAAGTAAATCTGAAACGTCTGTCATGAGATGGGAGAAAAGAGGCGAAATGAGAGTTGCTGGCTCCCAGCTTTTCTGAGCTTAGAGGGACGAGTTTGGTCCTTATTTTACGTACGAGGAAGTTGAAGGGTGACGTGTCCTCGGGCCTCGTGCAAGGTACAATCACAACTCTTTATTGAGAATGAGACCAGAGCCCGGGGGTTGCTATGGTTAAGTTGCAAGCGAAGACGTAACACTGGGAAGACCGGAGCACCAAGCAGTACATAACCGGCAAAGTCCGGTGCAACTTACTTGGGCAAGCAAGGGGAAGCTGTCAGACATGGAGGAGCCCGGCTACTGACAAACCAGCTCTCTATCACGCCGAGCCCTCGGGGCCCGTCCCGAAGCGTGGCCTCGAGTAGCGAACTGCCGGGCTCACTACCAAGACCCCGGCTCCTAGATGCCCCACGATGAATGGAAACCCGAGTCCGCACGGCGCGGCTTGAGGGACGGGGCGGGGCTTTGTGAGTCACGTGCCCGGCCGTAGGCGGGCGCGTGGAGGGGAAGTCCTGGTCTGATTGGCTGCCCGTCACCAGGTGACCGCGGGACGCGTTCCGGTTGGCAGGAGCCGGCTAGCGGCCTTCAGTCTGGAGGCGGCGACGGAAGGAGGAGGAGCTCCGGCCGCGCTCTCGGCCCGCAGTGGCTGCGTCTCCCAGCGCTTGTCGGGTCCCCACCCCTTTTAAATAAGCCGGGCTGGTCGCCGCCCTCGCAGACTAGTCCGCTGTGGGGAGGCGGCAGCGGCGAGCCGGCGGGGGTGCGGCCGAGGCCGGAGCCCTGCCCCGGGCCGGGCGGCGGGGCGGGCGGGCGCGCGGCAGGCGCGGCGACGAGTGCGGGCGGGCGCAGCCCCGCTCAGCCCGGGGCCGTCGGCGCCGACCGCGCCATTGTTGGGGGAGGGGGCGGGAGCGGAGTCCCGGGCGAGCGGAGGCGCAGGCGGCGGCCGAGCTGAGCGGACCCGCCCCATGGGGAACACGCTGACCTGTTGCGTGTCCCCCAATGCCAGCCCCAAGCTGGGCCGGCGCGCGGGGCCGGCGGAACACGACTACGAGTCTGAGATCTACGAGGCGGCGGCCGGGGACGCGGTGGCGGTATCGCCGGCGCCCGCTGCGGCCGTGGAGCCCGCCGAGTTGGATTTCGGAGCCGGCGAGGGCCACCACCTGCAGCACATCAGCGATCGAGAGATGCCCGAAGGTGAGGAGGCAGCGTGCGCGTCCGGTCCGGGACGTACTTCTGGCCTCCACGGTGTCCCGGGGTCCCTCCGGGAGACGGCCGCCGCCTCGGGTTCCTTCCTGCCCGGAGGAGGCTGGCGCTGGCCTGGGCACCGGGGATGAAAGCTATGTGGCTCGCGTCTCCACCCCTTATTCTTTCTCGGCCACATCTGGCCAGTTTCTCTCCCAACCCCTACGCCTCTTCCCATTCTCTCATCCCGACCTGGGACTCCGCAGCCCGCACGGTTTCCTATTCGGCTTCCTATTCGTTATGCCGGGTACCGTCCAGTGGGACTTTAATCAAGACTTCGTGTATCTGTATATAAGCGTCCCTTTTCTTAATAAAACTCAACTCCCAGAAC
Organism: Phyllotis vaccarum; assembly: GCA_033318265.1. Taxonomy (NCBI): domain Eukaryota; kingdom Metazoa; phylum Chordata; class Mammalia; order Rodentia; family Cricetidae; genus Phyllotis; species Phyllotis vaccarum. The sequence goes on from JARWLC010000007.1 coordinate 15,695,168, forward strand.
CCTGGTCTCGGAATATCCATCCCATCTCCCTATCCTCACTTAGCCAAATGGTACCTAAGGTAAGAACTTAATAGTTTTTCTTAGCCATACCAGTTAGATAATTAATGTTAGAGCAATGCAGACTCGGTCTATTGGAGGGTTTCTTATTTACATTCAAGTAGAGGTTACCATAGAAATGTGTATGGTATTAAAGTGGATTTTGAAAGTATCTTCAATATAGGCTGCTTAATTCTTTTCCTATTATGATTGGGGCACAGAACGTTGAGAAGGGGTTCCTATGAAACAAGTTGCGTTTTCTTCCAGGGCTACGTTAAAGTGGCGTTTCCTCTCCCTCACAAGTTTACCCTCGGACTTATGCTTGCTTTAAAGTTCTCATTTTGATAAATACATCGCCACTTTAAAAATCTTCAGTTACTTTACCTCTTCCAAAGGAAGAGGGGTTGGGAGAGATTGTTGGCCAGACATTTCAAGAGGGTCAGTGGCTAAAATTTAGCCTTAAATTAGTAATGCAAAGGTTTGGGAGTTAGGATGAAGCCCCTGCGGGTGCCTGTGATATTTATTTCCATGGCTCTTTTTTCCCTCCCCACGGTCGTACCTGGAGAATTTTATTCACTGCTGAGCATGTTGAAGTACAAGTCAAGTTCGGCACCCTGAACCATTGGAGGGTAGGCTGAGTGGGTGGGTAGGAGGGAGAAGAGGAAGTGCTTGATGCTTTAAAATTAGAATTATGAAAACCTGTGAGTCTAGAAAGAATACTCGATAACAGGATGTTTCTTGAAGGCTACAGACTGTAAGACAAAGTATCATCAAGTGTTTAAGCCATCTTGGCCTGTTTGTTTCGCTTAAGTGCTACAATGCTACAAATGATATCCTTTCTTTAGAGGAAGGTCTTAGACATTCTTTAAACTTTAGTTGAACTGTTGGTGTCTTCATGTTAGAATAACTTAAGGCCCATGATCCCCATGATGGATACACTTTTGTAACTTTTTCTAATGCAAAAGTAATTGTATCTTTAAACAACGAGTTACTCGCTTGCGCCCCCCCCCCCCCCCCCCGTGTTTATGAAAACTCTTCTGTTTTAAGGTAAGCCTCTAGGTTTACAAAGTAGTTCGCATGTGGGCAGTATTGGGTGAGAGTCCAAATAAGACCTTTTTATAATTCTTGAGAGATTACAACACAATTTCATGTATGCTCATTTGTCCCTTCCAAATACAAAGGAAGCCTGTATGTATTCTCGCTATTGCTGACGAGGATGCAGAGTTAGATATGACTAAAGCTGCTTCTGTGTGGAACTGTTGTAGAAGACAGAGATGGTGGGTGTGCAGGGTTGGACTCTTGAGAATGTATACTCTATTTTAATCTGTGCAGGAGAGCTCGTTGGTCTTAGTCCTTTCCTGTCTTAGTTCCATTGCAAGTAACTGATGCAAAGGCAACGTTTCCTTTCCTTTCCATCTCGTTAGATCTCCTGTCTGAAAATGAGTAAAGGGAGGGGAAGGAATGCATCCTACATTTACTGGTCACGAAATGAGCCTGCTCTGATAACTGTGAGTTGAAGCTGAGAAAGCTGACAGAACATTAAGAAGGCTGGAGAGAGGTGTGTAAGCTAGAACTGTATGACAGGAAATGCCAAATTGGAAATTTGGAGAAAACAATGAGTTTCTGAGCATAGAATTGAGCTTATTAAAATTTCAGTGTTTTTATGCACACCCCCTTAATCCTAGTGCTCAGGAGGCAGAGTCAGGCCGATCTCTGTGAGTTGGGGTCCAGGCTGTTGTTAAACAGAGAAAGCCTATTTCAAAAAACTGGAAAAAAAAATCAGTGTTTCCTCCACATTTTATTTTTAGGTCTGTAGGACTAGTTTTATGGGTATAATGTTTACTTGCCCAGCAAGTTCAGACTCCTAGGCCTGATCCTTACTCAGTGTTGCCAAAACTTCATAAAATTAAGTTCTTTGGTATTCAGTAAAGTGATAAGAAATTTCAGCATTTGACCAAAAACATCAAAGAAATATAAACACACTGAAAGTTTGCTTTTGATAGTTTTATTTCAGAAAATTTTATATCAGTTTCCTTGGAAACCAGAAATAGCTTAAAGTAGCCTTTTTTATAGAGAATTAAATTGTTTTGATTTCTTAGATAAAATCTTGAATAAGTGATATTCTGTTTTATTCTCTTTTGAAACATTTTAAAGCATTCGGAGTCACTTCCAGGACTTTCAAAGTCCATAGATGACTAATCCATTGACTCTGATGCTGTGTCTGATATGACTGATGGTAATGTAACATCAGTTAAAAAAACAAACCCAGGATACTGGGGCTTCTTACTTAATCAGCCTTTCATATAGTTTTCATGCTCTGACTTTAGGAGCTGTGCTTATTAGCTGGGAAGAAGTGATCTCTTAGAAAGGGGGATAGCAGGGAAGGAATTGGCAATATGTTATCGGAGAACCTTGAATCTTCCCCTTTGTAGTAACTTAATAACTGTTATTTAATGTGTTGGTAAGAGATAAAGAAAACATAGATAAGCCATTTCTATTAACATTTTGGTGTTGCATTGTCCTGAACTTTTCATATGCCTGTAAATATAACATTTCATTTATAAAAATGAGATCATCTGTGTGTACTACTTCCTGTCTCTGAAACAATGCTTCATCTCCAGAGCATGGCACGCCTTTTCTTAACTGCTTAGTGTACCATTGAATTGATGTAGTATCTGATACACCTGTCTCTTATGGTTAGACATACTTCATAGTAAAATCATACATACTCTCATAAGATAAAAACATTTTGATAATTGGTGCGTTCTCCCTCTGGATAGAATTCAGATGGTATATTTACCCTTACAATTTAGTACCTTAGGATGTGTCATTGGTGTTAAAGACATTTAGTTCTTAGACCAGTTTGATAGTAACACTGGCTTCTTACTAGTCATTTAAATTCCTGATTTAGGTTTTATTTATTTATTATTTATTTATTCTTTTAGTAAACCGTTTTATGTCTTTAATTCTGAAGAACTACTGCTCTAAGAGGTCTGTCAGTAATCCTGATCTCACAGCAAATTAAGAAACAGCATTCAGTGAAGTCTAATATGAGAAAAGTGAAAGATGTCTGACAGGTTTGAATATCTGAAATGCATATATTGAACATCTTTGAAAGGCTAAGCAGTATTCCAGATAGAGACAGTGCTAGAAAAAGTAGCCCCCTCCTGACCGTGATCCTTCTGTTCCAGAGACAGGTGGGAATAGACAGTATATATGAGAGTCATCAAGAATGTAGTGAGTTGGTAGGAAGAAAGTCATAGGGTAATAATTGGGAAAGGGACAGTCTTACACTGGGGTACTCAAAGATAAATCTTGTGTTTTTAATAATACGTGCACTTTCCTAAAAGAGGAAGGAAGCAGTGGGGGGTGAGGGAAGACTACCCTGTAGACAGCTCCCTTGAGAGCTTTCATATGGGACCACACTTGGGGATGACAGAAAGGAAGATACACAAGTTTGCTACAGTGGAGAGAAAGGATGCCTAAAGAAAGGTGATGAATCAGGCCTTTCTATGCTAAGATGCCTTAACAGCAATGTGACCGTTGGGTGTAATGGGAAACCACTGGAGGATTATACACAGGGGAACAAGTTCTTTGTGAAAAAGACCAGATTAGTGGCTTTGTGAGAATGTACTGTGATGTATACAAAAGACCACCTGGGAGGCTAGACAGTAAGTTAGGGAAAACTGATGGTGACTTGAACAAAAAAAAAAAAAAAAAAGCAGTTTTACCTAGGAACCAAAATGGGCTGACTTAAAAAAATTAAGTAAATTAAAAAAAAAAAACAAAAAACGAGCAAAGATGAATGAACAACTGACAGAAAAGGAATGCAGGTGTGGGATAAGGCTTAGACACTGTAAAAATTTGTCACTGGTGTTGGTTGAATAAAATGCTAATTGGCCAGTAGCCAGGCAGGAAGTATATATAGGTAGGGCAACCAGACTAGGAGAATTCTGGGAGAAAAAAGGCATAGACACCAGCCAGAGGTAGAGGAAGCAAGATGAGAATGTTGCACTGAGCAAGGGTACCAAGTCATATGGTTAAACATACAAATTATGAGTTAATTTAAGTTTAAGAGCTAGATAGTAATATGCTTGAGCTACTGCCCAGCAGTTTACTATAATATTAAGCCTTCAGGTCAATTATTTGGGAAGTGGCTGCTGGGTATTTGAGCGTTTCTGGTGGAAACAGACACATCTGACTACATGCAGGTGATCTTTAAACTTCACATATGAGAGCTATGTGCATGAAAAGTGCAATTTCTTCTTTGGGGGATGGGGCTCTAAAAACTTCACAGTATGTTGGTTAGGTTATAAGACAGATTAGATTCATATATTGCTGGTGCAAATGCAAAATAATTTGAATCCATAAAGAAGAATTTGGCAAAATTTAACAACATTGATAGTTTATGTAATCTAGAAACCCTACTTCAAGGAATTTATGTCATGTAAGAGCATATTTTCAAAGTTATTGCTGTATTTTCATTAAGATACTACTGACAGCAACTTGCATACAGTAAGAGACAGGTAAGATAAACTAGCATGTCCACATGGCTGTATGTGTATCTATAAAAGTATGAACCTATGAAATCATAAAATAAATCAGATCTTTGGTTAGAGCCATCTTCAGGGTATATTTCATGGAGGGCTGAGTGGTGAGGTGTGGAGAACAGGAAAATATGTATTTGCTTATTTAAAAAAAACAAAACACTGGAATTCTTGATCTTAATGTGATTATGTGTATGTTCCCTTATCTAGTGTTGGCCAAAGCGCAGACATATTTGCCTAAGAATTACTTTGATACAGATTTTCCAATGAAATGGCAACATTTACTTGTTTGCTTTTGTGAATGCGAATACTTTGTAGAATTTCGTGTATGTTTTTATCTTCTCGGTGTTTTGAGTTTGTACAGGAATTGTAGTTGGTTTACATATGAGAAAACAGCTACCAGCAAATACAAATTGAGTTTTCTAAGGTTTTAACAGATCATACATACAGGAATGTAAATTCCAGTTAGAGAACTTACAGAATATGGCTCAAAATGGGCTTCTTGGGATGCTTCCCGCTTTCTGTTTTCTTTGGAGGCTATCCAGCTTCAGTGTTCCGACAGTGACACTGAGGAGTGTACGATGAAGTGGAGATAGTAGTAACCTAGAAATTATCTTTAAAGTTTAATAGAGTAAGACACTCTTAAGAAATAGACTAAGGAAGAAAATTACAATATGTAAATGATCATAGCCATTAAAACATGGTTTGAGAATTAAGACAGCAAAACTGAGAAGTGATGGAGGGCAGGTGCACAAGTGCATTGGGTCATTGGGGGCTAGAAGAGCTGGGCAATGAGGGCAGGTGCACAAGTGCATTGGGTCATTGGGGGCTAGAACAGCTGGGCAGCAGTGAGCGCTAGGTTGAGAACCCTCTCAGCTGAAGTAAGCTTGCTGGAGACTGTCAAGTAATAGCGATGCAAAATGTGGACTCTGATACTTTGTTTTGGCAGTGCAGTTGTGAATCTTGGAATGTTTGTGTGCAGAGCCCTCAGACTAGTACAGTATCTGTTAAGGGGTGATGGAGCATGTCAGTAAGTGGAGTGAGTCTTTCAACAAGTACCTGGAACTGCTGATACATACTCCATTTAACTGTGACATATTAGGATTGCTATGTTGGAATCAACCCTCCCCCTGCCCCAAAATGTGCTATTTCTTTCTGCCAATTTCTTGGTCGTTGCCTTCTCTAGTATTTTGATAAGGAAATTTTTGTGATGAGTTATGATTGTGTAATGTTAATATTTTAGCCTCCAGAAATGCATTTAGTTATTCTAAGTTGAGTGGTTTTTTCAGTAATATTGACCTGTAAGTAAGGTGGATCATGCAACTAATAATCTTTGTCTTGAGATATTTATCCTAGTTGAAAACATTCTTAGATGTTTCTTTGTGAAAGATGTGTCTTTGTATATGTGTGTGTATGTTCATAGGGGTATGTGATCCGCAGAAGGCTGCTCTTCCTCATTCCTGCCCCACCTACTTAAGGTGGTCTAGACTGCTTCTCTGGTGAGTTTTGGGAAATCTGTCTCTCTATCACTTGGATTACAGATGCAGAGCTGCATGCTGGCTGTTTACATGGGTGCTGGAGATCCAAACTCAGGCCCTCATCCTTATGCATTTTTACCAACTGAGCCGTCTCCCCAGCAATTCTTAACAGGTTTCTTAAAAACCTGCATGGGAAGATACATGATAATTGGTGTGTTCTCATTTTCCTAAAGCCATAGGTATGTGCAGAATAACTGTTTATGGATCCTAATACTTTGGTTCATAGTGGGTTATCTTGCCTCTGTAAGAGTGAATAGAGTAGTAGTCATCAGCATCTCCATAGGCTTAGGGAAGAGTTAATAGAGAGTACAGAAATACTACAGTTTGTATATAGAGTCACAGGACTGGCTTAAGTTTTCATTCTATAAAAAATAGCAACATGTGGTATTTATAAAAATAAGTGGAAAGTGCACACTACATAGCAAACTTTGGTAGCTACATAACATATTTTCTCAAGACACTATGCAAATTAGCATTGAAGCCCTGGTGTATATAATTCCTATAGTCTTTATATAAGTGATTTTTTAAAAAATTCATCAAAGTGGAAATACTATAATTAACTATGGAGACTGGCCAACCTGCAATCAAGTATATGCAAATTAGTCATTGTAATATTCCTCATTCACAAACATGAATCTTTTAAAGTATCTAGAGCTGACATAATTGGTAGTATTATACCTCAGAGTGCCTTTACTTCTTTAGAAAGTTATGGAGTGATGTATACTGAGCCATGAAAATTACCCAATTGTGATCCCACATTTGAAGATCTTTCTTAAGAGATAAAAGGCATTGTTTAAAAATTCAGTGTACTGAAAAAGTACTGTGTGCTCAGACACTTCCGTGTCCATATCTTGGATACTGGATTGGCTAAACTAGAATGGGAGTAACACCTGCTGTGTTATTGTGCATAATTCAACAATAAGATTTTCTTTTTAATACAGCACAAGTTGTGAGCTGAAAAGGTTTTATTTTTGTTTGGAACTGATAAGAGGTTTTGTTTTCTTGTGGCTCAGGGCCCAGGGCCTTAGGGGCAGGTATCTAAGCACCAAGCTACACTGGTTTTTAACTGTTTAGAGAAATCCATAAGAAACATGACCGAAAGCTTATTATTGTGAGTATAGTATTGGTAGCTTTGTTTGTTTCTGTTGATGTTTCAAGACATGGTTTTTCTGTGTAGCTTTGGAGCCTTTACTGGAGCTGGCTCTGTAGACTAGGCTAGCCTTGAACTCACAGAAATCCACCTGCCTCCTGAGTACTGGAATTAAAAGCCTGTGCCTCCACCGCCCAGCTCTATTGATACTTTTTTAATGAAGCGTTATTTTAGTTTTTGCTAATTTCTGTTGTTGAGGAAAACCTACAGCCATCTCCGTTTTGATCCATACTACTGAATATGCTGTTTACAATTATGCGTCAGTGGAAATTTATCTCAACATCAGTGTATACAAATGGAGTTCAGAGGGAAGTAAACTAAGTTTAGCTTGACCTGTGAATTATGTGATCTTAGAATGCATTTGATTCTCTGCTGAAAAGCCTTTCTTCCATCAAACCATTGCATCTCCTAGCTGACTAATAATGTTCTTACAGCACATTTGCCTTTCTCCTGGGGCTTTTGAGAAGTCTTGAGAACAGTGATTGATTGTCCATCCCTGGGACATACATGTACCTACTCAAACCTTCTCTCCAAGACATGTTGCCATTGATTTTTATCACAACCTTCTAGGCTTTTTTTTGCCTTTAGGTCCATAATAGTACATCTTGATTAGTCTTTTTTAAAATTTATGTGAATATATGTGTACCTGAATGTATGTCTTTGTGTATGCACATATGTGTATCTCAGAAGGCCAGAAAAGGGTGTTAAATCTCCTGAAGTTGTTGTTCCAGACCATTAATGAGCCGCCCAACGTGAGTGCTGAGAAGCAAACCTAGGTCTTTTACAAGAATAAAAGCTCTAGTTAATTGCTGAGCCACCTCACCATCCCTTCAATTTTGCATATATATTTTAAACTTAGTCCTCTTTGATTTTAATAATTTTATTGTACTTGTGAAATTTTTAAATTTTTTCCCCCAGGTCTGGGGATCGAGCCCAGGGAAACACTCTACTGACTGAACTGTATAGAACTTCGGCCCCATCTACTAGGATTTTGTTATTAAATTTTATCACGACACAGGACTGTCCTGTAATATGGCTGTCTCTATAAGCTAGTTTTAATAGTGTGATCTGCAAAGAACACTTTAATTCAAATGGTGATATGTTTGCTTTTTAGAAGGAAGTAGTCCTCTGTCTTTCAGGAGCAACCTTGAAGATCTCTGCCTGTCACTTCAGGCACACATGGCTTTGTTCCCACATAGCTAACTTCATCTCACTTAAAGATGATAGAAAAACTTCAAAGTAATTTTGTGGGAGGCTATATTTAAGAATCGTTTTCTTCAGCTGGTGCACTTCTGTAATCTTAGCCCTTTTGTGGATGAGGCAGAACAATCCAAGAGTTCAAAGACAGCCTAAACTACATAGGGAGGTACTATTTCTAAAGAAATAATTTAAAAATAAAATAAAGTAGGTGATTCAAATTCCTGTTACACTGGGACGTCCTGAATTATGTTCATGCAAGATTCTGTGCTTGTTACTTGGAAGTAGGAAAGGGGTTCTAAGCATACACGTTCGTGAAATGCTTAGACAGTAGTGCTGGATGGGTAGGGGTTTTTAAGAGATGTTCTGTTATTGATGTGCATGAACAGACAGAAGAGATTATTGGGTCCTCTGGAACTGGAGTGATAGGCAGTTGTGAGCCACTTCGTATGGTGAAACTGAACTTGGATCCTCCAAAGAATAGTATGCTAACTGCTGAGCCAACTCTCCAGTCCAGGAGAGTAGACTCTGTAGTCTCTAAAAGCCAAGAATGTAGTAGGTGCACTATGATTCACCACTAAGCCCCTTTTTTCACAGAGTAGAATGCTGGCTGGCAAGGCATGGGAAATTGTTGCGCCATACCATTTCTCTTCCTGGATCTTGTTCCAGTTTCTGACAAGATTGGTTAAGTGGCTTGGAGATGAGCATTGCTCAGGAATGTCATAGTTTTTGTTTTTTTCTCATTACAACTTCCCTTATCCCATGTGATGGCAAAGTGTTCGTTGTGGTTAGTTTAGAGTCTGTCTTGTGCTGGGCAGTGGTGACACACACCTTTAATCCCAGCACTCAGGAGACAGAGGTAGATAGATCTCAGAATTCAAGGACAGCCTGCTCTACAGATTGAGTTCCAGGACATCTGGGGCTATACAGAGAAACCCTGTCTCAAAAAACAAAAAGAAAAAAGGAAAGTCTGTCTTGTGACTTCGGTTAAATAGAAGGTTATCCAACCTTGTTCCTGAGGTAGAGTTGCAGCGAGAAGTAAGTGCAGGTTGGAAATTGAGGCTAAAAGTTGAAAATCCGTTTGTAATCATGTGTATTAGGCCATTGAATTTTTTATGCAGCCTTAAATCTGCACAATGGATTGCTCCCTCACAGACAGCTAACTAAAGTTCTCTTGCCTAATGAAGTTAGAATTAGCCAAGTGGTTAGAGAATGTTTATGGAAAGCAGTTGCCTTTGTGGTAGCGTATTTGATATATTGAGCCGTATCTGACAGTAAATCACCTTCAGGTTGGTTTGGAAGCATTTAACAATAAGCACATATGTTAACTAAGTAGGAGGGAAGGGCATATATATGATTCTTTTGACGTTTCACAAGATTGCTTAGGTTACATTTAGAGAGGACTCTAAGTCATAGCTGTTAGGGTCCACATGATGGGAAGAAAGAGTCTGCAGTTTCCAGTAGATTTTTGTTGTTGTCTTTATTTTCCTTGTTCATGTCTGGAAACTCTTCTCCTAAAAATTAAAAGTGTTAAGCATGATTTTCAAAACTACCTACACTTGTTTCTTCTAAAACAAATAATGATGTTTTTTCTCTTTTCCTTCTGTAGATTTAGCTTTGGAGTCAAATCCTTCTGACCACCCCAGGGCAAGCACAATTTTCCTCAGCAAATCTCAGACGGATGGTAAGATGCTTTTCTTCACCTAGGAAAGCCTGAAAACTTTATATTCAGTATGATACTGTATTGAAGAGATTTTGGAATTTGTTATTTTTGATATTTGATAATGCTTTGCTTTAATATCACTATTTTAGGGAGAAGCATGTGGATTTTGTAGACATACTCCCACCTTGTTGCCAATGCAGATGCATGATTTAGAAGTAGCCTGAGTTTACAGCTGTCTGCCTCTCTCCTTCTAATCCTTAATCCAGTAGTTTGGATAACAATTTAGGGTTCTGTTAGATATTTTTAGGTGAAACACCAAAACAGGTGTGATATATATGGTCTTTTAGATCTTATTTCATATACCATCACCCACTGATAAGCCTGTGCCACACCTAGATTTATGGGACTCAAAATTTTCAGGCTGTTTAAAACCTCACCATCTTGTTGCAACAAAACTCAGGGCAAACATGTCATAATGTTTTCTAGTATGTGAATTTTCTGTCCTGCTTGTTCTGTGTTAGGAGTCTGAACTGGGGGGTGAGGGAGTTTCTTTCTCTACTATTTTCTGTAATGGTTGGTTACCGCCATTTTTTTTTTTAAAGAATTAATTATTATGTATACAGTGATATGTGTGCACACATATGCATGGAGGCCAGAAGAGGGCACCAGATCTCATTACAGATGGGTGTGAGCCACCATGTAGTTGCTGGGGATTGAACTCAGGACCTCTGGAAGAGCAGCCAGTGCTCTTAACCACTGGGCCATCTCTCCAGCCCTCCTTTTTTTTTTTTTTTTTTTTTTTTTAAAGTCAAGTAACCTTTTCTGTTGATTGTGACAGTATGGATATAAGAAGAGGTGATTCTGTAGTAATCCTGGGAATAACTGTAGTAATCCTGGGAATAATGCAGTAATGCAGTCCAGCTTACAGGGTGATACTTAACCTAGCTTGGGGGGTGGGTGATGCTTCTGTCCTGCCTTTTTGTGGCATGTGTTTGTTTGCCTGACCTGATGCAGGTCAGTGCTCCTGTATCTCTATGCACTGTGTGGGCCTTTCATATATAAAGGATGAGGAAACAGTAACAAAAGCTATTTCAGCCTAGAGGTGGCAGCCCACACACCTTTCATCCCCTTGCTCTGGAGGCGGAGGCACACAGATCTCTGAGTTCCAGGCCAGCCTGGTCTATAGAGCAAATTCCAGGAGATCCAGGGTTACACAGAGAAACTCTTAAAAAACCAAAGGGAAAAGCACTGGGGCGGTGGGTGGGGTGGAGGCCTATCTGTGCCTCTCTCTCATTAGTGTGAGGGATATGTGACCAGAGTGCAGTCTGGTGTTCGCTGAGATGGTGTAGGGAAACAGTGGATATGTGTGCTGCAGATGTCTGTTCAGTTATCTTAGCACACTCTGTTGAAGTGCTCATTGAGGTAGGCTTAGGGCTTAGGTGTGTGATGTAGTTTCTTCTTATCTGAGTCTCTCACCTGCCCTAATTAGTTTGTCATTTTCTTTTGTGTATGAAAATTCTCATTTGTGCCTACTACATTATCTGATAAGTCAAAGGGTAAGTTTTCATTTTTAAATCTACTTCATGGAGTTTATTTTGACGAATGTATTTTGTTAGAAACTTCTTAAAAGTAGAACTGAATTTTATCTTACTTTGCATGTTGGTAATCTATCAGATAAGTAACAGCTACTTTTATCTTTCTGTGGCATTTCTATCAGAATTGATCAGTTAATTTTTTTTTATTCTTAGTGCGTGAAAAAAGGAAGAGCAACCATTTAAACCATGTAAGTAAATAGTTGGAAATGTAAGAAATTAGTAGTTTGAATTAAAAGTATGTCTGCAGTGACTTCTAGAATACAGTGGGAACACAGTGCTGTTAATGTAGACTGTCCATACATTCTCTAAAATTTTTTCTCGTAATAAATTTACTTAGGGAAGTGTGACTTAATACCATTGTTTAAAACAGGATTTTGACAATTTTATTTACTTACAGTTCTGTGACATGGTTATAATACAGAGACATGCCTGAATTTTTTTCTTTTTTACTTTATTTCTTTCAAAATTTGCTTATTATTTATGTGTATGTGTATGTGCCTGCGAGTACTTTAAAGGGACAGGAGCCTTCAGAGGCCAGAAGCAGGAAGCAGATTCCCCAAACATAGAGATGAAGGTAGATGTGAGTGCTGGGAACTGCATCTGGGTTCTCTACAGGAGTAGCTGAGAGCGAAGTACTGAGCCATCTCTAGCTCTGGGTCTAATTTGTAATTGAAGTAACAAACCGTTCATTTTGCCACCTTCTGCTGATTTGCTATCACAATAGGTAAACGGTCTCCATCATGACCAGTATTTCCCTCTTCATTTCCTCAACACACATCTTCCGCACCCTAGGAGTCCTTCTCTTGTGTGGTCTTGAATCTGGATTCTTGAGGCCCTCAAGGTGAATACCTTTTCCTAGCCCGCTTAGTTCACACAGCCAATGCAGTGTGCAGCCCTGGCTGCTCTCCTGCTTCACATTCTTGGTTTTGTTGTGTAGAGTTCACTTCCAGATCATTTTTACTTGCCTGTTTCTTGACAGCCATCTTTTCTTACCCAAATGTTGTAATATTTATGTGCCTATCAAAAATACTTTCGATCTACTAAAATGCATGTGGGTTAGGCCTCTTCCAATGAGGCTGGGTTTTGCTTAGGCTTGCTCTCTCTGTTAGACCACAGGATATGGCTTTGAAGTTACTAGGGCCTCACATGACTGCTTTCTTGTATTGGTTCCTCAGTATCCTAGATTCTTGGTTTCCCTTTGTCTTACAGTGTACTAGAATACCTTTTCTTCGGAAGGGACATAATACTTGTAGTGATCTGGCCTGGAAAATTACTTCTATAGATGGAGTTCTAGGTTGAGACTAATTCCCACAGTCCTTAGGATATTGTTGTGTTACAGACTCAAGTACATTATGTTTCTGTTATTTATTTTATCTTATGGTCCTGGGAGTTGAATTCAGTTCTTCACACATGCTAGGTAAGTGCCCCTGGGCTATTTCCCCTGAGGTATAGTGCTACAATTAAAAGTATGTTGATTTTTAATTATAACAATGTAACTTGTTTCACACAGTGGACCATCTTGCCCAAACATCTTCACTTTCAAACATTCACTGCAATGAGTCATTGGACTGGTTCAAGGCCTTTAAATAGCTTCCCCACTATCAATACTGAATCCTCACTGGACTCCCGTTGTTGGGAGAACCTGCAGCTTTGGGTCTGCAGAGCCAGCCCCTTTGTGCACTCCAGATCCAAGGCAGGATTTTTTCTTTCTTTCATTTCTCTTTCTTTCTCTGTGTTTTTGTTTTCTGTTGGGAGTGAGGTTGCAAGGGTGGAAGACTGATATGGAGGGACAGTAAAATGAGTGAATTTGAAATTCACAAAGAATCAATAAAAAGTAAAAAAAAAAAATCAGTTGCTGTTATATGATATAAACAATCCCCTCCTCTGGGGGCTTTAAGTGTGTAATCTCCAGGACTCTGAAATGTTATGATATGATTAGTTATGGGCCTTTTAATTTTATTCTGTCTGCAGTTTCTTCTAAGTTGCTTTCTTGTGCTCCTTTGATATTTTCTCTACCCTTTTCTTGTATTTTTATTATTTAGATGTTGGGTCTCTAGACTAGAACTTCATTCAGTACAGCTGTCTAATCCCTACCCCTCTCACTTTCTAGTTTGTCTCTCTGTTCCTTCTGTTTTAACCCTGGTCAAGTTTTCTCTGCTTCCTCATTGCTTCTGAGTTTAGCACTCTCATTAATTCCCTTTTGCTTTGTCTTGACCTGTCTCTGGAGGCTTCCCTCAGCTATGCAGCTCCTGGCTTTCTGTGCCTGGAAGTAAACACATGTTTCTAACTGAAGGGTCACATTGCAAGGCTTTGGAGGCCTCAGTATCTTTTTCAGGGGTTCTAGTGTATAGGGCAGTTGGGTTTCTTCAGAGAACACTTTTTCAAATTTCTGCCTGTGAATTACAAGTTTGCTTATTTTCTAAAAATTGGCAAAATGAGGCATTTGTGCTTTTCGTGCACACCTCTGCCCTTTCCTCTCCAAGACTGACCTCTAAACTGTCATCGTGAGCTCTAGCGAGTAAGTCTGTGTAAGGTGGGACCAGGTAGACAGGTCTGCCTACACCCAGCTGACTTTGGCTCTGTTTCATGTTTGTCTTACCTTCCAAGGTACTGTCTCTTGAGTTCTGAGTCTCCTTAGGTACCAGCATTATGCTGCCATGCCATCTCTTTCTGGTGTTATGAGAGGGATCTAATTGGCTATCCATAACTCCTGACCCCCTGTCTCCACCTCTGGAGTGTTGGGATTGTAGGCATACTCCACCATATCCAGTTTTTATCTTTTAAAAATACTAAAAATCCTGTCAATCTTGTTTCTTTCTCTTGATAGAAACGATTTCATTCCTTTATGAATATGTCGTAAAGAAGTAAGCTTGTGGTCAGTCCGTGATGTTTAAACCAATTTAGAATCCATATTTAGAGGCTGGAAAAACGGATCAGTGGTTAAGAGACTTCCTGCTTTTCCCCAAGGCCCAAGTTTGGTTCTCAGCACCAACATGGTGGCTCACAACCATCCACAACTTCAGTTCCAGTGGATCTGACGCCATCTTCTTACTTCTGCAGGCACAAAGCGTGCACATGGTACATGTACTGACCGAATAACGATACATTTTGTAGGCTTAGGTTTATTAGTATAGCTTATGGAGGTTGTAAGCCAGCAACATTAAGGTAAGCATAACTGTCAGTTATCAAGCAACATCAGGAGAACATTCCGTTTGGTAGCTGTTGTTACAAGCATTGCTCAGAGATTTACTTCTGCTATGGTCTAGTTTCCAGACCGAAAGTTTGAATAGCTGGACATAAAGTACTGTGCCCCCTGCTGTGTATTGGCTAGTGGCAAGATTCTGTATTAAGGTTTTTTCCCATGAAATTGGAAGTGTGGCCTGAAGAGGGCAGCAGTGGGGAGCACATGTCACTGCTGTTCTCTGAGTAGCGGGAGCAATGTTTGATGCTTCTAGCTAGTAGGTTGCTGATGTGCTAAATGAGCACCTAGGGGCTAGAGGACTGTATCTAAATGCTGTAATGTTTCCAAAGACAAATCAGTAAACGTGCACAATTAGAAGCCATGTATCTAGGGGAAAATGGGAAGTGTCACCAGAAGGTCTGTATTTTAGTTTTATTTCATTTTTATTTTCATCTAATTTTTTTTTGGTCAAAACTGATTTTCTTATCATTTATATGCTTTGTTATTTCTTAATACAAGTTACACTTCCTTAATTTGAAATTCATAATGTTCCAGAATCTAAAATCTGAAACATTTTGACTATCAGCCTAACACCTCAAGTGGAAAATTCCACAGCTGACCCCGTGTGATAAAGTAGCAGGAAGACAGCAAAAGCTGACAGATTTACGTTTAGACTATTTGTGTGAGGAACACAGACGAAAATGTCTGTGCTGAGACTTGGGTCCCATCCCCAGGAAATACATATATGAATATTCAAAACCCCACTGTCTTAGCTGGAGTTTCACATTACAATCCATCATCATGGAAGGAAGTGAGGGCAGGAATGGGGTAACGACACTGGAACTGTTGCAGGAGGCCATGCAGAAGTGTGACTGCTAGGTAGCTCATGGCTTAGTCAGCTGCTTTCTTATGGCACCCAGGACCATCAGCCCAGAGGTGGCACCAACCAGTGAGCCAGATCCTCCCTATCAGTCGTCAATCAAGAAAATGCGCAGGCTTGTCCATGGGTCAGTCTAATGGGAGCATTTTTTTCAATTGAGGTTTCTTCTTCCAAAATGACTCTAGTTTGTATCAAGCTCACAAAACAATAGCCAACACACCTACAATATTTTCTGCCCCAAGGAATTTTGATTTGAAATCCTTGACCTATAATAGTGATGCTAAAAGGTATCTTCCACTGGAGTAAAAGCATGTCAACAAAAATAATTTCATTTTTCATTTTGTATTTATCTTTTCGGTTCATAAAAATATACACTTTAACACACAGGTAATGAAAATACACATTAATTGAATAGTTTAAGAAACATCACAGCTTTAGATATAATTAAAATACTTCTTACTTGAAAAACCGTTCACGTGTTTTTAAAAGGGAACAAGGGACTTAGAGCAAAACAGACAGAAGCCGTTTGATCTGCATGTGGGCGTTTCTGGTTGTGACGTTTTACGTGCTCCACCCTTCAACTGTGTCTTCTGCCGCATGTTTTCGTTCGTTTATGAGAAAGTACCGATGGGCGAAGGGAGAGTAAGATAGAAACGATCAGTTACAGGAAGAAAGGAAGGCTCATCTGAGGGGAGAGTATGATAGAAACGGTCAGTTACAGGAAGAAAGGAAGGCTCATCTGAGGGGAGAGTAAGATAGAAACGGTCAGTTACAGGAAGAAAGGAAGGCTCATCTGAGGGGAGAGTATGATAGAAACGATCAGTTACAGGAAGAAAGGAAGGCTCATCTGAGGGGAGAGTAAGATAGAAACGATCAGTTACAGGAAGAAAGGAAGGCTCATCTGAATTAGTGTTCTGGGGGTTTGGGGTTTTTTTCTTTTTCTTTCTTTTTTATTTTTTGAAGACTACTAAACTCTTGGTATTCTGTTTGGAAGAATGCTGCTGTTGCTCTTTATTCACCGGCACTATGACCACGGACCTTCTGGGTTCTTAACACACTTTAGGCTGTTTTATTGTTTGATATGGCTGTACTCTTGAATTCTTTGCAAATGAATGGATACTTCTAAAGTGTTTTAAAGATAGTTGAGGAGGCTCAAAAAGTTAATTGTCTTCCTTCCAGTGAGACTGTAGATCTTCACCAGTTTATATCTGTAGTAAGATTTATCTCCCAATTAATAATTGATTCTAGAATTGAACCCAGGGCCTCAAGCATAATAGTCAAGAGCTCTACCAATGAGTCACATCTTTAGCCATATAATTTTTTTTCTGGTTTTTTGAGATAGGGTTTCTCTGTGTAGTTTTGGAGCCTGTCCTGGAACTTGCTTTGTATAGATCAGGCTAGCCTCGAACTCACAGAGGTCTGTCTGCCGCTGCCTCCTGAATGCTGGTATTAAAGGCTTACAATTCTTAATTAATAATTCTTCAGATATTTGAACTCCATAAGCTGTTAAGATTGTGTGTTCAGCATTTGGTGGTAGGGGCCTTGAGAATCCTTCTCTGGAGAAGCTTAGATTTGTATGATGGGGATATTGTGCAGGCATCTTAGGAGTACCCAAAGAGTACTGTGGTGTGGTTGTTGTCAGAAATGTGCTGGAAGGTGGATGGGGTCCATGGACAAAGGGAGAAAGGCATCCGTGGCAGAGAACAGCACGAAGGTGTTGTGATGTGTGCTAATAACTAGAGGGAGAACACTTGAGGTTTTCATTTAAGGAGCACAGGCACTGAACTTACACATGAAATGAAAGTTGTCTTTGCCTTCTGTTTTCAGATGTGAGGAAATGTTAGTGCTTAGAGGAATCGGCCTATTGGCCAGTGAGCAGCCAAGCACACCCAACTCTGGCTTGAGAACACTTTAAGCCACAGAATACTTACTGTTTGACTTGTACTTGCTGTAGGAAGATGCTCTTGTGCCAAGGCACTGTATTTTATTAAAGTGACTATATAGAATAGAAAGCTGCCTTTTGTTTAAGAGAAAATATTGAAACCTTACTTAAAATTTTTTATAGTGTTTGTAAAGGAAATTGATAATAGGAACTTGTCAGGTTTGATTTATAGGTACATGCCAAGAGCTGCATTTTATAACCCATTCCTCAGACATGATCTGTGGACATTAAAGACCTCCTATGAGTTCCCTGCAGAGCCACATATGCTGTTACACTCGGCAGTTTATAGACTAAAAAATACCTTAATGCTTTATCATTTGACATTTTAACCAAGGAAAAGAACATAGTTTATAGGTTTAACTTACTGTGACATTCTCTTCTATTTCCCTTCCCCTTCAGGTATCTCCAGGGCAGCTTACTAAAAAGTATAGCTCATGCTCAACAATATTTCTAGATGACAGCACAGTCAGCCAGCCTAACCTTAGAACCACAATAAAATGGTGAGTACAACTAGGCTGCCGAGTGCTGAGTGACAGACCCCTCTGCTAAAAGTATTTGAGTCATTTGATTATCCTGTTAAGCACCCAGTTCAAGAAATTTGAGTCACTTAGATACTGATTTTTAAGGGACTAAGTGTAAATTTTCAGTTTCCATTATATCTTAAGCTGCATGGTGGAAAGGAGAGCCATTTAGCAGATGAGAAATCCCAGGAAAAGTATGCCTCTATTGGGTGCATTTATGATGTGAAAGGACTGTTGAACATCATAGATATTTGTACATTAGTTAGTTTTTCACTAGTTACAGGCCTAAGGCAGTGCTTGTTGCCTTGTAAACTACTGTTTGAATGAACAGTTTGTCCTCTACTGGCACCGTAGCACATGACCAAAAGAAAGTGCAGAGATTCCTCGTGCATTGGAGTTGTCCCAGGGATAAGTAAGAATTTCTTGCCTTTGTTAAGTTTTGATTTTTTGAACGTAGTTTGGGAAATGCTTGTTTGGAGTGTTAATGTCTTTATCCCTAACTTACTCCTTAGTCTAAAATAGTAATCACCTTAAAAACTTAATTTTCTTCCTAGCATAATAGCTTTTGAAATTTTCTGGCTAATTATCAGTAATTTCTTTATTTTAAAACTTCAAGTTCTTATTCATTATAATGTATCTTTACTTTCATACTTAAAACAGCAGTTGAGATGAAATTGTGTTTTAGCAAAAACTGAGCTCCAGTTCTCAGTCCCGAGTCTGTCGTCTGTTAAGTAGTAACTGGGCTTGGTATTTAGAAAAAGCCTCAACTGAGCAAGATCACTGGAGCTTCATTAGAGTCCTCAGGTCATTGGGAATTCAAATGATTCTGATGTTTCTGCATAACTCAGTACATATTTTCAACGGTCAAAAGTACACATTTCATTGATCAAACATGCCTTCAGCCCAGTGTAGTTTAATTTTTAGGAATATACTTTTGAAAGGATAATTTTAATATACCTTTAATTAAATTTTAAAAATTAATACATTTATTTGGTGAAGTAAACATTTACTAAGAAAATAAGAGCAAATTGACTTTTAGGAAAGATTTTGAAAAATGTTCATCATAGACAATAATGCATGACTTTTAAGGAGATTAAAAAACCATTTTGACTTATGCCACTTTTTCTAGTATATATGTCTGCAAGTGAACATGGCAGCTCATATCTGTAATCCCAGCAATTGGGAGATTGAGGTGGCAGGATCCAGGAGTTCCAGATCTTCCTCAGCTACATAGCAAATTAAGGGCCAGCCTGGGCTACATGAGACCTTGTCTCTAAGAAAAGAATTTTCTTTTCTGCCTGCCTATAAACACATGCATTTTTCTCATTTCATAGACACTTTAAGCAAGGAGATACATGGGAAGCATTAATTACATTGTCAAAAAGTGTCCAAGCAAATTCTTTCATCTTAACCATAGGCCCTTCCCAAGTTTTTCAGCACATTGGAATCACCCTGGGAACTGCAAAAGTAATCTTGATACTTGGCTCAAGATACTTACCCAGAGCCAATTGCTCGGACTGTGGTGTGAGGCGGTGTGGGAAGCACTGCCCAGTGAGAGTGCAGAACTGTACCAGCTCTAAACATTAGCTCCCTCTGTTTCCTGTTGTTGTATAACTGTCATATAAATCTTAGTGGTCCTTTTCAGAACCAATTTTTTTGTGTGTGTGTAGTTTTTAAAATCAGGGTAAAACTGAAGCACTGTAGAAGTATCCATCTTCCATGCCAATAATGTTACAAAATCCAAATTTTTAAATTTAAAATATACAACTACTTCTAAAATTCAGATTTGCCTTCCCTCAAATATTTTAAGTCTTATTTTAGCTGGTTTGGGCAGATGGCAAAACGGATACTTTGTTCCTAGTTCACATCATCTGTGGCAAACTGAGGAGTAACATAGTGCCTAGAGGGTTGTGTCGACCATTTATTTTTCACCTAAATTAATTTGGAAAGAACCTGCCATTAGCGCTGCTGTGAGGTATCGTCAGCACTACTTAGTATTTCAGTGCTACAAGCATATCAGCAGGCACTCACTCACATTTACTAAGTCTTCTACCAATAATCATATAGAAGTGATCGTAAATGTTCTTATTCTGTATGCAATATTCAGTGTGCATAACTTTTTGTTGCTTACCATAGGGAGATAATGATCCATGATGGCTAAATGGAGAGGGAATTATAAATCAGAAATCCACTACAAGTTGCGCAGGACAAAGGTTCTGTAGATAGAAGGGCAAATGTCAGGGTAATGTGTAAGCATTTGCACATGATCACAATATACAGAAGCTTGCCTTCTAACAGCATGTTGTCTAGTTGTATTAAGATTCAGAGTGTTCTTAAGTCCTTTATGGTACTGTTCTAACTGTAAGATTTTGGGCTTCTGAGAGAGCCAACCCTCCTTAAAAATGATAAAATAAATTACTTCAAATATTTTTTTTCCTTCCACAGTGTGACCTTAGCAATATATTACCACATAAAAAACAGGTGAGCTTCTTAAAACCTGTCTTACTATTTTTAGCTAATTACCGCAAACATAGTATAAAGAGGTAACTGTGGACATCAGTTGTTGATAGAGTGCTTTTATTACAATATTAAAATGAATCTTTTATTAGAATTTCCTGTTATCAAAGTCCTTTAAAGGCTCTCTAGTTATTGAAGGGTCTAAAAAGTATGGCTTTATTATATTGATACTTGATTTATTTATATTAAAGTTAAAAATATACATTGTAACCAGCATAGGATTTTTTTCAAGCACGATTCTACTAAGTTGTTAATTTCTTATTGTGGTGTGTGCATGCATTGTAGGATGTTTAACAATGTTACAGTTGTCTGCTCCCATTGTGACAATCAAAAATCACACCACAAAACCATCTTAATTTTTTTTGAAAAATGACTTTTTATGCATTAAAAATATAGAGAAAACATCAAATTTGAATTTTAAAAAATCTTTTTAATGTATAACTTAGTAGAAAGACAAGTAGAATTTCATGTTTCTCTATATTCACTTTCAATTTGTTTTAAAGAAGCTAGAAGCCAGTCTGCATGTACATTTGAGGGGAAGTTATTTGTAAAGCTGTCAAGATTTTTTGATACTCTCTAGTACTACATTAAAGCTCCATAAGGATGTTTCAGTGTAATAGAGTTTTTATATTTGTCAGTGAAGTTCTACATTATACTTACTGAGCTCCATCTTCTATAGTAAGCGAATCTTTAGTACATAGTTCACGATACGTCTTGCCATATGGAAAATAATGATTCACCTTTCTTTATAACATTAAAAACTCACTTTTGTTTTTAATGCTTAGCAAAGTGTCAGGCACACATCATAAGGCACAAGTTCCCAATCTTGGCTTTTAAAAAGCTTGACAGCTTAAATTTTATCATGACAAATTATATCTTCCCCAAAGTGACAGGCCAGTTACATTCAATTTTGAGAGTAGTTGTAGTTACACATAAAAATGATACTCTATAATAAGGATCTGGTTGAGTTCACAAGTAATCACAAATGCTGCATGTGAACTTTCCACTTCCTCATTCAGAGTACTAACGAAGGGTCAGGATTTAGTGACATCAGTTGCCCTGTTTCATCAAGGCTTGAGAGCTCAACAGCAGATTTGAAACAGTGCCATGGCAGCGGAGAAGGTACTGAGGAGAGACTGCCAGAGCTTTGGTTCACTCACATCTGCTTTTGCAACCATGACAGTGGAAGGCAGTAAGGAACAGGCAGTGCTTTAAAATGATGAACATTTTGGGACTATGCCTCCTCTTTGGGGATTCTCCTGAGCCCACAACTGCAGAGAAGCAATGCTCAAATAAGTGGCTTATTTGTTTGATGGACCTTTAATTTAAAAAACAAAAAAAACCCTGATGTTTTAAAAGAACATAAAAGTTTTAATCTATACTGTGTATAAGAAGCAAGTGCATGTTTTAAACAAAAAACATAATGCAGAAAACTAAAGCGAGGCAGAAACCAGTGAAATTGTAATTTTGTTCATCTTCATCGGAGTCCTAAGTTGTTTGTTGGCTGACGATTTGGTTGTTGGCATTGCCTGTGGAGTGTCTGTGCTTTCCTGGCACCACTAACTGGTGGAGATGCTGCTACTGAGTAGAGAGAGGAAGTGTCAACTGTTTGCATTGTTAAAGGCTGGCTTTCCCTTCCTGTCTCCCTACATCCCAGTTGTTATGAGATACTAACAGCCTGTGTTGCCTGTTAACTTTATAGAGATGCAAATAGATCCCTGGACATTTTTGATGAGCGATCACATCCACTCACAGTAAGTGCCTGTTTGCTAAGGTGTATTTTTCTTTCCTAGAGCTGTGTGTATTCCATACTTGTTTGTTTTCCAATTGATTACTAGGAGCAAGTCGCCCCTAGCTTGAGAAAGGAGTATTGTTTGATGCCTGTGATAGTAAGGTTCACTGCTATGTCAAGTAGTAAGCTATAGAAAGTAAATGGATTGTCTAAATATTAGAAAACCCACTTTTCAACAGATGATCTTCAGTAACATCAGACAGCATAAATATTTGTAAATAAACCCAACAAACATAAAACCTCTCAAAACTAGGAAACTTTAAATCAGTTAAAATGGCATAAGCATAAAGTAGTTTTGAGTATACCTGTAATCTTCATACCTTGAAGGCTAAAGAAGGATAGTGATTTGGAGAACAGTCTGTGAACATAATAATAATAATGATAATGATAATAATAATAATAAATAATAAGACCCTAACTTGAAAAACAACTGAAACAATCAATCAAAAAACAATAAACAGTCAATCAAAGAACCTATAAAAACTTTGCTTAGGCATATGTTGGCCACTCTTGATACTTAAAAGGCATTCATGGCTGGTGTCTGTTATATGGGTATTTCAGTGTTAAGAGCCTATGGTTATAAGAAACTTAAAAAAAAAAAATGTGTTTTTATTTTTTTCAAAGTTTATTGTGGACAAGTATGACCCCTGTGATACTTTAGGATTAGTTAGATTTCAGCATAAAAAGAATTGGGGGGGGGGTCTTTGGAGAAAAATGGAAGGTTATAAAGTTCATGAGCTAATGCTTATGTGTCCCTTTAATAATAAATAATGGGTGGGTGTGGATAATTATAGCATAGCCATTTATTGCTTAACATTGGGTACATCTTTGGTATGTTTGGTGATTTAATTATTCTGCCAACATCATAAAATACTTAATCTAAAATGGCTACAGTATTACTTGTTGATATTTTATGTAACTGATATTACAAATTTGGTCTGTCTTTGCCTGAAATGTCATTCATGCCAATTGACTATAAGATCCCACACTGTTTATATTGATATAAACTGAAAGTCACCAGGCATGATAATCCCTGAACTCAGGAGAATTCGAAGCCAGCCTGATCTACATAGTGAGGTCCAAGACAACCGGGGCTACAAAATGAACCCTGCCTTAAAACAAGCATGCAAACAAAAACATGAAAAACAAAACAAAACAAAAACCAACTGTCATACCACCCAGGTCAAAAAGATGGCCCAGCAGATAAAAGCATTTTGCCAAGCCTAAGGGCCTATGTCTGAACCCCAGTGTGGTAGGAAGAAAGGACTGTCTCCTAAAGTTGTTCTGACTTCATATGGGCATCACAGCCATGATGCACATGTATATATAATGTACACAGTGAATGCTTTCAAAGCAGCCGTAGCTCCCAAATGAAATTATCTTGAACATATGGGCATAGTGTGGATACTTCTTTCTTAAGAATCTTAAAATTTCTTTCATTCACTGCTTATATTTTTTCTTCCAGAGAGAGAAAGTTCCAGAGGAGTACTTTAAGCATGACCCTGAACACAAATTTATTTACAGATTTGTTCGTACACTCTTTAGTGCTGCCCAGCTGACAGCGGAATGTGCAATAGTAACATTGGTAAGCTAGTCCTTTGTTACCGAGCTTTATTAGAACGTTGGTACCCAGATAGGCTTGGTCCCTGAAATTTTCATGAGATCTTTAATAAGAGGAACCTTCTCAAGGAATGCAAAGGCATATTTGAACTTAACACTCATTATGGTTTAAAATGTTGCCATTGTTTTTATTATCACAAAATAATTGCCATTAAAGGCAGTAAGAGAGAGTTCCTCTTCATACTTCATTACACATACACAGCACATGTTAATGGGGCTGGAATGGGAAGCAGTAATGTACCCCAGTGGTTCACAGAAACCCATTCAGTGCAATTTAAGGCACATGCCAAGCTGTGTCCCCAGGTGTGTGTTGTGACTGATCACTGCCCGGTTCTCTGTTCTTGGATGATGGGTGCTAATCCACCTCTGCTGATTATTTGTCTGCCTATGAAGTTGCCCGGGATTGTAAAACCAGTTGTTCTTAGAAAGGCTTTGTGAACCTGCTGAGCTACAGGTGTGTCCTTACCTTTCTGTCATCCATTTAGAAGAGCCGTAGATAGGAACATCATTTTGAATAATGGATGCTGTTCAAGTAGTTGGGATTTTGCTGTCACAGCAGCAAATGCATAGTGAAAAGTCAAGTGTAGGGACTTGAGGAAGGAGCCCGTATATTACTCCTTTAGCATCCACTTAGACTCTGAAGAGGAGACATGTGCTGTGTGCATGAGTAGAGTCCCCAGTGGGCACTTCTGCTGGGGAGGGAAGGAATACAGGATGGAGACTGGATTGGAAGAACAAAGTGCCACTGCCTGGTCCTTTGGATATACAGAACTGCAAAATGAATTTGAGTCAAGGGTAAAGAATTGTATTTGTTGAAATGCAGAGAACGTTTACAATAAAAATGGACAGCACTCACAGATCTACTGGCAGTATCAAGTGTGGGGTTATGTTTCAAATTTAATAAAAACCAGTCTGAGATATCAAAGAGAGTAAACACCACAGTCAGATCTCACCCAGCTGTCTTCCAGTTTTCTCAGCCTTGCTCCTCCTTCTTCTGCCTTCCTTGTCTCTATATGCCTGCCTCAGATACCCTTTTTGCCCAGTTGTTTCACATCCAGGTTAAGATTAAAGGTGTGATAACACCACTGCCTGCCTGGGAGCCTGGAACTCCCTCTGTAAACTAAGCTGGTCTCAAACTCAGATTTGATGGGATTCAGGGCATAGGTCACCACTCCCGGGATACTCCCTGTGCTGGGATTAAAGGTGTGAGTTACCACTGTCTGATCCTCCTAGACTGACTGTGGGTGGATCCCTCTGCTATCTCAGACTGGTGCTTCTATAGAGGAGGAGGCCCAGCACACCAGGGAGAAATCCTGGAGTGAATACTAGAAGTCAAGAGTGTTCTCACATGGCAAATGCTATAAAAGGCTGCAAGCATGCGCCCTGGACAACTTGCTGCACCATTGTTGTCGCACCAGGCAGGAAAGAGAGCAGGTGGGACAAAGTCTGGCCTTAAGAGTGTATAGTCTAATGAAGATCTCAGGTGCTTTTGCAGGTGTCTCAGGTAGTTGTTATATGACATGTAAATTGAGTGTGGTAAAGGGCTAAGCAACGGGAGAGCTTTCTGTTGAGATAGTTGGAAAGCTGACATCCTTAGAGAAGTGGGATTTGAACAATGGCCTAACTGCAGAGAGGAAGCCAAGGGGCTTAGGTAGCATAGGCAGTTCTACCAGTGCCAAAACTGTGCTACAAGAATATTCCATGTGCTCAAGGAAAGCAGGATGGCCATGTGGTAGAGGTGAGAACTAAGGAAATTAAGGGAGAGGCCATTCTGGGGACAATCCCACAGAGAAATGGGTTCCAGGTTGACTAGTAAGACTTTAGCAAGTGGAAAATGATTTTAGGAGACTTTCCCTAACTGTTTTTGGAGAGGTAATTAGAGGTCAGCATAGACAGCAGCAGGATGCCATACAGGCAAGGCGTGAAAATGGCCCAGGATAAAGTTGTCAGATTACCATTGAATATAGCTAGAACAGGTATTGTTAGCAGATTGAAATAAAGTAAACAGAGTTTGGGCTTCTTCAGCTAGGCTTTGGAGAACTGAAGTAAAAACATACTTGTTGTTAAGGCAAGGGACATGAGCTTGCAAGAGCTGTTTCAGAATAGTGACAACAGCCAGAGGCACACACAAGAAGTGAGCTGGCATGTGCATGAACTGGCGAGCTTGGGAAGCAGCACGTGGGGTTGTGGGAATCTAAACATTTAACTTGTACTAAATCTCTGCCAGAGGGAAAAAGTCTTAAAAAAAAAAAAAAAAAAAAAAAAAGCCATTTTGGGCAAAGCATTGTGCACAGTGTGATGGAGTCAAGCCTTCAAATAGACGAGTTGGCTTCAGTCTGGGGGAAGGAACATCCTGTCTCCTACTGACCCAGGAGGACAAGTGTCAGACTGAGTGACAGCCCCTAACATACCTGTCGGGAAAGGGCAGCCACAGTGTATGGTGCTCCATTGCTCCCTGGTTATCTCTGTGAAGAACAGGGGAAACTCTGAGAGAGACTCATTCCTTGGATCCTTGGGAGTGTCCAGGATGATATGGGAGAGTAATCTCATCAAGAACGTGTAATCTTGGTGGACAACATTCCCAATCTGAGCCATTAGTCTAATGACCTTAAAAAAATTAATGACTCTTAAAAGTAAATGTGTTTCCCTTTTCATCCTAACATAGCGCACTTGCATACCCTTTGTGGGGTACCGTCCACATCAGAGCTCAACACCTGCTTTCTACCAACTGTAGATCACAGATGCTTGGTGAGAGCTTTCCTTGTCATACTCCAAACAGTTCTATTGCCATTAGCATCTACATTGGCTTTCCTATTGTCACTGATCTTAGAGGTGAGTGACATACAGGGCTGAGCATGGTGGCTCAGGCTTGTAATTATAGCACTTGGGAGACTGAAGCAGGGGGAACTGAAGTTCAGGGCCAGTCTGAGCTACACACTGATACCAAGTCTTACAAAGCAAGGAAGAAGGTGTTGTATGCAAACATTGCCATATATACATATGTATATGTATGGGTCTTAAGCATCTTTGGTCCTAAAACCAGTCTCCCTTGGATACCAAGAAAAGCTGATGTCTTTCAGAGAGACTTTTGAAGTAACAGTTTCCAGCTTCCCCCACAATCTTCACTCAGCTAACCTCACCCAGTTGCTTATAGCAAAGGCTCACAAACTTCCTGTCCAGTTTAAGAGTCTCAGGGATAGACTGGCACTCTACTACCACCTTAAAGTCAAGAGAATTGACAAGTTATATTAGAAAATGGCTTCTTGGAATGAGGTATAAAAGACCACCCTTGGATGCAGATGATTTCTTATAAAGGCACTGTGTCTGAGGTGCTGTCTGCCCAGTAGCCACTGGGAGGCTCTCTTGTCCTCATTCCCACGGGTTACCGTGAGCTGGAAAAGACTTCATTGTACTCAGGTGACTTGGTTTTATACATTTGTGCCCGGCCTGCCTATAAAAACATGTAAAATTACATGGGCACGACTTGGGCTTTACTGAACAGCCTGAGTCAGCACTGGGCCTGTCTGCTGCTCTGCAAGCATGAAGATGTTCTTCAGGATACCTGTTACTAAGTCCTTGCTCTGATGCGTGGGCAGGGTAGTCAGCAGAGGAGTCTGACCTCTTGCTGAAGTCTGCTGTACTGCCTAGTCAAACACAGGAGGCCTGTCATCATAAGCTCAACACTTAGACTGAGCCCGAAGACCCAGTTCTCTTCTTTTGCAGGTTTACTTGGAAAGACTTTTAACTTATGCTGAGATCGACATTTGTCCCACTAACTGGAAAAGAATTGTTTTGGGGGCCATTCTTCTCGCCTCCAAGGTTTGGGATGATCAAGCTGTGTGGAATGTGGACTATTGCCAGATCCTCAAGGACATCACAGTTGAGGACATGTGAGTCTGTTAAGGCTTTGTTGAACTTTTAGCCATTTTTCTAGTACTCTAATTTGTTCCCAGAAAGTTTTACATAAAATTTAAAAGAATGTTTTTAAAGGTTGTTTTGAACAGCCAATGGAAATAGACATAAAACATTCTTTCTGTCCAGCTCTATAATAGTTCATATCTTCTGTCATTGGTAGGTGTTAATGTAGTATTTATAATAATGTGTTTGATAAATAGGAAAGTATTTTTATTGTAGTTTTGGTGACCTTTGCAAGGACAGCATGGCACAGTATATATTTTATTGCTTTTTAGAGTCCACTAGTTCTACTCTCCTTTTAAGGGGTACATGCCTGGCTTTTGACATATGTCTGCCAGTGTTTATGTCTTAGAGCCTCTGGACTTCTGCAAAGTTATAGCCTAGCCTGAGTCTTTCATCGTGTATTTACTTCTGCTGGCCCTACCCTACACTCACACCCTTTTTTTTTTTTTGAGCATCTGTAACAGAAACTTTGAGATACAAAAGTAAAAGTTTCAGGAGATGCTCTTGCCTCTTCCCATGTGGAGTGCTTATTTTTAGAAATTGGTCTGGATCCTAGGAAGCTCCAAGATTCTTCTCAGGCAGGCAGTCCTAGAAGCAGCTCAATGCCTTCACCTGGTAATGAGCATACTCAGCATTTTCCAGGCATAGCAGCACTCTGCAGGCCCCAAAATTGCTGAGAGCATAGCCTTAGTGATGGCCACGAGCATGGTGCTGGAATAAACCAAGAGCTTCCAGTCCAGTTTCATGCTATGAAGGGCAAGGCTGTGAAATCTGCAAACAATGAGCACCAGAGAGGTTTCCTATGAACTCGGAAAGTGCCCACTTGACAGTGAAATGTCTGTGGGTAGCACTTAAGAAATAGCATAGCTGGCTGTGCGTTGGCGGTGCACTCCTTTAATTCCAGCAGAAGGAGGTGGATCTCTGAGTTCGAGGCTAACCTGGTCTACAGAGCAAGTTTCAGAAAAGACAGGGCTACACAGAGAAATCCTGTCTAGAAAAGAGAGAGAGTAGTGATGAAGAAACTCCTTGATTATTTTGAACATCATAGGAAAAATCAAGATATAATGAGGGTTACCCATTCCTGTAGTTGGGAAGTAACCAAGGGACCACTGTTGGCAGCAACTGGAATGTTTGGCAAAAATGGCCACTTTCATTATGGCACTGCTAGCCATCTCACCAAAGGATGTAACAACAAGATCTGAAACAGAAGTTACCAGGGCCAGAGTAACTTTGATTACTATGCCAGTCATCTACAAATTGGCCCATAGGAAAAAGCAAAATATGTAATCATGTATACTATGAAGAGCAGCTGAAAATATTTACAACTTATACTCAGTCACCAGTTCTAGTTGTAGTTTTAAGATCAGAAAAGATGTGGGAAAACGTTGGGTTTTCCAGACCGGGACTGCAAAGGCAGTGGTGGCTGGAGCTGGCTCTGGTACTTGCCTCCCTTTGGTTATGAGCAGACATGTTCCTTACAGTTACCTTTTGTTTATGATCCCCAATTCTTGAAGAGCTTGGCCACAAGCCAGTCAGCATTTGTTTCCTTACCCTGCCATTGGCTGTTCGTAGTGCCCTTATGTTTCTAGTCTAACTTCAAAGTTAAAATCAGCATCTATCAGATTCTTCTTAAAATTTTTCACCATGTATATGTCTTGTTAGACATGTTTCTGTTCAAAAGAATAAGTTAACTATGCAGCTGCTGCTCAGAAAATGTGCTGTGCTAGTAAATGGTGTGCATTCAGCCATGTGAAAAAAACAACAAAAACCTCAGAGGGGCATATTCTGTTGGCATAATACTCTTCTTCAGTGATGAAACCAAACCTCTATTAATAGACATGTTAATCCTATGAAGGACTGTGTTTCAACACAGTTAAAATGTACTAGTGGAGAAAATATAAAAGGGATATGAAGTACATTTGTTCCTGTAGCAAATTAAGTCTTGATTACCTGGTTATCAAAACATCATCTGATTTACATTTCTATAGGCTTATTGCCATATGAACAGGAAATTAATTTTAGAAGCAGGCTGTTTAGCTTTAATTTTGGCAAATGAGAAAACTATATTTTACCTACCTACTTTCCATATAGAATACTAGATACTTTTGAGGCAGTAAAGAAAATATTAAAAATTTAGAATCGAGACACTAAATAAGTATGTTCTAAGACAAGCCTCTGTTGTTTTGTTTAAGTATTTGTAATTTTTTTAGAATATCTGCAGGGATTATGACTAGTCAGGTATACTCTAATTTTGTGTTTTTTAAACCTTCAGCAAGGCCCGTACGGTCATCCAGCACAGAGGTGCTCCCCATCCATATTTCCACTCTGTTGAGCTCAGCCCTCTGTGTGCACATTCTGTCCTGGCAAGGGCAGCTAATGCTGAGCATCTTGGGGGTTTGCTGGTACAGTTCCCAAGCAGGCATAGTATACTAAAGTGGGTTTAGTGTAGCCAAGACGCCTATCTTTGATCTCTCTGCTTCCAAAGTTTAAAATGAGTATCTTGACTGTCACAGTGACAGTTTGTCACCTTAGAGTAATATTAAGGTGAACAGAATCCTGTAGTGCGCCCTTTGACATAGCCTCATGTGCTGGGGCAGGGGGAAGGGACTTCCTTTCTCATCCAATGTGACTTATTTATTTATTTTTATTTATTTATTTATTTATTTGAGATGAATTCTTGTTGCCTCAAGAGTTTCCCCCTCAGAGATAATAGCACGGCTCTCGATGGATGCATTTGTTGCCGTGGTGATGTGCCCACTCCTTTTGTTGGTGCTTCCCTACTTCAATAAGCCCCTTCCTGTTATCAGTCCAGAGAAAATGTCTGCAAGTTCTTCAGAGCTAATAAACGGCATCCATCATTCCTTTCATGTGCTCACTATAGCGGGCCCTGTGAGTGAGCGTGGAGTACGGATCGTACAGCTGCACTAATGGAACCCTGAAGAATGAGCCTGCAAGTGCATGAGAGGGCTCTAGCCTCCCTCCGCCCAAACTCAGTGCTGGGATGCAGAAAGGACCACAAATAGCTGCACCTTGTTGGAGCATTAGTATATTAACCTGTCTGTAGCCTCCACATGTTCCAAAACAGAATTGAGGGCTATTCTAGAAGCTCTGAATGATAATTTTGAAGATAGCCCAGTTGACTAAAATTGTCTTGTGTGAGTTTTGCTGTGTTCCTCCTCCCCAGGAATGAGATGGAAAGGCATTTCTTGGAGCTTCTCCAGTTTAATATTAATGTTCCTGCCAGTGTTTATGCCAAATACTACTTTGACCTTCGCTCCTTAGCAGATGACAACAACCTGAATTTTCTGTTTGCTCCTCTCAGCAAAGAAAGAGCACAGAACCTAGAGGTAAGGCTGCATTTACTAAGTGGGGTTTGTTGCTAGCCACCCAGCCAACATCTGTGAAGACAATGGAAAGCTTTTAAATTAGCACATTGAAGAGGTTATTATCTCTTTGGCAGCATATTTCCTGGGCCTTTTATGGTTTCTACAAGTATCTGCATTATATAGAGAGGTAGATATTGCCTCCTGTGATCACAGTTCAGTCTTTTTAATCAAATGTAATGTAATTATAATAGTTTCCCTATTGAAGCTCTGCATTCCCATGTAATCATATATAGATAACTTCTTGAAATTATAGTCTTAATTATTCCTACCTACATATCACAACTCTGCTTGCATTTCACTCAGTTGACAAATTGTCAAATACCATGAGTGTATTAGACAGGGTTAGTCTAAGCTGAAAGCCCCTATGTTCAGGATGCAAAATGCAAGTGTATTTCTCATGATGGATATAGGAACTACATACTGTTTTAAAAGTGGTAACCGGAGCCAGGGAAGATGGTTTAGAGGCCTGAGAGTCAATCTGAACTCAAATACCAGTGTCTTTGAACTCTAACTCCAGCTCAAGGGGATCAGGCACCTTCAGACAAAGGTAGTTTTCTTCTACACACATTCATAAATAAAAACATTTTTTAAAAATGAAAGTGATAACTACATAAGGCAAAGTAATATTTATGTATTAAAATTTTTAGTAAATGTGTCACAATGATTCACATACTTCAGGAAAGAACTTCCTAAAGTACCTTGGTAATTCAGAGTATTTCTACGAATAATGTATTAGTGAAAGTCACTAGACTTCTGACATTGAGTATAGTGCTTGCCAACCTTGTTAGACCAATGGAAATTGGCTATAATTTTAGCAACTGAGTAAACACTAATTGTTTTTGCACAGATGTATGTTTAGGGAACAGTTATACAAGTAACATGATACTAATGTAAAAAGCCTGTCACAACATCTGCATCTACAAGAACTCAGTTTGTGTGGTGTGGTGTGATATGTGTGTTGGCCACAGACTGACATAGGAATCTTCTTCAGTCACTCTCCACTTAATTTTGAAATAGGATGGCTCATTGAGCCTGGAGCTCACCAGGTTGCTAGATGGTTCAGTGAGGCTCTAGGGTCCTCCTCTGACCACTTCGTCACACTGGGATTCAGGCATGTGCCACCCTGCCTGGCATGTGCTAAGGAATCCAAACTCAGGTTCTCATGCTAGCACAGCCAGCACTTGACCTGCAGAGCCATCTCCAGCCTGAGAAACCCTGTTTTTAAGTAACTTAAGTAACCCTTTTCTAGGCATTAAGTTGTGACTCTGAAAAGATTAGGAAACTAGTAGGAAGTAGCATCTCCCAGACATAGATACCACTGTAGTCCTCAGATAGCCCATTGGCTGCATTTGTTTAGAATCTAAAGGATGGCTTAGTGGATGCGCAAGTCTCCACCTACTCCATGGAGGTGTTTTGTAGTGTTTTTGTTTTGTTTTCTTAAAGATTGCATTATTGTAAACATGTGTTCTGTTTGATTGCCTTTCCTAGGCCATTTCAAGATTGTGTGAAGACAAATACAAAGACTTGTGTAGAGCTGCTTTGAGAAGATCTTTAAGCGCTGACAATTTCATTGGTATTCAGCGCTCTAATGCCATCCTCTCCTAAGAGAGAGACATGAGGAGTGAGAACACCTAGGACTCCTCACTAACAGAGACTGGAGAAATAGCACCTCTCCTGGTCAGAGGCCAGTTGAGGAGGGACTCCACCTATTGAAAGACCTCAAATTTAAGAGACTCTGGACAGTGACTGCTGACTCCATAGGAAAGAATGGACCTTGTCAAAGCAACCACTCTCTGTCCTTTGTAATGTAAACAGTTACAAAAGCCACTCCAAAGCAAAAGCTCTGACCACACACACAGATACTGCTTACCATGTAGGCCATTGGCTGTGAAATTTGCGAGGTTTTTAAATTGTTTCAATTTTTAGACTTGCATTTGAGACAGGGTCTTACATAGCCTGGGCTGGCCTCAAACCCAGTATATGACTGAGGCTGTCTTTGAACTCCTAATCTTCCTGCCTCTACCTCCCAAGTGCTGGGATTATCATGCCTGGCTCAGATTTTTAGACTTTAAAGACACTAACCATATAACTTGAGTTTTTTCTTGTTTTTCTTGCCCCGCCCCCCAACTGCTGCATACGCTTTTAGAATTGATTCAGTATTACCATTAAAACATGAGACTCCTTCCCATTTTTGCGGTGCTGGGACTCAAACTGAGGACTTAGCATGTGCTTGGTGAGCACTTGACCACCGAGCTGCGTACACTCCTCAACCCAAGCATGGGATACTTAACACTAGGAACCACCTAGGAGCACATTGTAGCATCATTAGGTATTAAAAGTTCTCCTGTGTCATCAAAGCTGCTAGTCATTATTGGCAATCAGTTAATTACCAAAAAGTGCTGGTAACACTTGTCATTGGTATTTTTGCAAACACTGCTTGCTAGAATTTTGGTGTGTTTGGAGCCATATGGAGAAAAGTTGACTACTTCTGTTGGGTCCACACTGTATCTATCTCCTGTGAACTATTAATGGTGCTTCTCGTTGTGTGATGATTTTTCTCATTGTAAACAAGTGTATTAAAAGATATTTTCATAATGCCAAACAACATAGTGGCCCAGTGATCATGAGCAAATAGCAAGAATACAAGGTGTCCCCAAATGAGTGATGCATTTTACACTTCGTTCTGTGCCTGGGCTCTCTGGGGACACTGCAGAAGTATAAATGCCCCAAACTTTCACAGAGAGGTTATTTGAAAGTTTTCATTTTACCAATTTGAAATAATTAAGCTTCTAATTATTTTTTTGTTTCTTTTAAAAATTGCAAACTATGAACCAAAAAATTTAAAGGCTTGATATTCCAAATTTGGGGGCTTAAAACAGCAAGGTAAAGTAAAACTTGTAAATGTTTCATTAGTTTGTAGCATTTATAACTACAAGTATCAGTTTAAGCCTGCACTGAGATTTGGGGCCGCCATATATTTCCATGGAAGTACTCCTCCTCTCCAGTAGTGCTTTGCCAGGCTGGGCTCTGACTGCTTTGATCACCTAAGTGTCTTTACATTCAGTTAAGGGAGGTTATGAAGCACTATTAACTCATATATAATACATGAAAAGAAATCAGATCCTCAAACAGCAGGTGAAATGAGCAATTAAAAAAAAAAAAATCTGTCCTGCACATTTGCCTGGGTGCAGGTATCTTCTGAACTACACCCAGGAGCCCTAAGCACAGGCTTTAAAAGGCAGAAAGAAAATGATGGTGACGCCTAAATTTGAAGTAATAAAAAATTTATGTTTTTCAAATGTGTACATTTTATTCTTCTCACATGTAACCTTTGTAGGCCAAGAATACTTTCTCTTGCGGCTGCAGTGCTTCACATGCTCTCAAGTGCTGCCAGGTTCATCATCTTTAAAGGACAGACATAAATGTTAAGGAAGGATGTATGAAATATTACAATCTACCACCTCAAAAAAACATTGTTTATGGAGTTCAGAGCTTAGAGATTCAAGTATTGATTACAATTTTATTTTGAAAAGAAGGCTACTTAACGTGGTTTTTCTTTCTCATGTTTATATTAAGAGAAAAGCTAATAAATTCTATTTTAATTAAAATATGGCTAGTGTGTTTGTACCACTTCTGTCCACAGGGCACTGTCTCTCTCTAGAACGTGTGTTTACCTTGGTTCTGAAAACTTTTGCATAGTTTCCAACTGACCAAACTGCTTTATGGTCTAGTTCAAGAGTAGATACTGTCTTTGCTTAGACTGTTTTCTGCCTAAAGATGATGCACTATACCAGGAGGCTGTCTAGCCAGTCTGTAATGACATAGTTGGCACATTTGAATAGTTCATGGTGAATCAGGAAGGATCACAGCAGAAGATGAGAGTATAGGTATACGCCAAAGAGAAATAAGTAGCTAGAACCGTGTCAATTTGAACGTGTTCCCCAGGGAGTAAAAAACATACATATGAATTTGAATTGGGGTTGCTCAAAATGTGCTGCATGGTGTTTTCAGTTCTTATTTCTTGTGGGAATAAACCCACCCAGCCTAAGGGTTTTGTTTTGTTTTGTATGTATCCTTGGCAGGTCTGGAAATACTGAACAGCCCAGCCTCTGCTCCTCAATGAGATTCCTGAGGTAAGCAATTGTTAGTAAATCCTGCTTGTACTGCACATCTTTTTACTTTTTCAGTACTTGAAGGCAGATCGTTGAACAACAGATCCCTTTGTTCTTGACATAGGACAGCAGACCTGACAACTGATGTAGGGAAAACCTGTCCTAAATCACATAAGCCATGTGCTATTCACGCTGGATGCAGAGGCAGGCAAGGCTTCTCTGAATTCGAGGCCAGCCTGGAACAGAGCAAGTTCCAGGACAGCTAATATGGTTACACAGAGGAGGGAAAAAGAATTTGCATCTTGAAGCTAGAGAGATGGCTCCTGTTAAGAGCCTGTACTGCTCTTATAGAGGACCTGAGTTGATTCCCAACGCCTATCTCAAACACCCAATGGCTGTATCTCCAGCTCTAGGAGATTTGATATGCTCCTACCTCAGGCACAAGCACATGTACACAAGTTATTTTTTTTTTAGGAATTTGCATCTTATATGTAGAAATGCTACTGAGTGGACGGATGCCAAAACAGTGATCTGGGAAAGGGACTGGACATTCATCTGATGTTTTTAATAAGTTATCACCATAAGTCACTAAGAATGGCTTTTCCCTCTTTGACCTTGATACTAGAGAATCATTTTGATAAGTGGGAAATTAGACCTCCTGAGAATGTAAATGTCACTGAAAGTGGGTAGGGTCTCTTGCAAATGAGGCATGAAAACCAAATCACCAGTAGGGTGCTAACTAGCTTTTTCTCAGGGTTCTATACTCTGAAAAGATAATAAAAAGGAACATCTGCCTAGACTCATCCACTCTGCTTTTGTGTTTAAGATTAGTGTCCATGGTGGTCTGTTTGGTTTTTAATTTTTTAACCTCTAATTTAGACTTTATTTAAAATTTGTATTTACTTTTTGAGACAATCTCCATCTGCAGGAGGCCTCACTAGCCTGGCGCTTGTTCTGTAGATCAGGCTGGCCTTGAACTCAGAGATTCCGCCTACAGAGTGCTGAGATTTAAGCCCTGTGCCACACTGCCCTGGGAGTTTTAACTGGTGTATGATAATTGCATTATACAAATAGATCTGAAATGCAGGTTTGATCCCAGTAAAACTACCATTCTTGCAGGTTGAAAAGTGGCTTCTGCTTAGTAAGTTCCTGTGTTTATGGTCAGATTTCTAGGACTTCATCAGTTTCCAACCAAGCCCACCCTTTCACATTTCCTGTTTTTTAAATTTTTTAAAGCAACACAGAACTTTGGTTTTATGACAGTTCCACTTGGCTAATAGTATCCCCTGGTTCAAAGACTTTTGCAGTATTAACAACATAGGTATCAGGTGAGACTTTATAAGCTAAGCTATGTAGGCTAGCTAAAACCTTTCACAACCCAGTCTTTACTCCAGCCATGTTTAAAATGACTGGCTTGCCTGCCTGGTCCTTCACCCAGAAGCTGCATTCTTAAGATAGTACTATTTGGAAAGAAAGCACTCAGCAGAGAAATATCCCAAGGTAAAGTGCTAGTTTCTATGTAAACTGCACCTAGTATGGGCCAACAAATTCAGCATAAGATTACCTCCAGTCTAACTGCCAGCCACTTAACCTATCTGGAGGTCTGGCACTGTGCCAGCAAATGTCACAAAAGCTAGAATGGGGCTGTTTCTCCACATTCCCCAGAGCAGCTGCTTCCAACTCAATGGTGTTTAGCAATTCCATGACTATTTCTCCACAGGGTCACCAAACCAACTACCTCTCATCAGCACAAAGTCATGAACAATGAGCCTTCTCTAAATGCAATATGGTATGTATCATGAACTCTGGATCCCAGAACATTGGTGTGAAGCCTGGCGTTCATGACTTTTTCGTTTTAACATGTACCACGGTTAAGACATTAACACGTTTGATCCCAGCAACTGAGGCAAAGGGAGGTGGATCTCTGAGTTGGAGGCCAGCTTATGATCTACATAGTTCCAGGGCAGCTATCACTACATAGAGAGACCCTATCTCAAAAACAAAACAAAAGTATTAGCATTAGGGGAAATAGGTAAAGGATTCCAAATATCCATGCAGTTTTTTTTAAAATGAGTAATTTTTGGATTTACATAAAATTACTCCCAAATTCAAATATCCCTATAAAAAACAAAGCCCATCAAAGGTCCCAGGGCCTGAGACTGGAATGCATCTCCCTAAGAGCCCCAATAGATTTCTTATGCAAATCTGTGGAAGTTGGTCTCTCCATTGTACACCTTGAAGGGCTGCAGACTCCAAGCTTTACATAGCTTTACCTGATTTAACCTTTTAAATCTTCTGGACCCCCGAACATAAGTACTACTATTCTCTCTTCACAAATGAGAAATCTGAGATGTGGGTTAAGCGTCCTGGATCAGGGCTAAATGGTGGAGCTGGGATTTGAACACTCAGCCTAGGTGTTCATACACACAACCATTCTCCCTATAAGCATGGCTTCCATCATGACAAACTGGAGAACTCTGTAAATTGAGTCATTAAAAAAAGAAATGGTGTTATTGCCAGTGATTTGGGGGGGGCCTCTCCAATCTTTTCAGGGCCCTCTGCTCTAGTTTCTGATAGCCTTCCCCCTTTCTCCACTTGGTAGAGACATGCTAGAGTCCTGTCCATGCATGAGAATTGTAGTTGCTCCTTGGCAGGGTGCTGTTCTGTTATTTCTCACCCTGCCTCTCCGACATACTGAAGGTCCATTGCAATCATACCAACATTGGATTAAATAACCATTAGATTTCTGTCCTATACACTTAAAGCCTTAAGTACCCTTCTTGCCCTCATATTTTCCCACAATGCCTGAGAGTATCATTGAACACCATAATAGATAATGTTACCTTGGGGACCCACATGTAGAAGTTAGTTTGGCAATAAGCGTTCTGATGCCCAGTCAAATTATCTGGGGATGAGGAAGGGAACTGGGTGTCAGTCTCAATAAATTTTGGTCCTCTCTCTCGGCTCCTGATTTGAAGTTATTTGAGCTCAATATTTCCCCCTCAACCAGACACACAGAACATTCAGCTTATCAAAAATAGGCACACTGCACACACATTCTATCAAACGGAACACAGACCATGCCTCTGATCTTCCACATAGGGCCCTTCATTTCTTCAAATGAATAATGAAGCAAACCGCATATAGGCAGGAAGAACCCAGGAAGCACAGCTGAACAAAATGTTCCTCTTGTGACTGAAATTTGGTCAATTATAATGATGAAAATTCAGTTGCTTATAGACAGAAATCTGAGATACTTGATGATCAAGTTAGACTCTGCATCTCATATTTTTAGAAACCAATGCATTTCTCCACAAATAGGAGAAAAAGACAAGACTAGAGCATCATTGTATTTTCTTCACCATTGTTTTAATGCATTTTAAAAAGTTACCTACATGAGTTGAGAACAAAGAAACAAA
The DNA here is from genome assembly GCA_033318265.1 of Phyllotis vaccarum. Classification (NCBI taxonomy): domain Eukaryota; kingdom Metazoa; phylum Chordata; class Mammalia; order Rodentia; family Cricetidae; genus Phyllotis; species Phyllotis vaccarum. Next base: position 15,734,182 of record JARWLC010000007.1, read on the forward strand.
AATAGACATTTCTTTGTTTTTTTATAAATAACTAATCTCCATATTTGATAAAAATCTTAAACCATTATTTTACCTTCCCACAAATATAATACAAAAAATTTCCAAAATAATAAAGTCAACAAGTTAAGGATCTTGAGACTAACATAACCACATACAATTGCTGTGTACTGACTTCCAGGCACAAAACAAAACAAAACTTGTCTTCAAGATACTCTGGGTTTCCTTTTGCTAGTGTTACGGACTCAGATAATCACTGCCAGTCATAACCTATAGATTCGAGCTGATTGTCTACAAATAAAATATTGCTGGCTCTGGCTTGTGAGTGCTGGATTTGGCATGACATTGATGATATTTGCCGCATGAGATAGGCACTATCCTTGTATGCAAATCATACACAGCACCCAATGCCCTGGGCTCCAACTACTGACTCGGTATGTGCCTCATTTGGCTCAGTAATAAATTCACCTGCACCAACCCGTATCAAAAGTCACTAAATCTCTCTCTCATATATATAATATATATTATGTATATACATACCCACAAAACATACATACTATATACATAGTGTGAAACAACATGAATTGTTAACATGATGTGCCACAGACATACATCCTGGAAGAAAAAAAAAAATCCTGCAATTGTCATCAAGCTAGCAGAAGCTTCTGAGCGTCTGAATTGGGTAAGTTACATCCGGCCTACCCTTCACCACTTTTAACACGTAACCCAGGCTGTTTCTTTCCCAGGATCACTTGATTGGACTTCGGAGACAAGAAAGGACACAGAGAGGCAGCAGGCAATTCTTAGCCATGGCACCTCACACCTGCCTGGATTTGTAATGTGCTCAGTTCTGTTTGCCACATTTGGTGTTAGAAAGCACTTATTCAAAGCTTTGTCCTTCCTACCCCTTCGGTCTTTCTGTAGAGCACAAAAGTGAAAGGACCCTCCCTTAGCAGGGCTGGCAGTTCATTAACATACACAACTGTGCTTGCTACCTCTGGGGTTCCGGGTCTACACTCACCAGTGCGAGTCGCAGATGCTGTTATTAAGGTTTGCTGTATGATCCATGACGTTTTCTCCTGGCAGCCGGTGTCAAGATTAGTGCTGCCCTGGCGCAGGAGGGAACAGGCTAATGAATACCAACTTGGAACAAGTGCCATCGGCACATTATTTAAGCTTGTACATGTACACAATTACACACAAGGAATACACACAGGCCCTGGTCATTGGCAATGGTCACATGAAAATATGACAAAAGGGTTGCAAGAATAAACCAATAAGGCACCAAGAAAAATGATTTTCATCTAATTTAGACAACTTCAAAATGTGAGGGAAATAATATAAAATTAAATAATTAAAAAATAATAAAACCAAACCTTCCTAACATTGGGCCATTGGAGTCACCAAAGTCCCGTTTTCTTCGTTAGGCTCCCTAAATCCTCACTCTGACCTGTAAAGCATCATCATGCTCAAAGAGGTGAGTGAGGTAGCCAGTGTCAAATCCTCCCCAGCTACACAAAGCTGGCAGAGCAGAAGTTGCTGAACTTCCTCACAGCTCTTCATGACATTTCATTTACTGTTATCACAACAGAAATGCAAAGTACAGGAAAATGTGTGGTGGTGGGGGGGGGGGACCATCCCTACATGCAGCTTTCCTTTCTCCTCCCCTAGAGCTGGCCAGAGGCTGATGTTAGGAAGGCTGCAGGGAAGCAGGTGGGTAGGAGAGAAGAAAAGAGGAAATATGAGAACACAGAAGAGACTTCTGAGGCTTCTTCCAAACCTACATTGGCATCGCATCTATTTCGGCTTATTTTTCAAAGGGAATTGTTCTTTTTCACTTTGGCATGTTGCTAAGATGGAAAAAAAATCATTTTTTAGAATGAATTAACTTTCATCTCCCAATGTTTAGATACACTGTGCATCTTTTCTGGATCCCTCCACAGTTTTCTTGTGAAGAGGGAACCACCCGAGTAGGCACAGCTGACTAGGGCAGCAGATTCCCGGAAGACAGCTAAACAAGCCAAGAGGTCAAGGTGATAAGAAAACGGCCTCATTTGAAAAACAGGAGAAGTAGTGCTGAGGCAGGGAGCCTATTGAGCCTCCCGGAAGAGGTTTCTAAATAAACAGGGCCTGAGTTCTACAACTAGGTGTAGGAGGTTTTGTGGAAGCCACTGAAGTTTTAATTTTGATTCAAGCATCAGTGAGGAAGGGCAGTGCATTTTACAGATGGGAACAGCTTCTGAGGACCTTAAGACTTAGTCTTAAGCATTTAAATTCCCAGTGGGAACTATGCATTTCTCCAGTCAGTACCTGGGAGGTAAAGCGGACTCAGGCTTAACTCCTTTCTCAGCCAGTTCCTGCAAATGGAAATCGGGATGCCTAGACTCCAGCTGGTTTTCTAGGGAAGCTTTGTGAAGTTTTAATTGCTGGGCCATTTGAGCTCCCAAAGTTTAGTCCCCACTCTGTCTTGGTCACTGGCACTTGCTGCCCGATGCACTGCTACTTCTTTCCCGGCAATGGCCTCACACTTTCAGTGAATGAATGGTTAAGCAGATTAGGAAAGCAAACAGACTTTTCTAATAGCAGAGGAACTGTGAGGGGGGTGCCCGTCACTATCCAGGCTTTCTCAGAAAAGGAGAGAAAGCAGGAAGGGGGTCCCTGGGGCAGTAGCATCACACTGCCCCATATTACAAAGTGGAAGTATGGGTCTTGTTTGTTTTTCAAAGACTACCAGGGCACAGTGCTACCACTTTGGGATATGGGGCTTTAAACTAGTCCCTAGTTCAGGGACACTCGCTTTCCTTCCTCCCAGGCAACGTTCTCAGGTAACTAACCCGCCTCCCCAGCGGCAGCACCTCATTGGAGGGTGGGTGTGGTTTCTAATCACCGCTCTCCAGGAGGAATTAAGAAAAGCAAGAAAGACTGTTTAACATGATAAAGGAGGCGGGTGGGAGGAGCCGATAAGAAGCAATGGGAACTTACTTTAATTACTGGAAGCATATCCGTTTTTTGTGTCCTTTAATAGAGAGCCCCCTTTACCAAGGATTCCTAAGTACTTCCAAAAGAAGGGAGTGGGTTTACTTTTACTGAAATTTGTAGCACAAGTTTCTTCTCTTCAAAAACAATAAGGGATCACTGGAGCTTATTAAGAACCTCTCCCTCTCTGGCACAAAGCTCACCACCTCACCAGTTCAGAATTCACCTTCAACCAAGCGCTAACCCTCAGGCTCTCACTCACTATGTATGGCAAATGTTTATGTCCAGCTCTATAACGCCACCTCTTAACATATTCAAGACACGCCTCTGGCTCTATTAGAAATGGGAAAGATTGTAGTCCCGGCTGAAAAGAGCCCAACGCTTGCTCAGCAAGGCTAAAGAAACTCAAAATCTTTAGCTCCCCAGCCTTGTCACTCGGGGGACAGTCCTAACCACATCATGCTCCATTCCCAGGGAGGACTTGAGGGGGCCATACACAGAACTAACAGATGGCGTCTGGCCTCGAAGTGTCCTGGACATTTTAAGCAGTGTAAGGAAAAACTAGCTTTAAAAAAAAAAAAAAAAGGACACTCCACACCTTCCCAGTCACAGCAGCCTTTCACTGTTCACATTTAAAAAAAAAACAAAAACAAACAAACAAACAAAAAAAACCACGAATAGGAAATGGTTTCCTAATTTAAACCAACACAGTCCAAAGAAACCTGAACCAAGGGTAACCTCATTACAATGCCCACTTGAGGATTGTGAAGTCTCCAAAGCAAAGGTAAATTTGTTGCCAAAATGCAACAAAGTTAAAATACATATAAATTAAAAATAGGGTTCTTCTAAAGAAGGCAGTAAAAAATGCAAACTAAAATACACCGCACGTGAGCCCCCTAGTAGAGGACTGGGGACAGATACTCTCTTGAAAGCGACCCCTTTCCCTTCTCCAAACCGCTCAAGGAGGGGGCATCAGCACCAAGAAGGTAAACGGAAGTGACCTTCACAAAGCTACCAAGCAAAACAACCACCTCCTTAAACTCCAGCACTGTCCCTGGGCCTCAGACTTTGGCCTCCTAGACATGCGACAGGGACACTTGCTTGTGGTATGCGGCGACAGCAGCGGGGCCAGGAGGCCCGGTCCTGCCGGTGAGCGCAGCGCTGGCCTCCGCGTAGTCCCCTGCGGCCATAGCGCCACCGCTCTTGTGGCCCCGCCCTGAGCTGCAGCAACAGCGGCTGGTGAAGCGCCGCCAAGACTCCAGGGTCTTGCCGGACCAGATCCAGACTCCCGACGTGATGCCCACCACTAGGCACATGAAGTACTTGAGCATGAGCACCCAGTACTCGGGTTTGGCGCGCGGCTGGCCCGCATCGGGTCCTGGACACGCGCAGGTGAGGGCAGCCTCCCAGCTCTCCCTGTAGTGCTGCTCATACAGGTAGCAGGCCACCACAATGCTGGCGGGCACCGTGTAGAGCAGGGTGAAGATGCCGATGCGGATCATGAGCTTCTCTAGCTTGTCTGTCTTAGTTCCCCCTTGCTTAATGACACTCCGGATGCGGAAGAGAGACACGAAGCCCGCCAGGAGGAAGAGCGTGCCCACCAGCAGGTAGAGCACCAGTGGGCCCAAGACGAAGCCCCGCAGCGAGTTCAGGTTTTGGTTGCCCACGTAGCAGATGCCTGCCACCGGGTCCCCGTCCACGGAGCTTAGTGCCAGTGCTGTAATGGACTTGACGCTGGGGATGAGCCAGGCAGCAAGATGAAAGTACTGGGCATAGCCTGCGATGGCTTCGTTGCCCCACTTCATGCCAGCCGCCAAGAACCAGGTGAGCGACAGGATGACCCACCAGATGGAGCTGGCCATGCCAAAGAAGTAGACTAGGAGGAAGACGACCGTGCACAACGCTGGGCCAGTCGTCTCATAGTGGATGTGGCTGTGCTCTCGGCTGCAGGCGACGTTGGCATGGCCCACGACCAGGCGCACCAGGAATCCCAACGACACACAGAGGTAGCACGCAGACAAGAAGATGATGGGACGCTCAGGATAGCGAAATCGTTCCATGTCGATGAGGAAGGTGGCAACAGTGGTGGATGTAGAAATAAAGCACAGCACAGACCACAGGCCAATCCAGAAGGTGGCGAACGTGCGCTCATCGGGGCTGAAGGACGGCTGGTAGCAGGGCACTGCACAGTTGGGCACTTGGCCGGTGCGCACCTTGTTGTAGAGAGGGTGTGACTCCTTCAGGATGGGCACGAAGGGCTCACGGCAAGTGCACACAGATGGACCTCCGGAGGGGCACTCACCCCCGGAAGATGGCGCCCCTGGTGGGCCTGGGAGGGTGGGCTTGGCCGGGAAAGACTTGGGGGACGCGGTGGTGGTTTCGCTTCGGTTATAATCCATGCACAGAACCTCGGCGTCGCCACCCAGCACGGGGAGGCGGTCGCAACTCATGCGCTCGGGCCAGGCGAAGCCGTACTGGCGCATGAGCGGCGAGCAGCCGGCCTTGGCGCGCTCGCACACGGAGCGGCACGGTGGCAGCGGCTTGTGGTAGTCCGGCAAGCAGATGGGTGTGTACATGGAGCACAGGAAGAAACGCAGGTCCGGTGAGCAGTGGATCTCCACCAGCGGCCAGAATTGGTGCACCTCCAGGCCTGCCTCGTCCTGCGTGTCGTGGTTGAACTGGTTGGGCATGTGCGTCAGGTTGTAGCCGATGCCTCGGCACATGGGCACCGTGATTTCCTGGCACACCGGAGCCTTGGAGGCGGCCGCTGCCCGGCCCACCAGCTGGGCCAGCAACAGCAGCAGCAGCGAAGGCGGCGCAGACGGGTCAGGCCGAGCCATCGCCCCCTTCTCCTAGCCTCCCGCTGCCCGCGGGGGTCGGCGCTGACCGACGAAAACGCGGCCGGGGCTTCCCTGTCCGGAATCTTGAGTGTGTCGCCCGGGCTGGCAACCTGTTGGTTTCTTTTTCTCTTAAAGAAATCCGTCCAAAGATAAACTACTTCGGGAAGGCGCTGCCTCCACCGGTAGCGCTCCAAGCCAGATTAGGGCTCCGATTCCAAGGACAAAACTCTTAAAAGAGAAGGGAGGGGGGGAGAAAAATCGCAACCACTCCTCTTAGAGGGGCGCCAACCATTCGGTCTCCATACGCGGTCACCAATCTCTAGATTAACTCCTTTCCAAACTTCAGACTCCCCCCACCCCACTCGCCGCGCCCGCCTCCCTATCCTGGCCGGGCCCTGCAGGCTGTGCCTGGGGCCAGAGAGCTCAGTCACCGAGAAAGGGGCAGAGGAACCGGGAGAACTGGGATTAGGGGGAAGACGCGGGCTCTCACCTCCGAGGATCCTGCTGGGCGGCAGATGTCTGCAGCCAGCCGGGCTCCACCGTCCTGCGACTCCGAAATCCGGCCAGAGCTGGAAAAGTTTAACGACAAGCTAGGTACCTGTGGCAGCGACACATGGCAGCAGGTGGGAGGCGTTTCAGAGAGCAGGGCGCCCCTCGACCACGGTCGGCACGGGCCGGTCAGTCGCCTTCTCTTCCTTCGGGGCCCCCTGCATGATTCGGGCAGAGCAGGGCAGGGACAGGCCGTGCCTTCCACCGGTGTCCCGGGATCCGGACGAAGAGCAAGGGCGCCGGCAGCACTTGGACTGGAAGGCGGTGGGGTGCGGCGGCCGGAGGGGACCTCGCCACCTCACAGCACAGCGAGAAGCCCGCACTGGCCCGGCCGGGACTGCATGGTCCGCGCCCGCCGCCGCGTCCCGCCAGCCGCTCGCCGCCTCCCCTGCAGGGGGCTCCGCGCTCCAGCGGACTCCGGGGGTGGGGGGGGCGGTGGCAGTGCTCTCGGGACGCGCCCCGCTCGGCTCCTCCCCCGCGCTCTCGCACTCTTTCGCCCACCTCCGGCGAGCTCTGAGCGGAGCCCGACTGCAGCGGCGGAGTCACGGTCGCCCGCTCACTACCCTCTCCCGCCCCGCCCGGGTCACCTGCCTCTAATGCCCGCCGGGAGGCCCCGCCCCCTGGCCCGCCCCCTCCCGCCCTGCCCGGAGCTGGGCCGCCCCACCGGGCGCTCCGTAAGGCCCCGCCCACCTCCCGGCTGCCCCGGCCTCTCTCCGAGTGCCCCGTAGCCCCGCCCCGGAGCGAGGAGCGGAAGAGCGTCGACCAATAGTGGGCCGGGAAGGGACGGGGGGCGTGGTCAATGTTAATCAGGCCTCCTAGAGAACCCGGGCGGGAAACGTGGTCCTAAGTCCTTGTGGAGTTCTCTGCGGCTGCTCGCCGGTACGGGACTCGCTTTCCTGAAAGGTTCTGGTTTCTGAGTGCCTGCTTCCAGATCCTCCCTCCATCAGGCCACCTCTCTCCAGCTAAGGCGTCCTTACCGAGGTCCGGCGCTTTTAAATAAGCGGAACCGAGAGGTCAATTTCAGCAGTGCAACCTGTCTCCTTTCTGATCTGATCTTGGGCTGGGTGACAGACGGGCCAGTATTTAAAGAGCAGCCGTGTTTTTGTTAGTCCTTTACACCTTGGTACGCGATCTGGATTCCGTAGTTTGGCCAGAACGCCTCAGAACTTGACCTACACTGCCGAGCTGGCAAGACAGAAGAGGCTTTGACAAACGTGTGCTCCTCCCTGTGCGAGCTCCTGGTACACAGTAGGGGTTCCGATGGCAAACCTGGAATCTGAAATCAGAAGTTAGACGCTCACAATCTTAACCACTCCCCGCCTCCCCTGGAAATACCGATATTGCCCAGCTTTGCGCTTTCGTATATGCAACAAAATCTTACTATTGTGACAAGAGAATGAATTTCCGTTTTGGAAGTCACTAGATACATTAGTCCATAGCAGACTTAGGTACTAAGTCGTCAGCGAGGAAATCTCGCTGGGACAGGGTACGGCTCAGGATGTTGGGTCACCCGGAGCTGGCTGCTCCGCTCTCTCGAGGTTGGGATCCCCTGGGAAGGGGGTAGCCGGGCCCGCGGGAAAACCTGCTGCGCGCATCGGTCAACGCAGGGACACACAGTGGCGCTCTCCTGATAAACTAGTATGCTGCTAGTTTCAAATGTCGCTTTTCTGAGTGTTCTAATTAGGTTGGGAGACGGAGGTGTTCGGCATACTTGAAATTCACTCACACTCTTATGGAGAGGCTTTAAATTGTATATTGTTCCTTCACCCTTTCTTCCGTTGGGAAAAAATTCGAAATAGGGAGAAGGCCTAAAGATACTTGAAAGACTTGGGACTAGCCCTCAGGGGCTGAGATCTGTGGGATCTTATTGTCCTTTTCAGTGCCATTTGTACAGGCGGAAACAGGCTTTGTGGACACTAATGAAACTGTGCATTTTAATCTCAGTCACAAAGTTTAAAAAGGAACAAACCATCTCCCCACGGACACCACGGCTGTTAATAAATGTTTAAAATGTTTGAGTTGCTCCACTCCCCAGAATTCTATAGGTGTTCATATTTAATCGCGTTTGTTCTTAGTAACTGTTTGGCACTTTGGGTCTACATCCTAGGCTTGGAATTAGTGGAAGGTGAAATCTATGCCACAGCCGTTAGGAAAGGGAAGGAACCCTGAGTGGAAAGTATGTACAGCCTGACAACATGCCAAGGGAGGCCTCTACCCTTTATGTGCTGTGTATGTTGCTGGGATGAACAAGTGTTGGCTAATAATAAAAATTATTTTGAAGTTGGAGAATGTAAACCACTCACAGTGGAATTTAGCCAGATACTCTTGTTGTACGTGGTTCCAACTAGACCTTTATCATCCACTGCTCTGGTGAATCAGCAATAGAAATCTGACTTTTGCTTGACAATCCCAAGTAATAACTGTAGTAGTGGAAAGAAATATTGGGTGGGTATGGCTCAGACCTTTAAATCCTACACTAGAGAGCTACAGCAGGAAGATTTTTGAGTTTGAGGACAACCTCAGTTGGCTACATCAGCAGTCTGGATCCCAAAACAAAACCAAAATGAAATATTTAAAAAGTGACAAAATAAACGTGTATATCTTTTTGTATTATTTTACTTTTCCCTTATCTCATATATTAAAGATTATTTTACAATATGATTGGGGCTGGAGCAAAGGCTCAGAAGTTAAGAGCATTGTCATTGCCCTCAATGCCCAATGTCCCCATCAACACCCGAGGCACATACTCATCTGTTATGTGGCTGGCATGGGGGGGGGGGATACCAATCCTCCCCCAGGAGGGATACCTGGCCCTAGGTCATAAAAGCAGGAGAGCTGTTCCTAGCTCTCATCAGCTTGCAGCACTCTGGAGAGTGTCCCCTACCCCTTCATTGGGAGCTGGCCCTGAAGGTGTAGGTGTAGGGGAACAGACCCTGAGGACCTAAAAGCAGAAATGGCCCAGCCCCATGCTTATTGCTACAAGGGGGTGATAGCCAGGGCAATGCTAGAAAACTCACCCTGGTGGTGAAGACACGGGAGAGCTAGCAGGTTGACTAACCTTGCAACTGTCCAGCCCAGAACCAGGGTTAAGTGTTGGCCCAGCCCAACATCCTCTGTATCTGTGATCTGTTGGAGCTCAGGTGTGTGTGTGTGGGGGGGGGGGTGTCTGTGGACTCAGTGCTACAGGACCTCCACTCCACAGGGCAGCAATGGGATGTCCAGAAGAGTACCAGTTAGGACCTGGTGTTGAGGGTGAGCCAGAGACCACTGGCCTCAAACAAAACCAGTAATTCTTTGAGATGAAGAAGGCCTGACTATAAAGCTATATGAACAAAAGGGGTGTGTGACTCACTGAAACTTCATGGTGTTTTCCCTTCCTCCCTCACACCCTTTTTCCTTTTTTATCTTAAATTTTATTTTGTTTTGGGGCAGATTGCAGGAGCAGAGGGAAGATGGGTGTGATCGGGACGCATGATGTGAAAGATACACGAATAAATAAAAAACAAAAGAAAGTTTAAAAAAGAGCATTGTCTGCTCTTGCAGAGGACATGGGTTCATGGGTTCAGTCCCAGCACCCACATAGTGGCTCACAACTGTAACTCTGACCCAGGAGATGTGATGCCGGTCTTCTGAGTTCCATGTACCAAGCATGCACATGGAGCACATGCAGACAAAGCACACATACACAAAAATAAATCTAAAAATAGGTTTTAAAAATTATTCTCAGTATTTAACATATCTTATTTTGCTAAATAATATATTTTACTTTAATATTTAGAATAGTTAGATGAAGAAACTGGCACCAAAACAAATCACCAGATGTATTAGTCAGTCCACAAAAGGGTATAGATATCTGTACCTTTTATACTTCATGATTATTACAGTTAGTAACAATATATCCAATTGTAAATTGCTGAGAATAGATTTTACCTGTTCTTAACACACACACACATGCACCTGATAAGCATGTGAGCTGGAAATGTAGCTCAGTTGGTTGCATAGCAAACACAAAGACATAGGTTCAATCCCCAATACCACCTAAAACTAGACATGGTACTCATGCCTGTAATCCCAGAACTCAGAGGGAGGAGTCAGAAGATCAAAAGCAAAAGATCATCCACTTTTGCCTGCTATCAAGTTTAGAAACCAGCCTGGAACATATAAAACCTTGTCAAAAAAAAGACAAGATAAGCATGTGTTACATTAGCTAAAAATTGCTTAATTTAACCATCCCAGAAGCGATAGATATAACCAAACAGCATGTTTTAGTCACAAACATATACAACTTTTATTTATCAATGTAAAGAGTTACTTTAGGGGCTAGAGAGATTACTCAGTCATGAGGTACCCACCCTTCAAGTATAGGACTTGAATTCAGATCTCGGCCATCCACTAAAGCCTGGGTGTAGAGAACCCCGATATTCCCAGTCGTGAGGATCCCCTTGACTTGTTGACATGCCAGTCTAGTCTCATTGGTGAGCTCCAGTTTCAGAAAAAGACCCTGTCTCCAAAGCAAGGTGGCGAACAGCAGAGAAGGACACTCAGCCCTGGCCTCTGGCCTCCAAATGTGCAGGCATACATGAGCATAAACCCACACACATGAATGTGTACACACAATAGACACATAATCTAATTAAAACTTAATTCTTAAAATTACTTTTAAATTGAAACTTTTTCTTCTGCATCTCCCTTTATTATACAAAGAACTAGACACACATTTTCAAAGAGCTCCAGTTGGGTTAGCACTGGGTACTAAAGCCAGGTTCTGCACATCCTAGGAAAGTGTTCTATTACTCTACTAACCCATACACGTATTTTAAATATAATGTTATTTGTTATTATTACTGCAGGTGTGTGTCCTGGTGGATTTATGCCATGGTGCTTATGTGGAAGAGCTCTCCTTCCATCCTGGGGTCCCAGGTTCAGACTCAGGTTAGCAGGTTTGCATGGGAAAGCTCTTTTGTCTATGGAGCCATCTTATCAGTCTGAAGATACAATGTTGTTTTTTAATTTTCTTTTTATTGTTCGTTTTTTTTAAACAGTACCATTGTGTATGCCTGGCTGACCTGGAACTCTGTTTGTAGACCAGACCTGCCTCAAAAATCACAGAGATCCATCCACCTGCCACTGCCCAGGAGCACTGGAATTAAAGGTTTTCGCCACCATGCTCACCTCCAAAGATAAAAATTTTAAGCACCTGGGGCTCTACCAATCATCCCTCCATAAAGCTGCTTAAACAAACATCACACTCCTGATACTGCTTTATTAAACATATTTCTACAGAGTCAACATCATGAAATTCAACTTAAGGTATATTGTTCAGGTTATGCTCATTGATTGTTGAAAATTTGGAGGATAGTGCTACTTATTTTGAAATGTATGGCATTGTATAAGTTTAAGAAGTATTAGTTTGCCAGGTGGTGGTTGTGTACACCTTTGATCTGTGAGTTCGAGACCAGCCTGGTCTACAAAGCAAGTTTCAGGAGAGCCAGGGCTGTTACAGAGGGAAGCTCTGTCTCAAAAAAAAAAAAAAAAAAAAAAGTTTTGTTTTTTATGCATTTTGAATCATACTCTTTATAAATGCATTATTCTCAATGCTATAGGAATGGGTGAGCAGGTAGCCTTCGTGTACTATTTGTTTACTTTTTGGTTATTTGCTTGTTTGTTTGGTTGGGTTTTTTTTTAGGACCGTCTAACCTGAACTCTGGAGGATCCTCCTGCCTCCATCTCTTAAGTGTTGAGATTATAGAACCAGAACCATGCCACCATGCCAGGTTCTCTGTATACTATTTAATATATTGATAACTGAGGGGTAATGGTGAGCTAACTAAACCCATTTTCAACAGTCTATTCCACAGATTTGTTGACTAAATGGATGAGTGGCAGCTGAGGTGAACTTACCTTATGAGCTTGACCCCACTGTGTCAAATACACTGCGAGTCCAAACTTTTAGCTTTTCCCTTGCTTTTGGGCAATTCACTGGCCAACTCCAGGCCCTCCTTAGTATCTGTAGGAAAGAGCTTGAAATACTTAACTAATAGAGTTGGCATTAGAATTTAATCAAATTTATAGGGTGAAGGGATGGAAACTATGTTCGGTACCCCAAAAGCCTACGCACCCTCTCACAACTGTTGCTAGCTTTTCCTAAGGTTCATTCTACATTCCCGTTTCCCCAATTTTCTGGAGTGTTGTACTATTTCCTCCTGAGCACACTCCAGCTGTCACCGGTTAACTTTGGCACTTAGTGCTACACTGGATACCAAAGCGGGGCTCGTCACTTGCCCTGATCAAAGGGCGTACAGCTGGCATCTTCAGTCACCTGTGTGCACAGGTGCTGGCACAATCAAGCCATCCAGTGCTAACCTGATACTCAAGGTATTGACAGACTCCTCACATGTCCGAAGCATCTTTGTTCAATCCTCTTCCCATTGTACCAACCAACTGCTTTTTGATGAGAAACCCTGAGACCTGTCAGGGGAAACACGTGAGCCATGTTCCCGGGTTAATAATGAAAACGTCTTATGCACATACAAGTAATCCCACACTATAAGGGTCCTTGCCCCTCCCACACCACAGTGAAGATTATAAAAGAGTAAAGGCAGCTTTCTTTTCTCACCAAGGTTGGGAGTATTAATCTTTCCCACATTGATCAACAGCTCTCAGCTCTGTGTTACAATTGCCCGGACACCTTTAAGAACCCTCTCAACCTTGGGCCTTATGAAACTGGGATTTCTAGTGGAGAGCCATAGATACTGTTTTCAGGTTTCCTTTGCAGCTGGTTGATTTTTTGATTTTCTGGGTGATTCTCATTTTTATCTAGGGCTAAGAACCACTGGGGGAAAATAGTTCTGCTTCTTCCTCAGCACAGCTACAAATTTGAACCCCAGGGGCCTTCTAAAAAACGGTATTCACCTCATCAGTGTGTAAAATGGAACAAGAAATAATTGCATCCTAGGCTGCTTGCACGTGAGACTGTACGGGCTAGAGGGTGGCATTTGCAGGACCAGTAACAACTCCAAGAACAGCAGTGAGTGAGAACAGAGTGCTTCCCATATATGGAACAAGCTAACATTTTACGTACGGAATTTCTTTTTCCCCAAGAATTCTGGAAGACTAGATGTTATCATCCCCATTTTATAGATGAAGAAATTGTACTTCAGATAAGCTATGTAACTCACAGAGGGCCTGCATATCTTCCCATTTGGATTTTCCTGACCTCAATGTTTACATGCCCATCAACTGTAAGTCTGGCTGTGAACTGTGAGCTTAGTCGTGATTGGTCATGAACAGGGCCACAGAACCATGAGATGGTAAATCTCACAATTATTGATATACTTGGTTCAGTGGAGTCCCTTCAGTTTCTACTGCATGGGGGTGAGAAGGGGGTTGAGCTGAGAACTCTGAACTCATCTAGAACCCAGTTTAAACCTAGATGTAATTTAGTTCTTGGGTTTAGCAGATTATGCATGGGGTAGAGTGTTCATTATACCAGATTTTAGAATGTGATTCTTTAAATTTTTTTGAATTTACCATTTCATGCATTTAGAAACTAGAGCTGTTCCGCATCCTGTTGCCCTAAGAGTCTCCTCCCCTCCATGATGAACTGTTGCTGGGCCTAATCTTGTACAGGCCTTGTGTAGATAACCACAATTACAGAGAATTCATGTGTGCACATGACCAGAAGACATCTTTCTGCAACATATTTCCCCATCCTCTGGCTCTTACATTTTTTCTGTACACTTATTCTTATCAGTGATTAGAACCTAAGTCTTGACACTAAAATAAACAAACAAACAAACAGATAGATAGATAAATAAATAAATAAATGAGAGCAATGATTCTTCCCCTGCTGTGAGTCCAGTGCTTGTCAAGAACATGGAAATACAAAAACATGATCTGATGAAGCAGGGCATTGTGGGAATTTAAAGGGGGCACTTAGCTAAGCTGATGGGTCAGGGAAAACCCCAGACTTAACTGAAAGGCTGACTATGAGCTGAAGAACTCATCGGGGTTTGGTACAGGGAATAGAAACCACTTTGAGCATTTTGATCAGAGAAAGATTTCGTACTGAGACTCAAGCAGGAGCTCATGCAACTGTGGGAAGACTTGAGAGGTAGAAATAGGGAGGCTGCCTGGGTGTATTGAGTTCAGAGGCTGGCCACAGCAGCCGTGGTCCAGAAACCACGCTGTTGTTTCTGCAGCTGCCTCCTACCCCTCAGAGCTGATGACTTGTTATTGGGAAGAGATGCCAAGCCCAGCGTCTTTTGTTGTTGACTCCCTAACCTCATTTGTCTGCAAAAAAAAAAAAAAAAAAGAAAGAAAGAAAGAAAAAGTAGAAGGCTTCTGCTTTGCACTTGCTATCCAAAGTCATTGAAGACATTTGGATGGCGGTGTTTTCAGATCTACACCCTAGCTGCAAATGAGTCTAGAAGCGTCATTTTTGTTGTTTACAGCCTCTTCAGATAGATTATTAGAAGGTTGGGATGGAGGTCAAAGGAGTCGTTATTCTATGAATGCCATAGACTGAGAATCCTAGAAAGAAGAATCAGGCCCGGATCATGGAGTAGCTGTTTACCCAAGGTGCCTTTAGGTCTAATCAAAACGTTCTGTTTGTTGTTGGTTTTTTTTTTAATCACAAACTATATTCATATGTACACCCTGTACATAACACTTCTTCACTGAAGCTGTTTGTTTTATTAATGAACTAGTGATGTAGAAGAACAACGGAGAAATGGAAATTGTTAGAAAGTAAAGGCATTAGGTAATATTTTATCCACAAAGCAACTAGGACCTCTCTTAAATTAATATTGCCTCGAGAGAATATCTGAGACTGGGTAGCTTTCTTTCCCTCCTCCTGGGGATGGAATCCAAAGCCTCATGCATATTAGACAAGTGCTTTACAGTATTCATCACCAGGGACGTTCTATGATCTTATTACCTCTTAAGCATCCTACTTATTAGTAGCATAGCAATTTCCACCTGAACTTGAGAGAGGAAAAACACCAAAACAGAAACAGAGCCTTATATTTCTCCAGGCTTATTGTCAAAACACTATTACAGTTCATCTCTCCTGTCTCCTTCCTTGTAGAAACCTGGTTGGTTTCTAATTTCTTTTATGCCCTTCTAGACTCTGCATACCATGTACTTGAGAGAAGGTAGGAGATCCAGTGGGTTATAACACAGGACCACACTGCTTTCCTTCTTTTCAGGATTAGAATTATGAATGCCCAAGAGTGGCCATCTTGGGAGTAAGTTATGAAGGGGCTCATGGTAAAGGGCTAACTCAGAAGAAACAGTAGTCCCTCCTATGGACAGTGATTTGTCTACATGAGATACCTGCAGTGCAGGTGTGCGTATCCTGTGGGTATGTCCCATAGCCACGTAAGAACTGAGTAGATGGAGACATGGCTCACTGAGAACAGTTCTTGCTGAATAAGCATGAGGACCTGAGTCCAGATCCCCAGAACCCACATAGAAAGCTGTGTGTGGCATTGTCTGCCAATAATTCAAGATTTGCAGGTGGAGACAGGCCGATGCAGTAGCTTACTATCCAGTCTAACGAACTGGTGAGCCCCCAGTTCGAAGAGAGATTCCATCTCAATAAATAAGTTCAAGAACAGAAGAGGAAATTGACAGAGAACATCCATTGATGTTGACCTCTGGCTTCCACCCACACCTGCACACACACGCTGAGGAAGGCTGCCTGACTCAGGACTTCTTGTGGTACGTTATAATCCGTTACTTCATTTTCAACCCTGTAGAGCTGTATTTTCAGCCACTTGCCACCAAGAGCATCCTTGCTGCTCCACACAGCCTGCAAGCTTGAGATGAGACTGTGTCCGTTTACCCTCGCTCGCCAAACGGAAGTCTTTGGAGGGGTCTTAACGATGGGAATTTATTCTCTTTCTCTTTTCGATCAGCAAAACTGTTATCCACACTTCCAAAGCCTTCAGCACCCACTTAAACCTGACTCAGTCAAGCCGAGTTGCTGCTGCCTGTGGGACCACAACTCTTCCTCAGCCACTCTATGAAGATTATTTTATTCCGTGAATCGAGAACCTGTTCTACCCTTGGTATTTGTCAGGAACTGGACCCGGATAGGGGAATGCAGGTTTCCAGACCAGCTGGAAAAGGAAATAGATGAAAGAATGTAATGACTCCTTTAAGAAGAGTCGGGAGGGAGAAGGATGCTGTGAATGATGGTAACTCTTGATTGGGTTGAGACTCACCCTGCAGATAAGTAAACAAAGGTCTCACCTTCCTATAAAGGCATCTCCAGAAAGGGATAATGAAAGGAGAAGACGTATATTGATCGAGCAGAAGGAAGAAGCTGCTGGCAGGAACATTCTGTCTTGTCCCCTCTGTCTTTTCTCCCTCCCGTCATCTCTGTATCTCACCTTCTACTCTCTAGCTTTCCTGAGCTGAGCACCCCTGCTTGGTCACACCCTTCACAGTGATGCTGTACCTCCCACACTCCAGAAACAGCGCGGCCATGGACTGCAATCTCTGAGACTGTATGGCGAATAAATCTCTCTTCTTTAAACAATTTGTCCTAGGTATTTGTCTCAGCAGCAGAAAAAAGCTCTGGCTCCTGAGTTCTGGCAGTATGGAGAGGACGAATCACATGACCACGCTGTGCTTTGCTTCACAGTGAAGGATTATTTGTTCATCTTTCAGGTTTCTCCACTGGATTGTGTGTTCTTAAGGATCATGTTCCCGATCCTTCCCTAGCATATTAGATTTTCTATATTTTCCAAAGATAGTGTGAAAAGCCTTCCCCCTGCTCTTCTGCAATGCAATATTGTCATCCTTCAGGAAGGAAGAGGGGGGTGGAGGCCCAGGTCCCTCTGGCCACAATTCTGGTGTGTGTGTGTGATGCTTTCTGCTATTAGAATGTGGTGGAATTAATGCTGTAGGATTTCCACACAGTTCATAAATAACTCTCCAGCTTCAGGATTTCCACAGACACTTCATAAATGACCATGCTGCTTCTACCTGGTTCTTGTAGAACCATTTTCCTGAAACAGTGAAGGTGGAAAGGGAATGGGGAAGAATGTGCTGCTAGCTCGTTCCTTCTGCTCCCTCAATGAAGCCAGTGTAGGTGCTGCGGTTGATGGTCCCAGATGAATGAGAAACGTCTTGTCATCACAGCTCAGGTGTCTGCTAACGTGGGTAGAGGAGCTCCCAGAAGATTCCAGTGCCCATTTCAAATCACCTCCAGCTAGTTAGACGTTCCCAGGAGAGGCTTCAGATATTGTCAAGCAGAGATGAGAGTTATGGCCACATCCTCTTCAAATCCCTGAGCTGCTGTGTCTGGGGCGTAATTAAATGCATGTTGTTTTATGAGACTGGCCTGGAGTGCTTTGTCACACAGTGGTAGTAATTGGAATACCCCAAATCTGCCTTCCTATGAAGTCTTAGATGGTCCAGAGACTTTTATTTTTTCTTTTTACCTGGCCCAGTTGGTGATCAGCTGAAGCACTGAAGCTCCAGAACTTTTATCCCGGGCACTTTCATCCTGTTGAATATCCCTGTTGATGATATGCATGTGAAATGTCTAATCTTTTAAAACACAAATCTTCGTCATTGATCTCCATACCCTGCTGCAGTGGGTTCCCCGGGTCAATTGTGTGCAGTGGGGGAAAGGATTTCCTTTTATCCATTTTAAACGTGCTTCTTTTTCATCTCATTCTGTCCTCTTGTTCTTCCCCAAGTAAAGCCATTTCCATTTTGTGGGGACCTAGACACAGAGGACTGAGTTGAGACAATAATCTTCCTTTGAGCTTGTCACCCAGAAGGCCTCCCGCGCGCTGGGACAGGGAGCAATGGATTTTAGCTGCTGACTTCAAGGTGAAGAAACACTTGATTCTAATTAGTCACAGTTTTAGTTCTAAGCTCTAAAAATACAAAATAAAAAAAAAGAATGGGTACCAAATTCTGTAAGAGGTGATGGAGGTCTTGTTGTAGGGCTAGTGTTGGAGCATCTCACAGTGGGAAGACCCTTGGGGTAAGCTGGAGGCAACCTGAACTCATGTCTCAGCCAATAAAGCTAGCTGTGTGCCCTCCAATAAAGCTAGCTGTGTGCCCTTGAACAGAGCAGGCAACCTCTCTGGGCTTTTTTTTTTTTTTTTGTCAGGCAAGGGAGAGATTACATCAGAGTAGCTTATGGGCCTTTTAGTCTGTACCACCTGGGAATTCTAGATGCCAGTTATTTAGAAACACCCACCATATGAGTTCCTGGGAAGAAGCAGGAGTAGCTGATGAGAGCAGCCAAGCAGAACCAGTTTCTGTTTGCAAAGCAGACTCAAAACTAGTCTTTCTGTTAGCAAATAATGAATTCTTCTGGGTCTAGTAAGGGGCAGTCTGGCAGTTGCAGTATGCTGCTTCCCAAGACTGGCCTCCAGGTTCCCTTTGCTTTTGCCTCAGTGGTCCAGTAGGTTCCAATTGTCCCACTACTTCATGGTTGGGACAATTCCACACCAAGTGACCTGAATAAGCAAAGGAGGTGACAACCTGGGCTACCCAGTCACCTTATAGAGAAAAAAGGAATATCATTCCCGAGAACAATGCACAGGTATTCATCACATGGGTCTCCAGTAATCTAAACTCACCCCCACCCGTTCCTCTACACAGAAGAAAAGCTAGGCACGTGAGGGCTAAGAAAAACCATTCCACCCTCCTTGGCCTGGAGTCTCTTCAACGCACCCACTAACCCACTACAGTGCAATTCTCTGCTTCTTTTCTGGTTTGGTTTGTTTCTCTGGTGCTGGATATGGAACGGAGGGCCTCACACATGCTAGGCAAGTTGTGGGCCATTGAGCTACATCCCTAGCCTTGTTTCTAAGACACAGTCTCTCTACATTGCCCAAGCAGGCCTTGAACTCACAATCTTCCTGCCTCAGCCATCGCAGCTGGAGTTACAGACCCGCACCAGCAGGCATAGCTACAGTGTGGTTTTCAGACCTCTGTACACTCTAACACATGCCTTTTTCTCTTCATCTTGCTTTTGTGTGTCACTTTCCATTCTCAAGCAGAAGACCATCTCTGAACACCGAATCCCTCATACCCACACTACTGAAGGGCTCTTCTGAATGAGGGACAGTATTTTTTTGCTGATGGGTTGGCAAACACTGTCAATAGTGACATATGAAACCTCCTTTAAGATGAATGGAAGCAGAAGTTAAGGGTGTAGGGAAATTATTTGATAGCTTTGGTTATTTGAGTAAAATACAAAACAAATGTAGCTCATTTCTCAGGAAGACACTACATCCCTGGCTGCCTTCTGATACTCAATGATGACAGCTATAAAGAAGAACCTGTGTTCTAAGCACGTTGAGCCTCACCCTACCCTTGCTATTCAAATTCTAGCTAAGGGATGGCTTTGAAGACCTGCTACCTTCAAACTTTTTGCCCACATGTAGCTAGAGGGTATCATTTTTTTTTATTACCCAAAGCCACTCTAATGATACTTCCCTATTCAACACACTGGTAAAGATAATTTGTTGAAGTAACATGTCAATAGTAGAGTGCATTTTTTTGTTTCTCTTAAATAGAGCAGTTTTATATTTAGTAAAAATGAAGCAATCAGGACAGGCTCCTCTACGCTTCCAATCGCCTCTGCTGTTTCACTGACTGCTCTGCTGTATTAATTAGCATGGTACTTTAGTTACAATTAACAAACCAATATTGGTATTCCATTATTAAAGTCCGTAGTTAGTATTAGTGTTCTCTCTTAGTGTTTTATACTTCTAAAACTTTGTGCAATGTGTAATATCATATACTATCATTATAGTATCATATAGAATAGTTCTTTAAAAAGGGCACCTACGCTGTATTTATTAAACCCTTACTTGTATCAAGCCTCTAATAACCACCAGCCATCCTACCTACCATTGTAATTTTACCTTTTTACATAATCAAAGTCATATTGAAGGTGAAGCTTTGTGCTGGGACCACCAGCTCCCAAGTAACCACATAAAGACATTATTATTAATTATAGTTGTTCAGCAGATAGCTTAGGCTTTGTTACTAACTAGCTCTTACATTTTAAATGAACCCATTTCTATTTTTTTACTTGGTGCCACGTGGCTCATGGCCTGTCACCTCATTTTGTACACATCCTGCTTCCTCTATGTCTGGCTAGAGACTCTTGAGATTCTGCCCTTCTTCCCAGTTTCCTCCTGGTCTGGCTCTCCCACCTGATTTCTTCCTGCACAGTGATAGGCCAGTCAGCTCTTTATTAGTGCACAGTTATAGGATACAAAGACTGTTCCTTGGCATCATGTTGTACCAGAGACTTTTCTCCGTCTTGCCTGGCCCTACAGCAGCTTATAAAATA
This sequence comes from Phyllotis vaccarum, assembly GCA_033318265.1. Lineage (NCBI taxonomy): Eukaryota > Metazoa > Chordata > Mammalia > Rodentia > Cricetidae > Phyllotis > Phyllotis vaccarum. The sequence continues at coordinate 15,754,882 of JARWLC010000007.1, forward strand.
ATCACTCAGAGGCTTAATATTTATTACAAACTGTTTGGTCTGTGGCTTAGGCTATTGTTAACTAGCTCTTTCATCTTAAATTAACTCAGTACTATTAATCTATGTCGTGCCACATGGCCGGTGGCTTACCGGTCCTTTCACATCTTGTTTCTTAGGCAGCTGGATCTCGTTTTCCTGACTCTGCCCCTTTCTCCTGTCTCTCTGATTGGATTTCCCACTTGGCTGTAAGCTGTCTTGCCATAGGTCAAAGTATCTTCTTTATTAACTGGTGGTAGCAACACATTCACAGTGTATAGAAAGACCATCTTACAGCATCACGCCGTCAAAATTATACTATATGTTCTCTTGTCCCATTTACTTATTTTACTTGATGATATATATTTAGGAATTCTTCCATATCTTTCAGGGCCTTATGCATCGCTCATATTTGTACCACTGAGTCATAAATGGGTGGGTCACAATTTGTTTGCACATCTACTTATCTTCTGAAGGACATTTCTTGGTTGCCTTGGTTTGTCAGTTAGGAATCACTCTGCTTGTAACATTCATGTGTGTGTTTCTGTGTGGGCACATTCTCCATTCAGTGACAACTGGGTCACACGTTAAAAGGAGCATGGTTGCTTTCTTAACCACCTAAGCACCTTCCAAAGTGTCTGTACTAGCATGTGTTGCTGCCAGCAGTGAGTGACAATTCTCGCACTCTTTATCTTTAGCAGCAGTTGAAGTGGTCAGTGTTCGAGATTTTTAGCTGGCCTGAGGTTGTGTAATGGTATCTCATTGTTCTGGTTTGCAATTTCCCAATGACAGGTGATCTAGAGCAAATTTTCCTGTGTTTCTTTGCCGTCGTGTCTGTCTTACTGTTGGAATTTGTTGTGTATTTACACATAAGTCTTTTATCAGATGTGAATTCTCCGAGTATCTCTTTGCAGTTATGGATTGTCTCCTCATTTTTTAAAAGCATTAATTTTATTTTATGTGCATGGACATTGTGCCCACGTGTTATGTCTGTGTACCATTCACATTTCTGGTGCCCATGGAGGCCAAGAAAGGGTGTTAGTTCCTTTAGAACTGGAGTTACAAATGTTTGTGAGCTGGACTGGCCCCACCTCACAGGGACCCACTTGTCTCTGCCTCCCAAGTGTTGGATGTAAGGCATCCACCACCATACTCAGCCTCAGCCTCAATCCTGACTTCTGTGAGGCTTCCTTTTTTGTTTTATTTTTTAATTGAAGATTTTTTTTTCTCATATATCTATCCTGATTATGCATTTCCTTCTTCCATTTCTCCCAGTCCCTCACCACCTCCCCTCCCATCCAGTTCTGCTCACTTTCCATCTCTCATTCGAAAGCAAACAGTCTTCTAAGGGAACAATATTATAATATGACACATATATTATAATGTTATGTAGTATATTAATTATTATAAGTATAATATAATAACATGGTAAAGCAAAAACTAACAGATCAGAATTGGACAAAGAAAACAGAAGGAAAAGAGTACAGGGTAAAGCACAAGAAACAGAGACCCACTCACTCATTTGCACACTCAGGAGCCCCATAGTAACATTCAGAGGACCGGGTGCAGACCTGTGCAGGCCCTGTGCATGCTGCCCTTGGAGGCTCTTTTTAAATTGGCAGCTTTATACATGATGCCTTGTTTATGGACGTTTGTTTGGTATGTGGAAGGAATATCTCTGCCAACATGAGTCCTGGATGACAGTAAGGAATTCTGTGAGGTCACCTGAATGGTCAGCTGTGAGTGGCTAAGAGACCAGATACCTTGTCTCTCAATCACCTTTGGACCTTGGACCTGCTAAAGAAATCCCAGGCTGGTCCTTCTAATACCTTGCTCCAGGGCTGTTCCCTGTGAGTCCAGATCCAGGCTTTAAGACTGAAGTGTGAGCCCTCTGGGGCATGTGTGGTTATCTGAGTAGTTTCACAGAAACATTGTTGCCAGCCAGGTTCCCACCCTGAACAATTTTGATTTAATTGGTCCTCCGTGCAACTTCAACCAAAGGATTTATGTCTGATTTTTTAATGGAAGTATATTATACATGTAGGAACGTGCATATACCCTAAGTATGCATCTAGATGAAGTTTTACAGACGCAAGGTAGCTGTGTAACACTGCCCAGCTCAATAATTTGAATTTCACTAGCAACCACAGAAGCAGGAATCATTCTTGTCTCAGTTACATGGCTTATATGTACATATGCATGTGTACACACACACACATACACACACACCACACACACACCACACACACACACACACACCACACACACCACACACACCACACCACACACACACACACACACACACACACACACATACTGACTTCTAACAACACTGATTTGTAGGCATTAGGATTTCTTAAGTCACCTCAACTCTGTTTGATATTGCATGGTTTTGTTGAGGGACTCATCTTTAAATAAGCTAGCCTGGAACTCACTAAGTAGCCCAGGCTGGCCTCAAATTTGCAGTCTTTCTCCCATAGTCCCCGAGTGTTGGGGTAATAGGGCTGTGCCACCGTATCTAGGTAAGTCCCCCATTCTAATGTCCATCTAAGACTGAGAGCCATTGTTATGCTGGTTTAAGGTAAGACTACGTAGGATAAACTCAGTCAAATGTACACTCAGAAGTCAAGCAAAATAAAGTGAGTAAGGAGAAGCCCAAGCTATACTTAATAAGCTCCAACTCAGGATGCTACTTCCCGTCTTACAGGCAGAAATCTGACTTCCCATCAGCAAGTCAACAGGATGGAAAAGGTGGTTGTTTTAAACATGCTCCTGCCTTTATAAACACCCTCTCTTTTCTCAGCATTCACCTCTTAATGAAGAAAAAATAACAACCCCCCAAAAATAACAACCTTCCATCCAAGCGTTGCCGAAATGACGTTGGCAGATAGTAGCAGCACACCGAAGGAGAGTCTTTTATGCACTAAGCCCCTCACTAAAACCTCTGTGCATTATCTCGCTTGCTCCTCACAACACCCAACAATAACAACCTCTCCCATTTTCCCCATTTTACAGATGAGGAAACCCCAGCATAAAGAGATTAACTTGCTGGAGGGCATGTCGTGAGTAGCTGGCAACGCTTAACTTGCAGGGATCTGGCCTGCTGTAACTCCATTGTGGTTTTAAGTGCCGGTGCCAACTTGCCTCTGCTGTTACATAGTTGGACAAAGATAAATGCCATGTGGCTTTCATTCCTCCAGAGTCCAGGGTAATGGGCTGGGATACTATGTCCAGAAAAACCACAGGATCACCTCTGGATGCTGGAATGGACTTTGGCTCTTACTGAATTATACATAAAGAAACAGGACAAAGAAGACAATGTGAAGAACTGAGCGTGAGGAACTTCCCAACATAGCCCCTCTTCCCAGTGGGGTAGTCATCACTGGGCAGCTGAAGTCTCTCCTCCCTTCCTTTTGCCCTCTGGCTCATACATGGGCTTGTGGCCTTGTCAGTTGGCATTGGTGGCCAGGTGTCATTATTTAACATCCACAGCATATTAAGAAGTGAATACTCTTGTTTTTGTATCACTAGATACGTGACCTCCTCAAAAGCTAGCTCTGGTTGAAAGCAGAGATTCACAGAGGTGCATTAGAAATGCTTCTCTCCAGCTTCCTGGGTTTGTTTGGCGTGTTTGGATTTCATGTCATGTGCCATCAGCCTCCTAGCATATTTGTTCTGGCAACAGAAGTGGCAGGGTGTGTGTGAAATAAATCTCTCTGCAAAGTTTTCCTTGAAACCTTGATGTCACATGCCAAAGTCTTCTGTCTTGAGTACTTCCGAAAATGTCAAGCTGTGGCTTTGCCACATTTCCTGTGAGACTTTGTATGTATGCCTTCTATTTAGTTATTCATCCTGCATTGCTGATATTGAACTCAGGGACTCTCACATGCTATCACTTCAGGCTCCCTTCAGCTATTTTAGAGTATATTTTCTGATTTAGCTCTCTCTCGCCTGAGGATATTTATCCACTCTTTGGTTAGCCAGGTCCCCTCACCCTGCTTTGCTGGGTCTGCCTAGTGTTTTCAGATTTGAGCTCCTCTGAGCTGGAGTGCCTGGTCTATTGCTCTTTAATTTCTTTCTTTCTTTCTTTCTTTCTTTCTTTCTTTCTTTCTTTCTTTCTTTCTTTCTTTCTTTCTTTCTTTCTTTCTTTCTTTCTTTCTTTTGCCAGAGCAATTTTTCCAGTATAAATTACACCCCAATTACTCTTCTCTCGCTAGAGCAGTGGATCACTCTATGATGCTGTTAGGGTGGAGGCAACTGGGGAGACAGCCAGAGCTAGGAGGCATGAGCCAGTGCCAGCTTGCCAGCCTTCTCTGTATACCCTAGGAGGTGGGTCAAGGTGTGTAGCCTTTGTGCTGGAGTCACTGATGAGCGTAGCCCCTTCTCTGCCTGGTCTGGCTTTTTACTGAGTGCTTAGATACCTAAACAGGGAACATGAGGCTGGAGAGTCTGCCTTTCAAGGCAAGGCGGCAAAAGTTAGCTGAATCCAAGAAGGGCTGTAGAAGTCTTCATTTCATTCCTCTGTATGTCAAGAGGCCCATAAGTGGTGTCACTCTGAAGAAGGGATGAGAATACTCCTCACCCATTGGTTCTCATGGTAACACCTGCTTTGGCCAATAGGATTTTAGCACACACAATACAAACACAGGCTTGCAAACGAGCTGTGATTGGTTGGTTTGTTTCCTTATATCTTTGCTCTTTCCTTGAGAAGAATATACCCAGGAGAGACGACAGTTCCAAGAGGGGATGAGAGATGTGTGACAAAACTGTACCAAAGAAACTGCCAAAGCCCTGCTCAGCCTAGAGCAGAGCTGACCCAAAGAGACATGAGCAGAACCAGCCAAGGCCAATAAGTCTGCCAGCCTTTGTGTGAATTGCAGATGCAGCAGTCAAGAAGGAAGGGATGATGATTTAAAACTTTTTTTTTTTTTTTGAGGCTGTTTGCTGCCCATCAACAGTGATGGATCATACCTTCTGAGGCTATGATGGTGATTGTATGAGTAACTAGAAACAGGTCACTATGCAAATGTCCATTGTGAGCACTTGGAAGATGGGCCAAATAGTCTCTGAATGGGAACCCTAAGCATCCGAGTTCAAACCCCCCTCTCCCCTATGTTCAGCCCTAGAAACTTAGATTTTTTTTTTTTTTAACTTCCTTGTCTGTTATCCCAGAACTACAGAACTGACTTGCTGACTCTGAACATGAGGTGTCAGGAAGTTAATATGGGTCTTAGAACTTCACTGCAAAAGTTGAGAGAGGGGAGGGGAATGTAGGCAAGATCTCAGAGGGTTATTTCACCTGGGTATAAAAGGCTTCATCCAGCTGCAGACGGTGGCCTTTAACCAACACTTGGAAAGCAGACGGAAGTGAATCTCTGTTTGAGATCAGTATGTTCAGCATAAGCATTCCAATCCTGCCAGAGCTATACAGCAAGAACTTTTCTCAAAAAATAAATAGATAAATAAGTAAAGTTACACCCAAACAAGTGGCAAAGATGGACAAAGTTATGAGTAGAATGATTTAAAAAAAAAAAAAAAAAGATTGATTAACCCTTAGAGGTAGATTTTAACCCCAGATACAAAATAATGTCTCATCTCCTTCCCCACCCCCAGAGATTAAAAATGTGATCCTCCAAGTGTAGTTATGAGTGAGCAGAGAGGAGAGAGACTCTGAAATTTGCTCAGATAAGGCAGCTTCCTGACAACTCTTCTCTTGGGTTATGCAAAGCTGAGAAAGGTTTGGAAAAATTGGCTACCTTCTAGGGACCTTCTAGACCCTGGTGATGAAGTGGTAAATGACAAGCCATCCTAAGATGGCTACCAACTGAGGCTAGGTGGGTTTTTCCATCCATTGGCATACATGTCAAAACATAGAGCATGGCATCTTTTACAGTTGTATCTTACTGGGATTAAATAGCATGCCTGTCATATCATTACAGTTGGCAAGAGGAAGAAATATCATTTTGGCTTTCTACCACTCTGGTCTGTTTTGTTACTACTGGATAACACCAATTCTTCTTGTTCGTAACTTAATTTTACAGACAACGGCACGCTTACCCACAGTTTTAGATGTGCTTGAGTTTGGATCCACAATGAAGCCATGGGATCTACAAATGGAAAGATCAAGCTCTCAACTTCTAGAGCTATTGAGGTAGATTTTTTAATTGAATAGACACAAGTCCTAAATATATAAAAATAAGAGAATGTTTGAGCAAGTGCATTGGTGTCAATTAACAAAACATATGGAAAATGTGAAGCATAATTGCCTATCTTTGGCCATTTACATGTCCTCCCAAGAAGGACAATCTGAGTATGCATTTGAAAATACAGATGAATGTATCTTTTTTCTAATAGTTTGATCATGTCTTAGGCACTGTTATATTGCAGTGAAGAGACATCATGTCCAAGGCAACTCTTATAAAGGAAAGCATTTATTTAGTTGGGAGCTTGCTTATAGATTTGGAAGCTTAGTATTTAGGTATCTAGGATTATAGACATAAATGGTCACCACGGCTTAGATCAAAGGTAGCAGGTTTCCTCTTGGTCAATCTTTCCCAAACTTTGTGCACTATATGGGAAGGGCTCATGTTTCTGTTATGAAAATGATGTCAGAAAGAGTCCCTCTCCTGTCTATTATAGTCTAGATGGGAAAAACATGATCTCTACCTATAGCAGCTAACAACTGATCAGAGAGAGCAGGAGACTCAACTGTAGGCAGAGTGAGTGAGAGGTTTGGGCTTAGGAGGATCAAAGGTCTATGATGATGTCATCTGTGTTGAGAAAGAATTAGGTAGACCAGAACAACACTGGAAGCCGGGTAAGTGTTGCCAAACAGGAGACTCTCTTAGCAGAGGCTGAGCCTGCAAGAAGCAAGACAGGCTGGGGGCCAGGAGGACCTTTTTTGACCGGAGACACAGAGACCAGCCTAGAATGACTCAGTGATAAGATGAGACAACACCAGAGGACCTTGGATGCCGAGATAAAGATCTGGAACTTTGCTCAAGCGTTGGACCCAGAGGCAGTGTGTACAAAGCAGCATGCTGGGGAGTACAATTTGGCTGATCTACCCTAAGTGGATTGTCTATCCAGGGATGAGGAAAAGCTAAAACCAGGACAGTCTTACAAAGGTAGAAAGAGAAAGGCAAACACCAAGCTATTATTCTTCAGCTGACCCTGCCCGGACATGACTTTGACATTCTCCAACTATGCTTACCTCCCCTGGCAAGTCATAATTACTGTGACAATTATTATCTTGGGTTTTTATAGGTGCACAATGCCATTGACTGTGCAAGAACATGACAGTCAAAGGAAATCACACGTATTTATTTATACCCTGGCTCTTTGTTCCTAAATTGTCAATCACTAGAAACTGGTAGGCTGCGGTAGCTCACTGGCAGTGTCTGCTTAACATGAATAAGGCCCTGGGTTTAATCTCTTGCACATTCCTCCCCTCAAAAAACAATACTAATGAGCCCTTGTCTTCCATTATGCATCTAAACTACACTTCAATGGCTGTTGTGCCCAACAAGAAATTCTGACAGAAAACCACTTTCAGACAGCAAAGCTATTCCCTGGTATTCAGTCATAAATTCAGTTGCTGTTTCCACCCAAAATGTCCATATGAGATGGCTACGGGATCTTACAGTTGGGGAAGATCCAGATACCAGGTAATTCTGGTTCTCTGGGCACTGCTTCTCCCGGGCAGCTGTCCTGTAGAGTCCAGTGTGACTGAGATCTCAGATTTGTTCAGTTCAGCCACTTACTCAGTGTCTCCAGGCTTCAATTATCTCACTGCCAAATGAGGATGCTGTGTTTAAACATGGAGACTTTTAGTAAATTAAATTAATTATGAAGCATCACAACCAGATCTTCCATATCTGCAGGTTCAACCAAACATGGGCAAATAATGCCATATCACAACCATTTACATAAAAGTGGCATCCTGCTAGGAATTATAAATCACCTAGAGAAGATTGCTTTTTTTAAAAAAGACAATTTAAGGTATATAGGAGGTTATGTACAGGTTTTATGCACATTTTCTATTAGGGACTTGAATGCCTTTGCCTTCTGGTAGGGGTCCTGATACAAAGGGAGAGATGTACTTTGTAAACAGTGGGTGTCTTAGTTACTGTTCTATTGCTGTGAAGAGGTATCGTGATCAAAGCAACTTTTTAAAAGAAAGCATTTAACTGGGGGGGGGGGGGGCTTGCTTACACTTCTTTCCCCTAGAGTGTTAGAGTGTTAGTCCCTTATATCATAGTGAGAATCAGTCAGGCATGGTGCTGGAGAAGTATCTGAAAGCCTTACATTTCAATCTACAGGAAGCAGCCGGGGTGTGTGGGGGGCACAGGGAGGGAGACTGGGATGTGGGCTTTTCCCCACCCCTGAGACAGGGTTTCTCTGTGTAACAACCTTGGTTGTCCCAGGACTCTGTAGACCAGAGTGGCCTAGAACTCACATAGAAGTTCAGGAGTAGAGGGGGAGCTTTCATAGGCTGACTGTGCAGTTTGAGTGAGAATATTCATGCCCCGTAGGCTCAGATTTTTGAATATTTGCTCCCCTCTTGATGGAACTGTTTGGGACGGATTAGGAGGTGTGGCCTTGCTAAAATAGGTGTGTCGTGGGGGTGGCAGGCTTCCTGGTGACTCTTCCTCTGCCGCTAACTTGCTGTCAAGATGTGAACTCTCAGCTGTTTCGGCAGCCATGCTCAGCCCTCACGGACTCTCACCCTCAGAAACCTTAGGCCTTAGTCACGACATTTTATCACAGCCACAGAACAGTAAAATACTGACCTGAAGCATTCTTGCTGACCATGGGGCGATCTGATATTTGAGGCAGGGATTTTTCATTAAACTGATTGAGCATGATTCTTGCTCAAAATAGGACAGGAATAAAAGCCCAAGGTCATCCCAGTGGAGCTGAGAACTCCCAGGAGATGATTCATTTTAGTTTAAAAGGGTCTTTACCACAAACAACACAATCATTGAAAGATTTATTTTATAATTTTTAATTATGTGTATGTGTGTGGATATGGGTGTGTGAGTGCAGAGACAAGAGGCTTTGGATCCGTGGAGCTGGAGTTATTGGCGCTATGAGCAGTTTGATGTGGGTGCTGGGAACTGAACTTGTGACCTTCGAAAGAGTACTAAGTTCTTTAAGTCCTGAGCCATCTCTTTAGCCCTACCATTTTATTATGTAGATTTAATCATTGATTCTTGATATTTAGCTCTTAGTCAGAGAACATCTCCATTGTTCTTAATTTTGAACTGTTTCTTAAAACAGTGTAGTGACTTTCTTGGGAGTGTATCTTTAGAATTTTTTTTTTAAACTGGGGCCTTGAACATGCTAGGCAAATACTCTATCACTGAACAATATCTCCAGCTAAAATAAATTGTGCATGCATGTTTGCATGTGCATGTGTGTACACACACCCACGCTGGAGGTCAATGTTGATTATCTCTCTCTTTATTTTTTGAAACAAGGACTCTCATTGACCCTAGAACATACTGTCTGACTAGACCAGTTCCTGTCAAATTTTAACGTGTCCATGTATGTCTGCCCCCCAGCAACAGGACTGCAGAAAACCACACCGTTGCCTGGCTTTTACAATGTGTGTTGGGGAACTGAACTCAGGTTCTCATGCTTGCATTATAAACACTTTACTGACCGAGTTGTCACCTTACCTCAGCCCCTTTTTGGAGGGACAGAGTCTCTAACCCAGATTGGCCTTTACCCTTTCTGTGGCTAAGAATGACTTAAACTTCCGATTCTCCTTCCTCTGCTTCTCAGCCCTGGGATTCCAGGCATGTGTCACTGTGCCTGTTTTCACATGCTGGGGTTGATTCCTCGGGCCCGTGTGTCCGAGCAAGCGCTCAACCAACCGAGCTACATCACCGGCCCCTAGGATGAATTTCTGGGAGTTAAATTGCTCGGTCAAACAGTGTAATGATATTTAGCTTTTTAATTACTATTGTCAAGGTGAAGAACTGGAATTCTGTCTTGACTTCCTTTGTACCTTCACTCATTGGGTAACTGTTAAGTGAACAGAACAGATGAAGCTTTTCCAACCTACTAGGTGTGGGGAAAGAGAAATAGGAATATAATATGGGACACTAAGGAGTCAAATTAAAGTTTATGTTATGTGGTGAATGGTGCATGTGTCGTGTCCATTACAACCCCCTGAGTTCATCCCAACTCAAGGAAACCTCCAGGTCTTGAGTCTCAGGCTGTGGTGCCCTGTGTTTTGCAGGGAAATTGATTTCTATATGTAAAGTCCAAAGTGAATCCTAGTCTTCCTGTTGAGTGGGACAGTTTCTGGCTAAACAACCAGAAGGAGTGTTTAAAGCTTCTTCCTATTCATGGGGCATTGGGAATGTCTCTGCAGATGCCCAAAACATTGGGAGTCTTGATCATGCCGCTGTCTATCACCTACCACACATCCCCTCTGGAAAATGGAAGGTACCTTCCTGTAGGTCTTACATTTTGTCCTCAGGTAAAGGATCGACAACCAGGCACCTGGATGAGAAACCCAGCTACAAAACACTGTATTTTCCTGGAGATCATCTCCCCCTCCAGCTTTTGAGATCGACTCAGAGAATCTATGGCCATGCTCTTGCCTGTCTGGACCTGAACCATGGCAAGAGCTCCTGACTTGCCTCCCACACTCCAGTATCCCTCTTTCTTTTCCGGTACCACACCACTGTCCACTCAGGTTCTATATCCCTTCAAACAGCCCTAAAACCAGTGTGGCCTCTAGGGAGGACAGAGGATGGCCAGCATCTATTGTTAATTAAATGAAAGGATGGGATTTTAAAATTTCCCAGCCAGTGCCTTTTGTATATTCTATTTCTACTTCCATATGGAATGATTTATCAGATAATAATTTATCACATACCAACTGTATGCCAAGCACAATATGTCAGGCAAATGTACAAGCTCCCCAAGTTCATTTACCTTTTTTCTGCCGATGTTGAATTCTTCTCCAAACAAATTATTTAAACAGTCATTTTAATCATGCTATACTTTTTCCGATTCAGATAGTCATTTGAACACCTATTTTGTGGTGCCATTTTCTAAATGTATGCTGTATAAGTTAGTCCTTACAAGAAACCTACAAGGAAGCTACAGTCCCATTTTACGTGGGAAAATGTGATTAGGTAACTAACTCTTCCAGTTCCCTACATGCCCACGGGTGTGTGATGGCTGCATTTCGCCCAGGGCCTGTATCATTTAGTGTCCACACTCTGTACATTCCGAGGCCTGTATTGAGCAGGAAGCACTTGGCCCTTCAGGGAGGGGAACAGATTAGTTCCCAAGGAAATACCTGAGGCCAGGAAGAAATCAGTGTGCGTGTATGTGAGCACACTTGCTGCTCCACCTGAAAAGGTGGCTAGAAGGACAGATCTCTCTTGAGCGGGAGATGGGAAGAGACAAGGAGTAGCTGACGGCAGACGCCCTTAGGCTGACTTTCTCTACATCTCCTCATTGCCAGTTCTTAATAAAGGCAGCAGAAAAATACTCTGTTGAATGGAAGCTCCCCCAGATGCATGGATGAAAGCTGTTTTGCCCTCCACTCTGGTCAGTGGTGGGCAAGGACTAGAATCCAAATTTACTCTTTGGGTTGATGTCACTTTTATTTTTATGAAAACAATAAGAAGATAAAAGTAAATGGCTTGTGTTCCTCTGCTTTGGTGCAATTGCTCTGGTCATTCTCCAGCATTCACAAGGAACTGGTCAACAGGGCTGGAGAGATGGCTAGTATATAAGAGCCCTTGCTGTAAGGCAAGAGGGCCTAAGTTAAAATCTTAAGTAGTCATATAAAAGCCAGGAATAGCCACACATTCTGTAACCCCAGCATTGAGAGACAGAGACAGGCTGACCCCCATAGCATACACACACACACATACTCACACATATACATTCTCACACACACATACTCACTCACATACATGCACACACATACACACATACATGCACACACACTCACACAAACACATTCATACTCTCACACACACATACACACTCACACAAGCACACACTCACACACTCTCACTCACATACATACACACATGCACACACTCAAACACACACACCCACACACACACTCTCACACACTCTCACTCACATACATACACACATGCACACACACTCACTCACACAATACACACTCACACAAATACACACTCACTCACACACTCACTCACATACACACATACATACACCATAAAAACATACACACACTCACTCACACGCATATACACACACTCATACAAATATACTCACACACACACACACACACACACACACACTCAAACACACACACACTCAAACACCAGCCAGCTCTGCAAGTGCAGGTCCCCACTTTCATGTCAGATCCCACCTCCCTCCTGCGCCTGTACTTCCCTGGGAAGCCACCCAGCTCTTCCAAGATCATGATGTTGTGAGGAAGAAGCAATAGCATCGACTCAATACTATTATTTTGAGAAGATAAAAGCTAATAGATCCTGGCAGAATTATTGCCACCGGAACAACAGTCCTGCCTGTAACTCTGAGGGGTGGCGTCTGTAATGAACAAGGCTCACATCTCCCCTCTCATTCACCTCTCTCTCCGGAATTCTACTTCCAGCCATATATTTGCTGCCTCAACAATGTCTAAACTCTCGCCAGAGGCAGGGACATAGAGGAAAAGTGCTCCTGCCTATAAACAAAGGAAAAGTTCCAGGGAAAGGACTTAGAATTTGGAGGCTTTTATTAGAATCGACAGCAGGAAAATGTAACTAGTCGGAAATAATGACTCCATCATTAGGTCATTTGAGTAATGCAGCCTTCCTGCACTCTTTGAAAAAAAAAAAAGGAGGCCTCTGCTTCTTCTCTCCCTGGCTCCTCATCCCCATAGATGGCTCCTTCCTTCACTCAGTGTTCACTGGATACTGAATATTTATTTATAGGGCACTTGGAGAGATACAGCAGGCAAGCTCTCCTTAACCATGGGAGGATCTATCTCACAGTGACCTGGGCTCAGGGAGAAGGTCCCACACAAAAACTTCCCTAGAAACGTGCTGAAAGCCATCCCAGGCCTACCTTGGACCTTCCACACTGTCTTGCTTCCGTGTGCACTTGACTTCTTTCTACCTGAGTACTAAGATGAAGTCAGCCTCTGACATGTAGGCTGGGATGTCCTGCCTCTGGATTGCATCCAAAAGGACAGGAAATGCGGCCCATAAAAGAGTGAGCTCAAAACCAAACAGAGAAACCATTCCAGGTCCAGATGACGCATCTGCTCTTCCTTCCCTAACCATGTCTATAAGACCTTGTCCTTTCCTGACTTATGCCCAGCAATGGGATATTCTACCATATTTTCCCCAAGTCAAATCCAGGGCAAAAGAGACATCCGTCAATGGTCCAGCCACTTTACATCTCCCTGACTTTCCCCCTTCTTGTAGAATGTCTTTGAAAATGCCAGCCATTTTCGTGGCCTCTAACATTACTACGTTTGTTGATGAAACTGGGAACCCAAATGGTTGATGTACACAAAGCTGTTTAAGGAGAGCCTGGATAGAGTGAGGTCTTTCCAAGCATAGCCCCTGACAGCTTATGTTCCAAAGTATTGCCGTTCTCACTCCAGTATTTCCTTCCTCCAACTCTTCCTGCCTTAACTTCAAGCTGACAGTGGATCAGGAGGTCCTGAGGAATGTAAAAGCCCTATTTAATGCTTCAATCCACTATATCACACAAATGGTGAATCCATCTAATGGATTTTTTTTTTTTTTTTTGAGACAACCTTTCTCTGTGTAACAGTCCTGGCTGTCCTAGAAGTCATTCTGTAGACCAGGTTGGCCTTGGACTCTCAGAGATCCATCTGCCTCTGCCTACTGACCGCTGCAATTAAAGCCATGCACCACCACGGCTGCCTCATGTTATGGAATGTTACCCACCGACACAAGTGACAATATGGGCAAATCTCCAGACAGAATAAGTGAATGGATCCAAAGACAAGTGTATCTGTTGCTTTAGCTATAGATATAGAATCAGAAGGAGGTTAACAGGGGGAAAGCACGAAGGTACTTCTGAAGCTCTACATTTGAAAATGTTTCCTGTCTTGATATTCGTGTGGTCACATGAACATATACTTTTGTTAGAACTGATCAAGCAGTATACATTTTACATGCCAAGAGTGTAAACTTATCATAAACGTGAGAAAGGAAAACAAAGGTAGCATGTAACTGTAGAAAAAACTATACAGAAGTAAGGAAGTAACTGGTCCTGGTAGCATATGACCATACTCCAACCACTTAGGAGTCTGAGGAAGAAGATTTGGTTCGAGGCCATTGTGGGCTATATAGTGAGTTCAAGGCCACACAGTAACATCCTGTTCCCAAATAAAAGAGCAATGAGAGCTGAAGATCTGGCTCAGTAGTTAGGTGTTTAAAAAATACTAAGAAAAATGTATCATTAATTAATGTCCAAATTTCACGTTTGAGCTAAGTGAGTTATTTCCTGCAACAATGTCCTAGGAGTCATTTGCAGACAATACATATGCACCCTTCTGCATCAGAGCATCCTGGAACATCGTGCTATCTATAACCCACTTAGTGAAAGCTTATACTGCTAGAGCAAGCAATTGTATTAAAAACTGCCTCTTGAAAGTTTCTACAACTTCCTGTTTTTTTCATGTTAGAACATTCAGAAAGAGTCTGTGGATATCACTAATGCGTAAAGGAATGTTGAGGTGACATCAGAGTTGTCTACATGGCTTATTTTTAAGGAGGCCACTGACTCTCAGAACATTGTTTAGTGAACTTCATCTGTAACTGTTACATCCCCTGGGCTGAGCCAATTCTGTGTGAATGAGATCACTAGTATCTTAAGGATGAGCACTTTCTGAAAGTGAATACAAACTGTCATTTCTTATACTTTTTGAAAGGTACTCTCAAACTTAATCCCTGTAAATAGACTTGGACTTTATTAACTACAATACCTGAATTAAAGTATGATTAAAATAATGACAGCAGCTACTTATAGTGTACTGACACATCTCATATGGGCGCCAGAAGTCTCTAAGGTAGAAACTTGTTATGTGCACTGTATAGATAAGGAAAATGAGGCATAAAGAAGCCACTTGCTCATGCTCACAGGAGTGGCGATGTTAAGATGCAGAGTGACAGCCAGTAAGGACTTCTAGCAGCTCAGTCTCACCTGTCACTTACTTTGTGGACAATGTCTGGTGTACGGATGAATTCTTTGGATCTGCCAGGAATCTGAGGCCACCGGGAGTGAACCACGGATTCCCTGGGAAAGTAGATGCTGAGTGTTCTGTCTGGGGTTAAGCATCAATCTAGCCAGGATGCCACTAAACTCCATTCTTTCAGGAAGTCTCAAATCTCTGAGTTCCTGGTGCTTGAGACTGCAGTGGACTTGGCTCACTTGCCCTATGTCCCCAAGGGCTGGAAGGGTTAGCAGTTGGGAACTTGTTTACAGACCATTAGAAGTAATAATCTCCTGATCCACCTCAAAAAAGGGTCTTGATTTGAGCAAACAGCTTAAGTGGCTTTTTGTGTAAAGTGCAGAGGTGGAGCAGGCTGCCAGCCTTTTATTTCTTCTGGGGCTGGGAATTCATTTGGTGATCAAGCCAGATCTGTAGGGAGAGTGTCCATCCTTCTGGCTGCTTCTCCTTGGAATTCTGAAAATGGCTGTCTATTGTTAGTGGTTTGGTACAGGACATAGCGCCTGCGCCTCTGCTTTCTTGGCCTGGCCAGGGGATGGGGGAAGCTTTCTATTTGATATTCACCTCATGGGATGCATTTCCTAAGTTTCAAATGTGCAGGCTGCTTGAATCTTTACCACCCAATGTCACTACTGCTGTGCTTCTAGGTTTTCAGAGAAGGCCAATGAATAAGACTGTGCAGCAGTCAGCGCTAACCTCTTGGAGCCATATTTTCTTGGAGACCTGAAACGAATCCATTCTTCTGATGGTCACAATTTAAAATAGCCTATGGTTGCACGATTCGAATCCTCCGGAGATTTTCTCCTTCCTGCCTCTCTGTGGCTCATTTTTAAAGGCAAGGAGACCGAGGAAGGCCCCATTCTGTGCTTGGCATGTGCACTTCTCTATTTGTTGGGTTACCAGTTGTCCTGAACTCTGAAATTGCCCTCAACTGATTTGTTTTTATGAATGTCAGTTACAGACGTTCTTGAGGAAAGAAACGGAACACCTTGAAAATTAAATCTTCTCTCGTTCTCTGTTTTACTGTTTTTAACCACAGGCATTTGCTAGCCCTCACTGGTACTGTGTCTAGAACAATGATCCTGGTGCACAAAACCTGTGATGAGCTGTGGATCTCCCAACAGCCCTTTATGAATGGGGTTGGCCACTCCCCCTTCAGGAGCCCCGGACCCTGGTTAAGCATCTTCGGACCTTATCAACTGACACCTGAATCCCACCATATCAAGCCATAATTTTAAACCTTAGTGGGAAGCCATTGAAAATGTTAGAGGAAGCTGGTGGCGGCTCACACCTTTAATCCCAGGAGGGAGGCAGAGGCAGGTGAGCCAGCCTAGACTACAAAGTGAGTTCCAGGACAGCCTGGGCTGTTACACAGGGAAACCCTGTTTCAAAAAAAAACAAAACAAAAAAGTAAAACATAAAAGAACAAGAGAAAGAAAAAAGAAAGAAATTGTAGGAAAAGAAATTAGATGTAATGGTCTTCTTGCCCTCACTACCATCCCTCAGTATGGCAAAGTACCCAGCAGGAGCAACTCAGGGGAAGGACTTACTTTTGGCTTGCAGTTTAATTACAGAAAAGACATGGAGACATCCACAGAGGTAGTAATTCCTATCTGTGACAGCGGGACCTGAGACAGTGTTCTCACATCTTAAAGGACCAGGAAGCAGAAGAATCTCAGGTTGGAGCCAGAACTGACCTATAACCCTGAGTCCTGCATGCTCCCAGTAACTCACTTCCTCCAGCAAGGCCCCCAACATCTCACAAGATCCCCCCAAAGTCCCATGTTCCAACTTATAAGCCTGTGAGGACATTTCACATCCAAATCGAACAGTAACTATTACAAAAAATATTTAACTCCAATGGGAGTTTTCTTTCTAGGGCATAGAAGGCTTTCTCAATTCACAGGTAAGGGCAAGTGTATTCACAGCTGGCCGTAATCATGGAAGATAGAACCAATGATTTCCTTTTTCATTGGCATCTCTTTGGAAGCTGCTCGAAGGCTTCTGGTTTGCGAAAGCTTTCCTTTTTTCCATTGACAGGATTTCGCTGTTGTTGACGATATTTTCAAAGATTTATTTTTAAAACAGTTTTAATTAAAATAGAATTGCGTTGCTTCCCCAGCCCTGCTTCCTGCCCCTCTCAGCAAGGAAGTCTTTTGCAAGCAGCAAGGTCCGTGAGCTGACTTGCTCCTTAGCCTGCGGCAAAGATCACCATCTTTATAGAAGATTGCCTTGCCCAGTATGGGAGCTGCTAATCACGAGGATGTTTCCATTTAAAATTCTGTGCTACGTCATGGTGTTTGAATCATCAGTGACTGCATGTATGAGATTATATCACCTAATGACATCATGATTGTCTCAGCCTGTGTAAGTGTATGCCATGATTTCACACAGGGATGAAATTGCCTAACTAGTCTGTCTCAGAACACGTCTCCATCATTAAGTAGTCATGGCTTATAATTAGAATGAAGTCAAAATAAACATGCAGCTCATCGGTTGCATTAGCCACATTTGAAGTTTTCAGCAATGCATGTGACCATGCTAGGACATGTAAGACATTTCCCTCATTCCAAAATGTTCAATTTGAAAGTGTCATAAGACAAACCTCTTAGCTGTGGCTATTCAACTGGTCCAAGACTGTGGTGAGCAGCTCCATGGCTCCAAGGACCCTGAGCAGACATATAGTCCCAATAAATCTGTACATGTGGTCATTGAAGAGAGATTAATGGCACTTTCAGTAAAACTTTCTTAAACAAACCACTTGGTTTAATGTCATTACAAAAAGCCAGAGAAACCACAGTACAGTGCAAGACACAGTTTCTGCCCCTGTGTAGTTCATGGCCTCTAAGCTGAGGCAAGAAATGAATAATAAGCTCAAATAAACTAAAAGGCGGACCTTTGCTAAGGAAAAGTAAATTATTTGGAGAGATTTCAAACTGGTGGCTTGAAAGAAAATGGCCCCCAAAGGGAGTGGTACTGTAAGGGGGTGTGGCCTTGTTGGTGGGCTTTGAGGTCTCTTTTGCTCAAGCTTCCCACTATGCAACAGTCAACTGACTTCCTGTTTAGGATCTTCAGTTCCAACACCACAGCTGCCTGCATACTACCACGATCCCTGTCATGATGAGATTGGACTGAACCTCTGAAACTGTAAGCAAGCCACCCCAACTAAATGGTTTCTTCATAAGAGTTGCTATGGCCATGGTGTCTCTTCACAGCAATAAAATCCTAAGGAAGACCCAAAGAAGATTCTCAAATATTGTGTGTGTGCTATATATATAATACACATATATAAGAAGACAGCATAAATATATATATATATATATGCATATACATATATGCTTGAAGGGAGACTAGTAGCAAAGAGACAAGATGACAGGCATATGGGCTTTGGAGAATTTCAGGGTGTCGGAGTGAAAGGGGAGAAGGGTCAGGGATAGGACCAGATGTTACCTTTGGGGGATGTCTTCGTCTGTGTTGCTGTGACAGAACACTACACACTGAGTAATTTACAGAGAAAACATATTTATCTCTCAGTGCTGTTTCCAGGACTTTCTGGCAAAGGTCTCACTCTGGAAGACAGAATAGAAAGACAGCACACACACATGTGAATACGGGAGTCTTTTCATTCCAAGCCTAAAGCTCTTTCATGGTCAATGTGAATCTCTTCATGAAGGCAGAGTCGTTGTGGCTTAATCATCTGTGTGTGTGCGTGTGTGTGTGTGTGTGTGTGTGTGTGTGTGTGTGTGTGTGTGTGTGTGTGTGTGTATCTCACTATGTAACAAGACTGTACTGGGGCTTGTTTTCAATGCATGTATTTCAGGAAACACATTCAAACCATTCACAGACCCCTTGTGAAATGAAAATGTAGGGACTCTTTATTTTTAAATTGATAATACTTTCAAGATGACAACAGGTGAGCATAAAGTCCAGCGGGTACATGGATTATAGGCCCAGGGTACAAGCCATCCTGCTGGCAGGTGATGCAGTTAAAGAGAGAATTAGACCATTAAGGGCCTTTCAACCATGATTTGGATTTGAATTGTGTCCTGAAGGCGATTGGAGCATGAGATTTTCAAACTGGAGAGGCAGGATGGGGCTTGCATATTATCAAGACCATGTTGAGGGCAGTAGTGAAGGAAGGCAGATGAAGAATGCTCTGGGGGTGGGAGATGGCTCAGTCTGTAAAGTGTTTGTGTGTAAACATGAGAGCATGAGTTCAACCCCCAGCATCCACAGTAAAAGACAAGCAGAATGTGTGGTGTAGGTTGTATTTACGTATTTAGGAATATACATGCACATATATAGATGTAACAATAATTAAATAAACAGAGACCATGAATTTGTAAAAGAAAATGAGATGCATAGGAAGGGCTGGAGGGAGGATATGGAAAATGAAGGTAATTATATTTTAGTGTTAAAAAATACCTTAAAAAATAAGGTGGAGAGTGATTGAAGAACACAATCTATAGTAAGAGGTTTCTGGCCTGGACTTTCCGGCCTAACCTCAAGGGTTTGACCTGCAGTCCCACAGTCCCACAATCCCACAGAGACACACAGATGCTTACAATGGTTTTAGGCTGATCAATCTAAGGCCCACACATATAACTTGCTAGCTCTCTACCCTTCATCTAACCCATGACTCTTCCTGTTCAGCCATGTGGCTTGGTACCTTTTCTCAGAGCAGCATAGTTGTCCTCTGCTTCTTCCGGCTTCTCTCTGGCATTCTGCTCTGTGCTTCCTGTTCTCAGAGTTTTCTTAGTCTGGTAGCCCCGCCCACACTTCCTGCCTGCCTT
The DNA here is from genome assembly GCA_033318265.1 of Phyllotis vaccarum. Taxonomy (NCBI): domain Eukaryota; kingdom Metazoa; phylum Chordata; class Mammalia; order Rodentia; family Cricetidae; genus Phyllotis; species Phyllotis vaccarum. The sequence continues at coordinate 15,774,913 of JARWLC010000007.1, forward strand.
TGGTCAATCAACGCTTTTTATTAAACCAGTGAGTGGGACAATTATTTACAATGTAACAACATAATCTCCCACAACAATCAATGTCAACTTCTGGCCTATGCATGCGTGTGTGCTCATGTGCACACACACACACACACACACACACACACACACACACACACACACACACACACGAGTCTGGAAAGGGGAGATAGGAATGAGACCAGTGGAAACTGAAGTTCTGTGGATGGTGGACACTTCCAGGCGGCGTGTCCCTAGCAAGGTTTGTCCTCCACTGGAAACTCTTGTATCCCTTGCTTTGAGATTCTAGAGCAGCATTTCTCAATCTGTGGCTTGAGACCCCTTGGGGGTTGCATATCAGATATCCTGCATATCATATACTTATATTATGATCCACAATTGTAGTGAAATTTACAGTAATGAAGTAATAATAAAATATTTTATGGTTGGAGGTCACCAGAACATGAGGAAATGTAGTAAAGGTTCACAGCATAGGAAGGTGAGAGCCACCATCTTTCGATTCTTGTTCCCGACCCCCCAAACAGAAGGCTGAGGGTGAGTGAAAGCAGAGCAGAGATGTCACAGCTGCCTCTGTTGAGTCTTTTCAGGAGTCTTCCATGCCCCATCTCCCAAGGGGCAGACATTTTTGCTAACCCAATCTAGAACAGCTTGGTAGATCTCTTTTGGTCAAGTCTGAGAATGCCACATGTGAAAGACAGAATCCTTAGTTCACAATCCTCTTCAGACTCACATTTCTGACGTGTGTGTAGGTGACATTCATGGACCATTATCAGAGGATTCCACTTTCAGTTCCTGACTGAGTAAGGATGTGCCCCTCTGGAGACTGATGATGATCATGGCAACAGTAAGAAGTAATGTAGTTGGGAAAGGCTCTGGGTACTTCTACACACAGGGAGGAAGGTGTAATAAACAAGCCACCATCGAGGGCAACCTCAGAGGCACCTCTGGTGTCAGGACTAGGAAGTCTTCCCAGCATTGTCCTCAAAGGTTTGTGACAATGTCCGAAGCTAAGCACAGGGATGTGCCTTTCCCACATGAGCACCATCTGTCTACAGCTCCCCACCCTCCGTCGATTATTCTTGCAGGTGGATTAGAATTCTGATTTCTACACTCTGGGATGGTCCCTGCCCTTCCTCTAGCTCCAATAAATGCTGGGGAACAGCTTTTGGTTGCATTTCTTCTACATTAATGGATGGGCAAATAAGAAAGTTCAAGAGCATAAGTGAGTAAATTTCAACAGTCTCCTTTCTAAGATGCAAATTCTTTTTCAAGGCTGGTGTGGAGCAGAGGAGTCCTCTAGCTGGTTTGTTTGTTTTCCAGATGAATCTGGCTCGATCCCAAGAGAGGAAAGGGGGGAAGAAGCATTTTTAATGTACTTGAAGAAAACCAGTGTGTTGGCTCCATGGCCTGTAATTCCATTACTTGGAAGATGGAGGCAAAAGAATCAGATGTTCAAGGTCATGTTTAGCCTCATAGTTCAAGGCCAGCCTGGGACACACAGACCTGTTTCCAACAACAGCAAACGTGTGCTTGAAAGAAAACTAAGACGCAAAAAATAAAAGTGACATGTAAGCGATTGCCTACCACAAGACAAAACATTCACATTGCTCCAAACATCCGCTTGCTTTCTCTCCCCGCTCCTCTCTCCATCCCCCTCTGACCCCCCCTCCCAGCACATAATTGCCCTTGTTTGGTAATTCTGATTGGGGAAAGCCTTCTTGAAATTAGGAGGTTTGATAGGCAAGAAGAAGACTGTGTAGAATGAACTGGGTGTGGCCAATTTTACATAAGGGAGTTCTTACCTGGCTGTCCCTTGTACCATGAGTCCTAATAAGCAGGGGCGTGACCGTTGTTTCAGGAGTGGATTGAGAGGACGGGGAAGGATGCTGTAAGATGTCATCAACACAAGGGATGTGGAGGCCGGTGCCCTGAAAGGACCACCTTCTCAGACTGAGTCTTATGCTCAGTTCCTTTGGTGCATCGGTCTTTTGGCAAGAAAAGTTATCTCGACTCAGAGGCTTGGCTGATAGAAAGCCCATGACTTGTGTGCTCTGGGTGGAAGGTCTGGACCTCAGGAGCATCTTCAGGGCTGCAAAAAGGGCCAGGCTGCTCAAAAGGTACTTGAAGTAAAACTGACTAGAAAATGACTCCATATGGCACGTTCTTAAAGAAAAAAAAAAAAACAAAAAAAACCGCCCCTATAATTATTTTCAAGCTTTAGAGAATAAAATCCAATTTACCTGCCAAAGAGGAAAATCAACTTAGCCTCACTGGGAAGGCTGGGGCAGTGTGATTTGGAGCCACTTCCCTACCCCGGCTCCACTTCTCTCCTCCCATCTTCTTTATTGGTAAGGACAGGGTGGAGGGAGGTGGGGGAGCTGGAAAAACCTTCTAAAGACACCCAGTGTTCCGAGCACAATCACACCACTAATTACTGATAAGCCCCAGACCTTTTTGTGTTCTGAAGGGGGACTTTGGCATGTAGCAACCTCTCGGGGCTTTTCAGTTCGGCCTAATTTCTGAATGGTGGGTTGTTTTTTTCTTCTTTCCCCTTCCAGCATTTGCTCTCCGTCTTTATCTTTGCTTTTCTCTTCTTCCTCTTTTTTGGGGGGAGGGGTTATTTTCATGCCCTCCTCTCCTCCCCCCCCCCCTTTTATTTTTGCTTTTCTGATAGCATTTATTTTTCTTCTGGAGTTGTGTTTTAAGATGCTAAATGAAACTTGACTGCCCCCACGGCCGGTTGGAGAACCACAAAGACGCCCCGTTCCATTGGCTACAGTAACGCCATTGTGTGTCCTAACAATGCACTAATTGGCGGTGACAATTGTGGGGTTGGGAAGGAAGAAGGGGCCCCTGCTCTTTTCCAATCAGGGAGCCATAGAAATAAAAGGAGAGGAGGAGGAGGCTTCTTAGTAGAGATGGGAATGGTGGAGCATGGGGCACGGTTTACAGTGGGCTTTCTAAATTAGCGATCAAACCCAAGGAAAAAGAAATTATGAAACAGTTGGGGGAGACGCTTTGCTGCAGTCAACCTCGGGTGCTTGGCAGTGAGGCTGGAGGGGGCCCGAGGGCAGTCAATGGGAGAACACAGCCTTCGACTCGGGGAGAGGGGGACCCGAGTGCTTCAAGCTTGCCCACGTTCTCCGGATTCCTGCCAGCCCATAAGCCGTGAGGTCCCCATTTCAGCCACATTCAGAAGGGGGCGGGCAGCCAAAGAGGGGAGTAGTTTTAGCCATTGCCTTAGAGCTCTCAACCTTCCTGATGCTACGACCCTTTAATACAGCATGCCGTGTGAGCCCTCCCCACCATAAAATTGTTTTCGTTGCTGTAATTTTGTTACCGTTATGAATTATAATGAAAATACCTGTTTTCTGATAGTCTTAAGTGACCCCTGTAGAAGGGTCATTAACCTTCGGAGGGGTCGAGACCCACAGGTTGAGAACTGCTCCCTTAAAGCTTATTCCACTTCAGGAAGCCCAGCAGTATAAAAGGTGCTGCTGGCTTCCAGAATATTCTTAAAGAACAATTATGTAGGCTGGTGCCATTAATTCCCAGCATTCTGGAGACTGAGGGAGGCAATTTTCTGAGTTCCAGGCCAGCCTGGTCTACAGTGTGAACTCTCAGAGAGCCAAGGCTACACAGAAAGACCCTGTCTCAAAAAACTAAGCAACAACAAAAGAGGAATTGGTAGAATGTCGATGAGGAAACCTGAAAACCCAGTGATTCGGTGGGGGGCTCAAGAAGGACCTCAAGCCTGCAAGAGCCACCTAGCTCTCCTTCCCACCACCTAACTTTTCACACAATGGTTGTCTTCCCACGGCAGCTTCCAGTGTGCCCCTCTTCCCCGGAAGTGTTTCCTGGCTGGAGAAGATGGAGACACACTCTTCCATGCCTTCTCTGCAGCCTTCGGTCAGCAGCCCCTGACAGCTGCTGTTCCTTTCCTGTGTGTGTCAGCAGGGCTAAGTGCACCTTAGGTGCATCATCTACCATCTATCTCAGAACAGCTCCATAATACCTGCTATTCCTGCAGAACAAGGGGCCTGGGCCAGATAATAATGTTTCCTGATCACCTGAGGTTAGAGAACTTACCAAGTCACCCAGAAAGTCAAAGTGTGAAAGGGCAGAACCAGTTGGACTTGGAGCTTGGCCTTTCAACTCCCCAAGGATGCTGTCCACACAGTAAGGGCACGGAGGGCATTGCTTTGCTTGTGCGTGTGTTGGCTCTCTCTGGTCTATCTACACTCTCATGGGCAGGCTCTATCTCTATCATTGCATCCTTAGCTTCTGACAGAGAATTTGGCATACTGGAAGCTCCATGGGAGTTGAGGCAGGGACCAAGGCACTTGAGTCAGGCAAAGTAGGGAGAGCCCTTCATGCTAGCAAGCTTCCTGCTGATTCCACTTTTGCTTCATCTAGGCCCTCAGCCTATGGGATGAGGCCACAGTGTACCTCCCTTGGTCACTAATCTCTGGAAACCCAGTTACAGACACAATCAGAAGTATCTTTTACTAATCGTGTAGACATTTCCCAATCCAATCAAAGTGACAATCAAATTTACCACCATAATGGGGCTCAGTATCACAATCAGGGTGCCCACAATTGGGTGGGCAGACATTAACACACAGATCCCAGATCTTGGGGCTCACATCTGAGTATCTGAGAGTGTGAGTCCATAGGAGGCCTGAGAATGTGGTTTCCAACACATTCCCAGCTGACTCATGCTACTGGTCTGGGGACCTCTGAGAATGCCCACTGCAAAGGCTTCACAGCCCAGGAGGGAATTCCAGCCCTATTACCTGTCTTCTTGTGACCTGAGATAAGGAGTTTTATTAAAAGCAAATTAAAATTAAAACATTTTGACCATAATGATAGATAATCATAGGCTCCTGTCTATTATAAAGAATAATCTTAACCAAACTTCCATTTATATCTGATGAAAAAAATCGTTGTGTCTAACCACGGGGCAAACAATGTCATAATCTGGAAAACATTTCCACTTTTGCTACAGAGGAATACCTTCTTGTGTTTCAGATTTTTGTGTTTTTTAATCTCACTTTAATATTTTCTAACTTAGGGACTGAGGTGTACCTTCATGGCCAGAGAGCTGCCATAGCGCTCACAAAGCCCCAGGTTCATTTCCCAACATTGAATAAACCAGGTATGCTGGCTCATGCTTGCAGTCCCAGCTTGGAAGGTGAGGGGAGAAGGATCCGAAATTTTTGTTTGTTTGTTTTTAATAATTTATTTTTATTTTATGTGTACTGGTGTTTTTCTGCATGTATATCTGTGTGAGTGTGTCAGACCTTGTAGCTACAGACATTTGTGAGCTGTCTTGTGGTTCTGGGAATTAAACCTGAGTCCTCTGGAAGAGCAGCCAGTGCTCTTAACTGCTGAGCCATCTCTCCAGCCCACTGGATCAAAAGTTTAAAGTGGTCATTCTTGGAGGCAGAGGAAGTTTGAGACTGAAGTGGATTATATGAGATTCTGTCTTAAACATGATATTAGGTAAGGACAGGGACTCCCGAGCCCTGGGTTCCCCTGCTTAGTAGGGTCCCATCCAAATTCTTGGGCAGACTGTGCCAATGAGTCCAGTTATTTTTACCACATGTCAGTTCTGCAGGCTGCTAAGAGACAGGGTCTCAGGTGAGGGAAGTTTCTTTCTGCCCTAGTATAGCTTTCTAAGAACACAGTGGGAGTGGTACCTTGGCAAGGCTCACAGTGCAGAGGCTGTTGGATGTGTGAGCCCAGTAAGATGACAAATGGACAGGAAAAAGAGAGAAATAAATCAAAGAACATGGAGAAAACAATGGGACAGAAACGAGCTCCTGATAACCTAAAGGAAGAAGCCATTTGTAGCATGGTTAATAGAATCAAAGGAATACAATTAATCAGCGTTATTCCTGTGAGAAATAACCCATGGACCACTTCTTTGGAGGCCTACTGGGTAAGTCAGCCTTACTTCCCACAAGATTCCCTGCAGGCCAAACTGGGGGCCGAGGTCCCCTCCTGAAGTCCTGAAAGGGAGGGAATCTTGACTGTCTGGACTACCAGGTATCAGTAGGAAGTGGGGATGGGGCTAGGCTTCTCCATTTTACAGGAGCCAGAAATGCTTTTTCTTTCTCTTCCTTCCTTTTTGTGTGGATATGTGTGGTGCTCGTCTGTGCATATATGTGTGCACAGGGTGGGTACCCATGCATGTGTGTGGAGGCCAGAGAAAGAGATATCTGTATCTCTACTTTTCTACCTTTATCACCTTGAGGCAGGGGATCTCTCACTGGACCAGAGCTTACTTTTTTCCTTCCTTCCTTCCTTCCTTCCTTCCTTCCTTCCTTCCTTCCTTCCTTCCTTCCTTCCTTCCTTCCTTCCTTCCTTCCTTCCTTCCCTCCCTCCCTCCCTCCCTCCCTCCCTCCCTCCCTCCCTCCCTCCCTCCCTCCCTCCCTCCCTCCCTCCCTCCTTCTCTTTCTTTCTTTCCCCCCTGCTAGCCTGGAGGCCTCATCTCTGCCTCTTGGTTACAGGAGCATATGGCCATGCCTGAATTTTTTTACCTAGATGCTAGGGATCTGAACTGAGGTTCTTGAGGTCACACAGCAAGAGTTCTTACTCACTGAACCATCTCCCTAGTCCCCATCATATTTCTTGTTTAAAAGACTAGCTATTCAAACAAAATCAGAAAGTATGTTTTTGAGACACGTAGTTAAATTTGATTTGAAACTGACATGGTAAACCAGGAATTAATGTTAATTTTGCCTAGTGACAACCCTGAAGTTGCCTGCGTCAACGGTATCTTTGATGTACACTAAGGCATGTGGAGATAAAATGTCATGTCTGGGATTTTCTCTGGAATATTTGATTTTTTTTTTTTTTAAAGGGGAGGGAAGAGCTGGAAGTCAGCTCAGCTGAAGAGCTCTTGCCTAGTATGAGTGGGTACCCAGGGCTGATCCTGGCACTGGGAAATTTTTTGAAAATAAAAATCATATTGAATATACCCTTGATAATTAGTATGTGACCTAATTGAATGCCCAAAGGAAAAAGTTTGGGGGTGATTGGGAAGGGCTCTCTCCCAGGGCTTTCTCTGTGTCTGTAGCTACATACTGACACACGTTCACTGTACACGCTGGTACTGGGCACTGTCTTCTAGAATCTTGCCTCTATTTCCTTCTTTGCTGAGGTCTTGGATGTGCAAGAAATTACTTCTGAGATGTCTAAAGCTGGGCATCTCCTCTGGACATCACGACTTCCATCAAATGCTTCACTCATGGGCAGCAGAGAGAAAGCCATTTGGGGAGGTCGACCCAGTTTAGAATTCAAATTTACTCTCTGCCTCTGCAATTAGAATTTATTTCCTCTTCAAAAGACTTGAATTTCAGAGCACAAAGCTTCTAGCCAGGCCTGGGTGTGTGTAGAGTGATCCTAATGGAGAGAAATTCTAGTTTATTTTCATAACAGCATGTACCTTGTGATATCTTTGGAGCCTGACATTATTAAGAGAGTGTTACCACAATGCAGCACAAATCTAAGGCAATTTGGATGTCCTTGGGCCCAGAATTAATATGTGCTTTGTATAGTCTTGTAATTTGGGAGGCAATTTTCCATAACACACTGAGAGATGTTCCTTTATACCTTTGAGATAATTTAGCTCAATGTTCATTTGGAAAAATTACTGTGCTAATAGCTCCTCAGCCACTGAACAACAGACCATATTGGGGGAGTCTGGACAAAGGCTGGAGGAATTTTCCCTGGACCAACATCACAGCTGCCTGGGGATGCATGGCAGGATCTGAAATAGTGTATGAACTCATGAACTCTGGCTAATTTGTTTAAAACCAATAGCTCTTAATGGAGAGACACAGAATAAAGGTGGGGAAGTAATGAATTTCTCTATTGCCCAGGTAACTCTGAGGTCAGGGCACATACATTAGAACTTCTACACTAGAAGGAACTTCTGTGAGAATCATTTGTTCTCCTAGCTGGAACAGATGCAAATGAGGGTGGGCGTGTCTTGTGCTTCCTGGGTATCACATATTAGATGCCTGCATTGTCATGAACGGAGTCCTCAATCCTTGCCAGAATTTAATGCAATGATGAAAAGAAATTAACTTTTTTTTTTTTTTTTTTTTTTTTTTTCATAATCAGGAGGAACACAGCTTCCAATGATGCTGCTTTGAGAACACAGGAAAGGACTCATAGGCCCAGGGTCATTTCTGGCTGTGTTACTCCTCTGGTACCTGCTTCCCACCTGCTGTTGATTTCTCTGAGAGCATCACACCTTGGGTTAGAGACTCTGAACTCCGCCATCAGCAGACTTCTCTGGGTGTTCCATCAATGCTGTCATTAGGTGGATGTCTGACTTCACCAAGGGGGAGAGATGTTCACAACTTCTTTTTTTCCAGTGTCTGTGCATCTGTAGTAGGTGTTTGAAAATCCAACAGGGATCTGGACTGGGATGATTTGGGTTTTTTTTTTGAAAGCCTGGTTCTCCCTCAGAATCAAATTAAATCTGGACTCAAGTTAAGATCTCCTGAATTTCCCATTCTGGGAAAAACAAACAAACAAACAAATTAAACATCCAAAAAACACCTGATGATCTCTCATCTTAAACACCACCATCCATGCTTAGGACTGGAGTGGGATCAGAGGCCCACATATGTGCATCTCAGTGAAAGGTGAGTGTAGGAAGGTTCCCTCTGTGGTTAGCTTAGCACCTCCAGGCGTGACACAGCTGTTCACGACCTCTGGAGGTGACATAATCTAACCACACCCTAGAAGGAAATAATGGGGTGTAAAGGTGATTTTTTGGAAAGCTTTTATGAAAATCATTGCTGTTAGGAAGCATCAAGTTCCCAAGCTCTGTCTTGTCTGTTGGAAGAGGGAAGGCAGTAAAGCCCCTTGTCCCTTCACACGTGAGTGACAGTACCACTGTGGACCACCACTGTGCTAAAGATGATTCCAAGGACACTTCTGCACTTAGACTAGTCCTTCCTTTTCTCTCCATATTGGGGTTGAACACAGAGGCCTTGCACATACTGGGTAGGCAGCGCTTTGCCACTGGGATAAGTCCCCAGCCCCTTATTTAAAATATTATTTTGAGACAGAATTTCATTAAGTTGCTATTGTTGACCTTGAACTTACTCTGTAAATCAAGCAGTACCTAGCCTAGTGGTTCATAACGTTCAGAATACATCAGCCTCACTAAAAAGGCCCTTTCTTTATGGTATTGGGGATCAAATCCAAATACATTTTAGCTAAGTGCTCTGCTATTGACTACACACTCCTAGCCCACACTCACACAGCTTTAAAATTTTCCTCCTCCTCAGGTTCCAAGTGTCTGTGACATAACTTGGCCCTCTGTGTTTTAATGTGGGAATCACCGATTGCAGCCACTTTTTGAGTCAACATTAAAAGGCAGAAGAACATAAGGGAAAGCTGAGCCTGGTGGTTCATGCTTTTAATCCCAGTGCTCAGGAGGCAGGGCCAAGCGATCTCTGCCAGTTAGAGGCTAACCTGGTCTACAAAGTGTGTTCTAGGACAGCCAGGGCTGTTACAAAGAGAAACCCTCTCCCTAAACAAACAAACAAACAACACAAGGGAAAATCAAATCATGTCTTTTGAGTGTGGAAGAGATAGACATGAGGTCAATCATCTTCTAGCCTCTGATGGTGTTGGCACTCTCCCTCCCTCTGAAAGTGCCCAAGCACCCTTCAGTTCCTCAGACATAGTGTCCTCCAGCTGTGATCAGTTGAATACGGGCTCCAGTTTCATTATGTGCCTAGTTTCAGAGTGAAACATTAACTGGTTTCCTTCTGTTACAGATTGTAGCAGGTCTGGTGTGAGGATGAAGTCCAGTTACTCCTGGAGCAGAGTGTGGGCTGGGCTGGTTTCCTGTGTAGACAGGCAGGGCAGGGCACTAGATTGGGTGTGTCTAGGGAGTAAGGCTCAGGGTTCACCCTTGGCAAATGTTTAGCCAGAAATGCCTTCGCTAGTCTCTTCAGTGTCTTTCTTTGGGAAAGCGAGACTCTGTGGTGCTTTGGAAATGCTTCAAAGAGACACTTGTTGCACCCTTGGCGGAGGGGCAAAGGCCAGCTTAGGTAGAAGGCAGTTGCCTATTTTTAATAAATTCTCAACTCAAAGGCAATTTGAGAGCAAAGACATCTGCTCTTTATTTTTCCTTCATATTTTTGAGACAGGGCCTATTTGTGTAGCCCTGGCTGTCCCGGAACTGGTTATGTAGACCAGGCTGGCTTTAAACTCCTAGAGTAGCCTGCCTCTAACTCCTGAGTGCTGGGATTAAAGGCATGCACCACCATGCCCGGATCTTTATTTTCTCAACTCCTACAGTGTGGTCTTCAGTCCCAGCCTTTTCCTTCTGCTGATCGACTGGCACTTGCTTCTCACATGGAGTGATCCAGGGAAGGGATATGAGAACTGACAAGGGTGCTTGGGGAAGAGCATTCAGCGCATCCCCTTGGGACATTTGTCTTGGAACTGCTTTGATTCAGAAAAGAAAGCCCAGGACATTGCGTCTTTCGCATGTTATAACATTGTCCTGTCTCCCCAAATGCTTTTGTCATGGTGTGGAGCACATCTTCAGAAGATGCTTTTGTCATGGTGTGGAGCACATCTTCAGAAGATGCTTTTGTCATGGTGTGGAGCACATCTACAGAAAGCAAACTAAGGCTGAGAATACTATAGTGTTAAAAAATTTAGATGTAAGAGATATGTTAGAACAATAGCGGGTGGGGCTGAAGAGATGACTCAGCAGTTAAGAGCCCTTCTCTTCTAGAGGACCCAGGTTAGGGTCCTAGCAACCACATGGTGACTCACAACCATCTGTAAATCCAGCTCTAGGGGACCCAATGCTCTCTTCCGAAATCCTTGAGCACCAAGCACGAGCACAGCACACAAAGACACAAGCAAAACACAAGATAAAATAAAAAAGCTTCATCTCCCTCTTCTAAAGTATATATCCTATCTTCAATAGACCTCAAATCTTGATTTTATATTAATGACTAGGGCCCACCTCTCCCTTTCCTGAAACAAATCTCCAGTATTTTAATGAATCTAACGTTAGAGAAAGTACTTTCATTGTTGTTTATTGAGAGAACTTTATACAATTTGGGATGGGTGCACTTAAATTATGTGACAGATAACTGTAAAAAATGAGATGTCCCGTCAACAGCACAACTTCAGTTTTATATTATTACAGTTACTATCTTTAAAAAAATAACGTAAACAAAGATATAAATTAACCAAAAACAAAAGGCAATAAAATCCAGACAACAAAGAATGCATGAATTAGCATATTAGCTATTACGAATAACTAACACAGGGTGATGGACCAGCTCAAACGCAGAATCCTAACTGATTCCGTACCACATGAGCAGAAATGAGAGGAAATGATGCGGATCTGATCTAGGGCCTGAGAACAAGCTGTACGGAAACCTTCTGCATCACTACACTCTTGCTCTTTACCTTCAGTCCTGACATGCCTCTTCCTAGAGACATGGAATAACTGTTTACAGCAAGAGCCTGACTAGCGCCCAGAGGCAGAACACTCCAACAGCAAAGCCCGCTTTGGTGCTCAGTGGACTGCCCAGGCTGCACACAGGGGTACTGTCTTCAACATGCATCCAGAGGCTTCCTGCTTCCCATGTGGAACACAAGAGGTGAAAAAGGAAAATCTTTACACAGTAAAGGGGGAAAAGAACTTTGTGTTGGTGTTATTTTTGAACTTAATGAAAACTAAGTTTGTAGACTTTGCATATTCAGTTCTGGGTAGCTGGTTTCTCTCTTCACCATGGTGACATGACCTTCCCCTGAGTTTGGTTAATGAAAGCAAGCAGAGAGTGGCTAAGAAACATAAAATATGGTCAAGACACTGTGTGATTATGTCTTTTGTATTTCCTGGTATAAGTGCCAATGGCACTGAAGGAATTGATGGTCCACTCAAATAGCATGTCTGCAATGTGAATCCCTTTACTTGTGAAGTTAAGGCACCAGGTTAAGCAAAGGTGGAAGGTCCGATGTGCATTGTGGAATATATAGGCTCCAGGTGCACGAAGAGTGGCCAGCAGGAAGAGCGAAGGGATCCATGGTTGGCTTCAAGTGGGTCAGACTACTCTAGACTCTAAGGCACTCCTATAGGGAAAAGACACAGTGAGGACGAGAAAGTCACAGGCCAGTGCTCTACGAGGTGGCTTATTAGCAAGAGGCCAGATCTGGACCAGAGCAGAGGATGAATGGCAAGGGAGACAAGGGAGGGGACAGGGCTGGTCTGCAGCTTCTATGGCCAGCGAGACTAAGGACCTAACCATGGACAAGTTGCTGTAGGTATCTTATTCATCTGGTCTGGGAAATAATTGGCTTCACAAAGGGGTATTCTAGAAAGATGAGCAGACAGTGGCCTCTTCTGTCACAGAGGGACCCAAGCAGTGTCCCAGGATCACCAGGAACCCACCTTAAATAAAACCTCTGACAAGTGCAGTTAGGCAGGGAGAAAGATATTCCACGCTTTCGATTTTAACCACATTTTACAGTGGTGCAGAGTTTTTATCTCAGCCCTGTACCCACTAGAACCTACTAGAAAGAAATTCGCGTCAGAAAGTACTGAATCCAAAGAAGGGGGACAACTGTCTATAGAAAGGGGCTGCTGGCTGCCAAGACTGTCAGACACTGTCCCTGTGACAGAGAACAGCCTGGGTTAGGCTAGCCAAGGGGTGTCTTCACGCAGATGGTAGTAATCTGGGATTAGGAAGTGACCTGAGCTCCTGACGCCCACCCTCAGCAAGTCACACCAAGGAGAGGAGGAGGAGGAGGTTGGTAGCTCCAGCCATGCCATGGAAGACAGTGCCAGCTTCTTTCCTCTTGTCTCAAATTCCTCACTTCTCCACATTATTTCAGAAGATGAAAATTAGTAAAGAAAGTGCCTCAAATAAAATGGCACGCATCTCCATTTACCATGAGGAAGAAATAAAACAAAATGAAAAAGATTGTGTTGGAACCAGGCAGTATTTCAACAGAGCCAAAGATTGGTTCTTAATCTAGAGATGCCAATAAAGCCTGAGAGGTGATGGAGGGGCTAATCTGCAGAGTGAGGGTGGCAGGACTGTCCCCTGAATGAGCAGCAGGGTGTGTCTCCACTTCCTCCATGGCAGTGGGATGTTGGTGCTCGGTGTGTGTGTTGTCACCGGGGTCCTGCTCTGATAGGTAGGTTTGTGTCTGGTGTTTTCTGGTCCACAGATAGGAGAAAGAACTTGTAGGGCTGGAAGCCAAGCCTCCTTAAGGAGGTGTGGGAAGAAACCTATGGGTGCTCACATTCAGTGTGCACACATGACAAGCAGAGGGTGCACTGCAACTTAGCCACAGTGACCGAGAGACAGAGACACCTTTGTTTTGGGGCAGCTGAGGGAAATCAACACTGGGCTATCTCAGGACTGTGTATTAGAACCTGCAAATCCCAAGGCACTAAGTCATATTCTCTCTCTCTCTCTCTCTCTGTCTGTCTCTCTCTCTCTCTCTCTCTCTCTCTCTCTCTCTCTCTCTCTCTCTCTCTCTTTTAGTAGAGGCCTATTATAGAAGAATTAAGAAGTGGTTACCTCTCAGCTCATCAAATGTGTAGGCTCTCAGGAGATGGCTCTTATTTACCACATAAAGTTAAGGGGAGAGCAGAGAGTTTACATGGTTTTCATATAAAGTTGTTTTCAATTTTGGGAAGGGGCAGCCCTGGGAAGAACTGGACTCCCATAGCAGATGACTGCCTCTGGAGCATGCTGTGGCCTTCCTGCTGCAGTGCAAACAGGTCTATTTTAGGAACTGACTTCTTGACTTGCGATTGGGTGCCAACACTTTCCCCAGGCTGGATGCTGTCACACATGAGTTTCTGGCATGAGCAGGAGGGAATTCTTGTGCTACACCAGGGAATGGGCTGTTTAGTGAGAAGCAGTTCCCTGGACTCCACTGCCAGCTCCAGGAGATTAATGGGCCATTTTCCATCATGCCTTACGCGTAGGATATTTACTGAGATGAAAAAGGAGGTGGAAATCCACAGGCTTGCTTTTGTTTCGGTGGTTTCTAAGCAGTAGAACAATTACCTAACACTGCACCAAGTAATTTGTTAGATCTGAAAACAGTAAGGGCCTTCATGCACTCTATGGCACTCTGGGTTGAAAATAGCAATTTTGAATTTTCATGGTAGATCCAACTCCTAAGCTGGCTCCACTGTGTCCTATCAGATTTTGGTGGCGGTGGCAGAGATGGTTGTTGTGGGTCCAGGGCTGGCATGGACCAGCCTATCAGGGACGTACAACAGAGAGAAAACAGAAGCACTGGGGACATGGCTCCAGTTCTGCACAGTTGATAACAGTGCATTTATCTTTCTCTCCTTTAAAAAATAACCAAAAAAGCAATGTCTGGGGAAAGTTCTAAGGAGCTCCCAAGGTCTGCTCACACCCAGCAGGACCCTCTGGGGACAGTGGGGACAAATCAGGTGTCTTGAACAGGGATTCAGATTTCATCCTTGACTTTGAGCAGGTCTGACCTTGGGTACCTGTGAGTTCTGTACACAGGGCAAAACTGTGTGTGTGCACGCGTGTGCGCGATGGTGGGGAGGTGTGGCTCTGCTCTTCAGGTCTCCATTCTCAGTGTGCTGGGAACAGCCTCCCTGACAGAATCACAGATACATTAATTACAGCAAAGCCAAAGCCTAAGCTGCAGAGACAGGATTTGGGGGTGGAGAGAGAAGGCACTGTGCCACGGGAGCACATCTGTTTCATAATAAGCAGGTCTATAATTCTCCTGTGAAAGATCATGTTCTGCTCTCTTCTCCGAGGCTGGAAAATATAAATACTGTATTTCACAAAGGGGAGGAGGGAGATCCTCAAATGTGTTTGCGTATTTGCCAAGTGTTGGAGACTTCCCACCCCTGTCTTTTGTGTAACATTCTCTACTACTCCAGGCAGGGGGTCAGCCTTTCCCAAGAGTTTAAAAAAAGGCATCATGAGGTGGCCTGTAAAGGGGGCCTGGCCTTTCTTTTACCAAGTTTCATGCCTTGGTTATAGCTTCTAGGTAGCCAGGAAATAAATGCATGTGTGCCAAAGGAAATGGTGTGGCTGAGAGGTGACATGCTCACCTCAGAGCATCAAGAATGGGCGCCTGCAGAGATTAACACGGGTTGATACAGATACATACTTTGTGAGCAGTGTCCCCCAGACCTGAATGTCAGTGGAGATCTGAAAGGACGGAAGGAAGCCTGGGCAGCATCGGCTCAATGACTCCCGTGTTAAGGCAGCAGCAATGCTGGCCATCAGGTTCCTGGTGCCATTCTACCAGCCATTTTGGGCCTGGTGACAACTACACAGGCTCTTAAAAGGAGATCGCAATGGAAGGGCATTATCTTCCAAAGAGCAAAGTGATGCATTTCTTACTCCGATAACAGCTTCACTTTTTGTGTTACTGTGAGGTGGCAATTACATATATATATGTATCTACTTATTTCAATAATATTAAGTTCATGAATTCTATTTATGTTTGATATTTTCTTAATAATTTAGGTTGATATTTTTTCAAAATGTTACTCTTTAATAATTATATAATTTTAAATTTTAAATAACTTTTAAATAATTAAAAACAAGTAAAGGCAAGGCAGGTATGGTGGCACATACCTGTAATCCTAGTATTTGGAGGATGAGGCAGCAGGTCCCAAGTTTGAGGCCAGCCAGGGATATATAGCAAGAGCCTGTCTTAAATACGCCCTAATCCCAAACAAACAAAACAGCCAGAATACAAATGCAAGAGTAGTCACATGGACTGATGGAGGGTCCAAAGTGCTGTGAAGGACAGTGAGAAATAAAACATTCAAAATGACAGGTGGGCACTGCCTATAGAGGACTCCAGGTAAGCAAACATTGTGTCCCCCAAGGTGTGTGTGGCATACGCTACCTAGCAGGCTATGCACTGATAATGCTTGAGGACAATCCCGGGACATTTCCTCCTGGCCAGCACTATGAAGAAAGTAACAAATATCCTCCACGCCATGCTTGGCAATCTGTTCTCAGGACACCCACGCACACTCTATGGCTGGGCTTTGTATCAGCACACAGATGGAGGATATGCAGTGACTGGCCACTGAGGTCTCTCTGTAGTCACTGTCAGAGATTAAATTCAAACCCAGGGCAGCTCTGCTCCTCATGCTTTCTGTTGGAGGGAGGGACGCTCGCACCGGGTTTCTGCTATGTGGCTCTGCTTCATTGTTCCCATCTCTGACAAGGACTCTGGTGCCTGGAAGGATCCACAAGTATTCTTGTGTTTTGGAGACTTCCTTGTGAAGCAGATGACAATGGTCTCTACCTCAGTTTCCCCAGCAAAGGCTAAAACAACCAAAAGCTCTGCAGTGGGAGATGCTTCCTCTGATGCCTATGCAGTAGACTGGCCCTTAGAGCCAGTGTGAGTACAGTGGCCTGAACTACAGAGCAATGTGTGTAAATCACAGCTGCTGGAGCAAGAAGCTGGATTTCATGGCCAGGTCTAACTCAGCTATCTGGTAGGAGTTCAGCCACAGGATCTCTGTGGACCTTTGGAAATAATGGGTTATACAAAGCATACATACAGGACGCATAGGTATGTATAATATAAATAAATAACTTATATATCTACATCTAGTTGAAGAGGAAACAGCTTCATGTGCATGGGCATGGCGGCCCCTTGGGTGGTTGTGAGTGTGTGCAGCCTGGCCTGCCTGCAGTCAGGTGTTCTGGTAGGACAGCTCAAACATGGTGCATGCCTCCTCCAGGCTTTCGTCCACATTCAGCTGCCTCCAGAAGGACTTCTGCTTCTTCTGCAGCTCCCGGCGGACACACCGTGGGCAGGGGACAGACTTTTCTTTGCACTCGGAATGGAAGACAGAGCCACACCTTTCACACCTACAAGAACCAAGCACAGAGATGATTAGCCACAGCAGAGCACACAGCCTTTGGGATGTCGGAGAACCCAGGGCACTCTGTTCCTCTGGATGTCTCTGTCCCTGGGAATAGGCATAGCTGAGACACACGGACTGCGCCTGTTTTCAAAAGGCCCAGTGTTAGGTCTCTCTAGTGATACAATTCTCCTGTGATCAGAGCCAGCCTCAGGAGATAGCAGCTTGGGTGAAGGGGAGTCAACATTGGCCCAGTGACTCTGATAACAGTGACAACAGTAGCAGTGAGGCTCTGTATGCTAGTTTCCTCTCCACAAAGAAAGAAGAGTAGAAAGTCTAGGGTCAATGACAGAAAATGTGGCCCACTGCCGGGGCCGCAGGCACCCTCAGCAGGCCTTGGCAGCCCTGCACTGTGAGCCAGGGTCTAGCTTTCTACTTCAGCCCTCTTAAGTCGCTGCCTTTATGTGAGTTTGGGAAGGTACAATGGCACATTTTCATTCTCTGAATGATCTCCCGGGGCCTATTGCTCTGTGTGCTGTTTAAATTAGGAAACCCTCCCATCTTTCCAGGTCTACCTGTGTGACTGCGTGTGAACAGGGAAGAGTAAAGAGTGGGAAAGAACATTCTCTCAGCGCCAGCGCAGATTTGGCAGTGTGTGGAGAGAAGACATTCCCGGCGGATGACTAGTTGCTTGTCTGGCCTGCTGGAGTCTGCACAGAAGTCTGCCTCTGCAGTTTGTTTTCACTGTGAAGTTCTCAGTAACGACTAATGACCTTGGCTGCTCCAGCCAATGACCTGCTCATGTGCATGGAGCTCTCAGCCTGCTGCACATGAGCTCTGAAAGGAGACTTTCTCCTCACCCTGGGAGTCCAGGGAGTTGCCTACAGAATCTTATCCATCACTGGACCGGTGTCACATGCAGCTGTCTTCAGGGTTCACTCTGGGCCTGTCCTGGGTATAAGGTGTCTTGGGACACAATTCCTTAATGTGCTATGTCTTATTTCCAGTACCACCATGGAGGACTCAGTGGCTTGGCCCACGGAGGATCTTCCCACTGACCCAGCCACGTCCTGTAGAGGAGGCATTGACTTGGAATTGTTGGGAAGGGGTCTAGTGAAGAGCTGACCAACAGAGGCTTCCTACTGCTGAGCTCTTCCATCTGAGGGGACAGTAGCTATCAAGAGAACAGACGAGGAACTGAAAATTGCTTCTCTATGTGTCCCCCTGGAGTTCCCATACAGACGTTCAAGTCCCCAAGGTGACTGCTATTGGTGACAGAGTATTTGGGCAATGCTAGGGAACTAATTAAGGTAAGGGTAGGTCTCTGGTCCAATTGACCTAGTGTCCTCAACACATGAAACAGAGCTTCTCAACATCTTAAATGTCTCTTTTCCCTGTGCATTATGTGAAGACATCAGTGAGCCAGTTTGAAAACCCTCATCCAAAGCAATTCTGCTAGCACCCTGCTCTGCATCTCCTAACTCCTAGGGCTGTGAGAAACACATCTCTGAGCCACCCAGTCTGTGGTATCTGGTATGCTATCCATGCAGACTATGATGCCCTAGAGCTAGTGACCTAACCTGGTGAGCCCTGTGTCTTCACAGGCTTAGTGAAGATAACATAAGCAGACATCACACCTAGACGCTGCAGGCCTTGAATGAGATCATGGGTAAAGTGTCCAGCAGTTCCTGGCACAGGGTAAGCTATGCCCTTCAGGCATTTCTGTGAGGCCTTCTGCAGCCTGATTTCTCTGTGTGGCCAAGATATCCACATTAAGCCTCTCATTTCACAGAGCAGCAAGCTTAGCTAGTAATCATTACAGAGAGATAGAGTTGTCAGTAGAGGCCAGAGCTACTGCCAACAGCCAATGTTCCCACTGGTGGCCACACCAGTGGCTCTCTGAGCAGGTATCTACACTACTAGCAAGGGATGCAGAGTTCTGAGGCAGGATACCAAGTCAAGTCACTAATGTGGCCTAGGTGGACTGTCCCTTTCTTCCTAAGTCAGTTTCCTCCTTTCTAGTGCTGCTGACCACGACTTCTTCCTAACCCCTGGGATGATGTGAGATGAGACTACAATGAGCAAGTACAGGTGGGAGGGACCTTGCAAACTGGAGGGATGATATGGTCCCTCACAGGTGACTCTGGCGCTTGCCTCCTGAACACTAGCTCTGCAGTCCACAGCTGGCTCGCCTCTATGCTACCCCTTTCTCAACCCCTCGACTCCTGTCAGTCAGGATGAAGGTCAGAGCCAGGTCTTCTAGAGTCTCTGTCTGGGTTAGCTAAGCTCTAGTGGCAGCGGCTTTGTCCTCACTGGGTCACCTCTGTACTCCTGTCATTAAATGACACTAATGGTAGCTTTATCAAATAAATTTCCTCCAGAGCTGGTCATGGATTTAGAAACCTAGGGGCGTGGCTCTAAGGTGGTGACCGATAAGGAGAAAACACCCCTGTTCCCTAGTGCCACTCCCTTATCTCTGCTGATACCAGGCATGCAGTGAGGGAAGAGATTGAGTCTTATCAGATATCTCTGGTGCAAAAAAACACCCACAGAGTGATGGGAGACCAGTGCACCTGCCTGGCCTAGCCAAAGGTTAATAACTGAAAACAGTATGAGATAAAGAAGTTAATGAGTTCACAACAGAACCAAGTCTTATTTTCTGACAATTTGTCACCCTGGAGGCATTTTTCAACTGTCGTGTGGCTCCATGAATCAATGACATCCCCAAATTCAGACAATCAGTTGTTAGCTTCCATGTACCAAGCTCCCTGCTTTTCCTCTAAAGAATACTGGCAGGCCAGGCATAGTGGCACCATCTTTAACCGTAGCACCTGGGAGGCAGAGGCAGGTGGCTCTCTGCGTCTGAAGCCAAGCTGATTTATAAAGGGAATTCTAGGCCAGCTAGAGTTACAAAGTGAGTCTATGTCAACAGCAAACAAATGAACATAAAATGGTTGAAAAAAGAAGAGAAAGAAACAGCTGTCCTTGTAATACATGTGTGATGTGCAGCAAGTACAGCCCTTCTGCACTGGAAAAGATGCTTGGCTCCTACATGTCAGCTCTTAACGATTTTAAATGGGATTCAGGAGCCTGGAGGATGGCTCAGTACGTAAAGTGTGTGCAGCCTCTCCCTCTGTGCTGAGAACCAGAGTTGATTTCTAGCCCCCATATGGCAGCCCAAGCCTGTGATCCCAGGGGAGGCAGAGACCAGAAGATCTCCGAAGCTCAAAGATCAGCCAGTCCAGACAAATCGGTAAGCACTAGTCCACAGCGATAGACAGACTGTGTTTCAAGAAAACAAAGCTGGATGACTGAGGAATGATCCCTGATGTTGACCTGGCCCTCACATATACCATGTACACGTACCTTCACAAATACTTCACCATTTAAAACAAACAGTAAGGTTCACCCCACCCAACTTTTCAGGTGTGTGTTTTTTGGTTTTTGTTTTGTTTTTTTAAATAGGAGGCCAATCTGTCATTGTAATCATCGCTTACTGAGAGCCGCAACAGGTAACGGAAGGCAAAGGTCCGGCATCCCATTGAAGGCCAATGTCTTCATGTCTGATTTCCCTCACCAAGCAACAACTCTCTGGCTACTCCAGTAAACCACTGAAAAACAAGTGTCCTAAGGGATTCACTGTGGGCTCAGCACTTGCTACTGACCAAAGGCACACAGTGGATTTTCCACCTTTTTCATATGTGCACCCATTGCTACGTTAATCTAAGGATCTCAACCTCAGTGCCGCTGACATTTTGGGTGGGATTTCCTTCAGTGCAAGGGGCTGTCTTCTCAGAGCACCTCCCCCACCACTGAGCTGTGACAAATATCTGTGGGGGTCAAAATAATACCTGCTGAAAAGCACTGACCTAATTATCTTGTAACAAAATCACAGAAGAGGCCCAGTGGCTTAAACAGGATCCCTCTGTCCTGCCTGCTAGCTCACACTCTGCCAACCCAACAAGGGCCATCTCAGTGTTCTTAACCGTGCCCTCCTCAAAACAGTCCACTTTCAACAAAGCACGTGACAAAAATACCCGAACAGACAAATATAAATTATCTTGTTACTTCTGAAGTTATTTAGAACATCATTTAGGATGTCAAGGAGTTTGGATGTTGGTCAGTGGTGGACAGCATGTCCAACAAGACCCTAGGTTTGATTTCTCAGCACTGGGAAAGAGAAAGGTCAAGGGAGGCTCAGGCAAGAAGAGTGTAAAAGTAAAACCAAACCAAGCTTGATATCAATACCCATTATAGAACACTTGATATCAATACCCATTATAGAACACTCAGTAACTCAGCTTTTTTAATCAACCCACAGTGGCTTTCCAACTCTACCCCAGAGCCATCCTGTTTGGCTGTTCTCATTTGCATTTATTAGGTTTGGATCAGATTCTCTGGGCGATTTCTCTGTGGTCTTTCTATATCTTCATGTTTTACCTAGACCATCTGGCAAATCAATGGCATTTTTTCTCACGTGTACTTAATAAAATAGATTGCTTTTGTAAACTGTGAAACTGCTTTAGCAACTTCTACTGTCAAAGCAGCAGCAGAGCCCTCACGTGGCTGCTACTACAGAGAAGACCTGATGTCTCAGTTTAGCTTGGCGCTCATGGCTCAGGACACTGGGCAAGTCGCTTTGCCTCTGAGCCTTATTCTCTGCAGAACTTGGATTAGACATATCTCTAAAGTGTCTTCCACCTGCAGACTTGGGGGGGAGGGGGTAGAAGCTGTTCTGGGCACCTGTACTCCCCTCTCCCCATACTCTGCTCCAAAGTCTGTGGAGCAGTGAATGCTCAAGAGCAAGGGCTACTTCCTCCCGGAAAGTCTCAAACTGGGATGGACAGTAAGGGTTGTGTTCTATTATATTCTTTTTAGTTTCACTTATTATATTAGTTAAGCTGTAAAAAAAGATTACTTGAGTTAGTGTAGTTTCAAAGTTGCAACTGGTGCCCTGTGCAGAGAGGGTGGGATCAGCTTCAGACACCGTCTAACTGATGGGAGCAGGAAGACACCGGAGACCTGCTTCTGTGGAAGCTCTAGAGAGCATTCGTCATCTGTGTGCACCTTCTTTGGGAGAATTGTAGGGACCACTATTTCAGGGCAATACAAATCGTGTTTTGCTCCTTGGGAAGTATTCCATGGAATAACACTACCCGTTTTATGAACAGTCTTGACCCAAAAATTAGGTTATTAGCCCATGGGAGATGTTCACAATCTAGAAATCTAATAGTCTATCACCACAGACAGAATAGATACATTTTATTATGGCTATTGAATCCAAGAACCAGAACCTGCTACAAACGAGCTAAGCTACAGCCATGCAAGGGGGAAGGCTTGCTTCCCAGATCTTATGGCAAAGAAGCAAGAATTTCTGGCTGCAGATAGCTTCCTGTTCTGGAATGCTGATGATGTGAGACCAATTAGAGACAGGCCTGATGGCTTCGTTTGCCCCCGTCCAGACTCAAACTGCACACAGGGAGGTCACAGGAAACTGCCAAAGGACACTGCCCCCATGGAGGTCACTAAGGAGCTTCTTTTCCTGCTGCATTTTTATTTTTGGCTCAGGCAATGGCCTTGGCTATGTCGTTTGGATTGAAGTGCAGGCTTCAGTTGCTGGCTAACTGACGAGCAATGGACAGGCCTTTAGAGCAGTCTAGAGCCTTGGTTGACTTCCACACTGTAGCGCCCCTGAGGGACACAATGAGACATACACTATGAGCATACAAGTGTGCTTTTGTGGTTTTGGCGATGGCTCCTATGTAAGGTGCTCTATACAGTCTCAAGTTGTCACTGGCCTTTCCAGTAAAGCAAGAAGATCACTTAAACTTGTAGCTGAATAAAGTAGCTATTGGAGCCTGCGTATTTTAATGTTTTTTGGCTTGCTGTCTTCTTCTGTAAGTGAGTGTATAAATATAAGAAAACAAAACCCTATAACTTCCTTAAATAAGCCCGATGTGAATGAGTAGGTTTGTATATGAACACACTGTATATATCTATACACATGCACGTCGTTCACTTAAGATACATACAATCTGTTATTAAAGGTCCTGAGGTAAAAATGATTGAAATGCAATGTAATAAATAAGATTTAGTAGGGCCACTATTTGGGGGGACATAGAAAGACTAAAATAATAAGAAATTGACAAGCAATTTAAGCAAGAAACTGATAGCATCAAAGTGGTGGCCTGGGTTCTGTCTTTGGTGACATTACTCTAGGTTCATCAGAAACCTGAGAGTCCAAATGCCCTTCTGTTTTGTCAGCAGGACCATGAGGAAGAGAACAAGAGGTGGACATCTTGGTTAGTTGAACCAAGGTTTTGCAGAGAGTATATAATGTGTGTGTACAAGAACGATGCAGACAGGGCCAGCATTATATTTTACCTACCTAACCCCTAACCCTTCCTTTTTGAAATTTAAAACTCAGCCCTTTGCCTAAGGTGTAGTGGTGGTGGTGGTGGTTGTGTGTGTGTGTAAAATTAACTTTTTGAAATATGTAAATAATTGTGTTTTGAGTCAGGCATTATTTTTTCCCCATTTTCACTACTTCTGTCTGTTAGTTAGTAGATATAATACAAAACACTAATGGTGGCTTTTGTGGCCCTAAGCTTTGGCCTTGATTCTGGTCTTGTGATTGAATTCTGGCCCCCTTCCAGTTAGCTGCCACACAGTCCTTCAGGTTATTCAACACACACCTCAACTCTTGGAAAGACAATTGGCATGTCCTGTAATGGTGTTTTTATCTGTCCTTTAAGCCTGAGTTAATTAAGGAAGAGCTTTCCCTGACTGCAACCCACAAAGCACTGGGCTTTCTTTGGTCCTGGAGTTTTGAGTCTGTTAGCTAAGCTTGGCTAATACCTATTACAAAAGCTTTACTCCCAATCTGGATTCAAAATAGAATGCAAACAAGAGTTAATTAATTCATTTGTTAATTGTGCTACCCTACTGGGGACATTAATTCCCCATCATCCTTTGTGTAAATGCTTAATAAGCCCTTCCCGCTAATCTGTGACCCGGGAGAGGAGTCAGCCACACTCGGTGTTTAGAAGCACAACAAATTTGTCAGGAATAAAAGAGCATCTGGGGAAACGGGAAACTAATATTTCTGACACTAAATTTGCATCTTAAATTTTACCTGGCAGTCATTATAAATCTCAAGAAAAACAATGTTCATCTGGTTCTTGGGATTACTTCAGGAAAATATATTTGGTGCTAGAAAACATAAAAACATTACTGGATGATTTGAACGTTTTGACCACTGCTGCCAGAACTGGACCGCATGATAGCTGCAGCAATTGGGAACTAGAAACAGGAGCATTGGTTCTCTACAGGTTCCTGAGTGGCTCAAATGCCTGGAGGTTAAGGAGGCCTGGACAGGCCTGGTTAGGACACAGGAGGAGCTGAGGAGCAGAATGGTATCAGGGATGCAGATTGACCTCTCCTGCACTACTGCTGACTCACTGGCTACCTTTTTCATTTAAAGAAGAGTGTTAACTACCAGGTGTTTATGAAAGATGACCTTAAATGGAAATAATTCATCTAGACTCTGACTGGGACTCACTTAGCACAGCTGAGTTTCAAGTGTGAGTATATTCACACAGAAAGTCCAGAAAAGAAGCCTGGTTTATGAGCAGCAGGAGCTGTTTAGGAATACGATCTTGATTACTGATGTGAATTTAGAAGGAATACGGCTGTTACTGCTTTATATTATTTCCTATTTATCTCTTGCCATTGAGCATATTCTTTTAACAAGATGGCATTACACAATTTTCTCATGGCTTTTCCTAGGCTAGTGATGGTAGGCAAAGGAATCCATGGGGACTGTTCAGTTTAATGTGGCTTCCCCTTGATGGTCTTAGATGGTGGCCTGAGCAAGACCTGCAGTCCTGGGAGAGGGAAACTGAGATGATAAACTTTCTTTGTGGGGGTGGCCTGGAAGTGGACTTCAGGATTTTCCAGGTGTGAAGGGTCCCTTAATTTGAATAGGTCTTTCTCTTCTTAACAGTCTACCTTAAATTTTCTTGGAACATGGAGAATGTCACCTCCTTTGTTGGACATTCACATCTGTGACTCTGAAGTCCTGAGCTGGCACATCTTTAAGACACCATCTAAAGCTGGTTGGTCCGTGGTGGCACACTCCTTTAATCCCAGCACTTGGGAGGCAGAGGCAGGTGGATCTCAGTGACTTCTAGACCAGCCTGATTTATTCCAGGACAGCCAGGACTGTTACACAGAGACACTCTGTCTGGGAGATGTAGGGGTTAAGACATTATCTAAAAAACACTCTGTTACCTCAGGACCTCTCCCAACTCTGGGATCTTCTCTGTCAGGGAAATCTGCTCATCTCTTTGCATCCTACATTTTGAAGATTTTCTGTCCAATCACTGATCAACAGCTTTCTGAGTCTTTTAAATTTAAATCTTCCTTTTCCCCTATCGTCAATGATCTATTTTCTAAAAAAGAAGGTAAATGTGAACTCCCTTCTTAAAGAATGGCATTACCACCTTCATCATCTTCCCATACGAACTAGTTTACATTAAATCTAGTCAAGCTCACTTGCTTCCTATGTTTCCAAGGCTGGATCTGAACCAGCTTCAGGTTCATTATTTAAGTATGTCTATTATGCTCTTGGTTTTACTGTAAGACAAATCATACATTTCTTTCTCTCTCCTTCTCATTTTGTTTCTTCAAGACAAGGGTTTCTCTGTGCAACAGCCAGCTGTCCTGAAGCTCACTCTGTAGACCAGGCTAGGCTAGCCTCAAACTCAGAGATTCACCTGCCTCTGCCTCCCAAGTACTGGGATCAAAGGTGTGCACCACGACACCTGGTGCTACATTTCTTGTTTTCATATGATATTTTTAAAAAATATATTGCTGTCTTTTCTTGTTTTCTCATCAAAAGGCTATATGATTCTTCCCATTGGTTGTAGGAACAAAAATGACCAGCAACCACACCAAAAGTGAGACTTGTTCAGGGTTGCAGTCTCTCATCCTACAAGATGGGTTTGTGGTTCTTCCAAATTTCATGTCTTGTGCTCTGGCAACAGGGTAAGGCAGATATGGTCACTAAGGCTCAGTAGCCCAGGGCTCCAGGGGTCCCAGGTATGGTACTGGAATGGGACCTTCCAACCTCTGTTGGGGGTGGGTGTCCTAGGCAGGGGACTGTTGAGTTCCCTCTGGTTCTGTTGAGCTCTATGCTCTGGTATGCTTTGGTCCAAATAGCAACATTCATACAGTATGAATGTATATAGTATGTACTGAGTCTTTCTGTGTATGTGAAGTACTTTGAGAGCATCAAGAATGAAATAGAGACTTACTTATACGTGGTGGTTACAGAATACAGGTGCTTATTGCTTGTTGAGTGGTTCAGTGTTCAGAGTCCTGAAGTTACTTAATAGAGTTGTTATGGTGATATGGTAATGTGTTAGAGGTGACAATAAAATTAAAAAATTCTTAAATGACAATCTCATGTGCATTCTCAAAATTCGTTCTATGGAAAATAATCACAATGTATAAACACACGACAAAACTAAAATACTTTTGTACCTTTTGTAATTTAAAAGCACAAAATAGTTAATTTCAAAATATACTGCTCCATCTACAGAGTCAACATCTTTTATATAGAAGAGTAAACACCTCCTCTCTTCCTATGTATATTCAGGTTACTTATTTACAGTAACCTGGGGGAAGAAAATGTATACACTAAGAAATGACCTGGGAGATATTTTGAAATTAAGTTATCTGAGTAGTTTAGTCAAGCTCAGATATTCAATTATTTTCTCTCTCTGATATTAGAGGCCTCATTGCCCCAATAAAACATATCTGCTCTTAACATAGGATGCTTATCAATACTTAAAAATCATATTTTCATAATGTCTACATAAATAAAAACTTCCTAAGGTTTGTCATTTAAAACTTTAAAAATCAATTAATGTAATGTGAATAAGTTAAGTAAACCAGTGATTCATTCACTTACTCATTTGTGAATTACTCATTGAGTAGTTACTCTGTACTGTGTGCTCTTGATGGACCAGTCAGCAAAACAGAAAAGGTTTTTTTTTTGTTGTTCAATGAATCTTACAAAATGGTAGACAGAATCACTGTTTGAGTTTGTATCTTAAGCTCCTTGGATAAAGTGTGCCAAAATCAGTCAACCTGCTCAAAACATTATTGCTTGAAAAATGCTAAACCTCGGGGCTAGGGAAAAAATACTCATATCTTTTGTTAATATATATTGGTGTCATCTGCCTGGTAGGTCCAGAGGGGTGGGGCAGGTCAGGGGTCATGTGGCAACTTGGTGGCAGTTAAGGATGTCTACACTTGTTCATCCATTTCTCATTGGTCTTTCTGTGAACTAGCCTGTCTCTAGTGATTACATGGATCCTAACACTTTTAACTAGTTAATTTATTATATTGAAACTAGTTTTTTCATATAATATTCTGATTCAATAATTTTTAAAGTAATTAAAATTTACCATTTAAGCATTTTAAGTATTAAATATTTATAGATTGATCATTTTTGGAGTCAGAGATGATGTGTTAAATAGAAGTTATAAGAATGCATTTCCACATTACTCCATTTTACATATTCATATGTAAATATGTAAACAATACATGTGTAGAAAAATAATAATTTCTTTATATTTTGTGTACTTTTCAGATCTTCTAGAGTGAGTAGCTATTCATTTTATAATTATAAATAAAAATGTGATTTTAAATAATGATAGACAATGGACAATATGGCTGTCTGGCATATGTACAGACAAAACAGTGCTATTTGGATGCCTAACAAGAAACTTATTAAGGAACGTGTCTTGACAGCAATCTACTGAAATGACCAAATGTAATGGTGGCCTCACCAGTGAGGATTGTGGTTATAAATGTGCTGTATTTATCAAGAGGCTAATGACATACACGGCGGGGCCAACCCCAAGCATTTCATGTAAGTCTTGTCTGTATTAGCAGATGTTCTCAAGTGTTTTGACACGTGAATATGGAGTCACTCAGCTAAGTTGCAAAGTTATATATTAAGTTATTCTTTGAATAATGTTTTCTTTAAAGCAAAAGAAAATAGAGACTCCCCTACCCTGCTGCCAGACCACCCAGCACTGTGCTTGAAAGTTTCTTTTCTTCAGTGACACATCAAGTAGTCAATACACGGAAGGTGGGCAGTGCTGAGAACTAAGAACACAGCTGCATCTTGGTACCTCATTACCTTTTCTCTGCCATTCACATGCTCTCCCCTCCCCAGATAGCTACAGCGTCTCTGGAGACCCTTCGAACTGGAGACAAGGACAGTACTAAATCATGGTGTGAGTTCATTAGAGAGTGCCCAGCAAGGTGCCCAGCACTGTAGTCCGAGTCAGAATGGAGCCAACAGACAGAAGCAGGTGGTTTTCCAGAATGGCACCTAGGAGGAGGGGCCCAGATTCCCTTTGGCTCTTTCTCAGATCCTACACCTTATTACAGCACTCCCTGAGTGGGCTGCCAAGGCTGTGGCCCTCTGTTGTTGAACAGGATGTAACAGGACTGCAAAGCAGAGCCCACAAACCTGGTAATTAGGTGTGCTGACAGTGTTTGCTTTGGAACCATTTACCAACAAAGGAATGTGTCAGGCTGATTAGTGAGAAAAGGGTATGTAATGTGTGTGTATTTAAGTCCACATGAGGCCATAATCCAGGAATTCAGTCTGTTTGAGCAAGGGCTCCCAGAAATGAAGGCTAAATAAATAGGAAGCTCTGCTGGAACACTCTGGATAGCACTTCTTTCTCCTCTCAGGCTTTATTCCACCCCCACCTCTCACACTTAAAAAAAAAAAAAAATTGCAGATCAAACATCAAACATTTAACATAAAATTCTCTTCAAAAACAATGAACTAGGAAAACAGAGGACTTTGTAAAGTTTCTGACATTTACTCTGCACGCATGCTCTTCCTATGTCCTGCTAGTGGGCAAGTAAAAAGAAACAGAACGAAAAAGAAACACAGCACCCTCTCCCTCAGACAGGGTCTCACTGTGTCCCCTTGGCTGGCCTCAAACTTGCATGGATCCATTTGCTTCTGCTGGGATTAAAGGCATGTGCTGCTACCACACCTGACCTGAAAACAGATATCTTAATGTCAATACTCACACTGACTCAGAAAAATTATGGACCTGGCCTCTTTGATGGGAGGAAAGAATTCAGTACTTTAGATAATGACACAGCTTCAATTCTCCTGACAACCAAGCCTTTCCTAAGGCTTGACTGTAGTCAGGGATTTGGAGCTCTGTGTGTATGTGAGCTGTGAAGAGCAGGAAGGGCCTGTGTAAAGAACAGTATCTCTGCCCCAACAAGTTCAGGTCCTCTAGGGCAGGAGTCCTCAGGTACTCCAGGAGGATGTTTGTTGTTGTTATTGTTTGTTTGCTCGACACAGACAGGATGTTTCTGGAGTTTGGCCAGATAGGCAAAAGCAACAGGCTTCATTTTCTAAGACCCTTATGAAGACTTTCCTCAGAAACAATTTTCCCCTCTCCTATGTGAACTAATTTGACAAAATAGATCTCTGCATAGACATGAGGAGTTCTGCTTGTAACCTCACTTGGTATGGGCATTCCCTCAAGGTCAATGTTTATTCTCAAGGTGATGTCGGGAAAGTTGTACAGTGCACAGAAGGGATGTGGTGGGAGAGTGTGTTGGCACTGAGACTTCAGTGTTAATAAGTTCAAGGTCCTGTGAACCACCCTTGCTCCTTGGAGAAGGAGCAATCAATACATGCGCACAACCAAGCTGCAAGCGATGCTCAGTCTGTACTGTTTCTTTACTGTTGTTGTTATTGTCTGGTTTTGTTTTTGTGAAAAAAGGTCTCACCTGGAAACTAACTGGCCTGAAACTCACTATGTAGACCAGGTTGGCTTCGAACTTAGACATCATTTACTTCTGTCTTTCTAGGGCTGGGATTAAAGGTCTGTACTCTTAAACCCACACATTCAAAATTTAAAACAAACTCTTATTGAAGACTGCTGCCTGAGCAGCAGGTACCCTCGGAACACACAGGAAGAACATCAGTTGATGCCTTCTCAAGGGCAAACTGGAGAGACCAATCTTTCTGCCAAAGAAATCCCTAAAACAGAAGGTCAGTGGCTCCAACCTTGTATACAAACCAGGGTCTATGTCACATTTTTGTAATGACGTACATTTGGAAGCCTTGAAACTCACTTTAACTAGTTAGTTCATTTAAAAAGTGTTGTCAGCATCTATGGGCTAACAAAATACATTTAAGGAGCATTCACTACGAGTACAGCAAACTCAACATTGTTTTCTGTAGAATCTTCTTATCTTGATGTAGCTCAAAGGGTACAGTGATAAAGGTCTTGGAGTGTAGTGTTCTATATTTGAATGCCAGCAGGGACAACTCTCTTGTCATCTGAAAAAGGAAAAATTAGCCAAATGGACCAGGACAGAAAGGACAGCATTGACTGGGGGTGGCTGGCTGAGTTCACAGATCTCTTCTAAGATGCACAGAGTGTTTTTTAAAAAGTGTTTAGCAATGGCATCATCACAGAAATATTGAGAACGTCTCATCAGCAGCACTAGATATTCCTTAATATCAAAAGATGATTAGAGAGGTGTGCAGATGACTCAGAAAAAAAGTTGCCTAGGAGATAATTTTAAGTTTAAAAGAAAAATCTAAGTCCTGGGTCACTTTGTGGGCTTAACGTGACTTTGTTGCTTGCCTACTCAACTATTTGTCCTTAAGTCTTGGGCAATATTACTCTAATCTTTGGACTTGTAATTCTTAGAAGTTAGAGCTCTTATTTCTTATTTTCTCAGGACTGTGCTGTTTCTATTTCTCTAGGATGTGAGAATGTTGCCATTGTTTTAAGGAAATGTTTGTTCCTTCTAAAGTGGTGCTTCCTTTGTATCATTCTGAGGGTGAATGCTGGATTAAGTTTAGTTACAGAAAGGTCTTCCTATTGTATTTAAATCTTGCAGTCTGGACATTAGGGATTCTTAGCTAAGAAGATGTAGGCATTTCGTTTGTGTCTGGGAAACTCAGGATAGCACCACAATTTGGAGTTAAGGCTTCCAGTGATGCAGGGTATAAACCCTCTCCTATCCCCTGTCACAATAGCCATTCTTCCATTTAACAACAGAAATGTGTGTCTACCCCATCCCAAGCTGAGCACGGCTTACTGCCCCAGGTGTCTAAACTCCAAGGGGAGCAAATAAAGGGACAATTGAGAAGCATATCTTCAGGGAGACAGATCTAGATAGCTTTTCAATTACTTTCAGGGTATATCCTGCAGATGTCTTTGAAGACTCCAGCTACAGAAGAAGCAGTGCTGTATGATAAAAAGGATGGATGTTGAGTCAGATATAGTTAAGTGTTTCACCTTATCTGTTGGGACAAGTAAACTGTTTTCCCTGAATGTAGGTTCCCTTAGCATTAAAGCAGAGGTGTGCCTGGAGATGGCTTAGTACATAAAGACACTTGCCACCAAGCCTTGAGTTTGATCCTCATAATCCATGTGATGGAAAGAGAGAAGATTCACAAGCTGTCCTCTGACCTCCACAGGGAGTGCCCACACACGTACATGCACGTACTTATAATAGCTGAATGGAGTACAATTAAAAAGTTTAAAGCAGAGGAAGCCCTTAGAGGAGAGGTTGAGAAAGACTGCCATGTGCAAACTGCTAGAATGAGGCCAGTTAACACTAGTCTCCAAAATTCTAGCATGTTTTCTACATGTGCCGGTGAAGGAGCTTTGCACGCTGAAAACTAGGGGCACTTTTCCAAGCTACAGTCAGGAAGCATCTGATAATTCACTACAGTGATTACAGAAAAGAAAGTCCAAGCTGATAGATGTTTGTTATATGGTCATAATGAAAAAGGCAATGTGAACACAGTACACCCTGCTCACCAAGATCAGTGTATTAGAGTCAGCACAGATTTTCCTAGCGAAGGATCTTCCCCCCTGTCATGCACATCCTCATGCAGATGAGGTCCACGGTCACTCAGCCCCAACCATTCGTTAACGGTCCCATGGCTCTTCTGTCCCTAAGGCTGTAGACTACTGTGAGCCAGGATCATAGATTTCTACTGTATCTCTGACAGCTGGCCCAATATATACTGGTAATATACTCAGGAAATTGTTTCTTGAAAGACAGAGTAGTTTTAATATCATTTGAGTTGGTGTGCATGAGTGGAGTGGGTGCCTGTGGTGCATGTGTGGACGTCAAAGAACCTCCTCAGGTGTTGGTTGCTGTGGTGGGATTCTGGGGATCCATCTACCTCCACATTCCATCTCGCTGTAGGGACACTGAGGCTCCAAATATATGTATACCACATTCAGCTTTTACTTGGGTTTTTGGCTTCAAACCCAGGTCCTCATACTTGCCCACCAGGCACTGCCACGTGACTGGACAGGGTTTCTCTGTGTGGCCCTGGCTGTCCTGGAACTTACTTTGTAAACCAGGCTGGCCTGGAACTCAGAGATCTGCTTGCCTCTGCCTCCCAAGTGCTGGGATTAAAAGCATGCACCACCACCACCTGGCCTATTTTTTAAAAAATTAGACTATAATAATACTGATAAAATAAAATTTAGCTCTACAAGAATATCAAGTACTAAGGATGACAAATTCACTAAGTATCTCATTTCTGAGATTTTTATAAATAGATGTTAAAGCATGTTTTGTTATGGGAAATTTCAAATATACTCAGAAATACAGAGCAGAGCACAACAAATCCGCGTGTCTACCACCGAGTTGCCAACGATTTATAGTTCTCTTTTTCATTCTTCTCTATCCCTTCACATCATGTGTAGATTGTTTTGAGGCAAATCTCATATATTAAATTATTTTATTCATTAAAATCTCAATGATATATCAACCTCACTATTCAAACTATTTAATTTATCCCATTTTTTTTTTCTGGCATGTATTTCTGACTCAAAGTTTTCCTTGCTAAATTTTGACTGTTTCGTCTTTTCCTATATACTCATATAAACTGCTCTCAGGGTTTAACCAGAAGCAGAGCACCAAGAGGAAGTGCAATGAGTTCCTGAGAAGTATTATCAACCTTGATTCCAGGAAGGATGGTCAAGGTTCATCATGAATCACCCACTTTGCAAGCTGGGAGAACTGCCTTTGAGTAGCAGAGAGAGAGGATTCTAAATAGCTACGGGTCCTGTCCCACTGGATAAAGACCTCTCACAAGGGGGAATGAGGCCATTTTGGTGAGAATTCAGAGCTTTGACAGTCATACTATACTATCTTTGAATATATTCTTTCATATAATATCTTTGAAGATATAGATTTTAGGACTTAAACCAGATATTCCAAAAGATTCTGTGTGCAATCCTTGTCAAGAGGACAAGTCTAAAGAATTGTGGCATTAAAAAACGTGCAATGCCTTATGCTCAGATCTTGGCTTCTATGTTCATTCTCAGTGAAAAAAGAAAGGTTCTTTGGCCATATCTCAGATGACAATAAGAGATGTAAAACATGAGCCTGGATCATCATAGAGCCAGAGAGGAAGACAATGCTGAACAGCAAACAAACAAACACAATCCACAATGGCTGTGACACTGGAGCCAGTGCAGAAGTGTGAACAATAAATCAACACTGTACAACAAAGGGAAAAATAGATATGCACGAATCCAAACTGGTAAGATAGCAAACCAGTGGGCGGGAGAGTAAATGAAAAAAAGGACAAATCTCCCAAGAATGATTTCAAATAATTTGGGGCATGCTCTGCTCCTGGGACATTGAAACTGACTGAGAGTTCCATGTGATTTCTTTCACGCTCATGTATGGCTGAGGAAGCTAGAGATGGACCGTGGGATGGGTGTGTAGTGTGTGGAAACTGCACTGTCTTGTAATTTTTCTGTTCCTACAAAGTTTAAAACTATTCCACTTTGTTCTTGGAGTTAACCATTCACATGGACAAAGCTTCTAATGCTCTAGATGCCTTCGGAAGTTCCAGAGTGACAGAGTTCCCTTAGTCAGAATCACTGACACCTGTATCTCCTGCCTCTATTATATGACATTACTGTGGCAGTGTAGCACTGTTACAATTAACAGACCAATACGTGTCATTAGGCTCAAGGTTAAGAGTTTAAGTTTATCTGTGTTGGCTGGTTCTATGAGATCTGACAAATGTGTATGATAATGCCCTGTTCACATAACTGCAACATGACACGGGATAATTACAACACCCTAACAGTCGTTTTTACCTGGTTACCCTTTCCCAGTCCAGAATCTTGACAACCAGTGATCTTTTTACTGTCTCTACAAATTTTCCATTTTCTGGAATGTTGTAGAATTTTGTGACTTGTATGGATATATCACAGTTTGTTTACCCATTCAACTACTTACAGTTTTGGACAATTAGGAATAAAGTTTCTATAAACATCCATGTGCATGCTTTCATATGAATATATATATTCAACTCATGTTATTTAGAAGCTTTTTGTTTAATTACCAAAAATTCCTGGATTTTTCTCACATCTTTCAGTTGCTGATTTCAATTGTGTGTGGGGGGTGGGTATATATGCACGTGTGTATGTGAGTACATGTATATGCATACACGCAGAGGGTGGTGGGGACAATGGATCTATCTTCCTCTGTCTTTTTCCATTTTATTGTTTTGAGACAGATCTCTCACTGAACCCGAGGCTCATCAATTTAGTTAGGCTGGCTAGCCAGTGAGTTCTCAGGACTTGTCTATCTTGGCTCCTCTCCCAAACCCTGCAGGCACAGGGGCACGGTCAGGCCCAGCTTTTGTGTGAGTCCTGGGGTTTCAAAGTCAGGTGGCCCGCATGGAAAGCACTCTTACCCATTAAGGCAGCCCCTGTGCCCTATATTACTGATTTCTAGTTGAATACATGATCTGCGATATACTCTGAGTGATTTCTAGTAGGTAGAATTCACTTAGGTGTGTTTTATGTCTCACAATGTTGTCTCTTGTGAAAATTCCACATGTGCTTGAACAGAACATGCATTTTTCTGTCGTCTGAGCAGGTATTCTGTAGATGTCAGTTACCTCCTGTGCCAAGCAGTGCTGTTTGGTTTAGGTACATGCTCACTCTGACTCTCTTCCTGCTGCAGCTGACCTCTACAGAGAGCTGACAACTCTGTCATAGCAGACTCCTGACTTCAAGTTCTATCAGGATACATGAAGGATGTGCATGTGCGTGTGAGGTCAATCCTTTTAAGGGTTGCCTCCTCTGTTCTTGTATGAGTATTATTATTATCATTTTTAAAATATTCAAGAAGAGTCACAGGTGAAGTCATGTGGCCTTTGTTTGGGAGGCTTTAAAATTAGTCATTTTCTGGCTTGTGTAAGTCTATTTGCATTTATATAAATTTGAATCTATATTTTTCTTTCTGCTTGTTTGGGGTTGTTTGTTCTTTGTTCTCTTGAAGTATATGTTTAGACTATTGATTGAGAACATTTCCCTTTTTTCAACTATAGATGTTTACAGATCCGAGTTCCACTAAGTCAGGTGTATCTAACCTTCTCAAAGTTCACATTCAAGAATCAGTCAAGTTCAAAGAGAAATCTCAGAATGTTTTAAGTAAGTTCACAAGTTTGCATTGGGCGGCACTCAGAGCTGTCCTTGGCTTCATGTGGCCTCATGTGGACCACATACCAAGGGCCACAGGCTAGACAAACCTGTTGGCCTAACATGGTTTTAGCTTCATTCCATATGTCCATATTTCATTTTCTTAAAAATTTTCCCTTGTGATTGCTCCTTTAACCAAGGAGTAATTCAGAAGTGTACTGCTTAGTTTCCAAACATTTCATGGGTCTCCAGCCTTTTTCCCAGTGTGAATTTTTAATTCTATGTGCTAGAGAACACTCTTGGTGTAGTTTCAGTCTTCTTAAGGGTACTGAGATCTGCTTTGTAACCCAACATATGACTTACTCATTTATAAGCATCTTAATTTTCATTATTCATTTTTATCACAATATCACTCATGTGCCATAAAGCTTGGGCCTCAAGGCCTCTAATTCATGAGTTTTAGCAATCACAAAATCATGTGAGTATTGCTGTAATCTACTCCTAAAACATTTGCATCATCAGAACACCTATATTCATTAGAAGCAATTGCCTTTACCCTTCCCTCAAACCCTAGGCAACCACAAGTCTACTTTGGATATGCTTATTTGGGTCATTCCATAAAAAAGGAAAACATATAAAGTTAGTGTGTGTTTTTTTTGCATTCTGTCTCTGTTAAGTCTACATTATGGCATACAACAATGCTACATCACTTTCTAAGGCTAAATAATAGTTCACTGGGGGCAGACATCAAATTTTGTTGCTTCATAAGCATTTGGGTTGTTTCCTTTCTATGATATTATAAATACTTTTGCTGTGAATATTTGTGTATAAGTTCTCATGCTAAGTGTATATCTAAAAAAGGCATCTCATTTATATGCTATGAACAAAGGACCCATATGCAGGAAACTTATGGATTTGCACGTCCTTCTACGTATGAGCTAACCCGAGTTCTTGAATGTTTATAACTAGACGTTGGGTTTAAAAAGGGCCAAAGGACTGCGTCAACCTCACCATGTCAGCTCTACATGCCTAGCCTGGCTACATGCCTCACCTTCTGTTCTGAACCACATGTAAGTGAGCTTTGCAGGGTGGGAATGAGCTATGACATCCATGGCCAATGAGGCCAGTATGCACACAGAGTATTTCCATTATGTTTTTGGAATAAAAGGAAAAGTGCTCTGTATTATTTTGTGAGTCTAGAGAAGCCATGGTAAAAACTGATCTAAGTTAGTGGGAAAGCCGTCCATCCACCAGAGATGTGCTGGTGCCCAAACTCGACTTAGGCTAGAAAACTAAGCCCTGGGAACTTCCACTTCTCTCTTTGGGCCCTAGAACTTTCTTCTCTGCTGTGTTTGAGGAGGTGATTTCCCATTTCTTTGGCTGCTACTGTTTTTTGTTTGTTTGTTTCTGTTATTGCCCATTCCTAATCATCTGGTTCTGGAAAGCTGGGTGGAGTCTTCTTACCCACTCTCCATTCCAAGACTAACTCTGAACACACAGTTCCTTACCTAACAAGATAGAGTGAGACAGCTTCGTTTGCAGCTCTGTTACCTCCTTCTGCATAAAGAGGGAAAGTAAGGACTGAAGACAGATGAGCAGCAAAGGGAGGAAACTGTTCTCCAGAGAGACACAATGCTTAGCCCAAAGATGTCCTGACAAAAGTGCACGTGATACTCAGACACACTTCCGTCGGCAGAGATATTCTGTACCTGCTCGTTGAGATGTCCTCAAACGGGTAGAGGATCTCGCCATTGTTACAGATTTCACAGATGAATCCTTTTTGGCTACAAAGACTGCAGCTGTAGACATGTGAGGTGGCAAATTTAATGACCTTGCCCAAGAATGGAGCCAGCTTCCCCTCTATCACCTGTGGAAAGAGAAACAGAACAGGAGGCACAGCATTGAAAACACAAGTCCTGCAGATGTGGGAAGGGAAGAGGAGCCTCTCCTTTACACAGCAGGAAAACCTCTAATTACAATTTCCCAGCAGCTCAAGGAGGAAAGGCACGGGACTCTGCTCCAAGGGAACTGGTTTATCCACTGGAGCTTGGAAACGAAGATGCCCAAGCACCTTTTGTGTTCCTCTGCTTCTGCAGTGTAGGGTAGAGCAAGGTGAGCCCCACTTGAGGAGACCAAGGTGAGAGTAGGAGAGTGGCAGGTTTGTAAGTCATGAAGGGAGAGAACGGGCTCAGAGGCCTATGTGGTTAAAGATGCAGCTCATCTTTCCTTTGATGAATTAATGTGACTTCATATCCATTCTCCTCCCCCATGAACACGCAGCAAATATAGAAGAACGGGTGTCTCTTGCTACTGGTAAATGCAATAATTTAAAGGGGTGCAACCTGTTTGAGGATCATTTTCAGTTTTAAATTTTTTAGTGTTTTTTTTCCAGTAAGCAAATTATAAAAATGGGGATGATCACATTAAAAGCAACTGTGACAATGCAGAACCACAATTTTTGTTAGCTTTTGGAAAAATAAGTGACCTTGCAAAACTAGCCTGATTTCTAGCATGATGATGACCCTCGCTGCATGCTCTCAACAAGGCATGGAGTTATCCACAAGGCAGCTTATCCCACCATGTGCCATGTGCAGGCCTGTCGGCCCCTCCCCCATGCCATTTTACTGCTGCCTGCAAGCATGAGTTTGAAACCTGTTGACAGTCATATCACTCTGCACTTAACCAATATTCATGGGCTCCAAAGACTTCAACACCAGTAAGACAAAAGTCTGCTCTTTGTTTCTGCGTCATTAATGACAGTTTATATGATGATTTTGATATCAGAAGAAAAAGATGATATCAATGTAGAGACTGCCAGAAGTAACTAGGAATACCTGGATAACTTTTTTCAAATAATTACTTTGTTAAAATGACAATTTCAACAATACAGTAATCATGTATAGAAAAATAGATGAGTATAATGACTGGGAATTCAAAATAAAAACTTTAACGAAAGTAAGGGTTTCTTTTTTTTAATAGAAAAGTGTGGCTATTCTAGAATTGGAAATGGAGGAGGATTTTAAGCATCGGAACAATACCATGATGTTAACAATTACATCAACAGTTAACTCAAGGGAGAGAACACGACCGAGATGCTGGGTTGCCACCTTGTATATTGTGTGTCTTTGCCTTTTTACACTATTAAATGTATATCATTTTGTGTTGAAATACAAAAAGTGAATATGAAATTAAGTTTATTGCTTTTAAGGGATGGATTTTTTCCTAATAGAGAGGGTAGATATTACGATGATTGTTTTCTGAGCTGGCACCATGTATCCAACCAGTCTCTACCTCTCTTTCCCCTATAATGTGTAGAGAGCTGTAGGTACTAGACTCTTGGATTCTGTTCTGTTGGGGACCATTAAATCTAATAAGCCCAGAAAGACACGCACCTACCACCAACACATGACACACACTTTCTAGGAAATGCCCAACCACCAAACACTTCCCCACCTGATATGGCACTGTTCTGCATTGTGGTGGCAATCCTTCTGCTGAACTTAGTTTTCTTTTCTCTTCCTTGAGCAACCACAATTAATAATTCATTTAAAAAGAGGCCTGAGGATTTAGGACGGTCTGAAAACCAGGTGAGTGAAGGTGATGAGTGATCCCAGGAGATATGGGTTCTCATCCATAATCTGGAAGAGATTGGGCATCATGGCCTAAGTTTCTTCTCCATCTAGAACTCATCTGGATAAGAGTATGAAGATTTGGAAGGCTCCTGGAATAGCTCACCAATTTGATATGGTCAGTGACGTATACTTATTCTTACTGGGGAAACTAATGGCCTTTCAAAAATTAACTTCTAATATCAAGTCTCCCTGATACACACCTCCATTTTACTAACGCTTCATTTATTATTACTAATAAGAATCAGTTTATCCTCTGAAGAAACCACTGCATTTTGCTTTTAGGCCATTTCAAGGTTAAATTTTTGAATATTATTTTAGCTGTTGCGAGAATATTAAGATATTTGTGTCCAGCGACAAAGAATTGTGCTACTGAATTTTCACTGGTGATATCTAAATGGTTCTTTGGGGTACTCTGAAAGCATCGATTCCAAGTAATAACAGTGTGATAGTAATTCTTGTTATTTTATTGACAGCTGGAAATTATACAGTTGACTGTGAGTGGTTCATTTCCATCAAACTCAGTTACCTGGTCATTCACTGTGTTTTATTGATCCCCCTCCCATTTTTGAAGTAACAGCTTTATGGAGATGTAATTCACACAGCACACAATTCAATATTTAAATGTAAGCCTTGGTTTATTTGTGGAATTGTATGATCAGCCCCAGCTCCCATGTGTAGGAGTTAAGTAAGGCTCTTACCCTCTTTCTCTACTCTCCACATTCTAGGAACCACGAATCTATAGTGTGCATGCGTGTGTGTGTGTGTGTGTGTGTGTGTGTGTGTGTGTGTGTGTGTGTGTGTGCATGCGTATGCCTGTGCGTGTGCGTGTCTTCTGTCTCTCAGCATAGTGCTTCCGAGGTTCAGTTCCTTTAACCTAGTTCCACCAGCTCCAGACTCTTACACTCTCTCTAGATTAACAACATAACTGAGTTTAATTCTGGAATCTGCTGAGCACATTCATTAGTCAGTTTTCCAAAACACTTTCATCTTATATCAGCTTTAGTGAATTCTCATTTTATCATTAACAAAAGTTTTCCATGATTTAATAGAATCTTTACTAAATTGCTATGTCCCTGATGGTGGATACAAGAGAACTGTGTAAAACTAGACTTATGTCCCACTTGCTGGGCAATGCTTTCAAACAGGGGCCTACACAGCAACACAACTCTAATGCTCGACCCTGGGCGTCTTCAGTTGTGAGCGATGACTAACACAGGATGTGCTCACTCTTGCCCCTGCTCCCCCCAGGTCACTTCCTCTATGAGGATGCTGCCTTTCTTCCTACACTCATTTAGATCTCATGTAGACTTTGTGGCTTTGATCTGCTCTGATTCCAGGG
The DNA here is from genome assembly GCA_033318265.1 of Phyllotis vaccarum. Classification (NCBI taxonomy): domain Eukaryota; kingdom Metazoa; phylum Chordata; class Mammalia; order Rodentia; family Cricetidae; genus Phyllotis; species Phyllotis vaccarum. The sequence goes on from JARWLC010000007.1 coordinate 15,815,356, forward strand.
TCCTTCCCTTTTTTGGTTAAGACAGGGTTTCTTTGGTCACAGTTCTGGCTGCCCTGGAACTCACCTTGTAGTCCAGAGATCCACCTGCCTCTGCCTCTCCAGTGCTGGGATTAAAAGCATGTGCCACCACTGCCTGGCCCCCAAACCCATTTTTAGCTACAACTGTCACAAATCTCTTTACTTTCACACCATGTGAAGCAACATGAAACTCAAGGCTGTTTATCCCTTTAGTACTGTTTACCCAACTGTCTTACTCATCGTGTGTTGAACATTTATACACTGAACATACACATGTGAGAACATCTGACCACTCTTACCCACAACCTATCCACATGGGATAGCTTAGGAGAGCAGACTACTCTGCAGCAATGGGAGCCCACTGCCATTTGAAATGTCCCCCCTCCCCCCAAGCACAGAGTTCCCTGACTGGGCAATGATGCTGCCTGCAGCTGGGTGTAGGGGTTGGCTGACCATGTTACCAATAGCGCCAGTCACTGTGCTATGTGGGCGAAGCAGAAACATGGAGACAGAGCTGGTGAAGAGGCAGGGGGTGACTTGCGGGTCTTGCTATTCTGTACTTCTCATTTGTCATCTCAGGTTTGTGGCCATGTTCCAAACAGCTGAAGCTGCTTAGAGATTTTTTTTTTCTCCAGAAGAGTGAGGTAATATTTTCAGGTTAATTTTAGAATTCACAAACATCCATTAATATTATGGAAATGGAAGCTTTATATTTATACATTTCCAGGAACAAGGAGTCATTGTCCTTGAACACAATGATTTGGGGGGGGGGGGGGATGGACGGCTGCTGTGGCCTCTGGTCTAGCGGTTGCGTTACTATAAAAAGTGGGCTCCGTGTGCTACTTTTTAAGGTTGCTTTAAAATATAAGACATACCTTTGTGTGGATAACTGCTCTATGACATACACGTGGCCTGCCTCCCACACCCTTCTCTCTACCACCTAAGAGCCTTACAGCTTTGAATCCCACATTCCAGCCATCTCAAGTGTGGCTTAAGGTTAAGGCTCTATTATTAAAGTTCCAGGAGGATGCTGGCCCTAAAGGAGATCATAGCACAGTCTACTTCTCCAGTTTCCAGCTGAGAATGAAGAACAGAACAAAGCTATCGGGACCCCACTCCATCTGGAGAAAGACAATGGCCAAGATACAGTGGAATGGGAGAAGGTACACCAGCCGAAAGGTACCACAGACCTGAGGAAGGAAGGCAGGTGGGAGAACTGAATTCTGCTATGTCCCCCTGAACTGCTATGCCTCCAGAAGTGACAACAGTCCTCTATGGGATTCCATATTAAGAAAGTCTTACACATTTTCTACCTCGGTTCCCCCTGTCCCAGAAGACTGTGGAGTAACTGGGAGCAAGCCACGGCTGGTACAAAGTAAAGCAGTTGTTTTGGTTGTTGAGATGGTATTCTTATGTAGCCTAGGTTGGCCTGGTCTCAAACTCACAATCCTCCTTCTTTGGCCTCTGTAGAACTACAGTTACATGTGTGAGTTCAAAAGTATTTTCTTAATAAAACTGGTCAGAGTTAAAAAGAGAAAACAGCCATAGCACATTGCTTCCTGAAGCTTAGATATATTTTTCCAGTGCCAAGCAATTTGATTCATTAAAGAGTCTCCAAAGAAGCGGCCATCACAGACTTTCCTCTCCTACCACACACTTTGTTGTCTCCAGCACACATGGGAGCTGTCTCCCTTCCATTTGGGAGACTCTGGCAAGTCACTGAGCCTCTCTGAGCTCCGGCTTCCTCAAAGAAAACCAGCTTGAATTTACATATAGGGTTGAAGAAAGGATGAGGTTTGATATGCTGGCAAAAAGGGGAGCATGATGTCTGACAGCAGTTGGTCAGTAAGTGACAGCTGACTGCTGCCTTCTCTTAATCTAAATAAAAATCATCAATAAATCAGACATTTTCTTTCAAGTACTTTAGATCTGCAGAGGGGTAAGACAGAAAGATATACCGTTCACGTGTGAGTTTTCAAAAGGTGCCCAGCCCATTGTTCTTCTGTCTGGATATGATCAGGAGGAAGGAAAGGAGAGTAGAAAGTAGACACAGTCAGTGCCTCTGGCAAGGTCCACAGACAACAGAGCCTGGGTGAACATCTCACTCCCGCTGAGGGCAAAGGCTTGGAGAGACAAACTCAATTTACATCACGCGCTAAAATCGCATCTCAGCAACACCTGGGAATTGTCTCTTAGTTCTTTCAGATTTGTGAGTGAGTCGCAGATTAATCTGTGTAAAAGCTTATCAAAAGTCAGAAAGCCACTTTGTCTCTAGCATCAGGTGCTTTGGAAGCAGGTGGTCTGCTGGCTCTGTTAGAAGGGAAGGAACCTGTGAGACAAGGCTTGGTGCCTTCCATTTGTTTTCTGCAAACTGCATGTCTACGTGAACAGGAGCACGGCAAAGCCATTAGCAGGAAGCACCCTCTTCCTCTCATCTCCTCACCCTCGCTGCTCACTCACCAGCATCCACTTTCTCCATGGACCCAACTCTTCCTTGAGGAAAGACAGATGCCCAAACCGCAGTGAGAGTTTATTTCTGTTTTCCATTGGACTTCATTTCTCGTACCGACTTACTTGGGGAGTGCACACAGACAACTATTGCAGAACTGCTATATTGACTGTGTGTTCAAAGAACAACTCCAACTGGGATGAGAACAAAGTGTAATATATCAAGCTGACAACTAGATTTTCCTTTTAAAATTCATTTAAATCATTTAAAGTATTCTTGGAATTTAAGAAACTGTCAAATGTCACTTTACATGATTCAGTCATCTGGGAAATATATCAAGTATGCGTATCCTCTTCATGCAAAAACAGGCCATAAAAGCTGTCTGGTTGAACTTCCAGCTTGGGGATACACACATTTCCCCTCTTCTATTCTGGTCAAGATGGTCAGCACTGGAATTTGAGGCCTATGGCTTTCTGCAGACTAAGACAACAGCCTTTATTTGATTTACTTTCTTGCAGACCAATCAAAAATTACAATTAAGTTAAAAAATAACCCAGTGCTGTCTTCTCCAGACCACAGTTTCAGAAACAGCTGCTTATTACTCATGTGTGGCACCAGGAAATTACAGTGTCATGTTCAAGGTCTACAGCCAACAGCGATCTGTGGGACTGGAAGAGGGGCAACACCACTCTTTTATATTGTTTGCCTTCACCTTTGGGGACCATCCCAAAGTTCATGATCTACAGGGATGGGGGTGGGGCAGAGAAAGAGAGTGACGAGGAGCCATACAGGAAGAGGCTCTTCCTAATGTTTCCTTCTGATTTGTCAAGTTACCTCCATTTCAAAACAAGCTTTCCTTGGCCATTCTGCAACATCTGGATTCTGAAGACTTCTGGGAATTCTGGGATAAGGGGCTACTGCCTTGACAGGAGTGGCTTTTACTCTAAGAGCCGCCAGAAACAGGAAGGCTCACAGAAATAAAGAGTCTAAACAGCCATGTGCTGTAATACAACTTCTAATATAATTCAGTTCACATCTTCTTGGCTAAATGACCACAAAAGATTGTATTTTGCAAACGTGTGAGACTTCTCAGCATTTACAGGCAGGCAGAGAGATGCCTAGTGACCTAGACCAGCTGAGTTAGTGTGAATGTCTATAACCTCAGCACTGGAGGCTGACGGAGGAGGCTAGAATGCTGGAGGCCAGCTTAAGCTACAGAGGGAGACCCTGTCTAAAAACAAAACAGCATGTAGATACTACTGAGGCTTTGAAAACCCTAACTCACAATGAGAATACTCTGTAGTACCATTCTAAATTCTACTCACAAATCTTCAGAAGCAGAGACGCATACTCCTCCAAAAGTGTATAAGGATTCCTACTTCAGAACATGGGACAAATCCCTCCCTTCTTCTGTAACTCACCTTCAAGGTCTTCCTCTGGCTCAGTGCCGCCTGTGTGGACATGAAAAGTTCCTTTGCTCTGGTTCACCCCCACCATCCTTCCTCCACGGCAGGACTGCTCAACAGGACCGAGTTTTTGTCTTACTAATCTTCGTGCTGAGAGATGATTATGATATCACCAAAGAATTCTTCTAAAGGTGACAGTTTCTATTCAGACTTTGGAAACTGAGATAATTCGATGTGGTTTAGTGTCACTGGGTAGATTTGTGAGTGCCCATAATTACTCCCTTCATGTTACATTTGCTTCCTGTACGACTCTTAAAGAATAAAAGACAAATTCTGATTCCATTTCTTCCATTGTTTGAAATGGCCAAGATAAATGCAGAATGAAAATTTCTTTAAAAAAAACCTCAAACATAGTAACGCTGGGCAGGGCCTGTTTCCTACAGCTCCCTGCACTGTGTCCAGGACTGTCACACCACACACCCCGAGTAGGAATAAAGCACCAGTAGAGAGGATGACTCCACGGCTCCACTATCTTAGCCCCTGGCAGGCCAAGTACTCTCTGTATTATATGTGAAAAAAACAGTTTAGAATATTTAAAATTGAGACAGTTCTAGAAAATTCTCAAGGATGGCCAGCATAAATTTGCTCTCTGTTGAATTATTTATATACCTGAGATAAAGCTGATTTAATCTTCTACCATTCATTTTGGCCCAGAATTATTGTCTTATTAAATAGTGAGAAAAAGACCCAGGCAGTCATTTAAGTTCACCTCTCTTATTGAAAAAGGGAGGCCATCACCAGCTGGCTAGGGGCAGTTCTGGCTTTCTCTCTTAAGAGCCCTTCACAACCAGGAAGGGTCCTTCCTGAAGGTATCTGGGGTCAGAGGCCAGGCCAGGTTTGAATTAGGCCAGGAGTTCTGAGGTTACTGTGGGCCTACTGCCTTCCATGTAAAAGCATGTAGTCCAGGAGGCCCAGGTTCGCACTCACTTCATTTTCATTCATTCATTCATTCATTCATTCATTCATTCAGTCAGTCAGTCAGTCAGTCATTCATTCTCCTTTTACAATATAGCCCACTGGCCTGGAACTCACTAAATAATCGAGGCTGGCCTTGAACTCACGGAAATCCGTCTACCTCGGCTGGGGTTAAAGGTGCATGCCTATGTCTGCTGGGCATTAATAGTTTTGATCTGTACAAGATCTAACTTTGCTGTGGGAACAATAGCACAGAAATTCTTTTCAATGGTCATAACGTATAGAGGTTTTTCAATACAGAGATGATCTTATACAGTCTAGTTTTACTGGATGGACTCTTGGGAGAGACAGATTCAATTGGAAAAGTAAAGCAGTTCTCTGTGTGCATGAAAATAGGGGAAACTGGAGAAATATGAGCTTCCAGAGGGGCCTGAGGAGAAGACAAAATGAGACCTTTTAACAAACCCCACTGAAAGGGAGAGACAACAGAAGAAAATAAAAAACAACCTTGCTTGCTCATCTAAGGAAGCACTAGAGGAGTCAGGAGAGGTTCGGAAGTGGAAAAAAAAGAAAGGATGCAGCTGACTCGAACCGGAAGTTAGCAGTCTTGGTTTCTGTTCTCAAGGATGGCCCCAGCTGGAAAACTTTTCGTAGGTCATATACTTTTCCATGCCTCAGTTTCTTCATGCACAAAACAAAGTGACTGTACTAAATCATTCAAAACTAAATGATCAACAAGGATCCCCAAGTTTGAAGAGTCTATGATTTTGTGATTAACCATTGGGGCAAACATCAAAAGAAGCCTGTTGAATAGCCCCAGGAATGTAGAAAGGGAATATCTGGGGAGACAGATAAAAGGTGAGTTTAGCCAGGCTAATTAGAAGATACCCTAGGAAAATTTCAAGAGAAGTGAAATAATGTCAGCAGCTTTTTTATTCCCTTGCTTGCTGAGTACCATTCAAAGACAGGAGCAGGGCCTTTCAGAAATGGTCCCTCACAGGTGTGCAACCAAATACCGGCTTTCCTCTGCAGCTCCTTTCATCAATGCATTTAATTAGTCGATGTTTACATAGCACTTTGGGGATGAAAAGTACAATGTAAGCACTTAACATTATTATTACTTAGCTGCTTTTATGGGACCAGCAATGCCTGAGATTAAATGGGAAATTAAAGTAAGTTCCTGGCTAGCAGGCTGTGAGCTAATAAATCTCTAGGTCACCCATGAAGAAAAACAAACCAGGCACATAAGCTGAACTAGGGCTCTTGTTAACTTTCAAGTCCTTGTCTGAGGCGCTTGGTAATCTTTGCCTCAAGGTGTCAACAGGCAGTAAACACCACTCAGCACACTAGGATTCCCACACATCCTGTTTTTCCAGTAATATCGTATCTGCTGATGGTGTCTGTACTGGGCCTCTGTAGATCCATCCCATAGGGATTCAGGTACATGGGACTTCAGTGCACAATGATGTGGGGACACATAAACCAAAACCAATAAGTGATACTGCAGTAGCAAAAATGACGCCCAATGCTAAACTCATAGAAATTATAACTTCTGATAAATTGAAGATTTAAATATAAAGAAAGCCATAAAAGTATTGTAAAACTATTAAAATGTATTCAAGAACATATTCATGTAGAATAAGTACTTTTTACCTTGAGAAGTAAAACTGGTGACTCTTAATATGCAAGATAAAAAATTATTATATCAGTTACAAAATAGAATGGCAAAAACCAGGAAAACATTTTTCTATTTACATGAAAAAGTGCCAATTTCTACAATATACAAAGCTCTTTTTTTTAAGATAATAAGAAAAAGACCAGGAGAAAGTTTAACAGGTAATTTGCAAGTTCTAAAAGTAATAGTGACAATATAAAAAAGATGCCCCAACTTACAGGGAAAAATTGAAAAAATTAAGACAACAGCATGAAGTTATCTCAAGTGTTCTAGAAAATGTTGAGTGTTCACACCAGTGACTATCCTCACAACAGCAGCAGCAGCAGCAGCCTATGAGCGCAGGTTAAATCACCTAATAATCTGACTGTGCAATCAGTTAGGAGAATGAGATAAACCTTTATTAGTACTAAACGTGCTTATTTGTCAAATGTCCACAGAGGCTCAAGTGCTCACAGCTACACTGCTGAGTGGAAAAGGGAAGCTACAAAAAATGGTGGAGTGTGATTCCACTTTTAAAAAGTGGCATTTGTAAAATGTATAGAATTGCCCAGAAAGACACAGATTGTCAGTAGTTAACAAAAGCTACTTCTGGAGGGTGGGATGTATGAAAATTGAATTTAAGAATATAGTTATGAGGTTGAGACTTTAGCTCAGCAATATATACAATTTGCATATGTGTATTTGAGGAGTTTTTGTTTTATTTTAGACAGAGTTTCTCTGTGTAGCCCTGGTTGGTATCAAACTCACAGACATCTGCCTGCCTCTGTCTCCTGACAGGGTTTAAAAATGTGCTCCACCGTTGTCTAATCTGTATATGCATATTTGTAATTATTATTAAAATGTAGAAAACTTTTCTCAGTTTTGGTTCTGTATAGCCTATGTTTATATTTACTCTTAATAACATCTACTTTCACACAATTTCCTATTAGCAAACCTGTCTTGACCACATCAGACTTGATGCTTGTATCCATGGAGATCTGGCTGCCTCCTCAGAATGTTCCCTACTTAGGAGTTTTTCAGGTTTGGAAAGTAACACTGCCCACTCAATTAGAATGATTTATAAGATAGGCGCAGAGTCAACAGCCATATCTAATGCCAGGTAATTTAAGGTTGGTTTTTGTTTACATAATTATCACTTAATTCTGCACTTTTAATCTTATCTCTTTCAATACTAGACTGGGAGTTAGTAAGTAATTAAGTCAGGATGCATACTGTGTTCTCTAAGAACTCACTGGAACATTTTTTGGTACTCTCTTCCAGCTAGTGGGAGGGAGCTAAGGTGATCCTGCAGCCCTGGCAGAGTGGACCCCTCTAACCGGCTCTTCCTGGCTTTATTCTCTGCTTTGCTAACATGGTTGGCTGGGTAACATGGTTTACATGGTAGTTTTATTCATTTTGTTGTCTGTTTATAACAATGAACAGCTTCAAAAGGCAGAGAAACAGTACTGTTAGGAGACTTTAAAATTAATTCTCTACCTATTCTGAAGTCACAGCTTCACACTACCCAGAGTATAGTACAGAGGAAGTATTTTTCCAACTCAACTATTTTATCCTTAGTTCAATGTCAATCCAAGAAAAAGTCAGTATATCAAGTGACCCACCCTAGCCTTGGCCTTAGTGGAAACTATGGTTTTACAACAGGAGGGCAAAGATAAGATTAGGTTCAAAGAGAAAGGCATTCTGAATACCAAGCCCACGTGAGACATGATTAGACGTTCAGTAAAATCTAAAGGGAAAGAAAAAGTCCTAGAAAAGGAAGGCAGGCCCCAGACTATTTCCTAGCAGGTTGAGGGCAGACATCTAGTCTAACCCTAATGTCTTCTAGATTGTTCTAGATCTAGATCATTCCAAGGATCTATGTTTTTGCTCCTTAAGTACCTCATCATCCATAAGCCAGGAGAAGAGAGTGATAAGGCTCATTTAGGTTGTTAGGTACCGCTAATAGACTAACAATGGGGAAACAGAGACAGGAGAGAATTTAAGATGATGTCTGTGGAGATTCAAGCTCCTAGCCCTCCATCAGTGGGTAAGGGAAAAGGAATGTCATTTTCCACAGTCCATTCTTCTTAGTGAAATTTCAAGCAGTTGTACACCAGTTAAGGTAAACTAGGGAAAGAGGTTCAGAGTTCTCTCCTTAAAAATCACAGAGCATGCAAATATATAGATTCCAGTGCTAGAAACTCATCCTGGGCTCTCATAACACTAGACCAGCTACCTCCCAGCCCAAATGCACAGATCTTAAGTGAATTTTAAAACATGTGAGTGAAACTTTTCTACTTGCTCTCTTGGTCTGAATTCTATCACTCTAACCTCTCTGATGTTTATCACCAGAAGGATCTAAGAAAATGCAGAACTCAACCAGAAAAGACAAATAATGAAGAATTAGCAACAGTCACCACCCTCAGTGCAAGTGACCAACTGTTCAAGTTTGACAGTCATTGCCTGAAGCTTTTAACTCATTTTCCCCTTAAGATAACACCAAGAAAACACCAAGAAAACTGGCCAGCCAATATGAACACTCAATAAATAAGTATTATAGTTATTTATGAACACTTCCATTGACAAAGGTCAGTGTTTTAATCATCAGTTTGAAGGAGATAAAGCTGAGGAGTTGCATCTTACATTCAAGGTCACCAGCCTAGGAAGCTGGAGCCCAGAGCCCAAGCCCTAACCACTGGCGTCTGCAGTCTCCAGGCCCTGCAGCTGTTTCTCCTCACTGCTCTCTCCCTGCCTGCTTTGCATTCCCTGAAGAAGTTCTGACCATCTTAACTACCATTCATTGGTATTTTCACATGTAAATTCTAGACGCTTTCTATATTTATTTCAATTCTTTCTTTTTTTTTTTAAAATTTTTGAGACAGGGTTTCTCTAGCTGTCCTGGAACTTGCTTTGTAGAGCAGGTTGGCCTCAAACTCACAGAGATTCATCTGCCTCTGCCTCCCTAGTGCTGGGATTAAAGGTGTGCACCACCATGCCCCAATTCTTATTGCAACTTTCCAAACTCAGTATTGCTGTGTTAGTTTTAAAGGCACGCGAATGGAGACTTGAGAGATTACAGAGCTTTGTCCAGGCCCACCGATCTTAATGTTTGATTTCTCTTTCTGACACAGCTCCCATAGCTAGCTCAAGTGCTGTTGCTAAAGCAAACTTGACTAGGCCCTAGGCTGTCCCCTCTTGTTCTGGTGCCACCCACAGTTAAAGCAGATGACCTAGAGCGGAGGAGAAACTTCTGCCTCACTTCCATTTTAGGCCTTTCCAAGCACAGTCAATCTTTGCATCAAAAGGCTAAAACTGAACGTTTCCGAAACATTCCTAGGACTGGTCTCAGACCCAAACATTTAAATTACAAGTGGCGAGTCTCTGATTGGAGGGGGCTCTGGTTTAAGGGCATGACTAAGGAGGGCCAATGGAGAAGTTGCTGCCAGTTAAGTACCACATGCACTCCAGGAAGACTTCCCGGGATGTGTGATTCATGATTCCTGGGAGATGTGTTAGCTAGCTCTATGTTCAATAGGACAACACAGAGTAAATTTTGTGGGGAGCCAGAAAGGCCAACATGGGCAACTTTTGAATTGATCTGGAAAAACATTTTAACGCTGGATTGGTTGGCATTCTGGTAGATTATGTACTGTAAAAAATTACACAAACATTTTAACACATGGACCGTGTTTAGCTCCTTCTATACAGCCAAAGTTGGACCTAGTGAGCGCAGTTCCTCAACTTCACAGTATGTCTGACTCTATAGGTGCTTCCTCACATGCTTGGATGCTATCATTCAACCTTACTGAAGACATTGAAATAAGTTAATTCTTTAACTTAATAGTCATATATATTTTAAACTACAAATGTGCTTTCTCAAGTTCTACATAAAACTATTTAACTGGTTAAGAAGTTTAAAATTTCAACTCAAGGAAATTATGATCATTAAAAATATTTTAAGGAGTAAACTGGGTTGATGTAATGACCTCCAAAGCTTGGTATAAGTAGAATCACTCTGAAGACAGAAATGTGAGGATATATGTTCTACAGAATACAAAATATAAGGTTTGAATGGTTGATGCTGGCATTGAAATTACTAGTAAGGAATACAAGTGATTTCTCAAATGCTCACCAGAGATTCTGAGGAACGTGGTATAACACCAAGAGCTGGCACAGGAAAGATGGATTATTAAAAACTAGGTTGAAGTAACTTGCCCATCTAGGGGGAACAAAGGAAGATGTATCCTCACTTTATACCAAAAAGTAAAATGATTTCCAAATATGTACTAAACTACTAATTGTACTCAACAAATGCTCAAGAAGTTTGCAGTGCTGGAGATGGAGCAGAGCCCCGTGCTGCATGCTTAGCCCCCTCCCGCCATCAACTGCCTAACATGAACAAGGAAATGGAGATAAACGCTTCTCTGAGAAAGGAAAAGGTTTTTGAGCCACAGAAGGAATTATACAAAAAGAAAACTGGATGAATCTGAACATATGAAGGGTGAAGTGCTTGTTTATCTAAAAATACCACATTAAAAAAATCTAAGGGCAAACAACCCAAACAGGGAGAGTATACTATATGGAATCACATTAATCTATAAGCTAAGTGAAAATATACAGCCTGTTCCAAATAGACACAAACTATCATTTAGAGAAATACATTAAAAATAGATATGGTAATATAAAAACTTAGCTTCATATGTAATATGTAAATTCAAGTAAAGAGAAGCTGTCCTTCCCTTGAGGTGACTAGATCTATGTCGTTAAAAATGACAATAGTTAATGTTCTAATGATATGAAGGGTTTATATGTTATATCCCAGGTATTTTGGAAAGTTTGTGTCTCTACAATAGTCTATTATTATTAGGAAATAGTAGTTCCCATCTCTATAGTAGTTAGTCTGTTATTATCATTAGGGAATAAATGTTCTTGCACAGGAATGTATATCACAGTATATTCTTTATAATAAGAAAGAAATGGAAATCTTAAGTAGTTGGTAAGGGGAGAGAATTTGGCCAACTACAGCAAATGAATCTTAAGCATTCCAAATCACCAGTACTTCTGAATATTATTTACTATATTTAAAAATCAGGATAAAAACTGATATACTTTCAAGAATGAGCCATGCTCCATACACTCACAGAAAAGAAGCAGTTGGATGTATTTATTTGTTGACTGTGGTGCTGGGCCAGTAACACTGAAGTGAGCAGAGGGGCGGCTGACTCCTGCCAGGCAGATGACCCGTGTGCCCACAACATCATCCTCATATTGGCATTTCATTTTACAGAAGAGAACTCAGAGCTGAGGAATGAGGGCGCCAACTCAGGTCTAGAAATGGTTGTGCTGTGAACCTTCCTACTCTGTGACCTAAAGATTTCTTTTTTGTTACCAACTGATCACAGTTCCAAATTCCTGCCACTGCAAACCTCTCTTGTCAGGTAAAATCCACAACTTTTTATAAAGTGCATCAGGACTCTTCTGTGACACACTGCAGTGTGGGTAACAGTACCACCACCAAGAATACTCATTCTCTGTGGCTCTTGGTCCCCTTCACTGACTGTTCTTGCTGGTGTAAACACAGGGGCTACTTGGCCTACCAATGGAGAGAGGGCTTAGTGTGTGGTGGTAGCATCCCAACCTGACCCCCTGGCCACACTCCTTGCTTCCTTCTTGCTTGCTAGTATGCCCTGGGATTAAGGCTGATTCCATGCTTTGGTTTAGCAAAACAGCCCAGAGCATCCTGGGGTTAACTCTGGGCTTAGCCTTTCACAGTTCTATGATTAAATTGCATTTTTCAGTGGTTGTGCCTTTAAACTCAAACCCTTTTAAAGAGAAACTTAAGGAGAGCAAAACATAGGAAACAGCCAAATGCCAATAACATATTTTAGTCGTTTGGGGGAATGAGCAGCCTTGGAAACCACAAATTCCCACTTATGCAAGGCTACTTGAGCTTTCCCTTTATTGCTTAGTGACAGAATCCTGGCTCTCCCACATAGCCAGATATGCACCCTTTTTCTTTTTTTATTTCTCTGAAACATTATAGAAGGACTGGGCTATCACAGAAGGAGTTGGCTAATTTTACAACTCTAATCAAATAACAAAAATTATTTTCCAGTGATGTAGATTTTTAGACTAAAAGGCAGATCCAAGTCCATGGCTTGGTACCTGTTACACCCACTTGGCAAACATAGTCTTAATGATGCATGCATTATGAAGCTGAGAGGGTCAACATCTGTGACTTTACCATCACAGTCTTTGGTACCCACCTTATGCTAGGCAGAAGGTTATGTCTTCTCGTTCCCTAAGAAAGCAGAGGGGCCATGGAGTCTAAGTAGCTATGCTTTCCAAAGCTGTGGCTGGCACAAGTCAAAATGGAAAGAACTCCAGAGAGCCCTTGCCTGTGACCTTGTCTATTCTGACTATGTAAGACTGACCATTGCGACATCAGAGGCTAACAGGTTTCTTGTTTTGTTTTTCATCTCAGGATCAAACCATGAGGGCTGAATTAGAGGATGGTCTAGCTAGATCAGCACATGAACTGGAAAACTAACTTATCACCAAAGAATCTAGAGCTAAGAAGTCAGCGCATGCAGGCTTCCACAACCACCCACAGTTTAGGGGTAAATGAGAACCAACCCCATTTGAGAATCAGTAGATAAGTAACTGAGAGTTTGGTGGTAGGCATGCATTACATATGTACTGAACAACTATAAGCCAAGAATGGGGCAGCTGATACCCACCTGAAACAATAGAGATCAATCACCCCTGGAGACAGAAATATAGTAACTATTTTTGACAGCAAAACTATAAATGTAGAAAACAGACACAAAAGAATGCCACAAGCAGGGGCAACTTCCCTGAAGAAAGTGCCTGAACGCACTTTAGAAAGAAAGCTTGGCATAAGTCCATATTGCTCCTCCTGAAATACTTAAGATGGCTAGGCACCTAGGAAGAACTACACCATGAGTACAGAGAGACAGTGGGAAGACCCTCACATTTTGTGTTTTCTAGATCAGCTCACTTAAAAAAAATTCCAAGTTGGAATTTTTGCCACATAAAAGATACTAAAAACAAAAAACCCTATCATCCATTCTCACCATCTCCTTAAAAGGAGACTTTTAAAACCAAAAAATGTAGGAATGAAATGATTTTAGGGGTCAAAAAGTACTTTAAACTGTGTCTTTTTATGGGTGATGTTACTAAGAGCTGGTGAAAGCATCAAACCCACAGAGACACTGGGAATCTCTGTGTGAGCGTGTGTGTGTGAGCATGTGTGTGTGTGTGTGTGTGCAGATGCACATGTGCAGGTACAAATACATGTATCTTCACTTGTGTGTGACCATAGGTCAATCTTGGGTGTCACTCCTCAAGAGCCACCTTTTTTTTTTGGGAGACAATATCTCATACTAGTACCCAAGACTTACTGATTCAGCTACATGCCAGAATCCTTCTGCTCTCCTCCCTAGCACTGGGGTTAAAAATGTGTGCCACCATGCTGGATTTTTTTTTTTTTTTTTTTTTTTTTTTTAAAACATAGGTTCTGGATTGAACCCAGGCTCTCATGTTTGCAACACAAGGATTTTATCAACTGAGCTATCTCTTCAGCCTGAGGGAATGTCTTTGATAGAAGTAAGAAAATAACTTACAGGTTAAAAGGCATTGGAAGCTAAAGCCATTATATTAGAGTGAGTTTCAAAATGTCGGATAATGACAGTGTTTCTCAAACTCCAGTCTTATGACTGTCACAATGTCACAGCTGCATTCCATGCATGTTATTCAATCAGCTTTATTTAAATTAAACAATTTGGGTACTTAAATACATTTATTTAAAATAATTCTTCTATGAATATCCTGTATCAAAAGCCATGAAATCAAGCTAACCCAAATCCTGCAAGGGCCTGAGACTCTTCCCACTTGCTGGCAGCCCCGACGATGCCAACTCAGCTGAAAAGGAGACCAGCAAATGCCAAAGGTTCAAATCTTACCAGCACCAGATAAAACTTTGATTTAACCCGAAGAATGGAAACGAAAAGAACACCTTTCTTTTCATAAAATGTTCTAATCTACACCTAAAATCATTGTGCCAGCTCACATCATCTTAGTCAAGAGTCCATGGAACCAGAACATTCTTGATTAGTAACTAAGAATGCTGCTGACAGCCTTGCTGAACCTAGACTCTGAATTTTGCCTGTATTACTGGTGATCCGGAGCAGGTCTTCCTGCTAAGGTTTCCATTTGTGAGACAAAAATAATAATAACAGGGCGCACTTCATAGGTGGCTGTGAGGATCAGTAAAAATCAAATGGATATATGCAAAGCTCGTACAATAGTCATTGGCACAAATTAAGGTCTAAAAAATGTCAGATATGATGCTTATTAACTCACGTTTAGAAACACTATTCCAAGGTTTGGCGTAGGCATATGTTAGACTTTGTTAAGCATACATACAGTTGTAAAGACGATTTCTACAAAGAGCATATAGCTCTACAAAGACAACCATTTGCTCAAATTAAAATGAACAACACATTACACACATATTTAAAGCAACTTACTGTCCATTTTGCTTTTAAGTTTCTGTCATTCATCATTTACTTGTCTAACATCTAAATTATACAGTTTTACCTTTAAATAAGGCATAGCATGTGACACATTTGACACACAAAAATTGTCACACAACAGATCAGGATCATAACTCTAAGTTACTACTTGGATAAACAAGGCTGTATAAATATATTAACCTTTTAATTATGCAATCAATATCTTCTCTATTTAGAGTGAACAACAGAATTACTGTAAGATTTAATCCTTGGAATGGCTACACATGTTAAATTTGAATTTATATTATGAAATACAGTAAGGGGGTTAGCCATCAATAAATCATTGAATAAAACGCTAACATGAAAAGCATTAGTTCTAGGGGCTCCTAAGATGGATTAGTTGGTCCTGAACAAGAAAGACATATATTAACATATCCTAAGCTGTTGCCTTTCATGTTTCTTATCCCTTTTGTCCCTGGAACTATTTTTAGTACAGCGAGAACAAAAGAGTTGCCAAGGCAAGCCAGTAGAAAGAGAGGGTATTAATTCAGTAGGACTTGGTCAAGGTTAGGGCAGGAGACAGCAGGCAAGTACATATTTGGCTCATTAAACTTCAAGACAAAGTTGTAGTGGGAATTTATGTACTTTATTTACTTTCTAGACCATTTTGGAGGCTATGCTGATGCCCATCTCATTCAGAAGGTCCTGGAGTATAAAACTGTCTTCCTCAGCCAGTCTCTCCATCTCTCCAACATGCTTCTTGGAAGCGCCTCTCCTTCTTCCGCGCCTCCCCGGTTATCTCTTCTTGGAGCATCTTCACTTGAGCACTTCATCTCATCTCTTCCTTCATGAGCCATTATTCCAGACTCTGCTTCTGCAGCTCCATATTGATGTTTGTGGGAGTAGGTGACATGACCATCCCTGTTTGCTTTCTGCAAGACCCTTAACTTTTTTATTGAAATATACACCCAGCATTAACTCTTCCTCCTTACAAATGTTGCCTGACCTCTCCTGCTTCTCTTCTTCCTTGAATCCTGTCAAGGGTACCTCTTCAAATAATTCCCTCACTCTAATTCCACTATGCCTATGAACAACAAAATGTTCACGAGCCTGAAGTAAGTTATATTCTACTCCTGTGTGTAGGCCACATTTTTCTCATTTCCTTTATGCCTTTCATAGAGAGGCTTCTCCAAAACACTTTAGGATTCCAAAAGGTGAGGGATAAGTTCCAATGCCCTCCTCACCCATCCCATCATTGTGTTGCACCTAGATTGGGTCCCTAAGCAAAAGGAATGGCCAGGTAGGAGTTCTCTCTATTCAGTGTGTGGCTGTTTGAGTGAGAAATACTTCCTTCCATAGCCTTAAGTATTCTGATGCCTGGTCTCTGGTTGGCGATTCCCCTTGGAACCTTAAGGAGGCAGAGCCCTGCAAAGCCTTGTATGTTACTGGGGGAGGGCTGAGTTTATAGCCGGGCTTCACTTCTAATTCACCCTCTCATGTGATCTCTCAGTTCCCTAAGCCTACTTGCCACACCATTACAGACCGTTACAGACCGTTACAGACCGTCTAGGGAGCTGTGAGCCAGAGGCAACTCCTCTTTTCCACAAGTCACTTTTGGCCATGCTGTTTTATCAGAGCAACACAAAAGTAATACCTACAGTGGTTTTAGGTTTTAATAAGTCATGTAATGACTTATAAATGGTTTTTATGTTCTGGGGTCAATTCTTCAGATCAGTATAATTATTTAACAGTGGTCTGAACTGGTTATTTGTGAAAGTAAAATGCATTGCAGAAATGTCGAATGACAAGTCGGCACATACATTCACAAAGAGGCTTCAATCTTATGTACCAGGTATTGTACCCGAGGGTAGGGATGTGAGTAAACAGAGTAGAGCACTAGCCTCCAACTTACTGTACTTGACATAAGTCAAGTTAAAATCATCCTATTGAGAAGGAAAGGCCTAATGCACTGATGGACAGGTTCTGATGTTAACAAAAGCTATCCAGTTGAGTTGGGATGTACATTTAAGAGTGGACAGCGGGAGGTTCCTCAAACACACACATACACACATGAACCCAACCCAAAAGATAATGGGAATCATCTGTTCTGCTAGCATGTACAAACCTATAATTTATGGAAAGATGGGGGAAAAGTCCCTTAGGAAGCAAAGCCAAGTTCTGTGGTAAAAATTCAACTGTACTCAAAGCTCAGACTGGAAGAGGTGGGGGTGGAAGCCACAGGAAAAATAACACGTCTGGGGCAGTCAGTTCTCCCTTCTCTCAGGTTCCAAAGCCATCTGGGGCCAAGCTGCCCTCTTGCCTTCCTCTGCCACCCCCACCCTTGCCCATTCCTAGGCCATTGCTTTTTCTTCTTTGCAGGGCAGCTCACACCAGTGAGTCAGGCAGCAGCTTTGTCTCAAACAAACAAGAACTATACTTTGGTGTAGCGCTCACAAATCTCAAGGTGATTTTGGGAGAATACACAATTGGGAAAATATGTGCATACAATCAAGTGAGAATATATATGAAGTAAATAAAATGGAGTTATTGAGAATTTCCAAAAAGAAGAAAGAAAAAGAATTTCCAAAGTTTGGGAACGAGATGATTAATTTAAATACATGATAATGCAAACTGTATATTTGCATATGTGTATTTGTGTACACTAACACATAGAGTAAATTACTACCAAGAAACACACTGAATTCTGACAACAGGAAAAACCCTCATTTAAGGGCACAATGCTGTTATCAATGTCACTTCACTGGACATCTATTTTCTTTTTCTGGTGCTAGGGATCAAACCCAGGATTAATCATACAAGGTATAGACAGACACTTGGCCACTGAGCTATACCTCCAGGTCCCTAGTTTCTTGAGGTAAGGTTTTGATTTATAATTCAAGCTGCTCTAGAATTGTGCTGTCTCCCAGGATATCTCCAAACACCTGGTCTTCTTGCCTTAGCTTCCTGAGTACTGACATTATAGGTGTGTGTTATCAGGTCCAGCTCATACTGTTGGGTTTTTGCTTTTTGTTATTGCTGTTTTGCTTTTTTTGTTTTTTTCTACTGGGCCATCAGCACTCTGCTTCACATTAGTGCTTCTAGGGTAAGTGTACCACAGAAGATTAACTGTTGTTTTCACTAAATTTCCCTAACGCCAGTATCAGTGGTTTCTGACAGACCATCTGAAAAGCATTTTTATAACATTTACTTACTTATTAACATACATCAATAAAAATTCAATACTTATTCTATTAGATTTCTTATCAGTCATGTGGAGTAAATTATTATTTATGTCAGGGATAGAAATTTGGAGGGGTGTAATCTAGAAAAGATTGGAGTCATATTAGAAAAGAGGTATAGAGTAAATATAAAACCATGCACCTAGGAATCTCCATTGTGACATTTCGAACAGTTTCTAGTATCTGTTCATATACTGTACCCAGATAATTTTACTGGTAGCCTGAACAAGAAACATAAACAGGAAAGAAGTTGTGGTCAGATGGGCCATGTTAAAGGCTCATTACAGTGCTACTGGCCAAGTGGCCTGTTTTCACATCACAGAGGAGACTTTGACTAACGCACCAACAGCATCCTGGATTGCTAAACATTTCACTCAGTGCTGAATACATGTGAATCTCACTGCAACTTACAACATAGTGAGGAAGGATGTAAGGGAAGGAGCTGTAACAAGTTTAAGTAACTTGCTAAGGCTTACAGGGCAGCTGAAAAGTACAGGTGACATTCAACTCAGACAGCCTGGCTTCAGATGCTATGGCCTCAGCAACCTTGCTAAAGCCAACTATTTCCTTAAATCAGGACCAAGTAGTACCAAAAAGGAAAACTGAGATTGCAGCTAGTGTTCCTTTCACAAATACATAATAGCCCAGCTGGAAGGAGAAGCCAGCCCTTCTGAGTCATTCCTACCTCTGTCTTCTTCCTTGGGGGGGGGGGGGGCTCATTCTACTCTGTATCTTGAGGGCATCTTGTCTTGCCCAGGAACTAGTCACAGAAGCAGCAGCTGCACTGGCAGGAGAAAGGCTTGCACTCTAGGTTGACCTTCACCTAGACATCATTCTAAATGAACTGGGTAACTTAGGTGACGTTTTCTTCTGGGAAGACCTAACAGGAGCTTTGGCAAGAACCAAGTTAAGGCTGGATGTGGTGGTACATTATCTTTAGTCTCTGCACCAGCAAGGCAGAACCAGGTGGATCTTTGTGAATTCCAGGCCAACCTGGTCTACATAGTGAGTTTCAGGCCAGCCATGGCTACACAGTGAGACCTTGCCTCCACCCATACACACAAAAAGAACCACCAAGTTGTGCCCCTCTATGCTTCTGTGCTATGAACCACCACTGACCCTGCTGGGTGTGAGGGGCTGGTATGCCTTCCTACAGGCAACTTTTCTCATGACTCGGTGAACTCTTCCAACACTTGCTCACCCAGAATGTGTGACTTGTTTGACATATATCTTGAACTCACCACATCACATAAGAGGCGCTTAATAAATACTCAAGGTTGTAAAATAATCCACAGTCAAGAAGTGCTGGTACTTTCCTGGGGTGCTCACAGTTGCTTAGTTTTTGTTAAAAGGAAGACATTCTTTCTCTTACTGAGTGGTAAATACATATAACATAAAACATGCCAATTAAACCATTTTTATATGTCCTAATTACTTTTGGTTGATTACTGTGTACGGATTTCCTTTCTACATAGCTTCTCTCCTAGTCTGAGATGACTTGAACCCTGTGGTCCTCTCTCTCCACCCTGATGAACTGAGAAGCTAGCTCTGAGGTCTGAAATCTCCTTGCCTCTCTCCTCATCCTCGGAAGCTCAATCAACTTCTCTGTCCACCCTTTCATTATCCCATTCCATCCACTCCATTGCCATCAACGGGGTGGAGACTCATTGCTTAAAGTGTGCTGAGGGAAAAGCCAGAAGCAGGAAACTAGAATAACTTGCTTCTGCTAACAAAACAAACCAGAAAACAGAGTGGGGGCCAAGACCTCACATTCACTGAGTTCCAAATCCTTCCTTATCCCAAGGAGACAGACTGCCTGCCTCTTCAGGCTAAGCTCAGGCAGTGTGGCTTAAGCAAACTCACAGAAGGAATTCAAACCTCAAGATCCATTTTCAGCTCTCCCAGGATACCCTGTGTCTTTCTATCCGTATTCCATCTTGCCCAGGCAAATGTGGAATCCTATGTAAAAACTTTTGTGCCTTACTTTGAGAGCACAAAAACGCTCCCACGAACTAACTACCTCCTGGCTGCATCTCTCATCCTAGGGAGACAGAAAGCAAGCCAGTTTGTATTTAAGGGGGCAAAAAAAAGAGCTGTTGTTATGTCTGTGTTAAATTAAACTCAGATTTACTTAACATGCTAGCCAGCTTATGCCACAGCTATTGTGGCTCTTTTGCCATCCTTTTGTGGCCACTATGCTGCTGTTTGACTCTCTGTGCCAGCAGGCCTCTGGGCCAATGCCAAGTCACACCCTTCCCTTTTCATATTTTGGGGATAGCAGGGGAGGGCTGTTAATTCCTTTTGTGACCACCAACTCTGAGCCAAGTGGCCAACAATTTGGTAAATTATACACACACCTAAAATGTCAGCTGCATCAGAGATTCTGCTTTTGGTCCTTCCAGAAGGGAACTTGTAGGCTGATGGCAATTCTAGAAGAGTTGGGTTTTCTAACCACATTCTGTGGGAGGGGCACGAGCAGAGCTCTAGACATATGCCAACGACTCCTACCAACTGAAGGGGAGGGAATTAGAAAGCAGTCAGTTATAAATGTACACACAGGGAGTAGGGTTGGGAACCCTGACACAAGTTGTAAATTCAGAATGAGCCAACCCCAAATTTTTGAAAAATAAAAACTGGGAGCTTCTTAAATACACAAAATTAGTCTCATCTCCTTGTAAGCCATAATAATATTTTGTAGGTGACTCACGTGCTTTGTTCTAGACTGAGACTGACCTTGCTGCTTTTGATGGCTAGAGGTTACTGGTTCAGATGGAATAAAAGTATCTGATCATAACAGCATTATGTAAAACTGACCTGTTTTAATATCGGTGCTTAGGGGAGCTAGGGTGAGAAAATGATCCTGATCAATAGGATCCCAATGTGCCCTGAATCTCCCTGATTATGAGGAGGGGCTGGTACTCTGGGGCTAGTGATGGTGTGTGAGCCTAGCTCTGTGTCCCTTTGACCCATTATTCCTGTCCCCATCTAGGGAAAACCCTGGGGAGCTCAGGCCTGGTGGAGGAGGCCTTTGCTTAGCTGGCAGGAGAAACTTAGTGGCAGTTTTTCTATGACAAAGAGAAAGGTTTGGCCCAATATAGTGGTTCTCGTTTCTTCAGTCAGAGAACCTTTTAATTGCTGGGGAACACAAAGCTGACAGGAGTCATCCTTTATGTTGTGAAATGTTTCAAACATCTCACATAAAGCTGAAACTAATGTCACATGTGCTAGCCAGAGCAGGAGAACCTGGGTTTGAACTCCAGTTCCTCCATGCTAGCAGTATGGCTTTGAGTCAGTTCATCTCATAGTAAACAGGATAATAGTACCTACCTCGGAGGGCTCTTCTAAGGATTAAATGAAGTAATCCATGAAGATTTAGTACAGGGACTGGCCTAAAGTCAGTCCTCTAACATAAAAGCAAATGGTATTTGTAGAGCACATATAAAGAGAAGCTGTTATTAATCCAATTATTTAGTACAACCTTCTCATTTTACACACAAAGATTTTAAGCACCAGAGATACTACATGACTTGGTAAAGGATAAACTGTTACTGTTCTCTTGGGTCATGGGGCTTGGGGATGTCTCTTTCTGTTCACTGTGACCAACTATAAAAGGAAAACTAAATGAACAGGCCACCTGCCTTCAGTGGGACTGCACCTCAGCAAGGATGGTGTGAGAAAGCTGAGAATTCTGGTTTCTTTGGCTCCCACCTTTTGGCCAATGTCCCTCAAGGCAGCAGCAGGCAGGGAACGGGAGACGAAGGTCAATAGCTGTATCACCTCCTTGCCTACTCTCTCTGTCCCCTAGACTTCAGTTCCAGCCAAGAACCCTCTCAGTGTTGTTGCTCTCCTGCACTTGTCTGCTTTAAACCGCACTCCAGTGCCCCATGGAGTACAAGCTACTAAGCAGCCCATTTCTTACACACCAGAGCTGCATGGCCTCTGGCTCTCCGCTTTTAGCCCCAAGGTAAATACCCATTCTTGGTTCACCAATTAACTATACTAGTGCTCCTGGTTCAAGAAGAAGCCTACAGATAGAGCATACTTTTAATGGCCTATGTTTGTGTGTTAGACATTAGATGAACTGCCACTGAATTTTGAGGTATAAAGAAGAGGACTTATTTTTAAGGAACATGTAAAGTTTCCACAGCCTTGTGTCATTTAAACATTTCAACCACCAATGCATGAACTGTACAATGGCAGTCCTAGGAGATTCTAGCCCCCAGGATGGGTTAGTCATCTTTGTTTGTACAAGGACTCTACATGTGCATGAGACAAATGGTACATTTCTCAGAACATATTACCACAGTTACAAGATACCTCCAATGTTATGCAATACAGGCTAGTATGGCATACACACTTACACATAGTCTATAAAGTTGATACTGATAATAAACACTGCTGCTGATTTGTATATTACCCTATGTTTTTAATAATTAGGATATAGTATTTTTACTTTGGAGGAAATAATAAAAGTTTTCTTCAGGAGTGTGCTGTGCCATGTCACCCTGAGTATCTTTTGATGGTGCTACAAGATCACCTTCTGGCTGACCTGCCTGGACCAAACAGGTTTGCCTAGGTGCCCTCTATGATGTTCACAATTGACTGCCCATCTAATAGCTACAAGATGCAAGATTATCTACTGACCGTTTTTTGTAGAAACTGTCTTTCAGGCTGTATTTGTGAAAATTCTTAAACTGCTACTTATTAAACTAAAACAGCTGATTTCTGGCACAGAAAAATTTTGTCATTTGCTCCTCAGAGCCGACAGTGTTTTCTTGGTATCCAGGAGTATGGCTCCTTTGGCTCCTTGCTGTACCTGGTGGTTTTGTGCAATCTGGCTGAGAAGCCTTGGAAAATAGATGTATGTGGAGGGGCTTCCTCATTTCAAGTAACTTTTCAAGGAGTTTAAAACCAGGTCCCTGAGAGCCGGAAGAGGCTCTAAAGATTGCATAACTCAACCTTTTGCTTTGTAAGTGAGAACACTTAGGAACCAGGAGGTAAAATAAGGAAGGCAGTTTCTGTCCAAAGATGTGCCTTGTGGTCCTTATGTTGGGAAGAAATTTTGTGCAAAACTGAAACTGGAAAAGGAAGGAGGTGACCAAATGAGATGTACTGAGTGAAGTTGTCACATAAAGATGTCACTTATCTTTAACAGGGGTTAACAGGGTTCAAAATAATCCCTACCCGTAGGTTAAATTAAAAATCTATTGGGGGTGGAAGAACAGGGGGTGAGACACTCAGCTTTTACAGTGACAAGAAATGGCAGGGAAGGGGCTACACCCAGAGGTAAGTTTTGTTTCTACTTCTAACTACGACTTAACGGAACCATGCACTCACGGAGACTTATGGAATTTAAACACAATTCAGCATGGAGAAATTCTGCGTGGAAAAGCCTTTCAGGTCAGCTCCCTTCCACCTCAGTGTTAAAGGAAGCTGGAAAGCCAATTACATTCACAGCAGGGCTGCTCCCCTACTGCAAGGGAAGAATGTACCACAAATTCTGTGAGTGCTTTACAAGCTAGTAAAATTATGGTTGCAGGTGGGAAGAAACAGGGTTGGTTTTTGCTTCTGCCAACATCTCAGACTGGGGAACATCTCTTACAGCAGTGGAAATAGTCTGGTCTCAGTGGTTTTCCTTTGTGCAAAAATGTGTTCTCTATAATTCCATAAAAGGCTGCTTTTTGTGAAGACCAAAAGGATACCTAGGCATGACCTACCAAAGGAGCATCCTTCCCCAGAGGAAGGGTGTGGAGGATGCTCACCTTTCTTAGCAAACACAAACTCATTTTGGTACAAGCTCTGAAGACCTTTCTCTACCAGGAGAGGGGGTGAACTGACATCAGGATCAAGGTACTACAGTTACTCTGGTGAAGGGAAGAGGAAGTGGACCACAATGACGGGTGGGGCTCTCCATGTTTGTTACCTTGGGGCCCATAGGGGAGCCTGGTCTAGGACCATGCTGAAAGCAGGAGGGTCCATGCCAGAGTTTGTTTCTACCAATGTGGCCCATTTGGTGATGTGGGACAGCTCAGACTACACCAGGCTCCTGTGGCTGACACTCTGCTGCAGATCCTCATGGGCAAAACTGTGATGCAGCAGCATAGCTTCTGCAACCAAGGGTCTACACTGCATATCTTGGTGTCACCGGAGGACGTTCCAGAAAGTCGCTGAAAAGAGACTGGGCTCTCTTAGCACGCCAATACCATTACATATGCCACAACTTAAGTGCACATCTTCCAGGGCTTTGTATGTTAGGCAGACTTCTAAGTGTTTTATTGGACTAACATTGAGCTTCACAACATCCTTTTCGGGCCAATAATGTGATTCCTACTTGAGAGATAAAATTCCTTTGGCACAAAGGAAGTTACTTGACCAAGGCCATTTGACCCAAGGTATACTGGGGAAACTGGCATTTGAACAAGAGCAGCTGAACTCCAAAATACAAGAGTGGAAGCACTGTGGTACTCAGCCTCTCTGCGATGCCCAACAGTGTGTATCATTACCCTTTTGGAGACCTTTGCTCCAGGCAGACACTTCATCCCATGTTGGTCTCACACTGGCGTGCTGGTCTCCTTAAAGCTCCTGACAGCATCTGCAGTTGGATTTCAATTTAATTTTCCACTTCACAAAGTCATGCCAGGGAGAGGGAGGCTGCCGATACCGTTTCAGTGATTATAAACCACAACTATCAGGACTGTGGGGCTTCCTTGCTGCCACCTGACCTGTGTTTTTGGCCTTCCTAATGTTTGCATTGCTGCCCTGACCTTACAAAGTGACCTGGAATAGCTTTCCTCTTTCCTGGTGTGTGTCCACTTTCAGAGTCTGGCTGTCAGCCTGGACAAGCCTGTCAATTAGTATCTCAAGGGTTTGGGATGGGGCCTGCAGCCTATTGAAGAGCACAATCTAACACTAACCTCCAAATTCCTTCTCTTAATTGAGCATCCATTAGTTTGCAGAACAAAAGCAGGCATTCTCTATTATAAAGCAGAGGTCAAAACCGGTGGCTGTGTTTTGTTTGGCCTGCAGAGTGTTTAAATATTGAGAAATTTCACATAAAATACGGATTTCCGGCTTCTCTCAGAAAATGGACAGAGCTGGTGACTCTGGGGCTACCGAATAACAGCCGTTCCCTGAGAGGAAGGTGCTCTCAGGTTCATTGTCCCAATCTCAAGTTTCTTCTGGTTACTTCAGGCACAGATTCCACTTGCCTGGTCTCCACAGCAATCTCAGCCAATGTCGTTCTACTCTAAATCTGTATTTCTCTCCTTTACAGTGCTGAACATTGAGGCCATTCCTAACAGCTGTCATGTGAGCACATGGGTAGCCTAGGCGATGGGGGTTGGGGAGCTTCCCACAGGGTTGCCGGCATTTGTCAGGAGTGCCTGGCACATATAAGTTGCTTGTCACTTTCTTCTTATGTGGGTGGATATACATGAATGAATGAGTCTCAGGAATACAGAATTCTGTGACAAGAAACCCATTTCACCAGCTGAAGTCTGGGCTTATGGATGTTTGGGCAGCTTCTGGAGTACCACTGCCGCCAACTATACCTTCCCTTATGCTATAAAGATTATCCCTGCTGTCACAATTGATTTTTAGTCTTACTTGGGATCCAATGAATTCACGCTTTACTGAGATTTAATGAGAAGTCAAAAACCAAGCATCAATGGGAAAAGCTGCTCCTGTCAGCCTTCTCATTTTTCCTCAGAAGACATGGGTACTGCTGGAAGCAGCAAGCTGCGAGCACAGATAAAATTACATGCCAGGATCACAGGCAGACAGTGGTGTCAGCTAGGACAGCTGCTAAGCTGTCTGTCTTATAGGGCTGCAGTACTTCCTGGTTCCACCTTAGGGCACTGCAGGTGAATGAACTTTAGAAAATGCCAGATCTCCTTAGGCTTTCAGCACCTGACTAGAAAATGCCTTCCTACTATTCTTTTGGTGCTTTTGAAGACCAACCGAAAATGTGTAAGGTGTTGGCATCTGGCACCACGGGGTAAAATCCCACTGATATCGCCAGGTGGCAAAGAATTGCAGGTACCTCTGCTCTGAGAGAGCAGGAATGTGTCCATATCGGGACGCGACATTAGTCCTTTCCTAAGACAGGACTCTATCCTGGACTTGGATAGTTTCTGGCATATCATGCTCACTACATATTTGCTGAAGGAATGAATGGATACGGAGAAAACACCCAGCTAGGGTAGGGGCTGGGCTCATGCTTCCAGAGCACAAGCAGAAAATGAAGATTACAAACTCCATTCTTTGAAGTTCTGGGCACACTAGAATCTTTCAGTTCTGAGACTGCACTACCATCAAACTCATTTAGACAATTGTTCAAACAATTCTGATGTGCTTAGATGGAATGTTCTTTAGGAAAATCACGGCTAATTTTTTTTTCTCTTTCTGCCTTAGTGATGGGAATATTACAGCCCATGTCCAGAGGGCTCTGAAGTCACCAAACCCAGGGGTCCTCCTTGCATTCTCACCTGCCTGGCTCACATCTACAGGCTCTGAATCTTAACTAAAGCCTTCTGAAATTCCAATTACTATTGCTGCAAAGCAAATTACCCTGACTCTGGTGACCTAAAAGAATACTTTATCACACTCACAGGTTCTGAAGGTCAGGTAGCACACAGTGGAGGTGGCTTCCTCTGCTACGAACTACCTGTGCACTCATTTTCCCTCAGCTAACATGACATGAAGGCCAAGGCTGGAGTTTTCACTCATGTACCCAGTGGTAGATGGTGGCTGCCAATTCAGGCTCAGCTCGGCTGTGAGAAAGTGATGATTATGTGTGACCCCTCCATGGGTTCCTTATAACATGGTGGCTTCATGCCAGGCCTTGAAGCTGTATTATCTTTTATAACTTGGCCTTGAACAATCACATAGAGAAACTTTCCATGTTGCAGCCTCTCAGATTCAGGGAAAGGAGATAAAGCCTCACCTTGCAATGGGAGGAGGTGAAATGCTCAGGTAAGAGAGTCACGTGGGATGGGAGGTGGTGGTCATCCACCTTTATAAAAATACAGTCTACCACACCAGGCTGGGTGTGTTCCCAGTTATTCTGTGCTAAAGTACACTGACTCAAAAGGAGAAAAACTTACCTGACTCTTCTGGCCAACATGGACCCTATACATATGGCATACACTCCAACATACACATAGATTTAAAAAGTAAAAATAAATCTTTAAGGAAAGGTCAGAGCTGACAAGATGGCTCAATGGGTAAAGGGAGTTTCCCGAAGCCTGATGATCTCATTTTGACCCCAGAGCCTATACTGTGAAAAGAAAGAGCTAACTTCTACAAACACTGTGGCATATGTGCTATTGAAGTAAGTGTATTTAAAAAAATCACCAAGTTGTTTAGGGGATAAAATATAAGATGCATGCAGATGTGGGGTGGTGTTACTATAAGACAAGGTGGCTCTGTAATATGCTTATATATTCTTTTTGTTGTTTTGGGGCAGGTCTCTCTATGTAGTCCTGGCTGTTCTGGAACTCGCTCTGTAGAACAGTCTGGCCTCAAACTCACAGAGATCTATGCACCTCTGACTCCTGAGTGATGGAATTAAAGGTCTGTGCCACCACACCCGTGTATTTATACATTCTTTAAAATGTAAAGTGAGGGCTGGGAAGATGGTGAGTAACGTGTTTGCCATGGGGGGGCGGGGGGGGGAGATCTCAGTTCCAGTCTCACAGCCCTCATAAAAAGGCTGGATGTGGTGGCACTTTAACACTGGCTCTGGGACAGCAGAGATGGGCAGGCCCCTGGGCTTTTGGACAAGACAGCCCAGCCCGGCCTACACGTAAACTCTAGGCCACCAGTGAGAGACCTTGCCAAAACAAAGAAAGGCAAGCAAGCACCAAAGGCGGATAATACCCAAGAAATGGCACTGGAGGTTGTTATCTGGTTTATAAGTACACACACACACACACACACACACACACACACACACACATACACACACACACATAAACAGACACACACATCAACACACCCCAAAAACAGAAATGAAGGTGAGAGCCTGCGTCTGCTCCCCTGGCACTGCCTGCTAACAGACTGTACCACTGGAACATGCTTTAGCAATTTGTGTCTGACACCAGAATATGATGGAAATGACAGCAGCAGAAATTGCAAGCCAGGCCACACTGAAAGAATAACATCATCTACCTTTTACTCTCTCAAACCATTTTCAAGTCATTTTCAGGCCAGCTAGCCTGTCATGAGGACTCTTTAGGCATCCTGTGGTGTGGCCCATGTGGGCTAAGACAAGAGGCCTCCCACTAACAGCCCCCCCCCCCCCCCATCTGCCAGCTGTGGGTTAGCTGACACTGCTCCAGCTAGTGACCACAAGCCCCACCCAGCATACTCCTCGTAACCTCAGCTCAACTGAATTGCTCAGGAATTCCTGGCCCATAACAACCATGAGAGACAATTACTGTTCACTCTTGTGTTAAATTATATGCTTTGGAGTAATCTGTTGTATAGCAATAGATAATGAATACACAGAAATATGCCCTACTAACCAAATATAGCATGACAGACTTTGCAGCCTCTCTGGCCACGCTCCTGGTGACAGGTAGCACTTCTGTGTGAGGTGTCAGGCTGAGCAGTCAAGCTATGGATAGCTCAACAGTATCACTGCAGTAAGTGTTCTTTGGAAACAGATCCTTAATGAGGCCATATTATGACTGATTTTATATAAGTGGGAAACAACACAAAAATACACAATACCAATACACAGATGACTGAAAAGCCAAAGTATAAGTAGGAGCCAAGTGACTTCAATCCCAGGAAGGTAGCTTCAGCACTGACTGGCCACCTTCCAATTCTGTGGGTGCATACTTGGTATGGTATTTGTACCTGAGGGGCTTGAGGGTAACTTCTGGAACCTCAACTGAGCTCTTTTCCACCTGGACAAAGGTCATCATTGTGACCTGGTTTTTTTTTAAAAAAAGAATTCCATTAACTCTGTGCTTGGATTGTCAACATTTTCTGCTACAAATCCCTGGCCATCTCTTCCCACCCCCTTTCATGCACATCCTACTAAGACTAACCAGGTAGCATAGTGCATAGTTCTCGCCATCACCTTGTTATTTACCTGTTAACAACTAAACTAACCTAAATAACTAAACTAAACCAAACCTAAACTCAAAACCTAGTCCTATAGTCAGTGGGAGGCACAGTCACCTCTCTTCTGGATCTAGTACTTGGTGGCACCTATCACTCTGCCTCTTGCCGGTTCACACAAGATCAGGAGCAGCCTAGAGTCTGATCAAGACATAAATATTCAGCACCTACTCAAGAAACTCCTCCTCTGCTAGACGGTGAGGCCTTCCAACATTCAACCGCTTCCCACCACCTAGGGAAAAAACCTTTGAGGAAAGCATGAATATTCACTTTCTAAAAATTCATTTACTTAGAAAGCACTTTCTCAAATACCTTGTGGTCTTTTTTTTCCTAGTACATAAATTATGTTGAACAGCCTTGGCTAGAGCAGCCAACAAGTTTGATGATGTCTTAATAGCAGCTCATTCCCGCCTCACCCTGGAGTGTGTCCGGGGGTTTCTGAAGGCGCAGTAGCTACAGCAGACACAGCACTAGTAGGGAGCGACACAGGCGAGCTGTCACGCTTTGTCTTTCTGCTTGTTAAATCCGAATGCTCCTAATTAGTTATTCTGCCCAATAATGCCCGGCTGGACAATGGTGAGGGATCGGAGCTGCTGAGGCTATGAATACAAGTTCCTGAGCCTCCTGAGGAAGGCTTGGTTGTGGGCACTGAGGCGCTGTGTTCCTGCTGGCTGTGGCCTCAATGACATCGACCCATATGTGAATAAAGGTCATCACCTGTTAGTGCTTTGGCAGAAGGGCAGCTGCCCTGAGTGCCCACTTAGGCTCTGCCTTTGTTTTCTGACTCTGTGAAGAGTGCCCACAGAGAAAAACACTCTGTGATTCTGTTTGCTTGGTGGGGGCAGGGTATACAAAGTGATTCACCAAACATCCTTGAAGAATTCAGCAAAACATGTCTTCAAAGACTGGCCTTGAACTGCCTTGGACATGGCCTTTTTGTGAACTTACTCACTAGCTATAACTCCAGGAAGCCTCTGAAGTAGACCACCAGGTGCATTGTTCATGTGCGAAACGCTGTGACAGCCGTTTATGTCACACTGATGACGAAGGCTCTTTGAATAAGGACCTATCCAAACCTTAGCTGAGAAGTTAGCTGTCTGGAGACACTCAGAGAGCATTCAGAAAGACTGCAACATTAGTCGGGGTTGGCAGTGCACTCCTTTGACCCCAGCACTTGGGAGGGAGGCCGAGGAAGGACGAAGACTGAGCTGGGAGTCAGCCTGGGTGGTAAAGCAAAACCCTGTCTCGAAAACAAACAAAGCGGGCACCATGAAACAGCTCACAGTTATTTGAGGGGACTGGAGAGATGGCTCAGTGAGGAGGAGCACTCGCTGAGAAAGCGAGAGGGCCTGGGTTCAGATCTATGTAAAAGCATGTCCTGGATCCCAGAAGCTTGCTGGTTAGCCAGGTAGCCTGGAAGGCAAGCCTCAGGTTTAGTGAGAGATTCAGTCAAAATTAAGGTAGAAATGGATAGAGGAAGACAGCTGGGGTGGTCTCAAGAAGAATGTCCCCCAAAGACTCATGTGTTTGAATCCTTGGCCTGGCCGGCACTACTGTTGGAGGCTGTGTGTCACTAGGGGAAGCTGTGAAGTCTCAGAAACTCAAGCCTAGAGCGTCTCAGTGTTTTCCTAATGTCTGCAGATGCAGATGTAGAACTCTACTCTGGCTTCTCCTAAGCACCATCTGTCTGTGTGCCGCCACGCCTCCAGTCATGCTGACAATGGACTAAACCTCCCAACTGTAAGCCAGTCCCAATTAAATGTCTTTCTTTATTAGAGTTGCTGTGGTCATGGTGTCTCTTCACAGCAAAAAATCCTATCTATGACAACATCTGACACACTCCTCTGGCTTACGTATGCATGTGCATGGGCAGGTGTGCATATGCACATGTGAACAAAACAAAATGGAAGTTCAGAGGTCATTTACTTGTTGTTTCTACTTTGTCCTGTTTGGGGACTAATAATTATGACTTATTTTCTTTTATTTCAGGGGGCAAGTTAGTGAGTGCAGAACAGGACACACATACACACACACATCCCTTCCTTCCTCCATGTGTCCATCGAAGCACAGATTCACTGAGTATGCACACGTTGTGTGAGATGTCAGTTGCTCAGTTGAATGCTCACTGTTTCAGCATGAAACTAGCAGGTGCTACTACTGTTCTAGGCCACTCTGGAGAGTAGTATGCATTGTGCATTTGGTTATAGCTCAGTGTTTTCACGGCTCTGCAGGTCTTCAGGCCCTCTCCCATGGCATCCCTCCCACTCACACCTCCACGGCAGCACACACCTTTAATCTCAGCACTCAGAAGGCAGAGGCAGGAGGATCTCTGTGAGTTCAAGGCCAGCCTGGTCTACAGATGTTCTAGAACAGCCGGGCTACACAGAGAAACACTGTCTAGAAAAAAAAGAAGAAAACAAAATTCCACTTTTCTATGTCCATGCGTTCACAAAAGCTTAGTAGTTGCCTGCTTAGCCTTTTTCAAATTGTTCTGAGCTTGAAAACAGTATGCACTTATATTTCCTAAAGGACAGTTTCTGGAATTTTTTTTATAAGAAACAAGCAACAAAAAAATACTCCAAACAAAACAAAGTCTTCCACAAAGGATTCAGGCTCAGGAGCTGGAAGGGT
This sequence comes from Phyllotis vaccarum, assembly GCA_033318265.1. Taxonomy (NCBI): domain Eukaryota; kingdom Metazoa; phylum Chordata; class Mammalia; order Rodentia; family Cricetidae; genus Phyllotis; species Phyllotis vaccarum. The sequence goes on from JARWLC010000007.1 coordinate 15,847,395, forward strand.
ACCCAACACCTAAGAACCCTAGGTCTAAGAGGTCTCATTTCCAGCACTGATGCTGGACGGCTCATGACTGCCTATGACTTCAGTTTCAAGGGCTTTGATGCTCTTCTTTTGTGTACACATACACAAATGCACACACAAGTGTACATAGATACATAGGAATAAAAAATGTCTTAAATAAAAAATATATATTAAAAAAAACTAATAGCTTTTCTTTTTTTTCTTTCTTTGAGCAAGGATCTTGTTATGTAACTCTGGCTGTCCTGGAACTCACTCTGTAGACCAGGCTGGATTTGAACACAGAGATCCACCTGCCGCCTCTGCCTCCTAAATGTTGGAATTGAAGGTATGTGCCCCCACCAACACAGCCTGAATACCATTTTCAAATACCTTTTTTGCTGAACAGAATTCATCTGGAATACAGTCTTTAAACCTGAGTGTATTCTGCTGGTGTGCCCTAGATCTCTCAGGAACTCGAGGACCTTTGCATTCCCTAACATGCCACTTCCTTGGCCCTTTCATTAGTCACAAAGATCCTTGGCTCTATTGTATATGCTCCAGAAAATGTTGCCGACTGACTGGTCACATGATGTGCTATTCACCTGCTATCTTCCATGCATGTAATTACCAGAGAGAAGTCTAGTCACTGGAGAAACACAGGCCACTGAGGATTTAGTACCAGCACACACTAGGCCAATAACTATCAGCGATTAGCTCTCAGAATAACAGGAAAGCCACCATCAGTGCTTGTAATTTATTACCACATATCCAAGCATACTGTAGTGAGAATGAGTAGATCCCAAAAAGGCAGAAAATTAAAATGGTAATTTCTTAACTGTAACAAAAGATCTATAGGTAGCTAAAAGTATTCAGCCATTGTTGATTGAGTCCATTTGCTGAAACTTTAAGGATCATCATAAAAATGAAACATGAGGAGTACATTTTTTTTGGTACCAAAATGTTTTCAGCATCTTTAAATATTAGTGCTTTGTGTACTAAACTATCTTAAAATCATGCACAAATATGTTATTTATTTGTGAGTGTATATTTGTGTGTGTGCACACACGTGTGTGTGTGTGTGTGTGTGTGCAAGATCAGACAACAACTGATAACTTTCAACATTCGGTCCCCTCCTTCCACTATGGGGCTCTGGGGCAAACTCAGCTCAGGAGGCCTGGCTGTCAGTCTTCTCTTCTGACTTATCCAACCAGCTTGTACGCCTATTAAATCATAACCTTTCTTGAAAATTCCTTTTAAAAAAATCAAACTCACAAGAAAAAAGTTGTTTGAAAAAAGATTCTATTATAGTCCAGGAGCTAGAACTACTCAATAATTTATTAATCTAATAATTTCTCTTTCTTTCATAATAAAACATATACCTAAAAGCTCTTTTTTTTTTTTTTTTTTGCTTTCATAGAAGCCCTTATGAGTAAAAACTGGAATCAAATGGAAGAAAATCGCTGACTCCAGCCGTCCTGAAGGGGACAAAAGACTGGAAGGGAGAGACCAGGATGTCTCAAATTCATGGAGGCTTACAGCTGGTCAGCCAAGAGTTCCCCATCCTCATACACACTTTCACTTTCCCTCTCTGGGTCCCTTCCCTTCCCTGTATCAGAGACCAGTTCAAACCTAGAAAACACACTTGTTATTTACCCAGAAACCAAAGGGAGAAGAGCCGGGGAGCCCTTTAAGGCTGATAGCCAAGATACAGACAGATCAAAAGCCAAATGCAATTTAGTCTACCTCAGGCAGAAGCCGTAATTGAATTAAACTTCCTCTAAATATGATAAGTTTGGGGATCTTAAAGCCAGGCACAAAGAACCAGGTTAGAGTAAGCTGCTACATAAATGGATGCATTGAGCTCTAGCCCCCGCCCACAGGGAGTTTGATAAGCTGGCGATTGCTTCTATCACTCCACTGCCCAGCTGAAAACTGATTAAGCTACTTATGGGGCTCTGGGGGCTAATGGCTTGGCCCACCAAGAACACCACTGTCACAGATTTAAGTAAGCTGCTTGGCATGTACAGTTTGATTATTATAGATGGAAGAAGAAAGGGTCGTGTGGGGAGACAGCAGGGTACAGGGAAGCTTTAAGAAGCAGGCTCTATTATTCCAAATGAATACATGGCATTGACACCCTAAAATGAATATGGAATTACTGCAATTCTCTCCCCCTCTGACACCAAAACTCATTTAGAAGGGCCTCCTTAGGGGAGCAGCTCTTGTTTATTCCACCGTTATAAGAATGCCCGATGTCTTTAAACACACTTCTTATGACAGTGTCTGGGCTCTCACCTATCATGACCAGGCCGACCACTAAGATAAATAAATGCATATCAGAAAATTCAATCAATTTGCCCCTAAAGTATCACCATGTGACAGTAGAGAGGGGCACCTGTCTGTGCCCGCCATGGTCAGCAGATTCCATGGGTGCTTGCCTATGGGGAAGGTGGGAAAGACTGAAGGAGCAAACAGGTCTAACCTAGACAAGAAGTATAGACTCCCCCAACTTCTCTCAGGCCTGTCTAACTAAATGGTACATTATTTCTTCCATTTAAATTAACTGTCTTACCTCCAAGTGAAAATGAATAATAATAATAAAAACCTATACCAGGTGCACTGAAAAGTAATTTAAATTCTGAGCAATGACTGCAGAACATGGACGAGTTTTAAAGCTGAGCTCAGACAACCAGAGGACAATAAGGTCAGACTCCTTCCTGGCAGTTTGAGATTTCTCAAAGTTGCCACAATTATTTTTTGATTGAGTCTTCAAAGAATCAGTATTTATTTAGAAAGTAAAGCAATGCTTTCATTTAGTGTCTAGCAGCTTCTTAGGGAGTGTGTTGTTGATTTAAATGATTAACCAAAGCTAAGCATACTCAGGACTGAGGGCTGAGCACACAAAACTGTGGTTTCTTCCTGGCTGCTAAGCTGGTCAATCATTAAAAGCACATGCACTAGCAAAGTCATACAAGCTGGTTCTGACTCTCCTGTGCTCTGCTCTGCTCTATTAGACTTTAAAAAACCATCCAGCTGTTAGATTTCAACACATCTGAAGGCTTTGTGCATTCACTCACTGCCTTTCCCACATCTTTTTTCTTCACATGATTTTTCATTGAAATATTCATATTACATAAAATTCATTATCCCAGAGAAAACAATCAATTTATCTTTAGTATATTCAAAGGTGCCACCATTACCTAGCTCAGTCCTGAAGGATATCCCATATCCATTGGCAGTCTTTCCACCTCCATTCTTTCCAGAGCCTGACACCACTCATCTATTTTCTGTCCATGAATTTGCTCACTGTGGACATGCCATTTAAACTGTTATAATGATTCCTATTTTTTTTTTTCTCCTCTAGATTCTTAGCACGATGTTTCAAAGGCTCATCCATGTTGTAGTATGTATCACTATTACTCTCTTTTTATGGTTAGATAATGCTATATAATAATGATAAACAACACCTAATAGTTGATGAACATCTGGGTTGCTCCCCACCTCCTTTTTTTTTTTTTTCCTTATTGTGAATCATGTCGCAGTGGGCATTCTTACAAAGGTTTTGTTGCATTTGTTTTGGGGACAGGGTTTTGCTATGCTAGCTATGAAGCCTGGACTGCTCAGTCTCCTAAGCAGGAACTGCAGGTACATATCACTCTACCCAGCATTCATGTACAAGTTCGTCTAAGGACAGACGTTTGTTATTCTCTTGGACATATACTTGGGAGTGGGATCTCTGGACTATATGGTAACTCTAACCTATGGAGAGCTGCTAAACTGCTTTCCAAATGGCTATTCTCAACTTCCCACGATGTATGAGAGCGCCAGTGATTCTGTTCTTGCTGGCATTTGCCATTGTCTCACAGTATCCTTTTATACTAAATCTCCCTCCCATTCTGAATAAAAACAGATTGGATTTGAAGAAACTACTCAATGACAGATTAATTCCATGCCAAAAGCACAATCCACAAAGTAACTTTGGAGAAAAGACAGCAGTGGAGGGCTGCACACTTACCTGCTGCAGGTCAGCAAGGGAGTACAGGTGGATCTGCTGCAGGAGGTATTCTCTGGGGAAAATTCTAAAAACAAAGGCAGATACACAAGTGACCAACAGTGCTACAAGACACACTTTTCCTGTTAAATCTCATTCAGAATTCCTTTCCTCTGCCCTTAGCCTTCTCTGCGCTCACTTCTGCTTATGTTCCCACCCTCCTGAGAAACTCAAACACTACCCTTCTTCTTTGTTTGTAACATGAACACTATAAATATGATTTTCACTTCTAATGTTATCTAATGTTATCTGATGTTAAGGAAGGGAAATATTAATGAAATTCTAATGTTATCTGAAATTTCACTTCTAAATGTACATAGTGTTCTAGAACACATCTGATTTTTGTTGTTTTGTTTTTGCTGTTTAGGTTTTTGGAGGTAAGTTTCTAATATGTCTTTTACTGTGGCCTTGAACTTAAAATCCTTTAGCCTCATAGATGCTGGGATTACAGGCGTGTAGCACTATGCCTGGCCCTGCTTCTGGCTTCCTATACTAGTTATGTCTCTAACAAATTGTGTGCTCTTACTTGCATACATCTCAATCCCAGCTTCATGCAGATCCAGCTGCTATGTGCGTAACAGAAACAACTGACCTCGGTATCTCTAACATCTTTGTAGCTGTAACAATGTGATGGTTTGAACAAAAATGGCCCCAACAGGCTCATATACTTGGATATTGGTCACCTGTTGGCAGAACTGTTTGGGACGGATTAGAGGGTGTGGTCTTATTAAAGGAGGTGTCATTATTGGTGGATTCTGAGTTTTAAAAGAATCATGTCATTCCCAATGTGCCTCTCTTTCTACCTTCTGCTTGTGGACCAAGATATAGGCTCTCAGCTATCTCCGCTGCTAAGTCTTTGCTCTGCCATCTTGGATTCTAACCCTCTTAACCCACAGGCCCAATTAAATGCTTTCCTTTATAAGTTGTCTTATTGCTATGGCAATAAGAAAGTAACTACTACAACTGTGTATCTAAACTACCTACTTCTGGAGTTAAGAAATACTAGAGTGGCAACCTGTGTGTTTCTCTAGAATCACCTATGGGCACAGAGAGAGTTCTATTTAATGTCACATTAATGATATATTGAAATTAACTTTAGATTTTGGGCACTGATGGTTAAATGCTGTAAAATGACTCTCCAAAACTTCCATTAGCAGTTGTCACTTTCTAGGATCTAGATAGATGGTGGTGAGCGAATAAGAGACAGTAACTGTGGGCAAGCAGCTGCTAAGAAAGGGAGCAGAGTAGAGTTAGTTAGAAACAACACATGTATACACACACACACACACACACACACACACACACACACACACACACACACACACACCTGTAATCCTAGTATTTGAGATGTTAAGGAAGGGAAATATTAAGTTTGATGTCAACCTGGGCTATTTAGTGAGACTCTGACCAATTTATATATATAAACCAAGCTCAAAATCCAACTCCTGATTGCTAGTATTTTCTATCTTACTATATAATAGTCTTGTGGCTTGGTTGTGAGACTTAACTTTTAATGGCTACACTCTCCCTCTGGCTCTTTCTTATATTTGAAATGAAACTACCAATTTATCCAATTAATACTTATACTAAGTCTCTGTACCTGACTTGAAGATGCACAGAGTCAAGTAAGGTTAAAGAATATAAACAAACTGGTAATTGGACCACAGCCTGGAAGCAGAAAGTGGTAAGCCTGAAGCCTGGGACATAGCCCTTGAGAACGGCAAATCCTAACTCTGGCTACCCACTAGAATCACTGGAGCAGTTCTAGAAAGTGAAAGAACACATACATGGGAGGAGAACAGAAGTCACTGTCAAGCAAAACTTCTCCTGTTACTAGTACAGCCATGGCCTAATGTACAACTTGCTGGGAAATTCACATTCAGCTTTCCAGTTAAGGAAGGGTTAGCTGGCAAACTCTAGAGATAAACATATTGACTTCTCTATCCATCTAATGCTGATCAAGCACGTAATATACACCAGGCACTGCACCATACTACTAAAGTGAAGGGTAATGAATCAGCTGGTTCAGAGGACCACGCAACTACATTCTAGGTTGAACTGTAGAAATGTAGAGTATGAGTAGAAGAGCTCTGCTCCAAAATACAGCCTCATTCACAGACAAGTGGTGAGGACATTGCATTCTGGGAAACAGAATTTGAGTCCTGAGGCCAGGCAAGTTCTTTCTAGGGTAAGGACAAAGGGATATTGAAAGGGGCAAGTGTATACGTACAAGGGACTTTTTCTAAGTACTGACAATGTTTAGAATAGTGAACCATGAGGAAGGAGTCTAGAATGGCTCTGGAGTCTCTGGTGTGGGTGACTGGATGGTGATGCCACTGGCCAGTATGGGATCAGGATATGGAGGAGGAAGGATGACCAAGTTACACCTGTATTTGCTAAATATCCAGGTAGAGTCAGTGTGCAAGAGATGTCTTCCATCAGCACAGAGTGGATGAATGGCTGGAGCTGTGCGGATTGATGGAGTAGACAACAGAGAATGGGGATGGGAGGGGATGGAAGATAAACATAGATAAGGGCTAACTCTATGTTACAGTGTCTGAAACTATCAAAATGTATACTTTGATGGTCTGCAGTTTTTCTCATGCTGGAAAAATGTTTTGAAAAGGACATTCATATATAACTTGATGTCTATGTTTCCTTGTTATTTGTAAAATGCTCATATCCTTAGCTCAGTAGTGGTGGCACACATCTTTAATCCCAGCACTTGGGAGGCAGAAGCAGGCAGGTCTCTGTGAATTTGAGGCCAACCTGGTCTACAGAGCAACTTCCAGGACAGCCAAGGCTACACACACAAACCATGTCTTGAAAAACCAAAACAAAAAATATACAAAAAAAAAAAAAGCTCAATCCTTGTAGCATTAATCCAGCTTCCACAAATGGTCACAACTCATGCAGCTATATATGAGGTCAATACAAAAAAAAAAAAAAGCCCAATCCTTGTAGCATTAATCCAGCTTCCACAAATGGTCACAACTCATGCAGCTATATATGAGGTCAAAACCAAGCAGTTAACGACTATGGAAGTTACAGCATTTATTCAAATTCCACCAATTATTTCACTAGTGTTATGCATTTGTTCTAGGGTCCTTTCCAGAATATAACACTGTGTTTATCGACTATGGTCTTGTTTTTAGACATACTTAAATATTTTCAGGTTACTTGAGACTCAAACACATACAGAAAAGAAAAATCCAGGGCATGGTCTTTTAGTGGGACTTCAAGAGTAATAACATGCAATATCATATTCTAATAGAGAAGACACAGGGTGCTGGGAGTAGATGGAAGGAAGGAATCATCAATTTGAAAGGCAAATGCTTAATAATAAAGTCTCTTAAATAAAAGCAATGAGGAGCAGTGCTAAGAAACAGACCCAGTGACATGAGTGTGTGTGACGTGAGTCTGTGGGGGACAGTGACCTCACCTTTCCATCTGACCTCCTGTTACTGTAGAAAGGAAGGTGACTGACTGACATAACCCTGGACAATCTGTTATGTTCTGATGCTTAAAAACTCTCTCTGGTCTAAATCCCAACATATCTATGATCAGAAGTAGACAGACTACAATAATCACTCATAAACTAAACCATCCTGGCATGCCCTTGAACTCCACTGGAGAGCCGGAGTCCTTAGCTCCCCCCCTTAAGCGAACACTGTGTTTTACCTGCAATAAGACAGGTCTTATGGTAGGAGCTGAGTTTGCTGCTTTAATGAACACAGTGAGGAGCAGTGAAGAGAATTTCCAGTTTCCTCTTCCTGGGTCCTTCTTGCGTCCAAACCCTGTCGGTCTTTTCACAGCAACTCAGCAGCTTTGGTCTGTCATCTCTACTACTCTTTCAATATTATCTCTGCAGCTGAAGGTAGTTTTGCATTTATTTAATGCTGCTAACTGTGCAAATGTATTTTGCATGAATTTATTTTCCCTTTCCCTTTAAAAGAGACTCTGTTCTGCCAGATGCATGTCATTTACTGTCTCCCTCTATCACACTCCAGTGTTCAACACCATAATTTAGATGAGGTCGATCATGATAGACATAAAAACTGGAAAATACAATATATGTGAAAAAGATAAAGAAACTGAGCCTACTGTGTTGGAGAAAATGAGTGTCCAAAAGATTTAGTGGTGACCATTAAAATACAGACTTTTAAGAGAGATAACGTCAATCAGCCCTTCTCCCCAAGAGAAAGGAAGTTGTGACATAAAAACACTGATCCAAATGGGAGAATAAACTTCCCCAGAGGGGCAAGAGAGGTCTATTAGAGAAGCATCTCCTGGAGAGATGCTTCCTAATGTAAATCAAAGAGAGGGAGGGTCTACAGACAGTAGAGACAGGAGGCATATAGCTGCCCCTTCCTCTCCTCTCCCTGGAAGCAAACTGAACTGGAAACACATTCTCTAAATTGTTTCCTCCAGGCATACTAGCCACAGGAAAGACAGGATAAGGATATAAATGCCAAGATCAGGATAGGTAGGCCATGGCAATTTCCCATCCACATGACATTGAGGGCTGCTCAATTGTAGCTTGGATTGCATAAATTTACCCATCAGATATAGATTCTTGAGAAAATGGACTAAAGTAGCAGGGATGCCTGGGATCATTTCTCCTTAAAATCTAAATTGGAGATGAGTTACAGAGGATCTGGTTGTGCAGGGCCTGCTCTGCAGCAATAACGTCTGATGCAGATCTGCCCAGGGAAGCAAAATTTGGTGTCCCTTAAAGATATTTACCCCAGCATTAATTTTACTATTACTACATTCAATACAAGATGGTCATTTCTTACATTCATTGATCAGAAAATACTTCTGATCATTTATACCTCTGCAACTTGTCACTGTGGATAAGACCCTAAAATCAAAATCTAAGATCAGTACATACTTCATTGCAGTATGCTCTAGTCAGTGTTCCTGGCCCTGAAGACTTGGAAAGACACAGTTTTAATACAGATAAACATGCAGGTGAGGGAAGCTGGCAGGACACCTGGTCACAAAAGGCCTCCAAGAATGAGAAGTGAGGAGTTAGGGAGAAGAAATGAAAGTAATTGGATAGATAGCACTCCAAGGAAAAGCACTGGGAGCCAAGGCTGGAGCATGCCCAGTGCTTTCTTCAGGCCCTCCTGAGCAGGGCATATTTTCTATTTCTCTGTCTGGGAGGGTAGACCACAGAGTGTGGGCTTAGAAAGTTAGCATGTAGGCAACCAGTAGGATGTGTGTGCATGTGTGTGTTATTGTTATGCTGAATCTACTCAAAAGAAATGGGGTGTCACAGAAGTACCTTAAGTAAAATAATGACAAGCTGAGGACTGTGACTTTAAAAGGTCACAGAAGGCAGAAAAGGAAGAAAGGGGCTGATGGAAAGGATCTTTGTTTAAAAGACTGGATGAGAAATGCAGAGCTCTAAGGAGATAAGGGTTAGAGAGACCTTCCTCCACAAAGATCGTCACCTCGATCCTCAGGTCACGCTGAGCACAGAGAAGCCTGCGTTACTCAGTTTCCCCACTGAGCCAAGTATGTACCTGGAAGCTGTGTTTGCTGAGAGAGGAAGGCAGAGGAGCCCTCTTGCGGGGGAGAGTATCTGGGCTGTTGGAGGAGAAGACTGGAACTGTGGGCATGGCCACATGGAGTCTCCCCAGCCTGTGCAGGGGAGTCCTGTCTGCTTGTGGTTTCAAGTGGAGATCAGATTCTAAGGAAGCCCAGGACAGCAGGCCTGGGAAACAGAAAAGACTGGACCCTTGAGAAATCATGCCAGGAAGGCTTTTTACAGGGAGAAAGAAGCCTGGGAAGAAGCGCTTTGACAGGAAGGGGGTGAGAAGAGCTGTGGCAGGGAGGCCGAGGAAGGAGCCAGAAGGAATCCACAGCACAAGAGGTGTCCAGAAGTCTCAGGAGCACCTAGCCAATAGGAACTCATCAGTGACCTCAGGGGAGGATGGTGGGTGACTCTTCAGAAGCGGCCACTGTTAAAGGGAAGAACACTGGAAAAAGAATGGGAGAGACTTGGGCATACTTATATGCTAAAATAAATGGGTCAACAGAGCAGAGGAACACAGAAATGGGGTACATAACAGAGGCTGGCTCAAGAAAGACCTACAGGAAAGAGAATGTGGAGCCAATGGGAAGTTCTTTCCAATACACAGTTACACACACACACACACACACACACACACACACACACACACACACACACACACACACACACACACACACACAGAATTTCTTAACTGAAATGCTCCCAGCTTTTACTGAAATGTTATGTAAAAGGTGTTATTCATTAATTTCACCATATTAGGAACTCAAAGCTGCACACTAAGCAAAGGTTATCTGACTTAGCAGTCCTTTAGCAAACAGGATCCTTGCTGCAAAGGATCTCTTTTGTTTTCAGATGAAGCTGCTACGGTCAGGATTTCTATGCCTTGAGTGACCTCCCTGACTATCACACTATTAATCATCAGGCATAGCCTCATGTCTACAACAGGTCACCCTCATGGCCATGCACACTCGTCTAGCTGGTCCTGATGCTCAAGCCGAAGGACTAAAGAGATAAGGCAACTCTGCATCTATCCCATCCGTCAGAGACCACATCGCTGGCAGGGAGCAATATCATGTCCTCTGCTCCAAAGAATACTAAAGAAGCCTGCTAAAGGACTGCAGCCATCGACTAGGACATCCAGGTCTAGTGGCAACAGCCCCATTTTATCACCTTTGGAATTATCTGACATACTGGCTCCGTTTATAGCTTGTTCTAATGAGAAAAGTGAGAAGAGATGAAACCTAAAAAGGAAAAAACATGTACGATTCAGAGCCCTTATATTAGCTGACACTTGGGGTTAAACTTCCACAGATAATTGCCTATGAAATCAAAGGCAACAGTCTTAACAGAAAAAGCTAGGGGGACCTCATTTCATTTTGTTCTGTGATATTAAGTTAAATAAATCAAGACTCATTTAACCTGACTAATTTCCAAGGGCTTCAACTCCCACCAAACCCCAATTCTTGTGACAGTAAAAGGACAGAGTTTGCTCTGAAAGAAGTGGGAGAATTATTAATGTGTGTAACACATCCGGGAAGCTCAGTTCTCAGCAATACACAACCAAAACTGAAATCCCAAGACTGGGACAGGATTTAGTAGCAAGGGTCCTGCTGTATGAGCAAGAGGACTTGAGCTCAGTCCCAGAGCATACCTGAAAACACCAGGCACTAAGTGATAGCCGTAACCAAATGCTTCCTGATGGAATTCAAGTTCTGATCCACAGGATGGAACACAACATATGCTGAGCACCAGAAACAGGTCAAGAACTGTTAGCGGGAAGATCATAGGCCCTAGGGGAAACTCGCTACTATTGTTTTGCTAAACCAATATGGTCAAATGCCTTGTAAACACTCATTTATATCCATAGATTAGTACAGTTTTTGCCCTTTGCCCGAGAAGTTGCTTACTGCATGAGAAGTGACTGACACAGAAACTGGTACTGGTCACAGTGCTTAGAAGAGGGGATGGTGAGATGGGACATCTGCATCACCTCTCCAAGGCTTAGGTGATCTCAGAAGCCGGGAAAAAGAATGGGACTGGAGGAGGAGAAGTGAGTTGCAAAAGGATGTCTTCTTGGCATGACGTGGTGGCTACACTCACAAATGCACTGCATCTGGGCACAGACACATATGCATAATATTGGGTCTGTCAACATTTCATCGGAGTAGGGAATATGGTTCCTCTCTCCCTGAAAGATGTTTTATTGTTGCTGTTTTTTTTTAAGGAGATTTGGAGTGTTTAAATTTATTTTTAAGGATTTTAAAAAATCTTTTTAATTATGTGTAGGTATGTGTATATGAGTACAGGTGCCCACAGAGGCCAAAGGAGTTGGATCCCCCTGGAGCTGGAGTTATAGTTACAGGCAGTTGTGAGCCACCTGGTGTGGTTGTTAAGAATCTCTGGTGCTATAGAGGAGTACCACATGCTCTTAGTCCTAAGCTATCTCTCTTAGAGTCCCAGGCCAATGACACATGGTATTCCCTCCCCACCCCCAAAACACGAGCTACAAGACTCCTGAGGAATCCCACCCAAGGCTGTCCTCTGGCCTCTACATGCATCCACATGCACATGTACACAGGATTAAAGTGATGAGGGGTGTTATAATGGAAATATCTCATTTCTAACTCACAACATATGTATTCACATATACACAATCAAAAAGATGATGCTGAATGCAAACCTCCAGAATTTAATTCTGAATAATGAGGGTCTCAAAGAAAAATAGATAGAAGTGAATAAGGGGTAATTTACAAAGAAAACCATTTGTTCACATATTACTACCATGTTTTTTCAGGAATATGTGATCTGGGGCAGGTAATTTGTATTGCGTTGCAAGAGCCATTGTGTCTCTGCTTTGGGGGGCCATATGCACCCACGTCGGAATCTGTAAAAAGCACTGTGAGGCATCCCAGGAAGAAGCAATTTGGTGCTGGAGATACGAGCTGCAAACTCTCTTGAAATCGTTACATTAGGCTGGATGTGGAGAGGACTCATGCTCCAAGCTAATGGAAAAACAATTTGAAATCAAAGGCAGGCATTTCGATGAGAACCCACATTGAAGAAATAAGCTTCAATCATTTCTCTAGATACCTCATTTTGCTAATCTCATTGGTTGAAAAAGTGCCAAGATTGCACAAGGTATTATATCTGAGTAGATAGTTACAAGAAATAAGGGTTTCTTTTACCTGGTCACTCAGAAAGTATGTGTAAGCTACTCAGCAACAATCTAAAGACTGGGGTAGTGATGCTTGCCAGCTAATTTGGGCTGTGATTATTCTGGGGCCTGGTTATAAAAGTGACAGATCATATCACTTTTATATACCTTATCTCAAATTCTTAAAGTAGCTTAAATAGGAACAAAAATGACATTTTTATACAGTGTTTTAGAAAATAATTTTAGGTAATAATATATATTTCATTTATTTAATTTTGGAATAAGACAAAACTACTTGTAAGTTTCTGAAAAATTTTTCAGTAAAGAGCTATACATGATACAATTTAGCATATTTAATATCTACCTTCCAAGAACTCCTTCATCAAAGCTTATTAATCTGTTTACTATGGCATGGCACTGTCTTGCAGGCAGTCTCCAGCACCATTTTAGATTTATGATATCAATGTATTTATATATAAAATATCTACTACATTTTTGGCTAAACGAAACCTCTGGAGAAAGCCAAAGAAGAAAGGCGCTACAGGAAAACAGACAACTTGAAAACAACATTTCTAGGTCCAAAAGAAAAATCAATTATGATGCAAACTAGGATGGTTGCTTTCAAACATTTTCAAATGGCATCTATATTTTATAGTTTCTGAGCTCTGGTGGACTTGTGCACCTGTTCTGTTAAGACTACAGCCCAACTTTAGCTAAAGACAGTTTAAATGAACTAAGTTGAAAGTAGCCAGATAATAAAAAGCCTAGATAATTCTAGAGAATTTTAAAAAAGCTGCATTCATTTACTGGGCATAAGTAACTGCTATTAGATTCCTGGCTCCCAGATCCCACCAGGTGTAGAGAGAACCTGATCTTCACACAGACACAGACACACAGACAGAGTTAGAGAAAAAATATGCTTAATTTAAGAGGCTAATTTATTAGAACACACAGATCTTAAAAGTCCACACAGACTACATTCTGTGTCTCTGAACTTAGGATGAGATTTAGGTGTGCAAAATGTGGCTAGTATTGAATTTTAGAAAAATAATCCCATTCAGCGACAGTGCTATCATGAAGTGATATGGCTCTGTGTGACAGGGTGCCTGCCAGAGGGTGGCTATCTTCCTCTATTGCTTTCCACCTTAGCTTGAAACAAGGTTTCTCACAGGGCCTGGAATTCACCATTTCTGCTAAGCTGGCTGACCAGTGAGCCTTAGGGACCTACCTGTCCCCTCCTCATCAGCACTGGGGTTACAGACATGTACTATCACACCAGGCTTTTACATGAGTGCTGGGGATCCAAACTCAGATGTCCATGGTGGATGACAAACACTTTGCCCAGTGAGCCATTTCCCAGCCTCTGTATGAAGCTATTTTAGCATCTCGTTATTTGCTAGGACTCGTGCTGAGTGTACCGCTCAATAATAATAATCGTCTATGCCTAAGGACACAACAAAGTAGCAGTTTCGTTTAGTAATTCATGAATTTCTTTTAAACACTTACTGCCGCAGACCTGTAATTCCAGAACATGAGAGGCTGAAGCAGGGCTGCCATGATTTTATTAATGCCAACCTAAGGACAGACCGAAGGTCAGCCTAAGGACAGACTGAAGGCCAGCCTAAGGACAGACTGAGATGCTGTCTCAAAAGTGTACAACTAAACGACATGATTACATGAAAAATAGTATACTAGGGAACCATTTTAATGAGAAAAAAATCATTTATAGGGAAAAATTTCTAGGAAACAAAGTTCAGAATAATACTGAGTGCTTTCTTATTTTTGTTTTCTAGGAAATCATATCTAGTGTAATAAACATAACCCAGTTTGACCACATGAAGTTGTCAGACTCTTAGTAACAGCATTTTATGCATGTAATGAACTTATTAAACAAATATTTATTAGTTTCCACTCTGTATCAGGTGCTGTTTCAGACCCTGGGGATACAGCAGTCAGCAATACAAATAAAAAGTCAAGACCTGGTGTAGCTTACCTCTTGGGGAAAGAGCAGAAACATAGGTTGTACTTTAAGACAAAATGTCACACCAGGCCATCTGTGAACAGGCAATGAAAGAAGACAGGAGGGATGGGGGCAGGGATGTTAAGTTGCACACTGGAGGGGATCCAAAATACAGCTAAGGATGCTTCTTTAAAGTGATGATGCATAAAGACCTATAAGAGGTGAGCAAGTGGTTGATATAGAAATTCAGGCAGGAGCCTTTTTAACACGCTTAAGGACCAATAGAAAGGCCAGTTTGACTGGAACAGAGACAGGAAGTGGTAGGAGTTGAGAGACTTAATGGGGACAAGACTCTGCAAAGCTTTGGCTTTGAGTTGGAGATTAGGTGGGTCAGAAGTGACATCATCCAATCTGCATATTAGCTGCAGCCAGAGTCTTAAAACAGACTGAAGCAGAGGACCAGTGACTGCAATAATCCAGGAGAGCACAAGGAGATTTGGGACCAGGTGAGAGCAGCAAAACTGGGAAAGAGGAGATACAGTGTGAGGCTGAAGCTGTCAGGGTTTGCCAGGAGGAAGGTGTCTGGCCTGGAAAAATGGATGGACGGAGGTGTCCTTAAGTGACACAGGGAAGAGGGTGGTACTGTGGAATAATCCTTTGTATGTTGTAAATACGTGTTACTCTTGCTGTTTAATAAAGAGCTGACTGGCCTATAGCTGGGCAGGAAGAGACTGAATGAGAAAGCCAGACTAGGAGGATGCTGGGAAGAAGGAGGGCGGAGTCTGGACTAGGGAGTAGACAAAGAGAAGCAAGATAGGCATGCTGTACTGTGAAAAGTACCAAGCCACATGGCAAATCACAGAAAAGAAATATGGGTCAATTTCAATGGAAGAGTTAGCTAGTAACAAGCCTGAGTTATTGGTTGAACATTTATAATTAATATTAAGCCTCTGTGTGGTTACTTGGGAGTGGCTTTTAGGACAGAAACTTCCACCTACAGGGTGGTTTACAATAGGAGGTGGGACAAGGATTCAGAGCTTGGTTTGGACAAACTGGGCAAACACCATTTTATCCTCTGGACTTAGCCTCACAATTCCAGTGAACGCACTAGAGAGCATGTGTAATTCTGGGACCCAACAAAAGCCTGACAGGATAATGTTAATAAAAACGGCAATCTTCATGAGAGAAAGCACCCACTGCTTAGTAGATGTAATATTCTTGGGAACTCATACTACCTACAATCACCATCCTAAATAAAACGCGAAACAAGAAAAGAGGAGTAATGAGGAAGAAAGTCAAGTCAGGGTGCTACTTCAGAGCAACCAACCAAAGACAAAACTTGACAAACCACAGGCCCACATTTCCCTTCCCTATCGTGAGCACAACCCTGCTCCGATCACCAGGAATCACCAGGCTTGAAGGTACTGATTGTCCTTGACCAGCATTGGAAAGGAAAGGGCTTAGACTTATTTCACAATGGACACTTTGGCTTTACCATCCACATCACGGCCCAACTCTTTCAGTGACAGAGACGGAGAACTAACTATCTGAGCAGCAATTTCCCAGATCTCAATGATTTGAGTTCTCAAAAGAGGAACATGGGATTTCAGAGCAGCTTGTCCAGCAGCTGCTGTCAGTCTGGGTGATGTTTCCAGTGGCCTAAGGTAAAATGGGAAAGCAGGGCGGAAAGCTTTTAATTTTCCTTTTTAAAGTGGTTTGATTTCTGCAGCTATTTGCCTTTGGTTTTTTGTTTATTTGTTTGTTTTGTTTTTAGTGTTATTTTTTAATACAAACTTATAGTAAGAAATAATGTTTTGGTTTTTAGTATCTGTTTTGGCTAGAGACATACACAAAACAGCCCTGAAGATATTGCTATACTTTTGTCTTAAGTTTCCAGCTCTGGAAATGGAAAGGTCTGGCAAATGGTGACCTACACAAAATGCACTTGCTGGCATTAAGCCAATTATCCTTTCTGGCTCCCAATGGATGACAGAGCCTACTGCTAAGTCCAGGCACATACCAGTCAGCCAGCTTACCTTCCCACTTCTCAAGGACCTCGATTATGTCTTCAGGAGGAGTGAAAGAGAGTCCTCTGGGAGGACGAGCCAGGAGTGGTATTGCACATCTGGGAGGCAGTGGCAAGTGGGTCACTGAAGTTTAAAGTCAGTATGTCATACATAGTGAGAGCCTGCCTCATAAGAAGCCCTTATCTAAAAGAGTACAGAGACATCAAATGTCACCATTATTTACTCCAGAAGTAGCAGTGATCTGAACAAGAAAACCTGGCTCCAGCTGGACTCTGTTGCTCACCAGCCTTTCTCTGTGGGCAAGGGAGAGCCTCTCACTCACAGCTCTTTACTTCTTTTCTAAGCATCCTTTGTGCTATGTGTCTAAAAGAAATGCTCTAAGGAAAATTATAGATGTCTATGGAAATCTCTCTTATTGACAAAAATCCTAATAGCTATGTGTATTTCTAAAAATGGCAAATGGCATAATTTTAATGATTAATAAGCTCTTACTACACAACTAACTTATGCAGGCTTCTGTCTTAGCTTTAAGAAAGAGCAGAACCATCTTGTCCTCTAAGAGCCTTCCAGGAGTCATCAAGATAGGATATGCCCCTGAAGAGATGTAAAGTACTGGGTACCTAAGTGTCAAATGAGTCCAGATGATTACTGTTGGAAGAGACCATTGAACAGAGACAGGAAGAGGCAGCATCTTGGCCTAAAGTGAGAGTGGCCTGTAGGTGGGAGAAGCAAGTAGTGTGTCAGGGACATGAGCATTATACTGTGGCTAGGTGGGGCATCTATTATCCACCAAGAGCCATGTAAAAGATGAAGCAATACATGTAGTCATGGTCAGATCACAGGGATCAGATGACCAACCAGGAGTGTACCGGCATAGTCTGCAGATAGCTGAACTGTACACAGTCTAGTCAGTCTGTTCTATGGCTAAATGGCTGTTACCTGGACTAGTCAGGGAATCCAGCAGAGACAGGATTCCCAATTAGCAAACTAGAGAAACTGATGATGAGAAGCCAAGTTTTGTGTGTGTGGGGGAGGGCACAGGAACAAAGAGTACAAGACACATGTGACTAGCTCTTAGTGAACCTTAAACCAAAGCTTATAGGGTCGAGACTACAGAAAAGTAAGAAAATGGTGTGAAATGGACTAGACTACATAGATGTACTTCTTCAGGCTTCAATGACTTCTATGGACACATCCGCAGGCAGCTAGAGGCACAAGCTGGTGGTAATCTCTCCCCAGCCACTTTAAGTCTGTAGATAGATCGTGACTCTCCCTCTGCAGCTAAACCATCAAGGGTCCTCAGGAAAGGGAACCTTCCAACATCCTGGAGCTGCCAGACAGACTCCATTAGGAACAAGGACCATGAGGAAAGGCAGCGGAAGTGTTGCCTTTCACGCTGCCTGTTCAGGAGCCAGAGCAAGGCAGGGAGGCAGCAAAGGTGCAGGCAAGAGGAACTCAAGCAGCTGGAGAATAAAGAGGGGCATGAAGACCTGGGAGAAGGTAGCCAGGATAGTCAGGTCACCAGAAAAGGGGCCCACAGAAGGCACAACGTCTTCGAAGAATGCAATCCCCAGCCATGGGTCAAGTAAGTGAGTGGGCAAAGAGAAAACGGAGATTTTCTTTAAGTTTTAGTGGTCATAGGAATGCCTGAAGACACAGCTTAGTCAGTGGTGGAGAAGGCTGCTCTGCTTTGCTTTAGATTCTCCAGGGGAAAAAACTAAAAGATAAGGAATTAGTTAGATGTGCTGGACCAATCAGGGCATGCTCTCTGAGGGATTCTTCTGTGCCATCACTGTAGGGCCACAGCGCATATCTGAGGACTCCTCCTCATGATGCACTCTTTACACAGAAGGACCAGCTCTTTGCCGCTTCTGGGCTCAGCTTCTTGGTGCCTCTTCCTCCTTGTTTACGTCTTCTCTCCTCCCTAGGTTCATGCTTATTTAAAAATAGGGCAGCTAGCTTTACTGAGCACACACTCTGTTCCAGGTCCTTTCTCCTTACCTTTAGACTTCCTCATTTATAGGAGGGACAACCAGCTCTGAAGTCTGCTTCCAAGATGAGCTCTGGCCCAGGAATGTCTTACTTCAGGGCCTACAAAGCCACTTGCACTGGTGCTATTACATTAGTATTTTCCCCCACTCCGGTCTTGGTGGCCCAGCTGCAATCTTAAGCTTGTGGTACCTAGAATTGCTACTTCAGGGGAGCATGTTGTCTAGCCTACTCCCAACCCATTCTGTGAGAAATGTCCAAGTTGAGCTAATACTGTTTCTGTTAGTTCTATAAGTGCTTTTATGTTTGTCTTTCGACAGAACAAAATTTAAGAATGCTGCTAACCTTTGGTACTCTCAGCCTGAAATGAGCGCTAAGGCCCCAGTATCTAAGACACATTGTTCTTATCATTTAAGCTTATGAATCCAGAGCTAAAAGTCTCAAGTGCCTACAAATCTAGGAACCACTGTGAATGAAGAGACAGGCTAGGATTAAGAAACAGAATGGGCATTATTACACCTTCCTGGAGATGCTGGGCTTGAAGGAGCCAGAGGAGTAGCAACTACATTAAACCAGAGAGTCCTAGATCTAAACCAGACTTCTGCTACCTAAACGAGGGAAGCTCTATGCAATGAGAGCTTCAGAATTGCAAAGAGAAGCGGGAAGCTGAACTCTCTCTCTCTTCTATCTCTCTTCGTGTGTCTGTGAAAATTCTTGCTTTTTAAAATTTTTTAACATGTGGCAAGGCTATGTATGATATGTGTGCATATGTGACTTTGCTAATAAGGCAGAGACCAAAATTGGCTCCCTGGTGGTCAAATGACAATACAATATATGCATATGTGAGTATGCATGTATGTAAGGGTGTACCATGTAGAGGTCATAGGGCAACCTTAGGTATCAGTCTTCACCTCCTCCACACCCTCTTTTTTTTTTTTTTTTTTTTTTAATGACAAGGTGTCCTTTTTGTTGCGCTCCTCTGTCACAGGCCAGGCTGGTCTATGACCTTCCAAGATCCCCTTGCCTTTGCCTCCTATATATCTACCCTTGGAGTTCCTCCAATGTGTGTGTGCATCATATGGGCAACTGCTACTTTTAAGATGTCATTTCAGGCCTAATGGAAGCCATCCCTGTAGGGCTAAACAAAACGGGTCTGTGGGCCAAAGAAAGCCTTGAGGTACCTCTTGTTTTGTACTTCTGATTCACACTTACCCTCCTAGCCCTGAGTTAATTTAAACATATAGGCAGTTCTTCCTCGTGTCCCTCTAAAACATGTCCCTTAAATGACTACTGATCCCAAGCTTCCTGATACTGCTGAGATTTCCCAGAGTTCTTCACACACCTTCATGTGTGGACACGATAAATAACTCTTCTAACAATAAAAAGTTAACAAGGCCTTGAGCTAATTCAGCAGGGTCACCATCTGGGAGTCATCAGAAACAGAACTGTCAGCGCTGTAAACATTTGAGGCTTCACGGAAGACACCGACTCTTTCTAAACTAATCAGTGCTGCCAGTCAAGATTTGCAGCCGAGATTCGAGGCCGAGACATCCATTTAACAACAATAACAAAAACAGTGAGGATGAAAACCGTACAGTCATAATAACAAGGGGCCTAAATGCAAACTGTGACTTCCCTATCAAGGCAGAGCCTCAAGTTGGCTCCCTGGCGGTCAAGCGCCAATTCGATTAATCAGTCTGTTTCCAGTTTTCTTGCGACAGCAATATTAACAGTTTGCTTTACTCTGTTTATATGGTGCTGACAGGTCTTCGGCATGTTGGGCCTACTTACTGGTGATTAATGACCACTCTCATTCTTAAGTAAAACCAGGCAGGAAGAAAATACCTTTTATGACTAGTTAGGAACCAAATTCTGCTATTTTTGTTGTTTCCCTGTTACCCATCAGCACCTCCCCCTGTTAACCTCTGTATGTATGTGTGAGAATATTCATCCTCTCCTAACTGCCCTGAGATGCTCTGTCCTTTTCTCAGAGGGACCCTAAAATGCACACTATGAATGAGCTTGGCATCGGGAAAGGCACTGTTGGATTGTTTTCTTAAAAATCTCATTTCTATAGAAATGAAAGAACAGGTGTGAAGTGGCTCTGGAGATGGAAATTTTATCTTATTAAGTAGGTAATAATCCCCTTTCATATTTATAACTATATTTACAGACAAAGAAGACAGCAGAGTTGAAATGATATTCTGGTTGCTGTAGAAATTATTGTTACAAAAAGTCTGAGAGACTATTGCATTAAACACTCATATTTCAACAGAGGTCAAAAGATCTGAAGTAATACAAAGACCCACCTTGTCCACATACTTTCTCATATAAAGAAAGCTATAAGGATACTATTTATCACTAGTACACTGATCTTTTTTTTTTCTTTTTAATTTACTGTGTGCATGTGTGTTTGTGCCAGCCTAAGGACAGTTTTGTAGGTAGTGGACATTCTTTTTACCATGAGAGTTCTGGGGATTAAACTCAGGTTATCAGACTTGGAAGCAAGTGCCTCTACCCACTTGGCCACCTTTCCCTTTCTGCTTGCTTATTTACTTAGACAGCCCTGGCTGACCTCATCTCTACGTAGCACAGAATGCCTTTGAATTCACACTCTTCCTGCCTCAGTTTCATAAATCCAGGGATTGCCCTGTGTGCCACCACATCCAGTCAGCAAATATTATCCACACTTTCCTTTTCTGTGTCAGGATCTCTAGTAGCCCAGACTGGTCTTGAATACTCTATACTGCTAAAGATAAACCTTAAACTCCTGATTTTCGCTTACCTCTATGTACCTAAGTCTTGGGGCTCAGGTATACCCTATCCTCAATATCATCTTAACAGTACCTAAGTGTAGGGAACCTAAAAAAAAAAAATAAAAATAAAAAAAGAAAAGAAAATTAAACAAAAAAGATTGGGCTTCTTGTAAGGTTCTCATTGCCTGCACTCAGGGTCAGTCAGCCATACTGACACCCTATGGTACCTTCCTAGCTTCCCTGTGTGTTGCTCTCTTCATACAGCAACAGAACTGCATATGCTCTGGCAGAGAGGACATCAGGAGTGGTTCTGCAGTGGAATCCTCAAGTCAGATGTAAGAGCAATCTGATATGAAAGCAGTATTAACAACAAAACCATACACTAAGTGCCTATGTACCAGCACTGTGTAAACGCGTCAGTTAGGAAACATGTTTCATTCCCACCGCTGTGGCTGTACCGAGTGGAACAATAGTCTTTGTTTGAAGTGTAGGACATGAGAGAAAGTAGAACAATATGCTGGGCTCTATTTGGGCTGACTTTGAACCCCACATGTGAACTTCAATAATGCATCTGATGTGATAGTTTGACTGGAGAGGGAAAAGTGATATCGACTAGACTAGTTATAAGGGTACCGTAACATTCGGGGAGAGGAAAGATTTAACAGGTATCTCAGACACAGAAGCAGACTTTTTTAATGTGGTAAAATTGGACTTTATTGAGAAAAGGTTTCAGAATAGATTTAAGCAGGAAGGGGAGGAAGGAAAAAGACTTACTTAAGTAAATTATACTAAATGCCCTAGAGTATCCTGGTCTTCCCAAGAGAGGTGCCTGTTTGATGGATTTGATTAGTTATTTCTCTAATGTATTCATTCACACTCTGGTCTGGATGGATGGGCTAGTCAGACATCATGATAAGAGGCAAATAGGGAAGCAAGGACACGCTAATTAGAAGACATCTTCCTTATGCTTAGGTGATTGATTCTGCTCACTGTTCAGTGGTCTCAAGTGACACTTTATACACATCTGTGTTTCTCTTCCTTCCCTGCCTGTCTGTCTAGACACTCAAAACTATACATGTTGCTCTATGTAATGGCCATGAGCAAGCCCAGAAGAAAATGAATGGAAGAGAAATCAGATTGCTGCCTTCACTCTTGTGGTTTGGGCCTTTGTCCTGAATCCCCACTTCTTTTGGTGGACTGGCTATGACGTATAGTGCCCTGTGGCAAAGGACCAGACTGCTGGAGAGGAGGCTGTTAGTCATTCATGAGAGAAGGAGCCTTCTATTTAATTTGCAAATGCATGCCCTATCTGGAATACTTTAACCAAAGCTAAACATTATACTGGGAAGGTATCTAGTAGGAATCCTATGTGCATAGGTTCATATCATATGCAAATATAGGAATAAGAAGCCAAAAAAACTTAAGTAGTAAATAAGAATATTTTGAGGACAAAAAAAAAAATTTAAAACACAGAATTCTACTGTCTTTCAAAAAAAAGTCCTGAGATGTTTTCAGATATATTTATTTTTATTTCATGAGTATGGGTGTTTAGTCTACATGCGTGTGTGTCCACCATGTGCATGCTATCAGAAGAGGGCTAGGATTCCTTGGAACTGGGGTCACAGGCAGTCGTCAGCTCTCATGCTGGCAGCTAGGGTTCGAACCCTCTGGAATGCAAGCAAATGATTTTGACTGCTGCACCATCTCTCCAGTCCCCTCAAAGAGCTCCGATCTGCCTGGATTATGTGAAAATAAGACTCTATTACTTTCTGGGAAAACAGCTATGCAGTTGAATGACAAGTGTTTCAGCCCATGGCAACTGCCTTTTCATTATCTTTTCCTAAGAGCTCCTCTGAAGAACATGTCCTTCTCACTATCTACTTTTACTGCTTCCTAAAACGTCTTCTTCAGATGCCTAGGGTCATGTCAGTTCCTTTGGATCTAACTGATTCTCAATTTGCAAACTCTATCATTTTGATTTTTTTCTAAAGGATCTTATATATGTACGTTAACTTCCAAAAACATTTACTGTGACTAATGTATGTGGCTTGCCATTTCTATTAAAATGGGGGGGGTATTTTAGGGACTTATGCATGCCATCACCAATTATTTCAAGTATAAACTGGTTCATATAAGCCAAGGGTGAAAATTTAAATGCTCATAAAATACAACTGTAAAAGAAAGAATTTTATGAGACCAAGCACATTTTAACTTCATTTTAAGGATGTGGGCTTGGCTTGGCCTTGTGTGTTCTATGAGCCATGAGGTGACTCAGTTACAAAAAGAAGAGCAGCCTGTACCAAGTGCAAGGTGAAGGGCAGAAGCCCAGGATGTGCATTTTAATGCCAAACTTTCCTACCTGTAGCAGTTACAACGTTTGTATGTTTGGCTTTGTATAGAAAAAATTTCGAATAATCACGTGCTTCCTATTAAAGTGCTTTTTAGTTGTGAAATATTTCAAGCCTGCTCATGCAGTGATAAAACCTAGAAAAGCTCTGCCTATATGACATGTGAAAGCTCCTTACATCAGCATGCTGGTAAGGAAGGCCTTACTGCACTGAGCACTCATTTGTGGGTTCAAAGCCTTGCGTTAGGCTGAGAAGTCATGTCCATTTTTGCTTGGTTCCATAGACTGAGAAAGTGAAAGGAGCCAAAGGCAGGTGGAGGAGGAGGAGGAGGATGGAGAGTGACACACAGGGGGTATCTGACCACCGTCCAGGGCAGGCAGGAAAAACAAACCCGAGTGGGCTGGTGTTTACGCCTTACCTGCGGCGCAGATCTTCTGCCACTACGGCCTGGCAACTGAACAGATAGGCTCGGAGTGATTTCAACTGTTGTCGCAGCCGCACGACAGTGGCCAGTGGCTCTGCATGGAGGTACAACATGGGATTCTCTTGCTGGATGTCAATCAAGGGTTCTTCATACACATACTCCAGAAACTCCTTAGCCTGCTTGGACACCTGCAAAACAAGCTTTGGTCATCAGTGCTGGTGAATCACTCAGCTTTCCATACCTGCCTGCTCTGCCTGGGAGCCACACCTCGGTGACAAAGTAGTACTATTTCTGCACACGAAGTGAAGAGGCCCACTGAGGAACTAAGAACAGTGCGGCTTCTCTTTACCTTCCAGAAGCTCCACTGGCAAGTGTGAGAGGAATCCATTAACTCCTCAGCTCAGTTATGCTGGTAATTCTATGGTGGTCCAGAACCACACAGATACATCACATGAGTGTCATGGTTCTGTCTGGGTTGGTTTTATATTTCCTACTGTAGTGACTGACCTAAGATGTGACCACAGGAGGAAACCAGATGAAAGGCACCCAAATGTCTATATGTTCAACTTCTTGTGAAAATGTAATTATTTCAAGCAATCTAGGAAAAGAACTCATAGTCTTTAAAAACCACATAAATAAATGTGCATGCATATATATTCCACAGTACTTTTAAAAAAAGTATTTTTAAAAACAAAAACTATACATATTGTAAAATATTAATAGGAATATTAAAACAAATGGATATTCTTAAGAAAAGGAAAAAAAGGAAGACAGGAGGGAAAAATATGTGGAAAGTAAACTGGCTAAATAAAAACAGCTCAGAAAGGAGATGTCCTTAGCAGGAGCCTGTAATGTGGGCAAGCTGCTGCATCGTTCTAAGTGGAGGTGAATAGTGCACCGGAAATACAATACCAGAGGAAGAGAAAGACACTTAAATAATGCAGCACACTAAAGCACATGGGTAACTCAACTGTCCATGCCAGTCTGCTGATACTTAGGCGTATACAGTGATAGACAGAGGTGGCTGAGCTTCCATTATGGAAGGTAAGCCTCTCCAGAAGCAAGGCTGGGTTTGAGACTAAAATAAACAACTTTGTTCATTAAAAAGAAAACTAAAAATTCACTATGCTTTCTAGGTGCCCCAGTAGAAGCTTGCTAATGATGAAAGAATTCAAGCCCTACCCTCAGGGGCTGTTCAGTACAAAAGATAAAGACTCAAAAGAAAAACCATCACAGCCTGCTAGCACTACAGACGTGAGGGCTCACAGGTAGCTTAAAGGACAGGAAGGAGAGGCAGGTAGACCTGGTGTAACAAGTGACACTGGATCTAGCCCTGTAATTATAGGTGGACACTCATTTGATGGACAGAGCGAACTGGGAATTAGGAGGAGGGGACAACAGGCTGACAAAATCACCAAGTCCCCCAGTATAAAATATGGAGGTGTGACTACTACATGTGAGGCTACTATGCACTAATTAAAAGTATGCTTCTTACACACAGCAGTTTGTAAGATGGCTCAGCAGCTTTGCCTTAACGTGGAAAGTTTACATTTCTTACAGGGTCACAAAAGTGCATCATTTCTTAAAGTGTGTAGGGGGGACAGACTAAAATTCAGGTTACAAAACAGCCCCCAGAATTAGCCAAGCCCTTAAACTGCTTTACCAGCTCCGAAACAACAAGATTCAGAGTACAGTAGCCTCTATTCTCTCAGCAGTGAGAGGCCAGACAGCACAGTAAACCCGCCTTCGCCTTCGGTGAGGAACAAAGCAGCCATGGCCCTGTCCTGAGGCACCTCCCAGCTCCAGCTCCAAGCAGAAAGGAAAAATGGAGTTGTTTCTGAATTACATGTTGTAGTTACTGTGTTTAAATATCTGCTGCACTTAAATATCTTCAATAAAAAAAAGGCCTGATGTATTCAGGGAAGTGAAGTACAATCCACTTGAAACTGTTGCTAAAAAAATGATGTATTGTACAATTCAATTAGTCTTCCTGGGTGTACAGAACAGTGTTTATACTGAGGCAGGGCCCCACAGAATTAGGTTAACAATGCTACCTTTTAGTAGGTGAACAGAAGGACAAAGGGCACTGGCCAGTCTCCCAGGCCTTAAAAGGCCTCTCTCTTCAGGTGCTACTTAAGCCCAAAGCAAAAGGGGAAAACCTTTTACAAAGACAGTAAAAGCCTGAGACTAACAGAACAGCAGCTACTGACAGCAGCGTGCAGGGACTGAAATGACAAAAGGAAAATCAGAGCTGGCGTCCAGGCACTGCCTCCCTCCCACGGAGCGCATCACTGACATGGTTGCCTGGGTGTGTGAACACATCCCTGGCTGGGGCAGCCAGTTTTGACAACACGGCTGAGTGCATGCTCTAGGTCTTCAGGACCCCGCCACGGATTCCACTCACAGAGACTGTATACAGTTGTTAGGAAAATTTGCAATTGGGTATGAAATAAACACTAGTTTTGCAAAAACAGAGCTTTATAATTAATCCCCTTCTGGTTTTTTGACCTCTCAAAGTTTTTCTCTCTCTACTGGTAAGATGTTAAATAACGCTCAAGCTCCACTATCATTAAAAACATTTTTCAAAAAGAAAAGCGTACACATGGATATTATTAGCCTGAGGAAGAAACTATACTTTTGCTAACCGAAGGAGTAAGGGAAGAAGCATTCATGGGTGAAAGTTTCTGTCCTGTTAGTCTAAACATGACATGAACCCCATGTTAACACCAGGCATGTCCCAATAAACAGGTGAACTACTGTCCTTCAGGCAAACCAAAGTATGAAAAACATAAATACCAAAGTGCTATTTTTAAATTTTATTTATTATTATTGTGTGAATGTGGGGAACATTCCACGTCATGTTTTGCCTGTGAAGGTCCGAGGACAGCCTTCAGGACTGGACCTCTCCTTCCATGTTGGTTCTTGCGAGCGTACTATGCAGTAGCCTAGACTGGCCACAGCATGGATTAGAGGTGTGCACTGCTATGCCTGGCCCTCGCGGCTCTCCGAGTGAACAAACAACGCTTTATACCATAGGAACTCAATGTCACACCTGCCTGTGTTCCACTGAGAGCTGCTTCTGTCTTCACGGCCCTGCAGCCTGAATAATACAGAGAATCAGAGATGACAGCACAATTTGATGACCCAATCTGTAATTTCACACATGTACTTACAAATGAGCACATGCGAGCTGAGCACCAAGCGCAGTCACTGCAGATCTGAACACAGCACATGTTCTGATACCACTGCAACTACTACCTCTCAGTTGCAAATGACTGGCTATGCTCAGGTTCACATAATCCTGGGAGAGGTTTCTAGAATAGTGCTCTGGCATGTTCTCACACACCACAGCCCTGGGTAAAGAAGGGAATAAAAGGTCATCCACAGATGTAATTAGAAAATGATGCAGTGGTGGCAAGGGTTTTTATTAAAGGAGGAAAAGGCTGAAGAAAGAACAGGAGGGTGTGATCTTATTATAACACGAAAGGGTAAAGATAATCTAGTCACTTTTTCCCAACCTATGTTCCCAAGATTACTAGGCCCACAAAAAAGATTTTTTTCCCAAGCGTTAGGAAAATGAACAGGCTACACAGCACTTTCTTTTGATGATTCAAAGTGAAACACGTTCTCATATTCAAATTCTGAGACACTTGGTAGTAAAGAGAACCTGCTTGGGTTGGATTGGAGTGTAGCTCAGTGGTGATGACAGGAGGAGAAAGAAGAGGAAGAGGAGGAAGAAGGGGAAGAAGGGAAAGGGGAGGAAGAAGAGGAAGAGGATCACTGCAGAATATTCCTTTATGTTGTGTGAATATATGTCATTGGTTAATAAAGAAGCTGACTGGCCAATAGCTGGACAGGATAAGGTTAGGAAAAAAGAAGGGCAGAGTCAGAGGAGTAGCAAACAGATGCAGAGAGAAGCAAAATGAATATTCCATACTGAGAAAAGGTACCAAGCCACTGGGCAAAGCGAAGATAAAAGCCTCTGAGTGGTTACTTCTTCTGCAGAAAATTCTGCCTGCAAATGGCACCCAAGCATTTGGTATCTATATCTACATAAAATCTGAGAGAGCTTGGGAAGGGGTTCTAGCCCACCTGCTGAACCTATCTACTTCTCAAATCCATTTGATACAGACAAGACAGCCCTGTAGAGGGCAAGAGAATAGGAGAAAGGATGCTCTAGGTCCCACTACTCAACTGGAAATAGCATCCTTCTCTAACTTCCCTGTCTCCTCTTACCAAGTTGTATCTTCACTGGCTCTTCCCAGTCCTCACCAAGACCTAGTGGTGGCCTTCCAACAGAGCCCTGCTATCAGGTACTGAACTTGTAAGTGCTGCACAGAATCCACTTTGAAAAACAGTGAATTAATGCATTTCTGTTTGTATCTAATCAAGTCCAGAAACCCCCAAATGACTTATTTGTGGAGCCAGGACTCAGAACTCTGGACACTTTGCTCTGTGCTCAGGAGCTGCAGTCAGTTCCTTCAGTGTTTAAAGTCATAACTTATCTGTCATAACTTATCTGCTCACTGCTCTTTAAAAGTGACGTTCCTTGCCCCTCCTCCATCCTGCTCTCCTGTCAGAAGACAGGTAGGCTGAAAGCAGACACAATGATGCAATTAGGGAGCCCTGGCATGTAGGCTTACATTTGTGCTTAGCTCTAAAACAATGATGAACATGCAGAGGTATTGCATTTCCAAGGTCATTTCTGTATTTATGATTTGTTTAATGTCTTGGCTCCACCACTGAAATAAAAGCATTCATGAGGGCAGAAATCACATTCCCTCTGAGCTGCACACTCTTACTTCAGACACAATTTTAACAGTTTGGTTTAATTTCTATTCGTAACACATTTAGAGTCAATAATGAATAAACGGGGAAAGGCAGCTGGAGGCAACCAAGCCTGTCTTGAATGCCTCTCAAGATGGAGAGATAGGATTGGAAAACCCCTAGCTAAATGGAATGTGAACATTCAGGCTAGGACACACAGAACATCTTTTAAAGTTGAGTGTTCTGGCCGTGTCTGATCAGTTTGAATAGGGGGCAGAGAGGTACCTTCAAAGAATATTTCATTAGAAAATGGCTACAGGATTTAAGGATAGGATTTAACTTCTTCTCAATCATGGAGCCCAACTAAGTCTGTAGCACAGACACCAGAAATGGATGCAATCTTGCTTTTGGAAGTAATTAGGATTATTAATACTCCAGAGGGCAGCCAGGAAATGTTCAAGATGACAATTTCATTCTGTTCTGCAAATCCATTTTTTCAATGGGTAGTCAAGCAGTCACGTACTTGCTATTAAGGGCAGTAGGCAGATCTAACAGAATGATGTCTGGATTTAGAAACTGATAGGTCTAAATTGATCCTCACAATTAGGAGCATTAAGTTAATTTCTGGTATCTGAGCAAAGACAGACAGATGCTAGACTAAATGGAATATAGTTCCTCAATGTCAGTGACAGACGATCCAGATAAAATCAGCTGGCTGTGTTCCTGCAGTAAAATTGTCCCAGGTCCACTTAGAATGTGGGAAGCAGAGATCTGACTCCTCATGTGCAACGTGAATGAAGTGAATGTACCTAATAAATATCTTCAATGAGCTATCTACTCCTTCAACTCAGGTTACCTGAAGGACCACTACAACATGGTGCATTTTACAGAAAGATTGTAGGCTTCAGTACCTGCTAGAAGGACGCTTTCTGTAGACTTCAGAGCTCACTGTGAACAGTCATCCTGCCTTGACCATTCGCTGGCACGGCTTCCTGTCTAGCTCTTGCTCCACTGACTGATGTGCATTTTGCTGGCAGGTGTCACCAGTGCCAGCTCTCAGCAAACCACAGGGCCAGGACTACCTCACTTGTGGTAGATGGCAATGCTCTGCTCTAAGTGCATTAATCTAAAGTGAATTCACCCAGCCTACTCCCCTAAAGAATTTTCACACACACACACACACACACACCCCAGGTTTACAGTCTATATTGGGATTTTCAAGTACAAGATGCACAAGGAGGCCATGATAATTGGCTAGGAAAGAAAGGAAGAAATTGGGAAAGGAAATAGGGTTCAAATCAGATTTCAGGATTAGTTGGGTTTAGGTAAAAGCAAGAAAAAGCCAAGAGGTGAAATGGACAAGCAGGATAGGAGTTAGAAGGGGTAGATGTGATTTCAATGAAGAGAATAATGGGGATGTATGCGGGTAAAGAAGCCAGAGAGGTAAAGAGGAACTAGAGACCACGAGGGAGCTGCTAACTGTATCTAGTCTGCAGAAAATTATGATGAAGTCTGGCTCTAACTGAGCACTTACAATGCACTGAACACTGTGCTAGGTGCTTGTGTACTAATTTAAGAAAATAGGAGCCTTTGGCATAGGTGCTATTACTATGTCTGTTGTAAGATGAAAACTAAGATACGGAATGAGAAAGAAAATCATCTGCAGTAACACTGGGATCAAGAGACGTGAGCTGTGAGGACAAGGAGCACTATAGCGGGATCACCACTCTTAGCGGGATCACTACTCCCTCAGTGAGACTGCCGCTAAGGCCATGAGTGCTTGTGTGTCCCAGAACCTGTGTGCTAGAGGGAATAACCTAGGATATCTATCACCCGCGTCTGGCAGTGGAGACTGTGGAACACTCACATGACTGTGAGTTTCTGTAACTGCAGGTAGCAGCCTGAGGCATGCTGAGGCTGAGGTGCCCACAGGATAGGCAGACAGGCCTCCCTCTCAGCCACTCAGCAGCCACTCGTGCTCACCAACTGTGTGCCCCGGCTGTGCTAAGCTGCATCTCCTTGAGCTTGCCTTTACAGAGAAAACATACAACCAGCAATTCATTATAGTACTTGGCACCCCATTTCTTGTACTTTGGTTGTGAGCCTAGCCTTTAAAAGGTTAAACCATTTCTCTAGTCCTTATCACATCATTTCTGGTGCTTTTCTTTTTAAAACTTAAAAAGAAAGTGTAATTATGTGTTTGTGTGTATGTGAAGATGTGCACATGAGCATGTAGGTGCCCAAGGAATCCAGAAAAGGGTGTCATATCTCTTAGAGCTAGAGTTAGAGGCAGTTTTCTGACTTGGGTGCTTGGAACTGAACTCAGATCCTCTGCAAGAATAGCATTTGCTCTTTACCACCGAGTCCTCTATCTAGCCCTCAAATCAGAGGATAGAATCCCCAAGAGAGCTTGAATCACTATGCTTTTTGTGTTTTTCTTTTAATAACCTACTCCATACACCTCTCAACTATAAACATGTGAGCTACCAAAGCACAGTGCTTACTTGGCACACAATGTGTGCTGAGCACCAGTCTCCCTGCTTTACATATTTTGACCATTCAACCAGTGGTAGCTCCTTTGAGGTAATATTAGCCTCCATCTTATAAACAAGAAAACTGAAAGACTGAGAGTCTAATGACTCACCCAGGACACATGGCAGCAGGCAACAAGGTCAAGGCCTGAGCCCAGGCAGCCTGGACCATCTCATATAATTTGTCTCCCACTAGCCAAGCATACAAGAAGGGGCTGAGGTCTGCTTTGGACAGACGTCTAAGTAACACCAAGCCACCATTGGTAAACCCAGGATGGGGGAGGGAGGAGCTATGGTTGACAACAGGGACAGAGGGATAAACCTCTATAAGAGGAGTGTGGTGCCCTGTAGAAGGACAGTGAGGACTAAGTGGCTACAGAGAAGCCTGCAGGTGAGTTGATGGGATTATTTCCTAATCATCCACTTTTCCCTATTAGCAGGAGGGAATTTCCAGAATAACTCAAATGGAAACTTAAACCCTGTAAGATCACAGATATCGAAAGCAAAAACGCTGATCTAAATTACTGTGCAAATGAAAGGGCCCCCATGAGCTTCCAAGACATCTCAGACTCCTTTTCTGTCACTGCACAGTCCAACCCTGGCCAGCTCCCCTGCAGTCTACAGGATGCCATTATCACTCTCTCAACTTCATTATTCCAGCCTCTCTCCCTTCTCCTGGAAGTTCTTATCAGCAGAAAAACATGCTGTTACCTTTTTCTATTAAAACAAAAGTCAAACCTAACTTGACCCCACTGCCCTTCAGTTACTCCCTCGCTTGTCTCTTCCCTTTGCAGTAAAACTTCTTCTGTTCTTGTCATTCTTTCTTCCTATTCTATGCCGAGTCCTCTCCAGTCATTCGAAGAGTCTCATTAGGGTCACTAATTAACTGCACATGACTGGAGCCAATGGTCAGTTCTCAGGCTCATCTTATTTGACCTATCAGCATCTGTCAGAGTTCATCTGGCAGCACTTTCTTCACACAGCTTGTCAGGCAGCCTGGGCTCCTTCTACCTCGCTGCTCACTCATTCCTGCTCCCTGATGCTCTTCGCTGGTCCTCTTCTCTCTATGCTCTTATGTTGGGATGGCCCAACACGTCTGAAGTGTCCCTCTTCCCTGGTGACCTGCACTGTAATAGCTAACAAATGTGCTAATCACACTCCTAGGGTGTCTTCCTTGTCTGCTAGTCATTACTGTGCTGAGCTCTTGGCATATCCCAGCATTTCTCAGTGGCCCCCACTCTCTACGAACAGGAGGTCTGTGGATGACTAATTGCATCATTCCCTCTGTGGGCTGCTACCCACAAGTCCTTATAGCTTCTCCTAGGATTCTAGTTCCAGGGGCTGAATGTGCTTGAACACTGCCCTTCACCTGAATCAGACTGCTACTCATCATGAAAAACACTTCTCCAGAAATCACAGGCACGCTCACAAATAGTCTTTCTAAGATATTTTAAAATTAGGAAAATAATAAGAATTGTAATCAAAAAGCTTTTAAAAAGTGTAATGTGTAAGAAGTATTAGATAAAATTTGGTGACATAACTGAGCATGATGGGATGTGTCTGTCAGCCTCACTCTTAGAAGCTGGAGACAGAGAGGTTGTTAGTTTGGGGCCAGGTGGGACTACAAAGTGAAACCCTGGTTTTTAGATTTTTTTTTAAGAGCACTACCCAAGTTTGCCTCAATAGGCCTATAGTTATCTTTATAATCCACATTTGCAAACACCTAAATTGCCACCATCACGTGTACTCAAAGTTGGCACCTACCTTATATTTGGAAGTGTCCCAGTTGTGAACTACTCGTGCTGGGATGAGAAAGCTGTCGTCCACGTGGCAGCTGCTGCAGTAGTACCACCCACTGTAATTGCACACCTTGGCCTTGCCATTAGAAAGACCAATAGATCGTTGGCATCCTGTTCAAGGCAAAAGACAGACTATGACTATGACTAAGACAGTAGCAACTGGACTTCGAATACCATAGAACAGGCCTACACAGCCCTTAAGTTAATGAAGTCTGTAGCAGAAGAGAGGCTACAGAGAATACACAGAGACCCCATCATGAGGGACAGATGCTGTCCTAAGTAGACCCTTGTCTCTGATCTCCTCTGATTCTACGTCTTCTGCACACAGAAACCAGAGATCAGTTTCTCCAGAACTCTGCCTTTACTTCCCCACTTTCATTATCAGAAATTAATTTATACTACACTCCTGGCTGGGAGCTTCTAATACTGGTTCGTTTGGCTTATACAACATAAAGAGACTCTATCTTACTGACGAAAAAATGAAGCCGGGCATGGTAGTCCACCCCTGTAGTTGCAGAACTTGAGGCCAGGAACTTAGGTTCAAGGCCAGTCTAGACTACATGGCACGTCCCAGAGTTCCCTGGGCAACTTAGTGAACCCTTGTTTCAGAGAAACAAAACCAAGAGCTATGAATCTAGCTCAGTTAGTTGCCTTGCAAAAGAAACTCCGTGTTCAACTCCCAGCACTGCATAAAAAACTGTGATATGGTGGCACTTGCATCTGGAGGCATTTCAAAGGTCAAGGGGAGAGCATCAGAAAGCAAAGGTCACTTGGGCTATATATCAAGTATGAGGCTAGCCTGGGTGACATAACACCTTGGTCACAAAAAGATAATCAAAACTAAACCCAAACAAAAGCCCGTAAAGGAAAGAGAAGCAGAGATGGAGAAATGCAGAGAGAAAGGATTTGCAATGTTACATGTGTTACGTGAGATTACTATGCAAATAAAAGGTGGAGTTTGGATTTGGCTGAAAGCTTGTCTGGTGATGAAATGATCCCCAAATCACACATACAGCACTTCTTTGCTTGAGAGAAAAACAAAAGAAAACCAATCAGTGCAGAGACTCTGGCTCTTGCCAGGCCCCACCCCACCTTTGGAGTTCTTCCTAACCTCTCCCTTGGATATACAACCTATTTACTCCAGCACAAGCCTTCCCCATGTGACCCCCAGGTAAATACAGTGTCATCACTGTACCCTTAACATAGCAAACATGTCAGTTTTGACCCAAGGCCTTTTAAGTGCTTGGGACCTCAACAAATCTTGCAGGCTATGAAGACCACCAGCTTCTGGTAGGTGATTGTTCATGAGTTTTATGATTCTGTGAGCACTGTCCAGGGACCTGGCAATAATCATGGTCCTGCCCCAAAGAGACCATGTTTCCTTAGGAGGAACTACCTTCTAGTGGTACATACGGAAATCCAGTCAGAAAACATTCTATCCTTGGATGCCCATCAAGGTTGATAAACACTATGCAAACAGCATCACTATTCTGAAATGTCTTATTTCACTTTAGAATTCCTTCCATGTGGCATTTTTCATGGTTGAGTGGCAGATATAAAAAACAGGTTCATGATGTAAGTGCAAAACTGACTTACTCTTCCAGCAATGGTGATGATGAATAATGTGGCAACTAGTGTTATAATCCATTCCATTACAAGGAGCCCGAAAACATTTTAATACAAACTGCCTACCTATAAAGACACACATAAACTCTGTGAAAATATCACAAAACCAACAAAGTTTCCATCACAAATAAAATGGCATTAATAACCATGACATTTCACAGTACATCCTCTGCAGGGAGAATTAGATCCTCTTGTTTTTAAAAACAGAAGGGACTGAAAAATATCAATATGCCAGACCTTCCCATGCTTCTTTAAATTATTGTCCTTTCTTAAGTACTGAGCTGCAACAAAATTCCGAGCCTATTTTTGAGGCTGAGGAAGGAGAAACAATCTGAGGAAGATAAGGATCACATGAGCTTCTGCTGGACGAAGAGATGCTGTCACAACCCTGGTGGTAAATGCTGGAATGCTATTTGCTGCACGCATAGACTACATGACGCATCTGGCATTTAGCATGTGCCTTCTTGAACTGTGGTGCCTTTTTATGGCCCTCTCCAGCCAGGCAGATAGTAAACTTCTCAGATATATTTTTTTATCCTCGGCACTTAACACAGAGTTTAATGTGGAGTAGACAATTAATAAATGTGTGTGTTGAGACATGATTATCTAGGTACCTTTTGGCACATACACATACATATACTTATAAAAGACTGTCATTTCCTATAGTTGTTCCAAAAGTAATTCTTTGAAGCTGCTTGCATGCCTCTTCCAACAGCTTGCTTTCATTACTCTTCTTGTTGAAATATGTTGCCATCCTAAGGCCTACACATTAAACATGTTTACCTGTGAGCAGCGTACAGACCCCAGCGGGACCTGATGATACCTCTGTTTCTGATCATTAGTAGATAGTGAAACTGAATGATCATTGAAATGACACAGAATAGTGGCAGAGCAAGGTTTAAGAATGGAATCCTGTGAGAATTTTGACTGCTTTGAGAAACTCCAAGAAACCAAGACACAAATCTTATGACTTCAGTTTCTCCAAAACACAGAATTGTTCTTGGAATGTGTTTCATGTTCCTCTTAGATAGGGCAGATAGGAGTGTACTTCAGATTATTCATTACAACTGGCTACTGTGATTAGTGTATGTGCCTCTATGGAAATCATGTTTTCGCCATGTGCTGTTTGTCCACCATGTGTGGCTTGTCCTTATGACTGTACGCTTTACTCCTGTGACTCTGCTTAACACTCCGAGTATAAACTGTCTGATGCTCTGAATAAAGTTGGCTATTGCGTGAAGCTTTAGTCCACCTCACTTATTGGCTCCATTCTCCCAGGTCCCACTACCTCCAGAGCGGTGAACAGAACAGAATCTCATCCTTCCTAATAGATTAACAAGTGACTGTCATCTTGAAGACGTTCAGTCAGTAACATCCCTATAGGGCAAATTCCCACCAAAAACACTGAAAAAATCAACTAGGTCAATTTGGCTTTTTGATCGTTTGAATGTAGTATATACTAAATATCACTATTAAGGTACAAATGGGCTTACCTCTCTGTAATTTTAATGACTTTACTATAATTTTTATAACATGTATAGGCAACATTTAAAATACAAATATGCATAAAAAGTGTATAACCTAAAAAATGTTTATATTTCACTGGGGGGGGGGTGAACACCTTTAACCCCAGTACTTGGGAGGCAGAGGTAGATGGATCTCTCTGAGTTTGAGGCCAGCTTGGTTTACAGAGTAAATTCCAGAGAAGCCAGGACTATACAGAGAAACCTTGGAAAACTGGGCACACAGATCTCACATGGGTGTTCAACTGCATGTGCCACTGAGACAAACTAAACATGCTCAGAACTTTACACAGGCTCCTGCGCTTATAAAAGGAGAGGAGGGAGGCAATAGAACACAGTGAAGGTTCTTCAGTGTTTTAGTTTAGATATGGGCAACACTGTACAGACTGCAAGCTCTGGAGTGTCTTCACTGCTTTATGTCCACTCAGTAAGTCACTCTGGACCTGTCTGAATGTCCAGTATTACACTAACATGTGAAGCACAGAGGAGTGCTAATCCAGAGCCAGGAACTCACTCTTGTCTAGTGCATGCTGTGAACCTGACCCAACCAGCTCACTGGGCTTGGTTGGTTGAGACTGGTGGATGGTCAAATTCAGTGAGCATCCAAATTTTTGAGCAATGTTTGTGGCAAATGCAGAGCCCTTCCCAAGACTGATTCTGTAGAATTGGAGTAGCAACCAGAAATCCATATTTCTTATGTTCATGCAGATTATACAGTGAAAATCATAATTTGTTGCACACTTTCCAAAAGTAAGTTTCAGTTCTTGGTCAATTTCTAGACATAAGCTATGGGAAAGTATCCTGAACTCAGTCTAGGAGAGTTTATTCCCAACATTACAGACATAGGTGAAGATTTGCACACACACTCTGCAAGAGTTCTACCACCAGCTACACCTAGAGCATCCTCAATGTTACTGGGAAGCCTCCTATTCAACTGAGAAAGAGTTAAAGCTCTTTAGCCCCAATCCAATGCACTCGCCTTTGAAAGAGCACTGGCTTGGGAGGAGACCAGAGGCTACTGACCTGATACAGACTCACTGTCTTCCAAACAGCACATGTCATCTGTCTCAAGAAGGAAGCCCTGCTCTGTTGATTATCAGAGAGATTTTCTTTACCATCGTAAAGGTCATGGA
Organism: Phyllotis vaccarum; assembly: GCA_033318265.1. NCBI lineage: Eukaryota > Metazoa > Chordata > Mammalia > Rodentia > Cricetidae > Phyllotis > Phyllotis vaccarum. The sequence goes on from JARWLC010000007.1 coordinate 15,885,022, forward strand.
CCCAAAGTGTCTAAAGCAATTTTCCACGAAGAAGCACAATCTGGGTTTTTAATTTATCATTGTGAGGTTTTCAACAGGGAAAAGTGTGCTTTCTTAAAAATGACTGCTAAGAAACTTTTTTTTCAAGAGTGCCAAAAGTGGACTCTGAAAAGCAACATTATGGGGAAAAATAGAGTTGCAAAGTAGATGGACAATAATTAATTGAAATAACTAATTAGGGCTTATTTACATAAATTTTTATGTACTTTCAAATAGATTTTCAACAACATTTCCAAACTCAAGGGCATTTGTAGAAGGAGACCCTCTACGTGGTAGATCAAAGCAAATGCATTCTCCTAGGTTCTTTTTGAAACTTTTCAGAGTGTTCAATTCATAAGAACAAAAAACTATCTCACAAGAGAACTCACTGGCCTTTTTTTTTTTTTTTTTTTTTTTTTTTTTATTGCTTCCCACCCCTCTTCACATCTTTAATGAACACATGCTCTGAAGTGCTTAGCTTCCCCCCAATACACTTTTGGAAACAAATGTCACCATTTAGCCAGAACTCTGTTTCCTGCATATACAGTCCTCTCCCAAACAGCCTTTCACTAAGACATCCAAAAGGGTCTAAGGCTTGGAACAGACACTCTGGCACAATTCTCCACAAAGAACCATCTTTCTTCTTACAAACGCACTGAGTTAGCCTGGCCCGCTACAGTGTGGTGCTATTGATTCTAAGGTCTTGAGCAGGAGCCAACAGCCTTCTTCTTGCTTAATAGCTGTCAGCTTCTGCTACCTGCCCCAAACCAGGACACCCAGGGGCCCAACAGGAAAGGGCAAGAGCTGAGGCTGGATTCATCCCTAGGTGAATCTATCTCACTGTGGAACTGCTAGCTACTCCAAGCTGCTTTTTGTCCTATAACATGAGCTTTCGTACACTTCCATGAGGTCAACAAGTATTTTGTTTTGTATCTGGCAGGTAGAGATGCTCTAAAGAATAAAAAAATAAATCAAACAAAATGGTGGAAGAGAAGAAAGTGCTTTTATGAAAAAGGAAAGAGAAGGGAGATGGAGAAGTGGTTCAGAGGTTAAGAATACTGGCTGCTCTTCTGAAGGTTCTGAGGTTAATTCTCAGCAACCACTTGGTGCCTTAAAACCATCTGTAGTGATGCCCTCTTCTGGTGTGCAGGCATACAAACAGATCTCTGTATACATACATACATTCATATACATAAAATAAATCTTCAAAAAAAAGGAAAAGGAAGGGAAAAGGCCCAACAGTGCTGGCACACATTGTAATCTCAGCACTTGGGATGTAAAGGCAGGAGGATCAAGAGTTCAAAGCTAACCTAGGATATCTTTTAGAGACCCTATCTTCTAAAAACAGAAGGGGAGGGAGGTATGAAACAATGAGTTTGAGGGAACACATTTTCATTTGCTCCGTAAAAATAGAAAGAAAAAAAAAAAGTCTAGCTCATTGTATCTATAATCCCAGCACTTTAGGGGCTAGAGCAAAAGGATCATGACTTCAAAGCTAATGTGGATATATATAGGAAGACCCAGTCTTTAAAGGTGGGTTGGAAGGGAAAGGGAAAAGCAGATGAGAAATTTGACTGAGTTTAAAAGCCTCTTTTGCCACAGGTATAGGGCAAGATGAAGTGTCCACAGCTAAATTGAGAGATGAGATCTCCAGTCCATCCTTCCCTCTGTCCCCCAGTGTCCTGCCATAGACAAGCACTATGTAACACTGCTTTAAGGCCTGGACTTTAAATAGGTTTTATTTAGTGAAGCAGAGGTCTAATGACTTCGTATTGTACAAGAATTAGGGGTGGTGAAGACCATGGCATGGCATGGTTCTGTGGTTGAACACTTTATCAGAATGTGTGAAGGCCCTGAGTTTGAAACCCTTATACCACACATGCGTTGAAATAATAAAGAAATGTCAAGACTTGGAAGTAAGATCATAAACAACTTGGTTTCCCTAGCTCATTGTCTAGAGCCAACTATTAGTTAAGAGTTAGTGTTAAGCTGGGCCTTTAATCCTAGAACTTGGAAGGAAAATCTCTGAGTTCATGGCCAGCCTGGTCTATGTAGTAAGTTACAGGACAGCCAGAACTATATAATAAGAACCTATTTTGTGGATAATGTTCTTGTACACTGTAAATATTTGTCTACAATGGCATTCCAATGAGGTGCACTTACATCTACATAAAGCCTGAGAAAGCTTAAAAAAGGGCACAGAAACAGAGCCAAAAACAGCTTCCTAGTTGTGTCTCTCAAGTAGGCTGTGGTACAGAGTAGCATGAGGGCTTGAGCTACAAAATGGCGGGTTTGCACCCTGTGCTGCAACATGATGGTTTCTGAAGTCTCACAGAAGTCTCATAGATTTAAGGGTCTGTTCTTACAGGCAAAAGGGGACCAGAGTTAAGCATGTCTACTTGATAGTGGTGGTTTCTCTATCAGTGGCCTCTGTTAGCTGGCAATGAGCAAAGGCACAGCTCCTTTAAGAGAGGCTTTCTGACTCTGCGTTAGGGACAAAAACTGAGGCTCTTTTAAGAGTCCCTGCTACCAAACACTTAAATGAGGTTATGAGTGAGTAGTAGTGGCAGTGCTCTTGGTGGCAGTGTGAACCCTGAAACTGTCCAGAGTTGGGATGGTAAACGTGGCTCTTGCTAGTACCTCTGCCATAAAGCTAAACTCTCAAAGACCAAAGAGCTAGGTAGAGACAGCTACTAGCCAAGGCTTTCATTTTAGCCCTGCCTTAGTAGATTAAAGGTGTGGTCAGAAAAAGATAAGAGATACACAGTAAAAACAGATTCAGATCAAGTAAACAAAAAACAAAAAACTCTAAATGGTTTACAGTGTGTTTAAAGATAACATAGACTTGGGAGGAAGAGAAAAGACTCTTTTGGATGAAGAGAAAAGAAAAAATATAAAGTTCTGAAAAAGGAATAGAGTAAAAAAAGATGAGCCACATAAAGACAGAAATTACAAAGAGAGTCTGGATATGCTATTGTGTTATCTTTGAATTGTTTGCCTACAAAGAAAGGAGAAACAACTGCTAAAAGACATTTGATTAAAAATGCTGCTGGATTAATCCAACGAATATTTTGAAAATATATTGACTTTAAAATTTAAGTCAAAAGATATGTTACTTTGGAGAATAAGTTTTATCTTTATTTTCACAGAAAATGAGAGACCGTGAATTTATTTCAGGTTAAAGAAACTAATGTTAATTGAGGAAGTCCCTCTGAAAAACCTCCAATGGGAATGAATGGGCCAGATGATCTTACGTTTCAGAGCGCCTCTTTTGCAGTTTCCTCTGAGTTCCGTATCCAGAAGAGTTGCAATGCTGCTGGCTGAGATAACCCAACCTCAAAGACTACTTCACTCAGGACTTGTCCATAATCCTAAATTTTCTTAGGATCCCCATAAGATTACTAGCAACCCCAATAAGCATAAAGTAGTCTAGAGAACTAAACCCACATTTCCCAAAAGTGGATTACAGATGTTTGTCTTTGTATATAGGGTTGGTTACAAGTTATTATAGATAATGGTCAAGAAAAAACTCTATACAAAGAAAATTAGATTTGAGGTCCTTGTTTTAAAAGAAAAAGGGGGAAGAAATGTAGGATAATGCTCCTGTACACTGTAAATATTTGTCACTGTAAATATTGGTTTAATAAAATGCTGATTGGCTAGAAGCTAGGCAGACAGGAAGTATAGGCAGGGCAACCAGAGACAAGGAGAATTCTGGAAACAGGAAGAGCAGAAGATACACAGGAAGTGAGCTCAGCAAGAACGCTGCACTGAAGGAAAGGTACTAAGTCACGTGGTTAAATAGAGATAAGATGTATAGGTTAGTTTAAGAGTAAGAGTGAGCAAGTATAAGCCTGAGTCATAAGCTAAACAGTTTATAATTAATATACATCTTTGTGTGTTTATTTGGGACTAAGTGGCTGGGGGACCAGCTGGGTAAGACAGAGAAACTTCTGATTACACTTTTTGAGATTTACAAACAATGAAAAAGTTAGTGTTGAATATACACTTCTAAGAAGAAATAGCAGTTCAGCATATATTTCACATAAATTGAATGTTCTGCTTATCCAGCCTCTGATTAGCCCAAATATAGGCTGTGTTTAAATGCAAGGCTATCTAATATAAGGCACAAGCAATCTTTTCAAATATAGGATTGATATTAAATGAAACTAAGGCAAAACAAACAAGGGCCCTAAGCTTATACCCTGACTACAGAAAGAGACAAAGTTCATATATAAGAGTGGCTATCAGCACACCTCAACTAGCATGGCAGAAATGAGACTATGGAATTTTACTTGCAAAATGGAAAGAGTGCAGGGAATGAATCTGAAAATACCTATTTATAAATCATTGACCCAACCTGTAAAAATTACTGGCATGTAGCAGCTGCATGGTAAATGTGCTAGTCAGATAATCCAACATGGCACTGGTAGAACATTCATGCTGAGGGCATACCCCTAGGCGTGGCTATGTAAGCCTGTGCCCACCCATTCTCTAATAAGGAGAAGCCACTGGAAGGTTGTTCCTTTTTCTCTTCCACTTCTCTTCCCTTGTACCCACTCGACAATTTCCCAAATAAACTCTAGTGTGGAGTTGGTAGTGTATCTGTTCTTCCATGAGAAACCAACACAATCCCTTTCCTATCTCAAACATCCAAATTACCTCTGGTTCTTTGAAATAAGATAGTAACCCAGTAACCGAGAAGGGATCTACTTAATTATGAAACAAATGAAGGCACTAAACATTTAGGAGAACACTATGATATATAACATTGAGTATGTACATTTTGTTTATTATAGGACAAACAGTAATTATAAGCATCTTAAAACCGAGGAACAAAAGGAGAGCTCAATCTTGTGCCACTGTAATTACTAATATGAAGAAATGGTATGGGTTGGCAGAGATTTGGCTAAAATTATATGCCCATTTTAGGCTGCAAAAGCTCAAAATTATATTCTCCCTAAGGTCTTAAATACTTTGATAGTAAATCTTTTCCCCAGAAAATAAAAGCTTCATAGCTTGTTGTTCCCAGAAAAAAAAAAAAAACAAAATAAAAACAACAACAACAAAAATCAGGCTACTGAACTAAAATCTCAGTGCCAGGCATGGATATCTTCTCTCAGGTTATCAGTCAAAAGCCCCAGATACCACTAAAACAACGTCGGCTATCGTCACTGCCCTTGGTTGTTAAGATCCTCTAGCACTTTGGTTGCTGGACATAGAAAAACCATTCTGGAGCAGATTAGGAAATTTCTTCCTTCTAGCTAACTTTCCAGGGTTACAAGGTAATATGCAGGCTACTGGGGGAGGAGCATCAACAGTCTTCCCGCATGCTACAAAGCTGACCTATGAGTCAAGATGCCCCAGCTAATGCAATAGTGGCATGACTGTTATGGCAGCGGTAACTACTGATTGGATTTCAGTTCCTCACAAGAGGAAAGTCACGCTTGGCATTGACTACCTGGCCCCCAAAATCTATGCTTAGGGAGGTCATAGGTCCTACAGGGAAACTTACTGTTTTGCTAATTGCTCATGTTGTCAATCTGCCTTCTAAATATTTATATTTCTACCTACTGACTAGTGTTGCTCTCAACCTTGGTCAGAAAACTTTTTGCAGTGAACAAAAATTAGTGTAAAGACTCATAAACTTGGGGGGGGGGGAAGCTAATACTGAGTGTTTAGCCTAAATAGAACATCTATATCAACCCCTCACCCTCAAGGCTCAGGAAACATTATGGAAAAAGGGGTGGAAAGAATATAAGAGCTAAAGGATGGGGAGGAAGAAGCACTGTGAAATGCTGTCTTTTGGACATGACATGGCCATTGCACTCATAACCTCAAAGGAGCTGCGTTTACATAAATAAGACCTGCACAGTATCAAGCTAGTCAACATTCCAGTATAGGTCAGGGAGGAGCTACAAAGCCCCAACCATTGCTGGCACATTTTTTGGCAGTTGACGGTTGCTTGGGAAAAAGAAAGTCATTTTTTTCATGGGTCAGGTTCTAGTGAATGGTCCTGTACCAATGCACAGGGAGCATTAATAAATTAGACTCAGTGAGTTACAAAAGAAGGGGAGGAAGAGAGAGATAAAGGTAGGAGGGGGCTATGTTGGATGGAGTCCAGGGTGGGGGAAAGGAGAGTGTGGGTGACTATAATCAAGACACCTTATATGTATGAAATTGTCAATAAATAATTTAAAATACTTTAAAAAGAAAAATTACTTTTATAGCTGAAAGGATCCTTACACGTTTACACATAATCCTGAAACATATTGTTATTGCCAAACTTGTCCTAAAATCACTTCTGTTTATTAACAAAATATGTTTTTCTGATGTTTTCATTTTATGTTCATCTACAGAGTTTACAGTGCTGAGAGATTATATATGAAAATGTCACTACCTGTTGGCTATAACTTGCCTCATAAATTTCTGCTGTGCAGTCTGAAGGCTGACACATGTTCAAAAGCATAAATTAGGCTGGGAAGGAAACTGTCCCTTCCGTGCTTGCGACACTTGGGCTAACTTGAGTTGGCACTTTCAGAATGGCCTGCAGCTGTTACCAGCACAGCTATGTCCTTGAGAATATAACAGAAGTGAATGACTCCTCTTAGGGAAAGTGTGTGTATTGAACCAAGGAATTTTCCTTTCCATCCAGCAATGTGGCAAATGTGCCTAGAAGTACTAGCCCTGTGCCTTGATGCGGTATGCATTCAGTCCCATTCTATCCAGAGACAGAACAGTGACAGACGAGAAGACTGGAAGTAGCAGAGAGCAACTGTCAAGACAGAGGCTAACTATAAATCATCCTGTGTACAACTTGAATCTACTTGTAGAATGAAGGCAACCAAAGAAAGGCAACCCTGGACTTTTTCTAGACCGAATAGGATTACAAATTTCAAGTATACTGTAAGCTGATAGGTGAGGCTTTTGTTTGGTTTGGGTTTTCTAGTGTGTGTGTGTGTGGGGGGGGGTATTTGTACTGAATATTTAAAAGTTAAAACAGCTTTGATGTGCAATCCACTGGTTGTATTAACAGTACTAAAGGTACTGTGTTTAACTAAGAAATGAAGGGCATGTCACATGTCAGGTGGCTTCTGCTGACTGAAAACATAAGCTCAGCAAACGCCATTGACCAATCTCATGAAATGTTGTTAGTGAGACTATAAATTATGAGTTGGAGAGATGGCTCAGCAGTTAAGAGCACTGCTGCTCTTGCAGGGGGCTTGGGTTTGATTCCAGCACTCATGTGATGACTCACAACCATTCATACTCCAGTTCTAGGGCACAGACACCAAGAACACATGTGTGGCACAAACATGCATACAAAGAAACACTACCATACCAAAACTTTAAAAAAATCTAATTAAAAATTTTAATTATAAATTTGCTACATAAATTAAGAAATACTGAGTTGATTTCCAACTCATGAGGAGTGTCAAGATTTATTGGTCTTTTGGGTAAATAATGATTGAGAACCTAAAGTCAATATTTAGTCAAAATTTATCTTGAAAGGCAATAAATCTTGATTTTTGCTAAGGTGAATAAGCAAATAATGTGCACCATTCTAGAGATACTGCCTGCTTTTCATCTACTAAATATCTACCTCGAGTTGTAAATAGCATGATATATAAAAGACTTTTCTACTTCTAAAAGACATAATTTGTCAAGTTACTTTTAATTTTTCTTACAAGACACAATAGTAGTGTTTAGATTACTGTAAGATGAAAAATGATAGAGAAATGTTCTAACTCTAGCTTCTAGTGTACTTAAATTAATCAAAATGTAGTAATTTTCCATTCTTGTTTTCCCTCTGAAAGTCAATGACTTGACTTTCTCATTTACTTCTGTTTGTTAGATTTTGAGGAGGGGAAGACTTTAGAAAAATTCATGTCAGTAAAGATTTGGGTCAGAAAAACCAGAGCATGTTTAGAAACTCCTGTATTCCAGTTATCTGAGTGACAGTATAAGGTGTCACTATAAGGTGTAAAGGTGGCTTGAACAAGAGCTTGGAATAAGAGGCTGTGTTTGGGCACGATGGTCTGACTGATAAGGCCGAGGAATTCCTAGAGTTGTCTCAAGCAGGGTGGCAGTTGGAGCTTTGGGAGGATTCACTGCTAAGGAAAAATTGGAAAGGGAGGTCTTGCCCATGCTGCACTCTGTCATCAACACAGCCTGCTTCTAACTTTGGGGCTTTTGTCTTCACAAATGAATCCTTTCGGTGAATCTCTTGCCCACTAAGAACTTTCACTTGAAAGCTACTGGCCACAGGGTATAGCTCTTTGTAGCCCAGCTTATCTCCTTCCATCGGTTCACTCTTACCACTGTGCCCGAAGTCCTGTGATCCAAAACAGGCCAACCACAGTATGCAAAAAGGCAAAGGTTCAGATGGGCTATTCAGACCTGGGGAAGGATGTGTATGAAATAAGCTGCCTTATCGGAATGTTCCTCTGAAATAGGGCTGAGCCTGAGAAAAAAGTAACAGTAATTCTGACACTGTCTCTAAACTCCGGATCATTTGACAGTATTTTTCATTTTGATAATACTATTAAAGTATTTTTTTTAATCTTAATCACTCTGGCCTTCCAAAAAGATCCTGTGGTAATACAAGTATCTGGTTCAGTTTACCTCAGTATCAGCCCTGCTCCAAACATTTTTGTCATGCAAAGACTCTAATGCATGCTCCAAGATGTGCTTTCTTACAGCCCCCACTGGCATTTAACATCTGCTATATCACCTCTAGCTCTCTCCGTGTGACTCCCTAGTTACATATCTATTATCATTGGTCTCAAGGGTCAACAACCTTTTAGATGTTAGAAGCTGATATTATCTTTGGTTCACCTGAGAATCAATGGGTCTCTCCTCACTGTGTTTCTGGACCTCCCCTTTTCTTGCAGCAGGGATTTAGAGGTCTCCCCTAGTACCAGCGTCACTCAGTCTGTCGCTTAGTCACATAGTGTTGCTCTGAGGGCCCCTCTGACTTCCCCTCACATCACTCCTTGTTTTCAATACATGCTTCTCTTTCCTTATGCTGCACAGAGTCTCATCTCTTTGAACTTTATGGTATCTTTAAAACACAATCTTCCTTCTTCTTCCCTGGCAGCATCTCTTAGAGTAATGCCTACTTGAGCTATTTCAGTAATGACAACAATTTGATAAAATTAAAGTCACGAGAGTGGACCCAAGGAGTAGTAGGCACAGTCTCAAAATGGAAAAAGATGACTTTCATCAGGTTTCTATAAATCCATGCTTGGATTTTATTTCCACCCCACACCAAGTGTGACTTGGACACTGTGCTGCCTTACTTTTTCCTTTATTTCTTTGTTTTATGACTTTCAGGTTTGTCTGCTTCTCTCAAAATACACCTGTGACCATGTCCAAAGCTAATCTTTTAACTAAATGTTTGATATTTGAGGGTAGGCTGTTTGCATCCTTTTATTTAGACAATGTAGGGCAAATTAAAAACTGCTTACAAGTAGAAATTCCTATTTTCTGGTCCTCATCTTGGCATTTGAAAGGAATTTCTTAGTATAATAATCCCGGATTCTCTTTCAGCCCCTTGTCAGACCTCTTCACAGATGGAGAAATGAGGTATCCACCTGGTGAGTTTAGTTTTTAAAATGTTATATATTATTGTGTGTTGGGGGTGCACATGTACCACAGTGTAGTTATAAGGTCAAAGGTCAACTCAACCTTTACATGGGTTCTAGGGATCAAACTCAGGTCACCAGACTTGTGTGGCAAATGTCATTCCCTTTGAGTCATCTCCCTAACAATTGAGTTTAAAAGAAGGATCCTGGCATGCTCAGCTTGACCTCAGAGAACAGGTTTCTGCTATTGTAGTAAGAGGGCATTGCCTTAGGGAGTCCAGCTAGATAGATGTACAGATAAATCTAATTTAGGGGTCCATTAAAGCATAAAAAAAACAGGATCTCTGGACAATGCAATATTTTGACCTCATCTTTATGACATCTGAAAGGAAAAAGGAGAGATTATTACTTATTAGCCTTGCAAAATTCTTTAAGGTTGATGGCTCAAATAGAGAGCATCCACTAAAGGTAGTGGAGGAAGGGAGGGCAGTTGGCGTATACATGTTGGTAAGATTACTGGTAGAGTTAAGCTTCAGGGATAATAGGAAACCTTTGGCATTATCAGGCACCCTTTATATTTGCTAAAATCCCTCATCCTAACAATGATGAGAAACATCATTTTCCCAAAGGTGCCCATTCATTGTTAGACCAATCTAAGATATCACTGAGTAACCTCCCCATATTTTCTGGGCAAAAATACAGTAATGTACAATATTGTTGAATTAAGATATGTGACTCTGGTTGGGCTAGAATTTTTTTAATATATGAACTGTATACAGATAAAGCAGCTACCCCCACATACACTGTTGAAAGTGCTGACTCATAAGACTGGAAAGGCTGCCTGAGGTTGTAAAACAGTGGCATGGTTACCAGCAGGAGACCATCTTTTTGCTCTTAATTTATTACTTACACACTGAGTCTGGATACTCCTCAGCCACCACGTCAGCTGTGTCTACTATTCTGTGTGGTCTCTAAGAGTCTGGGGCTTGAGAAGAACCTCTTTCTTGATGGAAATGGAGAAAAAGATCAATACTTTCAAGCTAAATCTGCTCCTCTAAGTCAAGAGGCACAGGGCTGGTGATTTGAAAGGACAGTCATTTTCATAGCCCCAGGTGATTTAAAATGCCGACGACTCAATGAGCTTTGGTGTATGTGTTTGCTAATCTTGCTGGAAATTTCTTCAAGCCCACGTCTATGCTCTTGGAATCCTAAAACACACACACACACACACACACACACACACACACACACACACACACACACACACACGAGTAAACTAGATTTTTTTTTTCCTTCAGCTAAAGGTAAGAGAGCAAATTTAGCTTGTTATTTTGTATATATTAAAAAGTAAACACTATATTTTAAGGCAAAACTCAAGAGTAGTAACTGCATTAGAGTAGCTGATGCTCTACAGCTGGTAGGTTCTGGCCTGCCTCTGAAGCTTTTTGGTCCCAGGAGCAACCAGAAAAATACCTTCACCATCTCCTCTCCTAGATGGCCGAGATCTGGTGTTGAAAGCTGGCCTACTGAAAACAATGAAACAGGAGGATGCTGAGGGCTACTTGTCTTCCTGTGCTGGGAAACCACATAAATCATGTATTCCCCTTCTAGCCAGGCACCATTTTGGTTTTGGAAATGGTCATATAACACCCTCCCTGTATTGCTATAAAATGGGTGTGCCCTTCATCCCTGGGTTCAGTTGGGGAACTTCTAAAATTTTTGGAACTTCCCCTAATTGATACAAATGTCTTTGCTATTCCTGAGCCCCTTAAATCACATCTGAGTTTATAGTAATGAAGAACTCATGGTGGGCCAGTCAATGGTTTCAGGAAGAGCTGGTCACCAGAAAGAACAACTACATGAGGAAAAGGGGCTGAAGATTAAGTTCAGTCACAGGAGTGATGAGTCAATCAATTTTACCTACTTAATGGAATTGCTATACAAACTCTGGGCCTAGAAGTTTGGGTAAGCTTTGAACAGATCATGTGATGAGATTGTGATGTACCCTGATTCTCCATGCAAAGCAAACAGTCTGCCCATTTGGTAGCTCCTGATTCATATCCTTTAAAAAATAAAATGGTTAATTTTAAGTGTAGCTCTTTTCTGAGTTCTACGGGTATTTTAGCACATTATCAGACCTGAGTGGGTCATGGGAATCTTTGAGCATTTACAGCCAGGGGAGTGAATGTGGACCAGTGGCCCTGGAAAATTGTAGCTGGCATGTGAAATGGAGTAGTCTTATGAAGGACTAAGCGCCATACTTGAACTACAGTTCAACTGGGTTGAAACAGAATATGTACAAATGTGTCAAATAAACTCTGTTAATGTAATTCCCAGAAATTCTCAAACACAACCCAAGTTTAAGATCCCCAGTCCACTAAGACAGGCTAAAAACATTTGGAAGTCTAAGATGCTGATCCCCATATTAGTACAGCAAGAGGCTCTGAGAGGTCATGTAGCAAAAATCCACAAGTGCCAAGAAACTGCAAGATGCAGCATCATCACCAGTCTGACATGAGCACGTTTCACACTCAATGTCTAGTCATAATTTTAAACAACATACACAGTTTAGTAGTGAATGACAGCTCAGTGTGGCGAGCACAGCTCTGGCTAAAAACCATCAGATTACATTCCAAAAACTAAGCACCAAGGTCTATTCCCTCATGCTAATGGTGAATACCAAGGTCCAGCAATCAAAAGTCCCCTTTTTGAGCTCACCTGATTAACATTTCCAACTGAAATCCCCTTTATCTTTGTAAGCTGCCATTTTCCTGTGTGCCATGTGTCTCCTCTCTATCCAGGGTCAAACCTCTGCCCGAGCTCTCCCTTGTTCCCTTCCTCTATCTCCATCTCCTGTCTGCCTTTTTCCCTGTCCTCTGTCCCTCAGAGGCAAATCAATCTCCGGTGTGCTGAGAATTTGGTCTTGGGGTCCTTTCCAATGACTCCTACCTGAGGTCCCTAGAAGAGGTGTGAAAGCAGCCAAGCCAATGGTGGGAGTGTGAGAGGAAGTGCCAACTGGTCAGTATATGACTATGGTGTAGAGATGCAGAGCTAGGCAGATGGCAGTGAACAAGATGAACACAGCAATTGCCAGAGCAGCATCTGCAGCCACAGAGGGGAGACACACATGAAGCAAACAATTACACACACCAAAAAATCTTACAATCTCAACAGTCAATAGTAGGGGAGCAAGAAGCACCAAGCTTGCATAATAATGAGAGGATTTAATAAATCCTAAGCAGTTTGAGGAGTTGCCAAAAGTCTTCAAGTGGCATCTCAGTACTGCCCTAAAATATGTGGTAGGGTAGTCTTGGGAGTAGCTATCGGAGAGCAGCTGGACATTTGAAAGTTTGAGAGTGAATCCAATGCTAGAGCTTAGGTAAGGGGAAAAGGGAAAGGCCTGAAACCTAGGGAGTAGGCTGAGCTCCTATAGGGATGCTAGAGTTCAATCCCAAACAAGTGGGAAGCAACTGAAAGTTATGAATAGGGCCATCAGGGCCAATGTGAGCTTTAACAAGCCTACTCACTGCAACGACACATGGGACATTAGAATGCAAGGCCACATAGGAGCTCATGTGGTCACCTAGGTGAAAGATGCTGCAGTTGGTAGCAAATAACTTGAGGAAGAAGGCTGTCCGAAAATTCAAATGCTAACTATGCTTGTCAGACAAAAGAAAGCCAGAATGTAGTAAGGTGTTAGAACTACCTATCCGTTTACTTTCTTTAAACTCATCACTACCTAGAATCCTACTGGAATACTATAGACGTTTTCACAGCATAAGGATAACATGGAAACCTGGAGATTTTTCAAAAATTAATACTTCCATGGTTGAAATGCTTAACATATATAGAAGAAACACTTTAAAGGACTATGCTTATATAACCTAGGAAAAACTAAAGGTTGGCTTGATTTCTCTATTAAGAACATAATACCGTTAGGCCAGTACTTTCTCTGACTATATGAGCATTCAGTTAATTTGAAAATTTCATTAAAAAGCCTCAGGGTTCTGACTTCAATAGGTCATAGGGTGGGTCCAGACATTCCCTCCCACATCACACACATGATTCTAAGGTGGGTGCTATGGCATCTTTGATAGACATCTTGAGGCACGAAGGTCTTCCCTTCCAAAAAGTGAAATGCAAAGTCACAGGCCCATGGCAGAGGTTCACATGAGCAGACAAGAGAGGCTTGTGAGGATAATGTTCAGTTCTACCTGGAACATTAGAAAGAAGGAGCAGAGGTAGGAGTGGTCAAGAAAGACTTGGAAAAAAGAGCATTTAAGATATGCAGAGGGTTTCAACAAAGAACATCCACTATAGAATTACATCTGTAACCATAACCAGCAGACCCCCGAGAAACCAGCATTTTAGAGTTCGCTGCTGTGTGAACATGCCCAAATTTTTATCCAAAAACAGAGAAGGGAGCTTGGCGTTCTTTGGGTTTTTTAAATTGATTTGATTAAAACATTTTCAGCACTAATATTTACCAATGTGGAGAGACATGTAGGCACATTCTTATTTCCTACTATAAAATTAATTTTTAGGTGACCCTCGTAACAATTTCTAGGACTATATATAGTCTGTATTTCTCAAATAAATGAATAATTCATTTTTTAAATGGTAGATTACCTTATCTGTAGATACATTAGAAATGTCAAGTTTGGGAGTAATCTTTGGGTACTTGGGAGGTTCAAGGAAGGAAAATCACAAGTTCTAGGCTAGCCTGGGCTATAAAGATCCTAAGTTCAAAAAATAGGAAGGCAAATTTTCACATAAGCGTATTTCTGTCCTAGACAGATTTTAAAAGCCTCTTAAGTAAGAATTCTTACTCTTAGGGGTCCATGAGAAGCTTAGAAGTTTAAAGACCCTAGGTAGGAATTAAGAAGGATCTTGACCTACCCAGGCTATCCTAATACCACACCTAGACCAATTTCTCTCCCAGGGAAAGATCAGTAAATAGGAACTTTTAACTCAATGTGGAGTGCAATCGTGCAGTAACACTTTCTTCAGAAGTTTAACCAGAAATGAACATGTGACGAGAACAATGTTAGCCAAAAAGGAAGCTACAAAAAGGGACAAGAACTTTCCAGACCAAAGTATAGCAACAAAGACTCAGAGAAATGAACGGCTCAAAAAAAAAAAAAAGCAAAGGGATGCCTATGAAGTTCAGGAAGGTCTATCAAAAGACCCCTGTCTTCTGAAATTCAAAATCATCTTTTTCTTCTGAAACATATCAAAGAGATATATGTGACTTCTGTGATGAAAATACTAGGAATAAATCAAAAAGGCAAATTTATAGCCTATAAAATCAAATGGCCTACTTACATAAAGTGATCAAATCTCTTTGAATTTCAGGATATGAAATAGCTTAAAGTATAAATTACATAACATTGTTCTTCATAGACTCACATCACTATTTCAGTGTGTGTTCATATTCTTGTCACCCATATATTTTTGTTTTAGGATTTCTTCCTAGACCTGGAAACTTAGACTCTAAAAAGGGCAGAAAGTAGAGTGATTTACACAGTGATAGTCATCAGAGCCAGGAAAAGGATTCCCTGTCTGCCTTTTCGGTCAGTCGATATTCCTACCAGCACAGGTTCACTTTGCCACAGGGAAAAAAGGTATTAACTAGTGAATGAGATTTTAATCAAAAGACATTAATCTCATCTTCTCTCAACCGGAGACATTCAAAAGCTTACAGGATGAGGGAAAGGGGAGATTGTATAGAGCAAGAACATTGCAGTGATGGAAAGAGAAAGAAAGACCTCAATTTAACTGTGTTGATATTACTCATACAAAATGGGGCTGTCATGTTCTCTGGACATCAAGCACAGTGCTCAGAACTTAATAGGAGCTCAATAAACACTTGCAGGAGATGCAAATTAGTCTCTCTGCCTTGCAGATGAGAAAACTCTCAGATAATCTAAGTATCTTTTTTAAAAAATTTAATTTTAATTTATATGAGGGTATTTTGATACTCATGTCTGTATCACTTGTGTGCCTGGTGCCCAGAGCTCATATTCAGGATTACAGGCCACTGTAAACTGCCATGTGGGTGCTGGGAATTGAACCCAGGTCCTCTGGAAGAGCAGCCAGTGTTCTTAACCTCTGAGCTGTTTCTGAGCTGTTTCTCCAGCCTTCAATCTAAGTATCTTGACATCTGAAATTGTGATCTTCTAGTCCCATTGGACAGGCCTCTGCTCATTTTCTCCTAGCCCTCTTGAGGTAGTTGTTTTACATTAGTCAAATGGAAACACACTAAGTGTACCTATTTTGTAAGTGGCAGCTTTCAAATATGTGACACTCACATTATGTCCCCCCCTCATCTGGTCTCATGTGCACACTATGATTTTAGTACCTTCACTATCTTCTATATCAACAGATGTGGGCGTTTATTCTTAAAAAGCAACATCCATAACTGAAAATTCCAGATGTGGTCTGCCCAGGACAGAGGACATTAAAGATATCTCTTTCAAAAAGAAAAAAATGTTGGTATGTGTCCACTCATGTGGGAAGTGCTCTGAGGGAGGGCTGGGAGCTACAGTGCACATGTGGAGCTCAGAAATCTGTCCTCTCCTTTCACAGTATGCCTCGTGAGAGCTAGCTCAGGTGCACAGGCTCAGCAGCAGGTGCCTTGACCAGCTGAGCTGTCTCAGCAGCCAAATCTCTATTCTTTGGGGGTCTGTTTTGTAAAGGTGTCTATGGAGCTAAGGCAAACCTGCTCCACTTTATGCCCACAAGGACTGTTGCTGATCAAGTGTCTTCTGACCTCCATCTCTGCAGTCGATCTTCCATACATATACATGAATTCAAGACAAGGTATTCCCATCTCATTGTTTTCAGTCATTTCTCTAGCTTGACTTGCTCAGTTCTATCCTTCTATATCTTAGTGGTCCAACTCAGTTTGTAATCACTGTAACTTCAGTATGTAAACTTATGTGATCTTTATCCAGATAATTGCTGTCAAAGATAAGCAAATATTAATGATAGCTATCCTTACTATGTGTCAAATCCTGTCCTAAGCTCTTAAGGTCAAATAATAAGGCAGATGTAATTATGTCCTAACATTTGAGATGAGAAAAATGAAGGTACAGAGAAATGAAGCCATTTATCTGAGGTAACAGAACTTGCAAGTAGAAGAACTGGAAATTCAGGCAGGATTCCCGTCTTTGTCCTCAATAAACTCTGCACCTTCACTGACAGCCCTTTAGACTGACATATACCTATCGTCAGCAATGCTTAGGTGAAGCTACCAGACATTCACAAAACAACATAACTGTAACTTCTGATAACCCAAGTTCACTGTCTTGGAGATCAAACCAAATGTTTTCTAAATAATGGGCTCTGTACAGTAGAGACCTGACCTGGTATCTAGTGGCCTCATTTTCTTGTGTACATCAACAAAGCCTTAGGGTTCCAGGCCATACAACTCTTCCTTACATGCACCTACCACATAACGGGCATACAATGTTACCTCTGCTGGATGTGATAGAAGCCAAGGAAGGTTTCCTGTACGTCAAAACCAATCGAAAATTTAGAAGAAAGTAGAGGTTACTTTAATTCCTCAGCCTTAAAATCACAGTGGGGATTCTCTTGTCTCTTGTACAAGCAAAATTCAGGCAAAGATCTAAAGTCAGTGAACTCCCCCCAACCCCAACACCTTCACATGCTTTTTGAGGGAAGATACTTTCTGCAAGACTTTGGACAGCACAGCCTGTATCTCGCTCCTGTTTACATATCCCAAGGATCCTGAGAGAATATGGGTGATACATATAAAGTGACTGATAAATATTTAATACATTTAATAAACAAATAAGTTTTCACCCTTCTAAATATTTACTGACACGAACATTCAAATTAATTTTTTTTTACTACCAGCAACCTTTGTGATCATAATTGAGATCAGAGAAATAATAGTTAGCCATTTTGTGCAGGAGAGTGTCTGAGTGAATGAACAAACACATGAACACACACACACACCTAGTGAGCTCTCCTTCCAGTAAAAAGCCACATCTCAGGACAACATGGCAAGGCAAATGCGGACTAGGCTCTTCTTACTCACACAAGCTGAGTCTACCCTTCCGAGACATACCTGCATTTTTTTCCTCTCAGGCTCTACCTGCCTATGCACTAATCAAATAGATCTTCACCTTATTCCTACCAACAAGGAGGCAAACCTTAAGTCACATATACATAGAGGAATTGGAAACACAAAGGGAACTCTCTTGATTTCCAAGTCCACGCCCTTAGAAGACCACCGCCAGTTTGGTACAGCAAATTACTCTACGATTTTCACACAGGATGAAAACACATCTTCCCTAACATTTTTATACTTTTTCCCCTAAGAGTAAAATACACAACTGATCCTCTTAGCACCTAGGAACCAAGAAATCTTCCTTTAAGTAGATTCACACACAAAATCAGTTGCCAGATTCAATTTCTCGTTCTCAACAATTACCACTTTGCAGGATTTACTTCAGGGCCAATAAGTAACTAAGGAGGCCCAACACAGAAATGCTGCTTACTTCCAAACTGGTAGCTACCAAATGAATAATTAACCACTCTATACTTTCTATCAGGGATGCTTGTATTGCTAGGGTGAAGGTATCCTTTATGTGTAAAGGATGTCATAAAACAGGCGCTTGCCAGAAATATGCCCTCATTTATCACATGAAATGCCATGTGGTATTAGTGAGGTCAATACTGTTTGTTTAATATATTTTGCTTTCCTGGGGGTTTGAAATGATTTGTTTTTGCAGCTGTAACAGAGTTAAATTAGGGATTTATCTTCAGCTTAGCCAGTTGAGCATATATAACCAGGGGCTATTAATTATCTGCCTAGAGGCCTTTGGTCATCTTCCCACAGCTTACAGCATCCTTGAAGCACTGAGTTCCACCACCACATCCAGATTTGATCCTCAAGTAATCAAATCTGGTTTCTTAGGAACTGAGAGCCACTGGGAGAAAAAGAAAAAAAAAAAAAAAAAAGGTTTTGTTTCTGATTTCAAAATCCCTCCTCCTATTGGTGTGAGGATCCCCCCCCCCCTTCAAGGACTTGAGCAAGGAATTTTGAAAGAAAGAAAAAATCTTCGAGCAGAGCCTAGTCTCAGGCAACCATTCGCACTCATCAGGAAGCCCCTTTTCTGTCCTAAAGCAGCAGCCCTCCTTGGTCCAGACTCCTGTTTTCTGCCTTACCCGGAGGAGCAGGGGTGGGAGCTGACGCCAAGGATAAATCTCTCTAACGCCAGTTCACAATTCTAACTCCTCAGTAAAAGGAAGCAGAAAAGTAGGGCCAGGGGAGAAGAGGTGAGGTGAAGCAAAGACATATAGGAGTGCAGCTCACACAAAGTGAACCATGCAGGTGGACACACACCAGGGTGCAGGGATGCTCCTACATCCCAGGTCCTAACAACAAACTTCTTTCTCAGAGGTTCATTGTCAATAAATTAGCCAAGGCAACAGGGGTCTGTAAGATGGGGGCATCCAGGGAAACAATGGGCCGCCCTGTGGTATTACTATTTAATCACTTTTACTAACTAAATAGAGCAGCCCCGAGGTGCTGTCATGTCAAGGGAATTCATAACAACAACAACAACAAACAACCCTTCATTTTTTCATTGGCCATTACTTTTTTCCCTTTGGGACAGAGAGGGTTATTACTGTAGCCTTAAGTTCCATCTTTGTGTTTCTTGCCTTTGATTCCCGCTCGGACCCTGCCACTTTCTGGCACTAATTTGTCAGGCTGAACAAAGAGGGGATTTGTACCTCCTGTAAGGTCTCAATTAGGAATGGCTTCTGCTGTATTATGTGCCATTCAGAGGAGACACAATGCCGGTAATTACAGGAATTTGCACTAAATGGCTGAAGAATTCACAGCAGCACCCCCCCCCCAATTTTCCCCTTCCCGAGGGTTGGAGCGGAAGAAAAAGGAAAGTAACAGCTCTTGATGCTAGAGATGCACAGCCAGCAACAGCAGTCCCCAGAGGTTAAACAGCAGCCAGGGAGCAAAACCATAAAAACAACAGTGGAAGCAGGAGAGGCCCAGGCCCACTCCTCTGCCCTTCCCACATCCAACTACAGCTCCACATGTGAGCCCTGCCCTGAGAAGGCCACCAGACCACCTCCAAATTACAGAACAGCCACACAAGGAGCACTTACTTCTGAAGGTGAACTTTGCTTCTCTCTTACACCTAGGTCTCTTGACTGCCAGAAATTGACTGTGTGCTAATACCAAGAAAACTATATATCTGCTGAATATAAACAAGTAGAGGCACGTGTCAAAACCCTAAAGAAAGCAAATATATTGTCTTATAGTCTACTCTATAAAGCACTTATGAATAACCAAATTTAGAGCCACTTGTGAATATGTACTTCATAAATATTTTAATAAACTGCACAATCATCTTCTAAGCATTAATATTTTAGCCCAACAAATTCCTCATTGTCAAATACAATTTTGAATTCCAGCCCATAATTTCATAGAAGCATACCACTTTCTGTTTGCAGAAGCTCCCAGAGGCCATACTAAAGCATCCCAAATAACAGTTCTGCAGCACCTTGTTAGCGCATGCAGCTCTACTCAAGAACTTTCTGTGATGTCATAGTCAAACATGAAAGTCATCCTTATTGAGTGCTTTATTTATAGGCCGGAAATGATGAAGGCTCAGCAGTTTCAGTCTTACCTGGCACCACCTCTGAAGGCCTGTGGATCTCGTCATGGCTGCTATCTGGCAGTTAACCAATGAGATTATTGCATCCACGTTTCTGAAGCACTGACCCCAAGCACACCCAAGTACTGGACTAAGCGTAAATAATGGAATGGGTTTTCAGATGTTAGGAAGTAGAACTGGAAGTTCAGGGGTCCCTGGGAGACAGGCACAAATATGGTTAGGTTTCTGTAGCAAGAGCTTCCTAGGCAGCCAAGGAATCAGAAAGGAAGCTGTGTGGCTATCAGACATATGAAATATAACAATCCCAAGTCTAAGCGCAAGCCAAGAAACATGCAGCTATGGATGACATACAGTTTCAAAACTATATAAGTTTCAGGCACCCTCGGATGCCCATGCTCTACTTTCTCTGTAGAGACTCCAAAAATGTTAAGGGATCTAGAGAATTCTTCACTTAAAGAAAGAATTTAATGAAATGGGGCCAACTGTCCTACTTCATATATGTAAACGCCAGTATTTGTGGCTCCTCTGAATAATAACCAAATGACATCAAAATAAATGCCAACCTCAGTGCAACCTTCTATTTACTACTTATCCAAAATATTTAAAGGGGAAGGACCAAGCAGACATTAAAAACAGTCTAAAGAGATACACTAAAGCCATGAAATTCTGTGAATTTGCTTCTCAAAAAATATATAAAGCCCAATGTGAGGGGCTGACCGACAGTCGGGAAGGCAAACATGCCTGCTTTTTCACCGAGTCTGTGGTCATGAGGAACATGACAGAATTGCAGAAAGCAGAGCAAGTGACTTTAAATTAATAGTGCTTCAAGTTTCCTTAAAGGTCCATCTGCTGCAACAGTCTCTGATGTAACAAACTGCCTCCGAGTAATTTTTTTAAACATTCAGGTTTATTAAGTTTTTTCTTTTGTTTTTTTCTTTTTCTTTTGAGACTCTGCCCCCTACAGGACACATAGAAAAATGCCCAACCTGAGGCACGAAACCAATGTATTCCTTCCCAACTGGAAAAGAACAGATCTGTAAACCACAGTATCACACTCTCTGATGGAAAGGGGGCAAAGACACAAAATTTCTCTTACTTTAGACTCTGCCACATTATACACTACATATGTAAATCAGCATCATCTCCACTCTAAATGAGAAACGCACCTGCATCTCACTGAAGTGCCAATCCAAAGCACGGGCTAACAGCTGAGCAGAGCAATGAACGGTAGCCTCTTATTCCACGCCTCGGCTTTCCTTGGTCCCTCTAGTCAGCTGCCCTTCAGCAGGGAACTGGCGATGCCGTGCTTCATGTCACAACACCCTCTGCTTGTTGCTTCTCTCCCCCCTTTGCCTTTCCCCGTTTTAATTTCTCCAGTTTTGAAATGCACATAGTTTGTTCTCAAATATTCCCTTTCCTCAATGCGAAGCATGGGCAATGCAGACTTTGGGAAATGTGCTGCGTGCTAACTAAACAACAGTCCTCACAGAGCACCCCGAGCTTTCTTCATTCTCTCATCTTCCAGTCACAAGAGAGTTACTGACCCCAGCAGAAATCTAACGTAATGCAGTATGCTATGAGTTTGGGGTACCTATCTTATAAGTAATATTGCTGTGCTCCTGAATTCTGAAATATAATAATATATGCATCATTGAGACCTTGAAACACTAACAAGTCCTAAAATAAATAAATAAGACAAATTAAATACACCCCAAACTACTAAAACTATTGTTTTCTTATTTCAAAACCACTTTCAAAAGTAGGGGGCTGATACAGCACAGAGTCTTGTTGTGGGATTCGGGTGTCAGCTGGTGGGGTCCAGGGAAGCTTATCCAGGGTCCTGGGCTCCTGGAGGGGGTGTGGCCAAACCCTTGATAAGGGGCTGCCGGGGACGCTGAGAGGCTCTCTTCCTGGTTCCTGGCTGCTGGAGGGAGGCTCACGTGGTCCGTCCGTCTGCAGACTCTGGTCCCTGTTCAGGTGCTATTATACTCTGTTGCCTATACCGTGAGTGTTGGTTTATATTCTAATAAATATCTATCTGGTATTGGTGTCCTTGTGGGTAAGTTACGCCTACAGAGTCTGGTCTGTCATTTGTGTACACACACACACACACACACACACACACACACTCACCCACCACTTCCTGGGGCTTCTACATTGGCTCAGTGTTTCTCCCACTGTGTTCTAATTTTCTGAGACAGGTTTTCACTATGTATCACAGACTGGCCTCAAACTGACAATCCTCTTGGCTTCAGCCTTCCTAGGGTTGGAAATATGCAGAAGTCCTGGTATTTCTGGCTCAGTTTCTCCTTTTGCCAATCTCACCCCTAAGTTCCTATCACAAGTCATCAATGCCCTCCCTAAAGTTGATCATTTTCCAACAGATAGGTGGTCATTGTGGCTACAGTGAATTTCAAGAGTGGGTTTTTATTCTGATCACCACCATTTGCTTTTTTTCAATGCAGAACCAGGAACAGAATGTAAAACCTGCTCTTGGCTGGTGGTGAGCTTCTTGTCAAATTTAAAGTAGCATACTTAAGTCCAACAAGCTTGACTTTAAAACTTCTCAAGCTTCCAATTAAGTCTGTCTTTGTGGTAAATTTCCATCACAAATTTGGGGGCTTAGTGAAGGGGGGGGGGAGTTTAATTTAGCTTACAGTAGATGACAGAACAGAGCACTGGACTTGAGGTCCATCCACTCTGTGTCAGCCTCACACAGTGGCTCCAGGAACTTGGGCTTCCCCTCGTGCCTCAGGAAACATCCGCTGAATACTTGTTTACCCCTCCTCTCCTCTTAATGCTGACTTCCTACAGACAGATTCCACTCTAACAATCTGACAGTGGGCAATCTCAGCTGCCAGGTAGGAACATTTGCCTTGCCTAGGAGTGTCAGTAATTACTAGGACTTAAATTCTGTCATGAAACAATCTGTGACATGTACAATCACAGTGGCCTTTATTCAAGAAGCCAGAGGAAATGGGATCACGGCTCACTCAAGAAACCTAAATTCCAGTCTGGTCAGGCTTTGGCCAAGTCATTTTGATTCACTGACATGTATCTTGACTTCTATTTACCTTACCAATGAGGATCAGGATGGATAGATTTGGTTTGGAATATTTTTGAGACAAATAGCCCTGTGACACTGTGACACCATAGCCCTGACAGTACTGACACTTGATATGAAGCCCACACTAGCTGCTAGCTTTCAACTCGTGGCAATCCTAACTTAGCCTCCTGTGGGCTGCTAAGAATTGTTGTTTTGGGCAGGGTCTTACTCTGCAGCCCTAGCTAGCCTGGAAGCCAGCGAACTTTTAATGAAGCATACTTCTTGAAGGAGAGAGACTTTTTATAAACAGATGGTTTTAACAAATGTCTATGTCATATGAAAAGGTTTAAAAATGAATTTCCATTGTAGGATTTGGGGATGCTCATGAATGAGCTTAAGCTGGACATACACTCCATACCTGCACATTTAAAACTCTGAGCAGTGAGTCCTCGCTCCAAAGACAGAGTTGTCAAGATGCTCAGGAAGCTGGTGGTCACTGACTGGCGTTTGTTCTTCCGCAGCTCATGGCCACCTATTTGGTCCTTGGGTTTGTTCCTCAGTGTGACTTGCAGGTTTTGCTCAGAGCTCCTGGCCGAATTGGCTGCTGTCTTCAGAGCCTCCATCCATTCCTGAGCCCTCTGTCGGGTCTCAGCCCGGAGGCGGAGCACATCTTGGGGAAAAATAACTTGAAAGCAAGAGTCACAACCATCCAGGTTGTCTATCTGCACAGCCAGACACACATCCACATTGTAGCTCAACAGGGGATCTTCATCCAGCTTGCCAGGGTGAAAAGCCATAAGATAGGCCTTGCTCAGCACAAATGTAAACGCCTTCCAGTTGTTTTGAACAGTCAGTCTGTAGAGTGTCCCTGATTTGAGGATGTTTTGGTACTGTTTGGGGCTATCCAAGACAGGGGAGGCTAGTAGACCACTGGATTTCTTCTGTAAACAGTGGTTCTGTATACAGTCAACATGATGACCAAGTTCTGGTGAGTTTGCCAACTCATCCTGCCGGCCCATGTAATTGGGCACAGCAGTGTGCACAACTTCCCAGAGCTTCTGTCCCCAGTCCAATGCCTCCCATGGGGACTCCGCCTTTAGCTGCAGCTGAGAACTGTCATAGAGAACAGTGTCTACCATCCTGGCCTCCAGGTTGCCTAGAACAGATATGCTCCGGAAGTGGGAGAGCTGGTAGGTGGCATACGGGTTTTGATTCCCACTGCTGTCAAGACTATAGAAGCGTAAGTTGTAGGGAGAGAGTTCTGCATAACAGCTTTGCCAGTAACTGTCATGGTTCTTCCTGATCTCCAGATAACCCTTCTTCAGTATGTTTGGGAATGTCCGCTTGTGCTCTAGAAAGAAAAGTCAAAGCAATAATTACAAGAAGGCAGGCACATGAAACCAAGCACACTGGGGGCCGCCATCTTTCTGATTTAGATTAAACAAAGAAGAAATAGTAAACTTTCAGGGTGGTACCTAACTGGCAAGATGTATCTGGGGAAATTTCTTATCCTGAGGTAATGAACAAGTGCACAGGTACATATAGAGTGATACAGAGGCCTGTGTGCAAAACAACAATGCTGGGAAAGCTGTGTACAGAATGGGTATGCCCTGTACGTCTATCACATTGCCTGGTTCCCCCCTTTCTAGGTAAATTCTGCAGAGTTCCAACAGGTAAGAGAGCATTCCCACCACACAAGCTAATTCCCTGCTCAGACTCTTGTCTTTTCCTAGGCTAGTGAAGCCAGAGAGGAGGCCAGAGAGTGTGAACAGGGCCTATAAACTGTTCCTTGGGCAAGCCCACAAACCCTAAAGGCAGCACCCGAACCTTCTAGCCAGCATCATCTTTATTCTTGGCTCTACCACATCATCTTCAAGGTCTCACCTCAGGAAGCAGTGTTCTCTCTGAGTCTGACTGTGCTTGTGCTGTGGTCCTGGCTTGCAAGGTTGTGTGCAACAGCTTCAGCCAGCGGCCACATACGTAACTTTCCTCCTGACTTCTCCTGCCTTGCCCCATCTCAACTGTAGACACGTGTTCCTGGGTCAGCCTCAGTAGCCCCTACTATATTATTCCTCTACCACAGGCTTCTATCAGGCTATATTATCCTAAGTCATTGAATGCCCAAACAAACAATATTTTATTTGGTTTTTAAAGTCTGTCTCCATGGGCTGGAGAGATGACTCCGAGGTTAAGAGCATTGACTACTCTTCCAGAGGTCCTGAGTTCAATTCCCAGCACGGTGGCTCACAACCATCTGTAATGAGATCCAGTGCCCTCTTCTGGTGTGTAGGCATACATGCAGGCAGAACACTGTATACATAATAAATAATAGAGTAAGCTCTCTTTTCCTTTCTATAGCATAGCACACAGGACAATGCCTTTTCAATACAGTAACAGATCCTTAGTGGACATACTATTTGTTAGACGGATATACGTATATACTTGCAATCTTAGCACTGGGAAAACTGAGACAGGAGGATCACAGAGATCATGAGTTCAAGGTTAACCTGCTATATATGAGTGTCATACCAGCCTGTAATACAGAGCAAGTATATGTCTCAAGTAAATAAAAAAAAGAAAGAAAGAAAAACCAAAAAGGTGCTTGTTAAATTAGAAATAAAGATTCTAGCACAGTATCTAACACATGGTAGGTATAATTCCCTTCCCCTCACTTACAAATGTTTATCTAGTCATAGCATCTTTAATCCATGATAACCGATATTGAATGCCATGTAATACTTGTATAAAAAGAGAAGGTCACTAGAGAGGTTCCTGAGAATGTGTTCCTTGAGGCAGGCTCTCATTCTGTAGCCAAGGCTGGCCTCAAACTCAGATCCTTCTGCCCCAGCTTCATGGGTGCTTACACCACAGGTAAAGACTACCATGCCTCGTCTCCTGAGACCTTGGTCTGCCATGAGAGACTATCCAAGCATGAAATGGTGAAATACAAGTGACCTGGTAGAGATTTTTAACATCTAAGTTGTTTCTCAATGTCTCTGCTGACACATTCTATAGACAGACACAAATGAGTCATTTTCTGAAGACAGAGGACACTTGCAAAGAGATGACTTCTGCTTTGGGGAAAGAAAGAAAAATAGGGAGGGAGGGAGGGAGGGAGGGAGGGAGGGAGGGAGGGAGGGAGGGAGGGAGGGAGGGAGGGAGGGAGGGGGACGGATGGACTAGCTAGCTCTCATTTTAAAACAGCAAACCAGCAGAGAAAAGGGGAGAAAGGAGGTGGAGAAGAGCCTATATTTTAGCTTTACATCCCTGCCCTAATGTTAATGCGTTACTATTTCTGTGGTAACTAAGAAGCTGCTAATTTCTCACAACGCACACTAATCCCTTTGTAGGAAGAGATAATGGCTGCCCACTCTGGGCATCTCCAGACCTTCATGGGGGAGGGAGGAAGGCTGTCAGAGGCTGCAGCCACCGCTCCCTCTCATCTGCATAATCAGACTTAGGGCTTAGGATGCCTGGCTCTGCTCCTGTGACCTGGCGCTCAGCTATGAGTCCTTAAGTAAACAAACCACCTCTCTTGCTTTTAGACGAAGATTGCCACCTCCTTTTACTTCCCGAGAGCTTTTTACTGCAGCTACTGGGGAATAATTCCAAGTTTGACTGTGACTGTGCTTGACCAGGACAGCACAGCAAACCACGCTCTCACTCCTGTCTAGGTACAAGCCTGAATGTAGATAACAGGTCATGGAAGGGACAAAGTCTCTTTAGGAAATCTCCAGGGTACTAAAGCTAACGTGTGCTTCTACACTGTTTTCCCACCCAACAAGAGCTTCTTTCTATCTTCATTTCATCCAGATCTCAGCACCCAGGAGGCTTCTTGGGGCACCCAGTCCTTTCTCAGAGCAGGAGTGTTTGTCCTATTTTCTTAGATTTTGTGCTTGTAGGATTAACATCTTTAATTACAGAGGTCTGGGGAACTACCACGTCTCTCTTAATTTCTGGCAACTATTACTTTCTATTGAATCTGAAGTATTTAAATATTTTTTGCTACTGACAAATCAGAAGTGTCTCCCTCTCTCTCTCCCTCTCCCCCCACCTCTCTCCCTCTCTCTCTCTCCCTCTCTCTCTCCCTCTCCCATCTCTCTCTCTCTCTCTCTCTCTCTCTCTCTCTCTCTCTCTCTCTCTCTCTCTCTCTCTCTCTCTCTCACACACACACACACACACACACACAATTTTGCCATTGTTGAAGTTTGCCCCTAAATCTTATCATTTTAACTCATTTAATTTACTTATACATTTTAAAGTGTTTGATTTCACAAGAGAATTTCAATCTTAATGAATATTAGTGATTCAGATAGAGTCACTAATAAGATTTACAGCATTTCTCAAGCAAAAAACAAACAAAACAAAAAATGCAGAGACATGCTCTAAACGACTCACCTAACAAAACTAAGAAGCTAGCAAGTCTGCCAGCCACGCTGCCTCTCCTCCCGGCCAGTCAGCACCCTGGCTTCAGTTCCTCCTTAATGAAGATCCCTTTTCTCTCTCCTGGTCCACCCCAGAGCAGTGGGGTCAGGACCATGACTGACACTGACTTGCGCAAGGGAGGATGTTCCCAGCAAGGCACCTGACTCACTTCTGGGAAAAAACCTCTCTTTCTCATGGCCTTCATCTTCATCAAGATCCAGTCTGCCTCCTTCCTGGCTAACTCACAGTATTCCAAGCTAAGCTTTCTGGGGCTCTTGTAGCTCTTTCCATATTTCTTGTAAGACCAAAACCCTTCACACATTCTAAAAATTCATACTTACTTAGCACAAACTCTCAAGCTTGCCCTTCAATATACGCCATTATGAAAACTTTCAAACACCCTCAAAGACATGTAGAAAGTGAACACTATTCAGTTTCAAAAATCGCTAAGTGGCTCTATAGGAAAAGGGCAAATGAGGACCTGAGTTTGGATCTCAAGCACTCATGTAAAAAGCCAGGTAGGGGTGATGACCTGTGACCCTTGCACTTAGGGGCGGAGGACTTGCAGGCTAGCCAATCTAACCAAGACTGAGTTCCAGATTCAGTGAGAAGCCTCTCTCTAAAACAAGTAAAGAGAGACACAGGGAGCCACATGACGCTGTTGATCTCTGGTCTACACACAAGAGAGTGCACCCACAAGCACATGACACATATGCATACACACATATATATGCACACACACAGGAGAGGGCACCCACAAACACATGACACATATGCATACACACATATATATGCACATACACACACAGGAGAGGGCACCCACAAACAGACATGACACATATGCATACACACATATATATGCACACACACACACTGGAGAGTGCACCCACAAGCACATGATACATATGCATACACACATATATATGCACACACACACAGGAGAGTGCACCCACAAACAGACATGACACATATGCATACACACATATATATGCACACACACACAGGAGAGTGCATCCACAAACAGACATGATACATATGCATACACACATATATATGCACACACACAGGAGAGTGCACCCACAAACAGACATGATACATATGCATACACACATATATATGCACACACACACACAGGAGAGTGCACCCACAAACAGACATGATACATATGCATACACACATATATATGCACACACACACACAGGAGAGTGCACTCACAAACAAACATGACACATATGCCTATATACACACTGACACACATAGGAAAATACACTCACAAGCACACATGCACACATATTCATGTTCTACACACAACACACAAACACAGAAAAGTACATCCACAAACACATGCACACATATGCATACATCACTCACACACACAGAAAAGTACATCCACAAACATACATGCACACATACTCATACACTACACATACACACACAACCCATCAAGTTTCTATTATGTTTTGTTTTATCACCTCTACCTCTATCCAATTCTTGATTTTTATTTTATTGTTTTTCCTATAATGTTTGAAATTATAGGAGGCATTATACTTCAGGCTGTATCTCTAATCTAAAAGATCAGAAACTTTATATCCATTATATTATTTTCACAACCCCACATTAGTGACCCACGTTCTGTGGGTACTGTCTGGCCTCTGATAATTCTCTTTAACATCTCTCATATTCCATCTCTTTGTGCCTCTTATATAAGCCATGTACATTCTAGCCTCTGAAGGTGCAGCACTTTCTGAAATTTCTCCCTCTAATTACAATGCATTATGCACTTCTTCCACCCCCTGTTGTAATAGATTTCTTGGCCCCGGCCAGCCAGAGGTCCAGACTCACAGATCTGCCGTCTCAGACTGTTTAGCCGCCTGTCATTGCTCAGGCCCCCCAAAATGATTTAGATGCTTATATTAACTTTATGCTGTTTGGCCTATGGCTTAGGCACATTGTTAGCTAGTTTTTTGTTTGTTTGCTTGTTTGTTTGTTTTTTATCTTAACTTAACCCATTTTTATTTATCTGTCTGCCACTGGCCCATGGCTTACTTGTGCTTCTTACATGTTTTTTTCTTGGGTGGCTGGCTTGATCTAATCTTGACTCTGCCCTTCTCCTACCTATGCTCTGATTTCCCCTCCTACTTTTTCTATAGTGCCTGTTCTCACATCACCCCCCATTTTCACCTCCTCAGTGAGACTATACCTTACCACTCAAATTAAATAAAGGGGTGTTCCCAGTCCTCCTCCATCACACCACTTTGCTGTATTTTCTGCAAAGAGCTCTCTCCTCCAAGACCTCTCTTATATAGCAATCTGTACAATGTACCAACAGGTGACTTGGAGAGAATCTACGTCTATAACCCACAGGAGGGGCGCTAAAACAGGTCTGAAAGTATTCACACTATGAAGCCCGAACTGCCCAAAGCCTTTCAATGAGTACATCTAATGGGTTTAGAGCCTCAGAAGAGATCTGCATTTGGACGGTCTGCTGAGTCCTGAAAGGAGACGGTGTCAGCAATAGACACTGAGGAGCAGATAGAGTGGTTGCTGGAGGGCAGACGTGGGGAGAGCACTCCAAACAGTGGCCCTTCTTCCCTCACGGATTAGGCCCCATCTATCCTCAGGATGATCCCTTTTTACATTTCATGTGCCCCACTTTCTTTTCATTGCCACAGTCATCACCTCACATGATAGAGAATAGCAGAGCCACCTAACTGTTCCTCCCTCCCTCTCCCTCTCTCTCTCCCTCCCTCCCTCTCCCTCTCTCTCCCTCCCTCTCCCTCTCCCTCTCCCTCTCCCTCTCTCTCTCTCCAGGGTCTAGCTATGAAGTCCAGGCTAGCCTCAAACACTGCTTCTTCTTGTCACAGCCTCTTGATTTGTTGGTTACAAATGGCTTCTCTGCCTCTGCCTCTTTTTACCAGTTCACTCTATGCGCCCCTGAAGCCTGAGGAGACCCAGTAAACTGCACCCTTATTCCTCACCAAAGCTTTAAACCAACTGAGACACTGACAAGGTGATCAGACACACATAGATAAAATGATCAGCTGGTTGGATGCAACTTACAACACAGCCCTGTAGCAAACACAGCCCTACGATTAGAGGGTTGTGTCACAAGCAGCCCTCAACAGCCACAGCCCTCCCCTCCTGAGGGACTCACATGAAAGGCAGATGGCATACAGGAACAGAGCCGGAGCACATCAGAAGCAGAAATGGTGCTTCTTGTGACAGACACTGTCACCTGGTTCTTCTCTTAAACTTGCCAAGAGGTCACCCTCTTTTCCCCAGGGTGGACCTCACAGATGAAAGCCGAAGGCTATTCTAATCAGTGGGTCTTACATGGGCACAAATGGCTACTAGGAAGGGGGGTATTCTACCCCTACCCTTCACCCCTGCCAACTTCCCTGTAAAGTAAAATCTTAATCTTGACTCTCAGGATATTTTGTGGTATTTTTGAAACATACCACATTGTCATGTCTGGTTTAAATATTCTCCATAACCCGAGCCCCTGACTTTCCCGCTGCTGGTCAGTTTTCTGGCCATTCTACTTTAGGTGGGATGTTCTCACCACCCTGGGTCTGTAGACAGCCCATAACTCTGTTGAAATACCCTTCCTCACTGAAGACTTCTCTGGCATCCTAGATCACTAACCTTGGTCTTTTCTCTGCAAAATTTAGCCCATAAAACACAGGTGCCAGCTCTTTACTTTGTTTTATGGTATGGTTTCGATGGTGTTCAAGGCAGAAGCTAGGAAAAACACTTTGAACTAATTTTAAGGCTTTGTTTCTCTTCATTTCAGTCATAGGAGAGAAGTGAAACTAACAATGTGACATTGATTTGGCACTGCCCAGGAAGCTTATGAAGCCAGGATACTATGGGAACCATTCTGAGTATGCTCCATGGTGCCAGCATAGTACAGAGACACGATCCCATAGACTCACCTTGATAAGCGTATCTGTTAGAAAAGATTCTAACATCAAATTGCCAACTATTTGATTGCCAGCATCAAATAATATTATTTTTACAGTTACTCTGGAGAACTTTCCTTATGAATAAAGATGAAGGTATCTCATGTGTTCTCACTCAGAAACCTAAAAGAAAAGGCAGGTTACCCGCACAGGCTCTAAGAGAAATAAATATGAGCCAGGTATGCTAACCTTATGATAGGCAATAGTAGCCACAGTCAATTAAGTCCTGGTCAGTTTCTCTTCTCTGATGTAACCTTGACAACGAGACCACAAACCCAACTTTTTAACCTAGTAAACAATCTCAAACATGAACTTTTGTCATTATATGCCACAGTAAATTTTCTGTTCTGCCTCTATAATCTAAAGAAAATAAACATAAAAGAATCTCCATCACTTAAAATCTTTTAAGTCTGTCATTCCATCACTGTATCTTTGTATAACTTAGAGAATCACAGAAACGCACAAGCCAGAAGGAATCCAGAAAATTTCACTTTCTCAACTCCAGTTAAGGCAAAACCTGTCAAGTGCTTCATCGGGGGAAATCAAATTTTGTTCAGATATGGAAGCAATATGCTGAGAGTAGATGGCCTCTCCCTTGGCCTGAGGAAGGAATTATAATGCCACTTATAATACCCTATTGTTCTTCATTAGAAATTGCCTTGAGACTGGGCATGTCACCCAGTCTGAAACTGGGTCAATATTAGGAGTCCCTGGAAAAGAGACCCAAAGAGTTGCTGGCCATTCTACTTTAGGCAGGATGTTCTCACCACCCTGGGTTTATAGACAAACAGTTGTAGACAACTCTGTTTGATATAAGATGTATAAGGGCTGCTATAGCCATGTGATGCCAACAAGAGGAGACGAGAGACGTCACTAATATACTGATGATAACAGAGCAAACAGGCAAGAAGGCCTGGAACTACCTCTCTGGAATTTTGCTAAGTGTTGTTGCACATAGTGCCTGACGTTTGCCAAGTGTTAAATAACTGGAGAGAAGGAAGAAAATAAATAAATAAATAAATAAATAAATAAATAAATAAATAAATAATAAATAATGGCCTTACAATTACAAGCTGTGCCACATGCCACTGTTCATTGGCTTTTGAAAACATTCTGATTTAAGACTTGCAAAGAGGTTCCAGGCAAGAATTATGTTACAAAGTGGGAAAGTTCAATCTGGACCAAACTGTTTTATCTGTGGTAAAGCAAATAAGTCCTAAGCATCCTCTAGGGTGGAGTCAGGAGGCAGTGTGTCAGAGCAGCCACATGTCCTCTCCAGTCAGTCCGACCCACGTAGCTGGGGGTCAGCTCACATGTCTAAGTCTCCATTTCTCCATTTGTAGAATTAGGTCAGTATCACCACAATATTAAACTACTATGAATATTAAAAAGATAATGAATGAACACTTTTTAGAGGGGGCTGGATACAAAATTAACTCTCATTAAATAGCAACTGTTACTAAGAGTATTAATAACACATTTTATTCAGCTTAACACAGCTAAAGGTAAGGAAGGGAACAGAAGTCATTTCCATTTCAGGAGGGAAAATGTAGCTATTCTGTTCTGTTTTATTTAAATTATTTCTTTTATTTTTTGAGATTATATTATTTCTTCTTCTCCTTTTCTCCTTCTTAAGCCTTCCCATATAGCACCTTGCTCTCTTTAAAATTCATAGCCTCTTTTTTCATTGATTGCTGTTACATTCACATATGTATCTGTATATACATATATGTTCCTAAATACACAAACACCACCTACTCTGTCTGTATAATATACCTGAACGTATGTTTTCAGAACTAGTAATGTCAGAAGCTACATCCATAAGCTCTACCATGAGCTGAACAAGAACAACAGAAATACTAGAGTGACAGGGAAAACTGAAGCCTACACAAGGAACTACACGCAATTAAGGAATGCTGAGAACGGAGACACAGTCTTTCCCAAGGAAGAGCACACGGATGCGTTGTCTGTCCTGATTTTCCTGAGTATTAGGGAGACGGCTCAGTAGTAAAGTGCTTGTCATGGAAGCATCAAGATCTAACTCCAACCCCAGGGCCAATGCTGGCCAGGTGTGGCAGCAGGTACCTGTTGCCCCAGGGTCGCTGGGGCTGGCCTGCCGGTCTAGCAGAATCAGCAAGAGCCAGGCTAAGGAAAAGATCCTACCTTAGAAAGTAAAGTAGAAAGACAGAAGACATTGATGGGGCTCTCTGTCTTCCACAGGGCCACACAGATGTGCATGCATGATGCGGGAATGTCTTTCTGTATGCTGTGAATATCAATCTTTAAATAAAGGAGCTGTTTTGGCCCATGACAGGCACCATAGAAAAAGTAGGAAGGGAAATCACAGCATAGGTAGGAGAAGCAGGGCGGAGTCAGGGAAACCGAGCCAGAAGCCCAAAGGAACAACATGTAAGGAACACAGGTGAGCCATGAACCATGTGGCGGATAGATTAATGAGAATGGGTTGAGATGTAAGAGCTAGCTAGCAATGTGCCTGAGTCATAGGCCAAACAGCATGAAGTTAATATAAGTGTTTGAGTCATTTCTGGAGGCCTAATCAGCGGGGGGTGGCTAAGAGGTCTGGGGCGGCAGGTCTGTGGGTCTGGACCTCTGGCGGCCCAGGACCAGAAACCTTACTATAACGAGCACGCACACACACACACACACACACACACACACACACACACACACACACACACACACACACACAGGATTTCAACTTTCCACATGTTCATACTTTGTCCAGTACAAATCTTTCTACAATATGGTTCACATCTCTAAAGAGCTTCTAAGGTAGGAGACTGATAGAAAGCAATTAACTATAATACACCGCATAATAAAATGTGCCTGGAAGAAAAAATGGGATACGGAAGAAGACATACAGCTAGGAAAGCCCGAGGGACAATGTGGCATTTGAGTTGGTCCTTGAAAGATAATGACTAATGGAAAACAAGGACAAGGAGGCTCTCCTGCTATGAAGACACTGCCTGGACAAAAGCGGATCCTGAAAGCACGTGACCCATTCAAAACAGCAAAAGCCCAGCAGAGAAGTGCACAGTGATAGGGCTTCATACAGTCCGTACGTACAGCTTCTGAGGTGGCTTGTTTGTTTTTCAATTTTCTACTTTTACTTTTATGTTATATGACTCTTTTGCCTACGTGTATGTCTGCTCACATGTGTGTCTGGAGGTCAGGGTGGGCATCAGAACTCCCGGAACCGGAGTTACAGGGGGCTCTGAACCACTGTATAGGCAGTAGGGATCAACTGGTCCTCTGCAAGCCAGTACTCTTAACCTCTCTCCAGCCCTGTATATTTCATTTCTATGAATACAGTAGCACAAAAAGATCTGTGTTTTAGAAAGATAACTCCCACGTTTAAAAAATTAATAACCACAGTTTTTCCAGACAAAATAAAATAAAATGTGTTAAGAGAACACCGACAAAGACCATCAAACACTCCATTTTCACAGGTCCCTTGCAGCAGTGTTGGGAATTAGAATACAGACCATCAGTGAAGCACACTGGGTCTCTTATGGCTGTGATGACCAACGTGGGATCATTAACCAGTGGGAACTGTGTGACCATACACAATCAACTTCCTGTGGCCTATTTTAGCAACTTCTTTGTACTGACTCATCTGTTGGAGGGTGAATCACAAATTCAGCAAGAGACCGTGTCCTGGTGACCTCACTTATTCTAAGCCCGAGTGAATATTTCCATCTCTCCTGACTCCGGGGCTTTTGAGAAACAGCGTAATTGAAAAAGCAGTCATTTTAGTACAAGTCCAAAATTTGTCTTTTTTTAGTGAAAGATGGAGAAAAGAGAACTGAAGCAGGTAGCATAAAGCTCAGGATGAAGGACTAGACTGCAGTGGTCTGTCTAGCCATAAAGAAAATCCCTGCTTGAGCCCTTCTCCTCAAGTACTCAGAACAAGAAAACAGAAGCCAGGAGCAGACCAGGTCAGCAGAGCACAGCCCTATTGAAACAAAAGCCCCGCTGTCCACTGCCCTTGCGAAGCAGATGAAAACGTGAACACAGTCAGGAAGGAAAGTGACTGTTCTGGCAGTTTATTGAGTTTCGGGACTCTATAGCGAATACAAAAGATTCTTTTAATTTTTTTTTTCATTTAAAAAGTTTCCACTGCAGTTCATGCAGCAGTAGACTTCCAAGTCACAGAAAAACCCCTCACTGTAAAGAATTCTAACCATACCTTAGTTTTAGTCATAATCTTTAATTGTTGATCTGAATATGGCAATTAGTTCCCACACAACCATGAGTCAGAATCTGCTAAAATGTATCCTATAATGATACATTTTTAGGGCTGGGAAGGACTGGAGATAATTTAATCTGTCTTTGTAGGTTTATAAAGAGACAGTAAGAGGTTCTTTCAAATCTATATGGTGAGTCAGAAGTAGAGTTGGGATAAGAATCCTGAGTTTTAGTTGAGTACTCTTTCTAGACAGTCTTGTTCATATTCATCTACCATGTGTCTTTACTGACAGGTGTGTGTGCATACAATCTATTATTCATAGATAAAAACACATCCATCAGCCACATTGTAGTGGGATTGTTACACTGTAAATAATTGTCCTGCCTACTGGTTTAATAAAAAAGCTGATTGGCCGAAGGCAGATAAGAAGTATGGGTGGGGCTACCAGACTAAGAAAACTCTGGGAACAGAGAGATGCCAGAGAAGCCAGCAGATGCAGAGGACAACTATGCTGCTCTGAGAAAAGGTACCAAGCCTCATGGCTGAACAGGATAAGAGTCATGGTTTAGTTTAAGAGCAAGAGCCAGCTAGCAATATGCTCCAGTCATAGGCTGATGAGCCTAAAATTAATACAAGTGTCTGTGTGTTTCTGTGGGACACAGGGTCTGTGGGTTTGTGGGTCTGAACCACAGGCCAAACATGCCGGAAACTTAATACAACACCACGTGCTCACTGGACTTGGGTGTGTGTATTTGGACTTCAGTCTGTGATGGCAGGACTCTACCTTCTTTATCCTCAGAGGAATTCCTTCATGCCTATGAGTGTGGTGCTCCTCAGCGAATAACCAGACAGTGACAGAGTAGAAGAGCATTAAGAACAGATGCTCATCTATATTTCTGAAAAGCATGTCTTTATATAATTAAGATCAGTCAAAGCCCCAGAGTGGTACAGTTACTCAGGTACAGTGGACACTAGAATGTTAAGATGTTAGGCCTAAGGAAGCTTTGGGCTCAACTACATACTTTGAAATCCTTTATAACTGCTGCCACTTTGCCTTAGGTCTATTCCTTTTTATCATTTTATGACCTAACCCCTTGACATTTATTAGCCAGTCATTTTCAGATAATGCACACTGTAATAATGAGATTGGATTCAAGCCATACCCCATGGCTGCACCCCCTGAAGCATCCTCTCTCTACTAGGTCAGCCCACATTCCTTTTCAAAGAGGCAGCCCCAGTGTGTCTATGTCTGAGGCAATGCAGTCTCCAGAAAGCATTCACAAGCTTCTAAAGTAAGACAGTCAAAAAATGTGATGAGTGCCTGCTGTACCCTGGGAACTCACCCTGTAGGACAGCCCTGACCCCAGGAGATTAGCTGATTTCTGTGCCTCCAAATCCAAGGGGTCACTTCCCATCAGCTCTCTGTATACACCTCGATGAGAACTGTGTACTCCTCAGAACGGGTGACCAGCCACAAATCTAGAGTGCTTTTCTACTCCCAGAATAAGTAGTAATGGCCCCTGCTGGCCCAAACTCGCTATCTGGTAGGCAATAAAAACAGGACATATCTTGCCTATTCCCCAGAGCTTGTCAGAAAGAGAAGGTGTGAGAAGCCTGTCGTGCCTTTTGCTTGTCTGTCTATTCCTGTTACAATGACCAAGCGGTGGCTAAGATATGTTATTCTAAACCTGTAAAGTCTGTGTGTTGTAATTTCCTTTTAAAAATCACTATGTATAAATCACTATAAGTTTGCATTCAAAATTTTAGACTTAAGAACTAAAGAATAACAATCATAAGCCAGGAGTGGAGGCGTACACCTTTAAACCCAGCACTCAGGCAGATTTCTGTAAGTGCAAAGCTAGTCTGGTCTGCAGAAAGAGTTTCAGGATAGCCAGGTACACAAAGAAACCCTGTCTTGAAAAAAAAATAAATAAAAATTAAAAAAAGTAACAAAATCATGGTTTGTTTGATACTCAAGGGGAAAGACAGAGCATTAGAAATGGCAAGAATGCCCAATGCTTGGATTTAAACTCAGAGAAAACAGAAAAACAAAGCTGGAATTATGGGAATCTCTCCATCTGGGTCCTGCCGAGGACCTATGATTACAGTGACATAATGACAAAATTCCATGTGACTCTCACAGACAATCCCTGAGGTTATGTGCTAGTTGAAAAGTTTACCTATTACACAAATGTAAGAGATCAAATATAGCTATCAGGTCCTGCAGGCACAGGGGTCCTCGCGATGTGCTGTCTCCTCAGTTTCAATCAGTCACCACATCCTTGCTGTACAACCTCCCTTTCCTTCTGGTCCTATAGTTGTAACCCTGCTAGCTAGCTGTTCTTGAAGATTTGGGAGTCTAGAATAATGCTTCTCAGATAGTCACATAATTCATGACAGTAGCAAACTTACAGTTATGACATAACAACAAAATAATGTTATGGTTGGAGTCACCACACCGTGAACTGTATTAAAGAGCCCCAGCATTAGGAAGGTGGAGAGCCACGGCTCTAGAAAGATGAGGAACAGCAAGTTGTAAATCTGACAAGGAAGGAAAGAGTCTTAAAGGTGACTTTGTACTGAATGTGGAAATGTGGCATGTCATGGACAGAAACCTTACATTCCCTTATCAATAGACCAAATGATATCTTTTCTCAGATTAACACTTCAAATCAACCTTACTTATTAAATTGTTAAATACCCCACTGACTACCAAACAATGGTAGGTGTAGAAGCTAACTTAAAAATAGCAGTAAAGGCACTGGAGAGATTCCTCAGTGGTCAAGAGCTCTTGTTGCTCTTAAGGAGGACCTGGGTTCCAGTTCCCAGCACCCACATGGTGGCTCACAACCATCTGTACTCCAACTCCTGGGGATCACTCCTCTCTGACCACTGGGGCATTGCACTTACACAGTGCTCATACATAGACACAAGCAAAACGCTCATGCACAGGAAATTTAATTTTTGAAATTAGCAGTGGAGCAAAAAGTATAATAAAGGCTGGGAGGTAGTTCCATGGTGAAGTGTTTACCAAGCAAACCAAAAGTCAATTCCTGGCACTTCTAAAATACAAAACAAATGACAAATATTATACAAATACATGAACATACACACAGAAACCCAGTTGGGGACCGGAGGAGCAGGGAGGAAGTTAGTAGCAGAGCAGTTGCCTAAATATTTAAGGTCCCGGGTTAAGTTAATAACACACACACACACACACACACACACACACACACACACACCCCCAATGAGTTGAGGAAAAGCCATTTAAACTTAAGAGTTGAGTAATTAAAAGTCATCAGTAATAATAATTGCTAATCATAAAGGTTTTTTATCTTGAAGGAAAATGCTGTGGTAAATGGAAAGATAGCTTTTTATGTCACAGGAGAGACTGCGTGTGAGCTCATAGGTCTGACACACACTGATGCACACATCTGTGTATAAACTGGAGGAAAAGGAAAGGCCCTATACCACAGACTTTACTCATCTTTCCAAATGCCAATGGCTCTTTCCTCTCCCCACAAAGGTCTGCTTATTCCACTGCATTCTCATCTCCTTTCCCTCATGTATGGGTTGAACCTGGGAATTGACCCCAAGGCTCTGTTCATGCTAAGCAAGTGTTCTACAA
Source organism: Phyllotis vaccarum (assembly GCA_033318265.1). Classification (NCBI taxonomy): domain Eukaryota; kingdom Metazoa; phylum Chordata; class Mammalia; order Rodentia; family Cricetidae; genus Phyllotis; species Phyllotis vaccarum. The sequence continues at coordinate 15,924,571 of JARWLC010000007.1, forward strand.
CTGAGCTACTCTGTTCTTTCTCTCCTGTGCTCAGACTGTGATTCTGACTACCACCTTCCATAACTTCTTCTGAATTCCCATGTCCGTCATTTCATGTCCCCTGCAAGCCCTTCTGGTGCAGCCCAGCTCACTGTGCCTTCTGCTTCTCCTGTCCTCATACAGCCCCTGACACTCACTTGTATGTGGAGGAAGACAAGCATTTCAGTTGGCCATCTACTGTCTCTCATTGTGAGTAATTTCCTGAAACTTCACTGATGCCTGACCCCTTCAGCTGGATGAAAAGCTTTGTAAGACAGTGTCTCCACACATCTCAAACCCACAAGGGAGTAAGGTTAATAAAGTCCAGTGTGTGAGCCGATAAACATCAGATATGAATGAGCAGTACCACACAGTGTTCAGAGGGAAATACTATGTTTGGTATAAGAAAATCTGGTATAAGAAAATTTTGGTATAAGAAAATTCTAACATAGAATATTAGAGAGACTTAACCAGAGTCATAAATTTCACTAAATATCTCTTCAGAAGATAAGAAAATAGATGATTTGAAACAAAGTACGGGAGAGAGAGAATCCAGGTTCGGACACTGGAGAGGGGGCCGATGTAAGGACACAAAAGAGAAACAGCTGTCCACTAAGTCTGATATAAAGCATACCTGTATTCCCTTGGGCATCTTCAACCTTACAGGGCGAAGGCAACAGAAAAGGCCTGGCAAAGGGAGGGCCTTGAAGGGGCTGCTGCTGCTGCTGCTGCAGAGGCATGGTGCTAAGGACTAGCCGCCAGTCTACGTGGGTAATGTCGGACCTTGACCGAGCATGTCCTGGCTTGAAAGTAGTGGTCTCATCCAGTAAGTCATTCACTGAACGAGGTCTGTCCCTCCGACGCTGACAGATGTTGAAAAAGTTGAAGGTTGATGCTTCCTTTTGCTCTATCCAGGAAAGGTCATCTGGAGCTGTCCCTCTTTGGACCATAAGCTGGTCTTTGACAGGGTAGACATTCTGAGCTTTGGTTTCTAGGAGTCTGCTCTTACAGTGGTCCCAAATCATTGCACCCTTGCCCAGGGAGGCGACATTTCTCAAAGCACCATTGTCTGTTATGTTACTGAGTACCTCATGCCCCACCAGTTCAGGGATTTCCTGAATCCCGTAAACTTCTGCTTGCTGTACAGCCTTTTCCAGCTTACTATCAAAAGTAGTAAAGAAGTCCTCAGTCACCTCTAAAGCAGGGCTGATGTCATCTACTTCCAAAGCTTCCATGGCACAGGGTCCAAGAGGTCCAAGCCCCCTAAACTGCTTCAGCAAACAACAGAGAGCAGTGGTTCAACAATGCAGCTGTGGGAAGCAGCGGAAGTAACCTTCATCTGGCTGCCTAGAGAAGGCCAACAAGCATGGACATACAAGGAGCTTCTTAGATCTGTCAAAGCAGTGCAGCACCAGTCCTTGATTCCCTGGAAGGAAACAAACAAGGTAACATTGGCACAGTTTAGTGTGTTCTGCAGAACAGTCTGCCCATACTTCCCACTTTTATACCTGTGTGCCACCATGCACACACATACAAACATGCAAACTTTGTATTGTCAGGAATACACATGACTACTTTGTATGGGAACAGCAGCAGAGCAGCGTGGAGCTCCACAATCATAGGAAACAAGGCCAACCGCCTTTATTCAGAGAGGCCTCTGAGAGCAGTTGTAAAGAGACCGCCCTGTAGAAAACAGTAAACAAAAGACACAGTGATTCTGTGGCTGGGCTCTATTGCAATCGTCTAAAAGTCATGAATGCTTTCACAACCCTGAAAATTACCCATGGTCTGTTGGGTGTGATGGTACAGAGAGAAGTGGAGAGGGAGGCTGTCCTTTAACTAAACCTGATGTTAAAATCACTAGGCTTGTGCTTCCGTGGGCTATAAAGCCTTATGCTGAATGACTCTGGCCCTCAGAACTCTCCAGTTTTCCTAGAAGAAGGTTTCAAATGCCAAACTCCCTAGCTTCCAAACTGGCCTCAAAGTACAGGTCTAGGCTGAGATTGAAGGTCAGGGATTTATGAGCCATGACACAGCTGGAAGCAGAGCAAAAAGCCTGTGGCAAAATTATGGCCCAAGTGGAAGGGTTCATCATTTCTTCTCTCCAGACCTGAGGTACCAAACCTCATAGCTCTACCTGGGCAGAAAGAATGCTAAGTGAGAAGTGCTAGACTTCATGGTTGGGTCTAATTAGACTAGACTTAGATTATTATACAATCCAATACAGTAGACAGTAACCATGCCCCATTGTCGAGTATAATTAGATTACACCTACATTATAATACGATTCAATACAGTAAACAGCAACCAAATATAGCTACTTAATTCAGCATATCTAAGTTCCTCAGGAATACTGGCTGCATTTAAAGTGCCCAGAAGTCAAATATTAAGACCTATTATGTCTTTAGCAAAAGAATAGATAAAATTAGGCAACATCTTTTTTTTCCCTCTTTACTGCTTATAAGTAGGTAAAACTATCAATTAATAACACTATACACTGCTGAAAGGGTAAAAAAAACATGACTTTTTCTTCCCAAAAACTATGGCTAATTAGTTAATTTTTAGCTCTTAGGTCATTAAACAATTATACTTAAATCAATAGCACCAAACCATATTGCTTAGTATATGTAAATTAAACTAATATAAACAAACTTTTATTTAGAGATTTATTAACCAAGGTGACCTCAAATCCACTACAAAATTTGAAGTGATCCTGACTCCTGATTCCCAGTCTCCAGCTCCCAAGCTCTGGGGCTTCTGGTTTCCCAACCACACTTGATTTGATGATGCTAGAAACCAAACACAGGATTCAAGCACGCCAGACAAGACTCTGCCAACTGAGACCCAAATCTTTCCCTTAAATATAGCAATGACAGATCTTGGGAACTGTGGTCAGCTTCTTCCCTTATATAGAGGTGGTGACTTGGAACTTGTATCTTTCATGTGTTTTAATATTAATTGTATTAAAACATACAATTTTTCCAATGTTTCAAAATGCAAACTGGGTTTGGATTTGTTTGTTCATTCTGAGTCTCAAGTTAAGCCTCAGTTTCCTCAATTATGTAATGAGTTTTAGTGATTCTGAAATGTGAAATGGGATTTTTTTCCCAATTTCAACTTGTATACCAGAGACTAAGAAAAATTAATATATTCAGATAAACATAAAGTACAAGATTTTTCTTTTATCAAAGAAATGTATTCATATAGATCATTAAGTCAATCTCCTAAATTATTAGCATTTCTTTTCTTACCTACCACTTCAAATCCAGGAGTATGTGTGCATGTGAGAGGAGGAGGGAGAGAGAGAGAGATTGATTTACTTTTTAGTAATATCTTCTTCACCATTATACTAGAGCTACATGTTTTGAGGAAGAACACAAAACAGAAACGCCCTTTTCGTGTCATGTCAGAAGCGTGGACCATCACCGTGGCCTACACGTCTGCAGAAGCCATAATCACCTCTTCTCTAAGCATCACTTAGTTTCCTTGCTTATTTAATACTGGTTCTTCTCCCCACTACAAGCTCTAGCAGCCTCGGACTCACCAACACAGCCTGCTGTTTTACCCCTCTCTACTTCTGTCAAAGCTAGGACTGTTTATATATCCCCAGGCTGTCGCCACACCCTGTTTTACTGGTGCCACAGTGAGCAGCCAATCTCTAAATCCCACGGTAAGCGCTGAGGGATGCAACTGCCGACCACAGCACCTTTACCGGCCCAAACAACTACTGCTCCATCATCTTCTGGGAAATCCCTTTCTATGCCCACTTTTTTTTTTTAAATTTTATCTTTCCTTGTACTCTAGTGTCTTTGAGTATATTTCACTGTCTATAACTGAATGCCTCTTACTGGTTGTCGATTTTGGTTTCAGATTAAATCATAATAACGAAAACAACAGTAACATACACAGAGAGGTCAAAATATGAAGTGTTCCTTCCTCTGACAAGTAAACTCCACTGTGTTGGGACAGAGTGGTGAGCCTTAACACAAGCTGGAAGTCAAGAGCTAACTAGAACTCTGTTCTAAATCTGGCTCAGCCACACACCCATTCAACCTCTGGGTGCCTTATTCAGCAACCTGGAGCCAATAAACTTGTATCAAACTGCTTTACATATGTAGCTGTTCCACCATGCCTTTAACAACAGACTGCTATACGGTTATGGAGCTTCCATTGGACCTCACCCCTTCATCAACCACAGGCCTCTGCTCTCTCCCTGGAAAGACTCAGCAGTTCAACAAAGGTAAGGTCAGAAACCAAAATCAACTACTAAATACTATTTTCTTTCAAACTCAGTGATTTATAAGATTATTTTAATTTTTTTCTTATTATATATACATATATGCATATATACATACATACATGTGTGTGTGTGTGTGTGTGTGTGTGTGTGTGTGTGTGTCTGTGTGTTTTGCCTGTATGTGTACCACATGGATCATGGATGTCTGATACCTAAGGAGGTTAGAAGAGGGCATGGGATCTTTCCACCCCCAATTACAAAATATCCTTTCTGTAAAGTATTATTCCCATTTAATATAAAAAGAAAAATTGAGGAATTGAGGTCTATTTGTCAATGTGGCAATCAGGAGCTCAAACCAAAGAATCCCATACAGGTATCCGGATGTAACAGGATGGAGAATCACTGTATTGCTATTTTCTAACAAGGAAATCTCCTGTTGACATGCTCATCAGGCATGGCTAATTAACTACTGAATACAGCAGCCCTCCCATATAAAGGTAGCATCAGATATGAGTAATACTAGTAGGCTGGCTTACACGGGAGAGGAATGCCTGATCTGAGCTGGCTGACAAGGGTGCTAACCTCCTCCCAGTGATTTGTCACAGTGTAATGAGTACTTAAAGGATCTGAGACCACAGTTTCAGAAACTGCTGGGCTGGAGGAAAAAAAAAAATCACTGTCAGACGCACTTTAGATCATCTGCTTCTGCCAATCTTTAAAAAAAAAAAAAAAAAAAAAAAAATGGCAGCCAAGAATGTCACAGGACGGTCAGTACTCAGGGCTCTCACATGCTCTCTACTTTGGTTAAAGTTGGAGCTTATGGGGGAATTTTCTGAGTTACATAATGTAATGGAGCCAGCAGAAAACCTGACCAGCAAAATGACCTTTCTGAACCACAGAGTATGATGCTTTTTATAGTTCTCTATCACAAAGACAATGTGAATACCCTGATGGAGCACAGACGTACGAAGAGCAGCAGACCAGGACACTAGGGGCCTTCCAGATGAGACGCACAGCTAAGAACTCACGTGGAACCCCATTCTACAGGCTTGGAGTAAGCATGAAATGGCCTCACTGTATCCAGACTCCAAGGAGACGAGCACTATGGCCATACAAAGTGTCTACATAGTAACACATGCTCATAGAAATTCTGGGGTCACAGTGATAGATATGAAATATCATAACTCAGTGAAAGAAAATAAATAGTAAAGGGTGGTTTTGTCCCATATTCAGTTGGAATCAAAACTGTACATTCAGTTTCAGTATCTGTGTCTCTTTGAATAGATTCTCTAAAAGCCAACACCAATCAATATTAAAAAGTGGAACAAGAGGAAGGTGAAGGGCAAGGAGGAAGAGGAGGAGTGAGAAGGGGTCTGCTACTTATTCCTTATAACCCAGCACAAGGCCACATGCCATGGAACTTCTACAGTCATCTAGTGGCCTCCTCCTGACATAGCTGCTACTGTTTTTCAAAGCTATATCCTCTTAGATGGTGTTAATCAGTCCTTCATAGAAGCGTTGCCCTAATTTTCTTGGTGTGACTAATTCTTTTCAAATCTATTGTGTGTATGTGTGTGTGTGTGTGTGTGTGTGTGTGTGTGTGTGTGTGTGTGTGTGTACACATGTGGATGCATATATTCAAATGCCACATGTGCCTCTCTACATTAAGTGTAGAGGTCAGAGGCCAACATGTGGGTTCTAGGAATGAATTCAGGTCATTGGGCTTGGCAGCAAGTACCTTCACTCACTGAGGTGTCTCTCCAGGCCCTGGTTTGGTTAATCTGAATTGTTAACTTAGTTGAACTTAGGAGGTGGACCTCTTGCTCAGTCTGGCAGCATTTACAGAGAACCCATAATGAAGGTAGCATTATCCTGTGTTTAGGGGTCCCAGAGAGAATTAAACAGAGAAGGTAAAGGAAAGCCAGAATTTATCTCCATTTCCTGACTGAAAATGCAGTGTGACCAGGCTTTTTCCACCCCTTTTCCCAGGCTGATAAGACTTCCCCATGATGGACTATACATGAACAAAAGTCTGCCTCCCTCTCTGCCTGCCTGCCTGCCTGCCTGCCTGCCTCCCTCCCTCCCCTCCCTCCCTCCCCTCCCTCCCTCCCTCCCTCCCTCCCTCCCTCCCTCCCTCCCTCCGTGTGTTGCTTAATGGTATTTGGTCACAGCAGCAGAAACTAACTAATACACTTCCACACTCTTCATTTTCCCTCCTATATCTATGCAGCCTCAAGCGACATCGTCTTCCTCCCCTTCCGGGTCTCTTCATGGATTTCAGGCGCTACCTGAGTCGTCCCTACTGGCAGTAGCTACTTGATCAATGTAAGCACCCTTGCAATTTCAAACTTCTGTCTTCATTCTCAAACTCAGACCTGGCTTCTAGTCCTATGTATCCTGTGAAGAGTAAAAAATTTCTACCTGACCTACTTCATGGCAAAACTATACTCAGTGTGTCTAAACCACACTCAGTTGTTATCTGTAATGTTAGCTGAGTGTCCACTGTGGACTGGGCACTTTGAGACAATTAATGGGGAAACAGCAGTGAATCCTCCAATGAAGCTCCTGTTGAGAAGATCCAAATCTTTAACCTGACGTTCCAGGCCTTCTGTATCCTTCTGTATTCCAATTTTGCACTTCCCTTCCATAAACACATCCTTTGCTCTGAACAAAAACACTACTAGTTAAATATTACCCTTTCTAAGTCTAAGTCTTTGCTGGTAATCATCACTAACCTACCGTCTGCCCACTTCTACCCATTAAATTTCTATTGTCCCTTCAATTGTCACTCACCTGCCACCTGCCATGTCTTCTGCATACCTTCTTTGATCCTTACATGTTCTTTCTTTAAACTGCAACAGTATATCTCTGATGCCTCTCCTACATGATTCACTGTATGTTCTTTTCAGATGGTGTAAGAAGGATAATTTATCAGTTTGTTCTATGTTAGCTATGTCACACGGGACTTTATGTCTCTGATGTATACTGTGGGTAGGTACTATAATGCTCATGCTCAAGTGAGGAAACAGAACCAACAATACCAAGCTCTGGACTAGACCTGGAAAAATAGCAGTCTGCACTCTCCCACATTCACAGAGCTCACTGAACCTACAACTACAGCTAGGGCCTGGGAGCTCAGCAAATGCCTGCTGAGTGAATAACTCAACAAACAGAACTTTTGTTTGCTTGTTTTTCTAGACAGGATTTCTCTGTGTGCCCCTGGATGTCCTGGGACTCACTCTGTAGACCAGGCTGGCCTCAAACTCAGAGATCTGCCTGCCTCTGCCTCCCTATTGCTCGGATTAAAGATGTGTGCCATCATACCCACCTCAAGCAGCCCATTTTCAAAGCACTGACATCTGTATATATATGTATATCCATATATATAGTTTTCTGGAAAATGATATTTGAATTCTTTCTAAGTGTACTTTAGTAAAATTTTATTTACTTTCTAAAACACCATATTTTTTTCAAACTTTTAAATTTTATCTTAATAGAGTGTGTACTCCCCCCCCAGCTAAAGTACATTTGAGTATAAGCTTTTTTAGCAAAATACAACTTACTTTCTAAAACAAAACAAAAAAACAAAACAAAACAAAACAAAAAAAAACCCCACCATGTTGGTCCAAGTTTTAAAATTTTACCTGAGCAGAGAAAGCTTCCTTACCAACAAAACATGGCAAATATCAGGTACCAAAGACTTCACTAAGACTTTGGATAGACATAAAACACGACTGCAGAACATAGGAATGTTTTGTGATAACCCACCACATGCACAAGCACACACTCAACAACTCAGTCGGTCTTATTTTCCAGTGACTCTGAGTTCAAGCCTTCTCTAATGCCAGCACTAGCACGTCCCCTTTGAAATACTTTCAACAATCAATCAAAAATATTTTTAAGTTCATCTCTGTAGTTGTTTATTATATTCCACATGCAAAATCTTATAACATTTGATTTCCCAAGATGTCTTTTTTTTCCCCCCAGAAACCCAGCTAAATATAAGCACACACACTTCAAATCTCAGATTTCTCTGCTACCAAAGGCAGCAACATTATTACCCTCTGCGTCAGCCACTGGACTCAAAAGCCCATTTTCATAAAACCATCAGTATCCTAATATCCCCAGCTCTTAGAAACAAAACAGTCAGGCGGATTTCAGTTCTGTGTCTAAAACTGCAAGCAAATGAATCACTCCAGTCACTTCATCTTGAGACTGAGGTGGGAAGTGACAACCTCCATCACAGAAGTCATGTTAGTTCTGCCTGCTTGTGCAGGACTGTAGCCCTAGCTATACAGGGGCCGAGGCAGGAAGCCAGTTAGTTCAAGGCCTGCTTACACAAGTTACTGAGAATCTGACTCCAAATTAAAAATGAAAGTTGAGCCAGTGATACAGCTCAGTGGTAGATCACTTGCCTAGCATGCGCCAGGCCCTAGGTCCAATCCCCAACCCCACAAATAGCTGAAGTCCATGTTGCTGTAGTCAGCCCCTAACTACAATAAGGAATAATTGTAAGGTGCAAGGCACTAGGGCTGAAAGTAACATATGGCAACAACAAACATAACAGAGGAAGTGTGTTGAGTCCCAATGTGCAACAGCCCTGCAAGGGCTAGGGAAGTGCCTTTATACCTAAAGACTATCATCTGTTCGTATAACTGTCTGGAATTTTCTAAACACAAATGGGGTTGGGGGCATTTCCAAATATAATCTGCCTTTCTTTCATTTTTCTTGCATAATGCCTCAAATTCAGTTAACCTGTGGGGGAATTGCATGGTTTTCCTGAAAATACTCATTTTCCACATGCACAGTTTAGACGGTGGTTTATAAAAAGTGCTTGGTGAGCCTTTTAATAAGTGATCTCAACAGAGAGAGGGGAAAGGAGCCATGGGACTGTTTCAACCATGATGAAAGAGACCAAAATGACTCCTCTATTGTCAGCTGAAGTCCCACGGGGACGACAAAGAAGCTCTGAACTCCCTGTCTAATTACCCAATTCTATGGTCACCCAAGATCAGCCGCTCAGTCACCTTAACTTGTAGGTTAAGTAGTCGGAGTCAAGCCTGAGCCATCCCACTTGCTCAGTGGAAAGTAAGGCAATGGGCACAACACAAAGTGTGGACCCCAGGAAAAGGCTCTGGTCTAGCACTGTCTCCCCAGCTGAATGACAGCCAGCTCTGGGCCATCCTCTGGAACACAGCAAGCCTGTGTGTCTGCCCCCCAGCTACCTATTGCACTACTTTAGATGCAGAGGCATAAAACACAGATCTACCTTTGAGGGGCTGAACAAGTGGGGGAAACAGACACAAAAACAAACAAGATGAGTGAGAACACAAGAAAGTATCATTAATAACAGGGACAGATCGAGTTCAAATGACAATGATATGTACACAGAGATCCTGCCAAGAGCAAATAGTAGACCCCAAGTTAGACCCCAGGACCAGGTACCTTCTGGGATTCTGAGAGTTGTAGTTCTTTGGAAATAACAGCAAAGCCTCATGGGAAAGTCAGAGTTTTGTCCACATAAGCCTTGACGACATGTGTCTTGGGACCACGGAACTGGAAAGCTTCCAGGAGTGGTTCTGACCAAATTCTATCTTGTATTGAAATTTTTAATAAAAAGCTTTCTTAATTTGGACAAAATGGTGGAGTTCCATTTTTCTCTGGCAAATCTCAGGATTAACAGAAATCAAAGACAAAAAAACCCAAAAAACCAAAAAACCAACCACCAAACAACACACACACACACACACACACACACACACACACACACACACACACACACACACACACACACACACACACATATACACACACACACGGAACTTGAAAAAGTTACCAGCTTCTGGGTGCTTAGAAAGGATGTTATGAAAAGTGCTTCACTGTTTCTGTATTTTCTGTTATATTTGAATATGCTAAAAAGTGAGGCGGGGTCTTTGTTAATGTTTTCTCAGGAGTTCCAGGCCAGTGACCAGGTCTAAGCAAAAGGTGCCTCACTGCTATCTGTGATAACAGGCACATTCAATGAGCATCCATATGAGCCCCTTTCCTCTTTTAGGACTTAATCTGTGACATTGACCTTGGCTACCAATCAGCTTCTTAGCACTTTAGTTAGGAAGCAAGCACAGCAGACAAGGGCAGACAAAACACCCTCTCCAAGATAAGGATGAGCCAGTAACACAAAGAACCTAGCTTTGCACATGAAGGCCATTCCAGGGCTGAGGAAAAGTTCTAAAATGCTAAGAGTAGCAGGGGCTATCTTTTCATCACTATAATTGGCCTTAAATTTCCTTTAAGATTTGTTTTTGTTTGTAATTATATGTGTGTTCATACATATGTGAGCGCAGGTGCCTGTGGTGGGCGGAGCCACGAGATGCCCTCAGCTAGAGATGCACAGCTGCTGGACTAGGGCTTAAACTCAGAAGCACAGGGCCTGCTTCTAACCAATGAGCCATCTCTCCAGCCCCTTAAATTAATGTTACTATGGACCACTACCATTGATGTGAAATGGGTTCCTAAAACAACTGTGCAGGGTAGGCGTGGTGATGCAAAAGGGTAGGAGTTTAAGGCCTCTGCAACACACTGCAGGTCTGAGGCCAGCCTACACTACACAAAACCAGATCCTGGCAAACACACACATCCCACTGTGCAATGTATACGTTCTAGGGATCTGACTGATACTAGGCTGATCAGATTGTGAGAGCTAGCATCTACACAGCTGCCCTTCAGCAGGGAGTCCTGCCTACCATTGTACTGAACCCTTGACAGACGTCTTACAGAGGTCCCTTTCAATATAGGTGCATTTACATTAATGGTGAACAAACAAATGAGCTTAAAAATAAAATGCAGTCCTAATAACACCTAAGACCAATGACCAATAACAGATAGATAGCTAATATTTACTTCATACCTACTGAGTAGTTAACTAAGTTTGTTAAATCCTCCCAACAAGTTATTTAGGAGCTGATATCCTTATTATGACCATTTTACAAGGAAGTAGAAATTTAAAGAGATGAAGTTGTCTTGGGTAATATGGCCTGCGTAAAATCAACACTAAATGCATAGTGCCATATGTAATTCAAAGTCAGTTAATGAACTAAAATAATACACTTAGCATTTCATGTATATGGTGCTGCAAATTTCAGTGTCAAACACCAGAAACTGAAGAATATTTAATTTTTATTGTTTTATTTGTTAATCTCATGACTCAGACTCAGATAATATCTGATAACTGTTATTCTTCTACCCAGGGAAATAATTGATACTAGCAAAAAAGAAAAAGAAAAATCACTTCCAAAATCTTTTGTGTCATTGTAAATTCTCCTGGGAAATGGTACATGAGATGTCTGAACAAAGAATGTTCTCTACTAAAGACTTAGTCTCAATTCTCACTGTGACCTTGGACACATTATTTGGAATGTCTGAGAAGTACATGACTTCACTTAAACAAGTGCTTTAAGAAGTATTTACGTAGTCCCAACAGCTCAAACCTCTCACTGTTTCCCTAACAAGTCATTTTCATTCAGCCAATAAATAGAAACAGTTGTAGCAATGTTTACTTAAAAGACTTGCAAACAAATGTTTCTGCCAAAAAAATTAAAAGGAATATTTTCAAACTGGATGCTACTATAGATAATTCAAGCATATGTCAACGATTAAAACACGTTCAAATAAACAGCCTCCTAAGCTAACTTCAAGGTACCCTTGTGTATACATGAAGGTCAAACAAACAGTAAAACTGACTGATAACATCCAGTCTTTCTTTAAATCTACTAAAACTGTGCCAGGTTTATTCTTCCACCTACCAACAAAACAAAAAGACAGACACCACACCTAATCTTCACATGAAGGGTACCTAGCTGGATTACAAGAGCTAGAAACTGAAGACGTGGGTCTCAATTTCTATGCACTGCTACTGGAGAGTGATCTGGGGCAAAGGTCTTGAATCTTAACTTCAGTTATTTTGTCAAAATATATGGCAAATAAAGCTCCCTGTCATACTTTCAAAGGTGGCTTTGGAATGCAAACCAAACACCAGAATGCTATGCTTTCTGAACCCCAAAGAAGGGTACAGGATGCCCCTGGGTATCTGTTACCAAGGAAAAGATTGCCACATTCTCTTTGATCTCCTTTACACCAACTAGGGAAAGGGTGGTGATGGTGATCTGCTTAGGAAGCTCTGGTAGAAGTCTTAATCTACTCAAACATTCCTTCTGCAGAGTTGAAGGTAGCAGGGGCTGCTCTGCGCCTGCTTTTCAGGGGCCTTGAAGAGGAAGGAGTTCAGTGGTGCCCATACTGCATGATGTAAATAACGCCCTTACAGATTCAGTCAGTGCATCATTCGCTTTCAGCAGGGAGTTTCTGTAGTAGATTGGAATTCATGCAGAAACTGAAAACTAGACAACAGGTAAGACTGGATTCTGGAGCACTCATCCCTAGAAAAGATGTCTCCATCAAATCTCTCCCTAACTGTAGTCAGAGTTTCTAGCCTGGCCAAGTCCTTAGGTCCAGAGCACCCGCAGCTGCTTAGTCCCAATAATCACACAAAGGCTTATATTAATTACAAACTGTTCAGCCTATGACTTAGGTTTATTGCTAGCTAGCTCTTGCATCTTAACTCAACCCATTTCTACTAATCTATGTTTTGCCACATGGCTTGTGGCTCACATCTTGCTTCCTAGGGCAGCAGCTCACAATGTCTCTGTATGATTCTGCCCTTCTTCCCCTTTATCTATGCTTGGATTTCCTGCTGCTTGTTACAGGCCAAACAGTTCTTTTACTATCCAATGATAATTCACAGCATATAGAAAGACATCCCATATCACCTAACAAGTTCAGGGATCTGTGGACAGAGGTGGTGAATAACTACAGGGAAGCAGTGTTTCCAGACACAAGACTGATGCATATACAGACTTAGAACAAGACGTACACTGGTTCAGGCCAGACAAAAATCCCAGCACAGGGAAAGGGAGGTGGATGTGAAGTCTCATCTCTAACCAAAAGCTATGTGTGTTGATGCTGCTGGGAAAGGGTAAATCAGTTTTCTCCAATGGAGTGTCACTGGGAATATCAACCACACTCATCACCAGGATGGATGGATAACATAAAATGACTCTGCATTTGGTATTTGTGCACTTTTTGCTTTGTTTGTTTGTCTGAATTTTCAAGACAGGGTTTCTCTGTGTAGCCCTGGCTGTCCTGGAACTCCCTCTGTAGAGGCTCGCCCAAGTTCAGAGATCCACCTGCCTCCGGCTCCCAAGTTTAATTAATTAAAATGCATCATCACTACTTTGTTTCTGGTACTTTTATCTTTTTATCTTATTATGTTTTTTGTTTTCTGATTTATAGGTCTGAGAGAGAGAGCACACATGAAGTAGGTGGGTGGGGAGATGAGATGAGGAAGATCTGGGAGAGTTGGGGGAAAGGAAAGAATATGATCAAAAATATACTGTATGTAGTTTATGAAGAAAAACAAAAAGAAAGAGCTGTCCCCAACACCAACTATAAACAAGGTCCTCTTTTGCTCCCTAAGAAGCTCTACATGTAGAATCCATTTCCATCTTTCCTCTGTCATCTAAGCTGCTGGAAAACTTTTGATTGTTATAATTTCAGGCTCTACTTTTTACTACCCGACTCACTCTCCCACAGAAGCCTTCTTACAGTGAACTGACTGAGCATTGGGCAGCGTGACCCAGAAAAGACCCACTCTGCACTATCCGCTGGCACAGCCGTCTCTGCCCTTTCTCCATCATCCTTGGATGCTCTTCCCCTTGTTCCTGGGCTAGGTGACAAACACCACACAGGCCTCTTACCTAGTATCCCATCCTCTCTAGTAATGTCTCCGTGTCTGTGGCTTTAGCTACAATCCACACTGAAGATGGAGAAAAGAAATGTTCTCCTGAGCTCTAAATGGCATGTGTTTGTAACTGCTTTTTATAGGTGCCCTGATTCCTACAATGCACAACCAGCTCCTCATCTCACCCTCGATTCTCCTCCAAACATTAGCTACAGAGAAAAGGGCATCAGCTCCTAATAAAGGTGAATAGCCACTTTGGCATTTCTGGCTGACTCACCAACGACCAGCACAAATTAGCAAGCCCTGTGAATTCTACCTCTGTGGTACCTGCCAAATCTATCCCCTGTCGTTTCTCTCTACCACCAAGCCATCTTTCAGGCAGCCCCCTAACCCATTCTCCACACTGCCACCCAAGTGGGCTTTTGGCATAAACATTATCCGGGAAGGCCCACATCGCTTTCCTCCCAGCCCCTAGATCTTACTTCCCTCTACACTCATACCACAATCCCTTTCTGTCTCCAGCCATGGAGAATTTATAGAAATTAGAATCTCCCTGTTGTGTTTGCCTGGAGCCCACCACCTCCACCCCTAACTCTTTACCAGCACTACTGCTCCCCCACCCCCCAAGAGTGGCTGCAGAGGATCCAGCCTTCAGGTCTGTGCTGACAATCGCTTTCCCCTGACTTCCCAGGCCCTTCTGCTTCCCTAGAGCATCTGGACTGCATTCATTTTAGGTCAGACTCTCCTTAATGGGGCCTGTTCTCCTCTGTCTCCCCTAACAGACTGTAAGCTACATGAAGACAAGGACTGTGTGTGACTTGTTCAAGGTTATTGTCACACCTACAGACCATACAGTGATGTGTGCATTTACCCATTTCCCAACTGGTTAATTACCTACAAGTAAACTGGAGAATAGAACAAGGCAGCTTTAGTTTGTACTCAATTAAAAACTAGCTACCCTACTCAAAATAGCTGGGTATAAATAAACCTCTTCCTCGCTTATGTATGTAGCATATAACTGGGAAATCCAAATTGAAACTGAGCTCAAATTAACAAACTAGCAAAACATATTAATAAAAACAGTACTCTTGACATCTTAATGAAATGGCCCCTCAGCTGGCATGGTGGTACACATCTTTAATCCCAGAACATGGGAGGCAGAAACAGGAGGATCTCTGTACTACACAGAGAGTTTAGGAGAGCCAGGAGTACATAGAGACCCATCTCAACAAAACAAATAAACATACAAACATAAATAAACAGCTGCCTCTCTATTTGCACTTGACTTTTGCCCATAACTCATCTGCCACTGAGATTAGTGATGCTCATCATCCAAATTATGTTTACTGCATAGTCTTCAGTAAGTTATGAGGGGCTTAGGATTCGTTTACACCTACAGTAGCTAATGAGATAGGGGCAAATTTCCTATGGACTTTGGTAGTGGCACCACTTTTATCACACTTGTTGATAAGTTCTCTGAATTAATTGGTTTGATTTAAAGCTAGAACACAGTATGGCTCCTGACGAACCACATGACAAGTGAGTTCCAAAAGAAAAATGGAAATGAATAGACCAGTTCACAGTCAGCCAGTTCACCACAGCTTTTCGTTGACAGAATGAACAAGCCCGCAGGTGCAGGAAGCCACAGGATGAGACACTTTTAGTTCTACTCTGGGGATGATGTGAAACACAAGAGGAGTCAGTCATTGGGAAAAAAGAAGGAGCAGCCATGGCCTGGTGTCCCTGGGAACCATCTAGTGAGGGAGAGTCCTAAAAACTAGCCACATAACTGGTAGAGTGCTATCAGTCTCTGCCTGCCTGCCTCGTAAACAAGTAACATCTACTGCCTGACAAACATCCAACACACACAAGCTCTGGATGCTTGCAGCGAGCACTGTATTGGCCTCATCTAGCTTGGGTTTCCTCATCCTAATGGCAAGCTTTACTTTTTCCTTTGTCAAATGAGTACATATTCCTCAATCCCTTATTTCCTGGTTTTACACATCAACCTGCGGTATAACCCAACACCTAAGTCCATTCACCTTAAAGAAAAAACAAGAACTTTTAACAAGGTCTGGCAATACATGCCTATAATCCCAAAACTCCACAGGCCAAGGTTGAAGACCACTAATTAGTTCAGTTCAGATGAAGAGCATTCAGGATGGTTTGGCTGTAGACAAAATTACTAGTTCAAAGCTAGTCTGGACTACACAACAAGCTCTGGGCCTGCCTATGCTATACTGTGACACCCTGCTGTTAATAAATAAGCTGCTTTGGCCTACTGTAAGACGGGATAGAGCCAGGCGGGAAATCTAACAGAAATATGGGAGAAGAAGGACAGAGTCAGGGAGATGCCAGCAAGATGTGTTAGAACACAGGTTAAGCCATGAAACACCTGGCAAAACACAGATTAGTGGAAGTGGGTTAATTTAAATTATAAGAGCTAGTTAGTAATAAGCCTGAGCAATAGGCCCAACAGTTTGTAATTAATATTAAGCCTCTGAGTGATTATTTTAAAAGCAGTGGTGGGACTGGGTGGGACAGAAAAGCCTCTGTTTACAGCACCATGTCTTAGAAAATAAATTAGCTATAAAGGAAAAACAAACAAACAAAGGAACAGAGGTGTCTATAAAATTTCATTCATAAACCTTTTTTTTTTTCCCTAGTACTCAGGACAGAAAAGCCTCTGTGTATAATACCCTGTCTTAGAAAAAAAATTAACTATGAAGGAAAAAAAAAGGAACCGGGGTGTTTGGTAAAATTTCATACATAAACCTTTCTTTCCAGTATCAATATCACATTTAGTGTTTCTTTCCACAAGTTTGAACAGATTACCCTACCGAGAAACACCATGCAATCTTTAATATTATTGTTTTCTACCTCAATGCCTTCTGAAAAGATAAGTTTCTGCTGTATACCTAAATTATTTATGAACTCTATTGTTCACATTGTTTGTGCAGTGTTTTAGATTCAAAATGTATTCTCAATAATGTAGGCAACATTGAAACATTTATTGATTTCTGAGGGTGTTTTAAAAAAAAAAAAAGCACTATAAGTACGTTGTCAGTGTTTTAAAAGAATAAAGGCAAAATAGACAACTTTTATTCACCCTCTAACAGGGAGAAAGCACTGCCTGACAAAGACAGAGATAGGATGAGAGGAAAAGAGAGAGAAGATGTAAGTTAGATGTAAGTTAGCTGAAAGCATAATGTAGATACAGTTCTCTGTTGTCTTTCTCCCACTTAGCAATGACTGAACCTTTTCCCATCATTAAAATTATTCACTAACAACTTTTTAATATTTGCACGATGTCATATCTTTTGATGGAAGCATGATTTGACTGTTCCCCTGTTACTGGGCACTTAGACTATTGCCAATTCTTTTCTGCATAAAGGTATATTCAGCAGTACGTTGAACTTAACTCTGTTAAGTTCCTTTGGCTTCCATAAGAGAGATTGCAAGTCAAAGGGAGGAGCATTGCTGGGGTTGTTTATACATTCAGTCAATGTGCTTTTCGGAAAGGCCGGACTAACTGCTTCTCATGGCATCAGAGAGTGCCTGCTGCATAAACTAGTACTTGGCATGAGAATTAACTCTTTGAAATCTATAGTAATTTGAGAGCTGGAAAAGTATTACCTTGTTATTGCTTCCATTTTCATTTCTTTAACAGAGAGAACTCAATGTTAGCTAGTTAATAACTCCTATGATAATGTTAACTTCCTATTGTCATGATGAAATTCTCACAGTAATCAACTTGCAAAGAGTTGACTTCGATGCACAGCTTTGAAGCTCTCAGTCTGTGATCAGTTGGTGTCGTTTCATTTGGGACTATGCCAGGGCAGCCCATCAGGGTCAGAGCGTACGGCAGAGCCCTGAGCAGAAGGATACAACAGGTAGGATCAGGACCCGATTCCCTGTGCTGGTGTTCCCTCGATGCCCTAAAGACTTCCTACCTCTCACAAGCCCCATCACTTTCAGAATGCCTCTACAAGGACAGACAGGTATTTGGGGAACATCCCACATCCAGACTCTAATTTATTTTGTCTATTTTTCTGCTACATTCCATATTACTTTTCTATTATGACGCAACAAATTTTCACATACTGGATTGCTTTTAACAATATTTTTTATCTCATAGTCCCTAAGGTGTTAGCTCAAGTGGGCTGAGTCCTATTTAGAAATCCTGTTTCAAACTTAGCTGGACTGTTGACAAAATCCATGTTTTTTGTAGCTTCATGCTGGTGGTCAGCCAGGTGGCCATTCTTGATAGTTTTAGGCCTTCCAAATTCCTCAAGGATGCCTAAATTCCCACTCAACAGTATCATCCATCTTTAAATCAGCACAGTATATTGTGTCTTTTTGTGATATTTCAGCAATAGAAAGCTCTACACTTTTAGAGACCCTTGTGATTAGTGTAGACCCACCTTGATGATCTCACCATTTCACGTGTGTTATGTAATACAGTCAGGTAGTAAGTAATGTTTTATATGCACATGTTCTGGGGATTAGCAAAATTGTTGGAACTATGACTGTCCCAGAGTCTTAGGTGTCAATTTTTATAATTTGTTTGAATGATTTATGATAATCTTCAGTGCAGGAATCTAACAAATAAAGTGTCCGAAGCTACACTTTCACAGCAGTAAATTCTGCTGTGTGGTAATAAAGAATTCTGTGTATATAATGCTGTGAACACTGGTATTAGTAAAATACTCAGAACATAACCTTTCCCATAGTAACTGTTCTTAAGTGTACTACTACGGCCATCGTTGTCCTACAGCACAGTCTCCACAGGTGTTTTCACCTTTCAAAACTGAAGCTCTCTACCTATTCAACAATAACTTCCTCTTCCATCCCTCCAACACCTGATAAAATTACATATCTGCTTTTCAATACCGAAATATTTGATACACTCATCAAACACTTATTCTAGCAGCTATTCCGGGCAATTAAAAATTATCAATTTGCCATGCACGGTGGCACATCCATTGATACCTAAGACTCTAGGACAGTCACAGTTCCAAACTGTCCTTTCAACATTTTTGCTAACCCCCGACCCTATATAGGTAAATAGAAGATTGCTATGGTACTGTGTTATACTACATGACACACTACAGCAGAGGCAGGTTAATCTCTGTGAGTTCGAGGGCAGCCTGGTCTACATAGTAATTTCCAGGTTAGACAGGGATACGTAAAGAGACTCTGTCTTAAAAAGCATACATCTTTATTCCTCATTAAATCTTTGATGAGGTGGCTATTATTCCCATTCTACAGATTAGGAAACGGCAAAATTGAGCAAACTTCCCAGGATGACACAATGACAATATGACCAAACAGGAATTTATGCTGAGGTAATGTGGCTTTAAAGATCTTGCTAAGACCGTGGCACTGTGAAAGTATTCACTATAAAGACACATCAGGCACTGATATTATTTCCTGGTGCATGACATTTACATACCTCTTGTCAATTTAACCTAATAGTTGACTCCTAGGTAAAACTTAGATTGTGTTACCAGGGCAACACATTTCTATTGACCTTTTAAAGACCTAATTTTTGCCAAGGTATTTGCTTGCAGTAAATTAAACAAAAACTACTTAGTATTTTATTTTAAGCAAATCACTTATAATGTGTGCTATTCTATAATGCTGTATAAATAGAAATCACAGTTTATTATGGTTACTGATATTTTAATATTTTAAGGAAAAAGTCAAGGTGTTTCTCTCTAGTTCAACGAATCAAAGAAAAAAATAAATACTAAAAACTAAATACGTTTACAACAACATAGCTCAATCTGTTTAACCTGTTAAATTAAAAGGCAAACTATTTATGTAGGCCATTCTCTACTTGTCATTCAAACTCAGCAGAATTGCTTCAGCTTGGGACTGGGCCTCAGAACTCCTTTTTCGTTTGTTTGTTTGAGCTTAGTAAGCTTTTCCTACAAGACCAATTTGTCCCATCAGTCCCGTGGCGTCATTTACTATACGTTCAAAAAGGGCAGAGTCACCACTCAACGCATTTCTCTGGGGCTAAAAGGCTCGGCTGGGGTTTTGGTTTCTATGATCACTGGGGAGGGGTTCCTAAAAACCTAAAAACAACGCAGGGAACAGATCACCTTATTCAACTGCTTCCTAATTTACGTTTTCGTGGTTCACAGAAATAAACAGCGCGTCGTGTCATCACCCACGAATGAAGTGCTATCTTCAGCGCGACATACAACAGAAAGCGGTGCGTGGGAAGCATCGCCGCGACCCCGGCAAGGTGTCATCCCGTCCCTCTCGGCGCCCCGCCCGCCCGCCCGCCCGCCCGCCCGAGTCCGATGCTCACCGTGGCTTTGGTCCGGTCGCCCACGGACTGCAGTCGACTCCCGGCAGGGCCCGGACCCAGGCAGCCAGCCCTCCTCACTGCCGGTGGCTCCGCTCCCGCGGCCGACCATCCCGGCCCGGCTCTGTTTACAAGCGGCTTCTCGCGGTCCCGCTCTCAAATGCTTCCCCGCCGCAGCAAGGCTGCCAAACCCCGACACTCAGGGTTCCGGACCTGAGGCCCGGCCCCTCCAGCGGGAGGAGCAGGCGACCGGGCGGGGACTGATCTCCTTATCTCATTGTTTCTTTACAATCTTTATATCTCAGGCTCCGTCCCCTCCCTGCTCCTCCCAACGCCCAAATGGGTGTTGCACTTAAAGTTGTCACACGGAACCTACCAGGTCACAGTCTCAGCGATCAGCAGTTGCCATGGCTAAGAGAATCTCTCGGAAATATACTTTCCAAAAGCATAAATGGACTATTTTCCATTTCTAGTTGGTGCATGGGTTGAAAGGGTGTGGTTGAGAGGGAAATTCTCTCTACCTTGGCTGTAGATTCCCAGTTTAGCGGGGGAGTGGGAGGGGGGGTCACCTCTCCTGCAGTCTCCCAGGGACCAGTCACTTTTTCAAGGATATGCTGTTACACTTGGACGGATCTTTGCGTTTCCAGCCTTAATTCTCCATCACCGCATACGTCTTAGTCGTTTTCCCGATTAAGATTAGTAAAAGGAGAGCTGGGGTAGTGGTGCACACCTTTAATCTCAGCAGTGGCACTCAGGAGGCAGAGGCAGGTGGACCTCTGAGTCAGAGGCCAACCTGATCTACACAGGGAGTTCCAGGCCAATCAGAGCTACATTGTGAGACAGACCCTGTCTCAAAAGCCAAAGCAAGGCAGGCGGTGGTGGGAAGAGGAAGAGGGGGAGAAGGAAGAAGAAGAAGAAGAAGAAGAAGAAGAAGAAGAGAGAGAGAGAGAGAATATTATAAATTATATTTACTTCCCAAATATAATATTTACTACATGGTAATTATATTTTAAATTTTCAAATTTAGGACAATGTCCAAAATAGAATCTATAGTCAGGAGACTAAAAGGCACTGAAACAGGAAGCACAATATAAACAATATAAGCAGTAACAATTTTTCTCCTAGTTAAAAGAAAAAAAAAATCCAGTATTCTTTGTGCTTGAACTTCATTATTGAAAGCAAATTCGGAGTTTAATACCTTAGATTGAAGAAAACAAATTCAAACATTTTAAATCCATATTTGCAAAAATGACTAGATTTGTTTCCTATCACTAACCCAGGGAGCTGATGATAATCTTATCTGAGAAGCTGCTACCTACTTGTCATCTGGGAATATTTTGTCCCTCTAAATTCAAAATAGTTAAGTTCATATCACCATTCAAAGGGCTGTCTGCTATCATTACCCTTGCTATTTTTAATAGACTGTTTTTAAGGACATTTTAAATTTGCAGAAGAGTTCTCACATACTTCTTACCACTGTGTTTAGACAACCTTCTTGCCTATGAGCATCCTGTACACAAGAAGACATTTATCATCTATGAACCTCCACAGGTTCATCATCAGTTTATAGTTCTCATTAGGGCCACCTTTACCTTCATTGTACACTGTTGTAATGAAGTTTCTTGGTCCCGGGTGGCCCAGACCCCTTAGCTGCCCACTGCTGCTCAGGGCCCCAACAATGACTCAGACGCTTATATTAAGTTCATGCTGTTTGGCCTACAGCTCAGGCACCTTGCTAGCTTGCTTCTTCATCTTAACCCAACCCATTTCCATTAATCTGTCTGCCACATGGCCCGTGGCCCACCTGTGTTCCTTACATGCTTCTTCTTGGGCAGCTGGCTCAGTCTGTCTGACTCCGCCCTGCTTCTCCTACCTATGCTGTGATTTCCCCTCCTACTTCTTCTATGGTGCCTGTCATGGGCCAAAACAGCTCCTTTATTTAAAGATTGATATTCACAGCATACAGAAAAACATTCCCACATCAGCACACGGACACCCAGGAAGACTTCTGCTAAGCAATCAGAAAAATTTTAATACAGAACAGAATCACCAAAGTTCACCTAGTCTAACCATTGTCCACAGCTATTTTCTTACTTCAAGACTTGTAGTCCTGATACTAACTAGCAGGAAGAATTCAGACTGCATCACTCTCTACCCTGTTGGTATTTACTTGTTGGGGATAGCTCTTTGTTTTTCTTTACTTAGTTCTTCGCTTAGGGTTTTATCACTATGAAAAGACAGCATGACCACAGTAATTCTTGTAAAGGAAACCATTTAATTAGGGCTGGTTTATGGTTTTATAGGTTTGGTCCATTATCATCATGGAGAGAAGCATGTTATCTGCAGACAGATGTGGTGCTGGAGGAGCTGAGGGTCCTACATCTTGATCTTTAGGCAGCAGGCAGAGGACTGGCTTGAGCTTCTGAGACCTCAGTGTCCATCTCCTAATGACACACTTCTCTAACAAAAGCCACACCTACTCCAACAAGAACACACCTCCTAATACCTGTGGACCTCGCCATTACCTGTGGACCAAGTATTCAAATATATGAGTCTATAGGGGACATTCCTGTTAATCCACCTTGACACTCATACTTCCTTGGGAAACCTGTGCCGACCTCTAAGTCACAAGGTAAGTTTGTGATCAATGCTAAGCCGGTCCTATTGACTATGGGACCTTTATCTTGGTTGTGGTGGTAGATCTAAGGATGGGCATTTGTGTAAGTTGCTTTGCTGTGAGCAAATATTTGGCAAAAGGCAACCTTAGAGGTGTAATAGGCGGGCACCCCTAGGGCACCCCAAGTCACCCCAAGACACCCCAAGACCACGGCTAATGACCACTGTTAACTTTAAAGAAAAAGAGAGTTTAATGAATATGAATATGAATACCGGTACACACACATGTGTGGGCTCCAGGCACTGCAGAAAACCTGGAGCCCCGAATATTTTCGGGGCAGAATTCTTATACCCCACTCTGGGTAGGGGAGGGGGTATGGGCGGGCTCGTGATAACAGGGCAGGGCCAACGGTCAGCTTAGGACAGAGTTTAGGAATGCAGGCAGGCAAGCTATTTCCTGTGAAACCACCTGAAGACATTCATTTCCTGGAGCAGGACACATTGTGCAAGCTTCAGAAAGTTCCTGCCTCGGCAAACAGTTAACAGTTCTCAGGTAGGGCTTTCCTGGGTGACCCCACCCAGGTTGCTAGATCAGGAATAAGGAATGAGGTCTCACCAGGTTGCTAGGAATGCAGTCCCAGCCAGGCAATGGGGGAACAAAGCTTTTCTGAGAAACAGCCATCTCAACCTTGGCTAGTTTCAGGGACTTCAGGAAGGGGTCGAGGGGGAGAGAGTTACAGGATTTTTCTATTTTCACAGAGGGAGGTTAATTTTGTCTCATGGTCACGGGGGATAGAGCCCAGCAGGGCAGAAAAGAGTGAGGTGGCCAGTCACATTGTGTTGTGCCTGTGTAGGGAGACCCCCAACAAGACCATGGAGCTAACTTCTCGATGCAAAAACAAAGGTTATTTTTTTTTTTTATTCTAGTCCAGGCAAGGGCTTCTTCCCACACTCCGATTACAGTGAGTGAAGGAGGAAGCCCCAAGCCCTGATTACAAAGAGCTTATGTAGGAATAAAACACAAGCAGGGAGCCATATGCCTTGGCATTCTAGGATTGGGTAAGGGAACATAGAATGAGATAATCTTTTGAAATTATCGGTCAGGCTATAGGCACTAAACTGCTAACAGTTGTAGAATGCTGACAAAATTTATGGCAAGATATGGGATGTCTGCAGAGACATCTGGCTCTTGTTAAGTTTTATTACCATGTTTGACTGTGTCTGGGATGTTTACTTTGAATTCTGCTGTCACAGCACATTTCTGGGGCTTGAGTTCAGCCCCGCCCCCTATGGAAGCCTGTTCTCAGGATGGTGTTGGTCTTGCTCTTTCAATTGCATATGCATTTCGGAAGTAGAGAGAAAACGTCAAATTGGGCTGGGCTAAGAAACCTTAAACCACAGCCCTCCCTCAGCTATAGACTGTTTCATCTCTGTGCGCTGTGGTAATATTTTGTGTATTTAATGAAGTTTGCCTGAAAATCAGGACAGAGCTAAGCCACAAATTTAGCCTTGAAGGTCAGGAAGTGGTGACCCATGCCTTTAATCCCAGCACTCAGGAGGCAGAGATCTCTCTGGATCTCATTGAGTTCCAGGCCAAAGGAGCCAAGAGTTGGTGGCACACACCTTTAATCCCAGCACTTAGGATCCCATGCTTCTGCTCCCAGTACTTGGGAACACACACACCTTTAATCTCAATACTAGGAAGGTGGAACCAAAGTGAGATAGCTGGGCGGAGAGGGGAAGGGCGGGAGGGGGGGAATGGGGACGGGGACAGGGACGTGGTAGGAGGAGGCAAGAGTTCAGCCTTCAACCCCTGGGATCCCTTTGGGGACTCAGAGGATTCGGTCTGATGATTTCTGAGGAGTGGCTGAGAAGTGGCTGTCTCCTCTGTCTCTGATCTTTTAGCTTTCCCCTAATATCTGGCTCCAGGTTTCTATTATAAGACCAAGCAGAATTCATGCAAAAGTGTCTTCTGGTGTCTCTTTTTCTCTCTCTACCTGAAGTCCCACCTCTCCTCTTCCTGCCTAGCAAATGGCCATTGAGCTCTTTTAAAAACCAGTCAGAAGGCACCTTGGCAAAGACACATCTTCACAGTGAACAAAAGATTATTCCACAACACTCTGTGGTAGCAAAAAAAAGTAATAAGACATCGTCATGTGCTCAAAATGAATTTGCCAGAAAATTTTTGAAAGTCAGTGAAAAATTTACCTCACCAGGATGATTCTCCAAAGCAGGGAAAATGTAAGAAAACAGATGAGTGACTTCAGTTTCCAGGCCCGGGCCCTGTCAACAGGACGCTTGTTAACATCTTAGCTACCGGGTGCTAGCCTATCTCCTATGTACCCAGCCACGCCCTGGCATGAAACTTCCAGAGACCATTGCTGCTGGACAAAGCTTTAGCATTTCCATTTTGCAGATCACTATTCTCCATAAATCTTTCTTTCATTTTTAATGGTTCTCACCATGTGTTATGAGAGTGCCCTTATGTTTTTTCCTTGAGAAATATAGTGTGGGCTTTGAATTATGAAATGTACAAAAGGGTAACCTCTCTATACAAAATAATTCTTTGGGAAAAATCCTCACCACCATGGAAACATATTCCATAATTGTTAGCATTTCCAGCATCTCTTGCTGCCTCCAGAGTCCTACAGCCCCATACCTGCTGTCAGTACTCAGGAAAATACCTAGATATCCCAGGGCTGGTGCTCATGCAGTCTATGTGGAGGAGCTAAATGCCCTTATTAAAGGACATCCCATTTCTCTCTCCCCCCTTTCCTGTCTCTTTTCCCGTCTTCTCTTCTTTCTCTTCTCTCTCCAAATCCTCTCTCTCCCTAGCTAACCCCCCTCAACTCTCCATTTGAGTGCTTGCCTGCATGGAGTGTCTGTTTGCAGCTCCCAACCGCTATGACTGACACATGCAATTTTTAAAATACAACTCTGCCTACTCCCATACAAGCTAGTAAAAAATTTAGATAAGTAGCATATGTTTGGTAAATAAAGTATATTTGATAATCAAGATTTATAAATTCCCAAGGTCTATTTGGGTCACAGAATGTCTAGTTTCATCTTTGCTCACTTTTAAGCTTTAGCTATTTGGTAAACTAAGTCATACAAGAACTACAATATTCTGTAATAGAATATCTGATCCCCCCCAAAGTCCTTTTCCCAAGGTCAGGCATTTAGACAAAAGTCTCCATTTCCTCAGAGGCTTGAAGAAAGTTCCTGCTTGTTAACAAAAGATACATTCTTATCTCTGGTAAGAGAAAATTGTGACCCTTTCATTAATTATATGACTGTTGCCTATGAACTTGTCCAGGTCAATGCTAGCTTCCT
This sequence comes from Phyllotis vaccarum, assembly GCA_033318265.1. NCBI lineage: Eukaryota > Metazoa > Chordata > Mammalia > Rodentia > Cricetidae > Phyllotis > Phyllotis vaccarum. The sequence continues at coordinate 15,950,887 of JARWLC010000007.1, forward strand.
CAATCCCTGATCACAGCCACACCCCAACTCACATACTCCTTTCTCCCACTTAATTCTATGTGCAACTATAGAGTATAAAAAGTATATTCTTTTTTCAATAAACCTGATGCAGCCATTCTGATTCACCCTCAGATCTTGTGTGGTGTCTGTGCTCCCCCTACCCCAAATCAGTGCTCCTTTCGCACATCCTCTTTGGGACTGCCAAAGCAGGTCTCTGGTAGCATCCACTTCTCAGGCCTTACAAGAATATTCTGATCCATTTTCTGTTGCTGTAACAAAATGCCAGCAGACAGACAAGTGATAAGATTACAGGTTTCTTTGAATAGTTTCTTTTGCTAGGTGTTCTGGAGGTCTTGATATCTGGATCAGGCCCTTCTCATTTCTTTGTGACATGGAGGATTGAATGTGAGGAGACAAGATTCATCTCCCATCTTATTTAGGCCTCTTCCTTCTTTCCTTTAAAAAAAAAATATCCATCAATATGATCCCCCCAACCCTCATTACCACCTGGAAAGGCTCTCTTTCAACATTATCAGCATATACATTTTTGAATTAAGTTTCTAACCTCTGAGCTACTTGGGGACACACTTAAACCATATTGGGGACACACTGAGATCCTCTGAGATCCTGGTCAGCCCCCAGGAAAACAAGTCCTGGGAGACAAGGCCCTTAGAGCATGTTGACAAAGCTAAGAGACAGGGAATTCTGAGGCCCTAGATACTTAGTGAAGAAGGGGAGCATGGGAGGTGTGGGTGGGGGGCGTTCAGGCCATAACCTGTTGGCCTGGGAAAGATGTAACCAGAGGAAATCAGAGCAAGTGCCTAAGAAGCATAGTTCCAGGTCCGTGGGTTTGGTTCTCAGATCCAAGGATATTTTGGAGGTTCGACTAATGATCAATACTTTTAATTCTTTAATTTCTTCTCTCTGTGTGTGCTATCATGCATGTTCTCTCTGCTATCCTTTCTTGGGTTCTGGAGCCTGAACTCAATCTGCTAGACTGGCTCTGCAAACACCTTTATCAGATAAGTATTTCACTGATACGGGATCAAACCTAAAAAGGAAATACAGCATCCTTAGTACCGATGGAGCTGCATTAAGGAAATTATGTTGCAATGGAGGATCATCTGGTTTAGAAAATGCACTAGAGTCAGAGTCACAACTTCTGAATTATGATCTGAACCAACAAGTGCAGAATCAGAAAATATATATTTATGATGCTATTTTTTCTTTATAACAAATCCACTAATGACCCTTAGTAAGATCTAGTGAGAAATTTCAATATTTAATGTCAAAAACTACGATTCCAAAACTCTATTTGAGTTTCAAAATGTTTAAAGGTGGTTAGTTCTTTTTTCTCATTACAAAGTTCACTGTCCGGTTCTATTTCTAAATGAAAATCTCCCCCTCTTCTTTATGACCTAACCCTCGGGCAGGCCCCTACCTTAAAGCTCAAATGATATTTTACCTTATTTAGTTCTTTTTTTCAGACTTGAACTCACAACTACAAAAGAACCTAGCTCTCCAAACCTGGAGATCCATTCCTGCAGGAAGACGTATTATCCCGAACATTTTCAGGTGTCAATAGCCCATTGACATCTCTCAAATAACTGTGAGTTCATGCTCTTGAAAAGCTAGCCCTTAAATTTAAATTGAGTAGCACAGAGAGATTCACAAGCACAGCCTCATGGGATCAGGACAGTGGAAGGGCTGGTTCAAGTCAAAGCTTGGAGACCCATAGCGGAGTTCTTAATTTTCTTGCTATTTGCCATGGTGTCTTTCTAGACCATAGATAAGCAGAAATGGACCCTTGTACTCTGTTAGCTACATTGTATTGTTCTTTTCTGTGATGTATCTGTTGGGAGATAGGACTTGGTGGTATCACTCTGGGGGAAAAAAGTCCCTCAGACAAAGGCAGGCAAATTCAGGTTCCAATAAGGTATATTTTCAGCCACATTTTTTACTATCTATCATTTTACACATTTTCACAAAAAAGCAGGTAATGAATAAACTTACTGTCACACTAGAGAATTCCATCTTTCCTGGATGAATTGTGGTTGGTCCTCTTCCCAAACTCTGCCAAGGGTGAGACTTGGCTTTGCATACAATCAAATACTCTAGTTATTGGAAGGGGAAAAAATCTGGCAAGCACCTGGAGAGAGGTACAGATGGGAAGGTTTGAGGAACTTGGGATTCTTGCCTGTAACATTTGCCATTGTCTAGTTTTCCTAAGTGGCAGAAATTTATTGGAGTGACTTTATATTCTTAGTGGTTTGAGACTGGATACTTTCATGAAGCAGGGACATGTTTAAAATCAAATTCTACAGAAAATTGTTAGAACTGTAAATATTCCTGCCAGGCAAATGAACCAAACCCAGAAGAACAAATATTTCATGTCTCCTCTTATAAATGGAATCTAGACTCAGCAACATACACATGCATGCACATGAGTGTACATGATGCAATACATACATAAACATGTACACACACACACACACACAGACACACACATGAAAGAACTACTTATGGAGAGGGAGGGGATATGTAAGAAGGTAGCTGGAGAGTGGACAAATGTAAGCAAAGTACAGTGTTAGAAAATGTCATAATAAAGCCCTTTATTTAAACACCAACTAAAAAATGTAGAACAAAAGAAAGCAGAAACCCTAAAATTACATCCTCCAGAGAAATGAGTAGTAAATAAAGGAGGTCTTTGCTGTTTTCAGGATGGACACACGAACCAAGAGGCATGGAAGTGTGTTTCACTCCCTTTGCATGGTAGAAAAGAGGAAAAGACAGAGAGAAAACATTATACCTGATCCCCTCCATAAGCTAGTGCCCACACACCACACCCACCCTCCCACCCACACACCCACACACACATACCACACCCACCCACACACCCATCCACACACCCACACACACCCACCCACCCACACACCCACCCACACACCCACACACACACCCACACACACACCCACACACACACACCCACACACACACACACCGCCCCGCCCCCCCACACACACTTTCCCTCCTTGGCACGCAGACACACACAGAGCTCTGCTATTCTTTGGCTAATGGGATTGGCACCGCTTAAAGCAGACTGCTAGGTCATTGTCCACGACCACAGCAAGAGAAACATTATTTAAAGACCATTCAGACTCGAAAAGAAGCGGCCGAGCAGAGTAATTACGAGAGACCCTCCATTAACTAGGGCATCTTTGCTCTTTGTCTGAGTTGGTTTAATAAGGCCCGCTAATGGGACTGTGGGGGAGGGAGAGCACTAATGGTCCTAAAACAGCCCTTCTTCGCCCTTTTGTCCCAAAGACTGTCTTTAGAGATGCTGTGGCCAAAGCCAGAAGTTACCATTCTGCAAAACAACTTTCACAAAAACTCAGTGTGGACCCCCGCTTACTTAGGACTCCTATTTTCAGAATTAGGAAACATGTTTGTCTTTCTTGTTCTCTCAAATTCCAAGGCCATTTTCCCCAGGGCCCCCTCTTTGGTCCTTGGCGATTGAGTTCTTGGGAATTAGTCCCTGGAAACAGCAGCGCCCAGTGGTCATGGGGCAAAACTGCACTCCTGAGGAGTGGACCCACTTAGTGCTTCTGCTCATTTTCCAGAACTCTGTCTAGAATAATTGTCTGTCCAATCATTCCTTTACACGTAGAAAGCCGAAAGTCAATACGATGTTTATTTAGTGTGGTAGTCTTCATTCAACCTGCTTTGCTGTTCTGGCTAGCTGGGAACCAAAAGCCACAAATGCTCTGCTCTCCCCAAGACCTGCATCACACTAAAGGAGCTCATATCTCTAATCTCAGTGCTTGGAAGACAGAGGTTGGAAGGTGTCTGTGAAGTTGAGGCCAGCTGCTTTAAATAGCAGGTTCTAGGCCAGCCAGAGCAAATAGATTTTTGTCTCTCAAAAACATTTTACAAGGTGGCGAATGATCGAGAAAGGCAGCTGACTTGGATTGGATTTCTGGACTGCATACAAACGCACACATGCCTACTCTCCCTCTCCCTCTCCCTCTCCCTCTCCCTCTCCCTCCCCCCCCCTCTCTCTCACACACACACACACACACACACACACACTTCAGTGATGCCTCCTGCCTTCTCAGCACCCACTAGGAAAGAGAGAATGGAGGGTCTTGGAATGGAAGGCCAATGTGCTTCTGTATTCAGGGCATGCTTACAGAGGTGATGGGTACAATTGAGAACCACAGTCTGTGGCTCTACAGGAAACCAGAGATTTCTCTAATGGTTGGAGAGAGACAGATAAGCCTCCATAGATGAAGAGGAGCAACATGGTGGCTAGGTGTGTGGTCTGTTGCTACGTGATACTCTAGAGTGACCACTATCAAGCCAGGCTGCCTGAAGCTCCTGAGCAGTCAGTGCTCCCACATTAGTGTGACCAAGCATACTTTTAGGGGCAATCTAAATTCTCGTGCCCCATTACTCCATTTAGAAATGAAAGTCAGACATCAGTTTCAGACTTGAGATTTCATACTTATAGACGCCTAGATTTAGAATACTCTTTTATTACCACATTGCATCAGCCAAGCTCAAAATTCTGCCAATTTAGTGGAAACTGATTTCATCTGGCAACCAAAATAAGAAGCTTTTATGATAAAAAATTTTTTTTTAAAAAAAGGTGTGTTCTCAGAAAATCCTAGGCCCAGTGAAGGAATTACCCTTGTGAAGCAAGGTTGTTTACCAGGAGTTCACCTACATCAAGGTAGACAGTGATCTTCCTGAGTTCCACAGGGATTCATGTGCTTGAATGTGGTTAAGTATGATTCTAATATACTTTACTTTTATTTTAATGTACAGAAGGAGAAAAATTTAATATACAAAATATTAAAATGCAAAAGAATAAAGACATATAATTAACTTGGCCTACATAAAATTAGTCTCTAAAGCAATGATTCTAACATGAAGCGAGGCCCCCAGTCAAGTGTGTGTGTGTGTGTGTGTGTGTGTGTGTGTGTGTGTGTGTGTGTGTGTGTAACATTGATGCAGAGGCTTACGCTTCAGCTAGGTTAACTGGCCAAAGAGTCCTGGATTTGTCTCTCTCCACCCCAGCTCTGGGGTATCAGGCATACTTGCAGTCATGCCCTGTGTTTTATGTGGGTACTGGAGATTTGAACTCAGGGCTTTATGCTTAGCAATAAGTATTTTTACCCACTGAGCCATCTTCCAGCCCCTTGACATCCTCCACCTCCTCCTCATTATTATTAGATGATGGTGATGCTGGACTTTCTCACTGAACCTGGAGCTTACATTTACTGTTAGGCTGGCTGGCCACAAAGCCCCGAGGAATTTGCTATCTACCTTCTCCAACAATGAGATCATACAAGTATGCTTGTTGCTGTACGTGTGAGTAGATATGGAGATCTGAATTCAGATTGCCATGCTTACAAGCACTTTACCCACTGAACCATCTCCCTAAAGCATCTCCATCCTTCTTGTATTCTCTCTCCTTCCTTTCCCAGTGTGTCTCTGTGTGTGGTGTATGGGTGTGTGTATCACGTATGGACGTATTCATGAAGGTTTGTGTGCCCATGTATTTGGAAGTCATGGATAGATGTTGAGCATCTTTCCTTCATGATTTCCATCTGTATTTTTGAGACAAGTCTCATCAAATAGAAAGCTCATCTGATTGGGCTAGGCTGGAGGCCAATCAGCTTCAGGAATCCATTCATCACCAAGTCCTTCAGAGGAAGAGAAGAGAAGGAGGGAGAGAGAACTTAAGGGTCCTGAAGAGTGAGGGTCTTAGAAAGGTTAAAGAAGAGGCAGGGCCTTTGTGGAGGAGATGCCATTTTTTCCCATTGTGAAGTAAACCTCAAGGATAGGAATTTCTGGATAAGTGTCCATGGAGGTTCTTGTACTCGTGACTGCTTTTGTGTTAGTCATCTTGTTATGAATATGACAAAATGCCTGAGGTAAATAATCTTTAAGGAAGAAAGATTTCTTTTGGCTCGTGATCGTAATTCCTTGAGCCTATGGCTTTAGGCTGGTAGTTAGACCCATTATGGTGGGAACAAAGCCGTAGGACAGAGCTGCCCATTGGATGCAGCCAGGAAGCCAAGAAGTTGAAAGAAAGGGTGGGCTGCAACATTTCCTTCATTGACTTCACTTTCTTTTACTAAAGTTTCCATCTTTTCCGAATGTTGCTAAAGGCTGGAGGCAAACATATGACCTCTGGAGGGGCACTTAGTAGCCAAGTAGCAAGAGGTTAGGGAACACTCTAGGGGAGTGTTGGATTAAAATCAGACCTTGAAGTGAGATTGTGACAGAGAGGTACAAAGGTTGTGTAAGGCTTAGGGAGATGGGAATGCTGGTGTGGAGGGAGATGATGCTAGAAAAAACATGTCCCGGTAAGGGAGGGAAGACCTGACTGAGTCATGTTCCCTGGGAGGAATTGGAAGGCTTTTGAGCAAGGGATGATCTGAGGAAACCAGTGTCTCCTAAGTACCATCAGTGATGTTTCCAGATAGACCCAACTGGGCATCAGCATGAACGATCCAGGCAGAATTTAGACCAGGAAAGGAGTGCCAGTTTCCAGACACCCTGAAACAAATTCTATCTGTGAACTAATTCGTTTCATGAGGGACCAAAAGAAAGTCATTCCGTATTAGACAAGTGGTTTGAACTTTGATTTTTTCATATCCAAGAATGTCAGAAAAATCCTTCTTGTGTTTTAATGGATTACGGATTCAGTAATTTGCCTCAAATCACTAATGTAGATATCAGACCATACACATGTTATCACTTTCTGTTTTTCTGGCTGTGGATCAAACACGACCAGCTGTCTCATTGACTTCCTCACCAAACTATGAGCCAAAATAAACTATTATTTTATTTTTTTTTCCTGGCAAGAGAAGAGTAACCAATACAGTATATACATATTTGTGTGTATATGTGTGTATGCAGTAAGTATGTGTATGCATATGCTTGTGTGTTCACACATATGTATATTTGTGTGTCTCTGTGTGTACATATGTATATATATATATATTTGTGTGTGAGTGCATGTATGTGTACATGTGTATATATGTATGTGCGTATGTATGTGTGTGCATATGTATGTGTGTGTGTGCTTCAAGCATGAACAGGTATATGGGAACTTGAGTCCTTACATGTGCTAAGCATATACTCTGAGTTACACCATGGAGCCACATTTCTTCATCTATAATATTTTTAAAGACTATGTAATATCCCTCTAAATTGTCTCTTTCAGATTTTTCTATTACAAACAACATGCTGTTTCGTACATCTTGGTAACTTCTTTGCCAATATACCCATATAGTAATTTTTAGTCTGAATTGAAGACTCCAATGATGCAGTACAATTAAATTCTTTTTAAAGTGTACAGATTTATACTTTGTACCAAAAGTATGAGAATGCCTGTTTCCTGAATACCTAGCAATATTTATAAATATCCAGCTTTGATAATGAACAGATCCAGAATACTTCATTGGATATTAAGCTTTAACAAACTGCAGTTTATTGTGACATAATTGTATTAGAATTTACACATCAGACAGCTGGCCCATATACTGTATGCAATATATAGTTCACTTGCCTCATCGCCTCATTTTGCAATCATCCTCACAAACAATTTTCATGATCCCCTCCCCCCAAATTTCTGTAGCCCTTTGCAATCCCTCCTTAGACCCTTCCCAATACTAGCCCCAGTTCTGGCCGCCCCTAATTTATACAAATAACTCTTAAAACATCACAGAACCTCTATAATGTCCTAGAAGCTTGCAGTTATTAATTATTTCTGTTCAATATATTGAAAGTTCAAGGCAGAATCATGGCCATGTTCTTAACTTTGATGTAATATAATCTATTTTCTCTGGGACCCTTGTAAACATCTTAGAATGAAGGCTTCCAGTTTGGGGCGGTTTTCACCAGAGCAAGTAATGTCCTGGTGTAACAGAAATTTTAGATATAGGTATATAGGTAGAAAAGGGTAGAAAAATAGATAGATAAATAATGATAGGACAATAAATTATAGATAGATAGATAGATAGATAGATAGATAGATAGATGATAAATAGAGATACTGTGTTCAAGTAGTTCAATTGATGGCTTTATTTGGAGATAACTGACTGTGTATTTAGACTTTTACCTGACTTGGATATCCCGCAATCAAAACTGTTTCTGGATTATCCAAAGAGATAGGAAATAAAGAGAAAAACACAGTAGTAATCACTCTTGACCCTTCATACCTCTTAATTTTGAAGTTGCCTTTTCAGAATCATAAAATAAAGAGCTATTTTCCTGCAATTTCTCTTCTTCAAAATATTTGGGTAATACACAAGAGTGACTAACTGGATAGTTCGAATCCACTGTGAAGACAGCCGGTTGGTCAAGAAAAGCTGAGAGAACAGAGTCCAAATGTCCTTGGAGTACCTGGAAATTACACCTGGCAGCCAGCGACCTTTTGTGCCTCTTTGTTGTACTGCGCCTCCCTCCCGTCCCCCCCTCAGCGGGCTTTCAAGGGTGCCTTTATTACACTGATTACTAAATTAGTGTTGGATTTAATGAGAGAGATCTGTCCTTTTATTTGTGCCTTTTCCCTTCTCCTACTTACTTAAAAAAAGAAAAAGGATCAGCATCACAAAAGCTTTGTGCATTTCTAGTTTGCTTTTGATGATGTGACCATTTGCTCTCATCCATCTCCATGGTAATAGGCTTCCTCCACCCCACTACTCGAGAGGCCTCCGTGGCTTCCTAGGCTTCAGAGTAGCAAGCTAAAATAATGCAGAGAAACAAATTGGTCTCTGTAAATAGGCCCTATCTTCAAAGCCTTTGAATTTTCTTCAGAATGTGATCTTTTTTTTTTTTCCTCTGAGCTTGGAAATAGGAATATCCCGGATAAAATATTTGCAAGTAAAAATTTGCATCTCAACAAACAAATTTCAGTAAGTGCTCATATTTCAAAATAAGACTTGGACAGGATTTTAAAACTGGAAAAGGCTCAGGTTTTATTTGGTCCAAGGTGCAGATATTTAAGGAGATTGAGGCTTAAAGTAATTGTCTTGTTTTCAGGTGTAACTTAGGGCCAGAATTTAAGCTTCCCAGCAGGATAGGCCTCCCTTTCTGTTATTAGTACTGCAACAATACCAGTCATGATATTAATAACAGTGGCTATCACTCAGCAATAGTAAGTATAAATACATACACAAATAACAAATATAAAGTATACAGAAAAATGAAAGCAATTGTTCTACCCATGTGGAACAACTTTTTACCATAACTCAAAGGGGTTTTATTATAGTTTGAGACAGGATCATATTATGTAGCCCTCACTGGTCTCGGTTTCACAGAGATCCGCTATCGCACGTGTGTGTGTGTGTGTGTGTGTGTGTGTGTGTGTGTGTGTGTGTGTGTTGTGTGTGTGTGTGGGGGGGGGTGTTCAAGACAGGATTTCTCTGTGTTGCTTTGGGGCCTGTCCTGGATCTTGCTTTGTAGACCAGGCCTCAAACTCACAGAGAACTGCCTGCCTTTGCCTCCTGAGTGCTGGGACTAAAGGTGTGCACCTGCACCAGCTGACCACATCTGGTTTTTAACTTGACCTTTTTTTCTTTAAATTAATCTTGTGACCCTAAAAATGTTATTTTAAAGAATAAACACATAGAACTAACTTACTAGTATAAAGATAATGTCTTTGCAAACACACACATCTGCACAAATGTATTTATTTTGTAGTATATAAATAAAGATAATAACAGTGATAGTCTCTGGGTGGTTGTAGTTAACTTAAATGTTCTTCATTGCATAGTGTTTCAGGGAGCGGGGGGACTGGGAATATAGTTCAATGTAGAGTCTTGTCTAGCTTGGGTTAAATGCCCATCGTTGCAGAAAAGATGGTGTGGTATGCATGTTTATAATCCCAGTATTCTGGAGGAAGAGGTAGAAGGAAGAAATCCTTGGCTGTGTAGTAAATTGGAGACAGGCCTGGGATACAAGAGACTCTGTCTCAAGAGGGAAAATTGGGTTGTTTGTGTGTTTAAATATTTTTTAGTATAAACTTGTATTATTTTTCACAGAAGAAAAAAAGTATTTTAATTTTAGGAAAACAATACTTACATATTTGATTCTTAAAAATGTACATCACAGGTCTGGTAAAATAGATCAGCCACCAAGCCTGAAGATCTGAGTTGGGATCAGGGAGCCACATGGTAGAAAGAAAGATGTGAGTCCTCATAACATTATCCTCTAGTTCATATGACACCATGGCACACACACGTCTACACACAAAGTAAATAGGCTCAAAATTTTAAATTATCCCCACCTGGCCCGATATTACCATTCTTTTCTTACAAAATATGAAATAATCTATGATTCAAAACAGCTGTTGACACTATAACCCTTTTTGTTGTGTTTACTATGACGTGGTGCTGGGGACTGTAATGGCTGTTTTTCTTTTACAGAATGGTGGGGAATTTCCCTCAACCAGGACTTTACTTGTAGAATAGACAAAAATTTACTTTTTAACCTAAGCCTTGGATAGCATTTCGTAGCCCCTAACTCATTGAAGGCCTGCCTCATTAAGACACTTTGTTGTTTTAAAGACTTTTCATAGGTCTACAAACAAAACCCAAAAGATCAATTGCATCTAAGAAAGTATGGGGCACCTTCTGGGATTAAGTGATATGATGTGGGAATGTCTTTCTGTCTGCTATGTATATTAATGTTTAAATAAAGGAACTGTTTTGGCCCATGACAGGCACCATAGAAGAAGTAGGTGGGGAATCAGAATAGGTAGGAAAAGAAGGGTGCAGTCAGAGACAGATCAAGCCAGATGCCCAAAGAAGAAACATGTAAGGAACACAGGTGAGCCACAGACCACGTGGCAGGACAGATTAATGGAAATGGGTTGAATTAAGATGAAAGAGCTAGCTAGCAATGTGCCTGAGCCATAGACCAAACAGCAAGAAGTTAATATAAGCGTCTGAGTCATTTTTAGGGGCCTAAGCAGCAGCAGGCTGTCGCGCGCACCCTCGCCAGCAAGGACGATGCGACACCAGGCTCTTCTTTCAGTGGTTTATTCAGGACCTTGAAACTTCTTCTCCTACTGGTTTCTCCTACTGGGGAAAACCCGCCCCCAGCTATATACCCTCTGGACTGCTAGTCTCGGGGCGCCACGTGGGCCATGCCAATAGATCCAGGTGCACGGAAGCAAGCCACACCTGGAAGCAAGCCACGAGCTTAGCCTTAGCCAAATGAGTTGTTTATCTCAGAGAGCTCTCACCTTGGGAAGGTGAAAGGTGGAAGCCAGCACCATCTTTAAGGTGCGGCCACGTGGCTCTCTACAGCAGGCAACAAAGGGGTCTGGGACAGCAGGTCTGTGGATCTGGACCTCTGGCTGCTCGGGGCCAGGAAACCTCATTGTAACAGTGATATGTAAGAGAAACAACAGCAGACCACAGTATGACACATGGGAAGGGTTCCTGGAGCAGTGCATTGTGGGTGATAGATGCTGAGAAAACGCCCTGTGATCCTGAGAGATGCTGCCAGGGCTTGGGTGTAGCATGAGATTCAGTCAACCAAGGTACCCAAAACAGAACCTGCTAGTTAGAAAGTAACCCCTACCTGGGCCTTGTGAACTCTCACAAGGGACTTAGTTCTCTGGCATTGCTTTCTCTACTTGATTACAGTTCAGATCCAACAGCTTTTTAAATTACAATGTTAATCCTGCTTTAATCATTGTTGCAGAAAACTAGTGTTTGAAACTTTGAGAAAAGATCAAAAAATTACAACTTCTTAAACATGGTACTTAAAGATTTTCCTGGTAACAACTCTATTGAAATGAGAAGAAAATGCAAACAGAAAATACAGATTATCCTGGGACGTTAACACTCAGTGGGAAGTAGCTATTCTGAATAAGAAGTCCAAAGACATCTCTTGGTCATTTCTCTAAACTTCTTCCTTCTGTTGTGGTTCAAACCCAAACCCACAGACTAGTCCCTGGCTCTTCTCTTCCCTTCACTCGGGAATTCAGCCTATCAGCATGTGTTACATCTGCCTTTCCTACACCTGCCCCTTCCTTGACTTCTCACCTCTCCTCCCCAGTGGACCCTAGGGTCTTAGTCCCAACATCTCTTGTAGGAGCAGCACAAAAACTCCTCCGAATGCATCTCCCCCCTCACCCCTGCATGTTTTCTCCGTAACAGCTAAATGTAAAGCATCGATCAGGTCATGGATGCCACCTCCCTGCTAAAAGTCTGACACCTTTCACCTAGAGTGTCTACTTGATGTAGGCACTGTGGACCATCTATTTCTTCTTTTCCTTAGCTCCCTGGATCTCCACGGTATTTCTCTTCCTCCTTCCCTCCCTCCTTTCCTCCCTCATCCTTTCCCTCTTTCCTTCCCTCCCCCTTCCTGCCTTTTTTTTCCTGTTGTCTCCTGAGACAAGGTTTCTCTATATAACAGTCCGCTCAGCCCCAAGATATTTCTTGCTCTCCAGATATTCCTGTGTGTACACAGACCTTACATAAGGACTCTCCAGGGTTTGGGGGAGTTTTATTTTTTCATCCATTACCAAGTGTTTTATTCACCCACAGCATGCAACTGTGCCCACACGCCCTATTGCACCCCCACTCACCTTATCTAAAATGGTATCTTGAGCCTCCTTTCTCTCCTACTCTTTTGTGGTCCTTATCATGACCTGCAATTATTTTATGCCATTTTCTGTTTGTCCTTCTGTCTCTGGATGGCAATTCCCCCAAGGAAGAATGTGGTCTTTCTCATCACCACTAGGAGGGTAGTTATTCACGTGGAAGAGGTTATCCAACACATATCTGTAGACTGAGTGAATGGTTTCATCTTTATCGAGTGTGAACAATCTTGGGAGTGAGGGCCCACATGAAGGTTACTGGCATGCCTGTGGCTGTAAGTCAGCAAGCAGCCTGGGCTGCAGTGACAGGCTGCATGTCACTGAATCAACGTGCATGCTTCAGTGGCGCCTGTGGATATCTAGGCTGTAACTTGTGTGACTCAGAGAGCAGATTACCTAAAAGATACTGTAGGAAATGCTGCACTGCTTTTCTGTAATCACTTAATGAAAGCGCTTACTGCCCCCTGCAGGCAGATACCTCGTTGAAACCAGAGACGCGCCTTATACTCTGCAGGTGGTTTGCATATAGATCATCTCTAAAATAACTGCTGAATTGAATAGAGTTCATGATTTTTCATTTAATACTTGGGTTATGTCTTTAAATCTCAATGTATATGTGTGCGTATATTTCCAATATCTAGTTTGAAGTGATCAGACTTGAGGGATTGATGTCAATTCTCTCCAAGTTAATTTATTGCAACTCCAGTGAAAAGATATAACGCTCTTCTATTATTAGTTTATTGATTTTATTTTGAGACAGGGTCTCACCATGATCACAGCAACTCTTATAAAGGAAAACATTTACTGAGGGCTGGCTTACAGTTCAGAGGATTACCCATGGCAGGGAACATGGTGGCCAGAGAAGGAACTAAGATTTCTACGTCTTGATCCAAAGGCATCAAAGAGGTTGTGAGCCACACTGGGCATAGCTTGAACATATGAGATCTCAAAGCCTGCCCCCATAGTGACACACTTCCTTTAACAAGGCCATACTTCCTAATAGTACCACTCTCCATGGGCCACACATTCAAACATATGAGTCTATGAGGACCATACCTATTCAAACCATCACAAAAACATGGGGTAGGCAAATGGAGAAGGCAGCGTCATGAAGTCACTCCACCGTGCTTCCATTAGGAGAGCTATGGGAATAAACCTTACCTCACCCACCTCTTGCCAGGATCACCCAGTGACTAAACCAAACCACAAGTCATCGAAGGAAAGAACCCATACCTGGCATGTAGGCCAGAGGTATTAAGAGAAAACCATTATCTGGGGAGACAGGAATGAGCTACTGACATGCCGATTAATTACTTCACGTGCAGGGTACAAATGACCATAAGATATCCCAGTGTAGAAGATGAGAACCTGAGGCTGTCCTTCTTTTAAGAACAGACCTGGCCTGATGTGGTGGCACATAACTATAATAATCCCACTTAGAAGGCAGAGGCAGGCAGATCTTTGCATTCAGGGCCAGCCTTGAGTAAGTAGCCAAGGCTACACAGAGAAACACTGTCTTGAAAAATCAAAACTGAGTCAAACCAAAACAAAACAGGCCCAGACAGAAGTTAAAAGCTAGCTAAGTCTTTATCATTACTGGGATTTACTATAATGTACCCATAGTCATAGAGTAATGACAGAGCAAAGGCAGGTACACACATTCTTTCAAGCTGGCCCCAAGGAGACAGAACCTAAGTCACCTTTCTTTGTGTCTGGTTATTTCGAGCAATAGATTGGTTTTGGGTCCAGATTCACCTGGGAAAACTGTCTCAGTAAGGGATTGTCTACACTGGTTTTGGCCTGTGGGCATATTTGCAAGAGACTATCATAATATGTTGAAGCAATTTGAGAAAACCCAGACCAGGTGGCCTCACTCTCTTACTCAGGATGTCCTGAACTGTATAAGCGTTGGTCACATCCAGTTGAGTGCAAGCAGGCACAAGACCACTTGTGCAGTCTTTTCTATCTGCCCTTGGCTGTGGCAGTCACACAGCTCACATGACGGTCACGTGGCTATCTGTCTGGAGTTCCCACGGCTTTGATGTTCCCCTCCACGTTAGACTGTACCTGGAATTGCAAGCGTCAAAAAACCCTTCTTTCCCTCATTTTTGTTTTGTTTTGTTTTGAGAAAGACATTTCTCTGGCTGTCCTGCAACTTGTTATGTGAACCAGGCTGGCCTTGAATTCATAGAGAGATCTTGCTGCCTCTGCCTCTGAGTGCTGGGATTAAGAGTATGTGCCACTGTGCCTGGCTTCTAAATTGCTTTCTGTCAAGGTATTTTATCTCGGCAGTGGAAATAGAGCACAGGGTAACAGTGCCCCACTCCACCTGTATGCAGATTGTCTTAGGCACTGTGCCAGTGTTTGCTAATTTCTGAGACATTAACCTCCAGGATTCTTGACAGAGAAATTAGAATTCTGAAGAGATTCCCCAAAATCTCATGTTATGCTCTGGTGGGTTTTTTTTTTTTTTTTTTTTTTTTTAAATCTGCCTGCTGCTGTACTTTCCTTCTATGTTATGCTAGATAGATTTTTGGTCAGTTTGACTCAAGTTACAGACATCTGGGAAGAGGGAATGCCAGCTGAGGAATTGTTGCCATCCAAAAGCCTGTAAAGCAAGTCTGTGGGGCCATTTTCCTGTTTGATGACTGATGTTGAAGGTCCCAGACCACTATAGGCAATGCTACCCTGGACAGGTGATCCTGGCATCCTTCAGAAAGCAGACTGAGCAAGCCATGAGAGCAAGCCAGTAAGCAGCACACTTCGATGGTCCCCGCTTCAGCTCCTGCCTCTGTGGTCCCGCCCTGACTTCCCTCAGTGATGTACTACAACTGTCACATGAAATAAATAAACACTTTCCCCCATAAATCGCTTTGATCAAGCACTAGAAGCACTAGATTACAACAGAAAGCAAACCAATTCAGTTGCTTTTAACTAACAACTTTGCCCATCGTGGTCAATAATGAGTTCTTTCTTCTGTGATTTAAAAAAAAAAATGCTAAAAGTTTCTAAGGTGTTCTGGAAAACAAAAGCCTAAGTACGCAAAAGCCTGAACTCAAGGTAAAACAATGGTGATAAATGTATGGCTTTGGAGCCTATTATTGTTGTTGCCACATATAGGTCAAAATTATCCTACATTTCAATGATGTATAAAAGTGGTCTTTACCTGGCATAAGCACTTGGTAACAGAGAATGTTAAAACAAAGAAATAATGCAAAATAATTACCAAGTAAAATAAAAAGATACTAACAAGCGTGTAAAATTCAAAGGCTTTGGTTTGAGATTGGGTCTCATGAGCCCAGGCTAGCCTCAGACTCTGAGGCGGAGGATGACCCTTGAACTCCTTAATCCTCCTGACCCCACCTCCCACCTGCTGAGATTGAAGGGATATGCCACTACTTAGCAGTTGTCTTTTTTCTGTTTTAGATTTATTTTTATTTGTTTATTAGTGTGTGCATGCATGGGAGGCTAGAAGAGGGTGTAAGATCCCTTGGAGCTCAAGTTACAGGAAGTTGCTTACAGACACCTGGGTGCTAGGAACAAACTCTGGTGCCTGGAAGAACACCGAGAACTCTTAAACCCCAAGCCACCTCTCCAACCCCAAAGCTGATCTTTTTAAAAACAAAATTTAAAGAAACATTTTCAATCCCCATTCACTGAATCACTGTTCAACAAATCATCAAGAAACAGAGGCCACCTTGGTTTCTACCAAGGATAGCTTTGTAAAAGTGTGGTAGAAATGAAACAGGAAGCTCCAAAGGCATAATAAAGAATGGGATTCTGTCTGTGGGTACAGGACAGACAAACTGGGGATCCTTGGGCTGAGTAAGTCAGAAAGACAAGTACCACAGAATCCCAGCTACTGTGGAATCTGAAAATGTAGATCTCCTAGGAGCTGAAAGTGAGGTGGTGGTTGTAAAAGTCCAGGAGATGGGAGAGATGTGGAACAGTTGCCCAATGTGAGCACTTACCAGAGGATCCCTGCTGAGCTAGTGCATCACAGGCTGACCATAGAAAACAGCAGTCTCTTCTGCATTTCAAAAAGCTGGAAGAAAGATTCCAAAGTTTTCCATAAAGCAATGGCCAGTATTTAAGAGGAAGCAGCATTTCATGATATATGCACATAGAAATATCGCACCAACCCATTAGTAGGTGCATTGCTACATTAAAAAATATACTGCATTTAAAATTCTATTTTTTATTTATGTGGGCATATGTCAGAGGACAAATTGCTGGAATCAGTTTCCCTTTTTCCTCTGCAGGATTGAATTTAGGTCTTCAGGCTTGGCAGCAAGTGTCTTTATCCACCAACCCATCTTTCTGGCCCACAATGATTTTGTTTCTTCTTCTTTTTTTAATGTATCAGTTAAAAATTAATTTAAAGAAAAAAATTGAGATCTCCAAAAGATTGACAGAACAAGGGGCAGCCTTCCCATCCTTCTCATTTAACTAAAAGGAAAAGCTGGCCAAAAGCAATATATAGTACTTGAGGCATGAGTATATACAAAAGCAATGTATAGTACTTGAGGCATGAGTATATGCAAAAGCAATATACTTTCTCGTCTTGATCTTGCTTCCTGATAAACATTCCTGCTTGCCTCGCTGCCCGCTGATGCTCTCTGAGTTCTTATGCATCCGTGGAGCTCCCGAAGGCTCAGTCTATGGTTCCATCACCCATTCACCTATTCTTTATAGGGACGAAGAGAGGACGATTCCTCTTCTCTCTGGCTTTTGTTTTTGCTTATTCCTTCCTTCTTTTAAACTCATCCTTCTCAAAGCAAATTCTTCTTACAATTACAATGTTTCCGCCATGAGCACTTACACTGTAAGTGCTGATTGAATCTGTTTTAAGCCCTCCAGTGTCTCTCCTCATTTCATCTTTCTCCCTCCACTGCTATTATACTGTGTTTATGAAATAATTATACTGTGGTTTTCTTTTTCATTCATTTCTGCATACATCCCTTAAGTGTTTTGCAACTGAAATCCCTCTTATTTTTTTTTTTATTGTAAAAGACAGTTTCTCATTGGAGTAAATTTAATTGTTTCAATTATTTTTCTTCTACAAATTGCCAGAAAATACATTACAGACTATACTGATAGCATCCATTGCGCCTCCGGAGCTCGGCTTGTTTCTTCTCTCTTGGGGTTGAAATTTGCTTGTCTGTTATTTGTGTTGGATGCTTCAAGCACTCAAACATTTTTGCTACAGTAGGGTGATGTGGTGTGCCTGCTTGGAACATCCCAAGGTTCCTCACTCCTGCTGTTTCCCACAACTACCTGTGGCTGTTGATGGAATTCCAAGCTTGAATCATCTATGAAAAAATTTTAAATGTCATTGCTTGTAGAAAGAATGGTAACACTTTCCTTGGGTTCGACCTGATTTTAGCTCCCTGCTCCCCCCCCCACGAAGATTCAGAAAAATATCAACTTTTAAAGCAATTATAGGAAAGCACACTAGCAGTTGAACCCATAAACCAAGTCCCAGCTCCTGTGTCAGCACAAGTGGTCAAGATCTATAAAACAGCGTTGAAGAAAACAGTGGTGTTTCTGGGAATGGGGCGGTACATTTCATCAGTGTTGAAGCTTCATGGCATGAAACCAAAAAGTAGCTAATAGTGACTCAGCTGAGTTACAAGTCTATTTCTCTGTCACATCAAACAGTTCGAGAGGATAGATAGTTATGTCCACTCTGCTTACAGCCACACAGAATCTTTATGATGTTTCCCAGGTGCCCATCACCTCTCTTCTTATTCCTGCTGCTCTGGCAGGGTCTCAGGGTCCCAGGTCCTCCAGTAGCCCCAGCTATATTTTAAGGTATGAAAAAAAATAAAACATGAGGAATGTTGTCCATGTCCTTCCAAAGACACCTCTAGGAAATTCCAACGGATGTTTCCATTGCACCCGGATACATAGCCATATCCCAGCTTCTGGTGAGGCAAGAACGTGAAAGCTTAGTACCAGGCTGCAATGTCCACCCAGTTACTGAGGGATCGTGGGATAAGCAACTTCAGCATCTTTCTCCAAGCAGTGACAAAGGACCTGGTACTTGAATGATGACCGGAATGTTTCAGGCAAGGTAAAGTACAGATGGGAAATGTTTGGTGATTTCATAAACAAGAATTTCAAAAAAGGCTGGAGATGTAGCTCAACGGTAGAACAATTGCCCAACATATGTATATGTGAGACTCTTGGTACAAACACACACACACACACACACACACACACACACACACACACACACACACACACACACACAAACTCTCACTATCATACACCAAGGAAAAACTGGATCATGAAGATAGTGAGGAAGAAAGAAATTAGAGCAGATGAGCACGGCAGACGGGTAATGACGGGACCATAGGGCCTCTACCCATCCTCATCATCACAGTTCCTTTCTTCCTTCCCTCCTTCCTTCCTTTCCTCCTTCCTTCCTTCCTCCCTCCCTCCTTCCCTCCCTCCTTCCTTCCTTCCTTCCCTCCTTCCTTCCCTCCTTCCTTCCTTCCTCCCTCCCTCCTTCCCTCCCTCCTTCCTTCCTTCCCTCCTTCCCTCCTTCCCTCCTTCCTTCCTTCCCTCCTTCCTTCCTTCCCTCCTTGCTTCCTTCCCTCCTTCCTTCCATCCCTCCCTCCTTCCCTCCCTCCTTCCTTCCTTCCCTCCTTCCTTCCTTCCCTCCCTCCCTCCTTCCCTCCCTCCTTCCTTCCTTCCCTCCTTCCTTCCTTCCCTCCTTCCCTCCCTCCCTCCCTCCTTCCCTCCTTCCCTCCCTCCCTCCCTCCTTCCCTCCTTCCCTCCCTCCCTCCTTTCCTCCCTCCTTCCTTCCTTCCCTCCTTCCTTCCTTCCCTCCTTCCTTCCTTCCCTCCTTCCTTCCTTCCCTCCTTCCTTCCTTCCCTCCTTCCCTCCTTCCCTCCCTCCCTCCCTCCTTCCCTCCCTCCTTCCTTCCTTCCCTCCTTCCCTCCCTCCCTCCCTCCTTCCCTCCTTCCCTCCCTCCCTCCTTCCCTCCCTCCTTCCTTCCTTCTCTCCTTCCCTCCTTCCTTCCTTCCTTCCCTCCTTCCCTCCTTCCTTCCTTCCTTCCTTCCTTCCCTCCTTCCCTCCTTCCTTCCTTCCCTCCTTCCTTCCTTCCCTCCTTCCCTCCTTCCTTCCCTCCTTCCTTCCTTCCCTCCTTCCTTCCTTCCCTCCCTCCTTCCTTCCCTCCTTCCTTCCTTCCTTCCCTCCTTCCTTCCCTCCCTCCTTCCTTCCCTCCCTCCTCATTTTTATCTTTCTTTCTTTTTACTAAGACTTTTAATTGTACTAATTTTTTAAACAATTTGTTTTATTAGTTATTTTTATTTCTAGGTGTGTGTGTCTTTGGAAGCCAGAAGGCGGCATCAGATCCCCTGGAGCTGGAGTTATAGGTGGTTGTAAGTCACAAGACAAGGGTGTTGGGGACCCAATTCAGGTCCTCTGGAAGAGCAGCAGGTGCTCTTAACCACAGAGCCATCTGTTCAGCCCTGGTAACTAATTTTAGACAAGAGAATCTCTGTCTTAAATGTTTCTAGAATGCTTAGATTATAATAGATAATAAACAAGCTAGAAGTACTCTGCTCTTAATTTTGATTTCATTCCCTGTGATATAATAGGTTGCATCAAATCAAAATAGATTTGATGCTGTCGTCTGTCTGTCTGTAGACAACATACAAATCATGTTTGTTCATTATCTGCTTGAATGAAAAACAGATACAGCCCTGTCATATCCGCAGAGGAGCAAGCGGTTTCTGGAGGGTGTGTTGGCCTCAGCAGAAGTGAGAATTGATTTCTCTCTCGCTCTGTTTTTCTGTCTCTCTCTCTGATAGGTAAGAAGAAATCACAGTGTGTTTGTTCTCAGTATCACTGTGTGAGAGTCAAGAAAAGGGCTTTCATTGGCTGAGGGTGTGGCTCAGCTGTAGAATGCTTGCCTAGGATGCACAAAGTCTTGAGTTCAGTCCCCAGCAGAATATAAAATCAGAGAGGCGGCACACGCCAGTAACCTTAGCACTTGGGAGATGAAGCAGGAGGATCAGATCAAGATCATGAGTTCAAGGCCAGCCTGTGATCTATAAAGCTGCCTGTAAGAAAGAAAAAAAGAGAGCGAGGGAATTTGCTTAGATTTCTTTACTCACACCTTCTTTATTAACCTATCTTTTTTCCTAATTGTAAGGTCAAGCATTTGATAGGACTCGTTTTTATATAGTTGGCTAAGGCAGCATTCTCATTCATAAAATAGCCTTTGCATTCTTCCAACAAGGTCAAGGAGCTACAAGTCCAAGTCTACTCGGAGCAATCCCTTCAAATACCTGTCTCTCATTGCCCTCTAGCGGACGCGTGGAACTTAACATCGAAATCCATCTGGCTGTTCGCTTGCTCGCCTGTGGTTGTCTTTTGCAGGCGCCCATCTTCTCTTCTGCTGATTTGCGTGGCTGTTTGGCTGACACCTGCCTCCTTCTCCGCTCTAGGCTGTGTACTGCACAAGGCAAGGTCCCTCTGCTTTCTAGTTTGTCTAATACCGTTCTTTAGTAAAGACTAGTGCGGTAAATGAAGGGTGTTGTCCCCTTGATTGACTGCAGTGAGAGGGAAAGACACAAGTTCAAGGCATGCCTGCGGTGCTTTAAATCAACTTATGCTATTTAACTTTGACTCCTTTTTAAAAGTATAACATATATTCAGAAAGGTACACAGATTTTAAAGTGCATGGAGCTCAGTGGACCTTCAAAAAAGATCACACCAAGACACAGAACTTTCTAGAATCTCAGAATCATATCTATGTTCTTTCTGGACTCTGTCCTATAGTTGGATCACAGTGGTAACTTAAATAATGGAGATTCTTTCACTTGCTTTGCATTCTATAAAGACAGACTCAAAGAAAACGTATCGTTTTGCATGTCTCTTTTGGTTCAATATTACCTTTGTGAATCTCAGTCATGGGGCGTGTGTTGAGTTTTGAAAATGGAGTCCAAAGGCTCCAAACTGTAGTTCCTGTAAAAACTGCAAAAGGACTTTCTAAAGTATTCTCAATGGTGGGCTTGGAGCTGAATTAGTTAACTTTCACTTGCTTGATCAGTCAATAAAGTGTCCACAAAGACACTGAAGCTGAGGCTTTTAGGCTGTGCCTCAGAGTCACCAAGACCCTCTCTTCAGCCGATTCCATCCCAACCTGCTCAGCAGCTTCATCCCCCAGTCTACATGCTTGGCAATCTGGCCTAGTGTCCTCTCTTTGGGTCCCCTTGCTTTGCTACCTTGTCATTATTTCTCCTATCTTTGACTTTCTAGCCCCTTCTTCCTAATGCTGTGTGTGTGTGTGTGTGTGTGTGTGTGTGTGTGTGTCTGTGTGTCTGTGTGTCTGTGTGTCTGTGTGTTCTCATCCATGCATATTTACACCTGTCATTTCCTAGATTGGGATTGTTTAACTCTGTGAAGCTGTTTTTACTTTGCCTGTCGAAAACACCTGACGGTCTAGTAAAGAGCTGGAAGGCCAATAGGGAGGCAAGAGAGAGAAATAGGCAGGGCTGGCAGGCAGACATGGAGTGGGAAGGAAGGAAAAGGTTTAGAGAAATGGAGAAAGGAGGAAGCCCAGAGGCAAAAGGTAGATGGGATAATTTAAGAAAAGCTGGCTATGAACAAGCCAAGCTAAGTTCAGGCATTTATAATTAAGAATAAGTCTCCCTGTGTGATGTATTTGAGATCTGGGTGGCAGGCCTCCCAAAAGAGCAAAAACAAACAACAGTATTTTGGCACCCAGTGTGGGGCTTGAGTAAAAGATAATTCCTGAGGGCTGGGAGTATAGGCATGAGCTACTACTATGTCTGTTTTTCTTGTGACTAGAGATCAAATGCAGGGATTTGCATATGTGAAGATGGCACCTTACACACTGAGACACATCTCCAGCCCCACTTCTGCCCTTATAGGACCCAGATACTTGAAAGGAGGGACTAAGCACCAGATGACTGACTCTTCAATATTTATGGAGTAAATTCTGACTTGGTAGATAGAGCTATATCTATGTCTGTCTGTCTATCTATCTATCTATCTACCTACCTATCTATCTATCTATCTATCTATCTATCTATCTATCTATCTATCTATCTATCCATCTATCTATCCATCCATCTATCTATTAAATGGTGCTCAGACTCAAAGTTCTCCTAACTGGTTGTCTCTCCATATGTAGCATTTTCTCCAATGACTAACTGTTGGGATGACTCTGGTTTGGGGTCAGGTGTGGGGGTTGCCTTTATGTTCAGAGCCCTGCTATTTCCTTTTGGGGAGAGGAAAGACGGTGTGGAGAGTAAAGACACAGCCTGGGGAGGGGGCAAGTTAAAACAAGCAAGTCCAATTTTATTAAAGGGGAGAGCCTTAAATACTCTTTTCTCCCAGACCCTTATCCCAGCCAGGGAAAAGGCTTTGATTTGCCGGTATCTGCAGCTGATGGTCTCTTACTGGTCTGGGTTGCATTGTATCTTGTATCCAGACTTTACCCTCATCAAGCCTCCACCCACCTCCCTGAAGACCAGGTTGACTTATACAGAAGTGCTTAGGAGCACATGTCGTAAGGCACTAGTTATTACCAGTTTATACTAGTTGAGGCCATGTCTCAACCCGCGGGACTTCAACGGGGTCCTTGTCACCTGTAGGGAGAGAATGATATGGGGAAGGCGCAGAAGAAGGACCACAGAATAAGCTGTTCGAGGGGTCTGTCTTTATTATTTCCAGGCTGCTTATATGTGCTTTTGCAGGGCTATAGGTTTCAAGGAGAAGGGAGGGCTAGTGAGGGGGTGTGAGGAGACTGTGAGCCAAGGTCGGTGTGTTAGGCCATTATGAGCAGTGATCAGTGAGTAATCATGAGCCAAGGTCGGTGTGTTAGGCCATTATGAGTCAATGGTCAGTGGGTTCCCTTGTGGCTTTTCCAAGGACTGTCTTAATCTAAAGAATGCTGTCCTATCTGAAGAATGACGAAGAAGGGAATTCTTTAGTTGACTCTTGGCTAGTGAATTGGCTCCTGACAAGGCCAGGCTGGTCTCCAGGTCCCTAGAAGCCACTAGGGCCAACACATTCCACAACTAATCATGGAGCAGTTACCAAGCTTGATTCCACATAAGGTGCCTTCTCTCTCTTGGAGTCACAGAACCAGTAAATGAAGGTGAGCTTCAGCTTTGAGGAAAATTGTTTTTGGCTAAAGAGTAGGAGAAATGGACACAAAAGGTTCACAGTATGCTGTTTGACCCACAGAGCAAAAGTTACAGTAAGATTAAAGAAATGGAGAAAGAGAAAATATTTACGCTCAGCGTTGCCGGTATATGCGACGTGCATCACACACGTCTGATTATGATCAACTCGGAGGTAGTCTGGATGTCACTCTGAAAGCTTTCTACACTCAAACTGGGGATGGGAGGGGGAGTTGTCTTAAAGTAATTGGCTCGAGAAGATCCAGTCCAGTGTTAATGGCTCTGGTCAGGGGGTTCCAGAACTGTGGGACAGTGGGGAGATGGGGCTGAGAGACAGGCATCTAATTCCATTTCTGTAACTGGGATCAAATACCTGGATGTAATAGTTTAAGGGAGAAGGGGGTTTTTTAGCTGACAATTACAGGTTACCATCCATTGTCACTGAAAAGTCACGTGAGGGGGCTTGCATCACAGACAGTCAAGGGCAGAGAGAAGTAAATTAATGCTGGCTCGTTGATCACCTGCTTATCTCCAATTAATTAATTTAATTAGCCAATTAATTTTAAGACAACATCCACAGACGTGCACATTAGTTAACAAAATGCGGACAGTCCCTCCTTAAGACACTCTTCCCAAGTATTCTATGGTGTGTCGTATTAACAGAACCATCACATGTATCAACACCAAGACACTTAACATGTGTTTCTATATATTTCAAATTTGCCATGAAAAAAAAGTCACAAAATAATTCCCAGGTAACATTGCCTTTACCATTTGTATAGATTTTTATTTCCTTCTTTCAAAACACTTACCCTCATATTCCCTATCTCACACAAAAGTAACTCATCTTAAAATAATATCTTACAATGGGAAACAGAAGGTCAAGGTCATCATTGGCCACATAGCAAAGGTAGAAGATACTGTGGGCTACATGAGGCCCTACCTCAAAAATTCTTCTAGATAAAATGATTAATAAAACAATAAACACCACAAATTTCTTGTAATATCTCCCTTTTCTTCCTCCTTCAGCATAAGAAGTCAACCTTATTAAAACCCAGAGTACTTACAAAGTCCTTTGGTCTGAGCTTGACCTTTAATCTGGGTACATAGCTAGAGACAGTGTGGCATCTGAGGTGACAGTGCTCGATAGCCACAGCCATAAACAAACTTCAATACAAAGTTTTCCAGTTTGGGGTGAAGTACAGGGTGTACCCTGGCCAAATCCAAGACTTGCTCAAGTAGACCTCAGATTGGCTATGGATATGCCACCCTTTCCATAATTCATAAGCACTTACCTATACCAGCACTTGAGACAAATGCAGAAAAACAGTATATAGTGGCCAACTTTTTTGACTTTTTTGTCCCCCAGTTCTCTACATGAGCCCAGAGATCAGAATTTTTGTTCGCACAATGACCAAATGACTTGAACCTATCTGGGTACATTACTGGTTTGGTTGACTCTTTCTATGATGCACACAGATATCAAAGCCTCACTTTGTATCCTACAAATACATACATTACCCATCAATTGGAACAAATGTAAAGATAAATAGGTGATTACATGACATAGGTGCATTGACTGTGCCTACTTCATTGTTAGATATTTAGGAAGTTGATTTTAAGGATTTGGAATACATTATGATTTGGAGTGCTTCTTTATACCTCAGTTTGGACATGTGTTTGTCACGGCTCAAAGCAGCTCAAACTCACCCTCACTTACTGCTCAGCCTCCTGAGTGCTAAAATGCTACATAGTCACTGTTCTCAAGACATTTTCTATTTCTTTCATTTTAAGGAATTAAATAGCATCCTTCAATGCAAACTATCCATTCACCTTCTGTTCCCAGTATGTCATTATAAACAACCTTAGAATATGGGTTTGCTTTGTTGGGGCTGGACTTGCCAGATTTAGTCCTCTGACTTTGGAACTGATACAAAGAAAGCCACAAAATACAGCTATTTTTGTCAGGAACTATATATATTCTACGTCACAAATTGTACTTAAAACTCACTTTTTTCCTCTTTCTCTTTAACAAGGTGAAAATGAGAAATTTTATGACTGCCAACTATTATGTAGAAGTCTATGCTTAAATACCCAGTTGTCTATGTCTTGATGTGTATTCTAATGTTCAGAATACATTAATCTGATTTTCTAAGCAGAGGACTCTCAAATGTAAACATTCTGACAGAAAGACCTACGTTTTGAGAGAGTGGCATCGTCAACACAGATGTCATGGGAATTGAAAAACTTAAGGGATGACCAAGAAAGAAATCAGTCATCACGTGAAAATCAAGTAAGACTGCATACACTCAGTGCTTGAGCGAGGCCAGCCTTGGAAGATGGTCTAGAATAAGTTTGAAATTAGTATTATCCAGGTATAGCCTCTGTCATTCAGACTATGGGTGACTTCCTGAACAACTCCATTTCAGTTACTCCATGAGGAATTCTGGAAAGTCTCTAGACTAATACTGAAGCTGACCTTGGAATCTATTGTGGCTTATATGAGACATCCTTCATGGGCTCATACATTTGGGACAGGTCTTAGATGTGGGCTTGAAGGGGGGGGGGGGAGAAATAGATTTGTAGGTGGGTTTTTTCTTTCCTGCCCACCAATTCCCAAATAACCAACATGGAAACTTAATATTAAGTGAAAAGTCTAGGTCAGTAGCTCAGGCTTATTACTAACTCTTACAACTTAAATTAACCCATTATTTCTATTAATCTACATTCTGCCACATGGCTTTCCTTCTGTTTTATCCCCTTGTGTCTGACTCTCCTCTGGCTCCACCCATTTTCTTCCCAGCATGTTCTCTGCACCAAAAATCCTGCCTAGCTATTGGCCATTCAACTTTTCATTAACAATGAGAGCAACACATTTTCAAAGTGTACAGAAAGATTATCCCACAGCATAGATTGTTGTGGGTAAGTGATTTATTAACACTGTGGGCAGACAGACAAATAGCATGACAGGCCTCTGATTAGGTCATGAGACAAAAAGTTGCTGATAAAGTGGGGGTTTCATAGCAGAAGCCTACAGTCAAGTTCTCTAATTACCAAACAAGTAACATGAACAAAGAGTGAAGAAGAGTATGTGTAACCACAGTAGCCATGGGTAGCCATGTGTCCAAGCCTGCAAGCTCACTTCCCCACGTGAGTGATCCAGATGCCTATAGGAGTAATAACTGGTCCAGACTGTTCTTTCAGTTGGGTGCATACAGTATCCCTCTGAGGAGAAGACTGTTGCAGGTATTGTGGCTTCAGCAGCAGAGTGGTCTGGATTTTTAGCATTTTGTACATGGGCTATCATCACTCTCTATCTGAATTCTACTTCCTGATTGCAGAAGCAATATCATCAGCTGCCTGTGTCAGTCTTCGGCCATGCCCTCCCCATAGTAACTGACTGTATCCTTTTGAACTGTGAGCCAAAATAAATCCTTTCTCCTTTAAGTTGCTTTTGTTAGTTGCAGCAACAAGAAAAGTATCTAATTCGGTTCAGGATTGTTAATTTGACACCTATCAAAGAGATCTCTATATGAAATTTCAGGACATAAGAGAAGAAGAAAGTTATAGCAGGAATATGTTGGTAGGAAAATCCATATCAGCTTTCATATGGTATTGGTGAGAATATGAGAATGTTCTCTTGAAAGTGTCAGGGAAGATTACAAATGCTGTGTTTTTAGCCAACCCTGGAATCTGAGGAACTAAATAAAGCCTCACTTCTATTATGATTTACCCACTTTCTGTAGAGAGTTAAGGGAAACACGACCCCCCCCCCCCCCGCCCCATACCCCCAAGGCTCTTAAGGAAATCCTTCACATTTTACTACCTAATTTGACCAGATTAGAAGTGAGGGAGTAGGTATCACTCTCTTCTTAAAATTAGAGATAAATTCACAAAAGGAAGTATATAAAGACTGGAGTGTTTATACCTACAAATTTACATATCCTAAATATTAACCCTCATAGCACCAGCAGTATTTATCAAAATATTCTTATTAATTCTGAAAGCTCAGCCTTAGTTTAGGCTTGTCTTTAGCTAACTCTTGTACCTTAAATTAAACCATTTTTATTAATCTACATGTTGCCACGTGGCTCATGGCTTTGCCTTCCTCCTGCATGTCCTGTTTGCTCTGCATCGGGCTGGTGACTCTTCTTCTTCTCTGTCCCCAGAAGTCCCTCCTCACCTCTTCCTGCCTAGCCATTTCCATTCAGCTTTTTAAAATCACAGTGACACATCACACAGTATAAAGGAATATTTTGTCATACATAATGGCATACTTGAGTGCACGCACGCGCACACACACACACAAATATAATTTAAAACGATGCACACTAAGTAGACAGATATTATGAGAGATCACAAAGGACCCATGTTAAGGATAGATGCTGACTAGTCTTATGTTAACTTGAAACAAGCCAGAGTTTCTGAAAGGAGGGAACTTTAATTGAGAAAATGCCTCCATAAGATCCAGCTGTAATGCATTTTCTTAATTAGTAATTGATGGGGGAAAGGGCTTAGTCCATTTTGGGTGGGGTTATTTCTGGGCTGATGGTCCTGAGTTCTATAAGAAAGCAGGTTAAGCAGGATCTATGTTAGCGTCTGTGGCTGGTGTTACCACTGAAGGACATTCAGATGTCTGTGGTCTGTGCTGCAGTCTGAATCCATGTTGATGTCTGTGAGCTGTGCTGCCACCAAGGGCCATGTTGATGTGGATGGCCTGCACTGCCACATGAGGCCAGGGTGATTTTCTTGGCCTGTACAGTTTCCAAGGGCTATGATGGTGTCCGTGGCCAGCACAGCAGCAGAGGTCCCCATAAATGTCCATGGTCTGTACTGCCACCAGAGACCATACTGAGGTCCGAGGCACATGCTGATACCAGAGACTGTGTGGATGGTCATGGTCTATGCTGTCTCCAGAAACCATGTTTTAAGTTCATGATCCTGTTTTTACTAACTGTAAAGGGCAAGGGGTTACTTTTCCCATGGTATTGACTGCAGACTCACAGTTGAGAAAGGGGGACATGGAAGGTTTCTGGTCAATCCCTACCCCCACCCACCTTATCCTTCCAAAAAAGGTGACAGCCTAGACATAAAGCCACAGAAGAGAACTCCCGAAACGTTTGATAAGAAAGCTGAAGTGTAGCTTTTTACAATCGATGGCCTCTGTTAGTGGTGGGGGTGGGGAAAGGACTCAGTTTTTTAGAGGCTGGCCACCAGGAGTTTGATCATACTCTAGTGAGTATATGGGCAACACAAACCGGAATTGTTTTTTGGGGGGGAGGGGTTAAGCGTGGGGGTAAGGGTGGGGATCCCAAGGGTTCAGGAGTGGATCTTGGAGGACTGGGAAGTGGGTATGTTCAAGTTTCACAATGTGAAATTCCCAAATAATCAATAAAAGCATGGGAGGGGGGTGGAGAGAACAGGCTGGGAAAGCCATGAGGAGCAAGCCAGTGAGCAGCGCCCCTGCATGGCCTCTGCAGCAGCTCCTGCCTCCAGGTTCCTGCCTTGTTTGAGTTCCTGTCCTGACCTCCTTTGTGGGCAAACTGTAATGAGAAGGTGTAGGTCAAACAAACCCCTTTCTCCCCCTTGTTGCTTGTGATTATGGTGTTTCATGACAGCAACAGTAGCCCTAACTGCCAAAGCTATTCCACAGGTGCTGGAAGGCCTCTAACCTTGATATCATCTTCATGTTTTCTTTGATCCACTTTTCATTCAAACCTCTGGCCAAGACCACAATCCCATCCTGCATCTGGTAACCAAGGGCAAGCAGGACTGCTGTTTGCTCGTGCTTGCTGGCACAAAAGAACTGGATCATCTGAAAGAACTGGACTGTTCTGATCCCCCCCGCCCCCAGGAAAGGTAAAAAACGCTGAACTCAGCCAGGTGGTGGTGCTTATCTTTGATCCCAGCACTAAGGAGACAGAAGCAGGTGGATCTCTGGTCTACAGAGTGAGTTTCAGGACATCCAGGGATACCCAGAGAAACCCTATTCGGTTTCAAACCCAGATAAACAGCTAAGGTGCCTATTAACATAGCAAAGCAGATATTGGTTACCAGGTTCTCCCTGCTTCCCTCCCTACGTGTTACAGGGCCCTCCTCATTGGCATACTCTGCCTCCTACCCTAAACTTCTCCAGCCCAGGGCCTGGGCTGCCCTCCCCAATACAGTCCAACCATTTTGGTTAGCTGGTTCTTTGATCTACTCTCTTTTGGGCCTCCCGACTACTGTATCTGGTTCCCCCCTCTCTCCCCGCTCTCTACCCGTCTTCCTCTCACCCCATGGCCGGCTCTGTCTGGTCGGGTCCTCTCTGGGCTCTCCCAGATGTCCCTACCTCTGACTATGCTCTCCTACACATCTATAATAACTTTCTCTTCCACCGTACTCAGTCACGTTATTTTCCCTTCTTATTTCTTTTTTCCATTCAGTTATTGTCAGCTTATCTACTGAACACAGAATGGAACGTTCAAGAGAAAGAGTTGTTTTCTCGAATAATGCTCAGTTTACAAAGTAACACAGGAGATTGGTCTAAATCACTCGTCCATTCAAGCCAGTGGCCATTCGATACCCGAGACTGAAGGTGGTAGGAAAACCCTTCGGAGGCATGTTAGTGTGTGCTGAATTTAACTGAATACACTTTTTGTGAACAGAAACTCACAAAAAGAAACTGTGTCTCCAGGCTGTTTAACTAGATCTCTAGTACTGTGGGGAGACTGGAATGTTGTGAGTCCAAAGGCTAATCTTGGCCTACCCCTCTGGAACACCCATGCCTTTTCCACCTCTGTGTCAGAACTGATATCTTCTGACCGACAGATAAAATCCTTTGAGAACATGTTGACTAAGGGGACTGCTAACTTCCACCAATCCCAAAGCTGAGCACGTCAATTGCTTCTTCAGCCTCGAGAAAACTACCCCATCTCACTGTATCTGCCTCTCTGATTTACCCACCGATGTATTTTAAATGTGCCTTCATTTATGACTTTCTCTGCTCTGTGAACTCCGAAATGCCTCAGGCAAGATGTTTCCAATCCTCTCAGCTTCATAGTGCAGTGTGTTCAAAGGCGTTGTGCAAACAGCCCCCATTTGTCCACGAGACCTTCTGCCTTCTGAGCATGCTGGTGATGAGAAATATTCTGTTTTTCTCCCTGAGTTAACTGGAATAAAAGCCTCCCAGAGTGCCGGTGAAGGCACTTGAAGCAGTATAACCCACAGTCCCCTGGTTCTGTGGAATCTCAAATTCTGCTTCAGTTCCTCAGCTGTGGTCTCTGTTGGGTCATGGTTTAGCTCTGTCTGACCATATCAAGATAAACCACACCTCCTTGACCTGAGAGTCAGAACAGCGTATGTAAATGAAAGTCACACATTTTGACTCTCCAACGATCACAAAGACATCACCTTTATCTGGTTTCCATCCTAGCTTGGATACATGTTTATGTGTCAATGGAAGTTGTAAATAAGCAATGATGTCTGAAACAGGTATTGATCCAAACATATATTGTCACATCAGTTCAGTCACATTCAATATGCCCACAGCATTCAGTGTACAAAATACCTTCGAAGTGTAGAGATACCTTCTTTCTTCATGATGCCATCTTCAATCTTGCCTCTAATGGCCTGGTTTTCTATTTTGGTACAACTTTTATAATGCTCAGTTTACAAAGTAAACTTTTTTATTGGTACAACTAAACAGAATTGAACAGCCAGAACCCAGCATTTATAGCTGCTTTGATGGGCTTGATAACTTCATTCTCCTGAACCTAAAGGAACAACGGAGAGTATTATCTATGTAATGAAAGATATTTCAAACGCAACAATGACTTTCCAGTGAATCAAGCCCTCCTGTCTTGGGGTTGCTCTCTATGTGCTCATTACAGTTTTCCTGGATCTCTTCCAATCAATCCTAGAGGTGGCGTCCCCCAAACATGCTCAGTCCAGAGCAACCACTCCACTGGAAGCCCTATCTCCCGAGTCAGCGATTTGATCAAAGGATGTGCAGGCCTAATGGAGGCCATATAGAGAGATAGGAAAACTTACGGGAATGGGACACGGGAAGAAAATAAAGCGACTGCCCTGGAGTCTGGTTGAAGCCTCTTGCCAGCTGAGAATCAAAACTTCCAGCACAGTTAGGAACATGTGCTGTGATGGCTGCGATGTAATAGCACCCCTTTCATATTCAGATACATTGTGTTAAAACAGCAACAGACTTGGCTTACGTCCTGGCACATATCCTGCCTTTGGGGAGGGCTTTTCCCACACATTTTCTAGGCATCACAAGCATGAAGTATTTCATGAATCCCCGTGAAATAGTTTCCCCCACTTCCTCTGCTAGAGTAGCCAGTGCTCTGCACTGCTGAGCCCTGTCTGCAGCTCTCACGGCTTTTCCTTTGGCCTCTCTTGAGCCCAGCTCTGTCCTTCTCTTGGTTGTACTGACCTCTACAGATTTACCGAGATTATGGCTGTTATGCCATCTTTGCTCCTTACCTCTCTTTCATGCTGTGTGTGCTATGAAGTAAAAACTCCCTCAAGAGGTCGTGATGTCTCTGGGATTGTCTTCTGCATGCGAAAACGGCGATTCAGGCTTTAAGTTCGAATCCTTGCCACTCACCAAGGAACCTGAAGACAAAAATCAGAATGGAGTCATTTTCTCATGAGAAACATATTTCCCTGCTGTTAGTATTTTTACTCAAATGTCATGAATAGGAACATGAAGGAAAGATTTGTTAAAGTGTAGTTGGCGCATAAAATGGCGTTGTTTTTCCTTTTTAGGTGAGTGTCTCTAAAAGGAAAGTAGGAAACACATTTTATTTCAGAACAAATGGAGTTTGTGCTGTGGTGCCACCTCTGCTCCTCGGCGGAACGCAATGCACTCATCATTTCCCACAATGCACATCTCCAGTAAATTCTACCACAGGTGTTTAATCTGGACCTGAGAGGGATAATTACCTGAGTCACTGAAATAATTCATGTCACTAATCCTTTGCTATTAGACGCAGAGCTCAGCAGGAGCACTTGATAGCCTGCTTCCATTTCCTGCTGAAATTAAAGGATAAACTGAGCCTGGGCATGGTAAATCTCCAAGGGACAGGAAGAAGGTCAGCTTCTCTGTTGCACCTGGAGAGCGCTAATCTAGAGACCCTGTGAGCCCAGGTGAAACTCGAGCAAATCTGAAAGTCCTCATCAGTTTCCACACACACTCTGGTTCTCCTCTCTTATAAACTCTTAAGTCCCAGGCACAATTGTTACCTTCTGAGGCACAGTGGTTCCAAACCCCAGGACAGGGATGTAGTGACCATCATTTAGTCCACATGCAGGGGTACAGAATTCATAGATTGTTACTCGCGCAACTAAGTGGGTCTTGAGTCTTCTGTTGGCACAGAATAAAAGCTGGTAAAATTGTGACAGCTTTTAAATACCTATTTGAAAGTTCTTTGAAAGCATGTGGGAGGAGCCATCTTAAAGAGATAGTCCACAGAGAACTAGAGACCGTTTGCATTTACATGAATGTGAACTCCAACAAATTACTAGACCATGAAAATGAAACCATGAATTTCTTGTAGAAGAAAAGGTTCTGTTCGCAGTCCACATTTATTTCTGTAAATTGTCAAAAGGACACTGATGGATAGTAACAGATCATACGTTGCCTAGAAAGTAACTTCCGTGCACAGGCTCTGGTTTTTCACCTGAGAAGATCATCTGTTCTTCACTATTTTCTACACAGTAAGCGTCTCATCATGACACTTCCACACGTGGACACAATGTATCTTGATAATACTTGTCTCTCTCACTGCTCTTTTCTTGCCCTTTATGTCTCTTCTTTCAGAAACTAGACACCACCTATTGCTATACTCTCTCTCATATTTCCTCTGTTCTGTACTGAGATTTGCATAGCAGCTGGGAAGAATATTGCTTCTATTTTATGGGAGGATCTTCTTTGTAACCAGCCTTCAGGGCTTCTTCATCTATTCCACTCAGAGAAGAGAAACCAACTAAGACAATAATACAGCATCTTTGTAAAGCAGATACAGCTGAGTTTGTGTTGTTTCTTCTGTGGGCGACGATGCATGCACTTGGGTGGGGCACCCTCAGAGGTAATACTGTACAGCCACCCTTTTTCTCGGTGGCCGTGGAATGGTCTAGGGAATATAATCACCACTACTGTTCAGGTTTCAATGGGACCAAAGTTGTTCAAACCTGGGAGGGTTTTTGTTTCGTTTTGCTTTTGACTCAAAGTTGCATGGGAAGGGAATGGGGACAGACCTGGGAAGAGCTGAGGGGATTGGTAAGTGTGGGTACAACATAAACAAAATTCTCAAAAAAATAATTTAGAAAAAAAATATGAAGAATAAAATAAATAACTAAATGGGAAAATTTAACAAAGAAAATCAAAAATGAGGAAAAACAAAAATAAAAATGTAGATACAGGTGTCCCCAGAGGTCCAAAGAGGGAGTCAGGTGTCCCCAGAGGTCCAAAGAGGGAGTCAGGTGTCCCCAGAGGTCCAAAGAGGGAGTCAGGTGTCCCCAGAGGTCCAGAGAGGGAGTCAGGTGTCCCCAGAGGTCCAGAGAGGGAGTCAGGTGTCCTGGAGCTGGAGTTGCAGGTACCTGTGAAGTGTCAACATGGATGCTGGGAACAAGCTGTAAGGGCAGTGTGCACTCAACCTCACTGCCCAGCAAACAGAACCCTTCCCACCCTCCCACCCTCCATTTCTCATTGAATGCTTCTGGCTTTGTTTATAGCCTATTTCTTCCAGTAGACTTATATACCCAAAGCATTTACATGTAAACTTAGCCCAATTTTTCCTATTTTATTAGAAAACAAAGATATTCAGCAAAGTTTTACTAGAAAAAAATAAGAGAATGTACACCACTGCCAACTAATAAAATTATCCAAATCTGCTTTCATAACTAAGAAATTAAATATGTTAATAAGATTCTTTTTTCCTGGTTTTTCAGGACAGGGTTTCTCTGTGTAGCCCTGGATGTCCTGGAACTCGCTTTATTGACCAGGCTGACCTCAAACTCCCAGAGATCCACCTGCCTCTGCTTCAGAGTGCTGGGATTAAAGGTGAGCTCCATCATCTCTTTACAATTGGAAAAGTGCTCTAGAGTTCTTGAATAATGTACAAAATACATTTAAAAAGTATCCAATCCATGTGTTGAAATAATTTTAATTTTGTAAATAAAAACCCACACATGAAATTGCATAGAAATCGAGGAAACTACGTCAAATATCTCCTTTAATTTTATAAAATCTGAAATTAGTTGATTTTGATCATCAGGAGAGACAAATGTCCTCACTTGTGATTTGTACCTTCGTGATATTAGACAAACACCTGGAGGCACGATTCCCATTGTCTGGAGGAAAGAAAGTCTCCATGATGTTTAGTAACTCATGATCAAGATTCTTCCAAATATGGATAGTAAGAATGATCCACCACACCAAAGAAGAAATGTTTGTTCACTAGTCACACTTCTGATAGACAAAATGAGAAACAGTCATGACTTGAGGTCCCCAGAGAAACTTGAGTAGTCCCTGTCACGTTAAATGCAGTAATTAAATGAATCAGCAACCGAGGCTGTGGATCAACTGATGATTTTTTTCTGTTACTGTGTGTGCCCAGACAGGCATGTGGAGGTCAAGGACAGCTTTGAGAAGTCAGTGTTCCCCTACCTCTAGGCGGGCCCAGGGTTTGAACTCGGGTTTGCATGGGAAGCTTCTCCATCCTCTGAACCATCTGGCTAGTCCTATTCTGTGATTTCCTAGATTTCAAGTTAGTTTGTAGCTAAGGAAACAGGCGTGTGATAAAAGGGAAAAAAAATTGAGCAATAGACACATTTATGGACAATGATGTGTCTTGGAAAAAAGGATTATCACAGGACAAACGCCACTGGACACAGAGAGGTGGTGCTGAAGAATTGTGATTTCCCCAGGAACTATGCACATCACCTTTGGGAATCCATTTTCCACAAAGATTATTTGAA
This sequence comes from Phyllotis vaccarum, assembly GCA_033318265.1. Lineage (NCBI taxonomy): Eukaryota > Metazoa > Chordata > Mammalia > Rodentia > Cricetidae > Phyllotis > Phyllotis vaccarum. The sequence goes on from JARWLC010000007.1 coordinate 15,986,659, forward strand.
CTACGCGCTACACTGCTTTGGTATGGACAAAATTATAATCAGTTTGCCGTATTACTATATGTACATTATTATTGGGTTCTCTTTTATTTCTTTTTATTTTAATGCACATTAATGAGAAAACATTTTCACAGGCTTCTTAATGTATCCTGAGCTATAGGTAGTCTGGTCTCTGTCTAATGGGCAAGTGAATTCTGAAGATATTTACTCTGGCCACAGGTCATGAGGGCATTTTTTAAAAAGTCGGTTCACAGTGATGCAGCTTGGACTGTTTTGAAGATGAGGTCTGTACCTTGAACTCACTGTATGTAGGGGAAAACTTTAAACTTCTGATTCCCCGTCTCCACATCCTGGGTGCTAGGAATAATGGCATTGACTACATTGCCTGGTTTTCTGGGGTGATAAGGATAGACAGAAGGCTTCATGTGTAGTTGGGAAGTACTGGGCCAGCTGGGCTACAGCTGCAGCTCAGACAGTTTTGAAAGGAAGTTAGTCCTGAGTCTCATATATGCCACCAGCATCAGAAAGAAATCTCTCTCCTGAGGTCTACACGGGTGTAGTGTGGCACAGCTATTCTGAAAACAGATATGTCTTTGGTAATAGAATTGCATGTTAGCACGCACTGTTTGAGCTCGCTGAGAAGCTGGCTCTAGAAACAGAATTACCGCTTTCCTCATTTTAGACTCAAAGTGTTTTTGCCTCAAAGTATCCTCCAAGGCCCCTTGTCTAGGGTTGAGATGCCCATCCCCTACGCCCGAAACTCTTACAGGGAAAGAAGAAATAAAACAATCTAAGAGTGGAACATCGTGCCTTTGAGAACAGAGAGAGGTTTCCATAATACCAAAGCATCTGCAGTGGGAAAGAGAAATCAGAAGTCCAGCTGTGGGAACTGCTGAGTTTCCCTGTGACCTGCTTTCAGATACTGTCCGGCTGTGTGAACTCTGTCCCCACAGAACTTTGTTTACTCTCCTGGGAAGAATCCCTCCACTTGCCTAAGAATGACAAGGGTAAGATGTTCTCTCCGCCTCGGCTGTGCAGTTTAGTGTGCTGCTCAAGGACATTGTGTAAACAGCCCCCATGCAGCCAACAGATCTCTGTCTCATGAGCACATCTGGTGATAGTGATGAGAAATGATCTGAATGTTTTTTTACTCTTTCTCTCTCCCTGCTTCAAACTCTGAGCTATCCAGAATGAAGAAAGCTAAGCAGGATGCCAGTAAAGGCACTCCTGAGCAGTGGAGCCTACATTCTCCTAGTTAAGTCTTGGAATTGATTCCAATTCCTCACCTCCAGATGGATCTTGATACCCCCAGCTGGCTGCTGATGGGTGTTGTAAGCACCTGTTCTGATGATGCTATCTCGTCTTCTGTTATTTATTCTAGTTGGAATCCTCACCCAAGGGAGCCACATTTTTCTGCTCAGGACTGTCTACTAGGAACTTTACCTTACTGCCTCAACTTCTCCAGATGGTTTTGCTATTTTGCTAGATATTTGTAAGCCTCCAGTTTAATAACGGACCTTTCTGCTGTTATTTGCCCTTTTACCCAGAAGCCTCACCTGATTAGACCCTCACCTGATCGGGACCCTCTCCATTGAGAACTCAGACTGGTTACTCTAAAGGTACTCTCTCAGCCAATTCTGGATATTTTGAGTGCACAAATTTAATCATGCTATCTATCTATCTATCTATCTATCTATCTATCTATCTATCTATCTATCTATCATCTCTAACTATTTTACTTTGGTTTGCTACATATGTAAAAAACTCACCCATTCAAAACCAAAAGTTTAGCTACATTGATCATTCCCTGGATCATACAGAACATCTTCAGGGCTCACTTGCATGTTACAAAAAGCAACCTGTGAAGCAATCCAAGGGAGTCGCTTACCAGTAATGCTGTTAAGGCTGTCAATCATTTTCATGTCCTCTGGGATCAATTCAAAGTCAAACACCTAGAAATAAATAAGCCACTGAAGTTGCCTTCTACCTGGAAGTATAACAAAAGTGGCCTTAAGAGAAGCATTTCTGTTGCCAGTGGCTTCCACGGTGACTGGGGTCTGAGACCATTTGGCTGAGTATTGAAACCTCGCCCTTTTCCATTCCTCACTCACAAAAGGAATCCCAAATCTTTCCAAATAAGGCAGGAGGAAGAAAACTCCCAAATTTACTTTCAACTCTAGATGAAATGCCAGGGTTAACTTCACTTGCTTCTCTTCCTTCTCCGCCCTGGAGTTGGTCCTGCTTTGAATAGAGCCCAGTCGTAGAGCAGAGACTAATGCTCTCCAAGAATTGATTGATTTGAAGAAAAATCACGTCCCCACATCAATTGCCTGTTGTAGTTTCATTTAAAAAAAAAAAAAGGTATTTTCCCAGATAGTCTTTGTTAACTTTTCTGTTTCACTGGTAAAAGTTAAGTTTCAATATTTTAACCTTAATTTGAGATTTAAATATTTTGCATTATCAAACTACTAAGATTTTCTTCCCCCTTAGGAATAATGCTTCATCTTCTCTACAATAACTTTTTCTTCTACTTTTATTTATCTGAATAACTATGTAATAAATCTCTCTCCTCCCAGTTCCCACAACATGAGTGTGCGTATATTTAGCTCATTAATCAGTAGCGGGAATCAGGACCTCATCTTTTATTTATTTGCTTTTTTCTAGACTTGGTTTCTCTGTGTAGCCTTGGTTGTACTAGAACTTGATCTGTGTAGACCAGGCTGGCCTCAAACTCACCCGGATCTGCCTGTCTCTGCCTTCCTCTTCCTCTCTGAGATGGAATTTCCATGATAACCAAATAATTAGCCAAATGCCTTCTAGTATGCACTGTGAAAGTGAAGACGGAGAAGCTGAAGATTCCATGGTAATAGCATACGGCCACTTCCATCCATTGCTGCTGCTGTGCCAGGTCATCGACCTCTCCTGCCCCTCCCCACACGGCCTCCTTTGGCAAAGCTGTAACCTGCTAAACAGCTTGGAGCAGGGGAGTTGCTCCTGATTCCACTGGCAGTACTTGGAGTCATGCCAGCCAGAAAAAAAACAGTCTAAGAATGTCATTGTGAGTAAACTGTCAGGGTCCCTTAAGACCTACATTTAATGGCACCTTCAATGACAAAACGACCTTCTAGGGCCCATCTCTTAACACTGTCAAGCAGAAAGCAAGCTTTTACACACCTAAATCACATTCAGACCATAATTGTATATAAATAAACTCTTGTATATGAGCCTTAGTAAACCCCACAGCTTAGAATGGGCATTTTATTGTAGACGTCTTCAAGCTATTTCATGCGCATGTAGAGGGAAGAGGGGGTAATTATGTTTTATATAATCTTTTGAAATACATTGTTTGATTTAATATACAAAAAGATTTTCCTATCATCTGTGTAGGCTTGTGCTATCAGTATTAAATGGCAAACGAGTATAGACAGTGACTATGATGGATGTTTTAAAACAAGAATTTCTCAGAAATCATGGAGCCTCAAAATATTCCACAACCCTGCTGTCATCGACATTGTGGGTCTGTGGTAAATATCAGCTAACACTGCAGAGAGTGCCGAGGCTGAGCAGACTATTCAGATTGAGCCCAAGTCGAATTGGTGTGAAGTGTAGGTACTTGGAGATATTGTCAGCAAACACTCTTGAGACTGGGGGTGGTTTATGCACACCTGTCTAAAAGCCTCACGCTGTGCAGAAACTACTCACTTCACGTAAGAAAGGAGGTAGCCTGCAGAGGCAGGGTAGCAGGTGCCTCATACTATACACATGATATCCACGTAAGTTGACTTTTTGTTTCTGTGTTCTAAGAGTTCCCATCCTAGAAATTATCTCAAATATTTTGTCAGCTACACACCCTGGGCTCTTGTAAACCTCTATTGATGGCCCTCCAAAGGTTTGTGGAAGGGAAATGGGCGTGGTCTGTATTTCAGAGGAGCAATAACATAGAGAGGGGATGTCTTAGGGGAGGTAACCCAGCCTTGGAGGCATATGTTTCATCTGCCTCGACTCTAATCTCTGAGAACATCTCTTACATCTTTATCCTTGTCATCACAAAGCTTCCAACACAGTGGCGGCAATGTGACCCAAACTGGCCAGTTAGAGTGCATCATCCTTAAGGCTGGTGTGGTCCAGGGATGCGGGCCTCTCCCTTAGCAAGATCAACAGGATTCCTTCTGTGAGGCTGATTGAGAGAGGTCAAGCCTGCACGTCTCATGAACCAACTAACGGACAAAGCTGTTTCAGGATGAATCTCACAGGGAGGGAGAGCATTGCACCCATACAACTCTTGAATCTATCTTCATGTGAAACCAGCTATGTTAATGCCAGCGTTACAGAGCGAGTTTCGCCGAGCTAAGACCTACAGACTGGAACATAGACGCACACGCAGGTCACTCTTGAACCAAGAATGCCATTTATTGAAGCTCAGGGAAAGCCTTATATAGTGGGGGTTGCCTTTTAACCTGAGTAACCTCTGCGGCTCACAAGCAAGGCCTGACCTTAGCCAGTTTCTTTGTCCTCTGCTACCTACCTCACTCCTAAATCGCAGCACCTGCTTGGGCGTAGTTCCTGATAATGGAAGTGAATCAGTTGGTTCCTGTAAACACTGTAGGCCACTAAACAGTGATAAGCCCTGGGGGTTGCAGGTTGACCTGCTATAGATGAATAAAGAAGAAAAAGAAAGAAAGAAAGAAAGAAAGGAAGAAAGAAAGAAAGACAGGAAGGAAGAGAGAGAAATAAAGAAAGAAAGAGAGAAAGAAAAAAAGAGCGTTCTCCTGTAGCCCAGGGGGGCCTGAAATCCCAGCCCTCCAGCCTCAACTTTGAAAATGCTGGGATCACAAGTGAGCACCATCATGCCTGGTTTACTTTGAACTTTTTTTTTTTTTTCTGTTTTAAACATATACAGTGTTCTAAATGCACATCAGAAGAAGGTGCCAAATCTCATTCTGGATGGTTGTGAGCCATCATGTGGGTACTGGGAGTTGAACTCAGGTCCTCTGGAAGAGAGGCCAGTGCTCTTAACCTCTGAGCCATCCCTTCAGTCCCTTTTTTTTTTTTTTTTTTTTTTTTTTTTTGAGTTAAGCATGTATCCCTTGCAAACCAATGAAGACACATAACTCCCTAGAAACATCTGTAGGTGAGCTGATGTCCCAGAGCTCAGCTCGGTCTCCACAGAAACAGAAGACTCTCAGTTTTTCCTGGACATATGAGTTTCTCACCACAAGAGGATGGTCACCATTGGGGAAAGCTTCTAACTCTTCAGAAGTGTTTTTGTTTTGTTTTTAAATGGTGTCCTCATATCATCCTTTCCATACATTATACTCCATAACATCAGTTCTGTAATGGGCTCACAGAGGAAAGCAATCTTGGCTTTTTTCACCCGGAAGTTTTTTTTAAGTACACAAGAACACTAACTTCTTCTCTAGCCTGACCTTTTCGGTGTTTATGGGTGCAGATTTTAGGTTTTATACAATTCTGATTGGTGGCTTTGTTAGCAAGCAGGGCAGCTTAGTAATAAGCCTGTTTAAAAAGAATTGCCTAGAGTGGGGTGGTGGTAATCTCAGCACTCTGGAGGCAGAGGCAGTCAGATCTCTGAGTTTAAGGCCAATCTGATCTACAGAGTGACTTCCAGGACAACCAGGGCTACACAGAGAAACCTTGTCTTGAAAAACCAAATCAAGTCATTTGCTTGCTGATTGGAAAACAGACTTTCTGTTTTCCAAGTGTTCTGTACCTACAAACACACACAAAACTAAATTCCCCCATGTGTTAACTGAGCTTTAGACTTTATGATATATGCTTGGCTTTGCTGTTTGGGACAGAGTCTCATGTAACCCAAATTGACTGAAAACTGAAGGTAATCCTCCTGCCTCAGCCTCCCAAGTGCTGAGATTACAGATGTCTATCACTGTGCCTGGCGATATTTTTATTTCAGTTCACAACAGGTAACATAATAAAAAGATAACCATGTGTAACATCAATAGTTTATATTGATGCATATCACACAGCGCTCAACACTATTGCTTGCATCTCATAAGACCCATTTGAGGCCAGCCAGGGCTGTGTAGAAAGACTTCATTTTAAGACAAACAAAATAAATAAATAAATGAAGCAAAAATATGTGACTAACATTTCCATCAGGAAACCATCAATCATGATTATGGGAAATTGTAACCAGGGTAAATGATGTCTTAAAGGCTGTGGTGTCACAAACGACAGTTTGTGTTTTTGAGGCTGTTTACACCCTCCACCCCTCCTTCCTACCTGGTGCTAAGGACAAAAACTAAGGCCCTTTCTCACATGTGTTAACCTTTAAATGTTTTTGTCATGGCTGTTCATATGAGACAGGATTTCACCAAGTGGGCCAGGCAAATCTTGACTTTGTGATTATACACCTTGGCTACTGGGCAAGGGCAGGAGCCTGGCTTGGCTGCTGCTCTTTAAAGGAAAAGGTATGAACCATGAATATTAAATGAGAGTGAAAAATGTAGGGGATAGAAAAGAAACATCACCTACAGCTATGGTTAAAGAATTGACAGCCGGGCAGTGGGGGTGCATGCCTTTAGGAACACTTGGGAGGCAGAGGCAGGTGGTCTCTGTGATTTCAAGGGCAGCCTGGTCTACAGAGGGAGTTCTAGGGCAGCCAGGGCTACATCAGGAGACTGTCTCAAGAGAGCAAGAGAAAAAAAGAACTGTGAAGAACCAGACAACCACAAAGTCAGTAGACACGTGAACGAAAGGCCAAGCAATGAGGGAGAAAAGCTTGAAAGGTGGGGAGTAACAGGGTGTCCATGAAAAGTCTGAAGAGGTGACTTAGCTGAGAAAGGAACCAGCTGAAGTTCATGGGGTGAGAAGATTGGTAAGATAGAATAGGGGACAGGTGGCATACAGAGATACAAGGAGAGCTGGTAGGGTGGTTCAGTAGGTGAGGGCACTAGCTGCCATGTTTGGCAACTTGAGTTTGATCCCTGACCAATTTCTATGAGTTGTCTGTCCTCCGACGTCCACTCAAATGCTGTGGCACTCATGGGCCTATCCTGTTCCCTGTAATATGAAATTTCTGGCCTGTCTGGCCCATGGTCCAGACCTGCAGTCCCACAGAAACACACCGACGCTTATACTAATTACATGCTGCTTGGCCTATGGCTCAGGCCAAGTTCTTACATCTTAACTCAACCCATTTCCATTACTCTGTCCTGCTACGTGGCCTGTGGCTCACCTATTTCTTTACATCTTGCTTCCTGGGTGGCTGGATTGCATCTCTCCTGACTCCACCCCTCTTCCCCTTTTTCTATGCTCGGATTTCCTGCCTCCTTCTAAGATGCCTTGCAGTCCCTTTATTAACGAATGATATTCACAGCATCCTACGTCACTTTTCTTTTTCTGTCTAATCAAAAAGGAAGCTTTTAATTTTAACATAGCAAAATTATATATAACAAAACAGTTATTAAGTAAGAACTATAGTTATAATATTTATTTATTTGTACTTAGCAAAATTAAAGAAAATATTTTATTATCTATTTTATATTTAGGAGTCTAAAATTTTATATTTAGTATATTTTATAATAACTAAGGAAAATGATACTTAAATTATCCAATTTTTAAGTATATTAAATACTACAGAAGTATGTAATATTATTTGAGTAAACAGGAAGTGTAAGCAACTTTTAAAATCTAGAAATGACAGAGATAGCATCTGGCTGTCTGGACAGTCATGCAAAGTATCTTTGTAATGGTGGGGCACTCATCTTTAGCCTATAGGCCTAGAGTCTCTGCCATATCTTTGAGTGATGCAGAAAATTTGAAGGACTGCTTTGCCAATTTTGACATAGTTTGTTAGTCTTGTGTGTATGTGTGTGTGTGTGTATGTGTGAAGCAGGAACCTGAAGGACCATTCTGGCTTGTTTTGCCAAATTTTAGAGGTTCCCCCCCCCCCTTTTTTTAATGGATCGTGTATGTTTAGTTTATATAGTATATTGTTAAGTAGTCAATGGAAGAACAGTTTTTTTTTTTGTCTAATGGCTACCTTTTGTCATTAAGAAAGTAAATTTTATATGGAGATTTTTTTGATGTCTATAATTTTTTAAAGTAGATTTGTGTTGCCAGGAGCAGACCTGTCTCACTGTCTAGAAAAGTCTGTTTTAAAAATATTTTAAATGCCATATTTTGTAGGTTTCTGAAGTGTTTGAAGATTATTTATCTAATTGAAATATACCTTTGTATATTTATAAAAATCTAACATGACTATAAGTTTGGTTATCATAGGTGACTATTAATTTGTATCTTAAATTGCACATTATAATTTTTAAAGAATTGTAAAACATAATAATATCTTAAACAAGAGTAGAAATATACATATAGTATAAAAATTGACTTTAAATTCATAGTAATAAACTAAAATGTATATTAATATAAAATATTTTTAGATTAACTTAGTTCTTGGATTAAAGTAGATTTAATAATTTATTTTTTAATCATTTTTGTGTCATTTTGTATCCCCCTCTAACACATATAAAGAAATGAGATTTTTTTTTTTTAAACAATAAAAAGTAAGTGGAAAAGTCAAAGCTAGAATCAGGTTGTTTCACAGAGCCGGGTTCTGTGGCACAGGTCCACATCTAGAGGTTTCCAGAATACATACGAAAGCCTAAAGGTGTGAGAATCTGGGCTGGACTTAAGAGCTGTATCAGTTCTTGATGTGCACGGGACTGGGAGCAAGATTCAGGCAGCGCTGGAGAGATGCTCTCAGGGCGGCCTGGGGATTCAGAGCATAGGCGCATAGGGCGAAAGCATGGCTTTCAAAAGAAAGTTAGACGTTGGGCTTGATGGTGAGAGGAGACACTATTTGGAGAACATGGGATCTCTCATGAACCTGAAGTAGGATGGGTGTATGTCAGACTGAGAGGTGGAAGAGGTGATACCGAACACAAAGCGAACGCTGGCTGCTCCGTTAGACAGCCTTCCCCTGAAATTTCTGGGCTTCTTATAAAACACCATGTTCAAAGCTCTTTTTAAAATACGACTTAAATTTGTTTAATAAAGTTAAATTGTACTTTTCCTGCACACAAACACTGCATTTAAAGCTCAGCCCTCCAGATTCTGATAAGGGCTTCCCGCAATTGCCTTTCTTCTAGTGAGCACTAGGTGGCGCTCTTCTCTAGACTAAAGGCTTTCTCAATGGAGGTCGACGAGGCCAAAGGTTGAAAAAGTTGACATCAGAGGAATTTTCATCCATTTAATCTGTGTATGTCACTAAAGACTTCCAGATTTCAATTTAAAAAAAGGAAGGATGGAGGAAAGGAGAAAGGAAGGAAAGGAGGGAGGGAGGAAGGGTACCACCAATAGGACTCAGTATGTAAAGCCCTTACCACAAGCCTGGTGACCTGAGTTCGAGCCCCAGGAGCCATGTAAAGGGGACTTGCACATACTGAGGCATGAGTCTCCTCACACACCCATATTACAAAACAGTGTATTCAACATTACACACACAGAGAGAGAGAGAGAGAGAGAGAGAGAGAGAGAGAGAGAGAGAGAGAGAGAGAGGGAGGGAGGGAGGGAGGGAGGGAGGGAGGGAGGGAGGGAGGGAAGGAGGGAGAGAGAGAGAGAAATCATAGTGACACTGGAGAAGCCAGATGCTCAAAATGTGCTCGCAATGACATGTGAGAGGAAATGAGTTTGTTACAAAGGACTCCACTGACAATGGATGTAATCATACTTCGGCTCTTAAAGCCTTTGCCTGGGGTTGCAGGCAGCTGTGAGATGCCTTCGGGGGGCTGGGAACTGAACTCGAATCCTCTGTAAGAGCAGTGCTCACTCTAAATCACGAAGCCACCTCTCCAGTCCCTAGTAGTGAAGCAATCCAAAACATCCAATATTTCAGTTTTGTTTTTTGAGGAAAAGAAGTTTAGAAAGAAAAGCTGGCAAGGCCTGGGTATAGATGCGTTTGTTCAGATGGAAGTGAATGAGAAGAGCCACAGAATAAAAGGGTTTCAATTAGTTATATATATATAAGGTTTATTTATTTGTTATTATACAGTGCTCTGCTGCATTGCATGTGTCCCTGCATGCCACTAAGGGCACCAGATCTCATTACAGGTGGCCATGGGTGCTGGGAATTGAACTCAGGACCTCTGGAAGAGCAGTCAGTACTCTTAACCCCTGAACCACCTCTCCAGCCCCAAGTCAATTCTTGTACAGCGTTTCCATACCTCTGGTTTTTGTGGTCATGCACTGAAGCCTCCTGGCATCTGCACTACATGGGTGAAGGCATCAGGGTTGATATATTGTACAGAAGCTTCTCCTATTATGGAGCTTGCTTACTTGGGGTTGAAGTAGATGTTGCCTGCTCCATGGTTCTCTCCTGGCTTCTGTGGGTTTTAATCCTGGGGTCTTAGGTGTCCACGGTGAGCCATCTAGCAGAGCCCCTCTGCTTAGATAAGGTCTGATAATGATTCTATCCTCCTCCTGATCAAATGCAAACTATCTGACCTTTTCTCTTAGTTTTCCTCTCTGGTGCCCAAATAATTCTGTAAATTTGACTTGTTGTTTTGATTTTATATGCCATGCTTCTCCTAGACACCAGGCTGAGCAAAAATGATCCCTGCAACGTTTTTACATCCTACATCTTAGGCAGACCTTTTAATCACCCCTATTATGTGGAGGGATAAGTCTGCTCAGACTCCTGTAGGTCCTCAGCAGCTCTAAATACCCCAATCTCTAATACCCCAATCTCTTCTCCGGCCTTTATAGCTAATTCCTGCCCTTCGGTAGTCTGTGGAGAGCTGCTCACCAGAAAGGAGAGTAGGAAGGCTCTAACAGTGTTGTGTTCCTTTCCCCCATAGCCAGTGAAGGAGACTGCTGCAGGATGTAAGTCCCATGACCCTTTGCCTCAGAACATGAGAAATGCACTGTGATTCATTCTTCAGCGTTCTAAGAAGACAAGAAGACAGTCTGAGCTACAGCTTCTTTTCCTGTTTTATTTCCCAATTTCTTTGCCGCTTCCCCTAAAAGCAACTTCTCCAGTATCCCACCCACTTCTAAAATCTTGGTTCATCGTGTCTGGGTAACTGACCCGAGATTCTTGTCTGGATAGCTAAAACAAGGCGTGGTGAAGAAACGAGGTCTGGCAGTGCTGCAATGTGGTTCTCAGCTCACGTCAGTGTGACGGACATCTCAGCATCCTAGATGCTGCATGATCATTTCTAGAGAGCGCGTCTTTAACTGTGGCACACAGTTTGCTATATGGTCCTAACATTGTAGTCCTTGCTTGAGGTTCATGAAGTTGTCTTTGGAGCATATCAGAAAACCTGGACAAATGCTGTGGATCTCTATGCCCCCACCCCAGCTCGTTACACACACATACTGCTGCTCTGCGAGGGGCAGCTATTCACAAATTCTGCGGGCCCCTCTGCTTCCTTCTTAGACTGTGGGCTAATGTTTTGGGGGGGCATTTTGTGAAACTTCCTCCATTCTGAATGAGTTATGACCATTTCTGGAACTACAGTGATTTGGTTGCTAGAAATATAGTCACCTTTTCCCTTTAGATTCTTGACTGCCCTGCCCCATGGACCCCCAGTAATGGCCAGGCTGGAAGAGGTGTACGGCTTTCCGAATGTCCTTGGACTGACTCCTCGCTGGCTGCTTTAGTATTGGCCACCAGTGGGCCAAAGGGGAAACTTTTCAAGCCACCCTTCCAACCCAAAATCACCCCAGCCGGTAAACGGAAGGTAGGATCAGATACTTACAGAGAAACCCTCCACTTCAGGTTTCCTCGGAAGTTGCACGGATCCTCACCTGTCTTTCCTACTCACCAATATGTGACCAATAGAAGCCATCTACATCATTTCTGGCAGTAGTTTTGCTAACCCCACCGTGAGAGCAGAGACGGAAAGGACCAGAGGATGCCGTTATTGCATGAAACACACAGGAAATATTTTATTAGCGTCCAGATGGAGAAAACGGTAGAGTAAAAGTATTTCAATAGAAATCCGCGATTCTCCTGAGAGAGCCCACCCTGGCGTTCATGGCTCCCCAGTCGTGGTAGCGCCTGTACTCCCCAGGCCTCAGCAGGTACTGGCGCCCCCGGTAGTTGGGCATCTCGTAGAGGACCCAGTAGCCCTCCAGCACGTGGAAGGAGTGGAAGTCGCTGAAGTGGAAGCGGTCCTGGAGGTGGGAGCAGTCATCGGTGATCTCCACCATCTGGCCTCTGTAGTCCTCTCGCTCATAGATTCTGATCCTGTGAGAGCTGGACTGTGTGATGCAGAGTGGACAAGGGGACGTGAGAAAACATGACCGGAGCTGGGCAGTCCAGCATGTGCTGCCTGGGGGATGGCGTCCCCTAGCTTTTCTATACCAAAGGTGACTGAACAAAGACCTAATACCAGGACTGCTGTGCATAGTTCAGGAGGTTGTACACAGTGAAACTCCAGAAGTCACCACCACCCACCTTTCCTTTAACATAAACCATTTTCTGGTACTGCCACCTACACACTGGCTCTCCTCAGTGCCAATTTCAAGCAGCTTTTTTTTTTTTTTCCTGTTTCTTTTAGTCTCCCACGCCTTTTTTGTTCTTCCAAATTCATGGTGGTTTGAGGCTCTCTTTGGAAGGTATAAAAATAATTTGGTATTACAATGATAAGCCAAATGTCTTAGCAAAAGGCACCATCTTGGACCTCAAGTCACATTTGAAGAAACTGGAGGGAGAGGTGATTGAATTGCCTCTTCCCCACGGAGAGGATGGAATAATTCAGGAAGAAAGAAAGCGCAACCAGCTATCTATCTTTCTTTGTTGCCTCAGGCCCTGGCACCCCCAAAGGCTGTAAAGAAAGGATTCCTAAAGATCTGGGTTCAGCTCTTAGTTCTGACCTGTGCTCTGGTCAGTCAGTTAGGGATAACACCAATAATGAATATTCCAGATCTTGGAGCAGCCCATGTGGAAAAAGAGAGTAATCCTTTAGAACAACAGAAAAGTCAGGCGGCTTGTCCCCGGCAAGCCCTATCTTCAGTCATATCTGTCCCTGCTCCTTCCCAGCAAGAGCTCTTGTCTCAGGGTCTTTCTCTTCCCATCCTCAAAACCTACTGGAGGAAGGGGTCTCCTAGCACCCGTCACCAGAATGAGCAGTTGCTCATGAGACACCTTCTGCTGGGCAGGTGTTCAGCTCTATGCAAAGGACTCATATGGGTACAGACAAATTTGGTCCTCAGGACAGCATGTCACACAGAGAGCAGCCCCCCTTATGACAAGATGTTCTTTTATGAGAAAACTAAAGGCCAGTGCTTTGAGTCTGCAGAAAGAAGCAGGAGGAAGGGGGTTGGATGGCTAGCTAGAGGAGAGAGAGGGAGGGAGGGAGGCCGTGGCTAATATCCGAAGGAGGTTTCAGCCTCACAGAGATGGCATGTTCGCCATATTAAATGATAAGTGGATCCAAACTGCTGGGGTTTCCTCTGGGTAACAATGGGATGTCCCGGAAGTCTTGGCATCCCGTCTCCCCATCCACTGGCAGGTATTCTTTCCATAACTCTGCTAGGACTATCAGCTCAGCTCTGTTTCACCGAGCTTAATAAGTACATGAGGTCAGAAACAGGGGTGAACAGCCTCAATTCACCAGGCAGCCTATTGATATTCATGCCCACAGCCCGGAGGAGGCTCAGAACCAAATGGTGTTCTGCTTATTCCAGCACTGGCCAATTTGATTTCAGCAAAGCAAATGAGAATGATCAGTGGGGAGCTTTACTTCAGACATGTTTTCCAGACAACCTTGGCGAACACAGTATAGAGGACACAGAGCCAGAAGAAAGGTGACGGCCACCCTGGCCTTAGCTCACCTTAGATGGTATTAGCTGTTCAGGATTACCTAACTGACTGTTGGTCAGGGGGTTTTAAGAAGGGACTCACGTGGGGGATGAGGCGGCAGGAGCGCACAGAGTCGCTGAGGCCCATCCACTGCTGGTAGTCTGGGTAGTCCCCACGCCTCAGGAAGTACTGGCAGCCTGCAAAGTTGGGCTGCTCATAGAGCATCCAGCAGCCACTGTCCACGCGCACAGAGTTGCAGCGGCTGAAGTAGGGCTGCAGGTTGGAGTGGTCGCTGCTACACTCATAGTGGCGGCCCTGGAAGCCGCGGTCCTCATAAAAGGTGATCTGGAAGGCAAGGCAAGGTCTTAGAGGTCTGATGTGGCCTGGACCCGAGGGCAGCTCCCTCCCTAGGCCCTGGCTGCCCTGGGCTCACCTTCCCCATGGCTGGTGTTGGCGCTTCAGATGGGATGGTGCTGTTGGGTGTGTAGGGCTGGGAGCGGGGTCTATATAGCAGGAGGTCTGCTGCGTGTGCAGGAACAGCACAAAAGGGGCCCCGCGGGGGCAGGGCACTTTCTCTTCTTTCTATATAATGACCCTGTGGGGGAGGTGTGGGTTATTGTATGTTTTCTCTTAGACTCTCCAGAGCTTTCCAAAGGATGACGAATCATTGACCTCACTAAAAGGGTCACTTGATGCAGCTCGGGTCTTTAAATGTTGCTTATCTGGGAAACTGAAATTGAGTAAAGGTGCTTAACTCAGTAACATTTCTAATGAAATGCTTTAGCTACCTTTTACAAATTCAAACAGTGTGTATTTGAATAACAATGCAGGACAGTTACCCGGCCTGCTACTACTTCCTATGAAAAAGTGGAAGATAGGTGTGAATGGACCTTCTTCGAAGGTTGGGGCCTGGTTGCTGGTCCTTAAGAACTTCGTACAGCAGAGCATGATGTCCGCCTTTGGAGGCAGAGGCAAGATTTCAATGAGTTTATCAATCTGGTCTACAAAACAAGTTCCAGAACAGCCAGGGCTGTTCTTCAGAGAAATGGTCTGTCAGAAAAAACAAAACCAACCAACCAAACAAACAAACAAACAAACAAACAAACAAACAAAGAAACAAAGAAACAAAAAATGAGCTGTCTTCTGAGTTCTGTGCTGATAGAAGTGACAGGAAGGTGTGTCTAAAGAAATGCAGTTTAGACACCCCAGTTCTGTTTCTTGGAGTGTGAGTGTGACCTGTCCCATCTTCTTGGGCCTCATCACCTACGACTCTCACAGCACAGTCAGTGAGACTCTCAGCCTTGGAGCTCAGAGTGATGCATCAGTATCACACCGGTAAGGTCTGCTGGGAAATCAACAGTTTGTTCTAGCTGTGGATAAACGCAAGGGGGATTTGAAGGACTCTGCCCTCATCACCCTGGAGCAAACCCCAATTGCCTGCAGTGAATGTACTGCTGCTACAGGGTCTGGACTCTCTCCTCCTGTCCCCAAGACTCCCAACAGCAACAGGTACCTTACTCCTTTTAACGCAAGGCTTTCAACCTTGGCACAGTGCTGACATTTGTGTTGAAACATTCTGTTGTGTAGGGCTATCCTGAGAAATGCAAGATGCTTCTTAGCATCCTGCCTTTACCAGCAAGTGTCTGCTGACCCACTCATCTAACTGTGACAAGCTAAGATTACTCTTCCAGCTGTCACTGGAAAACAAAATCTCCTTCTTCCTGGGCCTTGAGCACCATTGCCTCTAAGGAAGTTTCTCTTCAGCCTATGCCTCAAACACATCATCTCTCTCCTAAGTAGGGGCTCTAAGGGCCTGGGTCCCATACGCAAAATTGTTTTCCCTGGACAAAATTAACAGGGTTGTTTCATAGACATTTAATAAGCCTGATCACATATTTTCTTTAAAAATTATTAATTCAAAAACTATAAATAAGCAGAAGGGAAAAAAATTAAAAACCACAATCTTGTTCCAAAGCAATGCACCACTGATGGACATTTTAATTATTTATTTATAAATTTTGAATTTATTTTATGTGCGTGAGCATTTTGCGTGCATGTCTGTATATGTACCACATTCACCCTCAATGTTTGCAGTAGTCAGAAAATGAGGTTTTATCCCCTGAAACTGGAATCACAAATGGTTGAGATTCACTCTGCATGTACTGGGTCTTGAGTCTTCTGGAAGAGCAGCCAGGGTTCATAATTGCTCTATTTCTCCAGCCCCTGAAAAAAAAATACACACATATATATTTGTTTGTTTGTTTTTTGGGACAGGTTTCTCTGTGTAGACCTGGCTGCCCTGGAACTTGCTCTGTAGAACAAGCTGGCTTCAAACTCACAGAGATCCACCTGCCTCTGCCTCCTGAATGCTGGGATTAAAGGAGTACTCCATGGCCACCCGGCTGCTAATGTATTTTTTTTTTAAGTTCAGTCTTTATTCTTTTGATCTAATTTGTACATTTCTAGAATCTGTCTGGAGGAAATAGTTAAAGGTGTATACAAAGATAGTGGTAGTTATCTAAAAATTAAATATAAAGTATGTCCAGAATAGTCTGTTAATTAAATAAATTATGAAACATGTTTGATGAGTTGTTCTACGGGCATCAAAATCATCTCTAAAACCTGAGGATTTGTTTACGGACACAGAGAATGTTCACCATATGTTAAGAGGGAGAAAGTACATATATCAAACATAAAACTGCAAAAAACACTTCTGAGGATAAAAGTAAAAACGTTATAAACCTTTTGAAAGGAAGGCTGTGCTTGTGGGTCAGAATACTTAGTATCATTTAGATGTCACAACTACCCAAAGTGATCCACGGATTCAAGGCAACTCTATCAAAACCCAGCGATCTTTTATTCAGAAGCAGAAGACTGTACCCTAAGATTCACCTGACATCTCAAAGGACTCAAACAGCCAAAACAAACCTGGAAACGGACAAATTTGGGAAGCTCATTGTTTCTGATTCTAAAATTCATTACAAAGCAATGGTTATAAAAAACAATGTGGTATCAATGTAAACTCGGACACGTAGACCAATGGAATGGAGTCAGGAATCCTGGGGCAGGGAAGGGGTGGTGGAGGAGGTTGTGTATGCATTTTCAACAGGACTTTAGCAAGAATGTTAAGGTCATTCAGCAGAGAAAATACATTAAGTTGAAGAAGCCACACAAGACAGAACAAATACACGATGATTTCATTTATTTGAGATACCTAGGATGGTTTGATGCAGAAAGGGAAAATGAAGTGAACGATGCCCTTTCAGGTGTTGGGGTGTGGGAAATGGGGAGCTGATGTTAGGACAGAACTGCAGTCTGGAATCATGCAAATTTCTAGAGGTACACAGCAGCGGTATCAAACATTGTGATGGGTATGATATATTTAAAATTATATGAATTAAAATAATCAACATGTCGACCATGCATACACAGCAGTTCTTTCCATGGGAAGTCAAATTAAGAGTAACTTATTGTTTACTTTTAATTTTTTTCTTTATGCATCAACATTTTGGGTGATGGAAATATTTTACATCATTTGAAACCTCTGTTACTGGGGGACTGGTGAGATGGCCCAGTGGGTAAGAGTACTTATACATATGAGCACATGAATTCAGATACCAGCCCCTATATAATAAGCTTTGGTCTTGTTATATAATAATAAGGTGTGGTCTCTCATGAACCTGTATGGGAGGAGACAGGAGGATTGTGGGGGCAGACTGGCAGCCTTGCTGAAAAAGCAGGAGCTCCAGGTTCAGGGAGGGACTCTGCCTCAAAGAAATAAGGCAGGAAGTGACAGAAGAGCCACCAGATGCCCTCCTCTGGCCTCTACCTGCCCTCTCTCATACACATATGCCACCCTCTCAGTCACACTAACCTCTATTAAAAATTTGGTGCATTTTATATCCTTGTTTATTACAGAACTATTATTGTAGCCCAGCTATGGAATCAGCCTAGTGCCCATTCATGGATGAATGGCTAAAGAAAGTAGCTTTTTTTTTCAGTCTAAAGAAGAATGAAATTATGTCATCTGCAAGAAAATGAAAAAAAACTGGCAGTCATCATGTAAGCAAAATCATTGAGGCTCAGAAAGACATTTTTTTCTCATTTGCACTCACAAAAAAGGAAAATGCTATTGCATTTCAGCAAAATAAAATGTTTATGTAGCAATTATATCACAAATATAATTTTGAAATTTTAAATGTTAGCTACAACTATATCAAATACCTTCCAGACTATGATTTTCTAAGTATTCTCTGAAAAACACTCAAGTGTTCATTATAAAAGTGCCACAGTTTACTATTCTGTGTTATGGAAGACTGGCCTCTAACTCTTTATTACTATGGCTATTCTCCAAATAAACTGTTTACATATAACACTTCCTATTTTTAGAATTTGTTCTTTTAGACAGAATTCTAGTAGAGTCGCTGATCTAATGTCAGTTTTCATTTTTCTCTCCTGCTGTATTTTTTGTTGTTATTTTGTTTTTGAGACACCGTTTTGTTAGGCTGCCCTGGCTGGCCTTGAGGATTCAGGCCTTAAGGATGTTCGTTTCCTGCATGAGATCAGACACACACTACCAGATGCCACACTAGAGTTTATTCAGGGGAGTTGCCGGGTGGGTATGAGGGAGAGAAGCAGAAGAGAAAGAGACAGACTTTCACGTGGAGGCTCCTTTTAAGAGAACAGATGGGCACAGATTTATGCAGCCATGGCTAGGGGCATGTTCTGCCAGTGCCATGTTGCATTTACCACGTGGCTCCAACATGCCAGTAATCCTTACAAAGGATTCTGGCCTTGGGGATGCTGACCACAGGCTTGTGGTGTACTAATGCCCGGCTTCTCTGCTGCTCTTATGACATTCCTTTTGAAAATATTTATTTTGTGCATATGTGTGTGTATCTATGTATGTAAATGCGACATGCATGTTCAGAGACAGTGGAGGTCAGAAGAAGGCATTGGATCCCATGGAAATGGAGTTCCGGAGAGTTGTGAACCACCATATGGATGTGGGGGACGGAGCTCAGGTCTTCTCGAAGCTCAATAAGTGGTCTTTCTGTCATTGTTATTGTTTTCCAGGCTTTTGGCTGTCCTGGAGCTCACTCTGTAGACCGTGCTGGGGCAGTAAGTGTTTTTAAATGGTGAGCTATGTCTCCAGCCCCTCACAACTAAGGAAGTGTGAACGTGCCAACTCAATTGTCCTCCCTAAATTCCAATGATTAGAAGAGCATTAAAAAAAAATAAGAATTAAATGTCTTCTATGTGCTTAATTTTATATGAAATGATGACATCATTTCTTTTCTGTTAGTATCTTTCTTGCCTTGTAGTCCCTCAGTCTTCATCTGTCCTTCTGGTTTCTTCACACCACTCTCAAAAATCGGATAATATTTTAAGGTCAAACACGGGAATGTGTGCTCTTGGCACAGTTACAGCTGCAGATAAAGATTGCTCTTGGTGTTTTCCTCCACTCGCCCTTTCTTGTATATTAACTCAGTTGCATCTTATAGCTGCTACCCTTAGTTACCAAGGATACCAGCTTCAGGAGGATGTGGATGCTGATCACGGCAGGACACAATGTCTGAGGCCTTGCTGTTATTGTCAGCCTGATAAATAAACTCTCCCTAATTCTGGTGCTGTCTCAGGACTTCTAGTCGATGAAGTAACAGGCAGCCACTTTGTCTATTTAATATAGACTTCTTGTTACTCTAGAATCTAAAACAGCCCAGCCAACTCTGATTCCATTCTGGCTGTGGGATGACGTTATCTTGAGCTGGTTTGAAGACTAGATAGAGGACCAGCCAGATCAGCAGGCAGCTGAGAAAGAGTGATCCAGGCAAGATCTGAGGAAGAGCAAAGAGCTGTGGAATCATTTGTTGTGTATGGACGTGAGAGCAAAGGGTGGCTGCAGTTAGATAATAAGGGATGAACTGACGGGTTGGGGCTAGGTTCTCAAAAAAATAAGAATTTTCCTTATGAGTCATAGAGAAAAAGCCTAAGTTTTTGTTGTTGTTTTTAGGTCTCTTAGGCCTTTTTTTTAACACTTAAAAACACTTGTCTTTTTAATTAGCATCTATTAATTATACATAATAATGGATTCATTCTGATATTTTTGTAGATGTATATAATGCATCTTCTTCCAAGCTGGTCCCTGTTGTACTTTCTTCCATTTCTCTGACAAGCCATCAAGGTCTCATTAAGGTTGGGTGAACTGCTTTTTAAAGGAATATGCAAACCTCACTAGTGGTTATACCACTGAAGAAATTATCCACGCCCCAGCAGCCATTGGTAGCTCTTTTGGACCCTCCCAATGCCTGGACAGGATATCGATCTTAGGCCGTTCTCATGCAGATAATTACAGTTGCTGTGAGTTCAGAAGTCACGTGTGGCAGAGAGAAATAGATCAGTGTGTGAGCACTTAACAAGGAAGTTTCTAGAATAGCTAGCATTGACGGCAGCAGTACAGAAGAAGAGAAGGTAGTAAAAATAAGAGGCAAGGAGAGAACCAACGTACTTGAGTGCAGGTCTTAGATTCCTAGACTCTTGTGCATAGTGTACTAGCACATGTTGTGTATGTGCAAGACTGTATTAGCATATATAACTTTGTGCATGTATGCACAAGACGGGTGCAGCTATCTGTCATCCATGTGCTTAAATTCCACTCTTGGCTGGTTGTTTGGATTCACCTTATGCTAAGAATCTGAAGTCTATGCTGTCATTACCTTGACATGAACCTCCCTGATTCCATAATGAAAATCAGTAATTTCTGAGAAAACAAAACAAAGCCCCAACAACAACAAAATACTTGTTCTTACTTTGTCTTAGCTACACATGAACTTTAAACTAACAACCACGGAACCCACTCAGGGGTTTATGTACGCACATTACTATTTTATCCCCATGACGAGAAGTCTCAGGATAACGGTTGTTCATGTTAATTTAGAGCTTTGAGGACGTCAATACCAGCATCACTGAAGTTTTTCTGCTCTTCCCTTTCTAAATGTCACCTTCTTGATGCAAGGTGGCTGAAGTAACAGGGACATACTACTAGAGCATCTGCCCATACTCTCTGTGTCCCTCTACTTACGTGTCAAAGGCCACAATGGTATCAGGTGACTACCACAGCAGAAAGAGTCTGTCAGAGATTTGTAAACTCACCCCTTTGGTACAACTTTTGGGAAATCAGTGATTAAGAGCATTGGGAGTTTTTCCTGAGAAATCTGGTTATATTTCCAGTACCCACATGGTGGCTCACAACTGTCTTTAACTCAAGTTCCAGGGGCCCAACAGCCTGTGTGGGCATCAGCCATGCAAGTGGTACAGACATACATGCAGGCAAAACATGGAGAGAGAAAGAGAGAGAGACTCTGAAGTCCCTTACGGTGCCAGTCTTAGATTTAAAAATTGGGGCACCCTTTTTGAATATTGGCTTCCAGTGGTCACTTCCTCAAAGAAATTGAATATAAAGATTTCTCATCATCTGGTTTGAAGCAACAAGGTTTTGTTGTTGTTATGTTTTGTTTTTAATTCTCTCATATATTACATTTCCACTGAAGTTTTCTCCTTTCTCCCCTCTCCTAATCTCCCAATATCCTCTTCCCCCACCTCCCCTCTCCCCAGATCCACTTCTCTTCCATTACCGTCCCCCCCCCCCCCCCCCCCCCCGTCAGACAACAGCAGGCCAGGGACAATATCAACCAAACACATAACAGACTACAGTGGAACCAGGCACACACCATCACATCAAAGCTGGACTAGGCAAACCAGCAGTGAGAAAGGGTTCTATAAGCAGGCAAAAGAATCATAGACAGCCCCTGCTCCCACTGTTAGGAATCCCCTAAGAACACCAAGCTACTGAGCCATAACATATATGCAGAGGACCTAGGTCAGTCCCCTACACACTTCCTGAGTCTCCATGAGTTCCGGTCAGTTGATTCTGTGGGTTGTGTTCTAGTAATGTGTCCCTAACCCCTCTGGTTTCTCCAGTCCTTCCCTTCGCCACTGCAGATTACCCTAAGCACCTGCTAAGGTTTGGCTGTGGAACTCTGTATCTGCTTCTGCTCCTATCAGTGAAGTAACATGTCCCCCCCCAAAGGCTGAAGACTCATGAAATAATGATATGAAAGTATTTTATATTTACTCTTTAATAGATTTTAGAAGTTTTTATTTTATATGAATGTTTTTCCTGTATGTGCATATGTATAACATGTGCTTGCCTGTGTCAGAAGAAGGTGTAGTATCCTCTGGAACTGGAGTTACAGGCAGCTGTGAGCCATTGTATTGGTGCTGGGATCTTGACCCGAGTCCTCCAAAATTCCCTTCACCTCTGAAGCAGCCCTCCAGACCATAAAGATGTTTTATAAACTGTAAAGTTCTCTTCATATAAAGGAGTATTTCTATTGTGAGAATTTTCTTTGTTACTCGTGGATCACACATTTTGGTTGCTACTTGCAGCGTGTGTGTGTTTGTGTGTGTGTGTGTGCACATTCACATTCAAGCAAAGTAATAAGAAGCTAGGCATGTTGGTGAAGATCTGTAGTCCCATCAGTGGGGAGGCTGAATCAAAAGCAGCATTTTAAGTTTAAACTAGAGAGATGGCTCAGTCCTTGTAATCATGAGGATCTGGGTCTGATACTCAGACCCATGTGAAAATCCTAGCCTCGTGGCTGGTGCTTGTAACCTAAGTATTATGTTAGAGAGATAAATCTCTCTGGGCCCCTCTGGCTAGTCATTCTGGCCTGTGCATTAGGCCAGCAAGAGGCCTGTTTCAAAGGAACCCA
Organism: Phyllotis vaccarum; assembly: GCA_033318265.1. NCBI lineage: Eukaryota > Metazoa > Chordata > Mammalia > Rodentia > Cricetidae > Phyllotis > Phyllotis vaccarum. The sequence continues at coordinate 16,009,216 of JARWLC010000007.1, forward strand.
AAGTAGATGACTCTCAAGTAACAACCAGGTTAACCTCCAGATTCTGCATATATGGGCTGTACATATGAACATATGTCACACAAATACATAAAAATATATGCATACATATCACACACACAGATGCACACATATACACACATACATGCACACATGAAAGCATGCACACAGAGAGAGCGAAGATCCCAAGTTTGACACTAAATTTGTCAATACAGTGAGATCCTATTTTGAATCAATAACCATAAACAGGACATAAGAAAAAACAGAAACAAATCAGTGCCAGGGACACACAGAAAATATTTTATTAGCTTCCAGATGGAGAAAGGGTAGAGTAAAAGTATTTCAATAGAAATCCGAGATTCTCCTGAGAGAGCCCACCCTGGCGTTCATGGCTCCCCAGTCGTGGTAGCGCCTGTACTCCCCGGGCCTCAGCAGGTACTGGCGCCCCCGGTAGTTGGGCATCTCGTAGAGGACCCAGTAGCCCTCCAGCACATTGAGGGAGTAGATCTCACTGAAGTGGAAGCGGTCTTGGAGAGAGGGGCAGTCATCGGTGAACTCTACCATCTGGCCTCTGTAGTCCTCCCTCTCATACAGTCTGATCCTGTGAGAGCCGGCCTGGCAGGCCCAGAAACAGAGAAAAGCAATGATTCCAAAGCCTTAGGATGGCCTCACTTGCTTCAAGCCTTTTGAAATAGATGGTAAACACATTATTTTACTCAAGCTACTTGTAAACTTGCCAGAGTATGGGTAGATTCAATGATTTTTCTAAGATCACAAAGTGTTAGCACAGGGAAGAATAGGGACTCACCAATGCATCCAGATTCTACCAGTGTGGAAACACCACAGAGAAATCCTGGCCTTCAACAGCGTGCTGTTGAGGTTTGCCATTTGGGGGGCATGTTCTTATATTAAAATACATTAAGATATTAAATATCTAAAGCCTCAGACAACAATGACTCCTGAGTCAATAATGTATAGACGTAATGAGGGGAAAATGGGAGATAAAATGCGTAGCCCAAGGGCCGTTTTTTTCAAAAATGTTGGTGTTTTAAAACACACTGATGAAATAGAAGTGGCACAGCTGTAAAACATCTGGGTAGCTCTGGGTAGAGGGAATGTACTTTGAATAGACTAGATGGAGAAAACCCCAGATATGCGTGGAGGGGATAGACAGAGGCAAGAGAGCTGACCCGTATAACTTCTGTGTTCAGTAGTCACCATATAGCATAGCACATTTAATCTTCCTATTGTGCCATTGCTAAATGATCACAAGACAGGTCTCGGATTTCAGACAATGTGTTCTACTGTCAATGTGTTCCTACTCTTTTCAGTGTGTGTGTGTGTGTGTGTGTGTTGGGAGTGTGCTGCTATGAACTAATTAATTCTAACTTTTATGGATTTTTGTTTTTTTTATTTACCAACAGGCTCAGCCCAACGTCCAACGTTTAACCTTTTACTGGCAACTGCGATCAGGGTACTCCCTTGATCAGAATGTAGACTCACGTGGGGGATGAGGCGGCAGGAGCGCACAGAGTCACTGAGGCCCATCCACTGCTGGTAGTCTGGGTAGTCCCCACGCCTCAGGAAGTACTGGCAGCCTGCAAAGTTGGGCTGCTCATAGAGCATCCAGCAGCCACTGTCCACGCGCACAGAGTTGCAGCGGCTGAAGTAGGGCTGCAGGTTGGAGTGGTCGCTGCTGCACTCATAGTGGCGGCCCTGGAAGCCGCGGTCCTCATAAAAGGTGATCTGGAAGGCAAGGCAAGGTCTTAGAGGTCTGATGTGGCCTGGACCCGAGGGCAGCTCCCTCCCTAGGCCCTGGCTGCCCTGGGCTCACCTTCCCCATGGCTGGTGTTGGCGCTTCAGATGGGATGGTGCTGTTGGGTGTGTAGGGCTGGGAGCGGGGTCTATATAGCAGGAGGTCTGCTGCGTGTGCAGGAACAGCACAAAAGGGGCCCCGCGGGGGGCAGGGCACTTTAACGTTCTTCTGTTTTCTCTTTGCTGTCATAGCCCACGGGACTCATTGTGGGCTTCTGTTCTATTCACTCTGGAGAATTCGGGTTGCTCTCACTAGCTGATGCTATTGAGATTGTTTGGAAAAAGAGTAATTTGGCACATTGTTTATTTAATAATAGAAGCAGAGCTTCAGCCATCTCATAGAGACACCACACTCTCCTTTGTATAGTTGGACAATACAAAAACGTGTAAGTAACGAGGAGAGAGCATCATAATGTGGTAAATATAAGGTGTCTGTAAGACCGGCCGTACCACTTGTGGATGCTCCAGCCCTGAACATGGATTAGTAGGAAAGGCATGGACTCAACTGAATGTTGGGAATTTCCTTTGGAGACTTTGGAATAAAGATTGTAAAGGGACTCTTTTTAATAAGGGAGCTGCCAGAATTTCACAAACTTTCACTGTGAAAAACCAAAGGAAACCAAAATTCCAAACAAGCAAACACGGTCTTAAATATTGTTTGTGACTTTGTCGCATGCTGGACCATCCCTTTTATCAACGCGTGGTTCTGCAGCTGAAGAGGAAAATAGTTTTAAGATGTTTAACCTTAAAACTAAAAGGAAAAGTCTGAGTCTGAGGACGTGAGAACACACCCAGTTCACCGAAACTTGAAAACTCATGAGGCCTTAGACTATAAAATAAAACCAACTCCCAAGGTACACAGCTCCGGCAGGATCTGGGCGATGCCTTTGTTCTGTAGTGGACAAGGGTAAACAAAGCTTTTGACTGGGAGGAAATGACTTAGAGAAGCCAGAGCTGGAATGCTGTAGGATAGGAAGGGATAAGTGTCTAGAAGCGGGACTCTGGGAAGACTTTACAGGGGATTTATTGGAGAGGTTTGACAGGGCGTAAAGAGCACCAGAGTGGAAGATGACCACCAGGCAATCTCCTTTCATGTTCAAAGGATTACTCAGACTTCTTTCATTCCACAGAAGGACCTTACCTCTGACGAAGCCATCTTTCTGAGTCGGTACTTGGGAACTGAAGCCCCAGCTATGTGCAATATGATGTTATTATTTTCTGGTTTCTGGCTTTCTGACCATGCACAAGCGCATGTTACAAATTCACTTATGAAAGTGTAGCATAGGAAGACATGATATCTCACACAGATAATTATTATAATTGGAAGATTTTCAGTAATAAAATATAAATTGAGAACAACGCTAGGTTAGTCAGAGTTGTTTTTGAGTCTAGGGTTCAGGGGGGAGATGTTGATTGGCCAAAAAACTGCAAAGTAAGAGACAACTATTAATCAGGGTACCAAAAAGCTCGGATGGGATGGATCAGCGAGGAAAGAGTAAAAGGGGACAAGTGTGTACATGGAGGGGGAAATCACTTCCTTTATTTACATAAAATTATATTTAGAACACATCTGCAAGGCCTGGACGAGGGAGATTTTCTTGATCACCGAGAAGGCTTTATTTCAACCTGGGCTTGAACAAACAAGGCAACACCTCAGACTTCTTAGAGAAAAGGAAAGCTAATGGTTAGGCCAAAATGTAATGCGGTTTAAAATGCTGGCAAAAAGTTCCATAAAGTGACAAGGTTATAAAAGACTCAATGCCCACATGCTGAACATAGAATATGAGGTGAAGGTGTGTGTCAAGTGTGAGAGTCTTAAAACACAGAGCTCTTCACAAGCTGAATGGGACGATTGAAGAGGGAACTGGAGGTGAGAATGTACCATTGCCTAATGTGACCCATGATTATCAGCCCCTAGTTATTACTTATTTATTTATTATTTATTGTGTGTACAGTGTTCTGCCTGCACGTATGTCTGCATGCCCAACGAGGGCACCAGATCTCATGGTAGATGGTTGTGAGCCCCCATGTGGGTGCTGAGAACTGAACTCAGAAACCTCAGGAAGAGCAGCCAGTGCTCTTAACTTCTGAGCCATCTCTCCAGCCCTTGCCCCTAATTATTTAAGTGACTTTTAAAAAATATGATGCTGGAGGAGAACACTTCAAGCTACTGTTTTGCTGTGTGTGCTGTCAATAATCTGTGTGGTCCATGTAAATGCCTGTCCACAAGCAAAACGAAGTATGTGAAATAGTTTTTCTGATTTCTGGGAGCTTGACATATTTTATGAATCTGAATCTTGTTTCATTGGGGGTGGAAAAGAATGTGATGTCTGTCCTTCTTTGAGGTTCCCTCTTCTCATTTTTCCAAGCTCCATGATCTTAAGGTATTTCCCTGGGGAGAGAGGAGACACATGGAGGGTTACTATGGAGTCTCCCCAGTTTTCACATTAGCCTAGAGGTGAGAACTGGTACCTTGAAGGCTGTGGAAGCCGATGTATTTTTGTGTGCCATTTGAAGAAATGTTATAATGATTTGGATTGGTCCATATTTTTTGTTTTGTTTTTCAAGACAAGGTTTCTCTGTGTAACAGTCCTGGCTGGCCTGAAATTCACTCTACACACCAGGTTGGCCTCAGACTCACAGAGATCCATCTGCCACTGCCTCTGGAGTGCTGGGATTTAAGGTGCGTGCCACCACTGCTTGGCTTATATTTTTTATAATTTTGCATATTTTTAATTTTTAAAAACTCATTCTTTGTGTCATTGTCGTTTTGAGTCAGGAGTTTTTCTTGTTCATTTACTTTGATTTACTCTTCTCTCATACAGTACATCCTGACAGCAGTTGCCCCTCTCTCCTCTCCTCCTAGTCACGATCCCCCTCCCCCATTCGGTCATCCTCCACATCCCTTCAGAAAAGAGCAGGCCTCCCAGGGATTAACAACCAGAGGCAAGGCAGCATAACAAGTTAAAAGAAAATGAGGCAAACTTTCATACCAAGGCTGAAAGAATCAACACAGTAGGGGGAAAAGTCCCACAAGCAGGTGAAAGAGCCAGAGACACCCCCACTCCCACTGTTAGGGGTCTCACAAGAACACCAAGCTACACAACCGTAACATATATGACCTGGGTCAGACCTGTTCAGGCTCTGTGATTGCCGCTTTAGACTCTGTGAGTCCCTAGGAGCCTTTCTTAGTTCTGTGGTCCATGATCTCCTGCTGTGGCTCCTACAATCCTTCCTCCCCAACATCAGCAAGGTTTTGCCTAATGTTTGGCTGTGGGTCTCTGCATCTGCTTCCATCAGTTGCTGGATGAAGCCTCTCTAATGACAACTGGTGATCTCTTTTTCGGTCTAGCATGGCCTGCACATGAGCAGGCACATTCAGTATTTTTATAGCTTTTATTTTTATAAGTATCCTCAATCATTCCCTGTTGTTTTAAAAACTTTTCCCCTCTGAAATATTAATGTCATCCACTTGGCACCGGAAGTCACCGACTTGCAACTCCATATAAAAGTTTTCAATCTCAGCTGGTCATAATAGTATCTGACCACCTGGGAGACAGAGACAGCAGATCTCTCTGAGTTTAAGGTCAGCCTGGTCTACAAAGTGAATTCCAAGCCAACCAGGGCTACAGAAAGATACCTTATCTCAAACACTGTCGCTTTGACCCACTGAGAAACTATAAATCAAGCATAGCTGCCTAGTGTGGTCACCTGGACGGACGCATGATTCATTAGGGACTTTTATATTTATGGAGGTTTAAATGTCTTTTTGTAAATGTTTCACAAAACAGTATATTACTAAAGAGTGATTCGTTTTAATTTTTCTTTTGTTTTAAATGTCTTTGCTTAGCTTAAAACCAACAAAACAAAACAAACTTACGTTATTATGTTGGCTCCATATGAAGAAAATTGGTTGGGCAAACCTAAAATGCTGAGAACTGCTTAATTCCAAAAATGTAAAGTAAAATAGAACGAACATTTTGGGGTAGTTCATCTACTTGTAAGGTTTCCGAGTCCAACCCCAGAATCATTTCTGAAATTCATGTTAGGAATAACACAAAGTTAAGGACCTTCGACCCACCTTAGCTGGGGTGTCACTGTTTCTTCTGACTAGCTGTGAGAACATGATGTGTTACTTAATTTAACAAAAGTAGTGTTTTATTTTCCTCTTAATTTGTCTAGGATAGAGGCTTCTTACAGGATACAGATTTTTTAAAAAATGCCTCCAAAATAATATTCTTCCTTATGCCAATAATCCCAGCACCTGGGAAGCAGAGGCAATGGAGAATGGTGAGTTTAAGGTCCCGGGCTAAAGGAGACAAACACACACACACACACACCACACACACCTGTCTTATAAACAGTTTATTTTCCTGCTTTGCATGCCATTTTACTTTAAAACACCGACGTAGCTCTGATGCCTTCCTCCCTGTGTGCCACCAACATCATCAACTCTGCCTCTCATTTCTATGCTCGGACCTTTTGCTGAGATGTGTGATTCATCAGGAGAGGCATCAAACTGGCTGTGAATGTGATGGGAGCCTGGCTCTCTTAGAATTTGAAGGAAGTGGGAAGCTCATTGTTACTTGGTACGAGAGAAAGACAGAATACGGAACATTTAAAAAGCATGTTGATTGCAGCCAGGTGTGGTAGCATATGACTTTAACCCAGAACTCAGAAGGCAGAAGCAGATGGATTTCTATGGTCTACAAAGTAAGCTCTAGGACAGATAGGGCTGTTACACACACATACACAAAACCCTTGTCTTGGGGGAGAAATGAAAGAGAGAGAGAAAGAGAGAGAGGGGGGTACTTGATTGCTTCTGAAGTCTATTCCTTGGAAGAGTGATATGTGACCCTTAAACACCCTTAACGCAAGGAGCCCCAGGCTGGTGCTGAGTCACTGATAACATTTATTTCTCTTTGTTTACAACCCAGTGGTTTAGAGATCCGAAGAGAGGGATACAGGGATTGGAGAGACAGTGAAGGAGTGGGGAACAGCAACGGGAGAGAGATCAGGTCTGCTTCTTGTCCCTTGTCCTCCAGTCAGAGGCTAAGGCAGGATGTGTTATGTCTACAGGGCAATCCTCTGGTTTCTTTCTGGTCCCTATAGCAAAGACAGAGTCTCATACTCTCTGGAGACTGTTCCTTTGGGATGTTTCTCCAGACTGGAAAACAAGAAAATGCCTAAGAAATGGATAAAGAAGCGTTACATGCTTATTTTGTGCTCAGTAAACACTTTCCATCTCCAAAATGTTAAGGATGATACAAACACATAGCAGAAGAAATTTGCAAATCAACGTGACTCTGTTTCCCCTAGCAGTGCCATGAGATGATTATGAAAGTACATTGGAATTAAAAGAACCCAAATAAAAGTCTTTATTACTTAGTATTTGATATTTATTTCTTTGTTTGTTTTTGTCATGAGAGTCTCAAGTCTAGGCTCGCCTGGAACTGACGATGCAGGCCAGGCTGGCTTCAAACTATGATCTTCCTGCCTGATTGCAGACTAATGGGATTATAGTAGTACCACTATACCCAGATCTAGTAATTGACTGAAAAAGTTGACCGTATCTTACTATTTGAATCAGCAGTATTTTTACATCTAACTTTGGTAGTAGGGAGGCATTTTTTAGTGTCCCCCCAACACTACATATAGCAATTCCATGCTAGGTGACAAATAAACAGTAAAGATTTTGTCTTAATAGCTAATCATTAGGCAGCCCATAGGAATAAAATTAAAAAGCAATCAGACAACTTTCATTATGAGTAGTCAGTCTTTCTTCTGGATCTCTACTCTCCTGAAATTATGGCATATCAAGAGTCCATGTGTAATGATATGTTTCTACCTTTGTGTATAAAGACCCAAAAACCAGTAAGGAAAAGGTGTAGGGATTTAGGGCACCTCCGAACAATGCACACCACTAATCTGTGAAACAGAGTAAGATATTGACCTAAATATAACTCCATATTATATTACATTTCAAATACAACGTACAGCCCATATGCAGTGATGCACACCTATAATCCCATCACTCATGTAGCTGAAGGAGAAGGATTGAGAATTCAAGGCTAGCCCGAGTGAGCGACATAGTGAGATCCTATCTTATAAACAAACAAACATTGTAAATTAGTATGTATTTTCTAATTTCAGCTCTGTGAACAAGGGAAGAATTCCCCCGAGGGATGGCCAGACGTGTAAACAGGGATCACCAATGAAAAGTATTAGGAGGTTCTTTTTACTTGTCTATTGAAAGAATTAGTGAAGTGGTAAGTGTATGAGTAGCTTGTGATGGGTAGCTATAATTGTTGTGGTCTGAATGAGAAAGCTTCTCCATAATCTCACAAATGTGACCACACGGTCTCTAGTTGGTAGAACAGCTTAGGGAACGTGTTGGGAGAGGAGGCTTTGCCAGAGAAAGTATGTCACTGGGGCTAGGCTTTGTGAGTATTTGCAGTTGAAGATAGAATCTCTCAATTTTCTGTTCCAGCCCTCTGCCATACCTCTTCTACCAATATGGACTTCCCTCTGGAACTATAAGCTAAAATAAGTTCTTTTTTTTTTTTCCATAAATTTTGGTCATGCTGTCTGTCTTCTCACAGAAATAGCAAATCCAGTCAACAGCTTGACTCAGCCTAGAATGACTTGTGAGGAGTCGGTCTCTCTCTCTTTCTCTCTCTCTCTCTCTCTCTCTCTCTCTCTCTCTCTCTCTCTCTCTCTCCCTCACTGCCCAACAGGGTTTCCTGTGTAGCCCTGGCTGTCCTGGAACTCACTCAGTAGACCAAGGTGGCCTTCAACTCAGAGATCCACCCACCCCTGCCTGCAGGGTTAAAGGGATACACTAGCACCACCCAGCAGAGAATGGAGGATTGTTTAGCATGGGTGGTACTAAGACTTTTTCTCAGAGAATGGTTTCAGAAAGAAGGGAGTTTTAACAATGGAAGGATGGTAGCAGCCCTAGCGTTTGTTAGGAAATAGTACACTCTACAGAAAACAAATTCCCTCAAAGAGACTGGAAAGGCTGTTTTTCACATTGGGCTCCAACCGCTTCAGGGATTAGAAGAAAACTTTGACCACACTGTTCTTCAAGGGCCTCTGCTGATTTCCTCCTCCTAGGTAAGTCATCCTGATCTGCCATGTCTTTGTCAGGCAGATATAAACCTCCCCCAGGCATACCTTCCCCTCACCAGATATACCCTGCCCCAACTATGTATACCCTTCCTCCATCAGGTATACCCACCCCAAATCAGGTACACCCTTCCCCCACCTGAACTTTTCCTTTTAGTAATGCTAGCGATTGAACCCAGGGCCTCATACACACTGAACAAAAGTCCTGTCATGGAAGGTACACAGATACATTCTTAACTATCTAAGACTTGTCGAAACTTACACAATTTAAAAGTTCTTGAACACCTTAACTTCTCCATTCTCATCTCAACCTTTAAAGAGGGAGCATTAACTTGTGGGTGGATTGGCGCACAATCAAAGAATGGCAGAAGTCAGGGATTGCCAACAATACAGACTAAATACTTTATTAGGTTCCAAAATGAGAAAATGGTAGTGTTAACCTATTTCAGTATAAATCTACCACCCTCCGCAAAGAGCCTGCCTTAGCGTCCATGGCTCCCCAGTCGTGGTAGCGCCTGTACTCCTGAGGCCTCAGCAGGTACTGGCGCCCCCGGTAGTTGGGCATCTCATAGAGGACCCAGCAGCCCTCCAGCACGTGCAGAGAGCGCACCTCACTGAGGTGGAAGCGGTCCTGGATGCAGGAGCAATCTTCATTCAGCTCCATCATGAGGCCTTTGTGGTCTTCTCTCTCATACAGCCGCATCCTGTGGGAACCTGTCTGCTTGGTCAGAAAGATGAGAAAAAGCAATTGAGTCTCTTAGGGAGATCGCCCTAGCAAACAGCTGGTGAGTGTGGCTGGCTGTGGCTGTTGTGTACTAGCTCAGCTTCTGAGTTTTGGAGAGCAGTGCACTGGTAGATCTGAAACCTTGTTAAACTCCTACATGTCTGTCCAGTTTCTGTTTTTCATCTAGGAGATGGAAGTCTTAAGATGTTAAAACTGAATTTGAGCCAAGAATTCAAATATATTCCTAATTCCCAATTCCCTGTGTTCATTCTAAGGTGTAGACAGTAGAAAACATAAATAATGTATGTTGATTGGTTTTTTTTGTTTTATATGCTTATATGCATATAGGTTTCACTAAAATAGCATTTTTTATTTACATTTTTTGATTTCTGAGGATTTCATACATTAGTACTGAATTTCCATTATCCCTAACTGTTCCATGCCGCTTATTTTGTAATTCTCCAGATTGGCATCAAATCCAAGATTCTTCAGCCTCAGCTTCCTGAATGCTAGGATTAGGTATCACTATCCTTGGCTAAAATAGAGTTCAGAAAAGTCATAGACTTCTGTGAAAAGTTAATTTAAATAGCCACTTACACTAGAGATTTGCTGATTCTCAAAATTAAAAAAAATTACCATTTCTAAATTGGTCTCTGCCTTTGTACAGTTTTTGATTACCGTACTTTCATGTTTCCTAACTCCACAATAAAGCTTTCTTATCAGAAATTTCTTTATAGATAAAAATCAAACTGATAAGCATAATGCCTTTCCATGGCCAACCAGCTTCCCATTTACAAATTTTGTTTTATATCCCAGCAGAAGATTGCATTCATTGAGACAACTTTTGGTTCACCCCACGGTGGCAATGATAAAGTGGATTTTTTCCTAAGTAGATTCTTCCTTCTACTTCTGTCTTCCTGCCTGTGTCCCTGTGAATTTAGGCAGGCACTTAAAATCCACTTAATCCGTAGACACTTCTGCAGGAAAAAACTTACTCTCTGGACCCCACATCAGTAACAACAGTGAAGGCCCGTGGGCAGCTAGAAATAAAGATAACAGGGACTCACATGGGGGATGAGGCGGCAGGAACGGATGGAGTCACTGAAGCCCATCCACTGCTGGTAGTCAGGGTAGTCCCCACGCCTCAGGAAGTACTGGTGGCCCTGGTAGTTGGGGCGCTCATAGAGCATCCAGCAGCCACTGTCCACTCGGATGGAGTTGCAGCGGCTGAAGTAGGTTTGCAGGTTGGGGCAGTCGCTGCTACACTCATAACAGCGGCCCTGGAAGCTCCGGTCCTCGTAGAAGGTAATCTGTAAAGGAAGAGCAATTCTGGATGAGACATTTTTTTTCCCTTGGGTTGAAGCCGGTCCCTCTGACTTTCTGTTTAGCCTGCGGTCTGCTCACCTTCCCCATGGCTGGCTGACCGTGGTGAGTTCAGTGTCCAGCCAGAGAGCAGCGGGTCTATATAGCAGGAGGGCTGCTGCGTTAGCGGAACAGCACAAAAGGGGCCCTCAGGGCTGAGGGGATTTTTTTTTTTTTAATGGATCGCTTTTACATGCTGCATTCAGTGTCGGTGATTGTAGATTCGCCTGGTTCTCTAGTGTGTTCCAACGCTGTCCTGGATGAGTTGCTCGGTGTATTGTTTTATTTGAATTCTTACTGTTTTTTAAATTTATCAGCACATCAGCCTGAACTTTTGACCCGAAGTTCATGTCCCTACATTTTGATTCTATTATATTTGGTAAGTCTGGAAGAAATCTGTGCATTTGTAGAAGTGTCCCCTGAGTTGAGAGGGCTGAAATTCTGCGAATATTACAAATGTTGACCAGTCTTCTAGTACGACAGACACTGGCCAATGTCTTCCTCCTTATCTCTTATTTTCTTTACTGATTGGTACAGGTCACCAATCTAGATTCTGATCTTGGTTCTTCTCGACTGTATTGAACTGATGTGCAGGACCTAACCACTAATGGGGGCATACTATGTGCCTCAAAATCAACCCCGGGTAAACAGCTTATGTTAAGTGCAAAGAGAAAGATTCTTACAGTCGTGAGATCCAAGGCTGACATTTTCAAGGCCAGAGAAAGCCCTGGTATTTCCTGTGTAAGGGTGAGATTTGAACCCAGGCTGTCGGGACACCACAAACCACCTCTCAGAGCAGGAGTTACCTTGTGGGAGACAGAATGATAAGAAGGATAGAAAAGAACGAAGCAAAAAAAGTGAATGAGGAGAAATAAGGAGAAACCGATGGGCCCCTCTGCCCAGAACGTGCCATTCACCTTTCATATAGAAACAGTCTTAATAAGTACCTCACACCAAGTTTCTCAGTGGTTTTGTTTAAACAAAGACAAATCCAAAGCCAAAATATGATAAACCACTACTTCAAAATACTTTTTTAAAGATGTTTTGTAAATCAAATGTGATATCTCATGGATGCTAGGCAGAGTTTTGCCAATGGACTCTCTTTTTCTCTCTCTCACAAACACATCCTGGATGGACACACACACACACACACACACACACACACACACACACACACATCCCACACACTACCCCTGTGCCCAAGTACTAACTATTTCTTCTTTATTTACAGCTTTGTCTTTGTTCTAGCATCCTTCCAGCATGGGAAAGCATTAATAATATGATCAGTGATACAAATTCACCCTGATTTCTTACAGCATTGCAGCATTGGATCTAAATCTCTCTCTCTCTCTGATGGGGGTCTCACTATGCAGCCTAAGCAAGCCTTGAACATACTGCAGTTCTCCTGCCTAGGTGTGCTCTGCCAAATCTGGAAAATTTCTAGACTTTTTCCCCCCTTTCTATCTCCCTTTCCCATCCACTCCGTTCCTTCTTTCTGTGTATGGCAGTGGTGAGTATTGAATCCACGGCCTTATTCATTCTGGCCAAGTGCTATCCCACTGAGATTCTCCATCAAACCTCCACTTTTTTAGAGCTTCCTTGAACCACACAACCAAAGTACACGTAGACACAGCCCTTCAAAAGTCAGCTATTTAAAAACTACCCTATTTCCTCACTGTATGTGCTCTCTCTGGAAGCAACAAGTCATCAACTAACTGGTTTATAGTCAGGGAGTTGAGATGCTCAGCTAACAGATATTAGCATTCATAAAGGAGATTGTGTGCATAATGTTTTCGGCACACTACTTGGTGTAAATGAACACTGGTGATACTGGTGCCGTTGACAATAGTGTTGGAGTGACATCCTTAAGGATGTCAGCCTGTTCTCTGACCAGATATTCAGTGTTCTCAAAGGTTCTGAAACCTTTTTGTGGCTGAAAAAGACGAGACTTGGAAAAGACCTTAGAAATCTTGTCAGGGGCACTGGACAGATGGCTCAGCAATTGAAACTACTGACTGCTCTTCCAGAGGACCCTGGGAGCGATTGTTGGGGCACAGAAAAACCCCACCTCCACTACTCTCTTAGGGGGGCATTTTCTTTCAAATCACCACAATCAAGGAAGAGAGAGAGAGAGAGAGAGAGAGAGAGAGAGAGAGAGAGAGAGAGAGAGAGAGAGAGAGAGGGAGAGGGAGAGGGAGAGGGAGAGGGAGAGGGAGAGGGAGGGAGGGAGGGAGGAAGGGAAGGAAGGAAGGAAGGAAGGAAGGAAGGAAGGAAGGAAGGAAGGAAGGAAGGAAGGAAGGAAGGAAGGAAGGAAGGAAGGAAGAAGAGAATCCTTGTTGGGGTCTGGGAGTGGTGGTAAATGCCTTCAGTCCCAGAATTTGGCAGAGGCAGGTGGATCTCTATGTGGATCTCCAGCCTTGTCTGCATAGTGAGTTCCAGGACACCAGGCCTGTGGAGAGAGAAGAAGGAAGAAGGAAGAAGGATAAAATACACATCTACTCAGAGTGGCCAAGGTATGAAAGCAGTTTAAATGCCCTGCAGCAGATGAATGGATGAAGAAAAACATGGTATGTCTGCTTAAGGGAGTTTTATTCAGGAGAAAGAAAAAAAATGAAATGATGTTTCTTGCAAAGAAATAGATGGAATCAAAGATTAACATATTAAGGAAATTAGGCAGACTCACAAAAATGAAAGTCACATGCTTTTGTCTCACACGTGGAAACTTTATTTAAAAAATATGACATTAGTAACAACAAAAAAGATTGGGATCATTGGGGGATCATCTAGGGAGGGTCCTGGATGAATGTGATCTAAGTGATACAATGGTAGTGAAAAAAAGTCACAATGAAATTTACTCCATGAATTTTAACTTAAATATAATTTAAATAAATTATAAGCAACAATAACAAAACAGTAGTAATAAATCAAACCTTCATTTTTCATAAGCTTTCTTTTCGCTTAAAGTTTTTACTTAAAAGTTTTTGACTAAGAAATCTTTTAATGCATATATAATATGCATTTATGTGTTATATAAATGTATATAAATATATAGAGCCCAGGCTGAATTTAAATTCTATATGTAGTGTGAACCAGCCTTGAACTCATGATCTTCCTATCTCTCAGAAGTATTGGAATTATAGGTGCGCCATCATGCCTGGCCAATTTCTTTATTTTTTCTTTAAAAAAATTATACAAACATAGCAAGCCAGACAATTAGGGAAAACTCTAAAAGGCTTTTACAGATAAATTGCTAGAGGCAGACATAAAATACAGGCAGAAATAAATACAGAGAAGGGTGAAGGGTGAAGTCATGGAGAAGCTGCAGGCAGCTGCCCAAAAAGCAAGATGTAATGGGATACAGGTAAAGCCAGGGAGCCATGTGGCAATACATAGATTTATAAAACTGGGTTAAGTTGTCAGAACTAGTTGATAATGAGCCTGAGCCATAGGCCAAATTGTTTGTAATTAATACAAGCCTCTGAGTAGTTATTTTATAAATGGTTGCAGGACCATGGGTGGGAGATCTTTGTCTGGACCAACGGGCCTGGACAGAATGGAAAAACTTCTGGCTACAACCAGAAAGTGAATTTTTGGATTAGCTCTGAAGAGCTTTGTCCCATTTCTCAGCTCTTTCTCTTGCCTGCCATGACAGGCCCCTCACTGCCTTGCTCAGAGGCCATATCATACTTTAGCTGGGCCTTAGTTGCCTCCTGGTTCTGCCCAGTTTTGCCTTTCTCCATTCCACACTGTTCTGTACCAGCATGCTCGGCCATATTGGACAAGTAGCAATCCATGTGTTCATGACCCTGAAACACTCTACTGCCTCCTCACTGCGGCACACCAGACCTGACTTCCCCTCTTTTGCCAAATTGCCTGTCCAATCACACCACACCAAGCACTTGTTGTTCCCATTTTCCCATAGTCTTAATATTTCTTACACTGATTCTCTTACTGTTCATCCAAATAGGTTTCCTCTTCTTCAAGGCTCAGCTCAAGCAATTTATCTGTAAAAGCCTTTTAGAGTTTTCCCTAATTGTCTGGCTTGCTATGTTTGTTTATTTGTGTTTGAGATGGAACTTGCTTGTAGATCAGGTGGCCTCATACTCATGAAGAACTTCCTGCCTCTGCCCCCAGGTGTTGCGATTACAGGTACTACCAAGCCTGGCCTGGTTACCCAAGTGTCATGTCCAACAGTGGTTATCAAGTTTCTCTTGCTTATTCAGACCATAGTTCTTCAAAAGCAGGTATGGAGAGTCTTAGACGATCAAGACTCTTCCATTTCTCTTTTTCCCCACCTTATTCTTATTAATTGGCTGAATGGATTGGAACTTGGATGGCAATAAATGAATGACTTATGCTAGCTTCTAGTCTGGAATTCAGTGTGGTGATAATCTTCAGGACCCATTTCAAATACTCAGACTGCATGGGCACGTGTACTCACATCAAAGTTCATTGTGCATGAGCTTCAGTCTGTGGGCTGGCCACGCCTTGGGCTTCATAGTGAGCTAGTATAACAGAAAAGATAAATACTCAAAAGGGAGAAAGCAGGAATGTTGCATTTCCCTCCAAGCCCTGCCCTCTGTCCCTTAGTAATTTTGTCTATTTTTAATGCCCTCTGAAATGGCAAGTTAATGTTTCAATAGCATCAACAACCCAAAGCTAAGTTTCCCTGCTATCTGAAGCCCAGCCAAAGTTGGTTTTACCACCTACTTTTTTGTTTCTTAGCCATTAATGTAGCATTTATATTACATGTGTACCTGGTATGATGAGTGGTAGTTAAGTGTATGGTGATCACAGACAAAACTGTCCCCAACAATAAGACTGAATAGGGGACCAGTCTCTCCTTGTTACACAACTGCAATTATTTTCCTCTTGTGATCCATCACCGGTGATGGTGGCTGTTCCTTTTGCTTTGAGGGGAGTGTGGAGGGGAGAGAAAAGGGTATGTACTTCCATCAGAACCTAACCCATGGTGGCAAGTCAGGCAATTTGGGGAGAGAGCGTGCATTGAGAATGCTTTCTGGGGAGACAGCAATATAACAGCTGCTGGTACTCCTAAATGTAATAGACCGTTGCTTCCATTATTTGCTGGATCTTTTATAAGATTATTAATCCAAGAAAGAGGAAGGAGGGAAGAAAAAGAGTTAAAGTAGAGCTGGGCTAGCTCATGTTCAATGTCATTAGCAGAGAACAGAGAACAGAGTGTATCTCAGGAAGCAGAGTCTAAGGTTAAAGCAGTACTGGCTGGTTAAAGGTTAAAGAACTGGGTAGGAATAGTTAAAACCAAGTTACCTGAGACTATGACTATTTCCTAGGGAAGAAATTTTTTTTTTAAATTCAACTTTTTTATTGATTCTTTGGGAGTTTAACATTATGTACCCCAATTCTGCTGACCTCCAGATCCTCCTCTCACCCTTGAGGTGCCCCCCAAAGAATACAAACAAGGCAAGCAAGCAAGCAAACCAAAACAAAACAAAAATTACAACTCTTTGCTTCTCTTTCTTTCCCAACTCTCTAACACCTCTTTATCCATCCTGCTTTTTTTTTTTTTAAAAAAAAAAGAAACCATCACTTATTTCTCTTTTTTTTAAGAATAATTTATTTATTTTTCTTTCCTGTGCATTGGTGTTTTGCCTTCATGCATGTCTGTGGGAGGGTGTCAGATCCCAGAGTTATAGACAGTTGTGAGCCGCCATGAGGGTGTTGGGAATTGAACCTGGGTCCTCTGGGAGAACAGTCAGTGCTCTTAACCGCTGAGCCATCTCTCCAGGCCCCTATTTGCTTTAACAGCAAATGTTCATTGCAACAGGTCACTGGTCTAGTTCAAAGCCTCTAGTTTCTGGTACATCATCATCACTGCCCTACCTGGGCCTGTGAAGGGTAGGACCAGCTCAGCATGGTCCTCTATGGTGACACAAGTCACAGACGTTAACACAGACCCCAGCTGCAACTGGACCATGGAACCAGATGTGGCTCTCTGCAGCAGCTTGGGCCCAGATGACATCCTGGCTCTGGATGGAAGCACTGGCTACTTAGGTAAGGATGGTTCTAGCGGCAGCATGGCCCCTGGACACCATTATGGTCTCAGGTTGTGGCCCCAACCCTGAGCTTCTGTGTGACCTTTAGTGGCAATACAGGATTCAGACTTTAGTACAGACTTCAGCTATGGTAGAACCACAGACCTGGACATGATCTTGGCAGCAGCCAGGTCTGATGTCACCATTGCCCCAGGTGGTAGTGCAGTCCACTCAAGTCAGTACAGGTCCTAGTGGTAATGTGGCCCTCAGATGCCAACATGGCTCTAGACCTTAGGAGTCTGCATGACCTTCGATGGTAACAGGAGCCTGGACATCAGCACTGACCCTGGCTGCAGTAGAGACCTGGACCCAGACATGGCCCTCAGTAGTATCTATGGCTTGGATGTCACTGTGTGTGGCGGGATTAAGGTGTCAGCCGATAAGGTCAGAAGACGCTTCCTGGACCCTGGAGGGGGTGTGGCCAACCTGGAGGGGGTGTGGCTGGCCAACCCCATTGATAAGTGGCTGCTGGGACACGAGGACTCTCTCTTCCTGGTTCCTGGCTGCTGGAGGAACAGTATTGGAATCCATCGTCCTTCCATCACGCATCCATCGCTCGTCCATCGCTTGGATATGCCAGTCCTTGGTGCCACTATAAGCTGTTACTAATATAGTGAGTGTTAATTTATATTTAATAAATATTAATTTTGGAATGGTGCCTTGAAAATAAAACTCCATCTACATCTGGCGCCCAATGTGGCATTGGGTAGCAACACAGGTCACCCAGATCTGCATGCATCACAGCCCTCGGACATCAACTTGGATTCAGGTGGCTGACCTGACCCTGGATATCCTCATGGCCCTTGGTGGCAACAGGACCCATGTGCATTGGTCCAGACCCTGGCCACTATAGAGCCATGGAATCAGACACGGCCCTCAGCAACATCCTGGGCTTGGATGACTCCATGGTCCCTGGTGGCAACACAGGCCACCCATATCTGTATGGCCCCTGTGGTAGCATGGTCCTCTGTTGTTGGTTGCTCTTTTCCTCTTTTGGACCATGTGAGGGGCCCATCACCTAACTCCCAAACTAATTACATATGGAGGCTTATTCTTACTTATAAATGCCCAGCCTTAGCTTGGCTTGTTTCTAGCCAGTTTTTCTTAACTTTAAATTATCCCGTCTACCTTTGGTTTTGGGCCTTTTCTTTTCTATTCCTGTGTACCCTTCTTAGTTTCTTACTCCGTGGCTTGCTATGTAGCTGAACTGGCTGGTCCCTGGCTCCTCCTCTGGCTATTTCTTTCTTCCTCTCGTGTTTCTTCTTTCATTTATTCTTTCTATCTGTCAGCCCCTCTATCCTTTCTCCTGCCTTGCTATTGACCATTCAGTTCTTTATTAGACCATCAGGTGTTTTAGACAGGCAAAGCAACACAGCTTCACAGAGTTAAACAAATACAACATAAACCTTAAAATAATATTCTACAACAACCCCCAGATTCCAACAAGGCCACAAGCTGCATCCCAGATCCTGAACCTCCATGTTGGCCCTAGTTGCAACCCAGGCTACAGACTTCAACACAGACTCCAGCTGTAGTTGGACCATGGAGCCATGGAAGCAGCTTGTCCAGGTTGACATCCTACCTCCAGGTGATAGCCCCGGCCACTCAGATCTAGATGGGTTTGGCATCAGCATGGCCCAAGGATACCAACAAGGCCACAGATTGAGGATCAGACCCCAGGCTTCATCTGGCTTTTGGTGGCAACATGGGTCACAGACATCAACGTGGATCTCAGCTGCAGTAGGACCATGAACCCATACACGGTCCTCAGCAGCAGCCCAGGTCTATCTGTCACCATAGCCCCAGGTGTCAGCAAAGGCCACCCAGACTGACAGAGCTCAGCAGTAGCATGATCCCTGGACCCCAACACAGCCCCAGGTGATGGCCTAGACCACTGGAATCAGCATGGCCCTTGATGGCAACAGGAGCCACAGCTTATCAACACAGACCCTGGCTGCTGTAAGACCAGGGACTCAGACATGGCCCAGACATCATCATGGCCCTAAAGATACGGAATAGAAGGAGACCTCAAAAGAAATAAATAGCCATGTGTATATGGATAACTCCCAAGAGAAGAGGAGACATAAGGCACGTCTGCTGATATGTACAGACCATCTAAAGTAGTGCCATCTAGTGCTTTCTGTTTTTTTCTAATATTGGGGATTGAATCCAGAGCCTTGCATATTAGACAAATTCCACAAAACCAGGGATCATCTAGTGTAATTTCTACAAGTTTTCTGCTCTGACATAAACTTCCACTCATGGCCCCAGAACCCCTATAACAAAAACAGTTGTGTACATCAAAGCTATATGTGAGAGATAGGTCAGGGGTTGGAAAAAGAATTATCTACCCGGCTCAGTGGGGTCCATTGGAAAACTGGCGCTCCCTGGGTGGGTGTGATGAACTACCCAGTGATGAGCTGGGACTACAGACTAGGGGCTCCTGGGAAAGGCACAGCCCACTCATTCCCTCTGCTAGAGATGTTGGTTATAGCTGTGCAGGGAGAAGTGGATAAAGGTCCACCCCAGGCAAGGACATCTGAGCCAGTTTACTAGCCTCTCAAAAGATGGGGTAATCTGGTGAAATTTTACTTGAACTCATCATATTTATTTATGAACTTTATAAGAAACAGCCCTATAACCTCATTTCACAACTGGAGGCTATTTTTGATGATTTTTATTCAGTAAACTCTTTCCCAGGACCCATATGAAAAAACACGTTTTTAACTGGGTGGTGGTGGCACATGCTTTTAACCCCAGCACTCATTCTGGGGCCTTGAAAAATCAAAAAAGAAAAAACAAAAACCAGGACTTAGTACTGGGAATAATTTGGTTTATCTTTTAATGTTTTCCATTACATGAATGTCAGTGCACCATGTGTGTGTGGTGCTGAGGAGACCAGCATCAGATCTCCTGGAACTGAAGTAACAGACTCTTGGGGGCCTTCATGAAGGAACTGGGATTCAAACTTAGGTCCTCTGGAGCAACAAACGCTTTTAACCATTGGGTCATTTCTCCTTTATTATGTGTGTGTGCGTGTGCGTGTATGTGTGTGTGAATGTATATGTGTGTGTGTGGTGTGTGTGTATATATATGTGTATGTGTGTGTGTGTGTGTGTGTGTATGTGTATGTGTGTGTGTAGGGGTGAATGGGCATGTGGGTCAAAGAATAACTCTTGGGAAAATTGACACTTTCTTTCTGCTAAATTAGTCTTGGGGGTCAAACCCAGGACACGAGATTTGGGAGCAGGCATCTTTACTTGCTAAACAATGTCATCACCCCAATATGACTTTTCTTGATAATTTAAAGGGTTTTTTTTTTTTAGTCCTGCATATTTAGTCATTAGAGAATGTAGTTATACCAAGAATGCTATTCCCCCTTATAGGGGTTACTTCCCATCTTGAAAAGATTATCATGTTTAGTTTAGTGCTGCTTTTGCTTAGCAATGTGTAAGAGATCGAAAGAAAGGCAGGACTCTTGTAGTGCCAGAATCACAAGCTACAAATTTTATTAGGTTCTAGAGAAGAAAGGTGTAGGATGAAAATGCTTTAGTAAAAATCCATGACTCGTCTGAAAGAGCCAACTTTGGCATTTGAAGCCCCCCAGTCAAGGTATCGCCTGTACTCCCCAGGCCTTAACAGGTACTGCCGTCCCCGGTAGCTAGGCATCTCATAGAGGACCCAGCAGCCTTCCATCACATTGAGGGAGTGGATCTCACTGAGGTGGAAGCGGTCCTGAAGAGAAAGGCAATCGTCTGTGATCTCTGACATTTGTCCCCTGAAGTCATCCCTCTCATAGATCCTCATCCTGTAAGGGCCGGAGTTCTGGGGACGACAGACAGAAAAGGAAACAAATGAACACAGGTAGAAGCTAAGTTTCCAGAATCCCGAGTCCAAGTTTGCAGAGTTCAGAAGTCTCTATTCCCAAAGTCTATGACTGAAGAATCTAGGGTTTCCATGGCCAATGGAGAAACAAAGTTCAATCTTCTCCATGCCTATCCACCAGTCTGTGGTCCCCTTAATCAAAAGATGCTTAAAATAAAGCTTATCACATTATTTCAGTGCTTGCTGATAAAACAGCTTTTGCAAAGGAGGAAACTTGGATTACTAGAAAGGTTGCATTTTGATATATCTCTCTTGCTGAAAGGGAGATATACCTTCCGCTATTTTCTGCAAAACTTGTGTATTGGTGTTCACGTATTTATAACTCTAGGTCAGAAGAGTGAGCTCCCAGGACACACAAGGCACCGTCTTTCCCTTGCTTCTCTTTTCAAGCCTCAATTTCAGCCCAAAGCAGAGTTTATCCAACTCTCTGGCCTCCTGCTTACAAACCCATCCTTCCCAGCTTGATGAAGTTGCATCTCCATGGCACTGGGTCTCACATCTCCACACTTCACCTAGGAACGCTGCGGCCATTCTCCAGAATGCATGAATCTTGACCTTTAGTTTTTAGATATGGCCTTTTGCTGGTGTATTCCCCCAAACAAGCTAATTCTCACTGCTCACTCCATAGGAATAAAAACCAGAAGATGAGAAATGAGTCAAATAGAGTTATAAGGCCAAGCAAGCCAAAATGGTTTCAGATGAGATTGGGAACATTCAGAGTGGGATGGTCCTAGACAAAGGTGTAGCCCAGGTTGCCTCCAGCATAACCTACCTACCCAATGCATTTTTAGTCACCCAAACAGCAGTACATTGTATTTACAGATTAAGAACATCTGGATTTTTGACTTAAAGTGAATTGGAGTGAACTAAGGACTTACATCGATGAGAATTATGTTTTGAACAAGTAGTAAATGCATTGTCTTCCATATTCTATTTTTCTTAATTGTTCCCTAGTGTTTGAATTCTTAGTGGCATAGACAATGTAATTTTTTTTTTTTTTTTAATTCTCAACCAAGTTCCTGAGAAATGAAGTGCCTCTCTCAGGTACCCTACTGGACACACACACCACACACGAGGCTGTCACACGGACTGTCTATTCTCTAGTTGGAACAGCTGTGTATAAGATGACCTTTTAATTTGTGTTTTCAGAGACCAGTTATAAAGACAGAGCCACACTCACGTGGGGGATGAGGCGGCAGGAACGGATGGAGTCGCTGAAGCCCATCCACTGCTGGTAGTCAGGGTAGTCCCCACGCCTCAGGAAGTACTGGTGGCCCTGGTAGTTGGGGCGCTCATAGAGCATCCAGCAGCCACTGTCCACTCGGATGGAGTTGCAGCGGCTAAAGTAGGTTTGCAGGTTGGGGCAGTCGCTGCTACACTCATAACAGCGGCCCTGGAAGCCCCGGTCCTCGTAGAAGGTGATCTGGAAGGGCAGAAAGGGACCAGAAAAAAAAAAAAAAACATGATTTCTCCTGGCCAGGAATGGTTTGTGAGGGCAAAGGTCAGAGTCCCAGGACTTACCTTTCCCATCTTGCTGAGAGTAGGTGAGAGATGCTCTGGGTGTTGTGAGGCTCTAGGGAAGAGCCCCTGGTATATATAGCAGTCCTGATTGCTGCCTCCACAGGAAATCACACAAAAGGGCCCATTCCGGTGAGTAAGGGGATTTGCAAGCTCTAAGAGCTCCCTCCCTCCCTCGGCTGTTGGGGTTGGCTGAATGGGTTACTCTCGTTCTTTCTGGTAGGTTCGGGTTGCTCTAATTCACTAAAGCTGTGTGTTGCCACCAACGAGAAAAGTCTTTGCTCTTGTTTTGCAAAAGACTGAGCGAAGCTGTAATTCTATGCGTTTATTTTGTAGCTTACTCAGCTTGAAAGACTTCTCAAAGCTAATAGGACTTAGCAAGGGCCGTCCTTTGGGTTTTGTTTGTCTGCTTTAAACTTTTTAAAAGTAAATTTAAACAATGAGGTATCTTGAGTAAGAGAGATCTAAGAGATATAATCTGAGGAAGCATTCTGAAAAGCATAAAAAACAATCTTAGTTCAAATTCAAGACTCTGATCATTATTGTTAGCTGGGCCTGTCTTGGCTAGAATTGTTAACTGCTACAGTTTGTGATATCTCTACCCTCGAACCGGAACAGAGGTTTAATGCACACTAGGCCATAGCCGTGGCTCTGACTAAGAAGAGCAGATAATCTGTGCCTTCCTTCATTTCTCATCCCCTTGGAGCACCTAAATCTACCATCTGCTGGTGCCTACCCAGTATCTGTCCCTCCTTCAAAGGCACGAAGACTTTTTCTTTCTTTTTTCACAATTAAAGCCTGCATTCATTTGATGTGATCTCATCAAAGTCATAGAAGGAACCAGGTAGACATACTCCTAACATTTCCCACCCGCAGCGTTCTCAGATTAGAGATACTGGACACCATGTGCATCATACATATGTTATGGGAACCCATGGGTTTCCTTCTGGACTTCAGAATGATATCCTATCAGGGCAGTTTTCAGATACTTAGAATATGTTTGCCTTTTTTTTTTTTATATCCTTTTTTCACAAATGACATCACTACATTTTCCCACTGCATGACATTAAGGATTTGTGAAACTATAAAACAACGTCTCTTTTCATTGTCTTTGTTTGGGGAAATATGGGTCTTATTAATAGACATATGGTATTTATTTAGCACATAAGTTTACTGTTCAAGATCCTTCGGGGCAACAAAACCTGGAATATATGTGGACTCCAACAAGGATGACTGGAAAGGATCTAGTTACCATCAAGTGGCTGGCTGATGCGCTTCCTCGAAGGCTGAGAACACAGTAAGGCCTATAGTTTTTTCAGACTGAATATTGTATAGTGGTAATGACCGAATCAATAATTCTGTGAAGAAGGTCCTGACCTCAGGCTACAAAATGGGTGGATTACCAGGTTGGCTGTTTTATTTGTTTTAAGAAAAAATTAAAATGTTTTAATAGTTATTTCTTTTTATTATTGTATGAGTGTTTGCCTGCCACTATATATGAACATCACATGCATGCTTGGTGCCCACAGAGGTCAGAAGAGGGCTTTGATCCTCTGGGATTGCAGTTACAGATGGCTGTGAGCTGCCATGTGCAGGCTGGGAATCAAACCCAAGTCATCTTCAGGAGCAACAAGCATTGTTAACTGCTGAGCCAACTCTCTAGCCCAAGGCATCTTTAAAGATACCCATTGAAAAGGTTTCCCTCATTGCTGTTTTGGGGACCACGTGGGTGAATATGCAATAACACAGTTTTTGGCTTGACCCATACATAAAGCCAAGTCATTAATGAACTGAGGGCAGAGTCACAAAGAGACACTTCCAGCTGCCACCCAAGGAAGCAAGATGTAAAGAAACACAGGTAAGCCACGAGCCAAGTGGCAATACACAGATTAATGAAAACGAGTTCAGTTGAAAGAGCTTGTAAGCAATGAGCTTGAACCATAAGCCAAAGAGTTTGTAATTAATATAAACATTTGTGTGATTATTTGGGGCTAAGCAGTTGTGGAACTACCTTGGGTAGGATGGGCCAGAAATTTCTGGCTGCACCCACCTATCCCTTTTCTTCCAGTCAGCTGACCGTTCCGTTTCCCTGAATGCAGTTAGATTTGTGAGATAATCTGATGGCAGTGGCTTCAGCCAATCCCACAAGCAACCCTAGAGCCATCACGTACTGAACAAGGATCTAGGACTTTATGTCCCTTCGTTGCTCATTAATTGATGTAGGCTGCCACCGTGGAGGAGTGCAGTGTAGGATAACTTGGGCTCAGTAGCTTCCTTTGGCTGAAAAAAGTCCTACAGGTACATTTAGTTTTGGGCTCCCAGTGCCTTCGTCCTGAGTGGTTGTCTGGACAGTGTAGCACAGTGTTTACTCCAAGAAGAAAATAAGGATTTATTTTAATCCCACTAGCTAAGGTAACCACAGGCAACACAGTGACATCTTGCTTTCAGGCTTCAAGGCATGCAATGCCCATTTCATATTAGTGTATTATGGTTGTAATATTTATACTATGGAATGGTACACTGTACACTTCTCTATTCTCCTGAGCTTCTTTCAAATAAAGCGAATAGTAAAGTGAACTAAAGTGGTCGTATTTAGCCACTTACTGAGAGGTTATTTTTAGATGAAGAAAAGCCGATGGTCATTCCTGACTCTTTTGGGGAGGGGGTGAAGAAAGGGTTTATATGGCTTTTACTTCCACATTGCTGTTTAGCACCAAAGGAAGTCAGGACATCAACTCAAGCAAGGCAGGAACCTGAAGGCAGGAGCTGATGCAGAGGGCACGGAGGGGGCTCCTTACTGACTTGCTTCCCATGGCTTGCTCAGTCGGCTTCCTTACAGAAGCCAGGACCACCGGCCCAGGGATGGCCCTGCTTACAATGAGCCCCCTCCCATCACTAATTAAGAAAATGCCTTTCAGCTGGATCCTATGGAGGCATTTTCTCAATTGAGGCTTCCCCCCCCCCCCCCACTTTTCAGGACTCTTGTGTCAATCAACCAGCAAGTAATGATGTCTGAGTGCTGGATTTCCAACTCTGCAAACATGTCAGTTATGTAAGATTATTGGCCACCGAATGAAGAGAACACCAGAGTTTTATTCTACCCTTTGCTACTTCTCTGTAAAACTAAAATTATTATAATTTTTTTCTTTTTTTAACTTATTCTCTGTGTCTTTCAAAATCATGCATCTTCATTCCATTAATTTCTCCACCCCTTCATTTCTACCCCTGGCCCTTGCAACCTCTTCCCTCAAAAAAGTAAAAAAAAAAAAAAAAAAAAAAAAAAAAAAAAAAAAAAAAAAAAAAAAAAAAATTAAGAGAAAAAAGAAAAAAGAGGAAAAGCCAATCTCATAGAAGCTGTAGTTTCATGAGTCAATCCTTTAATCCTTATATCTTTACTTGCAAACATACATTGCAAAGCCTCATTGGTCTGGCTCAAGGCCTCTGGTTTCTGCTACACTATCGATGCTGGGCCCTCACTGGGACTCCTCTTGGTTATCCTGCTGTTGCCCTGGCTATAAGCTTTGGATCTGCAGGACTGGTCCTTTCATGTGCTCTCTAGGAGATCACAGATGAGGTAGATGTTGGAATGTGTTTGGGCCTGGGCAGTTTCAGGGTTGGTCAGTTTGCCAGCTCTCCCTGGTCCTCACCACCAGGGTGAGCTCTCCTGCATTACCCTGGAGATTTCACTCCCTGCAGAGATTAGCAAGGGGCAGGGTCTGTTCTGCTTTCACATCCTCGGTGTTGGATCTCCCACATCTACACCTTCAGAACCAGCTCTACTGGGTTGCCCAGGAGTGGCATAGGGACCAATCTCCTGAGTGCTGCAGCTGATGAGGGTCAGGACCAGCTCTGACACTCATATGACCTCAGGGCCAGCTTTCCCACCTGCCTCAGGTATTGATGGGGGGCAGGAATTCCTCCCCCATCCATGCTGCTATACGATAGAAAAGTTATAGGAACAGCTCCTCATGCTCACAACTTCAGGGCTGGCTCACCCATACCTCCAACAAAGGTTGGCTCTATTGTACTGCCCAGTGGAGGTACAGGACCTGTTTTCGCCAATGTTGCAGCTGCTCAGAGGACAACTTTAGGGAGTCAGCCCTTCCCTCCCACTACATGGGCCCCAGGGATCACACTCCAGAGTTTTAGACTTGCACTTGCACACCACACACACACACACACACACACACACTGAGTAAATGTAGTATAAAATTTCAAAAAGAAAAATAAATCAAGAATAAGGAACAGAAGTTTCGAATGTGATCAGCTCTGACAGAATTTGAGCCTTGAACATGTCCCGACTTCAACTGTAACTCTTCGTGGAGGACTGGATTTGACACTTGCCTTCTCCTATTAATAGGTTCTGTTTCCTTCTGAGTACCACAATCTATTTTCTCCCCTACAGATGGGTATCTCATAGTACGTCCAAGACTTTTATGGTTTGAGGATAGGAATATGTTCTTGAGAGGAGGCGATCCTGAATGAAGAAGTGATCTTCAGAGAGCTCCAACATGGATGAAGCTACCCTTCTTTCTACAGCACTAGAGATCTCTAACAATTTGTAAAAAAACCCCCAAAATGAAGGTCATATCTGTTCAGTGCCTAGAGTACACAAATCCAAGAGCTGGTCTTGGAATAGGCACATGGATACCCATTATAATGGAAGAAGCAGAATTTCCTGTAATGATCCTGGGTTTTCTTCATGATCTGTAAAAAGTGGCTGTTGACTCTCCACAGGTGGTTGAAGGTTGGCTTTCCTGGCAGGGGCTTGGGAATCTAATATCCGGTGCGCCCTGAGGATCCAGGCTGCTCCAAAGTTCCCAGGTGCAGGGTGTCTCCAGATAGCCCTCCCCCATCACAGCTGTCAGCCCTCGATCCAAGCAGCTTGTGTGGTGACTCACGCCAGCCTGATGAAAAGGGAAATTTACAGTAGGCCTTAATAAGTAGGAAGTTTATATGACAGTCTTGTAACCACTCTCTGTGGGGTTATGGACATATTGATTGTGATATGTTCTCCACAGCCTCAGGGTTTGAGAACGTTGTTCTCATGTGATGATATGTTTATGAGGCCGTGGAACCTTGTAGCAACTGGGACTTAATTGAAGGAAGTACCAGTGGGGGATGTCTTAGCTCCATCTCTTTCCAGTCCCATGTCTCTGCCTTCTCCTGGTGGGCTACCATATGAGAACCAGCAGTCATGGCTTGATCTCTCTGGTCAGCATGCCTTCCTCACCATGATAGATTATAATCTTCAGGTTATAACTGTGAAGCAAAATGAATACTTCCTTCCTTGAGGTGTTTTCTATTATGTAATTCATCACAGATGAAAAAGTATGAGATGGGTATATATCTGCCCACTGCCAATTCTATAGCTTATACCACGTGATACTGTAGAATTTTCTCCAACATCTTGCCCACACAATAGCACCCCAAAGGATTCTTGAAGCAAACAACTGCTGTATTATGACATATTGAAGATCAAATGATATACCTAGAAATAAAATGTTGACTCAGTGATGAGAATTGACCTCTTTAAATAAACGAGTATAGTGATGTCTGTGCGGTGAATCAGTGGCCTACGCTCACAGTGTCTAAAGTTAGAGCACTAGAGACCTGGGCACAGTGATGCTCTCAGGGCTTGGATGATCATTGACTTGAAAGATCCAACACTTGCAATCACCACCACCTAGAACGACCTTCCCTCCTGACCCTTTCTTTGTTTTCACATTAATTCCTTTAAAACTTCGTTTTTGAACACATTGGATCTTCTGACAGTCGCTGTCTGTGGAGAACATGTTTAGGGAAACCATAATTGCACACATCCGTGCATATTTTTCAGTTTCTGGTAATGCCTCCTTAATCCCTGAAAAATTACCTCCCCTACCAATCCTCGGTTCCTCCATTCATAAGGTAAGAATAACAATGAAAATCAAAGGTGTAATTAACTTAAAAGCATGTTCAAAAATAATACCAGTGACAAAGAGTTGCATCGCTTTGAAAGAAAGAATTATTACAAGAGAAAAATTAATCATAGTGTCTGCTAGAGATGACATGGCTGACTTTATTCAGAACAAGATATAAAAGCAGGTAGAGGAATAACTATGTGGGGCTTTGTAATGGACAAAGTAGTTTAACTTGAGTGCCGATACCAAAATGAAATGGACAAGTGGAGGTTTGAATGAGTGAGCAGGATGGGGCCTAGTGTCAGGAGATGAAAAATTACTAAAAGGAAATATCAAAGATAAGGAGTTTCCAGCTAAACTGATTGGTAAAATAAATGAGGAAGGTAAGCCAGGGTGATCACTGGTGGAAGACGGTAAACTGACAGAGCTGGATTGTTGCTTCAATCTGATTGGACAAGAGCACAGTGGGGAGTCTGAAGTCAATGCCAAACTGAGCAATGAGAAGAACCCAGCTCAAGGTTTTACCAGAGGGACAGGCTGTCAGCTTGTCAAAGATAATATTATTAACATCTTTGATATGTCTGTTGATCGTATATTTCCAGTCAGTGTCATGGTGTCTACATGTTTGTTTATGCTATAGAAAGGCACGCATAGCTGGTGAATACAAGGCGTGGGGATGAACTCATCTATTTGCCCCAAGACTTAAGCTAATGGCCTTTCCTTATGCCTGTGACTTTTTTAGATGTCATTTTTTCAGATATGCAGATCTTACACTTCTCTAAATTAAACACTTCCCATAGTAGGCCCAAGGTCTCACCTCAGAAACAAATCTGCAAACCCTATCGCACAAATAGTTGGTTCAACCTCAGCCAGCCCTGGGGATCTTTGGTCATAAAAGGAGTTCAGATAGGTTCTGGTAGGTTGATCAATTGATTTCTTTATCTTTTTTTTTTCTTTTCTTTTCTTTTTTTTTTTTCTTTTTTTTGTAATATCTCAGCATTGAACTGACCATAAGAGGCTCTCTTAAGTATTGGTTTATTAATTTGCATATGGACAGATGACACATCCATAACAGGTGATGGATGCTTAGCACAGCATAGAAATCCAGGTAAGGTAGCACATGCCTGTAGTTCTAGCTACCTGAGAGGTTGAGGCAGGAGGATTGTGATTTTGAGGCAAACTAAGAGAGGCTATTCACATTTACTTGAATTACAGAAACTTTCTGGAAAATAGCTCAGCCTCTCTGTTCCTTCTCTCCTGTGACATCCTTGGAGACAGTGCATGGCTGTATGAGCCTAATGACAACAAAATTACAGGAGTGACGACCCCTATTTATTGAGCCTCTAACTCTACTATCTGCTAACACCGACATGCAGTGTTCCATTTATTCCTCTTGAGAGCATGAAATTGTAGAACTGAATCTAGGCAGAACACAAACCTTGCTCAAGCTCACACAGTCAGAAACCAGGTTTGTGGACTCCGGACTTTGCACTGAACCACAAAAACCTCACCTGGAAACCCAATAGAACCTTAACATGTCTGAGTCTGAAGGAAACCTTTAGACTTGCCCACACTTCTTACTTTGGAGAAGGAAAAACGTGCTGTGTTAAGCTTTATCAACTAAGATGCAGCTTTCTGTATTGTTCATCTAGACTAAAACGAGATTTCAAATGCTCAAAACTCTTTCCTGTGAGACATGACACATACCTCTTTTCCTTTTTGTTAAACAACAAACACAAAGATATCCACTTGTATGTCATTAGTCACCCAACACAGTGAGGTAACCCAGAGATTTGGCTGAGCTGCCAGCAAACCACAGACTTTCTGCACATTCTATCTTGGTAAGCCTCACAGTTTTTGATGTATGTGTTTTCTCTTTCTAATTTGCCCCATGCATTCTTCCAGTAGCAAAGTATATTCTTAATAAAGAAACTTTGTGAATTAGATGATGTTTCCTAGGACAGCTTTGACCATACCGTTTCATGTATACAGTATTTTTAGTGTACTTACAGATTTGCTCCTTGTCACAATGAGAAGCTATTTCCTGGCAGTCACACCCTTACTTAGTCATCTCCCCAGCCCTAAACAGCCACTAATGTACTTGCTATCCCTGTATCTGTCTTCCCTGCGTATTTCATATAACTGGACGCACTGGTGTGTGGTCTACATGGTCTGTTGACTGTGTGGCTGGCTTCTTGAACTTTGGAAACTGCCATAGTATATATCAGTGCTTCAGTCCTTCTTATGGCCAAATGTCAACCTGTTGTGTTGACAGATTACACGTATTTATTCAGTAATCTACTGACATCTGGACACTGGGTTGTGTTCACATTTTAGCCATAGCAGAATAGTGCTATGAAAATTCATGTGTAAGTTTCTGTTTTAACATTTATTCTCAGTTCCTTTGGTTATTTACCCATGAGTGAAATTGCTGGGTCACACGATGACTCTGTTTTGGAGGAGCTGTCAAGTCATTTCCTACAGAAGGGGCATCATTTTACATTTCCATCAAAAATTTAAGAGAGCTTCAGCTTTTCCATATCCTCACCACTACAGGTTATTTTCTGTTAGGTGGGATTTAGTTAAAATTAAATTTTAATTTGATTTAAAAATATTATTTGTATCCATAAGAATAGACATTAAGCGGCATCCTGCCTTGGGTATAATTTGAATTCCACTTGTTTGCTGGTTATTTATATGTGTTCTTTGGAAAGACGTGCTTTTCAACTCTTTTTTCCTTTTTAATTGGATCATTTTTCGTTGCTATTGTTCAGTTCTTTATATATTCTAGATTCTAATACCTTAATAGATTCATGATTTTAAAACATTTCTTCCCAATTCTGTGAACTGTCATTTTATTTTATTAAGCTTTTTGGTGCATAAAGTATTTAATTTTACAAAGTTCAGCCTTTTTTTTTTTTTTTTTTTTTTTTGTCTTGCTTTTATTTTTTGAGGCAAAGTTTCTCTGTATAGTCCTGACTGTCCTGGAACTCTCTCTGTAGATCAGGCTGACCTTAAACCCACAGAGATCCACCTGTATCTGCCTCCAAAGTGCTGGCATTAAAGGTGTGTGACACCATTGTCCAGGTTAAAGTTTAATTCATTAATCTGTCTTTAGCTTCATGATCTTAAAATTTTTAAATTTAATTTAGGCGCTCTTCTTCTTCCTGGTGGGCTCCAGGGTTTTGAACTCAGGTCTTTAGACTTAGCAACAGGTGCTTTCACCTGATGAGCCATTTCATCAGTCCATATTCCGAGTGTGTGTGTGTGTGTGTGTGTGTGTGTGTGTGTGTGCGCGCGCGCACACATTAAGTTGTTTCAGTACCATTTGTTAAAAAGGCTATTTATTATTTCTCCATAAATTCTCTCTTACCTCTGCCAATACTCAGCTGAACATAGATGCAGGGGTTTATTTCTAGACTATTAGGTTATTTTGTTTATCTACAGCCTGCCCTTAGGCCAGCACTGCACTGTGTGGATTCCACTGTGTTTTGACCAGTTTTGAAATAGTGAAATACAAATATTCCTCCTTTTGTCTTTTCTTGGGATTGCTTTGTGCGTGCTCTGGGTGTCAGAACTCTGGTCCTCAAGCTTGTTCAGCAAGTGTGTTATTCTCTGAGCATCTCCCCAGCCCCTTGGGCATCTTTTCATGATCTTATCAGCTACCCCATCACTTAGCAATCCCTTGCCTTTGGTGGTGTAGCCACAGGCAGGACTCACATTTTCTTCTTTCTCTGTATTCTAATGGTTGCTTATGTTCATCTTTCATGTCTCCTGCAGACTCAGAGGTAACAAGGTGTGGACCTTCTTTCCAATAAGCACTATTTCCTGACTGGAAGAAAATAGGTGAGCTCTTAAAACATTTTCAGGGCTGGGAAGTTTCCTCAGATCCCATTAAATAGAATTTAAATATTAAAGATAAACAAGAACCACTTAGTGCCAGGAACACAAGTTGTATGTTTATTGCATGTGTATATGTTGTAACAAGCAAAATGAGGCTTAGTACAAATCCATGACCCGTCTCAGAGAGCCAACTTTGGCATCCATGGCGCCCCAGTCATGGTAGCGCCTGTAGTCTCCAGGTCTGAGCAGGTACTGGCGCCCCCGGTAGTTGGGCATCTCGTAGAGGACCCAGCAGCCCTCCAGCACGTGCATAGAGTAGATCTCATTGAGGCGGAAGCGGTCGTGGATGCAGGAGCAGTCTTCTGTGAGCTCAGACACAAGGCCTCGGTAGTCATCTCTCTCATACAGTCTTATCCTGTGAGAGCTGGTCTGTTGTGATGACAAGAAAAAGAGGAAAAAGAATGGCTTATATGCTTGGAATTACAGCCTGCTTGCACCTTCACAAAACGGGTTTCAGGCAAATCTGTCAAGTACGCTTCTTGCCTAATCCTAGTCCGTGTGCTGTTGTTCTAACAGATTAGGAAATGCACTAATATAAAACATCTGACCAGTGAACTGGAGCCCTGGGGAGAAAACTAACCCCCAAGGCAGGGAGGGTAAGCATTTACTGCCCATGACACGGAGTCCTACTAAGCTTCTTTTGAAGTCACCTTCTGCACACATGATGTGTGATGGTTCAGATTTGCTATGAGTTCACATACCTTCCTTGCTCTTTCTTTCTTAAGAGAAAAACACAGGGGACGTAGACTGCATCTCATGAAATCCTAAGAAATGAGTCAATAATGACTCCTGAAAAACACAAAGCCACATAAATGGAGACCCATCGTTCTCAGTAAGTGTGGGAGTGTATAGTAAAGATAAACTCACCAATACAGTCGGGATACACTAGAACTAACCAAATTCTATTCGTTAAGTTCCAAATGTATTTATCTATTTTAAAATTAACTAATAGTATATGTGTATTTTTTTAGGCATAGTGTGGTGCTTGAAAGTAAGCACCATGGTTACATCTACCTAATTAATATATAGTTACCTGACTTAGTTATCATTTTGTGGTGAGGACACATAGAATCCATTCTTTCAACACTTTCGTTGTGTATTTAAGATGTATTTGTTTTTATTTTATGTGTATGAGCATTTGCCTATGTGGCTGTAGGTATACTACAAGTTGTAGTTTGGTGCTCACAGAGACCAAAAGAGGGCACGGGATTTCCTGGAACTGTAGTTACAGTTAGTTGTGAGCCACTTGTGGGTGCTGGGAACTGAACCCAGGTCCTCCAGAAGGGGAGCCAGTGCTCTTAACCACTGAGCCATTTTCCCAGCCTCATCTTGGCCCTTTTTAATGATGCCAATACATAGCACGAACTCTCATATACTGTAGATCTCTAGAACATAGTTCTCTCTAGCTGTAATGTTTCAATTTCTGATCATCAAACCTCTTGTCCCCTGCTCTACCACTCCAGCCTCCAGTAAGCACTGTTCTCTACTAAGAATGGAGGGCTGCATGCTTGCCAGGCAGGTACACTACCATCGAGCTAAATCTCCAACCCCGATCTTCTCCCCCTCCATCGACCTGCTGCTTTCTATCATTACACACCTTGCTTATTTCTCCCAGCACAGAGTCCTCTAGGTTTATCTTTGTCATTGCTAATGGCAGGCTTCCCTTCTTTTATGGCTGAAAGATATGTGATTATTCAGCCAAGTTCAATCTTACGGTTTTTTATGTCCTGAAACAACAT
Organism: Phyllotis vaccarum; assembly: GCA_033318265.1. Taxonomy (NCBI): domain Eukaryota; kingdom Metazoa; phylum Chordata; class Mammalia; order Rodentia; family Cricetidae; genus Phyllotis; species Phyllotis vaccarum. Next base: position 16,043,267 of record JARWLC010000007.1, read on the forward strand.
TGATGTCCTTATGTAAGAAGAAATAATATATTGCTGCTGTTCATATATATATGCCTCCTATTTAGGTTTGAGAGTCAGGCTTTGACATACTTAGTTTGAGCACTTACGGAGCATCCTATCCTTACTGAGAACACTAGAATACACGCAGAAATAAACGGACAAACAGGAACCCCTGATGCTCTCACATCAGCCAGGCTGAAGCAATACTCACATAGGGGATGGATCGGCAGGAGCGGATGGAGTCGCTGAAGCCCATCCACTGCTGGTAGTCGGGGTAGTCCCCACGCCTCAGGAAGTACTGGTAGCCCTGGTAGTTGGGGCGCTCATAGAGCATCCAGCAGCCACTGTCCACTCGGATGGAGTTGCAGCGGCTGAAGTAGGTTTGCAGGTTGGGGCAGTCACTGCTACACTCATAACAGCGGCCCTGGAAGCCCCGGTCCTCGTAGAAGGTGATCTGGAAAGGAAAGAGAGGTAACAGAACGTGTCAACGGGAAGGTGCATCTCCAACACAGAAGAAACACTCAGCAAACCTGGAAGGTTCTCTCTGGGCTCACCTTTCCCATCGCTGTTGACAGCAAGTGATCAGTGTTGAGTGTGATGGGGACAAGAGTGGCAGCTGATGTATATATAGCAGGATGGCTGCTGTGTTGGCAAGAACAACACAAAAGGGACCTGGGGGTGATGCGCAAAGGGATTTCTGTGTTCTCTCGCTTTTTCATTTGGGATCATGAGGTAGGGGGCTCTCATTCTCTCTGGCATTTTCGAGTTGTCCTCACTAACTCCAGTGAAAGGAATCGAAGTCAGCAGAGCCATTATGATCTTGGAGACAAAGGGCGCGCTTCTCATCCTATGCAGCTCCCTAGAAATACATTACGTACCCAGCATTTTGCAATGTTTGCCTATAGAAACTGCTGAGGTGGAGGTCGGTGCTTCCATTTGTGGAAAGCTCATGAGAATCATGAGTTCCAGAAACACTCCGAGGCACCAAGAGGCAGCAGAAAAATAAACAAAAATTCTCTAATTGCAAAACATCTGCATGTCTTTATCTGTATAATACATTTTGTTTGTTTGTTTGTTTTTAAACCACTTATATATGTTTAAGATAAAAAGACCAGAACTGTGTGGAGACTAGAACTGTGATCATCAAGGAGCAGCAAGCTTATGTATAGATCTTCCTATTATTCCTTCATTTTGATTTTAAAATCTCTTTTAAAATTCCTACTATAAATATATATTGCTAATTCAGTGGATAAAAGTTGTAAAATAAAATTTTAAATGTGTAATTTTTGAGTTAATGGTTAAACACACACATATGTTTATACACATTTAAGATTAAAACACTTCCTGGTCTATAATTAATAGCTCTTCCAAGAATCTGAGATACTCTGATCAGGAAAAGACATAGGACTTTTCCATTCTTCCTGACACTACCCTTTTTTCAGGGTTACTTTTTGCTCTTAAAAGCAGTGATATGGTCTGTCTGCGTCACTTTCCCTGAGCCACGATAACCATAAGCACTTTCTTCTTTGCTTCCAACTGACTTTGGGTGCTTCTCGATTGCAGGGACCGAGGATTATCAAGCCTTGGATTAGCTTCTGTTATCCCGTTCCATGAATATATAGGAAGTGAAGTCAAACATAATTTTGCTTCATGCCTGTGAGAGGACTCTAAAAGGACACCCAGCTAGAGTTAGCAATGCAGGCACAGCACCTGCATGAAAAGCCTCAGCCATCACTCACACCACGTGTACAGATGGTGAAGGCACAGACAGCTGTGTCTCTCATAGCTAGCAAGGCTGTACAGAAACAAACTGGGAGCCTTGGCAAAGATCACAGGCCACTGGTATCTTCTTCTGTGTTCATTCCAGTGTTCCAAGCATCCTGGTAATCCTCAAGTACAAATGTGACCAAGCACCACGTAGAAAAGCCCACACTGACCTCCCTAGTCACAGCTTCACATGGGAAAACAGCTCTATATTTAGAAGAGGTCAACAAACTCACCTGACTTTGCACATGGCACTAACACTACTTGGCAGAATGAGGCCTGTCCAGTTCTTGAGAAAGGAGAGGTATAGTGTGCTGACACTCATCTGATGGAATTATTATTGCAAACTGGCTAAGCTATGTGCCTTGTCCCCATTTTGGAAAGACCCCGACACAGTAACACATTTTCTTTCCCTAGGGACCATCCTGTCCCACCCAGAGAAAGCCAGCATCTATTTCTCTTTCCAAGCTTTATTGAAATGGAATGAGTTTACATTTTCTCCATTTGAAAGTATGCTAACCAGAAATTAATTTTATGTAGGGTTAAAACTTTGGAAAAATATCTTTTTCTCCAGCAATCAATGCAGTATTTAATGCTACACATTTGCTAAAATGTACATCAAAACCAGATTGTCTAAGCCCATCTAGAAACAATGAACCCTCTCTGAATGCTCCAGAAGTCTTCCAGGCACATGATGAAGTAACAGAGAATATACACATTTTTCCTTTTGTCAAAATATAGTGTGCAATATGCTTCCAAGAGAAGAGAGCTCAAGGGCAGGCATGGGAGTCAATGCAGTTTATGACAGCTAACTGCAGGGAGAGTGTGCTGGTCACTGCTGCAGCTTTAAGACGAAGCTTCCTGCCCATCTCCAACAGGCTCCGTTATGTGTCCGTGGTACTAGTTCTCATTTCTAAGTGACCTGCAGAACAAAATGATGGTTTTGTACCAAGGACATCAGTATAACTCAGACACATACACTTGTTTGCTATCAATGGGGAGTTAACAAACATCAGGCACCAGCAGAGATGGGTTAGATCCATGGAGAATGTAAAAAGCATTTCCATGGGACAGTTCTAAAATATCTGAAAATAAATTATATTTCTCAGATAACTGCAATATGTGATCACACGTTGAATCCTTTAAGAGGACATTATATTTGGGCAAGTGAACAAAGTGCTATTTGGGTGCTAGATTAGATAAAAGTAACAATGTTTCAGATTCTGAAGTTAGTAATCGGTTACTTAAGAGAATGATTTTGCTTTTAGGAGCTACAAAGTAAAACATACAGTTAAGTTGATGGGATGCAAGTTTTAATAGCTCAGAAAAGATTATCAATATCCATATACATAAAAAGACAGAGGGAGAAGAGACAGACAGAAAGACATAAAGACAGACAGACATAAAGCTAGAGGGACAAACAGCAATGATAGATGGTGAATCTGTGTCCTGTGTACAATGGCAACCTTTCTTTAAGCTTAAAATTAGCTTCAAATTAAATGTAAAATCACAAAATTCAAACTTCTTGGGAACAGTATTACCCAACATCAATTATTTATTAAAATATGCACCTCTGTGTTGTAGCATATTATTTTAGGTTTTTCATATATTGCCTTGGATTTAAGTTTAAATTCTCATTCTATTTGGCTCTGGGTTCTCTGGGAATGGGAAGAAAAGGAACAGGCGCCATTCTGCTTGCTAAGGTCTTGGTGAGTCCCTGAGCTTTTATACATGCACTAGCTCATTTAGTTCCTGAAACAGCTCAATGAGGAACATAATACACTTTCTTTTATAGGAAAGAAAACAAAGCAAAGGGGTTCAGCTTTCCCAGGGACTGTTGCTCATATCCATTTTGATTAAAACAGGCTAGCAGTGCAATAAAAAAAGAACACTTTAAAAGTTTCCCAGAATAGCTGGGAGCTTTAAAAACACTTTTCACCTTTCTCTTACTTTATGAAGAAACTCAGTAGCTGGAAATGAAAATAAAATCATGAAGAAAGAATTGTTTTATACTGAGATTTTTGAAAGTGGGTCTTTTTTGCAGCTCAAAGATATGACATTATATCCATAAGTCACAAGGAAAAATGATGAGCTCCAAATATGTAAGAGAAAAAAAATCCTCAAAAAAAGGCAGCAGTAGTGGTGCATGCTTTTAAATCCAGAACTTGGGAGGCAGAGCAGACAGATCTTCGTGATTTCAAGACCAGCCTGCTCTATAGAGCAAGTTCCTGGACAGCCAAGGCTACACAGAAAAACTCTGTCTCAAAAAACAAATAAGCAAAAAAGAAAGAAAGAACAAAAAAACCTCAAACAACAAACTATGAAATCCTACTTTCTAGATATTTAATGAAATATTTACTTATTTAATTTAACAAGAATTGTAACAAACCAGTGTTACATATGCATATGTATATACAGCAAATATTGGAACATCATAAGAAATGTTAACAGTTGTTAGTTATACATCATGGGAAAAAGTATAAGAAAAAATTCTTATATTTCTTTTCACTGTAATTTTGATATATATCACTATTATATTTTATATTTTATAAGGTGATTTTAAAAATATCCAGGAGTTAGAAAAGTGCCTAAATTATACAAATATACATGAGTAAGAAAGCACAAAGGGCCAGATGGTGGTGGTACATGCCTTTGATTCTAGTACTTGGAGGGCAGAGGCAGGAAGATCTCTGTGAGTTCCAGGCCAAAATGGTCTACAAGGGGAGTTCCAGAGCAGCCAGAGGTGTTACACAGAGACATCTTGTCTCAGAAAACCAAAAGGAAAGGAAAGGAAAGGAAGGAAGGAAGGAAGGAAGGAAGGAAGGAAGGAAGGAAGGAAGAGGAGGGAGGGAGTAAGGAAGGAAGGAAGGAAGGAAGGAAAGGAGGAAGGACAAATAAATTTTCTATTTTTAAAAAGAGGCTTTTCTGGAAGGGATTTATTTAAAGATGGGCTTGAGTCTCAGATGGCGTTCAGTAGAATTGGGTTGTGCTTACAAAGGGGTCTACTGGTCAGTCTATGCCCTAGAACCATTCCTTTAGTTTATTTACCAGCAGTAGTTACAAATTTCTATGGCCTGCAGAACATTTTCTACCCATGTGAGAGACAGGAAGGAAATTAAAGTCCTGCCCTCATCAAGAAGCTCAAGGCCACTGATGGCTGTGGAAGAAAATATGTCAGATGAAATTATATTTAAAAAAATACCCAAGTGACGTCTAAAACTGAAATATTTAGAGATATGCTTTTATTACACAGGCTGTACACAGACCTTGGTGGGTCTCTGAACCAGTTCTCAAGGTCTGTCTTTGCACAATTATGTTTTGTCCAGATTATCAGAGTACGTCTGTGTGTGGTGTACATTCCAAGTGTTCATGTGGGCTGTTTCTAGAATTCTTACTGGTGTTTGTTAATTGTTTTATTTTGCTTTCCAGAACCTGCTGTTGCCAAGTTATTATGAAAGCTGATATCATCTTAGAGTTCTTCAGAAGCAAAAGTGTACCACAAGAAAGTCTATGCCCTTAAATATCATTATAACTGTGTCTTTCAAAGAAAATCCAGTAGATGGCGTTTCCTTAGTTTCTGTTTTTAGAACAGCATTAAGACTTGATACAGCTAAACAAGCCAGGAAGTCCCCAAAACAGCTCCTGTGAGGAGATTGTATTTCTTTTCTATTTTAAAAAAATGTGTGGGGTGGTGGTGGTGGTGGTGGTGGTGGTGGTGGTGGTGGTGGTGGTGGTGGTGGTGGTGGTGTGTGTGTGTGTGTGTGTGTGTGTGTGTGTGTGTGTGTGTGTGTGTGTGTGTGTGTGTGTGTGTGTGTGGTGTTGGTTATATTTCTATTCAGTCAAGTTTGTTTCTGGCCTGAGTTCAGTTGATTTACAAATTCCTATTCCGAATGTGTATGGCACAACAATCGAATAAAAATTCACTTTAGGTTCCAACTACAAACACAAGCTTGTTACTCAGTTCACAGTTCACAGCCCTTCAATGCCTGACTCTGGCTCATCTGGACTCTCCCATTCCACAGATCCCAGATCCCTAAAACACCCAGAAGACATACCAGTTTCACCCCTGGAGGTCCCAGCTTTTATTACTGTGGCAGTTTAAATGTCATTGGCCCCCAGAAACTCATAGGGAGTGGAACTCTTAGGAGGTGTGGCCTTGCTGGAGGAAGTGTGGTCTGGGACACAGGCCTTTAATCCAGGCTTTGAGGCTGGAGGCCACACCTCTAATCTGGGCTACACCTTCTATTGGAAGTCCATCACTGAGGGGGTGGGCTTTGGGGTCTTTTTTTCTCAGGCTTTCTCCAGTGTGACTGTCAGTAGGCTTCCTCACGCTGGATGACATTTGTAGCTGGAAGTTTTTGGCCCACCTGGGTCTGAGGTTTGGATTTGCAGTCTTGCAGCGGCTTATGACTCAGGCATTTATATTAATTATAAACTGCTTGGCCTATGGTTTAGGCTTATTGTTAGCTAGTTCTTGTATCTTAACTCAAATTATTTTTATTAACCTATGTTTTGCCAGTGGCTTGTGGCTCACTTTAATTTTTACATCTTGGTTTTTTTTTGTTTGTTTGTTTGTTTTGTTTTTTTTGGTGACAGGTCACATTGTCTCGTCTTCTTGAATCCACCTTCCCTCCCCTTTATCGATGCTTGGATTTCCTGCCTGCCTCTAAGTTGCTTTGCCATAGGCCAAAACAGTTCCTTTATTATCCAATGGTAATTCAGAGCATACAGAAAGACCTCCTGAGTCAATTTGTAGGAATCTCATTTCCAGCACCAGGTCTGCCTGCATGCTGCCATGCTCTCTACGTGATAGACTGAACCCTGAACTCTAAGTGAGCCACCCTCAAGTAAATGTTTCCTTTGTAAGAGCTGCCGTGGCCATGGTGTCTCTTTGCAGCAATAGAACCCCTGACTAAAACAGTCACACTGACCAAATTGGCCTCTCTGACTCTTGATTAATTTATTTTCACCTTGTACATTATGGTTGAGAATCCAGGGCTGTATTAACTATGGTAACAACAGCAACAGAACATTTCTACTTTCCCTCCAGTGCTATCCTCTGACTAGTCTTTAAATTCTTCTACCTGCCAGCTGAGAACTGGATGGATAGGGAAAAAGAAAGGATGGGAGTTGGGAGCTGCTACAGAAGGAAAGACAAAGTTGTCCTTTGTGGTAGAATTCTCAACTCAAACATTTTAGACCCAGACACAGAAGGAAGCCACCCTGTTTGAATAAACTCAAAACCAGCTGACTCACTTGTGAAGCGTAATGTCCAAGTGTTGAAAGCTAATCATGATTAATATTTATTTAGGCTTTACCATTCTAACCAATCATCCATAATCCCAATTAATCAGTGACTTTAAGAACTGGGTAAATTTATTTCTCTCTCTCTCTCTCTCTCTCTCTCTCTCTCTCTCTCTCTCTCTCTCTCTCTCTCTCTCTCTCTCTCTCTCTGGAGGAGGAACCCAAGCTTGGAGTGGCTAAGCAGCCTGTTACAAACCATATAGCTGATAAATAATGGGCTCTGTATTCACACCCAGAACCTTGAACTCCAAATACTCAGTGTTCAACACAATGTAGACCAAGTCCTGCCACAACATCCATGTTTAGACATACTGTGTTCTTGAGCTGAGAGTCTGTACACTTTTTCTGGGATTCCTATTCTGTACTGTTGCTTTCTTAGAAGAGCTGCTGGAGGCTTCCTCGGCTACTGCTCTTCTTCTCAACTTGACATCTGTTGAATCACATCAAAGCATAAAACTTGAGTAAAATGCGTCCACCATTGTGTTAGGTCTTGCCTTTCTGGACTGTATTGCCCCCCTCACCAAAAGATCTAAGAGATAAACCTTTCCTGTTAGGGTATTATAGGGGAGGGGACATCAAGTTATAAAGAATAAAATCAGGATTTTTAAATTTTTTTTTAAAATCCCACCACATAGAAATCTAATCAATGTTATCATTTGACCTCAATTGGTGGGCCGTCTCTTATTTAACTTTCTTTACTACCAGAAGGAAGTAGACTTACTCTGCCTGCGGTTACACTCTGCTGCACTGGGTGCTGTCAGCATGGCAAAGGGGTGCAGGGATCGACGAGGTAACAGAGCCTCGGAGACCTGAAAAAAAGATGATTCTGCTTTACAGCTGTGTGAGGCTCATCTGGGGAGCACCCGCTACTTAAGGCACCGGGAGTGTCCCGCCAACCCCGGGTGCTGATGAACTGTGTCCATGAGGCACCTGAAAGGAGGGTGAATATGCTCTGAAAATTCATCTACAGCCTTTGCTCTGTGCTTGGTATCCATAACACAGGTATCCCCTTTGTACCTGACAGACCTTACAGTTCCCTCTTCTGACAACAGTCACTTTTCTGCCCTAAGCTCCCACCTTACCTTTGCTCAAGCATTCCCTTGTCATGGCCTTATTGGCTGCCTCCTGCTCCCACAAACTGATGCACAGCATAGGCTGGGCATTGCTACTTACACCACTGGAATATTCTAAAACATGCTTTTAACCTTATTAGTAATTTTTAAAAATAAAATATAATTATATAACGTCCTCCATTTTCCTCCCTTCAACTCCCCCTATGCCCCTCCATCTGTAACTGGTGGCCATTATTTATTGTCACATGTATATAAATGCATAAACATACCAATACACTTAATGGATCTATTTAGTGAGGCTTGTGTGTATATGATCCAGGACTAACAACTTTATATTGGATAACCAGTTAAGAGGCTTGGTCTGGGTGAGGCTTATTCCTTCTGAAATGTTTTAAAGCACTAGAATTCAGAGCCTGGTTTAAATTTTTTTAAATAATCTGAGGCTCAGTTGAAGAATGCTTGTCTACCATGCAGAGGCCCCTAATTTATTTCTCAGCATTAAAACAAAGATAATTAAATCAAACAAAAAGATCATATTGCGTTCTTCATGGGCAATACATGGGAAGGTGGAAGCAGAGATGCTGTTTATTTTATAGCCTCCTCCAAAGTTCTTAAGAAGCTGAACAACTAACTGTTTTAGTCAAGGTACCAGTAGTTCACAACATGGATGTTATTTCCAAATTGGCTGTTTAAATGTGAATGGCATCATTACAGCATGTGTAGCCTTGCAGCTGGACATGTGGGATGGTAGGACTACTTTTATATTCTGTATCATAAAGACATATCTGCACTCCACTTTGTAGAAAGGAGTCAGCAATTACCAGCTTAGCACATACAATCTGCTAATGGGTTGCTTGTTCTGAGATAACCCTTTCCAAGTCTGAATGCCCCTGAAGGAGTACAAGGTTGATACCATCAGAAGCTAACCGGACTTTAGCATTTTAAGAGGTGCCTGATTTCCAGCACCATCAGAATGGGGGGGAAAGTACCGGAAATGATAACTAGAGACATACAGGATGACATTGCTCTCAGAAATGGCTGCCACAAAGTCACAGACACAGTCTCTTGCACTTCCTCTGATGGCTTTCTTGCTTTTATCTTTCACATGGGAATCTATATTCCTCCAGAAGGGACTATTGCTCATGGTCTAAGAGGGTGGACAAGAGCCAAAGCAGCGCTATTTATTGATAGCTCATCCTTCCCACACGTAGTATGTCACCTTTGTCCTAAGTCCAAGATCTGGATGGTGTGGGTTTGCTGCCAGGATCTATATTCCAGCTCACAGTCATTTGACCAGTGTTTACCCCCCCATCCATGCTGAAGGTCAGTAGTAGCCCCAGTGTCCAAGGCAGTTGCCTCAGAGAGAGAGAGAGAGAGAGAGAGAGAGAGAGAGAGAGAGAGAGAGAGAGAGAGCTAGGTAGCTTTCTCAAGTGAGTTTGTCTCTGGATTACTTTGTGGGGAGGGTTGAGAATTTCACAAGCAGGCATGTTCTAATCCATGAGTACTGTATCTCTCCACTAGCTTAGGCTTCTCTAATTCAGCAGCTGTAGTGGAGAACCCTTGTGCAGATTCTGTTAGATTTATTCCTGCCTGGTTTTTGCTTTGAAGACAATATTGTCTGTGTATACTTTGTTTTCTCTTTACTCCTGGTTTATAGAAAGGAATTAAGATTTTACATGGATCCTTCATCCAGCAACTTTGCTAACTCCACTTACTAATAAATAGTGTATTGACTCTTTTGGGCTTTCAAAGTATCTGTCATGTCATTTTAAAGAATGACAGTTTTCTGTATTTCTGTTGATCCTTTTATTAATTATTTCTGCTAGCTAAGATCGTCAGTATAATAATAAATAGGAAGGAAGAAAAGAAGTACTATTGATCTATTTCTTTGTTAGTTTTTATTATTATTTTATGTGCATTGATGTTTTGCCTGCATGTATGTTTGTATGAGGATGACTGATACCCTAAAACGGAAGTCATAGACAGTTTTGAGCTACCATGCGGGGGCTGGGAATTTAACCCACCACTGGGCCATCTCTTCAGGTCCAAAGATTGATTGATTGATTGATTGATTGATTGATTTATATGAGTGGCTTTGTCTATACATCAGAAGAGAGCATTAGATTCTATTATAGACAGTTGTGAGCCACCATGTGGTTTCTGGAATTGAACTCAGGACCTCTGGAAGCTTATTGGCTGAGCCATCTCTCCAACCACTGATCTATTTCTTACTTCAAAATAGATCTTACTTACTTATACAATGTTTGCCATAGATTTTAAAATATACTTTTACAGGTTAAGGAAATTCTCTATTGCCTTACTTTGGTAAGTATTACTTTATTGTGATAAAAATAAATAACATAAAAGCATTAACTTAATTATTTAATTTTTCAGTTATAATCTTTGACATGACCAGTAATTTTAGGTTTACAGAAAAATAGCGGAGACTATGTATGAAATTCACACACACACACACACACACACACACACACACACACACACACACACACACATACATCGCCTCTCTACCATTAACTTCCTGTCCAACAGTGGGACACTTATGACTGTCTATAAGCATAGATGGGCACATCATCACCTAAATTTCAAAGCCGTACATTTTTCTAAAGAATAAATCTGCATTTTATTTCATCAAATGCTTTTTTCAGAACATATTTCTTGGGTAAAGGAAATAGCTCAGTTGTCAAAATGACTACTATACCCAAGTTCAGAACCCCAGCTCACACCTACAAGCCTCATGTAGTGGAACATGCTTGTAACACTAGTGTTGTGGCCTTGTCAGGCTCAGTGGCCAGCCAAGTCTAGCAATGGTGAGCTCCAGGTTAGTGAAAGATCCTGTCTCAAAAAACAGAGTGGAGAGTGATTGAGAGTGTCATCCAACATTGACCTTTGGTCTCTGCACATATATGTACATATACAAATATCCACATGCACACACACAAATACACACACACATATAACAATAAAACATGGTAAGACATCCTTTTCTCCTACTTCAGTGAACGTAGCTTATTGTTGAGGGTTTTAGCATTTATATGCACAAGAGGTTAATTATATAATCTTCCTTTTTCTGTGTGTGGTTTCATTGGGTTTTGAAATAAAGGCTATCCTAGCCTTCATCCAGATTCCGTACACTCTGGAAGTTTGCTGAGACAGGACACATTGTTTTCTTTTCTTATCTCCGTGTTGATACATGTGGCAGGGAGATAGCAGTGTTCCTGATTGCAGGAGAGGCTTGGCCACCTACTCTTAGCACAGGCTAAGGAATAGCCTCTAAGGGCTGAAGACCCTTCAACCCGTAGATGCAGAATTAGAAATACCTGACTGCATACACATCACAGCAATCTAACTTCATGATTTGTGTAGCCTACAATATGTGACAGAAATTTCTATTAGCCTCCCAAGAATCATCTTTTTTTTTTTTTCTTTTGGGGCACAATTAGACATGCTGTCACCCAGATACAAATCTATGTCCTCAATTCTCCCTTCTAGCTAAATGTGACTACACAAGGAAGTTGTAGCCAATGATGCTCAATGAGTCTCACACTGTGCTCTGTGAGACTCAGGACACATTTCCTTAGGTTCAGGGAACTACTAATCTTCACCTTGAAAGTCTGCAGCATAGCTGAAATAGAAGGTACTCTAGCAAGTGCATTAGACAGGCAGACTGAAATCTACAACACATGAAGGCTGAGCAGAAACCTAGATGGAGTCTGTAATAGAAAAAATTTTGGGGAATTAGGACATCAGTTTTGGTTTTACTTCTGTGTGACAAGAAAGCCATATTCCTCTGTATCTATAGAAATCCTGTTGTATCATACAGTAAGCATGGATTGAATAGCAAGCAATTTAAGCTATGCCCATGTTAAAGTGTGGTGATACTTTGTGCTCTAACAAATAAAGCTTGCCTGAAGATTGGAGGGCAGAGCTAGCAACTATTTAACCACGGAGACCAGCAGTGGTGGCACACACCTTTAATCTCAGCACTTGGGAGGAGGAAGCAGGAAGATCAGGAATTCAAGGCCACTCTGATAGTTAAAATGATATAAAATATTTTAAATAAATAAAGAAATATTGTTATGAGTTCATCAAGACAGGAAGTGTTGAGGGGGGATGGGCTCTGACCCTTGGTGTCAAAACAGTTGGACAGAATCTTATAGCTATCAAAGACAAAACCAGGTATGTTGTCTGGAAGGCTAGCTCGCACATACACAGGGAGTTCTGAAAATATAGCTGGGATATGGCAAAAATATATTTCAGAACATTTTAATGTTGGTTAAAAAATTTATAAATTACTGGGAAAATCTATACCTCAGCTGATGCTGTCCTAAAGTAGTTTTCCCAAAAGCTATGATTCAGTCTCGGGAGAGGGGCATTAGGATTTTGTGCATATATCAGCATGATTCGCATATACCAGTTAACAGGCAGCAGGTTTCTATGGATGCATGTAGGAACTCGGGAACATGGCAGAAAGCAGGGGCAGATAGCAGGAGCCTCTTAACGGCTGCTTCTATGTAGAAAAGAGCTTTATTGTCTGATGACTGTGGCTATGATGTTTGTTGGTGATCAGAATATGAATTAAAGCCACAGGTGATGGGGGCAGGAGGATTTACCAGTTCAAGGTCATCCTTTCCTACGTTGTGAGTTTGAGGTCAGCCTGTGCTATGTAGGAGACTTACTCTCAAACAAACGAATCCATAACAACCCCCACCAACCAAGTCCAAGGTGATCTAATCTACACATTCTCTTTGCTTTGGAAATATCAGTTTAGATAGCATACGCTGCTGATAGAACAGTGTAATCGTTTTGGAAAACTGCCAGCTTTGTGGGAGTGTTGAGCAAACTCATAGTCCACAGCTTAGCCACTTCCTAGGCATGAGCCATCCAGGAACTCTCAACAGAAACAGGAAACAATGCAGAGGTCTGAACCCCCTCTTACTCAGCAAGAGAGAGACCTATCTCAATATACAAAGAGGAGAGTGATTGAGGACCTGATGCCGGCCTCTGGCTTCCACCTGCTTTTGCACACTTGGGCATGCACACACACACAACTATGCATATACACATGATGTACACCACACACATAGAAACATGTACAGTAAAATCAAAGGCGTTGTGTGATTGAGGACATACTATGTCAGCCTTGGTCCTCCAAAAACACGTGTGCCTGTGCACACACTCTCGAGAGTACACACACTTGTGCAAGACTGAAAATGTGGCTCAGAAATAGAATACTTGTCTAAGGGGTGCAGGAGGCACAAGGCCCCGTGTTCAATCTCAGCACTGCAAAAACACAAAATCCACCACTGTGGGAGATGCAATGGCATATTCTTAAAGCCGAGGTGAGAATGGTAAACTCTGGATACTGGCGTGTCTTGTACACTCCGTAGGCTTGTTTGCTTAGTCGTTATACTTTAATCACAGACAGTGTTAATTAGGACATAATATTGGTGCTATATCAAGCCTTCTAAGACCTGGAGTCTAGGTGGACATAATTAATATCAAAGGGGTGTTTTTAAATTCCGGATTACTCCAATAGGTTAATCTCCAGCTTTTGTTTAAAAATGTAGGTTCACAGGTGGATCTCTATGAATCCAAGGGCTTTGCAGTGCCATCTGCCCTCTGGAAGACTCCCCTTGGGCCATCATATAACTGACTTTCAGGGTCCCTCTTAATCCTCAGAGCAGCCTGCTGGGGTGGGGAGCGTGACCTCAGGCCTACCTACACACAGGAAAATAACTTGTGGGAGGCAGGCGGCTAGGAAGGAATAGGTCTGAGGATGGGCCCTGTCGGCTTTGCCTCCCATGATGCTGAGATGTCTGTTTCTGGGACGGAATGATGGCTCAGAGGGGATGATCTTGGGAAGGCAGAGGAAAACTGAGGCCTTGGGGTTCTTTGCTTGGTACCCTTCTCTCCTTCCATCCTTTCCTCCACCAAATGAGGCAGAAGAATGTTTTTATCATTTGCTTTATAGGCTTACCGAAGATTTATGCTTTTCTTCAGTTAAATTCAAGTCGGGCATTTTATATTTATCTGAAGACAATTGTAAATGTCCCATTGATGTGGGAATGCCTCTCTGTATGCTGTAAATCTCAATCTTTAAATAAAGGAGCTGTTTTGGCCCTTGACAGGCACCGTAGAAAAAGTAGGCGGAGGAATCAGAATAGGTAGGAGAAGCAGGGTGGAGTCAGAGACAGACCAAGCCTGAAGCCCAAAAGAGCAACATGTAAAGAAACTGGATGAGCCTGGGCCATGTGGCAGACAGATTAATGGAAATGGGTTGAGTTAAGGTGTAAGAGTTAGCTAGCAATGTGCCTGAGCCATAGGCCAAACAACATAAAGTTAATATAAGTGTCTGAGTCATTTCCAGGGGCCTGAGCAGCAGCAGAGGGCAGCTAAGGGGTCTGGCACGTTAGGGTCTGGGCCTTTGGCCACCGGGGACCAAGAAACCCCACTGCAACATCCCATACTTATGTAAAGCCTTTAGATGACCCTTTTCTGAGTCCAGACTCTAAAACAAAACAAACAGAAAACCAAATTCCTTATTAACAAAAAACGGCCATCTAATCAGAACCTGTGGCTGATAATGAACAGTGCCTGCTGTGCCGCCATTCTATCACCAGGGGACAGCAGAGAGTCCCAGAGAATGCCCTAGGCTGAGCACAGTTCCCACAAGGCCTTTCCAATCGCTGGAAATTCATATTAATCTGATTTGTATGCCACTGGGTTTTAAACTCTGGCTTAGAAACTATGACAGCTGTTGCTTACAAGACATTTTATCTGAAGGTGTCAAAGGTCGTTCTGATATAAGCGGTAATTAAACAACCTTTGACAACGCCTATTGTTTTTAAATCCCTCCGACTTCTAATTATAATCGAAGTTCTGTTAACCCCTAAAGGATTGTTTTAAGGTGCTCCTACAGTTTAAGTTTTGACATGCTACATTGCCACTGAGAGATCCTGCTAGTTCCCCATTCAAGTTGAAAACAGTCCTCTGGGTTGAGTAGAGCCTGAAATTCCCCAAGGGGTGGGTGGGAGCTCCAGGTAGGAGAGGGGGGTTGATACATTGCTTCATCAAACCACAGTTGTTTGGGAAATGTTTTACTGCCAACTTCCCATTGTGTTCATAATATGCACTTTTGATTGGCTGTTTGATGTTTGGGTACTTAGAGCACTGAGTCTCACTCAGAAGTGGTTTTGTCCCTTTGACACATTGGGCAGTCCGGAAGCATTTTTAGCTGTCCCAAAGGGAGAGAAGCATCTTGCTTCTGCTAGTTAGGGACCAGGGATGGTGCTAAAGACCTCACTGCACGTGGCCATTCTCAGACCCAGCTTCCAACACATGCGATACAAATTGTCTAGCTGGGGATATTAAGAAATTCTAGATAAAGCTAGGTATGGTGGCATATCCCTGTGCTCAAGACTCTGAGATGGAGACAGCTTCAAGTTCAGGGCCTATTTGGCTACACAACAAATTCAAGGCCGGCCAGCCTGGACTGTATCAAAAGAGTCTATCTCAATAAATAAATAAATAAATAAATAAATATAAATAAATAAATAAATAAATAAATAAATAAATAAATAAATAAATAAATAAATGAATAAATGAATAAATAAATAAATAAACTGGGCAGCCTTGCACACACCTTTAATCCCAGCAGTTGGCACTAGGGAGGCAGAGACAGGTAGATCTCTGAGTTTGAGACCAACGAGGACAGCTAGAGAAACCTTGTCTCAAAGAAAGAAAGGAAGGAAGGAAGGAAGGAAGAAACCTGATGTAGAAGAACATAGGCTAACTCTTAATTGCCCAGTCTTGAGTTCTAGAATCTTAATTCTAGCTATTATTTTGAACTTTTCATGTAACAACCCTAGGACT
Organism: Phyllotis vaccarum; assembly: GCA_033318265.1. Lineage (NCBI taxonomy): Eukaryota > Metazoa > Chordata > Mammalia > Rodentia > Cricetidae > Phyllotis > Phyllotis vaccarum. Next base: position 16,059,301 of record JARWLC010000007.1, read on the forward strand.
TCACTGGACTGTCTTGATTAATGACCATAATGACCTCACCTTCTGGCCTTGATTTTATCATGGGACAGTTGAACAACAGCAAATTCTTTTCATGCATGAATGACATCCCAGCCCAGTCACAAGGCAAGTCTCTGAGGAAAGTGATCTTCCGGTGAAATATAACCTGGGTCTCTTCCAAGCTGGTCACTTTGTTGTGACATTGTTGGTCTGATAGTGAGGATAAAGGCTATGTGTCTTTAAGATAAAGTGCAGAAGGTCTTTCATGACTGAATGACTAATGACACGGATGGTCAGGCCTATCCGTAAGCTGCATGGCCTCCTGTTTTAGCCCAGTTGCTCAGACATGGGCATTTGCAAACTCTGACTGATAACCCCACCAAACCAGGAGGTCACAACGCTGTCACCTTCATAATCAACTCATGTGGCTGACACCTCCCCAAAGCTAGAAGTCAAAGGAGGAAAAATTTTAAGTGAAAAACAATGAACAGGGCTCAAGGTTTGGGACATATTCAGTGAGGGAGAGAGAAGACAGGGCTGAAAGAATGCCTTAGGGAACTGAGCAGTGTGGCTCAGGTGGCCAGAACACCACAAAAGCTGCCTTTTTCTTCAACTAAAAAACTTCTCAGTTTCTTAGGAGCACCAGCCAAGATAAACCTCAATACAGAATATGAGATTTATAAGAAAAGGTGTTGTGAGATATTTGAACATTATACGGAGATGCATTTGCTATGATTGGGGTAATAAAAAGCTAAATAGCCAAAAGCTAGACAGGGGGTATAGGCGGGATTCCCAGGGAGAGGAAGGAAGAGGAAGAGAATCAGGTGTATGAGAGATGCCAAGAGACATGGATAAGAAAAAGGAAGTACAAGATAGTAGGTAGAAAGGTGCCACCACATGATAGAATGCAGATTAATATAAATGGATTAATTTAAATTATAAGACCTGGTTAGGAATAAGCCTAAGCTATAGCCAAGCTTTCATAATTAAGAAGCCTCCATGTCTTTTGTGTGTGTGTGTGTGTGTGAGCTGGTGGCCCAAAGAAAAATTTGTCTGCTAAAAGATACTTTTTCCAACTTGCTCACTGGCACATCCCTGACATTCAACCACATAGTTTGAAAGAGCTAAAAAATGAGCAAATAACCAGTACTGTGATCAGGGAGAAAGCTGTGATTACTTCAGAAACTGTGGGAACTTAGATCTCAGTCCCAGTCAGATGCTGCTATTAAGGTGGACTCCTGTGACCAATCGCTTATACAGTATAGTCTGTAGGTACAAGAACAGGGGATAAATAACTGTCCTGTGTTTTAAACATATTTAATATATAAAATATTTATAAATGTTTATATGTGTGTGTGTATATATATATATATATGTTATATAAATAACCCTGTGGTTATTTATATAAATAATACTGTGGTCTGTGGGTACAGGAATGGAGGATAAAGCTGCCCTGGGTTTATGACTCATTGTTAACATATTGTCATCTACAGGTTAGGAAACAGGGTGGGCACCCCGGCTCTGCACTCGACTCCCTCCCAAATCCAGATGGCAGACATTTGAGACAATGTACAGGGACAGTGAGCAGAAGGTCTAGAGCCCCGCCCTCCCAAAAGAAATTTCCAGTGTGAAAAATAGCTAGTATTTAAATTCTTACTGAGTGTTCACACATTCCTAAACTGTTAAAATAGAACCAGGAAATCATTCAGGATACTTTTGTTTTTCAAATACAGGACCTCGTGTAGCCCAGGCTGTTGCCAATTCCCTATGTTGCCAAGGATGACTCCTGATCCTCCTTGTCTTCATCACCTAAGTGCTGAGATTACAAGTATGTGCCACCATATCTGGCAACAGAACACTTTTTAAAACAAAAGAATAAAGTATAAAGGCCCAAAGAAGGAAAAAGACCCATCGAGGACTCTAGAGACAGAAAAATCAGAGCTCAGCCTGGGTCATCCTGCTAGTGATGCTCAAGTGAGAAGGGAGCAGGTGGCCACCATTAGTTGGGTCTTTTATCTTGAACATGAGCCTTATGGATCTGGCCCTCATTCTAGACGGTAGAATACATCAAACAAATGGCAGGGTGTGACTTGCTAGGTCCTCATCACTGGAAGCGCAAGCGAGAGGTTACAGGGAGCAGAAACTTGCAGTAAGTAATGTATTCTCTTCTTCCACTACATAGATTCTGGGAACTGAACCAGGTAGTCAGGATTGACTGCAGGACCCTTTATTTGCTGAGCAATTTGAATACTCAGCTTTACTTTTGGACCTGAAACTGTTACTTATTTGATGCCTGAAAAATATATCACTGGGAATGCATGCGATAAATAATCTCATTCAAGGGCAGGGAGTGTAGCTCAATGGTAGAACGGATGCTTAGCTTGTAGAAAACACTGAGTGAAGTCCCCAGCAACTCTCCCTCTCTCTCTCTTCCTCTCTCTCCCTCCCTCTCTCTCACACACACACACCCCGATACATACACAAAAAGAATGAGCTAAGAGCTGGAAATATATTTCAGTGTTGAGCACTTACTTAGCATACACCCACACACAGGCCCGGAGTTCAATCCCTAGCATGTACCTATCCCTGTTATTAATAGTCCCAAATCATCCTTACCTTAGTAGATTCAGGACTGGCAGAAGAAGCGGCCCCATAAATTTTAAGCACGTCCTCAATTGGGATAGTGTTCTGTGAAATATTAATAAATAAATAATAAATTTTAATTAAAATACTGTGTTTTAAAAAAAAAATTATTATAAAACAAAATCATTGCAGCTCCGGTGGGTCTAGTACAGTATCAGCACAGCACTAGATAATCATTTTTAGATTAGTGGGTAAACAAGTTTTCTAGACACTAATAGCTCTTACCTCCCCCCCCCCCCCCGTCTCCTATAAATATTTTTGCAATATAGTATGGAAGCCTATTTTTTTTATTATGCACTTAAAATCATAAGTTTTACTATTAGCAAATCCCAGGCATTTAGAAGCAAGATTGAAAACATGTAACTATGCATGAGTACTGAAATGAGCTTAGAAATCACGAAATGAAGCTGCGCGTGATGGTTCACACCTTTGATCCCAGCACTGGGAAGGTAGAGGCAGGTGGAGTTCTGTGAATTTAAGGCCAGCCTGGGCTACAGAGTGAGTTCCAGGACAGCCAGAACTACACAGAGAAACCTTGCCTTAAACATCCCCCCAACCCCTAAAAGAGAAAAGAGAAAGAAGTCATGAGATGTCCACATAAACCAACAGTGTTCTTTCCCTCACCATTAAGACTCCAGCGTAAGATGATAGGATCACCGCTTCTCTCTCTCTTCGGTTTGGATATATAGGTTGGCCGTGAAGTGGTACTTTCCTAAGGAGAAATATGGATGGAGAAGAGTTGGGGGTGGTGCATGTGTGTGGGAGGACAGAGAGGCCAATCTCAGATGTTGCTCCTCTGGAGACATCCACCTTGGTTTTTGAGTCAGGGTGTCTTACTGGACTTGGGACTCACCGAGTAGTCTAGGCTGCCAGCAAGCACCAGGGACCCCCATCTTTGCCTCTTCAGTGCTGTGATTATAAATTCATGCCACGTGCATGAACTGGCTTTTTTGGGAGCCCATTCCCTATGGGGGGGGATACCTTGCTCAGTATTGCTGCAGTGGGGAGGGCCTTGGTCCTGCCTCAACTTGTATGCATGACTTTGTTGACTCCCCATAGTAGGACTAACCCCTCTAAGGAGTGACGGGGAAGTGAGGGAGGCAGGAATTGGAGTTGGTATGTAAAATGAAAAAAAAAATACATAAATAAATGAATGCCGCCATGCCCAGTATTTTATGTGGCTGCTAGGGATCAAATTCAGGTTTCCTTGCTCATACAGTAGGCACTGACTGAATCATCTATCGTCCAGGCTTCTATGCTTATTCTTTTTGATACCTTCTAAGGTTGAGATACTGATCCATAAGTAACCAGCAATGGCTGAGTATTAGCCACTTTTTCAATAGGATTAATATGTTGGTTTTCTGTTGATGAAACATGTACTTTGAATTGTCTTTGAATTTTTCTTCCAACAAATTGATGGATTTTTCTTTTTTGCCTGTTTTTACTAAAGCTGTCACAAATGCTGATTGGTCCCAAGGTGGCTGGTTATGGCTTTGTTAGTAGGTATCCACCCCGCCTCCCACCATCTGCTTAGAGGAAACTCCTTTACTTTACTGTAAGCTTGCACACCTTTAGGGAGGCTGGAAATCACTCTAGATTCTGACGATGGGTCTGGCTGGTGTGTACCATGTCCAGATAAATAAGGAAACAGAAACACTGAGACACATGCCATACTTGATGTTTGTTTAAATCCATCCTGGTTTGGACTGCACCTTGTTATGAAGTGGGACTGATAATGGAAGTGTCCACCCAGAAAGGGACCTGAGAAGGTGGCAGCTGGTAGCATCACGTGACTTGTGTGTGTGTGTGTGTGTGTGTGTGTGAGAGAGAGAGAGAGAGAGAGAGAGAGAGAGAGAGAGAGAGAGAGAGAGAGAGAGAGAGAGAGCGAGAGCTTGCTTCACTGTGGAGCAACCTGCCATGGTTAGGAGTCAATCTGAGAGAATTTTCTCTTTCCTCCTGTGAGCCCCAGCCATTGAACTCAGAGAGTCAGGGTTTTAGCAAGTCCTCCGCCCACCAAGACATCTCCTCAGTCTGAGTTTGGAATTTCTCTGCCTAAGCAGTCCAGTTCATAAACTTTTCAGTTAGCGGGGCAATCAAGCTTGCCTCACCCTTCTCTCTCTCTCATCCTCTCCACTTCTTGCTTCCTCCACCTTGTTCAAACTGGATTTTCTGCTTCTTCCTGTCAATTCCTAACTGTGACCTTGAGCCAAGACCAAGTATCTGGACTTTGGAATGAGCTTTTGAGCGTGGCCTCTCAGTTCCTGTTCTGACCAGTTGAATGTGTCTGCTGAGTCACCACACTTGAAGGAAACTGCTGATAATCTTGGGGAGGATACTGCCCAGACTCAAGTACTTAGCTGCTTACAGGCTCCAGAAACTGTGTAAAATTAGTATTTGGGAAGCAATTTCAGGCTTCATTTACAGACTGATGGTTTAAGAATATTAGCTTGTATATAATACAGTGAAGTCATGTTTCTCAGGGGGAGCATCCCAAGCAAGAATTTTTTTTTTAAACTTGTCAGAAACCAATGATTAGAAATACAAACTCTGTGAGCATACCTACAAGGTTCTCAAACCGAGGCTGTCGTGTATCTTCAGCTTCTGGCTGGAGGAGAAATTTGCCTTGCGTTTGTGTGTCAGAGTGCTAAGAAGACGCCAGATAGGGCTGGAACTTCATCAGCTACAGTCCTGTCTTTTTGTTTGTTTTGTATTTCAAGACAGGATTTCTTTGTGTAACAGTTCTGGCTGTCCTAGAACTTGATTTGTAGACCAGACTGGTCTTGAACTCACTGAAACCTGCCTGCCTCTGCCTCCCGAGTGCTGGGATTAAAGGTGTGCATCACCACCACCACCACCACCATCAGTTTTAAGAGAGAAAATCGAAAGGGCTGAGGAGATGCGTCAGTTGGTAAAGTGCTTGTCTTGTGTAAGCATGAGGACCTAAGCTTGGAGCCCTCACCATCATCCCTGTTAAAATCTGGGCATGGTGGCACAGCCTGCTTTCCTAGCGCTGGGGAGATGGACATGAGACAGGAGGGTCCCTGAAACTTCCTGCCCAGGTAGGATTGCTGGTGGTGAGCTCTAGGTTTAGTGGGAGAGAGATACTGCCTCAAAAACTAAGATGAAGAGTGACAGAGGAAGACAATGACATTGACCTTTGACCTCTGCCCACACATTTATACACAAATTGTTCGCACATACTTATCTCCCTATCCACACGAAATAGATACATTAAAAAGAAAAACAGCCAATATATTTCCACTTACGTTTTCTCCCACTGAAGCCAAGTTAAGACTTCGGAAGGCTCTAACCATTGACAAGCGACTCTGATGGCCAAGTCATAGTGGGCCTGGAAGCAGGATAGGGAGCAGAGGGTGTGGGTTCAGATCTCAGCAAAGTGCTTTCCTAAACAATGGCATCTCTAAGCCATGTTCTAACTGGGGATGATTCTTAATTATAAACAGCCTGGTACTCGGCTAGAGATATTTCAGGATCTTCAGGCATTTATCCCCACTAAAAGTTACTTGCTGTGTATGGTTCAGAAAAGAAAGAATCCTCAACTGTGAATTGGGGAATGTGGCTTTATGCTGGGACTGTCAAGGACTTGGGATATATTCTTGGGTGAGTCGTTGGATGAGCGTTGGGTCTTCTTTTTCTTAAGTTTTTAAAAAAGAGAGGGTGGAGAAAGAAGGCTACAGAGAACATTTTCTGATCCTGTTTGGTGTTAGAAATGCACTCCCAGGGGATGGGAGATGTGGAGACATGGAGGGAAACAGAAACAATCCCGGGAGACTTCCCTGAGGAGGCATCCTCAGAGCCAGGGCTTGTAGGAAAGGGAGATTTTTGCAGATGGAGAAGGTCTTGGGGCGGGGGTATTGCAAGGGCAATGGGCCAGATAGACCTGACTGAGTGACAGGTGTGTGGGGAGCTTCATACTTGCAGCAAAACTGAAGGTCAGTTTTTGTGTAGATTCTTATCACACTGATGACCACCCCCCCCAGGCCATCTGTAAACTCTCACTTAGTAAGCATATTTATCACTTAACTATCAATATTTCCTTTCCATCCCCATTCTAGGAAATCCAAGGTTAGTCTGGATTTGTTTAAAGTTCTGAGAATTTCTAAATAATACAATGATGCCCTCCAGGGACAAGACTAAAGTAACATACTGACCTAAATAATAGTAAATAAGGGGTTTGGTCAGGGTCACTTGTTGAAATCTCATCTGGAGTTTGATATGCGGACCAATCACATTGGCCATACTCATTAGAAATACAAGCAACCAGCCCTACCCTGACCTTCAGAACCAAAATAGCTCTGTAATAATACCTCATTAAAGTTTGAGAAGTATAGCTCTGATCTGTTTACTTCCTTCGTGATGGGTGCACACAGAGAGGCAGGCTTACCTACAAACCCTGGCTTTACACAGAGGGAAACTGAGGGAAAGAGGTACATCCCCCTTAGTATAGCTCATGGGCAAGGGGGAAACTGAGTTTACTGATTTCTTTTGGATTAAGTCTTTCTGTAGTTTCTTCTCTGATTTCTGTGTTGTGAGCCTGTACTCAGTGTGAATATCCAAAAGGATTCTAGGGTCATGTATCCCTTTGCCTTTTCTGCAGATAATGCAAATGGTGATAAGTGATTGTAGCTGAGAACCTACCTTGTTTCTAATTTTAGGTCTCTAACATTGCGAGTTAACATTTTATCATTCAGTCATCTGTTTTTTAATCTTTTCTCACTTGTGTTTATTTTCATATTCTCTTTTTGCTTTCTATAAATACTAAAGTGGATGAAGATGATCATAGGGGCAGCCTTAGAATGAGGCAGAGGAATGGGGAAGAGGGTAGGGTGCTGGTACCAGTGTACATGCGGATGTGAGTGGGGTGTGTGTGTGTGTTACACATTCATTTGATCCCTGTTCTGCCCCTTATCACATACAGAACAAAATGGCAGTTGCACCACCATGACATTCTTTACCATCTCATCTAGAAAGGTGAGGTGACCTCTTCCTTTTGGATCAAATTCATTTTCCCGAAGTCTGATGCCAATATACTCTCCCCTTAAAAGCAAGAGAGCAGCATTGAACTATGGGGAATGATACACAATTCTGCCTTCAGAAAGAGGCTTTTCCCCCCAATCCCTTTCCACCCCGACACAAATGCAACAGAAGTCATTGATTGTCTTGTAGCTGTTAATATTTGATTTCGGCTTGGCTAGTGATCTGCATAGGCTACAGGTCTAGTCACAACTTTCTCAGTTCTGCCTAGCCCTGGGGTCCAGATGAATCTCTCCCACCCATGGCTTATATTAAATAAACCGTCTGGTCTATGGCTCAGGCTTCTTACAGGCTAGTTCTTGCATCTTAAGTCAACCCGTTTCTATGAGTCTGTGTATTAATATGTGGCTGATGGCTTACCAGTACTTTGACATCTTGCTTCTTGGGTGCCTGGACTACTTTTGCCCTGACTCTGCCTTTCTTTGTCCTCTATCTCTCTTGGATTCCCAGCCTGGCTGTCTCCTGTCTTGCCATAGGCCAGAACATCTCCTTTATTAATCAATGGTATCAACACATATTCACAGCAGACAGAAAGACCACCCCACAGCATGCAGGTATCTAATCATGACGAACTTAAATCACATTTATGTTAATATTAAACTCATCACTGGAAAACAGGAAGAAGGCAAAATGTTAATACATAGAAAAGATATTTTTGCAAGAGGAGGGCTAAACTCCATTGTATAAAATGAAAAATTTCCTTCTGGGCATGGCAGTGCATGCCTTTAAGCCAAACAGGAGACAAACAAACACACCTCTTATGGGTGCTTATACTCTAAGAAGAAGAGGCTATAATATAAAAGAATATATTTTTATAATATTTCCCATAGAACACACTAGCATTAGGCATTCTGCCTGGAGTTAGCATGGTCAACAAGGAAATATTTATTTGATTGTCTGTTTGAAATAGGGTCTCTATGTGGTCATGGTTGTCCCAAAACTCTGTAGACCAAGCCAGTCTTGAATTCACAAAGATCCACTTGCCTCTGCCTCTCATAGAGCTGGGACTAAAGGTGTGCACCATTACATCTGTCAGAATTGCCATTCTTAACTACTGTCTGTTTTTCTTGATAGACTGGCTTCCAAACAATTATGTGTAAACATGAGTGAATTTCACACATGTTTATTCCAGTATTTTTAAAGATTTAGTAGAAGATAAAGGATATTTGACGGAATCTAAGATAAGTTCTTTGATGAAAAAAAAATTTCTGTTGAGCCAAGAATACATGTGAAAAAAAAAAATGACTTCTTTTTGTTGTATGACCTGCGATTTTTTTCATCAACATTTTTAAAATACCAGGTTGAAGAAAAGCTGAATGGGATGGTGAAATTTTATGGAAAACGTGATCTTTTCTTTATTATCAAGAAAGTTTAGAAATCCAGAAAAAGAGAGATGGGTTATTTGGTTGTTAAGCTTGGCAATAGAAGCCACAGAGACTGTGGTTTAAACGCTGGACCCTAGGGCACATCTAGGCATCTATATTTTTTGCCAGTAAGTGCTGCTCCTTTCAGTGATGTGTCCTGTCCCCCCAGGCTGTGGGGGTCCCTTAATTATGCATGCTGTTGCAGAAACATTTTTCCAAGAGATTCTGCATCCTGCCCTACACTACTACATGTGCCTGCCTGGCAGAGACAGAGACTAGAGCCTTTGCTGGCTTTTCTCCCACAGAGCAGAGAGATACCTTCCTAGCTTTATGTCTACCCATCAATATCCAGACCATCTGTGGCAGCATCTCAAATACAAGGATCAGACACAAAAGTTATTTCAGTGATACTCACAACAGCCTTTTCACCTCCTGTTTTACAAGCCTTTTTTCCATGACGGAAGGCCGGGGCTGAGCAGGTATCTGTCTGTATGTAGCTTGAGCTCCGCCTGATGTGCTTTAGAAAGAGCAATTTCTGTAAGCCTAGAAACTCCAGCAGCAAATCAGAGAGAATATGAATTAGGGATGCTGTTGCTACAAATACCAGTCATGGAGTCTGGTGCTATGGAAGGGATCCAAGGGTATCCAGAATTCAGGCTTTCTCCTATCCAGCAAGTTCCAAGTCAGAAAGTGACCTGGAGGCTAGCCCTGGACCTTGTGCCCTTCTGACAGCATACCCCATTCAAGTTTTAATTACAAAAAAATAAATTTATTAAGTAACTTAATTTTGTGTGTGCATACGAGTGCAGGTGTGCATGTGCCATGGCACACGTTGGAGGTTGGAGGATAGCTCTCAGGAGCTGGTTCTCTAATGATATGACCCAAGGATGGAACTCAGGTCCTTAGGCCTGAGTTTAAGTATTTTGCTTACGTATGTTTAAGTATTTTGACTTTCAATTTTTCCGAACACTCACTATGGATTCATTCTCATTCTAATCTAGCTTGTAAAACAGGGATGGTTCATGTAGCTGTTGACAAGGCTCTTTGGGCAGCACCACTCATACAGGCCGACTGTGGGTTTGTATGTAAGGAAGTGTACGGTCCACACTGTGACTACCAGTGTGTTCATGCTAGAGTGACAGGTCATGATGGAACTGTCCGTGACTTCCCAGAGCTGGCATGACTGTCCACACGATAGTGGCAAATGTCTTCAGTGCCCATCTTGACTTTGAACTGAAAAGGTATCAAAGGGACTCTGAAATATCTCTCTCTCTCTCTCTCACACACACACAGAGTTTGTGAAAAAAATTACTACTGGAACAACAAATATGACTAGGAATCAAACATACCAGCATAATTTGTATTAATTTAAAATGATTTGAAGCACATTGTGATGCTAGTTTGACGAATGATCATGACCGACTCAGACTCACTAATATATATGTGTGTGTGTGTTTGTGTGTGTTATTCTGGGCAGTGGTAATACACACCTTTATTCCCAGCACTCAGGAGGCAGAGACAGGTAGATCTCTATGTGTTCTAGGCCAGCCTGGTATACAGAACTAATTCCAGGACAGCCAGAAAGATAACAACAAAAAAAGATATTCTTGATGTTTTTATAAAATTGTTTTCTGGATGAGATAAACATTTAAACTGATGGACTTCAGAATAAAGTGTATATTCTTCCATAATGTGAGGGGGCCTTACCTAGTAGGTTGAGAGTCACGGGTGAACAATAATTAACCTCCTCTAGCAAGAAGGAAATCTGCCAGCAGAAGGGCTTAGATTCTAACTGCAACCCTTTTGGGGGTCTCCAGACAGACTACACCTGTATACACACACACACACACACACACACACACACACACACACACACACACACACACACACACACCTGTCCTGTTTTTGTTTCTCTAGAGAAGACTGATTATAGATGCCACAAAAATGTTGACAGACCCTGTAAATGGTACAGGTGGTTTAAAATCCCTCCTTTAGAGATAATTGAAGGGATAACTGGCCCTTCCTGCTGCTGCATCTGCTTTAGCCTGAGACAGGGAGCAAGTTAGCTAGGAACAGGAGATAGGAGCAATCCATAGGTCCATTCCAGAGACAGTGCAATTGCTCTAATCAAGAGATGGTGTTTCAGGTTAGAAAGGAGGCCTCATGGTCTAGGGGAAGCCAAGCACTGGGCCGTGGCATCCCCTCTACAACTGATTGATGTGATTGTGCTCAAGCTGCTGGACTCTCTGGTGTTACAAGAAACAAAAGCAAAAACAAGCAAGCAAACAAACAAGCAAACAGATCTAGTTAACTTCCTGCTAGACTTCATCCTGACATTCCATCATTCCAGGATGACTGAAATGTGTTGAAATTCTTCTAACTCAATAATTTATAAAAGCATAAGTCTTGTTTCATTCCTTACTAGAAAGTGGGCTTAATCTCTTGGCAGGAAGTGGGCTTCGTACCTTGCCAGGAAGCAGAAATATTAGCTTTGAATCATGCAAAAAGAAAGTCTTAGCATTTACTTTAACCCATTCTCTCTCTCTTTTTTTTTTTAGTTCTGAGCAGGCCCTTTGATTTTTACACGTAGAAATTACAAATTTGCATCTTTTGACTGTTGCCATGGCTTTCTCTCAGGACCTCCATCCCAACATGGTATAATATCTGGAGGTATACCATACATATAATATTTTAATTATTAAGAGTATGCCTACCACCTCTAAATCACTAGGTCAGGAGCCCCCGAAAGGCCACCGACTAGCTGTGTCACCTTTTGTGAATTAACTTTCTGTTTTTTCCGCATGTCTTCTTATGTAGAACAACCATTGACTGTCTGGTGAGGTTTGGCTAACTGGAGATTTTCTTATGTAAAACAACCATTGACTGTCTGGTGAGGTTTGGCTAACTGGAGATTATCTGGAATTTGTCGTCTTTCCCTGGTCGAGAGAGAGCCATCTGCATAGATGATTCGGTTAGAGTTGATTTTTTGCCCTCACTCTTTTCTGTCTACAGAGCTCTAAAGGAATCAAGACCATTAGCTGGAAACACACACAAAAGGGACAGCTAGCACCAGACACCAAGGTCACCCTGGCCCCAAGTCCCAACACCTGCCGCCCACCCGTAGTTGAAGGAATCCTGGGCACTGGGGCGTATCTGCACATTCCAGTCAGATTCCCTCTCCATAATCCTGTCCTGGTGTTATAAAAATGTCTACTGAGTTATACTAGCTGCAGTCTCTTAACAGCCCCTCCCGCTCCCGGGAATATCTCACCAAGTGGAGGCTGACTGCAGCACTACTGTTCTTTGTGGTACCTGCGGGCAGGCTTGAGCCTTGGAAGGCTTGAGATGCTTTCCTGAAAGTCATCCTGAAACGCAGATGCTTTCGTCTGGTTGCTAGGAAACCGTGACTGGATGAAAATAGTTTTATAAACATCCTCCTGTCTTCTCCCATGCACATAATGGGGGGAGGGTGTCATATATTTGAGACAGATTGTAACCCTGGCCTTTAGTTCATGTATCTTTTCACCTGAGTAGGCGCATAGGTGTACCAGCTAAATGATTAATCAGAAAACTGAGATGGGATGAGGAGGTTATCCCTCAAGTTTTCTTTTCCTTTCCCCTCCCTCCCTTTCCCTCCCTTCCTCCCTTCCTCTTTTCTTTTCTAAAATAGCACTTGGCTACAGATGGAAGGGCCAGAGGACCAGCAAGGGTTGCTGGAGAAGCCTGCAGAACTCCAACTTCTTCATACTTAGGGTACCCCAAGCAATCTCTTAGGACGATTCTACCCATTTGGAAAGAAGGAACCTTACTTGAGGGGTGGCCTTCATCAGATGGCCTGAGACAAGTGTGTAAAGGCGTTTTCTGGGTTAAGGATAGATGTAAAAGGGCCTACCCCACTGTGGGTGGCACCACCCCTGGTCATGTGAAAGTGATCCTGGGTTGTGTAAGCCTGAGCAAGCCAGGAGGAGGAAGCCAATAAGCAGCATTTCTCATGGTTTCTGCTTCAGTTCCTGCCTCCAGGTTCCAGCCTTGAGCTCTTTCCCTGGCTTCCCTCCATAATGGACTCTAATCTGTAAGATGCAATTAACCCTTTCTTCCCTAGGTTGGTGGTCATTGCTCTATCATAACAGAAAACCAAACTAGATCACTTTACCACCATTCTCCTTATGCATAGTTCCCTGCTACCACACTCTACTTGTCTAAACTAGGACAAATTACCACTGCTCTCTTGATGAATTATTCCCGTTTACACATTTTTCTCATCTAACCCTTGTTTCCTTGCTGGAAGCTTGTAGAGAACTTCTTCTTGCTCTTATGATAACATCTAAATGTCTACTTGAATATTCTGCCCCTGGGCTGAGGATGTGTTACCAACACTCTGTTTTTTGTGTTTCTGGTATTGAGAATGGAACCAAGAGCCTGTTTGTTCTAGGTAAAGACTATACCCTTGAGTATTATAGCTACAGCCTATAAACACTTCTATTAATCATCACTTTTCTGTAGTAAGAGGTTTTTAGCCTGGTTTAGCCTTAAGATCTGAGCTATCAGTCTCAAAGTCTTAAACATATAGAGTTTAAATTAATTATATTATATTTTGCTTGGCTTATGGCTTAGGCATATTGTTAGTTTTTGCATCTTAATTTAACTTATTTCTATTAATTTGTTTTGTCATATGGCCTGTGGTTTATTTACTTTTTTATATTTTGTTTGTGTGCTATTTGTAATAAGAGGTTTTTGGCTTGGCCTAGTCCTAAGGTCTGGACCTGCCTGCTGTTGTTTAGGCCTCTAAAAATGTCTTAGACACTATATCAATTATATTTTTCTTGACCTATGGCTCAGGTTTATTGTTAGCTAGTTTTTTTTTTTTTTTTAATTTTATTTTACCTTAATCTAGTTGTATTAATCTGTTTAGCCATATGGCTTGGTACTTTTTCTCAGAGCAGTATGGTTTCTCTCTCTCTCTCTCTCTCTCTCTCTCTCTCTCTCTCTCTCTCTCTCTCTCTGTGTGTGTGTGTGTGTGTGTGTGTGTGTGTGTGTGTGTGCGTGCGCGTGCGCACACGCGCGCAGCTAGGGTCACTCCTGGAGTTTCTGCCTGTATCTCTCTTCTGCTCTTCCTATTCTCAGAGTTTTCTTTGTCTGGTATCCCCACCTACACTTCCTGTCTGCCCTGGCCAATCAGCTTTTTATTAAGCCAGGAGGAGGAACAAATATTCACAAAGTACCAAAACATAGTCCCACTACACTTTCTTCTCTTGGTTATGTTGAGGAGGAAAAGTGACTTCCCTTATGAATAGCAAATTTTCTAGCTGAGGACATACAAATAATAAACTGAGAAATAATAATAATAGGCATTAATATAGCTAGTATGTTTTGTATGATGTAAGAGGCTTCATAATGAAATGAAGACACGAAGAAACAGGTAGTCTGTGTGTTTTCGTATGGAGTTTTGGAAGAGTGGGCAGTCATTGTGAGATATGGTTGGAAGGAGATTCTATGATTTTGTGGTGATGTACTTGGAGACTTAAACCAAGTCTGCTTGCTTGGGTGCTTCTCTGCTCCGGTGTCTTTGGCTCCCCTCCAGATCGGGGAGGCACCCTTCACCCGAGAAGTTAGGCTCTGCGTCAGGCTGCTATTACCTGCTTTGGGGAGCAGGTAACGGTGACCTTCCTGTTGCTATTGCTTTCTCAAATGCCAGTGTGCCAGGGTTCTCATTTCCCCGAAGACTCCCACATCAAATTAAAGCATAGAGTTAACAAAACTACTGGCTTCCTTCTTTACATTTTATCAGAGGGGCCTAGGATTGGTATAGGATAGACAATCTCGCCTATAATCAGATGGTTGTGCTTTTAGTATTTGGATTTGTTGTCTGTGATGATTGAGCACTACATACCCATGTGTACATGCCCAAAGCATGTAACAGACCATTATATATGAATGAAGTTTTTTTTTTTAAATAAAAGGATGTAATTTTATAAACTTCTCTGTGGATAGAAAAGACCAATCATTCCAGAGAAACAGGGAGAAACAAAGCTGCTCTAGGATTTAGACATGTCTGGGCACATCTGGATAAGTCTGGAGGATTAGAGGCTGTGGGAGCACCCGCATTCCATTTTGCATCCGTGATTCTAACTTTGGCTGTGCTTCACCTGAGGAGCTTTTAACTCCCAGAACCACTACCTTTGAATCCCGGAGGGTGAGATCAAGCCATCATGTTCCTTCCGTTTTCACAAGCACTCTGATATACAAAACTGACTGTCACAGATACGTGTGGGAGACTGAGGGACATTTGGGTGGTAGGTACTTCATCACTACACAGCTGCACTATATGTTCTCTTCATTTCTTAAAAAAAAAAAGGATGATTAATAATGAGAAACAAGACTCTCAGTGGAACATCTTAGAGGTGATCCCTCCTCTATGCTTATATCAAAAGTTCTTTTCTTAAAAATTAAAATATAATTATATCACTTCTCCCTTCTTACCCCTTCCATGGTCCTCTCCCCCTCATAAATTCATGGTTCTCTTTTCCTTGTTTTACAACACACACACACACACACACACACACACACACACACACACACACACACACTTGCTCTGTTTAGTGTTACTTGTATGTATACGATTTCAGAGCTGACCACTTGGCATTGGATAACCAACTCACCAGATAGAGAAGACTTTCTCCTCCTCTCTGTGTGTCTTAGTTGCCTGCAGTTCCTTGTTAATGAGTGGGGCCCGTGAGACCCCTCCCCTGCATTAGCATGTCTATTGATGTAGTACTGCTTCACACCTTGTTTCAGCAGTCACATTGCTGAGAAATAGTTGGGGCTGGCAGTTGGAGAGAGTAAACAGAGAGAGAAGAGAGGAAGGAGCAAAAGAGGAGCAAGAAAGAGAAGGGGAAGAGAACTCCGGGGGCAGCCACCCAGCTACGCACCCAGCCGTGGAGTGAGAAGGAAAGAAAGATGTGTAGAATAGAGAAACGTAAACGCTCAGGGGCAAAAATATACGGGGGCAATTTAAGAAAAGATGCTAGAAACAAGCCAAGCTAAGGGTGGGCATTTATAAGAAAGAGTAAGTTTTCATGTATTTATTTGGGAGCTGGGTAGTGGGACCCCAAAAGAGTAAACAAACAAAACAAAACAAAAACAACTACATTAGTCCCAGGTAGTGGGCTAGAATTCTAGTACCGGGCATGTTGAGTGAGTCTTAAGTCCAATTAGACACCTATTGATTACCATCAGAATATGAGTGTCGCTATTTGATACTCAGGTCAGGGATATCTTGCTCTGGACATTGTTGTGGGTGATACAGCTGGGTGGGACTATTGGTTCCCTCACTCCAGCTGGAATCCTGAGTCCTGTGTCTTCAGTGCGTGTTGTTGGCATCACTGAGGTTCAGGAGTCAACACTACACCTTCAGTATCAGATTTACTGATCATTCTGTTAACACTCTCTTTGCCTGGATTCTGTGTCTTTCTCTCAATGATTCCAGATTTGGGCAAAAAAAAAAAATAGATTTTATTTTTGAGCACCCTGATCCAGACAAAAGTAAAAAGCCAACTTTACCACCCTCTTCTCAGAAAGGTTTCAAACACCCTGAGAAATTAAAGAAGTATAATTGATCTTTGTTCTAATGTTTTGGTTCATCCCATACTCTGGTAAATTAAAACTTCTTCCTCAAATATTTATGTTCTGCAAACAAAAAGATCCTCACAGGGCTCACTACAGTAAATTCTCCACATGACTAGAACATGGTTTTATAGACAATTTCATCTCTTTCTCTCTGCTGCTCTCTCCTTTTTGCCTTAGGTTTAAAATGACAAACCTAATTACAAGTTGTGTACTGGACCCTGTAAACAGAAGGCACAGCCCCTTCAGCATCAGGAAACTTTAATGGAATTAAGCAGGAAAGGGGAAATAATTTACATTTTCCTTTTCTCCTCAGTTAGAGCACCAGTCATCAATCACTTATCAATCCTATAGTGGAATTATGTTGTTACATTGTAAATAATTGTCCCACCTACTGGTTTAATAAAAATGTTGATTGGCTGAAGGCAGACAGGAAGTATGGGCGGGGCTACCAAACTAAAAAACTCTGGGAACAGAAAAAAAAAAAGAGCAGAAATGCCGCAGAGACACCATAATGAGACACCAGAAGATATAGAGGAAAGAAGTTGAAATGCTGCTTTGAGAAAAGGTACTGAGCCTCATGGCTAAATAGGATAAGAGTCATGGGTTAGTTTAAGAGCAAGAGTTAGCAAGTTATATGCCTGGGTCCCAGGTCAATCAGCATACAATCAATACAAATATCTGTGTGTTTCAATGGGACTATGGGATTGTGGGTCTGAAAGTCTGGGCCATGAGGCTAGGCTGGAAAGTCCGGGCCAGAAACCTGATACAACACCTTCCTGCTCAAGGTCTAGTTTAATCATTACCAGATCAAAGTGGACCAGATGAAAGATTCCAGAAGTGCACTAAGGTTGGCTTCATGTCCCAGCCATATGAGGCTGGCACAGAGTTTATGATGATGTTTCAGTAATGACAGCAGGCAAAAACACACTGTGAAATTGTGAATTTATTAAAGTCATTAATAAGAAAACTCTCTGAATAACTATTCTTCTTTTGTGAGTGTTCTTGGACCTTTGGATTCATCCTAATGCAAAAGGGTCAAGGTGTGATCTACAATGCTCATCACTTGGCTGGTGTTAGAGCTTTTACGTGCTACTCATCTGCATGTTTTCATATAATATATTACAAGTCTGAATATAAAGCTTTTATCTTTCAAAAATTGTTTAGCTATACTGGGAGCCACTGTCTCTGGAATTAAATGCACGTGTTACCACTCCAGGCCCATGTCTATGGACTAAGCCTTCTTGGTTTCTCCCACCCTCCACCACTGTTCTCACCACTGTTTCTATGAATTCAACATCAGAAGAATTAATGTTTAAGCGCAGTGATATAGTATTTGTGTTTCTGTGCCCAGCTTATTATTATTTATTATGGATTGATAGTTATCTATGATGTAACAAATGACAGAATTTCCTTCTCTTTCAAGCTGAATACATTATATATGTATGTATATACATGTATGTTTTTAAAAAATTTTATTTATGTACAGAATCATATTTTATGTATTTATTCATAGATGGGCATTTATTTTGTTTTTGTATCTTGACTATTGGGATTAATGCAGAAGCGAACATTAGTCAAAAGTGCTGAGCCTGCCAGCCAGCAGTCAGAAATATATACAGCTGATGATCCATCCTACCCATCATTCGTCCAGGGAATATTCAAAGATGGAACTATGTTCTGCATTAAATTAGTTTCACCCTGGAAATGTAGGAGAGATTCACCTGCCAAAGGACATTGCACGGGAATTTGCATCAATATGTGCACAACAGTGGCAACAGAAAAGCTCACAGCCTCTCCAGGCGATCCGCTCGTTGCCGTGTATTCCTTCAGATACCCTTGTTTTGAATCATTAGTCAGCTTTGCACCGTGATGGTTAACTATCTGACATGAGACACTTAAAAGAAAATGAGGTTTATTTAGTTCACAACTTTAGAGGCGTAAAGTCTAAGATTGGGCAAAGAGGGACCGTTGGTTTAGCCTTTGGTGTGTGTGGAAGGTGACAGCACGTGTGTGTGTGTGTGTGTGTGTGTGTGTGTGTGTGTGTGTGTGTGTGTGTGTGTGTGAGAGAGAGAGAGAGAGAGAGAGAGAGAGAGAGAGAGAGAGAGAGAGAGAGAGAACTTTCCCATTCTACTAGGGTTCACTTTACTCTTTTACATTTATGAATGTCTATTCTAAATGTAAATTACGGTTTTATTACGTGTTCCTCCTTAACTCCAGAGGTAAAACCATTTTCTTCTTTATGCCTAAAATGCTTCACTGCCAAAGGTATTTGTGGGTACTAACTGGCCTTTTGGTGTCAAAGAACCATCTTCCATGGGAAGACTAAAATCAACATATTTATTACTTCACACACATATATGCATATGCAGTTTAATGAATAATTACCCTATAATTCTAACTATACACTTTCCTCTTGAAAGCATTATTATCTTCCAAGTTTCCATGGGTCAAGTCAGCTGAAAACCTTTGCAAGAATAGCAGACAAATAGAACTGATGAGAACGTGCTCAGGGACCTGAGAACACCCTCAGGGAGGCCTGGTTAGAAGTGTCCACAGATGCTGACAAGAACTCTGCGGCATGGCAGGTATGCACTGTTGCAATCGGAACAGCATTTTGGAATACTACTGAGAACTTCAGACTTTGGAAGATGCCAGATCATTAGCCCGCAGGATCTGGTTCTTGACCCTGATCTGTTACATTTTATGGAGGTTACCTTGAAGGCTGGGTTGGCCAGGGCTGACTCAATCTAGTCTGTGATACTTAATCCTTACACAGGAAGAAACAAGAGAAAAAAAAATTAGTGTGTATGTACCTCTTTCTGTCTCTCTCTCTCTCTACCTTGGTCTATCTCTGCCTCTGTCTCCACCGCCCTTCTCTGAGTGTGTGTGCACATGTGTGCAATGCAGGAGCTGCAGAAAAATTCTTGGGAAAAGCACAGTTCTTCACACAATAGAACATCAGTTTGAATATTTATCTGAGTTGAGAAAACAACATTAGACATAACTTGGGCTCACAGGTCTTTATTCTGCAGCTCTGACACATGACAGATGGTTTCTGATGAGTCTGTGATTAGTGGCCTTCTAATTAAGGTTTTTAAAGGTGTGCAATGAGGCTTTTGATACCAATGTGAATTTTTGAGAGATTTGGAGGAAAATATTGCATATTTGATTGAAAACTAGATCACATACCCCTGACACCTACAGAATCAGGAACTCCTGTCTTAAGTGAAACTGCTTTCAGAGCACCAGAAGAGCCCTGCCAGCCTCCTGACCTCGGGTGTGGGAGTTCAGAAGAATGCCTGACAGCTGACCCAGCCTAACCACTTAAGGTTCAGAGGTAGGGAAAAGGAAGTTGAAACCAACAGCCTGGGATAATGGGCCTCATGGGATGTCATCTAGAAACCAAAATTTGCTGGATCCACAGCTCAAATAAGTGAGGGAACTTACCAGTCTGCCTTAAATTGTGTGCATTAGAAACAGCAAGCAGGCAGTTGTGAGCCACCTGACTGTGGGTGCTGGGATCCAAACCCAGCTACTCTGGAAGAACAGCAAATGCTCTAATTGTGAGTCATCTATCTCTTCAGTGCCCAAGAAATATGTTTTAATTGGAAAAGATATTGACCAAAGAATTATGGAATATAAAGTGAGTACAAGACCCAGGGGTGAGGTAGGGTGAGGGTGGCACCTGATTTTCATCCAACACTCGGGAGGCAGAGGCAGGCAGAGCTCTAAGTTCTAGGCTAGCCTGGTCTACAGAGCAAGTTCCTGGACAGGATAGCCAAGGCTACACAGACGAAACCCTGATCAAACAACAACAGCCAAGATGAGTATAAACATCCTGCTCAGCATTTCCTCTTCGCCAAGGGCTCACTAGTCACCTGTCGTCAATTTCAATCTGAAAATATTAAATGGACAACTCCAGAAATGAACGATTTTGCAGGTTCTTTTTTCAGTTTAAGAGTTTTAAATGGAATTTTTAATATTATACTGTTATAGTTTTCCATTTTATTATTAGTTATTCTTAACATAAGGATGTGCCTAATCTGTAAATTTAACTATGCTCATAGATAAATTTGAGTAGGAATAGAGATAATTTATATGAGGCTTAGTGAATATGTGGTTTTAGACATTTCCGACAATTTGGGATGAACCCTGTGCCGTTAAGGTAATGGAGAAGCTCTGCCAACTGTCTGGCCAACATCATTTTTAACCACAATAAACTAGTACAGAGAAAGCTTTGTGCTCTGAATGGGGTTTGTTTTTGTCAACTTTACATAAGTTTGAGTTTCTGAGAAGAACTCGAACTGAGAAAATACCCCCACCAGATTAGTCTGTAGGCAAGCTGGGCTGTGGTTTCTAGATTTATGGTTGAATATAGGCTGGTCTAGCCCATTGTAGGTGAGGCCATCCCTAGGTGGGTGGTCCTGGGTGCTATAAGAAAGCAGGCCTCTGTTTTAGCTCCTGCCTCCAGTTTCCTGCCCTGATGACTTCCAATGATGACCTGTGACATAGATTGAAAGAAATCCTTTCCTGCCCGAGATGCTTTTGGCCATGGTGTTTTATCAAGCAACAGAAACCCTAACTAAGACACCTTGAATGAAACATGCTAAAACTCCAGAGATTGGGATGTTCTTCGGATGTTTCTGAAGATGTTTCTTTGCCAATTGGAATTCAGGCTGCAGCCTTTATTTCTGGTAGATTCCTTAACATATAGCAGTCTATGCTCTTAACCAGATTTGGGGAAGAAGACCAGCTAGCGCAGGCAGAAGAAGATGGAGTGTTTGGCTGCATGTGTTGTATCACTTCTGGAGGACCAGGAGAAGATGCAGTGCCAGGTGGGCTGCTCTGCTTGTCTAACTTATTGTCTAAATGACAGGGACAGTTTTGCTATGTATGTCCCCAATACTACACTAAGCTTTGATGTATCTCTTCCAAAATGTTCACAATTTTGCTCATGGCCATTTGGCCACATAGTTACCATAGAATTGGCTGACTATACTGGTTACATGGGCATAGATGTTTTCTTCTTTTTATTTATAAACAGCAACATCTGATTATTGAATAGACAATGAGATCGTCAATATTCTATCAGTCCAAAGTTGCCGTGGGCCTTGTCTCCTTACTCTGTGCTCTGAATTACAAGTTTGTGAGGCAGACTCTGAAAAGTCTGATACTTTCCCTGTAACCATGTGGTGTCGATGTCATCAAATCTCAAGAACTTATCATGAATGTGGAAAGGTTCAACACAGAGGTACTCACTGCACAGATGAGGATGGTGCTTATCTTGACACAACTTTAGAACCTTAAAATGTGTTCTTTAAAAAAAAAAATGAGGCCCAAGTTAATAAGCCACAAGGGAACCCTGGAACAGAGAGTGACTCAAACCCCAGCTGTGTACATGGAGTCATTGGAATATTCTGACATAGAAGAAGGTCCTTTAAGAAGGTAATGGGCTCTCTGTGACACAAGAGTGCATTAGGAGTAAAGGACACACGCAAATCTATTTGGTGAATGAATTGGGTTCAGAGACATGAGTAAGGGTGAAAAAAAAAATTCACTTGTCTTCAAAGATGGAAAAACCAGGCTTACAGTTCTGGCTGAGATCCAAGCTGTAAGTCTTTATGGAATAGTACAGGGTGTGGCTGCCTTTGCACAAATAAACAAGCAATCAACATCCAGGCTTATCTCAAAAGTTAAAACTAAGAGCATAATTCATGGGAGTGGAAACTCACTGAGCAATTCCAGCAAAAACAGTAAATGCAAGCAGAGAATCTGTGAACCTTTAAATCAGTGAGGCTAGCTTCAAAATATTAGAATCAAAACACTGAGTCCAAGTTAGGTTTCCAATTGTGTTACTTAAAGACTTTGGAGGTTATCTGGAAAACTCATAGTGCCCAAATATTATTTAAGAAATGGAAAAATTCTTGAAATAGGAAACATGTAGGAGAAAATTTGAAAAGGACACAAGTTTAGTGATCCCCCAAATAGGAAAATGTCATTCAGTTATGTGTCTTGAGGCTTAGATCATGAAGACCTAAACTATGTGCAGGACGTGATTCTCACAAGTCTTAGGGTTTTCATCGCTGTGATGAGACACCATGACCACAGCAAATTTTATAACAAAAACATTTAAGGAAGGTGGCTTACAGTTTCACAGGTTCAGTCCATTATGATCATAAAAAGGAGCATGGCAGTGTGCAGGCAGACATGCTGCTGGAGTTGAGAGTGCTATATCTTGCAGGCAACAGGAAATCAATTGATTTACTGGATGTATCCTGAGCATAGGGAATCCTAAAGCCCACCCCCATAGTGACACACTTCCTCCAAAAAGACCACACCTCCTAATGTGTCATTTCCTTTGGGGAACAAACTCAAAGCAAAGAGTTAACTCCCAGGAACATCTGTCTAGTTCCCCTGACGTTCCTGGGAGATTTCAGATGAAACTGAAAGTTTCAGAGAAAATTTCTAGTGTATGTTTGAAAAGGTTAAAGATGAATTGACTAGAATTGTGTCATTTCATCAGGCAAGGTAAAGTAAAGCCAATGCTGCCGAGAAAGTCCTTGGACCAGGAGAATACGGGTCTGTACTGTCTACCCTGGGAGATTTGGAATCAGTTTTCTATTGTGTGACATTTCCTGGAGAAATTTGAGCAATAGTCTATTTGCTCTAGACAGAGCACCACGAACAGACCAAAGAAAAGATTCTACTCAACTCCAGATTGGTGAACCAATATGAGTTTATTGGGCTTAGTTACAGAACTATGGGTGAGGGGCTACTTACAGAAGTATGGATAACCCCAAAACATTTGAACCATCAAAAAGTCTCACCACAGAATGGATGATGCCTCCCGCAAGCTGCATAGATGGTGTGGTAGTTTTAATGTAATTGGCTCCCATAAACTCATAGGAACTGGCACTTTTAGAAGGTGTGGCCTTGACGGATTAGGTGTGGCCTTGTTGGAAGAAGTGTAGCATTGTAAAGGCAGGCTTTGAGATCTAATTTATGCTTAAGCCAGCCCAGTGTCTCAGTTCACTTGCCTGCAGGATCAAGGTGTAAGAACTCTCAGCTCCAGCACCAAGTCTGCCTGCATGATGCCACGCTTCCTGCCACGACCACAATTGTCTAAACCTATGAAACTGTAGGCCAGCGCATTAAGTGTTTTCCTTCACAATTACCATGGTAGTGTCTCTTTACAGCAATAGGAACCCTAACTAAGACGGAAATATTCTGCTTCAGTCAACACTCCACATGCCACCCATAGATCCTAGCAGCTTTGAGAGAGAGAGGAAGGAGGTACAAGGGAGGCCAGAGTCTCAGGTAAGGGACTGACAATCCCCTTTGAGTCCTTCCGTGAGGGAATATCAATAGCCCTCATCTTGTGAAGGGTTCATACAGGTTATTGCAGATGCTCTGATTTCAAGCATGCTAACAGGCTTGTCATGGAGTAAGAGCAGTGCTCTATATTTCCCAGCACAGTTAGAAGCCTTTTATTGTGAAAAAAAAAAAAAAGACATAGCCAACCTTACACAACTAATGCATAGCTTAACAAATTATTACAAGGAACTCTACTCATGACCCTTTTCAGGAGATTGAGCACCGTCATCCTTCTTGGTGTCTTCCACTGCCTGTTCCAGTAATTCTCACCCCCACTGATTATCATCTGAGTACACACTCCACTGACTTTATAATTTTAAAATGTAAGTGTCTACTTGTCTCCAAATGGTCAGCGGTCCTACAACCATTCCTTTATCCTAGCCCACACCTGTCTTTTTGTGGTGGCATTCAGGATTTAAGCCAGTCTATGATGTCTAGAGGTCCCATCTCAAAAAGCATAGTCTTCTATGAATATTTACTGTTGAGCTAGTGGGAGCACATGGATGGGGTGGAATGGGGTCTGAAGGTGGGCAAAGATCAAAATGTTTACTGGTGGAAAAATGAGCCCACATGGAAAGCTGCTCTCAGAGGAAGCTCTTTTAGGTGATACCGTATCACTTCTGTAGTCCTCACACACTAAAAAAGTGTTTAATTGACTTAGGTTGCAAGCAAACATTGACCTGATCTAGTTAGGGACTTTCTGTAAAATAACTAGTTGTGACCCTGAAAGTGACATCTCAAATGCTGTTTCTTGCATGCTGAGGGGTCATAGAACACACCAGAATGAGGTCCCTCTGGTGTCCTCTTGCTCTTCTCCCCCAGACCGAAGAGAAACACTGTAAATTCCTCCACTGACCTGAGCTGATCCACTAAGAAAGGGACATGACAAATTACCCCCCCCCCCCAATTTCTTTAACCAGAGAAAACCAAATTCAGGATAACCTTTTGGGGTCTGTCTCACATTGCTGTCCTCTATTTTGATTTCGAGAATCACCCACAATCCATTGCCTGTTGGCTTCTTTGGATGTTGTTCTGAGCCAGTGGTTTTTTTTCCAAACCCATGAAGTCTCCTAAATCATTCGCTAGCCGACATTCTCCCCACTGTGCTGCAGGAGAGGGACAACTGAGCTTCTGAACCACCTTGGGCTGTGACTTTCCACTTTACACATTAATAATCATCCATGCTTTTTGCCTATTTAGTCAGTTTTTGCCAGTTTATTCCTGTGACCCTTTTTCAGGCAGTAGAAGAGAATTATTCCTTTGCTCCACACTGGGAATTTGGGAAGGTGAATGTTAGTCACTTTTATCCTTAGAATCCAGAGATCTAGAAAGCCACAGACTTAAGATGTAGATGACAAGCTTGTTAACCTCTTGTCTAAACTTCTTTTGTTTCAATCCATCATGCTGCAGCAATATTCAAGAGAAATTTCCTACGTAAGAATTTTTAGGACTTTTAATCCCAGCACTTGAGGCCAGCCTGGTCTACATAGTGAGTTCCAGGATAACCAGGGCTACACAGAGAAACCCTGTTTCAACCACCCCTCCTCCCCAAAGAGAACTTTTTTTTTTTTTTTTTTTTTTTTTTTTAACCATTTTGCAGTTAAACAGCATTGCTTGGCCACAGAGACTCCCACTTTTTCTGCCTTATTTGTACTCTTGATTTACAGGTATGCAGATTAGCCGTTTGAAAATTCCATGCCCCGATACAAAATAAGGGATTATGGATGAGATCACTTATATTAGTCAATAAAAAGAAGAACACTTTTGTCAGTGTTGAGGTAAGTGCTCCATGTCTTCATTGTTATGTTATATTAGGTTTTAAGTTCATCTACTGATTAGCCTGGAGAGCAAGAGCCTTCATCTGTGGGAAAATCTGTATTATATAAATGTTTCTTAATGGATTTTATATATTAAGACTAGGAGAAATATGATTCTGTTAAAATTAGAACTTGAATATTTTCATCTTAGCCCCTCCCCCAGGAAAGAGTATCTGTAAAATGTAGGAATTCCAAAGTCTGTAATTCTCCTTCTATGTCCCTGAATCCTGTTGCCATCAAGATTTTGCTGAGGAGCCATTTTCCAGGTCAGTAGTGCTGATCCTTTAGTGGTTACAAAATCAGCCATTAGTCTGTGGACACATTAGTCAGCAGCTCCCATCTGCCAATTGTGTTAGACATTAACTGGTTCTTGGCCAGAGGCTGGGCCTGGGCACTGGAGTGGCATGCACTTGAGCATCTCCCAGAATCTCTGAAAGTAGGAGGGATGAGGGGCGTGTGGTCTAAAGCTACTGTTCTGTCCACATTGTACTTTTCTTCCTCCCAAACTCCCAAGCCTGAAGCACACAGGTAGAGTGGGGCAAGGCCTTGTTCAATTTTAGGATTCAAAGTCCAGACCCAAATGGCCTCTGACATATTCTGTAGTTTCAACCAAAGTTTCTTCCAGTGCCCACACTTCCTTCCTTACAAGACTTTAATAGTAATAATCACTACCTACCCTAGGAGGGTCTATCAAACAAACAGAGAGTGAAAACATAATCTGTCCCCTTCCCCCTCCTTTTTTTGCAACAGGCTGTCACTTAGCACCTAGCCTTGAACTTGCTCTGTAACAGATGATAGCCTTAATTAAACGTCAGATGTTCCTGCCTTCATCTCCTGGGTGCCCGGATTACAGGATATACCACGGTCTGATTTTATGCAGTGCTGATTACTGAATGAAGGGCTTGGTGCCTATTAGAAAATACTCTACTACCCGAGTCCCACCCTAGATGCAATGCTTCATAAATTGTCACCTTGTCAATAAAGGGTGAAATGGGTATTATAGTAATTATGAAAGTATTACCAGTCCAAAGTCTAAATAGAAGTTAGTAAGTTTAGATATGGTAGATATGGATACACACACACACACACACACACACACACACACACACACACACACACACTCAAACACTTTGACAGTTCTATATTAAGAGTGAGTCTTGTTATGTTATCCTGGCTGATCTTGAACTTTAGATCTCAAGCAATCATCCAGACTTCACATTTCCAAGTAGCTGAGACCACTGTCACCCAAGATGGCACACAGTTTGTGAATGTAAATTTTAATTCTAAAACATTTGAGAGCTGATATGATGATACATGTCTGTAATCCCAGCTATTTGTGAGGTTGAGGCAAAGGGATAATAAGTTTAAAGCCATCCTCAAGTGTAGGTTATGAGTTGTATGATCGTTGGTAAAAGTATCTTAAATTTGCTGGGTAGTGGTGGTGCATACCTTTGACCCCGGAACTTGGGAGGTAGAAGCAGGCAGGCAGATCAAACCCTGTCTTGAAACACTGTCCCCTCAAAAATATCTTAAGATTTTATATAGCTGAAAGTATTTATTACTTTTATTTCCATGTTTTCGTAACAGTTTTAGCTAGAAACAATGATTTTTTAAAATTGCTCTAGGGACCTGATTGAAATCTGGGAAAACTGATGATGAACACTAGAACCTTCCCACTCTTCAGAAAAGTTCATGGGGCATGATTATAACTTCTTTTGTCTGGCATAAGATGCCACATGGGCATCTTCTACTTAGTGGGCTTTTCCTTCCAAGAGATCTGGTCAATGAGTATGGATTTAGAGGGGAACTGAGTCAAATGTGCATATTTTATCACTACCTGCTTGGATTCTGAAAGGCCTCATGTGTAGGCAGTATTTATAGCCTGAGCTCAAGCTTGCAGGGAAGACTGGGTAATAACCAAGGTATAGCCACCCTACTGGTGGACATAGTTGTTCTACAATTTGAATCTTTTTTTGAGAGAGAGGCACATGCAGTTTCAGTCACAGGATAACTTTAACAATTTTGATCTCACCTTCCACCATGTGGGTACTGGAGAGAAATCTCAAGTTGTCAAGCTTGGTGGCAGATGCCTTTTGGCGGTGCCATCTCACTAGCCCTCATAGACTTTGTGGTGGGAAAAGCACAGATTCACAGAGCCTCCTGAACCAAAGATACTGGGTGTGGATAGTCTCCCTTGGTGTTGAGATTTTGACTTTCCCCTTAATCCCCCCATATCTTGTTACAGAGAAACCCACTTACCCCATTTCTTTGTGCTTCTGCATACGTGTGTGTGTGTGTGTGTGTGTGTGTGTGTGTGTGTGTGTGTGTGTGTGTGTGTGTGTGTGTGTGTGCTGGAACACAAACACTCGTAGTCCAGAGGATAACTTTTAATGATTGCTATTCTTCAGGCACCATCCACATTTTTTTTTTTTTTTTTTTTTGGAAGGCTTTCTCAGTGGCCTAGAACTTGCCAAGTGGGCTAGACTGGCTGGCTAGGCATCTGCCATCTTCATCTCCCTTGTGCTGAAATGTCAGACTAGCACATGCTACGTTTTTATTTTTAGGTACACTTGGGGATTGACTTGCATCTTCTTGTAAGCCCTTCACTAACTGAGTCATGTTTTTAGTTACGTCTACCGCCTTCCATGGTCTCAGAATTCCATCCCAAGCTCTCCTCAGTGCCATCCTCCAGTTGGAGCTTCAATGTTTTCCAGTTAACGTCACTTCTAAGGTGACCTCTTCCCTCAATAGCATCTACGATCTTACCCTCCACCATGGAGTCTTAAGACCGAAAATATGAGCACATCCTTCTTAGGGTTCTTCATCGTCTCCCTATTAACTTACAAGGCAGTGCCTACCATCTTCAGTGTAGGCAGTGTCTGCTCAGATAGTTTGTTCACAGTCTTTCAGGTCAGCCCTCTCTCCTTACACTCAATATTCCCCTCTCATTGTCTGTTCACTCACCCCCCCCCCCACGGTAAACCACTTAAGAGAAAAAAAATATTTTTCAAATCCAATTTCTATGGCTAGGCTAGAATCCTGCGTCTGAGCCAGGGTTACTTTTCAACTCTATAGAGTCTATAATCACTGGGTATATGGCCTCAGGGCATGCATGTAAGGGATTATCTTGACTTCTGTTAAATAGTAGAGGAAGACTCTGCTTGGTTGTGGGTGGCTTCCTTTCTTGGGCAGGGTTCTTGGACTATGTAACACAGGAAGCATGCTGAGCACTAGCTGGCATTCGGCATTCACTGCTGTGCAGGGTTTTGGACTATATAACACAGGAAGCATGCTGAGCACTAGCCGCCATTCACTGCTATCTTCTTCCTCACTATGGACATGACCAGCTGCTTCTGCTCCCTTCACTTCCGTGCCATGATGGGACTGGAGTTTGAACTGTGAGCAAAACTGATCCCTTGTCCTTTAAGTGGCTTTTGTCAAGGTATTTATTACAGTAATAGATAACGAGATGAAGGCGGCATCCAACTACACACAATAAATAAACACTTAGATGAGTCATTAGTACTTAATTTTAATTAAAATTAACAGTTTAGAAGGACTGGGCTTGAATAGTGTTTAATATCAACATCTGAAAAATCACATTTATATAAAAGAAATGAAACAGGCCAGCAGAAACCCCAAAAAGGTGCAGCTCCCATTATTGCACATGGATGAAATGTGCTATTTGGGGTAGGATGATACTTAGGCTAGAACACGGGAGAAAGGACAACCAAAGAGGGCAAACCTCCACTCTGCATTTATTCTAGACTTTGGAATCCTTCAGTGGCCCTAAGATATATTTGTTATATTGGTCGTGTAGATGCTCTTTGCAAACATGGCTGCCATGCATTTTAGCCACACACATTCTATCTGTGCCAGTCTTCTGTGAGCTCACTGTATAGCTCTCCCACACACAGTGCAACATTTACACACGAAAGCCCCCGGTGCACACACGCACAGACAACAGGGGGAGCATGTTTCTTTTCCACCCTTATAGGAAACCACACTGCAGCTACTGTTTACCTTTTGGAGTACTTTCTCATTTTGGTCACTTGATAAAGAGAAACAGAGACAGTTAATGTGAATGGGTACTAACATAATTCCTAGACCACTACACAATAAAATACAATAAAAAAAAGTTCCCACCATGTTCATTAAGGCGGTAATAACTGTATGACAAAGAAAAAGCCTGTAAACATATAGAAAAGTTCAACTTGGTTTTCTAGACAAATTACAAAATGATTTTTGTTTTTATCCTTGAGTGTTATTTAAAAAAAGAAAATGTAAACCTGTGGACTTAGTTACCACAAAGACTTGTCCCCGTAAGCCCAGGTTTGACCTTACAGTTTGGCCTGAGCTAATTTGGCCTTCAAGTTTTCTCCAAGTTTGTCCATGAACTCAAATGTATTCAAGTAGTCAGAACGCTGGACGCTAGGGAGAAACAATAAACAATAGACTTTAGTGTTTTCTCTGGTGTGCCAGGAGATAATTAAAAACATCCTAGCCACGCGACTCACAATTCTAGAAGAAAAGTGATTAATGTTAACAATGTACAAATCTGTGGGTAATGATTGAGGTTTCTGGGCTGACAATGCTCAGGGCAGCCTGCAGCAGAGCCACAGGTATATACATCTACAAGAAGCTACTTGCTGTGTGGCTTTGAACTAAGAGGAGCTTCAATTCCAGATAATGCCAATGTGACTGAAACCATCCCACTTATTTTTTATTTTTAGAAATAAAAAAGCTCATCCAGGGCACAGCCACATGTTTACCTACATTCCCACATACGGTTTTGTGTTCTTAAGGGCTTTAATGCTTTTACTTCCATCTGTGTATTAACAAAAACAAAAGGCAATGAACTGTTTGGGAGAGCATTGCTATTAAATGCCTAAAGAATAGGTCATAAAACCTCGGCACTGGTTAGAACATTTCAAATGTAGCTTTGAAATTTAAGTTAAGAAACATGTAGTGAGTGAATCCACCCTTTCCTGGGCTACACTGACTGTGACAGACCTCTGAGGCTATACCGGTAGGGATATGGTATTAGTTTATATTTTAGGAGAATTTCCTTCTTGTGTAAAATTATTATTCTACATTTTTAGCTGAAATATAACTGTATCCTTTTCTTCCTTCAGCCACGCCCAAGCCCGTCATTCCTGTTCCTTCCATGCCTCTCTCCCCTCTAATTAATAGGTTCTTCTGCTCCAATTGTTACATATGTATATAAATACAGCCAGATGAGTCCATTTTTGTCGTCTGTGTGTATATGGTTTCAGGGCTTTGACTTTGACAGAAGATTCTGATTAACAGCTGATTTAGCTCGGACGCCGGCTCCCAGGTCCTCAGAAAAGCCTTGACACACAGGGACACTGGATTATTGGTTGCAGATACTTCAAGAAGGGACTATACTATCCCTTGTATTTATACTTAGGCTCTTTCTTTTATTCATTGGAAAGTTAAAGAAAACAAAAGGGTAGAAAAATAGTTAGCAAGTTCTCTTCATTGTTTACCCTTTTTCTAAAGATTTGTTTTTATTATTTTTAAGTTGTGTGTATGTGTGTGTGTGCATACACATGCTCGAGAGTGAGCAGGTCAGAGTAGATGTCTATGTTGGAACCCTTGGAGCTGCACTTACGCAGTTGTGAGCCACCTAACCTGGGTGCTAGGAACCTGTCTCATGTTCTCTGCAAGAGCAGTATGTGTTCTTAAGCACTGAGCCATCACACCAGTGTCCTCATTTCCTTTAACAGATTCATTTTATATACAGGAGTCTGATTGGCATGCCACTGCACCTATGTATTTCTCTGTGATCTAGGACCACATTCCTGCTACAGTGACTAATGTGAAAGTGGGTGGCTTTGGAAAGACTGTACATCTCACAAAAGCCAGGTAGGTTCTCTACCTGCTACCTGACAATATACAGGTAATATCAGGAAAGATGAACAAACTCATATAATTCCAAAGAAGGGTGATACAGCCACAGAGTGCAGGGCATCTCATACTTACTTGGGTAAGCCTTTAATGCAAGCAGCCAAGTCCTTAGTCATAAAGCCAGCCTCAATGGTCTCAATGCAGACTTCTTCCAAAGCCTTTGCAAAGAAGCTGAGCTCAGTATTGTTATCAAGCTTTGCTCTGTGGGCTAGCCCTCGGGACCACGCAAAAATGGAGGCTACGAGAAAAAAACGAGAAGTCTATCACTCTAGTTATGGAGATTCCAAGTCATTCACTCTCTGTAGAGATGGGGCAGGTTTTTGTTTAGATGATTTGCCTCATTAGGTGCTATGAACTAAAGCTGAGTTTTAAGCTGTTGGAAGTATTTTCTCAGAATCCCCATAAGAAAGATTTATCCCTTTGGTCTTAAGAGATACTTCATTGTTTCAGGTAAAGGAAAATGCTTTTGAAAACACCACTCTTTGTAATGTCTATCGTCCAACTAAATAGAAGATCAACCTTGTGCGTTCTAAAGGACATTAAAATAGCTTCTAATAGCTGGCCATGGCAGCACACACCCACAATTCCAGCACTTGGAAGTAGGGGCAGGGGATTGCTAAAACTAATGTTAGCCTGGGCTACATATAGATTCTGCACAGGAGACTCGGAGTAGCAACGTTATGTGTCTCAGTTCCTCTGAGATTGCCTCTGAAGACTTCACTAGCTGGAAATCAGTGAAGTAGAGCATCTTACCAATGGGGTTGGTGGATGTCTCCTGTCCTTTCTGGTACATGCGGTAGTGACGTGTGACGGTGCCATGGGCAGCCTCTGCTTCTACTGTCTTCCCATCTGGACAAATCAGCACACTGGTCATCATGCCAAGGGAACCATACCCTGTAAGTGGTAGAGCATGAGTGTTGGGTCTAACTGTATGAACAGCACTGATTTAGAGATGAGAACAAGGGACTTGATGTTGACAGATTATGATAAACTTGGCACACGTATGTACAGCCATCAATAATGCCTCTGTCCTTCAGAAAACAGGATCCCAGCTTCAAGTCTGAGTCAAACGGTCTGGAAATACAACTCTATTCTTTTAGGAGCATCTGCTTTGTGATCGGGGACCTCCTATACTCCATACTACTTCTGTGGCTTCATGGCTTTTCTGCCTTATAATATTAGGTAATAAAAGCATCCACTTCACTGAGTTGTGGGATTAGAGGGATATACACATAATCATAAATATGTGGTTGCGAATTTAAATTTCTTTGAACAGAACTTCCTATCAGGTAAGAGCTCACTCTATTGTTATGTGTAGAAAATGTTCTTTTCTAGAAAATGAAAGTGAGTTATCTACTGCCCTCACATGGCTCAGCCTTGCTCATCATGGTGGGGGAGAAGAGTCAGATTAAAAGGATGGCCCGGATGGCCCTTACTTTCCCTGTTCAATACTCTTGATGCTTCTGTAGTTCCCTACTCAGAGAACCTTACTAAACTTTTAAGTCTATGCAACTGCCCTTTCTTTGCAGGTATCACTCTTTACTTGCTTACAAAGCACCTCCATTTTTCATATCCTCCCATGAGCATCTAATAAAGCTGATGATACAAACTTATAATAATCAGGTTATAAGCAGGCTACTTTTTTTTTCATCAGACACCAAGAAGATTTCCTTTGTTTATATTACACTTTGGTCATACTACTTTTTTACTATTTATTTGGGGTTTTGTGTATGCATGCATGCCACATGTACATGTGGAGGGCAATGGACAAATTTTTCAAGTCACTTCTCTCCTGGATCACCTGGTGGTAGATGTCTTTGGCTGCAGAGCCTCAGTTACCAGCCCATATTGTTTTGGTCATCTTTGACTTCAGTGAAATCAATCTTTTCTCTCTATAACTTGTTATCTTGTGCATTTGGTGATTATAAAACCAAAACTCAAACCAAATTTGAGAATCATTCAATTTCTCTAATCATCTCATGGTGAGAATGTAAAGAGAAATAGGGTTCTATTAAGGAGTAAAGTAAGGGATCCCTAACCACCAAACAACACAATTCCCAAGAGCTCCTTATTTGTCAATAAGTCCTACGCATGTTCCTGAGGAACATGGATTCCTCTTCCCACTGCCTATCTGTACCAATCTACATCTACTCAAGCTGGTCTAAGAGCAACTCCTTATTTTGAAACTGGTAAGCAAAGGCAAAGCATTTAAAAGGGAAAGATGCCTCTGTGTAGGCTCAGTAGCTGTCTCCAGTCACTGTGCCACCCTGGGGCTTCAGAGGCACATGACTGGTAAGGAACGCATCCCAGTCAACTGTGGCTTCATGGCTCCTGCCCTATGTGTCTACTCAGACACTAACTGGTGTCATTGTCAAACTGAGAATATCAGCATCTGTACCTCTCAAGAACAAAAGGAAAGCCAGCTCTGTTGCCTTCTGTTCTGACTGGCTCTCTGAGATCACGTGATTTATAGACTCTAGGCTAGTCGCTCTCAACCTTCCTGATGCTTCAGACACTTTTGAATACAGTTCCTCATGTTGTGGTGATCCCTCCCAACCATAAAGTCATTGTTACTTTGCAACATCATAACTGTAATTTTATTACTGTTATGGATCATAATATAAATATCTGACCCACAGGTTGAGAACTAAAGTCTAGGCAAACACAGGGTCTTGTTATCAGGGCTTCTCACACTTCAGAATTGAAATCTGTCTCTGGACTCTTCTTCCTATGAAGGTGGGACATTTAAAAAGAATGGATGTGGAGACTTAGCTCACAGTACTGCATTAACTAGCACATACAAGGTTGTAGGATGACTTTGTACATCTTTCCCAGAACTCCAATGATAAGGAATGGGTTTCCTTGTCTACCATGGAGTCCCATCAAAGGACGGTTCCTCCCTCTGTCCACTTTGCATAAATGCTTGGGATCTTAGAGAGCCAGAAGAAGGGTACAGAAAGTTGTGTAACCCACATATCTGATACTCAAGTTCACTTCAGTTGGGCTGGTCTATTGATTTTCAAGCAGCTTAGAGAGACTCAACTTTCACAAAAGGAAAAGCAGTATCTCCTGGGGAAAGTTAAACATCATTGAAACTACTGCAAACATTCATCTGGGGAGATTCAGGTTCATGGTGTTCTCTTGTGCAAACCTCAAAAGAAATAACAATCTGGTGCCGAGGAAGTCAGCAAATTTGTGTGGATTATTTGGCCCTAACACCTAGCACAACCACCCTGGTTCTTAGAATTTCTGTGAACAGCACTGGGCATTGATCACTTCCTCTGTGTTGGAAGCTCAACACCAAACAACTGTTTTACAGAGCATCAGAACAGCCTTCTGGGCTGGGAGCCAGATGAATTAATTCTCGGAGACCTCATCCTTGGTGCTGGGGTCCCTCACTTTACTCCTTCTGGTTTTCTTTCTATACTCTTCTGTTTGCTTCTTTGAGACAGAGCTTTTCTCTGCATTTCTGGCTGTCCCTGAACTCCTCAGATCATTCTGGCTTTGGAACTCAAAGAAATCTACTTGCCTTGGCCTCCTGAGACCAAAGGTGTGCACCACCTTCTGACATTCTCACTATGAGAACAGAACTGAGACCAACTAGAAGCTTTGAAACTTCAAGTGGGGTAAAAGGCTGAGATGAGTTACCATTGTAGGGCCGGAGCCAGGAATGCCAAATCACTTTGGAACTTCCTGTGTGACCTTGAATAAAGCCACTTTCCCAGGATGAGCTACTTTCCTCCTGAGAGGAGTGCCTCCAGGCTCCTCAAAGGGCTAACATTTCATCACTAGTCAATGAAGGATTAAGAAGTTCCCTTAGTACACCTTTGTGGCATGACCTCACTGCCAGCAGCCATGCGCTTCCTCTACTGGTTCTTTGGCTGTTTACCTTGGGCTACTGAGTCCGACTGTACATCACCATCATAGTTTTTACAGGCCCAGATGAAGCCGCCTTCTGATTTCATAGCTTGGGCCACCATGTCATCAATGAGCCTATGCTCATACCAGATCTTCTGAGCTTCAAACTGGGATTTGTATTGCCTAAAACAAGCAAACAAGCAAGAGAAAGCAAGAATAAAGCATAATTAGTTTTGTTAAAGATGCCATTTGTAACCCCTAACGCAATAAGAGCTGACAGACATGTGCTTAGATTCCTATCCAATCCTCTTCTAATGAGGAATCCTCAAAATGGCCATCTCTAAGAACAATGTCTTATGAATGAAGGTCTAAGAATTAGGTGAGAAAAACTGATTCTCCCAAGTACTTCTTCATACCTTATCATTTTCAACATAATGATCAGATTCTGAGATTTACCTTATTGTAAAACTATAATAAATGGGGAACAGGCTTGATATATTTCAGGAATTGGACACGCTGGATAGTGCCCAGGCTTGGTACAGATGGGCAGGCAGTAGGTAGAATAATCTCAATGCTTTTAAGCCATCCCCCCAGCCCTGTGACTAAACACTTGCTCAAACGGGGTTATGCCATGTCATAAATTAACACACGTATCCCTTATGTGTGATTAAAATGAAAACTGTTATGTATTAGGACAAATGACAGCTTAATGCAGACCTTTCAATCATAGCAAAGGCCTTTAGAAAAAAAACACTGGGTCTGCACCAGAGACTCACACTTTTGGCTCTGATTTAAGAGCACGTTTATCATCTAAGGGCACCTCAGAGGGGTTTCCTTCCAGTCCTGCAGCTCATATTGCCATTATCTAATGTAAGGGTTAGTGATGACGCTCTCTCAGTTTGTCCCAGGGGCTACACCCTAGATGCCAGCCTACTTGAAAACAGAAAAGGGAGTACAGGAGCTATAGTTACTTGTCGTAGATCTCCTGAAAGATGTCTTTGAAACGTCCATCATACTTCTTCAAAATAGTGTTTTTGGTGCTTAGATACAAAGGCCAGCCCTTGGACAGAGCCATCTGGAAGGAACTGTGTGCAAAATCTTCAATTGACTTATCCTGGTTGTACATTCCCATGGCAACACCGCCACCTTCTGCGGAGAACAAACAGAAGGAAGGTAAGGGTGATGGCATCTACAGCAGGGCTAAAACCATGCACAACAGCCAAGGACCAAGTTCTCACTGGGCCAGGACTGTGAAATTCCAGGCAATTCAACTTCTAACTTGATCAGACTCTGACACAGGCACAGACGGGAAGCATTTGTGCCAGATAAGGATGCTCTAATATATTTTTGGAAGGATAACAGTAGTAAGAAAGTCATATGGTCTTTAAGATCCTGAAGATTGCAGGTACAGAGGCCCACATCTTTATTCCTAGCACTTGGGAGTTTGAGGCCAGTCTGGTCTACATAGTGAACTCCAGGATAGGCAGGCTACACAGTGAGACCCTGTCTCAAAGAGGTGGGGTGTGGGGAGGGGGGTCAGGCAAGTAATTGGAACTCTTTACACATTTTAACAATTTCCAACTCATATTTTATTGTTTAACTGTGTGCATGAGTGTGTGTGTGTGTTGTGTGAATGTGGTGCCTGTGTGCCATGGCACCCATATAGGCCAGAAGACAAATTCTGATGTGAGTCTCTGTCTTCTGTTGCTGTAGGCAGGGTCTCTTGTTGCTCACAGCTACATATGTGAGGTTAGCTGGTTAGCTAACTTCTAGAGTCCCTTGTCTCTGCTTCCCATTTCCCTGTAGGGGCCGAGGGTTAGAGACATTTCTGGGGCTGGCTTTTTTTTGTGCATTCTGAACTCATGGTTGCACAGCAAATGCTTTACCGGGTGAGTCAGCTTGCCAGTTCTCAACATGCATTTTCAACTCAGGTCTATGCAGTCTTCAGTCACAGAGAAAGATTTGCATTTTACCTACTGGGTAACAATCTTCTCATTTCCTGGGGCATACTGAACACACCTACAGTAATTGGTGGAAATAATTATGTTAGGTGTAATCACTGGTGTTTCACAACTCTTATTAACTGACCTCTGTTATTACTGAAAGTTAGAACCTGAACCCATGCCAAGGCCTCAAGCTAACTTGGCTAAGAACTTGAAAAACACTAAAACCACAGAAATAGATTCTGTTAAAACAGCTTCGCATAGAGAAAGCAAGAAAATAAAAGCCATGGGAACATTGTGTGAATGCTTTCATTTATGGACAGTTTTCCCTAATGAACCTTTAAGATAAATCTGTGTATGTGTGCCTGACATGTGTGTGTGTGTCTATGTGTGATTGTCTGTGTGCATACCAGTATGTGTAGAGGTCAGGATAACTCAGGCACAGTTTCCCACTGCGTTTAAGGTAGGGTCTCTTTAACTGCTACAGAGGCCAGGATAGTTAGCCTGTGAACTTCCAGGGGTTCTCTTGTCCCTGTCTCATCTCTTGTGCTAGAGCACTGGGATTACAGACAACAACTGCCCTTAGCTTTTATGTGGGTTCTGGGGGTTCAAACTTAGGTCCTGAAATTTGTGTGGCAAGCGCTTTACCATTCCTTAATGCACTTTTTTTTTTTTTTTGCTTTACTTTCAGCTCTTAATTTCAAAAGAGACTTGAAATGTTTACAAAGCTATTTTTGTTGTTATTACAGATTCCCAAAAAGGCAAAAAGAAAATAATTTATCAGATAATGAAATCAATTCTAAGTAGAAAGCCTAACAAAGCAAGGCCAAGGACAAGAGAGCTGAACACAAACAGCAGACTGCTGACACTTCTTCCCTCAGAGAAAAGCATGCACAAACCCTTGCCCTTGCCCCTGCCTTTTTACCTAAGAGGTTAGGCTAGCCCCTTGTGTCTATCTGTGCCATGGGAAAGTATGGGAGTAATCACTTTTTAATTTTATACTTTGATGTTCCTCGGACACGTTGTAGATTCAGGCTGTCTTTTAAGGCAGTTTTGACAAAGCAGTAACACAGTTGCTGAGGGGCTCTGCTGAAGTGAAATGCAGCTTAGAGGAGCTGCACGTACCTTCAAAGTTATGCACCATGTATGTCACCTTTTGAGTTCCATCTTTTGGTGTGTAGGTGATCTCTACTTTTCCAGGCCCAGGAACAACAAAATCAGTTGCTCTGTACTGAGAAGAGGGAAACATATTATTAGGAAAAGTGCCCCCCATCAGGAATTGTATAGATTAGATAGCCAAATATGGCAGTGTAACTTGACGCTCTTTGGTTTCAAGAGACAGTGTTAGGAGGGTCCAGGGAGATCTACTAGTTAGTACTAGTGCATGTTGAAGATCAGCAAATTTTCACCAGGAGCCCGCCACATGGACGGTGATTTTAGGAGCATCAATAGAGAGAGAGCAGAGACTAACACAGTTCTGTTTCAGCCTTGTTTCCCTTGCTGTGATCAAATCCTTCAACAATAGCAATGTAGAGGGAAAGGGTTAATTTCAGCTCAGTTCCAGATTATAGTTCAGGACGGGGGTGGGGGACTGGGGGGGGTAGGGGGTAGGGGATGGGGGGTGGGGGGTGGGGGGTGTCACACAGCAGAAGCTGGGGAAGCTGGTCATTTCTCACCCAGGGTCAGTAAAGGAGAGTGAAGAATGTACACAGGCTTATGCTCAGCTTCTTCTCTCATTCAGTTCAAGACCCATTATGGAAGAATGATGTCACCTACATTCAGGGAGGGCCTTCCCACTTATACTAATTAGGTTTTTTTTTAAAAAAAAAAACACCCTCACAGGCAAGCTCTGTGAAAGACAAATGCAATTGGGAGCAACTGGAGTTTTCAAATGTCAGCAGTGGGGGAATGAGACTGAAGAAGGGTGATGTTGGCCATGGAGGGAGACACCAACACTGGTTCTGGTGCTGATGGTGACAGCAGAGCCTATGCTGTGTCCCCATTCTAGGCTAGACGTACAACGCTGAGCAAATCTCATCCTCACATCTGTTTTCCAAGAAGGAACTGGGGAAAGAAAGCACCAGGCCAAACAGCCTGGGAGGTGACCCAATGTCACATTTTCAGAGCCTAGTCACTCTCTGTGGTGATCATTAATATTAATAACCTGACCTGACCGACATCCACAAAAAGTGGACATTCTGGATGCAGCAGTGGGAGGCTGATGGCCCCAGATTAACGCTGTTCAAGGACAGGGAATTCCTAGATGAGCCTGAGCCACTCTAGGGGAGACAAGGACCCAGCACACACCAGGCACCCACAAGTCATTGCAGCATGGGACCTTTTTCAGTGATCTGTTTTATCCAGTGACTAGTGTCAGGTACCAGGGGGTGGCAGCCACACCTGTTGCTTTACAGTAATCTTAACCACAGTGTGTAAAAAAGCAGTCTGATAACAGAAAGGATTAAACACTTCTGTCATAGAAAGCACTTTACTACAGTAATTGAGGCACTCAAGTCCCTAGAATACTTTTGTACACACCATCTATGAACAGTGAGCCAACTGCTGTTTCCCAAAAGTAAAGATAATCTATTCTTCCAAATGATGGATACCACAAAAATTAAGCAACAAAAGAACAAACAAAAGAAATAGGCAGTATGCTAAGTAGGGTGGCGTTAATGATAGGGAATCTGTACTTCTGCCAGGGTGAAGAAATATCATGAGCCACCGTGTGGAACAAAAGCCACAGGACGCGTCAAGGACCAAGCTGATGACCCTGTCCCAGGCACACAAGGACATCTGCTGTGGCCACACTCTTTCCAGGGATGACTCCATGGAAACCTCTAGATATCAGCATTACAGATTTTCATATGTTAAGGTTCACTGTGATATATAAGCTACTTTCTATTAAAACTTGAAACTTTAGTTTCAACAGACTTTGGAATTCATATCATTGCAACTTTCCTGCTCCATTAACTGATGAGACTATTTATACAGATACAGAAATGGCATTTGTTTTCAAAACAGTTCAGAATATCCTAACAAGACTGATTTCAACTACTGGGTGACTTTCCCTTATCTGGGAAGTGATCAATTTTAATATGTTTGGTAGATTTTTTTTTTCTTTTGGTTTTCTAAGACATAGTTTGTCTTTGTAGCCCTGGCTGGCCTCAAACCTGAAGATCTGCCTGCTTCTGTCTCCTGAGTGCTGGGATTAAGGGTGTTTGGCACCACTACACAGCACTGTTTGGTAGTTCTTAATATGGCTTCCAATTA
The DNA here is from genome assembly GCA_033318265.1 of Phyllotis vaccarum. NCBI lineage: Eukaryota > Metazoa > Chordata > Mammalia > Rodentia > Cricetidae > Phyllotis > Phyllotis vaccarum. The sequence goes on from JARWLC010000007.1 coordinate 16,100,182, forward strand.
GAATCAGCTAGGGTTTTTTATTTTATTTTATTATTTTTTTAAAATCCTGATCCTCACACAATTCAGATTCCAATTGCTCTAGGATGGGAACAAACAAACAAACAAACAAAGAAGCAGTGAAATAAAACCATCCACAGCAAAATCTCACGAGAAGATCCCATGTGTAGCAGTACTGAAAACCACTGATCAGAGCCTATGGTATCACCAATGCAAAAATGACAGTATCATATGGATTAACTTAACAAGAGGATAAAGACATGTTTGGAAAAAAAGTTATATGACAAGTGCTTATTTGAAAGTTTATCTGGTATTTTTACCCTTTCCTAAACATATGTAAATATATAGTTTATGCATAACATATGTAGGACCTCTCTTAAGGGCAGAGAAACACAAAAAACAAAACAGAAATTGGAGCGACAGATACACACACACACACACACACACACACACACAAATAAACACGAAGCATGAAGTTATGCTCAAACAACTTACTTGGTCTCCGTAAGCATGGCGACCAATGATGATGGGTTTCACCCAGCCTGTCACCAGCCGGGGGATATTTTTGCAGATAATAGCTTCCCTGAAGACAGTGCCACCAAGAATGTTTCGGATGGTGCCATTTGGTGATTTCCACATTTGTTTCAACTTGAACTCCTCGACCCTCTTCTCATCGGGGGTGATGGTGGCGCACTTGACGCCAACATTGTACTTCTTTATAGCTTCTGCAGCATCCTTGGTGACCTGGTCATTGGTGGCATCACGATTCTCTATGCCTAAGTCATAGCTTAGAGAAGGAGAGATGTCAGCATAGCTTTGTAGGCTGGAACCTGCCTGCAGAGCTTGTTGGGCCAAGTATGTCTAAATACGTCAAGGTTTAGCATCAATCCACCCTAAACAAAAGATGGGTGCCTGTCTCCCCCCCCCCCCCCCCAAAAAAAAAAGTGGAGACACTAGGAAGCCAGGCAGGCCCTGTTTTCCTCAACTGCAGTGGAAATCTGTCAATCAAGAAAGCAACAACCCAGCTAAACTGCCTCAGGCTTTTCACCAAATAAAGGCAGCAACAGCATGTGGGCAACCCTTGTTCTGGTTTCTCTTTACATAATTAGCATAGAAATTAACCAAGTACAACCTTATTTTCCCACAGTAAGCTTTATACTTTATCAATAAAGAGGTGAGGAGGTAAAAGGATTCTTTTTTTTTTTTTTTTTCTTTTTTTTCTTTTTTTTGGCACCGAGGTGGTGGGAAGGTTAGTTCTGGCGATCAGTGCCAAAAGAGCTAAGTAAGGGCTCTTTGTTGATGCCAGTTAGTAATAGGTGAACCTTCCCCTACTTCTTGGCTAAGTCTCTTTGATTTGGAAACAAGCCTGTAGTTTATTGGGTAAGCAATGGAATCCACAAACCATCTTGTATACACTGAAATTAGCACCAGCTCTCACAGTGAGGACCATTCATAGAGGAATGAATGCTGGCTGTCCACCGAGCATGAAAATAATCATAAAGCTTAAGTATGTAATGGTTTATTAAGAGTAATACAAGCTGGGCAGTACCTGACTTTAATCCCAGCACTTAGGAAGCAAAGGCAGGGAGATCTCTGGGTTTGAGGACAGCCTGGTCTACAGAATGAGTTCCAGGATAGCTGGGACTGTTACACAGAGATACCCTGTCTCAAAAAAGCCAAAATATACAACAAACAAACTCATAGGAAATATGGACAATATTTTTCATATTACAGGAGCCAGTTTTCAGGAGACTCTATCCACAAATGGTTAGACCTTTTTTCTTGCCTTGTTTTAATATCTCCAGGAGAAAGGAAAGAATAGCTTAGACCACTGTGTTGTCTCTATTAAAAAATTAAAAACAACAATAAAACCCTAATTACCTCACACCTTTTATCCACCACAATAGCCAGTTGATCATAATCATTGGGGAACTATTGAAGATCTGTTTGGTCTTAAATAGTCTGTAGTCACGTGCTCCTTTCTTCCTAGGCACAGACACCCCTGCTCCTACTTTCTCAACTTTCTATTCTGAGACAAGATTTCACATTGTAGTCTAGGCTAGCTTGGAACTCACAGCAACCCTTTGGCTTCAGGTTTCTAAGATCTGGGATTCTGTGCATGAGCCACAAGGACTCTTTAACATGCTGTGTGGAGGCTGGGGAGAGAGTTCAGTCACTAAAGTGATTGTCTTGCAAGCATGAGGTCCTGTGTTCAATCCCTGGAACATCTATCTACCTTCAAAGACAAAAAAGGGCTAGGCATGAAAAATGTCAAGACATGACATGATCATGTATTTGTAATCTCAGAGCAAGGTGGACCGATGGGGCTTGTTGGCTGGTCAGTTTACTTGGTGGGTTCTAAGCCAGTGAAAATCCTGCCTCAAAAAAAAAAAAAGATACCCAAGGTTGTCCTCTGGGGACACACAACACACACACACATACACATACAAACACACAAATGATATATAGGAAAGAATTATCCTCAGCCAATTCTCACCCAGCAAGCTTCAAAGGCTAAATGGGGTACATCTTATCTACATGGGTCCTTAGAATGACTGGATGCGCTTCTGCTGCCTTCTCCTGCCTTAATACTCCTCACCACAGCTATCTTATTTTCTGGTTCAATTTTTCTAGATCTAGGTGGGATTAAAGATGTGTGTTACTACTGCCTGGCTGTTAGCCTTGAATTCAAAGAGATCCAGCCAATCTCTGCCTCCTGAGCGGCAGGGATTAAAGGTGTGGTTCACCATTGCCTGACCTTCATGGCTTGGCTGTGGCTGTGGGTGACTCTGTCCTCTAATACTTCAGACTATTTTTATTAAATATACAATATATCATCTCTCTCTTTCTCTCTCTCTCTCTCTCTCTCTCTCTCTCTCTCTCTCTCTCTCTCTCACACACACACACACACACACACACACACACACAGAGAAAGAGAGAGATGCATTAGTCATATAAGAAATTTTGCCTCCAGACTGAGCCTCTAAGCATTTAGCTGTGCTGGTTCATGGGCTCCAAGTCAGCTTGGTTTATATAGTAATGTCTAGGCTAACTAGGGCTACTCAGTGAGACCAACAATAGCTAACAAAAGAAAATAAAAACAAAAAGAAGGTCTAAGAAGATGCTCAACAGTTAAGACCATGTGCTGCGTCTACAGAGGATCTGGGCCAGTTAGGTGTCAGAAGCCAGAACTCCAGTTTAGGTGATCGGATGCCTTCTTCTGGCCTCTGCAGGCAGCATGCAAGTGCATGGTACACATACACCCTTGCCAGCCAAATAGTCATACACCTAAAATTAAAAAAAAAAAAGAAAACAAAACAATCCCCCCCAACATACAAAGGAAAAAAAACCCTATAGCTTCATTCATTGGCATGCAAAGTTCTGAAATGTTGCTTTAACTTACTTGGAAACAGTGTGTGTGTTTGTGTGTGTGTGTGTGTCTATCTCTGTCTGTCCTTTTTTTATATTTGGGGGTCTTCAGCAACTACAATGCTGATCTTATTTTGGTTGCAATATAGACAGTACCAACAGCTTAGGTTTACACAAATCAAAAGGTAGCTAATGCCATAATGTGAACTAAATCTCTGCACCCAACTAAGCAATAGGACACGTACTGAGTAATTCTGGTCAAGGCAAAGACAGACACCAATGGTTTGCTTTAAATGTATTGCTCAACGTTATACCACGCCAGACTTTGACCACTTCACCCTTTCAGAAAATTGTACCTATGTAGCTCAGATGTACAAGGGGACAAAGGGCAGCTAGAGCAGGGAGCGGCACACACCTGTAACCCCAGCACTCTGAGGCAGAGGCAGGTGGAGCTCTGGATTTGAGCCCAACCTGGTCTATAGAGTGAGTTCTAGGACAGGCCAATGATACACAGAGGAACTCCGTCTCAAAAAACAAAAACAAACACAAACCAATCAACCAAAGTGGGGGTGGGGAAGGAAAAAAAGAGAGAATAAATAAGCTACGTCTATCGAAATCTCTCTCTCAATACAACAAACACAGGGGCACTGAGACTTTAGGGAGCTGCTCTGAAAGGGGGGCGACATTATAGAAGAAGCAGACTGAAAAGGAAAGAGTCCCAGCTAGGACTCCAGTCATGACTCAGTAGACTGACGGGAGAACCAGCTAGAAGGACACAATGGCGTTCTCCACCTTTCACTCCTTATCTCTCATTATCCTCTATTTCTTTTTCTTCCCATGAATAATATATTGTGCTACTCTTCACTGCTGATTTAATAAAACCTTTGGCAGGGAAAACAGAGTTAGAAATGCCTCAAAAATCACCACTCTTCCTTTATAATTCTTCTGTGAACTAGCAGCAAGCCTATTTTCTCTGTGTTGAAATAGAAGATTGCCTGAGGGCTGGCAAGAGATGGCTCATCGGTAAAGGTTCTTGCTTCTCTAGGCATGACAATCTGCATGTGGAGTCCACATGGGGGTAGAAGGAGAGAATCCATGTTGCCCTGACCTCTACATGCATGCTGTGATACACATTTATACACATACAGACACATAATACATACATACATACATACACACAGACAGACACACACACACAGATACAGACATACTCACACACAGACAGACAAATAGACAGACGGACAGACACACACATAGATACATATATACATAGAGATGCAGACAGACACATACATACATACATACACACAGACACACACACACACAGATACAGACATACTCACACACAGATAGACACACACAGACACAGACACACCTGTAAATAAAAATCCCCCTGTAGTGGGATTGTGTTCTGTTCCATTGTAAACAATTGTTCAGTTTACTGGCTTAATAAAAATGCTGATTGGTCAAATGCAGACAGGAAGTGTGGGCGGTGCTACCAGACTGAGAAAACTCTGGAAACAGGAAGAACAGGGCAGAGATGCCACAGAGACCAGCAGAAGCAGAGGAAAGAAGCTGAAATGCTGCTCTAAGAAAAGGTACCAAGCCACATGGCTGAACAGGATAAGAATCATGGGCTAGTTTAAGAATTAGCAAGTTATACGCCTGGGCCACAGTCTGATCAGCATAAAATTAATGTGTCTGTGTGTTTCTGTGGGACAGTAGGTCAGAACCTCAGGGTCATGCAGGAAAGACCAGGCTAGAAACATAATACAACATCCCCCAAATAAGATTCATCTGTATATATTTAAGCTAAAATGTAAGCTTGGGCTAAGTATTATGAAATATGACTTTTCCCCAAGCATTTGACAAGCTGAGGCAGGAAAACTGCTGTGAGTTCAAGGCTAATCTGGGCTCTGTAGCAAGTCTCTAGTCTTAAAGAAAACAAAAATATCCAAACCAACCACCACCAACAAAAATCTTAAAAGCTTTAATCACAAAACACAGCTATTATGCATTTAAAAAGTATCAGGTACATTTTGAAATAATTATGTTTCTGAGTTTGCTAGGTACATGGAAGAGCAATTAATTTACCTGTGAAGATCCAGCTCCACATAGGGAAGGATGAGTTTTTCCTTAATCAATTCCCAAATGATCCGTGTCATTTCATCCCCTTGCATCTCCACCACAGAACCACCACGAATTTTTTTGGACATTTTTACTTCAATAACCCTTAAAAAAAAAGATATGTGCCTTGTCATGTTATAAAGTAGAAATGAAGTATCAATGATTTGGTGACTATTAAAAAAGAGCAATTTATAATAGCACAGTTATATTGACAACAATGACATTTACCAGAGGCAGAACTGAGAACTTCTCTGTGTAAGAGCCCACACCACACGGCTTATGTGTGGCTCCTGAGTTGCACTGTAAGATAACCCTGTAAGAAATTATTTTCCAACTTGAGAGATAAATAGCTTTGCCCAGGCCATCTGGCTAGACTGTGGGGGAAATCTGACCCTGAAACATACCTTTAATAATGTAATCATTATTCTCAACCATTGGTTCTCCCACAAGAGCAGATCTGTTAATTGTAGACGATTCAACTGGTCCCCAGGACCCATATTCAGAGGGAACTCCAATAGTGGATAATGAAGGATTCTTGTACAATTAGGCTTTTCTATAGAATCTGCAGATATTGGCAACGTGGGGCTATATTGCAAAAGTCATTTCTCAGATAGAGACATCAGGATATAGAAAGGCCCCTATCTAGCACTGAGGCTAATCTGAGTCATGCTCTGCTCCCCTGGCTCTGAGGAGGTACCAGCAGTGGTCTGTAGGATGGGACATTACATTGTTCCAAGAAGGCATTATCACTTCAGAAAGTATTAAACGGTTCCAAAAAGGGTAAAGTGGACTGTTTAAAAAGGAGGAAGTTCAGGGTTTTAGAGAACTCTGAGCTTGTGGCTCAGGAGGCGAAGGGGCCTCTGAGCCCTCTGAAAGTATCTGTTCCTTTCTGTTGTGTAACAGTTTCTTCTGAGATTGAAATAGTCTATCCTGCACCAAACTCTTTAAACACACAGGCAAACAACTCAAAATAGCTCCAGGATGTCCCTGAAACTGACCAGACTCACTATGTGCCCCCATGCCAGAGTAAAACAAAGCTAAGACTGACGAAGCAAAGCTTTGAAGAAATCTGATTCTTGAGATCAGACCAGCTTCCTGGGAAGAGGTTTAGGCCAACTGAGACACTTGGGAAGGACACCCTCCAACCTGTTGAGCTGCCTGCTGGCTGTGCAGTGTGCCTCAGGTTCCCAGCTTTTGGGAGTGGTTACCTATGCTGGGGTAGGCTTTGGTCATGCCACTATCTTTGGGTTATTTCTGGTCCTGTATGTAACCTCCCACACATATTCCTGTAACCCTAATAATACTTACAGGTTCACCAAGTTGGGCTTTGGTATCCTTATTTGGTCTGTTGTGGGATCTCTATCTGGGGCGAAGAGACACGTGTTGTATCTCCCCAGGAAATATTGTCACATACAACAGACACTATAATGGGATATTTCTTTCCAGAAATACAATTGCAGATTTCTCTTAGTTATAGCTAAGAATGAAGAAAGTCAGAGGGCTTTAAAGCAATTAGTAGATAACAACCTTAAGCTGCTTGAAAAGTATAGCTAAACTAACTGGACCCTTTATTAAGTTAAAAAATTATGATTATTAGAAAGTAGATCTCAACTGCTCATAACAAGCCAGGAATATTTCTCCAATTCTGAAGTCCCATTTTTACTATTTAGACTTGCAATTCTAGAATCTATTTTTAATATTGAGATGATACCCTTAGTCTATTATCAGAGAAGTTTCCGGAGGGCAATTAGAAGAAACCAACAAACTGGTATGGGTGAACCAATACCACCCATCAGATACATCTTAAAGACTAACTTGCAGTAGAACATAAAGATCATAATTCCATTTTCACCAGGACTGTGCTTTAAAGCCATACAAGACAGCAAACGTATCTCAGCTTTTCATGGCCATGTGCAGACCATGTTCCTCCACAGCATTACACAACGGTCATGACTAGGCTATTTTTCTGTGGTGGCAAACACAGCTAATAAAAGCTCACAATGCCTGGAATGTATGCACTTTTTGTTTTGGAGTTATTTCTTCCTGGTGACCTATGTACTCTGCCATAATCTTCCTGTATCTCAGAATGCACTAATGATATACTTCAGACTTTCCGCACTTTATCTATTCCTTTTTTTTTTTTTTTTTTTTTTTTTTTTTTTTTTTTTTTTTTTTTTTTTAGCACCTGTTAACTAAAAAAGTGAAGCTGTACCATGACTATTATTGCACTTTGGGATTTGCTTTCCATGGGACATGGGCTTTCGGTATCCTTGGATTCCCTGGGTCTCTAATTCTCTGAATTTATCCAACCCCGACTTTTGAAGGAAAGTGTGATCCAAAGCCCAGCAGTCACCAGCTCATATACATAATCTGAAAACAGCTGAATTCCAATCTCTTGACATGCTTGTGCAATTCCAAAAAAATAAACATAATAGTAACAGACTAGTTGAAGCAATAGGAGCCCCTTGCCATACTGAATTTTGGTTCCATAAATCTCAAGCTTCTATCTTGAACTATTTTTTTTTTCTGCCAGCTGAGTTCAAGTTCCAAAACATGCAGGGACATTGAGGAAGAAGTTGCAGCAGATTGTTGGAAAATTTCTGTTTCCCTCTTTTGAAGTACCTACACTTGCACCCACACCCAGTTAACTATAGCCTGGCCACACTAAAGAAAGCAGGCTGAAGGGTTAAACTCTTAATTCTCAACTTGATGGTGAATGGAGTTCCAGTTATAACAAGGCCTCTCAATTTTGCTGACTCAAACAACTCTAGTTTCAATTTACTAAAACAAAGCAAAACCAGGAATAGAAAGTCTTAACATACAAACAAATACCCCTGCCAGGAGGATTTAGGTGGTTTTAATACAAGCCTGACAGCCTAGTTTATCTGGTTTAAAGTACAGTGCTCAGTTGGGGGTGGGTGGGAGGGGCAAAGGGCAGTTTGTTTGCACAGGAGCCTTCCAAATAAAGGTCAAATATCCATGCGCGCACACGAAGGAGAGTGAGTCCCAGGGCTGGCGTCTTGCTCTTGGCTTTTTGCGGGTCTCTGGTTTGCTTCACCGACCTCGGGTGACACTGTGAGCCAGCAGATATCCTTGTGGGCATTGAGCAAGAGGTCTATAACTGAAATTGACTCGGCTCCTCCTTCCAGATCCCCACGCCGGTCCCATCTCTCAGCGAGGCCAGGACCTTAAATACCAGGTCCACCACCCAGCTGGCTGCAGAACTTCTCCAGAACTGGAATCGAGGAGGCGCAGGGGAGGAGGAGGCAAGGGTCCTTCTTCCAATCCTCACGGCGCCCCCAAGTGGATGAGCAAACACTCCAGATTGAAGCTGGAGGCCCACACACCCTCAGCCCCTCCCTCACGTACATTTTCACTAGAGTACTCCAGCCTTAAAGCAGGTCCCACCCCCGGAACCTCGAAGAAACGCTCAGTACACGCCTATAGTTCCCTGCTCACACACCCTTTCTGCAACCAGTTCCCTGCGGTTACATATTTTTTTCCTTTTACACCTAAGACTCAGAGCTCTGTATGTCTCCCCTCTCCTAGATTCTCCGCGGGTGCGGACCTGCTTTGACACTTGTCACTGCATGTAACGTCCTTGCCGCCCAGATCGTACGATCCCACCCTGGGGAGCGCGCTTCTATACAGAAAGGCAAGCAGCGCTTCCCTTCCCTAAACCCAAACTCTGAAAGTGTCTGTCGGTGCACCAGGGCCTTTCCACCGAGTTTTCATCTCTGCACAGCCAAGATCTGGGCTCCCTTCCTTTTCTCTCACTTCTACAGAATAGCTTAACAGTGTGGGGCGGCGGCTGCCGCTCCTAGTTTAGAGGCATCTCAGGAGGGAGGGGAAGGAGAGCTCGTTTGCAGCCCGGGGCACCCCAGCAACTCACCGGCTCACACCCGTGTGCACGCAAGACTGTCCCAACCCAGCCGCTGCAGACTCAGCATCCGCCACAACCTTCGCACGGACGACCGGGGGCAGGGTCAAGGCTTTTTAACTCTTCCCGGCTTTGTCTCCTCCCAGGCACCACCCCCTCAGCCCACCTCCCGTAGCTCCGCCCCCTCCGCGACGCCATTCGCCGCACGCAGACTGTCTGCGGTGGGCGGGTCCATAGAGCCAAAGCTAGGCTAAGATGCAGCCTCCTGGGAGTTCCAGGTGGGGGGATGGGCTGCCACGACGCCGGGATTCCTCGGGAACCCTCGGGCCCCTAAGGAGCGAGACTGCCACCTACTGGCATGCTCCGGGAGTCAGTGTTCCGGCTCTCATCCGGGGAGAGCTCCTTACACTGGATTTTGGCCGGTTCCCTTCCTGGAGTTTCCGGATGCCTTTTAAACTAGAATGTGCCTTTTGGAGAATATGTGTTGGGGGGTGGGGGGGTGGGAAGATCAAAGCAGGGGAGCACTACAGACGCTGCTAGAATGCAAAGGCCGAACAGGCCGCTATACCTCTATAATTCTCTTCACTACTAAAGAGCTGTATTCCCATCTGTTGCTACTTATAAACAAGCCCCGATGACTATTTGCCATAGAAGACAACGACGTTTATTTTCTAGGTTCCGATGAAGCTGCACTAGAGATACTAGACACGGGGGTCTTAGAATTCTAAGAGTGGGTTAAAAACATTTCTCTCTCCCCAGAGATTTATTTTCTGTCTGTGTTCCTTAGTCTTGAAAACTAGAATATTATGACTTGTAGGACAAAAGATCCTTGATTGCTCAAGGTTCAACGTTCCAAAATTCACTTTTTAAAACATCCGACTTTGTACTGTGTAGTTATGAATACAAGACAGCTGGCAAGATGCATTTTGGACGCTAGAGGGCGCTAGTATTTATCCAGGTGGAAAAGAAATAATGTACATGGTCACCCGTCAGATTACCCGGATACTAGTGGCCACATTCATTTATTTTTATGAAAGGATTAGAGAGGGTCTAAGTTTATACTTTCACCTCTAATCCCATACCCTAAATCACATGATATTGTAAATGTTACTTCCTACCACACCAGGCTCTTACTTTTTATTCTTTTGTTTATTACTAAAAGTAAGTATTCATGTCCATTCTTGTTCTAGAAAGAATTCTAGAATAAATTCCGAAAAATGGAATATAACACAATAAGAAGTACTGATTATAAATGATGTAAAAGGTGAAAATAATGCATAACATAGCATACAGAATGAAGGTGCATTTAAACTTATATATCTTCCATCAAGTTCTAAATATTTGCTAGGCATGGGCTGAACGTCTGTCTCTAAAACACTGAGAAAGGAAATATGGTACCAAGTTTACAACGGTTATAGTGCATGAAGTGATATATTTGTAAATGCCTGGAATTGACTTACATTAAATTATTCCAAAATAACCAGGTGCAGTAGAGCACATTTGTATTTCTTACACTCAGGAAGCAGACACAGGAAGACAGTCACAAGATCCAGGCTAGCCTTGTCTACCTAACGAGGTCCAGGGCAGTCAGACCCCATTTCAAAAAATAAGAACAAACAGTACCTACCCACAAATAAATGTATGGGCAAAACTATACGTATGCTCATGCTGAAGCTCTTATAGAACCATAAAATGATAAGGTTATAGACAAAAAGACTGGAAGAAAACTACAAATCATCTTAAAAATAATTATTTGTGTGTACTATATGAGTGTGGGAATATCCATACCACAACAGGAATGTGGAAGTCAGAGGAGAATTTTTTCAGAGTTGTAGGTTCTGGAGAGGACAGCTATGCTGCTCTGAGAAAAGGTACCGAGTCACATGGCTGAACAGGATAAGAATCATGGGTTAGATTAAGAGCAAGAGCTAGCAAGTCATATGCCTGGACCCCAGGTCAATAAGCATAAAATTAATATAAGCATCTATCTATGTATTTCTGTCGTACTGCGGGACTGGGGGGTCAATGGGTCCGGGCCATGGGGCCAGGCTGGAAAGTCCAGGCCAGAAATTTACTACAACAGGCAGTCATTATGGAAAACAATATTCAAGTTCCACAAAACAATAGAAATTCTACATGACTCAGTGATTCTGTTTTAGTGCATATATACAAAAGAAATGAGATGAGTGTGTTGGGGAGACAAGCATATGTACCTCTATATTCATTGTAGAACAACCTACAACAGTCAAGAGGCATAACTAACCCAAATACCCAAAACTGATGGAATGGGTTAAGAAAAACGTGGCATATTTGCATAGCATAATACTATTCACCCTCAAAAAAAGAGGAAAAAAAGGGAAAAATAATAGATTAGAGTGAACACATAAAAGACAGGTGTGGTAGTGCATGCACATAATCTGAGAGCTAAGAAATGAAGAGAGGCAGGTCCCTGGGGCTCTCTAGCCAGCTAGCACCATCCACCCCATGGGTTCCAGGTCAATGGGAGACTCTGTCTCAAAAACAAGGCATATGACAACTGAAGAACACCTGAGACTGACCCGTGGCCTCTGTGAGTACTGGCACACAGGTGTGCACCCTTCCACATAACTTTGGATATACAACAAATACAAATTAAAAAAGAAGAAAATGTCACTTGTGGCATCATACCTAACCTGGAGGACACTATATTAAGTGCATCAGAAATAAAAATCCCGCACTATCTTATGTGTAGAGTTTTTAAAAGTTAATCTTAAGAAAAAAAAGAGAGTAGAAAAGTGTTGTTAGGGGGTGGGCAGCAGAGGTAAGAGGGAAAATCCAAAATGTTAGTACTTGAGAAGTCATGGAAGCATGGCAAATACACCTAGGAGTTTTCATGAGCGGTTTCCCACTGGCCAAATCAGGGGCAACTTGATTAAACTGAACAGTGACTGTGCTGAATTAGGGCACTACTGAAAGGAAAGTCGATATTAATAATTATCGATATAAAGAAGGAAAAGCTATGGATTTTCAGTAAAATGCAAGCAATTACAACTTGCATGTGGGAACATACTATATTCCAGCTCAGCAAGAATAAGTTCTTGGATGAAAGTTCTGGGGGATGATAATAGTTACAGATATGCACAAAATGTCTCTATAGATGAAATCCACCCCGAATTAATTTCTGATGTCGAGTATGAGGTAACAATCCAAACAGTTTCTTTCCCAAAAGAGAAATCAATTTTTCCGCAGAAATTAAATCGCATGCTAATGTAGATACGGGAGCGTATACTGCTGAGGAACACGCACTGCATTATGTTTGAAACTTTATTCTTAGCTGAGTACCTTACCCAGCACATGAATTGCTGGTTCAATTAATGACTCAGAAAATGTTAGTGGAGGAGCTGGAGAGACAGCTCGACATTAAGAGCACAGTGCTTTTTGCAGAGGATCCAAGTTTGGTTCCTAGCACCCACATTTGGGGGTTCACTACTTCCTATAACTCCAACTGCAGAGGAATCTGACTCCTCTGGCCTTCCTGGTTACCTGAAGAGAACACACACACACACACACACACACACACACACACACACACACGTTAGTTGAAACAGTGTTTCTTTAGGAGAATGGAGTTTCTTCTATATTTTGCTATCCTGTTGGCTGGATGGTGTTCTTTTGGTCTATTTTATAATTTATTGTAGGTTTATGAGATATAAGCATCTGGAGGATTTATTTAAGAAAGTTTTTTTTTTTTTTTTTCCCCTTAAGGAAGATGCCTGAGCATGCTTATGATCCGAGGAAAAAGTTATTGGGAAAGAAGATAAGAGACATTGCAAGCCCCCAGGATATAAGGCTGGACAGATTAGGCTGAGAAAGAAAAAAATCCTATCTATGAATAAGGGAGGCAGGCAAGCCCAGACAGATGTGGTTGCAGGGAGATGTGTAGTGGAGTTGGGGGTTGTACTCATGGTAGGTAGCCTGTGGAATAGATGAACGAGAACCCGAGTGGACAAGAGGGCGCTGAGGAGTTAAGGATGGCGACCAGGCGTTACAGCGGCCTCTAGCGTGAGGTTTTGGTGGTGCGTTCCAGCGTTAAAAGACGGGATGGGTGGGATGTGCCAACTTCTAGAGGAACAGTATCCGCCGAATCGAGTCAAATGACACCACCCTTCAGAGTCTTTTTAAAGCTCCCCTGCAAAGCCCTATGTTTTCAGCGAGCAAGTTTTTAGCGTGTTTTCTATTTTTAATTGCCCAGCCCTCGGTAGCAGGACAAAAATAACAGGAACAGGTCACGTTCCTACCAAGCCGAGCAAATCAAGGCTCGGTAACTTTATCTGCAACACAAAACCTGAATTAAAAACAAACAAGCAAAACCCCTATAGAGTCAGCATCACTTGAATAAGGCTCTGTGCTGACTGCTTTACATGCACTGTTTTACCCAAACCTCAAATGAGAAAACAAAAACAAACAGAAAACACGGAATGAACGCCGACTTTAATTAGCCCGTTTTTACACACCCGAGGTCTGAGGTTTACAGAAATAAGCCATTTGTCCGAAGTCACACGGTTGCTTTGAGCGGAGTCCTGAAAGCATCCTCTTGGCTCTGGGCTAAGCCACTCAGATGAATGCCGGTCCAAGAGAACTCGGAGAGCGGTCCCCTAGTGTGAATGCTCACTGGGTTGAACACTTACGGTAATGACAGTCCAGAGCGCCACCCTGTGACTCTCATGCGTGATGCTCACATGCACTGTCGTCCCTCTTCCTTCAGGAAGGCTGAGGTAGCCTTAAGTCCTCCGCGGGGAGGGCTTGGCTAGGACGATACTCTCTGGGTTGGATTCCTTCCGCCTGAACACCTGATCGGACGGTCCGGAGGGCGGGGAGGAGTAGGCGGAGCCGTCCCTCAGACTACGTTTCTGATTGGCTACGAGGGGAATGGGGCGGAGACTTGAGGCGGTGGGCGGAAGCAAGAAGCCGCAGCTACCGCGCAAACCCCTTGGCATCTTGGAGCCACCTCCGGCCGCCTGAGAAAGCCGGCGCTGTTCTTGGCGGCGGCTTCGGGCCGAGCGGCGTGAAGCGGAGGCCGGGGTGGCGGGAGAGGCCGGCGGGGCCGGGGCGGGAGGCGAAGGTAAGGGAGGCGGCGTGGCGTGGGCCGGCGTGGTCGCCTAGTACGGCGGGAGGGATGGCGAGGGCCTGAGGCTCTGCGGCCGAGGATCGGCCAGGGAGCGCCGAAGACCTGACAGGAACCGGCTGGCTCCCGAATGCTTGCTGGCCCTGTATGGTGGGACCGGACGGTTGGCTGGGCCACCTCCTGCAGAGGCTTCCTTGGCACAGGGGAAGTTCTTTTGCTCCTCTGCTTCCCTAATGCTCCAACTTATTTCGGAGGTGGAGCTCAGCCTCGGAGGTTGAGCTGGAAAAGAAAGCCTTGACCCACAGAAACCATTCCAAACTTGGCGTGTGTATGTAAGCTTAAACGCTCGTTTCTGACTTCTGAGGCTTTTTCACTTCAACTTTGTCTTGTTTTGAGGAAGAGACTTGATTTGTCAACAGTTGATTCCCCTTTCCTAAGAAAGGATGGAAATGAAACGAGATGGATGCCTTTAGGAATTTAGGGTCTTCTGTTCTATTTAGGTTCGTAAGCAGGTTATTGTGTGTTATGTCTTAGATGATAAAGGCTGATTGATTTGGCGCATCTTGTGTTGGTTCCATATTGACAGAAGAGGTAGGCGCCTAGCATTTGCCTGTCCTGTTTCCCATCTCTTCAAATCTTTGTTTCTCTAGTTTCCTCCCACCCCCCATGAAGAAAGAGGGAAGGAGAGAGAGAGGAGTTCTTTTTTTTTTTTCCCCCTTAGATTCAGGCTTGTGTTAAAGACAAAGGTCAGGCCTTCTTTGTGAAGCAAGACTAATTTCCTGAGGGTTCCTCCCCCCCCTTTTTTTTTCTGGAAAAGTTACAGGAATCACAGTGGTTTTCCTTGAGTGCTTCAGCTGTGCACTGCTCAAAAATGAACAAAAACCCTTTCATGATGAAAGCAAACATTACTTGTCTTAAGCTGTCCTGAATTAATAAAAAAAATTTGAGAATTGGATTTGAGAAAAAAACCGACCCTAGAAAATGACTAGGTTTTTCACCTACAGTTTTCATATGAGCTGATGAATCAGGTTATTTTCTATACTTTAATAGTGGATTGTTTTCTGATTTGCTTCACCAAGATACTATGTAGCAAGTCTGCATACATTATGCTCTCCTTGGAATAAAAAAGAGACAAAGCTGGAATATACCATGCTTTCCTTGGAATAAAAAGAGTGTGCGTATACCATGCTCTCCTTGGAATAAAAAGAGACAGTTGGTGACACCACAGAAGTAGTTGGATAAGTAGGTTAACATTTCTAATTATGTATGCAGAAAGAGCCATGCTTTATAGCATAAACAGTTATTATGCTGCTAACAATTAGAGTTGTAATTTATTTTGGATGCTGGTGGCATATAATTATTAAGATTAATTCTATGCGATTGTACTTATGTTTTAGAGACAGCACTGGCTATGTGCTTTCATGCTAAGTTTTACCTTCATATTTCCAATGCTTAATGAAGGTGCTGGCTGTAGATGACCTTTAGAAGTAATTCTAAGACTCCTTAGGCAGACTGATCAATTTGCTTTTGTTGGTACTCTTGTAGAATTAGAATAGGTCGTGTTTAGAAACATGAGGGTTCTTATTGCTATCACATCCTTCTCTGGTGATCTTTTAGACATCACAAAATCAAACCTTGAGTTTTTATTTGATCAGTCACCATCTTAACCCTTTATTCTAGAGCAGCAATTATGATAGTTGTATTAGCTACTCTATGTGTCCACTTGACACAGGCTAGAGTCTTCAGAGAGGAGGGAGCCTCAGTTGAGAAAATGCCCCCATAAGATAGCCTTAGACAAACCTGTAGGGCATTTTCTCAGTGATGGGGAAGAGCCCAGCTCATTGTGAGTAGTGCCATTTCTGGACTGATGGTCCTGGCTTCTTCTATAAGAAAGCAGCCTGAGCAAGCCATAATGAGCACACAAGTGAACAGTTCTCCATGGCCTCTGCATCAGTTCTTGCCTCCAGGTTCCTTCCCTGTTGACTACCTTTGATAATGAACAATGACATGGGACATTCCGCAAGTTACTTTGGCCATGGTTTCATCATAGCAGTAGTAACCCTAACTAAGACAATACCTCGTATCATCTCCCAGTGGAACTTGATACTAGAGGCCCCCCATTCCCTGTCTTCCTTCTTTCCCTGACTCCATTGCTGTCTCTATTCCTTTCCATCCTTTTCAATAAGCACTTGTTGCCAAAATCCCATCCAAGCCAGTGGTTTCATTTCTGTTTCAGTTTACTATTCGATGTCATTACCAATTCAGGAAGACCTTGAGTATTAAGAGGAAACAGCTGGATTTGGAAGTCTGTTAAGATCTATAAAAATAATTTTGATCAATGGCAAACTGTTGAGAATTTTGGTAGGACTTGGAGTATATTCTCAAGTCTATTTCTGTCTCTGTGGCCCACCCAAAGAAAGTTGCTTTAGGTTTGCTTTCCCTTAGTTGTTGCAGCTGTTGATCATAGTAATAAAGGTTACTTATGTAACTTCCAGGAGCATGGGGACAATAAAATGAACTGATAGATACAAAGTATTTTTGTAAAGTGTAGGTTAAACACCTAATGACTAAAACACCAGAGGATACTTCTCTTTAAAACTAAAAAGTCTCAAGGGGGAAATACCTCAGTGCCTTTCTTTGACTTTTTATTTGGTGGTTAGACTTAGCTGCTTTGACTAATTGTGTTTTTTGGTTATTTAGAGACAAAAATACCTCTAAGAGAGCTTAGGCTTGGGGGTGGGGAGAAGGTGGATTGTAGAAATCCCATGGTCCTGTGCTTAAGAGGGAAGAATGGACAGCTTTTTATTTAAATACTTGTCACTGGTACTACCAAAAGCTAAATTGTTCAGATTGTGTAGACATGTTATAAAAGGTGACTGATTTTCTTTTCTTGAGATATATAAGTAAAATAAAGCTGAGTAGTTAGCGTTATATAAAGTTAGCTTCCCCTGTAACTTTAAAAAGGCTATTAGTATTGTTCCCTTGCCCCCCCCCCCCAAAAAAAAAACCTTGTACATACATATGAAATAAATGATGGGAAATTTTTTTTGTCTGCTCACATTTATGGCTTACCTTAAATTTTTAATTAACTTTAATTGTAAAAGTAATTAGAATGGTAACCTTTAAAATTAGTTTGGCCATATTATAGCTATTGCTTTAAGTGCTGGGGCTCTTTTCACCTAGACCAAAGTGGTTTTTAAGCCTGAATTTGAGTATGTGACAGTAGATTTCATGACTCTTTGGTGTTTATTAATTATCATGCAGTTGGACTCTGAGGATATTAGCCTCTTCTTCGGATGGCTTCTAATGAGCCTCTTTCATTTTTTCCGCTTTCTCTGTAGACTCATGAGATGGCCACAGATGATAAGAGCTCCCCAACAGTGGACTCTGCTAATGATTTGCCGCGCTCTCCTGCTAGTCCTTCTCATCTTACTCACTTTAAACCGCTGACTCCTGACCAGGATGAGCCCCCCTTCAAGTCAGCCTATAGTTCTTTTGTAAACCTTTTTCGGTTTAACAAAGGTAAGTTTTTTATTTTTAAAAATCAGAAAATGCAGATTTGATTCTCTGCATTCAGTGTTGTGCTGTGTTGTTGCAAGGAAGTGAAGTTAATACAACAAGGTGGTAGCTTATATCACAGGTCACTCAGTCTTTAGGAGGAAAAGGGAGCATTGCATTGTAATCTGATTAATTATTTATGAATTGTATTTAGAATAGTTAAGGAGATCCTTTTAAAGGAGAAAGCAATTTTTCTACTTTTTTTCCTGTTAATATGTTTCAACTTAATAAATTTACAGAATGAAACTTATGTTAATAACAAAAAGACTTTAATTAAATCAATAAAATTAAACAGCAGTGCATGGTTTATATGTTTGAAAAATTAGAAGCTGTCAGCAGGCCTAGTGAGATTAACACTCACTGAATTATGAGTTATAAATGATATCAAATGAACAAGTAATTTAAAAATGAGATTTTGAATAGTAATTATTTGTTTTTAAACCAGGAAAAAAAATTAGCCATATCTTGCCCTTAATTTGTCCTCCCCCCCTTTGTTGTTATTGTTGTTTGTTTTGAGACAAGGGTCCAGTTTTTGGCCCATGCTGTCCTGAAGCTCACTATGTAGCTCTGGTTAGCTTTGTCATGAGGCCATCTTCCTGTGTTAGAGAGCTAGGATTACCATTAGAGAGAATGAGTTACCATTCCTGATTTAATTGTCTTTATTTGAAACATGTTAGAGTGTCAGTTCTCAACCTGTGAGTTGCAACCTCTCTTTGGAGCCACATATTAGATATCCTGCTTATCAAGATATGATTCATGACAGTAGCATAATTACACTTATGAAGTAGCAATAAAATAATTTTATAGTAGGGGTTCACCACAATGTGAGAAACTATATATATTAAAGGTTTGCAGCGTTGTAAAGGTTGAGGACCACTGTGTTTGAAGATAATTCTCATTTTAAGAAATTTGATAGTTTCACTCAGTAGAATTTTCCCTCCCCCCCTCCCCTCCCCTCTCTTTTTTTGATATAGGATCTGTAGACCAGACTGGCTTCAAACTCATAGAGATCTGCCTGCTTCTTCCTCCTAAGTGCTGGGAGCCACCACACCCTGCCTTCAGTAGAAATATTAATAGTACAAGCTGAATTTCATTAACAGTTTTATTTAAAGAGTTATAAAAGCTGTTAGCACATTTTTAAAAATAATGATGTTTTTATTTTAAAAAGCAAGCTTTACTTTTAAGAATAGGTTTAGATTTATGGAACAATTAAAAAGATAGTTGTGTTCCTATATGTTCCATACTGTTTCTTCTAGATTGATACCTAAATTAAAATGGTAATTTGTTATAGTTAATGTACTATTGTTGATATATTTTGTTAGCTACTGTATGTATTCAGATTTCTTTGTATTTTGCATGATGGATTCCATATAGTATAACATTTTACATTTAGGTTGTCAGAAGACAATAAATAATATTTATTTAGGAAGATTTAATAAGCACTTATTATGCTGGGCACTGTTTCTGCAGTACAAAAGATCTCTTCCATAAACTGATTAAAAAAGCCAGTGTTTTGTGTGATGCTTGTGTTGTGTTTCCTTTAGTATGTTTGCAAAATACCAATGAAAAGCAAAGCATATAGTTCATATACAAAAGGTAAGATTATTGGAGTATAATCTCATTCTGGTTTTTGACCTTTTATTTAAAATATTTAAAAATTAATTAAACATTTTTGTGTGTGTACTTGTGTTTTGTGTACATGTATGAGTGCCTGGGGACCTGAGAAGAGGGCTATAGTTATAGCCCTGTCAGGGGAGTTGGGAACTGAGTTACGAGAGCAGTATGCACTCAGTTATGAATACAAGATATGAACATACTGCCTGGAGTATTTTATCTGTCACCTTTTCCCTGTCACAGAGAGAGGAGAAGGGGGCCAAGGAGAGCAGCAGTCTCTGAGCACAGGCTGGTCCAGCCCTCAGATCCCTCCGAGGACACAGTCTGTGAGGTCACCCGTCCCTTATAAGAAGCAGCTTAATGAGGAACTCCAGCGGCACTCTTCAGTGTTAGGTAAGCATCTGTCCTATCCTCTTCGTGTGTGAGTTGTCATCATGTGCCTACTGACAGTTTTCCTGCTACTTGGAATAGTCAAGTACTCTTTAGAATAAGTAAAACTTAAGTGATAAAAAGTTTTTCAATACCTCATGTCATTAAACTTTGATTGTGCAAGCACTTGTGTCTTGACTGTATTTTGATTAATTGCTTGCTTGGGTTTCAGCAGAGAACACTTTGCCACATCCCCAGGAGAGCACAGGTTAGTTTCAATTTTACAGATGGATTGTGCACCTATTCTTGGGATGCTAATGAAGTGTGATGTGCATGCCACTGGCTGCAGGACACTGTCAGACTCCATTGGTGGGCTGCCATTGCTCTTGGCCTGTCTTTGTTGGGATCACAGCGTCAGTGTGATTGGATACACTGCTTTTCTTGCCTACTTGTTTCCATCCTGTCCCTCCATCTAGACACCTCATTCATTTTCATGCTCTTGTGATGAGTGGGGGCTGGGACTCTGTGTCTGTTGAGGGGCTAGCAGTGGTGTATGTTTTATGTCTGTCAGATTGTTAAGCTCAGTGAAGTGGTTTGCTTCATTGAAGGTGACAGAAGAAGGGCATTGCCAGTACTCCATAGAGAGGAGAGGTTGTAGTGTTGGGAGTCAAGGTCCCTGAACCCCAGATTTCCATTTGATGCTGAGTGAACAACAGTTGTGTAATAAAGGATGCTTTATTGCTTGGTGAGACTGGAGATTGGCAGGTAGAAGAAGAGGAGCTTTTGCTGAAGGGCTAGAACAAGGCTGGCTATGTAGCACCCATAGGTTTTCTAGGGCAGCCACCTCTGTCCAGTGTGTATCATTTTGAAAGGAGAGTTGGGAGTTGGGGCAGAGGATTTTGTTTTTGTTCCATATCACCTATGTTTTACTTTAACTTTATTAAAATCCCCTTAAGCCTGACCCATGGCTTGGGAGGATGAGGCAGGAGGATTGCAAGTTCAAAGCTAGCCAGGAAATATTAGCAGATTCTAGACCAGTGTGGGCTCCATAGTGAGACCCTATCTTAGAGGAAGAGGCAAAAACAAGTTATGGCAACAAAACCTGACCCATGGCGGGAACACTGTGACAGATTTGAGGACACGCTTCTCATCAGATTCTCTGTTGCACTGAAACATTATTGTCTGAAGCTTTTACTTATTTCTTTACTATTAAGCAACTCAGCTCTTAGTTTTTCACATAATGCCAAGGTAAAATGGGCCAAAGAGCAGTCTCTGAATTTCTTCACTTGTGAAATTGAGTAATTGGACTAGAATTCTTACAGTCTTGTAGGGGTGGCAGCATTGTAGCTTTTGTTGTTATGATAAATTTGAACTATTTATACATAGACAGAGCATGGATGGCCTCCTTCACTGTGGTTTCCATATTCCATACTGTCCATCAAGTCCACTTGCTTCTTGGATTTTACCTTGGAGGCTTTTGAACTTTAAGCTTGGGACTGCCTAGTCAAATACAATTCCCCCTCATTACATGTCTGATTTTACAGTTCGGTAGTTTTCCTGTCTTAGGGAAATTACTTGATTTTCTAGAAGCCATTTTACACATTTGGCAGCTACTGGTGTTTGTCTAAGGGCAAAACTCTTTTCTTTCAGTGAGATCAAGCAGGGTCCCACTGCTCATTCTTTCCCAGTGGAGGATATTGATACTCTTTTTCTCACGCAGCTAAATGCAAAGGACTTTAAAACTTCCTGGCTGGGCCAGAAAACACTGCCATTATGATTCTTACAGCTTTGTGTCTCTTTATAGAATTTTTTAAAATCATTGTTTGAGACTCAAAAAACATTTAGTTGTTTTAATACGTGTTAGTAACAATAGCACACCTGAGATCTATGCTGTAATTAAGAAAGGTGCAGTTTAGATTCCTTGTTATTTTAGTGATTAAACTGCCTTAAATTCTTGATACATTTAGATTTATACAGCAACCTCTTGTTCTTTGCAGTCCCTACCCCCCTCAAAAAAAAAAAAAATGGAGTAGAAAACTAGCAAATGATGAGATAGATTTAGGATGGGATATTTTCTATTTTATACTTATTTACCTTCTCTGTAGGGTATACCTTTTAGATCCCCAAGTAGATACTTAAAGCTATAAACAGCCATAACATACAATGTTTTTTTCCCCTATGCATTGAAACCTATGATAAAGTTTATTAGAAATTAAACCAAGAGATTGATAATAGTAATGCTGAACTAGCACAGTTGTAACAAAGTCATGTGAATGTGGTCTGTTTCTCTTTAGCTAAGACAGATGCTAATATTTTCAGACTATTTGACTGAGGGTAACTGAAGCCTTAGGAAGTGAAACTGAGATACGGAGGAATTATGCTCCATAGGTTCTAGGCTAATGTGCTTAGGCTAATACAGAAGTTCATCTTTCTTGTCAAGTTACCTTTATTTTCCCCTTAGAGTTTGAAACTGCTGTGGAATAGATAGAAACTTCACTTGTGATTTTTGTCTAAAATAAGGAAATAATTAGGTGGCAGCTATGATATTCATATTCCGTTCTGGCCACAAAGCTAGTGTTTGGGCTTGTTTTATTATCAGTAGATTTGGTTTCATATTGTTATTTAAAATGGAAGTGATCTCTTGCAGTGTTGAAATTGCAGGTGGCAGGGTTGTGGGCATGGATTGGGGGAGAGTTGGGTTGAAGCTTTGGCAGTTTTAATCTGCTTGGACATTGGTCATATTTTGTCATTCTGGATGTCCTCTAAAGCCGCTGGGATCTTTGGAGGGCTGGTGTATAAAATTTCTTTTTGATGGTCTCCTATGGAACAGAATAATTTGGTTCTGTTGCTTACCAATTTGACTTAGATCAAATTAAATTAACTCTCTGGGATTACTCTTTCTACTCAATATCTACCAGGTGTTAATTTGGTTGGGAAAAATATGCAAAAAATCATTAATGAATTCTGGGCATGTAAGTGATGCTTCCATTTCAACCCTCAAAACCATCTATCATTTCAAATAGTTCTTAGTACTCAACTACATGTAAAATAGTGGTTTATGTGTAATAAAACATACTTGAAACAGCTTATTACTCTTGATAAAGGTCAGTTTTAATTTTCAATCAGTATTAATGGCTGGGACAATCATTAATGTATGCTGACAATAGGGGATAATTTGTATTATATCACACACAAACATGCACATATTCACACACACACATGATATCTGATATGGTTATTAGAAACTATTAAAACAATTAGTATTATTTTAAATCTGACTCAGACTCAAGAAGGAAAGCAGAAGCAGCCTTTGGAGGTCATGACCCACGTACAGCTGTTCAGCTTCGAAGCCTCAGCACAGTATTGAAGCGCCTCAAGGAAATCATGGAAGGGAAAAGCCAGGTACTGTAGAGGCCTTGGGAGAATTTTATTGAGCACTCAGTGGAGATCCTGTCATATCTGCCGACACTAGCATAATGTCACTTAAATGAAAGCTTATTCTCATTCTGAACACCAGAGTTTTATACATAAATTCTTGATTTTTTAAAAAGTATAGTCTATTTTCTTCTTTTTTGAGAGTTTGCTTTTTAGACCAAGGTTAGTACATATTCTCACCTGTGGTTTCATCAACAAACTTATTTATTTATTTATTTATTTATTTATTTATTTATTTATTTATTTATTTATTTATTTATTTTAAATAGAGTTCAAATTGGACTGAAGTAGGCCCTCTGAATGAGGGTGACAGATGCATAGATTGATTTGTTAGTGAGCCCCCAGGCTATGGGACCAGGAATTATCTCAGGTACATGAACTGGCTTTTTATAGTGCACTCCCACCTTGTTCAGCCTTAATACAGGGAGGATGGGCTGGGTCCTGTCTCAGCTTGGTATGCTGTCCTGTGTTGACTACTCCAGGGAAGCCTTACTCTCACTGAGGAGTGGATAGGGAAGGGAGGAAGTGGGGGGAGGGAGGGGGAACAGTGAATGGTATGTAAAAGGAATGAAAAAGCCTTAAATTAAAAAAAAAAAAATGAAAAAATGAATAGGGTTCAAGTTTCCTCTTGTCCCCATAGATTTCTCGTTGGACCTAGTACATTGTTTTTAGAAAACCTTTCCTTTAGTGGTTGCCTTATAGCTCATCATAAGTTCATGTACTGTGTGAGCGTGTGTAGTATGAGGTTTCTGGCCTGGACTTTCCGGGCCTAACCTCAAAGTTTAGGTCTGCAGACCCGCAGTCCTACAGAGACACACAGACGCTTTCATTAGTTTTCAGCTGATCAGCCTCAGGCCCAGGCATATCACTTGCTACCTCTCTACCCTTCATCTAACCCATGATTCTTCCTGTTCAGCCATGCGGCTCAGTACCTTTCTTTAGAGCAGCATAGTTGTCCTCTGCTTCCAGCGGCTTCTCTCTGGTGCTCTCTCTGGCATTCTGCTCTCAGAGATTTTCTTAGTCTGGTAGTCCCGCCTACACTTCCTGCCTGCCTTTGGCCAGTCAGCTCTTTTTATTAAACCAAGCTTCTGGCTTGGTCTAGTGGTTAAGATTCTGTGTTCTCACCATTGTGGCCTGGGTTCGATTCCCGGTCAGGGAACAGAAAAAAATAAAATAAAAAGAGAGAGAAAGAATGAGGCTTCTCAAGATCCCAGCAGCCACTTATCAATGGGGTTGGCCACACCCCCTCCAGGTTGGCCACACCCCCTCCAGGGTCCCGGAAGTGTTTTATGACCTTATCTGCTGACACCTTAATCCCGCCACAAGCGTGACACTTTTCCTGTACTATAGTTCCATTTTTTTTCATGTCCTTGTTCTAAACTTTGTCTAGAATTATTGTAGTTTTAGAGTAAGTTCTGATAGTGGGTGATATAAGTACTTGAATTTTTCTTCTACAAGATTGTCTTGATCATTTTCATCTTTTTGCATTCCATCTCAATTTTAGAATTAGGTTGTCACTGCAAAAGACATCTTCTAAGATTTCATGTGTCATTACAACTTAACACTCACTGTTTTTAAGAACCTGTCATGTATTTTTGTTTGTAGGACAGTGACCTGAAGCAGTACTGGATGCCAGATAGCCAGTGTAAGGAGTGCTATGATTGCAGCGAGAAGTTTACAACCTTTAGGCGCAGGCACCACTGCAGACTGTGTGGGCAGATTTTCTGCAGTCGCTGTTGTAATCAAGAAATTCCAGGAAAGTTTATGGGCTACACAGGTAAGTGTGTGTTCTTACAGGTGTCATATTTAAAAGGCAAATTATGAAATAGATAGAAGGCCATTTTTAATATTAAGCTTTTTTAAAATTTTGGGCTCTCTATCTAAGGTAGTATGGTATAATAGTGAGAAAGACAGAGCTTTGATTTTAAGAACTTTGTATTTGAATGGTGAAAGAGGTGAGAGTGTACTTATAGATAACTAGAGTAAAAATGTAGATACTGTAAAAATCTGTATCAGCATTAGAGATTATTACACAAGGTTAAATATATTTTAAATTTATATTTCTATAGAGTTTTTATTCACAAAGTACAGCTTGGCCTTGATTTACATGATAGTGTACTTTGGCAGATTGTATCTTATTCATATTATTTAATTGGGAATGTAGTAAAATTGTAGTGATGGAGAAGGCTTAAGGACATTGAACCGTGATAAGTGGATTTATGTAATGATTTGCGAATGGAAGGTAGAGAATGTTTTGTTTTATTTATTTATTTATTCATTTATTCATTTATTTGTCTGTCTATCTATCTCTCTCTATCTCTATCTATCTATCTATCTATCTATCTATCTATCTATCTATCTATCTATTTATTTTTTACTAGTCTTGACTTTGTAGTCTTCCTGTCTTAGCCATGCAAGTGCTGGGTGTACCGAGAAACATCTCCATCCTGGCAATTTAAAACCTTATTTACTTATTTGTTTGTTTGTTTATGGTATCAAGCTCAGAGTCTTTTGCATGTTAGGTGGTTGTTTGCTTTGCTGCCGTCAGCTCCCAAATAAATCACACATGGAAGGTTATTCTTAATTCTAAATGCCCGGCCCGGCCTCAGCTTGGCTTGTTTCTTGCCAACTTTTCTTAACTTATTCCATCTACCTTTTGCCTCTGGGCCTCTTCCTTTTTTTCTGTATATCTTACTTCCACTCTTATTCTGTGGCTGTATGGCTGGTGGCTGTGTGGCTGTGTGGCTGTGTGGCTGTGGCTGGTGGCTGTGTGGCTGTGTGGCTGGGGGCTGTGTGGCTGTGTGACTGGTGGCTGGGGGCTGTGTGGCTGTGGCTGGTGGCTGGGGGCTGTGTGGCTGTGGCTGGGGGCTGGGGGCTGTGTGGCTGGTGGCTGGGGCTGGGGGCTGTGTGGCTGGTGGCTGGGGGCTGGGGGCTGGTGGCTGGGGGCTGTGTGGCTGTGTGGCTGGTGGCTGGGGGCTGTGTGGCTGGGGGCTGTGTGGCTGGTGGCTGGGGGCTGGGGGCTGGTGGCTGGGGGCTGTGTGGCTGGTGGCTGGGGGCTGTGTGGCTGGTGGCTGGGGGCTGGGGGCTGGTGGCTGTGTGGCTGGGGGCTGTGTGGCTGTGTGGCTGGTGGCTGGGGGCTGGGGGCTGTGTGGCTGGGGGCTGGGGGCTGGTGGCTGTGTGGCTGGGGGCTGGGGGCTGGTGGCTGTGTGGCTGGGGGCTGGGGGCTGGGGGCTGGTGGCTGTGGCTGTGGCTGGTGGCTGACCCCCACTGTCCTCCTCTCCTTGTTTTCTTGCTTTCCTTCCTTTCTCCCATATTTCTCCTATTCTCTCTTCCTGCCAGTCTTGCCTACCTTTTCTCCTGCCTTGCTATTGGCTGTTCAGCTGTCTGTTAGACCACTCAGGCGGTTTAGACAGGCAAAGTGACACAGCTTCACAGAGTTAGACAAATGCAACACGAAAGAATGCAGCACATCTATCTGTGCATCATTAAATGAATGCTCCACAGCATTAGCAAATGTAACACATCTTAAACTCATATTCTATAACATTAGGTAACCACTGTACTACTAAGTTGTATCCCCAAATCAAGAGAATATTAACAGGTTACTCATGTTGTACTAGTTAATGTAAAGATATTCCTTATTTTTCTTACTTTTTAAAAATTTACATGCATTGGTATTTTATGTTCATGCATGTTTTTGTGAGGGTGTCAGATCCCCTACAACTGGAGCTACAGACAATTGAGAGCTGCCATGTGCTGGGAATCGAACCCCCTGATCCTCTGGAAGAATAGTCAGTGCTCTTAACCACTGAACCATCTCTTAAGCCCAGTCTTCCCTTTTTTGGTCTGTCCAAGTAAGCAGTTCTCTTAACTCCATTCTTATTCACCTGCTTGAATTTGAGATTCTTGACAATCTTAGCTTAACAAGCACCAAGGCAACAGAAAGTTTTTCTTCCTGTACAGTTTTGTTTTTTTTTTTTTAGTTTTATTTTGTTATTGCTGGGGGATTAAATCCAAGGCCATATGCATAGCTACATCCTTAGCCAATTTGTACATTTCATGAACTGGGAATTTGAATTCTTAAGCTCATCCTTTTTCCTACTTTGTGTTGTACATTGAGGAGCAATAAACTAATCTCACACTTGTTATTTTAGCAAGATGCTTGTCAAATATTATCCTGAGCACTGTCAGTACTCAATTAAGATCTAGAATTATTGTCTCTCAAGTCTTTATTGCTCTCACACTTCCCTCAGTGGTCTTTTTACTATTGGAAATACTATTTTTTTTTAACTTCTTATAATCTTTTAAAGATTTATTTTTATGTGCATGAGTGTTTTGCCTTCAAGTATGGTGTATGTGCACTATGGGTATGCCTAGTTATGGATGGTGCTGGGAATTGAACCTGGGTCTTCTTCAAGCAATAGGAACCACTTAACCACTGAGCTATCTCTCCAGCCGTGTCATTAATGCTTTTATTTCAGAAACTTTAGAATTTAGGAAACCTATACCTAAGATACTGTGTCTATAAAACTTTTCCTGCACCAAATCAGGTTTAGGAATTAGTATAGTGAGGTTTCTCTAGAGAAAGAATTAATGGGTGGGGTGACAGGTTTACCTGGGGTCAAGGAATTGGCTTATGTTCTTGTGCAGCTGGTAAGTCAGCAGGGTAGAAACTAGGATTTTCATCTTTCAGTGCTGAGACAGAGTTTCTTTTGCTTTTGGAAACTTTAATCTTTGTACTTGATAACTCAGTTGATTAGGATGAGAGTAACACTGTGGGTGGTTATCTGCTTTCAGATTAAAGTCAGCCAGAAGTATTAATAACACTGGAAAAATGACAAAAGCAAATGAGCTTCAACCTTAGTGTGTGAACAAAAGTTTGTTTAATCAAATTCAACCTTAAGATTAACCTCTGCAAATGAAAAATGTATGTTGGACAAAATTACATGCTAAAACCCTGAATTAATGTAAATAACCTAAAATATTGATAGATAGAAAAATCAATGAATTGATCTGGTATGGTGGCACATGCCTTTAAGCCCAGCACTCAAGATCTGAATTTGAAGCCAGCTTTGTCTATACAGTGAGACATTGTTTTTGCTTGAATTCTATTTAGTATTATAATAAAACCTGGAGCCAGATATTGAGGAAAAGCTGAAATATCAGAGGGACAGGGAATAAACCACAGCCAGTTCTCAGCACGCCAACTCTTTAGGCCAAATGGTAGGTCCTATCTACAGGAGTCCTCAGACTGAGACTGTCTGGGCATGCAGGAAAAGGACTGGCTTCTGCCTTTTCCTGCCTTGTGTTTCTCTACTGCTGCCCCCAGCTATTTTACTTTCTGGTTCAGTTTTCCTAGAGCTAGGATTAAAGGTTTGTGCCATCACTGCCTGGCTCAGTTAGGCTTGGACACAAAGAGATCCAGAGGATCTCTGCCTCCCAACTGCTGGGATTAAAGGTGTGGGTCACCACTCTCTGACCTTTAAGTCTTGACACTGTCCTCTGATATTTCAGGCTATTTTTATTGAATACACATTGTTTCAAAAAATATAAGGAGAGCAATGAATTTTGTGCAGAATCAATGAGAACTGAGTTGCTGTTATTGGTGGTAATAGCACTTTACTCTTCCTCTCCCTGTATCTCTTGGATTTCCTGCCTGGTCATATCTGTCTTGCCACAGGCCAAAGCAGCTTCTTTATTAACCAATGGTAGCAACATATATTCATGGCATACAGAAAGACCATCCCACCCATAGAATTATATAATAGTTATCTTAAAATGAGACACTAAAAGTAGTTTAGTATTATGGTAAAACATATTATATTGAACTTTAAGAAATATTTTGTATCACTTGATTTTTAATATTAATGATAAAGCAAAATTGAATCATAATTATTAAAGAACATGCTATTTAGTGAACAGCTATTTGTCTTGCTACTTAGTGGTAGGCTAAGTTCTGAGAAATGTATCCTTAGGAATTTCTTTTCTTGTGTAAACATCATAGAGTATACTTAGGATTAGCTAGATAGTAACTTGGTTCCAGTGAACTATAAATTCTGTAATGGCAGGGAATGATCTCATTATTAGAACTAAAATTTTCCAGTCAAGAAACAGAACCAAACCAGATTACAAATGCTTTCATTCACTGAAGAACATCCATCAGACATACCCCTTCTGGTTTTTGAGACCCAGTATTATATATCCCAGGCTAGTTCTGAAAGCCTTATCTTGTTTCCACCTCCAAGAAAGCCTTAGCTTCCTGCCTTAATATATCAGGTGTGTGCCAATATGTGAAACTTTCCTTTTGTTTAAGATGGTGCCACTATGTTGCCCAGACTGTGCTTTGTGTAGTCTTCCCAATTAGTCTTTCAAATACCAGAATGGTCTTTCAAAACAGTAAACTCCTATTTTGGTAAGTAGGAAAAAAATGATCAAAAATATAACATAGATTATGTGCTATATAGTTTCATGTTTTACAGATCAGTTTATTTAAATCAGCCTCAGCAAAAATGTGAATGCTATGCTACTTTATAAGATTACGATCACTGTTGGGACCAGGTAATAAGAAGTTTTCAGCCCCACTATAATCTTACAAAACAATGTATGATGTGCTCTGTTGTTAACTGAAATGTCATGTGGTACTTGGTTATTTTGTCTCTTAGTACACCGAACTGTTACAGGGTCACACCAAATAGTGTGAAACTTATTTTGAAACAGGACTGTATTTAAAAAAAAACAGGTTTAAAAGTATTAAGAAATGCTGTTTGTCCTTCAGGAACTATTTCTGTGATGTTATGAATTGAACTCAGGGCCTTATGTATTCAAGCAAGCACTCTATCACTAAGCCACAACTTTTTTTTTTTTTTTTTTTTGAGACAGGGTTTCTCCATGTAGCTCTATTCTTGAACGCACAGAGATGTCTTGCTACTGCCTTCTGAGTGCTGGGATTAAAGGCGTGTGCTGCCGCCTGGCTATACAAAAACCATACTCTTTAGCCAGAACATTTCATTTCTATTTCACTGTGAACATTTCTTTTCATTTTGATCCTATATATCTATTGTATGTAAGGCTATTTTCTGTTAGTTTTAAAAACTGTACACTAGTAGATGGAGGAAATCTTAGATGACCCGATGCCTAGATAAAGAGCTACATGGCTGCTGAGAGAGGGACCATCAGTCTCCTGGGAC
This sequence comes from Phyllotis vaccarum, assembly GCA_033318265.1. NCBI lineage: Eukaryota > Metazoa > Chordata > Mammalia > Rodentia > Cricetidae > Phyllotis > Phyllotis vaccarum. The sequence goes on from JARWLC010000007.1 coordinate 16,130,822, forward strand.
AGGCACCTGATAGTTATCCAGTCCCAAACAGCTACCCCAGAACACATTATATCAGGCTGTATTTTTGTGCTTGTATGTGTGTGTGTGTATAATAATTATAGAAGAGCTCATGAATTTGAGAAGAAGTTGGACATGGGGTGAGCTGAAGTGGGGAGGTGGAGGAGTGGGAAGGATGTAAATACAGTACTCACCATGAAATTCTCAAGAGTTGTTTTAGATAAAAAGATATGCTGTATTCTGGAGACCAGTCTTCAGAGCTTCATGATAGGGACCGTAATATTCTTTCTTCCCAGCTTGTTGCCTAGGGACAATAAGTTGTTTCTGTTGTATTGGTTATTAACTATATTGAAAGTTCTACCTCTGATAGATCCCTCATTGCATGAATACAATTTTGAAAAAATATTCTTATAGCCTAGCCATGATTTTTTGTTGTTATTATTATTGGGTCAAATTTTCTTACCTGTTGTAGATGCTTGAAGTAATTGGGATGCTTGGATGAATTTTTCATAATGATAAATGTAACATATACAGGAGACCCAGCCAAATATTTCAGTTAGTTGAAATGTCTTTTTGGTAGCCTTTACTTGAAGACACTTCCTAAAAGTACTTATTAACGCAAAGGTTTAAAATACTTTATTAAATAATATATTACTGATATTTTCATTGTTTTTTCTCCTAGGAGACCTCCGAGCATGCACATACTGTAGAAAAATAGCCTTAAGCTATGCTCATTCTACAGACAGTAATTCCATTGGGGAAGACTTGAATGCTCTTTCAGATTCAACTTGCTCTGTGTCTATACTTGATCCAAATGAACCTCGGACGCCTGTTGGGAGTAGAAAAGCCAGTCGTAACATATTTTTAGAGGATGATTTAGCCTGGCAAAGGTACTCTTATCTGAATATAATTTGACTTAAACTTGAGAAATACTTAGTCCTGTGATCTGTATTAATTTAATTAATTAAATAAATTAACATTTATTTCTTTTTGTTATCTACACGTTTACTCTATTTTTTCCAGTTCATGTACAGAAGGATCATAGATATTCATTTATGGATAGTGATTATGTTAACATAGTCATATGTACCACTCTTCTACTAAAGTTCAGGAAGGTTAAGTAGTGAGTCTGAGGTCACACAGCTAGTAAGAGATAAGCCCTGTACTTGAACTTGGCTTGTGTGACTCTTTGGTGCTCTTCCTATGAGTTGTGGTGACTGAGAAGAGAATTTCAGAACACAGATTTATTTATTTTTATTTTTTATCTTCTGTATGTGATATGGAAATGAGTTTCATTAATCACTTATTCAACCAGATTTGGTGTTTTATTGACATTCAGTACATTTAAAACTATTAATTTTTGATAATAGAGATGAAACTGTACTTTTCTGTTTGTCTTTTGAGATAGGGTTTTTCTGTGTAGCCCTGGCTTTCTAGAAGCTTTCTCTGTAGACCAGAATGGCCTCTGCCTCCTGAATGCTGAGCTGCCCAGTGAAACTGTGCACTTTTTCCCCTTGAATAAAGTAAAGACAAAATGAATTGTATATAGTCTCATTATAGCAGGGAAGATGCTTAATTTGCTTTAAAATTTGGAACACTTGATTGCAGCTCCAAATGATCTCTACCTTTTCATTTTCTGTACAGTTTGATTCATCCAGACTCCTCAAACAGTGCTCTTTCAACAAGACTTGTGTCTGTACAAGAGGATGCAGGCAAGTCTCCTGCTCGAAACAGGTAAATTGCCAATCAAAGCCACTCTGATTTTTGTGTATGTCCCTAGTAGTGAGAACAAATGTAAAGGTGAGGTGGTGATCTTTTCTTTGCTTGGTAGTCCCTGTCAGCTATCTGCCACTGATTTCAGACACTGGTACCTTTTTTCTCTCTTTTAGCTAGTATAATGGCCTGAAGGATGTGAGGAAAGTGAGGCGTGTGGGCATTCTGGGAAAGTGTGTACCAAGGAAACAGAATGGCAGATTCTTGAGAGGGAGCACTCCTGGTGCTGTGTGTGCAGTAGAGTGTCTCAGAACGAATGAAAGGTCAGGACGTTTAATCTAGTCTCAGATGAAAAGTTACTGGAATTAAAAAACATTTATTTGGCTTTGTAAAACTTGAAAATTGTAAAAGAATTTTAAGAATAGGAAAATAAATGTCCATATATTCTTCACTAGGACATACTTACATTTTGTTTATTTATTTTGACACATTTTGTGAAATACACACTTTTAAAGAAACCATTCAAGAGTAATGCCATCATTTTCTAAGTTTTTCAGTTAATAGGTTCAAAACATGTTTTTTATGTTTGAGACAGGATCTTGCTGGCCTCAGACTCACTGTGTAGCCCAGGCTGGCTTCTCACTCACTGAATGCTAGAATTGTAGGCATGAACTGTTTACACCAAGTTGGGAATTCTTTTTGTTTTTTATAGTAGTTTTGTCTTCATAGCAAAATCGAGTAGAAACTTGGAATCATACAACATGTATACAGAAATAAGGATTTCTTTCATTTAGTAATATGTACTTAAGTTTCCTCCATAACATTTTATGGCTTATTACATATTTTTCTTTGTTGCTAAGCCATATTCCAGTTTCTTGATGTGCTGTAGCTTATATGACTTGACCTTCTGAAAGACATCTTGGTGGAGTCCATGTTTTGGCAGTTATATAGATGGCTGTGAAAATATGTGTGCAATTTTTATTAATTAATTTTTTTTTTGTGAGATGTGTCTCACTATGTTGCTCTGTCTACTCTGGGACTCACAGAGTTCTATCTGTAAATGCCTTCTGAATTTAAGATTAAAGGTACACAGCACCATGCTTAGCTCTATGTGATTTTGTTGTGTGTGTGGATGTAGTTTTAAGTTCATTTGGGTAAATACCAAGAAGCATGATTGTGGGACTATATAGAAAGAATATACTTAGTTTTGTAAGGGATCATCAAACTGTCTTCCAAAACTGGCATTGCCATTTTGCATTTCCACAGGCAGTTTATGAGAGTTCTTCTTCTTCCACACCATTTCCAGCATTGGTGTTGCGAATGTAATAGGTGTGCAGTGGTAGCTCATTGTTTAAAGTTGCCATTTCCTGATATAAATTTAACATCCTTTCATTTCTCAACTTGCCATCCATGTATCTTCTTTGTAAAGAAGTTCATTTCATGATCACATTGTTAATTGTTCACTGTTGAGTTCTAAGAAGTTTATATATATATATACATACACATATATAAAGTTAATGCATATAATTTTTGAATAAAAATTCTTTATTAGTTGGCGGTGATGGTGCACACTTTTAATCCCAGTATTTTGGAGGCAGAGGCATGTGGATTTTTGTGAGTTTGAGGCCAGCCTGGTCTACAGAGTGAGTTCCAGACAGCCAGGGCTACTGTTTTGAAAAATAAACAAACAAAAATTTGTTAAATGTATCATTTGCAAATACTCTTTCATGCTTGCTTGTCTTTCACTTTTTGACGTTGTTTGTGGTGCATAAGGACTTAATTTTAATTGGAGTGTGCCTTTGGTCTTATATCTGATAGCTGTAGCGATATCCAAGGCCTACTAGGCTTTCTCGATGTTATCTTCTAGGTGTCTGGTAGTCTTGCATTTATGATCTATTTTGTTTGTTTTTGTAACGAGGATACCTTTGCTTATATTTTCTTTTGTATGTGCTCATCCATTTGATCCAGTATTTATTACTCTTTTTTGCCTTTGTTCTTTTCTCAGACGTCATTTGGCTATATTTGAGGCTCTGTTCTTGGACTCTGTTGTGTTTTACTGACATGTTTGTCTTTTTGCTTGTCAGTGTTTTATGATCTTAATAATGTAGTTTTATAGTAAGTCTTGAACTTAGGTAGTGTCAATTCTCTAAGTTTTTTTTGTTCTTTAATATAATAGTGTGTTCTCTGTTTGCTTTTAAAAAAATTGTTTTGTTCTCTTTACAATCTTTAGAATCAGTATTTTCAGTATAACTTGCTTTGATTTTGATTGATTGCTCTGACTGTGGATATGTTTTAAAGAACTTTAAAAAGATTCATTTATTTTTGTTTTATGTGTATGGGTGTTTTGCCTACAAATTGTCTGTATACTACATTCATGCAGTGCCCATGGAAATCAGAAGAGAATATTGGGGCCTCTAAAACTATCATGTGGGCACAGGGTGATGGCTGCCAGAAACATCTTAGATTAAGTATATGCTTGATTTTGAATTTTTGGTTGTTGCACATTCAGAAATCTTTCATGCTTGCCAGAATTTTCAGGACCCTAACATTCAGCTATGTGATCCTATGTGAGATCATGATATAATTTAAGAAGTTTGGCGCTAGTCTGGGTTCATTCATTACATTTAATTGTCACTGCTTTTGGTGTGCTTTACTATGTAATAATTCCTTTATTTTCCTGATAATATATTTGTAAAGAGAGAGCCATTTGTTTAGTAGTGTGACTATTGGCCTGTGCTTGTCAAATGCTTCTTGGATTGGATTTAGGGTATGGTTCTTAGACTTCCTTCCTTTCTGATAGGATTACTATAAAGCTTTGTGTTCTTTTCATTCTGTCCTATTATAGTGGATATGCTTCCATATACTTCATTGCTTGTAATGACTTAGGTTTTTTCTACGATGATGTCGTCAGTTAAGTACCCAGTTTTCCTTTGTCATTTAGAAGAGATTTCAGTCAATTTTAGCTTTCTGACTGTTTGCTCTAAGGATATAGAATTGTGGGGTTTTTTTTCCTTCTAACTCAGTCACTCTAGTCTATAATTTTTTTCTTGTTGGAAAGTTAAAAAGAATTTGGAGCATGCAGTGCTCTAATATATTATTATTGTTACTGTTTTTTTTGAGACAGGGCTTTTCTATGTAACAATCCTGGCTGTCCTGGAACTCACCCTGTAGATCAGGCTGGCCTCAAACTCACAGGGCTCCACCTGCATCTGCCTCTTGAGTGCTGGGATTAAAGGTCTGCACCACCACCATCTGGCTCTTACTATTTTTTAAAAGGAGTCTGGCCTGTCTAATGAGTTTATTGGAGACCATGAGAGTAGAAGCTGGCACAGCATCAGCAGTCCAAGCTGGAGAAGTGAGGTGAGGGGACACGAGTTAAGGAGAAAAGGACAATTCCTAGATGTGTTTTGTTGTTGTGTGTAATAGGATTCGCTACTCAATAGAATGTAGGCTGAAGCAGGAAGGACAGCAAAGATGACTAAGGTTTTTGACCTAGTAGTTTAAGTTTGGCATTGCCATTTATTGAAATGTGGTGGGCATTTAACAGTGTTTTAGACATGTTGAATTAGACATACCCTCTAGATATCCAAGAGAGATGTCAAATAGATGGGTTTAGAGGGGAAGTACTGGCTAGAGATAGGAACCTTAGTATTGCCATGTCAGTGGTTCAAAGCTATGATGTAGCTCATCAGGAAAGTGACTGTGGAGAGGGAAATAGACTAGTTCTGAGATTGGGGAAGGGAAGAGGAGACTGAGATGGGGTGAGGCGAGGTGAGAGACAAGCGGGAGGGCTTTTGGGTTAGCAGCCAAGTGAAGAAAAGGTGTTACAGAAGGGGAGTTCAAGCTGAGCGTAGTTGGATTTCAGACACCATGATAGACTGTTTCAATGGGTTTTTGCCATCAGAGGAGTAAAAGGAAGAATTGGGGACAGGAGTTTTGCTGTAAGGAGGGAAATGCAGCAGAGGGATATGGAGCAGAGGCAGGTTTAAAAGGTAAGATACATCACAGTATCCTCATTGGCACATGCAATTATAGCATTGCTGGTTTGTATGTCTCCCTGGGCTTTGGGTTGATAGGAAGATTGATGAAGGTCTTCAGGACCAGATAAAATTGAGTCAGCATATGTTATCATAATACAGTTTAGCCATAGCATATTTACCAGAGCTTTTGACAGCAAAACAAACAAACAAACAAAAACCAACCTAATTTTCTTTATTCTTGATGCCACTGTATTAGAGTGCATTCATGGATTATTGCAACATTAGTGAATCAGGCTGCATGGATGGATGCACACTCTGAGGAGTAGACATACATCAGTTGAATAAGATACAATGACAGTCTTTTACTGAAAGAAAATGTCAAGAAGTAATTGATAATTATTAACTGACTCTCTGCTAAATCTGTCAGTGTTTTCTTATTTTAAAATGTTTAGTGTTTATATTGCACACAGGATGAATTTTCTTTTGAGGCCTATGATTTTGAATAGCACCTCTTAGTATTAGTGAACTGACTTTAGATAAATTTTTTTATACCTGATTCGTGAATTAAAGAATTTAAATTTATATGGGTTGTGGTGGTGCATACCTTTAATCCTATCACTTGGGAGGCAGAGGCATGCAGATCTCTGAGTTTGAGACCAGTCTGGTCTACGAAGCAAGTTCCAGGAGAGCTAAGGCAAACAGAGAAACTATCTTGAAAAACTCAAACAAAACAAAACAAACCCCATTTTTTAAAACCACTTATGTATTTATTATTATTTGTGTGTGTATATGTACAGGCCACAGGACGTGCAGAGATTCTCATTCTACCATAGTTTGAATTGGGGCCATCAGGTTTGGTGGTAAACAACCACTACCCACTGACACACCCCACTGGCTCCTGGTTTTTGAATTTTTTTCTTCCTATAGAATGGAGCTATTAATACCTATCAAGAGAATGTGTGAAGGTTAAGTGAAGAAACAAATAGATTATCGCAGAAATGAGTTATGTCAGTGAAGTTTCTATCCTTTCTGTTGAAGCTGAAATTAAATTTTATTTTTTTCTTGTAGATGATAGCTAAAATTTGAATTAAGTAAAAAAATAAGTAAAATCTTGGTGTTATTATTGATTTCTATTTATAAGTCATATGATAACTGCACAGAGGCAAAGTTAGGGATATATGAGAATACTTAACAAAACAAGAGGGAACACATTTCCTATAACTTTTATTTATTTAATATTAACTGAAGAAATAGGTTTTTCAAGACAGGATTTCTCTGAGTAACACTGACTGTCCTGGAATCCACTTTGTAGACCAGGCTGGCCTTGAGTTCAGAGACCCTCTGCCTCTGCCTCCCAAGTTCTGGGGTTCAAGGTGTGCACCACCATTTCCTGGCTCATGTAATAATATTTGAACACAGTATTTTAAATACAGGCCTACTAATGAGAAGGAAAATAATTCTTTCTTGAGGCATACACTCAGGTTCACAGTTAATGTTCCTATCAGATTTATTGCAGGATGTTCAACTATAAAACTTATTCTTCTTAATTCCAGAGCTATATAAAAACGGGCAGAGGATAGATTTGATATGCAGGCTATACCTCTTTTAACTCAGATATGATATTTGCTATTATTTTTCTCAGTTAGAAAAATGAATTTCAAGCATTTTTATAAGCAGAGTTTGGGTGTATTTCTTTTGAAATACTAATATACAAACTGTATAATTGTTCTTAAAATTGTTCAGTTTCTGGTGCCCTTCCCTGTTTTCTCCAGTGATAGTCAGCATAGCCATCATAACTGCTTTTTATTGTACCTCTAGCAATATCTCCTAAACATGTAAGTATGAACTTCACTTAACTCCATTCACATATGAACTTAAAATTGTAATTTTTGCTTGTTTTTAATTTTCAGATCAGCCAGCATTACTAATCTGTCACTTGATCGCTCTGGTTCTCCTATGGTTCCTTCGTATGAGACATCTGTCAGTCCCCAGGCTAACCGAACCTATGCTAGGACAGAGACTGCTGAGGATGAACGCAAAATTCTTCTGGTACCAGTCCAGCATCTAACCTGTTAACTAGTGTGGAACATAAAAATTGATGACAACCCATACATAAGAGAGTCAGTGGGGCTTGAAATGCATGCCTGACTGAGGAAGGAGGATCTTGAGTTTGAGCCCAACTTGGACTAAATGGAATGTTGTCCTTAAAAAAAGGATAATCAATTAAATGGGGAAATATCTAGCTTAACCTTTCATTTACTAGCCTCACCTGAGAAATTGGGTAAATACTCTTTCCCTACTCATTGTACTAATTTCTTTCCCGCTTTCATTTGGTAAAACCAGAATTCATCTTTCTAATACAAGAATTGAAGTTAGATTGTTTTTGCTCAAACTTTGAAATATCATTTTTATATACCTGGAAAACTTGTAGAAACTTAATTTCAGTTGTGTTTATATGACATAGTAATTGGTTCTTTCTTCTGTTTATGTATTGTACAACATATGCCTAATCTAAAAAGAACTCAAAGAAATAAGAAAATCAGTCTTTTGTCTTAAAGGTGATAATTCAAAAGGCAGAAATGAGATCCATGTGAATATCCTTACTCGTGAAGGAAGTGAAGTAATATTTTATTTTGTAATTGTATTGTGTTTGAGAAATGACTTCTCTGTTTTGCCTTGGTTCTCCCTATGTAGACCAGGTTGACCGTGAACTCACAGAGATCCTGCCTGCCTCTGCTTCCTGAATACTGGGATCAGTTAGAATGGAAGTATATTAGGGTCTTCCCACTGGGAGGCAATATATTTAGTCTGTCTGTCTACTGCTTTAGAGGTGGTAGGGCCTGGGAGAATGTAGCCGACAAATGACCACTCTCTGACATCTCCCTATTTTTAAATTTTTAATAGTAGAATATTCAGGGGGATTTGAGATGTTGAGATGTTGTAGATAAACTTAGCATTGTATAAGACTCTGCCACCAAAAATAGGGGTCCAAACTATGTCCAGTACTATTGGTTACATTATTATTTTGATCAGAAAAATCTAGAGAATAGCTTAAAAAGAGACCCATATAGTTAGTAGTTCTGGGTCTTCATAGAACATAAGTCCATATCATTTGCCCTTTAATGGGAACACAAGTGTTATGTCTAATGCAAATGGTAAGTGATTTAAACCCCAATGAAAAATTAAATGCAATCTTGTCTTTAGATGAATGAAAGAAGGTGATGTGATGGTCCCAAGGTCCAAGCATAAACACTTAAGTCATTAAAGTAATAGGAGCTGGATTTGTTTCCTCCATTTGGATCCATCAACTTCATCTATGAGTTGAGGCAAAGGAGGATGAGAAACATAACATGTTCAGAGGCATTCACTGCAGATGTACAGATCAAAGCATTGCTAGAAGGAGATTGCCACGTGACATAGGGCACACTGGATTTCTTCTCTCTTAGTGCATAGGGCCTTAATTTGGCCCCACATGGGCAGATTTGACCTCTGATGATAGGGTCAATATCTCCTTTTGCCCTTTAGCTGCAAGTTTGCAGTATCTTTCTGGTGACTTCCACTGTCTTGTTGCCTTCCGCCAGCATCTTTGATGGCTCTGGGCCAGAGGAACTGAAGAGGAATCCATAGTGTTTCAGTGAATTCATCTGCAATGACAGATGCATACCTCTTCCCAATTTTCTCCTGGAAAAATAAAAATAGGGCAGGTTAATATATCAGTGTGCTTATTTCCCTCCTACAGTAAGACCAGGGAGGCTGTTAGAATATGCATGAGTATGAAAAATAACCAATGGATGCTTATGGGTATTAAACAGAAGTTGTAGTTCCCATAGTAATGGAAGTGTAACAAAATATGAACATGAAGTTAAAGCAATTTTTATTGTTGGAAATAATCCTACAATAAAAAAAGAATCTGAAGCAATACTTAAGGTTTATGAATTAGCCATAATTGGTGAATCAAATTAGTCAGTTCTGCCTGTTGGAGTGATATTAAAGAAGTTTTAATAGATTGATGAATATCTAGACTATAAATCCCTTCTATGCCTTTAGATGAACCATTAATAAGTATCTGCCTATCAGATGGGAGAATGTTGGACATATTTTGTAATCACATTCTATTTGTATGAAAAGATCCTATAGCTTACCAGTTGGATAATGATTTCCTATCCTCCATAATAATCTTCAAGTGAAATTTGAAAATCTGTAGAGTTCTGTAATGCTCTTAAAAACTGATTGTTAGATAAGGGTAATATAATACAGGAAGGATCAGATTATATAATTGCTGACATTGGGTTCTCCCCTGATTTATTAGTTGAGAACAAGAAGAGTAAGGTAAGCAGTATTTTATGACTCATGGTCTTGTGCTATCTTACAATAGGAGATAATTTAGTGGGGAAAATAAATAAGTTTAAAGGAGTTGAAGGATCTACATGATATACAAATGCTTCTTTTAGTTTAGATTCAAATAGCTTTAGTTCTTTCTTTTCTTGCCTCTTAATATCATATGCAAGGACTCTCCAGTGCCATCTTTCTTCAGGGGAAGCCTTTCCTGGTTTCTGCCCCATTATTTCCACCTCCTTCTTCATGTCCGAGTTCCTGTTGTAGCTTCTTCACCTCAAAGCTGGTGTTGGGACCTGGGAGAATGGAGCCTATTAATCAGGCAGACTAAAGTCTTGTGCAATAGCCAACTTTATTCAGACCATCAAACAGTTTATATTCTGAGGGTTAAGAGGAGTCACAAAATGGACAATCATCAGAGCAAGCCACATGTGGAGGACAAGCTTCATGTGGCAAAAAATGTTTTTTTCATAGAGGCTTATAAATAAATATCAATAGCCAGTTGCAATGAATGATCTGAAGTAAACTCATTTTTATCTGCTACACCTGGGAGGAGCATAAAACATGTTATAAAACCAGTTCTGTTTTAAAGAAACTAAGGTCAGAAGACTCTTGTCTTCATGGAGTTTTTCCCACAAGCACTCAGAATTCTCACACAACTCCATTTTTGGACCTTGTTTCAACATATCCTTTCAAGCTTAGTTTTTAACTTGTTGTTGATGAACTTTGTTGAAAGTTTTCTTGCATAGGAAGTTATTCAACAAAGACCTTTTCTTTAGAAACATTTCCTGGACAGTTGAAAATAAGGAGGATTCCTAGAGGGGAGGCTGCTATTATTATCTTAAGCTAGTACAGTTGAATACCATCTTTGTCTACCTTGACTTGTAGAGAAAGAACAATATATTTTGCAGCTAAGAGACAAGCAGTATGTACCATTGACTAAGAAGGAACACTTGAGATATTTTGTTTTGAAGAGAAAAAATTATTCTTGTAATGAATGAGTCAAATTTAAACTTTCCCATGTTTGGGCCATTTATATTAAATAATATGCTTAGCTACTGTGAAGAAATCCAAACTGAGATTCCTTTTGAGATCTCAGAACCATAGGAGAGTATCTGAATGGGTACCCAGCATCCCTTTCAAGGGTAACTAATTGCCTTTGATGTGGTTCTAGGACAGTGTTCAGTTAAAGGATCTGTGGAAAAAAATCTGCCATCATAGCAGCGGCATGGAATTTCAGGATCACCGTTACTGGTTGAGAACACATCCCAACTGCATTGTAGGAAAGGAATTAGTCAACTGGCTAATCAGAAATGGACACATTGCTACAAGGTATTCTAGTTTTAAGATGCTTTGAAATTATTCATTTATTTTTATTAATGGATAGGATGCATATTTGAAGATATAAGGTTATCTTTTTGTGAGTTAGGGTGCTGTTTTAGGGAATCTGATGGCTTGACAAACAAGCTCTTCAGCTTCCTGCATCTGATGAGAGTATTTGCAGGGAACCTGATTGAGGTCACTACTTACCATACAAAACAACAAGGACTGGAGGCTGCTGAGATGAATCAGTGGGCCAAGGCACTTTCCTAAGCCTGAAGACCTGAGTTGGATTTCCCACGCCTGTGTGCTATAAGAGGAGGAGTAACATAGTATAAAGTGGGAAAAACTGGGTGTAGCACTCCAGTAATCCCAGCACTGGGGGAGGCAGAGGTTCAGCTGGTGAGCTTGTCTAAGTGAAATCCATGAACTCCAGATTCAGTGAGAGATCCTCTTTCAAAAGATAGGTGATCAACTGGAAAAGATACTCCATGTTCGTCTCTGTCTTCCAACCATCCCTTCAGCGTATGTGAGTACCATGTGTGCATAAAGACAGTGAACCAAATACCCTGAAGCATGCGGTAATTCTTCAAATGGATCCCTAGCAAAATGGATGGGAGAATGTAGCTAGAATCTAAAGTCAGAAGATCTGGCACTATTCTGTAATCTAGACATTGCAATCTAGATTGAAAATTGAATTCATAACGCATATCTGGAGGGACTTAGTCTGTCTCACAGATCACATATAAAACAAATGGCAGACAGGAGATGCTGCTTTTTGTGTTAGCTACCTTTCTGTTGCTGTGAAATGATACTATGTCCCAGGGAATTTATAGAAGAAAAAATTTATTTTGGCATAAGGTTACAGAAGGTTTAAGTACGTAATGATGGGTATCTTAGTTTGGGTTTCTATTGCTCTGATGAAACATCATACATATATGTAACAACAATTAATTAAAAAAAGGCCATGAATTTGATAGAAAGCAAGGGAGGGCTTGTAGGAGGTAAGGGAAAGATGTAATTATCTCAAGAAAATGAAAGAAATAATTAAAACAACACAACATCACAGCCAAAAGCAAGTTGGGGAGGAAAGGGCTTACAACCCTCACTGAGGGAAGTCAGTGCAAGAACTCAAGCAAGGGTGTAGAGGCAGGAACTGAAGCAGAAGCCTGGGAGGAAGCTTACTGGCTTTCTCGCTAAGGGTTGCTCAGCCTCCGTTATTGCATACCCACTGCTACCTGCCAAGGGGTAGGGCCATCTGCAGTGTGCTGGGCCTTCCTCACACCAATCATTAATCAAGAAAATACTCCAGAGGCTTGACCACAGGCTACTCTAGTGGGGGCATTTTCCCAATTAAGGCACCCTCTTTTCAAATGGCTCTAGCTTGTTTCAGTTGACAGAAACAAAACACATAGAGCAAAACCTACAAGGGAACAGCAGTATAGCATTCCAGCAGGCAGCAGGCATGGTGACAGGAACAGGATGCTCAGTTCAAGTCTTGAACCATAAAAGAGCAAGAGGTTTCCACTCTGAAAGTTGGCTCTTCCAGTAAAGTGTTATCTCTTAAATCTCTCCAAATACCACACCATCTGGGAACCAAGTGGAACGTGGGAACTGTCTCAGTCACTGTTCTGTTGCTGTGAAGAGATACCATGATCAAGGCAACTCATAAAGGAAAACATTTAATTGTGGCTGGCTTACAGTTATAAAGGTTTAAGTCCATTGTCATTATGTCAAGAAGCATTGTGACCTGCAGGGAGATAGGGTTCTGGAGGACCTGAGAGTTCTACATCTTCATCTGCAGGCAGCTGGAGGAGACTGTGGACTGTATCTTGAGCATATGAGACCTCTAAGCCTCCTTTCACAGTGACACATTTCCTCCAAGGCCACACCTCCTAATAGTGTCCCTCCCTATGGGCCAAGCATTCAAACATATGAGTCTGTGTGGCCGTTCCTGTTCAAACCACCACAGGAACATTCTCATTCAAACTACTACACGTTTGAAGTTAAGCTGTCTCTTAGTGTCTGCTGCTTGCTAAGACGAGTCCCCTCTCATGAGAAGAAACAAGAAAGAAGAAACTGTAAACAGGGACCCTCTGGGTCTTAATTAGGCTGTAACTCTCTTTATATGTGTCTTTAATCAAATTTTTCAGTCTCTTTGAGACAAAGACTCCTTAGTTCCATTGAGCAAAATAATGCTAAGTGCTTTATAAGTTTGTGAAATGTCATAAACCATAATGTGTTGTATCCATCCCATTCATATATTTCATATCTATACTGTTTATGCTGCCCTTTCGTAGAGACTGTAGGCTGTCTGAGTATAGGGACCATGCCATTCTCAGTCTTTATCACTTGTTTCAGATGGGTACTCAGTGTGTACTTGAGCTTGTCTTTAGGCCTACCTTACTAGTGGGTTCCCCTTTACTATGGTACCTAGAAGAATTTAAGTTGTTTCAAGTAGCTCTTTTTTTTTTTAATCCCTTACTTAGAGACCATTCGACAGTTCCTCTTTGATTAGAAATGAAAAAAAAAAAGATGTTTTATCATGTGCCTAAGTGCATTGCTCTGTATGACCTTTTAAAGTGTCAGTGTTCTTGGTCTCAATCTAGGGCACAAGCTATAGCAATAGGACAAGCGATGGTTGATGGACGTTGGTTGGATTGTGTCAGTCATCATGACCAGCTTTTCAGGGACGAGTATGCGCTGTATAGACCACTGCAGGTAATTTCTTAAGGATACTGCTGATAAGAATGTAGAGCTCATTCTGAAGCTGTATTTGCATCAGTAGGAATAAAGAGTAGTTGAATCCCATGAAGACTGTTTCTAATCTTTATCAGACTCAGTGCTATGGGGGTGCTTAACAATTGAGTCACCTCTGTCTGGGACCAAGCACTGTTAGTGTGCTTGGCTTTGCTCAGCTTGGCTTCTGGTACTCAGTTACTTGTCATTTAATTTTAATGCTTTTCACTTTTACTCTGTGTTTTTAGAACTGGGAGGGAATGAAGTATTACAATAAAATGATTTGAAAATTTGATATCAAAGGTTTTGATGCTTTGTATATAATTGTACACTAGTGACCAAATGCTGAAATTTATTTTATAGTTTTTTTGTTGTTGTTTCTTTGTTTTTTGAGGCAGGGTTTCACTGTGTATCCCTAGCTTTCCTGGAACTCATTCTAGACCAGGCTGGCCTCAAACTCAGGATCTGCCTGCCTCTGATTCTTGAGTGCCTGAAATAAAGGCCTGTGCCATCACCATATGGCTATAGATAGATTTTTTTTAAAAAAAGATACAATTCTTTAACTTTTGGCTTGTGTAAAAGAATACACACACACACACACACACACACACACACACACAAACATACATATACATATATACACACACAAGCATATGTCCATATGATGAAGCTGTAAGAAGCTTTTACACTAAGATTTGTAAACTAAAACTAGAAGCTCATAGGTAGAAATGACCAATAGCCCCATAGAGTGTTGTGATCTAGTTTGTTAAAATTGGATTCTTTTTCTAGGGGGTTTTAGTGGTACCAGTGTTAGACTATTTTGTATGCTATCTTCACTCAGAACTAAAGAGGATGAAGTGAAACCCTGCCGAATACGTATCAAAGAAATAATCATTTGTAAAATGCTACATAAGCTTTGCAGCTAGTGAAAAATAGAATTTGAGTGTGATTATCAATATGATACTGCTTTGCAGCTCTTTTTTGTTATTTAGTTTTTTATGTAAATTTATTGAGATGTTAAAGTTATAGAAGTATAGGCCACAACTTTTTTACCATATGCTGGTGTTGTCACTGAGGGTCAGTTGTTTGGTTTGCTTTGGCCTTTTCAGAGTACAGAATTTTCTGAAACACCTTCTCCAGACAGCGACTCGGTGAACTCTGTGGAAGGACACTCTGAACCATCCTGGTTTAAAGACATAAAATTTGATGATAGTGACACAGAGCAGATTGCTGAAGAAGGTGACGATAACTTGGCTAGTAAGTTGTCTTTCTGATGTTTTAGTTCTTATTGCTTATTTCTGTGTTGATATGATTTTCTTGTTTGTTATGATTTATGGTTCCCGCTTGATGTCAGCGTCTGATAGTAGTGGTCCTCGCGTAGATACAGTATTTTCTTAAGCCAGCTTGTTAGTCAACTGACATTTTTGGATGTTGCCATGGTCTCTAGTTTGGAGCAGCTTTAAAATAACTCTTGAGCTAATATCGCAGCAGGCAACTTTCTTATCTCTTCACTGTGGTATCAGACTTTCTCTGTGCAGAACCTCCAGTGCATTTCCTTTTTAAAAAATTTACTTTAAGTTTAACATGCTTAAATTTTATTAAGTCTACCCAGAAGTACATGAAAATACTGTATCCATTTTGGTATTGCACATTGGGCTTGTGTATTAAAATTTTTTTCCTGTCCTCCAATGCCCTGATAAAACCCATTTTTACTCCCCTCTCCCTATATTTCTTTCCCCTTTCCAACACTAAAAGACTCTGCCAGTCCTAGCAAGCGCACCTCAGTCAGCAGTTTCCAGTCCACAGTGGACAGTGACTCAGCCGCTTCTATCAGCCTGAACGTGGAGCTGGACAACGTGAACTTCCATATCAAGAAGCCCTCCAAGTACCCACATGTGCCCCCTCACCCTGCTGACCAAAAAGGTAGGAGGTAGTCACCACCTAGATGCCAAATAGGCCAAAGAGCTGGGCTCTAGGGTCTCATCACAGCCTGTCCTCTGCCTTTCTCCCTTCCCATAAGGCCGAGGGGATCTGGAGTGGGTTTTGTTCCACCGTTTCTGATCCGCCCCCAACCCCATACTCCTCCCCAAACCTTTTTTTGGTTTTATCTTTTTATTTCATATTTTCTCCCTTGTGCACTACCATGCCCAGTTTAAAGCCTATAGTCTTTAAAAGAACTATATCTGATTGCTTTTCCCATAATATGCAATTTCCAAGGGGCAATTCTTTGCACTTATAACATGGATGTTCTGCTCTATTCCTTTGTCTTTTCTTCACTTAACATCACAAAGCTTCTTTGCCTGTGCTATTCTGCAGCAACAGTTTCTTAAGCCTATTCAGATGCTTGAGCTTAGAATGGGGAAAATTACTCATCTTCGTTACATTTATTTTAAAATTTCTTCTCTAGTAAAAAATGAATTCTTTTGTCATTTTAGCTGTCTTTTTGATGCTTTAACTTGCAAACTCAAAAATACTAACAGTCACATTAAGAAAAAATCAAAAACACAAAAACATGATGTAGAAGGAAAGAGACAGCAAACCATTTCTAATATGTAACATAGCAGCATGGATGATTATTCTTTTCTAAAAATATTACACTATATGCAATCAGTAGCTTATTTCAAGTATAAGCCTAATGTACCACTTTTTCAAAGAAAATAAAATTAAGTAATTATTTATGGTAGTTAATTATAATAATAACCAAAGTATCTTATTATAAATAAAGCACTTGATTTCATGGTTTTACCCAGTGTTTGAATTCTAAACATTTAACTCTCTAAAACTGAGTTGCTTCTGAAATGATTGTCTAATTTGCTGCTTTTTACTTTGAAACTAAAAATAACAAAGAATATATAGAATCTAAAATTTTATTTCATAATTTGAAACATTTGCTCAACAAATTTCTCACAATTATCAATATAAACTATTACCAAGATAATGATAAAATGTCAACTAAGGTAATCATGATACTAAAAAGTGCTTTAAAAAAAAACAAGGTATTGAGAGAGAGTGAGGGAAAGGAGTTGACTGTAGGTGAATATAAAATCCATATGATGATGGGATCCTCAGTATAGATGTTTGAAGCACAATAGAGAACATTTAGATGAGTCTGAAGGGCAGTGCAGCAGATCTGACCCTTGTGAGAATCCACTGTACACGGCAGTTACATGAGATAGACTTTTAGTAAGAGATGTGAGTCAGCAGTAGACTATGTCCTCACAGAGCATCCACCCTCTGAACATTTTATGCCATTTTGTTGAAAGTATAGTATAAAGTAAAGTACACTCCTCTTGGAATGTTAAGGATGTCTTGAAAATCTTGAAAAAAAATTACCTTTCATCATAGAATTCCTACTGGTGAAGGGTGTCCTGCTGACCCGGCACACTTTTACTTTAAGGAAACTGAACTCAGGATGTTGGGTGAGGGGCAGAACTGGAGGCTTCAAAGTGACATTTTTGCCAATCTCAGTGTAACTCCTGGAGAATAAAAAGAAAAACACCTGCAGTTGAAAAGCTCAACTTTTTTCTTGGAAACTGTCTGGTTTTAAATTTTTTAAAAGTTGTGAGCAGCAGCTATCATATGTTGATAAATCTGAAAGAAGGGTATATGCTTGTAAAGAAAAATAAAAAAAATTACAGGATGGCAAGAATCCACATTGTATCAAAAGTAGGAAGAAAGGTCGAGGATATTTATGAACAGAGTCTAGTTGTCTTAGATAACTCTGGCCAGATGTAGGCAGACTGTTTGCCAGCTTAGTAACAGAAGTTGTCCATGGTTATGGAGCTAGAGTCTACTGTCTTTGAAGACTCCTACAGAATAGGAGTCTAGATGACTGTGTTGCTTGATGATATGACTTTGCTTGTTTGTGTTTTTTTAATGGTTTCTTGGTATGTCTTTGGAAGGTAACATTGTAAGAAGTTTAGTGAGTACAGTATACTATGGTATTTGAAAAGGATTTGTGGTGACTGGATACCTGCCCTGTTAGCTAAAATAAATCATTTGAAATAAAACTCTCTACCTTAATGGTGATGAGGTGGTAGGTCAGAAGAGTATCGTATATTTTCTTTGATGTTGATAAAACATTTGATTGTCCTCATTTACTTTGTTGGCAAAGACAATGATGAAATGTGTAAAGGAGGTAGTTGGAGTCAGAGGTCATATGTATTTGTTAAAAGCTAGGCTGTGCTGTGCTGTGCTCACCTGGGAGATGGCTCAGAAGGTAAAGGTGCTTGTCATTAAGCTTGACGACCTGGGTTCCATCTCTGGGACCCACATGGTGGAAAACAAGAACCAACTCATAGAAGTTGTCCACATTTGTGTGTGTGTTTCAAATCCACATGTCTTTAAATCTAGAAGGCATGGCTAACATTAAATAGCAGAGTAGGAATTTTAAAGTTTTTGTTAAGTGTTAGGCCAACCTTAAGGTGAAATCCAATACATTCAAAAATAAAAAGATGTAGTTAGACATAAAATTTTTGCTATTGATGCTCTGGAAAAAGCCATTTTAGTGATTTATATGATAAAGACCAAAGTTTTAGACACTATACGTCGAATGATCAGGATTGGTTAATTCAGTAAATGGGCATGAGAAGAGATGATTATAGATTTTAATTATCTGAAGATTCATTCATATAACAAAAGTTCTTTGCCTTCCAGTTCTAATGCAGTAAATTTCATTAGCCCCAATAAAATGACTGATGTGTGTCCAGTGTAAGTTTTGGGATCCATTCTGATAGATGAATAGAGCTGGCTTGGCAGGATCCTATGGTAGTTGAAAACTTTGCTGTATTAAGACCAAGGGGAACTGGGCTATTTAAAATAGAGAAATGAAGGCTTGATGTCATTGCTCCTAAGGTATCTGAAGAGTAGTATCTGAAAGGAAAGATGTAAATTTTGTATGCGGAAGAGTCCAGTTCAGTAGTCAGTAGTGAGTGTCTGCCACTTAGCTTTCCATGTGTTGTGGTGTTCTGGTTGAGTCTGGATGCCCACCTGTCAGGGTGATGGAGGGTAGATGCTCACATCTTGTGAGAGATTAAGTGGACTTGATATCCTGCAGGTTTTCTCTTAGCTCTAAATATGTGAATGTGGGACATTTTATAGGACATTTGCCTGGTTCTTTCAAAATTCATTATCATGCAAAAGGCAGGAGATGTGTTGTAGATGAAAAAGAATGAGGAGACATGGCAAGCATGTTCCATGTATGAACTTGATGTGATCCAATTTTCAAGAATTTGTCTATGAAAGACACTGTGCAGATAGACACATTTGAATATGGATCAGTTCTGTGATGGTTATGTTATTGTATGTTCTCATAAGTATGTCATGATATGGTCACTGTGGAGAAGAGTGCCCTGGTTTTAAAGAGGGGCATAGTGACACGCTACTTGAAAAGTATTGTGTGGAACTTGAAATAATTGACATAACTTACATTTAAATTTTCTGTTTACATGTATGTGTGAATGTTTGTAAGTGTAGATCTCAGGAGCTGTGAAACTGGAATTACAGACAATTGTAATTCCATCATGTGGGTGCTAGGAACCGAACCCAGGTCCTCTGGAAAAACAGCAGGTGTTCTTAACTCCTGAGCTATTTCTCTAGCCCCAGGCTACCTTTAAAAGTGTGTGCATGAAAACAGATATGACAAGTCTTCAACAGTTACTGAATGAAGGTGGATAGTATACTTGTTTGTGTATTAAATTTTTTCATAATGTGAGGCGTAAACCATCATTTGTGGAATTTGGTATTTTAAGTTTTAGTTGAGAAGCAGAGCCTTTAAAGAACAATGCGTTTGAGCTAACAGGATTTGGCATTGGTTATTTCTGTCAGGAATTAAGTGTAGAACAAATTGTATCTATCATGTCTACATACCTGATTGTATTGTATGATGCATTTCAGTTTTTCTTTTTAAAAATTATTTACTTTTATTATTTTGTGCACTGTTGTTTTTCCTGCATGTTTGTCAGCAGGAAACTGGAGTTACAAATGTCAACCATGTGGTACTTGAGATAGAACAGGAGAATAGCTAGTGCTCTTAGCTGATAAGCCATATCTCCAGCCCCTGTACTTCAGTTTTCTAAATAAAATATTTTCTCTGCTTTCTGGCTGGAAGGGTGAATATACTGGCTTGGAAATAAATTCAGAAAAAATTTTGTGGAGAAAATACATTGTGGTTTAATTTGCATAGTAGAAAACTCCTCTGAGCTGTGTTTAGAGGAGCATTCACTTGTACAGTTTCCTTTTTAGAAAGCGTTTAGATTTAAATGCTTTGAAAGCAATCAGAATGTATTCACCAATTATCTTCTAGCAAAGATTTGATAGTAAGCTAGAAGTTTTAAAAAACTAAAAACTGATTTTAAAGCTTAATAACAAATATTTCTTGAATTATATCTTTATCCTTTGCCATATTAACTTATTTTATTGCATATATTCTGAAGCTTAAAAGTTTTGTACTTTTCTTAAAGGTGGCTTCTTCTATAAAGTACTCTGTATATAGATCATCATTATTTGTTAAATAATGCAGTAATACATGAGTAAAGTGTTGTAATATTTTAAGGATTATCAACCTAGTCACTAAAGATCTTTGCTTTTTTTAGATTCTTGTTTTCTGAAGGAACAAGAGAGAGTTTATTTTGGAGTTATTTTGAGTGTCTGTGGCCCAGGAACACAGATTTAGTTTACCCCACTTTCCATGTTTCAACATGGAAGCTGTTTTCTAAATTAGTTCTGTTTTGGCAACTAAACATCATCTGGAAAAATATCTGTTAAAATGTATGATATTTTAACATTTGAACCAAGGCAAATTGTTTTATGGTTCTATTGTCATTTTAAATCTACTGAAAATAGTTTAAGTATGAAATATCTAGAACAGTGTGTGAAGAGGCATTCATTTAAATTTGCTGTACGGTAATGAGTTCCATAGGAGCAATGCACACTTGTGTGGGTGCTTTACTGAATCATCATTCTTGCCTATTGAAGTCATCTGTCTTTTCCTCCCTCTTCTCTTCTCTTCCTGATTTGCAGAGTATTTGGTTTCTGACACCGGAGGACAACAGCTCTCAATAAGTGATGCTTTCATCAAAGGTAATTTTACAGACAGTTGTACTCAAAACGATGTCTGTCTGTTGATGGTGTGCTTGAGGTTTTAGCTGTGACAGCACTGAAAATATATTTTATTACTATCACAGGAACATGCTTTTAAATGGTGATCTGAAAGGGACTGTTATTGTGAGGCTATCTGCTCTGTTAACAATATAAAGAGAGCTCTTACAGGAGCTTCATGGCTTTTGAGTATGTTGGTAGTCAAGAATATAAACTTGGTCTTGGTTTGAGAGGGGACCTTTAGTTTAAAAAATGATTGTCTAAGTTTTTTGAATAGAGTTTGCATTTTCTTCTTTTGAGGTATTATATAATAGTAAATATTGGTATACATAATGTCAAGGATTGCCTCTTTGTTCACAGTAGAGCTTATCACTTGAATTCTCTTCGCCTGTAGAAGAGAAGAAGGCAAAGAGAATAAATCACAAAATTTGCTGATCAGTTCATTGGGACTAAAGTAGATGAATACAAACCCTTCCTGCCTTTAATTTAAACTCCTGTAGAGAAAAGACAAAGGGAGAAAGAGTCCTTCTCTGGTCGTCTTAGTTCCTAGGATTTCAACAAAAGAGAGGTGGGGCAAGTTGGAACAGAGAGGCCCCTGGCTGCTGATCTGGCTTGACAGTCTATCTAAATTCACCTTCTAACGTCTGGTTCAACTAGAAGTTTATAGACTGGCTGTTCATATCATAGAAAAGTGCCAATCTTGTGCTTCATGTACCATGAGAGGTTATAGAAGTTGGTTTGCTTTGAAAGAGAAAGCAATAAAATTTCTTCTTTCCATTTGTTCAATCATATTACTCAGTGATTATTTAGTGAGCCCATGTTTTGTAAAACATGATTTTTTAACTTTTTGCAATCTATTTTACCCTTTTGAAAATTACTATTTTTATTTATTTTTTGTTTTTGTTTTTATTTTTTTGAGACAGGATTTTTTTTTGTATAACAGTCTTGACTGTCCTGGACTCAATCTGTAGACAAACTCACTGATATCCACCTCCCTCTGCATTCCAAGTGCCGTGGTTAAGGGCATGTGCCACCACCACCTGGCTATTTTACTTTTTTTTTTTTAAGTCGTGTAAGTGTATGTGTGTGTGTGTGTGTGTGTGTGTACATTTGTTTATGTGCATGAGAGTGCAGGCATCTACAGAAACCTGGGGTGTTAAATCTCCTGGAGATGGAGTTACAGATGGTTGTGAGCTGCCTAATGTGGGTGTTGGGAAATGAACTAGTTTTCTGCAAGAGTGGCAAATGCTTTTAACTTATGAACCATCTTCCCAGCCCCAAAAGCAACGTAGACCAGGCTGGCCTCAAGTTCATAGAGATCTGCCCTTCTTTGCCTCTGGAGTTCTGAGATTAAAGGTATACAACACCACACCCAACCATTACATCCTTTTTAAAAATTTAAAGACTTTTCAAAGTCTTTGTAAATTAATATATTGTTTTATTTAGTATAATTTATTTATTTATTTTTTAGTTTGTTAAAATTTTGTTTTAAAGCTTATATTGTAAAGTACAGTGTGCGGGGAGGTCCATGAGAGTTTTTCTCTTGAGAATTTAGTACACACATGACTCTGTTGGTATCACCATTCAGATTTCAGTTGAATGAAGTTTTCAGCTTATGATTTTACGTGCAAAATCTGCATTTTTATTAACTCTCAAAGACAAACAGGATGAAAAAAATACTATTCTGTTTTCTTTCAGAATTTATGTTGATGCTCTTTGTTGAGAGTCTTTGTTCCTTAGGTCAAGTTGCTTTTCATAACTGAGCTCAGATTTTGGCTAATGCCAGTTGTTTCTGGCTTCCCCCTACCATGTTGGATCTTGTGCATGCTAGAGGAATGCTGTACTCTGAAACCCCGCTTCTGCATTTTAGTGTATGTATGTATGTATGTATGTATGTATGTATGTATGTATGTATGTATGTATGTATGTATAGATGTATAGATGTATAGATGTATGATTGCATATTTTATTATGTATTTTAATTATGTGCTGATTATAGGTCGTTGCTATTTTATACCAATAATTTATATTGGCCAACTAAAGATACTTTTGTTTTCTGGGTGTTTGAGTTGATGGTATAAAACATGACAATGAAGAATTAACTTGTTATTTTGTGTTTAGAATCTTTATTTAATCGACGAGTAGAGGAAAAATCCAAAGAGCTGCCTTTCACCCCCTTGGGCTGGCATCATAACAACCTGGAGCTCTTGCGGGAGGAGAATGAGGAGAAGCAAGCCATGGAAAGGCTGCTGTAAGACACTAGATTCTCATTTTTCACTGGCTTGGGAATATGCACAGTTCTTCCTCCTTATAAAGTGGAGAATACTAATATAAAGTGTATTCTGACTTCTTATGAAGTATTTCGTAAAGCAGAGTCCCAAACTTATTATCTCCATTTTAATTTGTGTTGAAATTTTAATTCAGCAGATTCAAGGTAATTTGTTAGTTTGAAGATATTTACAGATTTCATTTATGTACAGAATCATTATGGTGAAGATATTGAAAGAATAAAATTGATATGGGATGTGTATTTCTTTGTAGAGTGCTTCTTGTGTTTTTAGTACTAACTGTGCAAACTTATTTTTGAACATTTTGTAGTTCAGCTAATCATAACCACATGATGGCACTCCTCCAGCAATTGCTTCATAATGAGTCATTGTCATCATCTTGGAGGGACATCATTGTGTCACTAGTCTGCCAGGTTGTTCAGACAGTTCGACCTGATGTCAAGCACCAGGATGATGACATGGATATCCGCCAGTTTGTCCACATCAAGAAGGTGAGCTCTGCTGTTTGCTGATGGGGCGGGTCTAGTAGTCATTTATCTCTCAATGGTGATCTGAAAGGAGCTGTTAACATGAGGCTATCTACTCTGTTAACAATAAGGAAGCTCTTATAGGAGCTTCATGGGAAGTGAGGTGATGGAAAGAGAGAGTTGGGTATGTGGTGAGGACCAAAATAAATATAATTTCTTCCTTCTTAATGGTTTCTTCGAAAGTCATTCATGAAAAGTCTGTTCTAAAGTGGTGGGTAATGCTTTATTAGATAATACTAAGTCCTGAATATATGTTTTCCTTATAATATCTAGTGTTAAAAATAGTGCCACAGACACCAGCTTATTTAGTCATTGAGTATTTTAGAGTAGTACATATGACATTAGAGAGTAGAGGGCAGGAAAACAAACAGTCACGGTGAGATAATCATGAAATGAAATGAACCGTATTCTGGCCTTTCACCCTTAGTTATGTTAATTATGTTAACAGTTCAAAGATGTAAAGACATAAGAAATAATAGCCATCTGATGAAGTCTGAGGATATATCACTGTATTTTTTTTTTCTTTTTTTATTAGATCCCAGGTGGAAAGAAATTTGATTCCGTGGTTGTCAATGGTTTTGTTTGTACCAAGAACATTGCACATAAAAAGGTAATGAGTTTCAGTTCAACAGTGAAATTCAGCAGACCATGGCTACGTGCTAAACTAATAAGCTGGGATTTCTCAATTATGGAAGATAAGGAGATGTTGAAGAGTACCTAGCCATATGTTTCATAGAAGTGAAAGTGTGGAGGTTCCAGGAAGATCTCCCAGAGTTGATGATGAGTTGGACTTTGAATATGGGACTTTCTAAGACAGAAGAAGGCAGAGGGAAAGTCAGGTTTCCAGACCAACAGAAGTTAGGGTACCATTATCATGTCTCCTAGACTCTGCCTCCAGGTAGGTTTTTTCTGAAAGATTGCATTCTTTCAAATAGTTTAGTTTCCTACAACTGTTCTTCCTGCAGCATTGTCATCATTATTTTTTTATGCTTCTTACCCATTATAACTCTGCCTTTAGCTCCAAGGTGTCTTAGGAGGTTAGGTTAGATACTTGATGTTTGGGAATCTCTAGATATGAAAGTGTAAAATGTTGCAATGTCAGACAATACTAAAGGAAGCAGGCAGGGTCTATGTGTCCCACCAAGAGTTTTGAACTTGTGAGGACTTTTGATTCTCATAGTACAGTGTATATCAGGATGTTCTGACCATCTCGCTAACAATGGATCCTACACTCAAACTTTCTCACTCAGTGGGTTTAAGGGTGTTGGACAGGGTAGGTGAGTGAGAGGAAGGATAGTATTGCCTTGAAAGTGGGCACTATACATATTTCGTGTCATCTGTTGGTCATCACATTAAAATACATTCTTGCTGATTTATTTTCTCTGTGTTTTGCTCACATGTATTTCTGTGTACCACATGTGTGCCTGGTACCCATGGAGGTTAGAAGAGGGCTTTGGATTCCCTGGAACTGGAGTTAGAGATGGTTGTGAGCTGCCATAGATGCTGGGAGTTGTACACCAAGTGCTTTTAACTGCTGAGCCATCTCTTCAGCACACTGATCTTTATATTTTCAGAAACTATAGCAGCATTCGCAGACCTTGCTCTACTTCACAATCATCAAGGAAACTTTATAAATAAACGCGGAATGCCTTGGTCTCATCATAGCAGACACTGATTTTATTGCTGGAAAAGTCAAGACAACTTTTCTAGTCTGAGAAAGCAGATGGTTGAACTGTAGGCCAGTTTTACTCTTTTCCAAGTATAGACTAATACAGTTGTCTCTGAGTTGTTGCAGCTTGTTGGCTCCAGGGTCTAAATGCCAACATATGGGGTGCTCAAGCTCTTTATATAAGCTATTGAATACTTTAAATCATCTCTAGACTTAGCAATAATTACTACAGTGTAAATGTTATATCAGTAATTGTTATGCTATAGTGTTTATGCCCTAATAAATTATAATGATAGAAAAAGATAATTTGTTCATGCTTAGAACACATTGTCAGTCTCTGCCCCCTAGTCTTGCAGATATTTTCTATCCACAGTAGGTCAAGTCCAGTATGTGAAAATTATTGGTGTGGAGGTCTGACAGTAAGACATTTAGCCTTTAGAAAATTATTAATGATCACTTATAAATAATATGCTAGTATCTAACATTGTCTTAGACATGGTCCAAAAATCACAGGGTTCTTATACATATAATCTTATAGAATAGTATATTACTCTTTAAGACAGAATGCCAAACCGAAATAAGTGATATTTATTCAATCAAGAGTA
Organism: Phyllotis vaccarum; assembly: GCA_033318265.1. NCBI lineage: Eukaryota > Metazoa > Chordata > Mammalia > Rodentia > Cricetidae > Phyllotis > Phyllotis vaccarum. The sequence continues at coordinate 16,157,093 of JARWLC010000007.1, forward strand.
AGCATGTTAGCTAGGTGATGATGGTAGTGGTGGTGGCACATGCCTTTAATCCCAACACTCAGGAGGTAGAAGCAGGCAGATCTCTGTGAGTTTGAGGCTAGCCTAGTCTACAGAATGAGTTCCAGGATGGTTAAGACTACACAGAGAAACCTTGTCTTGAAAAACCAAAAGGAGATAGGGGGAAACTCAGCATGCGATGTCTTTCAGGAGTTGAAGAAAATGATGTAGGAGAGGTATAAATATATTTATGACTTATTGGTTTGCCTCACTGATCATATTTAGACATAGTCTTTAATTTTAGAGCCTGAATATATTTCCCCAGTTAGTTACTATTCTCAGGACCATTTGCCAGTTTGGGCTCTGTGAGTTTGGTTATACTAAAAGCTTAATGGCAGGACCTAGGCTATTTTGCATGTGGCTTTAGTTACATGGTTGGATTGTTGGTATGAATTTCTGCTTTTGAAGATAATTTAATGTTTCCTCTTTCAATACACATTCAGTTTAGCTTGCCAACTTAAGACTTTTGGGGGACTTTATTATGTTAGAATAATGTTCAAGTGCCATTAATTTTTTTTCTTCTTTTTCTACTTTGGAAGTTTAGAAAGACTAAAATACACTTTTCATTGTTGGTGATCTAGGGTTTGTGAAATAGTTTGCATATAATACCCATCACTAACTAGTGCATGTTATTTATTTTTGCATAAGAAATTAAAAAACAAAAACATAATAGTTTTAGTATATGGTATATAGTAAACAAAAACATAAGAGCAAAGAGAAATAGATAAGAAAAAGTTATTTTGAAGAACTTGCTTTAAAGAAATTAAAGCACATAACCCAAAAGCAATAAATTGGAATTTGATAATGCTAATTAGTAGGACTTATGAGAAATATGAATTAAATTATAATTAAGTCTATAAAGTGCAAACATTTAACAAACTTTTTTTTTTTTTAGATGAATTCTTGTATTAAAAATCCCAAAATCCTTCTGTTGAAATGTTCCATTGAGTATCTCTACAGAGAAGAAACTAAGTTTACTTGCATCGATCCCATTGTGCTTCAGGTAAGAAGTTCTGGAAGAATCTTTGATGGAATGGATGTTTCCCTTCTGTGCTGCTTGCTACCTCTTTATTTCTAAAAGCTTCTTACATTCAAAAGTTAATTGTATAGTGCAGGTTTGTGTTACACTTTAGGAAGTAGCTCACCCAAATCTTTACTTGTTTCTAAGTCTTAAAGGAGCATATGACTTGGAGTGCATGGAAGACAAAGTGAAAATTCAAGCCTGGGTTTATTACTCTTCAGTACTTTGGTCAATGCTTCACTGGGGCAGTTTCTCTAACTTCTTAGATCTCTAATGGAAGCTCCCATTTTTAATATAGCTTCCCACTAATACTTATTTCTAGAACAAAAATACATTTTATGTAGTTGGCAAATAGAGGGATACTTCAATATAGGGGTTATGTTGGTTTCTTTCTGTTTCCTAAGTGAAGAGCACCAGAATAGCAGCCCTAAGTTGTCCTCACCCGGACAGGAAAGTGACTTCAGCTCATCTTCTGCTCAGGCACAGGTCCTTTCAGGTCTGTCTGAAGAAAAACTTATACAGCTCTCTCCCAGAAAGGTGCACCTCTAGCCAAGGCTGACTCCTGGGAGCTCTAATGCCTAGAACACCAACTCCACCTGTACACCTGCAGTTCCTCTTGTACATTTAAAAAAATATTATTAATTGAAATAGAATTACACACGTCACTTATCCCTTCTTTTTCTTCTCTCTAGCCCCTCCCAGCTACCCTCTCTTGAGCCCCTCCCATGCCCTGCCCACTTTTCAATTCTTTATTATTTATTATTATATTATTTATTATTTATTATTATTATTTATTATTATATTATTCAATTCTTTATTATTGTTGCATATGTGCATATGAATGTATGTGTATAACTATGTATAACATACATTCATACACACGTATGTGACATGTAACAATCAATCTATATCTATCTATCTATCTATCTATCTATCTATCTATCTATCTATCTATCCATCCACCCATCCATCTATCTGTCTATCCAACTATCTATCTATCTATATACATAAATGCAACCTGTTGACTCTGTTTTTTGCTATTGCTGTGTATATGATTTCAAGGCTGATCACTCTCCCTTCAACAACCAGAAGGGAGACTCATCCCTGGGAATGCTAATTCTCCTAACAGTCATTACTTTGCCTGTAGTTCTTTGTCTAGGAGTGTGACCTCATGAATTTTCCTCCTTTATGTTAACATGCCCATTGATATTGCTGTTGTTCTGGTGTTGTTTATACAACCATTTTTTAGGAGAGACCATTTCACAGCAACTTCGTATTACTCTGGCTCTTAGAATCTTTCTGCTCGCTCTTCTTCAGTGTTTCCTGAGTCATGGATGTAGATGTTGGGTTACACTTACCATGATCTGTTGGTAGCTGCATTTATCTGTGGGTATAAGGATAAGATTTAAAATTTTCTCCAAGGTAATTCCCAGCCATGCTGTACTATCTCCCTGGGGTGTCTAAGCTCTCTGTTACAGCGCCAATTATTTTTTCCTTTTATTCAAAATAAATTCTTTTCTTATGTAATATATCCCGATTATATCCCTCTACTCTTCCCAGTTCCTCTCCACCCCCCTCTCTTTCTGTCTCTTATTACAAAGGAACAGGCTTCCAAGAGATGATAACCAAACATGACAAGATAAAATATAATAAAATGAAGTAAAAATTATCATATCGAAGTTGGACATAGCAACACAACAAGGTCTCAAGAGTAGGCACAAGACTCAGAGACCTGTTTGTTTTCATAGTCAGGCATTTTATAAAAATGCTCAGCTAATAGCTATAATATATACTCAGAGGACCTGGTGCAGACACATGTAGACCCTGTGCTTGGCTTTAGTCTCTGTGAGCCCATTTGTGCCTTACTTAGTTGATTCACGAGGCCTTCCAATCCTGGTGTCCTCCTGCCCCTCTGGCTTTTTTTTTTACAGTCTTTCTGCTTCTTCCGTGGGATTACCTGAGCTCTGAGGGGAGGGATTTAATGGAGACCTCCCATTTAGACTTTCTTCAGATAATATCTTGCTGCGTTTTGCATCTGTTCCCATTGGCTGCTGGAGGAGCATCTCTTATTATGACTGGATAAGGTTCTGATCTATAAGTATAGCAGGAGTTGTTTTATTTATTTATTTATTTTTGTTTAGAACACTAGTGTTTGATATTACCCTAGGTTTATGGGCTATCTAGTTACTGGTTATTGGTAACCCAAGCAGTGTCAGGCATGGCTTCCCTCTGCATGGAGTAGGCTCTATGGAATGGGCTTTAAGTCAAATCAGACATTGGTGACTCTTTCCACAAGTTTGGTGCTACCATTGCCCTAGCATATTTTGTAGATAGGACAGAGGTTTTGTGCTGAGTTGGTGTCCGTATTTCTCTTTCAGTAGCCCACAGAGTACCTTTTCTCACCAAGAAGACTAGACTGTAGGGGTGCTTGTTGGGGTTGGGGGTTGGAATAAAGCAGCTGAGTGGGGTGGTGGCACTAGGAGGGGATTGACGGTGTGATCCACAGGAGATATGGGCAGGGGGAAGGGAAGCTGTGGTTGGTGTTCTGTTGTAGTGTTGGGGATGAGATGAGACTGGGGGATTGGTTTTGGAAGGGAGGAGAGAGTAGTGAGGGTCTTCAGCTAACTAACCTGTTATTATTTATATTAGTCTTGTGGGTCCAAAGTTGCATAGGTTTCCAGTTGTAGTTTTTGTTTGGTTTTGACACAGCTTTCATCTATTAATGCTCTAGTGTATGGTCACTCAAAATTTGTGGTTTTTAGAAATGTGTCATCTACATGGAAATATTTTTACTTAGTTTCAGAATAATTAATAAAAATTACTTTTGCATTTATAGATTATCACATTTTTTTTTTTCAAACATGGTGGAAGTAGTCACTTTGCATTGGATTCCATAGATAGTAACTAGCAAGACACAGTTGTAGTTTAAGGCAAAATGCTTTGTAAAATTCCCTGTATTAGTTAACGAGTCTATTTCCTGGAGATCTTGTCCTCTTTAGCTTCCAGCTATTATCAGTAAAGATGGAAGATCTTAATTAGATTTAGGACAGTCTTTTCAGTCACAGTGGAGGATGACTTTTCACTGAAGAGCCTAGGAGGAACAAGGGGAAACACAGTTACTTATGCTTATGTAATATAAGGAAGGTATTTTGATACTGGGTTTTTTGTTTGGTTTTGGAGCTGGGGATTGAATCCAGAGAGGACTTACATTTGCTCCTCAGGCTTACACTTGATCTCTCTATATAATCCCTGCTCATGGAGTTTGTTGATTTTATAAATATCAGCATATTTTCATGGGATTAGATCACAGCTGTATTGATTATAAAATGTTTCCTGGTTGTGGGGTTGCCAAAACGTATAAAATTATGCCTTGGATTTTATGAACTATGATAGTTGAAATATAGATGTTTACTTAAGAAGTTATACTTATTTCACAATTATTGGATTGTAATCATTTGAGTTATCTGTAGTTAAGAGCATGACTTAATCTTGATAATATAGGCATCTTGTTAAGCAGTGTTTAGACATTTATTTTTAAACTTTAATAGCAGTTGTGTTTGTTAAACTTTTTAGTTTGAAAAGAAAACATGGCTATTTTGTTATTTCTTCCCTCTCCTTCTTCTCCTGCCCGTCTCTTCTCTCCTATCACCCCAGGGCTTGGGGCTCATCTCCGGATAATCTTCCTTGGATAAGCAAAGACCACACCTGCTTTTTAGCACGGGGCTTTATGTATAGTGTGCCTGAGAGGAAGTTTATTTGCTAGTATTGTACCAGAGGCAGATGTCAAGAATGCTTTTATTGACGTTGTACAAACAAAATTATTTCAGATGTCCTTCAATTAAATTTTAGTAAGCAGATTGGGAAGTTAATATATTTCAGGGAAAAAAAATTACTAATAAAGGGAAAATTGCTCCATCTTTTTGTTTGTTTTGAAATAGTGTTTCTACACATTCTAGGGTCATCTCAAACTTTTATTTGAAGATAAAATAGTCTTATTTTCAGAGTCTGGAGTTCTAGGATTTTGCCAGCATGCTAGGCAAAAATGTATACTTTCTATAAGTAAACAGAGAAAGATAGAAGAAATGCCCTTCATAACAAGGTCGTTTGTTTTGGTAGTAATCTCATATACTGAGGTGGCTGGGATTGGTTGTATAGATTGCTGAAGAAATGCTTTGGGCACATGGAATAGACGTGGCAGATGTGCTCACTATCAGTTGTCTCCTGTGTGGGGACCAGAGATTTATGGACCAGTTAAGGATTTGCATCGCAATTCCTCTGACTATTTGCAGTATTCATTTGCTTTGAAATGAAGCTTTTATTGTGGTGATTTTTTTTTTTTTTTTCTTTTTGGTTTTCCAGACAGGGTTTCTCTGGGTAATGGTCCTTACAGCCTCAGCCTTTTAGAGATCCACATACCTCTGCCTCCCCAGTGCTCTGATTAAAGGTGTGTGCTACCATGCCTGGCTATGTGGTGGTATTATATTAAGCCTTATATTTTAGAACTTGAGTTGTATTTGTTTGAAGTAGAGTATAATGTTAAGAAATTGTACTTAGGAATAGGTGAAGTAGCATTTGTGTGAGAGTTATTAGTTCTGACTTCTAGAAAAGAGATGCTTGTAGGTTACAGAAATGGAGAAGAAAATTCATAGTCATATAACCTTAAAAATTGCTTTTCTTGTGACAGGTGTATGAGTAGGCTCTTTGTTGCTTCAGAGTCTATTTTAAAATCTTTGGAGATTTATTGGATTCTTAGTGCTTATTATTTACACACATACACACACGCTTCACATGTTGCTAGGATTGAACCACAGGACCCAGAGTGTGTTAGGCTTATATTCTTTCACAGGGCTACATCTTGAGCAAATTGCAGATTATTAGGGACTGAAAATCTTTCAAATAAATTTAATATTTTCTTGGAGAATGAAACTTTTAAGTATAATGAATAGCTTAGAATTATGACTAAAATTCCTTGTTGCCTTTTAATTTGTTACAGAGCTATTTATGAATGAAAAATTATAGATTGCAAATTAATATTAATAGTCAGATCATGATATCTTAGTATGTCTAAATCTTGAATTGTACCAGGTTTTGTATTTCTGTTTTATCTCACCTAGGAAAGGGAATTCTTGAAGAATTATGTTCAACGAATAGTTGATGTTCGACCCACATTGGTTCTAGTTGAGAAAACAGTGTCTCGAATTGCTCAGGACATGTTACTGGAACATGGCATTACTCTGGTCATTAATGTAAAGTCAGTGAGTGTTTTTTATATTTATTCACTTAAAAATATGGATTTTAAATTAATATGCATGTATGGTAGGTATGCAGCAATCTTTTTATTTAATATACTACTTATGTTGAAAGTGGGGACACAGGTGTGACAGCTACTTCATTAATAAAGACTATAGACTTCCACTGGAAGAAAGTGTGATGGGCTATGCAACTGTTCTTTTGGGTCTTTATGATACCAAAGGTGGAATGGACAGAAGCCCATCAGCAAGTACTTATTAGTGCTTCACTATCCCCTCTGAAGAATGGGGCCACTTAAAGAAGCTGATTTTTTCATTTGTTAGTTGCCCATAGTCTCTTGTACTAAGACATGGCTATCCAAATGCTCTTTTAAAAAAGATAATAACAAAATAAAGTAAGAATAAAAAGATAAGGCCCTAGGTTATATCTTTGGCAGGTCTGGAACTCACTAATTAAATCTGAGTGACCTCAAACTTGTACTGGTCCTCCTGCTTTTTCCTCCCAAGTGCTGGAGTTATACAAGTATACCACCATGCCATGTTCATCTTTGGCAATAGTATCATGACCATAGTTTGTGTTTGAGGCCACACATCAATTATTTTGCAAGTTAAATTTGGCTTAATGTAGAATAAAAAAAATTTTCATGTAATTATTAAAATTAAGGAAACTGTTTTGTGAACATTATTTTGTATTAATAATTCATGTACTTTTTCTGGTTAAATTTATTAAGATTTTTACTCACAGTTAATTCTGCAATAATTTTTTTTTGTGTGTGTGTTGTAGCAAGTTTTAGAACGAATCAGTCGAATGACCCAAGGTGATTTAGTGGTGTCCATGGACCAGCTGCTCACTAAACCACACCTGGGCACTTGCCACAAATTTTATATGCAGATATTTCAGTTACCTAATGGTGAGTCATCTTAAGCATACATTCACTTAGCTTGGGGGTCTCAAGAAATGTATCTATTAGCACTGGTTAAGAGAGAGTAGTCCAATGTGGTCTTATTTTGTGGTAGTAAATTCTGTCTCATCTTCTGTATTGTCATTTAAGTCTCTTAATTTTGTTTATTTGTAGAACAAACCAAAACACTGATGTTTTTTGAAGGCTGTCCACAGCACCTGGGGTGTACAATCAAGCTCAGAGGAGGCTCCGATTATGAACTGGCTCGAGTTAAGGAGATCCTAATATTTATGATCTGTGTAGCTTATCATTCTCAACTAGAAATCTCCTTTCTCATGGATGAGTTTGCCATGCCTCCGACATTAATGCACAGCCCTTCATGCCATTCTCTGACTGAGGGACGAGGGGAAGAGGGAGCGCCTCAGGAACAGTATAGTGGCAGCTCCCTGCCCCAGGACCCAGAGTGCCCTCCTGATTCCCTGTCTTCTGATGATAGCTCTTTGTTGGAATCAAGGATTGTTCTTGAGAAGGGTGAGCAGGACAGTAAAAATGTTCCCCAGGCTGTTGCCTCTTTGAAGCATCAAGATTATAGTGCATCTGCTTGCCCAGCAGGTATTCCCTGTGCTCTCTTTGCACTGGTACCTGAATCATTGTTACCTCTCCATATGGATCAGCAGGATACTATAGGAAATGAAGAGCCAGCTATATCACAGCAGACAGATGAGCAGCAGGATCCCAAAAGCCAGATGAGAGCCTTTAGAGACCCTCTGCAGGACGACACTGGAATGTACATGACTGAGGAAGTCACCTCCTCTGAAGATAAACGAAAGACCTACTCTTTGACATTTAAACAGGAATTAAGAGATGTGATCCTCTGCATCTCTCCAGTTATTACATTCCGGGAACCTTTCCTTTTAACTGAAAAGGGGATGAGATGCTCAACTCGAGATTATTTTCCAGAGCAGATTTACTGGTCTCCTCTCCTCAACAAAGAGGTGAAGGAAATGGAGATTAGGAGGAAGAAACAGCTGCTCAGAGATCTTTCTGGACTTCAGGGCATGAACGGCAGTGTTCAGGCTAAGTCTATTCAAGTCTTACCCTCACACGAGCTAGTGAGCACCCGGATTGCTGAGCATCTGGGAGATAGCCAGAGCTTGGGTAGAATGCTGGCTGATTACCGGGCTAGAGGAGGAAGGATTCAGTCAAAACGTTTGGACCCCTTTGTCCATTCAAAAGATACATCATGTGCTTCAGGTGGCAAATCCGGAAACAAAACAGAGACTGATGAAGAGAGGGGGTGGATTCCAACTGATGACTTATGGTCAACAAAGGTGAGAGGTCACTCTTGAGTGTTCGTGTAAGTTTAGAATCTTTTATGTGTTGAAAAATTACTGAGGCAAGATTTAAAAAAATCAGTATGACAAATTGCATAGGCTTATTAAATTCTTTTCTGTTTTTTTTTTCTTCTTGAGTCTGATGGTATTTATGTAAGAAGTACAAAAGGGGATTCATAAGATAATGAAACTGGGATTTTTGATTTTAATACTAATACACACTTATAGTACAGTAGGAAGGGCCCAAGCTATGGGAAAGTGGGCAGTTGAGGTTTCTGTCTGTACTGCTTCTATGTGGTAATGATGTAGCTCTTGACTTTTTTCAGAGTTCTAAGGTAGGTCTTTCATCTCATTTCGTTGTTGTTGCTGTGGTCAAATAGCTGGGGGGAAAAAAGGCAACTTATGGAAGAGTTTATTTAGCTTGTAATTCCAAGTTGCAGCCCATCAATAAGGGGAAGTCGAGGCAGCGGGAACCTGGAGCAGCTTCTGATATATCACAGTAACAATCAAAAACAAGGAGAAAGAAGTGCATATCTTCTGCTTCCTTGTTTGTGCTCAGTTCTGTTGCTCCATTCTTAACAGTTCAAGACCTTAAGACATTCAGATGTGCCTACCTCCCAACCCAGTGTATACGGTCCTTCCTTGAGACTTCATCCCAGTAGATTCTAAATGGTGTCAAGGTGACAATTAAAGCTAACCTTTCCAGGTCTCATTATGTGGTCCTGGCTCACCTTAAGTTCACAATCCTCTCCTGTATCTCTAGTGCTAGGATTGATGTTGGTCATTGTGAGAGATAGAAATTTATTATTGAAAATGTACCTGTTTTAAGAAAGTATGTATATATGCATGTGTATATATGCATATATAAAGTTCTTATATTGTCTTTTAACTATCACAGAACTTTATATTGTCATTTAACTATCACAGTGATCTTTTATGTTTAAAAAGAAATTAAAGACATTAAAGAAGATTTACTTGTTTATGGATATATTACTAATAGTGAAACTAATGAAATCTATCACTAGATGTAATACAATTCTGCGATAAAAAGACGTCTAGTTTCACTAATAGTTTAGGGAAGTGCTAAATGGCGGCACTAAACAATTGGTTTTGAGACTCACAAAAAAAAAACATGGTGAGAGTCAAGAAATTTTGAACACTTTGTCTAAATGTATATAAAGTAAAGAAGTCTCTCTTACTTTAAATGTGTATTTATCACCCTTGACTTGGGATTCCAACTTCTTTATTCCTGCAGAATGAATTAAATACATTGTGTGAGGATGCTTACTTGTTGTAATATCTATACAAGGCTATTTGTTTGCTGAAGGATTATATCTATTTTTTTTGTAGCAGAAAGGATTGATTACATTATATTTTGCAGATGTGACAAATACCTGACATTAGACAGTTTAAGGGGGTTTATTTTAGCTCACAATTTCATAGGTTTCAGTCCATACTCATTGACTATTATTCATGATAGCTAGAGGTTTCATTTCACAATAGACAGGAAGCAGAGAGAAATAGAAGGACCTAGGATGAGATATAGCCTTCAAGGAGACACTTCCAGTAACCTATTTCCTCCATGTAGACCCAACCTTCTAGTTTCTTGAATAGCTCCCAGCTTAGGAACAAACCTCAAATACAGTATTCTCGAGCAGGGGCATCATTCATATTCAATCCGTATCAAAGGATGGGTTTTGAATGACTTTTTTTTTTTTTTAAATGCAACTTTAAAGCTTTATTGTATTAGGATAAAATACTATGGTTATATTTTAACATGTACTCAAAAATAAAGTTATATTAATATATTTTGTAGCATATCTCATTTTAATGAAAACAAAATATCTTGTGTGTATTTATGTGTGGTTGTATGTATGTAAATGTGAACAGTGTGAATAAACAAAAAGAGTGGTTTTGGTGTTTGTTGGAAGTAGGATTTCTCATTGTCTAGGCTCTCCTCAAACTAAGATCCAGTTGAGAAAGACTTTAAACTCTCCATCCTTTTGACTACCTCCCAAATGCTAGGATTGCCATGTGCTACCATGCCGGACTGAGTGGCTGTTTAGCTTTACAAACTACCTAGTTTGATAGGTGGGTGGCATCTTGGAAGGAGGAACTTTATCTTATGTACCTCTACCACTCGAATTTTAACAAGGAATAGGTATGTGTTTAAAAACAGGAAAAAGCACAGGTAAAAATATACCTTTATTGATTGATTGATGCAATATCCATCTGTTAGATCATAGGAATGGTTTAATAGGAATATATTTTAGTAATCTGTTCCTCCAAATATAATAGTTTTGAAAAAATGGAGTGTTTATGTTAAGAAACAAGCTTTTTATTCTTTTTACCCTTTCAAATGCAGTGTTGGGATTGACCCATGGCCTCACTGACATTACAGTTCTAACTTATTTATTTTACACTTTTACATTTAGTTAGAATTTTGAAATTGTCTTTGGTCATAAATCAACTGTTCTTATATTTTGTAGTTTTCACAGGCACCCATTAATGATTGACAGAGTTGACCGTGTTCTACGGCAGTGAACTGGTAGGCACTGTGTTCTGACTCAGGTGCTTATCTGTTCCTTGTCCTATAGGTGGACTGTCTGAACCCTGCGAACCACCAGAGGCTCTGTGTACTTTTCAGCAGCTCATCTGCCCAGTCCAGCAATGCTCCCAGTGCATGTGTCAGTCCTTGGTATGATGCTTCTTCCCTGCACAATTGCACCTAAGAATCCAATTCCAGCAACATAAAAAAATAATGCCTGCTTTATTTACTTGGCATATTAATGGCCACATGCGGATTAATAGAATGTTTAAACTTAAGAAGTAAATGAAATTTCTTTCTTCATGGGTAAATAATAGTACCTTAAGCAAGAATGAAAAATGTCTGAGAGAAAACTGAAACATTACAAAAAGTTACAAATATATTACAAAAGTTACAAATAGGCCCACAAAAACTAATTTATTAAAACCAAAAGCTATATTTTGATTATAATGTGCAATTTACATGAGTTTTCCTTCTGCATAACTTTCATAAAAACAGATTTTTATCTTACTGCTTGTAGTTTTGTTACTGAACTCTACTACATACTGGTCTTTTGTCTTCTTAGTACATTCTTGGAAACATCTAAATAAATTTACAGAGACAAATATATTTTATAATGTCGTAATATTTCCTTAGTCACAAAAACCTTACACACCTATCTCGGGTTTGTTTTTGTTGTTAAATTTGCTGCTGCTGTGTCAAAATTTTTCTGTAAAGAGCAACTTAAAGAAGAAAAGGTTTATTTTGGCTTGTAGTTAAGGATACTGCCCGTCATGGCAGGGAAGTCACAGCAACTGCAGCTTGGAGTAGCTGATCACGTTAAGTCATCTTCATTCAGAAGAGAGCAAAGAAGGCATGGGTGCTGTACTCTGCTCAAGCGATAGAAGCAGGGGACGCTGCTACCCACAGTGGGGAGGTCTTCCCAAAGCAACAAACCATCAAGATAAGTCCCCACAGACACACACAGAAGCCTGTCTGGGTTTTATCTTCCCCACTCTTCTGCGTGAGGGCAGCTAATACTTGAATAGGATACTGGTTTCAACAAGCATACATGCAAGTAAGTTAAGTATAGTTAGGAGTTGCTCCGTATTGAGAGTGAGAGCTGCTGTTGTCCACATTCAGTGAAGATGCGGACTAGAGGACAGATGGGCACAGTTGTCCCCCACCCTATGTTGATGGGGATCAAAATTGTGAAAGATGATTTTATCTTCCTAGTGCACATCAATTTTATTCAGTTGATTTTTATAGTTTATGCATTCTCATCAAATGATTTCTTAAGATACTAATGGATTGGGAGCAGAAAAGATGCTGTAGTGTGACTAGTCTACAATTGTTTGACAGGATGAAGTAAAACTTGTTCTAAAGCAACAACATGTATATGATTTGCTTTATTACTTCATTATAAGCATATTTAATAATTAGAATATGACCTTGGTGGTAATGTTGACATATTTCTAAGAAATGATTTCTTCTTTTAGGATTGTAACAATGGAATTTTATGGAAAGAATGATCTTACACTGGGAATATTTTTAGAAAGATACTGTTTCAGGTACAAGCCTATTTCTTATGATTTATTATGTCTTGCTTTTTTTTTTTTTTTTTTTTATTTAATTCAGACAAGGTCTTTCTCTCTGGAACTCACTGTGTAGACCAGGCTGGCCTTAAACTCAATCTGCCTGCTTCTGTCTCCCAGGTGCTGGGATTAATTATTACGCATTTTTGAAGCCCCTAATTTCAAACTAAACATGTTTGAGTTGAATACCAAGTATTTTTGATGGTTATCACTTTGCACCACATGTCAGCATATCTTACAATGACACAGTTGAGAGCTCTTGTCTCGTATCTTTGTCCAGCTACTTTGCCACGTCAAGACTTTTTTGGTATGTCTGCTTTTCCAGTGATTCAAATGAAAAACAGGGAAGGCTTGGGGCCAGCTCGATATCAGTTTATTTCATTGCTATTACCAGTTAAAGTTACACAACATGGCATGAGTAATTTGTTACCAGCTACTGTTGTCTAAAATTAGACATTAGAAGGTATTTGACAAATGGAAACTGTACCATGCTTCAGTTTAAGATAGAATGTTAGCTACTGCTCAGAGCACATGTGTCCTGTTCAGACTGTCCACTGTTCATTACTCTAGAGGTGGTGCTTCACTTCCCTGGTCATGGCTCTGATCATTTAGTACTTGCTCTGTAGGACCCTCTGTTTCATGCTTAATGTGAGAAGGATTTTCCTGTTTATCACAGGTCGTCTTACCAATGTCCTAGCATGTTCTGTGATACTCCCATGGTGCATCACATTCGACGTTTTGTTCATGGTCAAGGCTGTGTGCAGATAATCCTGAAGGAGTTGGATTCTCCAGTGCCTGGATATCAACATACAATTCTCACATATTCCTGGTGTAGAATCTGTAAACAAGTATGTGTTACTACTGGAATACTTCATGTGACATTTCTGTTTGCATAGTGCATTGGGAGATGTACAATCAATATTTTGAAATTTATTATTTGTCATTATGATCTTATTTACATACCTTCTTGTACTATATGTTTAACCTAATACTTTATAAAACTTCACCTTAAGAATATATGTAACTAGCCAGGTGGTGGAAGTGCATGCCTTTAATCCTAGCACTTTGGAGGCAGAGGCAGACAGATCTTTGAGTTCAAGGTAGCCTGGTCTACAGAGCTAGTTCCAGGACAGCTAGGGCTACACAAAGAAACAGTGACTCGAAAAAACCAAAGAGAAAAATAGAAAAATGAAAAGAATATGTGTCATTAAATAATGATTATATATGCCTTTTTCAGTAAAGTATATCAAAATTATATTTTGATAATTTTCAGTTGGGTTAATTCAGCAGATACTTCATTCCCTCTGTCTTCTAGGTACTGTGTTGCACCTTAGGAATAGAGAGAAAATAAGGCATGGTTTGTAGAGGAGGAGACAGACTTACAAAATAGTAGTATCATGATTATTTTTGCATGTTTTTTATTAGATGGATTCAGTCCATTTTTGGAGAAGTAGCATAGATTTAAGGTTTATTTAATTTTATGTGGATATGTGTGTGCCCAATTGTATGTATATGCACTGTGTATACAAGAACCTGAATAGGCTAAATAAGGGTGTCAGATCCCCTGGAACTGGACTTACAGATGGTTGTTAGCTACCTAATGTGAGAATTGAACCTGGGTTCTCTGCAAGGGCTGTTTGTTCTTAACTGCCGAGCTCTCTTTCCAGCCCCAGTCTATGGTGTGTGTATGTGTGTGTGTGTTTTGTTGTTGTTTTAATTTTATTTTATATGCATGTATGTTTGCCTGCATGTGTGTTTGTGTATCATATATATGCATAGTTCCCAAGAAGATCAGGAACTGTAGTTATAATGGTTGTGAGACACTGTAGGATCAAACCTGGACTCTGGAAGAACAGCCAGTCTTCTTAACTGCAGAGCTATCACTTCAGTCCCTATAACATTTTAATTGTAGCATATATGTATCAAATTGTTTTCATTATTGTATCGATGTATTTTGGAGTGTGCTTGGAAAGTATGAGAATTATAGGTAAAGTAATAGTACATCTGCTAGTATATCACTTGAGAATGGTGGCATTAATTTTTTTTATGAGCTGGGAGCATACGAGCATGTAGTGATTTGTAGTAATGATCAGTTCTCCATTCTTTCTTGTGTATGTTAATAGAGATTAGACTTATATGCTAGGCAAGTATTTTACCATTAAACTAGGTCCCAGACTTATTCTCATATCCATAAACCTTTAGGTCCTGGTCCAAAATGTTGGTAGGTCAGTGGTTCTTAACCTTCCTAATGCTACGATCCTCTAATATAGTTCCTTATGTTTTGGGGGAACTCCAACCATAAAATTATTTTTGTTGCTACTTCATAGCATAGCAGTTTGCTGCTGTTCTGGATTGTAATGTGCATCTCTGTGTTTCCCATGGTCTTAGGAAACCCTTGTGAAAGGGCTATATGACCCCCAAAAGGGTTATGACCCACAGGTTGAGAGCCACTGCTATAGATTGACTTTGGAATTAAGTCAATATCTAAATTTTGGTCTGTTTTCCATGCTTTGGTTTATGCATTTAAGATTTTTCTTTCCTTTTTTTGTTTTATGGAGTTATATTAGAAAGGAAAAGTTTTTGTTAATGTATACACAAAAGAAAAGCTTCTAGTATGGCAAAAACTTAATGTGAGAGTTTGTAAGTCACAGTAATCTAGAAAAAGTGGGCAAAGGGCATGACAAAGTAGTTTGATAAAAATGGCCAGTAAATATGTAAATAAATTTTATTCATTAACTTAGTTGAAGCATAAATGAAGCCAAGCATAAATTAAGCCAAATATAAATAAAATAAGTAAAATACCTTTTAAAAAAAATAAATAACATTTCAAAGATGAATAATTCTTAGGATTGATAGGAAAGTGAGATAATTGGCATTCTTAGTTGCTATTGTTGAAAGTGTGTGAATGAATGCACCTGATTTGGAAGGAAGTTTGGCTCAAAGATCATTACCCTTTGATCTGTCATTGCCTATTCTTACTGATTTATTCTAAAGGAATAATTGTGTTTACTTCTGAGTGTACAGGCAAATTGATGGTGTTGGGGGGCATTATTAGAGCTGTTCTCCCTCACCCTTCTATCTTGAATCTATTTAGAATATTTTGTTCTTTTCCCATCAATTAGAATATGCTGCCTATTATTATTTTTCTTTTCTGAACTCCAGGTAACACCTGTTGTTGCTCTTTCAAATGAATCTTGGTCTATGTCATTTGCAAAGTACCTTGAACTTCGGTTTTATGGGCACCAGTACACACGCAGAGCCAATGCTGAGCCGTGTGGTCATTCTATCCACCATGATTATCACCAATATTTCTCTTATAACCAGATGGTGGCATCTTTCAGGTAAGAAGGCAGAGGGATCTTGCACATTATCACATTTCTTATAGAGGGAATAGTTCCAGTGTTGGATTGAATTTGGCCTGGTCTCTAAACTTGCCAATGCAAAAGGGTCATACTCCAGAGCTTTCACTATCAGTTACCCTTTATCCCAAGAACTTGGTAATGTTGGTATCCTGTTAACAAGCAAGGAGAATAATCTTGTGTATTTCACCCAGAGAGCAGACAAGTGGTGAGAATCATGGTTTAAACACTGGTTGATATTCTGCTTCCTACTCACTCTTGACGATTGTTTTGGCATCTAAAAGTCTGTGAATTTCTGCCAAGATGCTTACTTACCATGAAGATCCTAAGATACTTCTGACAAAGCTAAAGTTCATGGAATAAACTGTTGTAGTATCTAATGAGAGAATGCCTTTAGGCTCTTCCTTCAGAACCTGCTAAGAAGATCCTGAACACTGTCCCACCCTCACCACTGCCACTGCAGCTAAACCTCTTGTTTTAGCAGGAGGCTATTGCATTAGTTCTGGGCAGATTCCCTTAGCTTTGCTCCTGTAGCCAGCTCAGGTCATCAGTCAAAAGTAATCCTATTAAAGGAAAATTAGCTAGTCACTACTCTGCTCTGGACATTCCAAATGGTCTGATTTGCCAAGTAGAAGCCAGAATCCATTTGTTGGCTTACAAGCCCTTCCATCTTCTGGTTGCCCAGGCCGTGTGCTTTTCACAGTCACTCTACTGAGGTCTCACTGGCTCTGATCTGCTGTTTCCTTACTTACCACAGCTCTGTGTTCACACTTGACCTGCTTAGTAACTCCTTCCTTCATTCTTGGTTTATTATTTCTTTCTGAAGTGATTTGATAAATGTATCTTCAAATATTTTCATTTTGTTTACTACTCACATCTCATTATTCTAGAGTTAGGAGGGCAAGAATCTTGGTGTTATAGTCTTGCCACTTAAAACATCATCTCACACACAATATGTTCTTGAAATATTTATTAATTAGAATCTATTTCCTTTTTAAAGCAAGAACTTTTAGCCATAAATGTAGGGTGTAAGTTAGTTGTAGTACTTACTAGTCATTACCTCAGGTAGAAAGGAAGTGAAGACTCATGAAGGGTCCTAGGAGCTGGAAGGTAATAAGTACCTTTATTTAAGTCTCTTCAGATCCACAGAGAAAATTTACATTAAAGCCATTGCTGTTTCTAATAGCAGATGACCCATCAGAGGGATAAATAATGGATAAAACAAAAACCTCTCAATACTGGGGAAGATACTTCTAGTGCTTGAAAAGTTTTTTTTTGTTTTAATTTTTTTCTCTTTATGAAACCTGGTTTATAGAAAACTTTGTCTCTTATACTTACTAGAATTAAATTGGTCATTTGAATGTCTATGTATATGCTTTATATAAATTAGTAAAATATTTTTATTTTCTCCTGTTACTGTTTTTCCTCAGTTATTCTCCTATTCGGCTTCTTGAAGTTTGTGTTCCACTACCAAAAATATTCATTAAACGTCAAGCTCCATTGAAAATGTCCCTTCTCCAGGACCTCAAGGACTTTTTTCAGAAGTAGGTTTGGTGTTTTGGTTATCCTTGTTTTCTCAGCTGAGTTTGTAACCTATTGCTGACTTACTCATCAGGTTTACTCGTGTAACTCTTGAAATATGGGTAACTTTGCCTTATAATTATATATAGTGTGTGCTCAATGTGAAAAGGAAAAGTTTAAATAATACAGGAAAATATCTACAAAATATAACTAACAACTTAACATTTTGAAGTAAATTCTTTGAGGCTTTGTTTTGCCTGGCAAAATTCCATGTGATTTTTGATAACGCGTTTTAGCTACAGTTTTATATAAAGTACCCTTTCCCCTAATTGCTATGAAGTGAGTTGATTGCAGCTCTTCTAGCATGTGATATTCTCTCCATTTTTAGAGTTTCACAGGTATACCTCGCTGTTGATGAAAGACTTGCATCCTTGAAAACCGATACATTTAGCAAAACAAGAGAGGAAAAAATGGAAGATATCTTTGCACAAAAAGAGGTAGTTTTTTTTTTTTTTTTAATAGAAACTATCAAAGTTACTGACTCCCTAGAAATCCATCCCTTTGTCTCTGTGGTGTCTCAGCTTCCTGAACTTGGATCTGTTGCCTTCCAGATGGAGGAGGGTGAGTTTAAGAACTGGACTGAGAAGATGCAAGCAAGGCTCATGTCCTCCTCCGTGGACGGCCCTCAGCAGCTCCAGTCAGTCTTTGAGTCACTCATAGCCAAGAAGCAGAGTCTCTGTGAGGTCCTGCAAGCGTGGAACAGCAGGTATGGCTTTACGTTTGCTGGGAAGTGCTGTACCACCTGGGTAAATTCCCTGTCACAGTATTTTAAGCTTACAGATGTTTATTTATTATAGATGTTTTATTTTCTTAGTTATAAAGATTGATTTTGGCTTTTGTTCTTTTCATCCTTTAAACCATATTGCAGCCTTTACATAGTTTGTTAACAAAGAGGAAACAGCCCTCTTCGTTGTTTCAGATATATGTGTTTCTGAGTGAGACTGAACTGCATCATTGTGCCAGGAACATCACTGGTTATCATAAGAATTCAGTAGTGGCTACATACAACTTTAACGCCTATTACAAGAAAATGTCTATAAATATAATTTAAGGTACTGGAAACAAAATCACGTCCTTTTTGCCTGTGACTGTAGGTTGCAGGACCTTTTCCAGCAGGAAAAAGGTAGAAAGAGGCCTTCAGTTCCCCCCAGTCCTGGGAGACCGAGACACGGTGAAGACAGCAAGGTAATAAGATACAGCACTGTCGTTATTGTCTCATTGCTAACATTTAGGAGTGGTCGTTTGATGCATAGTGTTTTCTGTCATGGTGTGACAGAGTTTTCAAGAAGATATGATCTAGATTACTTTTATATTCTAACCCTAATTAAAATAAGGTGTTATAATTAATTTGAAGTATTTGTCAAAAGGTATCCCTGATAGAACACTGAGGATATTACAGAGGAAGCCTGCAGGTTCTCAGAGTGTATGTAATAGAGTTCTCATTTTTCATTTTCCTTTCTTTCATAAAAATATATTTGTTTACATTTATTTTATGTGCATGAGTGTTTTCCCTGCATGTATGTATATGCACCTTATGTATGCCTAGAGTCCACAGAGCAAGAAGCGGTCAGATCCCCTGGAGTTGGAGCTACAGATGCTTGTGAGCTACCGTGTGGGTGCTGTTAACCAAACTTAGGTTCTTTGGCAGAGCAGCAGATACCCTTAACTACTGAGCCTTCTCTCAAGCCCTCATTTCTTTTACTGTGTAGTTTGGGGGTGTTTAACCCTCTGTGCTTGAATGAGAAGCTCTTCTTAAGGCGTCTGCCCTGGGTAACTTAATTCCCAACTGGCTTTTTTTTTTTTTTAATTTTTTAATTTTTTGGCTGAAAACAAAGTACTGCAAACTTAGTGCTCACAAATGTCAACTTACTATTTTATAGTGGCATATATGACTGGGTTCTTATTTAGAATCTCATAGAGCTAAAATCAAGGGCTTGATCAAGATTTCTCTTATTTTTGAGGGTCAGCATCTTATTCTAAGCTCCTTCAGATTGACAGGACTCAGTTCCTGTGACTGATCTTCTGTTGGTGGCTGCCCTGCAGTCTGCTCCATCTCCAAAGCCTTCAGCATTGGTCCAGGTCCTCTTGTGCTTTAGATCACTTCCTTTATCTCTGACTTACACAACTTTAAGATTTATGTTCTTAATGTACTTGTATCTGGATTTTGCTTCATTTTGTGGTAGTTGAGTTGGTACCATTATTTACAAAATTCCTTCACAGCAATAGATTTGTGTTTGTTGGAGTAACTGGAATAAAGGTGTAAAAATTATGGCTGGACATTTTGGGGCCCTTTAGAATTCTACCTGTCATGTTGTCCAGATATCACATGAAATGATGCTAGTTTAATGGCCTTGTACCCTGTCATCACAGGGTTTAGAGGGAGAATTTTCTTTTCATCTTGCACAGACTTTTGTAGAGGAATGTTGTCATAGAATGATAGATCCATGTGTTTTAAATTATTTCTGTCTTTTAAACAACTGTTTAGGAATTGTATTTCCTCTTAATATTTAGATAAGAATAATGACCAGAAAGATGGCTCAATGTTTAAGAGCACTGGCTGCTCTTTTATAGGACCCAGTTTTAATTTCCAGCACCCACATGGCAGCTTACAGCTGTCTGTAACTCTAGTTCAAGAGGATCTGACACCTTCACCCAGACAAACAGGAAGGCAGAAATGTTAATGTACATAAAAATCTTAAAGAAAGAAAGAAAGAAAGAAAGAAGGAAGGAAGGAAGGAAGGAAAGAAGAAAGGAGAGAGAGAGGGAGAGAGAAACCTATTACCCAATAGGTGATCTGATTTTGGAGAGTTGAAAATTGACTTGAAATTCTGTTGCACTTCCTTTTGATAAATATTTTTGAGTGCTTATTTTGTTTAGGTATTTTTCTAGGTTATATGGCATTCCCTTGTGAACAAAGGCCATCTTATGAAACATTTGCCTGGTTAAAAAGAGACTGATAGAAAACACGTAAACCCATAAAGATTTAATGAGTATAAAAGTTCTAGAAAACCCTAAAGAAAATAGAGTTTGGTGATGGAGTAGGTAATAGTGGTGAATTATTTTATGTAAATTGCACAGAAAGATCTCTCTCATATGGTAATTGTTACTGACGTATGAAATGACTTTTAACTAAATTCTCTGTGGGGCTTATAGTCCTACTGAATGTTTAGTGGATGGATAGTTAAGAGATGAGTAGGTTTGAACACAGACCCAAGTATTCCTAGATGTGTCCATATTAAGGTGTGAGCTACTATTTAGAACAATCCTTTCAAAGTAATGGGTCCATGCCTGCAGATTTTCCTTTTTATAGATCACATATCTGTGTAAAGCTGAGACTGGCATTTTAACAGTACATCTCAGTATAGTCAATATAGAATCTAGGTGTCTTCTAGGTAGTCAGATATCTAAGATATTTCTGAAAATTTAAAACAGTGATACTCTTCCTTAGTGGTTTTTTTTTTTTTTTTTTTTTTTGGAATTCAACTAGTTTTTATATTCATGTTTATATGTAACAGTGTTATTTCTAAGTGTACCATTAAATGCACATTTAGGAATGCACTCAGTCTTAATTAATTAAAATGGCAAGGGCCACTTTAAATTATGAAGAAGTAATATTTTAGTGGAAACAAGTCCTGAGTTCAAAGTTTTTAAGATTCCCTGGGTTAGACTACTTTTAAAGTGTGATTTAAAAAAAAAATGCATCCTTAAGAATAGCATATTTATTTCTTTTTAGATAAGTGCAATGGACACATCTCCACGGAATATTTCTCCAGGACTTCACAATGGAGAAAAAGGTTGGTCTTCAATCTGATGACCTCGTCCTCTTGTATTATAGAAATTTTACTCTGTAAGTTGCTTTTAACTGCGAATGTGAGCATTATTTTCTAATACACATGTCCATAGTCATTTTCCTTCTTATAGAACATTTGTAATTCTTATCAGCCTGAGAAGGTCATTCAGTGTGCTATAAGAACATAAATTTGGATGGAGATGGAGAATATTACAGTGTAGTGAGGGCTTCCAGTAGAAGAAAAAGAATAAAACCTGACGTTGGGTTTCTCTTTTGCTTATGCTGCACAGCCTCCTTACTCATCACAAGAATTTATTTTAGCATTGTTAATCTATGTTTTATGTCCTTAAATTGTTTTCTAAAATTTTCTTCAATGACTTAGAAACTTTAGGGAGATTAACATAGGCTTCTTGTTAAATAGAACTTACTGTTTTTTACATTTTTCTATAGTAATTATAACAGTTTTTTTCCTCTCTCAGAATAAGTATGTAAATTTCCCCATAGCATTCTAAGTCCAGTCTCTGTTAAACCAAGGAATATGTGGGTAGATGATGTAGCAAAATGGAAAGGCTATTGTGTTGGGTAGAGGAGAGTATTTGTTCAAAGAGTTTTGTCACCAAGATTTGATTGTGGTCAAATCATATAATCTCTATGGATTTTTATGTCAATCTTTATGTCATGAGTTACATGACCTAGATAATTTTTGAAATGATAAAATTCCATGTTTTAAGAAGCAGACATATGATTTGACATTTTAAAGGAATTGCTGACTGTCAGGTGAAATGGACCTCTTGTTTTAAAGGACTCATTTAAGATTGTGTTTCTTTAGAGGATCGCTTCTTGACAACCCTGTCCAGCCAGAGTTCCACGAGCTCTACTCATCTCCAGTTGCCCACTCCTCCTGAGGCCCAGGCTGAGCAGTTAGCTGGGGGGCTCTCTGACCTGGAGACAGCCAGTGGCTCTGAAGGTAAGGTTCTGTTGAATCTAGGACTGAGACGATTCCTTGCTTTCTATGTGTCTCTGAAAAAGAAAAGCATGACTAATTATTTGATATGATCTGTTCTTATCCTTTAGAATTTTATATTTTATGTTGGTTAAAATTCTCTTTTGAGGAGATAGAGAGATGGCTCAATGGTTAAGAGTACCTGTTGCTCTTCCAGAGGACCCTGGGTTCAGTTCTCAGCACTTGCATGGCAGCTCATAACTGTAATTCCAGTTCCAAGGAATTTGACACCCTCTTATGACACCTTCTGGGGCACCAGTCAAACACATGGTGCACATATACAGATGCAGGCAAAACACTCATGTACATACATTATTTCTTAAAGGACCCTTTTAAACACAGCATTTCTTTATGTCCCTCTTGTGTTAGCTGCACTACTTGACCTGTATCACTTTTCAGTGATCTCATTTCAAATAAGGAACTAACCATGTGTCTTGGAGTCAATGCTGAGTTCATTTCACTGTTGCCATTTCGTTTTCCAGGAGCCACTTTCTTAGGTTAGAAAATGTAAACCATAGTTTATATCTGTGACACTCAGTATGCCTGTTTATAGTCTCAAGAAAAAAAGATATCACACTTCTACTTTTTATTTTTCCTGAATATTAATGTATAAGTAGAATATTTTTCATCCTAGATGTATTTGATGGGCATTTGCTGGGATCCACAGACAGCCAGGTGAAGGAAAAGTCAACCATGAAAGCCATCTTTGCTAATTTGCTTCCAGGAAACAGCTATAATCCCATTCCATTTCCTTTGTAAGTATTTCAAAACCAAGTGGCTCTCTCTCTTCACTCCCTATGTATTTAGATTAGTTTATCTGCAAATATGTTTCTTAATTCTAATTTTTTTACCGTTCTAGTAAAAGAGATGGCTTTGGCATATAATTTTCAGAATGTTTTATTATATAGTAAACAATGGAAGAAGAAATGTTATCTAATGTTACTTAGTGCGTAAAGGCACTAGTTATGGAAACACACACAGCATATATACATCTATGTAAAGATAAAAGGCTAAATCTGTTGATCTTTTGAAGAATTTATTTTAAATTTTTGCTTGTGTATGTGTTTGTGAGGGTTGTGTGTGTGTGTATACATGTATATGCAAGTAAATACCTGTGTGTGTATACAAACTCTCACTGAACTCAGAGCTAGCTGATTACTGGCAAGTCCAAATGGCCCTCTTGTCTCCCTTAGATCTAGAGATCACAGGCATGTGTGCTCATGTCTGAGTTTTTATATGGGTGCTGGGAATTTGAGCCATCATTTCAGCCTACGTTCATTTATCTTTAAAAGACATATTGCTGGTTGTATATAAGTACATTGCTGCCCCTATGACTTATTTTAACAGGGTAGTGGTAAAGAGCAAAATGACCCATGTATGTTTTCCTTTCTTTCCTTTCAATGCTGTACTCAGACTGGAAAGGAAAGCACAATGGTGGTTAAAGCTCGTTTTTCTACTGGCTGACTGTATGGCCATCAAACGCTGCCATTGTTATGCTGCTACAAGTTTTTCCAAAATATGAGCATTTACTTACATTTATATTCAATAGTAATTACGTTTTTATTTGGTGCCTGTTCTCTTGCCCCCAGATGGAGAACATTGCTCTTAGACAGTTTAGGACTCATTTCATGATAGTCTCATATAAAAGGCTCATTTTGTCAATGCTAGGCCTGAATATCATTTGTTCCTTTCTATTCCTATTATGGTGTTTGTGTTCTCACCCTCTTTCTTAATCAGAAAGTCATAGATGCCCCTTCTGTACCCTCGTACTAACCAAATTAGGCCTCTGCAGGATTCTTGTCTTCATGTAGGCTGCTATAATGAATATCCATATCTTGGTTTGCTTATAAACAATACAAATTTATTTCTCATAATTCTGGAGCCTGGAGGATCAAACTTGTGTCAGCAGGATAGATTCTGAGGGTCATCATCCAGGCCATCCTCACCAGATGGAAAGAGCTTACTTGTGCCTCTTGACAAAGATATTAACCCCATTTATGGTGTCTCCACTCTTGAGCTAAAGGCACTATCTTCTGTCATCACTACATAGGAGCTAGAGTTTCAGCTTAGGACTTGGGGAACAGGAGCTAAACATCCACTCATAACAACTCTCTTACACAGAGTGGTTGTATTTATTTGTAGAATTCTTTCTGTACCCCTCTGTACTACAAACATGCTCACTTGTTCTGTTCTCACTAGAGTATTGCTAACCATGCACACATACAGAAAATACTTAGATAGAAGTTTCTCCTCACTATTGTTTCTCATTACATTGGATAATCAGTAAATGACATCTAAGTAGTCAATTACTCTACCTAATGGTTCCCAGGGGAGTTAGAACAGAAGTTAGGGGAGCAAAATTTGGTTTGAAGTAGAGTTATCACTTGGTTTCCATGTGGTAACAGTAGAGTGACTTTGTTATGTTATTGCTCTGGAACCAGAATCACTATTTCTATGTAACTATTGGGAGCTTCTCTGAGGGTTAGAATAGAACACTGTATTTTAGATTATTTATTGCATATTCTTTTTTGAGACTAGTATGAACAAGTGGCAGTAGGTATGAACCTTGGCAGTAGGTAAAGCTTTGGAGTAACTGTTCTAAAACCCTATTTGAAACCTATTTATGTTTTATTTTATGTGTATGCGTGTTTTGTCTGCATGTATGTCTGTGTATCACATGTGTGCCTGGTGCCTGCAGAGGCCAGAAGAGGGCATTGGATTCTCTCTGGACTGGAGTATGAGATAGTGCAAAACTGTCTTGTGGGTACTAGGACTCAGGCCCTGGTCCTAGTGCTCTTAACTGCCGAGCCATCTCTCCAGCCTTCAAACCTATTTCTGACAATTTTCCAATTGATTTATAAGCTTTTCTTTGTATTTTCGTTGGTTAATTGACTCAGCTTCTCCTCAGCATTTGCATGCACTTGGCTTTCTTAATTATGTTTACATCAGTATATAGTTACCTTAAAATTGTCTTGAGATTTGATTGTACTTGTTAATCAGTTTTATATTTGACTTGTAATTATATTCTTACTTTATTGAGCAGTGATCCAGATAAACACTATTTAATGTATGAGCATGAACGAGTGCCCATTGCTGTCTGTGAGAAAGAACCCAGCTCCATCATTGCTTTTGCGCTCAGGTATTATAATCCTTTCCTGTAGTTATAACTATATGTTTTTAACTCTATTAATTACCTTATTTAGGTGCTCTTTCCGATCGAAAAAAGAAAAATGATTAAATATAAGCAAAAATATATATTCTTCATTCATGACGGTTTTTTTTTTTTTTTTTTGTATTTGAAAACCTTTACTCAAATAATGGGATATGGCATGGCTTTTAAGCAAATACTTAGTCTAATGTGACTTGGCATGGTATTTACTAACCCTTAAACATTCTGACTACACTGTCTAATTTACACCCCTGGTAACTCTTATTGCAGTTGTTAATATAATAGTGAAACATGCCATTTTGAAATATCTGAATATTATTTCTTTTATACTTCACACACATACTGAGTAAAATTTTCCTACCTAAGGAATGCTAGTCTTGTTCCTTGTTCCAAAGACATGTTTGGATGTGTAACTTCCAGAGTTACTGCTTATCTTAAAGAAGCATTGAACCTTTAAAATATTTATATCTAATATAAAAATATTCAGAATCTCATTCACAAAAATATCTTGGCAGTAGGTGAATTAAATAGCATCTGAGGTACCTAACTAAAATTTTCTATTGTAAAGTCCCCCCCCAATTGTATTGATTACAAAGTGTCTTATTGAAAAATATTTTGTTCTAAACAAAATGTGGTGTATAGATAATTGAAAATACTAGAGTAAAAGTATAGTTAGTTGTATATGCTTCTACCTTCATAGAATTTAGCAGCATTTACTTTATATAATGAGAATTTTTTCATTTTATAGGAGTCTATATAATGATTTTTTTATGATTTAGCATTATGAAGATAATACTTCTTACCTTCTTGATTAATCACAGTCTATCAATAGACATTAAAGGCACAAAAATATAACCATTTTTTTATAGTATTAGGAAGCAAGTGGTCTACATGAGCTCATTTTTTAATGTTTTAGAAAAGTAGTGCATACTAGTATTCCAGGCGACTAATCCAAGAATCAGACTCTTAAACTTTTGGAATGTTGTTAAAAAAACAGTTCCTTCAAATAGAAAGCCACTTTCAAGTTCCATCACTTTCTGTTGTATTAACTCTTAGTGTTTTTGTTTCAGCTTCTTGTTCATTTGATCCAGATAGTTGTAGCTAGGATTTTTGGGGGGTTTTGTGTGTGGGTTGCTGATGGTCATTAAACCCAAGGCCTTTAGAGCCAGAGCTCTCCGCTAAGCTACATCTCAACCCTCATATGATGCTTTGGATCATTAAGATTAGTGAATGGAGCTGGTGAGTTTTAATTCTTTGTGAAGATGTTAATCTTCTTCATAAAGCTTGATCATGTTTGTTAATTTCTAGTGTGTTTGGTTAATTATGGACACTTAACAATGATTATGCACCTATAACGTATTTAAAAACTTATGATTTATTGTTAGAGCTTAATGTTTAACATTTTTCAACCCATTTCTGCCCCAAGTTGTAAAGAATACCGAAATGCCTTAGAGGAATTGTCCAAAGCAACTCTGTGGAACAGTGCTGAAGAAGGGCTTCCAACAAATAGGTGACTAATGACTGAGTAAAGTCTTTTAAAATTACGCGATGTCATTGTTTTCTATATTCTTGAACTTTAGTTCTATGACAGCATATATTAGCACAAAATCTTCTAGGATTCACATAATTCATTTTAGCTAACTGTTGGAGCAACAAAATTCAAGTCTTGTAAAAGACCTTACACAGCCTTAGATAGTGTTTCTGACATTTGCTGTGATGTGTCATTATGCTACAGATTAAAACTTGCAGTTTTTTAATGATAAAAAGAAGCAGCTGTTTTATTAAAAAAATAGTAACATGTAAAGTTAGTTGTGCTACTGCTTAGCTTTATAATTTTAAGTGTTTGTAAAGTTTCCATAGTACTAAAGAACCTAATATTTAGAAAATAAACACTCAAATCAATCCACTTAGCATGTTCTGTGTTTTAGACAAAAATTGGCATAAGCTTATCTTTACTGAAATAAATTTTCCTGTTTTACTGACCTAATAAAATTTAGTCTGAATTACCTTTGTGACAAAAAATGAGATTGATGTATTTTTGTGATTGACTTACAGTTCTAACAGTGTTTGGGAGAACTTTATAAAAGTCTTTGTTCTGCACAATTTTATATACCTTTCCTGTTCTAATATCTTATTTATTTAAACCTAGTAGATAGTTCAAGATTTTTTTTTCTGTTTATCAAAATTATGAATCAGATTTCTGCTATTGTGGTTGCTGTTATGTAAGAAATATTTTAATTTAGGAATTAGGATACTTGCTTTTTCTATCTGAATATCTTCAAACTGTTTTTTCTTTGTTTTCATGGTAGTGCTTTAGATCTCAGACCAAAGAGTAGCAGTCCTATTAGACTACCTGAAATCAGTGGAGGACAGACAAACCGCACAGTAGAAGCAGAACCTCAACCAGGTAAGACTTGAGTTTTTATTATATTTATTAATTGTGTGTGTGTTAGCATGAGTGGAAACTAAATGACAATTTGTGGGAGTCAGTCAGACTGGAGCTGGACAGGCAGCTTATAGCTGCCTTACATGGGTGCTGAGGGCCAACACAGGTCCTCTGGAAGAGCGATACTCTAAACTGCTGAGTCATCTCTTGTGTGTGTGTGTGTGTGTGTGTGTGTGTGTGTGTGTGTGTGTGTGTGTGTGTGTGTGTGTGTGTGTGTGTGTGTGTGTGTGTGTGTGTGTGTGTGTGTGTGTGTGTGTGTGTGTGTGTGTGTGTGTGTGTGTGTGTGTGTGTAGGTAGGTAGGGCATGTGTATTTTGAGTCTAGGTGCACACCGAGTCAGAAGAAGGTGTCAGATTTACAGCTGGAGTTACAGGCAGTTTTGAACTGTCTGGTGTTGGTACTGGGGATAGACTGTAGGTCTTCTGCTAGAGTGGTGTGATGCTCTTAGCTGCTTTGCTGTCTTTCTAGCCCCCTGTGATAATATGATACTTTTTTTTTTCTTTTTGAAAGATGTTGTGCACAAAATGTTTTCCTCCGTTAAAATACAGAATACAGGACTGGAAAGCTGGCCCAGGTTGAGTGCTGGCTGCTCACCCAGAGAACCTGGTTTTGATTTTTAGCACCCACATCTAGCACCCAATAACAAAAGGTTAATGACCTTTTGTTATTCTAGATCCAAGGGATCTACAGGCAGTCATGCACATGGTCAGGCAAATGCCTATATGCATAAAATAAGAATAAATAAATCTTAAAACAGTACAGAACATAAAAAATGCTAAGGTGTTACCTTTAACTCTGAATTCTTTTAGCTTATGAAATTGTTTTATGTTAAGTTTTTTAACTCTACTGAAGTATTTTAAAAATGCTGTGGTAATTCTGCTTCAGATAGGACTGCTTTTAAAAGAGTTTTGTTCGTCTTTCTGGACAAATTATGACATTTGGCTTTCAACTAGAAAGTTTCTCTTGTTTCTGATGTGGGTGCTCAGTGACTTACAAACAGCAGCATGTGGAATTGCAATCTGTAAACGAGAGTATCTGCACAGTGCAGACCGCTAGCTTCTTGCTTTGATTCCTGTCAACAAAAGGTTGAAAATTTGCTTTTCAGTTTTAGTGACCAGTACCTAAATTAATGTTACTTTTTATTTTTAAGCTAAAAAAGCTTCTGGAATGTTGTCCTTCTTCAGAGGAACATCAGGGAAGAGCCCGGATCTCTCTTCTCAGAAGAGGGAGACCTTACGTGGGGCTGACAGTGCTTACTACCAAGTCGGGCAGACTGGCAAAGAGGGCATGGAGAGCCAAGGCTTGGAGCCTCAAGGTGTGTTAAGTGGACCATAGGTCCTTATTTTAAGCTTTAAATTGTTTTCTTCAGTTTTGCATATTTTTAAAATTAAGTTTAAGTAAACAATTCTTTGCTGAGGCCCAGGTATTGTCTTTTTTTTTTTTTTTTAACTCATTAGTGTAATAGACCAGAAACTGCATGATATTTGAAGAGTCAACTGGCTTCAGATGTCTGCAATGTTATTTTGTGCTAGAATCAGAAAGCCTTAGTGTCCATACCTATAAAGAAGCAAAAGCCAACTCTTCTAAGGGTTCAATGGCAATATACATGTAAACATAATTCATAATATGTGTTCAACTCTTTATTTCCCTTTACCTCCTCTAGATGTTTTCTGTCTTTCCTGGTCCCTCTAAGACTGTGGCTACTTATGTGCACCTTCATTTTAAATTAAAAACTATCTTACCTAATTATGTTTGGATATGGCAAATCTGACCAACTCAGCTAGCTGCTTAAAAATGAAATTTTATTGGAGCAGGGGCCCATGCATTCATTTCCTGTTGTCTGATCGCTTCACATTAAATTGGCTAGTTGCATAGTTGTACCTTAGTGAAGTATTTACTGTTTGTCTCTTTAGAGAAATTGTTTGTAACTTATAAGTTAGATCATGGACTAGTAGTTTAAAAAATTGTAATTATACTTCCTTAATACGGATTTTTCTCTGGTTTGAAAAGTCTTACTCCTAACCGACAAATTGTTAGTAATTGGTTCCTGCTGGGAAAGGAAAATTATTTCTTTCCAAAGGAGAGTCACTGGGTTTGTCAGCTGCACTCTAGGGCAGCCTATGCCCAGGAGCATTGGCCAGCACAACAAAGACTACAGACTGTGTTTCTCTGGTTTTTGTATGTGTCTGTTTTGTTGTGGTATTTTTCTGTCTTAATAGATTTTTGTTTTGACTTCCTTTTTTTTTTTTGTTTTTGTCTTTTTTCTTTTTTTTCTTTTGGAGAAAAAGGGCAAGAACATGAGAGCATGAGGTTGGGTTGGTAGGAAGGAGGGGAGGATCTTGGAGGAATTGGGAGACGTGAAAGAATATAAAATATACAGCTAGAATCCTCCACTCAGGAGGCTTAGGCAGGAGGATTGTGAGTTTATGGCCAGTTTAGGTCACCTTATTGTGAAACTAAGCAAAACAAAACAAAAAATAGCAACTAATATTTTTCTTTTACTAGTAACTAAAATATCTGTTTAATATTCTGTATGTTACCGTTGGACCATAGGTGTCTATAATGAGTTCCTTGGAAGGATATGAAGGGACATGACACCTAACAAATGGCTTTGACATGTGAAACTTAAGGGATGGTTTGTTCGAGGTGTTAGGATGCATTCCACATTTATAGTAAACAATGGATCTGGCCTGAAAGATGAATCAAATGCAAAGAAAAGGCACCTTTACCAAGACTTTAATATATCAAAGAAGCACTTTTTAAAAATATACACACCTAGGAAAAATATATCATAAACATATATAGAAAAGCTGTAGGCATTCTTGGTATAAAAACTGAGTTTCCTGTATTAGTGTCAGAGGATTCACTTACATGTAAGAAAAGTGATTCAACCTGAAATATTGAAATCCCAGAAAAGACCATACATTTTTATTATAGTTATTTACAAATTTGTCTGTTTAATATGTACTTTATAATGATTTGATTAGGATATTTGTATTATTAATTTGCTAACTTTAGTTGCTGTATTGGAAAAAAAGAAAATGAACTAACTAATGCTTTGCTTTTACTAATGATATTAAACCTTTTAGATGAGGTCGATGGAGGAGATACACAGAAGAAACAATCCACAAACCCTCATGTGGAACTCCGTAAGTACACAGTAACAGTTTGTCTAAGAACAGGGGCTATAACTTCAATGTGCAGCTTCATTCTAGATAAATGAACTGATTTTTTAAAAACAAACATTAGGTATTGGTATGGGTTTTATTTAATCTATAATTCAGTTTATAAACTCTTATTTATTTTCTTGATCTAGTTAAGTTATAATTTACTTATAAATTATACTTTAAGTTTTAAAAATTTAAGTATTTTCTTACTGTGTAATTGAGAGACACAGAGCTTGACAAACATTAAGATGTTTATTTGGAAATGGGGATGAGATGCTCGCCCACCATGTTTTTGGCCCTGTGTTTAATCTTCAGTGCCATATGGCCATATGCTCATAAAAGATGGTGTTTAAAAATTGCTTTAGAAGTATAGTGAAGAAAACACAGTGGCCAGTGTAAAAGTAGAGTAAAATCTTAGATATTCACTTATTCAAAGATGAGAAAGAGTGGTCAGATGGTGTTCCCTGATACTGTGTAGCTCACCATAACACAATGGTGATTGACCAGATTTTTACTTCATTATGAAAGATGCCATCATGGAGAAACCTAAATGATGGCCATTAATACTTGGAAAGATTTTCTGTTTATATTAACCCAGCCCCCCTCAACTTCTCTTTGTAGAATTTTCAGATGCGAATGCCAAGTTTTACTGCCGGCTGTACTATGCGGGAGAGTTCCATAAGATGCGCGAAGTGGTTCTAGGTAGCAGTGAGGAAGATTTTATTCGTTCCCTTTCTCACTCATCACCCTGGCAGGCCCGGGGAGGCAAGTCAGGAGCTGCTTTCTACGCCACGGAAGGTTAATTCTTTTTACTCACCTAGAATACTTGTTATTTTTTGTTTTGAGACAATTCATGAAGCACTTGAAGTGAATGTTATGTAGCTGTTGGCAATCAAAGTTCTCTAGTCTCTTTCTGTTCCTGAGAAGAGTAAGAAAACCTTAAAAGACTACACACACACACACAGGCTCAGACTTGAGTCAGGTGCTTACTCAACTGTTTCTAGTTCTGAGTTTTCCAGATGTTTGTAGAACTATATTAGTTCCTTGCATAACTCTGTGATCAAAGTACCTGATAGAAACATTTAGCTCCTGAGTGGTTGCAGTGGGAACATGTGGCAGACAGTAGCCATTTACATCATCATGGACAGGAAGCCAAAAGTGAGGCTGGAGGGGAGCGGAAATAATCTTCCTCTATTTGCTATTAGAGACCCACTTTCTAAATGTTTCACACCTTTCCGTACAAGTATCACCAGACTGACCACGTCTGAAAACATGGGGCTGAAGGGTAGATTCAAGATTCACACCATAGCAACAGACTTTAGGAAACGCAGGTGGGTGCTGGAGAACTGGTGATAGAAAGGTACAGTAGACATGTCTGGCCAGAATGTACAAAGGCCACACTCTTCTACACAGGCTTATCTAATAGCATAGTACTCACCACACACAAAATTATTTAAGAAAGTGTCGACTTGTGGCTTGATAAAAGTTTTGATATCTTTCAAGAGTTATTGAGGTGGCAGTGGAGTTAATAACATTTTCTTGGGAGTTCTAAAAATTAAATGAATGAATTTAGATTTGAGGATAGATTTGAGAAGTAGGTGTGCTTGTCTATATAATCCTGAGGACTCTTAGCACTTTGGTTACTTGAGAATTGCTTTCTGATTAAAAAAAAAAAAATACTGTGTGGTTAAAAAAATGTCTCAAAACAAAATAAACAGGTAATTTGGGTTCTCTGGAATTATTTCACTTTTGTTTTATAGCAAACTATATTGTGATGACTAAATGTGGAATTTCTTCCTTGTAGATGATAGATTCATTTTGAAGCAAATGCCTCGTCTGGAAGTCCAGTCCTTCCTTGACTTTGCACCACACTACTTCAATTATATCACAAATGCTGTTCAACAAAAGGTAGAAATTAATTCTAAGTCTTGGTTTAGTTACAGTTCATTGGGCTTGTTTATATTCTCAGTTTGTCTTGATAGATTTCCCTGTGGTGAGAAAGAGCAGGAAATACCTAGGATCTCTTTTATGCATATGTGAAGAAATGCAGAGTTTTTAGATGTTTTTCCTACCTTTGCCATTGAGGAGCCATGTTACTTTAAGAAATTAGCTTTCGATTGGTGATATACACACCTACCTGTTTATATAAGTTAATGTAAAATATTAAAACTATTAGGTGTCCATTTAATAACTCATATTTATGTTGAGACAAAAATAATTATGTTGAGAAATCAGGACTTTTCCGAGCTAGCAAGGAAACCAGTGGCTCATGTTTGTCCACTTGTCATTTACCAATGACTGAATATTTTATGAAGGAATTATGGAAGGTTTTTTGGGTTGTTGTTGTCAAGCAGTAATTTATTGCAGATTATTAGGGGAAGTAATGTCCTTTAATAAGGTTTTGAATTTGAACAACTGTGAAGGGCCAATCTGTTGTATTATTTAAGGATCTACTATTGTTACTGGCATGAATTATACTCAACTTTAACTTCTGACATTGAAGAATTTCAAATACCTATTCCCGGTATATCAGTAGAAAGTCATTCTTGGCTATTAGGGACAAGCCAGATATTACATGATTTAGAGATTATTGTTTATTTTGATCTCTTTTTGATTAGAGGCCCACTGCTTTGGCCAAAATTCTTGGAGTTTACAGAATTGGTTATAAGAACTCTCAAAACAACACTGAGAAGAAGTTGGATCTCCTTGTCATGGAAAATCTTTTCTATGGGAGAAAGATGGCACAGGTGAGGACACTGGCCCATGTGAAGCATTCGTCCGTGAGGACCCTTTGCACTTTAATTCTTGACTATAGGAAATCTGAGGAACATGTTAGTCAGTAGTGCACATTTAACTTACTTTTGGAAGAAGGAAACATTGGTATATAACTCACCCTAAAATTTAATATATCCAGTATTTTAGAATCAGGTAGCTGGTGGACAAAGAAGGCAGATGTCACCCACCATCTTAACTTTAAGACCCAATTAATGAAATTGAGCACCTGTCAGTTGCTGGGTGTTTTAGACTTCATGTTGTTCTAGTGTTGTGAGGATGACACTGCTACCTGCTGCAGCTAACTAGGCACCTAGTCTAGACTTCATAGTGCTTTTGGAAGTGTTGCTCCTTGACCTGTTTCTAGTGTGAAGACATAATGTTCTTACATGTAATTCAGTGTAGTAGTTTGTCACCAAGAGTGTCTGTATGAGAACATAGGCTGAGCTACACTGTGCTTAATGCCTGTACATTCTGCCACTAGCTGGAGCATCTTCATGAATCAGGACTGACTGGCCAGCACAGTTGTGTAGAACACACTCTAGAATGGATTGGTTCTAGTTGTTGAGTTCTTTGACATCCCACCCTCCAGATACTCTGAAATGTGTGCTCTTGCTTGCACATTGCCTTAAGTGATATATAGAGTTTTAATGTTTTCTAAGTCTTTTTGTGTCTTCATACTGTTGGGCAATTTGAAACTTGTTAATATATCTTAAAACTGATTAAATTGACAGATTATTTCTGAACTGTTTTAATAATTGAGTACCAGTATATTATTTTATATGATACAATTTATCACCATGAATTTAATGTATTATGTATCATCCCATGTACTTTTTTTCTTTTCTTTTATTTAAAAAGGTTTTTCCCCTATATATACCACTGCTTGCCTTCCCTTCCCTCTTCCAAGTCTCTCCCAGTCCTCCCTCAGCCTCCTCCCATCCCATCCCCCCATCCATTCCCCCAGGAGGGCAAGGAGCCCTGCAGTGGGTCATTTCAGCCTGGCATATCCAGTTGAGATAGGTTTGAGTCCTAGGCTAAGTCCCTCACTCCCAGTATTAAGACTGGGTTAGTTGTTCCTCTCTAGGGAATGGGCGCTAAGAGGCCAGTTCATGCATAGAAACATAGTCTGATCCTACTGCAAGAGGCTCCACACACTGCCCACACCATTTGACAGTCATCGGCCTTTGGAGGGTTTAGCTCCTTTCCCTGAAGGTTCCTCAGCGGTTGTTTCTGAGTCAGTGAACTCCCAGTAGCTCCAGTCAGCCGTCTCTGTGAGTCTCCTCCTCATGATCCT
The DNA here is from genome assembly GCA_033318265.1 of Phyllotis vaccarum. Taxonomy (NCBI): domain Eukaryota; kingdom Metazoa; phylum Chordata; class Mammalia; order Rodentia; family Cricetidae; genus Phyllotis; species Phyllotis vaccarum. The sequence goes on from JARWLC010000007.1 coordinate 16,192,361, forward strand.
GATCCCTTTGCTCATATACTCTCTCTTCTCTCTCTCTTCAGCTGGACCAGGAGCTCGACCTGGTGCTAAGCTATGGATCTCTGCTTCTGCCTCTGTTCATTGTTGGGTGAAGGCTCTATAATGACAATTGGGATGGCCATTCATTTGATACAGGGGAAGCCCTGTTTAGGCTCCCTCTCTACTATTGCTTGGAGTCCTAGCCAGGGATATCTTGTGGGTTCTTGGAGGTTTCCTTAGCACCTGGTTTCTTTCCACCCCACAATGGCTTCCTCTATCAAGATATCTGTTTCTTTTTTTCTCCCTCTTTGTTGCTCCTCTCACTAAACCGTCTCCATCTCTCATGATTTGTTCCCAGTTCTCCTTGGTGGCTACCCGTTATGATCTCCATGTACTTTTTGTATTACATAATTACATCACTGTATATTTATGATTTAAGTTAGAAAAGTTAAATTTTGAAATAAAATTTAGAAGTGTATATTATGTCAGTAACTACAGGGGATCTTTTAATTGCACTAATTAACTATAGTGGCAAATTTGCACATTAAATAATAAAAATTTATTTTGCTAGGTTTTTGATTTGAAAGGTTCACTTAGGAATCGAAATGTAAAGACTGACACGGGGAAAGAGAGTTGTGATGTAGTTCTTCTGGATGAAAATCTCCTAAAGATGGTCCGTGACAACCCTCTATATATTCGCTCCCATTCCAAATCTGTGCTGAGAACCTCCATCCATAGTGACGCCCATTTCCTGTCAAGCCACCTCATTATAGACTATTCTTTGCTGGTTGGTCGAGATGACACTAGCAATGAGCTGGTAGTTGGAATTATAGGTAAGTCAATAGTTGTATCCCGTTTATAGCTCATGATTAAAACTAGAGTCCAGAGAGTCTGTTGAACTGGTTTGTATCATAATCACTAAATATTTTTGGAAGCTTTCATTTTTAATTTCAAAGTTAACAAATAAGTTTCCATTCTATTTTGTTTCTTCATTTCTAAAAATGTAAAATGAAAAGGTAATGATAATTGCTCTTAGAGGAGGCGCTGTGTCACGGTTGTAAGAATGACTCAGAGTAAAGGTGTCATAGAAGTAGTGACAGCAGGGCTAACGGTCTGGCTTGTACTTATGACACCTTTTTTGCTCATGTTGCCCTCTTCCCATCCCTAGATTATATTCGAACATTTACATGGGACAAAAAGCTTGAGATGGTTGTGAAGTCAACAGGAATTTTAGGAGGACAAGGTGAGAAAACGTTGCTTTGTTTACTTTTAAACTGTACTCATATATTCCTTGGATATGTAATGCTGTAAAGTAGTAGCCAGGCATGTGTATAAATAGAAATATTCCAGTTCTTAGGAGGCTGAGACAGGAGCATCATGAGCCCAAGGCTAGCTTTGGGTACATAAGACCCCCTTCCAACACACACACACACACACACACAAAGCAAAACAAAAACAAGGTTGTTGTCTCTCATTTTCAAAAATGGCTTTAATGTGAAGAAGTATGTAAGTCGAGAAATACTGGTTTATGCCAGAGTTTTTCAAAGTAAGAAGTTTTTAAAAAACCAGAGATTTTGAATAAAAGATTATCTTTAATTAACACTTGCTATCTTCTAGAATATCTCTAGATCATTTTTGAGTTACCTCAAGAGAAGAACTCATGTCTGGAAAAGACTGTACCCACGGCAGATATCCTAGCGTATGCTCTGCCTCCACTCTCAGAGTGCTCTGGCATATAGCAGTTTATGGTTGCCTAAGTCAATTGCCCAGTTGATTTTTATATGCACACACACTTAAACAGCTTTATTCCTCCTTTTCGCTTTTCATTGTCTTAGGTAAAATGCCAACTGTGGTGTCTCCAGAGCTGTATAGGACTAGATTTTGTGAAGCAATGGACAAGTATTTCCTGATGGTGCCAGACCACTGGACAGGGTTGGATCTGAATTGCTGATGATTTGAAATAGACTGTGAAGGAATGTTTCTGAACAAGAGACCCAAACTGTGCGACATGTCTTACTTCTTTGTCCCATCTACCACTGATCACAAAGGCCTTTCAATTCTGTAACTGTTTGGACTGCCTTTAGACTGTCGATAACTGCAGGGTAAAAGCTCTGTGGGTTGTACTTTACTTCTGTCACTGAAATTAGCTGCCTGTAAACTGGGAAACTCTACAAGTTAAATACAGTTTGTTTTTTTTCCCCAAGGGGTTGTGATCAGAGATGGGTATGTAGGGTAAGAAATTGAGTTGTCATATTTACTAACTCAGTTGCTTGAAGAATAAAGCTCTGTCTGATAGATTGTGACTGACTGGTAGATTGACTGACTGGAAGACTCTGTCTGTCTGGTAGACTGTGACTGACAGATTGTGACTGACTGGTAGACTGTCACCGTTTGTATCACATTTGACATTTTTTTTTTTTTCCTGAGAAGGCCCTTACAGACTTGCTTAGTTCATTTTTTGTTTCCTATGCAGTAACTTTATTTATTCTTATAATTTGTGAAACATTTAGGGAAATTCTGATTTATTCTATTAGCTGCAAATTAAACAGATTTTTGCCTGCTTTATTAGGAATTCAACTTAAACTGGGAATCCTGTCAAACTTTTTATTTTCCAGCTTATCCTGTTTTTAACTGTATTTGAAGCTTTAACATTCTCTTCTTTCTGTGGGCTATGAGAGCCTACAACCATTAACTTTAAAGCCTTTCTTAGAGCATTTTAAGGAGATTGTTTAACATTTCTGTGTAATTTGCCAGATAGCTCTTAGCCTGCATGTGCATTCATAGTCTGGATTTTCTTCTCATTTGAGGGAAGTGAGCAGTAAATGAATCTGTAGACACTGGATCCCTAAGTGAATAATTAATAACGAAGGATTTTTTTTTTTAACAGTAAAAGGCAGACCCAGTCTAAAAAATTGATTGAGAAGGAACAATTTTTTTTTTTTTATAGTAATAAAGTCTCTTTCAACACTACCAGCAGTTTAGTGGGATCTGTAAAGTTAAAAAGTTTCAGTGTGAATATTCTCATTTTTAAGCTTCTATCACACTGTTCAGTGCTGCTGAGAAATACTGATGGGTAAAGTTATTCCCACTTAAGGACCTTGTTTACTCGTCAACAATCTCATCTAAAAATGACCCAAAACCCCTAGAATATGTGAACATTTCTTGTTGGCTTTTACTTGTACATTTATAAAGTTGTAATGATTCCACTTTTCAGACTTCCTCTATTAGCACATCGATAGTCACAGAAGAAAAAAGAGGCTAGGTGTATTCTGCTATGTAGAATAGTCTGGACAAGGTACAAGTTTGGCAAGTTTGCTGTAGAGATTGAAGCAGTAGCTTATTGAGGGCGTTAGTAGTTTTGGACTCACAGCAATTTGAACAAGGGTTGATGTCTGCCTGATGTTAAGTGTCAGCCTTATCAATCTTGCATCTGAGCCATGTGAAGGTGGACCAAACACTGAAGAGTCCAGTTGTGATGTCAAAGGTCAGTGAAGGAGTGCTATGTGAAGATTGCAGAGGCGCTTATTTTCTGTGTATCCAGAAACAAAGGCTTTCAAGTCCAGTTTGAAATGCCAGCTATGTTTTGTCTCTGTTCATTCTTTCTGTCCAGTTGGTTGGGGCTGTATGTCCTCCTCACTTCCTCTGGGACTAGAACCAGAATGCCTTTCCTGCAGAGTGTGGGTTGTTTCTGATTTTCTTGTTGGTTTCAGTACAGTGCATATAGCCAAGTTCCAGGGCAGGAACTCCTGATGGAAACATGGCATGCCCATCCGCTCTTCCTTGAAAAGCAATTTTGGTTTTTAAAGTATTGTTGCCTCTGGTATTTTGGTGACTAAACTTTCTGAAGCAAAAGTTACTGCTTTGAAAGCTTGACTTGTACTTCTAAAATTAATGTCAGGCTGGTATTAATGAAGGGGGAACACACAAGTGACTGTTGGACGAGCTGATTGCATTTACCTGCTACCGTGTGTATGTGTGTATATATAGGCTTTCAAGTGCTTTGAGTTGAATGGCTGTTGTCTTTTTGAACTCTCTTTCATGGCCTAGACAATATTAATGTTGAAAAGTTGTGAATAAGAAAGAAATCTCATGCTCAGAATATAATATGAGTTCCAAAGTGATAGTAACATGAAAGAATTGTGTCAACATGTTGCTTTGTATAAAAATCTTACTTATAAATATGAAGCTTTTGGATGACATAAAATTTTGTTTAAAAATAGAGACTTAATTTTTCCTATCTGCCTACGGGAAGAAAGGAGAAATAAGCTGTTGGGAGCCTTTTTGTAGTCTACCAAGTACTTCATAGATTCTTAAGATTTCCTACAGAATGAGTGCTGGTTTCCTAGCTTTGGCATCTATGTTAATAATAACATCATTCATACTGGCATTGGATTGTGTGAAGCTTTGTGGCACTTTAACCATTAGTATTGGACTTCCTCTAAGTGCCAAGGAAAGTTATCAGTCTGTAGAAAGTTAGCTGGGTTTCAAGTGTGAAAACTGTTCCAGTGAGCCTGGTGAAGTCTGACCAGATCATTCATGCTCTCAGAGTGACTTACGCAGTATTCAAACCATCTAGTGCAATGCCTTTTATTTATTTATATTTTTGGTTGTCTTTGTAATGAGTACAGTGTATTATAGGAAAAAACTGAAAATTACAATCATGAGAGGTTTTGTTAATGCTGCTTTGTCAGTTTTGTAAAAGAAAATGAATATAATGTTTCAACAAGTTTTAAACTAGAAGAAATAAAATTGTAAATCACAGTAGCCTCTTAATGTAATATGAAAAACCTCAATATTAAAAGTAGTTAATGTACTGAAATGTATATATTTCTCTAACTTTGTTTCCAGCGTTTTATATGAATGACATGTTATTTAAGATAACTACCCTAACCTTTAAATGACTTTTACTGTAAATAAAGAGGACCTACAATAAACTGGAATTTACTTACTCTTTTGAGTTGGTTCTGTGTGAAGAAGCTAACAAAGTGAGAGGAAGTCCTGTCTACCTGACTTGCTTTTGTTCTTTCTGTTTCCAGTGGGAGAATTTCAGTCTTGCATTTTGACCAACAATGGGCATGGCTGTATGGGTCTTCCTATTTTCCTGTTTTAGTTTTCTTGATAGAGCATTCAAGGAAGGAAAGCCCCTTTCTGTATAGGATCTGCAGATCATATGGGCAGGTGGGCTCTGTCATTCATTACTTCCTCCCATGAGCTTGAGGTAAATATGTCAGTGCTGCTCACACGTGTGGTCCCAAGGCTGCAAGGTCCACTTTAGCCTGGTGCAGGAGGGGGAAGCTGAGAGTGGCTGGGTAGAAAGGCTTGCACTGAGTGCCCCAGAGATGGCTATGGCTAGGCTGTTTGGGAGAAATAGGGGAGGGCACAGACCTAAAGGAAGGCACTGACCTCAGGCCACTGACTCTGCTTTGCTCTTGCAGGATTAACGAAGTGAATGGCAGGGAAGACACACACTAGCTTTTCCAGTCTTCAGTAACCCAAAGTCCTTTGTGCTAGAAATTATAAAATGTATGGATCAACGCTTAAGGAAATTAAAGAGTTTTTAATTTTATCTTAGCAATTATATGTTGTAGTAAGAAATACGGAACAAAATTTACCTTCTAAAATAATTTTAAGTTAAAATTCAAGGGGTGGTGTGAGGTACACTCATATCCCTCAAATCCCAGGTAACTACCATTTGCTTTGTAAGGATGTGATTACTGAAATCTGCCTATGGACTATTTTACTACTGTCCTGGTTCACTTACATACTTCTCAGGGTACAGCCATGTCATCACAAGTATATTGTCTGTTTTTATCAGTTTAATATCTATACATCCTCTATTCAAGATACTATATTAAATGGCTCTTTAGAGTTGGGAGTTGGACTTGTGGTTTGTTCCCTCCACTCCACATATTGATTAGGTGTTGTCATCAGGTGCTAGATTTCATGTTGGGGACATGGGGTTCACTTTGTAACTAGTGCTTTGGGTTTTGTTTTTTGTTATGAGATTACCTGTTTGCAAAATGGTGTGATTCGTGAGTATTGAAAGTGTAGGTTTCCAGCATTGGCAGACAAGGGTTAGTGGATCAGATCTACAGTCTTATTCTCTGTTTCTAATGTGTCCTTTTTTATTATTTGAGAATTTCATACATGCATATAATATGCTCTGATTATATCCACCTCCCTCTTTTCTTCCCCATTCCCTTCCCCACATCCTTCTTCCCAATTTCATGTATTCTGTTTTTAAACCCACTGAGTCTACTCAATGTTGCCTCTATGTACATGTGTGTGGGATCATATCCTGGAGTATGTGTAGCCTCCCACAGACCAAATCACTGAGGTGAGCCAATTCTTCCTCTCCCAGCAGGCTTCTGAAGTTTGTTTTCAACTTGGTATTTTTGTTTTGTTTTGTTTTTTGTTTTTTGTTTTTTCCCTAAGGATTAGGAACTTCTGACTCAAGAATACCTCAGCTCCATAAAGAGGATCAGTTGGAGCCTTTCCCAGCTAGCAGAGAGTGAAAAAGAAAATTCTTCTTAGGTCACTTAAGGGCTATGATGACTTGAAATGCAAGTGTGTGACAGTTCAGTGGTAGGACATTTGCTGCTAAATTCGAGAGACCTGAATTTCATCCTAGAAACCCCATAGTGGAAGGAGAGAACCCACTCCTGCAGGTTTTCCTCTGCCCTCCTCACTGTGTACTTGCATAAAAAAGGACTCTAGGAAAAGCCAGCCTGTTGCATGAATGAAAGACACTCAGAACCAAATTTCAGGGAAAGGCTGAGATATCAAATAGAGGAAACACCACAGTCAGATCTCACCCAGCTGTCTTCCAGCTTCCTCAGCCTCACTCCTCATGGCTTCTTCTGCCTGCTCTGTCTTTCTATGCCTGCCTTAAATACCTTTCACTCAGTTGTTTCACATCCAAGTTAAGATTAAAGACATGACATCACCACTGCCTGGGAGCCTGGAACTCCTTCTGTAAACTAAACTGGTCTCAAACTCAGATCTGCTGGGATTAAGGGCATAGGTCACCACTCCCGGATATTCCCTGTGCTGGGATTAAAGGTGTGAGTTACCACTCTCTGATCCTCCTAGACTGACTGTGGGTAGATCCCTCTGATATCTCAGACTGGTTTTTATTAAATTTGAAACAGATCCCCACACCAGCCTGTAGGAATTATACCTACTCTTCTAAACATCTATATACCCAAATAGGAGACATGGTTTGACCCTCTCTGTGGTAGTTATTTTTGTTTGTCAATTTGACTACATCTGGAATTTACTTAAATCCAAGCAGCTGGCATACCTGTGAGTGTCTCTCTCTCTCTCATTACTTGAAGTGGGAAGACCCACTTTCTTTTTCTTTTTATCTGGATCTTTCGAGATGGGAAGGCCACACCTTCTGGTGACAGCCTAGGACATGAGAGGAGGAAGCTCTTTGCCTGTTCACCCTCACTCTGGCTGGCAAGTCCATTCCCTTACTTCCACTAGAGCCTACTTCAGAATTTTGGTGTGTACTAAGACCACCTGAGATATCCAGCCCTGTGGACCAAGCACTTACTGGATTCTTGTATTTCCTGTTGGTAGACAGCCATTGTTGGACTAGCTGTACCACAGCCTGCAAGACACTCTAATAAATCCTGTGTCTGTTGCACAGTATTCATATCATTTGGTGCAGTGCATTTTTTGGTTCTGTTACTCTAGAGAACCCTGGCTAATACAGACTCTTTTTGAAGTAATTTTGACTATCTTATGCCTTTTGTCATTTCTGAGCCTTCTATTTCTATATTAGTGTTTTGGGGGATTTAGGTAAATGATTTAATATACTCAGGTATATATGAAAACTAACAATTGTCATTCATGTACAGGTATAAAGGACATGGCTTTCACCATCTGTCAAAGGTCTATAGCTTTTGGCCAGCAGACTAAGCTACTCCAGAGCTTTTAAAAGAAGATATTTCGCTGTCACTGAAATAAACGGGTCCCTGGATTCACACCAGCCACCAGGAAACAGGCATCTTTGTCCAAGTTCACAAGTCTACAGCCTTTTCTCCCATCTCTCTCTTATCCTATAACCTTTCACCCCCCACCCCCAGGAAAATTCTTAAATAGTTTTAAACAAAACTATTCTCTTCCCACTTGTAGGAAGCTGGGTTGAACATTACTTTCTTGCTCTCTTAGTCTTCCCTGTTCCTCTGTGACGGTCTCCTCTTCACAAGTGAGAATTTGCTTCAGCTAAACCATGCTTTTCTCCATTCTGCACAACCCAAATAACTACTGTTTCAGCATTCTGGACCCTGGTCATCTTAACTAATGTCGATTACTTGTATATACCAGGCAAAGCCAAACCTGGCCTAGTTTTATTCTTCCAGTACAAATATCTGATAGACCCCCTTCCTTAAAATGGATCTATGAAAGTGTATAGTACATGAAGAGAGAAAGGCATTCTGTATCTTCCTGTGGATTTTATACCAGGTAGCCTCCTGGTATAAAAGTTCAAGGTCAGTCCTTCTCCAGGGTAAAGTCCATTATGGAACATCCTATTATAAAAATTATTCACTGGCAAGTGATATATAAAAGGTTAATATTTATTAAGGGGTTCTGTAAACACTCACTGATACAGATTGAACCTTAAGGCAATTCTTGGAGAGTGGAACTGTCCCACACAATGACAGTGCCAATCCTCTCCCCAAGAACACAGTAACAAACGAAGGAAGGCAGCATGCAATGGGGTTCTCAATGGGTCTGGGCGTGCCCTATTCAGAGTCCTGAGACCTCAAAGCTACACCTCTAGGGTTCCCTCAGTAATGTCTGAATACCACCACATCTTCCCATCTGTTCTGTATCACCTTTTGGCTTGCTCAGTGGCCATGTCTGTAGATGGATAGGAACGTTGACTAATGTAGCTTGGTCATGAAGTATAACCTGCCTGGATAGTTACTAAGACCAAGCTGAAGGTTTTGTCTGCCTGTAAACTTACAATCTAGAAAATACAAATGCTAGACTTTTGTCTGAAGGGCTAAAGGTTCAGTATAAAGGAAGCATGGCAGTCACAAGTTAGGTTAACCTCTGATGTACTTTAAAACTGTGTCCTAGATGTGCTGCTGAGTGCTGACTATAATGAGGAGGGCTTGTGTGGTACCTGAATACAAGTGTGCTTCTGTGTAAACTACGTAGGGCAGATGGTGTCCATTTCCTATCCTGCATCAGAGAAACAAGGCACAGTCACGTACTGTACTGACTTGAGTCCAGGACTGGAGGACTTGCTTAAGAGATTACAGGACAATTTAGGCTTTGCTTTTCTATGTGTGATGAGTGTCCTTCCTTTGTGTAGATTGCTTCTCTCCACAGCATCCTCTGTAAAGAGGTTTATGTGATATTTTGAATAGAAGGAACCACTTACCCACCAGGAAGTCATGAAATGACTTTAAACTGAAAACACTGGACACAATCATCTGCCTTGCCTGACTCAAAACAGAGCTATGGAGGTTCTCTCACAGACTCCTTGGAGATTTCCAGACCAGAAATAACTGACATTTAAAACTGTTAGATGGAGAAGAGTTTGCAGATGAGCCCGATCAGAAGTGTCCTGCTTGCCTTCTGAGGCCGTAGGTGGAGTGTAAACAGCCCCCAACAGGTTCTTCAAGGAGCTACTCCTTCCTTCCCAGGCAGTGGGCTTCTCTCTGTTGCTAATTCACAGATCCCAGAACACTTAAACCCAAGTTAGTAGAGGAAAAGCAACTGGACCAGTTTGATATCGATCTGGGAAAAGCTAAAGCATTTTCTGTAGAGGTTTTGAATATAGCGTTGGATTTATGTACTAACTTGCAGTAGCTTGCGGGGAATACCAAAAGTTTCATTTATTGGGGACTTGGATAGAGTGACAGTCTGTCTATGTCTGCTTGCAAAGCTTCACGTTTCTTCTCCTTGCTCTGTTCAGTTGCTCTCCTGGTAGCACTTAGGACGCAGAATCACAAGAGGGAGATCAGGCGTTCAGTGTAAGAGATGCTCATTTAAAAGATGAGGCACCTTGTGTAGAATGGACATGTACGTGCATACGGGAGCATGTGAATATTTGTCTTCAGAATATTCTTTAAATCTGATCTGGGTTGGAGTAAACAATTAAGATGTTCAGAATTTTAGAGATGTTAATTTTGTGGACAGACAAGATGGCTCAGCAGGTAAAGGTGCTTATCACCAAGCCCTACACCTGTGTTTGATCCTGGGACTTAAATTGTGGACAGAAGGAGGGAGCTGACTCATTTTCTCCCTTTGTGTGTATACATGTACGAATACCTACACATAATCAATGAGTACAGAAAACAAACAAAAGACCCAAACCAGCAAACTACTGTGGTTTGAATGACTCATCAAAACTGTCTTTGGATTTAGTCCCCATTGTGAGATATTAAGGAATGAGATGGGAAAGGCTTTAAGAGGTAATTAGGTCACTGAGGCACAGCTCTCATGAGTAGATGGATGTACTAATAGATTAGTGAAGTATCCTAGAATGACTTACAAATGCCAGTTTGAGTTTGCCTATTGGGTGACTTCCTCTTACCACGTGTCCTGTGCCACCTCAGAACCCTGCAGAGTTCTAAACAGCATTAAGACCCTCACCAGAGGCAGCCCCTTGTCCTTTGACTCTTCTAGCCCTAGGAACTTTAAGGTGAGTGAGTAAACCTTTAGTTTTTATAAATTGTTCAGCCTATTATTCCAGTTATAGCAGCAGAAAATGGCTTATGACCTTAAATAATGTACTGCTTAAAAAATAGGAAGAGATTGTTATATTAGCTAAGGTTTATCTTCTAAGGTCTATGTACTGTGAAATTCAGGGAGAACTGATCCTTTAGTGAACAGTTATTGGTTTTGGTGACTGGCCATTATACATTGATAAAAGAAGCACCCAGTTGCAGGCTTATACACAGAAGAAAAGGTTCTTCACCTGGTGCCAGAGGCTAAAATGGAAGCTGTGCAGAGCAATGGAGACCCAAGGGAAAGGAGCTGACAGCCACAGTCAGCACTGTTACTTTATGTCAACAGGTACTTCCCAGGGACTGTCCAGAACTGTCACTGATAGGAAGATTCCCTGCCTTTCCCCAGGTAAATCAGTACTTCTGACTTGTTAGTCTGTAAATAAAAACATGACAGTCCTTTTACTGTGGTATCTAGTTTTCCTAATTGCCTTTCTCTGCTAATTTATGTTGGAAAACTCAACTTGATAGCTTTCCCCTTTTTGGAGCATTGTCTCTCTTTTTAAGTTTTCTTCCTGTTCTTTTATTATTTTTAAAATATTTTAAAATTAATACAATTTCTTTTACATACCTTTCAATGTCCCACCTCCTCCCCTCCTCCTGCTCCCCCTTCGTCTCCCCTCCTCCCACCCCCTCTACTTTTCAAAGGGGCCTGGGTAAACTGGGAGGGGGTGTAGAGGGGAGAGGGGAGGGTTTGAGAAGGCCGAGTTGAGGGAGGGATGAACAGGATGAACAAAGAGGTATCGTGACAGAGTGAAGCCATCATGGCTATAAGGAGAAACCTGCTAAAGAAATCCCCAAGAACCCACAAGGAGGTCCCAGGTAGGACTCCTAGCAATGCTGAGGAGAGTGCTTGAACTAGCCTTCCCCTGTAGTCGGACTGGTCAGACCTTAGTTGTCATCATAGAGCCTACATCCAATGACTGATGGAAGCAGATGCAGACACCACAGCCCAGCGTTTGGCCGAACTCCTGGAGCACTGTCTTTTATATGACAATAAATATCTTTTGAATGACACCTAAGGAGTTGCTATGAAAGCTGTGTCTGCTCAGAGGATTGTAAGATAAGGGAACAAAGTGAGGTTGTAGGGGTGGACATTGGCCACTAGAGGACACTAAAGCACTTGGTTCTAGGATTTGCACATTGGCGGTTCAGAGCAAAGGAAACCCTAGTAGACCAAGGGGCCAAAGGAGCCTGGCCCCTGGTCCTCTACATCCACTTTGGAGGAGCTCAGTCCTTATTCTTTAACATTTTCTTCTCACAGATTTCCGTTTTTAGGTTGAGGTGTAAACTCCAGATGTCGGTTTAACTGTTCTAAAAAAATGTAGCCATTTCCGAGACAGTTGCCCTCAAGTGTTTTAAATTCTAAAGATCTATATGATTAATATATTTGCTGTCTCTGTAACGTTGACATAGTAGATCCAAAGGCTGTTTGTGAAAAGGAGTGGACTGTCTTGTAATGGGAACAGCTCCACTGCTTTCAAGGTATGGAGTTTAATTAGATGTAGTGGGCAGCAGGATCATTTATTGCCCTTTGTTGCTGTTATCATAGTAAAATGCTCTGCCCTTCCCCAGTTCAAAGAACTGACTGTTAAGAAGCTAGAATAAGGCATGTGAGTTTAAGGCATGTTTACAGTTGTGCCTTGGTAACCCCTGAGGTTGTTACCAGGGCCCCAACCTCCCCACAGGACCCTAATCCTTTATGGTGTAGTATTCATGGGGAGAGGACTTATGACACCCCAGGCAAAGGGACTGATGTGTGAGTAGGTTGTTTACTTGTGGTAAACAATGGTGGAAAATCCCTAAGCATTTAGGACAAACACAGCTAAATTATGTGTGATCTGTGGTGGGTTTAACACTTGAATGTGAAATCTGCAGACATGAAGCATCTGCTGCCATTTCAGAATTTTTTTTTAAAAAAAACTTGTCTTTGACCTAGTTTCTTCGGTCCTGTGATTTGAATATAGATTGTATAGGTTCATGTGTTGAAGGGTGGGTTCCTTCCTGGTGGCACTATTTTTGGAGGTGGAGGGTCTGGCTGTTCCTCTGTTGCATTCTGCTTCCGACCCCTACAATGTGGAATTATTTGCTATACCCTCTTGCTGCCATGATGTTTCTGTCTTGTCTCTGACCCAAAGCAACAGAGCCAACTGATGTTGTGAAGCAGTATGCCCAGACAACCTTTACTCTTCTGAATATTCTGGCGATGGAACTCAGTGGTAGAGTGCTTGCCTACTGTGTGCAGGGCCTGGGTTTGTGGGATTAGTCCTCAGCACTAAAAAAGGTTGGAGGGAGAGAGAGTGACAAGATTACAGAGCAATCTAGAGAACGAGGAAATATTTACAGATCTCAAGTGCATAAAAATTATTTTCCCTTTTGAAATCGTTTTCTCAAATGATTTCTCAAGCCTGACTTCATATTGTCCCAGCAATATAAAGCTGGACACTTCTTATATGGTCAGAGCTCTGAACATCCAAGTCAGGTCCCCAGCATCACCTGTGGTCCCTGGCCATCACCACAACTCTCATCTCTCCAGGCCTCTCTCCCAGGGACTTGAGCTGCCTGATTTCTCTGTGCCCAGGAAGTACAAAAGAATTCCTTTGTAATTCCTCTCCTCCATGAAGTGTAGCTGGGGACAAATGGCTACATCTCTCCCCCTCCAAGGATCCTGCCCTTAACTGAATGATATCACTGTCCTAAACGCTCATTCACATGGCTTGCTGGGTCTCCTGTTTGAGGCAGAGGGATCTATCTGATTCCTGTTACTCTGTCTGGACTGGCAAACACCCATTTGGAGATGAGATTTTCTAAAGATTGCATCTAAATGTTGTGTTGAGGATTTGATTTTTTTTTTTTTTCTGGTGAAGTGATAACTCTTTGTTTGTGACTATTTTAAGATCAATTTTCTTCTAATTGAAGTGCCATTTTCTGTAACAAATCAGAATCGACAATAACATAATTAGAGAAAATGTGCTATTGAATTTGCATTTCCAAGAATGTCCACACACTATCTGGTGGCCTTTAGCTGACTGGCAGCGAAGCTTGGCATATACTATATTTAGAGTTTTTCCACACAGAACTTGATCCGTTTCTCCACCCTGAACTTGCCACTTTATCTCAGGGAGACAGCTTGGCAGTTTCAGCCCCACAGAATCTCACAGTTGTCACCTCCTCAGGAATACCATTTAGACGTGATACTCCCTGGGAAAGCATCACCAGATGCAGAAGGGGACCCACCCCCCACCATTCCACTAGCATTGTGTTGGATGGGTGACGTTAGTGTTTAGGAGCCCAGATGTGCCTTTTCCATGCTCATCTCCAAGCACCACATGTGGGAACTTCAGGCATTAGCCATATTTCACAGGGCTCCTCTTTGCTTGTCTCTTCCATGTGAGAGCAGTTGCAGGAGACACTGAAGAAGCTGGGTGAGATGTTGCTGAGAAATTCAAGCCTATGTCTCAATGTGACCCAGTCACGGTAGCTGCTGGTGACACATTCTGTCTGTCCCACAGGACATGGTTTTGTCTGCTGCTGTCCATTAACATGATTTGTATTGTACACAATGCTAGGTCAGCAGCTCTTTTTCTGTTCTGCAGTATCAGGAAAAACCGTCACTAAACAGAACTTCCCCTTAGAACATTTTACTGAGAATATTTTACTTCATGATGCTTTAGTTTCAAGATTCTTTTCCCCATCCCGTTTTGTGTGGGTTTTCACAACATTCCCCATGCTTGTTGTGTGCATATGTGCAGGGACAGGCAAATTCACTGGGGAAGTCAACCACAGAGGTGTGAGTCCAGGATACATTATTTGGGACTGTGTTTTGCTTCTGTCCAAGTCGGGTGAACCATAGGAAATCTAAACTGTGTACCATAAAAGCTGTTTTTTTAAAATCAAGACTATATTAATTTATATAGTTATATGAATAAGTTGATAATTTAAAAAAATTTATGCCCGTCATACATGAGATTTATACATTTTAATTCTGATAATTATACATTCACTGCTTTTAGATATTACAGGCTTAGAATCGACAGTTTCTACTTTTGTTTCAGAAAAGTGTACATATATATGAACCAAGAACTTGTTATTTTCAGGGCAGAGATAAAATACTATGTTTAGGTGAAACTTTGTGTCTTTTCAGGGTAGTATCACAGTATACTTTGTTTATATTTGTGTAGTATTTGAATATGCAAGAATTTATTGTATGAACTTGATAAATTTTTCTGTCACTGTTAATCCCTCTCTGTGAACGTTAAGCAAGGAAAGTTTACCTTGGATGCTTAATTGCAAAGGTCTCCTATGGAACATGTATGGCTCTGAGAAGAAGTCACCAACTCAGGTAGAAGGACAGTCTAAGCTCCTGGTGAAGATACCTTTATTGTAATTCCACCCTTCTTATTAGCTTGGTCATGTTAAATCTCAAACCTGGGACAAATGGCCAACTGAAGTACCCATTTAACATATCAAAGCTGACCTGGCAGCCAGGTTCTCAGCATCCCTCAGTCCCTACCTGTTAATGGGTATGACTGGCACACCCCATCTGCTACCCAAACTTCTCCAGTTTAGGGGCTGGGCTGCCCTTCTCTATATGATACAGACAGTTTGGCTCTTCCTTTCCCCTCCCCCTCCTCCTTACATGGTTCAGGTTTTTAAATAAATAAAAGAAATAAAATCTCATATGAATTGTCTGTTTACACTAGTTTTTCCTCAACATCATTTCATTGCTTGACCTAATAATGGTGAACACCCATTTCTGCCATATTTCTCTTTGGCACTGATTCTCAACATGTGGGTCTTGACCCTTTTGGAGGTCAAATGAACTTTTCACAGGAATCACCTATAACCATTGGAAAACACAAATATTTACATTTATGACAGCAGTAAAATTGAAGTCGTGAAATAGCAATGAAAATATTTTTTATGGCTGTGGGTCACCCCACCATGAACTGTATTAAAGGGCCACAGCATCACAACAGTTGAGAACCACTGCGCTACAGGCTCCGTTTGCCACTCTAGTTCTGTCCCTTTTCCGGCTTCTTTTATCTTGTGTTCCCACTCATACCCCATTAGCAAGATGCCCTTTCAAGACCAAAGAAGGATTGACAGTGCTGCCTTCAGCAGAAGCTTCCACCCAGTGCCAAATCCTTATGTCGAAGTCTTCACCCTTGTCGCGCTGGTGAAGAGAGTTCTTCCGAAGGTAAGAGGGTACTCATGAAGGCCATCAGTGTCCGAGAGGGTGCTCTGTCCTTTTTTCCATGTGTGGACAGTGTGAAAAGACACTGTGAGCCAAGAAGCAGACCTCACCAGATACAGAGTCTGCTTACAAATTGATCTTGTACTTCCCAGCCCTTCAGAGTTGGGAAAAAAAGATTTTTTTTTTTTGGTGGCACCTTAGGTGGAATAAGATGGTAGGGAGCAGGAGACCTTGTACCTGGCTTGCATCTTAGGCAAGTCACTTTCTTCACAGAGCCTCAGTGTACTTACGTTAGGTGTGGGAATAAGAAAGGCTGCCTTTCACTGACCAGCCTAATGCCTGGTGTACCAGAATGCATTGTAACTGAGGAAATAGTGAGGTGTCAAAGATGATCAGTGATGTGTGTGTTCCCAAGCATGACTCTGCAGTTAATGCCACCGTTGCTAAGTTCCTAGCTGATTGCCGTGTTTGACAGGATGAGCACTTAAACATTTTATTTCAAAGAAAGTAAAGCTATGTTACTAATGTTCCACATGGAACTGTATATTGGGGCAAAAATTTGAATCAGAGTTACAAAGATTTATACTGTTGGGGGCAAGAGGTTTAGGCTTTTACTTTGAATTTTTGTGAATATGTGTGTTTTTATGAGTATATGAGTATTCTAATGTGTATGGAAGAATTTCCTGCTCTCTGCATCTGGATGACAACTCCAGACTCTGCCCTTCTTCCATCCAGCATTCTTCTATTCTGGCTCTCCTGTCTAACCTTATCCTGTTAGCTATTGGTCAGTCAGCTTCTTCATTAAACCAATCATAGTGACAAATTTTCACAGTGTACAAAAGGATTATCCCACAGCACTAACAGTATTTAATGGGCAATTCAACCTTTGTTCTTTTGTAGATAATAAATGTAGTTATAAAAATATAACTTCTTTCTGCTTAGTAGAGAGATATTTGCTCTATTGACTGTTGTCAAGGCATAAATCAGTGAAGTGGCACACATTTGTATTTTAGTAATAAAAAACTAGACTTTAAATTTTATTCAGAGGCCCATGATGTCTTAGCTAAGATTATTATTGCTATGAAAAGACACTATGACCACAGAAACTTTTATAAGGAAAGTATTTAATTGAGGGGGCTCACAGCTTCAGAGGCTCAGTCTATTTTATCATAATGGAGAGGATGGTGGTGTTCAGGAAGAAATGGTGCTGGAGCTGAGTGTGCTACATCTTGTAGGAAATAGGAAGTTGATGACACACTGTGTGGTATCCTGAACATAGGAATTCTCAAAGCCTGCTCCCACAGTGACATACTTTTTCCAAGAGGTCATACTAACAAAGCCACACCTAATGCCACTCCCTATTAGGGTATAGGAGGCAGTTACATTCAAACTAACACACATGGTGAGGGATATTTTATACAAAACCTACTAGAGCCACTGTTTCCACTATTAGGGGAAAAATTATCCGAATCCAGTTTTCAGGCATCATTGGAATTTTCTGTTTCTGTTTGTGCTGCTGTATGTAACCAGAGAATAACTCACTCTTTACAGGACAGCCGTGATGGCTAAGTGAGCTTGTGGATAGCGTTCTCTGGTATAGAATAACTTTGTGGTAAATGTCATTAACATGAGAATGTATAGTTTGAAGGAGGCCTCAGGGAGATGCATAGCAAAGGATGTTGTCCACAAGGATGTAAACTTTCCACTCATAAGATGCTTGCATGCCAGTGGTGCAGTGCTATTTAATGTTTAGGCATGCCATGTTCTTATCTTGGACTTCATAAATTCCCCAACAGGTAAAGAACTTTATTCTCATGATTTGAGAGGGTAATACTTCATATGTCATTGGAAATAAGATCAGTAGGTTCTCCGAGCATCACACATACATGGTCTTATCTGAATTATCTTTGCCTTTCTACTTGAACATATAAACACCCTATACACCTCTAGCCATTTGCTCCAATTTTCTCAGTTCTTTTGTTGTCTTTAGAACTGGAGTTAGTTACAGGATTGGTAGGTGCAGTCATAAATCATGTTTCTTAAGTGTTGGGACTCCCTGATAGAAGCATGCAAATGTAGTGGTGTTCTGCCCTTCTTACCTGACGCTGGGAACCAGCTTTCCCATGTGTAGTCTGCCCTGTGCCTAAACTCACCGAGCAGGAACTGTGGCTGGTATACCTAAGCTCTACTCTCCAGTATTGGCTTTATCACCGGTACAGGTTCTGATCTTCATCTGCCGAACATGTCTTTATTGGTTCAGCATTTTGGGAGAAAAACGATGATGTTTCTTTTGTTCTTGAGCTGCATCACAACTCAGGAAAACCAAGGTGGGAAGTGACTGTGGAGGTTTTACATGTTCATCTACTTAGGAAGCCCAAATCCTCAGACATAGTTTGTGTTCTCTGTAGTGTGCTTAACAATCTATTTACTATGCTTTTCATTCACATATGCTATTTTAAAACTTTTGTTACTACATACCAACTCTCTGTTGTCAGGTCTCATTATCTGTACTATATAGTTAATAATGTCTACCACCCAGGATTACTGAGAACATTAATAAAATCTATTTGAAATTTGCAAGTATTGCTGCATAGTCATTATATCCCATTTGTTGCATTTGCTAAAAACTGAGATCTCTTTTTATAATTGCTAGCAATGAAATATATACTTTTATTAGTTTAAAAATTTATAATAAAAATATTCTGCATTTGAATTTTGAGTGAATCATACTCATGAGCCAATATACTGCCATGTTCACAAGCACAGCATAAGATTGAAAGCCATTTTAAGAGTGGTTTATGGGAGCTGGAGAGGTGGCTCCTAGATTAAGAGCACTGGCTGCTCCTCTAGGGGACCTAGGTTCAATTCCCAGCACCTACATGGCAGCTCACAGCTGTCTGTAACTCCAGTGCCAGTGGATCTGATAGCCTAACACAGACATACATGCAGGCAAAACACCAATGCACATAAAAAAATACATTTTATAAAAAATAATGGTTTGTGAAGGTGGAGTTCTAAGATGACTCCCAAAGGCTCATACCCCTTTTCAATCAATGCCTCCCTTTGAGTCACTTGTCCTAATCAGTTGACTGTGAGATAATCAAAGGGGAATCATCCTGATCACAGCTAACTGAATTTTGGCTGAGTGCAATGGTACATATCTTTAATCCCAGCACTTGAGAGGCAGAGGCAGACAAATCTCTTGAGTTTGAGGAAAGCTTGGTCTACAGAGGGAGTTCTAGTACAGCTACAGAGAAATCCTGTCTCAGAAAAACCAAAACAAAAACCAAAACTAAACCCAACAAACAAACAGGCCCTCCCCCAAACCCAACAAATTGAATTTTATTTATTTATTTATTTATTTTTATTCATTTATGTATTTTGCACCCCAGGCATTGGTGATCTCCAGCTTAGGGGGTGGGGAGCATTCCATATTCAGGTTTCACTCTTCCCTCTCCAGACCCTGCCCCTCAGAAAGCTGCTCAAGACCATTTAAGATCTGGTGGTCAGACTCACCACATGCTCTCCCCTTCTTGCCTTCTGATGAGTCAGTCACCTGGAATTTGCTTTGCTCTTTGTATTAAACTTGGACTTATTAATTCTGCTTGATTCGCTAATTGCACCGGTGGTTGGAGGATGCCCAATAACTGGGGATCCAATACTAATCACCGACCACCCCATTTCCCTCCTCTCTCTTCCCCCTCTCCAATTCTTTCTTTTGTCTCCATCCAGGAAAAGGCAGGTCTCCTGTGAGTGTCAATAAAACACGCATATCAAGTTTCAGTAAGACTGAGCACTTCCTCATGTATTAAGGCTGGAAAAGGTGACCGAGTATGAGGAGTAGGTCCTCAAAACCCAAACTTTCTCTAGCCCGTCCTGTTTCAGAGTCTGATCTCTTATTTTATTCAGAACTAGACTGGTAGCCTCTACTTCTATGGGTCCCTTTTCTTACTAAGTGATGGATCTCTGGAGACAGGAAGAATTTAAACTATTCCAGGACTTTTTGATAAGAGTCTATACCCATGGACCCCTGGACAGCAGTGTGTGTCACCCCAGCTGCCGACTCAATTTGGGGTTTATCAGCCTAGCACAGACCAGCACACTGAACTGTTTTCCGAGGTTCACTTCATGCTGTTACTGTGCCCTACTTCATAAAGCCAGGCCCTCTGCACTGATTTGACTTTGGATCCCACACTTGGCCTCTCCTGCTGATCTCTCAGGACTTCGTGTTTACTTAATTACTCTCTTCTGATAACTATACTCTTCCTTTGTTACCCTAGTGGGCAGCTCTTCACCCAGTCATTCCCTTAATTTCCTTTTATTTTTTTTCATAAAAATTAACATAAAATAATGGGTTTCCTTACGATGTGAATACCATGAGCACTGTTCCTATTCATCTTTCCTTCTCCGCCATTTCTTTTCCTTTTCCAGTGGTCTTCTTTCTTTCTACCCATCCTCTTGTGTGCATGTGTGTGCGTGTGGGGCTGTGTTTGTACCTATGCTATGGCATGAGTGTGGAGGTCAGAAGACAACTTTGTCAAGTCATTTTTTTCCTTCCATCTTTACACAGGTTCTGGGCATGAAACTCAGGTCATCTAGCTTACGAAGGAAGCCTCCATTTCCGGAGCCACATTACAAATCGTGAGATAGATTTTTAAGAAAATTATGCATTCGGGAGACTATGCAATATTTATTTTCTTTTGAGTCTGACTAATATGCTTAACACAATGACCCCAAGTTCTAGTCATCTTTCTGAAAAAAAATCATGTAATTTTGTTTCTTCTTTATTGTAGGGGGATTAGGTTGTTCCATTGTAAATAATTGTCCCCGCCTCTGAGTTTAATAAAAAGCACTGATTGGCCAAAGGCAGACAGGAAGTATGGGCGGGGCTGTAGACTGAGAAGACTCTAGGAACAAGTGGAACAGAACAGAATGCCAGAGAGAAGCCAGAAGATGCAGAGGACAGCTATGCTGCTCTGAGAAAAGGTACCAAGCCCCATGGCTGAACAGGATAAGAGTCATGGGTTAGATGAAGGGTAAAGAGTTAGCAAGTTATATGCCTGGGCCTTAGGCCAACCAGCCTAAAACTATTGAAAGCATCTGTGTGTCTCTGCGGATCTGTGGGTCTGCGGACCTAAACCTTGAGGCTAGGCCTGAAAGTCCAGGACAGAAACCTCTTATTACACTTTATGGTCAGATAAAACCCTATGTGTATATTACAGTACATTTTCATCATCTGTTTATCTGTTGGTGAATATCTAAGCCTATTCCATATTTTGGTTAGGGATAAAAGGAGGGGAGGAAAGCTGTGGTTGATACATAAAATAAATGAAAGAAATGTTAATAAGATAAAATTTAAAAAGATACTCAACCAAAGCTCCAGTTGAAATAAACAAAAGTGAACGTTCCATCTTACTTAGTGTGTATTAAGTACAAAAGACTACTGTCTACTAAATACTCTTTGAACTCTTATTTTCAAAGTAAAGTATTTTTTTATTCATTCCTATGTTGGTAGACACCTAAACTGGTGTGATGATTTGACTATTGTAAGTAGTGCTTCAATAAACATTGATATTCACATTAAAAAAAAAGAAGAATCTTAGACACCTACCTAGGCGATTGGGAGTTTTAGATTTACCCCGAGAGTGTGCATTTTAGCATTATGATGAGTCCTAGGTCATCTTCAGACTGTGCAGTGTCCCTGCACCTGTGCCCAGCCTGTGTGCTGGGGAAGGGCTCATTCTCTCTCCTTGCCACCTGTTTCCTTTCATATGCGATTTTTGCAGCCTTTGGACAAAGCCTTCTGACTGCAGTCTCTACATGCTCCTGCTTCAGAATGAGTCCCTTAGTATCAGTTCAGTACAAAAAATATCAACTCGTTGTTCCCACTGTTTACTGACTTCTTTATTTGGGGAATTTTTCTTTTTGAAATAATCCCCCCACCGTGTATGTGTGGTGTGTGTGTGTGTGTGTGTGTGTGTGTGTGTGTGTGTGTGTGTGTGTGTGTGAGAGAGAGAGAGAGAGAGAGAGAGAGAGAGAGAGAGAGAGAGAGAGAGAGAGAGAGAGAGAGAGAAAGAGAGAGAGGTATGAATGGGCATGTGGGGCCATGAGAGTTGTTTCCTCTTGCCTTCCACCTTATTCTTTGAGACAGAGCACACTGAACCCAAAGCTCACTGTTTCAGTTAGCCTGGCTGGCTAGAGAGCTTCAAGATGTTCTGGTATCTGTCTTGCAATGCTGGGATTGCAGACACATAGGACCATGCTTAGCTTTTATGTGGGTGGTGGGGATTTCTACTCAGGCTTTTTTGCTTACATAGCAAGTGTTCTTGTCTTCTGAACTAGTTCTTCAGACCTGGGAAATTTTCTTAGGTGTACTGTTATTTAATATTTTATAAGTAATATGGTCCCATAAAAATACAACACAATGTAGTCACTCCTCAAAGAGAGATGATTGCCATGCATGTATAAATCACTAAATCTGTCTCCAGTGCTTAGAAATGGAATAAAAACATATAGACAAAAATAGTTCAAACACTTGTGGAACATCTTCCACCACGCCTACTTAGAACAGACAAGCATCTGTGCTTTAAACAATGGCTTGGTAGCAAGCGCCTTTACTCACTGAGCCATCTCATTGGCCCTTTGGGAATAATTCTAAGCAGGTGCATTACTACTGACTGATCTTTATTTTTCTATAGACACTAAGAGCTCTAGAATAAATTTGAATCATCATAATTTTAACTAGCTCCATGTGTCTGTTTAAGAAACTATCCCAACATTCTTATTCTAAAGAAAGTCAGAATCTGAATTTTGCTCATCACTGTGCCTGTGTTATTGATGCCATGTGAAGCCCTGAGATAGTCTCACATAACTCAGATTGCTATGTGCACATGTGTCACATTATGTTTGCGTTGTGTTAGATAGATTGAAACACACATGCATAGACTTGTAAACACATGTCATGTAAATGACTGTGTATAGAATACTGGTGTAATCACATGTATGTTCCATATACATCTAGACTGTACCTATTCAATGTTTATGTTGTAGGCACAAATAAATAAATGCATGCAAAGCTTTAACACTTCTGGCACAATGCAGAGAATCAGTAATTTTGTGTGTATGAGGCAGGGGGCAGGGGGTGATGACTTTGAGCTATGATTGCATATCACCATCGTCTGGGTGGCTTAAAGAGAGACACTATGGAAGCCCACAGTCAATGCAATAGATTATGTTCTTGGTCTTCAGTTTGCATCCTTCTGCCTTGACAGTCACAGATTTCTTACTGGATTGTCATATGAAGTGCAAAGGGAGGGACAGGGCATGCTTCATTTGAGAACCATTTTTTCTCATAAGCACCAGTCCCCACTGTGAAAGGAATTTATGAAACTACATGTCTCTACAAAGTTCAGTAGTATTGCAGATTGCAAAAGGTTGCAATCTTCAAAGGTGATTAACAGAGGATGAGGGCTTCAGTGTGAATTTTGTGGGGACACGCATACAATTTACTTAGAGAAGTTAAAGTCTTAAGCATTTGTTTTATACATGTGAGGTTATTAATATCAAAAATTTAAATCGTACTTTGTTTTCTGCTTTAAATCTTTTAAAAATCTTTTTTATTTTCCCCATCATTGCTCTATTATGTCGCCATCACCCTAGTAGCTTGTTTTCAGAGATAGCATCTCAAATTTTAAAAACAATTTTATATGCAGTATTGAATTTTAATTTTCAGAACACCTTTTCTGAACAATTTACTTCACAGATAAGATCCAGGGAGACTCTGGGGCACCTATAATTTAGATCTTGCACACAGTGGTGCTAAGTGTTAGGTGAACAGTCTGCAATGCCAAATGCACATCCAGGCATCCTCATCAAAGAAAATTACAACAACCCACCAAGCAGGCAACTCATTCACGATACCATACTCACAAATGATTGGTTTTCCCAGTTTCTGCCATTCCACATACTCTGTACTGTGTACTTGGCTGTTCTGCTACGGTAATTTTCCAAATTCTAAATTTCTGCAACTTGAAAAAAGAAAAACCTTTTAACTGCATGGAAATTTAACCTTTCGCTCAATATGGGCCCTGTTCTTACAACCAGATGATCATGGTCCATTGTGAAAGTGACTGAAGCAGAATCTCTTTGGGTTGATTTTATCACCCAATCACTGTGTTGCAGATTGCACAGGGTTGCAATCTTCCATTGAGGTGATTAATCCCTAAAGGGTGATGATCACATTCACCTGAAGCACTGATTACATTATTATGTCCAACTTCTAATAGAGACACATTCTCAATTTCCCTTTTGTTTCCTGCTTCCTTTCTTCTTTAAAAAGGACAGGAAACGGGTACTCTTGAGTTAAGTATCTTATTTCAGGACCACAGATGATCCCGGCAGTGATAGAACCTTAGTTTGGGTACAGCATTCTGCCACTAAACAACAGTCTAGTCATGCTTCCGTGGAGACATGCTCGGAGCTAGGAGTGAGTGAGCAGTCACTAAGACTCCACTTACACAAGTCCATATCCCAGAGAGGTCTCATCTCAAATGATATACCGCGTCACCCTTCAGATTTTACAATGTTATCTCTTCTATTTTCTCTACTGAATCCCATCCATTAAGACCTGGAGATAACCTGCCAGGCCATATTTACCTCCCTGCTGACCTACTCTGTTTTGGTATGAGTATACTGTAAGTCCTGAAACCCTCAGCATAAACTACAACTTCATATTCTCTGAAAGGATATCGAAAAGATAAAAAGATGTGGAAAAGTGTTGAGCTAGGAACAAAGCAGATAGAAGTAAATAAATGGATACATTTTCATAAGGAAATCTGTCAGGGCGTGAGGTGTACTTGTTCTAATGTATTTGTAGTTCTCATGATACTTGGTTATGATGCTGCCCTGAGAACATTCACAGGCAGTTTTATTTTTTAAATTGAAAATACATCTTTTCATACAACATATTGTAAATACTGTTTCCTCTCCTCCTGTCTCTAAAAGGGTCCTCCCTATCTGCCTTCATTCTGGATCCACCCCCTTTCTGCCTCTCATGAGAAAACAAACAGGCATCTAAGAGGTAAAATACAGTAAAGTGTAATATGATAAACCAAACCGAACCAATCAGAAGAATACAGAACAAACGTAAGGGAAACAGACCAAGCTTGAGAAACACAGATAGACATGGAGACAGACACACACACAGAAGTCCCTTGAAAACATAAACCTGAAACATATATATGCAAAAGACCAGTAAATAAGTGCCCTGACAAAACATTATGGACCAAGAACCTCCAATGATGCTTCTGAGTTTGTTCTGTTGGTCATCTACTGCTGGGCATGCACCTGCCCTTAAGGTAATTTGTTTTCTTAGTGAGAGTCCCTTGCAGAAACTAATTGCTTTCATTTGCAAGTGGTTACCAACTGGGGATAGGAACTGGTTAGAGATTGCATGTGCCCTTCTCCTTTCAGCTAGGACCCCATCTGGTGTGGACTGGTGAAGGCCGCGTGCACACTGCTTCAGTCTCCTCATAGACGATTTTAACCAGCAACTATACTAGGGGAGAGAATCCTCACCCAGTGTCTGATACTCAGTAAGAAGTTACCAATGTAAGCAGCAAACGCCTCATTTGCTCCTTATACATGGAGCACCGCACAGGCATAAGGAAGCGATAGAAGATCATTTAAACCTTTCGTGAATATGCTGACCTGAATAAAGTGACTTTGATACTCACATCTCTGTTCCCTTTTCCGAGCTGAGTCCGATGAATATTAATTGTATGTTCCTGTTGTGAGAACACATTTATTATATCTGAGTTTAAGAATTAGAGTATTTAGAGCATTAGAGGTAGTGGAAAAACTACATTTCTCACAACTCATTTTCTGTTTTTCAGAGCATTTTAGCTATGCCATACCTTATAGAATGATACATTAAAAGCAAACTCACATGTGCATTTACACACAGAGACACAGACACACACACAGACACACACACACAGACAGACACACAGATGACACACAGACACAAAGATGACACACAGACACAAAGATGACACACAGAGACACAGACACACACAGACACAGACACACACAGACACACAGACACAGACACACACACAGACACACACACAGACACACACACACACACATACACACGCAGTCTACTTGGGGACTGTCTCCAGATTACTCATACTTCTTGATACAGCTCTCTGATGTTATGCACCATTTCATTAAAATTCTCCCTTATTATTTTTAGTTCTTAATAATTGTTATGCTTAATTAACTTGATCAATTGTGGATTACTGCAAGTTATATTTGCAGAAACGTAGCACTTTATTAATCTTCAAAAATGCCAAAAGATAATAGAAGTGCTGGAGAACTGATTATTAAATGCATCTTTTAATTTATAGCCTATAAATTGAATTTAGCTTGTGTTAGTTGGAAGGTTTTCATTGATGTGCACACTCTGGAATAGTGTCTCTCCTAGGCTGAGTCCATGTGTGACAGACACTCCAGGGACAGTAGTGGAACTTGGCTAAGCCTTCTACGCAGAATGCCAAGTATGAGATGTTTTATTATAAGCCATTAATGAGACAAATTTTAATGTCCTCAAAGGAAGTTTTTTCAACTGCCTAGAAAGTGTGTATGTGTGTGTATGTGTGTGTATGTGTGTGTATGTGTGTATATGTGTGTGTATGTGTGTATATGTGTGTGTATGTGTGTATGTGTGTGTATGTATGTGTGTGTGTATGTGTGTGTGTATGTGTGTGTATGTATGTGTGTGTGTATGTATGTGTGTGTGTGTATGTATGTGTGTGTGTATGTGTGTGTATGTATGTGTGTGTATGTGTGTGTATGTGTGTGTGTATGTGTATGCATGTGTGTGTGTATGTGTGTGTGTATGTGTGTGTATGTGTGTGTGTATGTGTGTGTATGTGTGTGTATGTGTGTATGTATGTGTGTGTATGTATGTGTGTGTATGTGTGTGTATGTGTGTGTATGTGTGTGTATGTGTGTGTGTGTATGTGTGTGTATGTGTGTGTATGTGTGTGTATGTGTGTGTATGTGTGTGTATGTGTGTGTATGTGTGTGTGTATGTGTATGCATGTGTGTGTGTATGTGTGTGTGTGTGTAGAGGCAGAGTCTGACATCCGGTTAGTTGTTCTCCATCTTCATATTCTGAGATAGTCTTATTGACCTTTGGCTCAGTGATTAGGTTAGGTAGATCAAACTCACAGAGACCTGCCTGCTTCCACCTCTTAAGAGCTGGGATTAAAGGCCTGCACCACTTCAGCTGGCTAATCCACTATCTTCCTACTGAGCAACTATTGAGTGTTGATATATTTATTGAAAATGTGGTCGGTGGTGTGAGCAAGGCTCTTAGCTGCTCCTGGGAATCTAGTGCTTTGTCCTGGGAACACTGACTCCTGGACTGTGTTATAGCAGGTGGGTTAGCTGATGTGGTCTCTGGTGAATGTGTTTGTTTGAGATGAGATGGGAATGGGATTGAAGTTTAGAAGGTGGAAACCATCTCAAGACACTGAAGCTCACAGGAGCTTTCTAGGCGGACGAGCGCTTGTATGAGTTGTCAGCATCATTTCTGGGAGGATGAAGTACCAAGGATGTGGCAAAGGAATGTGGTGTGGAGTAACATGTTGGGAGTCTGGATGAGGCACGGGGAGAAGATGAGCTCAGGCATAGTCCTCCTGCACTTATCCCCACATGTTCTGCTCCATGTTACATTCATTTGCATCTTTCACTGTGATGGACCATATTGATGGGCATGACAGCTACTGACTCCTGAATCCTGGCTGATCATCCAGCCTGAAAGTGATGATCCTGGGCCTTCCCAGTGCTTCATGTTTATGAAGAGATTTATTTGAGGTCAGTGCCCACCCCATTCCCTGATAACAAAGCCCTTCCCATGTAGAAAATGGAGCTACAATTTTTTTTCGCTAACATCCTTCAGCTTTTCATATTTGTCTTAATCTCTCTTTAAGGTTTTAAATCGACCTCAGTTGTCCACAAGAAAATAAAAATTTTCAATAGGTTTTTAATTTTATCACCTGAAAAATATTAAACTCTTCCTAAAACCCAACC
The DNA here is from genome assembly GCA_033318265.1 of Phyllotis vaccarum. Taxonomy (NCBI): domain Eukaryota; kingdom Metazoa; phylum Chordata; class Mammalia; order Rodentia; family Cricetidae; genus Phyllotis; species Phyllotis vaccarum. The sequence goes on from JARWLC010000007.1 coordinate 16,220,405, forward strand.
TATCTATTCACTGGTGTCTTTGCAGATAATGCTGAAATATAAGCTAATAAAAGAAACACTATATCATTGTTAATACATGAAGAGACTAGCAACACACTTGTGTATTTGAAAATGGAATGAAATATGAATTCTAAACAGCAATGTCTCCATTTCTCAAATGTCACCTATAGGTTGATTGTAATAGACATTGCTCTTTTGCAATATGTTGCTGTAATGTCTTGAGAAACACAGAAATATTGCACAGCTATTGTATTAGTCATCCCTGGGATTATGTACAATGAAAGTATGTGTTTGCCTATCCTTCAGTGCTGTGGGTTTGTAGTTTTGGGTATAGCAAGAACTCTCTGCATTGCATTGCCCTTTAGGATACTTATTAGATGTCTATCTTCTAGCAAAAATCATGCTACTCAGTTCACTAGGGATGGGTTAAAATAAATTATATTTGTGGGAGTTTCTTTGTATTGCCTACAACTCTTAAAGCAGCTTTCATTGATTTATTTTAGTCCAGAGGAACTTAGTTTAGAAATGGACAAAAATTGATCAAAATTTTACTTATTTATTTTGATTTCTTTTTGAAACAGGGTCTTGCTATATTGCTTACACGGTCTGGAGGTTCCCGTATAATTCAGGTTAATCTGAAACTCACTTTGTCCCGTCTCTTAGCCTCCAGGGGGACTGATCTATGGCTAAAATCACAAATTTTAAATCGAAATAATTTGCAGTTATGTCAGTAAGAATTGAATGTATCATTTATAGGCATCATTTTCTTTATTTCTAAAGTGTATTTATATTTTACTGGAGATACGACTTATGTAAGTTATTGTCAGCCAAATCAAGATTTTTTTTTTTGGTCAGAAGATTTTGTGTGCAGGCAACAATTTGTACAAGCTGAATTTGTACTTTTTAAAGCTTTACAAATATAAAAGTTTTATTTGTGAAGAAAGGAAAAGCAATTTTTACAGCAGATCTCAACAGGTATTTGACAATTAATTCTTAGCCTTGTAGCTTGTGGATAGAAACCAACTAGATTCAATACTGTCAGAGATCTGGTTCACAAATATCCTCATTAGTTCACTGAACTGAAACAGGTACTTAGGGGGTGTACCCTAGCAAATGCTACAGTATGATGTGTTAGAAGTATGTGAATATATTCTATGGGGAAATCACCTGTATTCTTACATTCATTGAGCTTCTTCAAGGTCTCATGATTGATCTCAGAATCTGTATTTAGCATCTATTTTAGCTCCAGTCTTCAAATTTTGCAATCTCTTTAGTCTCCAAACCCTCTCCAACTTGCTACCAGTATGTTCGACTAAGGGAAGTTAAGAAGACCTTGTGCCCCATAAAAACCACACTTTTTCTGCAGTGGTGCCTATTTTAATATTGCAGAGATCATTACCATTCTTTTGGCATCTGTGCTAGCTAGTTTTATGTCAATATGAAACAAGTTAGAGTAATTTGGGAAGAAGACAGCTTAGCTGAGAAAATGCCCTCACCAGAATGGCCATTGGGCAAGCCTGGCGGGGGGGGGGGGGGCAACTTCTTGATTGACAGTCAGTGTGGGAGGGCCCAGCTCATTGTGGGTGCTTCAGTTTCTGCCCTGACTTCTTTTAGTGATAACAGTATAGAAATGTAAGGGAAATCAACCCTTTCCTCTCCAAGAGCTTCTGTTGGCCATGGTGGTTTATGAAAGCAACAGAGAGGTAACTAAGATAGTATTCAAGACTAACAAAGAGCTTTTAAAATGTTGTCTTGTTTTTTTTTTAAACTTCTGTCATCCCCTTTACCTCTGAACTCCAGCAGACCAGTTCTTTTAGGACGTTTTTCTACACTCTCTAAATCCTGTCCTTCTTGTCTTTTCTTATGTATCCTTTTTCCTCTCAGAGCTACATCTGCCTTTTCTCCTCTGTACCAACAGATACTGCATGACCATCCACTTCCCGAAGTTCCATTTGCAAATGTTCTTCTCTTCACCTTGGAGGACTCTTCAGCATCCATTGTTCCATACACAGCCACTTTCTACACTCAGTTCTACTATTTCCCCTGGAAACCCTCTCTCACTTACTGTTTCCAAGGCCCCTCTTGCAAGCACAGTGGGTGTAGAGAGCCACGTGGCCGCACCTTGAAGATGGTGCTGGCTTCCGCCTTTCACCTTCCCGACAGTGAGAGCTCTCTGAGATAAACAACTCCTTATTTGGCTAAGGCTAAGCTCGTGGCTTGCTTCCAGGTGTGGCTTGCTTCCGTGCACCTGGATCTATTGGCATGGCCCATGTGGTGCCCCGTGACTAGCAGTCCAGAGGGTATATAGCTGGGAGCGGGTTTTCCCCAGTAGGAGAGGCAGTAGCAGAGGCAAAAGAGGCAGAAGAAGTTTCAAGGTCCTGAATAAACCACTGAAAGAAGAGCCTGGTGTCACGTCGTCCTTGTTAGCGAGGTTGCGCGCGACAAGTGGGGACAGGGTGGACACATTCTCTTTGTTGGTGTCCAGCATAGAGCCTGGTATGTTATGCTTATAATTGTTATCTCTTCTTCCAGATACCTGCTTCCTCTCCACAGGCATCTGTTCTCCAAGAACAAATGGGAATTCCTTCTTAGACAGGTAATGAGGGACTTCCATATGTGTCTGCTTCTCATATTCCTGTTGTTGTTAATGTGGAACCTGGCTTCTTGTTTTTATACTATATACTACCCACTAGGCTCAATGCTGAATGTATGTTCCTTGGGAAATGCTCTCCCTCATCACACTACCCGAGAGGATTTTCAGATTTTCCCTAAAAAGCTGTTCAGCCTTATTGGTGTGAAGAGACACCATGACCATGGCAAAAAGAAAACACTTAATTGGGGGTTCACTTACAGTTTCAGAGGCTTAGTCCGTTAAGGCACTCATGTCATTGGACTGGTAACTGAGAGCTATCCTGATCTGCAGGCAGAGAGAGAAACATGCTTGGCTTGGAATGCATTCTTAAAACTCCTAAGCCCACCCTCAGTGACACACTTACGAGGTATTAAGGCCATACCTCTTAATCCTTTAAAACAGTGCCATACCCCGGTGACCAAGCAATCAAATCTATGAGTTTATGGGGACATTCTTACTCAACTCACCACAGGATCAGACTAATGTGCCCCACTCTGTACCTCACAGCTACGTGTTTCAGGTACATTGTTTTGTTCATGTCGATAATTCTCTGTATTAAAACCACTGTATTTGTGTATCCATATTTACTTCTTACAGTGATCCTTTGTGTTTACAAAGTACCTAGAATAAATTGTTTGGCTCCTTACGTCTTAAAAATAGTATCAAATTATTTTTTTCAAGGCTCCACGAACATTCTTTTATAGTTTCTTAATCTGTCTTCATATTAAAGGACTGTTACTTTTATAAATTAGGCTAATTTCTTGTTTCAGTGTCATGATCCAAAAATCTTAAACTAAACTACCCAAGATGTAGCCTACTGCCTGATATGTTTAGATGAACAAGAGTCTCTTTCTAGGGGGTGATTTGACTGGGAAATCAAATGAAAAATTGAATGAGGAGTTTTTTTTTTTTTTTTTTTTTTTTTTTTTACCATCTCTGTGAAATTCCTGACAAAACCAGAGGACAGAAGTCAAAACAGTAGTGAGGGCTGAGGTCTCTGCTTCCTGTTGTATTCTGTGGACAAGCCACCCAACTTTCTTCATCGAAGTTTTCCTCTTTAAATGAGTACCACCACCTTAGTTTAACCTATATTTTAAGGTTGTTTGGGAATCAGGTTATTTTGTTGCTATGTTTTTCAAAATTTACACTTATAATAAGAATTTCTAAAATAAAAAAACAAGAATGTGTGACATGTTCTTTTGATTGGCCATTTAATCTCTGATGATGGCTCACTCAAACATTTCTTGGGGGATGATTCTTATCATTAAAGTTATTATTATGGCAAAAATATGGTTGGAGATATGCAGGAATGATTGAAATCTTGGAAGTTGAGGGATTTTTTTCAAGCACTGATATTCCAAGATTCATGATATATGTGGGCGGGGGAGTCCATCCATCCAAGACATTTGAAAATTCTTGATAAAGAATGAAACACCCTTAGAAAAGCCATATAATTCAGAAAGAAAAAGGGTTGAAAGGGTAAAAAGAGTTTTCTGTTCAGTCAACATGAGAAAGGACTCACCCATAGCTGCAGGTCATGAAATTATTAGTAAAACACATTGTTCTCATAGTCTGTATTAATAGATACAGGAACTCTTTGCACCATGGAGAAAAGGGTTTGGTAGTTGGGTGGCATCTAGTCATCACTGAAGTGTACCACACAACATCCAAACTGCCTGGCAGAAAGCACAGCCATTGGGGTCAGAAGACTGATTAGGGCAGGGCTGACACTTTACTTGGCATTGGCCACGGTTGCTCAGATTGAACTAGATTATCAATTTCTTTTCATTTTGAGACATTTCATTGGAATAGGTATTTTGCCTTTTTGTATGTCTGTGTGCCACATTTGTGCCTGGTTCCCTCAGAGGCTAGAAAAGGTCTCTACATCTCCTGGATTGGAATTATGAAGGGTTGTAAACCACCACATAGGTTCTAGGTATTGAACCTCAGTCTTAGGGAAGAGCAGCCAGTGCTCTGAGCCACTGACCCATCTCTCTAGTCCATAGAGGATTCATTTCTAACATGACTTTTCTGTGACTGATGAATTGGCATTAGTGATGTATGATATTGAATTGGAGACATGAGTGTGTCAGTTGTCTCTACTCGGTTTCTCTGTGGACATTTTCCACTTCCTTGAAGCATGGTTGTGAGATTCCCATCTTGAAAGTGGACTCTGGGGGTTAAAGTTCAAAGTTGATGGTTTTGAAAGGCTGTAAATTCTATCGTATTTTATAGTGTGAGCAGTCAAAGACCTCAAATAGAGAGGAGCCTGAGACCCTATCTCCCAGTGGAAATGCATGTCAAAGGATTTGGCGGACATACTTGAAAACTACAGATGGAGAATGAAGGGAAACAATAGACTGTCTGAAGAGACCAAGCCTGAGTGGATGGGTGGGTTGTTAGCCTTTAACAAGAAATTTCCCACCTAACTTCTTAAATAGCAAATGCTTTGCATTAGTTATTTAGAAAGATAGGGCAAATGTGGATTGAAGGGAGGGTGCCAAATGTGCAATTGTCTAATATTTTAATTTTCTTCAGGCTTTATCTTGACCTTAGTGGGCCCTGTGTTTATTAGCTATTCCCTTTAATCCCCAATAGGAGGAAAAAAATTTAAGATTAGCTGTGGTTTTCTTTTCATTATGTTTTCTATAGCTACAAATTAATTACCAAGTATTTTATAATAGGCTTTGCAAATTGCTAATTACAAATTGAATTAGATAGCCAATGTGAAGGTACTCACAGACACCAACATGCTGTCATTTATATAATTCTTCAGAGCTGAGAGAAGTTTTGTTGGCATGACCATTACCTCAGTTCTCCCGTAAGCACTGTAAGGTAGGCAGCCATTTTTGATAACAACTTTTCCAGACATATTAGAGAGTCACTTGCCTGTGAGCTACATATATCAGCACGGACTCTAGACAGAGATCCTTCCCTTGCAGAGCCCCCTCCCCCTACACCTATTTTTTTTTTTTTTTTTTTACATTTATACCTGCTTTAAATACCCATAATTCTCCTTTTCCTTTGTTGCTGTCTTCTTTTATCCTTTGACTTTATGGCTAATTTTCACTTATGAGTGAATACATGCCATGTTTGTCTTTCTCGATCTGGTTTACCCCACTCAAGATGATCTTTTTTTGTTCTGTTTATTCACTGGCAAATTTTGTGATATCATCTTTTGTTTGTTTTATTTTTGGAGACAGGGTTTCTCTGCGTAACAGTCCTGGCTGTCCTAGAACTAGCTTTATAGACGAGGCTGGCCTTGAACTCACAGAGATCTGCCTGCCTCTGCCTCCCAAAGGAGAGCACCACCACTGCCTGGCTCATGTCATTGATTTTTTTTCTAACAGCTGAGTAATATTCCATTGTGTAAATGTACCACATTTTTTCTTTTCTCTTTATTTTTGTAAACAGATTTAGAATTTATTTTGAATTTAGTTTTCATTGTATACAATTACTATAACATTTACCATTGTGACCCATCAATGTCATGGAACCATTACCAATACCTTATTGTTGTATGTGCTCATTTTTTTTTTAATTTATGAAAAAAGGTCTTTTTTTTTTTTTTTTTGCCATGTATCGCCCTGATCCCCCTCCCTTCTCTCCTCCCAATCCCTCCAAGTCAGCCTTCAGCCTCCCTCATCCCTATTCCCTGATCCCCTCCCACCACAGGGTAAGAAGTCCCAAGGTTCGTAAGCTCAGCATGGCACATCCACTACAGGCAAGTCTGATTTTCTCATCCCAATTTGAAGAGTAGGTTAGGTGTTCCTCTGCAGGGAATGGGCTCCAAGGTGCCAGCCCATTCACAGGAACACAGTCTGATCCCACCCCTCGAGGTTCCACATACTTCCCATGCCAGTCAACAGTTGCCTATGGGCCTACCTCTTCCTCCACCCCTGATGGTTCCCCAGTGGCTTTTCTTGATTCAGTGAGCTCCCTACAGCTCCACTGTGGGAATTTTCCTCATAATCCCTATCCACTTGCTCATACAGACTCTCCTCCCCTGCTCTTAGCTGGACCAGGAGCTCTGCCCAGTGCTCAGCCCTGGATCTCTGCCTCCACCTCTATTCATTGTTGGATGTAGGCTCTGTGATAACACTTAGGGTGGTTATTCATTTGATTATAGGGGAAGTCCTGTTTAGGCACCCCCTCCACTATTGGTTGGAGACCTAGCCAGGGACATCCATTGAGTTCTTGGAGGTTTCCCTAGTACCTGGTTTCTTTCCAACCCCACATTGGCTTCCTCTATCAAGATATTTATATATTTTTTCTCCTACTTTGTTGCTCCTCTCACTCAGCCATCTCCTTTTCTCATGATTTGTTCCCACCTCTTCTTGGTTGCAACTTGTTATGATCCCAATTTGCTAAGGAGATTTTTTTTTTTTAATGCAAAAACCAAGTATGCAACATCTTGGCCTGAAAACAAAGAAAGAAACTAATACAATGATGAGGTAGCTCAGGGGTAGAGACTTACTTTGCATGTGGAGGCCCTGATTTGATTCATGGCATTGCAAAACAAAACTTTAATAGATTTAGATACATCAAAAAGGAAAAACCTTTGGCACTGCTCAAAATATTAAAAGTTAAGGTGAGAATAAAGTTGTACAAGTCATATAGAGGCAGAGTATTCTAAATATAGTCAGTATTCTGTTCACCATAGCCTGTTGCCCTTTGAGGTGTCACAACCAACATCACCATCACCACCACCATCATCAGAAGCAGCAACAACAATACTAACCGTAGTAAATACACTTTGTTGTGGAATAATCTTTTTTGTGCACTCTGGAGATGTGTCTTGCTAAGATTGGTTTAATAAAGAGCTGAATGGTCAATAGCTAGGCAGGAGAAGATAGGCGGGACTTCTGAGGAGAGAGAGGAACAGGGGAAGAGTCAGAGGTAGGGCATTTGCCAGCTAGACACAGAGGAAGAGGGACATACTATACTAAGGAGAGGTAAAGCGTCACCTAGAAGAATGTAGATTAATATTTTAAATGAGTTAAAGTCTTAGGAGACAGTTGGAACAACCTAAGATAAGGCCAAGCTTTCATAATTAGTCAGAAGTCTTTGTGTTGTTATTTGGGAGCTGGAAGTCCAAAGAAAGTCCAACTACAGCTGTGATGGGATTATGTTACATTATGTTACAGGAAGACAGAGTAGAGATGCCATAGAGACACCAGCAGATGCAGAGGACAACTATGCTGCTCTGAGACAAGGTACTGAGCCACATGGCTGAACAGGATAAGAGTCATGGGTTAGTTTATGGGTAGTTAGTAAGTTATATGCCTGGGCTCTAGGCTGATCAGCATAAAATTAATGTAAGTGTCTGTGTGTCTCTGCGGGACTGTGGATCAGAACCTTGAGGCTAGGCCAGAAAGTCTAAGCCAGAAACATAATACAACAGTAAGCCTCTCTCTTAGAGGAGACTGTATTTTAAGCTCAACTTTCCTAATGAGAAGAATACAAATGGACAGAATACTTACATGCTCTCAGAATTCATATGCTTAACATCAGGAAGTAGGGCTTTTTGAGATGCTTCAGAACTGGTACTGAGAAGGTCTCATAAATAGGAATGTTTTGATGAGGGATTCTAGAGGGATGCTCTCACAGCTCCTGCCTTGTGAAGAGCGGGCAGTCAGAATCCACTCTGCCAGTGCCTGGACCACCATCTCCCAAGAACTGTGAGGAATAATTTTTTTCTTGTACAAACCTTACTATCAAACCAAGCAAGAGTATAGGGAAGGGGTTCAGCAAGAAGCTAACGGTTTCCAAGTATTTGCATTAAGTCTCCATTCTGAGCATGACTTTCTAAGAGCTAGCTCCATTTAAACCACTGAAGACAGTCCTTGACAACCTACATGTTTGAGGACAATCATGACAGGGCTTCTGTGAGTCTGAAGGAAAGAAACATGAGTTTTACTGGGCCAGTTCATCTTGATGCTGGTCAGAATGTGTCTTCATGGATTACTAAAAGACAAAACCCAACAACTCAAAAGCCACACAGCAAAACACTGCCAGAAGTAACTGGAGCATTTCTTTTGGGACTGTGAACTTTCTCAGGACCGAACCATTTATCATCAAAATTCTGTTTTCATTAGTAATTTTCGTGGAACACACACACACACACACACACACACACACACACACACACACACACACACACACACACACACTCACACTCACCCCCACCATACCTGCCCACTTTTATCCCTCCCTACTTAGGAAATATCACTGTAGTGAGGACAAAATGAATCAGAGACCTTCAGAGGGTTGTGGATTGTGCAGTGGACGGCTGCAGAGTCCGACCCTACAGCCACCAACAATGGCTTCGTGGTGGTGGATGGTCAGCATCCCTTGGGGAAGGAGGAAAGTTTTGGGCCGCTCCTCCTAGGATTCAGGACGTGCCAAGAGATGGTGTGGGCACTCAGAACCCAGTGCAGGGAAGCAGACACAGCGTGGCAGCAGCCCTGCCTCGGGAATAGCGTGGCCTCAGGGCTCCTGGGTTGTGGGCTGAGTGACTGACGAAGGACGGATCCTCCACCGCCTCCCCGTGGCTGTGCACGGTGAAAGGCGGGACCACCTGGAACGGAGGCGTTCAGGACCGGGGTTCCCAGACTCAAGGGTGCAGGCGGCCAGACCAGAGCATCCCTGCGGGTGGCTCCCGCGCTCCAGCTGCCTGCTCCCCATCACAAGTTTGCCTAGTACTGGCCAAGTAGGCAAGTCTGGGACACAGAGCCCTGCCTGAGTGATTCTGGACATGGCTTGGCTGGAGGCTTTACCCTACGTCTGCGGATGGCTGATTCTCCGCAGCTGTCTCCTGGTCGGAGCGCAGGTAAGAGCTGGGGCATCGCTTCCCCAGCCCCCCGATGCAAGCCCAGGCACGCCGGCCTCTCTCCAGCATCGCACTGCGCTCACACAACCTGCATTTTCTTTAGGCGGGAGGTCCCGGGCTCCGGCGTCTGGGCATCCGACCAGCAGCATTCTGGAGGTCGGGATGGGGAATGCACAGCTGGAATGAAAAGAACTTTGTTTTCTCACGTAATCTCCGGGGGTACTTCTTTTAATCACCCCAGTGATTTTTGTCTGTTGTCAATTCACCATCGTGTTTAAGGGCATGAAACTTCTAGGGTCGATAGTATAGTGTAAAAGTGTTAAAGTCTCTCTCTCTCTCTCTCTCTCTCTCTCTCTCTCTCTCTCTCTCTCTCTCTCTCTCTCTCTCTCTCTCTCTCTCTCTCTCTCTCTCTCTCAGACGCAAAGGAGCTAGAATGAATACAAATACCTCTCGGGTCTTATGTTGAGTAGCGGTGGTCGTTGTAATTTTCTTATTGTCACCGTCACTTAGGGTCTTTCTGGGAGATCTTGCATAGTGAGCATCTTTAATGTGAAGTGAATATTCATCTTCATTTAATTTTCAAGTCAAAGAATATGCTCACAGTTTTATTTTATTTTATTTTTCCAGATGAACTAGAACGAGGCTCGTAGTGAGGTTCTGCCTGGTTGAGTCCTGTGAATTGAATTAAAACAGATCCGAGGTTAAAGCTCTCCGATACGGTAGAGGGCGCACATTGACCGTCAAATAAAGACAATCGGTTTTAAAAAGTTACATGCACCCTGAGTATGTATGTTTCTGTGGTGCATAAAAAGTGTCTTTGACTTTTAAATGACCAACTTAAATTTTAATTATTCAGAAGATGCAGTTAAAAATAACTAATCTGCCATATTCATAGCCACATAAAATCAGAAGGTGTTTCTAGGAAATACATTTCCTGAGAAATACTAGCCTTTATCTTGTGTGATCAGGACTTTCATGGACACTTATTTTGTTAAAAACAAACAAACAAAAAGCCAACCCCCCAACCCAAATTGGTAGTGTATCACTCAATGGGCACTTAAAGTAGTTTCTTTTAAGTTTGAAAGAAGCTTTTAAATTAGCAGAAGGAATAGGCATGTCTGTGAGAAAGACTACTAGACTGGATGGTAAATTTCCAGTAGAGTTACAGGGCTGGTGATCTCCCAGGTACCTCCTACATTTTTGTCTAATAAGGTATTTGGATAAAATTTAAAACCACTATCTTCTTGTGTAAGGGGTAGATCTGCTGTTTCTTTTGGGGCAGTCTCCTGTAATGTAGGATACTCTGCAGAGGCTCTGTACTCTGTCCACTAGAGGCCAGTGGCATGCTCCTGGCCTTCATAGTGATGGCAGCAAATATTTGCACATATTGCCAGATTTTTTGGGTGCCAAAATTCCTTCTGGCTGGGAATTATCTTTTAACACCAATTTTTCTCTCTCTTTCTTTCTCATCTTCTCAGTGTGTGTGTGTATGTGTGCCTGTCATGTGTGTGTATGTGTGTGTATGTGTGTCTGTGTGTGTGTGTGTGTATAAGTGTGTGTATGTGTGTGTATGTGTCTGGGCATGTGTGTATGTGTGTGTATGTATGTTTGTGTGTGTACGTGTAGGAATTCATAAATTCATAAATGATGACATATTATAGACTACATTTTGATCTTGAAAGAAAAACTGTAGGTTTGAACAAGTTACTTTTACATATTTATACATCCTCTGACCTTCAGGTTTTCATCTCAAAAAGAATTATATTGGACTAGTTTTTTTTTTAAACATCTGTAGTTTCTGGCTTATGGCTATCTTATATTCTAAAATTTCATTAGTTAATTGCAATAGTAATAGAGCTGAAACATTGTGGATATTATTTATCCAAGTGTTACCTGATGATTCTATTAGCTAAAGCATAAGAGACAAGATATATATATATATAAATGTACCTGTCTTGATTTGTCTTTGAATGCCGAGTAAGCAATGCATCTGTTCATAGCTTACATACATTAAAAAATTATATATGTTGAGAAAATACCAAAGAAGACTCATCTGAGCACAATGGTCTGGTATAGAATGAATGTTTAGTTGTCAATTGACGTTAGATCACATCACTGGACAAACACTACAGCTGCTGCTAATGCACTATGATTTCCACTTGGCTTTCAGTGTTTCCGTCCCCTGCTGGTGCCCTTTTTGGGAGGCCAGGTGTTACTGCTCAGCTAAATTATGCACACACACACACACCCTCTGTCATGCTCACTCCTGAGATTTAACCTATAGATTTTCTCACCTTAGTTTGTAATGAGCACTGAAGCAGGTTTGGGCTGCTATAGAACTGGCACAATGTGAGTGTTCCTAATGGGATAGTGTGCACAGCGAAAAGCAATTCATTAAATATGCTCTAGCCAGCATGATGAGATCACAAAGCAGGATGAGATGTGACAGAGAAGCCGCGGGATAATGAGAGAACACCATCCACACATGTTAAAACATGTTGAACGCAAAGCACTAACACACACTGTGTGAATGTGTCCAGATAAAAATGCACGGCCCACATAGACAGATGTGGGGGATAGAGAATTGTGAGTGTGAAGTAAGGGAAAAAGTGGACAATTTACCACTATACGCTGTGTGCCTCAACCTCTGGGGTCAGTTGGAAGACCCAGAACTGGCAGCGAGCCATCATTGGTCAGACCTGGGATGTGGGCAGCAAGGACACTCTTTTCTTCAGCAAGCTGAAATGTGACTGCTGACTATCTGCCTGTTGTGCAGGCTGTTGCAGCCAAGCAGAAGATAGTTGGCTTGGTTTGTTTGCTCTCCCACTGACAGCCAGAACACTGTCCTATGTCTTCTAGTTAAAAGGACAAGGAAGCCTTGTGCCCCTGATAGGATGAATTTCTGTGTGTTTCTTAAAGGCTACTCTAACTCTGGGTCATGCCTTCAGCCCTAGTAGCCCAGAGGCAGAAACATAGAAGGGAGCTAGGCTTTGCTTTTTCTTTGCAATGTATCAAGTGATTTTTAATTTCTTTCTTAGCACTTTTCTCAATTCCTTTACTAAATCTTGATCACTCCCGTGAATACCTACTCACTGTTCACTTTCCTGTTCTCTGGCTTGTGTGGGTCATCAGCTAGAACAGGGGACATCTTTTCTCCTGTCTCCTATTTCCTTTACTTGTCACCACTCTGGGTTAGCTTCTCTCTCTCTCAAGTCGTACTTCGCTTTTTTAAGTTTCATTTTCCCCACCATGAAATGGTGGTGATAATATCATTTATGCACAGAATACAGGAGTCTTGAATTTTAAAATGTACAAACAAGAAGGATATAAAAGTCTCAGCTCTTTCTTTTCTCCTGACCACATTAGCCAAGCTCTTTTCAATAAAAAGTGATTGGCTGAGATTGGGAGCTGCCACAGGCTTCTTCTGAACTGGCATGAGATAGAGTTTGTGAGGTCATTCTTTCCACCTGTGATATTCTCCTTTTATTCCTTATGCTGTCTCTAGAACCTGATTTCTTTCTGAGAGCAGTCAGATTCTTTAGCCATATAACTTATGGCAGTTATGAAATGCATATTATTAAGAGTATTTAATTAATATGTGTGTTAGTTGGGGCTTTCTATAGGAACAGAACCAATGGCATGAATGCACATATTTATTAAAGATTTTAAGCTTCAGATTGTGCTTACATAGCAGAAACAGCTGATTTGCACCCTGAGAAGCTGAAAAGCCTTGCTTGGTCCTTGAGGCTAGGTGCCTCAGCAGTGCCAATACGGTGTTGAAGATCTGAAAGGTTCATGGGGAGATTCTTGGTAATGGAAGCCTGGAAACACTGGTTCTGATTCCAGCAAAGGAATTATTATCATCAGCATCAGAGTAAACCGACTGATCTGCCAAAGAGGAGGCTAAGCAAGGTGCAGATGGCCAGTCAGTATCCTTTCTTCTGCCATTCCTTTGTATCTGTGACCAGAAGGGGACACCCACAATTCCAGTGTGTCTTCCCACATTGCTTAAGGCAGTCAGGACAAATTCTTCACTCAAGGTTTCCCACCTAGGTGATTCTAATTTGTGGAAAGTTCCTACTAACATCAACCATAATGATCAACTTACCCCTTTGAACCTGAAGACCAATCAGAGAACCAGAAAGCAGTTGTACTGGCCCTGTTAGCAGAAAGGACAAAAAGGATTCACTGAAGGTGACAAAGCTGAATCCCAGCATCATTAGGTTCATCCCAAATTCCATAGACTTGCTAAGGATTTTCTTCATGCTGCCTGGTTAACTGTAAAATCGGCCCAATTTTGCCTCCAAAACAATATTTGTTCTTTTGTATAGATCTTAGAAAAGTGGGAGAACATTCCCTAAACCAAAATACAATGACAACTCATAACATTTCAACCCAGCAGGTGCCCCTAGGGACTCTCAGGCTTCAGACTGTGGGAATCCCTGGGAACAAAGTAGAACACTGGACCATATTCCCCCAAAGTTATAGAAACACTTCTAAATTGGAGTCAATGCCTAAAACAAACTTGGAGTGATCACAGTTCAATAGGGGGGAAATGAACTCAACTTGTGTACTATCCTTGTGTCTTGTCCCTTTGTCTATACAAAAGCTTGCATCCCAAATTACACTTAGAGAACACAAAACTGTCAAGTGTAACATTTGCCCTCATTTGGACCGGGCTTTGCTGACAATGGATAAATTTCCTCTTTCAGCAGCCTTTGCTTATTCCCAGAACTGCTGACTAAATTGCTCAGACATCTCATCTGTTCAAGGATAATTTCTCTTTGGCTTCTTCTCTTTCACTCACAAAGACTGATAGTTACAGCTTTATATTAGAAAATGGGGAAACTAAGCCTTAACTGCTGGGTTCACCAGTAGGAAAAGATTTATGTACTTATTTATTGTGTGTGTGTGTGTGTGTGTGTGTGTGTGTGTGTGTGTGTGTGTGTGTGTGTGTGTGTGCACGCCCCTGGCTACACCTGTAGGTGTAAGAGAGGATGTCAGGTGTTCTTTTCTATGACTCTATACATTTTTATGAGGCAGGACCTGAGCCTTTCATTGTCTCTTCTGGGTCAAAAGCCAGCAAGCCCCTGAGATCTTCCTTCTCTACTCAGAGTATGGTTACAGCTGTAAACACATGCCTCCCTTCTTGTCTGGTTGCTCCTGTCATAACAATTGCCTAGCAAGCACTTGGAGCGATGCTTGTAGCCTTACTGGGTCCACTTTTGTGAAAGGCCATAGGACACTAATGTACGTGTTCTCATGTTAAGTTTTCTTTATATTCTTAATTGATCGATATACTTACTACTGTAGGTACATAGAATTTCCATGTTGTCTACAAGTTTATAGTTTAGTGATCGTATTATTAGTAGTGATTTTTATATCATTGCTCCTGTTCAAAATGGCCTTCTCATTGCTGATTGATGTCAGCCATGTTAGTCTTTCTAGTCCCTTCTTTCCCTACAGGATGTCACAGCTGTGCTCTAATGGCAGATGACTTCAGGCGTGACACTCGTTACAAGTGGCTTGGCCATTGGCCTTTTATGCATCATTTGGCTCTCACACTCTCTGATTTTCTGTAATCTCAAATTCTGGCTGCTAACTGTCTTCCTGACAATTTCTCATATCTCAAATTAGGCCAACACTGTTTGGGATAGTAATAACCATTGTTTGATTGTCATTTCCAAAGGGAATAAACTCTGTAGTTGTAGAGCTTATCAGGAATCAGCATGAGTAACAGAGTAAACACTATACAGTTGTCCCGAGAGTCCACATCTGCCATTAGTACCTGGGTTGCAACAAGCGTGTGGCTGACCACTGCGTTTCACTTGCTCCCATAACAATAGTAAAAGGTTTTGAGTTCTGACATATAAGGAACACATATTCTTTTGGGTTATCAATACAGTGTTAGCTCTAAAAATATTTTTTTGTCTAAAAATGGATTGCATACCTGTTCACTATGTATTTATGTTTATATTAAGCTAATATATACTTGCAATTATATGATATCTTAGATTTTATATATTATATTTCGCTTGACATTAAAGAATGCTTCTTTTACTTCCCACAACCATTTTCCTGTCTTATACACACTCATTCTCATTTCTTTTCCCAGCTCTTCAGCTGTTTCCAATCATGTGCTTGATACAACTACAAAACACGAAACATTTTGGTCTTGTTTGTCAAAACTAATTACTGCCATGACACACACACCAGGGTTGGGGTTGGGGAACGATGTTTATACCACACAGAGGCTGATTAATTTGAAACCTTTAGGTTACGTTCCAAATGAGCTAAGGGCCACTGTTTTGGATCTTGAGCTGAGCTGGGCATGCACAACTGAGCTGCTGTCATAACTGTTCCAGATGCAGTTGCAGAGAAGTAACAGCTATAGAAACTCTAAGAACTAAACCATCAGCCGGAAGGATTTGGACAGAGTCAAATATCATTGATGGGTAGAAAGAAAAATTGGGTTTTTAGAAGCGAGTCTTTCTAAGGAACTAGCACTTGGAAATAGTGAAGTGAAAGTCAACATAGAACTCAGTAATGTAAGAGCCACACATAATATCAGCATCATTGTATACTATTTTGGAAAATGGTTCATTTGGGGAAGATAAAAAATATTGATGACTTTGATCATAGACCATTTTCATATTTCTGAAGTATTCTAGTACCGAAAACCTTTTTCTTATTCATTTTGTCTAATTAGTCACCTTGAGTAATTTAACAACTAAAACCAAAGGAGAATTTACTCTACAGATTACTTCCTTGATATAGGTAGTGAGCTACAGATAAATATAATTTTATAGTACATCTTATGCAGTTGTATGTCTTGTAATATTTCTCCTAACTGTTCCATAGGCAATAACCATTGTATTTTTTTTGTAGATTTTGCATCTTTAATCAGCCCATAAAGGCATTGTATATACAATCATATAATAAAGGCACTTTATTACAATCATCCTCACTGTAATAGGTAAATTTGAGTTGATATAACTTCAATTTTCAAACTTTATTTTAAAAAATTTTATCCAATTAAACATAAATTGACAAACTGTAGTCTGCTATCCAAATTTGACCGGTCACCTACTTTTGCACAGGTCAAGGGCTAGGGATGAGTTTTATGATTTTGGTATTTGAGTAAATATAGAAAGAAAGACCAAGTTTAACATCCACAGTGAAGCATATTGATTCTATGTGCTGTTGACACAGTGCTTTACAAATGGCATCTCACTTCTGTGGTCTTCCACTTTCAAATATGCTACTGCAGTCCAGTCTCAAGTGAAATACTGGATAAATCTTAACTAAGCACTTCATGCCAAATGCTTGATCAGTGTTCCTCAAAACTGAAGATAATTAAAAATGAAGAACTGTGGAAAATCCTAAGGAAATATTATGATTGTACTGTGGCATTTTGGTAAGATGTCGGAACGTGAGAAGAAACTGAGTTAAGATATAAGGAATGGTGTATAAAGAATATGTATGCACAAGTGTGAATGTCAACTCATAATAATATATCAATATTAATTTTCAGTTATAACAAATATGCTTTTTATCACAACAGAAAGGCAAACAGCATGGGGATAGATGAGAACCCCACATCTTCTGTAATTCACATTTTTTTTTCTGATAATCTAAATATCAAGAAATTTTAAAAATCAAGAGAAGGACAAGGACTAAGGATGCAGCTCAGGAAGCCAAGTGGCTGATGCACAAGCACAACATCCTGAGTTCAGGTTCAGAGCACCCACATAAATCTATCTGTGGTGACACACATTTATAACCCTAGTGTTGGGGCAGCGGAGACAGGTGAATCCTATAAGCTCACTGACAAGCCAGCCTAGCTTGCTGGGCACAATGAGAATCCTTGTGTCAAAGAAATAAAGGGTGATTAAGGAAGACTTTGAATGTCAACCTCTGCCTCAACCCCTTCACAATACACAATACACAATACACACACTGACATATATTCCTCCTAAAGTTTCCACCGCATCACAGTCGTATCCCTAATTGGAGAACCAAGTTTTCAGTATATTAGCATTTGGGAGACATACTTAATCCAAATCATAAAACTTTTTTCTTGGCTATGTAAAATAGTTACGTCTGACATCGTTAGAGTTCTTTGGCAAGATGGAGCCACCCGAATCTATGTAAAAGATGATAATGAGAAGATACTGAACGGCATATAATGAGCACTAGGATTTGTTACCTGTAACCTAGAGACCCAGAAGAGCTGGGGGTATATTTCAGCCAAAGCCTACAGGCCCCCAAACTAGGAGAGCTGATGATGTCAATCTCAGGAGATAGTGAGGAAAAGATGAGTCATCTTCGACTAACAGCAAGGTGTGTGTGTGTGTGTGTGTGTGTGTGTGTGTGTGTGTGTTCCCTTTTCCTCTCTATTTTATTCTTTAGAGCTTCAGCAGGTTGTATGAGGCCCACCTACCCTGGGAGGGATTGTCTACCGAGTCTACTAATTAGAATACATGTGGAAACATCTTCACAGGGAAACCAAAAACAGTGCTTAATTTGGACTCTACATGGCCCATTAACTTAATGCATACAGTTAATTATCATAATACTCTCCTCTGTTAGTATGTATAGAACCTTCCAGCACTGTGAAACAAGACAGAAGGGATAAAACGTCCAGGTATTACCAGTTTCACTTCTCCATGTTGAACCACATTCTGTCTTTAGCAATAAGGTCTTACTCTCAAGTTTGGAGGGGAACCAAAAGCATTGGCAATGGCTTGTAGTATTTGGGAATCTATGAGACCTCATTGGACAACAACTCGGAAAGGGTAACCCATTTCTGGCACTGGGCTTTTTGTCTGTGGTGTCTAGTAGGGACAGTGTTTCCCCTTTATAGTGTTATTCCATTTAAACTGTATATAGGAGGCTTCTGCAGAAGTAGGTCTCCAGTGTTTGTCATCCTACATCATATTTTCCCTGTACTCTACCTTCCCATCTCCCATCCATTTGATGCTTCCTGTTCCTAGGCTGCCAACATGGTCTTTACTGACTTTCAGATATTGGGGGTGGAAAAGGCAGCCTTCTAAGAGAGCACTCTGATTTTTTATTTCTCTCAGACCTCTGTGGAAGATCATAGGGCTGTCTGTGACAGCCTTGCTAGGCTACACTTTCAGACTCACCACAGTTGGCTGTTAATTGACTGAGGTCAGACTAAAAAGTCTGTAAGTTTTCTGTCTTGTCAGATGCCCCTTTCCTTCCTTGGGTTCAGAGGCTTTTCTTGAGACCAATTTATCTTTGTTAGTGTTTCAGGGTTTCCAACTACTTTAGCTGCACATTTATGGTGGATGAGTCAGAAAGAAAATGTAAGTAGCTTTCCACTGTGTCATTCTCCAGGATCTAAGGTCCTGCCCGATGTGCTTTCTTCTCTGCATCTCTCAGAAGTTTCTTAATTTTATCCATTTCCATCCATCCATCCATCAATCCATTCATCCATCTATTATTTATCTATCACTTATATACTGACCTCTATGTTTATCTATCTATATTCCAGAGCTTTTCGATCTAGTTTCTGGCATGAATAGGGAAATGGATGACTATTCTATTGGTTCTAAAATTCCAGAGTGCTTCCTCTTGAATATATCTACTTATAGCCTCATATCTACTTAAAAATGGAGCACACAGGGCATTGTAATATTATAATCATAATTAATACTATGACATTAAAAAGACATATCTAAAGTGACAACTTTGTGAACTTTCATTATAACACACACTATCAAATCAAGGCTTCTCATAGATCTTACATCTCTGACATTGGAATTCAATACTTTATTTCACGTTATGAATGATTGCTTGTCCAGAACGAATGACTAGTTTGTTGTGGGTGTAACTGTTGCTTTTGGAGTCATAGACACTGCAAAAGAATATCTCTCCTATTTGCACTATACTAACATTTTCATGTCACTCTAAGGTCAGAAACACTTGCACAAATGTGATCAATGTTCTTGGTATTATGTTCTCTCTTCCTTCACAAAGCACACACGCTTTTAATATGAAAGCAATAAATACTAGTCAAATGTATAACAGATATGTGGGGGCATATCTTATGATTATAAAGTTCACAATTTTAAGGCAACAAGATGAATGGAAATCATTTAGATTAACCTATTTCTTTTATAGATTAAAAAACCCCAAAGACAGATGTTGAGTGTTAAGTCCAGGTTTCCCTGTTCATTTTTGAGTAGAGTTAAATTTAGTCTTATATTTCTTTGTAACATAACTACCATATTGTGAAAGAACTAGCAATGTGTTGTACCTTCAAAATATGCTAGGCATTTTTAGTGTTTATTATTTCTTCTATTTATATTCTTACTAATGAAATTACCTAATAACAATTTAGAGTTTTCTTACATTTTCTGGTACTATGATTAAAATTACCCCCAAAGATAATACTAATATATGTATTAGTTTCCTTTTACTACTGTGACAAAAATCTTGACAGAACAAATGGGAAGGACAGGCTTATTTTGGCTCACAGGCTCCAAAGATTCAGTCTATATGATTGTGTGACCCTTGTGAAACCGGGTAAAACAGTATGGCAGCATAAACCGTATGGCAGAGTAGAGCTGTTCATTTCATGACCAACTAGGAGGTTGGGAGGAAATGGGAAGTGTCCATGGACACTACTCCTAAAGACCCACCCCTCGGTGCCCAACAACAGCTTTACCCAATCGTCTAGGTTTTTAAAGTGTCTCCAAGTAGCTCTATCATCTCGGACCAAATATCCAGTTCATAAGCCTATGGAGGAGGGTGGATATTCAAACCACAATATTGTATTCCGATAAGGGACTGTTTCAGATGGCTCGATTGTCAGTGAAATAGTGAGAGCTTTATTCTGTCTTTAAGATGAAGGGGGGATGATGGCATTTTATTTGCTTCCACAGCTGGATTCTGATGGCGTCATCACTGTAGAAGAGCAGATTGTTCTTGTTATGAAAGCCAAGGTGCAATGTGAACTCAACATCACAACTCAGCCCCCAGAAGGAGGTAAGGCTGTCAAGAAACACACCTTTGTGTTCTTTGCTCTTATTTCCACAAAATTTCCACCGTTCTCCCTTAATGGTAGGGAGACCCTCATCAGTGTCATTATCTGTTTCCATGGGGAAGGTATGTAAAGAGAATGTCGGGAGATCTTCATCAGTCACTCTATGTTTCCACGTGGAAAGAGAACTTTACCATACATCCTTTTCTTTTCCTATGAAAGAAGTGACTTGTCTGATTCTCAAGTTCAGGAATGTCAACTGGGCATGTGCATATCTGTCCTCTCTTTGGATTTGCCTGCTTGTGGGGAGCCTGTGTGTTGGTTTGCCGTTGACTGTGCAATAAGCTCAGAGGGAGTAGACTCTGCCCCTGTGGATAGTGCCTCCAATCCCAGGTTGTGATCTCAGTTTAGACCAGTCCATAAACCGTATTATACAGAAAACTTTTAAAGTAAAATGACAATTTAATTTCCAGAAAATTATTATTTCCTGAGTTTTTGAGTTGTCTCTCAATTATTTTTAGATTCAGGTCAGAAGCAAAGGTTGATTTACTAAGTCCCCAAAGTCCCAACTAAGGGACGGAACAGTGTCCTTAAAGCTATATTTTATATAGTTTGCAGTATCTGCTTATACTGGTTTGGAATGTTCTAAAACTGTGACTGATTTTTCCATTTGTTATGATCAGAGAATGTAGCTTGCATGATGGTGTGCTGAGACTTAATGGCTTTTACTGTAACCAGTCTTGATGAACGATCTATGTGGTTTTCGAAGGAATGTATGTGCTCCAGTTTCCACTTTAGTATTTTATAGAATCTGCTAGGCTAAGCCCCTCAGTTGTTCATTTATTCTGTGTTCAGAATGATCAGCTGATCTGTTATTTCTTAAGATACATGTTTTTATAATAGCATGCTGCTAAGTTTTTTTTTGTTGAAAAGTTCATTGGATGTTTTTCACTTTTTGAAACTATGTTATTAAATATATGTAACTTTAGAAATTTATTTTCCAGTGTTTAAACATTTTATCAAGATAAAGAAGGCTTCTATATAACTCTAGAGATATTTCTGATTGAAATTAAAATTATATATACTTAAATGATCACATTAAAAGTTTGATTAATCAATACCAATTAATTTCTTGCTTTGTTAGTTAAGTGTAACTTTTCTAATTCTTTAAAAATTTCTAAAATGTGATATATTGTATACAATTTTAAACTTACCATTTTATCTACATCTAAATTTACCATTCAAGTATGAAGCATATTCAAATAGTTTTGTACCCAATCTCCAGAAATATTTCATCTTGAAAACCTATAATTAATATATTTTAAATAAGCACCTAGATTTTCTCATTATTTTATTAAATTTTCCATACACCTAAAATTTATGAATATCTTTGTTTTGTTTTGAGACAGGATATATAGTTAGGAACTCACTCTGTAGACCAGTCAGACCTCCAATTTATAGAGATCTACTTGCCTCTGCCTCCCAAGTGCAGGGATTAAAGGTGTGTGCCACCATATCCAGCTACTATTATTTCATGTAAACAGTTCACACACAGATTTTTGCTCTGTTATTCTGATAATCTTTGTGTATTAATAAATAGTCTATTTATCTTAGTTGTGAGTGCTAATGTGCAACCTTTGAATTAACTCTACCATCTTATATGGACCCAAATTAATCTTTCTCTACACATCCTGTGCTTTCAGAAATTTGGTCATATCAATCAAAAGACAAACAGAGGTGTATCTGGTGATGGGAATGTCTTTGAAAACCTCCCTTCTCTCTGTCTAGCATCCCTTGGAACTTCTTGTAGACAAACATGAGAGAGTCTCATTATAGTTGTTTCTTAGCTTCCCCGTGCCTGTCTTCATAATTCAAAATACTTTCTAGTCCTTCAGTTCATTGTTTAGCATTGTGTGATGGTTGTTTTGTTCATTTATTAATTACTTTGAGCTTTAAAAAATTCTGAAACCTTCATATATACTTCTTTTACACTTTTAATATTCTTTGACTCCCTTGATTTTTTTAGACATGCAATTCATATTCTGTGCCTGTTAATTTGTATACCTACAGACTTTGCTGGTGAACCAGGGCTACTACAGTGTTACCTTGTTTCCTTATTTACCAAATGAGATATGAAAGATTCAAGGTCTTGATTTTCCCACTACAAAGACTCCTATAAAAACTATTAACGTGACTTTAGCTTAAACTAAATTTAGACAACTTATTGAGTATGGGCTTGTAGTTAAAAAATTTGGAGTAAAAATTTTTTCACTCACTGTTTTTTATTTCAGCTATAAATCTTGGTAAGTTTGAAAAGGACCCATTTCTTTTGGGAGTGATGGTTTTGTTTTACATTACTCACCAGTGTTGGTGGAACTTCTTTTGAGGATACTGATTTTATAGCAGGATCACTCAAATAATTTTATAGCCTTATCATGTCCTAGGCTTGTTACATTTGAGTGTAATCAAAACTCAAGAGGTTAGTGGGAGTTTTTAAAATAAGATCCTAAATACAGTGATTGATGCCCCTACAGAATAATTTCTGAACTAATGTTTATTCTTTTTACTTTATGGTTCATGTTACAAGAGAGAAGAAGTTTTGGCATTAATATGTGTCTTCCAAGAGAAGTAAGTTTTCTCAAATGCCACTCTGAGAGTATCTCAAAGAACATTCTTAATTTACCTTTAAAGAGCACTCAGATATACAAATCTATGAGCAAGAAGTAGCACATGAAAGAACTTGAACCGATCATTATTAAAATCCACGAGGGACAAATGAACCGTAACTGTAATATCTTAAATATCACCCATTCTGTCATGGTCTTCTGTGCCTCTCTAGAAGTTATATGAATGTTACTTTATGCATTCAGTAGTCACTGCTGAAAACCATGGATAAGATGCTATTCTTCATCCTGTGGGCCTGTTGGTTTCACGGGAGTGGTAGATATCCTTCAGAATGGTGCATAAGTTTAACAGCAGTGACATTCACAAATGTGGAGCCACTGCAAACATCTCAATCAGTGAGGAGTCAGGGAAGGTTTCCTGGGCACATAATCATCATATTTTAAAATTAAAGGTAAAGACATTAGGTGTGTAAAGCAAGAAACAAACAAACAAACAAGCAAGTAGTTATTTAGGAAGAGAGTTAGGGCAGCACAGATTATATATCAGTAACAGACCGCAGGAAAATCAAATAGAAGAATAAAGTACCTGGATGTATTGACTTGTGTAACTCCTGATATTTGTGAATATGTGTATATGTGCATGAGTAAATAGTAAAAAAGTCTCTTGCTTTAACATCTTCATACAGAAATAATACATAAATTAAATGTGTCAAACTTCCTACCGTTCAATGAAAAGGTTTAATTATATGTAAATTAAGTAATACATTCTGTTCTTTAAACTTGTTAAAGACTAGACTGACATTTTGAATTTACTAGATAACTTAAGAAATTTTTATTTTAAATAATCTTGAAGTTGAAAGGCAGATCTAAAAATATTTAGGAAGGGGCTGTTATGCTGCATACAATCATTGCAGAAGTATAGCAAAAATAAGTTAATTGAAATAAGTATTATAAAATACCAACAACCATCAATTCTATGTTATAAGTATAAAGTATTATTTTTTATTTCTGGAAAAATTTGGGACTGTGAGATTGCTCAGAGATTAAGAGCACTGGCTGCTCTTGCAGAGGACCCGAGTTCAATTCCCAGCACCCACATCTTGGTTCACAACCATCTGTAACTCTAGTTCCAAGACTCTAATGTCTTGTCTCTTCTTACCTCTCCAGGCACTGCACACATGTGGTCAAATTTATGCATTCAGACAAACAGACAGACACACAATTAAATAAGTAAACATTAAAAACATTCTAAGAACATGAAAATGCCCAAATGTTTATGAAAAGAAAGTTGTAAATACAAATACCTATTCATAGAAGTATTGAATACTTCAAAACAAAAAATAAAGGTTTAATTTCTCCTTGTTCTTCCAAGTATGATCTGATTTTGTTATGAGTAACTCAGGATAAGTAACTAGAAGGATAAAAGCTGGATTTTCTGTGTAAATATGGCTGGACAAGCTTCAGTAATAATTAGCTCTGCTTGGCATACAGATGGGTGTCAGAGTTATAATTAGTGGTGTTAATTTATAAAAAGGAGAGTGGTGAGCCATTAGTGATCAGTTTTGTGCCAAAGAATGGGAATGTTTCTCACACTATGTCCAAGGAGAAGATGTTAATTAAATCTTCACATTTTATGTCTGAGGTCTAAGCTTCCCAGGCTTTAAAACCTTTTGTGAATATTTATCATTCTTATTGTCAAAAAGCCACAAGATACATTAACATGCTTCATAAAAATATTGTTTTAAAGGCTGTTCGTTTTCTGAATTTGGGAGTGAGGTGTATGGCTATGTTCATTCACGTGTGGAGTGGCAACTTGTAGGAACCAGAAAACTGTCTCAGAACCTAAGAGTACTTCTTTTCCTGACCATTTTAATGCTGAGTAATTGTGTGATATACTGACTCATAGACTTTTACATTTATATGAAGATTTTAATTCATTGTGTGACTACTCCCAAACATAGAATATGACAGTACAGCATGCATTTTCCAGACAGGAAAACAAGGTCATGCATTCAGGCCCAGTATGTGTTGATTGTGAAGTACATATTGATTGGACAGTAGTGTTAGCCTTCTGAAACAATAGCAAATAACTGTAGTAAGTAATCTTATATAGGAAAAGAAATCTATTTTGGTTCACAGTTTTGGTTTTATTCCATAACTGGTTGCCCCTGTTGCTTTGGGTCCATGGCAGGATAATACGGCAGAAATATATTATGAAGCAAAGATATTCAGCTTCTGGAAAGAGGAAGGGAGGAGCCCTGGTCCTACTATCCCTTCCAGGGAACACTCAGAAAATGTACGCCTGGGCTTCACACATGAAGGTCCCTACCACCTCCCAATGGCACAAGCTGTCACTAAGCTTTTGACCCACCAGACTTTGTGGGGCATTTAAGAGCCAAACTTTAGCAATATTCTGGATATGAAAAGACACATGCCTTGTTACCAAAAAGTAAATGGGCAAGAACTCGTATGGAACTAGTACATCATAAAAGAAATTGATGGGTAAGATTGGGAGTGAGGATTGTTAATTGTTAATTGTGAGCAATAAGAAAAGCAAAAGGCCATCAGTGCAGCCAGCAGCAGCAACAGCAGACGCTATAGGAAGAGAGGCAGATGCAATGGTGCCTCAGAAGCAAGAGACAATGAGATGAATTCCTGGGTTGCCTGTGGTGTGTGAAGTTGGGCTGTGATTGTGTGAGGGAAGTGAGGCCGTTTCCAGGAAAATGTTCTCTTCTGTGAGAACAGTGTGGGTGAATGAAGACATTTTCTTTTCTTTTTCCCTTCAGCAAGACACAAAACAGACCAAATGTTTGTTTCTAGGTGACAAAGGGACACTGAGAAGTTAATTCCAGGTTGATGCTGAATTATTATTGGAGATATCAGTGTGTGTATGAGGTTCCGTTGAGCTGACTTTCAAACCAAATGATTTGACATGATGAGTGTTAGCTAGTTCTTGTAATAGCAGAATAACGAGCCCCTAAATATAACTACCGCCAGTACATAATGTTATGCCCGGGTATGCTATGCTACAGAGTCAAAAGGGACTTCGATGACCGACTGAGGCTTATGTACATTCAAATGTGGAAGTTGCTCTGGGTTATCTGGGTTTACACAAAATAATCATTTAGGTCTTGAAAACTGGAAGAAGAAGATAGCTGAATGAGTTGAGCTATGAGCAAAGGAGAACTGAGCGGGACTCAAAATGTAAGAAGAATCAGTCTACGCTGCTGACGGGGAAGATGGAGGTAGGCAGGAGCCAATTATGTCAACTGTTTTCAGAAGTTGGCCAGGTGCACTGCCTACAGCCAGAAAGACACCAGTTTCACAGCGGGGGAACTGAACTCTGCCAACTACTGAAATGAAAAGGGAAATGTATGCACACCTTCAGAGTCTTCAGAAGGGAACACGGCCCTGTCAGCCTTTGGCTTTGGCCTTGTACTGAGGCAGAGTTCTGACCTTGTTTAAAATTGTGAAATTTGTCACTGAAAATAAATGTGGCACTCATGGCGAGTTTCTTTGTTGGGGAGGTGGGGGTGTGACGTAGCTGACACTTTCTTCTCCACCGTTCGGTATCTGATCAAAGGAAAGGAGCCCTGAAGAGCACAGCATTGACAGCGAGCATTTGCTCAACTCCATTAAGTATCAGCAGCTGTGCCTGGAGCATGGCTAATGCATGAGCCAGAGCAGAGAGAAAAAGAGCTCTACCCGGTCTTCTTCCATCACTCAACTTAAGAAAATAGAAAAAAAAAAAAAAAAAAAAAACCCCTCCACACAATATTTGCTGGTGATGAAAGCTGTGGAGAGTGTGACAGCAGAAGTGGTTGGGGGTGAACTGGGGTGCAGTTGTAGATTGCGAATGTTCGCTCAGAAGCTGACATTTGAGAAAAAGTCTGGAGGAGGGGAGGGAGTGAGCACAGAGGTGATCGGGAGAAACAGCATTGCAACCCAGGAAAAGTCAGCTGGGCTCTACCTGGACAGGTCAGCGACATCTCCTTAGGGTCTTCAGACCTGAATAGGAAGTAGATGACTGTGGCCCAGAGTGAGAGTGGAGCAGGGGACGTTGGGAGGATTTGGGAGCTAATGTGGTGAGTGTAAATTTGAATGTGTCATTGGTATTTGGATTGGGTTAGAGGACACCCAGGCACAGAGCAGGTAACTGGAAGCAGCTTTACTTGCTAATCAGGCAGCAAGGACAGGAAGCTATGGAAAAATATATATCACCACAGGATTTATCACGAGCCTGCCTTGGGGCTTAGACTCAGGAATGTTCTGGGATGCTTGGACTCCCTACTGCCACTTCCTGGATGGTTGAATGACCCTAGGACATATGACGCAGGGAACACACACTATGTTGCAGGAACTTAACGTGTCTTAGAAGGACACATTCTACTCTTCTATAGCTAGACTTCCTCTCTAACCTAACACATTGCGTTACTTTCCACAGCTGACGATGAGAAGCACAAGCATATTGGTGGGGAGAGATGTAGAAAACTGTCCTAGAAAGAGGGGGGTGCTTAGGGGTGGGGAGAGACAGAGGAGGGGGGAGGAGGAGGAGAAGAGGCGGAAGAGGAAGAAGAAACAGGAAATACGCTGGAAACTCATCTACTAACTATCTAGAAGTGTGATGGACTTGGAGGTTGTAACAATGATGAGACTGCACTAGTCTTGAGAAGTGTAGAAGGGGCTGGAGAGATGGCTCAGTAGTTAAGTTCACTGACTGCTCTTTCAAAAGACCCAGGTTCAATTCCCAGTACCTACATGGCAGCTCACAGTTGCCTGTAACTCGCAATTCCAGGGGATCTGATACTCTGATGGAGAGGCATACATGCAGGCAAAACGTTTGCACATAAAATAATAATAAATAATCAAAAAATAAAAATAAAAAGAGAAGTGTATAGGTATGACAGCTGTGTCTGAAGTGAGCACAAAATTCATATTTATTTCTAAGAGAATCTAAATCTTGAATTAGTTTTGTGTGTCAAGTTCTTCAATAGCATTTTTTTTTTTTAATCTAAGGTAGATTTTGTAGCTACTAGAACAGTTGGAAGAGATAATGCCATGCTGTTCACAGTGATCCTAATGTTTCTTATTAATTGTTGCTGCTTTTACACTGAATATACTTGAAATGATTTAGATACTTTAATTTAGCAGATCAAAGACTCCTGATAATGTGCCCATGATGAGACATTTGGGGACATTTGCTTTTTATCTCTTATGTTTTAGTTTCCAAACTTACCAGTTCATTTTACATTTACCCCAGGGACTGAGCTGTTTTCTGTGTTGAAAGCATTTGTTCAATACTGTTTTTTGTCTTTCTTTATTTCTGTCTCTTATCAGAAGGCAATTGCTTCCCAGAATGGGATGGACTTATTTGCTGGCCTCGAGGGACAGCGGGGAAAATGTCAGCTGTGCCATGCCCTCCTTATATCTATGATTTCAATCATAAAGGTATTGAACTTTTCTGGGATGATTGATTGCAACCAGACATTTACTCTTTTCTTTGATGTTTAATAACAGACTTGCAGGGACCTGTGTAATCTCAGTGTTTCTCATGTCTTTCTAGGAGTTGCTTTCCGGCACTGTACCCCCAATGGAACATGGGATTTTATTCATAGCTCAAATAAAACATGGGCTAATTATTCAGACTGCTTTCTGCAGCCAGATATCAGCATAGGAAAGGTAATGACATTTCTGTTTTTGTGTATCCCCAAGAAAAAGCAGAACAATGTTTTTACACGATTTTTGCTTGTCAGCCATTATGAACAAAATCCTTTTTATTCAATAACACAAAGATCATGAAAGATAAAATATTGGTAGAATCCTTTCAGATGCAGCTGAAACTTTCTCTTGTTTTACTTAGGTTAGAGTTATCTGGCTGAGACACATACACATACTGTTTATTATATTTCATTGTTATATTATTATGTTGTAGTATATATACAAATAGCTAGTGAGCAACATGATTCATTCTTAATTACTAATGAATGCCACATCTTGTCTTGCTATATTTCTGAAGGATCTTTTCATTTTAGTGTGTTACATCTCAGAAGGTAGAGATTGATGATTTCATTTCAAGTGACGGATCAGAGTGGTACCATTATACTGAGCAAGGTCCAGCATATAGATCTTCCAGTACAATATCTTCATTTCATAGATATGAGTCAACTGTGAACCAGAGAAACAGTATGGGCCCAGGAGACAGTTTGCTGATGACAGAGTTGAGGGCTAAACTCTGTGGATGTCCCAGTTTCCTATTAGAGTGGTTTGGTACTGCAACCATATATAAATATAAAAAAGTTGTAACAAGTGATTTCAAAGTCACAGTTAAATTCTAATCACATAGATCTTTTGATCAAAACTGTGAGGTGACACCTGACCATGAAGCTGGGAATGCATGTAGTAAGTTAAAGTACAAGAGCTTTTACGAGGGCCAGAAGAACAGGCCATCATCTGTTCAGAGGGAGAGCTGTAGGGGTAAGTGTGGTGGTTTGAAAGAAAATGGCCTGAAAATGGAGTAGCACTATTTGGAGGTGTAGCTTCGTTGGAGTAGGTATGGCTTTGTTGGATGAAGTGCGTTTCTGTGAAGGTGGGCTTTGAGGTCTCATATATGCTCAAGCTACACTCAGTAAAGCAGTTCACTTTGGATCAAGATGTAAGGACACTCAGCTCCAGCACCTTGATTGCCTGCATGCTGCCTTGCTTCCTGGCATGATGATACTGGGCTAAACCTCTAAACTGTAAGCCAGCCCCAATTAAATGTTTTCCTTTATAGGAGTTACTGTGTTGAGGGTGTCTCTTCAGAGAAATAGAAACCCTGATATAGGAAATATTTGAGATGAAGTTTTCTTTGTCCACTCTGTGCAAATAAGAGCTTCCTTTCTTATTTTTAAGATGAAGTTTAACTACCTCAATGAGTTCTTTGATCATTTTCATCCTTTAGTTTTGTACATCCATGTTGAAAGTTCTTAAACAGGCAATGTGGGATATCTATACATTCTACAAGGCAGTCTGTTCCAATACTGAGGTAATTACTATGGATGCTACAAAATCATTTCAGTCTTTGACAGCAAAAAAAAAAAAATCCATCAATTACTGATTAACTAAAGGTACTTTAAAAATATTAATAAAATATGAGTATGAAAAATAAAAAGTTAACATTCACTGACATATGTGCTTGGTGGTGAGGTGATCTTTTCTTGTGCATTAAAGAATGGCGGATCTCTCTGTCACAGTTTTTACATGGCCATTCATCAACATGGCTTCATTTTTTATCAAACCCTAATCTTTCAACCATTTCTTATGATTACAGTGCATTCTATGAAGTATAATAATGAAGGATGGCTAATAATCCCAGGATAAATACTACTTATTTTCCCCCATTTTATGTGTGTGTGCATGTGTGCACTGTGTGAGTATGATATGGAGTCCTGAGGCTGGTGTTGAGGTACATCCCCAGTTACTCATTCACTTTGTTTATTGAGGCTAGGTCTCAGTTAAACCTAGAGCTTGTCCATATGACAACACACACTGATAGTCAATTTGCTCTGGAAATCTCCTAACTTCTAAGGCTGGAATTACAGGCTGCTCCTATGTCTCCTGGCATTTATCTCGGCCTCTGGGCTTCCAAACTCTGGCTCTTACACACACACACACACACACACACACACACACACACACACACACACACACACACACACGACACACGGACACACACATAAATGTTATGTAATTTATATATAATAGTATTTCTATTATTATCATCTAATAATATCCATTATTATATATACTATCTTTGAGTATTAAGCAGTTTTATTTCCTTAAAATAAAAAAATGCTGAGAATTGTGCTAGGAAGAAGACTCAGTGGGTATATTGCTAAGTTCATGAAGATATACTTTGGATCTCTAGCACCCTTGCAAAAGCTGGGTGCAGCAGGGTGTGTCCAAAACAAAAGATCCTTGGTACTTGCTGGTCAAACCACTGTGGTCAAAATGGTTAATGAGCTCTTGGTTCAGTGAGAGATTATCTCAAAATTTTTTACATAAATGAAATTGCCAAAGAACAAATTTAATTAATAAAAGAATAATTAAAGTTAATTGCTTGAAAAAATGGGAATGCAACACTGACATCTGACATCCACACACACCTATGAGGGTGAGCTAAGTCCATTAGAGCCTGATATATGAAATAGTAGCATTTTATAGAAAATATCATGAAACTCTCTCTTGTCTAATAGATATGTGCAGCATAGAATACAATTAGTAATTTATATTAAACTTCTCAAAGGGCTTTCATGAGTATAGTTTCTTTGTTATAACTAGAAGGTACTTAAGATGGTGCTCTGTAGGGGTGTGAAGGGCAGCTAGGAAGCAGCATAGAGCTGGTACCAACCGCAATAAGGCAGAGTACCCTAAAGCAGGTTGTATTTATGTGTTTATTTATTTATGGGCATATATGACAACAATGGTTAAAGGAAAGTGGGCCCTGAATTTGAGGGGAAGGTGGAAGGGATGGAGGTCAAGAGAGGAAAAGGATAAATGATGTAACTATATTTAAATTATAATTTAAAAAGTAGAGAGAAACAAATCTCAAACACCTCAAAGGGCCATACCCTTAGATGTCTTAAATTTGCTTCCAAGATCGATTATAAAGGTTTAGAGTTGTGAATTTGAATGAAAAAACAAAACATTTTATCAATCAGTTGTTACAATGTATATCATGAATAATTTAAATTGTACTCCAAATCTATAGTTTGTAGAAATTCATCAGTGCCAGCAATGGGTTAGCTTTTTCTTTAAGAGACGGAAGAGGCCCCTGGACTCTTTATCCATGGGACTGTAGCTGAAGGGAGCAAGCATGTTACAGCAGGGGCTAAAAGAAAGAAATGTTAAAAGCTTTAACTAGCTTTGTGGCAGTGACACACACTTATAATCTCATCACGCAGGAGGAAGAGACAGGTGGATTTCTGTGAGTTAAAGACCAGTTTGGTCCACAGAGGCAGTTCCAGGACAACCAGGGCTAAAAAGAGAAACCTTGTCTTAGAAAAGCACACACACACACACACACACACACACACACACACACACACACACACACACAAAGCTGCTCAACCAACTTTTAACAGACAAGAGCAAGAACTAGCATAAAAACTTAGTCACATAGGACTAAACCCTAGTGATAGTTCCCTTGGGGCCGTTACCATTGTGTACCACTGAAGTATGCCAAAGGCTGGGGCAATGAAGGGTATGGTGAGAAATCCCTCAAGATACACATAGGACTGGTGCAGATAAAAAGTGTAAGTTATCTGAAGTCACCAGGACAGAGCACAGGAAATGAGAGAAATCTCTTGAGACACACGAGACTCTCATTGAGTCTAAGATGATTAGGTACCAGGCAGATCACAGGAAGAAATTCTCCAGCCACACAAGGCTGAGGCCTGACAAAGGAGCTGACAAGGGTCTTTGAATGAAGGTGGTGTCTAAATGAAGAGTGTCACACACCAGCAGGTGACAAGTTCCTGAAATGCAGAAAGGGTTCAAGGGTGGTCTCTGATGTCTTCCATTCATTTTAGCTCTGGGCACTCTAGCAGAGCAAGAGAGAAAGAAATAATAAAAGTGCACGCATTGGAAAAGAAGTAAGATTGCTTGTAGTTACAGATGAAATAATCTTAAAAAATAACTCCAGAGTCCACTGAAAAACTACTAGAGCTAATAAATGAATTCTGTGATGAATAGGGTTTCTCTACATTAAAAAAAAAAGATATCCTAAAAGCACGAAGAAAATAGTGTCATTTCCATTTGCCAAATGACATGAAATGAAATAAATTACTCATGGGAGTTTAAGATCTCCATATTAAAACTATAAAATACTGATGGAAGAAACTGATGCTATAAATAAGTATAAAGGTAGCCAATATTCATGGATCAGCGTATTAAAATGCCCATAATAACCAAATTGATTTATAGCTACAGTCCAGCCCTTATAAAAATTTCTTTTTTTTTATACAGACTCACAAAAGGACACAAATGGCCGAAACTATTTTGAGTGATGACAGAGCTAAAATATTCACATTATCCAACTTCAAAATGTAACACAAAATTTAGTAACCAGGGCTGCTTGATAATGGCATAAAAGCAGACCTGTAGAATAGAATAGAGAAGTTAGAAGTGAATCGACATATTTATGGCAAAAAGTTTTGAGAAAGGTACCCCAAAACATGCAGTTGGGAAAAGACAGTCTTTTCAATAAATGCATATCACGATGTTGAAGAATATAAGGATTGCTATCTAATGTACAAAAATAAAGTCAAATGGGCTAATAGACGTCTGCATAATTTCTGAAATTGTGAAACTACTAGGAGAGAAAACAGAGGGGGAAAACCTCATCAGATTCGTCTAGTTTTTGGATGTGGCCTCCCAAAAGTTAGAGATCTAC
Organism: Phyllotis vaccarum; assembly: GCA_033318265.1. Classification (NCBI taxonomy): domain Eukaryota; kingdom Metazoa; phylum Chordata; class Mammalia; order Rodentia; family Cricetidae; genus Phyllotis; species Phyllotis vaccarum. The sequence continues at coordinate 16,253,936 of JARWLC010000007.1, forward strand.
CCAACCAGGGAAATATCAACAGAACAAAGAGACAACCTACAGAGCAGGAAAACACTCTCAAGAACTGTGTAAGAGGATGTCTCCATCCACCCATGGCACAGCAGACCTCTAATTCCATCATGGGGCAGGTAAGGATGGGGACTGCAAGTTCAAAGCCAGCCTGGCCTATGTAGTGAGGACTCCTCTCCTGCCACCAAAAGGTAGTATCAAAATACCTAAGAAATAAGGACAACTCAATATAGGAAATAAAGCAATTATTTACGGGTTAAAGATGCAAATAAACATTTCTCAAAACCTAACAAGCAAACAGACAACAGACAGACATATGAAAACACGGCCAACCTTACTAATCGGAAAAATGTAAACAATTTATCATCAAAAATGTAAATTAAAGCTACAATGACAGATATCCTGTATCTACTGGAACAATTATTAGCAAAAAGTTAAAAAAAAAATAGAATGAGCTTAAAAAAGGAGACCCTTGCATACTAGTCACTGTGGAAACAAGTATGGTCATTCTTTAAAATGTTAAAAATTGAATATCATGTTACCCAGAAGTCCCACTACCAAGTTCATATCCAAAGGAAATACAATAAATATTGGAGAGACATCTGCTTACTCATGTTCCTTGTAACATTATTTGATTGCCAAGCTACAGAACATTCTCAGAGTTGTCAGTTAACAAAGGTTGTCAGAGATAACATGAGAAATAACCACATTCTAACAAGTTGGATTTTAAAATGAACCTTCTCAAGCAAAAGGCAAAACATTTTCTATAGGCTATCTTTCAAACACTGAATCAAGTTGACATTTATAGAAGAATCAATAATTGAAAAGTCATAGTTTATAGAGCAAACACCAAAGTTTCGTCAAGATAGAATTTACACGAGTCTAAAAATAAATCTTTATAACTGCCTTGACTGAAATTCTAAATGTGGTCTTTGACTAAAAATGTTAATCAAAAATTAAAATAATAAGTACATAAACAATTCATAACAGTTGAAAATTTCATGACTCAGGGCAAAGTTCAAACTGAATAAATAAAGCCCTGAAGTACCATAAATTATGTGCTATGCCAAATGTGAACCTAGAAAGAAGGTTATAATGTTGATGAGATCATTGAAAATTTGAAGTTTTTCAAATTTTATTATTATTAGTTATTATTCCATTCATAACTAAAGCTTTTACATTCAGCAGGGTAATGCAATACCTAAAATAAACATTGAAAATAATATATAAAATAATTAAAAAGATTTCTCGAGACATTCAAACAACACACAAGTTAAAAGTTTTTTAAAATGAAAAAATATCACAAAGAAAAAATATATTGAATAAAATATACTCTAAATACACAAATCAACTGATTGAATCTGTTAAAATGTGATCCAACTGTATGCTATTGATAAAGAACACTCATATAAAATAATGCATATATGATATGAACATACTATGGACACTATTCAGCAATTAAAGTAAACAAATTAGTGATGGATGTGACAACTTGGATGGATCTCAAGGATTCTTCAGTAAATCTTTTAACATCTCAATTGGTTTACATGCCACTATAAAAAGGGAATATTGTAATGAAAAACAGATTTAAAGTATTGAGGTGTTTGGATATTGGGGAAGAAGAGGGTAGACATGGCCACGTATGAGCAGTATACTATCACTGGTGGACGACTTCTGTGTCTTGATTTTAGTGGTAGTCATAACAATTTTCATGTGTTGAACAATAACACAGATATTGTGACAGTGGTAAATTCTTGGTTTGTTTATCTTAGTATAATTGTGTCATATATAACTATTAAGGAACAATGGATGGAGGGTACATGAAACACCACTTATAGTTTCCATAGTCTGTGATTCTATCATTTTAAATAAAAAGTTTAACAGGAAATGCAGTATAAACACATGTAACAGTATTGAAGATTATTAAAAGCTGTTCTCAAAAGATCATACATTTATAATTTTTAAGTCTAAGAACAGTCTGTAAGGACATGAAGTCTGTGAACAGAGAAAGCTGATTTGGAATAGTGGTTGTGTGTGGGTAGACGGTGGGTGGCTTTTTTTACTAGCAAAGGGCACAAATGAACTTGGTGTGTCAAACTGTTAAGCACTGTGTCTTAGATTTGTCCATTTTTTAGCATGTAAGTTACAGCCCATAAAAGCTAGAGAGAACCAGACACAATATTCCAAAAATGATGTCAGTGATTTGAACCAGTTTCTTTTACATATATTGACTGTCTCTTTGCCTACAGCAAGAGTTCTTTGACAGCCTCTACATCCTCTACACTGTTGGCTACTCCATCTCATTTGGCTCCTTGGCTGTGGCCATTCTCATCATTGGCTACTTCAGGTGAGTAGTTCCCAATTACTTTTCTCCTAGAAGGAATGTCCTAATGCCCATCTGTAGAAGACATCCAATGCATATAATCAGAGTTTTCTGACATTTTATTGAAACTTATTTTTTTGAGTCAGGGTCTTATGGCGCTCTACTGACCTCAGATTCACTGTGTGGCTAATTGTCTTAGAGTTTTTGATGGCTGTGAAGAGACTGTGGGCACAACAACTCTTCTAAAGAAAACATTTAATTGGGGTGGATCACTATGGTTTCAGAGGTTCAGTCTGTTATCCTCATGACAGGGAGCATGGTGATGTAGTCAGATATAGTGTTGGGTCTGAGACAGCTACATCTTACAGGCAACTGAAAGTCACACTGAGGAAAGCTTGAATAAAAGAGACCTCAAAGCCCACCCCACAGTGACACACTTCCTCCAACAAGATCACACCCCTGAATAGTGCCACTCCCTTTGAGCACCCCTTCCTTCCTTCCTTCCTTCCTTCCTTCCTTCCTTCCTTCCTCCCTCCCTCCCTCCCTCCCTCCCTCCCTCCCTCCTTCCCTCCCTCCCTCCCTCTCTCCCTTCTCTTCCTTCTCTCCTTTCTCTCTCTCTTTCTTTTTCCTCCCATTTTCTTATATATTTAAGAAGATTTTTCTCCACATATACCACTGCTCCCCCTCCCTTCCCTCTTCCCAGTCCCTCCCAGTCCTCCCTCAGGCTCCCCCATCCACCCCCAAAGGAGGACAAGGTGTCCTAAGGTAGGTCAGTTCACTCTGGTATACCCAGTTGAGGTAGGTCCAATTCCCTCATCCCAGTATTAAGACTGGGTTAGGTGTTTCTCTGTAGGGGATGGGCGCTAAGATGCCAGTTCATGCATAGAAACATAGTCTGATCCTACTCTAAGAGGCTCCACACACTGCCCACACCATTTGACAGTCATCTGCCTTTGGAGGGTTTAGTTCCTTTCCCTGAAGGTTCCTTAGTGGTTGTTTCTGATTCAGTGATTCAGACCCATAGCTCCAGTCAGCCGTCTCTATGAGTCTTCTCCTCATGGTCCTGATCTTTTTGCTCATATAATTTCTCCCCTCTCTCTCTTCAGATGTACCAGGGGCTCAACCTGATGCTTAGCTATGGATCTCTGCATCTGCCTCTGTTCATTGCTGGATGAAGGCTCTATAATGACAATTAGGATGGCCATTCATTTGATACAGGGGAAGTCCTGTGTAGGCTCCCACTCTACTATTGCTTGGAGTCTTAGTCAGGGATATCTTGTGGGTTCTTGGAGGTTTCACCATGTTTCTTTCTAAACCCACAGTGGTTCCCTCTATCTAGACACCCATTTCTTTTTTCTCCCTCTTTGTTGCTCCTCTCACTCAACCATCTCCCTTTCTCATGATTTGTTCTCACCTCTTTTTGGTCTCAATCTGTTATGATCCCAATTTACTCAGGAGATCTTCTCTATTTTTTTCTTCACAGGGGGAATCTCTGGATGTCTCTCTTAATTTCCTTCTGTTCCCAAGCTGTTCAGGGGTTGTGGTTTGCAGCCTGGATATTATTTGATTTTTGTCTAAAACCCACTTATAAGTGACTACATACCATGTATATCTTTCTGGGCCTGTGTTACCTCACTCAGGATGTTACTCTCCAGATCCTCCATTTGCCTGCATATTTTAGGATGTCTTTTTTTTTCCTGCTGAGCAGTACCCCATTGTGTAGATGTACCACAGTTTATTAATCCATTCTTCAGTTGAGGGGCATCTAGGTTGTTTCTGGGTTCTGGCTATTATGAATAATGCTGCTATGAACATAGTTGAGCTAATGCCCTTGGGGTACAAATATGCATCCTTTGGGTATATGCCTAATAGTGGTATTGCTAGATCATTGGGGAGATTGATTCCCAGTTTTCTGAGGAACCTTCATACTGCATTCCAGAGTGGCTGTACAAGTTTACACTCTCAGCAGCAATGGAGGAGTATTCCCTTGCTCTGCCATTTTCTTTCTAGCTACTAATGATGATCTATCTGATCCTGATCCTCCTCCTCCACTTAGACAGTGCTGAGATTGCAGTCTAAATGCCTTATTTATATCCTCCTAGGGATTGAATCTAGGGCTTCATGAATGCTGGGTAGACACCCTACCAACTGAGCTTCTATTCCAATCCCCCTTTTTAGCTAATGCAAGATTCTTTAAACATAATTTAATTAAAAAAATGTTTTAAATTACCCACCACTGTTCCCTCTCCCTCCCCTTTCATACTCCTTTTCCACCTACCCTCCACTCCATCCCCGCATTCATTTTTCAGAGAGGATAAGGACTCCCAGAGTGAGCCAATGCAGTCTGACATATCCATTTGAGATAGGACAAAGACCCTTTATCAAGGCTGAGCAAGCAAGATGTTCCTCTGTATGATATAGGCTCCGAGAAGCCAGTTCATGCACCAAGAACAAGTTCTGGTTCCACAGCCAGAGGCCCTATAAACTGCCCACACTATTTGGCTGTCATCCACATTCGAAGGGCTTAGTTCAGTCCTATGTAGGTTCCACCCCCAGCTGTCTCATTTCAGAGTTAGTGAGCTCCCAATAGCTCAGGCCAGCTGTCTCTGTGGGTTTCCTTGTCATGACCTTTATCCCTTTGCTCATAATCTCTAATCCCTTTCTTCAGCTGGACTGGGAGCTCTACCCAGTGCTTATCTATGGATCTCTGCATTTGCTTCCATCAGTTGCTGGATGAAGATTCTATAATGACAATTAGGGTGGTCATCCATTTCATTATAGAGGAAGACCAGTTAGGCACCCTTTCCACTATAATGCAAGATTCTTAATAAAACACATCGTTAAGTGTCTTTGACAATTTATTATCATAGGAAAGTATGTTTCAAATTCTTTGACATCAGCACATAAAACAGTATTATTGTGACCAACAAAATTCTATATAATTTGAATTGACACAAAATTGTGAGCAATGAAATTGAACAACACCAGAGAACAGCATGTATAGGATGGTTACATCACTCTGCTACACACAGTTGTGAGTCTAGGACTGGATAAAGAAGTGGTAGAAGGGATATGGGCTGCAAGTGCCCTGAGTGAATGCAGTGATGTGCACAATGTCAACCAGTGTGTGGTTGTTTTGGAGAGAAGAAAATAGAAAAAGGTCTCCTACTGAGACCTCAAGTGGTACCTAAGTATAGGATGTAAGCAAAGAACAGGCAGGGTAGGAGCTAACAAACCCATGTGTGAGTCAAAAAAAAAATCCTGTTTTCTGAGAACTCAGAATTTCTCTTCCGACCTCCCAGTTCATTTAGTGAACGTTTAACAGACTCTTCTTGATTGAATTCAATTTAAGAGAAGAGAAGAGAGAGGAGGGAGGGAAGGCAAGAAAGAGAGAGAGGGGGGAGAGAGAGAGAGAGAGAGAGAGAGAGAGAGAGAGAGAGAGAGAGAGAGAGAGAGAGAGAGAGAGAGAGAGAACACTGTATTGACACTGTAGTATAGGATAACACAATAATGTAGCAAAAATTGGATCCCAGTGATGGTATGCCAGAATATATTTGAAATGAATGCTCATAAAATTACATTTTAATATTAGACTCAAGTCATTTCTGTAAGAAACCTAATAATGACCTTTTACTTTTGAGTTTACCATGTTTTACTTTATGGGGGAGGAGTTTGGGCTTGTTGGGCATATTTTCTTCCTCTGTTCTAATTTTATCCAGTTAAAGCAATGAATGTTTTCTCTGCATAGACGATTGCACTGCACTAGGAACTATATCCACCTGCATTTGTTTGTGTCCTTCATGCTGAGAGCCGTGAGCATCTTTGTCAAGGACAGAGTGGCCCAGGCTCACCTGGGAGTAGAATCACTGCAGTCTCTGGTGGCACAGGGTGACCTTCAGAACTTCATTGGAGGTCCGTCTGGGGACAAATCTCAGTATGTACGTGTTCTTATTTTCTCTCACTACAGAGTTTATATAAATAACTTCCATTTCATTTTCCACAAAACATTTCTTAACTTGTATTGTAATATCTATATCTATCCACCTATTTATTATCTGTCTGTCTATCTATCTATCTATCTATCTATCTATCTATCTATCTATCTATCTATCTGTCTCCTCATGTATAATTACTCGTCTGAGTTCTTCAAGAACATTCCGCAGGATGCATGAGTGCAATGTATGAATCACAGTGCCTATCATGGTTACTTTGAAAATTAAAATCTATTCGTCAAAAACAGACACTTGGGATGTAAAAGGCTACCATATTGTACCCTTGAAATCTTGCCCCCACATAAAATACCAAGGCATGAGACTTTCCTCTAAACGACTCACTCACGGAGTTTAGAGTCACACAGCAGTTCAGTAAATTTGGTCATGAAAGATGATTAACTTAGGTTGGCACCTGGCACTTAATTATCATAGATTTTCCTCCACAGTCCCAGTGAAAGGCTGACTGTATCTGTTTCCCTTTGACTTTGTGGTCCTGTTATGTGATCCTGGCCTGTGATTTGTTTCCCCCAGGATAGTGGAGTAAAGAGACAGAGAACTGTATGAAGCAGACTCCATGAGGGAGTCTGATCAGAGAAGCCATGAGCCTTTCTGTCATCTCTAAGATGTGAAATGATCACTCGTTTCAGTCATTAACATTTGATGCAATTTATTTTGCTATAATAGTTACATGAAAAGCTAAAAATGAAACAAGTTAATCATAAAAAATTGGCTAACGCTACTATTTTTCCTAATTTTTTTTATCCTATTCTTCTGATGATCATGTTATTTATGTAAAAAGAAAGAATTATGAAGTTTGGTAACTACTAAAAGAAAAAAGCTGACTTTAAAAGCTGAATCAAGTCTGTAGCTCGTAGAGTCCTATGTTAAGACAACTTGTTTGGTCTCTTCAACATTCTTGTCATTTTTATGAGTTAAGAAACTTTGATTATCAGAAGGTAATAGAAGAGCTAATTATTTTTTAGTGGTTTCAGGGTGTTGTTCAGCACAGTGAAATGTCCTAATTCAGTGCAATTCTGGTTCATTTGTGACAGGTCGGATGCAAGATCTCTGTTGTGATATTTATTTATTTCTTGGCTACAAACTATTATTGGATCCTGGTGGAGGGGCTCTACCTGCATAACTTAATTTTTGTGTCTTTCTTTTCGGACACCAAATACCTGTGGGGCTTCATCTTGATAGGATGGGGTAAGCACTGACATCACCTTCCTAAGACTGGCTATGAAATTGAATATATTGCACCCTGTCCATCCCCCACATCCCTTCAGCCATTTCCCTATACTAATTCTGCTCATCTTACCCTACTACTTTATGTTGCTTCATTATTCTGTTAAGGAAATACATTTAGCAAACCTCTCAAGCTTAAATTGTGGTTAGTTTTCCTAGGCTAAGTTCTCACTAGCACTCTGTGGAAGAAGCTGGGAAGACCACATTATTATCTGTATTAGTTTAAACCTTCAAGGCCCAAGCCTTGGGCCATGTCTGCTCTGTCAATGATTTTTTTCTTAACAGTCTTGAAGCTTGAATTTGTAAGTGACAATGGCATACTTCTGATTTGTGCTTCTAGGTCAAATAATGAGAATGCCAGAAAAGCATCCCTAGTACTATTTTGACTTCATTTATCACATAAAGTTACAAACTAATTCTGGAGCCTTACCATCTGGAGCCTTGATGGTGATTATTAAAATTACTTTCAGTAGAGAAAACTTAAAAATATGATATTCAGCTCACAGTCCACAAATTACCAGCACTGGGCAATTACTGGATCAGGCAGAATCTCAACAAGAGATGAGAAAAGGATCCTGTGTTCTTGTTAAAATTTCAGGGACAGGAAAGCCCTAGGTGGTTAAAAGAGAATTGTCTGGAGACTGAACAGCTGTAGACAGATCTAAGTTGCTACTCTAGTATTTGAATTATAAGTGCTCAGCATCGGAGAGAGGTATTGATGTCTCAGGACTAAATTGGAAGGCTTGTATTTTCCCTTTCCAATGGAGCAGAAACATTTTCCTCTGCCCATTTTGCCTAAAGTTGTCACAGCATCTGAAAGTGTGAACTAAGGAAGAGGAAACTCTGGTTAACTTACCGAAGGCCTTTAGGACAACAGAGCATCACCTGACTGGAATGCTCTCATAACTTTGAAATGGTGTTCATGGGTAAAGTTTTGTCCACAAACCCATCTTGCTTCTTTCCTTTTATAAATTTCTACATTGATCATGCGCATTCTGCATTAATTAGTTTTTTTTTCTAATTTCTATGGCTTGATAATGAGCAGGTTCACGCTTCCTCATCAGCTCTTTATTTGAGCTCTTGCCACTCAGCGCAGTGTGTTTTTGCTCAGTTAAAAACCAGGAGTTGATCACAGTGAAACCTGGGCGATTTGATTTCAGATCTTCTGATGGCGAAAAGAAGAAAAGGATAAAGTGTCTTGTTTCTAGTAGACTTTCATGCAAGCATAGGATTCTAACTTTTTTTTTTTTACAACTTTTGCTAATTTGCTCACAAGAATTTTGCCATTGGGATGATGCAATAGTAAACAAGCATTGTCCTCTGTGATCTCTATTTCATGAGGGAGGTTTAAGGACACATAGTAATGTACCTAAGATCTGTACAGACACGGATGGATATGGAGCATATTTTACCCACTATTAAGCTGATTTCATTAGTACAATCCCACATGACAATGAATTCTGTAGCTAGTCTATCTTCTGATTCTCTCTTTGAAACTCCAGTCTTCAAAAGACATTCTAGCCCAGTGGTTCCCAATTTTCCTAATGCTGTGACCCTTTAATACAGTTCCTCATGCTGCAGTGACCCCAACCATAAATTATTTTCATTGCTACTTTACCAATGTATTTGCTACTGTTATATGTCATCATATAAGTTTCTGATATGCAGATTACCTGACATGTCACCCTATGAAAGGTTGTTTTTTTTTTTTTGTTTTTTTTTTTTTTTTTGTTTTTTTTTTTCTCATCAAAAGGGGTCATGGCCCACAGATTGAAAAATGCTGTTCTGAGGCATATGTAATGAGGAGAATAGCTTCCTAAAACAGACTCCTGGCTCCTAAAGTAAAACTCTTTAACAAGTACAGATCTATATCTGGTTGATTAAGAGATTGCTGTTCTCTTATCTCATAAACTGAGAGACTGATCTGTAGTCAGGAGTTTCTGGCCCGGCCTAGTCCCAGATCTGGACCAGCAGTCCCAAATCATCACACACAGTCTTATATTAATTAATTATATTAATAATGCTTTTGGCCCATGGCTCAGGCATATTATTTGCTAAATCTAACTATTAAACTAACGCATGATTAGCCACATGGCTTAGTCCTTTTCTCAGAGCAGCATTTCATCTTCTTTCCTCTGCATCTCCCTGGCATCTCTGCTCTGCTTTTCCTCTTTCCAGAGTTTTCTTAGTCTGGTAGTAAGGCCTATACTTCCTGTCTGCCTTCTGGCCAATCAGCATCTTATTTTAACCAGTAGGAGGGACAAATATTTACAGTGTACAAGAGCATAATCCTATAGCACTGATTTTATTTTACAAATCCATTCTTCAAATGCTTACACATATGACATCTGCTTTGCAGGATGGTTTGTGGAAATAATGCACAGAGAACCCATTTACGTACTTTCTCTCAATGATTTTCAGCTTTATTGAAGAAGGGAACTTGGTCGTTTTCTTTTATGACTCATTTGAGCTAATTAAGGTTTCAAACTCTCTTCAGCTAGGCAAGTACTCAGCAATGTAGTACCCATGTTGCACTGATACGCTGTTTACCCTGATTTTTAAAACAATAATTTTAAGCGGTACATTGAAAGGAAAAAGTTGCAATCTGAAGAGGAATCAAAGCCTATATGATCCTTTCTAGATTAAAGACAAATACTAAAGTGACTTCTTTTTATAAGATTTAACCTCAAAGAAGTAGAGAGGGGATGGAGAGACGGATCAACAGTCAAGAACACCGATCATTCTTCTATAGGACACTAGTTCAGTGCCTAGTACCCACACCAGGTGGCTCATAACAGCCTGTGCCTCCAGCTCTGGCCTCTGCAGGCCTAAAACACATGGCACACACTTTTACACACGCATAGCCACACAGGGATGTTGTGAGAAATAGAAGTGAATAACGAGCCATTCTCTTCCGACCTAACATAGCCTTGTTTTTCTGTTCTTGCTGCAGCTCTCACTGACGACATTTCGTTCTTCCTTCCCTCTGCTCACTCAGCTACATGTCTTTCTGTAGCTTAATCTTGGATTTAAAAGGTTTCAGTTTTAGTTCTTTTCTGTGGAATTTAACTTTTATTTGCTTCACCTTCAACTGCCCAAAGACGTGCCAATGTCATTTGTTATGTTATCAAATTCTTATCCGGGTTATTCAATCTGGTCATGGACCTGTTGCCATCCCTTCAAAGTAGAAAAATTCCACATTCTGTTTTGTTTTTTGTTTTTTTTTTTTTTAATCATCGGCATGTATAAACCCTTCATTACCTGTAACATAACGTGTTACATGTATATAATGTGACCTCAGTTCATTTGTCGGTAAATTATATATAGAAATATTTGTTAATATTCCTGTCTTCGTTCATTTTATGTTGCTATAACAAAGTAGCAGAAGCTAGATAATCTGTGAAGAATAAATGGAAGGAAGCAAACAATTCTGGAGGTCTGAGGGCATCGGCTTCTGGTGCAGGCTTCACGGTGTGGCAGTGTATGTTATGTAAGAGAGAGCAGTAGTGAGCAAGAAAGCTGAGGAATGAGCCAAGGATGCTGAACTCTCTTTATAACAGCTATTTTCTGAGTAGCCAGTTTAGTCCTGTGAGTGTGGATAGATGCTTCTGTTGGAGTCAAACAAACAGACAAACAAAACCTCAAAGCCTTCCTGACATTAAAATCTGCTGGTAGCCTCTCCTCACTGTCCACACTTAGAATGCAAACAGTGAAATGTTTTTAAGCCCTTGGCTTTTCTTTACCTTTATTGTCTCGCCGTGAGGTGAAAGTCAGTGTACCACCCCCTGCATGATTATCCTCCCCCACCCCCACAAATGCGGTTTTCCCCTCCATCTCTGCTGTGAAAATTTGACCAAACATCATCTTTAGATTTCCAGTGACAATTTGCCCTTGATGTTATCTCTCATTTCTCAAACTGATGAAATGGCAGTGGGTGCATCTTTTTGAATCATGACGATATTTTTTGTGTGTCTTTTTTTCTCTCATAACTGCTAATATTACAGATACATGAGAAAAGAAAATCCCTGATCTGAAAGTAAATAGGGCTCCAAATCTTTTTCTTGTTACAGGGTTTCCAGCGGTGTTTGCTCTGGCTTGGGCAGTAGTACGGGCCACCCTGGCAGACACCAGGTTAGTGGAAATCAGAATGGGTATGGGTATGGGTAGAGGAAAGCTTTTCTCTGTCTTGCTCAGCCCTTGGTCTAGAAGAACCTCTTCCACCCTTGGTTCCACAGCTGCTTATAAAATCGTTACTCAGAGGTTTATATTAATTACAAACTGTTTGGTTTATGGCTCAGGCTTTTTGTTAGCCAATTCTTACATCTTAAATTAACCCATTTCTATGAATCTACATATTGCCATGTGTTCCATAGCTTTACCTGTGTCCCATTACAACTTGCTTCCTGGATGGCAGCTGGCAGCTGGCAGCATCTGTGCTGACTCCACCTTTTTTCTCACACTGTCTCTCTTGGATTTCCCACCTGGCTATATTCTGTTTTAGCATAGGCCAAAGCAGCTTCTTTATTAACCAAGGGCAGTAACATGTATTTACAGCATACAGAAAGACTATTCCACAGCAGGGGTATGAGTTTCTGTGAACTCAGGTGTTTACATTTCTGATGCTGCTGTCCTTTAGGGATGTCACATGAAGTTGCCTGTATACAAAGTAGACTTTAATGCATTGCTCTAAAGCTGTCTATCTCCCAGGTCAGAGAAGAGAAAGGTTCACAGAAAAGATTGAGATGTTGAGCTTTGTGATTTATGTAATCAAATAAAAAACTATGATGATCGAAACATGTCTATGTCTATCATTTTTTAACATTCTACATTTAACTTGTGAGTTTGCTTTTACATGTTTGTGTGTGTGTGTGTGTGTGTGTGTGTGTGTGTGTGTGTGTGTGTGTGTGTTGCCAAATCTTGAACCCAGGGCCTTGGCTTTCTGGGCGTGAGATCTAGCACTGAAATACACTCTCAGCCCTACGATATTGGAAATCTGAAAGAAGTCTCTTCCAGTCTTAAGATTTCTTCCTTCCTTCCTTCCTTCCTTCCTTCCTTCTTTCCTTCCTTCCTTCCTTCCTCCCTCCCTCCCTCCCTCCCTCCCTCTTTCTTTCTTTCTTTCTTTCTTTCTTTCTTTCTTTCTTTCTTTCTTTCTTTCTTTCTTTCTTCCTTCCTTCCTTCCTTCCTTCCTCCCTCCCTCCCTCCCTCTTCCTTCCTTCCTTCCTTCCTTCCTTCCTCCCTCCCTCCCTCCCTCCCTCTTTCTTCCTTCCTTCCTTCCTTCCTTCCTTCCTTCCTTCCTTCCTTCCTTCCTTCCTTCCTTCCTTCCTCCCTCCTCCCCTCCCTCCCTCCCTCCCTCCCTCCCTCCTTCTTTCTTTCTTTCTTTCTTTCTTTCTTTCTTTCTTTCTTTCTCCTTCTTTCTTTCTTTCTTTCTTTCTTTCTTTCTTTCTTTCTTTCTTCCTTTCTTCCTTCCTTCTTCCTTCCTTCCTTCCTTCCTTCCTTCCTTCCTTCCTTCCTCTTTCCCTCCTCCCTCTCTCCCTTCCTTCTTTCTTTTCTTCTTTTTCTTTCTTTCTTTTTTTTTTTTTGGCTTTTCAAACCAGGATCTCTCTTTGTAGTCCTGGCTGTCCATGAACTCACTATGTAGACCAGGTGGCTTCGAACTCAGAGATCTACCTGCCTCTGCCTCCCGACTGCGGAAATAAATAACACTATCAAGTGTTATTAGTCTAGGAGAAGCTAAGCTAATTGATAAAATTGCAAAATCAGGACTTTCTGTCTCTTGGTTCTATTTACTTACAAAACGAGCAACACCTTATAAGCTGTTGGCTAGTTTTCAATACCAACCAACTTGCTCCAACTTAAAACCACTGCAGAAGAGAACTCTTATTGAGAAATTGTCTAGATCAGGTTGGTCTGTGAACATATCAGTGGATGATTATCTTAATTGCTATGGGAGGTCCCTGATGATGGGGGCGGGGGAAGCAGTATAGTCCTTATGCAGGGGTTCTGAAGCCTGTAGGATAGAAGAAAGCTGGCCAAGCGTCTAACAAACAGGCTGGCAGCACAGGTGTACTTGTTTCTCTCTGACTACGATGTGACTTGATGAGCTGTTTGGGTTCCTGCCTTGGCTTGCTCTCATTAAGGGACCATAACCTAGAAGTGCAAGCCAAATACACCCCCTTCGCCCTCATTGCTTCATATCAGGGCATTTTATTGCAGTAACAGAAACAAACCTACTTTATTACTGCTTCATTTAGAGGACGTAAGGAATGCCAGTGAGTAAGGGAACTGTAACTGTGCTGTTCTACATTAGCTTCATTACTCAGAAGGAGAGGTGGCTTGTTCTCTAGAAAAGGCGACAAAAAGATGCATTCAAACATTTTAGGATTTGCAAACTGCTCAGCCCCTCCTGTGTCTTCTACGTTTACTGAAATTGTGGAGAGGGAAGTGGGAATGGAGAAGGCTGGCTTACTCACTATGGTAGGATGGTACAGGTTTCAATGTCAGTGTATAAAGCCCTAGTGCATAAAGCCCTACTTTATAGTTTGAGCCTAAAACTACAACATTCATAGCTTCATTTCTGAGAGTGTTAAAAATATATTTAAAAATATCTGAACATTTTCAGCTGCGTATGATGTGGACTGTTGAAAAGTTAATTTAAAATAAGGAGTTGCAGCATTTTCTTGAAAAATATGTGAAATCTTTCTTGCTTCTTGATTATGTCAAAAACAAAAATTTGAAGTCTTGACAACCTAACCCATCAAATTCAGGTTTTTGACCCATTTAGGGACAGCTGATTTAACCTACTTTCAAATATAATGACTTTGTAGAGTTGGAATTGCATGATTGAATCCCATGTGTTAGGATATTGATGTTAAAATGTCAGAGAGGCAGAGAAAACAATTTTGAGGATATATTATCAAATACTAAAAACTGAAATGAAAATACATGTAACCCCAAATCCTTGTAGCTGGTACATCAAGACTTTTGTTACAGATGAAGGCTTTTGAGGGTAGTGTGATCCATGATGTGTGCAACGTAGTAACACTCTTTTATATTTCTTGCCTATTGAGTAATGTGAAAGCAGATGCCTGTACATAATGCTGGAATTACTCAATTCAATATTCAATGTGAAAATGTAACAATTCTGTGTCTTGGATTTCCATTCTATTAAGATTCCAAGTTCATTGGCTGTACAGACTTCAGTTGAAAGGGGCCAGAACTGGTTTGATGTAGGGGGTTTGTTTATTTCTATGTTACAGGCTTGCAACATATATGTGCAACTGATATACTTTTACCAGTAAGGAAATCTATATATGAAATTTTATGTGTACATTCTAAAGGAGAATAAAATTACATATCAGCATATAAATTACGTTTTTTGATGAGATAAGTGTGTTAGTGTTTTGGTTCCATTTATTGCTCCTGCAACAAAAATATCAGACGAAAGCAATTTAAGCAGGATTTATTTTGGTTCACAGCTTGAGTGATAGCCCATTATGGCCAAGAAGTTATGGAGGCAGGGCATGAGGTGGCTGGTCATTGTTTCTGTGGTCAGGGTGCAGAGGAGGCTGAATGTGGATGCTCTGCTTGCTGTCTTGATTTTATTCAGTTCAGGACTCTCACCCACTCAGTGGTGCCACCCAGACTTAGGGTGGAGCTTCAGAAATCCATCACCAGTTGAGAAATACACAGCTGTGAGCAGAGGTTTGTCTTTTTTGGTGATTTTAGATCATATCATGCTGATAGTCAATGTTAGTCATCACAGTTTTATGTTACTGTGACAAAATACTCAAGACAACTGTCTTCGAAAGAAGAGGAAGTTTATATTGAACTCTCAGAAGTTTTAACAAGGGTTGTTTGGCCTTGTCATTGGGCAATCAAAAGGAAAAGGGGGCAGAGGCTCCCAAAGGCATTCTCTTAGCAATTCCTTTCACTAGACCCCACCTTGTAGAGATCCTCCAACCTCCCAGGAATGCCAGACACTGGGACAAGGTGTATACACAGGGGATTCTGGAGAGGAATGTAAGCTTCAAAATGCAGCAATAAGGGAAAAGAAGAAGATGATGCTTGTATTCATTTAGAAATACATAAGTACCATCAGCATATTTAATAAAATAGGGTGTGCAAGGAAGACCAAAGTGTCTCAGTCTATCTGTCATCTTCTATTTTGTGGTTTTGAAGTGAGAACGTATTACTTGTACATGAAAGCTATATCCTCCCCTCCCCTCCCCTTCCCTTCCCTCCCCTTCCCTCCCTTCCCCTCCCCTCCTTTCTTTTTGATTTTTTTGAGACAGGGTTTCTCTGTGTAGTCTTGGCTGTCCTGGAACTCATAGAGATTCACCTGCCTCTGCCTCCCAAGTGCTGGGAGTAAAGGCATATGTCACCACCGTACGGCTTCAATTTATGTCATTTCAGTAAAACAAATATTTCATAGCATCTGCGTTCTATATAATCTGAGCATTTAGGCTGCCTCACAACACCCTTGTCATCTCCCTAAACTAATCTCTGACCATGTATTACTTAAATATTACTTAGGCATTAGGAACTAATTGTAACAAATAACTAAATTTTGGGGTAATATTTTTTAAATAATGCTCTTAAAATAGCCTGTAGTAAAGATAAAAATCACGGGTCACACACAGATATTAAATGGACACCTGCCAAAATGTTTAACTTCCTATTCAATGAGTGACTAGGAAAATGTTGAATTGGTTCAAATGAGGCATGAATTAGCCACTATATTCATGAAATTTAATACGGACGATTACAAATAAATTGAAAAAAAAAAACTAGTCAAGAGAACCCTAATGAGTTATAGTTCATCAATAAAGCTGAGTTTTTATTTTATTTTAATGTGTTTTGAGTGCTTTGGGTAATTCAGGATCAACATTTTAAAAATTATTTATTTCTCAAAAAAAACAAAATAAAAAACAAACAAACAAACAAAAAACTGAAGCTGGGGCTTGAGTTCATTCTCATTTCTTTTGCCAATAATTTACTGATTATACTTTCTCTTTTCCCTTCTTCTCTCCCTCCCTCTCTCCCTCCCTCCCTCCCTCCCCCTACTTCTTTCTCTCTTTTGTGCCTAGGTGTTGGGAACTTAGTGCTGGAGACCGGTGGATTTACCAGGCTCCAATTTTAGCTGCTATTGGGGTAAGTTTAAAAGTCTATGTAGCTTTAATAAATCATAAATAACAGCTCTTGCCATTCTCCAAATCAGGGTAGCCAGGTAGCACCTGGGGGGCAGTTCTGAGGCTTTCTTACACATGTCAATATTTGCCCATGTAGGGATTTATAAAGCCCCACATCATAGCCTCCCTTTGCATCAGTTGCATCTGGAGTTAATATTCTCAATACCAATTAGTAAATGGAGGTGGCTAGAAGGGAAAGGTAGAAAAATGGCAGAGCAGTGGAATTTGGTGAAAGAAGAGTGATCATGAAATCCTCTCTAGGGCATTGTCTGGCTCAGGAAAACAAGGAAACAGGAGGCATTTTAAAAAACTAGTTCCAAGGTTTTGAAAAAGACATTCTTGGGTCTTCAGTATGATAAAAGACCTACCTGATTAACAAAAAGATTTGTATTATTTTGTAGCAATGAGAAAGTGCTTAAAAGTTTTTTTTTTTAGTAAATAGTACGAGGAAAGTCTCCTCCCCCCATTTCACCAGGGACAATGAAGCTTCTGAGTTTTAATATTTATTTGTTTGTATCCCAACTCAGTAGCAGAACATACTGGTTATTTTGAATGTAAAACTGCCTTGCAGTGACTTCTAGGAAAACTCTTCTATGTATTTTCCTCCTGGGAAATCCAGACCTTTGAGGATTTCCATGACATCCATCCCATATCCTCTAAGCTACAAAAGGAAAAATGAGCCTGGAGTTCCTTTGTGGTGTCCAGAGAATGGTCCTTTTCTTTCTGAGTGATGCTGAGAAAGCAGAAAGGATGAAAATATTGGGAACACATATGACACGGTGCTTCACACGGGCCTGGGACAGGTGTAATAACTCTAAAGGGAAATGGACCAAGCTGCCTAGCTAGCTGCTAACCTGGGAGATCTGAGATTCTAATGTGAGGATATATATTGTTACCTGGTGAGCTCCAGGCATTCTATAGTACCCAAGGTCCTTGAGTATGTAGAGAAGACGACACTTCTCCTCTTCACACCCTTTACATAGTTGTTAACCTAAACTTGAGCTTGTCGACCTTTGCTGATGCTGGTCTGCTCCACATGCCTTTCTGGGCATTTGAAAGGCTAGGATGTGTTTCTCTTGCTTCCTTGGAGTGTCAAATCTTTAATTTGACCTTTTGGATGGTCTCAAATCTCAAAGAAACTTAAAGATTCTGACTGTCTGTTGATTGTCACCTTGCCCATTAAGCCGCATGGTATATGTGAATAAGTACAACATCGTCTCCCAAATGTCTGCATTTTTAAACATTTTGAGAGTTTCCTGGAATAGAGTGGCCACTGGATCAAGAGCCAACCACCCATACAAAGTAGATGTCCTTGGGGACTGGGGCAGATGAAAGTCAAAATCAGGACAAGTACACACAACTGTAGAAATTCCAAGTCTTTTCCACCAGATCTTTTTCTGTCTACGGAGGGGAACTACAGCAGCTCTGCAGATAGAGGTCATACCACAGCGTGACAGGAACGAGCACAGCCTTCATTGCAGCCCTGTTTTTTTCACCTGCACTTTAAAAAAAAAAAAGCCACATTCTTTCTTGAACAATTCTTGTAAAAAACAATTCTGTCCATTTCAATAGGTACATTTATAAGATATATGTGTGTGTATATATATGTATATCCTTTACAACATCAAGTTTGTTTTCCTTACAGTCTCTTTACCCAAGTATAACACAGCATTATGCACACAGACATGCTCCCTATGTACAATCACAAAAAATGGAGCACAGAATTTTCAACCTAAATTGGGTCCGTAGCCCAATTCTGGATTTGGTTGTTGTAAAAGTGTGGCTTCTCTTGAGAGAATGCTTATGTTTCTGAGAGTAGAATCAAGTAGAATGTGGTAAGAATTTCTCAGTGAGATACAGAGCAAACCATTAAGGGAATAAAGGAGTTCTGGGCAGTCAGAAGTGTGTAAGAGAACCCAGGTTTCCAGATGAATGCTGACTTCAGCACAAATGCCAAAGCCTCAAGTTGATTTTGAATGGGTGGGACTGATAACCAAGCCCTGTCCTGATATGTTTTGTTTTCCCATGTTGAAATCTTTAAGAGATTCAGTTAGTCATTAGAAAATAACGTTTTTACTATGAAAACAAGTTTCCCCAAATGTGACAGTTGGTTATTAAGCCTTCTGTCTTTATGTTGATGAGTGTGACTTTGAAATTCTCCTATACAGCACTGAAATACAAGAGGAGTATGTTCTAATTAACAACAGATATACTGGGCATGGAAATGGAGCTTGCCTGTAATCCCACCACTCTCCAGGAGGAGCAAAGTTCAAGTTTCTTCCCATTGGGCTACAAAGAGAATTCATGACCAGTGTGGGATACCCAAGATTCTGCCTCAAAAAGTAAAAAGTAACCAAACCAGAGAAGGACGTATGTTTAGATCCGGGGGCTTCTAGAGCCTCATCAGAAAGTACAGAGATGCCCATCTGGAAGAGCAAGAGAAGCAGAGGAAGGGCCAGTCAGGTCTGGAAGAAGTGAGGAAGACACCATAGGTAGTGATTCAGTAAGTCTCAATAAGTCGGGGCTCCCTGAGACACTAAGATCTGAACTTAAGGACTATTTCAGTGGAAAATAACTAAAACCAGAGCCAGAGAAGTACTGATTGATTGAGAGGTTGAGCAGATGGCTCCAGGGTCTTTCAAGATGGCTTTGAGGATGTTCCTGGTGAGGTAGAGAGTGGCTTGGGTATCACAAGAAATCTGAGATATTGGATTCACAGGTGAGGGGAAAGTAAAGGAGAAAGAATCTCACACTCATGATTAAGCTTCACTAGGTGGCTAGAGTGAAATGAAATTGATTTGGATTTATTACAAAAAAAGAGCGTCTTCCTGTCTTTCCTGGATGACAAGCATCATAGAAAGAATTTCTTAGAGGAAAGTGGAACATTCCACTGACTATGAAGAAATAATCAAAAGAAAGTTGTGTGTGGAAAGGATGTGAATCTTAGGCCCCCCACATTCAGTTTCCGAAGTCCAAAGTCATACTCACTATTTAAGAAATGGAGTCTTTTTTTTTTCTTTTTTCTTTTTTAAATTTACTCAAAATGTTCTTACAACTTTTTGTATGTTCATCTTATTTTATTTTATAAAAAAATCTTTTTTATTCATGTATCCCCCTGCTCTGTTTCCCTTTCCTCTTCCCAATCAGCCTTCAGCCTTGCCTCTTCCCATCCCCCCATCACCCTAAAGGGCAAGAAGTCCCAAGGTGGGTCAGTTTAATGTGGCACATCTACTCCAGGCAGGACTGATTTCCTCATCCCAATATCAAGACTGGGTTAGGTGTTCCTCTGCAGGGAATGGGCTCCAAGGTGCCACCCCACGCACAGGAACACAGCCTGATCCCACCCCTCGAGGCTCCACATGCTGCCTGTGCCAATCAACAGTTGCCTACCCTTGGAGGGTCTAGGTCCTTTTCCTGATGGTTCCCTAGTGGTTCCTCTTGATTTAGTGAGCTCTCCAGAACTCCAGCCAGCCATCTCTGTGGGACTTCTCCTCATAATCCCTATCCCCTTGCTCATTCAGACTCTCTCCCTACCTCAGCTGGACCAGGAGCTCTGCCCAGTGCTCAGCTATGAATTTCTGCCTCCACCTCTATTCATTGTTGGATGTAGGTTCTGTGATGACACTTAGGGTGGCTATTCATTTGATGATTATAGGAAAAGTCCTGATTATGCACTCCCTCCACTATTGGTTGCAGACCTAGCCAGGGACGTCCTGTGAGTTCCTGGAGGTTTCCCTAGCACCCAGACTCTTTCCAACCCCACATTGGCTTCCTCTATCAAGATTTCCATCTCATTTTCCCCTCCTTCTTTGTTGCTCCTCCCACTCAACCATCCCCTTCTTTCATGATTTGTTCCCACCTCTTCTTGGTTACAACCAATTATGATCCCAACTTGCTAAGGATATCTTCTCTATTTTCTCTTCCTAGGGGTTTCTCTGTATGTCTCTCTTAATTTCCATCGGGTCCCAAGCTGTTCAGGGGTTGTGGTTTACAGCTTGGATATTCTTTGTTTATTGTATAAAGTCTACTTATGAGTGAGTACATCTCATGCCTATCTTACTGGGCTTGTGATACCTCACTCAGGAGTATATTCTCCAAATCCATTTATTTGCCTGCAAATTTAGGATGTCATTTTTTTTTTCTGCTGAGTAGTAACCCATTGTGTAGATGTACCATAATTTGTTAATCCATTCTTCAGCTAGGGAACATCTAGGTAGTTTACAGATTCTTGCTATTACAAATAATACTGTTATGAACATAGCTGAGCTAATAATGCCTTCGGGGTATAAATGTGCATCCTTTGGGTATGTGCCCAATAGTGGTATTGCTGGATCCTTGGGAAGATTGATTCCCAGTTTTCTGAGGAACCACCACAGTGCCTTCCAGAGTGGCTGTACAAGATTACACTCCCACCAACAATGGAGGAGTGTTTCCCTTGCTCTGCATCCTCTCCAGCATAGGCTGTCATCTGTGGTTTTGAATTTAGCCATTCTGACAGGTGTAAGGTGGTATCTGAATTTTGTTTCGATTTATATTTCACTGATGGCTAAAGATGTTGAGCAATTTTTTAAAGTGCCTTTTAGCCATTTGTAATTCTTCTGTTGAGAATTCCCTTTTTGCTCCCATTTTTAAATTAGAATATTTAGGTTTTTGGGCTCTAGTTTCTTGAGTTCTCTGTATTTTAGAGAACAGTTCTCTGTGAGATGTAGGGTTGGTGAAGATCTTTTCCCATTCTGTAGGCTGTCATTGTGTCTTATTGACTGTGTCTTTGGCCTTACAGAAGCTTCTCAGTTTCAGAAGGTCCCACTTATTGATTGTTGTTCTTAGTGTCTGTGCTACTAGTGCTATATTTAGGAAGTGGTCACCTGTGCCAATGCGTTGGAGAGTATTTTCACTTTCGTTTCTGTCAAGTTCAGTGTAGCTGGGTTTATTTGAGGTCATTGATCCACTTGGATTAGAGTTTTGTGCAGGGTGATAGATATGGATCTATTTGCATTCTTCTACATACTACCATTCGTTATGCCAGGACCATTTGTTGAAGGTATTCTCTTTTTCCATTGAATATTTTTGGCCTCTATGTCAAAAATCAGGTGTTTATAGGTGTGTGGGTTAATGTCGGTGTTTTTGATTCGATTCCATTGATCCACAGGTCTGTTTTTATGCCAGTACCAGGCTGTTTTTTTTATTACTGTAGCTCTATGTATGTATAGCTTGAAGTCAGGGATGGTAATTCCTCCTGCAGTTCTTTTATTGAGCAGGATTATTTTGGCAATCCTGGTTTCCTGTTATTCCCTATGAAGTGGAGTATTGTTCTTTCAAGGGCTGTAAAAAATTGTGTTGGGATTTTTATGGGGATTGCACTGAATCTGCAGATTGCTTTTGGTAAAATTTCTAGTTTTACTATGTTGATCCTACCTCTCTAAGAGCACGGAAGATCTTTCTATTTTCTGATATCCTCTTCAGTTTCTTTCTTCAATGACTTAAAGTATTTGTTAAACAGGCCTGCTACTTCTTCAGTTAGAGTTATGCCACGATATTTAATGCTATTTGCAGCTATTATAAAGGGTCATGGCTCCTATTTCTTTTTCAGCCCCCTTATCCTTAGTATAGAGAAGGGTTGTTGATTTTTTTGAGTTAATCTTGACCCCTGCTGGTGTTTATCAGCTGTAGGAGTTCCCTGGTAGAATTTTGGGGTCACTTATGTATATAATCATATCATCTGCAAATAGAAATAGTTTGACTTCTTCCTTTCCAATTTGTATCCCCTTAATCTCCTTTTGTTCTCTTATTGCTTTAGCTAAAGCTTTGAGAACTATGGTACATAGATAAGGAGACAGAAGATAGCCTTGTCTTGTTCCTGATTTTAGTGGGATTGCTTTGAGTGTTTCTCCATTTAGTTTGATGTTGGCTGCCAGCTTGCTGTATATCACCTTCAGTATATTTAGGTATTTCCCCCTATATTCCTTATCTCTCCAGAACTTTTATTATGAAAGAGTGTTGAATTTTGTCAAAGGCTTTTTCAGCATCTGATGAGATGATCATATGTTTTTTTTTCTTTCAGTTTGTTTATATGATGGATGACACAGTTTTTTGCATGTTGAACCATCCCCGTATCTCTGGGATGAAGCCTACTTGATCGTGGTGGATAATTTTTTGATATGTTGTTGGATTCAGTTTGCCAGAGTTTTATTGAGTATTTTTGCATCAATGTTCATGAAGGAAATTGGTCTGTAATTCTCTTTCTTGTTACATCGAGTGCCTTGGGTAGCAGGGTGACTGTGGCCTCATAAAATGAGTTTGCCAATGTTCCTTCAGTTTCTATTGTCTGGAACTTGAGGAGTATTGGTATTAGTTCTTTGGATGTCTGGTAGAACTCTTAACTGAAACCATCTTGCCCTGGGCCTTTATAAGTTCGAGAGTTTTAATAACAGTTTCAAAGTTTCAATTTCCTTTGGGGTTATAGTTCTGTTTAGGTCAGTTATCTGGTCTTGATTTAATTTTGGCAAGTGGTACCTGTCCAGAAAGCTGTCTATTTTTTTTTTTTTTTAGGTTTTCCATTTTAGTGGAGTATAGATTTTCAAAGTATGATCTGATAATTCTCCAGATTTCCTAGGTGTCTGTTGTTATGTCCCCCTTTACATTTCTGATTCTGTTAATTTGGATACTCTCTCTCTCTCTGCTTTTTGGTTAGTTGGATAAGGTTTTATCTATCTTGTTGACTTTCTCAAAGAACCAACTCTTTGATTCTTTGATTCTTTGTATTGTTCTCTTTGTTTCTATTGTATTGATTTCTGCCCTAAGTTTGATTATTTCCTGCCGTCTACTCCTTCTAGGTGAGCTTGCTTCTAATTGTTCTAAAGCCTTCAGCTGTGCAGTCAGGTCTCTTATGTGAGATTTCTCTAGGTTTTTCATAAAAGTATCTAATGCTATGAGTTTTCCTCTTAATACTGCTTTTATTGTGTCCCATAAGTTTGGGTATGTTGTGGACTCATTTTCATTAAATTCTAGGAAGTCATTAATTTCTTTCTTAACTTCTCCCTTGACCCAGGGGTGGCTCAATTGAGAGATGTTAAGTTTCTGTGAACTTTTAGGCTTTCTGTGATTTTTGTTGTTGTTGAACTCTAACTTTAGGCCATGGTGGTCTGATATGATACAAGGAGTTATTCCCATCTTTTTGTATCTACTGATATTTGCTTTATATCTGAATATATGGTCAATTTAGAGAATGTTCCATGAGGTGCTGAGAAATATGTAAATTCCTTTGTGTTTGGGTGGAAGGTTCTGTATATATCTATTAAGTCCATTTGGGTCATAGCATCTGTTAGATCCCTTATTTCTCTGTTGTGTTCCTGTCTGGTTGACCTATCCAAGGGTGAAAATGGGGTATTGAAGTCTCCCACTATTAATGTGTGGCATTTGATGTGAGTTTTAAGCTTTAGTAGTGTTTCTTTTATATATGTAGGTGCCCTTGCATTGGGGCATAACTATTCAGGACTGAGACTTCATCTTAGTTGATTTTTTTTGAGATGAATAAGTAATGTTCATTCTTGTCTGTTTTAATTGATTTAGTTTTAAGTCTATTTTATTAGATATTAGAATGGCTACACCAGCTTGTTTCTTAGGACCATTTGATTGGAAAGATTTTTCCCAATGCTTTATTCTGATCCTGTGTCTGTCTTTGAAGTTGAGGTGTTTTTCTTGTATGCAGCAGAAGGATGGCTTCTTTTTCTATATTCATTATGTTAAGAAGTTTCTTCATAGGTGAATTTAGTCTCTTGATATTTATGGATATCAATGACCAATGATTGTTATTTCCTGTTATTTTTGGTGGTAGCATGTGTCTGATTCATTTCTCGAATTTTCTTCTATGGCATTATTGATTGCTTGTGATTTCAACGGTGTATCTGGTTTCCTTAGGTTGGAGTTTTCCCTCTAGTGCTTTCTGTAGAGCTGTATTTGTGAATAGGTAATGTTTAAATTTGGTTTTGTTGTGAAATATCTTGTTTACTCTATGTATAATGATTGATAGTTTTGCTGGGTATAGTTGTCTGGGTTGGCAGCCATGCTCTTTTAGTGTCTATATAACATCTGACCAGGATCTTCTTGCTTCCATTGAATAGTTGGGTCTTATTGTGATGGGTTTGACTTTATAGGCAATTTGGCCTTTTTCCTTTGCAGAGCAGCTCTAAATGTTTTTCTTTGTTATGTAGGTTAGCTTATCATGTGGCTAGCAGACAGACTTTCTTTGGGGGTCTAGTCTATTTGGTGTCCTGTAAGCTTTTTGTGTCTTCATAGGCATTTCCTTCTTTAGGTTGAGAGAGTTTTCTTCTATGATTTTGTTGAATATATTTTCTGTGCCTTTGAGCTGGTATTCTTCTCCATCTTTGATTTCAATTAGTCTCAGGTTTGGTCTTTTCATGGTGTCCCAGATTTCCTGGATGTTTTGTGTTATGACTCTTTATGTTTTAGTGTTTTCTTTGACTTACATATCTATTTCCACTATTGAATATTCCACTGCAGAGATTCTCTCTTCATCTCTTGTATTCTGTTGGTTATGTTTGCATCTGTGGTTCTGATTAATTTCTTTAGGTTTTCTATTTCTAGCTTTGCCTCTTCTCCAACAGTCTTCACACTCTATTATTTTGAAGCTAAGATTCTCAGTGCTCTACCCTCCCACCCATATGAAGCTTAAGAGTTTAGTAGGGTTTGCAAAGAAGTACTAACTTTAGGAATACTTAAACAGTAAAAATTGTAACTTAAAATTCAGGTCTCCCAGGAAAAGATAACAGCCCCTCATGGAATCACCTATTAAGGATCTAGTCTGCATTTAAAATGTGTTGCATATTAAGAGTACATTCAAATGTCTTATACAATATATTATATATAAGAACTTAGTTGTATGCATTTTGGCTTTGTTTTATTGCCCTTTCTTGTTTCCTTTAAAAATATTAAAGAATTCCTACATGTGTATTTTGTTACATATATACATGAATACATTATAGACTGGGATATGATTAGGAAGAACATGCTTTTTTTTTATTCCAAGATTGGGCCACCTTGCTTTAACATTCTAAGGCTATCAATTTTTTTTTTCCTGAAAATTTTGTAATTTCTTCTTTATTCAGAGCTGAATAATAATCCATTTTATGTATGCACCAGATTTTTAAACATCTATTCATGTGTTGATGGGCATCTGAGTCAGTTCCATTTCTTTGCTATAATGAGTACAGCAACAGTAAACATGGAAATTCAAGTATCTCTTTGGTGGAGTAAGGGATTCTTTTGGTGCATTCTCTCTATCCAAATTTAATGTATAGCTGGGGTATATGGTATTTCCATTTTTAATTCTTTGAGAAAACTTCAAACCTATATCTCCATTAGCTGTATTATTTTTTACACCTACCATCATGAATGAACATTCCTCTTCCTCCATATCCTCTTCAACATTTATTGTTATCCTGTTTGTTGATCAGAAGTTTTATTTCCTTGGCATTTAATTTCTGTAGTTCTTTGTGTCTGAAGCATAGTTGGTAAAGACTTTCTCCCACCTCTTGCCTGTGTGCTGTGTTGATTATTTCCTTTGCTATGCATGCGCTTTTTAGTTTCCTGTAGCCACAGCAGTTGATTCTCCTAGGCTGATTCTTTTGCTAGTAAGGGTCTGTTTAGAAAGTTCTTACTGACCCCATTGTTTCGACAAACATTGCTAATGTTTTAATCTAAAAGTAGAATTTCAGATTTAAAATTAAGATCTTTAATTCAGTTTGAATCCATTCATTCTTTTGTTTTGTCAATTCTGGTTGATAGGCAGAGCAACAGAATGGCCAGGAGTACAGAGTAGATCCAACAGTGTGGCCTACACTAGCACTCTGCTACTCACTGGCTGTGTGACCACATAGAATGTCACCATGTGTAGTGATAATGATGATACGCCTGTCTCCTAGAGCTATTGTGAAAACTAAAGAACAATTTCATGTAAAAAAAAATTGGGGTATTAAGTAGCCAATAACACTTTCTGTTACCTTATATTCTTTATTTTCCTAAATGATTTAGAGCATTTAATAGAATTTCCTGTAACTATTCTTACATGTATTATTATTTGCATATACATATGTGTATTTTATTTGAAACTAGCAAGATTTTTTTTTAATCAGTTTTGGTTTCCTCTAATTATTATTTTTTGATAATCAATTTGGCCACCCTTAACTGTCTTCTCTTTTGTTAAACTCTTGGGCTATCTGGTGTGTATTATTTTCAATAAAATACTTTTTGGCTTTCAGAATTTATTTTTGACATATGACATGGAGGCAGAGACCTTGGTTCTGGAAATTTTAATATGGTAGAGCTGAAGGTTGCTCTCATGTTGCAAGAAACAGGGAAGACAAGTGACAATGTGCATCTGGTCATATACCCATGGCACTTCTTGGCTCAAGTTCTAACACTCAGTCTTTCACACAGTTACCATAATCCATCCTTTCCCAGACCTTCACCCCAGACATACTGCTAAATTGCTAGAAACTATTGTCAAGTATATAGGAAATACTGGAGTGTGAATAAATATAGCCATTCAGAAAGCAATCTTCATGGAAAGCCCCAGATCTGATGCTTTCTGTTTTTTTTTTTTTTTAAATCTATCTGAGGAGAGAGTGTGAGACTGTATGAGATCTTTAAATACACCACGAAACTTTTCATATGGCTTCAAGCTGGGTACCCCAGATCAAGACTCTTTGGAATGGAAAATTTTGGGTCCTTAGTAATTATACACAATAAAAATATCTCATATTCATGCGAAGCTTAGAGAGTGTCAAGAAATGGCAGCCATGAATCATTAGTCTAGAATCACCCCCTTTTACACAAAGGGCTCACCTCACCAGCTCTCTGCTATAATCCCTTGAAGACAGAACTCAATCCTCTCTAGTGGTTCCCACAAGTATTACTTTTCAAATTTAATGTATCTTTCCACACCAGGGGTCTTTTCTTATATAGCATTTTGCCTATAAAATATTCTTAACATGCACTTCCCAGTATATTTTACACATCATAGGACAGAATATTATTCTTTGAACAATTCTGTTATTCTTCCTCAGCATGAGGCAGAAGCCATGTATTAATTCATTTTTAAAATGGTAGTGCTGCATATACAATAACTTAATTTTATCCTACCAACCTACCACAGGCTTCATCTGATCTTTAGAAATTTGATCCTGGTAGATTATTCTCTGATATTTCTGGTTTCTAATACTATTACAAATTTCATTTTTTTTTTTAAATGAAGACAAAGTGAGAATCAGTAGCTTTTACAGTCTTATCTCAGATTCTGTATTCAAGTTTATAGAGTGGATAGTTCTTAGTCTCAATGCAAAGGTTCAACTTATTAAATTTCTATAAATATATTGAAGAGCAGCTTAATTTTTTTGTGATATCTTCTTTTGTCTTTCAGCTAAATTTTATTCTGTTCCTGAATACTGTTAGAGTTCTTGCTACCAAAATTTGGGAGACCAATGCAGTTGGGCATGACATGAGAAAGCAGTACAGGTAATTCAGAGATGCCTCCGCTAGAGAAAATATGTTGTTTGCTGTTTAAGGAATAAATGCCAGTTAGTATGAGGTGTCTTCAGGGGATTTACTCTATGAATGTGTTTTTTGTTTCATTCACTTATATGATTTGTTGGAAGAAAGTATCTATAATCAAAAATATAAATATTCCTCAAACTACTTACTGTGCCTATATTTTCTGTGTATTTTTGTCTGTTCTTAGCAGTTTGTTAATTTTCTACAAATTATATAAATTCTCATAAAAATCTCTTGGTGATTATCTTATAAAACAATTTTTGCATTTAAAAATAAGTCCTTATGAAAATAATCCAGCAGGTGCATCTGTTGAATTGCTTTTGATCCTTTGGTGAATTGATACCTACAAAATATAAATTTTAAAAACTTTTCAAGTACATTGGTTGGAGACGTTCCTTTTCTTTGTCTGTCATGAAGAAGAGAACAGAGTATTCAAAATCATTATTAATTAATTTCAAGGGAGTGCCCATTCCTTCCAGTCATCACTTTGGTAATTCTGAGTAATAATGGTCTCTACACAGTTGAACTAACATATCTAGTAATCAGATAGACATGGACTAGGCTTTAAATCCCTTAGATGAGTAATGGCCTGCCCCAGTTTGCTGTAAAGCACTGTCTCAGGCACAGGAAGGAACAAATCATGTTTAGCATTTTGATTTTATTTCATAAATGTTATCCACATCTTTTACTGATTCCGTTCCCTCTAACATGTAGTTTATCCTTTGCTGTACTGCAGCCAAGATTGCAGGAGTGACTGGGATTCTCTTAGGATGCACAGTGTGAACAAACCTGCAGTTTCCAACACCAGCTATGGTCCATGAGTTATAGTGGTATTGTGTATTGTGGTCTACATTGTCTCCAAGTATCTGTAGACAAAGGCCCATGCTGTATTAATATAGCTTGTCTCATGTTATAGTCCATCAGTGAAGGCATCAGCTAAGAATAATTGCACAGTGGGGGATATAAATGACCTTTCATTCTTCTTCATAAAGTGAAAAGGTGTGATGTTATTTGTATGTTTTAGTTCTGAATTCAGGATGACTATTTATAGTTTCAGATCAATACTCTGTTTTAGAAACCCTTCATCAAGCCTTACTTCTGAAGCAGACTTGGGAAGATGAAATTTCTATCCTTGTCTAAATGCTAGTAATCCTAACTTGAGGTTGTACTACTTAAATGTGTATGTATTTGTCAGTGTGAAGAGACACTGTGACCATGTCATGTTGCATTTAGTTTCTGGCCTGGACTTTATGGCCTAGCCTTGAGGTACAGACCCACAGAGACACATTCATGCTTTTATTAATTTTATGCTGATCAGCCTATGGCTTTGGCATATTGCTAGCTAGATCTTGATCTTAAACTAACCCATGATTCTTATCCTTTTCAGCCATGTGGCTCCGTACCTTTTCTCAGAGCAGCATAGGTGTCCTCTGCATCTTCCTAGCTTCTCTGGCATCTCTGTGGCATCTCTGCTCTGTTCTTCCTGTTCCCAGAGTTTTCCCAGTCTGGTAGCTCCGCCAATACTTCCTGTCTGCCTTCAGCCAATCAGCATTTTTATTAAACTAGTAGGCAGGACAATTATTTACAATATAACAACACAATCCCACTAAAATGTCAACTTTTAGAAAGGGAAATATTTAATTAGAGCTGGCTTACTGTTTGGGGCTTGAGTAACTTATTGTCATGGTGGGAACCGTGGTGCTTTACAGGCTTTCAGGCTGCTGGAGGTAGCTGAGAGTTCTACACCTGGATCCACAGGCAGCAAAAAGAGATTGTGAGATACTGGGCCTGACTTGAGCTTCTGAAACCTCAAAGCCTCAGTGACATACATCTAACAAGGCCACACCTATTCCAACAAGGCCACACCTCCAATAATGCCACTCTCTAAGAGTCTATGGAGCCATTTTTATTCAAACCACCACAATCCACTCCGTAGCCAAGTCATAATGCAAAATGCATTTAGTCTAACTTCAGAAGTTCCCATAACCTTTAACAGTCTCAACCCTGTTTAAAAAGTACAAAATCTCTTCAGAGACTCATGGAAATCTTTTAACTGTAAATTCCTATAAAAACAAAATAAAATGCACAGGATATACATTACCATCCCAAAAGGGAGAATAATGAAGAGATACTTGACCAAAGCAAGATCAAAAACCAGCTGGGAAAATCCAAACCTTGCACCTCCACATCAGACGTCAAAACACCCTTCAGCGCTTGAACTCCTTCTAGCACTGTTGACTGTGACATCTTTCTCTTGGGCTGGTTCCACTCCCCGTTATCAGCTCTCCTTGGCAGGTAATCTACAGCTCTGGCATCTCTAACATTTTGAGATGCCCAAAGCAATCCAGGATTCACATTTTCAGCTTCATGCAATAGCAGAACCCTTCCAGGGGTGGAGATGGTGTTAATTATCTTGATAAGCTATATTGATTGGATTTGCCCTAGAACAAAGTTGTTCTACAGACTAATTTATGTGACAGGATCAGAGAGACTGAGTGGGGATTACACGGATGCTCATCCGTGGGATCAGAAAGGACATTAGAGGCAGAGTAGGAGCTGAGCTGTTGTCTTCATTCTGAGGTTGCTTTGAAATACCCAATTTTAGAGACTTGTCTGAGTTGGCTCTAATGGTTCACAATTGATTTGGAATGGGTGTGGGCTTATCCACAACTTGACGCTTGAAACTTTCAGCAATTTTTTGTGTAGTGTTAAGGCAAATATTTCAAGAACTCCAGAATTCTGTTGTGAGTACATGCTTCCTAGTTCCAAAGACCTTCAGTGGACAGTGAGGCATGGGAGAGGCAACCTCTTTGGACTGAAGGTCTTGGTGAAGGAGATCTCACTGGGGCCTCCAGAAATGTTGCCAGAATCATTTTGGTATAAACACTCTGATGCCAACGAGAGTGGAAGGATGTTGTCTGTGAACCAAAGCCAAGATAGCTAGCTCCTGAGATATTTCCTCTAACTGAAGTCGTCATTCAGTATGATGTCACATATGTCATTAAGTATGATATTTGTTTAACATACATCATATTTAATGTTTAGGATAAAACCAACACAGTAAGATAGAAAAGCAGATTTAAGGGTGAATAGTCACATGGTATTTGGATGGATATTTTCCTTCTTTGAGCTTCTATCCTCATCTGGAAATAGATCATTTACTTCTCTTACAAGAAGTGAGGCAATTGTAAGATGCTACTGTAGCATGGTGCAAAATAACTGACAGGTTCAGTTGCTACATTTCCCTCTCAGAAGGAGGGAGAGAGGAAGTTAGGACAAGAGAGAAAGTGACTGAAATATTTTCTTTTCTTGAAGTGAGGAAAATGCATGCAGAAATGCATATATAAAACTCTACTTGAAAATAAACAAATAAATTTAAAATATAAAATAAAATAAAAACTCCACTTGCATACACATGAGAGAAAGCTTCATTTAAGGCCTAAAAGGATCAAGAAAGACTTAGGATAGACAGGGTCTTTGAGGCTTTCCTCTTTGTTTTAGCTAAACATGATTTGCCAAAGATTACTAAATTTTTTTTTCTGTACCTGGATTTACCTGGAGAATGATGCGGGCTAGATACTGTGAGAACTGGGCATTTATTTTCTAAATAGGACACCATGTCCCCAAACCACTTGACTTTACATTTCTCTTGTACCTGAAGCCATCACCATACTCCCAGCAAGTCAGAAGATCCATATCAGTTGCTACCTGATCGGATCATCTCATTACAGCTGTATCTTTATGGAAGGCTCAGCTGCACAATGTGTGTGATTAATCCTATGGACGCTAATAAACATCAGTGTCCAAAGTTGTTTGTGCCCAATCTGCTATGAGTAGACAGATAATGACCTATGTGTACATTTTTTAGTCATGTGCTCTGCAGGTAAATTCTAAAAGAGAATGTAATCATGGTTAATATATAAGCATGAACACAGTTCAAACATTTTATTTAATTTCATAATTAAGGTGATAAAACATTTCACCTAGTTCAAAGAGAACATATAGTTAGGAAACACATGCTGTAATGAATTTATAAATGGATGTTAACTGCAAAACCTGTTAATACCTTCAGGGCTGTCGTCAAAGGCATCTATAATCTGCTGGATAGAATTTGTGTTTCAGTGGCCAGGAATGACTGCTTTACTGTGGTAGACAGATTTCTAAGATGGCTGCTGGGATCTCCAGCTTCTGGTATTCTGTATGCACCATGTACAATACCTGCTCTGTCACCCAGACCTTCAATGTGGGTGACGACTTTGTTGCTCTTTCCTTGATTTGGTTATGTTATATAACAAACAAAAGGGGCTATTCAGCTTTATGATATGTTACCCAGTCTCCATCCTAGGAGCCTGGGAATGCCTGTGGTTTAGACCTACAGGCAACCTGTATGATCCAAGCGACTTTTGGCTGAGAGCCGGAAGAGAACCATACAGATGCAATGGAGGTCTTTAGACATCTGAATATGTTCAGATGTGAACCCAGCCCTAGATGAAACCTTGAGTTCAGTTTTGAGAGACTCGAGCATAAGACCTAACCATGTCGATCTGTACTTCTAGCCCTTCATAGCAATGGAGTGAATGAGTAGCAGTGACTTTGTGGTACTTTATAATAGAGCAAACTGAAGATGAATTCAGTTACTGTTTTTTTTTTTTTTATAGATGATCTCTTATCCCTACAGAACTATAAAGTAGCTTATTCATAGACAAGAAGACAGAACTCAAAGGCCAGAGTTAACAGGATACCAAATAGATTTTATTGAGTAATGCATTTTTTTTCTCTAGTCTGCATTAAACTGAACAGTGACAAAACTTGTGCATTCATGACCATTTTATAATCTATTGTTCTGATGTAATCTTTTGTTGGAACCCAATTTCTGGTTCCTAGCTACAAATGTAGGAGCAGACTAAGTTAGTTTGATTTTAAGAGCACTCTCTGGGGATTTATGCCACATCTTAAAAACAATGTATTTTTTTTTCAGAGAGATTTTGGACAAAAGTTTTAAGTGCAGTTAATGCAATTTCTGAATCTAACTAGACGGCACTAAATTCCCTAGGTGTTCACTGCATCCTTTCTAGACTTATAGTCACAGGAACTTGGGCTCATTACTCAGGATTCAGAAGGAGGCTGGCAGGTTCTAAAAGCTGAGAGTGTTAGTCAGGTCCAAGAGACCCACTGCTTACCAGCAATACTCTCCTGAATAAAATGGTCTAATGTGCAATTCTAAGATTGAAGAGACTGCAGGCCAGGTGAGTGAGGACTCAGAGCAGCAGATGAAATGCCCACAGGCTGTAGAGGAAACTGAGTGAGGGGTAGGTTGTTGAACAGTGTCAAGGGAACATGTGGTTCTGACACTACTCAGACTGTAGACAATGAGGGAGGCAGCCAGCTCCAGACATCTGAGCTAGACATCTCGATGTGAGCCTGAGGGCACTCCAGGAAGCAGGCTATGATGGGTAGTGTTTTAGTGAGAATGAAGACTTCCAAAAATGTTTTGAAATATTAGAGCCTTTACAGACTTGTGGACCCTGCGCGCCCCCCCCCCCCCCCCGGCCAATTTCTGAGACTAGATAAATGAGAGCATTCATAGGTAGAAAACTTCAAGCCTAGATTCCGAGACTAGTTCTCTTTCATCTTAGACTAGTGAGATCTTGGCTCATCAACACAGCTTGTTTCCTAGAATAAAAGTAACAAATAGATAATGCAATTAGAGGAGAGACTGACTAGGATGAAAAGCTAAGTTGTTCAAGATTCTTGGGTGTAAATGATTCACCAAGAAGGAAATTTGAGAAATGAGGAAACAGGTCACATCTGGTAATTTCTTGAACCAAGAGTCCAAACAAAACAAAATTAATCCAAAATTGGAAAATGGCACGCTTAGTGTCCCGGAGATGGATGGATTGCTATAGACTTTCGTGACTTTAATACAGCACACTTTACATTTCCTTCTCTGTAGGCCAGAAATCTTTGTGCACCTCCTCTTCTTGGCTGTCACAAGGCTGCAACAGAAATGCCAATCAAGGCATCATGGGAAATGTGGACTAGGGAGAGTATGTCTGAGTGCCCGGGACTGCTGGTAGATTTGGTGGCTTGTCAGCTGGTGTCCAGGTGCTACTGTTTCTTGCCACATGAGCCTTTTGGTAGAATAGCTTCCAACATGGCAGCTTGTCTTACTACAGAGGGCTCTAAGAAGGTGGCAGTTAGAATCTTGGGCAACACAGTCACAGAAGTGGTATCCTACCATTGCTGTGTTAATCTACGAGAAGAAATCCCTGAACCTGACAATACTCAGGGACAGCACTAATAAGGGTATGCGTAGCAGGGGGGTGAGATCAGTGGGGACCATTTTAGACTAAGTCTGTTTGTTCTGAACAGGGTTCTGTCAGGAAGGAATCAATAGGGCAGACAAGATTTGTACAAGTCTACAGATACAAATAGATTTATGGGAAAATAGACAGTTACAGATGAAGTGGATATATGAAGATAGTACTTGGTGAACTAGAGGCTGAGAAGGGCTGGTAAACCTTCAGTAGGCCACAATTCCAGGACTGTCTTTTGATGTGATATATTGTGTAAGCTCTAAAGAAATAAAGTTTGCCTGAAAATCAGAGGACAAAGTCAGCCACAGATTTAGCCAAAGAGGCCAGGGAGTGGTGACACACACCTTTAATCCTTGAACTTGGGAGAAAGAGGTAGAGATCTGTCTGAATCTCTTTTCAGAGATTCAAGGCCAAACAGAGCCAGGCGGTGGTGGCACACATCTTTAATCTTAGCACTTGGGATCCCATGGTTCTGCTCTGAGTACTTGGGAAACACACATGCTTTTAATCCCAGAACTAGGAAGTTTGAACCAGGAAGTGATATGGCTGGGCAGAGAAAGGTATATAAGGTTGGAGGAGACAGAATTTGCCCCTTCCCTTTTGGCCGAGGACTCTGAGGTTTAGTCTGAGGATTCCTGAAGACAGGATCTACCATTTGTATCCCGAGGAGTTGGCTAGGTGAGAACTGGCTGCGGTTTGTTCTTCTGTCTCTCTCTTTCAGTTTTTCCCCAATATCTTGCTCTGGATTTTTTTTATTATAAGACCAAGTAGAATTTGCACAACACTGTTTAAAGTCCAAAGTCTTACAACCAAGGTAACAAATGCTGTAACCCTTAGTTCAAGAGAGTTACCCCGTACCTCAACAGCCTACAGGTACAAATCTCAGCTCAAAGGCTGCAGAGCCTGGGAGGCTGGAGGCTGGAGAGGTGTGTTTCAGCTGGAGAAAAGGAGAAGCACATAGACCTTTCTTCTGCCTCCTGCTTCTGTCAGAACTCTCTGCTCCCTGGATGCTGCTTCCTGCCTCTCACTCATAGTGTCTCCTTTAGCCTGTGGGAATTTTTATTCGCTGGTCTGAGTCCTCACTTGCCCTGCCTATAGTTTCTTCAGTTGTAGAATTCCACATCCACACATTTCATTCAAGACAACATTGCTGATGAGCAGCAGGTCTGTTGGACTTGACTGGTGCTCCTAACTCAGTGCCTGCCTGTGCTTGCCCTCCCTCTGAATACTAACTAGTGAGCTCCAGGTGCTTGGTGGTGCCTGTCCACACAGAGGGCAGACGACTATATACCAATCTCCTTTGGAAGCACCTTCACAGACACATCAACACAGTGCTTTATCAGTTATCTTTGCCTTCCTTAGACAAACTGACACATAAAACTAAATATTTTACCACTGTATTGGAAAACTCAGGATTGATTCAAATATACAAGACATTAGGATGAGGCCAGGGAAGGTCAGGGACGGCTTATGCCCTTAATTGTAGCATTCCAGGCAGAGAGGCAGAGAGGCAGAGAGGTAGAGAGGCAGAGAGACAGAGAGGCAGAAAGACAGATAGGCAGAAAGACAGACAGGCAGAGAGGTAGAGAGACAGGCAGAAAGACACGCGGAGAGGCAGAGAGAGAGAGGCAGAGGTGGACATTTCCCCGTGTTTCCAGGTCAGCCTACTCTGCACAGTACCAGCCAAGGCCACCCAGTGAGACCCTTTCTCAAAAAACCCCAACCAACCAACCAACCAACCAACCAACCAACCAACCAACCAAACAAACAAACAAACAAATAAACAAAAAAGAGAGAAAGTGGGGAGAGAGATAGAGAGAGAATTAAATAGAACTACAGGTATTTGAAACAGAGTATTTGACAGAACACTCAGCTCATAAGGAATTGGGAAGTGTCTCTAAGAGTAGTTGATTTTAAAAATGAATTAAATTTTCACATATATGTACATCATTCTTCCCTTCCTTTCCTTCCTATGTTCCTTCTACTCCATCTCAAATTCATAGCCTTTTACCTAATTATTATTATTATTATAATTAATATTTAAAAATTATTATTGCACATAATTATAACCTTCTGAATAGGTTTACTGCTGCTCATGTGCATATATTTTTAAGACTGACCACTTGGTACTGGGTAACCAATCATAGGGCTCATTCCTGGGGAAGACTGATTTTCTCTCTCTTTCAACAGCCATTAGTTGCCTGTAGCTTTTCATCCAGTGTGGGGCTCCATGGGATTTCCCCCATCCATGTTGTAATGTCAAGTAGCGCTGAAATTGTTCAGGTCTTATTTAGGTGGCCATATTGTTGAGATTTTGTGCATGCAGCTTCCCTGTCATACACAGAAGGCACAGTCTTGTAGCAGATTTCCTGATCTTCCAGGTTTTACAATTTTCTGCCCTTTGCTTGTTAAGTTTCAAACTTAGAAGTTAAAGATACTTAGGACTGTAACAAAAGCCACTTAATGCCTTTGTAAAAACAGCATCCTTTCATCAAGAAGCATGAGCCTAGAGGGGTTCAGGGGATGCTGATCATGGGAAGTGAGAACCAACCATCTGACTGACTATAAAGTGACATGTGACAAGCACTGGGGGAGATGGCTCAGTGAGGAGGACCCAGGTCTGAATTCCAGGTTTGTGTAAAAGCTGGGGATGGCTGCATATACCTGTAACCACAGCATTAGGGGTAGGCACTGTTGAATGCTGAGAGGCTCAGTAAGAGATCATGTCTCAAAAAAAAAATAGGTAGAAAGAAATAGAGGAAGACACAAATTGTCCTGCCTGAGATTTTGCATGCTAATACCGTTGCCCAAGCACCTGTACATTCAAGTCTGAAC
Organism: Phyllotis vaccarum; assembly: GCA_033318265.1. Taxonomy (NCBI): domain Eukaryota; kingdom Metazoa; phylum Chordata; class Mammalia; order Rodentia; family Cricetidae; genus Phyllotis; species Phyllotis vaccarum. Next base: position 16,291,413 of record JARWLC010000007.1, read on the forward strand.
ATTTCATATATCACACACACAACACAACTACACACACCACAAACACATACCACATACATACACACACACACAAATACACACTCAAACACACACACAAACATACACTCAAACACGCACACACACACACAATACACGCACATACACACAAAAACACACACACACTCACACACACAAACACACACTCAAACACGCACAAACATACACTCAAACACGCACACACACATACACACATACATATACACGCACATACACACAAACACACACTCAAACACTCTCTCTCTCTCTAGGAAACTGGCCAAGTCCACGCTGGTCCTGGTGCTGGTGTTCGGTGTGCATTACATCGTGTTCATCGTCCAGCCGCACTCCTTCTCCGGCATCTGGTGGGAGATCCGCATGCGCTGTGAGCTCTTCTTCAACTCCTTCCAGGTGACCAGCTCGGGGCTCCGATCAGTGTCTGTCGCTTCCCTCCACCTCTTTCTCTGCCCTTCGCTCTGGCTTGGCATTTCTTCTGAGGGCCAAGAGGCTCATATATGTTCACTCGTAGGGTCAGGTTAATTCTCTGACCCCAGAAGGAGCCAGTCTGAGGCTGTCTGGCACAGGAACGAGCCTGGAGAGCAAGATGAAGAAGGCATGCTGTTGGAGAACACTGCTGTGGGACAGAGTCCTTCGCTCTGTGTGTGTGGAAAGTAAACAAAATTAAAAGAAGACAGAATCAAAAAGGCGATGGGAAAATAGGAAGAGGTTGCTCCCATCCACTTCATCCCGGTGTGAAGCAGATGATTGTAACCTCTCAAATGGCCCAGTCTTCACCGTGCCCCCTTCCCTTCCCTTCAATCTGCTGATGGATTTAGTCAGAGGGAGTGACAGAGAGCTTGAGACAGGTATGAGTGGCCATGCCTGAGAGCACAGACTGAGGTGGGCCTCGTGGAAGTGATTACTCACAGAATGAAAAGGAGTCATAAGTGAGTGTGTTGGTGGGGACGTCATGGAGGTGAACCGCAACAAAGACAAAACCTCTCCACTGTGGATTTCAGATGGATCCTGAGAGTGTTTTTAGCTCTTGGTTTATGGGATCTAGTGGTTTGCTAAATGGATATATTCTAGAGATTTTTGCCTGATGGTTAGAACGATGTAGGTGTGCTACAAGGTGGACAGTGAATGACATTCAAGGAAGCTGAACGTAGTCCAAGATGATCGGGGTTCTTAATGCACAACATGCCACCTCTCCACAGCCACACAGTTCTAATAAGGAGATAGAATCTGTAACATGGTAAGGAAATGTCCGTTCCCAGCAGCCTGAATAATTGAAAATTATTTTACATTTGATGGTATTACTTAATTGCCAAGAACATCCAGTTCAAGTGTCATTTTCTGCCACATGTAGCCCTGTGTGGCTGGGACACTGACAACACTCACCCACTATCCCCCAGAAATCAAATCATGGGACTTTACCAGTGTGCCTGGGACTGTCACACTCTGCTCTCCTTTCCTTGAATGCTCCCCTCTTCATCCAGCTCACACCTTGTTCTTGTCACTGTGACCAACTTAAATGTTGCCCCAAAGAGGGATCTGGCTGAGTTTCTCATCCAATACACTCACCCCATTGTTCCCTGATTTTTACCATAAGACCCTCATTGCCTTTTTTTCCCCTCATGTGCTTGCTGTTGGCTTATATTTTTTCCAGGTCTCACTCTTCCAAAACTGTTTGTTTATATTTCACCCCTGTCATACTGAGTTGCTCTTAGCCCCCCAGTATTTAAGCTCAATAGATATTTCAGAGTGAAGAAAAGATCCTTTGTGCTCTTAACATATAATATTCTATGTTGGTAGCTGCTACCATTTAAGATATATAAACATACTTTTCCAAGCAGGGGGTGAGTTTTATGTGAGCCTTGAGCAGTAACATAAATGAAACCACAAAATAGGTTCTTTGTGGACTTCTGAGTATTTCACTTCACACAATTGTTTGGTTTGGCTGAAACCAAAGGAAGATCACAGATAAGTGTAAAATTAGGGGAAATAAGCTGTGTAACTTTCTGAAGAAACCATCAAAAGCCAGCTTTTGAGTTGGTGCATGTTGATAGAAGATGTTTTCCTGCTGTGGGCGTCATAAATTGCCACAGGGCTTACATCCTCTTTCTCTCTACAGGGGTTTTTCGTGTCTATTGTTTACTGTTACTGCAATGGAGAGGTAGGTCTGGAGATACCAGGAGCGCTCCACATTAATTTCCATCTCAATCCATTTGCTTTCTTTATGACAGAACACAAGAGACTTAGACTTAGCAATTTTCAAAGGGTAGAGTTTTTTTTTTTTTTGGTTTTTTTGTTTTTTTGTTTTTGTTTTTTTTTTTTTTTTTTTTTTCAGATCTAAAAGTGGGGCTATCTGTGTCAAGGAGGCCACATCTGACCAGGGCCTTCTTATGACATCGTCCCATGATGGAAGGCAGAAGCAAGGGAGCTCACACCTCTAAGAGATGGATCTCTTTCCTAAGGAGGCTTATTCTTATTTTAGTTAATTCTAAATCAATTCTGGTTAAAATTAAAAGTTTTGGTCAGCATCAAGTTCTATAAGATGTCGACTACTTTCCTTAGGCTAGCTCTAAATGAAGATAAATTCAACTTAAAACGATAGGTTTTACAATAAGCCAAAGATGGGGCCATCTCAATCTGTTTGGAAGTCACCAGAGACGGTACACGATCATGTGGATGATGCACGTGACTGGAGCTTTCAGCATGCCCTGCTGTTTCGTGGGTTGCTGCCTCCATTTCCTCTCAGATTTCCAACTTGCTCCAAGCCCGGGACGGAAAAGGACACTTGTTACTATAGTAGATCATTAGGAGCGTTTGAGCACACTGGGTTCTGTGGGGTGTTGATCTCTGCATAAGGAGCTTGAGAGGCAATTTATCAATGCACCATCCAATTTACTGTTGTGTTATTTTTACCTTAATTTGCTGTGTGCCAGCGTTTATCATTATTATTATTCTCCCAGATGAAGAGATGAGTGTGTTGCTTCAGGTGACACTAACTTCCAAGCTTTTAGCTTCCCCTGGGTCTTTGGTTCCCCTGGTGCTCTCCAGAAAGTCCATAGAAAAGACTTTGGTAGCAGGTGTGGAGTCCAAATCCCCATCTCATCAGGCTGCAGCTGAAGAGCCTGCTCTTCTGTTGCTGTCTCTCTACCGCAAGCAGAGTTTGCCCTTGCCTTCCTCTGCCTTGGGTAGTGTTAGACATTGGTGGTTAAAGTGCCAAGAATGTTCTGTTCAGTATCTACCGAGAATAGGGAAAGAGCTGAGCCCTGTTCTCATGTAGGCAGAGAGCGTTTTAAATGGAGAATTGGGAACTTGGTGTTTGGGAGCTTACAAGCTAGGCAGGTGCAGGGGTCTTAGTTAGCTGGCCATGCCAGCTCAAATAAAGGTCCATCCTACCTTGGTGACAGGGCAGCAGAGCCCTAGCCTCTTAATGGACTGTTGAATCCTTGAGTGGAGCTCTGAATGTTAGTGCAATTGTGGGTGCTTTGTGGAAAAAGACTTGAAGAAAGGAGGTAGAAGGACTTTTTATTGGACTTGTTGGTTAGAATGAGCAGCAGAATTTCCCCAAAGTTTTCTAGACAAATACTTTCAGGCGTGCTGAGGTTAACCTTGGGGTATGTGAGACTTTGGTCCACTTCCAGGCCTCCCCCACTACCACTGTTCATCTCTTATTTCTCCTTAAACCTGGAATTCTCCTTCTTCCTTTGGATAAGACAGTGGTTTGAATCAGTGGCGCTTCAGTCTCATTTAAATACTAAAAGTAACATTGATTGAGGTATACAGGAAGCACAGATCTGTAGAGTCCCCGGCACACAGAAGGACCCCAACCAGTGCTTATTTGTCACTGAAATCTAAGCAAAGCTCTTTATAACATGGGCATGGGGCTTCTTTATGGTTCTGATACACGGCGTGTTTCTTGCGCTGTAGGTGCAGGCTGAAATGAAGAAGATGTGGACACAGTGGAATCTTTCCATCGACTGGAAAAAGGCGCCCCCCTGTGGCGGCCACAGGTACGGCTCGGTGCTCACGACGGTCACTCACAGTACCAGCAGTCAGTCACAGATGGGGGCAAGCACGCGCCTGGTGCTCGTCTCTGGCAAACCCACCAAGAATGTCAGCAGACAGATCGACAGCCATATGACTCTGCCTGGCTACGTCTGGAGTAATTCTGAGCAGGACTGCCAGCCACACTCCACCCCAGAGGAGATTAAAGAAGGTCATGGGAGGCAAGGAGACGATACTCCAGTGGGGGAGTCTTCCAGGCCAGTGGCCTTCACTCTAGACACTGAAGGATGCAAGGGACAAACCGAGCATATCTGAGTCACCATTTGTGGCTCCAGTGGATTGGCGGATCCTGTGGTATGAGATAACCTAAGCTGGAAGACTGGAACTCTGGAATTAGGCGTTGCTTAAACGTTTTCTATCACTTGGCTACCATAAATATTCACGCATAAAAGAGAGAGTCACAAATCGACATAGTGGAAAATAGTTTAAATGTCTAAAGAAATCTGTAGAAACCACTCTTTTATTTGTAAGATGTACTGGAAAGCATAGACCACGTAATTACACCAGAACATTTTTTATAACTTAATTGCCTAGTATCTACCACATACTCCATCCCAATAGAAGGGGCTATTGGGGTAGTTTATTAATTTGTGTTAGCATTGCTCCTCCCTAAATTAATGCTTCCCCCGTGGTTATTATTATTTTGCTTCTTTTGGATAGAAAATATTTCTCACTTGGCTCTAACTTTCATAAATATCACCCTGAATATGATAAAGATTATTTTTCCTTTAAAGCAATCACTTATCTTTATCTTTCTCATTTTAATGAACTTCTATTATTGCATTCATCTTGGAGCAATTGAAGAATTTACATTGGTAGACAAGACACACTGAGAATCCATTGGAGTGGACACCATAAAGTGATGCATTCCTGACAGTTATGATTAATTCTAGGAGCAAAGAAAACCACTCTATTCTTCTTTTGAACATCCCCTGTATGATGAGTCCAAGTTTTCTCTTGCTTTTCTTTTTTTTTGAAAACCATGAAGAGTCAGAAGTTTCCTCGGTCAGTGACCTTGTGTTTGAAGCGGCTTCTGTAGATGGACTGGTTTAAACTGATGCTGATTCTCACTGCAGCTTCGTCTTTTTCCTTGTGCTGTTTTGTGCTATGTTATAGATGGTTTGTGGAATAAATTAAAACTTTGTTTTTAAGATTCATGTTTTGTTATTAAGAAAATTTCCTTTCATCCTTGCACATTATTCTTGAGAAGCAATCAAATATTCTCTCCCCAAGTCTGAAGCCCCCGGAACATAGCTCTCATGCTTTGCCCAAACTGAAATTTTTGTACTGAAATTCGGTATGTTTCAGTTACAAAAACATTTACTGAGAGCATACTATGGAGCAGGTATTCTGCTGGGGTTTTCTATAAATATTGACTCACTGCAAATTCTGGAGTAGGCTTTTACTATTGTCACTGTTTTTATAATGACTCACAAGGTGGGTCAGCTTCCCCCAAGTCACTGAGTAAATTTGGTTTCAAATGCTATGTTCTCACTCCAAGTCTCAAGTACTCACAAGCAATCTCCATCTCATCTGTCTGCCTGTCTGCCTGTCTGCCTGTCTGCCTGCCTGCCTGCCTGCCTGTCTGTCTCTCTCTCTCTCACACACCATTAACCAATGAAATAATTTAATGAATTATTTTTGGGTAGAAAATGTTGCAAGACCTTATACTGCAATATATCTCAGTGTCTGGCTCATAAAGTTGAAGACAAATCTATGCAGAAGGCATTTAAATAGTGTATTTTGAGCTAAAATAACAAATCAGAAGCTGCTGTTTCTCAGTCTTTTGAGTGATTTGAGTAATATGCAGTGGTATAGTCAAGACTCAGGTATCCTGTACTGACACGCCTCTTTTCTTACTCTGAGTGTTAGCTTGGAGTCATTTGTAAACGAACTTTTGTGTTTTGTTTTCTGCTGACTGCCTGTTTTTAAATACCTGTCAGATTACCACACAGAGGCTTATATTAATTATAACTGTTGGCCAATAGCTCAAGCTTGTTACTAACTAGCTCTTACATTTTAAGTTAACCCATATTCTTTATTTATGCGCTGCCATATGTCAGTACCTTTGTTATTAGCTTATCTCCTGCATCCTCGCCATCTGCCTGGTGACTCATGACTCCACCCTTTTCCTTCCCAGAATTCCCAGTATGGCTCTCCTGCCTAACTATATTCTATCCAGCTATTCATCAGTCAGTTAATTGAGCCAACCATACCAACAAATCTTCACAGGGAAGTACACAGGGAAGTAAAGCAGTTATTTTCTTTGCATCCAGCTTGTAAAGAGGCACTGTGCTCATCTGATCCATTCAGTTGAATCTACATTGCTGAACTGTTGCCAACCTGAGCTGCCTGTCTGTAAGGAGAGAACTGTCATGGGCTGAGTCACAGACTAAATTCAGTTCTATAGATAATTTAAGGCAGACTTTTTATAACTTAGGTTTTTTATATTCAATCCATCCAGTTTAAAAGTGAAAAAACCTGAATTTTATAATTCAGTTGATCCATTAAGAAATATAGAAACTGTCAATCTACTTCAAAGAGATGTTATGATAGATAAAAAAGCACATATTAAAAGTACTTTGTGACACTACTCTATAAAAATACTTGATTTATGTTATATTTACCATTACTTTTAAATTATATTTTTATATTCTTTTTTTTATAAATTGCCTCAGTGGTCGCTGTAGCAATAATGGATTTTTAGAGTAGATGTATCTAGAGAACATGAAAAATGATGGCTTTTTAGCCTGCTCCAAATCCTAAGGCTAGACCACACTTCTTTATATAACAGAAACAAGTGGAGGAATGCCCATTGTTATACATCAGATCCACGTCACACGATGCAAAGCTTCATTTTCTAAATAATCACTGTAAAGTGCCAATGCTCATGGACCAGATGTTTGCTAACTTTCAAATACAAGAAGTGCCAGATGCAAGGGGTTTAAATGGTAGGATAGGTAACAGAATTGTGGGCAGGTACTCTCATATGACTTACCAAAATAATTGTATTTTCCTTGCAGTCAAATAAGAGTTTAACATCAGAAGTAATACTTGTTTGCCCAAGGGAAACATGAATGGAGACCACATAAATGTTTACTGCACCTGTACAATAACATGAAACCACATTTGTTTAATATTTAGAAGCAGATGAATAATATACATGAATTTCTGTAAAACGTTTGTATTCATAGATTAACATTAAATACTTAAGAATGAGTCTTGGACAATGTGGGCACATAAACGACACTGAAGATGTTCACATTACAGTCCTCTGAACTGATGATTGTATTAGGGTCCGTGGTGAAAGCAAACAAAGGTTACAAACAAAATTAAGATTTTCTCATCAGCTGACTTGAAAACAGGGGAACTGTCTTAGATTATCCGGGCAGAACCCACTTAATCAAAATGGCCCTTAAAAGCGCAAGGAAGGAGAAGACAGGAGGGAGGTCCAGCAGTGTGATAGAGAACGTGGTCTTTTGTTCCGGGCTTTGGTGACAGAGGGAGGGGCTCTAGGCCGGGAAATTCTAGGAGCTGATGGAAGCTGGAAAAGGCAGAGGAGCAGAGCCCCTTCTATGGAGCCCCCCAAAAGAAGGCAGCTTCACTGACACCAGCCAGGCCATTGCTGACTTCCCCTATGCAAGTGTAGAATAAAATGGTGTCTTAAGATGCTGGCTTTCTGATAATTTATGATGGTGACCATAGAAAACTATTACAGAGATTTATATGGGTTTCTAAGAAGAATTGAAATTCTTCATTACTGTTATCTATTTATTTTTGGAAATCAGTTATTGAACCAGATTTTTTTTTCTGTATTTTATGTGCTACATTTATTAGAAAAGAAACTGTAGTATTTCTCATCTTACTGAAACTTTCATGTTTCAGGAATTGCTTTATCCTAGAAATTCAATGTTGTTGTTGGACAAAATATTTATAGTGTTGGTAAGTAACACATTCTTGCATTTACAATAGCGTAAGGCTCCACCACAAAGTCACAGTTTCGATAGACTTTCATCAAAGTGGCAGAATATAAAATCAGTACATTAAAAATTAGTAGTTTTCTATACACTAAAACTGAACTTCCTGAGAAAATCAGGAAAACCATAGACAACTCCCCCCAAACAACCAATTCACGATATTCTGACACCAGCCAACAAGCCAACCCCAAACAGCAAAACAAAACAAAAGCACAGGAAAAAATCTAAGGAAGGAAGGAGATCACAAAGCTCCACAATGAAAATCTGAAAACACTGAAGGATGAACTGATGACGTTACAAGGTAGAAAGAATCTCCCAATACTCAGGGGTTGGTAGAACTGACACTGTGGAGATGGCTGCATTACTGAAAGCCATCTACAGATTCAATGCAATTCCAATTCTCCACAGAATTAGACAAAAACATTTGAAATTCATATGGAGGCATAAAAGACCCCGAATAATCATCATAATCTTAAACAGAAAAAGAAACATTGGCATTATCACAATATTGTTCTCACATAATACCATTGAGCCACAGTAACAAAACCGTCAAGGTACAAAGTACACATGTAGATTAGACTAGACCAGAACATAATTTCAGAACAAAACACACAAGTACATCCAACTGACTTTTGAAGAGTTTCCAAAAAAAATCTACCAACGCAAAAATGTTTTATTTAAGCATTAATGCTGGGGGAAATTGTCTATCTACACGTGGAAAAATAAAGTTTTGTTTTTATTTATTACCCTGTAATACAGCTCAACTCAAAATGGATCAAATACCTTAATGTAAGGTCTAAAGCCTGGACCTGGTGAAACAGAAGACAAGGGAGGCATCTCAGGACATAAACATAGGTCAGGACTTTCTGAAAAGAATCCAACAGCACGAGAATTGATAAATGCAGTAGAATCTACCTACTTACCATCTGTTTAGTATCCATCTATTATCTCTCTAGCTCTATCATCTATCTATATCTATATCTATCTATCTATCTATCTATCTATCTATCTATCTATCTATCTATCTATCTATCTATCATCTATCCATCCATCCATTGTCATATATATATGTACACTTCAGAAGTAGAAGAGGGGCCATGTGGGGAGGAGAGGGCTTAAATGAAGAAATAGGGAGAATGAGAGGGTATAGTGGGGGAAAGACTAAAATATCATATTTTCTTCCAAACACAGAATCTAGATTTAAATATACATACACATACATATGTATGTGACAAGAAAGCAGACAGGTATGTGGGTTGGTGGGAAGACAACGGGAAACACATAAGTGTACAATGATATACATATAAAATGTCATAATAAAACATTTCTCATACTAATTGAAAACTAAAAAAGAATTGTAAGCATCTGATTTTATGAGATACATTCACGTTTTTTCCTCATTAGACCTACTCTGCCCCTTTTCTGTGTTTAGTTCTTTTAAGAACTGTGACTCCATTGTTCTCTATGCATATTGAGGGGTTCTAGACAGAAAAGATTGTTTCTTGGGACATGTTTAAAATTAACGTAAGTAAATAAGTAATGTGGGCCTGCCTACTTTTCAGATTTAAGCACAATATTCCCCCCTCAGTATTTTATCTACACATGATGTGATTATATTCTGATGAGTCATATGATTCAAAACTGCATTTGAAACACTTATCATGTATGATAGATTAATTTAGCAGATATCAAATATATTTAGAACACCTTAGGCGGTATTGGGGTAGAACCATTGATCTTAGGTAGTGTTGCTATTGCTGTGAAAAAACACCGTGGCCAAAAGCAACTTGGGAGGAGAAGGTTTATTTCAGCTTACAGCTTGTAGTTCAAGAAGTCAAGGCACGAACACATGACAGCAACCTGGAGGCAGGAGCTGATGCAGAGACCATGGGGAAATATTCTTTACTGTTTTGCTTCTCATGGCTTGTTCAGCCTGCTTTGGAGTGGCACTACCAACTGTTAGCTTGCGCCTCTCACACCAACAATCAATCAAGAAAATGCACCACACACTTGCCCACAGGTCAGTCTTGTAGGAATATTTTCTCAATGGAAGTTCCCTTCTTTTTTTAATGACTCTATTTTGCTGACATAAAATTAGCCAGAATACATCTAACAGAAAACCTACTTCATGAGGTAGTATTGAATGTGTTAGAAATTTCATTAGCACATTATACTGTGTAGTAGTATGATATTTTTGGTCTGTCCACCCTGGGGTCCAGACTTGCAGACCCGTCCCACAGTCCCACAGAAACATACAGACGCTTATATTAATTTTAGGCTAATTGACCTAGGGCCCAGGCATATAACTTGCTAACTCTTTACCCTTAATTTAACCCATGATTCTTATCCTGTTCAGTCATGGGGCTCGGTACCTTTCTCAGAGCAGCATAGTTGTCCTCTGCATCTGTGGCTTCTTGGCTAGTCTCTCTGGCATCTCTCTGGAGTCTCTCAGAGTAAAATCCCTACAGCAACTTATACTGGGCATCTAGGCATGCTAGCCCTGTAAACTCCTAGGTGCCCTTTGCCCCTGACAGGCAGTTAGTCTCCATATAACAGCACTGGAGTGTTGAAAATTTTGAGTAGCCATTTGTCTATGTTTTAGTTTATCAGCAAGTAACATTTGACCACTTTATCAAATTAAAGGGTTTCCTTAGATCCAGAAGTTATAAACTACTACTTTCAACTTAAAAAAAAAATCACCAATGGTTTTGAACTACAAATATACCATTATACATGCAGCTAACAAAATTTCTGTAGATTACTGACTTTATTGTTTCATAGCCCCATAAACAGAAACAAGTATTTCCCTTTGAAAAATTCACTGTTAGTATCTCTGACACCAGGTCATAATATTTAGGACCATCAGATACTATTTTAAAGCAAAGAAATGAACATGGGTTTGGTTTCTTCTAATTGTTGTTCAGTTTGATTGATATCACAATCATTACTTACCTGGCTTCTCAACAAGACCTCAGAATTTTACAAATGGTAAATATGAAATGTATAAGATTACTGTTGATGGAACACAGTCTAACGCTTCATAGTTGTCTTATTCACTGTTCTATTGCTGTAAAGAGACACTATGACCAAGGAAACTGGCTCATAGTTTCTGGGGCTTAGTCCATTACCATCATGGCAGGGAACATGCAGGTAAATACTGGAGCAGTGGCTGAGAACTACAGCAAGGTCTATAGGCAGAAAGCAAAGAGAGACTGGGTCTGGCATGGGTTTTGGAAATTCCAAAGTCCACTCCCAGCAAAATTCTTCCTCCAGAAAGGCCACATCTACTCCAACAAGGCCTCACCTCCCGATCCTTCTCAAATAGTGCCATTTCCAGTGATCTAAGCATTCAAATCTATAAGCCTGTGGAGGACATTCTTATTCAAACCAAAAAACCAATAAAGGTTTTATTTTGATAAATATAAGGAATACATTATACACAGAAGGAGATGCAGTCTATACATCTATTAGTCACTAACAATTGCTATCAATTATGTACCATAAATAATTCTGCATAGTTTTCTGTGATGGATAGTGTCATCGACCATAAGTAATTTATTATGCTTTGACAACATGATGGCTACAAAGTCATTAGACAATAGGATTTTTTTAGCTCAGGGATAGTCATAGATGACCCCATTGGATATATGGCGTATTCATGAACAAAGAATTGTTATGTGTCATAGGACCATATATGTTATGAATAAGACTACATTTTGATGTTGCTTTCCTAAGTAATAGTATATTATAAAAAGTAAAGAAAGTCAACATACATTCTTCTTTTTCTAAATGAAGTAGATCCTTTTTCTTAGACAAGTTAAATGATTTCAAGGCAAGAGGGTAAATGGAAATTTCCTCGAAAATAAGGTGTGAGGACAGAGGCTTTTAGTGCTCATCTGTCCAAGTGGATGTCAATATTTTGCTTTTTCTTGCTCTTAGTTGAGAACTTCTTAAGATTGACCCTGTTCATTACATCACTATCAGCCTAAGTCACTTGATTGAAAGGACTGGATATATTTTAGTATAAACTCACTACAGTTCTTCACCATGCTCCTAAGTGCACATCCCCTAACAAGGAAAATTGTCCAATAACTCAATTTATATGTTGTATTTTCTTCTTCTATGGAGTATTTTGTTTCTGTGCATATTTATTCAATTTATCCTTATTATATGTAGCAACATTGCTTTCAGTCCCCATAAAAATTGGTGAAGTTTTAAGTGCATGTGGCATTCAAGTTCCTTTTGGGTGCACACTTTATTTAAAAGAATATAAAAAGTTGATGCCAACTGACAATACAGAGTGAGCAAATGCAGCGCCCAATTTTGCTGCTATCAACATAGTCTGACCTACTGGCAAGGCCTTAAGTGATTACTTAGAATCAGAGGAACAGGAAGCCTCACATCCTAAGGTGCAAGCCCTTAGTTACAATTGCTTTCCTGAAGAACTGATGTTCCCATGGAGTTTTCAGGACTCTGGGACACCCGAGATTATAATTATGGGGGAGGCCAGGGTTACTTCAGAAACTTTGGTCAAAAATAGCTTATTATCATAAACGGACTATACAAGCAGTTTGAAAAACCCAGCTGTCTTCTGTGAAGACATTATACAGCTTTTTCAAAACTGGAGAACAATGATGTCTCAATATATTTTTATGCTTTAAAAAATAGTGTGGCAATATTTTCAAATATAATAAAAACATTCGGTGGCAGGCAGAAGAAGCCATGGCTCACACTGTTAGTCCCAGCACTTGGGAAACAGATACATGAGAATCTCTGTGAGTTCAAAGCCAGCCTGGTCTTCAAAGCAAGTTCCAGGACAGCCAGGACTGTTACACAGAAAACTCTGTCTGGAAAGAAACAAATGAACAAACAAACAAAAAAAAGCAAACAAAGACTGGAGGAGGTGGATCTGTCTTCTGATATCTCCAACTGTTTTTATTATATTTGAAAATATCACCACAAAATATAATCACCCTTTTCCACATAAGGTATAATGCAATATTTAAATAACAATTCATAACTAGCATATGATTGCTATTTCTCAGAGATTTATAAATATTTATTTACAAGTGCCACGGTATTAATTTCTATCGTAAATACTGATGGATATAATTGGCAAAAGAAATTGTTTGGTGTTCTCAATTCACTATCTTAATTTTGTGTCTTGTGTGTGAGACCCACTGAGAGTAAATAAGGTTGCTTCATAGGCATGGATAGGAGGTTGGTTAATGGAGCATGAAATTTAACAGTGATTATATTGCTGGAGAAAGTGACACCCTTTCCTCCATCATACATTAACTGTTATTAGTAACCCAGGGAGGGATGGGGCCTCGTGAGCTTCTTCCCCATCCACAATAAAATGCTGATGGGCCCAGTCTTGTGAAGATCTTATCTGTGTAGCCATAGCTGTACCATATGCACATTTGCTATGTGAAGTCCAGAAGACACTGCTCTGTAGAAGTACTCATAGTCTTATATTTGCTCACCCTTTCAGTAAATTGAAAGAAAACTTGAATGCCACATGTGCTTTCATATTTCACTATTACAGTCTGTCTGCCTCCCCCTTTTATGATGTTCCCTAAGGCTTCGGGCAGATGGAGGATGATATACTTGTCTCATTTAGGGATGAGCATTTCACAGTCCCGTACTCTTTGCATTCTGACCAGCTTTCCATCTCTGCATTAACCATTGCTCACTACAGAAAGATTCTTTTTTGATGAGGCCTAAGAACAGTATTAATCTATGGATATAAAGAGAAGTATTTAGAAGGCAGTTTTATATTATGCCTATTTAACAAAATAATTATAATGATTTTTCCCCTAGGGCCTGGGAGCTTTCCAGCCATAGATTTTTGGATAGTTTTACAGTACCAGACATGTTTCTGTAGAATAGGCTTTAAATCCAAACATGCCATATCTTGGCAGACTGGTCATTATTGTAGCTCCCAGGACTCAAGGCTCAGAAAGACTGTTGATGATTCTCCTCCATCATCTTGTTGGGGGAAGGGGCACCATGAGAAGATGCCAGCGGTGAGGAAGAGTCCAGACCAGTCCCAGATTTATTTTTCCATGACTGACAAAAATGCATGGTGTCTTTGCAATAGGCTCTCAACATCAAGTCCTTGTGGATAGCCAAGAATAATTACAATAGCCTGCATTGTTGAGGGGGCTGTCACTGACACTCTACTGACTAATAACTTGAAAACAAAATGTCTTACTCTTGCCACTGGGATTTTCTTAAAAGAGCCTATGGCTTTTGGGAGGAGCATATTCTGTGTATGGTACTTCCATTCAAACTCTTTTGTAATTATGCATTTTAGTAGATATAACATAGAGGGTCCCAAGAGCAGGTATAGGAGTAAGGAGTTCCACAAGAACACCTCGCTAACAACTATAACATTTGCAGAGGACCTAGTACAGACCCACGCAAGCTCTGTAATTGTCACTTCAATCTCCATGAGCCCCTGTGAGCATTGTCTAGTTGATTCTGTGGGCTACGCTATGTTCTACTGGCATCTTTGACCCCATTGGTTCCTAAAATACTTCTTCCCTCTCTTCCTCAGGGTTCCCCCTTTCCAAGGGGCGGGGACCTGATGGAGATCTCCAATTTGGACATTCTTTCCACCTAATGTCCATCTGTGGGTCTCCTCATCTGCTTGAGTCAGCTGCCAGAGGAAGCCTCTGATGACAATTGGGCTAGTCCTCCTACTGTGCTGTCTTGCTCAGCCTTGAGCAAGGTTTGTACCTAGTCTTAGTTCCCACCTCTCTCTCCATAGTCACATTTCTAGCTTTCTGGCTCCTACAGGCAACTCCAAGTTACACAGAAAAGTTAAATAAGTCTAAGATCTGATGTTGTGATTCACACCTGAGAGAGAAATGGCGTTTGTCTTTTGGGTCTGGGTTACCTCACTCAGTATCAGTTACTCACTGCATTATTAAATTGTCCTCCTTTGGGTTATCACATTCTAGTTTGGATTGTTTCCTGCCCCAAACTGCAAATACTCCTGTAGAGAGTTCTGTTCAAATGTATTATTTCTAAAATAACTAGAGCAATGTATGGCAGGTAGAAAGCAGTGCTTAGTAAAGGAGCTAGCATAAAGTAAAGTCCTTCCAGCAAAATGATACTGAATTAAATTAGATGATTGTTTTCTTGTGGAATGTTGCATAAGTAATGCTAAGCCTTACATGACCTAATTATTCCTATGGTTCTTTATTTCCTAAACTTGGTAGAAAGTTTTCATTTGAAAATTGACTTTTTATTTTTTAACCAAGGGTTACAATTTCAAGTTACATACTTGTGTATGTGTATATTATTTACTCTATTTCATCTTTCTCAAAAACTAGGAAGAATATAAACTCTCCTTGTGAAATACTACTTGAATTTTAAGTAAAGGATGTGTTACAAAGCAGGTTTGTTGACTTCGTTTTTCTTTCCACTAAATTTTATTGGTGCTATGTGCACACGGGGTTGTCCACTGGCACCTGGGCAAGCTATCAATGCTTCCTCCCTTAAAAGTGCTTTCCTTATGAAAGAACCAATGTTTGGAACAAGATACCCCAGGACCAAGTTCTCAGCACAAAGGAGATTTATTTGCCCCAGAGGGACAAGGAGCAGGGACCAAGAAACCAAAACAGGAGATAGAAGATGAGGGAGGGAGAAGGGAAGGGATATTGGCCCAGAGGGACGAAGGCCTCTCTCTGAATAGAGAGGAGACAGATGTGTCCCATAGGCAAATGGTGGTTTATAAAGGGAAAGGGGGGAAATCCTGGGTTAGGATTAAGTTAGTTTGTTTTGGTTGGACCTTAATTTAGTTGTTTAATTAGGGCAGCCAAAAGAGAGCTTTTATTTTATTTTTAAAAATATTTACTTATTTAATTATTAGCCAAATTCCCTTTACATACCCCCCTCTGTTCCCCCTTCCTTCCCTCTGCTTTTCCTCCCCTTCTTCCCTCCAACTCCACCTCCCATGCACTTCTCAAATGTGGTAAGGCTAACACAGAGTTGAGGCAGGAAAAGGGGGCTTTTGATTGCTGGACACTTTGATACTTGGATCTTGCTGGTAATCATGGGAGTGGGGTGGAGATGGAGTAGCCAAATAAGGAAATAGACCTTGGTGGTTAGCTTTAGAAATGTAATCTATTTTTTCTTTAAATCAAGGAAGGGGGGATGGGGGAAGGGCAAGGTCTGCTGGAACCATGCTTGCCAAGTGACTGCAGTCCCCTATCTGGGAAGAGGGCATCAGGAACCCTCCTTGCTTCATGCTGTGATTTACATTCTTCCTAATCCTGTCCGTAGTTTGTGTGGGACACACAGCTGCTCTGAGCTCATGTATGTAACAGCCATGTCATGGCTAGAGGTCAGCTCTGGCTCGTAGACTCTTTTTGTCCACCCTTTGAAATGTCTCCTGAGCCAGTGTATGTGTGTGGGGGTTTTTGGGGGTGACATATGTATTACACTTGTCGAGGGACCCCCCAACACTACCAGGGATCTGGATTCTGATGCAAACACATGAGGTTTATATTTTTTTTGGACAGGTTCAAACCGGTGCTGAAACCACACACAGTTCCAACACAGTGGAGAGAATTCGGCCCTGAGCTCAGGGGTGATAGGGTTTTTATAGAAAAAAGTATGTAAGTGGGGTGTTACACATCTTGGCATTTCAGGACTGGGTAAAGGGGTATGAAGTAGAATAATTCTTGTAAACTATTGGTTAAACTTTCAGTGTGAAATCAAGTTTTGAATCTACTGGCTGCCAGGAGCACTCCTGAGATTTTTCCTAGATTCTTTTTAGACCTGGGCCCTGCCCTCAGGCTCTAGATGTTCTAGAAAAATGGTCTTTCCCTGAGATAAAGTTTTGTAAAAGTAAATCCATGCCTTCACAATATTCAAATGTGATCTATCGCTGAGTATTCCCACTTATTCTCAGCGTTTTGATCAGTTCTGAGTCTCTGAACTAACCACTGGAACAAGAAATTTCTCTGATCACTATTGAGAGTAGCAAAAATCTATGGAGATAAACACACACGCTTAGAAAGGAGTCTGACAATATAAACATTTAAAAACAACATCAATAGGTTCTCCCCTAGAGCTTATGCTTCCATAGCCATGGGTTTATCATGTTTACAGTGCTAGGCACAAAAACAACTAAGTGCAGGCAAAAGCTATTGATTATCTCATAAACAGTCTCAGCCCCACTGCGCTGGGGGATGTGTCTTACCTGGAAGGTTATTACGATCACATTCAGTGTCCAGTGCTAGATAAAACCTTTGACATAACAGTCAAGAGCAGTTGACATTAACCTGTCTTGTTTTGAGGGCCTCAGGGCTTTCCTGACTTAGGGTTCATAGGGAAGTAACCTGTGCCTGGCATTGAGATTTTAATTTAATAACCTATGTTTTCTAGGGACAGTGTTGTTCTCTCTCACGGAATATCTCTGCTTAAACTCTTTTCATTTTTAGAATTAGTTTTGCAAACTCCTGGGGATCTCATAAAGCTTTTCCATATGTACTTAGCTGACCCTCGCCCTTATTTCTCCCATCTCTTTGTTTCTATCCCTACTTAAGCCTTTAGCTTCAAGTATCTCCCATGTTTTTTCATATCTTTTGTGTTCTGCCCCTTTTCATTATGTGTTTTTTACTTTAGAGTTATCTAAGGGCAAACATTTCTGGCATTGGGAAAAATGTTTCCCTTTTGGCTTTCAGATATTGCCTCCTGACAGCTGACTATTTATTAAAAAGTTTAAACTTAAAAATTTTGAAACCCCAAATTTAACAATAGATAGAGGACTCAAAGAAGTAGGAATAAAATGATTTGAATTAAATCTCAACCAGCCACAGTCAGAGGGTCTGTCTGGTCTAAGAATTTGGCAGGAAAGATCGTGCCATCTTAAAGTCTTTTTGAAGCAGGGTGGATAAAGGGTATTTAAAACTAAATGCAAGCTGGAAACTGCCCTGAAAGCTGCCAAATACACCAAAAATGTATGTGTAATCAAAAGTAGAGCTGGGCTGGGTGGCACCCAGGAGTACTTCCCACAGACATGGGGCAAAGGTAGGAGGTACATGAGTCTGAGGTCAAGACCTGTGTCTCAAGATGAAACAAAGCAAAATAATATAAACCCAAGCAAAATAGTTAGGGGGGAGTGATGTGGGAATGCCTTTCTGTATGCTGTGAATCTCAACCTTTAAATAAAGGAGCTGTTTTGGGCCATGACAGGCACCATAGAAGAAGTAAGAGGAGGAATCAGAATAGGTAGGAGAAGCAGGACGGAGTCAGAGGCAGATCGAGCAAGCTGCCCAAGAAGAAACATGTAAGGAACACAGGTGAGCCACGGGCCACATGGCAGACAGATTAATAGAAATGGGTTGGTTAAGATGTAAGAGCTAGGTAGCAATGTGCCTGAGACATAGGCCAAACAGCAGAAAATTAATATAAGTGTCTGAATCATTTCTGGGGGCCTGAGTGCGGCGGTGGGCTTCTAAGCAGTCTCGGCGGCAGGTCTGTGGGTCTGGGACCTCTGGCCGCCTGGGACCAAGAAACACCCACTACTACAGGGGAGGAAGAAGAGACACAAAATGAGGGATAAAAGAGAAGGATGAAACAGTATAAAGATCAGCAGAATTACTCAGTAGTAAGATGAGGGATGAAATCTTCAATGAAACAATCCTTAGTAGTGTAAAGTACTAAGTCACACTCATGTGTTAAGCATTAAGTGATATTGTATACCAGTTACATTACAGATAGCAAATTACCTCTCAGGAAGAAATTGGATCATAATAATATTCTATTGAACAATTTCTAAAAAGCAAGATTGCCTCCTCCTTCTCCCACAAATCATTCCTCTTGTCTTGGGGGCACTATGGCTGCAGGTGAAGTGGCATGTACTAGGTAGATTCGGTTATTTTAAGGCAGATATTACCATTCGAAGTGACATCTGTCACTTTAAAATCTTCCAATTACATACAAAAATTTGGGACTATCAGTGTGCAAACTGCCCTCTCCACAAGTGTTTTCTCACGTGATAAGTGGAGTTAGTCACCAGATTTTACCCCTCTCTAGATAGGAGCTGAGCAAAGGGTATATGCATCTGAAGAAAACCCAAGTGGAGGAGAATGAACTTTCTCATGATATTATGTGGGAAAAGCAAACAGACATTTGAAGAGAAAAGCATGAAAGTTCAGTGCTCAGCTCAGTGCACATTATAAGCATCTGGTTCTTAGAGCTGAAATATGGAATGAGCTGCGTCACGTTCTCCTTCTAGAGATGTTTAACTCTGGATGATAGCAGTCATTCTATACTTTGACAAATCAGGTATTTGATGGAATAGACTTCTAGACAATGTCTCTGCGAGATCTTGTAGCTTCCCAAGGCTTGAGATAAAGGCCCTCTGGCAAATCCCTTTTGGAAATAGGTGTTGTGGTTGTCAACTTGACTACATCTAGAATTAATTAAAATCCAAAAATGGAGAGCACACTGGTGAAGGGTTTTTGCTTTTTTGAAGTGGTAGACTTCCTTTAATCTGGAACTAAGTGGAAGGAAAACACCTCTAATCTGGGCCACACCTGCTAGAAGCTTATATAAAAACATGAAATAAGGAAGATTTTGCTCTTTGCCTGCTTGTGCTAGGGCCTTGCTAGCAAGTCATTTCATCACTGGCATTAGAGCCAATGCCTTTAAGATTTCAATGTCTACTGAAGAGCAGCTGAGACATTCAGACCAGTGGACTCAGCAACTACTGGACTCTTGGGCTTCAGCTACTATTGGATTACCCGGACTTCAGCCTGTAAGTCATTCTAATAAATTCTGTCTGTGCATGTATGGAAATGGATTCATTCTGTAAATTTTGTTATTCTAGAGACCCATGACTGTTATAGGTGCTATGGCTCCTTTCTTCTCTTTCCTCAGACCTGAGGTAGAAGCATTTAGAGGCTTGCTGGTCTATAGTAGAATTAGTTCACATTAAAATCCTGCTTGGTTAGAAGCAGTCCTCAAAGCTGTTAAAGGCTGTCATTGTGAAGGGTTGGGTATGTTTCTAAATGTTCTCTGCCATCTGAGATTTAGCAGCTGTCTCCTTAGCAACAAGTAAATTTTATTCTCCACAGAAGTAATTTCTTGTCAAGCTCATAAACATTCATGTTGAAGAAAATACAAGTGGTTACCTCAGTGTTCTCAGCCAGGAGGGAACTCCTAGCACTATATTGCTTTTAACAGTATATGTTATTTTACTTTTTGAAATCTTGATATAATTACATCATTTCCCCTTCCTCTTTTCCCTCCAGTCTTCCTTTGTACCCCACCTCTTCTCAATCTTAAATTCATGCCTTTTTTCTTTAATTATTCTTACACACACACACACACACACACACACACACACACACACACACACACACACACACACACCCCTAAGTACAAAACAGAACCTGCTCGGTATAATCCTTTGTATACATGTTTTCAGGCTGACCATTTGGTATTGGATAACCAATTGATATGCTCTTCCATGGAGAATTTCTCCTGCTCTCAGTATTCTGTAGTTGCCTGTAGTTCTTTTCCTAGGGTTGAAACCTCATGAGTTTTCTCTTCCATGTTAGCCTGTCTGTTGGCATCGTCCTTGTTCAGGCTTTGTTTAGACAGTCATGTTGCTGGGACTTCATGGCTATAGTTTTTCTTACATTTCTAGGAAACAGTAAATTTCCTATTTCTCTAGCTCTTACAGCTTTCTGCCCAATTTTCCAAAGTGTTTCCTGAGTTTTAGGTGTAGGAGTTGTGTTGTAGATGTGTCAGATGAGATCGGGAACCACATGCCCAGTCTTTTGTCCTCCGCAGTTTGGTTGGTATGGGGTTCTGTAATTGTCTCTTGAAGTTGCAGGCTATAACCTCCACTTCAGTAAACCTGCACGATACCTACCCACGGTCTAAATATTTATTTTTATACCCACAGAGAGGGTAGTTCTCACTCCTCGTGAACTGCTCTTAAATAGCTCAATCCTCTCATTGAAGACTTAGAAATGTGGAACTTCTGTTACCACAAAACAACTTATGCAGTTCATTTCTCCAGACCAGATCCTTTAGCTATTGTGGTGGTCTGAATAAAAATGGCCCCCAAAGACTCTTAGGAAGTGACATTATTGGAGGTGTGGTCTTGTCGGAGTAGGTGTGGCCTTGTTGGAGGAAGAGTGACACAGAATGTAGGCTTTGAGGTTTCAGAAACTCAAGGCAGTTACAGTGAGGCTTTCTCTGCCTGTTGCCCATGGATCAGGATGTCCGCCTGCATACCACCATGTTTCCCACCATTATGACAATGAACTAAGCCTCTGAAAGATTTCTCACCCACCTGTTGTGACATATTTCCATGGATAGTTTTCTGTAGTGCAGTCACATATTGGGTTATTTATGTCTTCTCATTTTTTGGTTCATGATCCAAAGTTTTTAAAAAAGAAGTCAGGAAGGAAGAATAAAAGGAATTGAGGGAGGGGTTAAGGAAGAGAAGGAGGAAGAGGAAGGTCAGCTTTAGAAAAGATGAATTTTGTAGATAAAGTTCAATCAGCATGGGATCCTAACTGGATAAAAGGGAAAACTAGATATTTCCTTCCTTCCTTCCTTCCTTCCTTCCTTCCTTCCTTCCTTCCTTCCTTCCTTCCTTCCTCCTTCCCTCCCTCCCTTCCTCCTTCCCTCCCTCCCTTCCTCTCTCCCTCCCTCTCTCCCTCCCTCTCTCCCCCTCCCCTGTCTCTTTCTCTTGTAACAGACTGGCTGTCCTGGAATTCACTATGTAGACCAGGCTGTCCTCAAATTCACAGAGATCCACCTGCCTCTGCCTTCTGAGTGCTGGGATTAAAAGCATGCGCCACTACTGCCCAGATTTCTTTTTGATCTAACAAAAATCTGGCAACTTGGTCCATTGTCATGTGGGATAAAAATGTCTAACCCCATGCTAAACACGTTTGTTGAGTCAGAGTAGAAACAGGAATTATATTGGGATTTCAGTAATGTGGATTTCTAACCCTGAGCATAGTATGAAGACTACAAACCCAGAAGCAGTATTGAGAAGAGCCAGCAGAGTCGACATCCAGACACA
Source organism: Phyllotis vaccarum (assembly GCA_033318265.1). Lineage (NCBI taxonomy): Eukaryota > Metazoa > Chordata > Mammalia > Rodentia > Cricetidae > Phyllotis > Phyllotis vaccarum. The sequence goes on from JARWLC010000007.1 coordinate 16,313,550, forward strand.
AGAGGCAAGGGGAGGATCACTGAGTGAAGGAATGGTGAGGCCATCTGGATGGTTAATCTCTGACACCTTGACTGAATTTAGAATCAGCTAGATGATGAAGCAAACCTGTGGCTGTGTCCCTGATGGCATTTCTAGAGAAGATCAACTGAGAGGTGAAGAAGAACCATCTTGCTTGAGTGTCACTACCTCATAGAAGGGATAAAAGGAAAAGTCTAGGCAAGGGTCCCCTGTTGTTTTTTCCTCTGTGGTGAGAAGAGGTACTTCATTTTCTCACTCTCACCACTAGATGGACTGAATCCATTGAAGCCTTTAGCTAAAAATAAATATCTTCCCATTTTGTTATTTTGTAAGGTTATATTGATTGCAATGATGCAAAAGTAGCCAACACCATCTCTTCAATACAAAAAAGTGACACCGAGTACACCAACACTTTCTATCCAGCTGTTAGGTATATGTGCAGCATACCACATCCAAAGGAATGCAGGAGCCCAAGTTCTGTTTGCTAAGAAGGGATCAGTGATGACTGACAGAATCCCTGGATTCTGTTTTACTCCATTTATATTATATACAATTGTCAATATTTTATGATTTCTTGTAAACTGCTACAAAATTATAAATCATGTTATAAATAACATTATTTTACATAGGTAACGGTTCATTTTATATGTACTTATTTTTTTGCATGAGTTTAACCTGAGACATTATACAATGCTTTTTTTGTTTGTTCAAATGACAGTTTTATTGAGTGTTCATAATAAGTATTTTATATAATTTGTAGTGTATTTACTAAGAAATAGTTCAGCATGTTAAAATTTCAATGTAGTTAAAATAATGGACATGGATTATTTATCCATTTTTCTGTTAGTATTTGGTGAAAATGAGTGACTGGAAAAATGGTAAACGATGACTATATTAATAATAAGGATTTACTGCCTTGGTCTGTTCTGCGCCTATCTCTCGCCCGCGAGGAAAGACACAGCACACACTTAGGATCCTTCTGCAGTATAACTTTAATGTATCTTAGGGGAGAGCATTTAGCTTACGGAAAATGGAGAGGAGGGCAGAGAGAGGAGGGGGCAAAGAGGCTGCCGCGGCGCGGGAACCCGCAGCGACAGGCCCCAGTGAGGAGAAATAAGGCTAGAGAGAGAGAGCTAGGCCCCGGCGTGGTCTGGGCCGGGCCATCTGCCACGTGGCCTTGAGCCCGCGTCCCAGAAGCCGGGCCGGCGTCAGTGCGCACGGCGGGGCGGAGAGGGAGAGAGGAACAGAAGGAAGAGAGCACGAGGCAGGAAGCACCCGGTTTTAAGATGACCAAACGGCTCTTGCTTTAGACGAAACATCTCCCTATTGGTCGCAGTTCAGAATCTCATATGACGCCACGGGAAAGGCGGAGAAACCAGACCAGTCTCGCGAGATTACCAAGCGCATGCGCTCTCTAACGACTCAGGCGGGTTGGCCAGCACCAGGTAATAGCGCCACCTAGAGGGGCTGGGGCCAGTGGCCTCCAACATCTCACCCTTCTCAAATATTAAGCAACGAGGAAGTCCTATAAGAGGGTGGAGACAGTGATCATCCCCCAGAATACATCGTGGACTTGCGTGGGGGTCACCCCTAATCCCTCGACAGATCGAGATGCCCCCAGCCTGTCCTCTGCCTTTTGCTGGGAAGGGAATTAAGACAGATACCCTTATGCAGGATGATGTGTCTCTCGGGACATAGGTATGTCCCGTGCGATGCCCTTGGCTCAGCATACCTCTTAGGACACGGGCTGAACGCTCCACCCAGTGCAATAGACAGGGCTGTCTTAGGTGTGTAGGAGCTGTTTAAGCCACAATATCTCTATTGCTTTAGCATAATTAGTCATACCTCTATCGAGGTTTCTGAGTCTAGAGCCATTAAGGCTTGAGCCGAAACTGCTTTGTTTCTTTGACTTTGGATTCTGAACTTGCAAACCGTCTAGAGAAGAATGACTAGTCCTCCGCAAAAGGCTAGGTCAGACATATCCACCCCCACCCACTTTTTGGAGTAGGGGAAGAGGGGATTTATGGAGTGAGCTCTCTGGTCAGCGACAGGTCTAGCCGAGTGGAATTGGCCTGGACGATCGCCACCTGCAGGTCACAAAGGGTCTGTTTAAACTTAGATGACCAATTCTGTAAGAAAATTGAGAGAGGCTTTTCGAAAGATTAGTTGTCTTTGTAAAGTTTTTATATTGAATAGAGGTTATGTATAAGCCAGTAAGTTATTGCTCACACCTCAATTGTGCCAATTACTGAGGTGGACAGTTTGTTAACCGCCTGTGCAGTCTGCACTATTTTTGAAAGTGCATCAGATAGTTGTGAGCTACTGGGGAGGCCACGGTGATATGGGCGTGACTCGTGGCACGTGGGTCACTACTGCAAAGAAATAAAGCTGAGTATCTCAGCATAAGGCATAAAGGCAATTATCAAATTTGTATCTTAATTTATCTATAATCTTTGAGGCATTGCTAACAATCTAAATAAATGGTGGCCAAATTGGGAGGAAATGAAAATATTTTAGGCGTGGCCCAACCTATATTTTTGGATTGGCAACTGTTACATGGTAAAATTGAATTTTTATCTGGCCTGCCTGAGCAAAAGGAAGCCAATTTTGGTTTTATTAAACTCTGTTTCCTTTGTCAGGCTGCCGAGAAAATTTTTAGTAATATATCTGAACTATTTTTAACTAAAACATAAACTTCTCTCTAACCCCAAACTTCTATTTTCTTTAAAGCTATGTCTAAATCTTTATACATCACCGGCATTGGCAGAGAGAAGGTGGGCATTATCTTCTATCGCTGTCACCAAACACATCAACTGGAGAAGGCGAGGAGCTCTGGGATCCAAACTGGATTTTTTTTATCCTGTGGAAAAACACAGACAGCTCCCCGGGATCTTATTAAAATAGGATCCGGGCCTTTCCATTTATTTTCCCCCTTTCTGTTTTAACAAATAGGATTTTAAGGTCTGATGTGCACGTTTAATAATGCCTTGTCCTTGAGGGTTGTATGGTAACCCGGTAAGGTGTGTTACTTGCATCTGTGCACAAAATTGGGCGAATTTTTGGGAGCTGTAAGCTGGCCCATTATCAGTCTTGAGGCAAGCTGGTTTGCCCCAGGCGCTTTATGCCTCTAAGCAATGTTGAATAACATGTATGGTTTTTTTCTTGTAAGTGGTGTGGCATGAATAATATCTGAACATGTATCAATAGAAACATGTACAATTTTAATATTAAGCGGACAATCAAACTTCTGTAAAACTTTTAACACAATTAGACATTTAACAATCTGGGGTGATTTTTGACCAAAATCTTTGAAAAATGTCTGTGAATTTATAATATAAGCACCCCTTCCATTTCCTGAGCCATCTGTATATACAGTTAAGCCATCTTTTAAAGGCACTGAGGAAGTAACACGTGGATATACCACAGGGTGATAAGCCAAACTGTAACAAAGGATGTTTAGGATAATGATTATCAATTTTTCTAGGAAACATCAAACAAAGGCTTTAAATTTGCAGTGGGAATTTTCAAAAAAGGTCTAAGCCAATTAATATATTCTATGGAGAAGTGGAGGGCTTACAAATATGTTTTCTAGCAAGCTGTTCCGCAACAGGCTCAATCACTGCCTTAAGCTTGTCAGAGGTCAGTGGCCACTGAGGAACCCATACCGGCACCTCTGTTTTCCAAGGTATGAGTCGTGCTGCCTCAGTGGCACCTAAGAAAAACCTAGGCCCTGTCTTTGCCTATGAATCTTGGGCGTGGTTTGTCTTTGTCTCAACCGCCCCAGGCCCTGTCTTTCCTCATACCACGAGGAGCCAAACTTTAAATTTAAATTTTCAAGTTTCCGTACCTTTAGTTTCTGGTTCCCTATCTCCCCCAAATCTTTTATTTTTCTGGGGGGTCCTTTTTTACTTATCGAGTATTCCTATTTTCAAGTTTCCGTACCTTTAGTTTCTGGTTCCCTATCTCCCCCAAATCTTTTATTTTTCTGGGGGGTCCTTTTTTACTTATCGAGTATTCCTAACTCCCCATATCTTTTATTTTACCGGGGGTCCTTTTTCACTTTTCCGGCGCGCGCCTAACCTCACACGGCTCCCGGTTTCTGACATGTTGCCCCGAACTTTCTTTATGATATCTCGCCCTCTAGCTATCAGATCTCTATAGGCCTTTTCTTCTACAGAGTTCTTTAGAGTATCCTGTGCCATCTCAATACCACGTTGCCTAAGCAGGGAGTCTGGTGCTGTTATGATAGACTGGGGGGATCCCACTGACCAGCGGAAGCAGAAAACAACCACGAAGAAAACCAGAAACACTGCCAAAGCAAGCACTAAGGCCTCAAAAGACCCTTTCCAGGGCGGGAAAAATCTCAAAATAAAGTCCAGTTCAGACATATCTCTCCGAGCCACTTACCTCTTACCTGCAGTTCTGAATCTTGACGGTGCAAATGATGTTAATTCCCGGGATTTCGGCACCACTTGTTCCGCGCCTATCTCTCGCCCGCGAGGAAAGACACAGCACACACTTAGGATCCTTCTGCAGTATAACTTTAATGTATCTTAGGGGAGAGCATTTAGCTTACGGAAAATGGAGAGGAGGGCAGAGAGAGGAGGGGGCAAAGAGGCTGCCGCGGCGCGGGAACCCGCAGCGACAGGCCCCAGTGAGGAGAAATAAGGCTAGAGAGAGAGAGCTAGGCCCCGGCGTGGTCTGGGCCGGGCCATCTGCCACGTGGCCTTGAGCCCGCGTCCCAGAAGCCGGGCCGGCGTCAGTGCGCACGGCGGGGCGGAGAGGGAGAGAGGAACAGAAGGAAGAGAGCACGAGGCAGGAAGCACCCGGTTTTAAGATGACCAAACGGCTCTTGCTTTAGACGAAACATCTCCCTATTGGTCGCAGTTCAGAATCTCATATGACGCCACGGGAAAGGCAGAGAAACCAGACCAGTCTCGCGAGATTACCAAGCGCATGCGCTCTCTAACGACTCAGGCGGGTTGGCCAGCACCAGGTAATAGCGCCACCTAGAGGGGCTGGGGCCAGTGGCCTCCAACATTGGTCTTATAAAATTACTAAGTTGAGAAACCTTGAGTCTTATTCCCATCAAGAAAATAAACAAATTTAAAAACTATGACTTTAGAAAATAGTAAAAGCCAGTGTTTTTTGTCTCGTGTGTCACAAAATAAGTACAAAACAAACTACATATGTATTGAAAAAAAATAAAGGTGTAAAAGTAGTAGAAAATTATGAGAAAGTTTTTTTTTTATTATTTGAGCATAAAGGAGTTTTATTACTGATCCTCAAACCAGAATGTCTCGAAGAAAAGCTTATTTTATTTTTAAAAATTCTGTATTGTAGAACTCGTGAAAATGCAGAAAGATGGATATTTGCAACTAATATAAAAACTACTAATATCTGTAGTTAGTTTTATGTTTTCCGTGATACTGAAAGACAGAGGAGTGTTTCAGTAGATTGGTAAGTCAATGACAAAGATGTGGGAAATGTGAGGAGATATTTTCACTTCTAAGAGTGTATCCATCCTTCCCCAAAGATGCTCAGATCCCTTCTGTAGCCCTCACTGCACTGGCTGCTTTGCCTGGAAGGAAATAACTTGCCATTGTTGGGATAGTATGATCCCTAGTGCAGTTGGACAGTCAGCCCCACTGACTGCCTCAGTGGCTTATGCTGAGATTCAAAAAACAAATATAAGACAGTGTATATTCTTTAGTTGTTAAAGAGAAATAGTCTATTTCAATGGAGATGAAACTGTTGCTGCCATATTAAATGCTAATTTTCTGTGGGTTTGCCTTGAGCCTCTGAATCCTAGATCTTCACCAGCTACTGGCATCATAGGGGAACTACAAAACAGATTACATGGAAGAAACTGTGACACAGTGTGTGGGGGAAACTGAAAAGATCTATAACAGAGATGGGGATTTCTGATAGTAAATAAGATACTTCCAAATAAAGATCAAATGTGTTGGTCACAGAGGTAACAGAAATATAATTCAAGAGAGCCATTTCTTATATGCAAATACAATATTTTTTTTGCCTTTTACTGTAAAATAATAAGCAGTAAGTCACAATCATTTATATGCTTGATGTGACTGACATGTTAGATATTTTCGATATTTACACATAAAGATGTTACAACTCCCATTGGCCCACAGTCATTGAAGAGGTGACTGGCATCCCTGACTCCCAGGGCAAGCAGAGAATGTCCATCTCTGAAGCCCAGCCTAGGGACACAGCCCCTGGAATTCCACCCACACCCAGCACTGCACTAAACCAAAGCCAGCAGGGAGAACCCCTGCAATCCCAAATCCCAGCAAAACCCAGCCAGAAGGACAACCTATGGCAAAACCCCACACCAACTCCAAACCATGTCATCACATGGTGATCCTAACTACCTCTGCAATAACTGGAGACCCACAGACCCTTGGCCCACAAATAAGAGCCGACCAAGAGCTGACTAAAAGTAAAATATACCCACATAAAATCATAGAAAGCTTAAAAACAGTCCAGAGAACAGAAACGGAGCCAAAGGCAGCTTCTGAGTTGTGTCTCATAAATGGGCAATGGTAAAGAGATTGAGTAGTATATGGGATTAAATTACAAAACGGTTTGTTTGATGAATGCAAATTAAGATGAACAAGACCAGTTCCTGAGCCTCAGTGTAAGCAAGGAGCTGTAAATGGTGGATTTAAGGTTTCTGTTAATAAGGACAAAAAGGGAACAGAGTCAAAGACTGCTTCTTAGTAGCAGCAGCAGCATTTTCTTGGAGCAGCTCTGTTTGCTAGAGGCAAGCAAAGTTTGGCTCTTTTAAGAGAAGCTTCCTGATTCAGCCTTAGAGGCAAAACATTTGTGAGTCTTTTAAGAGGCTCTGCTGCCAAATACTTAAATGGAGTTCATGAGCAGCAGATGGTAGTGCTTTACTTGATGATTATATGGACCCTAAAATTCCCCAGAGTGGTAATTGTAGGTCCTACCAGTACTTCTGCTAAAAAGCTAAATTCTATGAAGCTAGACTAGCAGCTGGGTAGAGCCAGTCAGCCATCCTAGCCAAGCCTATAATCCTCAGCCACACCTTGGCAGATTAAAGGTGTGTTCAGAAACAGAAAGAAATAGAGGGAGTTGGGTAGAGTTAACCACCCTGCCCAAGCAAAGATGTGGTCAGAAAGAGAAAAGATAAGAAATAAGAGATATACAGTAAAGACAGGTTTTTAAAACTCTAAATGATTTAGAGTGTGTTAAAAAATATATGTAGGCTTGAGAGAGAAACGAAAAAGGGAAAAGGATAAAGTCCTTAAAAAAAGAAACAGAATAAAAAGAAATAGTAATAAGCCATGTAAAAATGGAAAATACAAAGAGTGTCTGGATATTGTATATCATTGTCTGGTCTTTAAGGTTTTTTTTTTTTTTGGTTGAAAGTAAAGTAGTAAAGGTTACTAAAAGACATTTGATTACAAATGCTGATGGATTAATCCAACCTATATATTTTGTGACTGAGTTCACTTTAAAATTGAAATCAAAAGATATGCTACTTTGGAGAAGAGGTTTTCTTTTTCTTTTCACAGAAAATGAGAGGCTATGGATTTATTTCTGGTTAAATAGAATAAAGTTTGATTGAGGAAGACCCCCTGAAAAGTTTCCAATAGAAATGGATGGCCCAGATGATTCAGCCATTTCAGAGCATCTCTGCTGCAGTTTCCTCTGAGTGCTGCATCCAAAACAACTTCAAGGAGACTGACTGAGATGACCCAGCCTTAGAGACTACTTCACTAAGGACTTGTCCATAATCCTAGTTTTTTTTCCTTTGGGTTCCCATGGGATTACCAACACCCCCATTCAGCAGGAAGTAGCCTTGAGAACTATGCCCACATTCTTAAAAAATGGATTATGGATTTTTATCTTTGTTTACAGTGTTGGTCATAAGTTGTTATAGATAATGGGGAAGAGGATATTATATTTGGGATTCTTCTTCTCTTAAAAAGAAAAAAAAAGCGAAATGTATTGGGAATATGTTGTTACATTGTAAAGAAATGTCATCCTACTGGTTTAATAAAAATGCTAAATGACCAGAGGCAGACAGGAAGTATGGGCAAGGCTTCCAGATTACGAAAACTCTGGGACCAGGAAGAACAGGGCAGAGACACCACATAAACACCAGAGAAGCCAGCAGACACAGAAGAAAATTATACTGCTCTGAGAAAAGTTACGAGTCGCATGGCTGTAGTAGAAGGTTTCTGGCCCGGACTTTCGAGCCTAACCTCAAGGTTTAGGTCCACAGACCCACAGAGACACACAGATGCTTTCAATAGCTTTAGGCTGTTTGGCCTAAGGCCCAGGCATATAACTTGCTAGCTCTCTACCCTTCATCTAACCCATGACTCATCCTGTTCAGCCATGTGGCTCGGTACCTTTTTTTAGAACAGCATAGTTGTCCTCTGCTTCTTCTGGCTTCTCTCTGGCATTCTTCTCTGTGCTTCCTGTTCTCAGAGTTTTTTTTAGTCTGGTAGCCCCGCCTATACTTCCTGTCTTCCTTTGTCCAATCAGAGCTTTTTATTAAACCAGTGGGTGGGATAATTATTTACAATGTAACAACATAATCTCTCACATGTCTGCTTTTCTCTTTTTAAAACAAAAAGAACTCCACATCTAATATTTTCCCCCCATTATCTATAACAACTTATAAACAACACTGTACATAAACACGAACATCCATAATCCATGTTTTGGGAATGTGGGCATTGTTCTCCAGGCTACTTCCTGCTGAATGGGGGTGTTGGCATTCTCAAGGGAATCCAAAGAAAAATGCAGGATTATGCACAAGTCTTTAATGGAGTAGTCTGTAAGGCTGGGTCATCTCAGCCAGTCTTCTTGAAATTGTTTTGGATAAGAGACCTAGAAACTTCAACAGAGGTGCTCTGAAATGCTGAATCATCTGGGGCCATCCATTTCCACTGGAGATTTTTCAGGGGGTCTTCCTCTATCAAACTTTATGTTCTTTATCCAGGAATAAATCCACAGCCTCTCATTTTCTGTGAAAATAAAAGGAAAACCTCTTCTCCAAAGTAGCATATCTTTGGATTTCAGTTTTAAAGTAAACTCATTCACAAAATATATAGGTTGAATTACTCCAACAACATTTATAATCAACTGTCTTTTAGCAGCTTTTACTAAGTAATTTTCAATCAAGAAGCTTAAAGATAAGACAATAATATACAGTATCCAGATATTCTTGGTTTTTCCCATCTTTACGTGGCTTATTTTTTATTTATTTATTTTACTCTATTTCTTTTTTAAAGGCTTTCTCTACCATTTTTTCTCCCTATAAGCCTATGTATATATATTTCCAATATACTCTAAACTACTTAGACTTTTTTAAAAAACTGTCTTTACTGTATATTTATTTCTTAACTTTTTCTGTCTCTGACCACACCTTTGCTTGGTTATGGTGATTGACTCCACCCAGATTCTTCTATTTCTTCTGTTTCTGAACACGCCTTTAATCTGTCAAGGATTCAAGGTTGGGAAGTTCCTAGTTTAGCTTCATAAAATTTATCTTTTTAGCCCAGGTACTCTGGGAATTTCAGGGTCCATATAATCACCAACTAAAGCATTGCCATCTGCTGCTCATTAACTTCATTTAAGTATTATGCAGTAGGGCCTCTTAAAAAACTCACAAGTGTTTTGCCTCTAAGGCTGAATCAGGAAGCTTCTGTTCAAAAGCCAAACCTCAATTTGCCTCAGGCAAACAGAGCTGATCCAAGAAAAAACATTGACACTAAGAAAGCCATCTTTGACTCAGTTCCCTTTTTGTCCTTATGAACAGAAACCTTAAAAACATCATTTACAACTTTTTGCTTATATTGGGGGTCCCATGAGACTTCAGGAACCAGCCACTTTATACCTTAAGCTGCACTCCAAAAGCCCGCCATTGTAGCCCAAGCCCACATGCTTCAGCAGGGCGTCTCTGTACCACGGCTCACGTGAGAGACACAACTCAGAAGCTGCTTTAGGCTTCAGTTTCTGTGCTCTAGACCATTTTTTAAGCTTCCTATGTCTTTATGTGGGTGTATTTGACCCACGTTGGGCTGCCATTTGCTTACATCTATACTCAGGAACTGGCCTTGTTCACCTTAAGTTGCATGTAGCAAACACACCATTTTATAATTTAATCCCATATACCATTCAGTCTCTTTACCACGGGCCACTTTAGAGACACAACTCAGAACATCTGTGTGTCTCTGTGCACCTGGGGATCTGCGGACCTAAACCTTGAGGCAAGGCCCAAAAGTCTGGGCCAGAAACCTCCTATTACACATGGCTGAACAAGATAAGAATCATGGGTTAGTTTAAGGGGAAGAGCTATCTAGAAATATGCCAGAGCCATAGGCTGATCAGCATAAAATTAATACAAGCATCTGTGTGGTTTCTGTGGGACTGTGGGTCTGTGGATCTGCAGGTCAGAACCTCAGGGCTATGCCAGAAAGGCCAGGCCAGAAATTCATACTACACACACTACACCTGATCATCTCCTTAGATACTGAAAAACTTTTGACAAAATCCAACATTCCTTAATGATAAAAGTCCTGGAGAGATCAGGAATAAAGGCGATATATAGCAAGCCAACAGCCAACATCAAACTAAATGGAGAAACACTCAAAGGAATCCCACTAAAATCAGGAACAAGACAAGGCTGTTCTCTCCCCTTATCTATTCAATATAGTTTTCAAAATTTTAGCTAAAGCAGTAAACGAACAACAACAACAAAGATTAAGGGGATACAAATCAGAAAGGAAGAAGTCAAACTATCTCTATTTGCAGATTATATGTATATATTTACAATATATATACATTATAGTTATATATACAATATGTATATTGCATATATAACTGACCCCCAAAATTCTACCAGGGAACTCCTACAGCTGATAAACACTTCCAGCAATGTATCAGGGTACAAGGTTAACACACACACACACACACACACACACACACACACACACACACACACACACACACACACACACAATCAGTAGCCTTCCTAAACACTAAGGATAAAAGGGCTGAAAAAGAAATAAGGGAAACACCGCTGCAAATAACATTCAGTATCTTGGGGTAACTCTAACCAAAGAAGCAGTAGACCTGTTTGACAAAAACGTTAAGTTACTGAAGAAGAAAACTGAAGAGGATATCAGAAAATGGAAAGATCTCCCGTGATCCTGGATAAGTAGGATCAACATAGTAAAAATGGCAATTTTACCAAAAGCAATATATAAATTCAAAGCAATCCCCATCAAAATCACAACACAATTTTTTACAGACCACGAAAGAACAACACTCAACTTCATATGGAATAACAGGAAACCCAGGATTGCAAAAACAACCCTGCTCAATAAATGATCTTCAGAAGGCATCACCATCCCTGACTTCAAACTATACTATAGAGCTACAGTACTAAAAACAGCATGGTACTGATATAAAAATAGACTTGCAGATTAATAAAATTGAATCAAAGACCCCGACCTTAACCTAACCACCTACAAACACCTAATTTTTGACAAAGAGGCCAAAAATATTCAATGGAAAAAAGACAGTATTTTCAATAAAAGGTGTTGGCATAACTGGATGGTAGTATGTAGAAGATTGCAAATAGATTCATATCTATCACTCTGTGCCAAAGTAAAGTCCAAGTAGGTCAAAGACCTCAACATAATTCCAGCTACACTGAACTTGATAAAAAAGAAATTGGGAAATATTATTTAATGCATTGGCACAGGTGGCCACTTCCTAAATATAACACTAGTAGCACAGACACTAAGAACAACAATCAGTAAGTGGGACCTCCTCAAACTGAGAAGCTTCTGTAAGGCAAAGTACATAATCAATAAGACAAAATAACAGCCTGCAGAATGGGAAAATATCTTCACCAACCCTACATCTGACAGAGAACTGATCTCTAAAATATATAAAGAACTCAAGAAACTAGAGCCCCCATACCCCAAAAACCCAATTAAAAATGGAGTTCAGAGTTAAAAAAGGATTCTCAACAGTAAATTCCAAATGGTTGAAAGGCACTTAAAAAATTGTTCAACATCTTTAGTCAGCAGAGAAATGAAAATCAAAACAACTTCGAGATACCACCTTACACCTGTCAGAATGGCTAAAGTCAAAACCACAGATGACAGCCTATGCTGGAGAGGATGCAGAGTAAGGGAAACACTCCTCCATTGTTGGTGGGAGTGTACTCTTGTACAGCCACTCTGGAATGCAGTATGGTGATTCTTCAGAAAACTGGGAATCAACCTCCCCAAGGATCCAACAAAACCACTATTGGGCATATACCCAAAGGATGCACATTCTTGCCCCAAAGGCATTAGCTTAACTAGGTTCAAAGCAGCATTATTTGTAATAGCAAGAACCTGGAAACTACCTAGATGTCCCTCAACTGAAAAATGGATTAACAAATTCTGGTACATCTACACAATGGAGTAGTTCTCAGCAGTAAAGAAAAAAATGACATCAAAAATTTGCAGGCTAATGGATGAATTTGGAGAATATCCTCCTGGGCAAGGTATCACAAGCTTAGAAAGATAGGCATGGACTGTATTCACTCATCAGTGGATTTTAAACACAAAGCAAAGAATACCCAAGCTGCAAACCACAACCCTGAACAGCTTGGAATCAGAAGGAAATTAAGAGAGATATCTAGGAATCTTCCTGGGAGAAGAAAATAGAGAATATCTCTTTATCAAATTGGGATCATAATGGGTGGTGGCCAAGGAGAGTTGGGAGGGAATAAATCATGAAAGATGGAGATAATTGAGTGAGAGGTGCAACAAAGAGGGAGAAGGATGAGATGGATGTCTTCATAAAGGAAGCCAATGTGGGGTTGGAAAGAGGCTTGTTCTAGGGAAACCTCCAAGGACTCGCAGGATGTCCCTGACTAGGTCTCCAACCAATAGTGGAGGGGGTGCCTACACAGGACTTCGCCTATAATCAGATGAATGGCCATTCTATGTGTCATTATGGAACCTACATCCAGCAATGAATAAAGGTGGAGGTGGAGATGCATAGCTAAGCAGGTTGAGCTCCTGGTCCAGCTAAAGAAAGAGAGAGGAGAGTTTGTATGAGCAAAGGGACAGGGATTATTGGGGGGGGGGTTGTCCCACAGAGATGGCTAGCTGGAGCTCTGGGATCTCACTGATTCAAAAACAGCCACTGGGGAAGCATCAGGAAAAGGAACTAAACCCTCCAAAGGTAGATGACTGTTGACTGGCATGGGCAGTATGTGGACCCTCTTGGAGTAGGATCAGATCATCCCTGACTTCAAACTGTGTATGAACTGGTACCTTGGAGCCCATTCCCTATAGTGGAACAACTAACTCAGTCCTAATATTGGGGTGAGGGTATCGAATCTCCCTCAAATGGATATACCAGACTGAACTGACCCACCGTGGGACTCCTTGCCCACCTTGGGGAGGGGATGGGAGGATGGGGTGAGGGGAGGCTGAGGAATGACTGGGAGGGATTGGGAGGACAGAAGAGAGGGAACACAGGGGCAATACATGCAAAAAACCTTTAAAAAATATGTGACAACTAATATAAATTTAAAGAAAAAAATCCCACTAGTAAGAATCTTATATTCTTTATATAACATGAAATTATCAAACAATTAATAAAAGTTACAAAGGATAAAAAAAGAAAATCACACACCTATCTTTTCAGTTCAGCTTGGCTTATTCTGAAGACTGGACCATCCTAGCTGGATGGAGTTTATGGGAATGTAACAATAGATACAATAGAAACGTGAAAGAAATCTAAGAGTTAGATTTTTTACTCTGATATTTTGTTACAAATGAAAAAAGTTTTACAAATATCTTCCTCATTACACACTTCAGTGGCATCATAATCTTGAGATCATAGAAGCGGGAAGCCCATTACAGATGTGGTAGGTTCCCTGCCCACATTTTCCCTGGAACCAACAGGTCTGTGTACACCTGACTTTTGGTTTCCATGCTGAAATTCTTGCAACGGTTTGCTTCCAATCTTCCTCTGGTGACCTGAATGCCTGGTGAGTTAATCCCCCCCTCCCACCAAGGAACCACACTTTCAGAAAATTGTTCAGGCACTGAATAGCCACTCTGTGCCTTTGCCTCTATGGTAAAATGAACACCTAGCCATTTTTTTTTTTTTTAAAAATCCACTGTCCCAAAGTTCTTCATAGGATTGTCTTGGTTTCCCACAGCAGCAACTTAATTTTTTACACACTCTTTGGTGGTTTCCTGACCCTTTCGTTCACATTTTCCCACACATCACAGGTGCCCCAGGATTGCTACTGATTGATATTCCACCATTCAGACATGTTTTATGCTCAGTGTTTGATTCCAGAGAATCTTAACTTAATAATGATCTAAGAACATACAACTTAAGCCAGGATTAAAATTCCCAAGTCTGCTGAGTAGCCATCTAGAGATTGTGGTACCTCGCCACTCAAAGCAGAGTGGGTTTAGAGGGTCCAGGTGTTATTGTCTCCAGGACCCATCTTCAAAGGAGAGAACCAATCCAGTGTGGAAGGTGGGGATCAGTTCCTGACAGTTGCCCTCTGACCTCCCCATGCACACCCCAAAATACTAAATAAACACTCTAACTACCAGCAATTAAAGTACCAAAAAAGCTATATTTTCTTGGAATTTAATTATTAGAAGTTAGCCTATATTTTGATCTTTCTGGGAAATTTTAAATAAAAATCCATCTCTGCTATTGGGACTCTTGACATCAGTCCCTAATAGAGACCCAGCTTCACAGCTGCCATTTGCAGCAGATAAATTGCAATCACACGCTGACGTTAATGACATACTTTGCAGTTCGGATCATTAATAAACCCTGTTATTTAGTTTACTTTTTGTTTATCAAACATAATTTTTGTCAGGCCACTTCAAAATGCGATGTTATAGAATATTCCTGCCTATTTGTTTTGCTATTTTCCTCTGTAATTATCTTCAGCTTATGCATAATCAAAATGATATAAAATTGGAAATGTAAAAGTATTTTATAAAATTATTGCCAAGGGATAGTTGAACAGCTTCCTTTTCCTATTCTCCTGTCATAGTCATTTAACATAGAATAATCTGTAGTGTAATATGGTTGGCTTGCAAACATCCCAAGACAAGATTAATTAGAACAGCCTTGATGCTGAGGGCTCAGTGTAGTGAGGTTAGCATGTCAGAGGGAACGTCTTTGAAAGGCATGAAAGGCTTACTCCTCTATTGCACTTAATTAAGGCTATGCCCAGATTCTATAACTGCTTGCTATTTCTTTTATAATAAGTTATCTCCATGAAGGGTAAAGTAGGTCACACTATACTAGTTTCTGTTTCCACTGGAAAATATTGCATTTTTATTAATCATAATTTTGTGAACTTGTGTCGTTGAACTAGTCTTATTCTAGCATCTTTAAAGTTAGGATGTATATAGGATTTGGAAGCCTGGGGATGAATGCTAATTTGCATTAATTGGCACACTCCTGCCATGAGTCTTCGTATATGGCAGCAGGGTCCTATAGCAAAGCTCCTAGCACAAATCTTGGTTACCGTATGTGCAGCAGGGGAAAGGCTTTTAGCAGAAAACTGTGCCAAGGATTATGCTAATGGTACATCAGGCTCCCAGCCTTAGAGACAGCTTTCAGATAAGGTCAGCCCTGAGGGCCCATCGACATTCTTCAGATAAGGACAGGTAGAGAGAAGGAAATCTCATTGCAGAGGGAGTCCCCATGTTGCAGAACTTTTGGAGAAAGTTGCCAGACCGTGGTTGGCTGGAGCCTCTGACACAGAACTCCAAACAATATTTTAGAAGAGAGAAAAATGAAATAAAGGAGGGAACTTGCTGAGAAGAAAGTGTTCAGTGGAAGGCAGAAGAGAGGTGATGTTAGTGATTGTGGTTAGTGTATTTTATATATAGGTGTGTAACGATAAAAGAATCATTTAAAAAAACTTAAAGAAAAAGGAAAGCAAGAATTGGGTCACAAAAGTGTTCTCAAAAGCAATTAGACAATTAAAAAAACCTCTATAAATATCTCCAGAAGACACTAAAAAGGGGAGAATTTAAATACACAATGCTTCACACAGATGATCATTCAAATATGAGGTTGTATTAAAATATCTTCAATACAAGGCCTTAGAAATTACTGTTCAAACATATTTTGAAGAGGTATTCCAATAGACAAAAAGTATAAAGTGCTTTATATTTTATAACATTTGTTTATTTAGTGGTGTGTGCCGGGGCGCCCAGGAATGTATTGTGAAAGCATGTATGTGTATGTGTACATTCTTTCTGCCTTATCTCTGTCCCGTCCCACCCCATCCATTCCTTTTCTGTTTCTGTTCAGAAAAGGAAAGGCCTCCCAAGGATATCAACAAAACATGGAGTATCAACTTGCTGGAAGATTAAGCACCTCTTCCCTATTAAGGCTGGACAAGGCAGCTCAGTATGAGGAAGAGGGTCTCAAAGGCTGGCAAGGGTCAGAGACAGCTCATGTCTTTACTGTTAGGAGTCCCACAAGTAGATCAAACTACACAGTTGCTACATACATGTAGAGGATCTAAGTCAGTCTCATGCAGGCTCACTGGTTGCCAGTTCAGTCTCTGTGAGCCCCTATGAGCCCTTGTTAGTTGATTCTGTGGGTTTTCTTGTGGTGTCCTTGACCCCTATGGCTGCTAAAATCCTTCTCTCATCCTCTTCTGAAGGATTCTTAGAACTCTGCCTGATGTTTGGCTGAGGATCTCTGTATCTGTTTCTATCAGTTGCTAGGTGAAACCTCTTTGATGACAACTGGGATAAGTACCAATCTATGAGTATGGCAGATTTTTTTTTTTTTGCCAGTCATGTTTGGTTCTATCCTAGGTCTCCTGGCATCCAACCTCTGGGCCCTAGCACTCCAGGCAGTTTCAGGGGTGGGTTCTCCCATGAGACATGGGTCCCAAGCTGGATGAGTCATAGGTTAGCCTCTCCTACAGTCTCTGTCCCACCTTTATTCCAGCAGGACAAAGGTTATGTCCCACTGAAGTCTTGCCTGGACACAGGAGACTTCCAGATCAAGATATGCTGTCCCTTATAATTCACTGACTTTTAAACTTGTATGTTACTTGAAATTAACTGGGCATGTGTAAGTGATGTGGGCTCCAGGGATCCAGCTCCTAAAATAACCTGGATTAAGAAGTGTTATGGATTGAGTGCGAAATGTCACCTACAGATTATCTCATGTTTGAGAACATATTTCCCAGAGGGTGGTGACCTATCAGGAGGCTGTAGAATCTTTGAGGTGGGAGACATGGCTGGCAGAGGTCTGTCTGTAGTGGGACTATGTGTTGTTACAGTGTAAATAATTGTCTCATCTACTGGTTTAATAAAAATGCTGATTGGCCAAAGGCAGACAGGAAGTGTGGGCGGGGCTACCAGACTAAAAAAAAACTATGGAAACAGGAAGAGCAGAGCAGAGATGTCAGAGAGATGCCAGTGAGATGCAGAGGAAATGCTGCTGAGAAAAGATACTGAGCCACATGGCTGAAGAAAATAAGAATCATAGGTTAGTTTAAGAGCAAGAGCTAGCTAGCAATATGCCAGAGCCATAGGCTGATCAACATAAAATTAATACAAGCATCTGTGTGTTTCTGTGGGACAGCATGACTGTGGGTCAGGACCACAGGACAGAAACTTAGTAGTACATGAGTCAGTGAAGTGGGCCTTTGAAGGTTGCAGCCTGTCTCCATTTCTGACCCAAGCTCTCTGCTTCTCCATCCTCAAAGATGTATACAAATGTCACCATAAGCTCTTGCCACCAAGTCACCATGCTATCCCTGCTAGGGCTGACTGTGCCCTCTATGTTCTGAGCCAAGCTAAACTTCTTTCCCTTAAATTGTTTCTGTCAGTTATTCTGTCACCAGTACAAGAAAAGTGACTAACACAGGACATGTGACATGGGTCTTACACCATCACATTTCTATTAAACACCTCAGCTATATTTATGAAAGCCAAGACCAAAGTATAGGGGCATTGGTGAAGAGTTTAGAAATTTGTTCTAAACACTTCTTTTCTCCTCTTCATAAAACACATATTAAACTACATGCACACGTGCGTGCACACACACACACACACACACACACACACACACACACACATACCCCACAGCAAAACAATTTTATTTCTTCTTGAGAAGAAGTGTAATAAGTTGTAAAAGCCAAGCTTGTTCATGAAGAGAAATAATGTTTTGTATACACCCTAGATTGTTGTTAAGTTCTGAAAGCTCATAGGTTTATAGACTCATAAGAATTTAGCCCAATAGCAATGGAAACATACCACTTTTATAATTAAGAAATGAGTTAGGTTACTTTCCTTCACAAGGATGAAGCAAGAAGTATGTGGAGGATACTATGGTGTAGTATTATTTTTCTGACCCGGCCTAGCCCTGAGGTTTAGTTCTGGAGTCTCACAGTCTCACAGAGACACACAGATGCTTATATTAATTGTATGCTGGTCGACCTGGGGCCAAGGCATATAACTTGCTAGCTCTTTATCCTTAAACTAACCCATGATTCTTATCCTGTTTAGTCACGCAGCTCAATATCTTTTCTCAAAGCAGCATAGATATCCTATGCATCTGTTTCTTTGGAGTCTCTGTGGCATCTCTGCTCTGTTCTTCCTGTTCTCAGAGTTTTCTTAGTCTGGTAGCCCCACGCACACTTCCTGTCTGCCTTTGGCCAATCAGCATTTTTATTAAACCAGTAGGCAGGACAATTATTAACAATGTAATATAATCCCACTACACTGTGATGCTACTTTGCTGAGGAAACTGAAATGGTCAGGCACCCCTAGAAGATCTATTATTAGGCAAAAGATAGACATAACCTTAGAGTTGGAGGAAGTGGGTCCCACAAGAGAATCTAACCCCTCCCTCTTCACATTTGCACACTTTAAAAAAAGATTGTAGAACCGGCTCCAGCTGTGCAGATAAAGTCTCAATTTCAAAAGTAACAGACTGTCTCAACCATAGAGGAGCCCTCAACAACACAGTCACAGGATCAATGTCTACTACTGATATTACTCACTGTTTAACTCATACTTGATTTATTTTTAAAGAAATAATTCTTCTTTCCCTTTAAAGTGAACTTGTTATATATTCTTCTGTCTATTCTTTACATGAAACTTGGTATTGGTTTTTGCTATTTCCTAAATCATATTAAGTAAAAATATGGGCTGGTTGCCTTAGAGAGTATCCCAGGACTATTTAGTAGATACCCATGAGAAAAGACAAGTAGGCTTTCTACTCTTCAGGGTGACTTTAATGTATGAGGGCATTTTTACTCCATTAAAATATGGGAAACCTCCTTTGAGACCTAAGATCATATCTAAAGCTATCAGCCACTTATCAGAATAATATAGCAAACAACTACAAATTGTCACTGACATACTATGAGCATTTATTGTTCACACATCTTGGGGTCAATCTGCTTAATTCCATTGGAGTTAGCTGACCCTTGTTTATCTAAGGATGGGCTGGCTAGTGACTGATCTAGGTTGGGTGTTATGGAGTGAATTGTGTCTCTTCAAATTTCACAAATTGAGGACTAAATTGTCAATATCTCAGAATATAACTTTATTTGGAAATAGGGTTATTTCAAGTGCAATTACTTAATATGGGTCACTCATAGTTAGGGCTAAGGGTGTAGCTAAGTGTTAAAGTACTTGGTCAGGCCAGCATTCACAATGTTCTGTTTTCTCATCCAATACATAGTCTATAGTTACATTGTAAATTGTTATATTTCACTCTTTTCAATCTCTTACTTACAATAAGCAAAATCTATCTTGCAATACCTATCTACGGTTTTTTGAAGTGCTAGAAGTTTCTTTGTGTGTGTGTGTGTGTGTGTGTGTGTGTGTGTGTGTGTGTGTAAAACCAGAGATCAACCTTAGTTGTCATTCTTTTTAGTGAAGAGGATTATGCTTCTTATTAGATGGTAGCAGTGGGAAGGCTCTGCTCACCCAGTCATTTACATAGAAGCTGATTCTCTCCTGTAATGTACAAGTGTTCTTTCTGCCTTCACACTTGAACTGTCTTTGTTTTTCCTGGATCTCAAGATCCTGACCTTCAGACTAGAACCATGACATTTGTATTCCTGTTGTTCAGATTGCTAACTTACCTTTAAAAGCTGAGGACTCCTCAGCTTCTATCACCTTGGGAGATACTTCCTACTACTTAAATATCTCAACACCCTTTCCCCTTAGTTCTGTTGCCTTGGAGAATCTCAAGTTGGATATTAAGCTAATATCAGTTAGCAAAAGGAACTTTTGTTATAGGCATATGGTGGCTAGTCACTGTTTAAAGTCTTCAAAGTGATGTATGTCTCAGATAATACAAATTGTAACCACAAAGCAACTTCCTTTAGTCTGACTTTATGGTATAAGACTGTGACTGACTCTTCTAATTTATCAATATCTCCATGGAATAATTGTCACCACTATGACATTTTATCAGTTAGAAAGTTGAGGGATGCAGACATGTCTTTTTTCCAGTAGCACACAGCCATAATCACATAAGACAAAATAATCTGGATCTGTGAGACACTTGCTTTGAAGCACTATGCTGTAATGCCTTTCAACAAAACTTAAATCTGTTAGCAAGAGTGAGGCAGCTTAATGGGCAAAATCATAATCAGATTGGAAAACGAAGATTAAGAATTTTGTAAGTAATAGGCCATGTTTCAATGGCCCACTTGGAAAATAAATACTCAAATAGAACACTTGTGAAATTGCCACTGCATAAGACTGTATTCATGTCACAGACTATATAAGTTTCTACTATTTTTATTGAATAGAAAAATTCCTTTAAAAAAATCTTTTTTTGTTCAAAAGCCCGTCAATAGAAGTATTTATGGCAGCTAGTATTCAGAAGACTATCCTCAAAGAATTATTGCCCCAGGTGCTCCTCCAGTATTTTCCAGTCTTTTCTGGCTAAGACTGGAATGGTCATGATGCATAGCAAGCTTAGTGGGCTATAATCCGTATATCATGTATGCCACTCTTCCGATGTTGACAGTTTAGTATAGCTAGTACATTTACAGCTTGTACAAATGTATTCCTCTAAATTTAGAACACTTTCATTGGCCCCAAAGAGACCCCATGCATGCTGTCAGTCATCCTATATTAATTTTTAATCTTTCAATAATCATTTATATTTTCAGCTTAATATGGGCACTGTTTTTGCTTCACTGTGTAAATTATGTTATATTGTAAATTTTTGATTCATTGAAACCTATTTTATAATTTATTTTTTATTTAAAAAGGTTTTTGTCAATGTATTCCGCTGCTTGCCCTCCCTTCCCACCTCCCAGTCCCTCCCAAATCCACCCATCCCATTCCTACATGCTTTCCCCAATGAGAGCAAGGAGTCCTAGGTGGGTCAGTACAGTCTGGCGTATCCAGTTGAGTCAGGTCCAATTCCCTCATCCCAATATTAGGACTGGGTTAGATGTTCCTCTGCAGTGAATGGGCTCCAAGGTGCCAGTTTATGCACAGGAACATAGTCTGCTCCTACTCCACGAGGGTCCATAGACTGCCCATGCCATTTGACTGTCATCTACCTTTGGAGGGTTTAGTTCCTTTTCCTGATGGTTTCCCAGTGGCTGCTTTTGATTAAGTGAGCTCCCCAGAGCTCCATCCATCCATCTCTATGGGTCTCCTCCTCATAATCCCTGTCCATTTGTTCATATAGAGTCTCCTCTCTCTCTCTCTCTCTCTCTCTCTCTCTCTCTCTCTCTCTCTCTCTCTCTCTCTCTCTCTCTCTCTCTCTTTCTCTCCCTCTCTCTCTCGCTGGACCAGGAGCTCAACCTGGTGCTTAGCTATGGATCTCAGCTTCTGTCTCTATTCTTTGATGAATGTAGGTTCTATAATGACACTTAGGATGGCCATTCATTTGATTATAGGGGAAATCCTGTTTAGGCACCCCCTCCATTATTGGTTGGAGACCTAGCCAGGGACAACTTTTCTTTTTATTTTCCTCGATTCTTTATGACATCATATATGTCATTTGTGCATGAAAGAAGACAGTGGCCCCTGAAAGTTTTCCTGCAACTGTATTTGTAAGGTAGAAGACCACCATCAGTTAGTGCAGCCTAAGATTTGAGGGACCTCTCACAAGTTCATGCTATACTGACTTGCTTTTGTTGTTCTGGGAGTTTCTAGATGAGTCAGTGTATTTGGAATTTATCAGTGTGTCAAGTTATGTGGGGCAGCAGCTGGTCCTTATGTCAGCCCTTGGAGAACTGAGGTCTTAGGTACATGGTCTATCTCTTCCTCCCTTTAGGAAGACTCTGAACGTTCAGATTTTCATCTACTCATCCTGTGTTGTCAAGAAGGACATTAGTGACTTTATACCTGACTTACTGTTTTGATCTTGCTGAAATTCAGGTGTCCAGGGTATCTTGAGTCTTGTCCAAACATAGAGCAGCAATGCAGAAATTGATTCTTTGTGTAGTTGCTAGAACATTTGTGGCAGTGGCTATGCAGTTGGATATTTTCTCTCCTCAGGAAGAGGCTTTTGATCCACTGCCTGTGGAGAGAGACTAGTTTCCAGATGAAACTGATGTCATTGGTCTTCTGTGGCTGGAATCTACCTCAGCCTCCTGTTCTCCAAAGAAGGAGCCTGACTTCTGCATAGCTCACAGTGAAGTTGGGGAATTTGATGCATGGACTGTCTCCTTTCTCAGAGCAGAGCTGGGGTCTAGTTGTTTTCTTTATGATTAGCTTTTACTGTGCAGAGGGTAGGCATTTGGTGAGAGGGCATCTCAGACTTCCCTGTCAGGTTTGGTATGGCAAGTTTCAACACTGGGAATTCTCATCTACCTTTTGGGTTTTACATCCAGGGAAACACCTGTATTACAATGTAGTTCCTTTCTTCAACTCGGAGTTGACCCCATGATTCCCTGTTGACCACAAAAATGCAGCAGTATGACTGTTGTGAAGCCTTGTGTGTCCCATTTTCTTATAGCTCTGCCTGATAATCAATGACACTGAACAGATCATTGATTAACTGCACTTAATTGTTTTTGAAGAAATACTCTGCCAGCCCTTTGAGGAAGAGCAATTTTACATTTATCATCTTAATTTTTTTTCAAATCATTATAAAAATTAGTTAAAAGTTCCACAGCTTGCTGGGTCCTAAGGGAGTTAGCATGTAAAAGTATGACTCATGGGTTTTGAACGAGTCAAGAACAGACAGCTTAAAAATTGATGGTCTCTGAGTTTGAGTTGATATCATTTGGAACTGAATCTTGCTTCTGAAAAGCATGAGATTTCAAAGGGGATATTCCACGTTTCGTGATTTTAATCTGATTTGTGGTATATGTTCATGGCTTCTCGCTCCTGAGATGGGAAGACTAGTTCTCAGTGTGTGAATGCATCTGATCTGTTTGTTGACAACAGAATTTTCTCTCCAGGGTCTGGAGAGAAGAATTCCACCTTGAGCGGCGTCAATGCTTGATTCTCACCCATCCTTCTGATTCAAGTCATGGGAAGTAGTAAGCTTTTCGAAGAACAAAACTGCGAGTTGGTGGGCAGCACCTTAGAGAGGATTGACATTCAAAACAGGGATAATCAGAGCCATAAACAAATACAAAAACCCAACCCACAAACCAAATAGAAAACTTCCAAAACCAAGCAAACAGCCATACCCTCAAACCCATATACTCTCTAAAGTCTACTGTTGGTTTGGCACATGAGAACAGACCCACTACCAGCGGCCACACTAGAGTTTATTTGGGAAGTTGCCAGGCAGGTACAAGGGAAGAAAAGCAGAAAAAAAGGAATTATCTTCCATGTGGCTTCTCCGTATAAGAGAACGGGTGGGCATAGATTTACATAGCCATGCCTAGGGGCATGCCCTCCATATGCAGTGTGTTCTGCTGGCACCATATCAGGTTATTGAACTAGCATTGTTACCATGTAGTAGCTACATGCCAGGAATTGTTATACCTCACCATTATGTTTATTATAAAAAGGAATCTGGGTTTATGAAGGGGGCAGGGACATATGGATTGGACAGGAACTGGGCCAATGATCTCTTAAGGCTGCTTCAAGCTATCTTAAGGGCAGAGTTTGTCTTTTTGGAAGATGAGAGCTTTACTTTCTGGCAGACGGGCTGCTGGTTTTTGCAGCTTATTTTTTGCAGTCTGGGTGAGTTGAAGGTGTGGGATGATGAATTTTAATTTTCTGGAGCTCAGAAAAAAAACTAAGAGTTAGTGAGAGAACCTTGGGAAGTGACAGAATTCAGACGATATAGTGAGGTCCTCTGCTATTACGGGGTCTGGAGTCAGATTAAGAGAAGAGGAAAGAGGGAGAGAAAGAAGGTTTGAAATTGGGACATGTGTGACCTTAAGTTAGGCTTTGTCTATACTTCAAATAAACCTTAAGGTAGCTGTTTTTGTGTTTCTTCCTTCTGGGGGACTCCAGTGGCTCGTGGCTGAGAATCTTTTAGTGAGCTGCCCAATAACGTTTGTGACACTCTACTAGGTCTGGCAATAGGAAGAGGTGAAACTATCTCATGTTTTTTGATTACCCTTTGCCAACGTTAAAATGGCTCCTGGTTCCTTTTTCTGTAGTCCTCAGGGGGTGGTAGTCAACTGTTTCCAGAAGCAGCTGTTGAAGAGTTGGTTTGCGGGGAGGGGAAGGGCGAGGCCATGAAACACCTCAGAGCCGGGGAATTTTAGAGAAAGGTGTCTAGTCAGAGAAGGGTTCTGAGTGTCTCACACTTGGGGTCCACCTTGGAGGCTGGAAGACTATATTGGGGATCTAGAGCTGATAGGCTGAGCAGATAGCAGGAGGAGCAAGGGAGGGGCTGGAGCGGCTGGAGAATCTGAATTCAGGTGAATGTGGTGACTAAAAGAAATGAAAGCTCCTATTGTAGCTAAAAAATCCCTTCCCATTAGGAGGGTAGGGCAGGTTGGCATGACCAAAAATGAGTGGGTGATTGGGATATCTCTGAAAATGCAATTAAGTGGCAGCATCTGATGAGGCCAGAATTGTTTGCCTCCCACTCTGACAATGGAGAGGGTAGAAAGAGAGGTAGAACCCCCAAACTCCTGCAGGACTGAATATGTGGCACCGGTGTCCAAGAAGAAGGAGATGGACTACCCTGATGCAATTATGACTATGTAAGGCTCCCTTTTCATGATAATAGTTGTCAGGTTAGGAAAGCCCGAGCAGCATCAATTTGTCCATGGCCAGGCCTAGGAGATAGTCTGGGAGTGGTCCATATGTAATGTCTCCCTGTCACTTTGGGCTTGGGGACAGTCAATAGACCTGTGTTCCCACGGCACCTAGGATAAGTCCTCGGTGGCCTCTGTGAAGCCAGATAAGAGCAAGACCAGTGGCTGAGATGGCCATACTTAATGCATGGGCAGCAGGAAGTATTTTTCCTGGTGTGTTTTCTCATCTCTTCTGTGATACACCTTAAAGGCCTGTGTGGGAGATTGTGTTGTTTCATATAAATAATTATCCTACCCACTGGTTTAATAAAAAGTACTGATTGGCCAAAGGCAGACAGGAAGTGTGGGTGGGGCTACCAGACTAAGAAAACTCTGAACAGGAAGCAGAGGACAACTATGCTGCTCTAAGAAAAAAGTACTGAGCCCCATGGCTGAATAGGATAAGAGTCATGGGTTAGATTAAAGGTAAAGAGCTAGCAAATTATATGCCTGGGCCTTAGGCCAATCAGCCTAAAACTATTGAAAGCATCTGTGTCTGTGCGGGTCTGTGGGTCTGCAGGCCTGTGCTAAGATTTCTGCCTTTTGAGTTAGTGGTCCCCTCCCAAGAGATCTAAGTTTAGCTCTGATGTCAGGGGTAGCTTTGTTTAAAAAAATGGGTCATTAGAAGTTGCCTTCCCTCAGCTCTCTCAGGATCTAAGTTAGTACACTGTAAGAGAGCATTTGTGATGTGTTCCAATAATTGGGACAGATTTTCCTGTTTATCCTGTACTGTCTCCTGCATTTTTTCAAAATTGACAGGCTTCATTCAGAGCATCCCCACATAGACCTGCCAATAAGCAGGTCACAAAATTGTCTCTGGATAAGACACCCCTTGGCGTATTATAATTCCAGTTGAGGTCTATATCTAGAATAGCCTCGGCTCCCAGAGAGTGTGCTGCATTTGTCTGGTGAACCTTATCTGCGTGAGTTCTGGCTTGTTCCCCAACTCTCCTTTGCTCTTCAGGGATAGTACATATATCATGAAAAGTGAGATCATAGGATTGAGTAATATATTGGAATTCCTTTATGAAGACGGTAGGGTTAGAACTGTAAGAGTCTAAATTTTGCCACCTGAGAAAGTTTTGACAGAGGATACAGGGTATAAACTTTTACTATCCCATCTACCCACTTCCTGCAGAGGGAGAACTGGATCAGGATCCTTGGGAGTGCAAGAGTGAGTGATCGGTAGGGTAAATGTAGGTGCCAGGTTTGGAGTTCCCAGAGCGGAAGAGGTTGGAGGAGCTGGAGGTGAGCATTGAGATTTAAGAAGTGGGGATCACTAGTTGGATTTATAAAAAGAGTGGGAAGTTCTTCAGGGTCTGGTTGTGTGGCTAGAGGCAGATGGAGAACCGGAAGCAAGAGAGAGGGTTTAGATCTGAGATACGAAAAAAGAGAGGGAAACTTTTTTTCCTACACATATTCTTGCAAAAGTTAGCTCCAATAAAATATTGGGGTCCAGTGTGCCATTAGACAGCTATTTTGAGTTATTATATAAGGGATACTTAGGCCATTTCTTTGTTCAATAAGAGATAAGCTTGGTGGTATAAGGCATAAGGCTAAGTGCTTGAGAATCTCAAGAATGCATCCTAGAGGTAAGGATGGAGAGAAATTTTTTTGCTGGCTTATTCCCCGTATTGAGGCTCAGAGTGGGGCATTCTGTTGCACGAATAAAGGAAATTCAGGGCTAGATCTCTGGGAAAGTTGGAGATATTAGAGAACAAATGCCACAGTCAGATCTTACCCAGCTGTCTTCCAGCTTCCTCAGCCTGGCTTCCCCTGGCTTCTTCTGACCGTCTGTCTTTCTATGTCTACCTTAAATACTCTCTTTGCTCAGTTAAGGCGTGGCTCCACCACTGTCTGCCTGGGAGCCTGGAACTCCTTATGTAAACTAAAATAACCTTGAACTCAGTTTGGATTAAGGGCATAGGTCACCACTCCCAGGATACTCCCTCTGCTGGGATTAAAGGTGTGATCACCACTCTCTGGTCCTCTTAGACTGACTGTGGGCAAATCCCTCTGATATCTATGAATGTTTACTCTCTCTTATATCTCTGACTTTCCCAGAGATCTGGTCCTGAGTTTCCTTTATTTGTGTGTGCAACAGCATTCCACCACTAAATCTGAGTCATCACCCAGCCAATGAGTGGTCCTGGGGAAAGAATGCTAGCTACTGCTAAGAACTCATCAGTTCTTAGGTTAGGCATTAGGACAAATCCCCAAAGCAGAGCTAACCACCACTAAGCAATTGTCAGTCTTAGGAAAGGTGTAAAAACCAATGCTAGCTAGCTACTGCTAGGAACTCATCAGCACCTAGGGCAGGTGTTAGGGCAAAGCTGGGGGAGACAGAGTCCAGGGAGAGGATCCAGGAGCAATCTGGGCTGGGCTTCAATAGCGGGGAAGGCCAGAAATGAGTGTCAAGTGAGAAGGAACAGCTGTGACCAGAGAAGATTGTGGCTGAGGTGGTCCTCCACAAGACTAGAGTCCTAACAGAAAGTCAGATATCAACAGTCTTTTCTGGAGACCATAGTTTGTGTTTACACTGACTGGAAGGGAAAGACTTACCAATCTCAGTCAGTGAGTGGTATTTGAACACACAGTGGCGGGGCAGATGGAAGGTGGCCTGGTAGTGGCCCTGGCTCAGGATCCCCTGGTGCCCATGCATGCCTAGGCCCAGGAGAGAGCCTAACTGAGTCACAGCACCAAAATGTTGGTTTTGCACATGAGAACAGACACACTACCGGCTGCCACACTAGAGTTTATTTGGGAAGTTGTCAGGTGGGTATAAGGGAAGAGAAGCAGGAAAAAAATGAACAACCTTCCACATGGCTTCTCTTTATAAGACAATGGGTGGGCATAGATTTATGCCTAGGGGCATGCCCTCCATATGCAGCATGTTCTGCCAGTGCCATATCTATTCATTGGACTAGCACTTTTACCTAGTAGTGCTATGTGCCAGGAATTCTTACATCTATGAAGTAGCAAGTTTGATGTGGGAATGCCTTTCTGTATGCTGTCTGTGAATCTCAATCTTTAAATAAAGGAGCTGTTTTGGGCCATGACAAGCACCATAGAAGAAGTAGGAGGAGGAATCAGAACTACAGATGGCGCATCCAACATGGGGGCGATTATCCACTTAATGCCTGAGAAAGTTTAAAAAGGGTTTTAGCAGAAACTGAGCAAAGGCAGCTTCCAAATTGTGTATATGAAGCAGGTCTTTGTACAAAGAAAGGGTGGTGGCTGGGTCACATTCAAAATGGAGCCGGCAGACTGGTGGCAGGCAGTGTAAGCTGCAATCAGGTGGGTTCCTGAAATCTGACAGAAGACTCAGTAGCATATGATTGATTTAAAGTTTGACTCAGTAGCATGTAATTGATTTAAAGTTTCTGTTTATTTTGAACAAAAAGGTAACAAAGACAGTTTCTTAGTAGCAGCATTTTCTTTAGCCTGCTCTGTTCACTGGCCACGAATAGAGACGCAGTCCCTTTAAGAGAATTTAGTGATTTAGCCTAATCTGCAAAAACTATGCTGCTCTTTTAGAGAGTGTATTTTAAAAGCTTATGGTTAGAAGATGATTAAGGATTCACAATAAAACAGATTCAGATGAAAAGAAAAACCTGTAAACAGGTTACAATGTCTGTAAAAGATACATAGGCTTCAGAGAGAAAAAAAGAGGTTAAAAAAGTCTTTAAAGAGAGAAATAGAGTAATAAAAATATAATAACCCACGTAAAGATGGAAAATAGACACAAAATCTGGATTTTGGTTGTTATTGTGTTTTCTTTTAATTTTTTAACTGTTAATGAGCTAACAGAAGAAAGACAATGGATTGCAAATGCAAAGGCTACTAAGTTAAACAAGAATATATGTTTTAAAGGTATTTTTATTTTGAAAATTGTGTCTAAGGATTTATTGCTTTGGAAGAGTTTGGCTTTTGTTTCCACAGAAGATGAGAACCTGTGGATTGCTTCCAGGCAAATATGGTTTCATCAACCAAGACCCCCTGAAAAAATCTCGGATAGGAAGAGATGGCCACATCAACTTCAAGACTACAGAGTATGATCCTGTCTAACTCATGAGATTTTCAATGCCCCTTAATCAGCAGGAAGTAGTAATGGAAATCTATGCCCAAATTCCCCAAATATTGTTTCTAAATGTTTGTTTTCATTATAAATGGTTAATGGTCATAGTCAATCTCTTTCTAAGAAGAAAAAGGGGATATAGTATATGAATGATTTTTTAAAAGGTTAGATTATTGAATTTAATTAGATCAGGAAATCAGCTGTTAATCTCAAAATGCTTTACATTGGTATAGATTTTGGTTTATTGATACAAATTTAAGGTCAATTTTGTTATGCTGTATGTATTTTTCTATTGTTTAAGGTATGATGTTCATGTAACTGATTTAAAATTGTAATGTATAATTAAGAAATGAAGGTTAATAGTCACCTTTAATAATCAAACTTATAGTTAGGTTAGTTAGGATTTTTAGGTATACAAAGAGATATTTCAATTAGGTAGGTAATCTTCAAATACTTCTAAGACCTACAGAATATGGCATTTAAAATATTTTAAGAACTTAGACTTTTCTGGACAGTGAGATTTGTTCCTGGCAGCACCAATCTTCTTCAAGAGAAAAATGGGCATCGAAGAAACTCCATATGGAGTTTACTCTATTTGTGGCAATGGTTAGCCACTGGAGAAGAACCTGTTCTTATATTGACTGCTTGACAGTATGCTGTTTAAACTGGACATGCAGGTTCCATAGGAAGATGACCTCTGAACTTTGGCAGAACAAGCCGAGATGGTCATTCAGGTTCCTGCTTTGCAGAGAAAACTGTCAGACATTCTTCAGGACTTGAGGAGAAGCAACTGATAAACTGTGCCAAAATGGGCAGAGCTGATTTCCTGCTTCACTGAAATGAAAAGAGACTCTGGGCCTGTAGGCTGAAGATGGATGCCCCAACTTTATTAAGGAACTTTGGGTGACTGTCCAGGCAGATAGGTGTCATCTCTGTCCTTTCCAAATTTTAAAAGTCGCTTGCACTTCTGGTTTATTTGGGTAAATATATCCTTCTGTGGTCTTTGATGTAGTTGAAGATTAGATAGTTATAGGTACAGTTTTTCTTAGTCATTTGAAAGGTATATTGGATATGAACTTTAGATTCATAAAGATAAGGTAGATGATAGAGTATTTTCTTTAATTTTGCTAAATACAAATAAACTAGATATTGTAACTGTAATTCTTGCTTGATAAGTATTTTGTTATATGTAATTTTGCTATGTTAAAATTGAAACCTTCCTTTTTGATTAGACAGAAAGGGGGAAGTGATGTGGGAATGCCTTTCTGTATGCTGTGAATTTCAATCTTTAAATAAAGGAGCTGTTTTGGGCCATGACAGGCACCATAGAAGAAGTAGGAGGAGGAATCAAAATAGGTAGGAAAGGAAGGGTAGAGTCAGAGGCAGATCGAGCTGAAGCCGCCCAAGGATCAACATGTAAGGAACCCAGGTGAGCCACGGGCCACATGGCAGACAGATTAATAGAAATGGGTTGATTTAAGATGTAAGAGCTAGCTAGCAATGTGCCTGAGCCATAGGCCAAACAGCATGAAGTTAATATAAGTGTCTGAGTCATTTCTGGGGGGTCTGAGCAGCGGGCCGCTGGGCGGCTAAGGGGTCTGGCATGGCAGATCTGTGGGTCCAGGTCCCTGGCCACCCGAGATCAAGAAACCCCACCTACTACACAAGTTAGCTATAATAAATCAAAATCTGAGGAATTAAACTGGACTAGCCATTTCTGACCAGCAATCATACATACTTCATATATAAAAGACATTTATGATATTTAAGAGGTTCACTCGATTATTTCTCTTACAACTGAGTAGTCCTAAAACTAAAGGATATTATTATGAATATAACATGGTTTTATTTTTATATCTATCTATCCTCTATCTATCTATCTATCTATCTATCTCTCTATCTATCTATCTATCTATCTATCTATCTATCTATCTATCTATCTATCTATCTATCTCTCTATCATCTATCCATCATCCATCTGTCCATCCACCCATCCATCCATCTCTCTATCATCTATCCATCATCCGTCCCTCCATCCATCCGTCTGTCTGTCCATCTGTCTGCCTGTCTATCTATTTCTCCATCTCTCTTGATGTAGCCCTAAGCATTTCCACAAAGAACCGGTTGATCTACTGCTGCCATCCCAGATCTCTGTGCAGTCTCGTATGCAAAGCCTTAGCATTCTTCACCTCTTTCACTGAGAGCACCCAGGTGTTCCATTTCAGAACCATCCCACAGATCTTCCCAGTTTGTAGAGATTGTTTTGAATACTGCCACTCCAGCTCGTGAGACTGGCACAGCACACCCTGATCAATCAGAGTTAGAGAAACTTTGGAACTGATGAATAGCCCAATCAGAACCAATGAAATCATATCCTTGCTGACTTCTCTTGAAACTATCTTGAAAGTGGCATTTTCTTTCCATTAACATGGAGCTGCTGATAGACTGTACACCTGGGACTGCAGAGTACTTCATGGAGAGGAAGCCAGTATACAGTGTGGTGCAGAGACCAGTTTCCTATAATAGTGTTTACTACTTAAATACTTGTCATTCCTGGAGATTTTGTTGATGATATCACTATCAATTTTGTAATTTATAACACTTAGAAAATTAAAAAAGTTGGGAATGGTCTTTCATTAGTTATAATAAGCAAAGGAATTCTGACCAATGTGTTCCGCGCCTATCTCTCGCCCGCGAGGAAAGACACGTGACACACACGCTTAGGATCCTTCTGCAGTATAACTTTAATATATCTTTGGGGGAAAGCAGAGAGAGGGAGGCAGAGAGAGAAGGGGGCAAAGAGGCCGCCGCGGCGCGGGAACCCGCAGCGACAGGCCCCAGTGAGGAAGAATAAGGCTAGAGAGAGAGAGCTAGGCCCCGGCGTGGTCTGGGCCGGGCCATTTGCCACGTGGCCTTGGGCCCGCGTCCCAGAAGCCGGGCCGGGCTGGCGTCCGTGCGCACGGCGGGGCGGAGAGAGAGAGAGAGGAGGAGGAGAGAGAGAAAAAAAAAGGGACCACGAGGTAGGAAGACCCGGTTTTAAGAGGACCAAACGGCTCTTGCTTTAGACGAAACACTTTCCTATTGGTCGTAGTTCAGAATCCCATGACGCCACGGGAAAGGCGGAGAAACCAGACCAGTCTCGCGAGAATACCAAGCGCATGCGCTCTCTATGACTCAGGCGGGTTGGCCAGCGCCAGATAATGGCGCCACCTAGCGGAGCTGGAGCCAGTGGCCTCCAACACCAATGTAATCACTCTGTGAATTTCTTTGGCGATTCTACCAGGTACCTTTAGCATATTGGCTATAGAATTTTAATGAGCATTTTGGTGGCATCCTGGCAGGTTGGCAAGCATCATCTGATGTAGTGGAGAGTTACTGGCTGCTCCAATAATCTTGGCTGGGTTTACTCATCAGATACTCAGATATTTGGCTTGATTAGGTTGGTTTTCTTTCACACATTTCTCATTCTCCTCCAGAAACCAGAGGCTTATGTCTATCATGTTCTCATGGCAAAGGCAGAGGTGCTAGTGTGCAGGCTTGAACTTGCAAAAGCTTTGCAGGTAACTGCTGGTGTCACACCTGGTGGCATCCTGTTGGTCAAAGCAGGTGGGATGGCTCTGCAGACATCAGAAATCAAAGATATTCTCCACCCTTAGTGGAGAATGCTACATATTTGCATGACAAAAGTATAAAGACAGAAAAGTGAAAATATTTATGTTGTCTGCCACACACAATGAGACCAGGAAATAGGATTTTGTTAAATAGGAGCTTATTTATGGTTTTCTAGGGACAGCAAATATGAAAGCTTTAAGCTAAGAGCTGTGATTCTCAGTCAGGGGCTTAAAAATTATAAAGCAAGAGACAGAAAGATCCCTGATAGTTCAAGGACAGCCTGGTCTACATAGTAGTTTCAGGCCAGGCAGGGTTACACAGTATGATACAGTTAAAAGCCAAACCAAACCAAACCAAATTAAAGCCAAACCAAACCAAAGAAGATAAAACTTCAAAGCCTTGAGGATGGGGATGTAGATCAGTGGTGAAGTACTTGCTTAGTATATACAAGTCCCTGAGCTCAACCGCAGAGTAACAAAAAACCAACAAATCAAGTTGTAGGGGGTTTTAGGGAAGCAGACTTAGCCAAGCCCTTGAGAAGACAGATGACAAGCAAATCTTTGCATAGGATTAATGATATAATCATAGTGTGCAAAGTACAGCAAAGCACACTGTAGAAAACTATATGGATGTAAAAACAGAGACTTGCTTTACTTGTAAACGGTGACCAGCCAGGCAAAAAACTGGAAAAGTTATGAAGAGCAAACAAAGTGGAAAAGTCAGAGAGATGGCTCTATCTTACTGATAGATCTCTCTTCTAGAATGCTTTGTGTCATCACTAGTTAGCCAGTTTGTCTTAAATAGAGCACATTCAGCAGGAGTCATTTTCTAGAACCACGTGATCTGGGCCATTAGTAACACTTATGATTACATCATGAATTTGTATCTGGGCAATCTGTCAGATTTAGCTAGCTGGTTGATTTTAATTGACTTCAGCCCTCTAGAGGGCAAGGGCATTTATATCAGAATATCTGCCACCTGCTCTGCATTATGCACGATTAGATGATCTAAAGCTGATTGTACCAGTGGCAAGTTAAAATCTTTCAGTCAGAAGTAGGATTATAATTCATTCATTTTTGTAAGTCTGCCATTTTCAGTTGGCCTTCTGTCAAGTGGATATAAACCCTACTGAAAAAGAATGACTACCAGCAGAGTCAGCTGGAACAATGCATCTTAAATGACGTCCTGTTTCATAAAATTATTGTGTGACAAAACTCAAGTCCAAGTGGATCAAAGAGTTCAATGTAAATCCAGTTCCACTGAACCTAATAGAGAAAGTGGGAAGTAGCCTTGAACACACTGGCACAGGAGACACTTCCTAAATATAACACCAGTAGTACAGATACTGAGAGCAACAATTAATAAATAGGACCTCCTCAAACTGAGAAGTTTCTGTAAGGCAAAGGACATGGTCAATAAAACAAAATGGCAGCCTACAGAATGGGAAAAGATCTTTACCAACCCCACATCTGACAGAGGAATGATCTTCAGAATATATAAAGAACTCAAAAACTAGATGTCAAAATACCAAGCAACCCAATTAAAATGGACCACAGAGACAAACAGGGTATTTTTAACAGAAGAATCTCAAATGGCCAAAATATATTTAAGGAATTGCTCAACATCCTTAGTCATAAGGAAAATGTAAATCAAAATGATGCTGAGATACCAGCTTACACCTGTCAGAATGGCTAAGATCAAAAACACGGATGACAGCTTACGTTGGAGAGGATGTGGAGCAAGGGGAACACTCCTCCACTGTTGGTGGGAGTGAAAACTTGTACAGCCACTTTGGAAACCAGTGTGGCGACTTCTCAGAATATTGGGGATCAATCTACCTCAAGACCTAATGATACAACTCTTGAGCATATACCCAAGGGATGGTCAATCGTATCCTAATGACATTTTGTGGTATAGAAGAATTATTGTAATAGCCAGAACCTAGAAACAAACTAGATGTCCTTCAACTGAAGAATGAATGAAGAAAATGTGACACATATACACAATGGAATACTACTCAGCAGTTAAAAAACAATGAATTTTTAGGAAAATGGATGAAACTAGACAATATCATCCCAAGTGAGGTAACCCAGACTCAGAAAAGCAAACATGGTGTGTACTCACTCATAAGTGGATATTAGATGTAAAACAAAGGATAACTCACAACTCCAGAGAAATCTAGCTAACAAGGAAGACCCTAAGAGGTTACATGTAAAGCAAAAGATAACCAGACTACAATTCACAGCTCCAGAAAAACCTAGCTAACAAGGACGACCCTAAGAGGGATGCATGATCATCTTGGGAAGGGGAAATAGATAGGATATCCTGAGTAAAATGGGAATGAGATAGGGCAATAGAGGGGAGGGGACGGGGATGAGAACATAAGGGAATGAGATGGTCTAGCTGGGACAGGGACGAAGTGGGAGAGCAATGAAAGAGATATATATTGTGATAGAGGAAAGCATCACGGGTTTAGGGGGAAACCTGGTGCTAGGGAAGTTCCCAGGAATCCACAAGGATGACCCCATCTTAGACTATTAGCAATAGTAGAAAGGGTGCCTGAGCTGGCCTAGGTAATCAAATTGGTGACTACCCTGTTATCATGGAGCAGATGCAGAGATCCACAGCCAAGTACTAGGCCAAGCTAGAGAGGGAAGAGGGATCATATTAGCAAGAGGTGAAGATCATGATGGGGAAATTTACAGAGATAACTGAACCAAGATTATGGGAACCCATGAACTGACAGCTATGGAGCTTGTATAGGACTGGACTAGGCCCTTGGCATAAGAGAGACAGTTGTGTACATTGGTCTGTTTAAGGGGACCCTGGCAGTGGAATCAGGATTTATCCCTGGTGCATGAGCTGGATTTTTGAAGCCTATTTTGGTGGGCTACCTTGTACAGCCTTGAGGCAGAGGGGAGGGACTTGAACCTGCCTGAATTGAATATACCAGGCTTTGTTGATTCCCCTTTTTAGAGAAGAGATGGAGGGTGGGTCAGTGGGGAAGGCTGGGAGGGAGTGGGAGGATCTGTGGTTGGTATGTAAAATAAACTCAAAATTTCTTAAATAAAAAAATTATTGTGTGAATTCTATGTAGTTGTTCAGTATTGCAACAAGTCTATAATGGATTTGAATTCATAGAAATGAGTTTATTGCTGATTCACTAAAGGCACTGAGGATGATTTAGTCTCTGAATTTTTAAGTACTTTACCTGCTGAAAGCATTTGAGAAGTTAAAACTCAAGATAGAAAGATGCTGGCATTTTTAATTTTGTCTAATCAATGGCCATAAAATATATATAACTCCATTAATGACTGGCATAAATGTTAAATTGTTTTTCCATATTAATTTTCAGCCAAATAAAGCCACTCCCCATTCAAGCTATCAATTTCATCATCAAGCTGCTGCATATACCAAATTCAAGATTTAAATTTGATGGATTAGATTCATAATTTCTTTGTAATTAGCTACTAGAAATTAGGGATTATTTTTAAAAATGAAAAATAGATTATTCCCTTATACAATACACTCACTCACTTTTAATAACCACTCTTATCTGATGCCAGAGGAATTCTCTCTGATAATGACTTGACAAGACACTGGTCTATGAGTATAGCAGAATATCATTATGAATAATGACAGGCTGTGGCCCTGTCATATTTGGTATTTGGTTCTTTACTAGGTCTCTGGGCCACCTAGTTTCTCTCTGGTTCCTGCCTATCCAGGTAGTGTAGGACATGGGATATCTCTTATTAAAGCAAATATTAGTTGGCCACTCCCACAAGTTCTGTGCCACCATTTCTCCCAGCTTATCTTGCAGAATGATAGGTCCAGGGTTTTGTAGCTGTATTGGTGTTCTGGTTTTTACATTCATAGGCTGTAGAGTGCTTTCTCATGCCAGAGACTAAGATGGAGGCATGAAAAGTACCTGAAGGCACCAGCTTGACCTCTCTCTGTTCAATGAGCTGTGTTAATGTTACCCTCCACAAGGGGGCCTCATTGTCAGATTTCAGAGAGTGACTTTCTCTCCTAGCATTAGCCTGGGTTGTTTAGGAACCTCCATGGGACCTCCTTGGCCAAGAACTCAACCAAATGTAATACAGTCCTACCACTGGAAGACTTGTTTGGCTACAAATGATGGCCAGTTTATACTATGTATCCTTCATTACTAGGAGTCTTCACTAGGGTAATCCTTGTAGATCTATTTTTATGCCAGCCCCATATACTTTTTATTGCTATAGCTCTGTAGTACAACTTGAAATCAGAGATTGTGATATCTCTGGAAG
This sequence comes from Phyllotis vaccarum, assembly GCA_033318265.1. NCBI lineage: Eukaryota > Metazoa > Chordata > Mammalia > Rodentia > Cricetidae > Phyllotis > Phyllotis vaccarum. The sequence goes on from JARWLC010000007.1 coordinate 16,350,829, forward strand.
TTCTTTTATTGTTCAGGATTGTTTTAGCGACTCTGGGTTTTTGTTTTTCCACATGAAGTTGATAATTATCCTTTAAAGATCTGTGAAAAATTATGTTGGAATTTTGATTGTAATAACATTGAATCTGTAGACTGTTTTTGGTAGAATGACCAGTTTTACTGTGCTGATCCTACCTATCAGTGATCATGGGAATCTTACCATCTTCTGCTATCTTTTCCAATTTTTTTCTAGAATGCTTGGAATTTTTAGCATACAAGCCTGCCTTTATTCATTCATTCATTCATTCATTCATTCATTCATTCATTCATTCATTCATTCATTCATTTATTTATTTATTTATTTATTTATTTATTTATTTATTTATTTATTTTTGGTTAGAGTCACCTCAAGGTATTTTATATTATTTACAGCTATTGTGAAAGGTGTTTCCCTGATTTTTTTCCTCAATCTTGTCATTTATATATAGGAGGGTTACTGATTTTTTGAGTTTATCTTGTATTTAGCCCTTTTGCTGAAAGTGATTATCATCTTTTGGAGTTCCCTGTTAGAATTTAGGGTCATTTACTTATACCATCATATCATGTGCAAATACAGATACTTTGATTTCTCTTTTTTCAATTTGTATACCTTGATCTCCTTCTTGTCTTATTGCTTTGGCCAAAACTTCAAGTACTACATCAAATAAGTATGGAGAGAGTGGACAACCTTGTCTTCTTTCAGATTTTAGCAGAATTGCTTTGCGTTTCTCTCCATCTAAATTGATGTTGGCTATGGACTTTCTGTAAACTGCCCTTATTATGTCAAGGTATGCCCTTTGTATCTTTAAACTCTCCAGGACTTTTACCATGAAGGGGGTTGTATTTTTGTCAAAGGTGTTTTTTTTTTTTTTTACCATCTAATGAGATGATCATATAGTTTTTTCTTTCAGTTTGTTTATATGGAGGATCACTTTGACAGACTTTCCTAAGCTGAGCCATCCCTGTATCCCTGGGATGACCTACTTGATCATGGTGGATGATCTTTTTAATGTGTTCTTGGGTTTGGTTTATGACTCTTTAATTGAGTAGATTTGCAGCTATGGTGGTGAAAGAAATTGGTCTATATTTCTCTTTCTTTGTTGAATATTTGTGTGGCTTGGGTATCAGGATAACTGTGGCCTCATAAAAAGAATTTGACAATGTTCCTTCTGTTTATATTTTGTGGAATAATTTGAGGACTATTGGTGTTAGTTGTTTGAAATTCTGATGAAATTTTATGTTAAAAAGTCTAACCCTTGGCTTTCTGTTTGATCAAGAGACTTTTAATGACTGCTTCTATTTCCTTAGGGGTTATGTGTTCCTATTACCTTGACTCAGTTTTGACAAATGCTATCAAGAAATTTGTTTATTTCTTTTAGATTTTTCAATTTTGTGCAGTACAAGTTTTTGAAGTATAACCTAATGATTCTCTAGATATCCTCAACATTTGTTGTTATATCCCTCTTTTTGTTTCTGGTTTTGTTAACTTGGATATTCTCTTTCTGCCTCTTGATTAGTTTGGGTAAGAGTTTGTCTAACAATTTGTTGCTTTAATGATTTTTTTTGTATTGCTCTGAGTTTTTATTTCATTGATTTTAATTCTCAGTTTGATTATTTCCTGCCCTGGCCCATGAGGTCTAACAACATGGACCCGAAGAGGAAGCAGACAAATGAAGAGACAGAAAACGTGAAGAATCAGAGCAAGACAGTATTCTGATCAAGCTCTAAAACTTTATTCTTCTCAGCAGTACATTTAGTCCTTTAGGGGAAAGGTAAACAGGGTTAAGTAATAGAGGAATTTACACAGCTGCAGGCTATTCTGCCAACAGGATGTGTTGTCATGGAGACCTATCTAATTTTAGCTATTGTTTAACCTCAGGAAGGTTACCTAATTCCTGGGAGGGGACTCATCTAGTTATGGGTTAACAGCAGGGAGGGCCACCTGGCTTCTGGGAAGGGACTCATCTAGGGAAAAGGAAGCTTAAGATGCTCGTCTCAAAATGGCATTGCCACTGCTAAGGCCTGGCTCCTGGCAATTTCCTGCTATGTATTTTTCTTGAGTGTGTTTGTTTATTTTTGTTCTAGAGTTTTCAGGTGTGCTGTTAAGTCGCCAGTGTGAGATTTCTTTAAATTCTTTACTAAGGCTTGTAGTGCAATGAATTTTTCTTATAGCACTGCTTTCCTAGTGTCCCATAAGTTTGGATATGCTTTACTCATTTTCATGGAATTCTAGAAAGCCTTTAATGTCTGACTTTCTTTCTCCTTTGATCCAGTGGTCATTCAGTAGACAGTTGTTCAGGTTCCATGAGTTTGCAGGCCTTCTGTTGTAGTTGAAATCCAACTTTAATCCATGGTGTTGTATCTGCTGAGTCTTGCTTTGTTACCAAGTATGTTGTCAGTTTTGGTGAATATTCTACGAGATGCCAAGAAGAAAATACATTCTTTTGTGTTTGGGTGAATGTTCTATGGGTATTTGTTACCTCTGTTTGAGTCATAACATCTGTTAGCTACAGTATTTCTATGTTTAGCTTTTTGTCTGGATGATCTGCCCATTGGTGAGAATAGGACATTGAAGTCTCCCACTGATTCATGAGGATTAATGTACAATTTAAACTTTAGTAGTGTTTCCTTTACAAATGTGGGTGTCCTTGTGTTTGGGGCATAGATGTTGAGAATTAAGATATAATATTCATGGATTTTTTTCCTTTGGGGAGTATGAAGTGCCCTTCCCCATCTCTTTTGATTAAGTCTGTTTTGTTAGAGATTAGAACAGCTATACTAGCTTGCTTCTTTGAGCCATTTGCCTAGTAAGCCTTTTTCTAATCCTTTACTCTGAGGTAATGTCTATCTTTAATGTTAAAGTATGTTTCTTATATGTAGAAGAATGGATTCTGTTTTCATGTTCATCCTGTTAGTCTTTGCTCTTTCATATCGAGAGATATAAATGACCAATAATTGTTAATTTCTGTTAGTTTGTTGTAGTTGTTGATATTGGTTGTGTGTGTGTGTGTTGTGTGTGTGTTTCTTTTGATCTCTTAGAGTGTATAATACAGGACACTTGTTCAACTATGTTCATAGCAGTGTTATTTATAATAGCCAGAATGTAGACACAACCTAGATGCCCCTCAAATAAAGAATGGGTAAAGAAAATGTACATTTACCCAATGAAGAATTATTCAGTCGTAAAAAAACAATGACATCATGAAATTTACCAGGCAAAAGAATGGAGCTAGAAAAAAAATTTTCCTGAGTAGGGTAACACAAACCCAACAAGACGAACATGGTAGTATGTACTCACTCATAAATGAATATTAGCTGTAAAGTAAAGGATAAACATGCTATAATCCGCAGCCCAAGGGAGTCTAGGCAATGATGAGGGCCCCAAAAAGGACACATTGGTTTCCATGGGAAGAGAAAATAGAAGAGATCTTTTGGGTAAACTGGGGTGGAGCATGGGAACATGAGGGGTTGGATTGGGTGCATTGGGGGCAGAACAGAGAGGGAGAGTATTAAAAGAGAAGTCTTGATGGGGGCATTCTGCAGTCGGGGAGAAACCTGGTGCCAGGAAACCTTCTAGGAATTCACAAGGATGACACCATCTCCATCTGCAATATGAGGATATCCACTGCGTAAGGAAAGAAATTGCAGGAAACTCTTCTTTCAGTCTTCAGACCTTATCTTGACACATGCACCATATTTACCAGGATACTTATTACAGGGCTACATGTACTTCTCAACTGCTGCTACTGAACAAAACGAGAGCCTGTGGGATTATTATTTATTGCTGAATTTGAAGATGAAAACATTAAGAATGAAAAAAAAGGTGCTATAATATTTTACAGAAAAGGCGAGGTTCTTTTCCCAGCATGGAAAGACAAGTGGGTTATCTAGTGATATCAATAATCTATGACACTTCTGTCCTGACAACAGAAACAAAATAATAAAAAAACCATGAGAGAACATTGTAAAACCTACTCACATCAGGAAATACAATGCCCTAATGAAAGGTGTTGATTGTGAACATCAGTTAGGAAAATGATGGATGGACAAAAATGTAGTTCTGCACCTTATAAACTGTGGACTTTTCAATTTACTTAGAGTGTACAACTCTCTCAATTTACAAGAAAAAATGAAGTATAAACGCTTCCCGCTATTGGTGGTGAGGGACTGGGTACCAGATGAAAATAATAAAGGCTCTCTGGAACCAGAGACCAATCAGTCTAGCCCTTCTCCTGGTGGTACAGGGAGAGCACCTTAATGATCATTCAAAAGGTTGCCAGGTGATCTGTAGCATCAAGAACCTCCATGTATTCCAGTGAGAAGAATAAAAAAGATTCCCTATGAGAGTTTACAGAGTTCGTGTCATCCGTGGAAAAAGGAAATTGAAAATTTTGTTGGATCCCTTTTCATAAAGGGAAATATTTTATACAGTATTATGCATTAATAACTACTAAGGATCTCTTTTAATTTGTTTTGTTTTGTAAATAAAAAATTAAAATTATTGAAAAAGGACACCAAAAGTGCATTATGATCTCTAATTGTGATGATTTAAATAATGTGCAGTTTCCCAAAAATGTGTAGTCCCTTGCATATGTCTTAGAGACTTCTATGTGGTGTGAAATGTGTTAAGTGTACATGGAAATGAACAAAAGAACCTGAAGGTATCTCATTTGATCTTCAGAACCAAGGCAGTAATTTGCGAACGAGTTAGATGTGACCATCCCTACTTAATTGTGAGGAAAAGGACACCAGCAGGCTTTTTTAAAAAAATTTTTTAAATTTTTCTTTTTGATTACTACTCACTAGTTAACAGTAGGAGCTAAACTAACCCTGGACTTCTGAATTCAGACTGTGAGAATCCCCTACAATAGTATAATGCTGGTTCAAGATATCACGTTCATTTTCAAGTTCTCTTTCCTTCCTTCCTTCTTTGCTTTCCTTATTTATTAATTAATTGAGCTGTTTTCTTTGCACATGTACTTTGAATAAAATAAATTAACCAAAGAGGCTGCTCCATAGTGCACAATCTAAGGAAGGGAACACACACACACACACACACACACACACACACACACACACACATATACACAAGCACATGCACACACTTCTACCCTCCTGGAACCCTTGTGATCCCATGCATGCACGACAGTGAGAATATTCTCTGTACTCTTTCTTCATCATTTCTTATTCTTTTTGGACAAGTCTGAACTAGCAGAGAAGCATCGAGTTCCTCATCACTCAGAGAAAGAAGGGAGGTACTTCTTTCAGTTGTTAGTTATCCTTTGTCCAGAAGATAGCCTGCATCCACATTAAGAATGATGTAGAGCCTCGTTCTGGACTGTCAATCACTGTTAGAAATGAAATACCTCTCAAGGTTGAGGTGGCTTTGAGAGCACAATCTGAGGAGTCCTTTCTCTGGGCAGCTAACAAGAACTGTATTTTACAAAGAGATTTTGGACATGGGGTATTATTAATTTGGTAGGGAGAACTCTGGACAGCTCATACTATTTTTGAATACATAAACATCATTGCCCAGACAGGTCTTTGGTCTTCAAGAAAAGAACTCTGAAGTGTATATGAGTTGTGCTTACCAGGTATTCAGTCCTTTGTTGCTCTGTCTCTTGACAGTCACCAGAAGTGTCTGTAAGCCCTACACAGTCAGGGAGCTCCAGGCATGTATAAGCTTTCCCAGGCACACTATGATTCTCACCTTAATGGGATCCCACCTGCTAGGTCGACACTATAATCAAGACTTTAAAAAGAATAAATTAGCTCTAAATTTTCTGTATTCTGATTTCCTGGGGGCACCTGCAACAGTTTCATGATCAGAGAGTTTAGTGTTTATTTCAAATAAGTATTTATAAAATCATGACATTAGATTATAAATATTGGATTTAATTCTACCACTATTATGTTTTCTTCCTCAATGCTGGTTTAGCAATATGGCACTTTCCTTAAAAAAAAAAAAGATTAGTAAAATAAGAGCACACAAACTTTACCAAAGTTTGATACTAACTTGGATAAAAATGGATCACTGTTGAACCTTAGCAAGGACCCAAGCTGACACCTGTGCTATCCTCAGATGTGTGTGTGTTGATGGTGGTTTTGTGACTTGAATTTATGCTTTCACCTATGTGGTGGGGACTAGAGATGCTGAGAATTAAGCCTGGTTCCTCTCACATGCTAAACACTGAGGCACATACCGAGCCCAACTTTTACTTCCCTCCTATATTTTTTCAGTTTATACAACAGATGGTAGGAAAGGCACAGAGAAAAAGGATTTTGTTCCAATAGATATACAGCCTAAACCAACAAACAGGCAAAGCCTCAGACTAGCCACACCCTTGCATGTAACTGTGGACCCACTCAGGAATTCTCTGGAAGATGATCTGTATTCATGTCCATTGCAGAATGTACATGACCATCTATCTCCCGCAGAGGCCTGGTACTGTGCCATGTGTGGTGGGATTCAGCTGACAGCTGAAAAGGTTAGAATACACCTATCCAGGATCCTGGGCTCCCCATTGAAGAGAGGCTGCTGGGATCTTGGGGAGCCTCATTTGTTCCTGACTGCTTAAGAGACTGGTTCCATCGTGTGGACTATCCGATTTCTCAGGTGCCTATATAAGCTGTTACCTGTATCGTGAGAGTTGGTTTATATTCCAATAAATATTAATCTTGGATTGGTATATTTTAAGAGAGATTTGGGCCATCACCCATAGGTCTGCTGCTGGTGCTTGATGTGGGAATGGCTTTTTGTATGCTGTGACTATCAATCTTTAAATAAAGGAGCTGTTTTGGCCCATGATAGGCACCATAGAAAAAGTAGGAAGAGAAATCAGAACATAGGTAGGAGAAGCAGGGCAGAATCAGATAGACTGAGCTAGATGTCCAAAAAGAAGCAAGCATGTAAGGAACACAGGTGAGCCATAGGCCACGTGGCAGACAGATTAATGAGAATAAGTTGAGTTAAGATGCAAGCTAACAATGTGCCTGAGCCATAGGCCAAGCAGAATAAACTTAATATAAATGTCTGAATCATTTTTGGGGCCTAAGCAGAAGTGGACTAAAAAATCTAAGGCTGCAGGTTTGTGGGTCCAAACCTTTGGTTGTCCAGTGCCAAGAGACCTCATTGCAACAGGTGCTACTTACTGAGGAAGCTGGACTCCAAAGGCTGAAACAAATGGAAAGTGAGAAATAAGGGAGACTGGCATTTTAGAGAATGTAGCAGCAGAAGACAGCCAGTGAAGAGGCTGAGAAGTGGTGTTCTGTGCTGTCTGTGGTGTCCTTACCATCCCAAAAGGATGAGGAAATAGACAGATAAGATGTCTTAAAGCACTAGCTTCTAGTTTGGATGTCTATCGAACTATGTCAAGAGCATTTAGAATTACTTTTTATTACTTACATAGTTTTAAAGAGAGCTTCTTTACATGTAAAAGTGTTTCAAAATGGGCTGCAGATGACTCAGTAAGTGTGTCTTTGTGGGTTACTTTGCAAACTGCCCCTTGAGGGTTGCTTATGACCACCTCAATTACACTGTCCCATGTAGTCAATGCTCTGTGAGTCCCCTGTGACTTATCTTAGTCAACATCCACCCTTCCCCCATCTAACAAGTGTTCTCTCACTTCCCTTCTTGTTTGCTCTTGCTCTGCTTCTAGAGAAAAATCTTTTGAAGGGGTAAAAGAAGACAGTAGATATTGGCCAAGGAGAAGAATAAAATTAGATTTAAAACATTTAGTGGATGATTTTTTAATCCCATTAATTTCAAGAAACACTTAGCTGCTCCTCTCTTATCATAGGACAGCAATCACTTTCTTCAAAATCTTATTTGCTTTGATAAGTTGAACTTATATTTATTATTTATTTATTTATTTATTTATTTATTTATTTATTTATTTATTTAGTGTGTGTCTTAGAGCTTTGATTGTGGTGAAGAGACATCACGGACATGACGGCTCTTATAAAGGAAAACATGTAATTGAGGGTAGTTTACAGCTTCAGAGGTTCAGTCTATTATCATCATGGAGAGAAGCATGGTGGCATGCAGACAGATGTGTGCTGGAGAAGGAGCTGAGAGTTCTCCATCTTTATCTGCAGGCAGCAGGACTCTGTCCATCCTGGGCATAGCTTGAGTGTTGGAAACTTCTAAGCCTGCCCCACTTCTAAGCCTCCCTCCAACAAAGCCACGCCTCCTAATTATGTTATTCCCCGTGGAGGGCCATTTCAAACTATCACATTGTGTATGATGTGTATGTGTGGGGTGCACATACATGTGTGTGAATGTGTATGCCTGTGGGTGAGTGTGTGGAGGCCAGGCAGAAAGTGTGTTCTCTATCACTTGCCACTGTATTTTATTGAAATGGGGTTTTTTATGTCTGTCCACCTTCTGGGCTGGGGTTACAGGTAGGGTGGTATGCCCAGCTTTTTATGTAGGTTTTAGAGAGCAACATGCAGGTTTTCATGTGCGTGGCAGGAACTTTGGCTCATTAGTTATCTCATTAGCCTGATAAATACATGAAAACATCAAGAATGACCAAGAGGACAACAAACAACAAACAACAACAAACAACAAACAACAACAAACAACAACAACAAACAACAAACAACAAACAACAACAAACCCTTTGAATTCTTTCTGGAGCAAAGAGGGACCAACAATTATTTCTTTTCATTTATTTGCGAAATTTCCTATAGACAACTTTTAGCTATGCGTACCTTCTCTCCTACTGTGATTGGTATGTAAAGAGTTTTGGAAGGGTAAAGAAGCTCTTTGCCAGCTGGTGTCCTGGGCATGTGCTTCTCAGTGACCTGTCGACCTGTCTTTTTTTTCAAACCTTCAAGTATTTTTACATATTTCTTTGAATAGACACCTTTATTTTATAGCAGTAGTCACACATTGACACTTTCTGTTTTGTGGTGATGGTTGGCTCTGTGCAATGTGTGGACAATGACTATAGACACAGACCCACCTGAATTTCTTTATAAATTATTACTTGTAGAACATACATCTCCAGGAAACGGAAGCTCTATGGAAACTCAACATTGAAGACAGTGACTCCAAATTTTAATTTCTTTCCTGTCACTGAGATGTGAGGACATTTTTATCTCTGGAAAAAGCAACTGATGATTACAAATTCCTATTCACTTAGAAGCTGGAGCTCTGGGTAACAAGTGGTGTTGTCTAGTTCTCTTTCTTGGAGCTTAATTTTCTTTTGCTTTGAGAATATATGTATAAAAATTATACTTGCCTGACACTATAAAAAGATGAAATTTCCTTCCTTCTTTTTTTTCTTTTTAAAGTCTCTTCCTAATGTTGTTTATCATTGGTTTGTCTGATGCCTACTCTCTATAAGTTTGATTAATTTCTAGAAGTTATTTTTGTTATTGATTTCAAGCTTTCTTATATTATGATTAGATGGAATACATGAAGATATTTCATTTTTTTCTGTATTAAGATTTATGTTCCAATATGTGGTCTATTTTAGAAAAACTTGCAGGCTGATGAGTAGAATATGTATTTTTTGGTGTTGGGAACACTCAGTAAATATCTGTTAGGTCAGTGTAATGTATGATATCATTTAATTGTGATGTTTAGTTTTAAGCTAGATGACCTATCCGTAAGAGAAAGTAGGGTATTGAAATCACTTACTATTATTGAGTTGGAGTTAATCTGTGGCTTAGTGTTCAGCATCATACTTGATACTTTTCATGAAATTGAGCACACCAAGGCTTGGTGTGTGTGTGTGTGTGTGTGTGTGTGTGTGTGTGTGTGTGTGTGTGTGTGTGTGTATGTATGCTTAGGATGGTAATGTCTTTTTGTCAATCATTCCCTAGATTAGAATAAAGTGTCCTTCTCTATCTCTTTTGTATATTTTCTGCTTAAATATATTTTGCCAGACACTAATATAGTGACACCTGCTTGTTTTTTGGTCCCATCTGCTTGAGATAGTTTTTCCCGTCCTTTCATTTTATGCTTGGAGATAAAATATCTTTCTTGTAGACAACAAAGTACTTGATCTTATTTTTAAATAAGCTAAATAAGCTAAATAGCTAACCTGGGTTTTTGAGGGAGAGCTGGGGCCATTAGCATTTAAAGGTATGTGCTAATTACCATCATTTTCTCACTTTTTGAATGTTTATGGTTTTAGTTCTGTGTTGTGTTTCAATAATTACAGCTTCATCAATTTCCTCTTCCTTTCTAGAATGTCTTGCCAAAACATTTGCTCCTAGCATTCTCTGTGGCCTTGTCTATTGAACATGAACTCTGCAAGCCTGTTGATATAGAGGAATGTTTTTATTTCTCCTCCAATTATGGAAGAGACTTTTGCTTGGATAATGGTATGGATTGGCATTTGTTTGTTTAAAACTTGAGGCACATTGTTCCATATTCTCTTGTTTTTAAAGTTTTCATTTATAAGTCATTTATTATTCTAATGGGTTTGTATTCATGTTTCTTTTGGACTTTCTCTTCTTGCAGGTTTCAATATCCTTCCTTTGTTCTGTGTTATTTAGTGTTTTATTTATGGTGTGAATTTCTATCCTTTTTGGTGTTCGCTTTGCTTCATGTATTTGCATGTGTATACATTTCCTTAGTTTGGGGAGATTTTCTTCTATCATCTTGTTGAAGGGCTGGTCTATGCCACTAACCTGGGATTCTTATCTTTTCTCTATGTCTAAGATTCACAGGACTTTTCATGGTATACCAAAGTTTTTCATACTCCCTTTGTATGTTTTAGAACTTGATGGGTTTTTTTTTTTTTTTTTTGAGTGGTCCAATTATTTTACTTTATCATCAAATGCTGATCTCTCACCTCCTGAAGTCATGCTGACAAGGCTTTCTCCCCCAAGTCATAAAATTGGTTTGTTGAACTTTTCAATTCCGGTTGAGTTTTTACCACTATGTTGTATGAAATTTTCAGTACCGAATGTCTTAATTATTTCATTTAGCATTTTGTTTGTGCTTTCTTGGACCATCATCAGGAGTTAATCCTATAGTCTTTAAGTTCATTCAGGTATTTGCTCATGTCTTATCTTAAACTCTTTGAATTCTTTGAGTAGGTTTAAGTTCCATAGCGGGAGACTTATCTCACTGTAACATTTCTATAGAAATAATAGTCTTGGGTGATGGCCCTATTTGCACTTACGTGGAAAATGATGGAGGAAAACATGAGAGTTTGTGGTCCCTCAACCTAGAACTGCAGACACCTCTGTGGTTATTTCTTGAATATTATTAACTATTTCAGGTTTTTTATAGGGTGTTTTCATGCTCCAAATAGAATAAAAAAGGTTCCATGAGAGTGAAAAGTTTTTTCAGTGCCTAGAATTTCCTCCTCCACACCCCATGGTGAGTTTCTGACACTTTACATAGGGTGGAATTAGAATGGTTTATGTATAATCCAAGAATAAATAAATCTACTATTAATATGGCAGCAGACTATAAAATCATATAAACTACCTAAGACATGGAAAGCCATCCTTGAATTATCCAATTATCTTATTGTAGTCCAAGTAGTATGGTCAGATTTCAGAGCAGAGAATGAAGAGACAGAAGACAGAAAGGGATGAAGGTGTTTTCAACCATCCTAACACTGAGGCCCTTTAATACAGTTCCTTATGTTGTGGTGACACCCCAATTAAACTATTTCATTGCTACTTCATAACTGTAATTTTGCTACTGTTATGATCATAATGTAAATATATGATATGCAGTATATCTGATATATGACCCAGAAAAAGGTTGTGACTCACAGGTTGGTGATCACTGGACTAGTGTCTGACTCCAATGGATAATACAAATGTTTATTTTAAATTATTAAGTTATCAGTCATAAATCATTTCCTACTTAGAAATCTGCCTGTGGTTTTTACTCAGGTGGAACATAGGCAATTATAAAGCCTTTATCTGAAAGTGCTTATGGAGCATCGCAGCTTGAGAAGGGAATTGCCACCAAAGCATCAAACCCATGCTGGCCAATCGTGTTCCTTCTGTACTTAACATTTTTATTTGCAGTGTCTGTTATGATACAAATGGAAGAACAAGTCACAAGACATACCAAAACCCCTTTAAGAGTTTATTAGGAAATAGAGAGAGAAAGGTGTGTGAGCAGGCCCACCAAAAAGGAGTGAAGGCGCATGTTGGAAGAAAGAGTATGGAAACTGCTGGAGTCCACTTTTAAGGGAGGCTTCATGCTTGTGTATAGGGGACTTAAGTAGTCACGCTATGCATGCATATGGATGGTGTGCCATGCTACACTTTCGAAGGTCCTCAGGCTATGAGATGACATTTTGCTTGACTGCTGGGGCAGGCACATGCCTAGCCATAGAATCCCTGTAAGTGAAGTGGCTAGGGAATGTGGAAATGCCAGTGCCTGGGGTGACTGGATTCTGCCTGCTGGCAGGACACAGGACCCTGGAAGTAGCTGGACGGTGTTGGAAGTCATGAGAGTCATCACTCTTAGTTCTGTGTCTAAGGCTTTGGGGTAGAGACCTCTTTGCCTAGCTCTGCTGAGATTTCCTTATGGGCGGTACCTCGAAGGTCCTTTTCCCCAGTCTAATTAAATACCCAGGACTCTGTCATTATGGCTCCACTGGATCACCCTACCCTCTTATCCCGGGGATCATGACAGTGAAAAGTCTTTTGTTTGAGGATCACATAACAACAAGATAAATACTGTTTTTGTTGTTGTTTTGATCTACTTTAACTGCTTGTTAAAAGTTTCATGGGGAAAAATGAGCTTGGTTCATACTATTTTGTTAACATTAAAGTCTTAAATGCTTTCTGTATTGGATACTTTTTTTCTCATTGCTGCAACAAAATATTGAACAAGAGGAGATTTAATGAGGGAAAGGTTTATTCTGGTTTATATTAAAAAATTCTATAATGGCCTTATGAGTAGGAGGCCCAGTGGTTACATGTCACATAGAGTCTGGATGCAGAGAAGAGTTAGGACACTGTATAAAACCTAAGATTTACCCCCAGTGACTCACTTTCTTCCACAAGGCTCCACTTCCGACAGGTTCCACAAACTTTCCTAATGAAACAACACCACGTCTCCAGCAAATCTGAACAATCGGCTATGTTAGTGCTTGGAAACTCAACCTTTATCCTAGCTCATCTGAACTCCTGTCAATTAACTCAGAAAACAGTGTTTTTTTCAGAGACTCATAACTTGCTTAAAATTGGGGATCAATTGTTGAGTTTATGTCAAGAAAATGAAGGCATTAACTGATGCTTTGTCTATTGAAAAAGAAGGAAAACTAATGTGGAAAGCTACAAAATTTAAGACTCAAGCCCTGAAAACTATTTTAAACTTAGGAGAATATTAAATAAGACCGAGAATGGAAAAACACATCATTGTAGTAAGAAGTTTCTAGCCCTGAGGTATGGACCAGCAGTCCCAAATAAACCACCCTCAGCTGTTTGGTCTCAAATAATCACACAATGTCTTATATTAAGTACATGTTGTTTGGCCTATTGCTAGCTAGTTCTTGCATCTTAACCCATTTCTGTTAATCTATGTCTTGTTACATGGCTAGTGGCTTTACCTGGTTTCATTAGATCTTGCTCTCTTGGACAGCAGCTCTTCTCTGTCTGACTCCGATCTCCTTCCCCTTTATCTACGCTCAGATTTCCTGCCTGCCTATAAGCTGGCTTGCTACAGGCCAGAATAGTTCCTTTATTATCAAATGATAATTCACAGCAGACAGGAAGACATCACACATCTCATCACTACCATGTGTTGTATGTATGTGTCTGTATTTGCCAGTATTTTTGGGGTGATGATGTCATTGTGATCTTTTTGGCTTCTTAAGAGAATGAACTGGTATGAAGATGATATGGGAGCTAGACTGGATGAAACAGGATGCCTCTTGGTAATGACTTGTTGTTTCTTATGTCCACAGTACAATATTACGTAAGATCTCTATATAAGATAAGTAAATTCATGGGTTTCAACAGATTTAACACTTGACTCCAAAATTTTGAGAAACCACAGTTAAGGCTATTAAAACTAATGGAACCCAGCATAGAGGTCATTTGGGCTATTTGCTACAACCACCACTGATCCTGGTTGTGGGAATTTGGGGAAGCCTCTGGCTAACAGATAATATAAGCATCATTTAGCCTATTAGGCATTTTTGGTCCTGGTTGTGGGAGCTTTGGAGAGCCCCTGGCTGTACAGGTAATATAAGGGTCATTTAGAATATTAGCCACCTCTATGGACTGGCCCAACATATATTGAAGATCACCAGGCTGTTAATCACCTCCAATTACCAGCTTTCTGAAAACACAGGTTATATGTTCTTCCCATTGGAAAACAATCCCAGGTGCCTGATATTCCTGGTTTCTGTGGAGATCTGTGGGTACAAGGTCCTTTGTGCTCCCAATGGAAAAAATACAAATGATACTTTTTTTTAACTCTAATGATTTTTCATCATTTTTTGCGTTATTCTTTCCTAGTAAACATTTAAGTTAAGAAGCCATGATGCCCTTTATGTCACTTTCAGACACAAATGTTGTATTAGGGGGTTCTCGGTCCCAGGCGGCCAGAGATCCGAGACCCACAGACCTGCCTGCCTGAGACTGCTTAGGAACCCACCGCCGCCCAGGCCCCCAGAAACAACTCAGATGCTTCTATTAACTTCATGCTGTTTGGCCTATGGCTCAGGCACATTGCTAGCTAGCTCTTACATCTTAAATCAACCCATTTCTATTAATCTATCGGCCACGTAGCCCGTGGCTCACCCGTTCCTCCTTACATGTTGCTCCTTGGGCGGCTTCAGCTCGATCTGTCTCTGATTCCGCCCTGCTTCTCCTACCTAAACTCTGAATTCTCCTCCCACTTCTTCTATGGTGCCTGCCATGACCCAAAACAGCTCCTTTATTTAAAGATTGAGATTCACAGCATACATAAACGCATTCCCACATCACACAAACCCCAGTAAGTTGGTTCTTAGTTTCCACATCTGCAAAATATCTTTGTACAAGTGACTTAATTGGCTATTTATGAAGAGGATTGTGGAGATATACTGTATATTTAATAAAATCAGCCTGGAATATCAGAGAAAAGAATTATTCACAGTTAATCCACAAAGGTCAGAGAGTGGAGACCCACACCTTTAATCCCATCACTCAGGAGATAGAGAGCTTTCCAGATTTCTGTGAGTTCAAGGCCTAACAGCCAAGTTCCTAACTCCTGGATTATGATGTGGGGTTTAACCTAGAAGTGAAACAGCTAGGCAGGGAAGACAGACATTCATACATTCTGTAGAACCAACCAGCTGGGCTGAGGGCTCTTGAAGACAGCATTTACCCTGTTCAGCCTGAGAAGTTGGCTGAGTGAGAATTCACTGTGGTCTGTTTCCTCTTTCTGATATTCCAGCTTTTCCCCAATACTCTGGGTTTTCATTATATACTAACTAGAATTCATGCAATAAAGAATGGAGAAGGAGATGCTTGAATGAGGAGACTATTTCTCCTTATTTGCAAGGAGAATATTTCTATACTCCACTGCTTTTGATATGTAAATCTGGGTTATCAAGACCTTGGTTGACCTATGGAAAACCTGTAGAAGCAGGTGACCTTGCTCTACTGTAAGTGCCCAGAGCATCTTGTCACCTTGCTACTTGACATGTCTTAGCTTTCTCCCATGCCTGGAATTTCTTTTGCATTATAGTGGTTCTTGAGATGTGTATACTGTCAGCTTCAGTAAACTGGAACTTTTTTTTTTTTTAAGAACTAAATGAATTCAGGCACTCACGCTTATGAGATGTATGTCCATTCACACAAATGTGTGAATTTTGAGCAGCTTTAACTTGGGATGAAGAGGTATAATAAGAAGCATCTTATGTTAAAATGAGAGAATCCTGAAGAGTTGGAACAGAGTAGGATTAATTTTATAACTAGTTTATTTGAACTAATTATAAATATAAAAAAAAGGAAAGAAAAAAATACTAGCTAAACCTAAGTGATATCTAAATATAATAGTAAAATGGTTCCTTTGCATAGCAGGGTGTGAACAAAATGAGGTGGGGACAGATTAGACTTCTTGGGAGAGACAATGTTAGGTAGCTGTTGGAGCATGGTCCAGGAAGGGATTTGTATGGGGGTAGCTCTGAGTGCTTGTGAGAAGGCTCCCAGAAAATAAGACAAGCATCTTTTGACTTCAGTTTCTTCAAAACACGGAATTGTTGTTGGAATGTGTTTTTGTGTTCTTCCTAGGTGTAGTGGATAGGAGTGAGCTTACTTCAGGTTATTCAGCTTGCTGTTGTCATTTTTGTTTTTTGCCATAAGCAACTTGACATTGTGACTGTGTACAGTTTGAACACATGAGAACTTTACTCACGTGACCTTTCTTAACCCTTCAAGTATAAACTGTCTGATGCTCTGAATAAAGTTGGCTATTACATGAAGTCTACCTCACTTATCGGTTCTGTTCTCCCAGGTCCCGCTGCCTCCATGTATACATGTGCCATTTCAAAGGGAGGAAGATCTATGAGTCAAAGGTCCCCAGAACTTCCAGATTTAGCCTAACCCAGTTGGCTCAAGTGACATCTTTTGAGTGTGATAATTTATTCATCAACATTGAAGGAGTCACAGGCAAGAGAAGATGCCGTACTAAGAAAGATAATCATAGTGGAAACTTCAGAAAACCCACTCATTTATATGCATGGCTGACAGTGATCCCTTTACTTCCATTTTTTTTGAGACAAACCTGAATAACTCCTGTCTTTCTTATGCTTTCAGCTTTCCAGAAATTACTCTTTTGGTGTGTTCACTTTTTAATCTTAAAGGATGGACATTCTCAGAAAAGTACCATATTACTAGCAATTATTGTTATTATAGTAATCATTGTTATAACAAAAAGGAATGGATGGCTTCCTGAACATCACCAAAAGCATTGCTCTTCTCTATACAATATGCATGAGAATCACTCGAGGGTCTATTTCCAGTTCAGGTTGTAAGTCTGTATCTACTTGCAACTGAAGTTGATAGGAATAATGCCTCTGGACCACACTGTAAGGGGTGAGGGTAGGAAGAATGAGAACCGTATGATCTTCTTTCCCTAACATAAAAGAATACAGTGAAACCATTGCTTGCTTCTGTGACTATCAAGAAGCTGTTATTTGCTTGTCACAGTTTCTCTGGCAAAAAGACTTCCCAGTGATGTTAATTCTGGCTTCAACGATCTCCTCCTTCCTGTATGTGCAAGATCGTTTCTACTGAACCTCGACCGAGAGCCAAAAACTAAGCAGGCATGTCTGACTTGCCCTAGACTCACAATCAGAAATTAGTTTTTATTAATAACAGGATCGTTAAGCTTTTAGTTTTACTTGCAGAAGCTTGCAGCTCAGCTTTTTGTTCATCCTGCAGAGCTTTGGCAGAAGTACTCTTCCTGTCCAAGTGGCAGGAATGCAATAATGATGCCATCATGCCTGTGGATACTACTAGAAGGCAGACGATGATACTCTCCAACAGCCAGGAGATTTTAGTATGACATTCAGATATAATTCAACCAGGCCTGCCAGACCAGAAGTCCTCATTGTCAATTAAGATCCAGTGCTGACACTTATTAGGTGTTGAGAATTAGAAATAAGGGATGTTTAAAAATCTAAATATTTTTATTGATTCCATGAGAATTTCAAACAGTCATACACATATTTTGATCATATTTACCTCAACTTTTCATATAACTCTTGCTGGTACCATTCCTTCCCTATCTTTTATTTCTTTCAAATTTATGTAGTTTTCTGTTTTAAAATAGCCCATTGAGTCAAATTTGTGTTGCCCATGAAGTCAACGATGTGAGACTATTCACTGCAACATCTACCAGGTATCCCACGCTAAAGGAAATTGACTCTTCCTCCCTATATCTGCCAGTAGATCCTCAGTGTGAGTATGTGGGCTCATGAGTCCCCTTTCCATTCATGTGGGAATTATGACTGGTTTGATCATATGCAGGCAATCACAGCTTCTGTGAGCTCATGAATGTAGCGGTCTTGTTTAGTCCAGAAAATGCTATTTCAGACATTAGGTAGTGATTGTTGTACCGCAGCTCAATGGTTTGTATGCCTTCTCCCTCTCCTTTCTACCTTTCTTTGGTAGTCAGTTGAAGGTCTGAAAAATGTTTATAGTTTTTTCTTAGTCAGTAGAATATAGCTCTATTTTGGAAGGGCTGCACCAAGGATGATGACAGAGTCTTGGGTAGCAAACTCATCCCCCCCCCCTTTTTTATTTATCCTTCAGTCATGTATTACAATGACCAGCCAAGATTCCCGCCCTCTGGGATGAATGCCTTGTTCATTTCTAGTACCTGTGACTAAATTTCACACTCATGATTAAGCTTCACTAGGTGGCTAGAGTGAAAGGAAATTGATTTTGATTTATTACAGAAAAGAGCATCTTCCTGTCTTTCCTGGATGACAAGCATCATAGAAAGAATTTCTTAGAGGAAAGTGGAACATTCCACTGACTATGAAGAAATAACCAATCACAAGAAAGTTATGTGTGGAAAGGATTCACATCCTTAGGCCCCCACATTCAGTTTCCTGAGTCCAAAGTCATACCCATCATTTAAGAAATGCTCTTTGTTTCCCTTTAAAAATTTACTCAAAATGTTCTTATGATTTTTTTGTATGTTCATTGTATTTTATTTTATTAAAAAGTCTTTTTTATCCACGTATCCCCCTGCTCTGCTTCCCTTCCCTCCTCCCAATCCTTCCTAGTCAGGCTTCAGCCTCGCCTCTCCCCATCCCCCCATGACCTTCCCCAAAAGAAGTCTTAAGGTGGGCCAGCTCAGCGTGGCACATCCACTCCAGGCAAGTCCAATTTCCTCATCCAAAAGTCAAGAATGGGTCGGGTGTTCCTCTTCAGGGAATGGGCTCCAAGGTGCATGCCATTCACGGGAACACAGTCTGATCCCACCCCTCGAGGTTCGCCATCAATACTGGACCCTCACTGAAACTCTTCTCAGATACCCCGCTGTTGCTCCAGTCATGGTGATCCTGTGGCCATCGTTCTGAAGGGACCAGTCCTTTCGTGCACTGTAGCAGGTCATAGATGATGGATAGATGTTGGAGAATGCCAAGTCTAATTTCTAGATATATGTTTGGGTGGTAGCTGGGTTGGTTAGTTCAGGATGCTGGGAACACCCTCCTCAGGTTAGGGGCAGATAAGCTATTCTGTGCCCATAGTGCAGGATAGGGCCAAGTTTCCCAAGTTTAGTGGGAGCAGCTCTCCTATGAGGGTGGGGGCAGCTCTCCTATGCTGGGGTCATCATGGTTCACTATCCCAGGGCCAGTGAGGAGCAGGGCCAGCTCAGCGTAACCCTTGTAGCTCAACATATGGTTCAACACATGATTTGAATGGGCTTCTGTGGTAACATGGGCAATGGACATCAATACAGACACCAGCTGCCACAGAACCATGGTCCCAGACATAGCCATCAGTAGCATCTTGGGTCTAAAGGCAGTGCAGATCGTTCAGATTGGGTCCAGTTGCAGAATGGTATTCTTCTCTAACATAGCCCCACGTGGTAGCCCAGACCTCGGACGGACAGTAGCCTAGCTTTCAATGGTAGCAGGAAAAATAGATATTAATACAGACCCTGGCTACATAGGGCCATGGGTCCACATTTTGGCTCTGGATACATTTTAGGCTGGGAAGTCACTATGACCCTTGGTTGCAATGTAGGCCACCCTGATCTGTATGGCCCTGGTGGCAGCATGACTTTTGGGCACCAATACGGGCTCAGGAGTCAGCCCACACCCCTGAGCATCTGCATAGCCTTTGGTTGTAACAGGAGCCACAGACAGCTGCCTAGTCTTTTTCTGTAGTGAGATCACAGACACAGACATGGGCCTTAGCAGTAGCCCAGGCCTAGGCATCATCATGGCCTTAGGTAGCAAGAAGACCACCCATATCGGCCCATTTTTTACTGCCCTTGCCTCTTCATATCTACCTCTTTTTCTCTCTTTTACCCACCATATATTTTCTCACCATAATGGCACTCAAGTTTTCTTCTACTCACCCAGGGCAAGTGGCCCCAGGCAGGCCTATGGGTGTCCTTTATCTGCCTGGTCCAAATGGTACCAGACAGATTCCCACTTTTGAATTCTTTAAGGTGCTTTAAGACATCTCTGCTGCAAAACTGGTTGACACTCAAACTTTAGAAAAAAGGAATTTTACTTTTGGTTGGATTAAGTTCTAATTGATGAAACAATCTGTAACGTGTGACAGACCTCAGCACATTTTCTTGTTCTGCTTGCTGACTTATTAATGTTCCAAGTTATTGAGCATCTGTTGGGGTGGTCTTGTAGATTCTGGAAGACTGGGCCATTGTTCTAATTCTTATTTTTTTTTTTTTTTACCAGACAATATGCAACTGCCAAGGGGTTATGTTTTAGAAAAAAAATGAACATGGAATTGTTCAGTTGAACTCAACTGTACTTTTAACTGATGTCCTGTTTAAGCTTTATAGTTAATGATAACCACTGGCAGCTGGAAGGATAATTGAACGCAATTCTGACACAGCAACTTCTCTGCACAGTTCAATATTTCAGTGGTAAAAATGGATTGGGGAATATGGTTCAAGTTATTCTTTCCACTAATTGGTCATTGTGTTGGTTTTATTCCTATAAAGAACAATAAAAGATGCCAAATTTGACACCAATTTATGTTCAGTGATGCTGAACTTTGGGAAACAGAGCATTTAACAAGCCACCCTAGTAGTCTTATCTATAGGACTAGATCAGATATGCAGAAGGACCTATTTTTTTTTTCAATGAAAAAATGAGTTTCTGTGTGACCCTCACTTTATCTAAAGGAGCTCTAATCCTTATTCTCTTTGGACCAGCATTGTGCAAATATGCCTATACTATGGTCCTAAAGCCAATGTGTGTGTGTGTGTGTGTGTGTGTGTGTGTGTGTGTGTGTATGTATGAGGAGTATATGTTAATGACTTATTTTAGAACTTACATTTCAAAAAACTGCCATACTACGATCTGCAAAGTCACTACTTGATGACAGAGTTAAAGCACATGAAATTTCAGGTCTACACATTTTCTTTGGAGGTAGTGAAATGAATCACACACACACACACACACACACACACACACACACACACACACACACACACTTTGTTAGTCTTATAACTTAGTTCTACAAAATCCAGGTAGATTCACCTGATACTTCTGAATACTGAATGAGAGTCCCTGAGAACATGCTAAACACTGGTGTTTTTCCATAATGCTACTGTCAGAGAGACTGAAGAACTGGGCACTGATTAATACCAATGAAAGAATATCCAGGCAAAGTGTACTCTGTTCTGGGGTAGAGTAACCCAGTCAACTCAGTCCAGACACTGGAAGACCATAGACAGCAGAGGCATACAGTGCTGGGAATATGAGAATCATAATGACTCTAGTGATGCTGGAGGACAGTGCGCTAGGCATAGCCTTCTGGGCTGTAGACAGCAGTCAGAACAAAGAACTATGATCCTGGTGAGATGGCTCATATCATCGCCAGCAGCATGCTCTATTATGGTACACATGGTCCAGAAGATCCCTAGCATTAAAAAGGGGGCAAATGTCACATCTGTGGGTACATATAAGACATACCCCTGATATACACAAAAATGCTTCAGAAAGTGCTAGAGGGCTCAAAATAATGAGCAGGAATAAGAAACAGCTATTTTATGTCTCGTATGAACACATTTTTCTTCAGGCTGCAGGAGCCTCTATGTATATGGATTATACTCAAATGCAAGTTTTTAAAATGGTCAACAAATTTGCTCTACACCTAATTAGACAAGCTACACAATATATTTGTGCAAAACAAATGTTATGTAGACATAGGGGAAACAGTATCAACATTGATAACTCTCTAGTTCTCAATTCTAGCTTTCCTAGTAACTAACTATATAACCCAGTACTTGTTTTCATCATAGAGAAGTGGTTCTTATCTTACTTGTTTTCAGACAAGAACTGGTATAGACCAGGCTATTCCAGAACTTGTTCTTTATCCAAGAATGACCTTGAATTTCTCATCCTTCAACCTCCACTTCTCAAATGTTAGGGTAAGTGTTTACTGCATGAAATTTAATCATCTAGATGGAACCCTGGGCTCTATGCTAGGCAGGCACTCTATCAATGAGCTATATCTCTAGGTTATACTGTGAAAGCTCAATCTAGGCACTAATAACCTATCACATTTGATAATTAGATGACTCATTAGGTGTGTGTGTGTGTGTGTGTGTGTGTGTGTGTGTGTGTGTGTGTGTGCACGCGCGTGTGTGGTGTCCTAATATAATTCATGAAAAAAAGACTGTTTTAGACAGGATTATACAATATTTTTCGTTTTGGGTTTAATGATAAAATCCATCTTCCTGTCTTTTCTTTATCTTCGCATATTTATCTTCCTAAGGAAATCTCTGAAGAGCCCATTACTGTTCCTTCATGAGGACCTTTTTTTTTTTTTTGTCCATTGTGTAGTATGTAACCACTGAAAGAAAAGATTAGGCAAAGAGAAAGAATTATTAGTGAGCATCTGAGCATGGAGGCAGGACTGCCAGCTGCAGAATTATCTTCCTAATAATGGGCTTATCAGGGTGATCTCAGGTGGAAGGATGTGTGGTTGGGATGGGGTCTTTTGTGGTCAGAATCTGCAATTATTCTTGGCTTTCTTCAGGACAATGAATGAACAAGGTTCAATGCTATTGGAGTAATTTAAGGGTAGATTTTTTGACTATAGTTCTTTGTAGGTTGAGACCTCAACTTTTCCTTGTGTAGTTTGGTATGTTCATTGGTCCTTATTTGTGGGTCTTTCGTGTATTTATTTAAATATATTGTTAAGAGGTTTGGGTGATATTTTAAATGGAACTGTTTTTAAAATTTTGTTTGATATAGCTTGTTGCAAGTACAAGAATCACAATGGATTCAAATTATTTACATTGTATTTTGTACCTTTGAAATTTTGGTAAGGTGCTTGTGGATTTGTTTATACAGAGTTTTCTGTATAAACAACTATGATATCTGCCTGACATTTATTTTTTTCTTTTCATGTTTGTAATTTTAAAATGTAATTTAGGGCTTATAGCTAGAAGTTTTCCTATGTCCCACCAGGCCCCTGCGGTTCTGCAGCCTCTTATAAAATAATCATTCAGAGGTTTAATACTAATTGCAAGCTGTTTGGCCTATGGCTCAGACTGTTACTAGCTAGTTCTTACATCTTAAATTACCCACTTCTATTAATATGTGTATTGCCATGTGGCTGGTGGCTTACTGGTATATTCATATCTTGTTTCTTGAGTGGCTGGATGGAGTTTCTCAGACTCTGTCCTTTTCCCATCTCTCTGATTGGATTTTCTGCCTGGCTGTAAGCTGTCTTGCTATAGGCTAAAACAATTTCTTTATTAAGCAATGGTAGCATCACATATCCACAGCATAGAGCTTTATGGAAGATTTGTGGAGAACCATTAATACCCTTGGCATTAGCCTGGGTTGTTTGGAAGTTTCTATGGGACCCCTTTGACCAAGAACTTGGTTAGATGTAACCCATTCTAAATACTGGCAGCTTCACTTGGTGACAAGAAAGATCCAGTTGGGGCTCTGTCTCTCCATTACTTGGCAACTTTATTTAGATTGACTTTATACATGTATACATTATAGGGAGTTTCTACTGTCTTAAGTTTCCATATGACCTTTTAAATAGTCCTTAGTTTTAGCTGTCCTTCCCCTAATCTACTCAATAAATATGGAGAAGTTGAGCTAGCACCTCCCTAGTGTCTTCTCCCTATAGACTAGTATTTATGTTACTGGGAAGTACTCCGCATGCTACTAAAGGAGAAAGATAAAAAGCCCAGTAACAAACCCTTTCGGTCTAAATATTGACTTGTCTGCAAGACACAGTGGTGCAATAGAGACACAAAACTTCTGGGAGTAACCAATCCATATTTGTTTTGAATTAAGAACCCCATACCCAACACTGCTTGGGTGTCCAATAACCTGAGACTAGATAGCCCAAGGACTTAGGAGGAACTAAATACTGCTGTTCTGCTAAATAAACACAGCAACAAAATGACTCTCAGTGACTTTCTGCTGTAATCATAGACCTGTTACTTGCTCAGCCATCATCAGAGAAGCTCCCTCCTGAAGGAGATGGGAACAAACACAGAGACTTACAGGCAATATGCACAGAGTCAGAGACCTTGGAACACTCACTCCTAAACAGGACGTCTCCATCAAATCCGTCTCCTCAGGGCTAAGAGATTTCTGTGAAGGAGGAAACAGAGGCAATAGAAGGAATGTTGAGAGCCAGAGGGGATGGATGATAGGAAGTAATTGAGACCTTCTAGATGCCACAGGACTGACACACATGAAGTCACAGAGACTGTGGCATCATCCACAGGGCCTGCACACATCTGTACTAGATAGATTCCTAGAGCTGAGAGGAGAAATGGACGTATGTTCCCATCCCTAACCAAGAAGCTATCTCTAATTGATAATCACTTGCAAATAAAATATTAATTTTACCCAAGGGAGTCTCACTGGAGAAAACTAACCACTATCAAGGGTTAACTACTGCCCAGTAGTAAATGGTTAACAGGCTAACACAAAAGAGCTCAATGGCATCTTTTGGTGTGGATTTTTTTTTTTTTTTAATCTTCCAGTTCCTTTGCATGCTATGAATGCTCAGCTTTAGTTTAGGTGTATCCCATTGGCTCTTATCCTTATATCTATGTTTCTTTTTAACTATGTTTTGCCTCAGGGATTTTTATGTTTCTTTCATTCCATATGCTCTACTTTTCTGTTTCCTCCATGTCTGTCTGACAGGAGGCTGCCCCTCCCATGTCTCCCCCTCTTTCTCTCTGGGGCCTAAATTCCTTCTACTATTTATTTTCTCTGCCTGCCAGCCCCATGTATCTCTCTACTGACTAGCTATTGGATGTTCAGCTTTTTTATTAGACCAATCAGGTGCCTTAGGTAGGCAAGGTAAAAACAAGTGCAACACATCTTTACATAGTTAAACAAATACTCTATTTCACAAACCTGTTTATTTTCTAACAAGAGACAGAAAGGCCATGGGCCTCAGATGGGAAGGGAGGTTGGGGGGGATGAGGAGGAGAAACTATAATCGGAATATATTGTATATAAAAATCTGTTTTTTATAAAAGAAAAAAATTGAAAATAGAACTATAATCTGCTCTAGCTCTGGGAAATATATCAGAGAATTTACCTGTCTTATCATGGAGACATTTTAGTGGCCACATTAACTACTCCTTTATTTATTATAGTAAGCAAATGAATCCAACCTACATGTCCAATAATAGATAAATAATGAAAATGAGATACTTATAAAAAATAAAATATTCAGCTGTAAGAAAAATTAAATGATGAAATTTGCAGGAAAATGGATGTGCTTAGAAATTATAGTATTAAGCAAGGTGACCAAAGTTCATAAAAAATAAACATTGCATGATATTTTCATATGCAAATTATAGTATATACTATATATACACTTACTATTAGTTATGAATTCTTGGCCTTATATATATGTGCAGACAGATGTAAGTATGGGTATAGGAGAGCATTTTAAATAGGAGTTCAAGAAAGCACAATATTAGATAATGTGAAAGGATGAAATACAGGTAAAGAGACATATAGACATGGAAGAAGACACAAAGTTAATAGTTTTTCTAGTTTTAAATCTGTTATAAGTTTTTCTTCTTCTGTGGTGGATAAGTGAATAATTTTTAATTGATAGTGAAAGTAAAATTCTAACCAAAGCTCCATAATGTCAGACGTAATAGCCATTCTGACTCATAGATGCTCACTGAGAAGACTGGGCAAGTGATTGCTTAAGTAGTTACATTAATCTAACTGTATGATGCTTTTTATTTATAAATTCATTACAATAAACTGTTCTGTTATATTGAAAACAAAAAAGACTTCCTTAATGCAGTAAATCTCACTTGCAATACACCAAATACAGGATTAATATTTATTAGAGGATATTTTAACACTCGCAGATACAAATTAAACCTTAGGGCGATTCCTTGGGGATAGGATGATCCAGGTGACAGATGCTGATCCGATCTCCAAGAAAGTAGGAACAAAGCAGGCCACTCAAGATGCCAGCAGCCCCTTTTCAACAGGGCTGGCCACCAGGACTCTAGAGACATGCCTTTCAACCTTATCAGCTAACACCCAAATTCCACCACACTTCCTCTCACTTTCCTAGAAAAGAAAAATGAAATAAACAATTGTGTGTACTTATGTGTCTGTGTGTCCATGTGTGTGTGGGGTGGTGGTGGTAAACTTTCCCATGTGTATGCCTATGCAGGCCAGAGGTTGGCTTTGGGTATCTTCAATCGCTCTCCGTTTGGTTTTTACTGAGACAGTGTCTGTCATTAAACCTAGAGGTCACTGCACAGGCTAGGTTGGCCTGTGAGTTAGTCTCTGAGGCTGTCTGGCCGTCCCCCTAGTTGTTGGTTATAGATACATACTACTGTGCCTATCTCTAACATGAGTGTTAGGGGTCTGAACTCAGGTCCTTATGCTTGTGAAGCAAGCACTTTACCCACACCTCCCCAGCCTGTTGAGTTTTAGTGTTCTGCCTTTATCACATTCTTATGCTAGTGAGAAACTGCAGGGTCATAATAGTTAAATGGTGAGAATGGATAGACCTGTCCCTGGTGTTCAGTTAAAACCTGAAGCTATCTGATGTTATCTGTACAATTCACTTTGTAGATGCTGATGAAGACATTATACTTGAATCCCAATTTGTTGCCGTTAATCATGAATGGACAGTGGTATTTATCATGTGCTCCTTTCTGTGGCGCAGACCAGTTTCATTTTGTGGTCTCTCTGTTGGTAAGCACCATTGCTCTGAAGGAGTTGGGAAAACTCCAGATGAGATGTCAAGTATTTTTAGACAAAACTTTGTACTTGATCCATTACTTATTTTTTTAATGTATTTTCATGTTTATTTTGTTCATACAATGGTTTTATGCAGTTATGAATTTGGAGATTGATTTTCTTACATGTGTGTGTCTGTGAGTGATCAGATTTTATAAAATAAGTTGGCTGGTACTGTAAATATTTGGCATAATTGGTTAGTTAGTCCTTTACGTTTCATTTTGAAATAAACACTAAATGGATTAGACTTGGGAGATTCTTTAGAGGTAAAAACTTTTATTTGGTCAATTCACTTATTTTAGCATTTATCTTGAGACAAGTTCTCTCTGTGTAGCCAAGGCTGGCATACAACACATATCCTCCTTTACCATTCTTGTGTGTTGGAACTAATGTGGTGTGATAATGTGTTTGGCTAATCGGTTGTTTTTATAATTAACTTTAAAAAATGTCTACTTCCTTTGGAGTCAGATTTATTATTTGTTCTAGACAAATTTGTCAATTTCATTTAGTTTCCATAAATTACTGATTCAACATTTGCTCATATCATTTCCTCATTTAAATTTTAGCAAGTGTAGGGTCTGTAATTATTTCTGAAGTAAATTGAAAATTGTACATATTTTTCTTAAATTTGATAATAAACTCAGCAAGTTTTTCAAAATATTGGTACATCATGGATCAATGGGAAAAAATTCTCAGGTGGAAATATCAGAAAGTATCAAATCTTTGAATATTAACCAACTTATAAGTTAGACATAATAGTTTTAGACAAAATTTGATAAAAAATACTCATTTTTGTATTTTGTACTGGGGATCATGCTCTTGATCCTGTGTTTGTATGCTAGGCAAATGTTCACCACTGAGACCCATCTCTATCTCAACATTTGGTTGGATTTTTTTTTTTGAAATTTTGTATTATATGATGCTGGTTAATTTGTTGTAATATAAAACCTTAAAAATAATGCACATTTTTTTTCACTATATCTGAATAAAATGTCTCTTCAATATGTGAACTTTTTTCCCACAAAAATATGTGAGGTCATTTTGTCTTTTAGTGTAAATACACATATGAATTTTTCTTTAGCTGTCAGATGTCAATAGCATCCTAAATGCTATCATATTTATGATAGTACACCAAGTCATAGAATTTCCAGGGAGAATTATTATATAATTCTCAGAAGGCAATGTTATGAACGGTATGTCTTCATGTTTTAAACCTTGCCTTTGTTTTGCTTGTCCCTAGTAAGAAGGAAGAAATATCTTTTTAGTTATGTGCAGGACAGTATAAGACATGAAGCTGTAACTATCATAAATGTGTTAGAAAATGCAATCAAAATGTGGTATCACATAAATATGTACTGAAGTTATAAGACTGACTTGTAATTTTGCTCTTTAGTTATTGACAATCATTAAGGGAATATTTTTATCCTCTATATATCTGAACTGGCTTAAAAGCCTATAGATTTCAGAGTTATTAAAAGTATCTAGTTAACTGGCTCAGTTATCTGGTTGAATACATAAAATTGTTGAAATGCAACAATTAAGTAATTTATTCATGGCTACTTACCTCACAGAGACAGTGAGTCATGTTTGATCAATACCATCACATATGGTGTTTTGATTCTTTATTTCTAGTGCATTTATGTTGTAAGTTTTTCTTTAAATTATACTTGGCACCTTTGGACTTTTCTCATTTAAGAAATAGTTGTGCTTGTCTGAAGATAAAACTTTCCTTAATTGAGTATTGGTAGAATATAAACGTTGAACCATGAGTTGGAATTATGTTCCATCTCTGCCTCTAAGTCTTGGAAAAATTCTCTAGTCTTTGAAAGCTTTGACTTATTCCCAGATAAAATCTAACTAACTGTTTTGATTTTTGACTAAATATAAAATTATACGAGCTACTATTCTATCCTGAGTAGACATAGTATGAATTCTTCAACAACTTGCTTTTAGATGATGTCATTTAAGATCATAGTTTCTGAGTCTGCATGGCAGCTGTAATTTGATTAAAAGCCAAAGTGAAACACAAGCCTCTTCTTTGAGGCTCCAATTTTTACTGATGAAGAAAGGAGAATGAAGATAGGAGACAGCTGTTTGGTGCTGGGAGATAACAGAAAGGAATGACGTATCTAAGAAGCACTGACTGAAAAAGTTTATGGAAGGCACAAGCTGAAAAAAATGTTCCCAGTGTTCGTAGGGAGAAGTGAATTGTAGCAGTGACCATAGCTGAGGCAGCTGTGCAAAATCAGTTTTTAGATTCATTTGTTCTCTCTTTCCAAAAACTACTCAAAATAATGAGTTCTACAAAGACACTGATATTTCAAAATTACCTGAAAACACAAGAGTACAATCACATAGTTAAGAGGTTAGATAATTGATTTATTTAATAACAAATGTTGCTGCTGTGAGAGTCTTTGTGGTAGTGTTGAAGCGGTTGTAGCTCTTTTAAAGTTAAATATTATACCTTTTAAGAATTTTATTTTATTTTTGTTATTTTTATGTATGATTATATTTTGCCTCCATGTATATCTGTGTGAGTGTGTCAGATCTTTGAGTTAAATATAGTTATTAGCTGCCATGTAGATGCTGAGAACTGAACCTGGGTCCATCGGAAGAGTAGGTTTGTGCTGTTAGCCACTGAGCCAGCTCTCCAGCCCTATTTATTTTATTATTATTAGTTTATCATTATTAGTTTAGTCCCAAATATGTTTTGAATAGTTTGTAATTTTTTTCCATGTGACAACACAGGGCTTGGATGGACAGCAAATAAAAACCATTGATATGATTTTCAAAGGGAGCAAAAACATTATGAATGTATATTAATGTATTGCTTATCTGGTAATTTGCTAGATCACTTGAATTATGGGATATACATGGTTAAATGCATTAACTTGAAAATGTAAATCCCTATGCATTACAATATATACTCTAATCTGATATTGGAATATGAAACACTTTAATCAGCAGTACTTACTCCAATTATGATTTTATATGTTCTTAAAAATAGTAATTTAACCCAGAGGATTCACCAGTCTGCACAAAGAATGTTAGAGTTACCATAAGAAAATGACTGAAATTCAAGATACATAATTGGCTAAAACAATAGTGCAGGCACTGTCACTTCCTGTGGTTCAGGGACAGAGTTAGTTCAAACTTGCTACCTGCTATCTGTGCTGCTGAAGTCTAGGGATTCATTCGGTGTTGCCTAATTTTTGTTTTGTCCACTGTCTGATGTGGGAATGCCTTTCTGTATGCTGTGAATATCAATCTTTAAATAAAGGAGCTGTTTTGGGCCATGACAGGCACCATAGAAAAAGTAGGAGGAGGAATCAGAGCATAGGTAGGAGAAGCAGGGCGGAGTCAGACAGACCAAGCCCTAAGCCCAAAGGAGCAACATGTAAGGAACACAGGTGAGCCACAGGCCATGTGGCAGACAGATTAATGGAAATGGGTTGAGTTAAGATGTAAGAGCTAGCTAGCAATGTGCCTGAGCCATAGGCCAAACAGCATGAAGTTAACATAAGTGTCTGAGTCATTTTGGGGGCCTGAGCAGCAGTGGACGGCTGGGCAGCTAAGGGGTCTGGGCTGCAGGTCTGTGGATCTGGACCTCTGGCCCCTTGGGACCAAGAAACCTCATTGCAACAACTGTCTGACATTTTGGTATGAAATAATTGCTAAAATGTTATGATATAATGTCTCAGGAGAAGGGACCCCTGCAGTGAGCATCTAGACATGAATACATAGGTTTCTTAACGCCCGAAAGAACAGGTTCCATATTTGTCTATTCACTAATTAATTTTTTTCTCTTTTGAGTCACTATATGGAGGACACTGCATAGAAGATGTGAAATAGACTCTTTGCCATTAAGGGACTAGAATAGAAATGTAGTGATCATCTGAAATGAGGAGTCAGTGTAAGATAAAGACTGAACAGGACCTTTTTCATATCTGTGCCTTTGTTTAACTTGAGAGTTTCATTTCCTCCACAGAAGAAGAAGAAGAAAAGCTGGCGGTGAATATCTAATTTGGAACTAGGCTATTAAAAATATAAAAGCTGATTGAAATAAGACTATAAATAGCACAGGGTCTCTCCAGAAAGAAACGCCCTGCTGACAGCTCCCATTGTCTGTTTGGAGAACACTCCAGCTCTCTGGCCTCTCATTTCCAACCAGCGTCTCTTGGACCTAGAGTGCACTCAAGGCACAAATAAAAATCTTAATATCAATGAGTGGAAGGCAGAGCAAAACTAGCTAACACCCAATTTCTTTATCTACTTCCAAGAAATCATCTTTTCAGGAAGAACAAACTAGACATTTTAAAATTAAAGTCTTGGGTGAGGAATTGTTCTTTCACTTGGGGGCTGAAAGACCTTCATAGTGTGTTATCTAAAGATCGGGGGTCACAGCACAGTGTTCTTATGTTCATAATGGCACCTTGCTCTGGCTATATGTCCCAGGTTGTCAGTAAAGGCTAAAAATGTCCTGTTTCATCTTATCTCCTCTACTAAAGTATATATTTTAGTTGATGAAGTTTTGGAATCTTGTATGATCCTTATTCCTAGTTTAAGCCTTGTTCAGGGTAATTAGGGCTTCATTAAAAAGATTAAAGTAATATTTGAAAAGAAGTTGTCTGTATAATGAGACCTACATTAGTCCAAGATCTTCTGTGGCCTAGATGAACAATAATCAGCGTTTCTTAAATATTAATGGTGGTGCTTTACCTTTCTATGTATTTTGATGGTAGGAAATGAAGTGTTCAACTTGAGTGCTTCTGATTGGCTGGGTTTCAATGATCACTCATTAACAGACTGGTGGCTTATATAGTGTAACCATTCTCAGATCTCCCAGGATTCTGGAGTTGCTATGTTCCGTAATTTCCAAACAAATTAAGAACAAATTAAGAAGCTTCGTGTCTTATACTGTTGGAACACAATCCAAGAATGGAGTAATTCAAGGAGAATACTTAGAGTTTGTGAGAAAACTCCAAGAAAACAAGACAAGTGTCTTGTGACCTCAAATTCTCCAAAACATGGAATTGTTCTTGGAATGTGCTTTGTGCCTCTTCCAATGTAGTAAATAGGAGTGAGTTCACATCAGATTATTCATTACAGTTAGTTATTGTTATTTGTTTGTACAGCTCTAAGGAAAACCATGTCTTTGCCATGTGTGTCTTGCCCTTGTGAGCAATTGCACACTTCACTCAGTGACTCTTCTTAACCTTCATGGTATAAATTGTCTGATGCTCTGAGTAAAGTTGGCTATTGCATGAGATTTTAGTCTGCCTCCTTTTCAGGCCCTGTTCTCCAGGCTTCAACTATAGAATAAACAATATGGAAAATATAAGCCCAGAGCCCCTCTCTGCCTTTCTTGGACTCTTTGCATAGTATTTAGTTTTTCTTTGAAGTTTTTCAATGCTTGCCTTACACATCTCTTTTTCCAACATACGTTTTGATTCTCTTAAAAATGTTCCACATTTTTCCCTCTTCAGTTTCTCTTCATCTTCACTGTGTTCACTGTCTTTTGTCTGAAGAGTTTTATTACAAGGCACAAACTTTGTAACAGGAAGGAAACGCATTAAATCAGGCCTCCTGAATTTCAGATGTAGGTTTTATTTTCTCCAAGTATTTCCCTTTAATGCTTAGACCACTGCCCTCTCACTCCCCAACTCCCTAACCTTAAAATCTTTTCTCTTTCTCTTCTCCTTCTTTACAGACTTTCTTCCTCAAACTCAGCGATCAAGACTTTATTTTTCATGAATTCCCATGAATCATATTGTGAGTCTACTTTATTTTAACAGAGCAAGCAATTAGATATATTTAAGAAATAAATCCAGTGCTTTCACAAAAAATTCTCAGAATCATGTCTGCCAAACTAAAAGCAGTATTTATAGAAATCTGATAATCAGATTAAAGATAGCATCCATTTTTAATTAGGCTATTTTAAACTTCACATATTAACATAATTAAAATTTAATAGTTTTAATTTAAATTGTTATAGTCTCACAGGAACATTGTTGAGAAATTAATTAGGGAGTTGGGGGAGCTAAAAATTGCCATATACATGTTCCTAAATATAACCTACCCAGTCCATATAATGCTTTATCCTATAAATACCTTTGATAAATGTTAACAGTAATAACTAAAAAATTATAACAATATGACATAATGAGGTTTATGTGAATGTTGTTTTGATTTTGCACTGGCTTACACCTCAGCTTGCAAATCTCAACATAAAACATTTTTTTTTCTCTCATGTGTGAGCTGCCACTTTGTCACATAAAGAAGTGACTTTTCAGATTCTCTTTCTTGTGTCTGAATTGTAGGCATCAGTATCTTTTATTGTGGGGACACTATAAGGAAATCAAAGATTACTGACCACAGTCACTGTGGTGCTGTGATGGTCAATCCATAATCAAGATGGTTACTAAATAAATTAAGGGTCATTAATATAGCCCAAGTCTTTTGGACAAAGGGCTGATTCTTACTTATGTCAGCTGAGAGGAGAGATAAGAAAGACAGATGGTAGGTTCCATCATGCTCTTTAAGAATGGTTCACAATTTGAAACTTATGAATTCCTTATTCCTGGAATTTTCCATTTAATGTTATGGCTGTTGACCACAAGTAACTGCAGAAATTGCAGAAAGCCAAAAGGAAGCTAAGGGGATATGCTACAGTCAACTTTGATAGGAATGCAGTCCTTGGTCCTCATGGATGACCCATTGTTACCTTGGTGTCAGGCATCATACACACCTGATAGTCCATTCAGACGCAGTCCATGGAGGATTTTTATCTTCTTTTGAGCGCAAGTTTTTGCTTTCTTTTGACAAATAGGAATTCTTCATTGTTCCCAGCAGTATTCTTAAGAACAAATCTTAATCTGTGAATTAGTTCACAGGAAGGCTAGCGTCGTCACACTACAGACCCCAGATACTACCTTCCATTTTGCCTGGGTGTCTGTATTTCTTGGTTTTCAAATCCTACTAGCCATTGTTTATCGACAAGCTTAGATCATTTGTGTTACAGGCAGAATTTCCAAGCATTCTTAAGCAGTTTGTCATTTCATGTATCAGTTTTCTCATTTTATACTCAACTTAGAATGCCTCTGGGATTCCTAGTTAAGTGTTCAGACTGAGGTCCCAGTTCCTCAGCATCGCTTATCAAAACTGTGAGACTCTCTGCCTCTCTCAGCTCCATCCCTCACTGTGGCTGGCTCACACGCTCATCCTGACTCAGTGAGCCTTTCTACAATCCCATGGGGTGATGCTGTCTCTTCTTATATTCTCGTCCTTTGTCTAGCCTAAATGTGCTTCCCATTTCTGACGATCTCTTCACTGCTCAGTGCCCTTCCAGGATCTGTTCCTTGTTCATGACAAGTAATAATTACAACTGTAAAAATGTAACTCTTATTCAGTCTGAACTATGTGAAAGCAAATGAAATGCTTTTGCTGGTATAGTTATCCGGGCTAACAGCAAAAAACGATACTTAGTTTTTCAATATATATATTGAAAATTAAATATAAATATATATATGTTTATTTTTTAAATTTTATTTATATATATTTATTTTTGAATAAATATGTAAATATATATATATATATATATATATATATATATATATATATATATTTAAAGACTCAACATACTGGGTGAGAGACTGAGCCTTGGAAGTATACACTGAATGATATGCAGATAGACAGATCAAATTCATTTATTTTAAAATTTTTATTAGTTCTTTGAGGATTTCCTACAATGTGTTCTAATTGCCCACCCTTATTCCTCTACTCCTCTCAGATCCATCCCCTCTTCCCAACTTTCCCTACTGTTAAGAAGATACTATTAGTGAGATATTTATATACCCACATTTATGGTAGAATTCCTCACAACAAACAGAAAGTAGAATCAATTCAAGCGTTCATACACGGAGGAACAGATATATAAAACGTAGCATATAGAACCACAGAAGGCTTGTACCACTGCAAAACACAATACTATTCCCATAAAATTTCTCATCTCTCTTACACTCAACCACTGTCTGCCACCTTTGTGCTTTCTATCTGTTTGAATGGACTACTTTAAGCAACTCATATTAGTTGGATAATGTAATGTAACATAAAATACAACTATTTTATTTGACTTAGCATTGTGATACAAGCCTCTGAAGATTGGCTGCTTAGCAGTCTAGGTATGTTGAATTATACTGTTAACATATTTAGGATGGTTAATTTCATGTTTTATAAATTTCATTATGGCTAAAATAAAGAGAAGTTAATGAGAACAGCCTTAGGATTAAAACTGGAAGATAAGGTTTGCTTCATGTAACTCAGGGTATCACAAGGAATCCGAAAAGCACACAGTAGAAACAGCACCAAAATGTAACTTGATGGACAATCAAACAAGCTGCCCAGGAAATAAATGAATGAATGGAAAGGTAGCTTTATCTTATTGAATGAACTTGCTGTGAGCTAGTATAAATGACAGCTGTGCCTTGGGAAATAATGAGCTTGGCTCCTAGATCTCTAAAATTATGTTCTTTAATGGATTTCCAACAGAGATAATGGCAAGATTTGAGAGCTTGCCTCTTAGAAATTAATTTGAATTACCATGGCATAATAAAGTTCTCTTGGTATTTCTTTATATGAATGCAGGCTATTGCTGAATGAGCAGCTCTCAGCACCAAAGAAACAAATTCAAAGGCACTGAAATATGTAATTGAGCATTTGCATGGAGGATATTAAAGAATAATTAGCAATATGTATAAGAGACTTTCTTAGAAATAGGCCTCCAAATAAAAATCAACATTATTGCTCCAATAAAAAAATTAAATATCAAGTAAGGTGAAAATACTCCAGATTCATAGTTGGGACTTTCCTCTAATTAGCTAATTTTCATCTCTGAATTCAAGATCTCTGTTATATGTGCAGCATATAATATACATATATATGTATGTATAGATACACACATACATATTCCATATATACATCTATATATTCTAGTTATTCAGAAGTATAGATATGGACTTGGTTATATAATACAATGTTTAATAGATTGGGTATAGTTACTTCTTTATTACAACATGACAAATTGCCACAGCATGATTTTGTTAACACTGGAGAAAATGTTGAAGTGGCATTTTGTATCTCACAATTCTGTAGGTTAATATCTAGGTGAACTTGCTGGAGTATTCTGCCAAGGACCTTATAAGGCTGAAATCATAATGCCAGCCAGCATGATATATTTTCATTTTGAGGACCCAAGAAGAAGTCATCTGTGAGCTGGTTCATGTTTGCATGATAATTATGTTTCAGGCTGAGGTTTCTGTTTGTTGAGTGACTGTTAGGGGCTTCTGTCTTCTTTTAGAGATCATTCTTGGGGGGTGTTCACACGATTCCCTCTCATTTTTGATCCAGTAAGCATTCAGTATGTCCTTATCATGTTCTCAATCTGACTCTTTAGCAACTTAGCAGGAAGAATACCCATGTAAATGTCCTACGAGATTAGTTAAACTCACCCTAATAATCTCCTTTTATGTTTAGATGTATCAGAAAGAATGACTACTATGTCTCATTTCCATACTGAAGAACATAAGTTGATCAAATGAATCTCCATATAACTTAAAACAATCATATTTCCTCTCTAAACTCAAGAGGAGAGAGTTAAGTAAGGAAAGGTAAAGGTCACCTAGGATCATTTTAAAATTCTGTCCCCTATAGACAGATCATCATCCACCTAGAGAAATGTCACATCTCACTTAGAGCTTCTAGATTTCATTGTCACCATACTTAATGGACTAGCCAACTGAGAAATATTAAGTTCACAGTGAGAAATACGCCTGGAAAGATAACTCCATCTTGATAATAGAGTTTAACTTTTGAGTTTATATACAGATAGACAGTAAAGTAGACATCAAACTCTAGGAAGTCAAAAAACCCCCCCCCAAAATAAACCAAACCTACAAACTTTTATTAAGTGTTATGAACTGAGGGGGACCTATAGTAGCCTCATGAATCCTTTACTTTCCATTCAGAAAGCACTTCTGCTAGGTATTATTGATACTATGGGATCAAATTCAGAAACTGATCTGGTGAGCAGAAACACAAAGCTATCACCTGGAATAAGTGAACTCCTTTGCTTTAGTAATTAAGAGCTGGAGGGTGGCTCACTTGATAAAGTGCTTGCTGCACACATTTGAGAACCTGAGTTTGATCTCCAACACTCCCGTAGCAATGTGCATCTGTAACCTTAGCACTGAGTACATAGGGGCCAGGATTCCAGGGCTTGCTGGCCCCATAAGCCAGCTGAAATGATAAGTGTCAGGTTTAATGAAAGACCTTATTTTCAAAAAATAGGGTGGGAAGTGATACAGAGGAGGATGCCTGACATTGACTTCTCTGTTACCCTCTCAATACACACACACACACACACACACACACACACACACACACACACACACACACACACACCACACACACACAGACACACACACCTCTCTCTCACACACACATGCACACACCCCTCACAAAATGTAACCGAAAGACTCAAAAGCATTCTTGGTTTTGCTAAAGGGATTTGGAACTTTAGGCTACTCTAGCATGTGTGCAGGGCACCTTCCTCACATTATATATGTCCAGGGCTTGCCCCAAGCTTTTCTCAAAAAAAGGCTCAGTATTAAATTTCTGCTAGAATTTTCCACATTGGAAAAATATTTCTACAAAAGAAGTCTGCTTTTACTTGTCATAAAATTAAAGTCATATAGTAAGATCAAACTGTAAGCCTAAATTATATAAATCAATTCATTTATTTTACATTGGATGGTCTGAGGTTAAATTTAGGCATATATCAGACTTTTAAAACTCTCATAATATATATTTTTAAAGATTCTCTTATACTTTTATGAATATATTTGGAAACGAGATTTTGGGAGATCTGCGAACATGCTTATAGGTTTCTATCATGTAGCATCATTTCCTCTTCATTCTAGTTAGGCTGCAGACAATGCAGTGTTCTTTGAAGCTGAAATCAGGCTAAAGCATTTTCAAAGAAGTGATTGCTAGTTCTAGCATGGGAAACTGTGTTTTGCCATACAAGGATGCACAGAATAAGATAAAAATTTTGAGCTAATAAAAGTTCATTTTAATTCTATTGTTTGTACTACTTAAAAAAAATTCTTTCCCCATTGCCCTGTCGGAACCTTTAAATCTCTCTGTTTCTATGGCCTGGAAATAGATATAGTAAAAATTCAATTTTTGATGATTTTTATTTTAATATTTTAACTAATCATTTTATTCTTATTGTATACATTCACTGTGCATCTACCATCTTACATGAGACTTTCATATGTGCACTTACTGAATCATGAGTATTTTTCCATCTATGTTTCCTTGTCTCTGTACCCTCCCACTGAACCCCTACATTCCTCTAGTCTTAATTTTACTTGCATGTCATACATACATGATTTTATATACTTATATAAAATCTAGATCCACAAATGAAAGAAATCATACAATATTTGTCATTCTGAGGCATCTTAGTTCTCAAATTGTGATTACTTCCAGTTATTGTCTCTTAACCAAACTTTTTAGATGACTCCCATTTTCATACTGTTCTGTTCCATTGTAAATAATTGTCCCACCTACTGGTTTAATAAAAACAGTGATTGGCAGAAGGCAAACAGGAAGTGTGGGTGGGGCTACCAGACCAAGTTCTTTGGGAACAGGAAGAACAGAGGACAGACTCCAGCAGAAACACCAGCAGATGGAAAGGAAACAAGACAACCATGCTGCTCTGAGAAAAGTTACTAAGCTACATGGCTAAACAAATAAGAATTATGGGTTACTTTAAGAGCAAGGGCTAGCTAGCAATATGTCTAAGCCATAGGTCAATCGGCATAAAATCAATACAAGATTCTGTATGTTTCTTTTCAACTTTGGGTTTGCTGGTCCAGATCTTGGGGCTAGTCTGGCCCAAAACTTCTTATTACACTAATCCTTTAACTTATGGCTTTCTAATTATGCTATCTTTGGTGAAGTGCAAAGATTTGATAGACTTTTAAATACTTACCATTACAGGTACAAGGACATTCTCATGACTGACTATGGGTTGAATTAGGCCCTTGTCCATCATAGAAAAGCATTTTCCTATAAACTATCTCAGGCCTTTTATGGTTTGCTCTTTATTTTTGAGTCTCACTAAGTTGTGCTTTGCAGCCTAAGCAGACATTGGACTTCCCATCTCCCTTCCTAGCATCCAAGGTAGCTGAGATTTCAGGCCTGTATCACTGGGCTCTGCCCTCCACAGCCGGTTCTCTTGTCATATCTCAAGATGGCTAATAGTAGCTAGCATCTGGGGCAATGTGTGTCCTCATTTATATTCACTAATAAATAAAAACATAACTTACTACTTGCTACGCTGCCTCAAGACAGGCCCAAGGACCAACTGACTATGGTTATTATTTCTAGATTTAGAAATAAAAGAAAGTTAGACTTCCTTCTTTAGTAGATTTTCCCAGGTCCTTTTTATAGTGACAGAAAGCTGGCCCACAGAGCATTTAAGATTCAGATTTGAATCTATTTGGCAGCAGTAGAGACCTTTCCTGTGTCTACCTTTTCCAGTTCACCATGTCTAGGCTTTACATTAAATTATGTTCTTAAGCTCATGAGAGACTCTTTTGGGTTGTAGGAGACACCACTCCTTTACCGTATTTGTTTGTTTGGGGAGGTATATACCAAAGTGAATTAACTTAAATATTGGAGATATTTATCTTATGCTGTTTAAAGTTATGGATTATCAGGTTTCAAGTTTAGTTCAAATAGAACATTGCCTCCATTTTTCAGGGGGATAGTTTTAGTTCACAGTCTGATTTCTCATATGTTTTCAAGATGACAACCAGTAATAGCTGGGGCAAAATGGTCTCTTTTCTAGGCCAAACATGAGAAAGAATAATTTCTGCACTGACTGTGGAATAATGCATCCTGCCTTAGTTTGGTTTAGTCTAAAACAGTCCTCTTCAGAATGAGTTATTTATAATGAATGTAAATTTATTGACTTACAATTATGGAAGCTGGGAAGTCCAAGGTTAAGGAGCTTGATTGGGTAAGGACCTTCTTGCTACATCTTTCATGGAGGCATGTCCTCTAGACATCTCTTAATGTTATGAAAGTAAACTTAAGTTCCAACATGAGTTTGGGAGAAGATAAACATTAAATCCAGTTAGTCTAAGGGAGTAACGTGCTCACTTTTATAGCTATCTGAATAAGTCATCAGAGGAACACCACATTCTTTTCAGCTTGTCCCTGGCTTCTAAAGTAAATTTTAAATTAGAATAATTTAGCTGCAGATTTGAACTGGTGATGATGAAATCAACTCTTTTGGTTTGTGGTAATGAATGTTATGTATCAGGTTAGGCTATGGTACCTAGTTGGTCAAACACCAGTAGAGGAGTTGCTGCAAAAAGCTTTTCTCTTTCACACCTTTACCTTGAGCATACCAAATTGTGTCCTGTAATACCAACAAGCCCTAGACAATTAGTTCCAGGCCTTAACAAAAATCTGGAGTTCTCTAATAGGAAGCAACACTGTTTAGACTAAATGAAAGCTTTCTGAGTCCCAGACTACTGGCTTAGCCTTAACATTTCAGACCTAAGAGTGGAGCAACTCTAATCCTGGCTGTCTCATTAGTATGTGTTGGAGACTGATGTACACGTGTGCACATACATGTGCATGTGGTTATTCACTATGGAGGAGCATGTGGAAGACAGAAGTTAGGACACTGTCTCCAGGTTGATTTTTCTATCTCATTTTTTGAGACAGAGTTTCTCACCAAATGTGGAGCTTGATGTTTTGACCACACTGGCTACCAGGCAAGCCCCTGAGACCCTTTAGTCCTTTCATCTCATCACTGTGGTTACAAACTTTTATATAGATCCTAGGGATGAGAATTCAGGTCCCTGCTTGTACGCTGAGCACTTAACTCATTGAGCTTTCTCTCCAATCTCTTTTGCCTAAATTCCAACATTCTGGTTTGCCCTGTAAACTTGGTGTTCCCCACATTGGTCCACTTTAAAAAATGATATATCTCTCTGTATATTTAGATCTATCTACCTATGTCTGTATATGCTATCTATCTATCTATCTATCTATCTATCTATCTATCTATCTATCTATCTATCTATCTATCTACCTATCTATCAAGCATCCTGTGGTAAAAACTGGACACATGACTAGATTTTTAGTTTTGTA
This sequence comes from Phyllotis vaccarum, assembly GCA_033318265.1. Classification (NCBI taxonomy): domain Eukaryota; kingdom Metazoa; phylum Chordata; class Mammalia; order Rodentia; family Cricetidae; genus Phyllotis; species Phyllotis vaccarum. Next base: position 16,391,990 of record JARWLC010000007.1, read on the forward strand.
AGAAGTAGAAAGGAGTAAGAGATAAGAGCGTGTTAATAACAGTATTCATCATGATTACTTCACTTTATAGTCACTAAGTTCAAAGAGGAAGGCAGACTGGCTAATAATGGCCCTTCAGACAATTAATGGTTCCTTATAAATGTACATTTTTTCCATATTATATTTTATTGGATATTATGAATTTTGGCATTCTGGCCTAGCTGTTCCTGAAGGAAGGAAATTATAGATCACAATTTCAAAATAATTTATGAGGGAGCCCATAAGTTCATATGGATTTAAGTCTTGGGATATACAAAGACTGGACTTGGTATCTCACTGGATTAATAGGAGAGAGAAAAATGTAGCGAGGGTTCATTACAATTAGTAACTACACAATACTACGCCATGTGTGTTTTGTCTAAAATGATTGTACTATTGTGGTTGCTATTGTCTCATTTTACAAGAATGAAACTATTTCCTCACAGTCCATTCTAATTTTAGCCTTGGTTCTTTTGGTGGTGGGAGAAGACTCAGTCACACTTCCCAAACTAAAGCTCATCCAGTTGCTAACTTTTCACGTTCCCTTTCCTCCCCAACTTGCCAGTTCCTTCCTGCTGACCTCGGTGAATAAGGACCAGAACAGGAACAAATAGATATTTTCTGATGAAATTTTAAGGTGAACCCTGAGACATCACCAGCTCCTGCCTGCTGGGTTCATCTTTTATTCTGAAAGACCTCATGTCCCCCCCGCTCAACATAGTCTTTTTCTGTGCTTATTTCTTGATTTCTAAAAGGGAGGTTTTCATTTTATTCCAACACTCATTTTATGTTGCAGCACACTAACTGGTATTGTGCTACTAAAAGACAAAATATTCAAGATTTTTTTTTTCAGAATAGGCCAGGTATCTGTTCCAGGGTTTGCTGCCCTTTCCCTGGGGAATCCCCGAGGCTTCTTTCTTCCCGATTAGTCCATCATGTTCCTGGCCAAAGCTAACAGGGTTGTATAAGTGAAATTTCATAAGCGGGTGTTACACCCTGAGGTTTTGGAGTGGTATGAGTGTTTCTTGGTCTGTGAAATAATTTACTGATGAATATGAAACAGAAATGCCTTGCACAAAATCCTATCAATATGACATGAAGCTTTATCAGATTTCGAGCACCAAGAATTTCTGCTCCAAGTGACTTATTTTCTTATTCTGTCAGTCAGTAATGGTTGCTTGGGAAAACCATCTTCAGTATGTCAGCTTTTAGGTTTTGAACATCCCACTAAACCAATATATTCAACTATAACTATCGAGCTCAATCATTTTAAGTACAGAAAAGAAATTAATGCTATGTTTACTGAACACTTTTTCTGTGCTAAACATTGCATGGATTCTATGCAATAGTGATTAGCTCTGAGTTACCAATCATGCATCAGTGTCACATCCAGGAAAGAAAAGCACTCCCCCGTGGGGTCATTCAACCAAGAGCCAACCATGATTTGGATCCTCTACTCCATGCTCCGTGTCTCCATCTTCTTCCTGTCTGTTGTATGAGTCTGAATCTATTCCTGCTTGAAGAATGCTGTCTTGTGAATCTGCCGGTCCCTGTGAGTGACTGTGGGTGTGATTATGCCTGCTGTGAATTTTGTCTCTGAGTGTCTGTCATTTTTGTATGCTTGTCTCTTTTGTGTTTGTGTGTCTGCTTGTCTGTCTTGTCACTCTGTGTGTCTGTCACTCACAAAGTGCTTTACTCTGTCTTTATTGAATGGCGCAGAAAGTATAGAATATATTTCACATAAATCTGTAAGAGACTTTTATAAAAGATTAAGTCACCCACGGCAACAGATTCCAGCTGACACAGACAACACTACAAATATCACTCTATAAACCAATCTCTATAAATGGAGGCTCTTAATTTTTTATGGTAGATTTTAGAAGGTTGTTTTTAACCTCTGTATTCCTGCTTTTAGCAAATGATACACATGGTATGTATTGGGTTGCAATCTCCAGCTCACCCCTGAAAATGTGCCATTTCTTTCTCTTTAAACCCTGTCCTCTCAGAGAATCTCCAAAGGAGAAGACCTGCCAAAAAGCCAAGTTCTGCATTCTTGGCAAAGGCCACAGCTCCTCCCCTACAGTTGTCAGTGCCCAATCCCCACTTGAACTGTTGTAACTGGGCACAAACGCAGCTTATGGTGGACATGTCATCATGCCTTACCTACAGGATATTTAAACTCCTTCCTTCAGTTCTGTCAATATAATTTCTCCTGTTCCTTCTCCTGCCTCTGTCTCTGGGGGCTGGAGAACTCACCCAGGAGTGGATTTGCCCAAAATAAACTTGGTCTTTTTCTTTTTAATTTGGCTTGATTTGTCTTACTGAGCTGGTGGAGAAATCTATTATCAGGCTAGAGAAAATTTATTTGTACTGGCTCAAAGGTGTGGAAGAGTACTTTAAATTTAAGATTACAATATGCAATAGCGTAGGCTGTAGAAGTTAATTACATGGAAAACCCAAGGCAGGTAAAATTGGTTGTTACATTGTTCTCTTAAAGGCAAGGTAAACGTACAGGCTGAGTACACCATAGGATATCAGTCTTAAGTGACCTCAACATGTATTATTAGCTTTGTGAGGTCCAGCAAAAGTTCAAGTCTCTTAGAACATAAGAGATATTTTCAGAATATTTCATTTCCGTCAAACACTATGTTAGGTGCCTTTATTTTTTTCAACATTCCATTTTACTGATGAGGTAATGGACTTGAAGAGGATAACCAGCTTGCTAAGTTCAAACTACAATCAATGTCCAAAACACGAACTTTCCTGCTAAGCTGAGATTTCCAAAGCATTGCCTTAGTAAATGTGATTTTGCTATGAAACCCAAGTCAATAAGGTAATCAACTTGAGAAAAAATTTAAAAAAATCCATTAGTCATTTAATTTAATGTCATTTTCCCTCAGGTGTGATGCTGGACATTTTCACATTGTGTTGGATTGATTTAAATCAACTTGGCACAAACTATAGTCATCTGAGAGGCAGAAACTTCAATTGAGAAAATGCTCCATAAGATTGTGCTCTGGGCCAGCATTTTCTTAGTGATTGATGGAGGAGTGCCCAGCCCATTGTGGGTGGTGCTATCTCTAGGATGATGCTTTTTCTTTTCATAAGAAGTCAGTCTGAGCAGGCCATGTGGAGTAGGCCAGTAAGCTGCACTCCTCTGTGACCTCTGCATCAGCTCCAGCCTCCAGGTTCCTGCCTTGTTTGAATTTCTGTCCTGGCTTCCTTCAGTGATGGACTACAATGTAGATAAAAGTCTTTCCTCCCAAGCTTACTTTTTGATCATGGTGTTTGTCAAAGCAATAGAGACCCTCAATAAGACACATCCAACATTTTACCTTTTTGTTCTCTACAAGAAGGAACTACACAGTTGAGAAATTAGATAGTGAGGTCAAGATAAAATGAGCAGGATGAATCAAACCCAGCCATTTCTGACTCCCCCTTACTTCCGTGTGCAAAGGCTACATGTCTTGGGCTGGCATGCATGAAAGTACACACATCATCGTTATATTAGTGAGCTTGAGTATATATTTGAAAATACCAAAGAGCAAAGAACCCAAGATCAATTAATGACAAGTTGGCAGAATTTATCGTCAACCACTGCCCACTCTTTACCTATCTCTATAAGCTCTGAGAAACAGTTCTTTTCACTATTCTACTTATAAACTATTAGGAGAAATTTCTGAGACAATGAGTTAGAAAATGACCCCAAACCTTGTGTTGGTAAGGTCAATATGGTTGAGTAAAATCTTAATTCCACTGGAGAATCCACTTTCCTCCCTACATGGTTTTTTTACCCTCTCCTATATGATGTTAGTGGCAGGTCACTGTCACCTTGAAATAGATTTATAAATGAATTAGTAAGAGCTTTCTCACTGTGTGCTAAACTATTTGCTCACCTTAGCATTAGTATATAAATGGAATGGGAGTGTCTTTAAAACCCATAGGCATCTCTCCACTGGGAAGCTTGTTGTTTATCAAGGTCCAAAAGCTACATGAATATATTTATATGTTAATAGATATCATTAAGATGAATAGTTTTAATTACACTATAGACTGTGTTTCAGACCATCAGTTATTTATCTGCCCATCCATTGTACTTTGGGTACTGGGCTGATGGCTAGAAATTTTTAGATGAACAAAGCAGTGTCTGTTCAGCCTGTTGTGTGACAGGTGGATAAACAGATGGCTGCACTTGCAGGGAGGGACTGGATTGGGGAGGGCACAGAAATAACACACAGGTGCCAGATTTCCTGGAAAATTCAGCCCAGACTCTGAGCTTCCAGTTGCTCATAGTTCCTCCTTCTGGTGGCTTTTAGTCCCTAATAGAAGTGCAGGGATATGACAGGTTCAAGTTCCTTATATGTGTTACTTCCAAGTCTTATTTTCCTCGGTAAGTTAACTTCTAAGACGAAAGAGAAAAGTTATTTTTCAGTATTTTATCATTAAAAAGAAAATTTTTGTATTCTGAACATTTGGGAGTAGTTCAGACAAATTTCCAATATTTCTTTAGAATAAATAGGTCTGCTAAATCCATATTACATGGTATTTGAAGAAGATTTCTAATTGGTCTTATGATGCTGCCTTTTAGAGTGCTACTTACAGGAAATCAGCCACTTTAATTTGTTCAATTTTTGTTTTTCAATAACATGATACTCAGGTCTTAGAGTACTTACATTTTTTTCTCTTTTTTTTGAAACTGATCAATAGTGCCCACTAAGAAGAAAAAGTCACTGGGGACAGCTAGGGACATAGAGAATTTAATAAGTAGGGCAGATGTTTGGAAGCTGTCACTATGACAAAGCCCTGCAGACAATCAATTTATAAGTAGGAAAAGGTTTAACTCGGTGTTTCATGGGTTTGATTGGTTGTTTGGGTCTGCTGCTTTGGTCTTATGGCAGCACAATGTACCTTAGCATGTGACTGCAGAGTCTGCTCATCTCATGGTAACCAGAAAGTAAAGTCAAGGAGAAAGGAGTCGGGGTCTAACTATCTTCAAGGACATTCCCCCTATTATCCAAATTCTTTGTGCTGGCCTTTCCCCCTTTATCAATGGCATTTGTGGGACATTTCAAATCTGAACTCAGGCATCGACCTGTATGAATTTTTTTACAATAAGCAAAATAATAAACTCAATTTACCGTTTTCATGACCAGTTGAGAAATAAAATGAAATGGATAATGCTCTACATTGTCTTGGTCAGAGGCTCAGATATTTACATTCCAAGTGCTCTAAACAGTTTGGCAGTATTCAAAAAACATTAATCAGAATCCTAGTTTTATTGGCTGAGGGAGATTTCTTTAAGTCAGCAAGCCTGACAGCATCTCTCTGGAGGTATAAATGTTACAGAGAGAAAATAATTGCATGTTCAGAATAAACAGTTTCCAACTTTCTTTATCCTGAATCTTGTTAAATAAACTACATGAATTTTGGGAAAAAAAGCAACTGATGCAAAAATAGTTTGTTTTCTTCTTTTTTTTATTTATTTTATTTTATTTTTTTTGACAAATCCTTTGCTATGTCAGCATTTAAAACGAAACAAAACAAAAGAACACCATTGATTGGGAACCCTAGCAATTCAAAATTTGGTTTAACCTGGGCCATGTTATTAAATTGTTCATGGATCCCCTGACTTTCATGGTGTTTCATGTTTGATGTTAAACTCCCCTTGTCCAACTACTTCACAAACGTTCCTAATATAAGTGACTGGAAAGTGTCAGAACCATCACAGTGTTAGGAAGAAAAATATCTTCCTTCAAAGCTTTATGTGTTTGCACTGAAGAGTGAGGCTCTGCCTTCACCCCATATTTGACTGGTAATCTATTTTGTGAACATGTGTAAAGGCATGCAAACATAGCAGACCAGTCAGTAGGTCAGGGTGCATTCTGTGAACTACCCTCTAGACCCCAATGGTTCAAGTTAGAGACTTGAAAATTCCCTAGCTGTCCTCCACATTGTTTGCCCTATTTTTGTGGTTGATTGGATACAATTAGTCGTTACAAGAATGCTGCATGTTGAAGCAACCTTGAGGTTTCTTATCCACAAAAGACAACTATACTACTCTAAAAAACAATACCAAGCCCCATGGCTAAACAAAATAAAAATCATAAGGTAGTTTAAAAATAAAAGTTAACAAGTTATATGCCTAGGCCTTAGACCAATCAGACTAAAATTAATATGAACATCTATTTTGAGAGTATAAGACTACGAGTCTACAAGTCTATAAATCCAAACCTCAAGACTAGGCCAAAAAGTCAAGGCCAAAAACATCTTCCTACACGTATCCACTCACAATTGATTGCTTTTATCACTATACAGTTGAAACTTTGAATAATTATCAAGTGAGGCTTCTTGATAATGACTATTTTCAGTTTATTTGACGTTTTACATTTTATCACCATTTCGCTCTCAGTAGGCTGCTCATAACTTACCCATCATAACTGAACATGGAATGTCCCCTACATGCTCACATGTTGATATCCTGGCTGCTGTTTTGGTGACTTGGTGGTGCTGTAATGGATAAGAATGAAGATTTTAGGAAGCAGGACCTAACTGAGGGGAAACAGTCGCTACAGCCATGCTCTTGAGGGTGGTCCTTGGTCCCTTCCTCTTTCTCTGTGATTTATGACTAGAGTTATTTCTGACACATGATCTTCTGCCTCACTATAGGTTCAGAATCAGTGCAGCCAAAGACTCCTTCAAAACAGAGAGCCTAAATCCTTCCTTCCGGAGTTATTCCTTACAGAAATTTTGTTGTAGTTTTGAAATGCTGACAGATATACTCCCTCATCTACTTGTAGTCATTGCATCACTGCTTTATCCCATCTGTTATGATGCCTCAAACAGGCTTATGGGTTAATCATTCATTATATGTATAAAGCATATGCACCATTCTATAACGCCAGTGGCACTGGTTTGAGTTCTGCCCAGAGTAAATCACATCTGAATGGGTTTCCTTCTTGAGCTTCTGTGGAAGATTTAGTCAACTTTTGGCCAGTTAAGAAAAAGTCAGATGGAACATAGCATGGAGCAAGAACTTCACTTCACTCATTCTGTGTATTACGGAAAGGTATTCAAACGAATTGGTTTCTGTTTGTTTAAAGCTCCTCACTTGGCTTTCTTTATGCTAGGAGAAAAAATGTGATCCAAGGACGGAAGCAGTGAAGGGCCATGGAGAAGATGGGTAAAGCAAATCTGTAAGGAGGCAGATGCCGTGAACCCCATTGGGGGCAGACCTCGGGGATGATGGGCAGAAAGGCATTTACTGGAATAGCCCTTGCTTAAGAGACAATTTATCTTGTGGAAGAAGAGAAAGAAAGGATTTCACCAGCTGGGCAGCTAGGGATTAGCTTAGTGAGGGTGTCCTGGGCTGCAGAAGCCATCCCAGCACAGACACAAGCAGGCTGAGCAAGTCCTAACAGGACCTGAGGTGAGCAATGGGACTGCCTTTGATGCTGAGGGGCATTTTCATCCCTCGTGAAGGTCTTAGCAAGTGACAGGTTTCACTCTAAATTTTGAGTCTATACTTGTACTTTATACCAGAAAAAATTCTTTGGTTAATAATTTAAAGAAACAAAATTTGGATCTTAGAGTGAGAGCCTACTCTTGTAACTAGTGTGCTCACTAGGGTGTATCCTTTAACTCAGAGATAACAAGCCAATGGCTTTTATATTTATATTTAAAATATATATATCTTAAATCCCACACAAAGGAATACAGGCAACTAAGGAATATGGAGAGTGAGAAAAATAATCTTCCCCCAAAAGAACACACCAATTAGTTATCCAATACCCAGTGGTCAGCCCTAAACACACACACAAGTAACATTATACAGAATGAGTAGCTTATATTTAGGAACACACACACACACACACACACACACACACACACACACACACACGCACGCACGCACGCACGCACACACACACATGCATGCATGCACATTCACACACCCGTACACTCACAAATACATACACACCAATTACTGGAAAAGAAGCCATCAATTTGAAAGAGAGAAAAGGATGGTGTATGATATATTGAAGAAAGCAGAGGGGGGGGGCGATGTAATTATATTATAATCTCAAAAATAAAAGAAATAATTAAAATACTCTTTTCAATTAATTAGAATTTCTGAAGGTACAAGCTGATAGTCAATGAAAGACCATATAATTACTGAACATTTTTACATCTAGTACGCGTTGACTTCACTTCTGTTGTCTTCCTTATATCTGAGATACACGGTTTACTTTTCTTAGATGACATAAGATCGTCTTTAGAGAATAACAGAATGTAGCTATCTTCACCCAAGGCCGATCTGCTAACCCTGTGAGTCAAGTGGCAAGGGGCACAGAGTAGCTACTCCTGTTCAGGTGCAATTTGAATCCTTACAGTTCACTTGCACAGTCAGTGAGTATAATCCATCTCTCTCCAAGTGGAAGCCAAGGAGATCTGATTTCAAGCATTCAATTTATTTTGTTGTCTTGTGGTTATCAAATAATACAAGATCAATCTCTTTACTAATGATGCTGAGAAAATCTTTTTGGAAAAAATATTCATTTAAATTCCTGCTCAGAGATTGATAGTACTTCTTGAACAAGCTCTAGCCAAATAACGTAACCTGATTTTTCTAGCCATTCTAACAGAATATTCACATAAGGGTGTGCCCTCTTCCCTTACCATCCTTACTCATCTGGTGATGGGCCCTCCCCACCCCCATTCACACTGTGAGGGTGTGCTCTCCCCACCCCCACTCACACTCTGAGGGTGTGCCCTCACCACCCCCACTCACACTCTGAGGGTGTGCCCTCCCCACCCCCACTCACACGCTGATGGTGTGCCCTCCCCACCCCCACTCACACTCTGAGGGTGTGCCCTCACCACCCCCACTCACACTGTGATGGTGTGCTCTCCCTCCCCCACTCACACTCTGAGGGTGTGCCCTCCCCACCCCCATTCACACTGTGATGGTGTGCCCTCCCCACCCCCATTCACACTGTGATGGTGTGCCCTCCCCATCCCCATTCACACTCTGAGGGTGTGCCCTCCCCACCCCCACTCACACTCTGAGGGTGTGCCCTCCCCACCCCCATTCACACTGTGATGGTGTGCTCTCCCTCCCCCACTCACACACTGATGGTGTGCCCTCCCCACCCCCACTCATACTCTGAGGGTGTGCCCTCCCCACCCCCACTCACACTGTGATTGTGTGCCCTCCCCATCCCCATTCACACTCTGATGGTGTGCCCTCCCCATTCCTTTACTTCTAGGTAGAAATTGGAAATGTTGGAAATGGCAAACAACTAAAGTGTTAGGAGCCAACATAATCTAGCTTATTTTTATTTTTGTCTAAATTGTGATTTAAATAAAAGCTGTACTATTATGATTTTAAATTGTTACCTTGCCAGCACTTCCATCTATGTCTTGTCTTATAGCAGTGGGAAAACATCAGTCACCATAACACTTCCTCACATATATTTCTGATTTTCCACAGCATAGGTGATGAACTGGTTGGATTCTCTGCTTTAAGGTAGCATTGTTACCAGCATGTTCTGGAAAAGAATAGCTGTCTACTAGTCAAACCCAGTGCTTGGAGATAAGAATTGGTAAGAAAGAATACAATCTATTCCGGGACCAGCGTCTTAGAAGATGGGCTATGAATGGCTACATTGTGTGTGTGGGGTTGCAGGGGTCTTTCATAGGAAAGAAAGAGCTGGAATGGGATGGCAGGCTGCTGAGTGTGGTCTTTATCATTCAGAGTTTATTTTATTTTTTCCCCTCTGAACAGAACATCAATGCACCTCTATTACTAACTAGTAGTTCCTATACTTTTGCTAAAAATACATATTATTTCCTTTCCAGTTAAACCTCAAACCGCATGCCTTGTGATAATGCACAAAAATAACTATTTAGGATAGATTTCAAAGGTTACTAGCTGCTCAGGGCCTTATAAATTAAAAAAAAAATTAGTAATTAACGTGTTAACCACTCAAGTGGGGCTTTTCTTTAGAACTAGAATGCAGAGAAGAATGGGGACTTTGGACTTAGTAAAAAAAGATTAGGAAGGGACCATTGGAGGGAAAAACAAAATGTGTTGTAATGGTTAATATTGATTGACATCTTAACCTGTTCTAGAATCACTATATAATCAAACCTCTAGGTATGCCTGTGAGAGACTGTCGTAGTTAGGTTAACGGGAGCCGAAATCCAGGCAGTACCGTTTCATGTGCCAGAGTCTCTGAATAAAAAGGCGAAAACAAGCTGGCACAGGAATTCCCCATCCCTTGCTCCTTGATGGGCAGAGGCATTCCCCATCCCCTGCTCCTTGATGGGCAGAGGCATTCCCCATCCCCTGCTCCTTGATGGGCAAAGGCATTCCCCATCCCCTGCTCCTTGATGGGCAGAGGCATTCACCATCCCCTGCTCCTTGATGGGCACAGGCATTCCCCATCCCCTGCTCCTTGATGGGCACAGGCATTCCCCATCCCCTGCTCCTTGATGGACACAGGCATTCACCATCCCTGCTCCCTGATTACATATGTATTGGTTCTTGCTACCAGGACTTTCTTTAGTTCCCTAAGTTGCCTTTGTCAATTTATTTTGTCTGGGCAACAAGCAACAAGATAAGCAACTACTAGAAAAGGTTGGTACTGAGAAATGGGGCGATTGTTCTGATAAATCTGCCCACATGGTCCTTAGACATTTGGAACTGGTTTACAGGAGATAGGGGGGAGAGTTTGGAACACTGGACCACAAAAGCCTCAGGGCAGAGTGTATTGGGTTGTTTGAAAGCCACTTCATAAATCTAGAATTACTGAGAGATGCTGTAAGTGAAAGCCTGGCTCACAGGGTTTGAGAGGGAGCCTGGGATTCATTAGGTAGTGGGGTGATAAACCATTTATATGATATTCTGGAAAAGAATCTGGCTGCATTCTATCCATGTTCTGAGGACTCGAGTGAGGCTACACAGAAGGGGAGTGGATTAATTTGTCTGGTGAAAGAAATTTAAAGATGGGACATGGCGTCTTAGTTAGGGTTCCTGTTGCTATGAAGAAACACCACGGCCAGAATGTTGGGGAAGAAAGGGTTTCTTTAGCTTATGCTTCCACATTGTAGTCCGTTATTGAAGGAAGCCAGGACAGGGATACAAACCCTGCGCCAGCTCCTAGAGGCAGAGCTACTACAGAGATCATGGAGAAATGCTGCTGATTGGATTTCTCAGCATGGCCTTCTCAGTCTGTTCTTTAAATAAAAGCCAGGACCACCAGTCCAGGAGTGGCATTACCCACAAGGGACTGGGTCCTCTCCAATCACTAATTTGAAAAAATGCTCCATAGGCTTACCTCCGCCTGAGCTTATGGAGGTCTTTCTTTAATTGAGGTGCCCCCCCCCCCAACTGATGACTCTCATTTGTGCCAAATTGACATAAGACACCGCCTGGCTACTGCTTACTTCTTAGAGTAAAAAGGACTAAGGTTTTGTTGTTGTTTTCGAATGAGCAACTTGTCTAGGCAAAACGCTCAAACAAGATGGAGGTTGCAGCCAAGGCATATGAAAAAGACTTTTGCAATTGTTGAAAAGAATCTTTCTGGCCTGTACTAGGACAATAGGAAAAATACCCATCCACGGAGGGCGAGACCCAACTTGTGAAAGAACATATTCATTTAAAAAGAGCTAACAATGCCACTATAGGCACTCAAAAGCTGCTGCCTAAGAAAACATTTATCTAGGGTCAGCACGTAGAGGCTAATAAATTCTGATCTAAGAAGTCCAGGACTCATCCCAAGCTGGCAGAAACATCTGGCAACATCATCTATATGGTACTGGTTTTGCAGGCGTAAAGAATGCAAGATTGGCGATGGGGGTTGGCAATTTTGTACTGCAATTTTAGTTACTAAGGTCAGGCAATGCAAAGATGCCCTTAGAGAGAACTTTGTGATGTTTTGAGAGTAAAATCCTAAGATGCAATGAAGTCTTCAGAATATTTTTGATTTCAGAGCTATGGGAAGTCTGCTGAGGAAAAATGCACAGATGAAAAGGAGCCAGCTTAATAGGAAATTGAATTTATAAGCACAAATTTCACACAGAGGGAATTTCAAATCAAGATGATTTTGATGAGAAAATTTTCCAACTATTAAAGAAAAAGTCCTATCAATTTTATGTAGGGATTCTCTATAGAAAGTAGTTGAGTGTTGCATCTAGAGGTATGACTCCAATTTTACTACCCATTGTTTAATGAGGTCAGTGTAACCTAATGGAAAAAGAGGATTTCTAATGTAATAATCTTCAGTCAAATAAATCAAAGCCAATAGCATGACATGTAAGATCATAATGTATCATGGCCAAGTAGGGTTTATCCCTCCAATAAAAGTTTAATTCCAATGAATTAAAAGTTATCATTATAAGAAAGTAAAAATATATGACCATCTCACATGACAAAAGAGCCACTTAAGTTATACACAAAAATTTCTGAACAATCTAGGTATAAAAATAAATTCTTCATTCATTATCTAGATAAAAAATATAGGTAGCACTATCTCATCATGCTTAGAGTTATTGAACACTTTTCCCCAGAGTATAATACAAGGATATTCTGTATATACTATTTAGTCTAGTAATTTCTACTTATTCAAAGCACAGAATGAGTCACCAATAGACTTCAATAATAAGTAACAACAGATGAGATGATAGACTTCCCACATTCATCAGTTTTCATGACTCAGGAGGAAATTGTGGTGGCTATTCTTGGCTGTCATCTTGATTATACTTGGAATTAACCAAACCCCACATGTCTGAATATACCTGTGATGAATATTTTTTTCTTGAGTAAATTATTTGAAGTCAAGATCATTATAATCAAAATCTTTGAGGTGGGAAAATACACCTTTAATCTGAGCCACATCTTCTGCCAACAGCCTGTATAAAGGACAGGAAGGAGGGAAGCTCTCAGCTTCCTTGGTCTTGCTCTTGATAGTAAGTCTATTCTGTCACTGGCATTAGAGTACACTTCTTTGGGATTATTGTGTATACTGAAGACAAGCTGAGACTTGTGGACTGAACAACTACTGGATTCTTGGACCTTCCTTAGATATACAGCCATTATTCAAATAGCTGAACTATATATAGCCTTTAAGCCAAGCTAATAAATTTACACGTACACACACACACACACAAACATTCATTCATTCATTCATTCATTCATTCATTCATTCATTCATTCATTCATTCATTCATTCTATAAGTTCGGTCCTTCTAGAGAACCCTAATACAAGGATTATGTGATGAAAATGAATGTTATCTACTATGGTGTATTACTCCTCAACTAGAAGTCAGTTTCTGAGGACATGGGACTGATTTTGACCCTCTTTGAGGTTACTCTCAGTGAGTGAAATGCAACAAATGAGTATTAGTCACCATTATTACAAAGCTTTCTTTCCAAATAAATAATCTAAACAAAACAAAGCTTTGTTTGGATTATTGTAAGTGCTTTGTGACATTTTGTGACATGTCTGTTCTCTTATCTGAAATTTTCTATCTCATGAGATACTCAGCTTCTAGTCATATAGATAAGATTCTTGCTTTGTTTTTGCTGAACAGAGCTCTGGAGCTTACCAAAAGGTAGTTCATGATTCTGCACCCTCACACCTGTGAGGATTGTTCTCATCTCCCTGGGATCCCAGTGGAAATAGGTCTGCCTATTTAGTGAATGACTCTTACCACTGCCTTCATGTTTACTCTCCATGAAGATTATTGCAATAATACAGGAAAAGACAGAGAGAAATTCTGTTCAAATGAAAAAAACTTTAATTTCATATTATTCCACTTATCAAAATTTGAGTGATAGCAAGTAAAAGAACAAAGTTCCCTCTTTTACCTTCCTGATCCATTTTGTCTATTATTATAGCCATTTTATCAGCTAGAAATTTGTGCAACTTTATTCATGACTCTGAACAATAACTTTTACACACTATTAATTCATTGACTTTGCTGTCGCTTAATGTGTTTTGTTGCTTACACATAATAAGTGTTGAAGGAAGCATTGTTAAGCACCTTTTCAAAACCATTTTTATAAGAATATATGAGATTTAGTTTTTTCACATTTCATTGTTAAAATGTCAAAATATCTATCTCAATCTGCTTGTTTTCCCCAATGCTGAAAATATTTCCACTGGAGAGTAGCCATCAGCTCACAGCACTTTTGGATCTAGAGAAGGTATTTTATGTAAAACGATACATTTATTTAATTTTCAGAATCAGAATTCTCTCCCCATCTGATCTTCAACTTGTCAAATCTTCATCTTCACACACAATATAGTATGTAAATGACACCCTCTTACCAGCACCACGCCAAAGCTATGAAACTTACCAAGTTGAAGAAGTAGCCTGTGCTGATGTCAGATTTAGTTTTGTTAGCTTTGATTGGTGCAGAATTTTCTATTTTTTTTTCTGGGTCAGACACACACACACACACACATATACACACACACACACACACACACACATCAGAAAGGATGAAGTAGAATAAAGGGATACATTAAGAGTGAAAGTAACATATGAATTTACCAAGGGTTTTCCTATCAGTGCATCATGGATCTGTAGCTGGACCATTTTGGCTTCTTTTTGCTCTAGCATTCTAGAAGGAGAAAATGATGGAAGATTTGTAGCTATATTTTAGATTGCATTTGTAAATAACACGATTTACTTTAGATGAAACAAGGAAAAAAGTCATTTTCACATTAGTGAAAAGTTTAAGGAATTTTGTAATTCAGGCAAAGCAATTTATTCAACAAACACCACTGTCTACCTTACGCCATCTTTTGGCTTTGTTTCACCTGTATAAAGGTCATTCTCAGGCAGGCTCTGATAAAAGTGGCAAAGGAAACTTAATGACTTCAGGATCAATAGTAAACATTGAGTAAATGCAGGGATGTTAAGAGTTCTGACTCCAGTGACTGACAGAAAGCACCGAGTGAGCTTCTATCTGGTTGGATTGAGTTTATGTCCAGACTTATCCTTAGGACGGAGTCATCTAGCCTAGGTGTTCAAACTTCTTCATGAAAGAGAGTCTGTTATTATTAGGAAGTAAAAGAAACAGTTGACTGCAAAAAGCAAATGGATATTGAGGCATTCCCATGTATTAGTTGTGGTGATCTATTGTGTATTTAATGAAATTAACCTGGACTATCAGAGAACGGAATCACTCACAGTTAAGCCATGAAGGTCAGAGAGTGGTGACTCACACCTTTAATCCCATCACTCAAGAGACAGGGATTCCTGTGACTTCAAGATCTAACAACCAAACAGTAGTAACTCACAACTTTAATCCTAACTCTAGGATTATGACACAGAGTTGAACTGAAAGTGAGACAGCTGGCCAGGGAAGATATTTAAGGCAGGACGAAGCAGACATTCAGCATTCTGTAGAAGCAACCAACCAGACTGATGACTCTTAAAGATAACATTTACCTTGTTCTGCCTCAGATGTTGGCTGTTTCCTCTCTATGATATGCTAGCTTTTCCCCAATATCTGGCTCTGGGTTTTCATCATATACTAACCGGAATTTGTGCAATGATTGGTGGGTGAAATTTTACTTTGTTGTCTTCACTTTTGAACTGTTGTTTGAATGACTGATGCCAGAGGAACCGCATACAATCTAAATAGGGATCACAGCTGCTGTACTTGAAGCAAATACACACACTGGGCAAGAGCATCCTTGTCATTCTTAGTGCATTTTTGTAATGTCTGAGTGGATGTTACTCTCATATTATCTGATAAATATGTCTACAAATTTTTTTTTCTGAACTTCAAAGTTAACTTTTATAAATATATGGAGGCCAGCTTGAATAATTCATAAAATAAAACATCATAATCATCAAAATTATTTTGTTCAAGCAAGAGATTATTGACAAAAACAGGGTAAAAGCTTTTATTATTCATAATGGTTGTTGCTGCACATGGAAATAGAAAGCCCATTAATTTGTACAGAACTGTATAATTTTCTGAGAGTTTGTACTACAATTATTACTTTTGAACCTATAACAATCATGCCAGTTTCTTAGGGCTGTTGCTAAAATACCTGTATTACAGAAAGGCAAAGAGAATTTAGAGTGAAGTTTTACATGCTTATGGCCAGTAACTGTTCAAACTATTATAAAAAGCTAAATATTATAAAAGTTCAAGTTTATTCTATGATTATTCACTGTGGATGGTACATAAGACCCAAGAACACTAGACAATAAAGAAAACTGAGAATATAGAAAAACTAGAAAGCAAATTCTTTAAACATATATGTATGATGTATGCATGTATATATGTTCTAGAACATAGCCATATAAGGATGAAAAAGTCTGTTATAGACTGATTATAGATTCAGGTATAGAATCTCACATGTGCAGGTTTATTGTGATTTTTGTCACACTTCTGTGGGGTTCAACCTAAATCACTTTACTGTGAAAGGCAAGTCAGATATATTACATACTTTTATGTTGTTGAAGCCAATATGAGAAAACAACTTTGAATTAGGAACGGTTCATTTGGGCTCAGTGTTTCAGATGGTCCAGTTTATAGTTGTTTGGTCTCATGGTCTTGGGTAGACCAGTATACAGCATGCACATTTGATACAGGAAAGTTATTTGCTTCATGGTGGACAGAAGTAATAGATATACTAGATAGGTTGGTAGGTATGTAGGTAGGTAGATACATAGAAAGATAGATAGATAGATAGAAAGATAGATAGATAGGTAGATAAATAGATAGATAGACAGACAGATAGAGAGGGGGAAAAGCGGGTTATGTATGGCCCCAAATTATACTAATTACATGTCCTGAGTGATCTACTTTCTCCTGCTAAGTCCTATCTAAGGTATAACCCATGTACCAACGAGGGATTTCATAATCAACCGCAAAGGAACAAAATCTGTGTAGTGAATAAAACCCTGTTCACCTCAGGAATACATGCCAAATAGAGTTGTTATCTGTTTAAAGAACCAGTTTTGACTGGCTAGCACTACAGTAAAGTGCTTTAAATATAACATGTTGTTGTAAGTGAACTATATATATATATATGAATAATAAAACTGGAAATGTCAATTGTTCATTATTTCATGGTATCTTTCCTAAAATTTACTGAACATTGATCTAATAAAAGGCATGCATGAGATGACAGTTTTTATCATCAGAAATGAAATCACAGCTTGGGAATGCCAGCACTGAGCATTGTTACTGGCGCCATCTAACAAGCTTCTCTGTTCACAAGGTAGAATAGGCCTATAAATAGCTCAATGACAAAGCCTTTCAAAATGGAATTTGATGAAGATGTCTAGTGACTCCTCTGCCCCTATTCTCAACACAATATAAAGCAGAACTTGAGTTCCTGACATGTAATTGTTCATGTAGGATTCTGTGGTGATAGTGTTTACCCAGTCTTCATGGGCAGAGGTCCTTATTGTTGAATACGGATGTGAAACTCAGGGGACTCCTGGACACCAAAGATTAGGTGGAAATGTGTGCATGAGCTTAGAAGATTTAAAAAAGGATGAGGGAACAAAAGCTGTCTGGAAAACACCAAAGATATTTTTGACAAAATGATTAAATACAATACCAAAGACATTTTTGATAAAATGATTAAATAAACACAAAGCTATGAGTCAGAGATGGAGAAGTGCCCTAGCAGTCAAGAGCACATTTCGCTCTTGCAGAAGACCCAGATTCGATTCTGGCACCTGTATAATGAATGGCTCAAAGTCAAGGAATCCAACGCTCTTTTCTACACTCTTTGAGCATCAGACACATAGCACACATACATATTTAATGCACTCAGACACATAAATTTAAATAAATCTAAAGTAAACAACAATCCAAACAAAACAAAACAATAAAAACATCTACAATTCACTGTTAAACACCTGAAAGATGGGCCTAGCAACATGCCCCTTGCAAGCTTACTCTAAGCAGTGTATTCTTAAACGATAGCATTTTTATTAATAACCTCTCACTTTCTGTTTCTAGTGACCTCCCTAATAGTTCATATGCTAATTTAGTATTAATTCTCAGGTTTTCAATGGTGTTACTTTTAACATGATTGAGGTTTCATTTATACAGCCTGATACCCATCCTAATACTTTGTGAACTACTTGAACAATGTCTGGCTTTCGTATAATCTCTTTCTATCATTCTGGGGTAATTACCACCAACCTCTAGATGTACTCAAGTTCTAATCTACCTTCCATATGCCCAGGAAAATAGTGAATGGATATAATTACTATCTACCCCCCAATGATCACTCTCTTTTTACTCATTATTAGATACATATGTTACTTCTTATGATAATTTCTACTTCCATGAAATTTACCACTTTTACCCCAAGATATTCACTATTAAAACAATTTAATTTATATCTGTTATGATCAAGAGGTCAAAAATTACAATGTGGTAATTTCCTGTCTCATTATTATCTTCAAATGGCAGTGTCAAACTCAAATGCCTACAGAGGCCAAACAGATGTGTACCTCTATGTTAATGATAAACCTTTTTAGCAATTCCAAAGACATTGAATGCTATTATAGCAATAAGGCCTGAAAAATGAACTCCCCAATGTGTGTAGAAAACTGGACAACATGCTCTTTCATGGGAGAAGAATAGTGACCTCAATTAGGTCAGCCCATTAATTTCACAATGCCAACTCCACAGTGGAAGGCAAAAGGAAAGAACTTTCACAGATATTTTCAGGAATTCACAAGTCCAGAGGTGGTGGGTTACCATCAGATGTTTTCTGGTCCATTAAATAATCACTGTGACCTCAGGGGAAGAGTATAACTACAGCCTAATGGGGAATTCATCATGACAGATGAACGCCTCCTCTGGGCACCAAACACAAAGACATAGCTGAACCAATCAGTAGCAATAGAACAGAGCTCAAGTATCCTTCTCACAGCTAAGGCATGAAAGTAAGATTCCAATGCAGATTGTATCAGCTAAGACAAATTAGCAGGGAATTAGATCATTTTGAACCCCTTGCAGACCTTCCCAGATTTATGTACATCTTCTGTCTTCCAAGTAGGTTCAAGATAAAAATGTCAAGGTTGCATGCAGTGACATTAGACAGAGTCTGAGAAGCAATACACACGATGCTTACTTTTTTTTATACTTTTCTGTAGTTCTCTAGATAAGTATATGTTTATATACATTATAGAAAGCATGAGTTTTATGTCTTCTATGCTGAACGGCATGTAAAGATATCTTTCTTTTTAGAGGCTTTTAGGAAACCATGTATCTCTTATGTTTCTCTGGAGCATGTGGCAGTCCTCTGTTCCACTGTCTGCAAGGAGAGTTTTGTAATGAGCAGCTATTGTTAATATAAAGTAATGTCTCCCCTGTGATTTTTTTTTTTATACTAGCTTTGGAAATTAACAATAGTACTGCTTTCTGAAGCATGGGTGGCATGCACACTGTCCAATATTAACAATTTGGGTGCTCAATGTTCCAAAATTTTCTATCAAATCACATATTGTGTATGCATCTGCTGTCTGAGTCTCTTCATTTGATATGTGCAAATTGGGTTCAAGAAATAAATGCTAAGAAGCTGATAATTGGGCTTTTGTTATTGCTCTGGGTAGTAAATTGTTCTTTGCTTCAGACCCAGAAGTTTTAGAACTTCTATAGATATTCATAAAATTTCTATTTTTAGGCTATTTCCAGTTCTTAAGAAGTTTGTTTCTTAGTGTATATATATGTATATATGTATGTTATTTGTTTACTATATATTTTTAGATTTATTTATTTATTATGTAGATAGTGTTCTGCTTGCATGCCAGAAGAGGGCACCAGATCTCATTATAGATGGTTGTGAGCCACCATGTGGTTGCTGGGAATTGAACTCAGGACCTCTGGAAGAACATCAGCTCTTTACTGAAAATATATCACCATACTGAGCCATCTCTCCAGTCCCTAATTTTTATGTTTTTAATAGACAATATCTAACTATTTCATCACAGCTGGTTTGAAATTCACTAAGTAGACCAGATTAACCGTGAACACAGAGATCTGCTTGCTTCTGCCTTCTAAGCCCTAGGATTACTATTATATTTACTATCAATGAAGTATAAAATCTGTGCAGACCCATACTTTATACTTTTACTAAAGCACATGCCCCACTTCTCTCCTCCCTGTTCCATGCTACTCTGATTTCCCTCTTGTGATTTACACTGAATTGATTCTGATCCCCTTTTAGTGGCGGGGAGTCATTTATCTAAACTGCAGTTTTCTTAGGAAGACATCAATTTGGGAGGTCGGAACAGTGTAACTGTATTTAATCATGTCACACACGCTATAGTGGATTTACGGTTATTTTCAGATCCATGCCTGAAACCGTGTGTACCATTTTGCATATGATTAGGGCAGATGTTTCACCAGTAGTTGTTTTTATTACTTTATTTTTTGAGATTATAATTACCATTTCCCCTTCCCTTTCTTTCACTCAAAATTCTACCATATACCATTCCACACTCTACTTTAAATTGCTGGCTTCATTTTTGTTGATTGTTATATTCATACATATATATACTTGAATAAACCTGCTCAGTGTATACATTTTCAGAGCTGACCATTGGATATTGCATATCCAAGTGTGTTTTTCCACAAGGACAGCTATTTTTTTTTCTGCTCCAAGCACTCCTCCTTAGTTGCCTATAATTCTACTTTGTGTAGGACTGAGGCCTTGTGGGCCGTTCCAGTCACTTTGTCCACTTGTTATTGCCTTTGTTCAGTTCATGTGTAGACTGTCTGCTGGTGAGACCGTATGGGTGCAGCTTCCGACCTTCATAGGAGACACAATCTTAAAGCCAACTCCTGATCTTCAGGCTCAGATTTTTTTTTTTTTTGTCATTTTATGCAATGTTCTCTGAGACTTACATGTGGGGTTCTTCTTTAGATTTATACATTGGGATTGGTCTCCATAACTCTGCATTTCCTAGGTTTTGGGGCTTTTGTAACACTTCCCATCTGTTGAAAGAGAAGTTTCCTTGATGAGGGATGAGGACTATATTTGTCTGTGGGTGCAAGGACAAATATTTGGAATGTATTTTAATCATTCGGATTTTATTTATTAAAGGGCTGCCGTTTATATGCTCACATCTTTCTCTATGAAGTCTGGATGGCAGCTTCAAGACGTGCCACTATAAATCACTGTTTCTGAAAAGTAAAAGGTAAAGATGGGAAACTAGATCACATGAAACAGTGGAGATGAGCCCTGAGAAGAAGGATAGAGCTCTGAGGGGAAATGTCTACTTTCCTACTAAAGAGCTCATTAGCTATGCTTTATTTCAGTTAGCATAGATGAACAAAATTAGCAACACCCACTAGCATTCCCATTTAATATTCTACATCATTACAAATAAAGAGACAAAGGAGCCTCATGTGAAAGTTAGAGAAAATACTGCTATATTTGCTATTAAAACACAGAAGCACAAATTACCTTTTAAATCCCAAATTCCCACTCCATTATGAATGCATTAAGCATACCTTGCCCAAAGCAGTCACAATTTTTCTTTACTTTTAAATACTTTATTGTGCTCTTCTCAAGATCAGTCATGTATATCTAGGGTATGTAGATCAGTGGGCAAAATGCCTGTCCTGAAAACATGAGGATTTGAGTTTGAATTCCTAGCACCAATGCAAAAAACTGGGCATGGTTGAATGTTTCTTTAATCATAGAATTTCAGGAATGCAAGTCAGCTATTTAAGCTAAGTTGGTGAACTCCAAGTTCAGTGAGAATTCCTATCTTAAAAATCAGGTGGAGAGTCATTGAGGAAGATATCTGTTAACCTCTGCCCTCTAAACACACACACCCCCTCTCTCTCATAGACACAGAGAGAAACACACAGAGAGACAGACAACAGATAGACAGACAGACAGACACACACACATACACACACACACACACACACACACACACACACACACAGAGAGAGAGAGAGAGAGAGAGAGAGAGAGAGAGAGAGAGAGAGAGAGAGAGAATATATTCTACAAAATGACAGTTCAATTCAATTTTTAAAATAAGGAAATCCAGCTGTGGTGTGATACCATTATCGAAAACAAGAAACATCCAAATTTTCTCTATTAGGGCAACAAAGACAAGCTTTCCATAGGGTTTTAATTTTCTGTTTTGTTTATCATTACCCTTGAGAATTCATAATACATGTTAATATTTATTAAGTTTTTAATAGGCCCAGAATACACTTTCCAGTGAAAATTCTGCATATTAAAATAGGCATAATTTCCTTTGTTGATAGTAGAATAGAATTAGGGATAAAATATGTTTACAAAATGAAAAGCTTACAGAGAAATCTCTTGCCTTTGAATACTTGCTCTTCAAGTAACTAACTTCATATCTTTAGATATTTTGTTTCAGTTTATATAGACTTAGTGCTTTGAGTTCTGTGTTACCTCCCTGTTTTAAGCTTTCCACTGGACATATGGAAAGAAATCCCCTTTAATCACATGTAATCACGCATGGTATCATCACTGTTATCAGCTACTGACCTCTGGACACTAAAGCATCACAAAAATAAGTAAGTGAATGTGCTACACAGCAAGAGAAAATTAACATAGTCTTCCAAAGAAAATTGCACATTAAATGTTTTATACTTATCAATATACTTGAAAACATTAATTATTCATCTTTTTAATTAATTCATAACATATATTATGGTATGTAGTCCAAAAATTCACATGGTAATATCATCTTAATACATAATGACCTAATGACTTTCACCATGGTTGAAAAAATATTGTCTGAAACCAAGTCAAATCTCAGTTACTTGGGGTGCCTTATTTAATTATGCTGTAAGATTTGGGTGATAATCATGCTTGCCTCGTGGATTAGTTATAGGAATTATATAAGATAAAGTAAGTGCAGTTTTAAAAATAAACCCTGGCACATAGCAATGTGTCAACTTTCAGAAACACTCCTCTTTTTCACCATTTTTCTTTCTGAATGTTGCAGCAGCATATCTGGGCTATGCCTCTTCTCCCAGCTGTAGACAGGCTGTGCACTGTCAATCTTTTGTGTTAACGCGCCGCTCTATCACAGTGTTTCTCAGTCTGTGAGTCACAGCCCCTTCGGAGTTTGAGGGACGTTTTCACAGGGGATGTGTATCAGATATCCTGCATATCCGATATATAAAAGACAATTCGTCACATCAGGAAATTACAGTTATGAAGTAGCAATGAACCTAATTTTATGGTTGGGGGTGTCACTACAGTATGAGGAGTCATATTAAAGGGTTGCAGCATCAGTCAGGTCGAGAATAAGTGCTCTAGTGTTTGCTGCCTCCTTGAATGGTAACAACACATAAAGGGCAGGAGTGGGACAGTCTTGACTACTAACTCAGTTTCTCTGCTACCAGCCTTGCACCTGTGTATAAAGCCCTTTTGTTTACAGAATACATAGTGTTTTAGTGTTACTGTGATTGAACAGGAAAAAAAAATGTTTTGCACATCTGTAATTACCAAAAAGGAGCATATGCTGATCACGGCATCCAAAAGTGAAATAGTTTTATGGTTCAAAATTCTTATTATTTGGGACTTCTTTCCTAGACCGTTTGAGATTTGCTAAAGGCCCATTGTCTTTTAATCTAATTTGCAAATTTGTTCTTATGGTATTTTACTATAAACAAGCAATTAAATATACGTAAGCACTAAATTATTTTTATCCAAGTTTGTTTAATGTGATCCTATCTGAAAAGGTGTTCTTGTGAGATTATCACATTTGTATGAAGTGGGTGTGGCTTTAGTTTCTTTTCTTGCTGTTGTGGATAAAACACCCTGCTGGGAAGAACTCAAGCATAAAGAAAGGGTTTATTTCAGCTCATAGTTCAGTGGTGCTCTATCACGGCATGGGAATCAAAGTAACAGGAGGTGGCACACTTGGTCACGTGATATCTTCAGTCAGCAAACAGAGGGATGAATCCAGTGCTGGGATCACTCTGCCCATTTTATATAGTCCAGAATTCCGGCCAGGGAAGGGCACTTCCTACAATGCGAAGCTCCTCTGACCTCAATTAACACAATAAAATAGCTTCCTGTAGACATGTCCAAACTCTCACCTGCTAGGTGATTCTATATTCTGACAACCTGACATGAACACTATCACATAATTCTAATATAATTTGACTGGTAGTCTTATGAAAACAGAATCTGGACCCAGACACAGTAAAACATCTGATGAAAACTGAATGTAAAGATGAAATAAAAGATTATGATGATGAATCTGTTGTGCCCAGAGTCCAGACCCCCTTTACCCCTAAAAGACCACCAAGAGACATGTCTGATGCAACAGCAAAGAGTCTCTTTATTGACAAGCTAGATTGGGTCACTCTATCCCTCTGACTCAGTGGTGGAGTAGGAGCTACCCTGAGCAGCACAAGTCAAGGGTTTTTATTGGAGGTGGAGTAGGCTTCAGAGCTGTGTGGTTACAGTCCTCGGATTGGTCCAAGCTTGGGCTAGGGATACCTATTACCAGTTCATTGACTGCTTTGAATTCTAGGGATGTTTCAACATTTATCAGTGGTCCTTAACGTTTACCTGTACATGGAGACTATCTGTACTATTGTTAATGTCCCTTTCTCAGGAAGGGAATGTTTGAAATATCAGGTATTTCTCCTTAAGTGCTGGCTCCTCTCTGGATGGTGTCTGTTCTTGGGCCCTTCCTGGAACCACCAGATGCTGCCAGCAAGGGCCTGCTGTCTGTCTGTCTTTCATTAAGGTTCCTGTGATCAAGCTGCTCTGGGACCCACATTCCTTCCTTCTCAAATACCAATCACAAGACCCAATCATGGGTCTTGCCTGCCTAGGGGTTCAACGTAATGGGACTTGAGAACCATTTGTTAACAATTTTTTTAGGGCGGTGACATTTGAATCTATTGACATTCTTAAAGCCTTGTAGTTCTGATCTTTGAGTACAACCAGATCTGTATAGAAATAATTTTAAGGTCATATAATACATCTTTGATTCTGCATAAAGAAGGTCAAGTATCCATTTTTCTAGTATGTCAAGAGGCATAGATAGTCATTTTGTCTCCTATGCCATAACATTTCCTTTTAATTCAGCATTTCAACCTGTTATGGACAGGAAACAGAGGACAATGCATTCTCTTCTGTAACTGCTTCAGGCTAACACTGGAGCATTGTTGTCAGGACCCAATAAGGTTGAAAGGCTGGTAAAAGGCAGGGCAATGGAGCATTTGTCAGAACAATGTACTTATCTTACCCAGTTGTTGAGACAGGAAAGAAATCATCTTGGCTGGGCCGGTCCACATCAGTTTTTAGCAAGTCCAGAGATGATAGTCCTTTGGAGCACGTTGTATATGCCTGCCAAGTGGAAATCTATTGAGACATGCTAAAATTAGGAACAGAAGTTAAAACTCATATATGTATTTGTAATTTTAAGGCCCATAGTCTCAGCAATTGGGAAAGTTAGTAGTCCTCAGACCAGAAAAGAGAAAAATACCATCCTCAGGAATAAATAGGTGAGGAAAACTTAGGTAGTACTTATCTGGAGTCATGTTGACCTCTGTGAAGTTGATCCAAATTTTATGACTTTCTCGATTCTCTGAAGTTTATACAAATTACAGAAGGACATTGTAGTAGTGGGTTTCTTGGGTCCCTGGTCAGCCAGAGACCCAGACCCTGCCGTGCCAGACCTCTTAGCCGCCCGCTGCCCACTGCTCAGGCCCCCAGAAATGACTCAGACGCTTATATTAAGTTCATGCTGTTTGGCCTATGGCTCAGGCACATTGCTAGCTAGCTCTTACATCTTAAATCAACACATTTCTATTAATCTGTCTGCCACGTGGCCTGTGGCTCACCTGCGTTCCTTACATGTTGCTCCTTTGGGCTTCAGCTCTGTCTGTCTCTGACTCCGCCCTTCCTTTCCTACCTATTCTGATTCCTCCTCCTACTTCTTCTATGGTGCCTGTCATGGCCCAAAACAGCTCCTTTATTTAAAGATTGAGATTCACAGCATACAGAAAGGCATTCCCACATCAGTCATAATAGTTTTAGATATACTGATATCAAGAGACTCGTTAGCTTTAGAAAAAGAAAGGCTTTCTTTTATATATGTAAAATGGGCTTGCAAACTGGCCGTTGCCTTACAGAAGGATCTGAGGCTGCCAAACTGACAAAAGTTATATCTAGCTTAGCCATCAAAACTTGCAGAGGTCTGAGAAGGATAAATTATATCTGAGTGCGGACCAAGCAGCTTCCAAATATACTAAAAGTGACAGATACTAGTCCATACCCAATTAGCCTTCCAAGGTCTCCACACTTTTGGAGGCAGAAATATCAGAACAGCATTAATCTTTGGCTGCCAGAGAGACAAAGACGAGAAGACTGACCTTACCTTATCTAGGCTAGTCAATTCTTTTATGTTTTCCTCTTGCCTACAGTGTGGGCCAGGTTCTGGAAGCAGGCATTGCAGTAGGGCATCTTGCCCAGGTTACCCACTCCACAATCCAGGTGGAGACATCCAGGTGCCTTGTAAACTTCTTCGGGGACCTTGGGTCACTGTTAGGATCTAGAGTCTCTTTCAGATAAAATAAACTCTTAAATACATGTTTTAAATGTCATGTTATGCCCAGGTATATCTGAATAGACAAACTTTGTTTCCAGTTACTTGTTATAAACTCAACCTTGAAAACACATATAAGGGACTAAATAAAGCTCATCTCTTTAATTAATTATATCAGTATACTTAGCATGGCTACAATTAAGGAACTTTGATTAATTAAGGGTGACTGACTGTGTCCTAACAGCCTTTAATGTGCTAGCAGCTTTCATAAGACTAGGACTTTACAGTTTATTTCTGTCAGGTTTAGCCCTAAAAATAATGATATTGAATCAAAACTTTTTCTAGTATTAAAAATAAAATCTTTTATGTGACTCAGATGATCCAAATAGCTTAAATTTAACAAAGTTAAATCTTAGACAGGGAGTCTAGACATACATTCTTAAGCCTGAATAGACCTTGAGTAAGGAGAGACATTTTCTACGCCCCTGGTTTTCAACTTTCCCAGAGCTTTAACCTTTTAATATAGTTCTCCGTATGTAGTAGTGAGCCTGCCATTACATTTTTTCCCATTGTTATTTCACAGCTGAAGTTTGCTATTGCTATAAATGTCAATGCAAACATTTGACATGCAAGCTGTCCCCTGAAAAAAAGGGTTTTTTTTCTTTTTTTCTTTTTTTTTTTTTTTACCCCAAAGGGTGGAAACTTATGGGCTCAGATGCTGTTCCAAGCCTCTTCATCTCTTTAAAACCGTTATCACCTGGCTGACTCTTAAATTCCAAAGTTTAGCTGTCAGAGAAAGGTACAACTTTAACATCTTATTTAAACAAGCATTGTTTTCAAATCAAAATTCTTGAGGCTTGTTACTTCCTTAGTCTAGAAGGAGATGCAATAAAGAGAGAGTTCAGAAGGACTAAGAAATGTATACTTTAACCCAAACATATTTTTCTAAGAAATAGTTACATATATACACAGAGTTGGATCCAGGTTACATTTATATAAATTATATACAATATATAAATCTAGCTTACATTCACACATAGAGTTAAATCTGAGTCACATGCGTGTCCATATAGCCATACATATATCATAAACATTTTGCAGTGAAGAATCATCAGCTGCTTTTAAAATGAAGAAAACCAAACAGAATTAACCCAATATGGATAAACTTTTCACTTATTTTACAGTTCCTTTTTAAATTCACTATCTGCAGGCATGAGAAACCACAGCAAACATAGTCCACATCACCTCTGACCTTCTACAATGTTCTCTATACCTCAGCGTGTCCCTCTGATTCTTCAGACATCTTTATTTCAGACTAGTTTTTTTCTCTCCCTTTATTATTTCTATCTTAAGCCCTCTCTCATTTTCTGGACAACACAAACATTTCTGCCAAAGTCTTTCTCGTGGTTTCCTTCAGTAGTCTAGAAGACAACGTATGGCTGCAATATTTTAAACAAGAACAGAAATATGCATACACCATAGCCACATATTGCTAACATGAAGCATATGAAACTAGCAATCGGTTTTTTTTCTTGTGACCAGTCCCTCTAAAAGATGACAATTTTTAAAGTAATTTTATTTATTTAAAAAGTTTTTTTCTCATACACTTCATTTATCCCCTCCATCCCCTCCTTTTCCTCCCTCAACCTCCATCCCCCCATCCATTCCTTAGGGAGAGCAAGGAATCCCGAGCTGAGTCAGTTCGGTCTGGTACATCCAGTTGAGGTAGGTCTGAGTTCCCTCCCCTCAGTATCAAGACGAAGTATGGTGTTCCTCTGTAGGGAATGGGCTCTGAGATGCCAATTCATGCACCAGGAATAAACTCTGGTTCTACTGCAAGAGGCTCCACAAACTGCCCATGCCATTCAACTGGATGACAAATATTTATAACCCATTGGATCTGAATGATCAAAGCAGCCCTGGCTACAGTGTGAAAACACAGTTCCTGTAGCTCAGCAACTATAGGTACTGACTGTTGCATGAATAAATGAGACTCAGGGATAGATCTCTGAGGAAGTCGGAGATATTAGAGAGAGTAAACACGACAGTCAGATCTTACCCAGCCGTCTTCCAGCTTCCTCAGCCTGGCTTCCCTTGGCTTCCTCTCCTCCTCTTTCTATCCCCTCTTTAAAAACTCTTTTGGTAAATTAAGGCACGGCCCCACCACTGCCTGCTTGGGAGCCTGGAATTCCTTCTATAATCTAAAGTGACGTCAACTCAGTTGGGATTAAGGGCTTAGGTCACCACTCCCAGGATACTCCCTGTGCTGAGATTAAAGATGTGAATCACCACTCTCTGATTCTTCTAGACTGACTGTGGTTAGATCTCCGAGACTTCTGGAGCTTTTATTAAATCCCCATATAGACTGCGGGTAGATTCCTTCTGATATCTCCGAAACTTCTGAAGCTTTTATTGAATCCCCACAAGTGACTCTCTGCCTTTGGAGTCAAACCTTGCTCGGGTTTTTTGGTTATCCCCCAGGGCAGGTCATGGGAGGAGCCTCATCCTCCGGCATGGTTAAGGAAGGCAAGCAGCAGAGGGACAAAAGGTTGTTATTGGGCCCAGCAAAGATAGCTGCCAGACATATGGCTGACCAGAGATGGTGACAACCCAGTCATGTGGCTGGCTAAAAATGGTGGCAATCTAAAATGTCATATTCTTTTTATTTACCCATGCATGGATTTCTAATTATCAATGTCCAGTGTTACTAGTTTTAATTTTAACAGATTTTAAACCGTATTTAACAAAATAAATTCATAAATTTAAAGGTACAGAACATTTACATAGACATATTTGATAATTTGTCACTGTGTCAGCATTATCCACATCAAAAAAGACATTTGAACTTCTGCTAAATTCTGATCCCTGACCATAAATGCAGTCACAGCAACTGTGGGTGGTGATTGGCTGCTGTCAGCAGCAGAGATAACAAAAAATATTTAAATAATTTCTGTTTAGGTTTTATGCTTGTAACAAAATATATGAACACATCAGGAAACACAGCTAAAACTTCCGGAAAAAACAAGCACGCACAACTTTCTAGGGAAACAGACAAAACTTTCCAACCAGAAACAGAACCAGATGGACAGACAACATCTTGCTACATTGTTACAACAAAGACACAGTGTGCTACCAGGCCATTCTTCCTTCCGCATACTAGGCATACTAAATGCAAACCTATTTCTACAGGCTTTTGCCTGCCCACCCCCCACCCCCCACCCCCCACCCCCGGGCTAGGGAACAAGGGAGCAAGGAAGGGGGAGGAAGCTCACATTTCCTATTCCAAGTGGCACCTGCCTCTTTGCGATGAAACACAGAAACTGATAATTATAGCATAGACAGTTCCATCTATCTGGCAGGAGCAACCCGAGACTCTCTTTCAACCTGAGACTCTCTGTTCCTTCTTCTGGCCATCTGGGCCTAAAGGCTGGACATGTACAGTTTTTATCTGGAGTAACAACACACACAGACACAGATACACACACACACACACACACACACACACACACACACACACACATCTAGGCATTAAATATACATACTGTGGCCACATTATTTATGCATTGATATAGGTGGGACATTATAAGCAGAAGGCAAAGAAAACTTTTTCCAGATAAACAGAGTCATACTTAAAGATCCTGCAAATCAGGAATAGAACAAACAAAATTATAACACTCAAGCCAATAAAACAGATCTCCTGGAGGCTGGAGACAAAACCAAAGTAAGACAAAAGGGTTTCCAAAGAGCCCATTTAATAAGCCCCAAATACACAAAAGTGACACAGAAAGCTTACTGGCCAGCTTCAGGCTCTACTGTAGATGATCCCAGGGGGCTTGGGAGGAGAAGTAAAAACCAGAGGTTTAAGCCAGTGGGGAAGACTAAATCATGCCCTCCCAGGTAGAAATATAGGGCCTTTGTCAGGGTGTTCAGGTCTCTCATAAATCTAATGGCATCCTTAGTTTTTACTATATTGGAGAGATCAAAACTGCCATTTCATTTTTCACAGAGACCAGAGATGTCCTTGTCTCAGCCTGCCCACTCAGCATGACACTTATGGTTCTTAAAATCCTTAGAATGATCCAAGAACATTTTTAAGGAAGTAAGATGACTATTAGCGAGGCTCATGATTTTAAAATCATTTTAGCCACCACAACGAGAGAACAATACACAAACACAGTAAAACATTCACAGAGGTAAAGACAAACAAGACAGATTGGCTGGGCACAGACTTCAAAATAAGACACAGGCTCAATGTCATGCCGTCAAAATTTTCTTAGTGTCTTCACAGGTACCAGGGGGAGTCTAGTCTCCTGACTCACCTGCAGGGTCCTGAAACGTCTTCTAGTTCCCTAGCCTGTGATCCACTAGTGCATCTGCTTAGATCTCCTGCAGGCTTTACAGAACACAGAAAGAGCTCTATAACCAGATACAGAAATCAGACTTTGCCCAGAAAATGAAAAGTTACCTGCTTATGGGTACCTTGAGACTCAATTAAGGGTGGTCCTGGTGGGGTTGGGGATCCCGGACAAGCCTCCAAATGTTGTGCCCATAGTCTAGAACCCCCCAAAAGACCACTAAGAGACTGATCTGATGCAATAGCAGAGTCTCTTTATTGACACTAGCTAGCTTGGGTCACTCCATCCCTTTGACTCAGTGGCGGAGTAGGAACATCTCTGAGCAGCACGAGTCAAGGGCTTTTATTGAGGGTGGGGTGGGCTTCAGAGCTGTGTGGTTACAGTCCTTGGATTGATCCAAGCTTGGGCTAGGGGTAGCTATTATCATTTCATTGACTGCTTTGAATTCTAGGGATGTTTCAACATTTATCAGTGTTCCTTAAGGTTTACCTCTATCTGGAGACTATCTGTACTATTGTTAATGCCCCTTTCTTAGGAAGGGAATGTTTGAAATATCAGGTATTTCTCCTTATGTGCTGGCTCCTTCCTGTATCATGTCCACTTGTGGATCTTCCTTCCTGGAAGGTGCTGCCAGCAAAGGCCTGCTGTCTTTCAGTATTTCATTAAGGCTCCTGTGGTCAAGCTTCTCCGGGTTCCACAAATCCATGTCCCTAAAGATGCTGGGTGCTACTAGGGAGCAGTAGGAGCCATGAGGGAAACACGGAACAGATTGTTCCTAGCAGCCTCCAGAAGAATTCCTGTTAATGACAGTCATTAGCAAAGGGAAAGGCATTGTTATGTGAACAAATATTATTGCAACCCATACAATATTTATAATTTTGCCTTATTAAAACTTAGCCAAGTCTCATGCCGGTTAGTTTTGTTTGTTCTTAATTAGCAGGGGAATCAGAAAGCACCACATTAGAAATGTGTAAATGAGAGATTTTTCTCTTTTGCTTTGGGTTGAAGAAAGTGTCTGCATTCGTTTTTCTCCAATATGTGTTTTGTAGCTTGGATAATACTTTGCATATACTTTGTCCAGTGACTGATTCCACTGGTCACCATGGTTAGGTGAATGAAAACCTCAAGAGTCTTTCTCTTGAGGTCAAGAGGCTTTTCTGAGCTTGTGTGTGTGTGTGTGTGTGTGTGTGTGTGTGTGTGTGTGTGTGTGTGTGTGTGTGTGTGTGCGTGTGTGTAACACCATTTAATTCTGCATGAATCAATTATTTCAAACT
The DNA here is from genome assembly GCA_033318265.1 of Phyllotis vaccarum. Taxonomy (NCBI): domain Eukaryota; kingdom Metazoa; phylum Chordata; class Mammalia; order Rodentia; family Cricetidae; genus Phyllotis; species Phyllotis vaccarum. Next base: position 16,424,199 of record JARWLC010000007.1, read on the forward strand.
ACTGGAAGGGTAATTTATCTTCCACAATAAAGGTGTTGGTTTTTTTTTTTTTTTTTTTTTAAAGAAGCACATCTTTACTACATTAATTTGGGAAAGAAACAGGAGTCTTTAAAAACTATGTTTAAAAGTGAAAATGACCAGAGTAAGTGTATGTGTGGAATAAGGTATGTGTAGGTGTGTGCAGGTGTGTGCAGGTGTATGTAGGTGTGTGTAGGTGTGTGTAGGGCATATACTTGTCTCCTTTTCTCCTCCACTAAGTTATTTATCCCCCTCTCTCATATTTTATAGCACTATCATAGTAGATCATGATAAAATTAAAACAAAGTTTCTATAACCATCAAAATTTGCTCATAAGCACAGCTTCTAGGAGATATGGTCTATAAGATCTGGGAACAGAAACACATTACACACACATACATATATGTATATCATAACTTCTTTTTATAAGTTCTGTAAATTCTTTTTTACCCAACCTGAAAATACTTTTAAGACTTCTAGAGACACATTGATATAACACTATCATTCCTTAGGGAGTACATTTACTATATTTCTTATCTTGTCTCAAGGAGAGATAGATTTTTCGGAACCACAAACCTAAAGATGGCATACTATGGCTTGCCTGGGTAAGTTATAGTGGCCATTTAATACTTCCATGTCCTTCTCAAATGTTAGAATGGCTCTGAGGTTTTAACCTACTTGTCATTTGCAAGACACTCTAACATGGCTGGAATATGCAAAGTTTGTCAAGATTCTGTCTTACCAGCTTGACAGTGGTGGTGTAAGCCTTTAATTTTAACACTTGAGAGGCATAGGCAGGTGGATCTCTGTGAGTTCAAGGCCAGCCTGGTCTACGAGGCAAGCTCTAATACAGCCATGACTGTTACACAGAGAAACCCTGTTAAAACAGAACAACAACAGAAAGATTGTCTTTTACCTGGAGAACACTATGATTTTTTTTTTTTATCAATACACTTTTTTTTAATCCTTTATGTGTAAATAGAAATAAAATGATGTAAAGAGGGTTTGGAAGAGCATCCATAGTCTGTCTAACTAACCACTCACCACAAGAACTAATATCAGCTGTTGAATCAGTGAAGGATTGATTTATTTTGACTTGTGGTTTGCAGGTGCAGTCTGCTATGGTAGGGAAGGCATGGGACTATGGTCAGCTGGTCATGATATGGCCGCATTTAGAAAGCTGAGAGAGGTGAGTGCTTGTGTTCCATGATTTCTCCTTGTTATTTAGTTTGGGACTCTAGCCCAGTATGCCACTCACATTTAGGACAAGTATCCTCATCTAAAATCTAGGAAAGCCTTTGGTCTCCTAGGTGATTTTAGAGCCCAGCACATTAACAATTAGGATTACTCATCACAGCTGCTCTGGCCTCTGGGTCCATGATTGTCAAAGCAAAGTGTTCTTCCAAGGCATCCTTCAATATCTACGGTAACATTGTAGGCATCTACTTAAGAGATTGCTCATCATGACTTACTCAAGCATCATTCATTTTCCTGATGATTGCACTGATTTACCCTCATAGATTTTAGAAGAATGAGATGATGTAGGTGCCCAGGAGGATCTTTTGTCCTTTCGAGAGAATTGGACCATAAAATAGAGTGACATCTGGTGGTTTCCATCAGCCTTCACTTTACTGCAGTGATAGTCATTGAATGTTTCTGAGTTGACAAGGAGGAATTATGTTCCTTCACTTGAATCTGCACTGGTAGTTACCCAGGTCAGAGATGGTCTGCAAAACCATGTATTGTAGAGGAAATTGCAGGCAACGTTTGACCAAATCAGACAGCTGTATTCAGTTCCTCTGTCTACCACAATAGAAAAATGACAAAAATTTACTTTAAAAAAGAAAGATCACAAGCATAAATATATTTTTAAGAGATGTACATAGAGTCACAGATTCTTATGGAGCCAGTGATGTGTTGCTGTTTTGTTGTGTGCCCTGGATGTGCCATGTGGAGGAAACTCCTGAGGGTATGTCTGGTACAGTGCTTTAGCTTCCCACAGAGATGCTACCTCCCTGAAATTGTTATTTTTATTTAATCATCAAAAACTAGGAACAAAAGGGCAACAATTTGAGTCGCATAGACATTGCCTAATGTGCATTGTAAAATAGCACAGTTTTTAGCCCAGGGCTTTGAAAAGGTGTATCCTAAGCACATTATGTGTCCTGACTTTTTCAGTTTTAAAAAGAAAACTACTTCTGATGTCAAAATAATAGAGATGCCCTTATTTTAATACCAAATCATTGGTTAATTTGTTCAGTTGATGGAACTTAGAGCCTATAAGACAGTAGCATCTTGATCTATTGCCTTCAGTCAAGGCCACACTCACTGTGTTCTTTATGATATGCTCTCACAACATTTATTTCTTTTCCAGAGATAGGAAGAAAGGCTTTCTGGCTTTTTGTATGTAGCGAGGTTGAAACAAATAAACCAGCAATAACAAGTCTCCAGGAATTGACCCGTGACTATTGTCATTTCTAATAATATTGTTTGATTTGACCCCCTTTCTCAGTTTTATTGGGTATTATTTACATATAATAAATTTTTCATCCCTCAATGTACAATTTTATTAATTGAATACTGAAAACATTTTAAGAGTATCATAACAAGATACTACAGAGTGGATATGTTAAATAGAAATTTTTTACCTCATAGTTTTGTGGTTGGTATTAATTTAAAAGATGGTAAGCTGTCAGTAATTTTCACATTGGCCTGGGCCAACTGATGTAGACATGAGCATTTGGCCTCCCAGACTGGTTGTTAGAGCAGCTGTGAGCCAGAATTTTATGTACAAGCATGGTCCTACTACTGCTGGTTTGTATTTCCTGTGACTTGTTTCTGTATTAAATCATTTTTCTTTATAAGGTACTTTTTATAATGTATTTTTTTATTGTTTGTGATTATAAATGATGCAACTGTTTCAACCTGTTGAAAAATATTTGTGTCAATAGACATATTTATTTCATGGCAATAGATAGCTAATTTTTTTCTCATAATATGATTCTAGTTTACACTTTATGTGATTGTGAAGTTTCACAAAAAAGTGATTTTGAAATTGTTCCTTTATAAAATATTCATTGATTAAAAATCAAGCTTGACTTATTATAAAGTCATATTAAAATTTTGTGTGGTAATTTATGAACAAATAAAATTATGGAGTGCTCAGAACAGCCATAATACTGATGAATGGATAAGATGCTTCATACAGTTTCATGTGTCACCAAAGAAAACCCACTAAAAGAACATAAATACCTTTTTAAAAGGTACAAAGTGAAATTGCTGTAGTTAGTGCCCAAACCAGAAGAGGTATAACAAGAGTTATAGAAAAAAAAAAGAAATGAGACACAGACAAGAGATAAAAGGCCTTTAATGCACAAAAGGACAATCGGAATGAAACAGAGTATAAAACCGGGAGACAATCAAGGTATTTTTTTTTTAAATGTTAAAATTCAAAAATGGTTTTGATTGCCCACTTGAGAGACATCTTGAGCTCTATGAAGCCTGAAGAAAATGGTAAACCACAGGTTCTAACCTCAGAACCAATACTCTGAAAAGTTTTTCCTAGAAATGGCTGTATAAACATGACTGGAACAGTGGCAGCATCAGCTGAGACACTAATGTGAGAAAATTCCATGGACAGCTGCTCTACACAATGAACTACAAGTAACTAATGACTACTAGGACAAAGCTGTTAGACTCTCCCACAGATGTGTCCCCTTATTGCTTGTCCAGTGCAGACTGGTTAGTCTGGAAGCCACATACCGACAAATAGGAAACATAGACTCAATATGTTGTGTGTGTGTGTGTGTGTGTGGTGTGTATGTATGTATGTATATATGTATATATGTATATATACCTGTATATATATTTATGTTTGTGCATACAAACACACATACATAAGCAGCATTAAAACAAATAAAAAGAAGTATAAATTGGAGAGTTGGAGTAGCATGGGAAGGGTTTGAAGGAGAGGGAAAGTGATGTAATTCTATTTCAAATAAAAGCATGTTTGAGAAATTTGAATTTGGGATATGGCTTAGTTAATAAAGCACCTGCTGTACAAGGTGAGGATATGAGTTTGGATCCTAGCACCCATATAAAAGATGAACAAGGTAAAAGGTGCCTATAACCCTTCTGCTGGTGGGGTCTGGATTAGGGCAGGGACAAGAAGAACCCTGAAGTTCATTACCAGAGAGCTCAGTGAGCATTAATTTAGTGAGAAACCTAGTCTTACAAAACAAAACATAAGATAATGTAACATAATATAATGTAACGTACCATAACAAAAACATCAATTAAAAATGAAGTAGGAAACAGAAAAAAATTGGGAGTAAGATTCTTACCTCCACATACTTACATCTGCAGAAAAATCACACAAACATATATGCATGTGAGAAGTCACAGTAAGGCCATGGTAGATGTCTCCCGGCCTCAGCCACTATTAGGCCTATGTTTTAGTTTCTGTTCCCTGATAGAGCAGACAAGGCTTTCTTGGAAAAACACAAACAATTGACAGTTAATCAACAATGTTCTAGGACAGCAGGTGGTTGAGGGAGATTGCATGCACAAGGCTGAGTCATTTCCTACAGTACAAATTCTATAGCTTCCCTGTAAAACTTGTCTGGGACCTGCCCAAGCATGCCCCAACCAAACAGAAATATATTCGTGCAATTGCTACTTACTCAGCCAATCAGGTTTATTGGAGATGACCTAACTGTCCTTGGAATTCTTCTAGCTATCTATAAAAGAAGCCTGAAAGCAAGAAAGCCTGCAAACTTCTCTGGGGGTTGCTGCCATTTTGTTTTGTGGCTGACCCCAGAAATAAATGCTCTTGCTTTTACAGGCATGAGTGGTGGTCTTTTGTGGGGGTGATTTATGGAGCCTAACACAAGCACTCCTGAAGTGGTAGAGTTTCAATACACTCTCTTAAAGAGCTTCATAGTTTTTGCAGATTAGGCTGAAACAGTAAGTTCTCTTAAAGGGACCGTATCTGTTTGTGGCCAGACAACAGAGCAGACCCCGGAAAATGATGCTAAGAAACCGTCTTTGTTTCCTTTTTGTTCAAAATAAACAGAAATCTAAAATCAATCACATGCTACTGAGTCTTCTGTCAGATTTCAGGAACCCTCCTGATTGCAGCTTACACTGCCTGCCGCCAGTCTGCAGGCGCCATTTTGAATGTGACCCAGATGCCACCCTTCCTTTGTACAATGACCAGCTTTGTATACACAATTTGAAAGCTGCCTTGGCTCAGTTTCTGTGATCTAGAACCCTTTCTAATCTTTCTCAGGCTTTAAGTGGATAATCAACCCATGTTGGATGCCATCTGTGGCAGTTGGGTTTCTAGGTCCTGGGCAGCTAGAGGCCCAGACCCTGCCATGCCAGACCCCTCAGGTGTCCAGCCGCCGCTCAGGCCCCCAGAAATGACTCAGATGCTTATATTAACTTTATGCTGTTTGGCCTATGGCTCAGGCACATTGCTAGCTAGTTCTTACATCTTAAATCAACCCATTTCTATTAATCTGTCTGCCACGTGGCCCGTGGCTCACCTGTGTTCCTTATAAGTTGCTCCTTTGGGCTTCAGCTCAGTCTGGCCCTGACTCCGCCCTTCTCCTACCTATCCTGATTCCTCCTCCTACTTCTTCTATGGTGCCTGTCATGGCCCAAAACAGCTCCTTTATTTAAAGACTGAGATTTACAGCATACAGAAAGGCATTCCCACATCACACTCCCAAATTTATTTGCTCATATAACTGGGAAGATTAAAGGTAAAGTAAGCTTCAGGGTAGTATGGCATAGTAGTTTGACAACTTTAGCAGACTGGGACAGTCTTTGCTTTTGTTTTCTTTCTAATGCATATTCTAGAGACATATCTATTTTAAGACTGCCATTCTTCTTGATCAGCTTATATTTATTGTGATATCTCCCAGAACCTTGTATTTTTTTTTGTAACTACTGTGAAAATACCAGGCTTTGTGGACCAACTTTAGTTCATATGATGATCATAAACCAATTCCTTGGGTAAAGGTGATGTAAATATGATAATTATATATTTCATCCAGTTTACATCAGAGTTCTTGAGACAGACTATTTTAATCAAATATGATGGTTACACAGTGGGAGGAAAATCTGGTTTCTGTCAGTAAGATAAAGGAACTACTAGTTCTGGCATTCTGTTGACAATAAGAAAAAGTTTACTGTATAATCCTCACTAAGAGAACCAATCGAGAACACACATCTCTAAAAGAAAATAGCAAGCCCTGAAAACTTAGATTGGTATGTAAAAGAGCTATGCTTATGTAAAATTATTTTACTTACATTTCACTGAGCAAAGCCCTCATTCTCTTTGTGCTATTTCTATGCTTGTGTAAAAATATTTTGCTTTAATTTCATTGAATAATGCTTCCATGGTCTTGTGTTATTTTAGTATTTTTCTAATGTTTGAGACAATTTTTCAAACAGGTAAAATTGTGAATATTACCCAGCTATGAAAATGAATACAAGTTGAATATTTTATTTATGTTATTAATGAGGAAATCACTGAAGTATTACAACCAATTTAAGGGAGAGTCCCCAAAGCAGAATTTATTTATAGGAATGTCAAAGTGCACAGCTAGAGAAGTTAGTTGAGCTGGAGAGGACAGAATTTGTATACCTACATATTATTTTCTACTACCATCAGTAATCAAATTGATAAGATTTTCAGAATAACTCCCATCAAATCACAGTGGATAAAGAAAAAGAAAGAGCAACAGAAGAGCACCATTTTCTGCTGAAGCACACATTTGTACTGTAGTTAAAACCATAGATATTACATATTCGAGTCAAACAAACACAGTCTATCACCTGCTTGAAAAAATGTGAAATATGCTAAATGTCTTTTCTTGTTATCCCAATATAGATATTGATCACAGGACATAGATGTCTTTATGAAACAGTAATATGAACAGCTATTGGCTTTAATTACTCCCCCCCCCCCCCGTATGCAGAAGCCAGAGGCCAGTTTTGGATATTTTTCTGCAGATGCTATCAATTTATTTTTTGACACAGGGTCTCTCATTGGGCTGGAATTCATCAAGTGAATTCACCAAGTGACTGGCCAGTGAGAAGCCAGGGTCTGCCTTTGTCTCCACATTCCCTGAGCTGGGATTACAAGTGTGTTCATACGTGCATGACACCAGCATGCTCTTATTTATTTTATTTATTTTATTTTATTTTAAATTTTGGGTTCCAGGTGTTGAACACAGGTCTTTGAGCTTGCAAGGCAAGCACTTACCAACAAAGACACTTCCTTAGCTCTCATTTAGTTTCCTTTTTTATTATCAACTTAGTGTCTTTTTTGATGCTCTTATACTTTAGAATGTATAGCAAATAATTAAGTATGAAGGCATTTGTATACACTATTAGTTATTATCTCAATGACATGGGAAGTTGCATAGACATTAAAGGCATTTGAAATATTTTTTTGAAAAGACAACACAGAATAATGGCAGAATTTAAACTAGTTGTTAGTAGCTATATTCTAAAGATGGACATTTTTTAACACATAAAAATAAAAATTCACAAATATCAAAATAGGAAGAAAATCCCTAAAATCTTAGTGTTGAATCAATGAAATTAACAGGACAACAACAAAAGAGAGCCCAGACCAGAAATATTAATAAACTTTCCTATAGAAAGATCATTATTAATTAAGGACTTTGAGAAAGGAGCATTATGGAAAAAAGATAACACCCTATTTGTAGCCATTAGGAAATGTTCTTCCTCATGACTGTCTAAGAAGATCTCTCTTCTCTTTTAGAAAGATTCTAGGGTGACCCCTAGAATCGCTCCCATTCTGGTATCTTTTTGGAGGATAAAGCAGAAACGCATTGTATTTCTCAAAAATGGCAAAACCAAACTGTAGCTAGATAATAATCAATCACAGGTAATGGACTGATATGTTTATATTTATTCAAAGCAGCTTATGACAATTAATGGAGGGTATGCTAGAGTGATCAGCTTGTCTGGACTGAACAGGTCTTCCTTCCAAGAGAAAGGAAAGCGGAGAGAGTACTGTGGTGATGAACTTTATCTTTAAGCTGTTTCTGCCATGCCCCAAGGCTACAGCTTTGAAGGTCATAGGTGAATCCTGTGGTGATATATTTTATATTTAGTTAAATCAGCCTGGAATATCAGAGAACAGAGTCTCCTACAGTTAAGCCATGAGGGTCAGAGAGTGGTAACTCATGCCTTTGATCCAAGCACAGGGATGGAAAAGTAGTGACTCAAGACTTTAATCCCAACATAGGAATTACTGAGTGATGATTTATGCCTTTAATCCCATAACTCAGGAAACAGATCTTTCTGTGTTTCTGTGAGTTCAAGGCCTAACAACCAGACAGTAGTAGCTCACACCTTTAATCCTAATTCTAAGTTTATAATGCAGAGTTGAACTCAGAAGTGAAACAACTGGGCAAAGAAGATATTTAAGGCAGGCACAGGTAACATTGGGGTATTCTGTAGAAGCAACTAGCCAGGTGGAGAAATCTTAAAGATAGTTTTTACCCTGAGAAGTTGGCTGGGTGAGAATTGACTGTGGTATGTTTCTTCTGTCTGATGCTCCAGCTTTTCCCCAATATCTGGCTCTGAGTTTTCATAAATATCAACTAGAATTCATGTTTTAGAGTCCTATACCTATGCTGACCAAGAGCCCACATGCTTAGATCAGGGAAGTGCTCTTGAATCCCATTACATCTCCCCCTTTTTGTCTTATTAAGAAAGTCCTAAACCTATCTATAGTACTATATATGTAGTTTATATATATGTATATAAGAAACGATTATCAAACAATATTTAGAAGAGGATAAGTAGGTGCAATGACATAAACAAAATAAAATTATAACCAAAAGAACAGCAAACACAAAACATATATTAAATAACCAATATAGTGGTTGGTGTGTGGCAAGATAGAGAGATCACTCCAAAGCTGTCCATCATGAATAATATGAATCTAGTACCTAAGCTGAGATAGGAAATGTTTCTAACTGAAGCTATCTAATCTTTAACGCCATTGAAGATCTGAGTGGGAAAATCTATTACCTGAGCAAGCTGTAAGTACAGGTGAGCAACTTCAGAAAATTCAGTAAGAGACAATGACAGTGACAGCCTGGACAGTCACCCACAGCTTTTCTGCAACATCCAAATTTTTGGATAAAGGCCTAGTATGTCTCACATATTTTTTTTTTTTCCAGAAGCAGGGGATATTGAGAAACTGTGTTATCCCCACACCAAAATGTATGAAAAAAAATTAAATTAAAAAGTGGTTGAAGATAGAAAAAGAGCAATAATATGAAAATAGAATCTGGAATTACTTTCTTCCAAAATGATGACATCTCTTTACAGTTTCCCATTGCTGAAGATTCAAATGTGAATGCTTCCTTGCTGCCTTCCAAAGCCAAAGGCTCCCTCACATACACATAGAAATTCAATGGTAAAAATGCGAGAAAACGCCAGATGGCCCACTTGAAGATAAATCAGTCACTTAGACACCTGGAAGATAGAGAGGGAATTCCCAACCCAGGCTTCAGCTAGATTATTTTCATTTTTCAGACGTTTCTATTTAAAAACAAACAAACAAATGCTAATGTTTCTTTGACATTAGGCTTTATTTTCTCCTAACTACTCTTTCAGTTCAAATGGACTTTATATGGTGCATCAGACTTCACTAGTCCCAAAATGGGTCAGACAAAAGAAAAGAGGACTGGCCATCAGTCCTCTCCATGGCCACTCTCTGCAGAAATTCCCCAAAATGCCAGCTGAAACTGTTGGAAAGCAGAATAAGCCTATGTCCAAAATGTTGTGGGTTTCTCCACTCTGACTCATCTCCGTAAATTTTTCAAACTACCTGAAATCAGCCATAAAATATACCATCACATTGACATCAGGGGAAGTGTGTTCTGACACTGAGGACTGATGCTCCAAACATCTTTTCTGTGGCTAATGTTCTGAGGCATTTCTAGGGCACAACTTGTTCTGTTATTCTTCAAGGCACCAGAATTCCGAAGAATGGGCAAGCTGAGACAGTCTTTATGGTTCATTTGCCTCCTAAGTTGGAAGCAGCTCTTACCTTCGCTTCAACATTCGATACATTAGAACATTCATTCAAAGTTCCTCTTTTACTTAATAGTGGTCATGACTTTGGCTGTAGAATTCCATTCAGATTACATATATGAATAAGATTGTCATTGTGGTAAAATCAGTCAGATGAGATGATTGAATATGGACATGCAATTTTTCCTCAAGACTGGATCCTATAGTTTCTGAATAATATTCTTTACATATTTTACCTAAAATTTTTATATCTGATCTTTGAATCTAAAGGGGTGTGTGTGTGTGTGGTGGGGAGATACAAATTTTTGAAATAATGGATATGCAGTGAATATTTCAATGCAATTATCACTTTTATTTTTAAGTTAGGTAAGAGTTATTTTTAGTGCTGCTTTGATTATAACATTTCAAGTTAAAGAAAAAAAGTCATGGTATACCAGTGTATCAAAAATTTCTGTATGAATCACACAAAACAAATATATTTATTTATTTTCCAGTTTTATTAAGAAAAATGCTCCTGGAAAGTTTTTGGAAAATTCTCTTTGTATTAAAAAGACAAATAAGAATTTTATTTGGTTTATTCTCCCAGTTCCTTCAGTGAAATGAACAGCGTTTCTCTACAGAAACAGTTAGCTGGCAATTAAGTCTAATTTTTTTTAGACTATAGTGTAGGCGGAGTTTACCCACAAGAACACCAATACTAGAAAAATATTTATTAGAATATAATCTAGAACTCACGGTACAGGTAACCAAGTACAATAGGGACCGAAGTCTGCAGACGGACGGACGAAGGGGTCCTTCCTCCAGCAGCCAGGAACCAGGAAGAGCGCGTGTCGTATCCGCAGACCCTTTTTAATGGGGCTTTTCCCCCGCCCCCTTCAGGTCGGGGGGCCCGGTGCTCTGTATAAATGTCCCTTGACCCTGTCAGCTGACACCTGAATCCCACAACATCTCCCCCCTTTGTCTAACTAAGAAGGTTCTAAACTAAGATTATATACAGTAAGAATTATTATGAGGTAGCATCTAGGAGAGGTCAAAGTATAATTGCTAATCAAAGCCTAACTTATATAAGGTATATCTAATAGTTCTAGAATATTGGTAGATAGTAGGGTGTATAGATTATTTTAAAGGGTTAATCTGGGAAAGTGAGAATCTAACACCTGAGTGTTCTTATCTAAGGGATACTAGGGTGGAAACCTTAAACATCTATTCTTCAACCTCTTCAAGACCTGAGAAGGAAGGTAAATTTGTCTGAAAGACAGAAGTACATGGAAGCAGCTACTTCCAAAATTTGGGAGAGGACAGCAACACAGCTACCTGGACAATCACCTCTGGATTTGTGCACCGTTAGAGCATCTATCGGATTGGCTATAGGCCTATGGCATCTGACAGATCTTTTTACAAGCAGAACAATTTTGAAGGGACTGTCTTATCCTGTCTAGGCAGGTTTCGTCAGTCTCCATCTCAATTTGTTCATCTAGCTTGACATCATGTGTGTACTGTCAGCAATCAAGGTAAGGACAGTTCCTTACTCAACCGGCCATTTTTTGCCAAAAGGACCAACTCCAATGGAGTATCTTTGATGCTCAACACCATCTCGTGAAGGGAGCAGTGACACCAGGAGTCGTCGTGTCTCTCGTGGCCAAATTTTAAATGTTAAATGCCATATTCTCTGGGTCTATGAAACGGTTGAAGATTCTTGTCCATCTATGATATTCTAACCTGTATCTGAAATGACTGGGATATGATACCTTAAATAGTGTTGACTGCAGATCTTATCGTCTTAAGGAATAAACCCTGTACTAAAAATTAGAATACTTATATAAGGGATGTACAATCTCTGAACAATGACCCTTAGTAGAACTATCGAGCATTAGCCAGGGGTATTTTACCAGGTAAAGTGTCCACAGCATTTTAGACATGTAAATACATATATATCATCTAAACAGAGGTATATAAAACATCTTGTGCATATATCATAACTAGTGCAATCATACATTATATCTAGTATAGTTAAATGAAGGTAGTAATTGCATAGTATACATGACAATGATGTGCAAATATTTTAAACAAAGGTAGGAGCATACATAAAATATAGCAATTTTAGATTCAGCTTTACATAATAGTTACAGATTCAGATTTATATCGAAGTACAAGTTGCTTTGGTTACATAAAACAATCTCAGATTAAACTTTGTACCAATGTACAAATTATCACAATTAAACATATAAAATGATTTTGCATTAGTATCAATATACAGATATCTATGACAGTGCAAATTGTCTTTAGCTTAGCCCATACATTCAGCTAAAATGAAGTATAGGTAGGTAGAACAGTCTACCTTTATCTATCCTATCTATTCCCACTCTCTTCTTCAAGAAAAGATCTCTGATGGTATATTATAGTTTTGTCTTTTACCCAGTTTTACCCACAACCTTTGGAGCATAAAACTTATTGGGAAAGGGGGCGTAGTCGTTTATAAGGTTGCTTCCTGCTGACTTAAGGGCGATGGCATCTCTTTGGGGTCCTGTAAAAGCTAAAACAATGGTTAGTTCTTAATGGACTGACCACATACATCTATAACCATTTTTAGGATAGTGGTTAACTCCATCTGGAAACTTAATTAGCAGTGTGATCTGAAGGATAATCATAAGGAGCTATCTTGCAGCTGTTTTTGAATAATCTATTTCTTGAAAGTAATTATTGATTGGTGCACACCAGGTTCTTGATTTTTCTATTTTCGTCTCTGCTGTCTGTCTATCTGTCTCTTATTCTCTCTCTCTCATACTCTTTCTTTTATTTTTGTTTTACTAGCGGGAGTTGTTCCGGTGGAGGCCCCATCTCGGTTCCAGATTCTTTGTAGATAGCTGATAGGAGGAAATGTTATTTACAGTGGAAAACTTAAGCATTGTCGATATTCAAAAGATATTTATATCTTTTATGACTTTAGGAGACTGGAAGCAGACAGAATGAGATGTTTGAGAGGTACAGAAACAGGGAGGAACAAGGTTTAAGATGAAGTCACAGTAATATTGGTCCCTAAATATTATGCCTTCTGTCTCACACCAGGCGGCTTTTATGATGTGAGACAGAATTTTTCATATTTCTTTACCAATATGCTTGGGTTTAGAGAGGGAGAAAGCCACCAGTTCCCAATCCAAATCCAGCCTTATTAATAGTCAAATCAGGACCTTTTTTTTTTTTTTTTTTTTTTTTTTTTTTTTTTTTTTTTTTTTTTTGAGATGTAGATGCAAGATGTAAAGCAGTAAAAATTGAGAAATTACCCAGTAGTGCACATGTGTATCAGTTGGTCTCGTAGTCCGTCTTGTACATTCTTTAATCATCAGTCTGTCTTCTATTGCAGGTGAGTAATTATTCAATGTTTAGACAATGCCGTAAAAATAGTCGTATCCATTTTCCTGTAAAGACAAAACTGAGAGACCCTGCCCCAGGTTTGTTAAGTGTGTTTTCCTTACCACGCATCCGTTTGTCATGTCAGGGATGAGCAGTTACTTTTCTTGTTCAGGAAGAGACTCCTTTTCGAAGCGGGCTTTTATTAGTTTTGTTGGTACCCATATCTTTTCTGTCCCTGTTGAAACAAGAGCAAAACCCCTACCCCACCGAAGCGCATACCCTGGCTTCCATTCAGAAGTCAACACATCTTTGAAGTAAATGGGTTGATTTAACTCAGAAGATTTTTCTACTACCCAATGTCTCTCAGCAGCTGAAGTTCCCTTTTCATCAGCATTAAGAAAATTTAAAGTCAATAAGGCACTATGCAACCTCTCTCTGGGCTTTTTCATTTCTTTCTTTTGTTTATAAAGCATCTCTTTTAATGTGCGGTGAGATCTCTCCACGACTGCCTGTCCTGTAGGATTGTGTGGTATCCCTGTAATATGCTTTATATCATAGTATGCAAAAATTATCTTCATTTTTCGGGAGACGTAAGCTGGAGCATTGTCAGTCTTAATCTGAGTGGGAATTCCCAATACGGCCATGGCTTCCAAAAGGTGAGTAAGTACAGCATCAGCATTTTCAGAACTCAGGGCAGTCGCCCATTGCATTCCAGAATAGGTGTCAATAGTATGATGTACATATTTCATCTTTCCGAATTCTGGAAAGTGAAACACATCCATTTGCCATATCTCATTTCCGTGTGTACCCTTAGGATTAGTTCCTGCAGGTAAAGATGGTTGGTTATAGAAAGAGCAAGTGTCACATTTTTTTAGTATTTCCTTTGCTTCAATCCAAGTGATGGGAAAACTCTTCTTCAGCCCTTTGCTGTTAACATGATGCTTTTCATGAAATTCTGTGGCCTTTAGCACGCTTCCTATTAGCAACCGATCTATTTCCTCATTACCCTGCGCTAGAGGGCCTGGGAGGCCCGTGTGTGCCCTGATATGTGTTATGTACATAGGATGTATCCTACCCCTGATGATATCTTGTAGTTGTATGAATAGTAAGGTCAAGTCTGTATCATCGTGAATGAAGTCAGCAGTTTCAATATGTGAAACAACTCTTTCTGCGTATTGAGAGTCAGTAATTAAGTTAAGAGGTTCTGTGAAATCTAACAACACCATAATAATCGCATATAGTTCTGACTTTTGAACAGAGTTATAAGGGCTCTGAGCCACTTTAGTTAGGTTTTCAGACTTGTAGCCAGCCTTCCCTAAATTGTTTGCATCTGTATAAAATATGGGGGCTCCAGAAATTGGTTCATCTTGTACTACACGAGGAAAGATCCAATTAGTTTCCTTTATAAATTGAATTCTCTTGTTTTGGGGATATTTATTATTAATTTCTCCTAAAAAGTCACTGCAAGCCTTTTGCCAAGGTTCACTGTCTGCCCATAATCGTTCAATTTCTTCATTAGTCAGAGGCACAACAATTTCCGCAGGGTCCTTTCCAGTCAATTGGCGGAGTCTCAATTTACCTTTAAAAATCAGATCAGCAATTTTTTCGATATATGTCTTCATCTTTTTGCTTGGCCTATGTGGCAGAAATATCCATTCTAATATGATGCTTTCTCTTTGCATTAAGATTCCTGTTGGAGATTGTCTTGAGGGTAAAATAACAAGTATGCATTCCAAGTCTGGATCCACACGATCCACATGTGATTCCTGAAGTTTTCTTTCTACCAACTCTAATTCTTTCTCAGCTTCATCAGATAGTTTTCTTGGACTATTTAAACCCTTGTCACCTTCTAAAGTCTTGAATAAATTAACTAGTTCATAGTTCTTTATACCAATCATGGGCCGTATATGAGCAATATCTCCTAGTAGCTTTTGAAAATCGTTAAGAGTCTTCAATTTATCTCTATTTAATTTTACCTTTTGTGGTCTAATTTTTTGTAAACCTATCTTATATCCTAAATAATTGATAGAATCTCCCCTCTGTACTTTTTCTGGAGCAATTTGCAGTCCCCAATTAGGCAATACTTTCTGTAGTTCTTCAAACAATGTTTTTAATGTCTGTGGGTTTGGGTCTGCCAACAAAATATCATCCATATAATGGTAAATGATAGATTGTGGGAAGCGCTTGCGTAGTATTTCTAGTGGTTGTTGTACAAAATATTGGCATAAAGTGGGACTATTTAACATTCCTTGGGGCAGGACTCTCCATTGGTACCTCTTAGCCGGCCCTGAATTATTAAGAGTAGGCACTGTAAAAGCAAATTTCTCTTTGTCCTGTTCCTGTAAAGGTATGGTAAAAAAGCAATCTTTCAAGTCAATAACTGTAATAGGCCATCCTTTAGGTAGCAGAGAAGGCAGGGGAATACCAGATTGTAAGGAGCCCATAGGTTGAATCACCTTATTAATTGCTCTTAAATCTGTCACCATCCTCCATTTTCCAGATTTCTTCTTGACAACAAAAACAGGAGAATTCCATGGACTGGTTGATTCTTCAATATGCTGAGCCTGTAACTGCTCCTGTACCAACTGTTCTAACGCCTGAAGTTTTTCCTTTGTCAAAGGCCATTGATGAACCCAAATAGGCTTTTCCGTTAACCATTTCAAAGGCAGTGCTGTGAGTGTCTTATTAAGAGGGCGATTCTTTTGTACAACTTGAATGGCTGGTGAATTTTTGTCATTTTTGGAAACATAGTTGAGCCTCCGGCTGACATCATAACCAGGAGGGATTTTAATCTGGGTATTCCATTGCATTAGGAGGTCGCGACCCCACAGATTCACTGCTATATCAGCCATATATGGCTTCAACCGTCCTTTCTGACCTTCTGGTCCTATGCATTCAAGCCACCTCACACTCTGTTTCACCTGAGATATTGTTCCAATACCCAGAAATTGGATATCTACTGTCTGTAAAGGCCATCTCGGATGCCAGGACCGTGGGGTTATGATCGAAACATCAGCCCCCGTGTCGACTAAACCCTGGATATAAATATTGTCTATCCGTACCCCCAATTTCGGTCTTTGTTCATTTATCGAAGTCTGCCAAAATATTCGTTTCGTAATTTTCTTTGGAGTTTCTGAATCTTCTTTTGAATTTATGTTATCATCTGATATCGTATGTTTTTCAAGATCAGGTATTGGGTGTTCTATTCGTCTTGAGGATGCTGGTCTTCTACTACGACCGGATATGATCTCACCATCCTCGAATTTGGAGTCTGATTTTGGGGGGCTTCCCGGGGGAAGCCCCGAAAGGCGTTTCCCGATGGCAGAGGGTTGCCTTCTTTATCTCTGGTAGATCTACATTCATTGGTCCAATGTCGTCCCTTGCCACATCTTCTGCATAATCCAGAAGGCAATGGCCTTCTGTTCGAATTAAACCTAGATCGGGCATCGTTTCCAAGAGTACTTTGTGTACAGTTTCGTCTTACATGGCCTTGTCTACCACAGTTGAAACAAGTGATTCCTTGGTTCCTCTTCCTTACCTTATCAATGGTTTGGTCTACCCAATTGTCTTCATTACTATGGAGAGGTTCAGCATTGATTGTATATTGAATCCATTCTTCTAGAGGTGCGGCTCTGATTTTTAAAGGCAGAAGCATTCTTCTACATTCTGGATTAGCATGATCAAAGGCCAGAGAAAATATTATTTGCTTTCTAGCTTCTGGATCTGATATTGCTCTATTTACAGCCGTGGTAAGCCTGTGTAGAAAGTCAGTATAAGGCTCTTTTAAACCTTGTTTGACCTTAGCATAATGCTCAACTTTTTGACCTGAGTCTAAAATCTTTTCCCATGCATTAAGTGCGGCCGTACGGCATAGCAATAAAGTATGTTCGTCATAAGTAGTCTGAGTCTTCATGTCAGCAAACATTCCTTCACCAAGGATTTGGTCCTGAGAAGCAAAGAAACCCCTAATTCTTCCTTGGTGTTCTAAGGTCCTGGCTTCTTCTCTAAACCAGCTTCTCCACTGCAAATTTTGACTCTGGTCCAAGACAGCAGCCGTTAGCTGCATCCAATCGAGGGGGAGGATTCGGTTTTTTGCAGACCATGAATTCAGGAGCTGCTTTATATAAGTAGAGTGAATACCATACATGGATATTGCCTCTTTAAAATCTTTGATGTCTTTCATATGTAGTGGCTCATAACTATACTCTACATATGAAAAACTCTTTCCTTAAATACTTTCTGTAATGGATTTCATCAGATTAATTGCTCTCCATGCCCTAAATGGAACATTCACATTTTGATGAACTGAAAGTAATTTCTATACTTCCAATTATATATACTCTCTATATAATCAGGAAGCTGGTGGCCTCTAAGATTTGTTTCTGAAACCAACATCGTTAACTGTCCTGTCTTGGTATTTAGAGAATCTGGAGAATGTGATACTTTGATTTATTGTTTGAATAATTCCTATGTGTGGAAAGCTAATATAGGATATATAAAATAAAACTTGTCATTAGCAAAGTGCGTCCTCTCAAACTATTCCCGTCTCTGAAACTGAGTGTCCACACTCTTGAACTCTGGGACTTATGACTGTTCTTCGATTACTTCTTTTGTCTTTCATGCTGTTGGTGTGTTGTGACTTGTTCTGTGTAACTTGTCTTGTATTAAGATATTTTATATATTTCATCAGCATATCCACATCTTCTCTTCGGGCTTTAAGATGTGCTCCAATGGTTTTAGACCTTTCTTTCTTAACTCACTGTAACAACATGTTGTATCTGAAACACACCATTTCCTCAAGAGTTCCTTTTCTTCCTCCCTGGTGATCTATTGCAATCCCTTTCTAGGGGCCGAGTTAAAAATCCTGACTGCCTCCAGAACGTCTCTCCTAGCTGTCTTTACTGATCCTACCTGGCTCAGGGATTATTTTACAAGAACAAGTTGCTTATTTGTACAATAACATTGTGACATAATATATGATAACAAGGGGAGAATGTAATTCATATCGGTGAACCATCACTGTTTTAAAAGATGGAAGATTTTACTGCATTTGTGTGTGATGCTACTTGGTGTTAAGGTTGCTTGAAAGTGAATGAGTGGTTTCAATTCCTGTTGTAAGACATTGGTTATTTCAGCTCTTCGGTTTGTAATATTAATGCCTTTGTCTGTAATATGTACACATATGTATATAATTATAAATTAACAATAGTACAAGGAGACATTTTAAGAAAATTCTCTGTATGGAGTAGTGTGAAATGATGGAACTATGAAGAAAGAAGATCCTAGTGCCTGCATTAATGGCATTCTGTTCAGAAAGTCTTCTCCTGCGCCAACAAATTCAAGGCTATTCCTCATTTTCTCTTCTATAAGGTTCAGTGTATTAGCTTTATCTTGAGGTCTTTGATCAATTTGGAGTTGGATTTTATTCAGGATAAAAAATATGGATCTATTTTCATTCATATACATGTAGACTTACAGTTTGACCAGCAGCATTTTTGAAGATGCTGTTTTATTATTATTATTATTATTATTATTATTATAAATTTATGGCTTCTTTATCAATGGCATCCATAGGTGTGTGGATTTATGTCTGGGTCTTCATTTTGATTGAACAATGTGTCTGTTTTTATGTCAGTACCATAGTGTCTTTATTAACATAGCATTGTTGTGTAACCTGAGATCAGAAATGGTAAGGCTGTAGTTATTGTTTGGAATGTTTTAGCTATTCTGAGCTTTTCATGCGCAGTCAAGAATTGTCATTTCAAAATCTGTGAAAAATGGTGTTGGAATTGATGGTGATTGCTTTAATAGGATGGCCATTTTGCTATGTTAATCTCTCTGACCCATGAACATAGGGCATCTTTCTATCTTACGATATCTTCATTTCTTTCTTTAAAGACTTAAAGTTTTTTTATAACACAAGTCTTTTAACTGCTTGTTTTAAAATTCCCTAACATACTGGCTGAGTTTCTGTATCAACTAGACACAGAGGAAGACATTTTCTCAATTAGTGATCAATGTGTGTGGGGATGCCCAGTCCATTGTGGGTGGTACTATCCCTGGGCTGGAGGTCCTGGCTTCTATTAGAAGGTGTGCTGAACAAGCCAGTAAGCATCTCCTCTCCATGGCCTCGGCATCAGCTCCTGCTTCCAGGATCCTTCCCTGTTTGAGTTTCTGTCCTGACTTCCTTCAGTGATGACCAGCTATGCCGAAATGTAAGCCTAATTAAACCTTTCCTCCCCAATTTGCCTTTTGGTGTGGTATATTGTTGTGGCAATAGAAACCCGTGCTAAGACACTCAACATATTTTATATTATTTATGACTATTGTGAAAGGTACTATTTCCTTATTTCTTTTTTTAGACCATTTGTCATTTGTATATAGGAGGGATACTGATATCTATGATATAATTTTGTGTCCAGATACTTTACTGAAAGTGCTTATCAGTTTGATGAGTTCCATCATAAAATTTTCGGTCACTTATACATACTATCATAAAGATACTTTGACCTCTTCCTTTCCAATTTGTATTCCCTTGATCCCCTTTAGTGGCCTTATGGATCTAGTTAAGACTTTAAGGACTATAATGACTAAGCAGGCAGAGAGAGGACAACCTCTTCTTGTTCCTGACTTTAGTGGAATTGCTTTGAGTTTATCCCCATTTAAATGGATGTTAGCTATGGGCTTACTCTAAATTACCTTTATTGTGTTTAGGTATGTTGTCTCTTGTATCTATAATTCCTCCAGGACTTTTTATCATGAAGGGGTGTTGGATTTTGTCAAAGGCCTTTTCTGCATCTAATATGATGATAATGTGGCTATTTTCTTTCAGTTTGTTTATATAGTGGATTACATTTGGAACTTCATGAAACTGAAAAGCTTCTGTATGGCAAAGCACACTGTCATTTGGACAGAGTGGCAGCTTACAGAATTGGAAAAGATTTTTTACCAGCTACGCATTCAATAGACAGCTAATAGCCAAGATATATAAAGAACTCAAGAAAGCCAAGATCAAAAAACAAAATAGCCCAGTTAAAAACAGGGTACTTTTCTAAAAGGAGAATTTTCAGTAGAAGAAATAAAATGGCTGTCAAGCACTCAAAGAAATGTTTAATATTTTTATCCATCAGGGAAATGTAAACAAAAATGACTCCGAGATTTCATCTTAATACTGATCAAAATGGCCAAGATAAAAATATACAAATGACACTTCACTGGAACAAGGGAAACACCCCTTCACTGCTGGTGGGACTGTAAACTTACACAACCCTCTGGAAATAAGTGTGGCAGTTCCTCAGCAAGATGGGAATCTATTTACCTCAAGATTCAGCTATGCCACTCTTGGGCATATACCCAGGATGCTTCATTCTATTACAGAGACTCGTGCTAAACTCTGATCATTGCTGCTATATTATAATAGCCAGAAATTAGAAACAGTTTTGATATCCCTCAACAGAAAAATGGATAAAGAAAATGTGCCACATTTATGCAGAGAAGTATTACTTAGTTATTAAAAAAATGACATGATAAAATTTGCAGGCAAATGGATAGAGCTAGAAAAAAATCATCATAAGTGAGTTAACCCAGACCCAGAAAGATAAATATTGTTTGTATTTACTTATATTTGAATATTAGATATTAAGTAGATGATAGCCAAGCTACTGTCCATAGACTCATAGAGGAAGGGACTCGGGTGGACATTGGACACATGGATCTCCCTTGGAGGGGAAAAGAGAAGATATTTCATGGCTGTTCTGAGGCGGGAGGATGATCAGGTGGTAATGGGCAGGGGAGATGGGATTCTTCAATTTGTGAATGAGTTTGTCTGTGATATTTGTGTCTTTTCTTGGGGATCTTTTAATTTTCTGTTGGCTTGGCTTGTTCAACTTTTATATGGTGATTTTTGTTTTATCTTATTCTATTTTATATTCTCATATTTGGTTGCTATCTCTTAGAAACCTGTCCTGTCCTAGTGAGAGACAGAAAGAGAGTGGATCTGGTTTGGAGGAGAGGTGGGGAGGACCTGGGAGGAGCAGAGGGAGGGGAAAAGAATCCATGTTTCATAAAAGGTAAAATGAACAAATAACCCAAAAAGAAGCCAGATCTTAATAAAATAATTATTAAATACATTGGCCCATAAAAGCATGATTCACATAAGCAGAAAACTACCTAGGAAATAAATTCTCAGTTAAACACAGAGTTGCAGTTTCATTCCCCCAAATTACCAAAAATTTTCAAATTTTACTGCTCTATGTTTGTTTATTGAGGCAGGATCTTCCTTTGTTCCCAGGCTGGCTTTGAACTCACAGTCTTTCTGCCTTAGCCTCTGGTCTGCTAAGGTAACAGGTATGATTGTTATTGTTGGCTTCTATTTTGAGGTCTAAATATGGAGGTAGTGTGATACATCATTTTATATTATATATATTTTATATATACATTTTTGTGCATCTAGATGGTGATGGCAGCTCATGAGACAGCTTCTAAGAAAAGGTTCAATGGGGAAAGTTGGTAATTTATCCAAGGTGGCTCAAGAATGTTGAATGATGTACTCAATTTTATACAGGTGTACTTCCCAGTGTTTCAGGATATCTCTCTCTCTATCCCTCTCTCTCTCTCTCTCTCTCTCTCTCTCTCTCTCTCTCTCTCTCTCTCTCTCTCTCTCTCCATGCTCCAGAGTGCACATTATATTAAGAGATTTCATTTTTTTAAAAATAAAGTTTACATGTTTCCTTGTGATTTAAAACAAGTGCCTAAAGATCTTGGATTTTTCTTTCTTATTATAATATATAATTTTAAGATTAGAGTCAAATATTTAATGCTGGGTGAAGTAATTAGCATTTGTGAGGCAGATTTTTAAAACCAAGTGAGGAGGTAGTTCAATGTTTTCTGCGGCACAAACACCTCATCTCTGAGGACTTGGGGTGCTTTTCTCATGCATTTGGTCCCTACACAGGGTTTGAAAGTAAGACCTGCGCCTTCTTATGAATATCACATTGCTTGCTATATTGGCTGCTAGTTGCTAGCCTTGATAGCATGTAAACTAGTGATACAAATCAACATTGAAGGCAGAAAAAGGGAAGATGAGGTGATCCAGCTCAGGTAATAAGGTAGAAGCTGATGGAGGTGGTTTCATCCTTCCTCTGCATGTTCCTCTTGGGAGGTCCTTAGTGGACTGGGTGATGCCCAGGCACTTGAGGGAGAACATTCTATTTATTAATATACTGATTTCATGCAGAAATTTGCATATATCTATGCTTAAAAACTACTTAATTTATGTACTACCAACCAGCTGTTCATATTGACCCAAGGCGAACTACCTCCCAAATAAACTGACAGAAAGCTATGACCCAAAGCCAATCCAGAAGTGTCCCATTGTCTGCTCTCCAAAGTTTCTTATGTGACTAGTTTTAGGCTAGGTTTTCAAAGTGTATTTAATCTGTAACATCCACGATACTCTCTTCATACTTCTACGATTTTATTTCGCAGATTGTTTTGGAAATGAAGTAGCATGTACACATTTGAGTGAATTTTTGTTTTTGTATTTACTAACATATGATTTCTAAGTCATATGGATGGGCTACAATCTGGTTATCTATTTCACAGTTGGGAGACTTGAGGGCTGTTTTTAGAATTTGGCAATTACAAATAGAGTCACTGTCTTATTCTATTCCTGTTTTATCTTCTCCTATGGTCTGTGGCTACATATAATTATTGTTAATAAAGCTTACTTCTGCTGTATTTTCTCCTATAAATGTGGCTAAAGAAATTTATTAGATTTTACTTTTTCTGGTCTAAAATCTTCACAATCAGTATTTTTTTTGGGGGGGGGGATGAGGTGAGCCTGCACTTCATGATGAGAACAGTAAGTAAGTACTCTTCCTTTGCCAGCCACCAAGGAAACCTGTCCCTCTATATTATCAACACTGTCACTCCCTATTGGAGTAAGAAGTTTCTGGCCTGGCCTCACCCCAAAATCCAAACCAGCAGTTCCAAATAAACCACCCACAGCTGCTTGGTCCCAAACAAGCACACAAAGGCTTATATTAATTACATGCTCCTTGGCCTATAGCTCAGGCATATTGTTAGTTAGCTCTGATGTATTAACCCATTTCTGTTAATCTATATCTTGTCATGTGGCTCATGGCTTACCTTAATGCCTTTACATTTTCTTTTCTCAGTTGCAGCTCACAGCTTAATGACTCTGACCTCCTCCTTTATCTATGGTCGGAATTCCTGCCTGCTGTGAACATGCCTTGCCATAGACCAAAACAGTTCAGCATAAGAAAGACATCCCATAACACTTACCCTTTTTTGTCTAATCAAAAAGGTTTCAATTTCATCATAGCACAATTACACAATTACAAAACAGCTATCATTCAAGAATTACAGTTACAATATCTCATCTATTTGTATTTAGCAAAATTAAAGAAAATATTCTATCATCAACCTTATTCTTGTGAATCCAAAGTTTCACATCTAATTTACCTTTTATTACAACTAAAGAAAACTATACTTATAACTATATAATCCTCAACTTCATCAAAGATCACATAAAGACATAATATCACTGAGTAAATAGAAAGTACAAGCAACTCCCCAAAACTAGAAATGACAGAGATGACATCTGGCTGCCTGGACAGTCACCCAAAGTTTCTTTGTTAATGTGGGGGCATCTGTTTTAGGCCTACAGGCCTAGAGTCTCTGGCACTTTATTTTGCAGCAGGAAATTTAAAAGACTTTTTCATCCATTTTTGACACAGGTCGTCAGTCACTTCTCCCTGTATACTGTAGAATCTCTGGCAGTTTTCTCTGTGAAGCAGGAACTTGAAGGACCATCTCAGCTTGTTCTGCCAAAGCTCAGAGGTCACTTTCCTCTGGGTCCTACATGTCAGTTTGTACAGCATACTGTCAAGGAGTCAAGGCAAGAACAGTTCCTTGTCCAATGACTAACTTTTGCCACAAAGAAAGTAAACTCCATATGGAATTTCTTCAATGCCCATCATCCTCTTGAAGCATATTCATGCTACCAGGAGCAGACCTGTCTCACTGTCCAGAAAAGTCTAAGTTTTAAAAATATTTTAAATGCCATATCCTGTAGGTATTTAAAGTATTTGAAGATTACCTATCTAATTGAAATGTATCTTTGTACACCTAAAAAAAACTCTAATTAGCATGACTATAAATTTGGTTATCATAGGTGACTATTAATTTGTATTTCTTAATTAGACATTACAATTTCAAATGAGTCACTTAAAAATAACTCCTTAAACAAGAGTAGAAATAGGCATACAATATAACAAAACTGACCTTAAGTTTGTATCAAAAAACCAAAACCAATACCAGTATGAAATATTTTGAGATTAACAGTTGTTTAGATCAAAGTAGATTCAATAATTTATTTTTATATATTTCTATATCATATCCCCCCTTTTTCCTTAGAAAAAGATAGATTATGACTATTAACCATATAATGCAAACAAATATCTATAAATAATACTTAAGGAATTTGGGTATGGCTTTCCATAAACTACTTTCTGTTGATTGGGGGCATTGGTAATCTTATGGGGGTCCTGAGCCTGGATGGTCTTAGTTGGCAGCCTTGAAGCTGATGTGGCCATTTTGTCCCACTAGAGATTTTTCAGGGTGTCTTCCATGATATAATCCTATTTTTAAAAAAAAAAAACTGGGAATAAATACACATCCTCTCATTTTCTATGGAAATAAAAAGAAAACTACTACTTTGGAGAGGGGTTTTCTCATTTACAAAATTTATATGTTCGATTAATCTAGCAGCATTGATAATCAAATGTCTTTCAGCTCTAACTACTTCCTTTGCATTAAAAAAATAAAAACTTAAAAGACAAGACAATAAATACAGTATCTAGACATTCTTTGTAATTCTCATCTTTATATGGCTTATTATTATTATTTTTACTCTATTTCTTTTTAAGAACTTTATCTCTTTCCCCTTATCTTTTCTCTCAAGCCTATGTATATGTATATTTTTAAACACACTGTGAACTGTTTAGAGGTTTTTCTTTTTTCTCCCTTCCTCCCTCCTTCCTTCTTCCCTCCCTCTTTCTCTCTCTTGTTTCTTCTTTCTTTTCTTTCTCCCACCTCTGTAACTTATTCTCCTCAGTGTGTGTGTGTATGTGTGTGTGTGTGTGCGTGTGTGTGTGTGTGTGTGTGTGTGTGTGTGTGTGTGTGTGTGCGTGTGTGTGTTTGGTATATATGTATGACATACTTTGGGGCTGAGGACATAGGTTTTCTACTCTGTCACTGTTTACCTTACTCCTTTGAGGCAGAGTCTCTCACAAAAACTGGAGCTAGAACGGAAGCTCCCAAGCTCTTTTCTTCTTGCAGTGCTGGGGTTGGTTACAGACACACATGGACCATGTCTGGCACTGTATGTGGATTATAAGAATTTGAACTCAGGGCTCTTACTAACTAACACATTTTCTGGCACTTTGATTTTTTTTTTTTCATAGTGAGATGATACCGGCTTTGTGGTGAAATTATGGAACATTGTATAAAAAATTGTCTTGCCTACTGGTTTAATAAAAACGCTGATTGGACAAAGGCAGACAGGAAGTGTGGACAGGGCTACCAGACTAAGCAAGGGAAGAACAGGGTAGACTTGCCACAGAGACACTAGATAAGCCAGATGATGCAAAGGACACCCATGCTGCTCCAAGAAAAGGTACAGAGCCACATGGCTGAACAGGATAAGAATCACGGGTTAATTTAAAGATAAAGAGTTAGCAAGTTATATGCCTCAGCCCTAAGCCAATCAGCATAAAATTAATGTAAGCCTCTATGTGTTTCAGTAGGACTATAGGACTACAGGACAGAAAGTCAGGACCAGAAACCACATACAACAAGGCCTTAAATAAAAGACCAAATAACAAGGCTGTCTCTGGGTCTACAAGGGTACAATTGCAGCATTATGTTTTCCTGCATGGTTCTTCTCCTCTTCCTGTCCCACACGCCCTCCTTCTCTTTCATCAGGGTCTTGTGTACCACATACTGCCCTGAAACCATGGAACTTGTTGTATAGCTGAGCATAACTTTAAACTTCTGATCCTACTGCTTCATCTCCTTAAGAATGTGGAGGTTACTGGGCCCAGTGTATGCAGTTCTAGAGACCGATCCAGTGCTTCATGCATGTTGGACAACCAAGCACTCATTCAACTGAGCTACATCCTAGTTCCCAAGCTGCTCTTCTTCCTTTTTACTTCATTTGTACTCTCATCTCTGCCCAGAATTTTCCTAACAGGAGGTGACTATATGTGGAAGGTATTGATTCACTGGGATCCAGCTTCATGTAGAAAGGCAGAGAGAAGAAATCTCCTTCCTCATCTCAACTTATCCCAATTGTTTTGTGCATGTGTTTTCTTTCTTCTCTTGAATGGCACACTCATCTGTGGCCTTTCTAGATGAAATTCTTCCTAATGGTTTCCCCAGAGACTGCTGAATAATGAATTAGAAGGAGGACTCTGCTCTGTGACTGCTTAATGTGTAGGTGGGTGGAGATGCTTATGGTGGTGCATTCCATCAAATGCTGGCTTCTAACTAGCTGAAAACATCTTCATTTTTAACAAAGGCATCTGAGGAATGATGAATGGGAAGAGACAAGTATGAGGAACATTTACATCCCTGGGAAGACAATTTGCATAGGTATCATCCTTTTATTATTCCATTCTCTCCAGCAAAATAAAATTTCCCCCTTTTCTACAGTTCTGAAGAAAATCAATTTTGAGTTTCAAACATCTAGTGCCTATAGCAAGCCCTGTGAGGAATGATATCAGTGTAGCTTAAATAATAACTCTATTTGGGAGCCCAAAGTAGAAGCAGGCTTTACAAGCAGAACTATGAACCTCCCATACACATTAGTACATTAAGTACACATGCAGCTTTTCATCTTTAGATGTGCCGTCATTCAAAGACAATGTGATGATTAATCTTCATTATCTACATGATAGGGTTTAGGATCACCATGGAAACACATCTTTGGGTATGTCTATGAGAATGTATTCCAAAAGGTTTAACTGTGCAGGGAAAAACTACCCTGATATAGGCAGAGTTGTTTTATGATCCAGTGCCCTGGGTTCAATAATAAACAGCAAAGAAGCTGGGAAGCAGAGTCCATCTCTGTCAACATCCTGATTATGGACCCAGTGATGACCAATAGTCTCATGGTTCTGCCACTGTGTTTCACTCACTGAGCTGGAGCCTGTGGACTAAGCAAACCAAACCTTCCTAAGGTAATTCTGTCAAATATTTTGTCACAGCAGTGAGAAAAGTAACTACTACAGATATTGTGAGAGAAAAGTGCGTTTTCTTTGTTTTTCAGTAATGAAGAAAAGAGTCCTTGATGGTCAAATTTTTGAACTAAAGACTTCTATTTACAAAAAAATATTTTATGGACCAACTGAATAGCTCATTATCAATATTGTGTAGTGGATTTATGATGTTCCATTGTAAGTAATTGTCCTGTCTGTGAGTTTAATAAAAAGTGCTGATTGGCCAAAGGCAGACAGGAAGTGTGGGAGGGGCTACCAGACTAAGAAAACTCTGGGAACATTCAGAACAAGAGCAGAAATGCCACAGAGATGCCAGAGTTGTTAGACAAGCCAGAAAATGCAGAGGACAACTATGCTGCTCTGAGAAAAGGTACCAAGCCCCATGGTTGAACAGGATATGAGTCATGGGTTAGTTTAAGGGTAAAGAGTTAGCAAGGTATACACCTGGGCCTTAGGCCGATCAGCCTAAAATTAATGTAAGCATCTGCATGTCTCTGTGAGTCTGCAGGTCTAAACCTTGAGGTTAGGCCCGAAAATCCAGGCCAGAAACCTCTTACTACAATATTGCACAAATATATGGGAAACAAATTTAAAAGATCTTTTGAAGTTTCTCTATTTTTTTCTAAAATTAATATAATGTAGAAAAGAAACATTTCTAGAAATAAATATCTGAGAATGATATCAATTCTTCACTGGCATAAAGTGTGATATCATACATGGTAAAGCTGTTGAGTGACCATTGTCATATTTCTAGGAGTTTCTTTGAAGCTATTACATCTTTCATAATTTCCTTTTTAGTGATTCTAAGAAGAAAAATGTCCTCTTGGTATTTTGAATGCTGCAACTTTCCAGTTTCCTTGGTTTTATTTCTTTGTTTTCATTTAAATCCTTTTCCGACTTGTTATGCAAAGCTTGTTTGATTCTATATCTGGTCTTAGGCAAGGGAAACAGACTGTGCTATTACTTTTTGCTTAGATGTTGGATTTATTTCTCGGATACCACAGACATCATAGACCCAGTAAAACACCCCATTTTTCCATTTTGTAGACTATATCTTAAAATTTGTTTGGCGACTAAATAAAGTTTGGTAAGTGTTTGCTGTTTTAATTATCTTATTTCTTAGATTTTGTTTTCTTTATTTCTTGGCTCACATTTGTTTTTTAAATTTTTTCTCTCTTTTTTATGTAAGAATTGTTTCCTTTTACGTACAATCCCATCCCCCCCAATCATCTTCTGTCCCTCCCCCTCCCCCTTCTCCATCCACTCCTCCAAGGGGGTAGGGCTTTTCTTGAGTAGTCAACATAGGCTAGCCACCAAGTTGAGGCCAGCTCCTCCTCCCTGTGTTAAGGCTGAGCAAGGCATCCCACCACAGGAAGTGGGCTCTAAAAAGCAAGTTCATGTACTCAGGATAATTCCTGGTCCCATAGCCAGGGAGCCCACTAACAGATCATTCAGAGGATGACACATACAGAGGGTAACTCATTCAGAAGGTGACTCATAAAGTGGGCCCACATTTGAATAAACTCTACACAGACTAATTTTCATAAAGGTTTCTTTAAATCTAGATAATAATACACTAATAAGAATTCAAAGGAAAAATAATCTATTATAATAAATGACATACACATTTTCTCTTTTGCAACACTGATTATTTTCTATAATGGAATTTATTATTTGCTTTGAGGTGTAGAACAATTACATTATTTACATATTTTAGGCAGGTGAATCTCCACAAATTAGAATACAGAAATAGATTTCCCTGAGCATTAGTCATGATACTCAACAAATATTTAAGGCAATAATTAAGTGAAAATAACAAGTTTTTCTCCTTGTATTAAACCTAAAAATATTATCCCTTGTTTTCTAGACACAGAGACAATAAGCCAGAACTCAGCTAGAGGCTTCTTTCCTGCTAGTAGGCCTTCACAGTGCCAGGAGGTGCTATGTAGGATTCTGGACGAGATTAGGCATTGATAGTCGTATGCAGCTGTGAACCCTGAAAACTGTAATTATAAGTAAGATATCCTACAGGTGCAATAATGGTATGACTGCTCCAGGGGTAACCAACTCTTCTTGCTTTGAACTTGAGGCCTGTTCCACGGGAATATATATATATATATACCTGATGCTTTAAACCTAGTCAAAACCCATAGTTGAGAAGTCATAGACTCTGGTAGGGGTTTTTGAAAAATTGTGTATCAAATAAAGACTGCCTGAAGATCAGAGCCAGTCATAGAGTGAGCCATAGAGGTCAGGCAGTGGTGGCACATGCCTTCAATCCCAGCACTTGGAAGTCCGAGGCAGAGATCTGCTTGGATTTCAGGAAGTTAAAGACCAAACATAGCCAGACAGTGGTGGCACTTATCTTTAATCCAGCACTTGGGAATACACAACTTTAATTCCAGCACTAGAAAGATTAATATATAAAGTGATATGGATGAGCAGACAAGGGAATATAAGGCTGGAATGAGACTGGAATTCACCCCCGTGCTTTTCCTCCCCACTTTGCTCCATACCTTGTGCTTCTCTTGGCTTCAATCTGAGAATTCCTAGAGACAGGATCTCCCCCTTCCAGCCTGAGGAATTGGCTAGGTGAGAAGTGGTTTTTGCTTGTTCCTCTGTCTCTCTGATCTGCTAGCTTCCCCCAATATCTGACTCTCTGGGCTTTTATTATAAGACCAATTAGGATTTGAACAACATTACAGTGGGGGTATTGGGGGGGGGGCTAATGTCATTTAGTTAAATTGACACACCACAAAAATTTCAGTATACATAGTTATATTTATGCCCATAGGCTACTCTAATGATTACTCACAAAAGTGTTTCTTTTTACACTGAACTGTGGCAAATGCAGAGACTCAGGGTTACTTACGATAATTATAGTAAATGACAGCTGAATGATCAGTTCTAAACAGGACATGTCTAACACATCCTGTGAAACTCTGGGTACACCGAAGAAGAAGGAATAGAAAGAATATGAGAGTTGGAAAACAGGAAGAAGAATTGCAAGATACTATCTTCTGGGTATAATATAGCCATTACCAACAGGATCTCATAGTAGTGGCTGCATCAATTGTTTCTGCACAGACTGGGTCTATCTACAGCCAGACTCATAAGCCCCTAGCCCCCATCACCATCATATGAGCTATCAGCAATTGATAGATTCTAGAAAGGGATAGTTGTTGCCTTGGATTGTATAGCAAAGGTGGGGCTATCAGGCTCCAGGGGAGAGTTCAAAACCTACAGCAACACAGACAGTTCTGTTTAAAATCAGTGGGTCACAAAGCAAAACATTAAAACCATGAAGGTGGAAGGGGCCTTGTGGGGAGGAAGAGGAGATAATAGGAGTGAGAGGAAAAAATGAATGTGCCATGCATTTATACACTTCAGTTGCCAACGAACTAGTTAAATCAGTTAAACAAAAATAACTTCAATCCAAATATCAAAGTCTTTAAAAATTAGCTCAAAATGACTTTTAGACTTAAATGTAAACCCAGGGCTATAAAACCTGTTTGAGAAAACCTTTCTGCAGCTGAGTTAGGTCATGCATCTTCAACAGCTGTGCTAAGGCATGAATCTTCAATAGCTATAGAATCCGCCCTATGCTGAATGTGTGGATATCAGGAACACTGGAGTTTCCAGATTTGTCATTATAGAGTAGCTGTGTTGCTCCAGTGTGTAGATTTTGGCAATCTTTCAAAGACTATTTTCAGATGCATTTTTTCTCTTTGGATGACTGTGGGGTGTGTTTGCTTTTATACTAATACCATACTGTTTATATTGCTGTTTTAAATGCAAGTTTAAAATATAATTTTATATCATAAGGCTGTAACCTCTAGCTTTATATTTTCCCAACAACTCTTTGATTATTTGAAATATTTTATAGCTCCATATAAATATTAAGAGCATTTTTTTTGTTGTTTATGAAAATTATTTTTTGCGTTTTGGTATAGAAAGCATTGGATCTATAGTTAGCTTTGGGTTCTGCAAATATTTTGGTCATGTTAATTTTTCTTTATCCTGAACGCTATTGCGTTTTTATTTGCCTCCTCATTTGATTTCTTTCTCTGGAGTTTATAGTTATTGACTTACACGTCTTCACCTCTTTTGTTTCTTTGATTTAAATATCTTAGAAGTTTGAATGTTGATATATAAATATTTGTTTTATTCCTAAAACTTTATTTATAATCATGCTATAATGCTATCATTTCTTTAATTTTATTTTTATGCACTTCCTTATTATTATGGAAAAAAGTAACTGACTTTTTATGCTGCTTTTCATGTTATATACCTTTAAGAATTTTATTTTATAATTCTTTGTGTGTGTGTGTAAAGTTTGGAAATTTTTCTACATAAAGGACCATGCTATCTACAAATCAAGACATTTACCTCATTTTATTGGACACATTTTATTTGTTTCCTTATCTAATAAATACAGATTGGACATTAACCATTGATCAGCAGAAAGTTCCTCTAAGTTGCAAGTCATCTATCTACCAAAAATTGCAAAAAAATCTGCAACATTTAAATAAGGAGATATATATTATTTTCTTTAAAACTTTCTCAAATTAAATATTTTAGTTTTATTTAAGTAATACAAGTCTATACGTAGAAGAATGAGGCTTTAAATTTTCTGAAGAGAAGCCAACAATGATTTAACAGAGTAAAATGAATTTGATTTGATCAAATTACAAAATATGACATTTAAATTTACAATCAATACAGTAGTTGCTCAGTAATTTATCAGATATATTTTGATGGCAATTTACTTGGGTAGTTTTGCAAATAAGCTCTATATTTTAATTTGTTAATAATGACTTCATTTCTTTCATCTTTACTCAAATTGTATTGTTGGAAGTTGCTGGGGTTATGGACAGCAGGGGAATAATCCAGGCTTGGTAAGAATAGAAATCAGTTCAGTAATTTTCAGGCAAATGGATGGATCTATAAAATATAATCCTAAGTGAGATAACATATACCCAGAAAGATAAACATGTTTTGTACTCACTCATAAGTGGATTTTAGATGTAAAGCAAAGAATAACCATGCTACAATCCATAACTCTGGAGCCGCTAGGTTACAAGGAGGAATGTAAGAAAGATATGCATGGATTTCCCTGGAAAGGGGACATAAAGATCTCCAGAGTAAATTGGGACCATAGTGGGGAGCGGAGAAGAGGAGGTTGGAAGAGAACATGAGGGGATTGGATCGTCGAGTTGGGGAGCAACAGAGAGGGAGAACAATGAAATAGATGTCATGATAGAGGGAGCCACTGTGGGGGTTAGAGAGAAACCTAGTGATAGGGAAACACCCAAGAACCCACAAAGATGAGCCTGGCTAAGATTTCAAGCAATAGTGGAGAGAGTGTCTATACTGGCCTGCCCCTATAATCAAATGAATGACCATCCTGGTTGTCATTATAGAGCCTCCATCCAGCAACTGATGGAAGCAGATGCACAGATCCATATCTATGCACTGAGTCCAGCTCCCTGTCCAGCGGAAGAGAGTGAGGAGGGATTATATGAGCAGAAGGGTCAAGACCAGGATGAAGAGACCCACAGAGGACAGCTGGCCTGAGCTATATAGGGAACTCTGAAATGACAGCTGAGGAACACACACCAGACTGAACTAAGCCCTCTGAATGTGGGTGACAGTGGAATAGCACGGGCAGTTTGTGGGGCCTCTTGCAGTGGGACCAGAATTTATTCCTGGTGCATGAACTGGCTTCCTGGAGCCCATTTTCTATAGAGGAACACCTTGCTCAGCCTTGATATTTGGGTGGGGGGAGAATTTGGTCTTACTTCAACTGGATATATCAGACTGCATTCACTCAACTTGAGAGTCCTTACCTTATCTGAGGAATGGATGGAGGAATGAAGTGGGGAGAATTTGAGGGAGGTCTAAGAAGAGGGAAGGGAGGGAAGGAGAACAGTAGTGAATATGCTAAAACATTTTTTTAACAGGAAAAAAAGAAAGAAAAATGTCAGCTCAGCACCAGTTAGTTAGCTGTTGTTGGTTCAGATTTCTGGAGTCTGACATCCGGTCATTTATTTTAGCCATATTTAAGCACAGCACAATTTTGGGAAGTTTTCTGATGACAATTAACTCAGTCTTGTATGTATGGAAATACCAAAGACATGTTTAAATTCTTTACAAAGTATATCTGGCACCTTGCATAAAGAAAGGTACTGCTGACTTAGAAACAGGGCTCAAGATTTAGGGTGTAGGAAGAATGAGTGGCATTAATAAGGAATCATGCCGGTGAGAGTCATCATTGACCTGGCCCTAAGATAACATAGAAGTCACCTAGGCTGTTGTAAAGTACAAGTGATGTGTCTTAGAAGGATGAATTTTATGGTCTAGAAGCCATGCTCAATATTTAGGGGTAAAGGGTCTGGGATAAACAAAAAGTAAATTCTGTGGGATAAGGTGAAGCCTAACTCAAGAGGTGGCAGCAGATCACTAGGCTGTAAACTACATCCTTAGCCAGCATTCTGAGAGGACAGGTACAGATGTCGTTCCTTTGAGGAAATAAGCCTATAGTTTAACTTTTCCTGGCTTCTCCAGTGCTTATCTGTGTGCACAAGGATCTGATTCTCTCTACAGAAAGTTCATAATGTTTCTGCTAAAAAGCTCAGCCAAAGGATTTAATATCACACTTATTTTTTAATTGTGAAGGCTGAGTCTTTCCTGCTAAGTCTTACTAAATTGTTGCCAGTTTTAGAAATATAATTCCTCCTAAAAGAACTTGTTGTCATGCAATGATCATCATCAGCTAAGTGAAAGATTTAGAACAGAAGACATCATCTATATTACAAAACTGACTTCGAGAAGTTCTAGAAAAATGTACTGTCTTAGCTTTTATCCTTACTTTCTGTTTAATGAAATGGGTAGTGATTTGTTTATCTCTTAGAACCTGGGAAGAAACCAAATAATTCATTTTGGGAATGATTCACCTTAAAGTAATAAATATATAAGACATTCAGAACTAAGACTGGATAATTAAAGGACTAATTTGGGGCAAATTCATCACAGTAGCTTTGCAACCAAAGTATAAGGACATCTGTGATGGATGAAGGCAGAAAAGGAATCGTTCAATGGTTTTGAATAGCATATGGGAAAAATACAGCATAGAAATTGATAGAAAACAATAGAAACGTATTAAAATTAAAAGTATAAAAACACACCTTAATACTCAATTGACATTTATATATGGATTATTGTACATAAAATTATAAAACAAGACCAACCAAGTATAGCATTATTAATGGCAATAAGAACCAAAAGGACATGGAGGTGGGAGAGAAATGGAATTGTAGAACTAAGGTTAATTGAAGGGAGGTAGTGGAGAAAGGATGTAATCAACATATATTGTATCTATGCATGAAACATTCAAAAAACAAAAACTTTGAAAAAAATACGTAGCTCATTCTCTGCAAGCCATTTATAATTACAGGGTTTATACAGCAGCATGTAAAAAGGAGCATTACTAAGGAAGAAAAACATAGAATGGTACTTGACTCTAAAATTATATCATGTGGCCGGAGGGCATTTGTCTTCCATATATTTATTAGTAAGAAAGAAGACATAATATTGGTCTTAGTTAATTTGTTATCAATGTAACAAAATCAATCTATTATAAGTATTTAGGCATAGAGAACATTTAAAAAAATTTTATTGTCAAATAGATTTCAATTTATTGTGAAATAAGTTTGCCAAAAATGTAAGCACTCGTTAGTAAATGAAGAACAAGAAAGGTTTGCAATGCATTGAAAACTGATTTTTATTCCAACTCTCTATTAGTTTTCATTAAGTCTTGCTTATCTTTATTTCATTAAGAAGTTAGGCTCTCACAAGCAGGTGAGAGGTAGATTACAGATGTATTTACCAGGGTTTACACTTAATGGCTATATTTTAAAATGTGTCATCAGGCAATGTGGTGGTTGAATGAATGAGAATGACCTCCACGGACTCATATATTTAAATGTTTGGTCCCCGGTGTGTGAACTGTTAGAAATAATTAGGAAGTGTGGCTTGTTGGAGGAGGTGTGGACTTTGAGGTTTCAAATGCCTACTCCAGGCCCAGTGTCTCTCTGTGTGTCTGCCCTATGCTCATAAATCAGGATGTCAAACTCTGAGCCATGCCTGCTTGCTTCCTGCCATGCTGTTAATGATAACCTCTGAAACTGTAAGCAAGCCCCCAGTTAAACGTCTCCTTTTTATAAGAGTTTCCTTGGTTCATGAGCAGGGGTGGGATCAGGCTGAGTTCCTGTGCATGGGCTGGCACCTTGGAGCCCATTTCCTGCAGAGAAACACCTAACCCAGCTTTGACTTTGGGATGAGTAAATCGGACTTGCCTGGAGTGGATATGCCAACTGAGCTGACCTGCCTTGGGACTTCTTGTCTTTTTGGGGGAGGGGATGGGCTGAAGGCTGATGAGGAGGGATTGGGAGGAGGGAAGGGAGGGAGAGCAGGGGGGATACATAGATAAAATGACAGTTTTTTTATAAAAAAGGAAAAACAGAGTTGCCTTGGTCATGTCTCTCCTCAGCAATAGTACAGTTCTGTAATATATATCTATGCATATATATACACACATATATACTATATATACAAATGTATATATATATATATATACATACAAATATATCAGTGTTCATAAGGTTTCTTTTAAGATAATAAACACAACCAATGTATATTCCTACTTTAGAAATAATTGCAGGAATGGTACATATCCTCAGAATACCATCACTTAGGAGGCCAAGCCTTGAGGGTTGTCAAGAGTTAGAGGGCAGACCACATTACATATTGAGACTGTGCTTCAAAAACTGGTTTCTGAAGATTTTTAACTCCCCTTCTTTTCCAAAATTCACTCCCAGTGCTTTTACATACACCAAATAAGATAATTAGGAAGTGAGTCCGAAGATGAACCATTAAAGTCTTTTTAGTGTGACTTAATTTTGTGTGTGTTTTATTATTTTCTACAACCTGTATTATTTTCTGTTTTAAAGCTTTATTGTAAGTAGAAAACCATAATATGTAACACTACGATTGCTTTTACATTACAAACCTACACATGTTTAATACATGTATTTTGATGAATGTAGTCCTATCGCACACCAATGGTACAGCACAATGAAGCTATTACCATCTTTCACTTTCATAGATTCCTTCTGTCCCTTTTGTGTATGTTTTGGCAGAAAACTTATCAAATAATAAACATTTAACATTCGATCTCCCCTCTTATGAAATTTGAGCATAGATTTCCATATTGCTAGTCACAGGTACAACAACTTTAGCAGATCTCTAGCTTATTCACCACGGTTAGCAAACCTCTGTATGCACAGAATAATAATTCCAACTTTCTTTCTTCCCCTAGACCCTACAGCCACCATACCCTTTTCTGCTTTTCATGAGTTTGAGGGTTGTAGGAACCTCTTGCAAAGAAATAATGGAATTTGTTTGTCTGTTATGAGTTTATATCATTTAGCATAGTGCTCTCCTGGTTTATATATGCCAGAAACGGCAAGGCACATATTGACTGTGTTTTCCCTTAAGATGAATGAAGAGACTTTCCAAAACTAGTGAACATATGTGCTGGTTGAGCCATTATATCTCTTCTGCGAGGCTCTTAAGATGAAATAAATCAATGAAACTGCAAGCCATACTTCACAGGTAACACTGATGAGGTTCATTTTTTAATTTTTTATAAATAAGGGTCCTATGCATGTATCCAACCAGATTAGAGATAAAGGACACCAGCTTACTGATCGAATAGAAAGTCTATCCACCAATGAAGGCTGGGGAAGTGTGTAGGGTAATTGCTCTTTCTATAGATGCCTGTTTCAGATCCAGTCATATCTCTTGACTGAGTGACTCTCAAACAGTGTTATCACAACCCAAGTGAGGTCATTAATGAGTTATCTGTTCTCAGACATAGGTATCCTGGGAGGGATTTCATACCCTGGGGATAATAAGCCTAAGTTACAACAGATAAGGAAAGAGAGGGCAAAGGTGGTTTTGTGATTATCTCTTTCTGCAGAACACCAGAAAGCCTTCTCATCTATCCCTTAAGCAAATGGTGTTAATGCATCCCTAATTAGTAAAACAGGATGAAAAAATAGAGAATTCTGAGAAGGTAGCCAGAATCTGCTCCCATAGAACTTTAGTCTCTATTAATAATGGTGAATGCTTTGCAGCTCAAGGAAACATTTATATTGCATTGACTCTGAATCATCATTGAGAATCAAAACACTGCTGAGTGAAAAAGCATTTGCTTATTGTACAGCAAAATTCTTCCTCCAAGATTATTTTTCTGTCTTTTATAGACATGTAACTTCATGAAAGACAATTTGACAAGTTAGAAGTGTTTTGACTGACATCAATGTATTTTTCTCTGCTCAGATTGGGAGACAAAATGAACAGTACACACATATACTATTTCAAATGCACTTGTCTTTATACACAGCGGTGAGTCTGCTTCACAATGCAAGTACGTCTTCCAGTGTCCCCAAACTGCATTATGGACCACGGAAAAAAGCTAGCACACTAAGCTACCATCTGTTTGTTACACACAAGGACCAAAGCTTTAAGTGAAGGAAAGTAGTCTTGTACTTTGAGAAGATATTTCTGTTATTCTACAGTTGAATCAATCAGGTCACTATGAACCTTGAGTTTGTCTTTTGGTGTTCATGTTCCTTTTCTTGTCCTGGATTATATGCACCAAGGACTCCAGAACACAGTGTCTCAAAGATCAGCTTAAGATGTCATTACTGGACACGAGATAGAATGAGATTCCAAGGCTTCACCCCAGGCTGAGCCAGGAACTCTGGGGATAAGGCCTGGGAATCTATGCCACTGAAGAGGGCATTCTGATGTAACTGAAGTATGAAAGATGCTGCATTAATGAGGAATAGTTATGAATGAATTCAGTGAATGAGTACTTGGGACTGGAGAAATGGCTAGGAGCACATGCTATCTTGTAAAGGTGCTGGGTTCAGTTCTCAGAACCCACAATCAGCAGCTCACAGCCATCTGCAATTCCATTCCCAGAATGCCCTCTTCTGGACTCTGCAGACATAGTATATGTATATTTACTCATGTGTACATGTGCATATACAAACACATACACATATAAATTAAATTTAAAAGTAGGTATTAAAAAAAAGTTAATATCTAGATTGACCATACAGAGCCAAATATCTTCTTTTGTATTACAGAAATCTTCTCTCTCTATTAACATTTCAGAAGCAACATTGAAAGATTATTTCTAAGTGTTTCCATTTTACAAGGTCAACATTGTTAATTTCACAACTAGCATGAAATTTATGACATATTGGATCATTAAGACCTCATTTTCTATCCATAGCCAAATTGTCCTATGCTAATGGACTACATTCATTTTTTTTGTTCTTCTACAATGTGTTAATTCTTTCGCATCTCCTAATTTATGTAGGAAGGGTTTTGCTGATGTTGCTTGCTTGCTTCTTTTGATTTTAGTCAGTGATTCTCAGTTTCTATACGAAAGAGAAGTCTCTTCCTGAGTTTAGAAGCAAGAAGTTGCTCTAGGTCTGTGGGTAGATATCAGATCATGTGAAAATGATGTTTTCAACTTTTGTATTATTGTCTTAACCTGCAATAATGTTCTCTCAGGTTTTCTTGCTTTTCCATTTCTGCCTTATCCTAATTATTTGCTTTGCCATATTTATTAATTTCTTTTAAATTTTCCCATTAAAATTAGTCAATTTTACTTCCTTAATTATTCTTCAATTGCAAATACAGCACAAATAAATTGATGGCTGTAATTAATTTATTTATTATAACTAGCAGAAAAGTCAATGGCTCTTGCATATAATATGTTCCTCTCATTTCTAGTGTTTTACTACCCTAAACACACTGTAAAGTTATATTTTTGTTACTTACAAATGACAATTGCTTATGATTTACATTCCTATAGCCTCAAGCCTGGATATGAGCTTTAATGCCTTTGTAGGAGTAAGGGTCCAGACATTAAAATTTAGAGAGTTCACTAACTTCTGGAAATACCTTTAGAAGAAGTTCTGGAATCACAAAGAAATTTATTTTTCCCTTCATAACCAAAATGATGATTTTCCCAATTCCATAATCTTGATTCAGACAAGCTAGATTCTTTTTAAGGATCAGATCAGCAAACAGACAAACCCTACCTCTGTTATGTAATAGATTAACCTTGCCTCTAATGTAATTATCTGTACTAATGTAAAGACTGATTTAAAATGTGAAGATTTATTTTCATATAGAAAATATTGAGGATTCATATTTCATTAGGAAATAAAAAGACTGAAGTGAATCATAGTGAGGTTTGAGAGACAGCTATGAAACTTTTCTTGTGTCAGTAGTCAAAATTTTCTATACCTTTATTTTATCTATGTGTAAATATAGATATTATTTAGTTCATAAGATTGCCATGATGATAAAGTAATATAGAACATGTCCAGAGGTCTCTAAATTGTCAATACTCATTAAATGGCAGATGTTTTATACATCTCTCCGTGTTAGCAAAACAATAAAATCACAAATTTATGTCTCAACTTTTTTTTTCTTTTTCCTTCCTTCCTTCCTTCCTTCCTTCCTTCCTTCCTTCCTTCCTTCCTTCCTTCCTTCCTTCCTTCCTTCCTTTCTTTTTTCTGAGACAAGGTTTCTCTGTGTCCTGGTTGTCTGTCCTGGAACTGACTTTGAAGACCAGGCCGGCCTTAAACTCACAGAGACCTGCCCCTGCCTCATGAGTGCTGGGATTAAATGTGTGCCACATGAGGTTTTCATCTTATCCTGTTAAACCTTAAAAAAAAGGCATAGCTTTGCCAGGCTCCATGTGAGTTTGTGTGTGTGCGAATTTGTGCATGTACGTTGGTTTTGCGTGAATGCATGCATATGTGTGTGTAGAAGTATACACAAGTGTGAACAGAGCTCGAGAAGCACTAACAGTGGCAATATAACAATGGGAGAGTCTCTGGAAGTGATTAGAAGAGCAGAGTAATAAGCAGCGGGAAGACACTGACAACTGAGTTTTGTTGCTGGGCTGTGGTTTCTCTTTCAAAATAACAGTGAAGAACTTGAGCTGTATAGGAGTTGGTAATAACACTAT
The DNA here is from genome assembly GCA_033318265.1 of Phyllotis vaccarum. Taxonomy (NCBI): domain Eukaryota; kingdom Metazoa; phylum Chordata; class Mammalia; order Rodentia; family Cricetidae; genus Phyllotis; species Phyllotis vaccarum. The sequence continues at coordinate 16,465,086 of JARWLC010000007.1, forward strand.
TTTCATTCTTTAGAACGGCTGACCATTTTCATCCATTAGAGCTTCGTTTTCCATTATTAAAGACCTAGTTAAATAGCCATGCCAAATTTTGGAGTTTTACATACAACATAATGAAAATGATGCTCCTAAAACCATACATTTAAAGAAAATTTTATGCATCAGTAGCTTAATAAAAGGTCTGATATATGTATATGACCTAAAACTCAAAAGGTCAACAATTGTCATTCTTTGTAATTGCTCTCTTAATCTCAAAATGATCAAAGGGTTTTCCTAACTACTTTTATCTAATCTGATTCATTTTTTCCTACAGAGATATTTTTAGCATAGAGTATAAAGCTCCAAACAGTCAGTCAGTTTTCCCTGTGACTCATGCATTGAAAATAGAAACAGAAGGAGGATATTGACAACATTGGGCCTTGTTAATTTTGTTCTTTAACTATCTCTAACTGAACACTCTTGATCATATGTGTACATGTGTGATCAATTGATGTAGGTGTGGCTGTTTGGAAACTCTTAAATGACAGCTTATTGTCTAAAAAAAATCCAGGGCAATTGAGAAGGTGATAAGAATTTTATAACACCATAGCAGAAAATAGTTGAGACATTGCTTAATCCCAGTTTAATGAAATGGCAAGGAAACAATACAATCAATTTATTCAGAAGTCAGGAATCTATACCGCCAATATGGAACTACATCTCTAAAATACACTAATAGTTCTGTTAGATGCACTATTTTCAAAAAGATTTCTTACAAAATGCAGCCTTTGCTTTATAAAATCTGTAAAAACAAAAACAAAAACAAAACAAAGCAAAAAAACAAAAACAAAAAAACAATAGAAAACATAAGCAAAGTATGCTTTCTTGTCTGCCCGAGGGAGCAAAGAGCATCTGCAAAGATGCCAGGGCCTCAGCACACAGCTGTCTGAGGGCCTCCTAGGCACACAGCTGTCTGAGGGACAGTTGTCATGTAAAAGTAGCAGAAAGTGAAGGAGAACAAAAGACACAGAGGGACATTTGGCTTCCAAATGGATGAGGTTTTATGTTCGAGGCTCTAATTTATACTACATACTTTAATTCTAAAATAATCACTGTTGTGGAAATTAATTCCATTTTAAATAAAGGAAACTAGGTTCAGAGAATTAGTTTGGTTATTTTAAGGTCACACATCTGATAAATTCAGCTCCTCTAAAATACACTATAGATGGAAGCATATGAAGGATGCTCTTTTGTGTCTTTTTCTTCATTTGGAATAATTTTACCCTCATAACCTCACAGGAAACAAAAATGGTTCCATTTGATAATAATCAGTGCCAAGATTCTAACTCATATTTGTTACATTTCCAGCTTTATACCAGTTTCCTTTTAATACACAGTCAGGAAACTAGTGTAAGGTAGATCTTAGCCCCTGTACGACATATATAATAGAGAAAAGGTTTCATAGCAATAACCATGCAAAGCAAATTTCAACAGGGATTTCCCCTTCTCCAGAAGACATAATAAAACAGACCAAAGAGAAGAGTCTGAAAAAGTTATATTTCAGCAAGTGTACTGACAAGAAAAACTCACATGTGATAATGGGAGATATTTATATTCACATACACATGTATGTGTACACATATATACACGTGCATGTATACACATACAACCACATATATACACATACACACATATACACATATACCCACATGCATTCACACTTATGTACACATGCATATATACACACATGCATGTACCAACACACATTTATAAACACAAATACATACATTTGTATATATGTCATCATACCTTTCATTTAATAATAATAAAAAAAAAGTGTTGGCAATGAAAGAAAATCCAATCAGGAGAGTCCCATTTTTTTAATCTGGAGGCAAAGATAATTTGTTTTCACAACAACTCTCATCAAGCATGTGAATAAAGATGTATTTTTGAAGGAAAATAAGACAAATATCAATAACAGGAAGAAAATTAAAATCTTCCCATTTGTTCCAGGATGGAAGGATAATCACTTGAAAAAAATCATGTATTAGTTACAGATACAGATAAAAAAATTCAAATACACATTATAACTCAGATAGCATATTAAAAATTGTTCATCTTAAAGAAATTTTAATTTATTTCTTTGAAAAGTTATTTTAAACACCGCACTTTATTTTATGCACAGCAATACAGTTTACTTATGAAGTAAGACTGCAGTAAAATGCCTTGACATGTGATTGTGAAAGCTGGCATTTTTATAATTCCATCGATATTAGTGCAATAGGGATTAGACATGCCCAGTATGATTGGCTGTCACTTTGTTCCACTTGAGTGGTTTTTAAAATTTGTTTTGGGGTGGGGTACTTGTAATATGAGAAAAAAAAATTCTTCTTCTAGATAGTTTTCAGTGTGAAAACTAAGTTAAACCTGAGAAAATTGAATAAGTAAATAACACGAAAATAAAGAAGAAAGGCCCTATTAAAAGGCTAAGCCAAGACAAGAACCAGGGTCTTATAGATCAGAAGAAACTAGCATGGGCAAGTCAATAAATATCAATAGTGTGACATAGTTTATCAGATTAAAATGTAAATTATGGATTATTGACATTGTAGTGTCCATATAGCTAAATGTGAAGGAATTAAAATTGGATGTATCAACAATGAAAGAAGAAATTTATCATAATAAGGTTTTTTCTAGAGAAATTAAGATGAAACAGCCTTTTAGTGGCCGAAGGCATGGACTTGCTATGTAAACTTGTTGATCAGAGCTTGCATCTCCAGAATGTTCTACTGGGCAGAGGAGGTGATCACCATAATCTGCCTCCCTGGATGCATACAAGGGGCCTCTGCCAGCCAAGCTAGCTAGAGTAATGAACAAAATGAGATCCTACCAAAACTAAAATGTAAGAAACAAATAAATAGCATGTGTGGAAACATCCCATCACATTCATAATTTTGTTAGTTATTACATGCAAATTAAAATAGTAACGCTTTTAAAAATGGCTTCTCAGTGGCTTCTAAGAACAATGGGTTGGCTTACTGGGTAAAGGCTCCTGTAGCCAAGCTTGACCACCCAAGTTTGATTCCTAGGACCCACATGATGAATGGAGAGAACCAACCTCCACAACTTGTCCTCTGACTCCCTCACCCCTCACACACTAAACTCCTTTAAGTCTACAGAACAAAAGTTATTGTTTATCTGACACAGAGAAAAGTATATAAAAACTATGAGCATTCTTCTAAAAATGTTAGATTTAACATGTATAGTTCCTTATCTTCTTCAATTACCTAAAGGGCATTCATAAAACTTACAGGAGTCTTTTAGATTCACGGTTTTTAAAACTGGTGCCAGCACTTGAAAACTATTTTCCAAGTCAATAATTATCTGATTTTTGTTTTTAACACCCCAGTGTTCATGGTGAGACAGCCAAGACAAATCCAGCCATGTTTCTTCACACTGTAACTTCGTATTTGATGATTTCGTAAACTGTGATCATGTAAACTATCCACAAGGCAGTTTCTCATTAGCATAGTGTGTATGAGCAAATACAAATAAGTCAATATTGGGAAAGAGTTCCAAAATGTACCTTTTTTAAAAAAAATAAAATAGTAAGTGTACAGACCAAAATGTTTTTATACTTACCTCCATTGATTTTTGATTGAACCAAAACCTGAATCTTTAAACCAAATTCTCAAGAACTAGAGTCGAGCAGTGAAATCAATTGAATATATAGATTCAGACACTGAAGACTATAACTATTTTTCTGAAACAAATTTGTATGACAGCAATAACTTATAGGCAATGTAGTCAGGAAGAAAATAAATTAAGTGGTAAAAAAAATTCAAAAGCACACAAAAAAATACTTCTGTTTGCAGGTGATATGACTATCCACAGACAGTAGCCGATATGATCTATTAAGAGAATATTAGAACTGCTAAAAGAAAATTCAGCTATTGCATGAAACTAGAGATCAATAGTAAACCATCAGTAACCTTTTTATGCTCAAACAGTCTTCTGTTATACAATACTGTGGAACACTGTCTACAATTGGAGCAAATATTTATGCTGCCAGAGAACTCTGAATCTTTGAGCAATGCCTTCAAGCACTTCTACTTTAATAAATGTCATCTCATGTAAACCTGTGAGTGATATAAGTTTTCTTACGCTGGAACTAGTTATGAACTTCTTCAGTTGCTGTGAGGAGGAGGGAGACCAATAGAAGAGAGAAAGGAAAGAAGAAACAAATAACCCCAAGGAAGTTTTTCGTGTTTAAAATAATCACATCATTTTGTATTTACCTAAAAGTACACATATATGTGTTAAATATTACATGAAATTATGCTGACAGTACTTTCTACCTGAGTCATATATAAGTAACAAAAATCCCGGTACCAGGCGTGAGAAGCATCCATTTGACTTTGTTCATCAGGCTACTCCAACTGGCTCCCAAAATGATACAGCCTGATGCAGACTGCAGATAAGTTCTTATATGAGGACACAGCACAAATTGGACGGTAGTACTATGTATGCTGCCGAGGGTGGGAAGCAGTCAGCAGTTCCTACACAACTGTTATAGCAATTAGCTGTAACAATGACCAGCACAACAAAATATCTCTAAAGGTGAAAGCATGGCGCTTATCTTGGTGGTAATCAAGAGCTATTTAATTAGACTTAAGGCCCATTCCAGAGGAGGGAAATGCATATCCAACTATCTGGGACTAGTGGTTTTTGTATCTTAGAAGAGAATCTACCATCACTTTACCAAACTAGCACATCTCTAACCACACTCTAATACTTATCCTTATATGCACTGATAAGTATGTTTCTCACTAAAGCTCGCATCAAAGAAGTTTCTCACTATCATTACAGAAAACCACAACAGGTCATGATGCAGAGACCTAAGACTCCAGGAACACCCCGGAAGAAAGGAGGAAAGATTGGAAGAGCCAGAGGACCAGGTAGTGCTCTGAGACCTTGCATCTTAGAAATGTCAGGGAAGCCATGACATTTTAACAAGATGGTGCCCGAATAAGACCTGAGCACATAATGTGAATAGACTTCCAAATGCAGAAGAGAGAAATATCACAAGACCCAACCCCTAGACAAAACACTGTGGACAACTAATGACTACTGAGAGAGAAAACAGGTCTCTTCCAGGGGTAAAACTTCTAATCACATACACAGAAAACCATACTATATGTATTCATTCATCAAGTTGTTATTATATGTTTATGCACATATATGTGACAATAACAATTTAAAAGGACAATAATTTGAGAGGGAATGAGGTGGATATGGGAGGATTTGGAGAGAGGGAAAAAAGGGGGAGCGGTGATGTTTGTGGGGTTTCATCCATGCACAAAGACCTATAGGAAAGTAATAGGTGCTTGATAAAGAAGAATTGGCCCTTTCTAGGAATGAGCTCCCTTACTGGATCACTCCCGGTGAAGAGTGGTCAGCTGTGAAACTATATACATACAAACAAAAAATAGATTTAATGGGTTGCAATAAATGTTTGTACCCACAGTTGTGTTTGTAAAAATGAAGAAAAAGAGTTCATCAAATCATCAGCTTGAGAAGTAGGGTGTGGAAGGGGTTGGAGGGAGGGTATCTGGGCATAGTGGAGGAAGGAAGAAGTGGTGAAAGTCGTGTAACTCTCTTAATTAAAGAATTAAGAGTAAACAGAATCCTCCATGATAAAAATGTAAAAATAAAATAAAGTAATATAAATGTTTACAAAAAAGTTGTACAACCATTTTCTCCTTGTGTATTTTTATCCAGAAATGCATAGACAATATCGGTAACATGATATTTGATAATAATCACATTTTGATAATTAATTTTCTTAATTCTATATATTTTTTTAGTGAAATTATATCTGGATATGGATTTTGGTCCTCATATAAAATCTGAAAATCAGAGGTATAGAGAGATTGCTCAGCAGTTGAGAGAATTGGATGCTCTTTGAGAGAAACTGGGTTTGAATTGTCGCACCCGTATGCTCCAGTTCTGTGAAATCTGGCACCTTCTTTGGCCATATACATAAAACAAAATAAATCTTTCCCCCTCATTAAAAATGTATTATTTTTTCATACACTATTCTAATTACAGTTTCTCCTCTCTACTCCCAATCTCACCCCCTCCCCTCCCACCAGGATCCACTCGTGTCCTGTCTCTCAGAAAAGAACAGGCTTCTAAGAGATACCAACAAACATAAAATCTAATAAGATAAAACAAAACCCGCCTCATTGAAGTTGGACAAAGAAAACCAACAGAAGGAAAAGAGCCAAGGGAAGACAGAAGTCAGAGACCCATTAATTCACACGCTTAGAAGTCCCATAAAAACACTAAACCAGAAGCCAGGATATATGTGCCAGGACCTATGCAGATCTGTTCAGCTCCTGTGCTTCCTGCTTCAGTCTCTGCATCCTAATGAATTTGCCCACCAAATTTAGAGGGCCCAAATGATGGCCTTAAAAAGGTAGTGCTAAAATGACTCCAAATATTCTGCTTATTCAACAATTGTCAGAAAAGCTTCCTACTTAAGTAGATGGGAACACATACAGACACACACAGCAAGACATATCACACACACACACACACACACACACACACACACACAGAGAGAGAGAGAGAGAGAGAGAGACAGAGACAAAGACAGAGAGAGACAGAGAGACAGAGACAGAGAGACACCTTGGAACACTTATCTTTAAATGAGATGCCTCCATCAAATCTCTTCCCTCAGAGCTCAGGAGGTACAGTGGAAGAGGGGTCAGAAAGAGCCAGAAGGGATAGAATAGACCAGGAAAATAAATCTTTAAAAAAATCTAAAAGTCAATTTGGTTTAGAAGCACAGACCTAACTCGGAGTCTACAGATTATTCAAATTTTGCTTATTTACTATTTGTTCTTTTTGTATTAAACTATTTATGATTTTATTATTGTAAACATTTCCAGGTTTTTAAAGGTGATGTAACATTTTCTTAATTTTGTTAGAAAAAAGTTTTGGTCCTTCCTACTATTGAGTAGATTTACTGTCCACTTCAGATTTTGTATAGTTTTTGTTTCTACTCTTGAATTCTAGTTTTCTTGCCTCCCTATTATTTCAGATATAAAGTGGTTTGATTTCATTAACATTTTCTAGAACATTGTTCCATCATTATCATTTCTGTGATCATACTTACTATTTTTTTAGAATCCTAGTTCAAAACATTTTGGTCAGCATAGATTCTCTGCTGGCTTCCTTGTATCTCAACCCTGCTTCTGTTTTCTGTCAACTGAACCTTACTTTTGTTTTCTGTCCATATGACTGATTATGTTCCAGACTAGCACAGTGTCTACTTCCATTGCTATTATGCCTTTATCTTCAGCTCTGCTACTTCAAAAAGTTTTCGGTACTCGACTCTCACTTGTCCCTAGACAATAGAATAAATGGCAACGTGAAAATCATAGCATTCTGTTCTCTGGGCTTCGCAGCAAACAGCAAGGAAGCTAATTTTGACTGAGGGTAGGGTGGGGAGGAACTTGAAGTAAGGATTTTGTTTCTTTCCATGCTATAGAACTCAGCATTTGGAGATAAAGTGCATCTCAAAATCTACAGTGGTTAGACGTGTGCTTCTCACTTCTAACTGTTGGAAAATGATGGCAATGTGGCAAGCTACACATTGAGGATCTGTACAAAGCTTCATAAGAGAACTTTAAACACATGAAAGGAATACATTACAAAAGACAATCTCACGAGAAACTTCATTCTTCTGACACTTAATATATTTATTTTCCTCTTCCACAATGATCCTTAAGCCTTTTGGGAATTGTGTTGTAGATGTATCTTTTGAGACTAAGGTCTACAACTCTGCATTTTGATCACTTTTAGTTTCTCAGCAATGATCTCCCACTGTTGTAAAGAGAATTTTCCTTGATTAAGGTGAGGACTACACTTATTTGACTAGATCCTGAAGTGCCTGGTTAGTTGGAGAGGTTCTAAAATTTTCTGCTTTTAAGATTGCCAAAAAGTGTATTTACTCTTCTATAGTTATATTGCTTTGAAATATATGTACATTGTGGAGTGGCTAAATGGAGCTTCTTGACATATGCATCACTCTAGTATATGTCTTTCCCATAGAGAATGACTGTGTAAAATTTCTACACTCAAAAATTTAAGAACATAGTTATTAGCAATTGACCAACTTTTTCTGTGATGCTAGAGACTAAACCCAAGATTTTGTGCTTGTCAGGCAAGTGCTGTGCCATTGAGCTAACTCTCTAATAGGTACCCAATTTTTAATAGTGTAGATGTAGACTGCTTTTGTTAATTTTGTTCTGTGATCTAAAGCTAAGATATTCTTCCAGTCTTTTCCAGCAGTGTTGTAATATCAGTTCATTAAAGCCTAGATAAATTTAGAGAGTTTTTGGTATGTTTTAAATTGTTAATAAGGTGTCATGTTAAGGAGATTTAGAGGAAGCTGAATTAAAGGTTGTTACCTTCATGTCTGATTGGAGTTGAAGCCTGTGAACTTTTCTTATAGGCACTCTACCAAACATACTGAGAAAATGCATGTGATACATGGCAAGGAAGTTGGAGAATTCTGATATTTGGAGTGGCTGACACCCAATCTGTGCTAGTCAAATTGATGTTCGTGTCATTGTTTTCTTTGTAAAGGTAACTTTAGTATTTTACATAAAATATCTTCTAATTCTTGCACTTAATAAATGTCAATATTATTTTAAATAATAAGAAATAAGTTTCTACTTCATTGTTAGAAATTCTAGCTTACCTCTTCCAAGGCTCAGGGAACATTAAGGAAGAAAGATTGGGAATGGTGACATTGAATAACTGCTGGGGCTATAACTCGTCCAAATAAGATCTCTCTCTCTCTCTCTCTCTCTCTCTCTCTCTCTCTCTCTCTCTCTCTCTCTCTCTCACACACACACACACACACACACACACACACACACACACACACCCCAAAGATTGTAGATTCTGTAGAATTTAGAAATAATAATATACTTTGTTGTTTCTAGTGAGTTAAAAACCAGACCATATATTTTTTTTAACCCATTCTTCAGTTGAGGGGCATCTAGCTTATTTCCAGTTTCTGGCTATTACAAACAATGCTGTTGTAAACATAGTTGAGCTAATGTCCTTGTGGAAAAACTTGCATCCTTTTCAAAAACCGTGGTACATTTACACAACGGAGTATTACTCAGCATTAAAAAAAAATGACATCTGAAATTTATAGGCTAATGTATGGAACTAGAAAATATTATTCTGAGTGAGGTAACACAGACTCAGAAAGATAAACGCGGTATGTATTCAATCATAAGTGGATTTTAGACATCATCAAACAAAGGATGATCAGGCTATGATCCACACCAGAACAGCAATAACAAGGAGGAATCTAAGAGAGACATTCATGAATCCCCCTGAGAAGGGCAAATAGATAAGGTCTAAGTAAATTGGGACCATAGGTGAGGAATTTCATTTTTGCCTTTTGTGGTTACCCTTTGAAGGACAGCTGTTTGTAATTTGGCACAGCTCCGATGGTTCTAGTTCTGTGCTCATTAAACTTGTACCCCTCCTTTTTCCTTCTTCAACAATAACACAAACTTATTTCTGAACATATCACAGCTTGGGCATGATTTTGTATATTTTGAAACCAATGAGGGCAGGTATAACATGCTAGATATTGTAAGGAATATATATATAAACATATATGTAATACACATATATACTATGTAATATGTGTATGTTTGTAAACACTGGTGTTTACTGGGAGGGGTACAGTGTTTAAATAGCCATGTCCCCATTTATTATCTTTATGAAACTCATGATATTCAAAGATAATGTCTTTTACTTGTCAGGATGACACAGATGATAAACCTTGACAATAATTTTTGGAAGGTACATATATAATTGGTGAAAGGCATTCCATGTATATATTCCATGTCTATAAAATGACATGTTATTTAAAATGAGAGTTCTGCCCCCCACCCCGAGTTCTAGGATACTGTGGTGTTCTTTGTCCTGTAGTGAAAGCCAGTGTTTTGTCCAGAAGAAACAAATAGATATGACTTAAAGAGAGCTTTGCCATGATAAGGCACCCTTGAACAAGAATCATTCATCAGGTAATGACTTTCCAAATAAAACTAAGAAATCCTCTCATCTTGAAAACGGAATTTGTTCCATAAGAGCTGTGAATGAACCCTGTGAGGAGTTATGCTTCATTCTTGTAGCACCATCACTCGGCCCTTTCTCTCCAGGAGGCAGGAAATTTCATCTTTTTGAAAGTATGGACAGGAAAAAATGAGAGGCAAAGTAATACAAGTGCTCTAGAAGTTGCTATCAATGAAGCATTGTTCATTAAACTGAATCCTGGGAAATCAAAGTCCTTGTGGATTTTAATAATTTTATTTTCCTTATTCAGGTACAGCTTTCCAAGCCCCTCTTAAAATCACCTTCTTTATAGTAATTTTAGAAATGACTGCAGCATTTCTAAGTGAAGTATATTGAGGTATGGTTAACACAGAAGAAAATTTTCCATCTGAAATATACACTTTAATGATTTTTGACAAATTTGTATACTCAGGTAATTACCAGCATAATGAAGATGCTAGGTATTTTAGTGATGATTAAAATTCATCACTAAAAGAAATCCCTTGTGCTTCATCTTGGCAATTATAATCAAGCTGCTATAGATGTTCATGTACAACTTTTTGTATAAATGTAAGCTATACTTCATTTTGAAAAACCTAGCAATGAGCTTCATAGATGATATGTAAATGGATGATTAAATGTAAAATAAAAACTATTGATTAGTTTTATTCAATGATTGTGCAGTTTTGGCATTCTCAAATATATATATATATATATATATATATATATATATATATATATATATATATATATATAACCAAAATTTTTGGATTGCTAACATTTCATATAAATAGTACTTCAGTAATAGGGAAAAGATAGAATTATATTTCAGTTTTAATGACTTCATTTCCCTAATGGCTAAAATTAACATTGAACATCTTTGCATAAGCGTCCTTTTTAGTGATGCATGTTTTGTTAAATTTTAAAAAATCTATTTTAAATCTTATTAAGAAACACAGTTTCTATACTTGCCAAACACATTTGAGCTCATCAGAAAATAAAATCTACTTGGTCAAATGTATATTGCTAGATTTTATTTGCTAATAGGAGCAAATTTGTATTTATATTTATTTGTTATTAGTCCGTAATACTTTTTCTTATTTTCTTATTTTGTCTTGTCTATGTCTAGTTACATTTTTATTACTATGATAAGACTCTAATACAAAAGCTACTTACAGAAGAGTTAAGTGTGCGTGTATAGTTTTAGTTCATCACCTTTGTGGTGCTGGCAGCAGGTAGGCAGCCATGGCTCTGGAGAAGAGACAAAGGTAGAAATAGAGACAGAATATGGGAGTGGTGGGAGTCTTTCTAAATCTTAAAGCCCACCTCCAGTAACACATATCCTTCAACAAGGCCACACCTCTTAATCATTCCCAAACAGTTCTACTAACTGGGCACTAAGCATTCAAATATATGAACCTATGGCAGCCATTCTTATTCAAATTACTACATTCTGGTTTTTAAAATAAGAGTATTTGTAGTAGGAGGTTTCTGGCCCTGACTTTCAGGCCTAACCTCAAGGTTTAGACCCGCAGACCCATAGACCCACAGACCCGCAGAGACATACAGACACTTTCAGTAGTTTTAGGCTGATTGGCCTAAGGCCCAGGCATATTGCTTGCTGGCTCTCTACCCTTCATCTAACCCATGATTCTTCCTGTTCAGCCATGCGGCTCGGTACCTTTCTTCAGAGCAGCATAGTTGTCTGCTGCTTCTTCCGGCTTCTCTCTGACATTCTGCTCTGTGCTTCCTGTTCTCAGAGTTTTATTAGTCTGGTAGCCCTGCCCACACTTCCTGCCTGCCTTTAGCCAATCAGCGCTTTTTATTAAACCAGTGGGTGGGACAACTATTTACAATGAAGCAACACAATACCCCTATAAGTAATTTTGGCTTTGTGCAATGTATATGAAAATATTCCTTTTTAATTTGGAGATAACAAGGGTCAAGGATTTGTTACATATTATTTTTAGACTTAATATAAAGCTTTAATAATCAGGACACAGTGTACCATGAGAATAGACCTGAAGATTATTATAATGTATGCACAGTTCAGTAAAAGGATTTTTTCTGGGGTTTCATTTTGGAGATACTTAAGATGAATCTTAACACAAGAAGACTTCAGAAAAAAATATGTTTGGAGTTATAGGTTATGCTATGGAAAGGCAACATGTTGACACCCTAAAATGCCCATTCCCCATTAGTCTCTTCAAATTTTATGTTCTGCTAGTAGTTGATAAGATTTGGTTTTGTAGAAACACATAACAAAGTCTACTAACTTTGGGGATATGGACTCAGATGTCCAAAAATTTCACTTAAGACCAAAATCAAATGATATTCTTGTGGGCTGTTACTCTTCATAACTCAGTCTAAAATTCCTCTTGTATGCATCCATATGTCATCTTGTACTTGAATGTTTTACTGGATCCTTACATTATTTTAGGCCAAGCTTTCCAGTGTATATGGTTCTAAGTCTCTCAGACTTTAAATCTTTTTCAGATAGATTAAAACAAGGAGAGACATAGGACGGAACTCTTCCTTTTTCCTGATAACATTTCTTATCAAGTTTGTTCATGTTCTTTACTTCATATTTCAGAAGAGATAGAACTACCTCAGAAAACAAACGAACGAGCAACAAACAATGTGAGAATGGGAGTGAGTGAGGGTATGAGCATTGATAGCCAATTTTACCTCTGCAGGAAATGTTCTGTGGCTTTCCTCAGGCTGTGGAAGGATTTCCTCTGCTGTTTACAAGTACAAAACAATAGCGACTCTTTCATTAAAAACAAAGTTTCATTTGACTATGCCAAATTCTGTGTGATTGTAGTGGATTTTGCATTGGTTGGTTGCTTTGCATAATATTAGTAGTTTTCCCATATGTCTTTATTTAATACAAACAGCTACAAAAGTCCCTGAGTGTTAAGATTTAGATTTGTTTACCAGTTTCTAATATTTCATGTGTCAGTCTTCCCTGCATTTTGTCTTCTTGGGAATCACCAACAGCATTTACTTTTCATCTATTATTTATATTATAAATAAACATTTTAAGAACATTCATTTCCCCAAGTCCCCTTTCTGCCATTTCCACACTAGCATTACCCTGAAGATTTTACAGAATCACTATTACCACCATTTTCATCAGCACTATCAAATAACAAGGTGAATGAAGTAGTAAGATTTTGTCAGCTACAGTTACACAACCATTGACTTAGCGAATAATTTCTGCTTCTAAATATTATAAAATCATCACGTTTTGAGATTGATGAAGAAATATAAGATGTACCAGAATGTAGCTAATAAAGCCCTCACCAATTGTGGTTTAAATTTTTATTTCTACTTTTAAAGAGTCATATACTTATGATCTGGAGGGGTAGCTCAGTGTGATAGTTCTTGCTTCTCAAAGCTGTTGATCTGAGTTTGATTCCCAGAACCCCTTAAAAAAGGTGGATATGGTTTCATGTATCTGTATGCTATGAAATGCTTGTGTTTACACTTTCTAGAATTTCTCATATTCTACAAAAATATGTAGTTGAAGAACACAAAAATGGAATGCTATAATATTAAGTGTATAGCCTTTAGTGTAGATGTAACAGTCCCTAAATGACCAATAGGTAAGTAGGTAGATACATAGGCAGAGATAATCTTGTAAAGTGGTACAATTCCTTAAGGAGAAGAAAGAGATGGATGATCAGTGTATGAATCCAGACTTCACCTGGGAGGCTGGAAAACATCTTTGCACAGAAGAGGTAGAATTCATAAAATTCTAATTAAGATCATTGCCACTGCCATTTGCCACTCGGATACTGCTACCTTAAGCAGAGTTGATTCAGAGGGTGTTTCTCAGTGTCCTTGGAATATAAAGGTGCTGGAATGGTAGAAAGCATTGGTGAGCAGGTTGCAGGTGATACTGTCATCCCATTTTACATTTTGTCTGAATCCTAAAACAAACCTTCGCCAGGAGATAAGAGTCACTCAGGGCAGCTGGTACCAGCAGATTTATCTGAGAAGGAAAGTCTACTTTTTATTTCATGGCAACTGGTACGTTTCTGAGTACACTGTTGGAGCTGACATATCTGTTGTTAAAACTGATCCTGTAGACCTTTGGATAAAGCCTGCTTTGTCAATGTGGCATGCCACTCCGTGACAGTGCTGCCGTGAACACTGCTAAAGTGGAGCCTCATTCTACCTGTTCCATCTTTGTCCTGGAAGGAGTAGAATTGACGATGATCATGGGATATAAAGTGGCTGGTGCATTCCATGTCAATGGTATCGACATCGATAAAGATTTATTTAAAAAGGCCAAAGAATTTGGATTCTCCCACTGTATTAACCCCCAAGATTCCAGTAAGTACTCACTGAGGTGACAGATGGGGCAGTGGACTACTCCTTTGAAGGTTTTGGGAATGTGAAGGGTATTAGAGCAACCTTTGAGGTGGCCCACAAAGGCTATGGAGTCTGTGTAGTGGTTGGCACAACTCTTTCAGGTGAAGAAATTGGCACTCGTCCATTCCACTGTATCTAGTGACAGGACACGCATGGAAATGGACTGCCTTTGGAGGAAGGAAGAGTGTAAGCACCCCAAAGCTGGTGTCTGAATTCATGTCTGAAAAGATAAAAGCTGATGGATTTGTGACTAGCGATGAGTTTTTGGAACAAATTAAAAAGCCTTTCACCTGGGGGAAAGGATCATTCAAACTGTTCTAAAGATGATGCATTGAGAAGAGAACATTGTCCTCCCTGTACTTTCTCATGTGATCACATAAGAATAAAGGGACAGATTTGCAAGCTAACAGCCTCTTAGACTTCAGAAACTCCTAGAAGGAATGTGTGTAATAATGGATGTAATCCAAGACAAGACAAATAGTCACACGCTGGTTTTCTGAGCTCTCCACATAAATGGATGCTGCTCATCAAAGAATATTTTAATCTAATAAAAATACTTTCTGCAAAAAAGGAGAAAAATATGTTAACTTGTGTGTGTGTGTGTGTGTGTGTGTGTGTGTGTGTGTGTGCGTGTGTGTGTGTGTGTGTGTGTGAACATATGTACACATACATGTATGTGGAGGCCAGACCAATATCAGGTGCTTTCCTCTAGTACTTTCCACTTTTTGTTTTGGAGACAGGGTCTCTCAAGAATTATGAAGCTCAGCAACTCAGCCATAGTTAACAGCAGGATCCAGAGATCCACCTGGCTCTGTGTCCGAGTGCTAGGTTTATAGACATGAACAGCCATCTCTGGCTTCTATGCAGGCACTGGGAATTTAAACCCAAATGTCACGCTTGCTCTGCAAGACTTTCTCCATTGAGTCATGTCTATGATAGAGCAAACCCCGATTGTTTCAGGGAGAGAAACTTCATAAACTTTAGGAGGACGTGCAACCTAGAATCTGATATAAAGACTCTAAATAGCACCCAACTTATATACTAATAAAATGTGGCTTGAAATAAAAACCTCCTTTAAAAGCCAAACTTTCATTAATAATTTAATAAAAAATAATTTATAGTCTTGTGCCATTACACCAAAGACAAACCCATATAACATTAAGTGCCTTCATAGTTTGTGGTTCCTGTGATCACATTGGGTTTTTTCATTGTGTTTCATCATGTGCTTTGCTTTAATGGAAACTTTTGGTTAACCTAAGTCTTCAGCCTTCTATATAGACTTGTCTTACTAGCAGCCTACGAGGTAGCAGTCTTGTTTGCAAAATCTGTTCCACACAGAATAACTATTAATACCCTGAATTTTTGTCCCATTTAGGTTTCTTAAAAGCAGGAAGGGGAACAGGATCAGAGACACTGACACCAGCATTTTAAAAAGTAAACAAGCTTGTCCTTAATTATAATTAATTTAAATAAAATGAATTTAAAAAGCAAAAAAATGGCTTTTGAGGAATGCTGTACAAGTGTCTGGGAGATGCTAAGGGTCTCCATAGTAACTAGAATGGTTTCAAATGTTGATTTCTTCCTCCAATACCGAAGCAGTTGTTCGGGTTTTCTGACTACCTTGTGTTAGATAATAAATGCCTAACAGTTTATCTGAGCCGTGTTTTGTTCTCCATAGGATAAGAGTGCCCAGTGTGCTATCTGGGTATTATTATTATGAACTGATGCTCTACTGCTGCATCCTGACACTGTGTTATTAGCATAGCTTTATGCTTTTCTTAGCATTTTTCCATCAGAGATGCTTATGCCTTTTAATAGTAGTGTGAACACTGCTTTATTCAAGTATGCTGCTTGAAATTCTGATCTTTTTGCATGCTGGTCATGGTAAAATATATTACAATACATTAAAAAGAGACAAACATTTGAAAACACAGATTCTCTTAGATTAGTTATAATTTAAATGGCAGCATCTTCTATCATTTCTACTACATTTCTTATAAAATAAAATTACTGAGTTAAAAATAAGTGAGGCCCAGGTAATTAGAAATTAAATATGTTTGCAAAAACTTGTTTTAATTCATTTAAGATTTTATGTTTGCACATGAATTACTCAATAGAAACAAAATCATGATATCTAAATACATTTTAAGGACAACTAAGAGTTTATCCACTATAAAGGGCATTTATTCCCCAAGTCACAAAGGCAATTAAATAGCTATTAATATAAAAGGGAAAGCCTTATTTGAATCATCTCTTTAAATTGATGTTCCACTATGTGGCAAAGCATATATTTTTGGTATTTTCATGTTATGTAGCCAACTGCCTTGATCCTATTAATGTTTAATTAGTGTGGGCTCCATTTAATTTATTTTATGATCCCTTTGCCTTTCCCTGTATTATGTGCTCCTACATCCATCCACCATCAGTCTTCCCAGAATCCTATGTTTGGAAAAATGCACTCTTTGCTCTGTCAAGGGACATTGAGAAATTTTTGCTGTCAACTCCTGATAGTCCTAATACAATTGGTGATCATCCTTCTCTATACAAAGGAAACCACAATTTCAGATTAACATGGAGAAAATAGTTATCCAATCACACAGATATATGGTATCAGAGCATTGGTAGCCATTTATGAAATGATGAATGACTAGATCCACCCATATGATGTCTGCATCATTGCTTTAGGTTACTGGCATTACTCATCAGCTTTGGTTAGCATCTTGTTCTTCCTAAACAAAACTGCTTTTTCAGTTCTTGAGTTCATGGAAGCTAGTTTTATAACTGGTAGTACATGCACAATTCAAAGTCTTGAGCAAATATGACTTCAATTCCTAAACATAATGCTGTTACATATAGGCTAGGGTAAAAAAACAAGTAAAGACAATACTACTCTTCCAAAGTTTGTGACAGTTTCATTTTAGTTTTGGAAACAATAAGAAAGCGAGAAAAGGGCAGTCTGTCTGTTTTCTGATTCTTTCAGATTTATACTTCATTTGTACAGATAGCCCAGCTTATGGTAAGGTCATGACGCATGATTTATTTAACTGATTTGTGGGAGTCCTTACTTTGTTCCCTCCCACCTGTCTGTCCCTTCTTTTTGTGAGCTGTGTAATTAATAGACCATAAACTATTCAAAGTCATGTTTTTCATTTTAATACTACCAGGGAAAGGGTCTGTTTTCAAATAAGTCAATGACAGCATAAGTTAATGTCTTCTCACATAGAAGTAAAATGCACAGTATATTTCAGTGGTATGGTATAAGTTATCCTGTTTGAACTTTATCTACATTTTCATAGTTAACTTAGAGCCTAAGCTAAAAAAGAACACTTTGCCTGGATTTGTTAATTGATGTGGGAATGCCTTTTTGTATGTTGTGAATCTCAATCTTTAAGTAAAGGAACTGTTTTGGTCCATGACAGGCATCATAGAAAAAGGAGGTGGGAGAATCAGAATAGGTAGGAAAGGAAGGGCGGAGTCAGAGATAGATAGAGCCAGCCGCCAAAGGAGCAACATGTAAGGAACACAGGTGAGCCATGGGCCACTTGGCAGGATAGATTAATGGAAATGGGGTAAGTTAAGATGAAAGTGCAAGCTAGCAAGTGCCTAAGCCATAGGACAAACAGCATGAAGTTAATATAAGCATCTGAATCATTTTGGGGGAACTAAGTGGCAGTGGGCGACTAAGCGGTCTGGTACTGCAGGTCTGTGGGTCTGGACCTCTAACCACCTGGGACCAAGAAACCCTATTGCAACAGCTAACTACTTCATTACCCTTTCCCCATCAGGGAATCCAACATTTCTACTAACAATCCTTCAACTTTCAAGGGTTGTAGATTTTTCTTCTATCAATGACAAAATTTTGTGTTTTCTGGGAGCAGCCAAAGCATATACTCCTAGTGAAATTTTATGTGTAGCACAGCTTAATAAGAAAAACAAAAATCTCTCATTCAAGAAATTCCCAAATATATGTTTTTCAGGATATACATTTATAATATTTTGTTACTTAAAACATTTAGCAAATTCATATAATAGTTTTCTGAAAAGGAAGTTGTATTTATTTTAAACAACAAAATAGAAAAAAGGCCTTTTTCCCCTTTTTCTATAACTCTTGAGGGAAATGATAATTTTGGTTCCCATAAACTTTTGTAATACATTCTTAATAATTATGTCATTTATTGTAAAAATTCAGCATAATAGAAGATAGCTTAATATATAAAATGGAAAAGTTTTTAAACAGTATAAGCAAAATCTAAATGATCAGAATTATCACAGAGGTAAAGTTATTCTAAAGGATATAGCTTATTTAATACAGAAGTGCTTTCAATATCTACTTTCTTTAAGGATTTGCAATACATTTTTATTTCGTCAGACATCTCATGTCCTGGTGGGAGAACATGTTTGAACTGAGCAGACCTGGGCTGTAATCTCAGCTACTCAACTCAGTTCTGTGGTTACCCTAGCAAACCATAAACTTCGGAGTACCAGATTTACTCATTTAAGATAGGCAAGTCGGTCTATGTTTTGTGGATTTCTTTTGGTTTAGGCAAAAAAAAAAACCAAAACAAAAAAAACCACATAAACTGAGTAACCATAACGTAGATGATTATGTAGTAATGTGAGAAGACAGGAAGAAATGAAAATTAATGAAATAAATTGAACTTTACTATATAGAACATTTTCCCCTAGAAATTCCCCAAGAGTGACCATTACAGCTTATTCCATCATTATTGAAATGGCTGTTTCTTTTGGCACCTTCAACAATAGCGCAATTCATGGGAAACCAAGGAAAGCATGTGCCTCTTTTATCCATGGGATGATCATTATGGGTTGTGTGGACACAAAGAGGGAAATGGAAAGAAAAATGCACACAGTAGTGACCCAAGAAGTCATCTGCTAATTTCAAATAATCAAAGGCATCCTTGTGTGGGATGAATAATTACTAATTAATTCTAGGTTTATCCTATATTTCCCACTAGATAACCAGAGTAAAGAATCATAACTAAACTACCCACAGGGAAAGTACCTATTATACAAAAAAATCATTAAAATTCAAAATAACAAAGGCAAGTATTTGTGTGAGAAAATAAAAAGACTTGGTTTGGTATTATTCATTCTAACATTTAGAAATTAATATTAATATATATTAGTTTAAAATTAATAATAGAAAATTATGATTAAATATTCTTTGCATGAGATTTCTAGTGATTTGTTTCAGACATGATGAGAATTCAAAGGGTCATGTGATGATCTCTAACCAATTTCCCATCTCATTGGCCTTTCCAATGTTGCTTGTATTAGCTATGCAAATTGCATGACTCTTCTGAGCCTGATACTTACTTGCTAATTTCAAGGATTTTTCTGAACGTTAAAAACATACCCAATCCTAAATTTGCATTCTAGAGGTTCCCAGTAAATGTGATTTCTTTCAGTGAGCTCCTATTTAATCTCACAGCTTAGTTGAAGAAAACTGATAGTGTTTGTGGGTAGCAACTCAAAGACGCAGAATGGAGCAGCTAACTTATAAGGCATTTTAATGTGACTTATAATTCCTTACATTTGTAAGTCATACTATGCATAATTTCCCAAATAACTTAATCCTATCTCTTATCTTATATAAATTCCTTGTAACTCTGACAGCATTGCTATAATATGTTTAATTTAAAGAAAAGATGGATGTCACAGGGACCCGAGTGTACAGATTCTGTATAAACATCCACTCTGGTAATATCCCCAGTGAAACATCTCTCTTCTCAGATAATACTTCCCCTAAATATTCCCAACTTCCTTTACCACCATGAAAAATGCATGAAATACCTAAGTTTTATGATGGGATGAAACTAAAATACAAAATTAAAAGCTGTTTATTCACCTGCTCTCTCTTTGGTGGAGAGGAGAGTTGAACTTTATCTAGTTGGCTTAAACCTTGATCTGGTTTCACTTTTGTCCCTGGAGTAACAGTCGATTCCCCCATTCTGCCACAGTCCTATGTTTCTCTCTGATGGGCTGAAATATCGGTAGAGAAAATCATACTAGTTCTGTTTCTCAACAAACTCCAGTATAATTTTAGAAACTGAATAAAAATAAAATCAAGGGCAAAAGAATCTGAGTGATTGGCTCAAGGACACAGTGAATAGTTTGATTCAAGAAAAAGTTCCACATCTTCAGATATAAAGTCTGAATTTCTTTCTAATTCACCACTATTTACCATCTTACATTTTATTACTTCTTTTAGAAGTCTAAGACATTTTATTTATTTGTCTGGGACTCATATACTCTGTAATTTGCAAAAGTTATTGAAAGGTTTCTGTGCTCTTGTGCATTCATGTCTAGAATAAAGTAGTACAACTTGGTTAATTTGAGGATTAACAAAGTAACGAACATAAAACATACACAAGCTTAGATTCTGCCACCTACTAAGAGTTTCAAAATTCTCACTTGTATTATTTTTCTTAGTGCCGCGGGGGACAATGCTGATGGAAATTTTGTTTTGTTTTGGGGTTTTCAGTCTGTAGGTGATCATCTTGTAAAATCTTCTGGAGTTTGGGCCATGATGCCTGAATGTTTAAAATTGGATTTTTTTGTTGCTTTTTTGTTTCATTGAAAGAAGTTTGTGTGAGATGGTTGTCTAACTGAATTTTCGCCATTGAATATTTATAAAAGCTGACTTTTTTTTTTGATAGCTTTTATTTAAGACCTGGGTTCAGCACCCAGTTGGTGATACATTATCATTTGAAACTCCAATTTCAGGGAATCTGATGCTTTCTGTGGGTATTAGGGATACATGTGGTGCATGTACATACCGAAGACATACACAAGCACATATAAAATAAAAATAAATATTTCAAACTGTAGAGTTTCTGCAAAGCTATAAAAGTCTATTGTTCTTTTAAAAGTAGTTCTTTTTCTGCTAGTTAAGTTCCACAGGATCACACTTCTGAAACTGACCTTTCTCCTCCTCCCAGAAATTATTTATACGCTGAAGAGCATTTTTTGCCATTTTCTTTATTACTGTTGCCACTTAATGGTTTCTTTTAGTTAAAGTTAATAGTTATAAGGAAGAACCTCAATGTCAGTGTAGCAATGGAAGCTTAGTTTTTAAAGCTTTTGGCTCCTAAGCTATTGACACATTTGAACATTTATTTCAGCATATTTAGATGTCAACTTTAAAGTCTGAAAAGCATGGGTTTTGGAATACCATAGTTGGGGATGACAGCGTCATTTTCTAGTATCTCTAGTTGCTTTATATCAAATGCAACCTGTAGGCGGAGTTTTACTTACAAGGCACCAGTCCAAGATTAATACTTATTAAAATATAAATCAATACTCATGATACAAGTAACAGCTTATAGTGGCACCTGAACAGGGACTAGAGTATCCAAGCAATGGACGAGCGATAGACGGACAATGAATTCCAAACCAGTCTCTCCAGCAGCCAGGAACCAGGAAGAGACCTCCTTGTGTCCTATCAGCCCCTTATCAATGGGGTTGGCCACACCTCCTCCAGGAGCCCAGGACCCTGGATAGCGTCTTCGGACCTTATTGGCTGATACCTGAATCCCACCACATCTCCCCCTTTTGTCTAACTAAGAAGGTTCTAAACTAAGACTATGTACAATAGGAATTATTATGAGGTAGTATTGTTATTACTTTGTTAAGTTGTACCAAATGCTGAAATACATTTGGCACATGTGTAAAAATGTTTATGCCTGAAGAATGTACTTTATCAATCCCTATGAAATCAGTACCTTTAGTTGTACGGGGTCTTTTTACTCCTTCCTCATCCTGTAAACACTCCAAAACTTTTCAATAAGCATAAACTAGGGCCTCTAGATGTCACTATTTCTTTAGTAAAGCAGACAATAAATAGGCACTCCAAATCTTATATTCATGCCCAAGGTCTATGTGAACATTTAGTTACTTCTTATACCAAAAAGCTTAGAACACTTGACCCAGTGTACTTGTGCTATTTTTAAAGATGTAGGTTGCACTGTGAATAGGGTTTTTTTTTTTCCTTAGCAGTTTTCCAGATGTTCCCATATCAGACATGAATTCCCTTCCCCAGAGTAAGGAATGGGTCGGCACTGGGAGCAAAGTTAATCACTTTATGCAGCAAAGATTCTTTAATGTTTGAAACTTATCAGTTGATATTCCAAATTCTAAATTGGCTATTATAACATTTCCGAAGATATTATGCCTGTGAATAATAGATTTTAGGGCTTTTTCTTCTTTTTTTTTTAATTACAGAAATCCTGATGTAGGGACATGCCTAATACATACTTTTTAGGTTCCTAATTTTATACAGTGATATTAGATATTAATAACATATTAAATTCTATGATGTTAAACATTAGCCAAGTTTGAAAGGACAGGTCTGAAGTCATCTCAGCTGCTTCTCTTTACAAGGAGATTCCATCGTGATAAAGAATGATGAGAAATGGAGCTGGGCGCCATGTCATATTCCTATCATCTCAGCGCTCTGAGGTCTGAGGCAGGGTGATTGCTAGGATAGGTAATAGGCTATTATCCAGAGCTACATAGTGACACTGAGGGGAGAGAGAGAGAGAGAGAGAGAGAGAGAGAGAGAGAGAGAGAGAGAGAGAGAGAGAGAGAGAGAGAGAGAGAGAGAACATTGAAGGAGAAACATCAAAAGCAGAGAGTTGCATCACAAATAAGATCTGAGACTTCCCTACTTCTGTGAGCATATTTCTTAATGTGATTGTTGTATTTTGACAAACCGATTCTTGCTTATAACTATGTTTTCTTGGATTCTACTATCTCCCTAGTTCTGTTACAATTATTTAATCAGTAAGCCATTTTTTTTTCTGGGAAGTGTAATTTTATGTTAAATAATAAGGAAGTTAAATATACTGTGAAATGTGTCTGAATTTGTGAAGTAAAATTGAAATAAATGATTTAACAAATAAGAAAATTATCATAAATTGTGAAAATAATGAGACGCGTGGTTGGGGAGACAGCTTAGATGGTAAAATGCTTGATGCTCAAAAATGAAGATCTGAGTTTGTATCTGCATCATCCACTTAAACCACTTAAAGCCAGGTATGGTGGTAGGGTATTTTATTCTCAGTGAACAGCACGAAACAGGAGAATTTCTGGGGCCTGCTAGCCAGAAAGTCTAGCTGAAATGGTAGGCCATAGGCTCAGTGTGAGGCCCTATCTCAAAAAATTTTTAGGAGGATAAAAAAAGTAGTTAACACAGACCTCAGGCATCCACATGCATACACATAGTTGAGTACATTAATGCATATGGGTAGCCACATCCAACACATATCCACATGTATACATATGCCGCATACACACATGATAAAGGCTTTTGTATTATGTTTCAAATGGACATAATCACTTAAGTAATTGTTGCAATTAACAAATAAAGGTAGATAATAAATAAGATTAGCCAGGTATAACTGGAATTATACATACTATTTATAACAGTTTAGAAGATTTGGGTTTAGCTATATTTAGTACTAAAGGCTATTAGTATAAAATAGACAGTTAACATAGATAAAATTCAGTAATGCACAGGGTAAGGTTCAGTCCTTTGGTTCCATACAATACTAGCATGTGTCAGTGAAGTGATCTGCCATTTTTCCTTATCCCGCAAACTTCAGAAATCATAAGGTGAATTAGCAAAACAAACTTGACCTTGACAGTCAAGAGACAAACTTCATTACTTCTGCACTTGCTTCTTGATATAGGTAACATATGTCCCCTCTTAACTGTCTGTCTTAGTCGGGGCTTCTGTTGCCATGATGAAACACCATGACCCAAAGCAAAATGGGTAGGAAAAGATTTATTTTCATCACAGTTCCATGTGACGGTAAAAGCCATGGAGACCATGGAGGGATGCTGCTTACTGTCTTGTTCCCTCTATTTGCTCAGTTTGCCTTCTTACAGAACCGAGGATCACCAGGCCAGAGATGGCTCCACCCACAGTGGACTGGGCCCTCCCTCATCAGTCACTGCTTGAGAACATGCCTTCCAGCAGATCTTATGGAGGCATTTTATCAGTTGAGACTCCCTCCTCCCTACCTTGAGTCAAGTTAACATTAAACTAGTCAATACTCATATTCAAACCCTAGTCATTCATCATCTTTGGCCTTGTCTTTAACAAATCATTTTGGAGTTTGGTTTAAAAGGATCATGTTGGACTCATAAAACCATTTAGGAAATATTCTTTTGTAGTAGTGGGGCTTTTTTGGTCCCAGGCGGCCAGAGGTCCCAGACCCACAGACCTGCCGCCCTAGACTACTTAGAAGCCCACCGCCACCACTCAGGCCCCCAGAAATGATTCAGACACATATCAATTTTATGCTGTTTGGCCTATGTCTCAGGCACATTGCTAGCTAGCTCTTACATCTTAATCAACCCATTTCTATTAACCTGTCTGCCATGTGGCCCGTGGCTCACCTGTGTTCCTTACATGTTTCTCCTTGGGCGGCTGGCTTGGTCTGCCTCTGACTCCACCCTTCCTTTCCTACCTATTCTGATTCCTCCACCTACTTCTTCTATGGTGCCTGTCATGGCCCAAAACTGCTCCTTTATTTAAAGATTGAGATTCACAGCATACAGAAAGGCATTCCCACATCACTTCCCCCTTTCTGTCTAATCAAAAAGAAAGGTTTCAATTTCAACATAGCAAAATTACATCTAACAAAATAGCTATCAAGCAAGAATTACAGTTACAATATCTAGTCTATTTGTTTTTAGCAAAATTAAAGAAAATACTCTATTATCTAACTTATCTTTATTAATCTAAAGTTTCATATCCAATATACCTTTCAAACGACTAAGAAAAACTGTACCTATAACTATCTAATCTTCAACTACGTCAAAGACCACAGAAGGATATATTTACCCAAGTAAACCAGAAGTGCAAGCGATTTCTAAAATCTAGGAAGGACAGAGATGACACCTATTTGCCTGGACAGTCACCCAAAATTCCTTTATGAAGTTGGAGCATCCATCTTCAGCTTATAGGCCCAGAGTCTCTTTTCATTTCAGTGAATCAGGAAATCTGCTCTGCCCATTCTGGCACAGTTCATCAGTTGCTTCTCCTCGAGTCCTGAAGAATGTCTGACAGTTTTCTCTGTAAAGCAGGATTCTGAATGACCATCTCGGCTTGTTCTGC
Organism: Phyllotis vaccarum; assembly: GCA_033318265.1. Lineage (NCBI taxonomy): Eukaryota > Metazoa > Chordata > Mammalia > Rodentia > Cricetidae > Phyllotis > Phyllotis vaccarum. Next base: position 16,490,740 of record JARWLC010000007.1, read on the forward strand.
CAAAGTTCAGAGGTCATCTTCCATGGAACCTGCATGTCAAGTTTAAACAGCATACTGTCAGCCAGTCAATATAAGAATAGGTTCTTCTCCCGTGGCTAACTAGTGTCACAAATAGACTCCATATGGAGTTTCTTCGATGCCCATTTTTCTCTTGAAGAAAATTGGTGCTGCCAAGAGCAGACCTGTCTCACTGTCTAGAAAAGTCTAAGTTCTTAAAACATTTTAAATGCCATATACTGTAGGTCTTAGAAGTATTTGAAGATTACCTACCTAATTGAAATATATTTTTGTATACCTAAAAATCCTAACTAACCTAACTATAAGTTTGATTATCAAAGGTGACTATTAACCTTCATTTTTAAATTATACATTACAATTTTAAATCAGTTACATGAACATCATACCTTAAACTAGAATAGAAAAATACATACAGCATAACAAAATTGACCTTAAATTTGTATCAATAAACCAAAATCTATACCAATGTAAAGCATTTTGAGATTAACAGCTGATTTCCTGATCTAATTAAATTCAATAATCTAACTTTTAAAAAAATCATTCATATACCATATCCCCTTTTTCTTCTTAGAAAGAGATTGACTATGACCATTAACCATTTATAATGAAAACAAACACTTAGAAACAATATTTGGGGAATTTGGGCTTAGTTATCCATTACTACTTCCTGCTGATTGAGGAGCATTGAAAATCTCAAGGATTGTTGAGACTGGATCATAATCTGCAGCCATAAAGCTGATCTGGCCATCTCTTCCCATCAGAGATTTTTTCAGGGGGTCTTGGTTGATGAAACCATATTGGCTTGGAAGCAATCCACAGGTTCTCATCTTCTGTGGAAACAAAAGCAGAACTCTTCCAAAGCAATAAATCCTTAGACACAAGTTTCAAAATCAAAATACCTTTAAAATATATATTCTTGTTTAACTTAGTAGCCTTTGCATTTGCAATCCATTGTGTTTCTGCAGTTAGCTCACTAACAGTTAAAAAATTAAAAGAAAACACAATAACAACCTAAATCCAGATTTTGTGTCTATTTTCCATCTTTACATGGCTTATTATATTTTTAATACTCTATTTCTCTTATTAAAGACTTTTTTTAACCTCTTTTTTTCTCTCTGAAGCCTATGTATCTTTTACACACATTGTAACCTGTTTACAGGTTTTTATTTTCTTCTGAATCTGTTTTATTGTGAATCCTTAATCATCTTCCAACCATAAGAGCTTTTAAAATATACTGTCTTAAAGAGCAGCATAGTTTTTGCAGATTAGGCTGAATCACTAAGTTCTCTTAAAGGGACCGTGTCTCTGTTCGTGGCCAGCAAACAGAGTATACCCAAGAAAATGCTGCTACTAAGAAACTTTGTTTCCTTTTTGTTCAAAATAAACAGAAATCTAAAATCAATCACATGCTACTGAGTCTTCTGTGAGATTTTAGGAACCCGCCTGATTGCAGTTTACACTGCCTGCTGCCAGTCCGCTGGCGCCATTTTGAATGTGACCCGGCCACTATGCTTTCTTTGTACAATGACCCGTTTCATATACACAATTTGGAAGCTGCCTTTGCTCAGTTTCTGTGATCTAGAACCCTTTCTAATCTTTCTCAGGCCTTAAGCGGATATTCGCCCCACGTTGGGCGCCATCTGTAGTAGTGGGGTTTCTTTGGTCCTGGGCGGCCAGAGGTCCCAGACCCACAGACCTGCAGCCCGAGACTACTTAGAAGCCCACTGCTGCCACTCAGGCCTCCAGAAATGATTCAGACACTTATATTAATTTTATGCGGTTTGGCCTATGGCTCAGGCACATTGCTAGCTAGCTCTTACATCTTAATCAACCCATTTCTATTAACCTGTCTGCCACGTGGCCCGTGGCTCACCTGTGTTCCTTACATGTTTCTCCTTGGGCAGCTTGCTTGATCTGCCTCTGACTCCGCCCTTCCTTTCCTACCTATTCTGATTCCTCCGCCTACTTCTTCTATGGTGACTGCCATGGCCCAAAACAGCTCCTTTATTTAAAGATTGAGATTCACAGCATACTAGAAAGGCATTCCCACATCATTCTTCCTTTTTTTTTTCTTTTTAGTCTCTGAAGAATTTCTGACAGACCAGGCTAGACTAATTATTCTTTAAATATTTGAGATAATTACTGTGTTGTGAAATGTATCTTCCAGAAAGCTCCTTGGTGGAAAAGTTTTAAATGTATTGATTTAATTTTATTGCATTCATGAACTCATAGAGACTGTGACAACTCACACAGGACCAATCAGATTCAAACTAGAAAAAGTCTTGGAACTGAGATCAGAGGGAAGACAAGAAAAAAAATCCAAACCAAAGGAAGAAGCTATTTGCAATATATGTCTCTGGGAAAGGGGAAATTAGTTTCTCCAATGGGATGCTATGAGGTATATCAACTACATTTCCAGGGTAGGTTCCCTCCCAGGAGTAGATAATCTAAAAAACCCACCCAAATTTTGATACTTCTTGTTGATCTTGATATGTTAATTTTCTTCTAGTATCTCTTTTTAATTTTTTGAAAAAATTCACAAATACATACTGTGCATTGACAATCCTCCAGCTTTCTTTCTCCTCCTTCATTGGCCACTATATTTCACTGCACAGTTTCACTGACTTTCATGTCACAATTACACATGAGATGTTTATATAGAATCTACAACTACAGTAGCTGTCTTTCCGAGACTGGCTTAATTCACTTTATACTAAAAATATTCAACTGCAAGGTAAATTTAAAAAATTCTAAAAAGACCGCCTTTTCTTTTCATTTCTGATGAGCATATAATGATAACCTTGCTTTATTTATGACACTGATAAACTGCGCTTTATTTTTCTCATTTTTCTTTAGAGCCAAAATCAAATGCATTTCATCTTCTCTGTTACATATATTGCCCTTTTCTAATGCATATATGCCTTATGTTTCATTAATCTCTTCTCATGTAATTCTTTTCTCCTCTGAAAGTCTTCAGACTTTAATTTACTATTTTTCTTAGATTTTGAGATAACAAATTGACTCACTGATTTTTAATATTTCTTCTTTTCTAACATGTTCATTAAGAATTTATGCATTGTTTAGCATTATAATTTTATCTCACAATTCTGTTATTTATTAGTTTCAATTATATTAGAAATTCTATCATAATTGATTCTTTGATCCAATAATTATATAAAAGTGTGAAGCTTATTTCAGTTCTTAAAAATATATCAAATTGTTTAATTAAAAATTATTCATTTGTTTTGTAAATTCCAAAACCATTTTCTATCACTCAGAAGACATTTCACACTCTTAATGACTGTGGTGATAATTCCTAAATTTGATAATTTATGAACAAATTTCAAAGGCATTTATTATCAATACTCTCTGAAAGATGTCTCAGATTCATAAACAGGAATCTGACAGCACAGACGGCTCACTGAACTTGTGAAAAGTTGTTAGGATATCTTTTCCTTTGCTGTCTTTCTTGAGCCAGTAAAGAATAAATGTTATTTATAATAACAGCTTAAATTTCTATAGTAATAACAAGTGCTTTCATTACAAAAGAATTTGTTAAGTACAAGAAATAAATTTTCACTTACATTAGTTTGTAACAATGGTGAAAGCTTGATTTGACTTCTATTAATTGTTCTGGTAATTATTTCAAATAAAAGTTTTCAGAGCAATACTCACCAAGGCTATCTTCTGTTTATTTTTATTAATAATTCCATTAACAAAGTCCTAGAAAGCATAAGACAGAGAGTTAAGAATGCTGGTGATTGTATGTTTCCAATTAAGAATCTGAAAGCCCTGGGCTACTTAGAGCTATGACGGGACACATCTGATTGTTTCTTTCTTGTTCAATTTTCACTAGAGCCTTGTAATCTGAAAATCCTATGTAGGTTTAGAAACATGACTTACCCATAAGCTTGGTATCTTAAACCATGCACTTGAATTCAAATAGGATTTGCTTGTTTGCTTCTAGGCATAGTGCACTGGATTTTCTGATTGGAAGTCTGGGTGTCCAAGGAATAATAATTTCTCAATAGAAGGTTTCGATTGACTTGGTAACTGAAACTATCCAAGTATTTTGAATTTTTTGTGACACAGAATTTACAGGGAAATATAGGCAAAAATAAAGAAAGAGAAAAAAGTAGTGAGAGGATGTGTTGGAGCTATGGCTTAGTTCTTTAACCTTGAAAATGAGGTCACTGAGAGGTCAATATGACATCTAATTTTAACCAATAATAAAAGTTAAAGATTGATGATATAAATCAATAACACTATTATGATTTCAATAGTTATACAAATTTTATTTTGTTTTTTATATGAATATATACACCAATTAATTATTTTTAAGCTTAATATTTAATAGAACATTTATCTTATGCTGTCACTGATTATCTTTGTAGTATATTTCATACATTTTATACAATTATTATACAATTATGATATAAGCAGCAAATGAAATAAAATTTCCCAGGAATAAATACACATTGGGAGTTTGGGAGATAGGAAGCAAATTTCATCATGTATGTAAGATGGTTATATGATACCAGATGTAAAAATATGTGGTAATTGTTGCTATTTTGTAGCCTTTTCATGGATACAAATAACTATAAGAATGGGCAGTTGAATGGTATATATTTATATTTTATTTCTTTTAGCACAGAGGTGACAACATAAAACTATATTCACTATGTGCCCCCTAGTTAGGGTTCTTTGTAAGATTTACATCCATTTCATTAAGTATAGATTTAGAAAATAGAAGATAAAAAAGCTATGGATGTTATCTGAACTTTTGTTACTAACCAACATTTAAAGATTTAAAGTATCTGATTCCTCAATCTCTCTCTCTCTCTCTCTCTCTCTCTCTCTCTCTCTCTCTCTCTCTCTCTCTCTCTCTCCCTCCCTCCCTCCCTCCCTCCCTCCCTCCCTCTCTCTCTCTCTCTCTCTCTCTCTCTCTCTCTCTCTCTCTCTCTCTCTCTCTCTCTCTCATTTTATAAGACAAAGTTTCTACGTGTAGCCCTGACTGTCCTGAAATTCACTTTGTGGACCAAGCTGGCCTCAAGCTCACAGAGATCTGCCTGCCTCTATTTCTCTAGTGCTGTGACTAAAGGCATGTGCCACCACTGCCCAGCTTCAGAGTCTTTCTTTGTGACACACCTTTACAGAATGCCAGTAGTTTCCCGTGCCTAAGATCTATGGAAGAACTTTGAAAATCATATTAACAAACAAAATTTAAACTATGTTACCTCAGTCCTTCTAATCATTCTGGATGCCAGTTAGCAGAGTTAATTCCACTCTTTTCTGATTAATTTGCCATAATTTTATATCCTAGAAATTTAATTTTGATCAGTCGAATTATGACATATATTAATTCACCATACAGCGTAACTTTAAAGTATTGCAAACTTCTGAAAAGGTAATTTTTCTTTATTTCTCATGTATAGAGCAACGAGTTGTATAATAGAAGAATTAACATAAAACATAGAAGCCAGACAAAATGAAAAGTTTTTTAAAATAATAAAGGAAAAACAAAAATAAAAAGGAATTAACAAAACTGAGTTCTCTGCTGAGGAAAATTCTCCTCAAAAATCAAGATAAAACTAAAACAATAAGAACAATTGCAAGTATTACATTACCAGTCCTTCACTGGTTATAGTATTCAATATATGCGAAATAAAGATATCTCAGTATTTATAATTTGTTATTTAAAATAAAACTGCATCATTGTTGATGCAATTGATATGACAACTATCATTGATAAGTGTGAAAGAGTGGCATAGATTCCAGTATTTTATGTTTCAAAAAATATAGCACTATAATCATTCCAACTAAACTATGAAAGAGTGTGTATGTGTCTCTACATTCATATATACTACCGTATAGTAACCAAAATACACAGAGAAGTAAATTTCAAATAGGAAAATTAAAAATAGAAAAGTGGGATTGTTTAAGTAATTAAAACAAAAACAGAGAAAGTAAACACACAGAAAGAAGAAACAAATAGAAAGGTGGACATATATCCAACAATACTTGACAGAATGTCTAAGACAGAGACTTTAATGCAGAAATTAAATGTACAAATGATAATTATGAAAATTTAAAACAATGTGAGGAATTGATACAGCAACAAGATGAAACGATTACTAATTATGTTTGAACATAGGACTTCCATTAGCAAACCGTTAAATTAATTTTTTATAACACTATATCCAATTTTCTTTTCAAGCATTTAGAACATATTCATTAAAAAAGGCTGCATGCTGGGCCATAAGATTTATTTTGAAGATTTTAAAGGGATAAAATCATGTCCAAAATATTTTCTGATCTCACAGAACTACATACTAAATCTGTTTCATTAAGAAAATCAGTAACAGCCTGAAGAGATGCCTAAGTGATACAAGTATGGACTGCTCTCACAAGAACTGAGTTCAGTCACCAGCATCTACATGGTGAAAAACTCACAACTGCTTGGAACTCCAGCTCTGGGGTAGAGGGGGTTCCATTATTTTCCTATAGACTCCAAAGGCATATTCACTCACACATACACACACCCACACACAGATGCATGCACATATGTGGAGATAACAGGACAATGTACCTGTAATCTTGCCTCTGAGAGGTGGAAACAGGAATATTGCTGTGAAATAAAATAAAAATCAGAAGGACTATCTGTGACTCCTCATGTGATCTGAATGCTGGTTCTGTAGTTTCTTCTTTCTGGTTGTTCAATCAGTGTCACTTTGCATATGTTCTGGCCTGTTTGAATGAGTTAGATAATAATGAAGTTGTTAGCATGCAGCTGCCATTTGAAGTCTGTAGTGTATGTGACTAGATAACAGAGAGATGAGAGAAAGGTGACTGTGGGTGCAATGGAATCCTTGAGAGCACCCACAGCGATGAGGCTCAGCAGAGGAGGCTAAGAGGAGGGTAGAAATGAGTTGGAAGCCACTAGTAAATGTAACAAAATACATGCTGGGGAAATTATTAGGAAAGGTAGAAGAGCAAAGGTATTTCATGTTAGATTGAGATTGAGTAAGAAAAACAGACCCAGAATCCAAGTCAGTTTACCAAAAAAAAAATATAATAAAAGAATTAAACGAACGGCCTATTATGTGTTTTAGAAATATATCCCTGTATAGGTAAAACAACTCCCAACTTCACTGGTGATACAAGAACACATTTTCATCATCTTCAAGAATGGCTTTAGGAAGCTGCCAATGTCTAGTCAGAAGCAGAGCTGTGAAGGGCTGAAATCTGTGTGATTCTTCTTTTGGTATCATTTGGAGTTTGGATGAAAATGTCACTTCTGCCTTTTATCTAACACTCATTTTCAAAGGTATCTGAGACAGTGTGCATGCTGCTAAATCCTCGGCTGTCTGTAGAAAAATCTTTCTGTTAGCAAGAAGGAAGTGGGAAGGATGACATAACCCAGAATACTTCATGCATCCTGTCCACCGAGGAGACCATTCCTCATCCCACACAACCACATCTCCATTAGGTTCTGAATCTTTAGCATCATTTATTCCACCAATGTTACTCTGTCAGGTGCTGTTCTGGATCTTTGGTATAAGTTATAGACAAACAGGAGAAAGATCCCTGATGGTGGAGCTTAATTATAGCAAGAGGTTATTAAATGCCTTCCATAAAAGTCAAGCTTCATACACTCTAATTATGGTGGCAGTAAAGTTAAGTGTCTGGAGTCTCTCAGAAAATAAATGGTACAAACATAGTAGCATATGTACGACTCTTGCTTGACACTCCTTAGAAAGCTGTGGTACCTAAAACCTTGGCTATCTGTGATGGCAAGGCCTTGTGTCAGCTAACAATCATCTATTTAACTGAAATTATTCTCTAACCAATTACTCTTAGTTGAAATGTCCCAGGTTAGCTATCTCAACTCAAAGACTATCCCTCTAATTTATTAATATCTATATATTTAATCCAGAAATAATTATTATGGTGCTTAAGCAGAAAACATTTATAACGAGATACAAGTGTATAGGTGCACTTTTGGCTGGCTCATGAACTGCCTTGGCCAGCGGGGTCTACAAGAAGAGCACGAACCTTGGAAAAAGAAGAGGGCAAGTGGGAGAGGCAAGAGACATGAGAAATGACAGCAAGACAGTGGGTTCTGATCAAGCTGTGGTTTTTATTTTTCTCAGGGGGGTTTATAAAGCAAGTGAGGTGGGAAGTTAGCTGTCTAGGGAAAAATGGGGAAGAAGGGTTACTAAGCAACCTAATCTGTGGAATGTCCTGTCTCAGGAAGGTTGTCACACCTTCCTGATCATAACTACTGTAGGTGTTCTTATCTGACAGAGAGATAGGGCTGCATTCCTAGAGAGTTAAGGGTCAAACCTGCAGAAGGTCTTAAATGGCAGGAATTTGCACTTACTTATTCCTGGCGAGCTGGGATATGTCATGTGGGCTCTTAAACTTAGCTTATAAACTAGGTGAAAGGTTAAAGTGGCTTTTATTGCAGCCAGAACAGGCTTTGGCTCCTGGCAATGAACCATACCTAGAGCGTGTTTGCAGATCCTTACTGGTTAAGGGGTGAGCAGTTAATCAGCTCTTGACTTTTTTCTGCACACAGCCTTCTGTATCTTAAGTAAATGCTATATGAAAGAGATGAAAAGCAACACAATAGAGAGAAAATGGAATAAGCAAGCCTTGATTCCAGATGGCTGGGTGGCTGTTGACTGACATGCAGAATCCTCTCATCTCTGAAAGATAATTATGTATTGCCATGAATAACGTAGACAAACATTAGTGTTTTCTCAGTGATGGGACCACATTGCTGTAGTCATGCTGGACACTATATTAATTCAGCAATTTAAAGCTCAGTGGTTATAATTCATCAGTGGTTCTAAAGGGTCTCTAAATGCTCTATCCAACATTCATGTTTCTAAGAAACTATTTCTATAGCACAGTGCCACTAACCTATGATTAAATAAATTACACACGGGATTGAGTAATAGCCTTTTGGAAGATTTGAAATTCATGACAAATTTTGCATGCCTGTTTTTATTTTAGTATTGCATTAGTTTTATCCACCTCCCATTTGAAAACATAAAACTCCAGGTGTGTTACATAGAAAGAGAAAACATGGACTATAATAAAAATAATAATGAAAGGGTCAGAAACAAGTTATAACTGGCTGTGTACAGCTGAGATGATGGCATAATTCCAGCTGCTGATGACAGCACCCATAGAAGCAGAAAGCAGAGTGATGACCAGATACTTTTCAGGGGTGGAGACAATGTTAGAGATTATTTCCCTCTGTATTCTTTTCTGGAAAGCTGGGAAAAGAATGCTATGAATCTAACTTAACTAATAATTGTGTTAGTGTGAGTGATGCCAGGGAAATAAAGAAGGAAGGAACAGTATGATTAACATAGGACTCAGCAGGAGTTCTGTGCTTCTGCAAGAGGCCTCAGTTTTTTTTTTCTCTTAACTTGTGTGTATATTTTTGTGGCTGTGTATGAATGCCATGGTGCATATACAGAGTTCAGAGAACAACCTTGGACATTAGTCAATGCCTTCAATCTTATTTGAGACAGGACCACTTGCTTATCATTGCATATACAGGCTAGTTGGCCCTCAAGTTTGTGGGAATTCTCTGGTCTCTACCCTTTATGTCAACCCAGAAGTATAGGAGTACAGATTTGTGCCAGTATGGCTTTATACGAGCTCTGTGTAAACGCTAGATCCTAACTCAAGTCCTCATATACTCTTTGGCCACCCTGTCATCTTCCCGGTCCGATGTGCCAGTTTTGAAAAGGAGTTGTGAATCAGTAAAATTGGATTGAATTCAAAATAAGTATCAAGGATAATGTTTTAAAAATTAAAATGACAATAGAGGCGTCAAGGAGATGCTCAAAAGATGACCTGATTCAACCTCTCAGCCCATATAGTAGAAGGTGAGAAGTAGCTCCAATAAGATATTTTCCTACTGCCGTACATGCCCCGTGACACATATGATATGTACATTATATCCCCAATACATATTTGTAATTTAACATTTTTTGTTTTGTTTTTGAAGACGAGATGCTAGAAAGGCAAAAGTCCAGGTGGCAAATGACTTTATATATCCCTACAATCCTCTCTTCTCCATGATGGTGTCATTCCATGAATGCCTGAAGTGAACATTAGGGAATCCCCAGGGGTCTCTGCATACTGCTGCCATCAGTGTCAGAAACTGCCCCATTCTTAACAGCTTAGCAAGAAACTCCTGTGATTGTAATTAAGTAGTAGCTTAATAACATGCTTAGTTTGTCAAGGCTACATTTTCCTAATAACTTCAGCTTACAGGTGAAACTAAGGATATCATTCTGAAGTGACAACTAGAAGAACAAATATCCTCACTACTCTATTTTTATTGTAATTCGAATGGAGTAGCTAATAAATATCAGAATCCATGGGTAAAATTAAGCTATATCAAAATATAAAGTGGAAATGCATTTTTAAAAGTTCACGTGTATAGGGACAAAATGTGTAGCATGTATGCTATACAATAAACACTGGTGGTTTATTTCTGTATGGAATGTCACATGAGGCTAGTAGAGATAGCTGTTTTGGCGATTTGGCCTCACTAAAGGTTTATCATGACTGGGAGTCATCTCTGGGGATAGATGGCACTGAAAAATTGAAATATAATTACACATAACTTTGGGGTATTTTTATAAATTCACTAAAATAGGCATTGCTCACTTATTCCTTTGTGCCCCATTCAGGGACCACAGTAGGTCTGATTACCTGGCTAGGAAGGTGAAACAAGAACATGTTGTCCTGGATTGTTTTGCACAGCATCTCAGGATACTGAAAGAGTTGGACACTGTGTCACCCTCACCTAGGTTTCTAAAATGTCTTCACAACAGTGGTGCTGGAAAAAGCAAGTGAGATAGGAGACTGTCTCCAGAAACACAGAAAGGAAACTCAAAAGCTTCCTGGAGCACTAAATTCAACTTCCCCTTCTCATGCATTAGTTGTAATTTTTCCCTTCATGGTATCATGCTGCATGCAAAAACCCAACATTTCCACATGGCTTACATCTTTCCTGAAGCTTGAGTTCTGGCACCACACCCCTTTCCCTGTGTTTGTGCTGCTTCCACATACAGATTACTTCCTCAAGAGCTGACTGGGAGTAGGAAGCACACAGGTAACTTTAACTAAGCTATCCCGCCCACTTTTACCCTCTCAACTCTCAGCTACCTTTGCTGTTTGAGATGAAATGAAAAAGACATTTTATATTTTTCTTCTTCTCCCCTCTTCCCTGCTCAGCCTCATCTTTTCCTCCCCCCCCCCTTGTCTCCTGTCTCCTTCTTCTCCTTACCACTCCTCTCATTTGCTTTGAGTTATTAACTGCCCTTAGTCTCTTGCATCTCTTTCTACTTCACTTGTTGGATGATTTGAGCAGATTGTTCTCAAGCAGAAAGGGAATAGTAAGCTCACCAGTGGCTGACACCTTGATAGAGACAAAAAAAATCACTGAAAGATTTTTAAAAGTGTAGTAGGTTGGGCAGGAAAGAAAAAGTCAATAGATTGTGGAGAATATGATGGGAATGCCAGACAAGAAAAATACTCAGGAGGAAGGATATGATGGAAAGCAGGGCTGTTAGCCTGTGTAGATGTTTCCCACTCCATCCAGTCACCTGGGTAAATTGATATGGGATGAGTAGCTCGAATGCCTTACTTCAGGCTGGCTTGGCTCTTGTTGCTGTAGCTTCTGATTTAAAAAAGAAACTCGGGTGTTGGAGATTTGAATCCAGGTCCTTATATTTGCAAAGGAAGCACTTTTTCTACTGAGTCTTCTCTCTAGCCAGTTCTGCTCTTGTAGTCAGTTGGGTCTTGAATTATATAGTCTTATTAAAAATGATCAGTTTTAATGAAACTCCAAAGCATAGCTTTTATTGAACCATGATTTATTTCTACGTAGTAATCCAATACCTAGCCAAAGTCCAAATAAACTAATATGAGATCTAAACAGAAAAGAGAGATGAGTTACAGAAGGAAAGGATTCAGTTGTGTGTTCTCCCTTTAAAAAAAATAAAGTCAGCATAACTGCTCATAAACCACATCCTCATAGATGTGAAATACTACTCTCATTAGGTTTGTTCTTTTAAGGTTCTTTCAATTTCCTCCTCCTCATCAGTGAATCATAAAAATTTAAGAGTTTACAGGCAAGTGCAATATTAAAAATAAAGGAAATAATAAAAACACCTCTTTACTATTATTGCTGACTTTATTTCAAACGCAAAAGTATCTCTAAACTTAAAGAGCTTATAAGCATGTCATTTTCTTGTTTCAATTTCAATACAATAAAGTTTAAAAATAAGGTAAACTTCTATAATACGGTCAAATGTAATAGTTGGGACTAGTTCTTGTTGCAGTATGTTTAAAATAAAAAGCAGAATTTCCTAATACTTCAAGGCATAGAAAAGCAGAAGGAGCAACCAGGACTAGATGAAATGCTCCACGCTTGTTCCTGATGGCACAGCTGTGTGTCTGGGGCAGAGACTTCCGTGTGACATAAGCTGTGTAAGATAAATGCACCTGTGATTTGGTTGAAGTGAGTAAGCCTGGCTTGATTTTCACAAACCACAATTAGAGAATTGCTCAGATAACAATTCAGCCTTAATTGCTTATTATGTGAGAGATGATCAATGGAAGAAATGGCAAGGCTCAAAGGGATTTTCCTTGTTAATTGTCATCATATCTTCACAATGTAATTGGATTAATTCATTGGTGAAAACTCTCTGGTCACTGATGCCTACACATTGGAGAACTAAGGTCCAACATCACCAAATTTTAATTTCTAAGATGCAAAAGCTCTTTGAATTGTTAATGTTCAAGCTTTTGGCTGATGTGGGGATGTCTTTCTGTATGCTGTGAATAAAGGACTGTTTTGGCCCATGGCAGGTACCATAGCAGTACGCAGGAAATGGGAGCATAGGTAGGAAAAGGTGGGTGGAATCAGATAGAGAGATGAGCCAGCCACCCAAGACTCAGCATGTAAGGTAACACAGGTGAGCCACGGGCCACATGGTGGGACAGATTAATGGAAATTGGCTGAATTAATATGAAAGAGCTAGTTGTGCCTGAGCTTTAGGCCGAACAGCATGAAGCAAATATGAGCGTCAGATTCATTTTGTGGGGGGCTAAGTAGTGGCAGGTGGCTAGGCGACTGAGATTGCAGGTCTGTGGGTATGGATCTCTGACTGGATGGGACCAGAAACCTCATGTTATAGATGGCATCCCAGCATGGGCCAAGCACCTACATAAATCCCGAGAAAGCTTAAAAAGGGTTCTAGAGCACAGAAATAGAGCCAAAAGCAGCTTCCAAATTGTGTCTCTGAAGTGGGTCATGGTGCAGAGATGTGTCACAGACAAAATGGCTGTGGACTTGCTGTAGGCAGTAAGCTACAACCAGGCTGGTTACAGAAGTCTCACAGAAGACTCAGTATAAGCCACAAGTTGCATATGATCGATTTATGGTTTTTCTTTAAATTAAACACAAAAGAAACAGAGTCAAAGATAGCTTTTTAGTAGCAGCATTTTCTTGGGGTGCTCTGTTTGCTAGCAGTGAGCAGACACAGCTCCCTTAACAGAAACTTCCTGACTCAGCATTATTGGCAAAAACTATGTGGCTCTTTAAGAGGCCCTGCTCCCAAGTGCATAAGTAGAGTGAACAGCTCTCTACTTGATGATAGTGTGGAGTCTAAGATTCCCCAGAGTTGGAGTGATAAAATGTTGCATGATATTTAATATTGCTTCCTAGAATTGGGAAGATAAGTGTGGCTCTGGCACCTCCACCGTGTTGAAAAGCAGCAGACCTGAGTGGAGTCAGTAGGAAAAGCAGTGCTGTATAGTCTATCATTTTAAAAGCTCTTCTGGTAAGGAAGTGATTAATGACAAGCAATAAAACAGATTCAGATGGAATAAAAAAACCCTCTCAATGGGTTAAAATGTGTGTGAAAAAGAATACATAGACTGGGGTAGAGAAGAAAGAGAATAGAGGAATTTCCTAAAAAAAAGAAATAAAGTATAAAAATATGATAAGCTACGTAAAGATGGAAAATACACAGAGTTTGGATTATGGTTACTATTGTGTTTCCTTTTAGTTTTTTAACTGTTAATGAGCTAACTGCAGAAAAAACATTTGATTGCAAAGGCTGCTAAGTTAAGCAAACATATATATGTTAAAGGTATCTTGACTTTGATATTTGGGTCTAAGGATATGTTGCTTAGATTCTGCTTTTCTTTCCACAGAAGATGAGAACCTGTGGATTTCTTTCCAGGCAAATATGGTTTCATCAACCAAGACCACTTGAAAATTCTCTGATGGGAAGAGATGGTCATATCAGTGTCAAGGATACAGACTAAGATGATCAAGTTTCAGGACTCTCAAAAGATCACCATCACCCCTTAATCAGCAGGAAATAATAGTAGAAAGCTATATCCCAAATCTGAAAATATTGCTTCTAAAGTTTGTTTTCATTATAAATGGTTAATGGGTCATAGTCAATCTCTTTCTAAGATGAAAAAGGGGATATGGTATATGAATGTTATTAAAAAGATTATTGAATTTACTCTAATCCAAAAATCAGCTGTTAGTCTCAAAATATTTTATATTGGTATGGATTTTGGTTTATTGATACAAATTTAAGGTCAATTTTATTATGCTGTATATAATTTTCTACTCTTGTTTAAGGTATTATGTTTCTGTAACTCATTTGGAGTCAGACAGAGAGACGAACCAGCTGCCCAAGATTCAGCATGTAAGGTAACACAGGTGATCCACAGGCCACATGGCAGGACAGATGAATGGAAATTGGTGGAATTAAGATGAAAGAGTTATCTAGCAATATGCCTGAGCCATAAACCAAACAGCATGAAATTAATATGAGCATATGAGTCATTTTTTTTGTGTGAAAAGCGGGCATGGGCAGATCCTGACTCTCGGGCTAGTTGGGCCAGAAACCTCATGATACATCTAGTTCTGCAGAAGAGTCTTACTCTTGTGTTTGTTTATCCATGATAAACATCAGAGAAACCATGCTCCAATATCCTATTCTATGTGAATGTTGACTCTATATATATGCTAGAAATAATATAAATCCCTGTACCTTTAGCAGCCAAGTTGAGGAGAAAAGCAAACTGTCAATATTTTTGGCTTAGAATAGAAAGATAGGTACAGAAGGCTGAATAAAAAAAAACAAAACAAAACTCAATAGCCAACACTTAGTGTAATGCTTATTATTTCCTCTGCTTTCTGTTAAACCTGCAAGTAATTGAGAGTACAGTGAGTTAAGCAGTGTGTATATATTTGATTCCTCTGGAGAAGGCAGCCTAATCAAAATGCCCTTTAACTTGGAAATCTATTTTTTTCAAATATTCTTTAAGGGTTAGCTGCCATCCCACCCTGCTTTAGTTAGGGTTTTTACTGCTGTGAAGAGACACCATGACCATGGTAACTCTGAGGAAGGAAAACATTTAATTAAAGTTATCTTACACTTTAGAGGTTTAGTTTATTATCATAATGGTGGGTGACGTGCAGGAAGACATGATCCTGGGAAAAGAGATGAGAGTTATATATCTTAAGACATAGGCAACAGGAAGTAAACTCTGTACTACACTGAGCACAGCTTGAGCAAAGGAGACCTCAAAGCCCATCGCTAAAGTGATATACACCCTCCAACAAGGCCACACCTATTCCAACTAAGCCATTCTTCCTAATAGTGTCACTCCCTTTGGGAGCCATTTTCTTTTAAACCACACACACCCCTTTAAAATTATATGAGTCATCATCCCCACAAAACTATCTGTATAATTCTAACCTTTTTTCAAGAAATTATACTTGAGTCAATAACCTTAGAAAATGGTCTGAGCCACAAGGAATACATTTTTTTTTTTCAGCAGTATTATTCTACTACTAGCACAAATGTAAAACATATGCATTAATATTCTAATCTACCAGGTTCTTTAGTTTTGGAGGTTAACATTCCATAATTATCACACATTTTTATGATGCCATTTGTATGGAACCACTCATGAGCTGAATATTTATACTGATCACAAAATATGTCACTGTAATAAGAAAGAGCACAGATTACTCAGTGTAGAATTTTCTTTTTAATTTCTATAGACATGTAGACACTTGTTTACTGTAAACATTAAAGAAAATTATTTTTGCTAAAATGACTGTATGAGAAGCAATTTAATAGAACAAACAAACAAAAATAGTATTACCACATGAGGCAGACTTACAAAACTCGCAAGAGAGTAGGTATATTGCTCCTCAGAAGCTCTTATAAGTTCTTATTTTTCATAGAAATGATAACTTGTAGTCAAAATATTTGGCCAAGTTTAAAAATAAAATTATCTACTCAGCTATTTATATATTTATATATAGTAAGCAATGGATGTGGTGATAGATTGTGCATCTAATAAAGTTGTCTGAAGATCTGAGGGAAGAGACAGTCACAGAGTGAGCCATATTAAAGAGTGGTGGCATACACTTTTAATCCTAGCACTCAGGAGGCAGAGGCAGAGATTCATCTGAATCTCTGTGAGTTCAAGGCCAACCAGAGCCAGGCTATGGTGGCACACACCTTTAATCCCAGCGCTTGGGATATCATGGTCTGCTCCCAGTACATGGGAAATATTCTTGCCTTTAATTCTAGCACTAGAAAAAATGAATTATGAAGTGAGATAGTGAGACAGAGAAAGAAATAAGGTAGAAGGAAGTTTAAGTTAAGTGTTTTGCTTTTGACCCTCTTCCCTTTGGGCTGAGCATTCAGTCTGAGGAATCATGAGGAGTTGCTAGGTGAGAAGTGGCCATGGCTTGTTCCTCTGTCTCTCTGATCTTTCAGCTTTCCCCCAATATCTGGCTCTAGGTTTTTATTAGAAGAAAAAGTACAATTGTGCAATAAAGTGATTTTTAAATTCCTTTAAATTTTAACTAGTAAGAAAAATCACTTGCACTAGGGTGTCATAAAAGCTAGAAAAATATAACTCTGGGATATAGAAAACATATCTCTATAACTACAGTACAGTTTGATAGCATGTGATAGCTGTTTGCACAAAGGTAAACATTTTAGTTTTAGCTACTACCTCTATTGTATGAATTTGGTCATTTTGTGATGAAATTATAACAGGTACTTAGAAATTGCTTTTGCAGAACAGCATTGACCTCTAGCCTAGGATCCCAAGGCAACTAAAATGAAAATAAGACCTTGGACCTCTGCCCTAATTATTCCTTCTCAACTATACACACCATGTCAGTCAATCATCTGTCTAGAAACTACTGATACTGTTATGTAGCTGTTGGATAATAGAGGGCCTGGAAACACTCTGATGTATTCTGCTCATATTCAACTGCCTTTTAAGCTGAAGACTGTTCCTATATGAGTCTGGTTGTTGGTCAGGAAAATAGAGTCTGAGTCATCTATCCAGCCCTAGGAGGATACATGATGTTCTCAACTGGCCAGACATCATTGTATCAATGATGTGGGAGCTGAGACATAAGTCAATGCTGATACTCTAAATGGCCTAGGTGTTTCCCTAATATTTCAGGCCTTAACTCAGACCAAACCAGGATTTATGGTCTTGATACTACAAAGAATTTCAGGGTTAGCTGCTATTATAAAGCTGAGTTAGAAATGTTATCAAATATATTGAGAGAAAAAGTCACTCAAGGAAAGACTAAGTGCACATCTGGGAGCATGTGTAGGAGGTTCTCTGAGAGTCTGATTTGAAGTGTTCTGGTATTAACTGTATATAGGATTTCAGAGGATTTTGAAGGCATATTGTTCAACTGGGGATACTTTTACCCTTTTACCTTTTTATTTCTTTGATAATTGAGATCACAAATTGTCTCTGGGTACAGAATATTACCACAGTTTGATAAAATGGAAAGAGGACCAATTGCACAAGAGGTCTAGGACAGGATTTTTCCTGTAAATAAGGGTTTCTGGTGATAACCCTAGAAAACTAAAGATTTACAGTGAGTGAGGGAGTAAGGCTATTAAAAGTTATTAATTTGCTAGAATTCTTCCTTCAGTGAGTGCTGGCAAGGTTGTACACAGCCTCCAGAATGACAGGCTCTCCACTCCTCTCCCAGTGTAAAACACTGATCGTGCCTCAAAGGAGATGAGAGATAATTTATTTTGCAACCAAATGTGAGTGACCGTGGCCCAGGAACATGCAGTCTATATTCAATGTGGAAGTAGATTTATAAAACATTTTAAAAAACAACGAAGAAAATCATGAATCAAGGAACTTTTAGAGCACATTATTGGAGACATTAGGTAGGAAGATATATGTATATGTAACAGCCATTTGAAAGAAAACTGGACGGGGTACATGAGAGTGGTTTGTGGATGGAAAGGAAGGGAAAGTAATATAATTATTTTATAATATAAAAACAACATTTTAGAACGTACATTTCAAATTATAAGAAGCAACCCTTGCCTGCTTTGCCTTTGACCCAAGACCAAGGGACCAATTGAAGTTAGGTTTCCATCTTCTCATAGCAACTAAGATGTAAGAGTATTTTTTTAATGCTTACATTTCAAAGGGAAAATTCCAAGGTCCTTTACAGAGACAAATTTAAGTTGTCTAAACTAAAGCAAATTTTTAAAGAAAGATTTGCATCTCAAAAAGGCAAAGAATTGACACTTGAAAATTTCCCTTTTCCCACTTTTTTCATTTATTGAAAACATTATTTTTCATGCATTATATCCTGATTGTAGTTTTTGCTTCCTCTATTCCTCCCATTTTCTCTCCACTTTTCCTCTCTTCCCCAGGCTTCTTAGAGCTAACAAAATATGGCAAAATGAAATATAACAGAATGAAGCAAAAACTATCAGATCAAAGTTGAACATGGCAATCCACAAGAGGAAGAGTCCCAGGAGCAGGCACAAAAGTCAGAGACCTACGCATTTTAACAGTAAGAAGTCCCATAAAAATACTAAGTTCAAATCTATAATATACATGGAAGACCTGGTGAAGACACATGCAGGTCCTATGCTCACTGTTGCAGTCTCTGTGAACTCATGTGCACCTTGCTTAGTTGTCCTGCTGCCCTCCATCCCTCCTGGCTTTTATAATCTTTCTGATTCCTCTTACATGAGGTTCTCTGAGCTCTGAGGGGAAGAATTTGATGGAGACATCTCATTTAGACCCTCTCTGCATAATGTCTGGCAGTGGGTCTCTGCATCCTTCCCATCTGTGTCTGGAGGAAGCTTCTCTGAGGATCCCTGGATAAAGCATTGATAGAGTATCAGTAGGGATCATTAGGAGTAATTTTTTTGATACGTTTTTAAAAACCAGAAAGGTTTGCTTTTAAACAATGGTCTCTGGAATTTCTAGTCTCTTGTTCTTGGTTGCCCAGTCAGTGTCTGGTATGGATTCTTTCTCATGTAATGGGCCTTATGTCAAATCAGACATTGGTTGTCTACTCTCACAACCATAGCATATTTTGCAAACAGGACAGATTATAGGCCAAGGGTTTGGTGTCCATATTTCTCTTTCTGTAGACTGCAGACACTTGGAAATGTTCTAAGGTTCAGTGTTCTAAGGAAATGGATGTTGGAAGTCTGGGAAAAAGAAAGCCTGTTCGTCTTTAGTTCTGCTGAAGGCAACAGGAGGCCTGTCTTAGTCTTAAGTATGATCTTTTATTTCTTGAGCTCAGATTATCACTGGATACTAGTACAAGGATGCTCTGTGCATAGTCTTAGTATAGACCCTAACTGCTACAGGGTTTCATTTTGACAGCCTTCTGTAGATCATCTCCAGGTTTGTGACACATGCAACCTTTGAAAATTCTAAGTTGACATTATCTTCCATAAAGTTCACATTTAAGAACCATGCCATCAAGTTACAAAAGTTAGAGCAAAAACATTCATAATTCTTGTTTGAGACAGATTTTCTCTTTATAGTTCTTTTTGTTCTGGAACTCACTATATAGCACAGGCTGGACTTGAGCTCAGAGAGATCTGCCTGCCTCTGCCTCCTAAGTGCTGAAATTAAAGACATGCGCCGCTACGCTAGGTGATTGAGTTTATGGCTTTTGTGTTCTGCATTCATAGCCCTCCTTGGCCACATGCTGTAGCTCACAAGTTTCAGTTAGACATATTTGAATCCCTTCCTTTTTGAAATGATTATCAATCTGGAAACTTCCCAGGATGGCATTTTGTTTGTGTGTGGATAAATCCTCTGTCAGCCATTTCACTGGATTCCTTTCTTCATCATACTTCAGTTCACATTTGATGTGTTTCCTGCCAATTTCTTTTTAATGAAAAAAAGAAAATTATTAAAATCAAATCAAATCCAAGGTCCTCCCACTGGTGAAACAAATCCATGTGTGACTCACAGTTAGTGTTTATAGATCCAAGTCTTAGCAGAATATTATCCACCTCAAGATATTCATTACAATATACATGTACAACAGCTATTACTCATGTCTTATGTCATATGATTTTTAATAATTCTAGACCATTTTATTTTTAAGCATTATGCCTTTGTATTTTGTAGATAACAGACTTTAAATAGTAGATTTATATAATTATGTAAACAGCTGTGAGCCATCTTTCTTGCAGATAGAAAGTTCAAATTACAAACTATGCAAATTTATTTCTGCTGCTTTGAAAGAAAAGAAATTATATTGGGTACAAAGAAAATAAACTATCATTCAGATCCATTTCAAAGTGGCAAAGCAGTACTCAGGGTAATTAAACTTAGCCTGGAGAAAAAAAAACATTATTTGCATATTAATCCTTAAGAAAAATTATAACTAATATGTGGTTATTATTAGGATGATCCAAAGAGTAAATCATTGTATCATAAATTTTTTAAAAATATAACAAATTTAAAACATAAACCTCTATGCAAAAAAGGAACCACAAAGCAACTCTTGGCTATATTTCATGGATCATGGAGACAGTGAAGGATTTTTTTTTGAAGGATTTTTTTTTTAGCAATAATACCATTGCAGTCAGACCTGCTTGTTATATTGCTTTTGAATTTTAAAACCCTGATAGTTACAAGTATTGATTTTACTTTGTGTTACCCTGGCATGGAAATTTACATAAAGTTCTATTATATATATTTTCCTAATTTGTTTATATATAAATTACATACGTTTAATGTTTTCCTGCAATTGACTTACAACTGTTGAAGCAAACATCTATCATAACCATGGCGGCAATTTCTTGAACATCTGCTCAAAGTTATGTCTGTCCTCTCTTTATATGTAATTAAAATGTATATGTAGTTGTTATTAATTTAAATATTTAAATCTCTCAACTTCCATGTAAATGATGAAATTGGTTTTTTTGGAGTGCTGTGTACATGATAGGGAATTCTCAGTAGAGTGATTTTTCATCACCCGGAAGAGATATCATTAATTTCTTGTATCCAAATGATGGGTATAGGTGATAGAGGCTGATATTAAGATTTGTGAATGAGGGGTAACTGCAGGTGTCATATAGAAAAGTGAAGAACAAATCATCGTACAGATTTATTTTTATCAACCTGGATCAGACTTCAGGGACTCTATTAAATGTCCAATGTATTTAAGTCTATAATAATTTGGCAGAGATTCTTGGTATAATACAACCCCTGGTGTATAAAAAACATAATTAATTATATTGAAACTGAATTCAGGATACATGTCATTTCTCCTGAAAAGGTGGGTTCTAGATAGCGAGATAGGCTACTTGTACCAGCTTAGGGGCCTATGGATTTGGCCTGGTCTTGGTCATATAAGTATTATTGATTAAATTTGGGCTATTAGCCACCTCTGGTTCTGGTTGTGGGAGCTTGGGTGAGCCTTTGGCTATAAGGATATTAAGATTTCCAGCCACTGGCTATAAGAGCTTGATATGTCCTGGCTCAATGGATAACACAGGTCACTAGGATATCATCAATCACTTCCAATTCTCATCTTTATGGATGGAAAAACACATTTTTAATCTTTCCCATTGGAAAACAATCTTGTATGCTTAGCATGGCTGCTCTATCTGGAGATCTGTGTGTACAAGGACATTTGTACTATACTCCCAACACGAGGGAACCTCCAAAGGGGTTCCTTATATCTATGCCCATGAACACAAACATGAGAAGACACATACTATTGCAGCAGCATAGGTAACTTTTTTTTAAAAGTATACTCCAAAGAAGATGTTGATCTGTGGCCAAGACAAATTTGGAAAGAATAAGGAATTCACCAAAAATACTACATTCATAAAATACCTCTGCTTTTGGCCTTATTTGCCATCTTGCCTAGATTAAGCGCCATCTAAGAATAGTGTATTTATGGGGTTTTCACACAGAGAATTTATTTACCCCATGTGGGACAGTGAGATCAACCACAAATGGAAGTCGTACCTTTCACTAGCCTCCAGACCTTGATGAAATAGAAGTTATAGAGAAAGCCATGTGTGCACCTGAAAGCCATCTTTTCTGGGTGGGCATGTTCTATCACTCTACTGCTGACATGGACCCAATATCAGTGACTCTCCAGAATGTTTCTGTCTTTCAAAAAAGTATTGAGAACATTAAACTTTCTAAATCATCAGCTACTAGTTTTTCTGCCTCTCCAGTCATTTTTGGATTACTCATTCCCTGTAAAATAACCTAGTGAATCTCCCTTTCTAATACAGATTTACACATTCTACTTCTGTTCCTCTAGAGAATCTTGTCTGATATATTCTCTGCAGACAGAAATGGAATTAGTGCCACAAGTAACCAAATTTTCCTGTTAGTGCCTATTCTTTCGTATTTCAAATAAAACTCCCCCCAAAATCTGGAACACTAATTGAGAAGGGTCGTTAGATCAAATTTTACAAAACATAATGGACAAAGAACTTATTTTATCATCTGCTGTGAACCACACCCCCCCAACTTGGGCTAATACAACCTGTTCAAGCCACACTTTCCAGAAGACCAAGTAGGTGATCTGAAGAACTTCTCTACTCTCTCTACTCCCCAGACCCAATTTCCAGGACCACTCCTAGAACTTCAACAGTACCCCAACCACAGCTGCCCCTCACCCCTGTCTGTACCTTCTTTGCATCCCACAGACCATCCCTTCCATTGCCTCCACTACCTCCCTTGTCACCTATCCCAGCACCCAGCTCCAGCAGACACCTATGTTCAACTACAGGCCATGTCTGCCAGAACACCAGGCAGGCTTCCTGTGTACCTTCTCTGCTTTCTCTGTTCTACCAGATCCAATAATCAGGGCCACCTCTAGTGTTATAACAGACTATCTTAAAAAGGCCACCCTTCCTGCAACATACAACATCAGCAAGTATTTTCTGTCAATACACCAGCAAAGCAGGTCAGTAAAACAGGCAATACACAGTCAACATGCACCCTGAAAATTCAGATTGGAGACAGAAACCAAAGAGCAAAAGACCCATCCAACAAAGATAAATTCAGAAATTGGCATTAGGCTTACAATCACCACAAAGTCCACCCATTGCTTCCCCAATCCCCGAAAACAAAGAAAACTCCTGTGGGCCAGAACTTCTCATTAACATCCAACTTTGTTGGACACCCCCAACTACAAACCTCACTCCAGCACCCATTATATCCCACTACTCAGTAACTGCAGCAGCTACCAGAGACCATAGATCGCCAGCACCTACTGGATCAAGACATTACTATGGACTAAAGTAAGAGTTCAGCAACACATACCACAGAAAGCCTACAAATGCATGGAAACTGAGCAACTCTCAATTGAACGAGAAGGGTTCTCCCTGGGTCAAGGGAGAGGTAAAGTATTAAAGACATTTTAGAATTCAATGACAATAAATCCACAACATACCAAAACTTATGGGAAGCAATAAAAGCAGTGCTAAGAGGAAAGTTTATAGCATCAGATGCCTACTTAAAACAACTTGGAGAAGTGTTAATCAAGAGACTTAACAGCACAGCTGAAAGCTCTAGAACAAAGAGAAGCAAATTCACCCAGAAATAGATGGCAGGAAATGATCAGATTCAGGGTGAAATAAAAAAGATTGAGACAAAGAGAGTAATACCAAGAATCAATGTATAAAAGAGTTGGTTCTTTGAGAAAGTCAACAAGATAGGCAATCCTTTGTCCAAACTAATCAAAAAAAAAATTAGAGAGAATATCCAAATTAACAAAATCAGGAATAAAAGAGAAGACAGAACAATAAGCACCAAGAAAATTTAGAGAATCATTGAGCCATACTTCAAAAACTGTAGTCCACTAAATTGGAAAACTTAAAACAAATGGACAGTTTTATGGACAGGTCCACTTATCAAATTAAATAAAGATCAGATAAATGACCTAATAGACCTATAACCTCCAAGGCAATAGGAGCAGTTATTACCAGTCTCCCAAGATAAAAAAGCCCAGGGCCAGATAGTTTCATCATGGAATTTGAGGACATAATAGAAACAGAAAGAACATGATCAAACTATAAGGCTATAGTCACCCTTATATCCAAACCATGCAAAGATGCAACAATGGAAGAGAATTACAGACTAATCTCCCTCATGACCATTAATGCAAAAATACTCCATAAAATAACGGCAAACTGAATTCAAGAACATACCATCCCAAATCATCCACCATGACCAAGTAGGCTTCATCCCAGAGATGCAGGGATGATTGAACATATAAAACATTGTAAATGTCATCCATCATATAAACAACCTGAAAGACAAAACAAACACTTGATTATCTCCTTAGATACTGAAAAAGCCTTTGACAAAATCCAACATTCCTTCATGATAAAAGTCCTGGAGAGATCAGAAATACAGGGAAAATGCATAAATATAAGAAAGGCAACATACAGCAAGCCAATAACCAACATCAAACTAAATGGAGAGAAAAAGCAATTCCACTAAAAGCAGGAATGAGACAAGGCTGATCTCTCTTCCCTTATCTATTCAATATAGTTCTCAAAGTTTTAGCTAAAGCAGTAAGAGAACAAAAGATGATTAAGAGGATACAAATTGGAAAGGAAGAAGTCAAACTATCTCTATTTGCAGATGATATAATTGTATACATAGGTGACCCCCAAAACTCTACCAGGGAACTCCTACAGCTGATAAACACCTTCAGTAATGTAGCAGGGTACACGATTAACTAAAAATAGATAAGTAAATAGCCCTCCTATATATAAATGATAAAAGGGATGAATAAGAAATCAAGGAACTATCATCCTTTACAATAGCTGCAAATAGAATTAAATATCTTGGGTTAACTAATCAAAGATGTGACAGACTTGTATGATAAGAACTTTAAGTCACTGAAGGAAGAAATTGAAGAAGATATCAGGAAATGGAAAGCTCTCCCATGCTCCTGGATATGTAGATCAACATAATAAAAATGGCAATCTTACCAAAAGCAATCTCAGATTTAATGCAAAACTCATCAAAATCCTAACACATTTTTTACAGACCTTGAAAGAACAATATTCAACTTCATTTGGAATAACAAGAGACCCAGGATTGAAGTGTTCCTGGCCAAACTGGATGTCTGCATGTCGAAAATGGAAATGGATCCATACTTTACCAGGTTTTACAAAACTCAAGTCCCAGTGGATCAAAGACTTCAACATAAAACCAGACACACTGAACCTGATAGAAGAGAAAGTAGCAAACATCTTTGCATGCACTGGCGCAGGAGCCCTTCTTGAACAGAACATTAATGGCACAGTAACACAATTAACAAATGGAACCTCATGAAGCAGAAAAACTTCTGTAAGGCAAAGAACATTGTCAACCAGATGAAGTGGGAGCCTAAAAATATAAAAGATTTTTACCAACTCCACATACAATAGATGCCTAGTATCTTACTTATACAAAGATCTAAAAATACAGGCATGACGAAAACAAATAATTCAATTTAAAAGATAGGATACAGATCTCAACAGAATTCTTAATAGAGGAATCTCAAGTCTCTGAAAAGCACTTAAAGAAATGCCCAACACCCTTAGCCATCAGGGAAAAGCAAATCAACACCTGTCAGCATGGCTAACATAAAAAACTCGTCATGCCAACAAGGACGCAGAACAAGGAGATCACTCCTCCATTTGATGTGGGAATGCCTTTCTGTATGCTGTGAATCTCAATCTTTAAATAAAGGAGCTGTTTTGGGCCATGACAGGCACCATAGAAGAAGTAGGAGAAGAAATCTGGGAGTTAGTGAGGTTCCTTTGTTGGTCCAGGGTGGTTGACAGGAAGCATTAGCAGCATTAATTCTCTGACTCTTGGCCTCTGAGAGACCTTGGGGGCTATGATGCGTGAAAGGACAAAGGGAATCAGTTTCCCCTTATTGCAGCCTCTTGACATTCACACAGAATAATTGTCATTTATCTGTAAGTTATTAAATTATATTCATTTCTTGATATTTTAGATTTTATTATATTACTGAGGCAATAGTGGCACCAAACTTGTAGGAGTGGCCAAGCAATATTGGTTTAACTTGAGGTCTGTGCCATGAGAGGAAACCCATGTCTAATATTTGCTGGATAACTAGGAACATAAGGCTGGATATAGTTGAGATCTGGGGTAGAACTAAATATAACTGCTCTCTGACCACTAAAACTGTTAATGAAACGGTTCCTAAAGATATTATATTATACTCATAGATCTCTGTCTTGTCCAGCTATCATCAGAGCGTCTTCTATGGCCACAGATGGGAGCAAGTAAAGAGACACAGAGCAAGACATTATGCAGGAAGAGAGAGTCTAAGATGGAAGTTTCCATCTAGTCCTTCCCCTCAGAGATTGGAGAATCCCATAGAAAAAAGGGCATGAGAGATTGTTAAAGCCAAAGAAGATGGGTGACAATAGGAGAACATGGCTCACTGAATCAGAGCAGCAAGGTTCATCATATGTGCTCACAAAGACTGCAAAGGGAAGCGTGGGCCTGCATGGTCTACACCAAGTTCTCTGCACATTTCTTATGGCTATCAGCTCGGTGTTTTGTGGGACTCTTAAGAGTGGGAGTTGGTGTGTCTCTGACTCTTGCCTGGTCTTGGGACTCTTCCTTCCTGTTGGTTTTCCTTGTCCAGCCCCAATTTGGGGGCTTTTTACCTTTTCTTAATCTATTTTGTTCTTTGAGATTTAGTTGTCTCTTGGAGATCTGCGCCTTCATAAAGGGAACCAGAGGGGGACTAGATCTGGGGGAGATGGGAGGGGCTAAGAGAAATGGAGGAGAGACTGTGGTTGAGATGTATTATATGAGAGAGGAGTCTATTTTTCAATAAAATAACAATATTATATCTTATGATTAAAAAAAATCCAGTTGGCTGTATTCTTATATGATTTTAATTTAAAAATATGTATGGTTATTCCTAAACTTTTGTTCTTTATTCATTCATTTATTAAACTTTATCTGGAAGCAGCTACACATTAAATGAAAGCTTTCTAAACAAAATATAAAGAGAAAGAAGTAGCTGAGTCCCATTGATATATATATATATATATATATATATATATATATATATATAGTACTGTGCATCTACTTATAAATTAATTTGTTGTTTCATGTTTATCTAAAAAGGTTTTAAGTCCGAAATACACTAAGTTGGTTCCAAGGATAAAGATTGTAATGCAGGAAACTGCATTATACATGCGATGAAAAATACAGTAAAGGTCTATTTTGATGTGTCAGTCAAACTGAAATAAGATTTTTTTCCCCCATTGTCAGTAATAATCAAAGTTTCCGGGGCTTCTGTGTTGAAGCTGTTTTCTCTCCCTCTATTTCTCCGTCTTCTGGGTACTGGTACAATGCCCCTCAGCTGCAAATTCATTTTCAGCACCAGATCTGAGATAATGGACTAGAGTCCTCAAGTATTTCTCCTTCACAGTGAACAAAATCTACCATCCACTAAGAGAAGCATTGGGGGAGACAGTACATCTTATTCAGGTTACAGAGATCTAAGTTTTGTTCATGTTTTGGCTTATGTCTCATAACCTATTAGCAATGTAATGCATATAGTCTTGTTCCACCTGTTCATAAGCCCTCCAGGAACCTCAGAGCAACTTCTTGTGACATCTTGGTATGAACATGGAACATTCCACAATGGTGTTCCAATTCCTCTGCATATCCATCCATAAGTATTAGCTAACTTTTACTTGGCATTGTTGATTCTTGTGTCTTATGATGGTGGTCACAGCCTACATTATCTTAAATAAAGTTTGATATACGGCCTTAGATTTCTTTCTACTTTTATATCTCTTCAGATTCCATAACATAAACATAACTTTAATTATAACAAGAATTTGTCATCTTTTCCTCAAAATATCTTGAACATCTTAAGTCAACATAGATCCTCAATGTAATTGTACATGCTTTATTTTTACTTTTTCCCATATGAAACCAACATTTGAATCCCTACTCACCTTTAAGTCTGTAGTCTTAGTATAAGGTAATATGTTGGGAGCACAAAGATCCTTGTGTTCACAGATCACCAGGGAATCCAGGAATGTTAGCCACACAGGGTTTTCTTTTCAAAAGAAAAAAATGCATAAGATATTGCTTACCACAGAAGGCTAGGAATTGGAGATGATTAGAGAAGAATTAAACTACTGGCCCAGAAAATGGAATCTAAATTGTATAAAAATAAATATTTGAGACTTTCATTTTATAGAAATGTTTATAACAAAATGTATAAATTGAGACAGTTTTTGCTGCTATCCAATGTACAATTATGTTCAGTTCTATAGCTAATTAACCAGGGACATCTAAATCCACAATTATAAATTCTTTAGGAAATGCTTATTTGTTCAAAATAATTTTCCCTATATCATTTACTTATTCAGTTAACTATTTGTATGTTGGGGTGTACTTGGTCACATTGTGTCCCTCTACCATGTGAGTCCTGTGGACTGGAATTAGGTAGTCAGAATTGACAGCCAGGGCCTTTATCTGCTAAGCTATTCACCAGCACACATTTTATTTGATTTTTACTATATCTCATTCTTCAGTGGTGCTTTAAAACATATTGTATTTTAAACTGAAACATATAATTTTGTTTAAAGGGCATCGATCTTTCTCTACACACAGATAATATTTAACTAAATCCATATCTTCATGTATTTTTTAAAAGGCTTATAGCTTTTATGTTAACATAAAAACTGAGAACCCACTACCTTACTCCTATGAGTTGAAAAAGTATTGTACTTATAAGATCTTTTCCCAAATCTCCATATAGTAGAATAAGATGATTTTCATTGTATTTGCTTGTAGGGACTTTTGAATTCATAGTAAAACTGGTTTCATTCTTTCCTCTAAGGACATGATTTATTGGCCCTCGTTATAGAAAAGATTTTACTTGAAACCTCCATGCTTTATGTCTTAGAACTTTTTTTACAGCCCTGTTCAGGTAGGAAAATTGTCATAATTTTATTTCTCACACAATGGTTCTCTGTTTATTCTTAACTATCAAACTGAATGTAAAGGGAACGATATGGTTATACAATTCATACTATGTCTGACTTGGAGCATGTTTATGGAATTAAAGTAAAATAGAGAAAATGTTTTCCCACATTTTTTATTATAGAACAAATTTTGAAATCAATGGAGATTCAGCCAAAGATAAAATAATGGCTCTGTTTCCTTTCTTTAAAAGAAATGGCATTGTTACTTGTTTCCCTTTATTTGCATCATTGTACCAATCAATTCAACAACTTAAACCTCTGCTTCCACTTCTCCCTTTCATCTATGCATTATTAGGAACACATTTCAGACTATTTACTCTCTCTTAAAGTGACTGTAGTGGTTTGGAAATGCGACATCATCTCAAGAAGTTCATGCATTTGAACCCACCATCAGGATGGCAAACACCATTCTCAGGTAGAGCTTTCGAGAATTGTCCCCATCCACAGAGAGTGTGATTAAACGTTGCTTAAAAACTATGGAGGGGAAGCAAGACTTTATCTTACCCTTCTAACAGCTCATAATCAAGGGAAGTAAGGGATGGAACTCAAGGCAGGAAAACAGAGGCAAGAAATGAAACAGAGACCACAGGGGAGTGCTGCTTACTGGCTTTCTCCTGGGTTCCTTTAGCTACCTTTCTTAGACATCTCAGGATCTTTTATCTAGAGATGTACCACACATACTAGGCATATCTTCAACATCAATTATCAATCCAGAAAATGCTCCTCTCAAAAAATGTTAAATAAAATCTAGGC
This sequence comes from Phyllotis vaccarum, assembly GCA_033318265.1. Taxonomy (NCBI): domain Eukaryota; kingdom Metazoa; phylum Chordata; class Mammalia; order Rodentia; family Cricetidae; genus Phyllotis; species Phyllotis vaccarum. The sequence continues at coordinate 16,520,928 of JARWLC010000007.1, forward strand.
ATGGTGGCATTCATCTTTAATCCCAGCACTTGGGAGGCAGAGGCAGGAAGATCTCTGAGTGTGAGGAGAGCGTAGAGTACAAAGCAAGCTCCCACACAGCCAGGGTTACACAGAGAATCTATGCTGAAAATGTTCCGTAGCTATACAGACAGGCTAATCTAATAGAGGTAAAACCGTAAGGAGAGCCCCTTAGATATCTCTGAGTTGAAACCTGAAGCCCTCTAGAAAAGGAAATGATGGGCTCATTCTGGTGATGCCTTGGTAAGTGGGTTAATCTGTTCATAGATACAAAGTTTAAAAGACTATTGGGAGGAATTGGAAGTTAGGGCACTGTAGAGGGTTGGAGGAAGTATGTCATTGGAGGTCTGTCCTGGAGAGTATAACTTATCATTAGCCATTTCCTGCCAGTCCTTGTTTCCCTGTTTCTTGATTCCCATAGGGTGAATGGATTCTTCCACATCTCGGTCCACCATGATATTCTCCATTACTTTAGGCCTCAGAACTGTGAAGTCAACTTACCTGGTATTTGGAACCAGAAGCCAAGATAATCATTCTCTGGGTATTTGTCACATTGGAAGGAACAACACATGATCTCTCTCTCCCTCTCTCTCTCTCATCTTAGAAGTAATTTTCAATAGTCTATATTCAAAGAGAATTTTATATAGAAGACCTCATGCTCATAATCAAATGAGATAGCATCCACAATGCTATGGTTTGTCTTAGAATATTTACTGAATAGTTTCTGATAATAAATAAGTGAATTTTTATACATGAATACCTCAAATAAGATTTATAAGTTATTAGAAGTTGAATGGACACATGGTCTTGTAAGGGGAGAAAGCAAATTCACTCTAATTTTTCTGCCTTTGATACTTAAAATTCTGGGAAGGAGACAGAAGCTTCAAGAGACTCTAAATTGTATACATTGAATGTAGACTATCAAGAAATCTCAGGGACATGAGGATCAATTTTGTGGTTAATGCCTTCTCTTTTATTCTTGTTTCCTCCTCCCTGCTGCCCCTCTCTCTTTTCTTCTTCCATTCTATATACAAGAGAAGTTTGTATCCCCAAATATCATACAAACACTGAAAAAATCAAATATATACATATTTTAATTTATATTTGCTATAAAAGTGATATATTTTATATTTAATAAAATCATATAAGATCCACCATATAAGATCCACCCATAGTCAAGCCAGGAAAGTCTGACAATAGTAACTCATGCCTTTAATTCCATAATGGCAGAGACAGAGATATTGTATTTCTGTGAGCTCCAGGCCTAACTACCAAACAATAGTAGTTCGAACACCTTTAATCTTAACTCTAGAATTATAATGCAGAGTTGAACCTGGAAATGAAACAACTGGACAAAGAAGATTTTTAATGAGGCTAGGCCAAGGGTGTGATGTTCTGTAGAAGTGATGAGGAACCAGGCTGAGGAATCTGGAAGATAGCTTTTACCCTGAGAACTTGGCTGGATGAGATTTGACAGTGGTCTGTTTCCTCTATCTGATATTCCGACTTTTCCCCAATATCTGACTCTGAGTTTTCACTAAATACAAGCTAGAATTTGTATTTCAACAAACAAACTAAAAGAAACAAAAACAGAATGGGATATACCCTTTGCCTCTAGCCAGAGGACTGTAGAGAAGGAATGCTTTAGGAAAGATATATTAAGAAGGTAAACTCTACTCCAGTGATCAAAGTTGTATATTCTGGTTGGTGCAACCTCCGTGGTTGTCTTTGGTCCATTTAACCCTGTACATAAAGGGATAACTTCATCAAACAATTGTTCTGTATCTATAGGGGACTATGTATGATAAGGGGATGATTGTATTAAATGCCCTATCAGAGAACAAAGCAGCTCCAAAATACATAATTGCAATTTTCTTTAGAAATAAATGGGGTGTGAATCTGCCGGAGTTCTACAGTGTTGAGACAACTCCAACTTTTCATTTTTTGTAGAATAAATGAAAGCAAGCTACCATCCTAAGATAATTTCTAGGAAGAAAACTTGAATATATAAAATTAAAATATAACATAAAGCAACTTCTGAATTTTGCTTATTTATTTATTCATCTTTCTTTGAGACATGATGTCAAGTAGCCCACATAGACTTCGAACTTTACATTCTCTTGCCTCCATGCACCACAATTGGCCATATTCACTTCACTTATTTTTTAAAAATTTACTGCTGAATTGTACTCCATTGTGTAATGTACCACAGGTTTTCAATCCATTCTTCAGTTGAGGGGAATCAATATTGTTTCCAGGTTCTGGCTATTACAAATAATATTGATATAAACATAGTTGAGCTAATGTACTTGTGGAAAGAATTTGCATCTTTTGGGTTTATGCCCAAGAGTAGAATTGCTGGATCATTAGGTAGATTTATTTCCAGTTTTCTGAGGATCCACCATACTGATTTTCAAAGTGGTTATACGAGTTTACATTCCCACCAGCAGTGGATGAGTGTTCCCCTTACTCCACAGCCTCTCCAGCACAGGCTGTCATCAGTGTTTGTAATTTTAGCCATTCTGACAGGTGTAAGGTGGTATCTCAGAGTTTTTTTGTTTACATTTTCCTGATGGTGAAGGAGGATATTGAGCAATTCTTTAAGTGTCTTTTGGTCATTTGAGAATCTTCTGTTGAGAATTCCATATTTAGCTATGAACCCCATTTTTAATTGGATCGCATTGGGTTTGACTAGTTTTTTAAGTTCTTTATACATTTTAGAGATTAGCCCTCTGTTAGACGTAGAGTTGGTAATGATCTTTTCCCACTTTTTATGCTGTTGTTTTGTATTATTGACAGTTTTTGCTTTATAGAAGTTTCTCAGTTTCAGGAGGTCCCACTTGCTAATTGTTGCTCTCAGTGTCTATGTTACTGGTGTTATATTTAGGAAGTGGTCTCCTATGCCAGTGCATTCAAGGTTATTTCCCACTTTCCTTTCTATCAGATTCAGTGTAACTCTGTTTATGTTGAGGTTTTTGAGCTACTTGGACTTAAGTTTTGTACAGTTTGATAGATATGGATGTATTTGCGTTTTTCTACATCCCACCATCCAGTTATGCTACTATTTGCTGAGGATTCTTTCTTTCTTGATTGCGTATTTTTGGTTTATTTGTCAAAAATCAGGTGTTCATAGGTGTGTGGATTAAGGTCAATGTCTTCAATTAGATTACATTGATCCAAAAATCTGTTTTTATGTCAGCACTAAGATGTTTTCATTACTCTACCTCTTTAGACCTCTACTATAGCAGAGGTCAAAGTCAGGGATAGTGATGCTCCATAAGTTCGTTTCTTGTACAGAATTGTTTTGGCTATTGTAAGTATTTTTGTTTTCCCATATGATGTGGAGTATTTTTCTTTTGAGATCTGTTCTAAATTGTGCTGCTATTTTGATGTAGATTTCATTGAATCAGTGTTGGATCCAGAAGATGAGTCACTGGCATTGCTAGGGGCAGGCATGAAGATAAAGAGATAACAGGACATAGGAAAGAACCAGAGAGAGACCCATGATTTGAAACCATGAAGACACCAAGTTTATATCTGAAAGTGCTTATATACATTTTGAAGACAGGATTCAAACAAAGCACAGTACGGGCATTCAAACACTGTCTTGAGAAAAACTCACGCTGTCCTTGAATCAGGCAATGGGAAGCTTCACTATCACATCATTTGCCTTCTCCTAGTTTGAGCAGAAAGACAATGAAATTTTTCCAAGGGCTAATCAAACTAGTCCTATGATCATCAAGGCTAAGGAGAGAAGAAAGCTGAACTCATTTGAAGTCTAGAATAGCTGAGTCACTGTGACTCTTTTGCTCTGTGAGTCAGCATGGGAAACTGAGTCATTGTATGGGCTCTACAGATTGGTAGATTGCTATTGGTAAGATTGTCATTTTTATTATGTTGGTTTTACCTATCCTGGAACATGAGAGATCCTTCCATTTCCTGATATCTTCTTCAATTTCTTTCTTTAATGATGTAAAGTTCTTGTCAAACAGGTTTGCCACTTCTTTGGTTAGAGTTACCCCCAAGATATTTGATGATATTTACAGCACCGTAAAGGGCAAATCTTTCATTATTTCTTTTTCAGCTCTTTTAATATTTGTGAATAGAAGGGCTATTGATTTCTTTAGTTAATCCTGCCATATTACTGAAGGTGTTTATCAGTTGTAAGAGTTTCGTGGTAGAATTTTGGGGGTCACTTATGTATATTATCATATAATCTGTAAATAAGAATAGTTTGACTTCTTCCTTTCCAATTTATATGCCTTTGTTGTTGTCTTATTGCTCTTGATATTACTTTGAGTACTATATTGAATAGATATGGGGAGATATTGCTTCTATTATGTTTAGGTATGGTTATTTCATTCCTGATCTCTCCAGGACCTCTTTTATAAAGGGGTGCTGGATTTTGCCAAAGGCTCTTTCAGCATCTAATGAGATGATAATGTTGTTCTTTTATTTCAGATTGTTTATATATAGGATGACATTGACAGATTTTCATATGTTGAACTACTCTTGTATCTCTGGGCTGAAGCCTACTTGATCATGATGGGTGATTTTTTTAAAAATATGTTCTTGAGTTTTGTTTGCCATTATTTTATTGAGAATTTTTTAATGTTCATGAGGAAGATTGGTCTGTAATTCTCTTTCTTTCTTGCATCCTTGTGTGGTTTGGGTGTCAGTGTGACTGTAGCCTTAAGGAAGAATTTGACAATGTTCTTTCTGCTTCTTTTTCATAAAACAATTTGATGAATACTGGTATTAGCTCTTCTTTGAAATTATGGTAGAATTCTTTACTGAAACCATCTGACCCTGGGCCTTTTTGGGGGAGGGGTTGGGAGACTTTTAATAATTGCTTCTATTTCCTAATGGAATATAGATCTATTTAATTGCTTTATTTGGTCTTGATTTAATTTTGGTAAGTGTTACTTATTCAGAAAGCTGTCAACTTCTTTCACATTTTCCAATTTTGTGCAGTACAGGTTTTTAAAGTATGATCTAATTATTCTCTGGATTTTTTGTTGTCTGTTTTTATATCCTCCTTTTCATTTCTGTTTTTGCTAATTTGGATATTCTCTCTCTGACTTTTGGTTAGTTTGAATAAGGGTCTCTCTTCTGGGTCAAGTAGCACAGACCCAGAAAGATAAATACTGTACATTCTTACTCATAAGTGAGTTTTAGATGGAAAGCCAAGGATAACTAGGCTACAACCTACAGCTCCAAAGCAGCAAGATAACAAGGAGGAACTTAAAATGGACATCCACGGATCCCACTGGGAAGGGGTAATAGCTAAATTCTCCTAAATTGGCACCATAAACGGGAGGAGGCAGCAGGATGTGTGAAGAGAACATGAGGGGATGGAATGGCTGAGTTGGGGGAAACGACAGAAAGGGGAACAAAAAGAGAGATGGAGCCATTGTGGGATTAAAGAGAAACCTAGTACTAGATAAATACCCAAGACCTCACAAAAATGACCCTGGCCAGGACTCCAAACAAAAATGGAGAGGGTCCCTAAACCAGCCCTCCCCTAAAATCAAGTTGATGACCATCCTAATTGTCATTATAGAGGATCCATCCCACAACTGTTGAAGCAAATGCAGAAATTCCTAGCTAAGCTCTGGGGCAAGCTTCAAGTCCAGCAGAAGAGAGGGAGGAGGGATTATATGAGCACAGGGATCAAGACCATGATGAGGAAACCCTGAAATGACAGCAGGATAGAAATAGACTAAGTCCTCTGAATGGGGCTGACAGTCAAATGGTGTGGGCAGTTTGTGGGGCCTCTGGCAGTGAGACCAGAATTTATTCCTGCTGCATGAACTGGCTTCTTAGAGCTCATTCCCTACAAAAGAATACCTAGCTAGCCTTGGTACTGGGAGGAGGCACTTGGTCCTACCTCTGCTGGATATGCCAGACTGCATTGACTCACCCTGGGAGTCCTTGTGCTCTCTGAGGAAAGGATGGGGGATGAGGTGGGGAGAAGCTGGGGGAGGTCTAGGAAGAGGGGAGGGAGGAGGAACATTGGTGGGTATGTTCAAAAAACATTTAAATGAAATAATAAGAAAAACCTTAATTTTTTTTATGTGTTTTGGATTATCAAAGACAGCAAAAGAAAGTAAGTAGAGGAAAGTATAAAACCAGAAATTAATTATGGTATGGTAGAGTAATAATCTTGAGAAAGATAAAACAAGACTTAGCCATGACAGAATGGAAAATATTAGTGAATACCAGAGCTTAACTAACTCCTTTGCATTGTTTGATTTGCATCATGATTTTGACGCAGCAAATGAATGGGAATAAGATATAAACCACTTTAATTCTGTGAAACATGGGGTTATAGTGAACAGACACTGGAAAAAAGATCACTGTCCATGTTAAGTGGCCATCATCATGTCACTCACACAGCATCATGCAGAGCACACACTGACACCAGTCATCGTGGTGATTGCAAAATACATTATTGCTGTCGTTCAAAGCTTTGTCTTGTCATATTGTGTGGTCTGTTACCTGGCTCAAGACACCCATTGTGTTTCATTTTATTCCAGACAGGCTCTTTGAAGCACTTGGGAAAGATTGGCCAAAAATAAAAGCAAATAAAATATCTTCTTCATGGAACTTATATTCTACTTGGAAATGAGAGTGAATATTATAAACAATTAGCATATCTATAAGTTGAATATATAATAATCTATTTATGTGGCTAAAATAAAGATATTTTAGATTTGATATCATTTAATATTTATTTTCATAATTTAAATCTGATTAGGAGCAGAAGGTATATTTATTCAACTTAGATTGCTCCAGAATACATGTGGTTATGGTATTTTCTGTGATATAACTAAGGGTTTTGTACCAGAAACCTTTCTAAATATTAATGTCTTTTTCAGTGTTTAGATATTTACGTGTCAGCAAATATTAACTTAAAAACTATAAGGAAAGCCTCATATAGTTATTACATATTATTGTCTTTCTTTTTAAGACAATTATACAGGTCTACATGCTCTGGTGAAGGTTTTCATCTGATTAGTTAGGCTTTCCATCTCTGTTTCTTTGTTTCATTTGCCTCCTGAATGGGTCTCCTCCATTCCTGAAACCCTGTCTTCAGGTCCTTCACTCTGCAGGAATGACATGAGGAGAAAGATACAGCCAAGTGTTGCTTCTGCATCAAGGAATTCAAAAGCCAGTTATTACAGTGTCTTACTGAGTGAGAAAATATTGTAGAACTTCCATGTGGCAAAGCCTAGTTTGTCATAAATGAATGTGCTTCAAATATTTGCAGTTCTTTTAATAAAGAAGTATTTAGAAACGGTGTCTAGATCATAGGTTCTCAACCTGTGGATAATGGCCCTCTTGGGGCTCCAACTGACCATTTCCCAGGGGTTGAATAGCAGATACCTGCATATCAGACATTTACATTACAATTCATTACAGTAGCAAACGTACAGCATGACATAGTAACAAAACAGTTCTATGGTTCGGAGTCAGCACAACGTGAGAACCTGTTCTAAAGGGCTGCAGCTTTAAGATGGTGAACTACTGAATGTAACAGGATTTCTAAGAGATCGGGTGCTACTTTGGAAATTAGAACACCTGGCTTTGCTTCATCTACCTGGTAAGTGACTGGCCCATCCGTAAGACATGGTTCTATTTCTCCATTCTCTAAAAATGAGGTCTTTTTAAACTGTCTCACAACTAAATGCTTATATTTAAGAGACAACTGAAAAATAAATAATAATATGATGTTATTATCTGGGAAAAGATTGTTTGATTATTGTAAAAACCCAAGATGCTTATGTCCCAGAAATAACATGATATGTGTCTAAAGAGATGATACAGTGAGGAAAAAACTTGTCATGCAAATATGAGAACTTGAATTCAGATCCCAGAACATATCTACCTCTAGTTATGAATATGTCTGCCACTTGTATTTCTTTTATAAATGTTATTTTCAGATTTATTTTTGTTATTTTAAGTTGTGAGTGTATATATGTGCATGTGTGTGCAGGTGCATGCATGTGAGTATGTACACACAGTGTAGGTGCCCAGCAAAGGCAGAGATGTTGGAGTCCATCGAGAAGGAGACAGCTTTGAGCTGTCCAACATGCTTGTTGAGGACTGAATCAAGTTCTGTTCTCTACGAGAGCAGTATTTGCCCTTAACCACTGAGTCATCACAGAGAAACCCCCATCCATTATGTTTCTCTCATGTGAATAAAACTTGAACTTAAATCACCAATCACTTTCAGTTGCCTTACATATGTGCTTTTCGATTCATTTATTAGAGCTCTGGTCTGTTTTGGCACCAGGTATTTCTTGCCCCAACACAATATTTTATTTTATAAATCATCCTTAGCTTCAAATGAGATGTTATCCTGGGGGAAAATATACAAGAAAAAGTTGGGAATTTTTCTTTTTTAAAAAATCAATTTTTTCAGAGTCATAAAGATTATGTAACTTTCTGAGGCAGGAGAATTTGAAAGGTACATCTAAGTAATTTTATTACAAAGATACAAATGTCATTCTTACCAAGCCAGTGAGCTGCCAATGGGAAATTATGGTTATTTTGATTGTGGAGGCAGAAGGCTGACTGTGAATTAATAATAGATGTAATTAAACTGTAAGTTGAGATTTCCTTCCTGACGGAGGTTTGCCTGAACCCTTGAAAACACACAATGCATCACATCTAGTTCTTTGCCAACCACAGAAGAGTTTGAACAAACACAAAATATATCTTTCAATATGCCATCATCTTTGCAATGCCCTATGTCCATACTTTCCCTTCTGCTGACCAATTCTTCAGTGTATTCACCTTCTCTTAGGTGATCTTTCCCCACTGTCTTTATTCACAGATATATACATATTCAGAATTACTCCCAGCTGCTCCAAAGACACAGCAGAGGAGCAAACAGGCTTCCTTCTCCCTGTAATAGTAAGGACCACCATCTTGGCCACTCTGCAGAGGGGCAAGTGAGAGGCTCAGGCGAGAAATCCCATCTCAGCATCTAAAGCTGTTTTGTTTTGCTGTTGATCCTGGGTCTCATGGGAGTGGACAGATCTTAAGGGGACACACAACTCCAGGAGGTTGCTTCAGAAACAGACCAGGTTTCAGTTTAGCTCCATCATCCTCCATTCCCTGGAGACACCTGCAGCTTATTGGGTTCTTGAAGGAAAATAAATAGGACTAGTATTGATTAAAGTTTTCAATTAAATCTTAAAATCTGGAAAATATTTTCTTGAGCCTTATTATATAAGCTTTGAAACATGCAGATGAACTCAAGAAAGATTACATTGGGCAGAATGAAGACATTCCTATTATCCCTGATCTACAGATTCCAAAGAATAGTGTGTGTGTGTGTGTGTGTGTGTGTGTGTGTGTGTGTGTGTGTGTGTGAGTGTGTGTGTGTGTGTGAGTGTGTGTGTGTGTGTGTGTGTGTGTGTGTGTGTGTGTGTGTGTGTGTGTAATTACGTTTGTGGCACCATCAATATTAAGGAGAATAAAAGATTGTCATGTTTCTACTTGATCACAGTTTCTTGGCTCACCAACTCCTTTTTCCTTCAAAAATATATAAAATTCAAACAATTATCTATTGTATATGATATTTTTTTAACTTTACCATGTCTATCAGCACCCAAAGGAAAAATTTCAGTCATTCTACTATAACAAGAACACCCAGAGAGATTTCAGAATTCCCAGCAACACCCTTACCTTGTTAGATCTGCTGTGTCCTTTTGCTTGCTCCTGGTTTTTGTAATATAAGTAATAAGGTCTCTCAAACATTTAATTTATTCTTTCTGATAAGAACTATAATGATGTCATAGCCAAAGGGAGGTGGTGGAGAGATCACAATGAATAATTTTATTATGATTAAGAGAATTTTTACTCTTACTAAAAGTTAACTAAATTTTGTCACAAATTATTGCCACTGTGTTTGATAATTTAAATATTAAGATAATAAAAGATTTTATAATTATATAAGTTCAGATCCTTTATTAGGCAAATTTCATATGGGATTCATTTTATTCCTAAACTCTGGCCTTCCATTCCAACACTGGATTAAAGAGATGGTGTGAGGACAGGGTTTTCTTTTAGCCATTCTCAAACAATATTCACACCCACTCTACTATATGAATTAAAAAAAAATGCTACAGAGAGTAAGGGTGTTCAGAGCTTCTTATCTGTTTTAGTTTTGTTAAATTTTTTTTACTTATTTTACATCCCACCACAGTTTTCGTCCCTCCTTGCCTGTCCCCTACCTCTCTTCTATCACTCATTACTCATTTTTAAATGTTTTTACAATTTTTATTGATATTCTAAGTGTAGTCTTCAAAAGTATTTACACTGATTGTTGCGTTAGTAATTTCCCCCACATGAAGCATTCTATTTTGGAGGAAAGCATATTAAAACACAGGATGTTCTAAAGCAGTGATTTTTCAACCTTTCTCTGCTGCAACCCTTTGATACAATTTCTTATGTGGTGGTGACTCCAACCATAAAATTACTTTGGCTGTCATAACTCTAATTTTGTTACTGTTATGAACTGTAATGTAAATATGCCTGAAAATACGGGTTTCTTTGGGGGTCATGACCCACAGGTTGAGAACCCAAGATGTAAGCACTGTAGAGCATTTTATTTTGCAGGAATGCTCATAAACTGAGGTGGTAAATAGCTTAAAAAGGTTCAGAAAGACAGTAGTAAACTTACCAACTACTCATCATCATTCCACTCGGCGTCTGTGAGAGTGTCAAAGCAGTACAGATTGTTAATGGACTTTCTCACACTAGCTGTGTTGCCAGAGAGCAGCTTACACTAACTGGCTACCTATAAAGAACACTGTCCAACCTTTTGAGCTGTCCTCAGACTGTGCAGTGTCTTCCAGGCTTTCAGCTTTTGTGTGATATCACATGTGCTGAGGTGAGATTTTGGTGAGGTAACTTTTTTTCTAGTCATATCTGTTCTTAAAAAGTAACCACCCATCTATGTTCCTGTAAATAGCCCCATATAAACTTGGTTCATCAAGTTTGACTTTGGTGGTATCCTTACTATGGTCTGTCATTGGCTTCCTATCTAGGGTGAATCAAATGGATCCATGTGTCCTATGATAGTTAATCTTGTTTGTCAAATTGATTGGATCTGGAATACATCCATAGGCTCATATTTGCATACATTTATTAGAGTTATTAATGCAAGGGCTGATTAAAAAAAAAAAAGAAAAGAAACTCTTCTCCATAGTGTGTAGTGCTTTCTGTGTGCAGCCCACACAGAAAGGTCTGACAAGAAAGCTTTGGCCTGTTTGCCTTCACTCTTCAGCTAGTGACTGCAACTAGCTTCCCAAGACAGGTACAGGTCATAATCATGCCTACAATTCTTTAGACTTAACTGTAATTAGAAGTTTCTCCATCTCTCCCGGCCAGTCCTGCAGCCATTTAGTACCAAATAATGACACAAAGGTTTGTATTAATTATAAGCTATTTGGCCAATGTCTCAGGCTTATTACTTGCTAACTCTTACACTTCAATTTAGGCCTTTTTTCCTAGCTATGCTTAGCCTTGTGGCTTAGTACATTTTCTCCCCGCCCCCCACTGCCACTCAAAAGCAGGGCCTTTTAAAAGAAAGATCAAATACCATACAAATGCCCCTCAGGCTGAGAGGGGCCCAGAGGAGTTTCTTTACTATTGCTGTCAGGTGGAAAGCTGCTGGCTTATTGGTTGTCTTAGGAGAGGGTGAAGATGCTTCATGGCTGGGCCAGAATGTCCTCTGATTACCCAGGACCTTGGGCAATTGGCCTTGGGGGTTTAGAAATTTCTCAGTTCCCTAAATAGCTCCAGGAATATCTGCCTAGCTGCAATCAGTATTGTATTAAGCTAATATTTACAGTGACAAATATTTACAGCACTTAACAGTATGTGTTTGTTGTGTCTCAAGTCCAACTTCTAATTCATAGTTTAATGACTTAGTTGCCAAGTCCTGTCAGTAAAGATAACCAGAACAATCTCTATGAGACTGTCAATCATTCAATCAAATCCCTCCTTTTTATTTATGGGGAAACAGTGATTAGAAAGGTCAATTGGCTACTTGAGAGCAGTATTTCAGTTAAAGGAAAGTAGAAACTTTCAAGTTGACTTTGATTTACTTAAGCGAATTCTAATCTGTTTAGTTTTCTTCATCTGATTATTGTATTTGATGTTTCTAATAAAAAGTAGACACAAATAGCATGATGGCTTATGAAGGAAATATCAACAGCTAGTCAGTGAGGAATTTGGATTAGCTAATACAACATAATATACGGTAGCATCTGCGAAGACTCAATGGAGGACAACAGTGGAAGCTAGATCCTTTGAATGTCTTTCTTAGTTTTATTGCCTCTTTTTGAGAATTTTAGTCATGAGTACCATGTCTATGTCATTTACAGCCTTCTTTCTTCCTCTCTAATTCTTCCTGTACACCATACTTCACACACATAGACACACACAGACACAGTTACGCTCTCATTAATCTATGTTTTGAAGATAATTGAACTCTTTGTATAATTATACCATTTATCATATATTTCTTTAGAAATTTTGTTTTCTTATATGAAGGACCTATTTTCCAATAATGGTTCAACAACTCATTATCGTTCCTCTTCACAGATGTTATAGTTCCAACTTCTGTGTCTCGGGTTGTAACAACAATAATCAAAGGAGACGAGGGTATCAACTTGGGAGGGGGGGATGGGAAGGGTTGGAGGCAGGTAAGGAAGGAGGAAAGTTAAAACTTTCGACCATAATTCAATTATACTATTTCTCATTGTGTGCTATTCCCTACTCTCTGTCCTTTGAACCTATCAATGACTGAGGAAGTACAGCTGATATTTACGCGATTTAATTGTCACATCTCGATCACACAAATTTGCATATTTACATCTTATTTTCTTGGGTTACTCCAACTTTGAATCTAGCCACCGTGCAGAAGAGAAGGCAGAGTAGCAGCCATGAGAGGATTTAGTTGGTGACATCTGCAATGCAGCTTTTACGGGCTCAGGCTGACTGGGCCACTAAAGGTCAACCAATAGCGTTATTTGGCAGACATTTGAGTGGAAAAACTCTTAGGTGACTCTGTCCCTTATAAGCCCAGCCACTCTTAGATGCTTTTGAGTCTTAGCATATTAAGATTTAGAAATCACAAAGCAAGACAAACCATCCTATCCAGATTCTATTCAAAATTTTGACATAAAAAATCCATAAGCATAATGAGATTACTGTTTTTTATATCAGTAAAATTTTCTTGCGTTGTTATTGTGGCAGTAGAGACTAGTTTTAGCACTAGAAGTACACTAAGATTAAAATGTTAATCTAGTATATAGATTATTTTTTTAAAGCAACCCAATTTAGGTGGCACACACCTTTATTTCTAGACCCTGGGAGGCATAGGCAGGCAGATCTCTCTGAGTTTATGTATCTGAGCACCATCTACAAGAGAGAGTCTAAAGACAGCCAGGGCTACAACAGAACCTCTGTCTTTAAAAATAATTAAAATCAGCCTTGTCTTTACTACAAAATCTGTAGATACTTGAGGTAAGTTTGGAGAAAAGGAGACCTTTGCCATATAAATGGAAAGCTCACAGAACCTGATTTCTGCATTGAGATAGTAAATAGTGTGTGTGTGTGTGTGTGTGTGTGTGTGTGTGTGTGTGTGTGTGTATTCAATGAACTTATTAGCTGAAACCTCTGAACAGTATCAACACACAGCTGTCCTTGAGCTTCTGATACAAAAATGAGAGAGGAGACTGATGAGCTATAAAAGTTACTTTAAGAAATAAATGAATGAGGAAACCTCAATTACAAAACCACAGCCCCTTATCCTTAATCACACCAAATGGACAAATGGTGTCAAACTATGACCACCCAGGCTAAAGATATATCTTAAAGGTTAAGTTGGTGCATACGAGATAGGATGGCTGGACGTGTATGTAAAGGTACTTGGTGCCAAGACTGATGCGTTTAATTCAATCCTCACAACCCACAGAGCAAAGAAGAGAACTAACTCCTGAGAGTTATCCTCTGACTACACATGGCTCTAGCTATAGCAAACATGTGCTCAGACATATACATAAAAATGCCTTAATATTTTTATGATTAAAATATAGTTATGTCATTCATTGCTCTAAAATTCATGCCCTCCTTTTCTTTAATTGTTACTTACAGCAACATATAAATAACCAAGTATATAAATACAACCTTCTCAGTGTTGTATGTACTATATGGTTTCAGCATTGACCACTTGCCATTGAATAATCATTTATGAGACACAATACTCAGAAACATGAATTATCCCACTTCAGCATTTTGTAGTTGCTTGAAGTTCTTTGTTTAGAGGTCAGACCCTGAGGAATTTACCCCTTTTATGTTGGCATGTCTGATGCTATTATTTTTGTTCAGGTCTCTTTAGGCAGCCAGGTGGTTGAGGTATCAGGAGTGTTGCTCCCTTTAATTTATAGGAGACCTAATCTCACATCAGACTTACAATATTTCTATCCCCCCTTCTGAGATTCTCTTAACCTTGGGTGCAGGGGCTCTGTTGCAGATACATCCATTTGGTCGGGGAACCCCACTGTCAATTGTTCTCTGCACTTTGAACAGTGGTGGTTTTCTGTCTGCTGTGATGGGAAGCTTCTTTGATGGGGAGTGGTGGTTGTAGTTACCTAGGGTGTAGGCATGCACATTTAGAATGTAGTTAGGAGTTAAGCTTGGCTAGTAAACTGACAGGGATTGGTTCTCCTCTCAGACCCATGATCTCACTAGCCAGGTGTAGTTGGCTAGCTTTCCAGTTACAAGCATGGTTTCCTTCCCATTGGACAGGACTTTAGTTCAAGTTAAACATATATTTAATAAAACATTTAAAAAATGGTTGATGTTCCTACAAAATTTCAGAAAACCAAAACATTAGGGTAAAAATGGATCATCCAGTAGGACATTCATATAGATCCATTTATTTAAAAAATGAGACACAATAAACATTTGGCTCATGTCACCAGGAGCTAAGTTAGAGATAAATTTTCTTAGAAGAAAGCTCTGTCTATTCATATTTTGAAACAAAATTAATTATCATTGGGCAGCTAAGAATTCATAGTAATTTTAAGATAACCAGGTCAATTTGGATTTCAAGCAGCAAATGTATAAAATCCAGAGCCCAGCACATCTGCATCCTCACACTGAAGTAAAATAAATGCTGGCTGAGAGGAAGTCACCCAGTGCAATCAGTCATGGGCTTCCTTGTGATAAGGACTGGCTTGGTAGAGGGAAACAGATTCCAGGCCAAAAGCCATGAACATCTAAGAACTAGGGCTGAACTCCAGTAGCTAAGTTGGTAACACGTGCCCAGATAAATTTTACAGGAACTGTATCTACTGATTCACAATGTTCATCTTAATGGAGGCATCCATTAGCTTTTCTACATAACCACATCATGTGTTTCAAGGCTGGAGCTGGTGTCACGTAGATTACATTCCTATTTAGTTCACAGGCCTAGTTTATTATCAGATACTAAAACCAGGAAACAGAACACCCAGATACTGAATCTGAGAAATCACAATTTTCTATAATAAAGAAATGTACTTACTGCCGGCTCCCCTCTAGGGTGACAGGAAAAATTAAAAAGAAAAATAGAAACATTTTAAGCTAATGTGGCAATGAGATGAATCTTGGTGATATGTCAAGAAAAATAAAGATAGTAAGTATATTTGATTAGATCAATACACACACACACACACACACACACATACACACACACACACACAATTGTGAATGTGTGTCCATAGAAAGGACTATAATAATCTATAGTTCCAATGAATGGCCATACCATTTATAACCCTACTCAACATAAAGCTCTTACAATGGTCCTGTGGTACTCCAATAAGGGCTGAATCTCTATATATCTTGCTTTCCTGAACCTACAAGCTTTGTTATAGAGAAAAAGGTACACTGTGATTTCTAAAGATAGGTCACAAAATTCTATGTCTTGGGCTTTACTGATCTAGGAGGTTTGTCTCAATTATTGCTTGTGTTACTGTAATAAGTTCAAATTACTCAATCATACAGCAAATCTAGAAGTCGTATGAAGATGTTTTATTTGAAAGCTCACATGGGTACTGAGGAACAGTTTTATTAATAGTCTCATACACAAATAAAGATATTACCACGTCAACTAGTCACATCGTTTATTTTCAGTCTTTGAGCCTTCCCCACTAAGGCCCAAAGACAGGATTTTATTTTTCTGTTATTACTCTAATTCTTGATCCATACAAACCATAACTATAGATTATTCGCTTTGTTAAGTGTCACTAAGTCTGTCACAGTGATTTGTTGTGTAATAAGAAATAATTTATGAATGCTAAATTTATTTTGAGAAGCTAAATACTCAAACGCATTTAATTCTTTATTAATCAATGAATTAGGTGCCTATTTATTGACATATTTTGTTAATTGCAGATTTATATAATTTTAAAAAGTATAAAGTTTTTTTGTGATTGGAGTCTTTTCTAAAAGTTTGACAGATGGTGATTAAAACATGCTGGCAATTTGTACATAATGATTTTATAAAAAATATGTCCAGATCGTCTTTAGTAGTAGAAAAAAATTGCATTGTATTTTTTATGCTCCTGTGTTTTATATAACATTAAAATACAATAGCTTGAAGTATTTTCAGTGATTTGTTTTGGAGCACTCACTGAATCTTTGGTAAATAGAACTAAAGTGCAGTTATGCCATACTACTCAAACTGTTACAAGTCAGAGGTTATTTTCTTGTTTATGAAATGGAGCCTGCTTGCATGTAGTGCCCAGATCAGAATTTAACCATTTGTATCACAGACTCAACTCAAGTGTTGTGATCAATGTTAGATCAACACTTTGTGTAATGTATAAAAGTCATTTGTTACTTTGATTTTTAATAGTATAATTTTTTTATAATAAAAGATATTATAGATGTAATTTTTAAAAATCTTCTGTGAATTAACTGGGAAAACTATCTTGATTTTTAGCTGAGATAACTTGGTATTAGCTAAAATGCTACATTTCATGTTTTTGCAAGTAAGGACATCCCTGTGTTATATTCTGGCTAATGAGACAAGCAATGTTCTTAAGTTCATTGAATTTTTAAAATGATATATATCATCTCCCTCTCTCTCCTCTTGTAGTATCAATAACTATCATAGGACAGGCCAATAGGGTCAAGGAAATTGGCTTAAACCAATTGCCAAGGCATGCACATAATGTGCTCTCCCTTATGAGCCAACCTGGAGTCTGCCTGAGAGGCTAGCAACAGGTGCTATTAGAGGTTCTGATTATACACAGCCAATAAGAGATAGCCACCAAATGTCATCAGATGGGACTCATCCTGGGTACTGGGAGGAGGGTATATAAGGATCTCTCAGTTGCTGAATATATGAGTTAGCTCCTTTGCTTTTTGCCTGACTCCCAATGTTTGAGCTGTTGCCATCTCTTTTTCTTACCCCCTCTCCCCAGGGAGACTTTAGGACCCTATAAAACAGCAACAAATAACAATCCAACCTGTGATCCTTTGGACTTCTTTAAATGAAAGGAAAAATCAAACTATCTTTATTTGAAGACAATATGATCATATACACAACTGACCCCAAAATTCTACCAAGAAACTCCTACAGCTGATAAACACCTTCAGCAATGTAGCAGGGTACAAGATTAACACACAAAACTCAATAGTCTCCTACACTAAGGATAAAAGGGATGAAAAAGAAATAAGGGAAACATCACCCTTTGTAATAGCAGCAAATGGTATTAAATATCTTGGTGTAACTCTAACCAAAGAAGCAGCAGACCTATTTGACAAAGCTTTTAAGTCACTGAAGAAGGAAATTGAATAGGATATCAGAAAATGGAAAGATCTCCCATGCTCCTGGATAGGTCGGATCAACATAGTAAAAATGTCAGTTTTACCAAAAGCAATCTTTAAATTCAATGCAATCCCCAACTTAAATTTTTTACAAACATTGAAAGAACAATACTCAAATCTATATGGAATAAGAGGAAACCAATTACCAAAACAACCCTACTCAATAAAAGAAATTCAGGAGGAACCACAATCCCTTACTTCAAGCTATACTATAGAGCCATAGTAATCAAAACAGCCTGGTGCTGGCATAAAAACAGACTTATGGATCAATGGAATCAACTTTAAGAACCTGACCTTAATCCACACACTGATGAACACCTGATTTTGACAAAGAAGCCAAAAATATTCAGTGGAAAAAAGAAAGTATCTTCCACAAATGCTGTTGGCATAACTGGATGGTAGTATGTAGAAGATTGAAAATAGATCCATATCTATCACCCTGGACAAAACTCAAATCCAAGTGGATCAAAGACCTCAACATAAACCCAGCTACACTGAACTTGAAAACAAAGTGGGAAATACCCTCTGATGCATTGGCCCAGGTGACCACTTCCTAAATATAACACCAGCAGCACAGACACTAAGAACAACAATTAATAAGTGGGACCTCCTGAAACTGAGAAGCTTCTGTAAGGCAAAGGACACAGTCAATAAGACAAAACAATAGCCTACAGAATGGAAAAGATCTTCACCATCCCCACATCTGACAGAGGATTAATCCCTAAAATATATAGATAGTTCAAGAAACTAGAGCCCCAAGGCCCAAATAACCCAGTTAAAAATGGGGTTCAGAGTTAAAAAGGGAATTCTCAACAGAAGAATTATAAATGGCTGAAAGGCACTTAAAAATTGTTCAACATCTTTAGTCATCAGAGAAATGCAAATCAAAACAACTTCGAGACACCACTTTACACCTGTCAGAATGGGTAAAGTCAAAACCACAGATGACAGCCTATGCTGGAGAGAATGCAGAGTAAGGGGAACACTCCTCCATTGTTGGTGGGAGTGTAATCTTGTATAGCTACTCTGGAATGCAGTATAGTGGTTCTTCAGAAAACTGGGAATCAATCTCCCCAAGTATCCAGCAATACCACTATTGGGCATATACCCAAAGATTTACATTCTTGCCCCAAAGGCATTAGCTTAACTATGTTCAAAGCAGCATTATTTATAATAGCAAGATACGTAATAGCAAGAAAAGTCTCATCTTGCTTTCTTGTTTCTACATCTGTCTTGTGGCCTCACAGAAACATTGGTATAATAGAATGCTTATTTGGGACTGAGAGTTTCAGAAGTCTTGATCTATCACAGCAATGGGAGCTTACAGCCCAGGATCTTCACACAGTCAAGGAAGCACAGGGTGTAGACTAGAACCAGGAGGACAAATAATCTACAGAGATCCACCCCTAGCAAACTATGTCTGCCAGACAGGTCCCACTTCTCCAGTCTCCACAGTCTTCTGTAGTACGAGGTTTCTGGCCCAGACTTTTGGGCCTTACCTCAAGGTTTAGGCCCACAGACCCACAGACCGACAGAGACACATAGATGCATACAACAGTTTTAGGCTGTTCAGCCTAAGGCCCGCCCAGGCATATAGCTTGCTAGCTCTCTTCATCTAACCCATGACTCTTAACCTGTTCAGCCATGGGGCTTGGTATCTTTTCTTAGAGCAGCATGGTTATCCTCTGCTTCCTCCAGCTTCTCTCTGGCATTCTGCTCTGTTCTTCCTGTTCTCAGAGTTTTCTAGACTGGTAGCCCTGCCACACTTCCTGTCTGCCTTTGGCCAATAAGCCCTTTTTTTTTAAACAGTGGGTGGGACAATTATTTACAATGGAACAACACAATCTCCCACAGTCTTCAAAATAGCAGCCCCATAAACTGGAGATTGGCATTCAAAGTAAAGTCATGTTCAACTCTAAAAGTCTCTAACCCCTTTTCTGTGACACTGACATCTTCATCAAGTCTCTTCTTCCCTAAACACAAGAAGGAAGTCAACAGGGACCAGCCTCTTTGTCATTTTCAGAAAAACAAATGTCATTCCTTCACAAACATTGAAGGAAAAGGAAAGTTTCACAATCACTGGACTAGTCTAGATTACACCTGTCTCTGAGACAATCAATGGGGCCCCTAAAGTATAGAATTATGATGAGTAGATTTATTCAACTTGTGTTCACTCCAGCCTTCAGATTGTAGTAATTAATTCCAAAAAATATATATACAAGAAAAATCTATACCTCGAGAAAATCTAGAACAATAATTATGATAAAATTATGTATATTTTCAGATATAACCATCATATATCAAAATTTTTCTGATAAGGATAGCCCTCGCTGTGTACGGTTCATGTATTTTCTTTTAAAGTTTCCTTTATATGAATACATCTTTAACATGATATGTCTTTGCCTATATATAAAGTCTTTGAATACAATTAAAAAATCATGCTTTTCTGTCTTATCCCAGATAGTACAGAAATACAGAATTTGAAGGATAGTAAAGACTTTGTTCCATGTGCCCATGACAGGAAGCAAACTACTTATTTGGAAAATTCAGTAAAGCCGAGAAAGGTAGGTTTCAAAAGTTTTTACAGCATCATAATGACAACAATATTTGGATAAACACAAAAAATTCTTAACTCCTGTATTTTGAGTTTAAAATATTTATGGAAATGCATGTTTCAGCCACTCTACAATTCTATTCCTTAAATCTCTTTGTTGCTAATCTTATTAGACTTTTGTAAAGCAGAAAGAACCCAAGTCAGTTACCTTCTTCGAAAAAAGTGTTTAAATCAAGCAAAACAAATTGTAAAAATATTTGATTTCCTCATAGGTGACCATTGTTAGTAAGACTAAGGAAATCTTGAGCCTTTCAAGAGAAGAAAACTTCTACTCATGCTCAGAGGCTCTTTCTTTATGTTTTCTGATACAAAAAAAAAGGATCCAAATTATTTGTTACTGTACAAGGGTAACTGTGACAGAGTGACCAAGTCTTTCTTTGCCTCAGTTTCCATGGCTGTGGAGATGGAAACTCCATGATCACTAAGAAATGATAAAAACTAAACAAAACAACCAAACAGAACCTTGTATAAATGAGGATGATCCATTTATACAAACCATTCCATTACAAAGGGAAAGATACATTTCAAATGTGTTTTTATTGAATAGAGAGGCCTGAATTCTCTTGCCAATTTGAGGGATACAAAATCAATCAAATCAAAAGATTGCTAGAAAGGAGCCAGTCATGTCTCATCGGAGACCAAGTGATCAAGGGACAGCGAGGATGGTCAGTAGCTGGTGTGGTCGAGCAATCACTACAACTTGCACATCGTGCACATTTTCTCAATGTCTGTTTAATTCCCACTGCAAATTAAGACTTTGGTTTAGTTCTGAAGCCACTTTCTGATGCAAACAGCATCTTTGTGGTGGTTTGGGCTTCCCTATTCCTACAATTGGATAGAAAGTAATGGACAACCGGGTTCTTCTTCCTAAACTGTCTTGGTACCTGCATCAAATCAGAGCCATCCTTAGCCATGAGTGGTTTTGTTAAGTTTTTCATGCTGCTTTAAATTTCTACAGTTGGGACTAAAAAAAGTGGGATAGATTTCTGAAATAATGAGTATTCTTTCATATTTCAAGTCACGTTCTAACACATTTGCTTCCCTTGTGGCAACATTCATGTGTTGCCTCTAGAACTCTGTCTCACTGATGATTCTTCAGGATATCAGAAGTAGCTGTGATGTGCCAGTGTTAGCTCATCCTGCCATGTGAGACAGATTGCTAAAGTTTTAAGCATTTTGTGAGATGGTTGCTAAAATATTACCAGCCTAAAGTGGGTCATGAAAGAAAAATTTCTATCAAAGAAACTGTGAGCTACTGTGTTACCTCAATTAACTATGTGATTCGGTCAGAAATGTATTCAAATATCTACTCTCATAATTGGATTTCCTTTTCTGAATACCTTCCTGTAAAATAGAAAATGAATATGCATTTTTGTATGCAAAACTCACCAAATGAAAAATTATTATGTTTGTGAAACTTATGTAAGCTTGAATATAGATCTCTAAATTTGTAAATCTTGAAACACTACTAATTATTTTGTATTATCTAATATGCCTTAAAAATGAAATACTAATTCAATGCTCTAATTTTTAAACATATAATCATCATGCCCATAACTGAGTCATTAATTTTAAGTAAATCAAACATGAAGGATAAATTTAATAAATTTACTTATTTGAAGTTATGAGAGTTCAGAAAGTTCCTTGCTAATAGAGAATCATTATTTTGAGCAATGTGTTTCATGTTACTTTAGAAGCTCGGAGATTAGTGGTGAATGAAATATTTGGTTAAATACATTCATATATCAATGGAGAAATTTTGGCAAAAGAAGTAGGCCAACATTTGAGAGGTGCTAAGAATTGTCTCCAATCATAACTTGTTAACTTTTGTTCAGCCTTGTGCATTCTACATTGATATTGCTCTGGACTTTCCCACACCATGGAGACAATGTAAGTATCATGGGGTGGTGTTATTTAATATAGAAGCCAGGACCTAGACGAAGAAGTTTAGTGAAGATGTAAAAGACCAAGGTTGGATGTGTGCAACAATAGACTGGAACGCTGAACTGAGTGGAGAAGTCAGGCTTGGAGAAAAGTATGAAGACGCGGGTAGCAGATCTGTGAATATTTCTGGGGTGTCTATGAAGTGACTATCTCAGAGCACATAATAGTCATTTCTGCATTAATTTTACATTTTCTGTTGAAATTTCTATCAGTAAACACCAATCTAGAGACAAATGGGGAAGGGATTTTTGAGAAACATGACAAGATTGGAGTGTTGGTATGGGGTTGACTACACAGTCTATCACAACTTCCTAAGGGCCAAGGTCATAAGAACTCTCCTGTTTTATATAAAATATTCATGTTCTTGCCATCCCAATAATGTTTTGCAATTTGAAATCTACCTGTTTTGCACTACTAGTATAATTTTGTTGGTTTTCTATACTAGTTATATTATAAATAATGTTAAAATTTAGTCAATGCTAATGGCTAAGTTTTGAATGTATGTCCTGCATAATTTTCATGCCATTGTGTTAGCATAAGAGATGAAAACTTTGGCAAGTAAGTCACAAGTGCCCTATAAGAGGGCTGTAAATAACCATAGGCTCTGATCTTTCCTTTATAGCCTTCTGTCATATGAACAGACAGTCTTCTCTCCTCCAGAGGATATAGCAATAAGGTATCATCTTGGAAAATAGAGAGGAAATCTTTCATCAGACACAAAATCTCTTGATGGCTGAACTTCTATTTCCTAACATTCAGAAGTGTGTGAAATGAATTTCCATTATTCATAAATTACCCAGTCTTACGTATTTTGTTATATTAGCACAGATGGGTGAAAATTTTCTTTAATAACCAGAAAAACATTAACAACAGAAGAGCAAGGTTGGCAACGGGATTTGAACTCTCAGCTAAGCCTGTGCCAACTGTGACACAACCCCACACCAAGTTGTGATTAGCATTGGCCTAAGGAGGTATCTTCAGCGATCTTGGTGCAGGCAAACCAGGATTTGTGGCTTTCATTGAGGAAAGGAATTTCAGAGTGAGCCAACATTTAGTAGAAAAGGAAGAAGCTCAAGGAAAGAGTAAGTGCACCCACGAGCATGTGGTGGGCTTCCCTAAGAAAGAACTCCAACTTATTAAAAGACATCCTTTAAAAACAGATTTTAAGTATGGAGAAAGTAACTCCAAGGAAAGATGAAGACATTTTAGCTATGGGCATGGGTCCCAAGGTGTGTGTGTCAGGGGAGGGGGTGCTGAAGTTTATTAAAGGACATTTATAACCTAGGTTTTAAAAACATGGTTAGGAAACAAAGAGACATTCTTGGAAAAAGTAAAACATACTCAAGTGTTGATGTTAGCTTCTTAAGAGAGACTAGAAATTATTAATAAGTAGCCTAGCCATAACTGTACACACTGTTTTTGATTTTTTTTCTGGCTCTCATGTTATATCTAAATGTTTTCTAAAAGAACCTTAATTTCTCTCTTGTTGGTAAGTGACATCATAGGATGACTCTGGGCTGCCTTTGGGGAAAATCTTTCATAAGGTAAAGCCAGGGCTGCTGGGATTGCTCAGGGAATTAGGTCTTAACCTTTTACCATCAATAAAGTTTCTGGTGACATTCCTATAAAACTTCAGGGCCATGGTTTGGAAAGTATAAAGTCATTAAGTAAATATTATTTGTGCTGGAATTTTTTATTCTCAGTTGATAAAAGTCTCAATCAGAATTCAGAATGAGGAGTGGGTGAGACCGCTTCTTTCTGTGTCTCCATAATATCTCTTGTCTTTTTTTCTGTCTGATGTGTGTTGATGGGAGTTGGCCTCCCTATGCAAGTAACATAGGCCTCAAAAACAATTCTCTGTAACATTAGTATTAGGAAAACATTGTAATCACAATAAATTAACACAAAATAAGGTCACATTGAAATCTAATACACACATAATAAAATATGTGAATAATATACAGATTTAATAGCCGCCTTTCTCACTTTTCCTACCTTGACTCATGCTAAAGAATCACCAAATTAATTCTACATAAATACATAGTTTTTCTCCATTCTTCTCACATTCTAGATGATAATTACTATGGCATTCAATTTTACAGTTCCCTTGTTGACTAACATCATTCAATCTATGTAAAATCTGTCTTTATTGAACTTTGTCTCAAACTACCTAAAACATACAATCTTATAAAACCCTTTATATAACTTACTGAAGCCATACACAAACACCTACAGTATACATTTTCTATCATTTTAACAAGGCTGTGAATTTAACTCTGTTCAATCATTCTGATACATACATGTTCGACTGGGTTGGACTGATGACTGATGACATTATGTATTACTTATGTAAACAATCAGGAATATTTACATATTTGGAAACACTGCTATGTGTCATTTCACATGAACCTATTTCTGACAAAATCCATCCTTTAAGTGAGAGTTTCTTGTTTCTAATGCATCTTATTTTCTACATATAAAGTTTGTATCATTATAGACAGCTTGGGTTTTTCTTTCCCATCCTTAGTATATTTTCCAACACGAATATTTTTATGCACTGTGAACTTTTATCTTTTTCCCACTTACTTCACAGCTCTCTTCCCTTTACTTCATTCATCTTAATGAGTACATCATTGTCATGAGATTGCTTTCATATTTATATCTCTGTCACAATTTTCCTTAAACACAGTGCTGATTATGTCACCTTTGTTCTAAAAGATAAATTATTAACAATCTCACTCAACCCCTAGCATTGATTTTAGTACTCTTACTGGTTACCTTTCCTTTGTGTACCATGAGGATCATAGAATGATTTTATAGGTGCAGTATAACACTAACACAGTGACTGGAACCAAAGAAGCCCTTTAAATAAGGAAATTGTGTGGACCAGCAATTGCAATGCAAACTATTCACTGTATAATCTTGAGCTGTTACTCAATTTCTCTGTGCTTCATCTCTAAATTATGTGTAAAATAATAACAAATACTATTATTAACATTATCTAACAACTAGAATAATAAAATAAGTATTATAATATGTAATTATTATTATTTGAGAAATGACTTTATGTAGCCCAAACTAGCCTTAAATTTTATATGTAGCATAGGACGACCTTGAACTTCTAGTTCTTCTTTTTGTACTTTCCAAGTGCTGGGATTACATTTGTACACAACCATGCCTATTTGTGAGGTGCTGGTGATCAAATCCAGAGCTTTGTTATATCAAACATTCTATCACCTGAGCTACAACTCTAGCTCTCTCATCTGTAAACTGAAATAATGATTAGCAAGTTCCTTAGAATGCTGTGAACTATAAATTTACTGTAAGTTAAATATTATCATCATCACGGCTTTACATATATGGAATCAAAGTTCCAAAATTCAACTATGCATAATATGAAAATTTTTTTGTTCTCTGATATGTCTGGATGTTTTTTGGTGATACATAAGTATCTGTTATAGCTGGTGAAATGCCTTAAACTAACTGACCATTTAAGCCAAGTCCATGCTTTCTTGCAGAGATAGAATAGAGGACATGCAGTCTGTGCAGTTTTTACCTACCCTTGCTGTGCCAGTTACAAACTGCTTATGACAGTCTGTGTGTATGGCTGATTTGTGTATCTAAAAGCTCCACTATTCACAATGGATATGGGAGAATACAGTTGATTTTAAAATGACGTTTTAAAATATTGAAAGTGTTCCCTGTGATTTATGAATAGTAGTGTACAACGCAAAGAAACAGGGCAAAGCTCAAAACACATCATGGACGAACACAAAAGATTTATGTAATTTTATATTTTTAAAAACAGTCAAATATGCCTTTGAAACTATTTTTTATATCTTTATCAATGTTATGGGTTCCTTTGTCTATACATTATTATATATCTTAAGATAACATCGCATTTCCTTTCCAATGCTCTGGTTTCAATCTTCAAGACCTCAAATTATTTGACCATAAAAAGTCATTGCTCTTTGCAACACTGTGTGTGTTTGGGGTGTGGGGGGGTGGGTGTGTGGGGTGTGGGTGTGTGGGGTGGGTGTGGGGGAGTGTGGGGAGGTATGAGGGGTGGGTGTGTGGGTGTGTGGGGTGTGTGTGGGGGGTGTGGGGTGGGTGTGGGAGTGTGGGGTGGGTGTGAGGGGTGTGTGGGGGTGTGGGTGGGTGTGGGGCGGTATGGGGTGTGGGGGTGTATGGGGTATGTGTGTGTGGGTGTGTGGGTGTGTGGGTGTGTGGAATGGGTGTAGGAGGTGTGTGGGGTGGGGGGTGTGGGGTGTGTGAGTGTGTGGGGTGGGTGTGGGAGGTGTCGGGGGTGGGGGGTATGGGGGTATGTGGGGTGAGTGTGGGGCATATGTGGATGTGTGGGTGACTGGGGGTGTGTGGGGGTGTGGGGTGGGTGTGTGGTGTGTTTGGGGGGGTGGGGGTGGGTGTGTGGTGTGTGTGTGGGGTGTGGGATGGGGGTGTGGGGTGGGTGTGGGGCATGTGTGGGTGTGTGGGTGATTGGGGGGTGTGGAGGTGTGGGGTGGGGGTGTGGGTGTGGGATGGGTGTGGGTGTGAGGTGGGTGTGTGGGGGGTGTGTGGGGTGTGTGCGGGGTGTGGGATGGGGTTGGGTGTGGGTGTGGGGTGGGTGTGGCATGTGTGAGGGTGTGTGCATGCTGTGCACTTGTGTTTTGGGAAGCTGTGTTCTGGAAGCGCCATAGAAAGAGCTCATAGGGATAGAAGATGCATTGAAAAGTGGGCTGTTGCTACTGAAGGTTTTTGCTTTGATTGGGTAAAAGCCCACTGATCTGAATGGTGAGTTTTAGAATTTAATCTCTAATTCGAAGTTACTTTATTTCTTCTCCACAGCAGCCAGTCTTTGAACCCCAGGAGTCATCCTCACCTCAAATCCTGAGTGGTGAAACTACACGGCAAGTAATATATCTAAAACACCAGATGGGGAGATCTCTGCAGTAGCATCATGGAACCACTGAGGGTTACAAAGCTGTATTTCTTCAAGGAGAATGTTAAAAATCAACTTTAGAATTTAGTTCTACCAATTTTAAGTGTAGTCCCATCTTTTACTGACACAGGACAGCATTTATTAAACTTCATGGGGCAGCTGAATTCTCTCCAGACTATCTTCCCATTGTAGGACAGATGAACATGAAGGTAGTGATGAAGACAGCAGCAGCAGCTGAGACATTTCTGGCCACGCTTGTGGGTTCAGTTAAGACAATCCCACAGACAGGGCTTCACTCCTGCTTACCCAGCTTTTGTATGACCTCAAGGATCTTCATTTCCTACTCTGGTTTTCTCTCTTAAACTTCTATATATCTTTATCCCTGGCAAAAAAGAAGTGTTCACAAACTAGGGAATTGAAATGGATGCACAGACATGTCACGAATCCAATAATAATGGTAATCTACTCGGCACTATTTAAACTAATTTGGTATTTGGAAGCTGATAACATAGTAAGTCAGAAAGTTACATTTTGGTCCATTTCAGATCAAGTTCAGAGAACATACTCTATGCTTTCCCTTCTCCACAGAAAGCACAGGGAAGAAGTTATTTGCCTGCTATCTGCTTAGAAAAACTTCAGATCAATCAGTCAAGGTCAGAAATGCGTGATAAAGGGTCCCCCCTCCCCCTTCTAATTCATTCTTGTCTATTTAAAGAAGTAGATGAAAACAGCTGAGTGGTGATCCCATGTGACCCTCTGCACATACAAGGTTAAACTCCAATTAAGCATTCCTCTGAATGAAACACAAAGAAAGTAAAACTAAAATGCACTGAAGTTCTCTCTGACTGCTACTCTTTCCTCTATGGCTAGCTGGGTCCATCAATTTAGTTTAATATCACATCTAACTCTTTACTTCTTAAGGGACTTTGTGGAGCTAAATATCAGTACTTATTTGGAAGAGCAGCAGTCTATTCCAAAGTGACAACACACTTTGAAATGGAAATACAATGATCCAATAAGTCTAGAGGCTCTGTGTGAACAAATATCCCAAAGTGGAAAGTTGCATGCTATTTATCTCTTGCGTATGCGAACCAAAAGGCTTTGTGAGCTGTACGCTGCATGGCTTCCTGATATCAAGTTTTCCATTTGATCATCTACTTCCTTCTGCACCAGTTCTGGGAACCAGAATACTGTCAGTAATTGTTGTTTTCAGTTTTTATGACTGTGATGCATTAGTGAAACTACTTAAATTTGTGCTAAGTGATCAGCACAAAAATATTCCACAGCAGCTCAGAAATGCAGAGAATTATTTATAAACAAGCTAACTTGTTTAGAGACAAACTGTAACATAAGACAGTACTTCTTGGAAGAAACGTCAAATCAATAGGGCAGCCAGACATGATGGCACACTTGCAGCCTTACTCCTGGGAAAGCTAAGGCAAGCAAGATCTCAGTTCAAAAGATACTTGGGCTGCTCAGTGAATTCAAGGCTACCTGGGCTACAAAGTGAGCTTGTGTCTCAGATAAAAAATCTTCTGCCTAAATACTGACAAGTGGGTTAAATACAAGCATTGCTATTGAGGTAATTATTTACTATTGTCAGAAATGAGTTTCACATGTGTATGTGCTGCTTGTGTGCCAGGGGGTTTAGCCTTAGCCATTATATATAGAAATATACTTAAGGATTTATACAGTACTTTTCTTTTTCACTGCAATCACTTTTGCTTAATTTTAGCAAAAAACAACCAACCAACCAACGAACCAACCAGCCAGTCAATCCACCAACCAACCAAATGAAGAATAAAAACTCACACAGACTCAATGATGGTGAGTTTAAAATCCTAGAGTCAACACTGCAAAGATATGATTCCAAGTAGTAACAGTATAACTATAAATCAAAGAATATGCATAATAAATATTGGAAATACCATATTTGAGCTTTTATTTTCAAGTTTTATAACTTAATAATTAATTATTGTACCAAAGTCATTGATCATTCACATAATTAACCATGGTATCTCGATAATATATTCAACTGGAAAATTCACTTTGATTTTCAGCTCTTTAAAGAAAATGGTACCAACTTTTATTTTCAAATGCTATTTCTAGTGTCTAGCTGTTGTAGGTAACCTCATGTACATTTATAACAT
Organism: Phyllotis vaccarum; assembly: GCA_033318265.1. Taxonomy (NCBI): domain Eukaryota; kingdom Metazoa; phylum Chordata; class Mammalia; order Rodentia; family Cricetidae; genus Phyllotis; species Phyllotis vaccarum. The sequence continues at coordinate 16,550,491 of JARWLC010000007.1, forward strand.
AATCAAGCAATAGAATGTGTGGTAAAGTTAGTCTAAATAGAAACATTCTACACTTAATGTTATGTAAATTAGTCTTCAGAACATCTCTAAAAAAAACTAGCATCTTTTTTCTTAAGACGTTTGAAATTGTCCCATCAAAGTTTCCTCAAATATAGTCTTATCTAATGAGTTCAACACCTGAACCAGTTTTACCTTTTATTCCCTCCACAAAAATTTCTTGCTATGTGCATGATAAATATCCTTGTATAGCCTCAGTAGACCATAAGTTCATTGAGAAAAAATACCATACAAATGTGAGAAATAAAGTATTGGGTATTTGTTTAGTATTTAGATTATATCTGGAAATGCAAAGAGTGTAACTTGAGAACTTCAGAAGACCTGGTGAAATATTTTGGTCTTATCTTTGATGAATGGAAGAAAATTTTACATTTATATAATGTTATTTTGCGAGCTGTAAGCACTTGGAATCCATTTATTTGATTGATATCAACTTCTAGAAAATATAATTCTGACTAGGGTAGAAACAATATTTGCTGCATATTTAGAGTTCTATTTGCTAAGCTATAAAGTAACCTAAACATACTATTTTTAAATATACGAAAAGGACTCTTGTTAATAATTTCTCTAACATCAATAGTCCTTGACCAATTTGCTTTATAAAATTTAGACTTCCTTTGAAAGGTATTGAACAAAAATTTAAGTTCAAAGTCATCTAATTATTCTCATTAGCTTAAAAACTGAGTATTTGTATTCCTGTGGCCAAGGTCAAGAAATTCTCCCTTCACCTCTAAGGATGTGAGGTATTATTTGTACCAGTGAAGGGACTTAATATAATGGATGGAAAACAGACGTCAGCAGTTGAAAAACATAACAAAGTAAGCATAGCAATTCTTACATCAGACAAATCAAAGCTCAAACCAAAACTAATTAGAAGAGACAGTACACATTAATAAAAGCAACAACTAATCAAGAGAATGTACCAGTGCTGGCTGCTGAGAGTTGGACTAATCAACAGAGGCTAGCAGAGCCAGAGATAGCCCAAGGACAGGACCTGAGGGGAGCTATGGCTTCAAACCCTGAGACTCCACCTCTTACTTTTCTGTATCAAACATAACAAGCCTTCCTATAACACCCCCAATATTTACAATTATAAGCTTAAGCATTCTGTATTATTTGTATTAGATTAGTGAATTTTTACCTGCTGTTGGGAACAGGGAAGTGATGTGGGAATACCTTTCTGTATGCTGTGAATCTCAGTCTTTAAATAAAGGAGCTGTTTTGGCCCTTGACAGGCACCATAGGAAAGGTAGGCAGAGGAATCAAAATAGGTAGGAAAGGAAGGGCGGAGTCAGGGGCAGATGGAGCCTGAAGCCCAAAGGAGCAACATATAAGGAGCACAGGTGAGCCATGGGCCACGTGGCAGACAGATTAGTAGAAATGGGTTGATTTAAGATGTAAGAGCAAGCTAGCAATGTGCCTGAGCCATAGGCCAAACAGCTTGAAGTTAATATAAGCGTCTGAGTCATTTCTGGGGGCCTGAGCAGCAGCAGCGGGCTGCTAAGGGGTCTGGCGCAGCAGGTCTGTGGGTCTGGGCCTCTGGCTGCCCAAGACCAAGACACCCCACTACTACCAGGAAGCTTGTACATATGCAGTTTTGTAATATTCCTATTCCTCGAACTTTCAGTAAGATACTAGACCCTTCCTTCACAGGGAGATTTATGTGTCACCCCTCGGTCTCCTTGTTACCTAGTCTTGCTGGGTCTTTGGATTGTAACATGATTTTTCTTTACTTTACAATTGTTATCCAGTTATTAGTGAGTAAATACCTTGTTTGTCTTTCTGGGTAATGGGTTACATCACTCAGGATAATTTTTTTCTAGTTTCAAACATTTGCCTTCAAATTTCCTGGCGTCATTGTTTTGATCAGCTGAGTAATACTCTATTGTGTAAATAAACCACATTTTAAAAAACTCATTCTTCAGTTGAGGGACATTTGGGTGTTTCTAGGTTCTGACTATTACAAATAAAACTCCTTGGGTATGTGTCCAGGAGTGGTATCACTGGGTCTTACAGTAGACTGATGAATACAGACACACTCCTGGTTGGCCTGGGGGCAGATGGGTATGGGAATTTGAGGGGTCAGGTTAAGTGTCAGCAGAGGGGTAGAGTGATACTAAGAGGTGACTGGAAATGAGGCCTTTATGAAATCAGTTAGAAGCCTGATATAAGGGAAACTCCCATGCATCTACAAGGACGACTCGTCAGGTTTGCTCAACAAATATTTTACTATCTAGTCTTTCTTCCTAACCCAGGGAAATTGCTTTCCTTTTTCTACTATATCTATGTAATTTTTTAAATCATATTCAGCCATGCTAAATTATTTGAGCATGTCATGTTAATATGGTGATAACTATTAACATGATTTTCTGAGCATGATATTAAAACAAATTTTAATTTTCTTTTGCCCGAGTGTTCCTACAAAATCATTATGAATTTCTGAACAGAAACAAGTTTATTGTAGTAATCACTAAGAAATTGTTTTGGTGTTACTTTTATTATTTTATACAATAAATGCCATCTCTGTTTTGAGGAATAAAATAGCATTATTTTATTCTTATCCTTTAGCATATGCATACTGTCATCAAATGTACATCTATTGGTTGGCATGTTATTTAGATTCCAGACTATCTTAACAAAATCAAGATATTCTCAACAGCCATCCTTTTAAATTAATGGAAGAAACGCTTACTCTGAATGATGTGTAATTGTTAAAATTAGGAAAGTTTTCCAGCATTATTTAACATTTTGAGAACAATTTTAAAATGTGGCTTCTAAATTATATACATTCTGTGTGGTTAACTTTATTGATATTCTAATTAGTAGATAATCTTCAGTATATGGATTTATTGACAAACCTACTTGTCCACACTTAAGGAAGGCATGTCTATTTCTTACCTCTACAATGAGTCCTCTCATGTAAGTTCATACTAGTGGAAAATAATGCTGACATTTTCATAAATGTCAAATTACATTTGAATCAGAAATTTAATGCAATAATATGTTGTATAAAAATTGTTGAAGGTTCTAAGCTCATGATTTTGTTGATGAATATTTTTCAAAATATACTGCTTTTGTTCAATGATTTAATAAAGCATTGAGTTTCTATATATCTTAAATCTATATTGCTTTTAATATAGACAGCTAATCTCACAACCATAAATACTAAATAATGGTGCAATATATTTAAACAATCATTACAGAAATTGTTTAGCGTGGTTTCATATTATTATTCTCTACTAAAAATTTTCCATTATTCAGTTATGTCATAGTAATTCTGTTTCTTTGTGGTGCTCAGAATTGAACACAATATTGCTTTTATACTTGGGGATATTATCAGTATCCCATAATCCTTTTGATGTTAATTAAAAGCAACCTAAAAAGTTTGGGCTATTAGTTTAGATATGTAAGTACATGTATCTATACATATACTTATATACACATGTATAATATGCTTGTATGTATGTTTTTTCTAACTCCCAAATATTTGACTGTTTTACTGATTTAAAATTTTTCAATATAAGTGTAACCAATTGGATTTTTTTATTTTTTGGAACTATATTATAATTATGTAATTTTCACCCTCCTTTTCCTCTCTACAAACCATGTTATATATTGTCATTCTGCCCATTTTCAAAATTGTGGCCTTTTCCTTTAATTTTTTCTTATAAAGATAAATACACACACACACACACACACACACATACACACATATATTAAGTACATAACCATAACTGTCTTATTTCGAATGTTAATTATATGTATGCATGTGTGTTTTCAGGACTTATCATTTGGTGTTGGATAGCCAGTTGTTATGATCTTCTCTGGGGATGACTATTTATTTGCATTCTTTAGTTGCCTGTGGCTCTTTGTCTCTGGTTTAAGGCCCATGTGTTTTCCCTATTACATATCTTTGGTTCAAAACAAAAACTTTTTATTTATAAGAATCTGATATATCTTGATATTTACACATTTTACTCAGTGTTACTTATAATAGGAACATTTAAAATATAATGCATGCATTAATATTGCTTTTTTTTTAACATAGTGTGAACAAAGTTTCCTCATTAAGAATTTGAGCTGCTGTCTCTTCTTGGCTGAGTGAGAGGAGCAAAGATGGAAATAGAAAGATGGATATCTTGATAAAGAAAGCCAATGTGGGGTTGGAAAGAGACTGGGTGTCAGGGATATGTCCAAGAACTCACAGAATGTCCCTGGCCAAGTCTCCAAACAATAGTGGGGGGTGCCTAAACAGGACTTCCCCTATAATCAAATGAGTAACCACCCTAAATGTCATCACAGAACCTACATCCAAGGAAGAATAGAAGTGGAGGCAGAGATCCATGGCTGAGCACTGGGCAGAGTTCCTGCTCCAGCTGAGAGCAGGAGAGGAGAGCCTGTATGAGCAAGGGGGTTGGGATTATGAGAAAAATTCCCACAGTGACACCTAGACGGAGCTTGGGGGGGGGCTCACTGAATCAAGAATAGCCACTGGAGATCCATCAGGAAAAGGAGCTAGGCCATCCAAGGGTAAGCAACTGTCCACTGGCATGTGCAGTATGAGGAAGGAGCCTCAATGGGTAGGATCAGACTGTGTTCCTGTGCATGGGCTGGCACCTTGGAGCCCATTCCCTGAAGAGGAACACCTACCCCTGCCTTGACTTTGGGATGAGTAAATTGGACTTGCCTGGAGTGGATATGCCACGCTGAGCTGACCCACCTTGGGATTTCTTGCCATTTGGGGGGGAGGGAATAGGTGAATGGGGAGGTGTGGGAGGCTGAAGGGTGACTGGGAGGGGCTGAGAGGGGGAGAAGGGAGGGTGATAAGGGGATACATTGATGGAAATGACATTTTTAATACATATATTTGAACTGAGAAGTAAGACCTGACATCTTAAATCTTCCTCTACCATGTACATAAGTAGCTAATTTCAGTGTTCCTTAATTTCCTCATCCATGAAATAGTTATCAAAATTTTACATTTGTTATAAAAATCCGACATATTATATATTTTCTATAAGAGATACTTTTAACAAATTTTTAGGGAAACACAGCACACAGGGCTATTCATTCCAGATAGGGAACCTACAACAGACCAAAGTAATAGTATCACCAAAGTCTAACTTGGTGAAACAATGGGCTTACTGTGGTTAACAAGTAGGTAAAGATTTCTTATAGAGACACAAAAACCTCAACATGAGCTAATGAAAGCTAAAACCCTGGAACTCTATGCAAAACTTGCAGGCAGGTCCACAAATCCAAAATTCTTTTTTTCTCTACAATCTCTATTATTTACATAACCTTGACTGGACCTTGTAAATCTGGTTGATTTCAGGAGATTCCTGAGATTTATTAGTTGTTTACTTCCCAAGTGTTAATGAGCCTCCCTTGAGAACTTCTTGAATCTTATCAAGCTTCCACCCAGGATAGAATGTTTCTATTTGGAGAAAATTACAATACAACAATGACATAGGGAGAACATCATGAATGCCAGAGTGGTCTTTTCCCTACTTTTAGGAAGTTATAAGACATTAACACTGACCTTGGCCTAGTAGATTCTTTTTTACTTTTTTCAGGACACAGTTCACTTTTGTAGTCAGAAGTTTCTCTGACGTACCTGGCTAGTCCTGCAACCGTATAGTCCCAAATAATCACAAAAAGGCTTATGTTAATTATGAACTGGCCTACAGTTATTACTTAATAACTCTTATTCTTAAACCCACCTATGATTCTTGCACATGTTTAGCCATGTGGCTTGGTACCTGTTTCTCAGTGCAATATTCTCATCTTGCTTCCTCTACATCTGGCTGACACTTGCTTTGCTCTTCCTTTTTCAAGAATTCTCTTTGTCTTTGTCCCACCTATACTTCCTGTCTGCATCATTTCTGGCCAATCAGCATTTTATGAAACCGATATTTACAGTGACAGATATTTACAATGTACAAGAGCATAACCCCACAGCATTTCCCTTTTCTGTTTTTTTAGAAGAACCGCAAATATAATATCCTTTGTGTAACTTTTTTCCTGATTATTGTCCTTATCAACTAGTAACCAACACTTTAACAAAAACAAACATAATCCATTTTGGGGGGAATGAGTGCATAGCTTTCTAGACTATTTCCTGCCGATTGGGGGGTGAAGGTAATCTTAGGAGAACCTAAAAAATTTAAGATTATGGGCAAGTACTGAGTGTAGTAGTCTGTGAGGCTGGATAATCTCAGCCAGCAGCCTTGAAGCTATTTTAAATGCAGAACTAAGAGGAAACTGCAACAAAGATGCTGTGACGGTTGGATCATCTAGGCTATCCTTCCTTACCTGAGATTTTTCAAGGGGTCTTCTTCAATCAAACCTTATTTTTTTAACCCAGAATAAATCCACAGCCTCTCATTTTCTATGGAAATATAAAAAAACCTCTTCTTCAAAGTAACATGTCTTTTGACTTCAATTTTGAAGGCATTTACAAAATATATAGGTTGGATTAATACAGCAACATTTATAATCAAATGTCTTTCAGCAGTTCTTGCTACTTACTTTGCAGTCAAAAAACTAAAAAACAACATAATAACATACACAATATCCAGACTCTGGGTATATTTCATCTTTATATGGCTTATTATTTTTTTTTACTCTATTTCTTTTTAATCACTTTCTCTACCTTTTAATTTTCTCTCCCATGCCTATGTAAATGTTTAAACAAACTGTAAACAGTTTAGAGGTTTTTGTTTTGATTTTGTCAGAATCTGTCTTTATATCTATCTTTTTCTGACCACACTTTAATCTGAGGATTAAAGGCTCAGCTATGGCAGCTGGCTCCACCCTGTTCCTCAGTCTGTCAGAGCTTAGCTTCATGGCAGAGGTACTGGTAGGAACCACATTTACAATCCCAACTCTGGGCAACTTTAGGGTCCACACTGTCACCAAGTAGAGTACAGCCAACTGCTGCTCACGAACACCTTTTAAGCACCTTTTAAGTAATTGGCAGCAGGATCTAGTTCAAGGTTTTTGCTACTAACAATGAGTCAGGAAATATCTCCTCAAGGACCCATGCCTCTGCTCACGACCAACAAACAGACCCCACTCAAGAAAATACTGCTACCAAGAGGCTGTGATTTACTCTGTACCCTTTTTCTCTGTATGAACAGAAACCTTGTGCTTGTACTGAGACTTCTGTGAGACTGCAGGAACCTGCTATGTCACAGTTCAAGCCTGCAGACCACTGCATCCCTGTACCAAGGGGAAAAAAATAGGAAGCTGTATTGGGATCCATTTATGTTTTCTAGAACCCTTTTTCAAACTTTATGTGGATGTAGAAGCACCACGTTGGGACACAATTTGTAGGTAGAAGTCTCTCTTTAGCCCAGCTTGTCCTGCAACCATTTAGTCTCAAATAATCACACAGAGGCTAAGAGTAATTATCAACTGTTTGGCTTACGGCTCAGACTTATTGCTTGATAACTCTTATTCTCTAACTGACCCATGATTCTTATTTATGTTGAGCCATGTGAGTTAGTACCAGCGTTCTCATCTCCCTTCCTCTGTGTCTAGCTTGAGTCCATCTCTCTACCCTTCTCTCCCAGAATTCTCCTGGTCTGCCTGGTTGCTCTGCCTCTATTTCATGCCTGCCTTTGAGCCAATAAGCTTTTTATTAGACAAATACAAGTGAAAAATACTTAAAACATTATTTCATACACCTTTTCTAATACACTATTTAGTAAGGGAACAGTGTGATGGACACGAGGGGAAAGTGAAGGTCTAAATGCAAGAAATGAGGAATCCGAGATACATGGATCCTATCAGAGTTAAGAGGCTACAGACAAAATATCAGGAAGGAAAATGGCAGAGAAGAGACATAGGGTTTGAAACACATCATTTCAGTTTAAGATGACCTTAGGAAAATTCATAAGATGAAGTTTAAAATCTTTAATAACATTATAACTTATCATATTGTGATTCTTAATATTTAAAATAGCATTAATGTTTACCACAGTTAATGTGCTCTTAGAATATTCATATTTTCATCAGTAATGATGTTCACTAGAAGATCCAGCCATATTTCTTAATATCTAGTTTAAACTTAATAATTTTAAGCTAGAGTTTGAAGACTTTAACAGAATATTCTTCTTGAACATTGATCGCTTTCCAAAATGTATATTTCATAAATGACTCAATTTGCAAATATAAACTATTTATGGGTACTTGAAAACAAGTTATTAGATTCGTAATATTGGTGAAAACCAAAACTACCTATTATGTAAAGAACATTTTTTTATATGAGCTGATATTTCTAGTGGATTTATGATTATCCTATAAGTGGCATAAATTTTATAGTTCTTGATCTAATTTGGATGCAACTTTTTTTCCTGTGGAATTTAGCAGTATGAAAGGACTTATTTCTGATTTTAACCTGTGCTTTCAGTCATGTTTAGTAGTTTTGTACACAGAGGGAGTTTGTCTGAATTAAGCTTAAGTGATGTGTGTATGTGTGTGTGTGTGTATACTTAGCTACCAATTTAGTTTATGCTAAGTCACAACACAGTGACTCTAAACAATTAGAAAACCTTAAAAATAGGTGCAAATTAAATAGACTGTTGATTTAAATGATGTATGTAGTGACTAATATAAACATGTTTTGTACAATTCTATGGAATTGCAACAGTAAATTCTGTAATTTAGGATCAGTGGAGCTGTGATTTTGCATCAATTAATTTTCTTTTACAATAATCACCTAACACTCAAAACAACAACCAAAAGCATATTGGCTGGGCATTGGTGGTAATACCTTTAATCTCAGCACTCAGGAGGCAGAGACAGGAAGATCTCTGTGAATTTGAGGCTGTCCTGATCTGCATAGTGAGTTCCAGAATAGCCTGAGCTGTTACACATAGAAACCTTGTCTCATAAAAAGCATATTTAAATACACTCAGTTTCACAGTAGCATTTTCATAGAGACTAGCTGCAAAAAAAAATCCATATCTGCCATATGGAGCAATAGGAAACCAAAGTGGGTAGCCGTGGATAATATCCATGTGCTATACTCCTCAGTTACATTTTAAAGAAAAAAAATGTAAGTATAATTAGTTAAGATAACTTTTTCAGCTTTACAATTAAAAGTCTAGGTTAATAACGTTTTTCTAGCTTGAAATTCACTAATTCCTAAAGCATTGAAAACTAATGGACTTTAGGAGAAAATTATATTTTGTAAAACTGTCTTCGTCTTTGAAGAAGAAATACTGAAGCAAGGGACAGAAGAGACACTGGTAACTGTAAGTGAAGAAGTTTGCTTAAAACAAACAAAACAAAACAAAAACAGACTTGGCTTGGACTATTTTTTCAGTCCTATAATTCCAGCTATGCAGGAGGCTGAGATTGAAGGATGACAAATTGGATTTAGCTAGACCTTATCTCAAAAGTAGTAAGCACAGTAGGTCTGAACCTAACAGGATGCATGAGGCCCTGATATCATTCCCAGCCCAAAAGAGAGACAGAGAAACAGAAACAGGTAGAGATGAGAGAGAAAACAGTACTGTAAAGAAATGAATTATGGGTAAAGCTTTAATACAACACATTGCCCTCTAGACCAGCAGTCAGAAATTTTTCTAATGTTTCTATAAAAATAAAAACAGATATTTCTATTGTTTGAAATGAGGTTTTTCTTTTTCTAACTGTAATATATTTCTAGTCTATTTCACTTACACATTATACACAGTGTAGAAGGACTGTAATTGGTCTAATAAAGAAGCTGACTAGCCAATAGTTGAACAGAATGAGAATTGGCAGGAGAGCCAAACTGGGAGTGTGTGTGGGGGGGGAGGGGAGGAGTCAGGAGTCCTGAGAAATTGCAGAGAGAAGATGGGCATGCTATACTATGAAAAGGTACCAAGCCATGTAGCAAAGCATAGATAAGAAATATAGGCTAATTTAAAAGGTAAGAGTTAACTAGCAACAAGCCTGAGCTATTGACTGAGCATTTCTAGTTCATATTAAGACTCTGTCAGTTACTTGAACACTGGTAGGTGGGAAAGAAACATCTGCCAGTATACATAACTTTTATTACACATTGGTACTCCTTGGCAGTCATACTCCCCTTTAGTACATCAGTCATTTGGTCTTAATCTAGAAAGGCCTGTCAAGAGTGGTTAGCCAATAGGGGTAATATGACTATTGGTAAGAGTATCATGGTCTTGGAAAATAATTATGATTACTAACATGAAAGCAGAGGGGAACATTTGTAGGAAAGAGGAGGGCCGATAAGAACAGGATAGGAGACAGAAGCAAGGTGTAAGAATGTGTACAAAGTACAATGATATTCATGTCAGGAAATCCCATCATGAGACTTATTATTTCAATTAAAATTTTGTAAACTTGAAAAGGTTTAAATATGGGACGAGATAGATAGCTCAGTGGCAAGGACCATTTTCTCTTCATCTGGAGAACCCAGGTTTAGTACACAACACCTATAAGTAGCTTTTTAAAAGTCACCTGTAGTTCCACTTCTAGAGAAATTGCTGGCCTTTGTTTTTTGAGGGTACCTGTATGTACATGGCACATGTAAATTCACACAGGCATATGTACATACATAAAAATTAATGAATAAATTCATTTAAATTCAAGTAGAAAAAAAATAGTTGAATATTTGTGAGATGGTAAATAGAAACAGCTTTTGTTGAATAAATATGCTTGGTCACTGTATAATTGTATGCATTACTTTTTCATACTCTTTATTGACATGGTTATTCTGAGATTAATGTCAGAAGCTAGAATCAGTGGATATGAGCCTGGTGGCAAAACTATAAAGTCAGTGTAAGCCAAAGAGGAACATAGCACCTTACTTCTGCCTTGTGAGTGCTGGTGTCTTAGTTGCTTATTGCATGAATTCTATTTGGTATTGAGTAATAAAACCCAGAGCCAGATATTTGGGAAAAGCTGAAATATCAGAGAGACAGGAAACAAACCATAGCCCATTCTCACCCAGCAAACTCCTCAGGCTGAATGGAGTAGTTCCTATCTCCAGAGTCCTCAGACTGACTGGGCATGAAGGCAAAGGGGAGAAGTTCTCACTTTTCTTTCCTTATATTTATTTCCAAGCCCAGCTATTTCAATTCCTGGATCGACTCCCCTAGTGCTAGGATTAAAGGTGGGCTCCATCACCAGCTGGCTCTGTTTGGCCTTAAACTCACAGAGATCCAGAGGGATCTTCAACTGACGGAATTAAAGGCATGGGTCACCACTTCCTGACCTTCATGGCTTGGCTCTTTGGGTGGTTCTGACCTCTGATATTACAGACTATTTTTATTAAAAAATACCACCACATATACCTTTTTATGTCAAAAATAGAAAAGGTTATAACCATTATGAGAAAAACTATATATAAGAGGTATAATAACTATATACAACATATAAATAATAATTACATCAATAATGTCCTGTCCATTAACAACTGACAAATTAAAAATTTCCATTATTTATCCTATTTTTGTGAGTCCAAAGGACTTTCTAACTTGTGTTATCAACCGAAAACTATCTTTTGTTGTCTAACTTAAATACTTTATACCACTTAGTGAGTTTCTTTTCTGAATCTGTAATTATGAAAACTATAAATATAACTATATCATCTTCAGCTCCCTCAGAGACCCAAGAAGGAAATAGTATTAATTAAGTAAACCGGAAGCATAAGCAAACAACTTCCAAAAAATTTGAAAACTGACAGAAACAGCTGACTGCCTAGATAGCTACACAAGTTTCTTCTACAGTGTTGGGGAATTCGTCTTTGGTCTACAGGCCTAGCATAACTGACAGACTTATCTTTAGAGCAGGATATTTTTAAAGATATTTCTACATTGTCCTGGCAAAGGTTGGCAGTTATTTCTTGTGCATCTTGCTTGTTTATTTTGAACATAATACTGTTAGCAGTCGAAGCAAGAGCACTTTCTTGCTGAGTGACTAACCTTTGCCACAAAGTCAACTCCATATGGAATTTCTTCAATGCCCATAATCTTCTGTGAAGTAGATTTGTGCTGCCAGGAGCAGACATGTCTTATAGTCAGAAAAATAAAAGGAACCTGTGTTATTAAAATATCTTAAATGCCATATTCTATAGATCTCTGAAGTGTTCAATGACAACCTGTATATCTAAAATATACCTGTTTTTGACATTTAAAACATACCTAGTATGTTTTAATCAAACTATAAGTTTGATTGTAATGAATGCTAACTTGCTTTTCTTTTTTATTATAATTAGTAGGTAATAATAACTTTCAAGGGCTAGCAATTTGTACTTCATTGTTAGGTGAACTGTATAAGTACAATACCTTGAACAAGAGTAGAATTATTTGTACAGTAACGAAACTAATCTCAACTTTGAATTAATAGCCACAATTTGAATACAACATACAAACTTCAATCCAATTTAAAATGTAAAATATTTAAAATAATATTTATAATAGACATTATTATAATCAAATCTACATTAATTATTCTCTCCTCTAATGGTTGCACTTTCAAACAAAGACCAAATTTCTTCCATGTAGTAGGAGGTTTCTGGCCCAGACTTTTGGCCTAGCCTCAAAGTTTAGGACCCACAGACCTGCAGACTTGCAGACCTACAGACCTGCAGACCCAAAGTCCCAAGTCCCACAGAGACACACAGATGCTTACTATAGTTTTAGGCTGATTGACGTAAGGCCCAGGCTTATAACTTGCTAACCCTTCATCTAACCCATGACTCATCCTGTTCAGCCATGCGGCTCGGTACCTTTCTTTAGAGCAGCATAGTTGTCCTCTGCTTCTTCCGGTTTCTCTCTGGCATTCTCTCTGGCATTCTGCTCTGTGCTTCCTGTTCTCAAGAGTTTTCTTAGTCTGGTAGCTCCACCCACACTTCCTGCCTGCCTTTGGCCAATCAGGGCTTTTTATTAAACCAGTGGGTGGTACAATTATTTACCATGAAACAACACAATACCCCTACACTTCCACATAAATCTTTCTTGTTTTCTATGTGGGAAAAAACTCTTTCTGTGTTTAAAACTAACTCCCCTTTTTGAGAAATCCCAACTGACTCACCAAATTTGCTATCAATGATGATTCGGATGGCCATGAAGTGGAACAGCTACCTAGTGTAACAGAAGCCCAAGGAGGTGGTCCATAACAGCACATGTCAGGAGAGGAAAGCCATTCTAAGTCATATGATCATGAAGAAGAAACACAAATGGTGGGAAATGCCTAAAAAGCAGAGCTGGCTGGAGGCCAACTCCAAATGGACAGTCTAGCCAGCTGAGTAGTGACCCTGACCACATGTAGCTCCAACCAACAAGCAGCTTTTTGCAAGTTCATGTCCCAAAAGTTGAGTACCAGATATTGCACAAATCCTATTTAATATTAGAATAAAACCTGGAGCCAGATATTAAGGAAAGCTAAAGATGTCATGGAGATAGGGAAAAATACCACAGCCATTTCTCCCCTAGTCAACTCCTCAGACCTAATGGGTGAGTTCTACAAGTCCTCAGACTGACTTGGTCCAAAGTCAAAAGGGAGAAATTCTGCCTTCTCCTGTAAGGAGCACGGGTGAGCCACACGGGCCACGTGGCCAACAGATTAATAGAAATGGGTTGATTTAAGATATAAGAGCTAGCTAGCAATGTGCCTGAGCCATAGGCCAAACAGCATGAAGTTAATATAAGCGTCTGAGTCGTTTCTGGGGACCCGGGCGGCTGGGCGGCTAAGCAGTTCTGGCGGCAGGTCTGTGGGTCTCCGGATCTCTGGCGGCCCGGGACCCGAGAACCCACTACTACAGATGGCGCATCCAACGTGGGGCGATTATCCACTTAGAGCCTGAGAAAGATTAGAAAGGGTTCTAGATCACAGAAATTGAGCCAGGGCAGCTTCCAAATTGTGTGTGTGGAGCGGGTCTTTGTACAAAGAAAGCGTGGCATCTGGGTCACATTCAAAATGACGCCAGCGGCGGGCTGGCGGCAGGCAGTGTAAGCTGCAATCAGGCAGGTTCCTGAAAACTGACAGAAGACTCAGTAGCATGTGATTGATTTTAGATTTCTGCTTATTTTGAACAAAAAAGAAACAAAGACGGTTTCTTAGTAGCAATATTTTCCGGGGTGTGCTCTGTTTACTGGCCACGAATAAATACACGGTCCGTTTGAGAGAACTTAGTGATTCAGCCTAATTTGCAAAAACTGTGCTTCTTTTTAGAGAATGTATTTTAAAAGCTCTTAAGGTTAGAAGATGATTAAGGAGTCACAATAAAACAGATTCAGATAAAAAGAAAAACCTGTAAACAGGTTACAATGTTTGTAAAAGGTACATAGGCTTCAGAGAGAAAAGAAAGAGGTTAGAAAAAGTTTTTAAAGCAAGAAATAGAATAATAAAAATATAATAAGCCACGTAAAGATGGAAAATAGACACAAAATCTGGATTTTTGTTGTTATTGTGTTTTCTTTTAATTTTTTAACTGTTAATGAGCTAACTGCAGAAAGACAATGGATTGCAAAGGCTACTAAGTTAAACAAGAATGTATATTTTAAAGGTATTTTGATTTCAAAATTTGTGTCTAAGGATTTATTGCTTTGGAAGAGTTCTGCTTTTGTTTCCACAGAAGATGAGAACCTGTGGATTGCTTCCAGGCAAATATGGTTTCATCAACCAAGACCCCCTGAAAAAACCTCTGATGAGAAGAGATGGCCAGATCAGCTTCATGGCTGCAGATTATGATCCAGTCTCAACAATCTGTGAGATTTTCAACACCCCTTAGTCAGCAGGAAGTAGTAATGGATAACTTCGCCCAAATTCCCCAAATATTGTTTCTAAATGTTTATTTTCATTATAAATGGTTAATGGTCATAGTCAATCTCTTTCTAAGAAGAAAAGGGGGATATGGTATGTGAATGCTTTTTTAAAAATTAGATTATTGAATTTACTTAGATCAGAAAATCAGCTGTTAATCTCAAAATGCTTTACATTAGTATAGATTTTGGTTTATTGATACAAATTTAAGGTCAATTTTGTTATGCTGTATGTGTTTTTCTATTCTTGTTTAAGGTATGATGTTCATGTAACTGTTTTAAAATTGTAGTGTATAATTAAGAAATGAAGGTTAATAGTCACTTTTGATAATCAAACTTATAGTTAGGTTAGTTAGGATTTTTAGGTATACAAAAATATATTTCAATTACGTAGGTAATCTTCAAATACTTCTAAGACCTACAGAATATGGCATTTAAAATGTTTTAAGAGCTTAGACTTTTCTGGACAGTGAGACAGATCTGCTCCTGGCAGCACTAATTTACTTCAACAGGAAAATGGGCATCGAAGAAACTCCATATGGAGTCTACTCTCTTTGTGGCAATGGTTAGCCACTGGATAAAGACCTGTTCTTATATTGACTGCTTGACAATATGCTATTTAAACTGGACATGCATGTTCCATAAGAAGAGGACCTCTGAACTTTGGCAGAACAAGCCTAGATGGTCATTCAGGTTCCTGCATTGCAGGGAAAACTGTCAGACATTCTTCAGGACTCGAGTAGAAGCAACTGATGAACTGTGCCAGAATGGGCAGAGCAGATTTCCTGCTTCACTGAAATGAAAAGAAACTTTGGGCCTGTAGGCTGAAGATGGATGCCCCAACTTTATAAAGGAACTTTGGTTGACTGTCCCAGCATATAGGTGTCATCTCTGTCCTTTCTAGATTTTAGAAGTCGTTTGCACTTCTGGTTTACTTGGGTAAATATGTCCTTCTGTGGTCTTTGATGTAGTTGAAGATTAGATAGTTATATGTACAGTTTTTCTTAGTCATTTGAAAAGTATATTAGATATGAAACTTTAGATTCATAAAGATAAGGTAGATGATAGAATATTTTCTTTAATTTTGCTAAATACAGACTAGATATTGTAACTGTAATTCTTGCTTGATAGCTATTTCGTTATATGTAATTTTGCTATGTTAAAATTGAAACCTTCCTTTTTGATTAGAGAGAAAGGGGGAAGTGATGTGGGAATGCTTTTATGTATGCTGTGAATATCAATCTTTAAATAAAGGAGCTGTTTTGGGCCATGGCGGGCACCATAGAAGAAGTGGGAGGAGAAATCAGAGCTTAGGTAGGAGAAGCAGGGCGGAGTCAGAGGCAGATCGAGCCAGCCGCCCAAGGAGCAACATGTAAGGAACACGGGTGAGCCACACGGGCCACGTGGCCAACAGATTAATAGAAATGGGTTGATTTAAGATATAAGAGCTAGCTAGCAATGTGCCTGAGCCATAGGCCAAACAGCATGAAGTTAATATAAGCGTCTGAGTCGTTTCTGGGGACCCGGGCGGCTGGGCGGCTAAGCAGTCCTGGGCGGCAGGTCTGTGGGTCTCCGGATCTCTGGTGTCCCGGGACCCGAGAACCCACTACTACATTCTCCTGCCTTATATTTCTTTCCTGACTACCCAGCTATTTAAATTCCTGGATCAACTTTCCTATTGCTAGGATTAAAGGTAGGTGCCATCATTGCCTGGCTCTATTTGACCGTGAGCTCCAGAGGATCTCTGCCTCACAAGTGATGGGATTAAAGTCATGGGTCAACATCCCCTGACCTTCATGGCTTGGCTCTATGGGTGGCTCTGTCTTCTGATATTCCAGACCTTTTTTTTAAATGTACAATATATCACCATGGTTGCTTGCTTCAAACTGACCTTTGTAAAAAAGACAATGCAATGTTTCTCCAATTTGATTCAGGTAGAAGTTAAAATAAATCAAAATTTTTGGTAGATTTAGCATCAGAATGCATTTGCTGTTTTATAGTACTTAACCAGAGCAAATCAAATTGTTTCCCAAAGTTGTCAGGCCAATATTGTCATTCTACAGCCTGAAATGTTAGTATAAAGAAGACTTATTAGCACCACAAGACTTGAATGCCAGTAGGCTATTCAGTGTAGATACTATCTGTAAATAATACAAAACATTCTCTTTTGGGAGTTTTAATTTTATGTGTTTGAAAACTAATATAAGGAGATAATTGAATCCATTAGCTCCACCATCTTTTTAAAAGATGAAATCATTGCTGTTATAGTTCATGGAAATGTACATTAACAAGTAAGTATATAAACCATAAATTTTCAGATGACAAATGTGCTCACTTTGATGGATAAATGGAGATTATTTTTCCCTGAAAGTTTATGCTTCTTTTTCTTATATGACAGTGATGACCCATTTACCACCTCAACAGCGGAAAAATATAAACCTTCTTAGCAGTCACATAACAATTGAATGTTGGATTATTCAATTATTATTGTAAAGCAAATGACAGCAAACCTTCAGTGTGGGGCTTACATTAAAAAAAAATATTTTACATTGACCACCTCCACAGGAGGCATTTAATGAAAGTTTTCTAGGCCATAGTAATTACAACAATTGCTACTTTGAGATATTTTATTGAAATAACTAAATTTAAGAGACATTTTTTATAGATGATTTGGTTTTTGTTAGTTTGAGTTATCTTTCAAATATTAAAAATAAACAAATAACATTTCCATGCTGAGTTACCCCTCAGGACATTTGTTGACTCTCAACATAGTGAAGCTTCTGTCTGACCATTTCGCTAAAATTAATCTCAACAAACTCATTAGACACTTCTTTGTGAATAGTTTCCTTTTTAGGTTTCTTTCTCAGCATCTGTTAAAATATCCTCCTCTTTAGAATATTGGTACATTTCAGGTCTATAACACCACTACTTTTCTGCCTTACTGTACAAATTGTATAGGAATACCTTGTCTTTTCTACAGCAATGACTCATAATCATTTGCTCCAGCTCAAAACCTTAGCATTAATGACTTACTGAACATCTTTTCCTGGTAACGTCAAAAATGTTTGATATTCAACACATAAATAATTTAAAACTCTACATCTGCTACTACTCATAAACTGATTATGTTTTCAGAGCACGTATAGGTCACTATAAAATATTAAATTTTGCACACAAAATACAGTCACTAGTAGGTTTTCTCTCTGGACATATTTTTAAGGGAAGGAATGGGCAAGGAAGAAAAATTTTATTTATGTTTCTACACTTACAGATCAACTTTTTAAAACCACCAAAGACTGCATCTAGGTACAGGTGTATTTTTTTGGAATTGCCTACTTCCTTTAACCCCAGAATAATTAACATCCTGGTATATGTAATGTGTAACAATTTTCTCTTAATTGAAACCTTCCCTTCTGAAGAATATGGAAGAGGCTCATGAAACTCACACAGTAAACAACTCAAAATTTTCAGGAAGTTCCTGAAACTTACAAGATTCATGACCTCCTCCCCAAAGTTATGGGATCAGTAAACAACTGCAGTAGGAGGATAGTTTCTGACAAGAAAAATTGCTTGCAGAAGACTCTTTGACCTGCTGAGCTCTCTACAAGCCATTAAAGACAGTTCCACAGAGAAGTTTCTGTGAGTTGTCAGTTTGTGCTTGCATTTTCTACGATGGCTGCCACAGATGTGTCTATTCTCTTGTAAATAACTCCTCAGCTACACCTTTATAAGTAACACCAATAAGTTAACTGGTTTTCAAGTTGGATTTTGGTGGACTTCTTATTTCTGTCTGTTATTGGTTCCATGTCTGAAGTGTGTAGATATTTGTGTTGCCTCAGGAAAAGTCAAATAATATTTGACAACTGATACTTTTAATACAGTGAAGTATATTTACATAGTAATGAGAATAACATGTCTGCTTAGTGGATAATTAGGAGCCACAATGAAATATCCATTTCCATCCTTCCCAATTCTCTCTATGCTTGGACCAGTGAGCCACAGTTATATAGTTGAAGAAGTTCTTTTAGTGGACTGTTCTCCAGAGTGTGAATGTTACCATAAGGGCATTTCCCCAGATGTGTAACTCTATGTGTGTGTTGGGAGCAAGGAGAATTTTGTAGTGCTGGAGACACAGCTCAGTGGTTATGAGTACATATTGCTCTTGTAGATGACTTGTCGTTCTCAGCACTAATGTCCGATGATTCACAACCACCAACTGCAACTCAGGAAGACCTGATACCTCTGGATTCCTTGAATACCTGCACTCACTTACATGTACCCATGCATAGACAACAACAACACACCCACACACAAAAAATAAAATAAATGCCTATATTATCATCACAGGGTTCACTGAGGGCAAGACTGGAGAAGAAGAGAGCTGGACAATGTCAGGTAAGAAGGTAAAAGTATTTATGGAAACGTCTTCTGAAACATGTAGAATTTCCATTTTTGTTTATTGGAACACTAAAAGATAACATATGTGGAAATAGAGTTGTGTTGTGTCAATTGCTTGTCTTTCGGGTTTTCCAAAATTAAGATGACTTAGGATATATTATTTCTTGGCCAGAAAAGTGTCTGGTGCTCAGTAATGATGTTACTTACAGAATCTATGCGGGAATGGTAGTGACATGTAAGAGATGACAAATAAACTAATTAAAGTTCTTGCATATTTTTGTATCTAATGGATTTTGATACTGGAATAAATATGGTTGGTGAATGGAACATTGCTGAGGCTAAAATAGAAGATATAACAGTTTTCATATAAAGTAAAATCAAGTTTTGCTTAATGTAGCTACTAGATGTTCAATGATGTTAGATGGTCCATGGGATTCTGTTGTTGATCATTAGAGCTGATCTTTGCCTTAAATCATTACTTAGTATGTTATCAGTTTAATAAATAAAGAAATTATTTATTCATAAAACTAGATTTATTCACTGAGATGTTTCATATTTAGTATTCAGTAGAAAAAATTATCAGACGTGTGGCTAAATTCCTAACAGAAATAATTTAAGGGGTAGATTTTTCAGATTCCAGTCTTTTTTTTGGCCTCCATTGATTCTAGGCCCATGACAAAACAGAATATCATGGTGGTGTGGACTTGTTGCAGAAACGCCATAGCAAACAGGAAGCATAGTGAGGATCTAGCTTACTTCCCATTATGAAAGGAAAAACATGATGAAGCAAGTCACAGAAGATATAAAAAGAGAAGAAAAGTAACAAGAATGATCCAGGACAAGATGTATCACCTAGGGACCAACCCTGAGCGTGTTCCTTCCTCTGTACAGGTCCTATCACCACAGCTCTACTGTATTCTAGTAGCCTAATAAAAATTTGAATCTGTCAACAGATTAAGCCTAAATTTTATGACAAAGTCTTCACAATCTAATCATCTCAAAGAAGAATTTCACAGATGTCACAGACATGTCAAGAGATGTGCTTCACTCGTTTTCCAGATCCTATCATCTGGAAAAATCAAGATTAACCAGTAAACAAAGAAGTCCAAAATAAAACAACACCGAGAAACCAACCAACCAACCAAACAAACAAAAATCAAGAAAACATGGTTTCATGGAAACCCAGAAAATACTTGTCATGACTAAGCTTATGGAAAGGTGATACAATTTAGAGTCACCTGGGAAGGGAGACTTTGAGAAATTGCTAAGATTAGATTGGCCTCTGTTCATGGCTGTGGGTTGTAGTCTTTATTGCTAATTGATGTAGGCAGGTCTAGCCCACTATAGTTAGTACTATCTCTAGACTGTACTAGTATCTGAAAGCAGTCAGAAAACAAAACAGAGTAAATAAGTAACCAGTATCCTCCATGGTTTCTACTTTAGACCTGGCATGGATTCCTTCTGTGACTTCCCCCAGTGATGACCTGTAAGTATAACATGAAATAAATACTCTTCTTTCTCCATATTACTTTTGGTAAGAGTATGTTATTGCATCAACAGAAAGGAAACAAGGTCAGATTCAAACAGAAGAAATAGTCTGTGGTGCTTATTGTTTTGCTAGATTGAGAAACAACCAAACACTTGATTGTGATTCTCAAATCAACCTGCAATTAATGTGTCCACTTTGTTTTTGTGTATGCTGCCTTCAAAGTCTGTAAAATACTCTTTTAAAACTGAAACCAATTCTAGTAACTTTTCTGGTAAATATTTATCTATTTGAATCTTTTTCTTATTTTTTTTTGGCCATAAGACACCATCATAACTCAAGCGCCTTTGTTTGACAATAATATACATATATACATACATACATACATACATACATATACAATAGCCCTTGAAATTCTCCTAAAGCCTTAATATGCTTCTTTGTGCTATTAGCAAGTTTTAAAATATTCTGAAATTGGAAATGTACAATTACTGTATTTGTTGGGCATAGAAAAGAAATATTATAAAAATATTTCCTACTTTAGGGTTTTCTTCTAAAAGAAGTGATGAATCTATTGAAATTTATTATCTTCTCCCTAACAAATTCTTTTTAAACTATCTCATACAGTTTATATTTTAGAAAATAGTCTATAACTTAATAAATGTACTGCTGATTCTAGGTATTAAGTATCAATGAAGATGTAATCTCATACAAATAGGTTTAAAGCTGTGGTTCTTTTATGTAAAGTAATTTGTTTAAAATTACTGTTATTACTAAATTGTTTGGAAAATTTCAGCAAATGTCTTCTAGGCATTAAATTTATTTTTTGTAAAGTTTTTTTAAAAATTGTATTTTTGACTTAAATATGAAAAGTTTTCATTTTTTTCAATAGCTTGATATGTTTTTTTCAAAGATTTAATTTTATCATTTCCATTTTAAATAATATTTAGATCTTCAAAAGAAAGCTGATTATAGGAGATACTTAGTGGACATATGTGAAACTTTTGTATTATTTCCATATTATGATGTTTTTAGTGGTTTTGTGAATGTTATACAAAGATAACCTTTTCTTCCTAATAAGGGAATAGAAAGAAAACAAAAGTAAATCATTTTTGTTGATGTTTTATTTTTAATATTTTGCATTTTTTATTTATGATATGTTTATGTGTTTATCAAGGTACACATATGGATGTCAGAGTAAAACATGGAAGTCAGATACTTTTCCCTCAAAAAATGTGGGACCTGAGGGTTAAGATCCTCAGGCTTAGCAAGCACATTTTGAGAGCTATGTTTTAGACATTTCTTTTTAAAATATAAACCTTAAACCCATCAACATCTTGGTTAGTATAAAAGGTATATTGACTAAAATATTAGCTATATAAAACTCCTCTACTGAAACAGAGACTTTCTGTTTAAGAATATGTAAAGTTGTTGTCATTTTGTCATCCATGCAAGCCAAATGACCAATTGAATACACTAAATAAAATACAACCATGAATTAATTTCTTGAAAAAATTTATCTTCTTACATCTCATAAAAGGCACCATTTCAATCAAAAGAACACAAGCCTGAAAAATACAATTACATTTCATGAAATGTGTAAACATAGCTATTAACAATCTCAAAATACAAAAACAAGATAGATTTTTCATTGAGTATTATATTTTCCTTTATTTCAATTACTCTGGCTTAACAATGGTACTTTTAAAGGAAAAACAACTTGTCTGAACTAAACTTCTTGTACAAAAGAAGAAACTGCACAAGGCATTTATGGATAGAAGCATATTGATTTAATTGTAGTCTGTAGCCAACATAAGAGCTATTTTCAACCCCAGAGATGATTGAGCAATAAATGTCTCTGAAATCATCTACTTATTGGTACTCTTTGTCCCCTGAAGAAAAACAAATGAATCATCATGGCAAAGATATATTTTTGTAAGGGCTGATGGCTAAGCAATAGGTAGGGGGATGCTAAGGAGACATTCTGGGACTGCCCATTCCCTTGCTGAAATGTGCATCAGGAAAAGAAAGTTGGAAGAGTTCTGTAGATTCATATTCCTTTGTTTCCGACAGTAGAGTCTACTATTGCAATGACTACAGAATCTGAGTGAATGAATAAAGGTCTTCAGGTCCTTTATTAGTTTCCTAGAACCTTTATGGAAGCACAAGTTTCACCAGTGGTAGATACACTCTTTTCCGAAGAGAGAGTGATAGCTTATGGAGATACCTTCTGCAGAATTGTGGAAATCTGAAGAAGAAAAGTAAAGATTTGAGCACCCTAAAATTGGGTTAGGTCACAATAATCATGTGTTCTCAGAATCTCTTGTTTCTAGGATTCATGCTTAGCTCTCTTAAACTATCAAATCTAAGAAAAGAGCTCCTCATTTTTCTTTAGTATAATGTCTTATAACCAAATTGTGCCATATGTATCTAACAATTGTGCAAAACTGGATTCAGCCTTACATATTTCCAAATCCAATATGTGAATAATTTATCTTCTTGGGGGAAAATTATCAATGCTTTTAATTCTTTGTTTACAAAATTGCTTGATTTTTTTGGTCATTTTGTTAACCGTGAAACATGTCTGTGGTTTTATCTTTTACAGAATCCATGGAATCTTTAGTCAAAATGTTCTTTTTCTTCTAGATTGGTTAACGGGAGGTTTGGGTAGTCTATTAGTAGGTCAACTATGAATAAAGACAGAGTAGAGTAAGAACTAGAGAATAGCATTTTGGTTTTCTTCTTTCATGATACTGCTCAGTAGACAGAAACCCTTAGGGTACCAATAAATCACACTTTTGAGAACCAATTTAATCTCTAATTTGCGTTTGGACTCTGCTCTTTTCTTTTAAATATTTATTCCAAAATTCCAAGTGGAGTAAGTGCTTCATGCTAAATTCAGGACTCATGAAATATAGTGGGAAGCTGCTTAGGGACATGTTTTTCATTTGCTTTATTCACCCTGAGTCTGCTGGCACCAACTTATGAGACAAAAAGACAGGAGGTACTGTCCTTGTAATTTTATCCAAATTAGTATTTCCTGTTTTAGTCACTACCACAGAATTATTGACATGTAAGTTGTTTTCAAATTTAAAAAAAAAAGCCTGTTACCACTTCCTTTTTCTGATTCATACAGCTAATAAATTGTTCCTGCATATTATAGGCTTTGAGGCAGAAGGAGATAGCATCTCTGACTAAAAAGGAAAGTCAAACACGTTAACCTTCTGAAAATTCATGCTACTAAGAGCAGTTGATCTTATACTGGAAATAAGACTGACGTTATGCTCAAATTTATTTTCATGTTTGGGTCAAAAAATATTGTATGGAACCATCATACTTGAGTATCTGATGTGCCAATGATTGTTCCCCAGTCTCGCCAAGAACATGTGTGGTATGAGTGCTTTTGATGAAAGTTAAATCAGTTCATTATCTGAGACAATGCACGATTTCACGTGCTTATGTTTTACTTCTTATATGTGTGTTTGTCTTTATGATCTTAATACAATATTGAACTTTTCTTTGAAGGGGTGTGAATAATTTTTGGAAGCCTAGCCATCTTCAGTATCATTTTATTTTCCGGTATTCTCTTAAACTAAGGATGTGCTGTAGGTATCTGAAGGGCTGTGGTGCACGGATAGCAGGGTATTTTGCTATGGACTATCTAAAAAGGTTCTTATTACATGCTAAGTCAAATTGTAAAACACTGTACAGGCACTAGTGAGTAGTTTTCCAGAGAAGTCTGTTCTAACATCAAAGAGTCCTCAGAAGTTACTCACATCAGCTTGTAACATTTGCATTAGAGAAAGGAGGCTATTCAGACTCAGGGGGGGACACTATTTCATGAAATTCTATTTGGTATTATAATAAAAATTTGAAGCCAGATATTGAGGAAAAGCTGAAATTTCAGAGAGACAGGGAACAAACCACAGCCAAGTCTCATCCAGACAACTCTTTAGACCTGTTTTCCCAAATCTGCTGACTCCAACTTCATTCTCAGTCCAAAGAAAAGTGGCAGGAGAAACTGAAGTCTTCTTTCCCTTCATCCAGGTATCTAGTGGTTGGATTAGAGGTCCGTGCCTGGCTCTGTTAGGCCCCCAACTCACAGAACTTTAGAGGGATCTCTGCCTCCTCAGTGGTGTGACTAAAGGCATGGGTCACCACTCTCTGACCTTCATAGCTTGGCTCTGCCCTCTGATATTCTAGGCTATTTTTTTATTAAATATACAATATATCACCACAGGAAACCTCGAGGCAGTTAAGGGATCATAAATCTTAAATCCAAATTTATCCTCATAGCAAAGTATGTTCGTGTATGTAAGGTTGATAAACAGGCTAATAACCACTGTCTTAAGTTCTCATTCTATATCACTTCTGCAATATTCTATGTATAAAGAAAATGCAATGATAAAATTTATTTTAAATGACAAAAAGATGCAATGATAAAAATTATTTTAGTCAGATGAGATATGTACCTTAGAAATCTTCTATTGTTGTAATGTCAGTTGTACTTTTTTATTTAAAGTCAAAAGGCCAGGCTCTCAGAGTAAGGCCAATGCCTTCGACAGTCCAATAACTAAAGTGAATATCACATCCTAAATTTATGACACTGAAAATGGCAACAAGTGAAAATCAATGACTGTCTTGAAGATTCCAGAAACAGAGCAATACACTATAGCCCGTAGATTCAAATCAGGCAGAGAGATGAAGCACATGAGACATGCTCCTGAGCAGCAGGAACTGTGGTGAGAAACCAGCTCTTAGGAGCACTTACTGACACGACCTCTGTCATTTCACAGGGATCTAGCTCGGCAGATTTTATTCCCACAAATGAGGAAAAAGGGATCTCATGGGTGATAAATCACCTAAAGTCACAGAGATAGGAGGCAATCCTAGATTCAGATCCTAGTAGTGTACAAGTAACTGAGCATCAACCCTCCATAATTAGCTCGGAGAGATAGGAGAATGGGTAGCCAGGCTGATGCTGGGCATCTGTCTTTTTAGTGATGTGAATAATCCCATAGGTCTTCCTCCAAGGGGCTCACACATTGCTGCTGAATTCAGCGTCATATATCCAGGACAGTTAAATGTTCATTTGCTTTATGGCAGGCGGGATAATGACAATTGTGCAGGATGTAAAAAGATAAAGTTCTTTTTAATTGACATATGGAAAAGATAAAGACAAAAACAATTTATTGGGCTTTTTGTGAGGTAGATTTCATAAATAAATATTAAGTAAGAATTTGGTTTTAAGAGTGTGATAATGGAGTCTCCAGAATTGTTGAGGAAGCATGACAGAGTTCTGACTGTACCAAAAATATGATGCAAATGTTTCAGACCATGAGTTTCTGTATCATCTTGCCAGAGGAAGGACAAGTCTGGCATAGTATCTGTGACTCCTTAATGCTTGTCTCTTGTGCTGTGGACACTGAAAATAAAGGATGAATCATTACTGTCTAATCAATTTGTGTTCTTTTTGTGGGGATACATCTGGATTTTGAGAACACATCTAATATTAGTTTAATTGCCACTATATAAAGAAACTAGATAGTACAGAATGTAATTTAAACAATGACATTTAATAATTGGATGCTAGTTGCTGATTTAATTAAATCTATTTATTTAAATTGTAAGGTAGTATGATAGCTTATAAATTACATGAATATTGGCTTGATATTTAACAGTTTTCAAAGTGGTAACATGTATATTTCCAGGTTAATTGATAAGTAATATTCTGAAGTATTTATTTGAGCATCTCATGAAGTAAAAATATTTTATATATTCTGTGGCTTCTTATGTCTTTTTTATCTTCCTGATGGTCTCATGCTGAAAACTTTGTCTTTAGGATCTTCTAACAAAGAAAATTCCAGAAAGCTGGATTCACACTGAATTCTATCTCAACACTGAAGAAGGTTAAATATTAATGCCACACAAATCGTTGCATTAAGATTACTCTATTGCCAAAAGTGGAGAGAGAGGCACAAGGAAAAGAAAACCATAGACTGATTTCTATGATTGACATATGCAAAAATATTTTAAAAAATTTTATTTTCATAAAAAAATGTCATCTGAAATTGGAACGATACAGAGAAGATTGGCATGGCCCCTATGCAAAAATTCTTAATAAAATTTTGGCAACATGAATTCAAGGACTCATTAAGAAAATCATACACTAGGATCAAGTTGATTTCATTCAATGGATATAACATATGCAAATCAGTGAGTTTAATATAACACAAGACGAATTAAGGGAAGAATTCACACGAACATCTCAATCAATGCAGTGAAAGCTTTAATTGGTTCAATATCTCATCATGATTGAAGTCCTGAAATAGTTGTATATATATACACACAGATACCTGCATACACAAATCACACACACATACATAAAAAAATTTAAAAAGTCAGTCACTTTGTATAAGGCAGTAATAAACCCTCCAAGAAAGAAACTAGTGGAAAATTTCAACCTATTGTTAAATAGGCTTTCCCTGGGTATTTTCATGTGTTTTATTTTCATTGGAATGCTAATGTAAGAGCTTTAGTAACACATTCTCCATGTTGATTTGAGTTGGTATTAAGCCAGCTGATATGTCATAAGGTCGAACAAAAAATGATGAATGGCCAACAGAGAACACCGTTTTTACGTTTTTAAAAAGTTCAGATAAGAGAGAAACCTTCAGGCTGCGGTAGCCGGGTAAGGCTTTATCTCAGTTACTCATGGTGACTGAGTGTCAGCCAGCACTGAAATGGGTCCTAGTAAGAGGAAAGAGAATTACCATAGAGATTGGTTTCATTTATCCTTCATACTCTGGACCCAAATGCTTAAATATGAGCAATAGCGTACATTCTGGAGTATTTAACTGTTTTATCACAAATAAAAAATAAGAATTTGATATTTTGGGGTCATTCAAGAAATATAAGATTGTAATTAATTTCAGATAGATGTATATGTGTTTACCAAGAGATGAAAATAAGAGATTTTAAAAGTCTATGCCGTTCCCAGTTAGTCTCTTCTTCTTTTCCTCTCCCTCCCTCCCTCCCTCCCTCCCTCCCTCCCTCCCTCCCTCCCTCCCTCCCTCCCTCCCTCCCTCCCTCCCTCCCTCCCTCCGTTTCTCCCTCTCCCCCCCCCTCCCGTATCAGATAAGTACTGACCCAGTACCACCCCTGTCTGCTTGCTGCCATATTCTCTGCCATGGTGGTCATGGACATTACTACCCTTTTGGAGCCATAAGCCCCAAATTATAAGTTGACTTGGTCATAGTGTTTTGTGGCAGCAATAGGAAAACAGCCAAAATACAAAGCTTCATTGTGGGAGTTACATGATTAGCCACTTCTGGATCCTTCTACAACTCTTACAACGATGGACCATAACCTGGAATTGTGAGTCAAATAAGCCTTAAATTTTTGCTTTTAAATTGCTTTTGTAGGAGCATTTTTACCATAACAACAGGAAACTAAACTGAGTCATTTCCTTCGATTTTTCTCTTGTCTGGAAGGCCCAAACTAACATGCTGACATGGCATGTATCCAGTAGGAACCTCCCTCAGGCTTTTAGATTCCACCTTCTCATTGCATCCTTAAATGACAGAGAAGACTCATGGCTCTCTGGCCTATCTTTATACGGCATTAGTCTCATACTCAAGAGTTCCACACTGTTGTTATTTTACTGTATACACATAAGTTTCGTAAAACCTTCCAACTGTTAGGAAAAGAGTGTTTAGGGAATATGGTGCTTAAGGATGTCATGTGACAAATATGACAATCACGAGAGTGACAAACAGCAATAATAAAATGGTAGCATATCTCCTGGTTGTTGATGATTAATTATGCTGCAATTTTTCATAGACATTTTCTCTACTTTTGATTGTAAGTAGAAAAGTTGGCATTATGGCCTCTGGGACACAAATGAGAGGCTATAAGAGTTTAAACATCAGATACATCTTCAGTCTTTCTCATAGCTCCCCCTTCTTTGATGAATCACTCCCAATCCAGTCTTCCTTGCCAATCTTCCATTTATATACAGGATGAGTATCGCCATCACACTCTATGTTCAGACAAGGATTAGATCAGTGGTTGTGCATTACTATGTGGAGTCAGTCTGATACCCCTACACATATGACAACCAATTGTTATTGTATGTGGATTGTATTTAGGCTGTTAATGGCAACATGGCCTCTGTGATGCGAAAACTCTATGTGAGATGCAATGACTTCCTTTTATATAACTGGGATCTAGAGAGGAAAAGCCCTGAAGAGATCATTTTAGCTTTTGGCTGCCACTTGCCTAATGCACTTGGGCATTCTATGAACCTTACCCAAGTTGAGGTAGGACTCTTGACTTTTCCTATAAGAAACCTTTCTGACTTTAACCACAAACCCTTATTCTTTATACTAAGGTTATTTTACTACCTAACACTTGCCACAAGTAAGCACATTCAGCCAATGCAAAGTACGAGTATTTTTAAGTGCATATTAATATATTTCTAAAGTATGGATTTTTAAGAGGTTGTCTAAAACTCTTTTAAAATGATCTCTGTATTAGGACTACAAAGATGGTCTTTTTGCAATAATAACCAATTCTATTCAACCTCTTGTAGAAACAGACTGGAATTGCAAATAACTTATTCTGATGTCACTGAAAATGTCATGCTTTTCACTACCAACTAATAAATTCTCTATCAGCTAAAATATACTGTTTATTTAAGATATTTACAGTACTTGAATTAGGTGTAGAGTTAAACATTCATATAATTCTTGTTATAATACAGCTTCTGTTATGTTACTGCATTTGTATCACAAATAATCAGATGTTTCTTGATCACCACAACCTTCCTAGCAGTTTGATGATGTGGAGGCGGAGGGCAGTCATCCCACAAATAATCAGGCATTTCTTTTTCCTTGATTAGGTAGAGCTGTTTGTGTAATTTAGTCCAAGAAAAGTTTTTTTTTAATTACTAACATTTTAGTTATGTGCAATTGAAATTCAATGGAAAATGAAATTTCTTTTTAAGCTTCTATATCCACTTTCAAAATGGGATACCCATTTACCACTGGGGCCGAGGTCATAGCACAGCTTTCAAAATAACTCCGAAACATCACCAAGTAAAAGAGATCTACAGCCTCACTTTTGTGACCATTCCTGCCTACAGAGTGCTCTTGTATAGATGATTTTAGAGTGACCTTATGTTTTCTGTCTTCCCATCATCATCAACCACATCTGATTTTACAGAATCAAGGTATATATTTTATTTATTTTTCCCACATATGAACAAATAAGCATTACTTATCTTTATAATTGTTAAAATTTGACTATAATGTTTTGTGAATTTCATCATCTTGCCAAAATTTATCTGCTAAAACTAAATAATTTTGGTTGATGTCAGCATTTTTAGGGTCTTTTTAATTTTTTTTATAAGCAGCAGAATGCTATGAAAGCTGCTCTTACCCCACATCAAAGAAACTTCGATTTTGTAGCAGACAGGAGCCTATTATAATGAAGTATAATCCATCAAATTGAAGAGAATAAGTGAACATGGAGTGCCCAAAATGCAAGGTATCTAGAACATAACCCTTATATCTGAAGCTCAGAGAACAGTATGAAAAAAACCTGAAAGACTGTCAGTGTCAGAGGGTCCAGACATTGCAGCAAGATAATGTGTTCTGTGGATAACAAGGATGATATGCCCATAAACCTTCAACATTATGGTTGACTGTACAAGTCCTGTAGAGATGTCAACATAAACCAGTGACAGTACATAAAGTCCCATGTGTAGATAAAGAGCTACAGGTAATCCACGGCTGCTGAGGGAGGGAGAATCGGATTACTGGAGGGGTAAGCTCTCTGATAAGTTGCCCAAAATTAGGTTGTTAATTCTAAATATATGTACGCAGGGGCCAACATTAGTTGGACTATCTATGCTTTGTGTGTATAATTATGTCTATAAAGGAAGTGGTTATACACATTTGAGGGAGATCTGTGTGAATGTACTTGAGAGTATTTTAAATGGGGAGAGGGAGCTGTGACTGTGTTATAAATATAGTATACTTAAGTATAAAATTCCCAAACAAGAAAAAATAAAATTGAAAAACAAAACCCAATAGGATGGATACGGGGAAACAAGGCTTGGACCAGCATCTCCCTAATCTTCCTATATGGAACTCTAAATGGTAAGATGTCTGAGGACATTTTTATCTTCTTTTCTTATTCAGAATGTTTATATAAGAAAAATAAGACAGTCATATTCATATAATGGAAAAGGAGTTCAGAGATAAGAGCTACAGCAAGTTTTTCCTTGGGAAAATTTATGTAACATGACATAAGATATTTAATTTTCAATTTTCTCAGATCAAACTCAGGTGAATACTTATGAGGCACTCAAATAATTACGCAATTATGAAATCATGAATGCTCCTAGTTGGTTTTAGTTGTAACAATGAGCATAATATCTTGCTCAAATATCGACAATTGCCTCTTCCTTACATATACACACTATATATATATATATATATATATATATATATATACACACACATATTATATATAGTATATATATCTACACACATATATGTACAATATATGTAATTCTCATGTAAGGAACACATATTCTGATTTAATAACATGATTTTAACAATGCAATTTGTATGGGTACAGGGTAGTAAAGCAGACTCTTGGAAAGATTCTGGTTAGTTAATAGAAGCTCTCATAGCAAAACTTGAAACACATACATTTTCTCAAGGTAGGTAACAGAAATATAGAACAAGGATACATAATTTTATTGTCTTTTATTTTAAATAACAACTCATCTAAAACAAATCTGTGCAATATTTGCGTTTATATGTGTATGTATGAGTGTATGAGAGAGAGTATGTGTGTGTGTGTGTGTATGTGTGTGTGAGAGAGAGAGAGCCCCTACATGGAAAACATTTTAAACAAAATAAATTAAATAACACTAAATCTCACCTATTTCTGCTTTTTTATAACAGTACTAGACATTATGTGTGGAGCTGAATGACTACAATTTAACTTTCATTTCAAAACTGAGGCAGACTGTTTTCTTTGGTAGGCATGTCTCTGACTAGCACAATAAAGTATTGCAGTTTTGGGAGAACAGACTTTTTATCATGCTTGTTTTCCTGGAGATCAGTTTATGTACCATAGAGCCTTAGGTGTATAAAAAACACTCTGGTTATAACAGTTTACTTACACATAATCCAGAGTATTTTATATACCTAAGGATATGCTCAGATAGCTTTTGAAATCTTTTGAAATAAATATTGACCTTTACAATACTGAGAGTAAGCACTCTTTTCTTTCACTGGTATGCCTTCTGTAATGTCTGGTATGAGGAAACTACATAATTGATGAATGAATAGATGAATGAGTAATCTATATATTACAAGAGGTTCCAATGAGGCTATGGCTGTTGCCATGGCAATTCTCACAGCAGATTTCAAGTATTACAAAGTAATTACTCTTATTAAGCTGGTAATAAAACAGCAATGTCTCAGCTAATTCATTTCTCCTGATACAAAGGAACATCTTACGTTTAATTGGAAAAGCCTAAAAATTGAAATAAAGCCAGAAAGCCAAGGAACTTATAACAATCTAATTGTAATATACTTGCTATTGATTAATAGGAATATTCCTTTAAGTGGAACATTGAGTAGATTAGCAAAGCATGCAAAATTAGTCTAAGAGCTTTGTTTCTTTCTCATTATTTCCCAAAGTTCAGCTCCTTGATTCAGAGAATGGAGATTTACCCCAGCCTCAGAGGGCATTGCTTATTTCTCTTGTCTGTTAGCAAGCTGATTTTCACTGAAAGCTGCACAGGGAACATTAGCATACCCATATCTTGGTCCACATCTTACTTAAAATTAAAAAAAAAATTACTGAAATGATTAAAATCTAGAATTTCCCCCCAAACCATCCATGTTTACATAAAATTCATAGTCTTTGGGATGTCTTAATAATGTGATTATTTTTATCATGTCTTTTACCATGTGGAATTTTTCTAAGCAAGATTATAAATCTGACATGTCCACTGAAGTAGTGTTACAATTAAATCAACAAACTTTCCAATTAAATCAAAGGGGTAGTTTAAATATGACTTCATAGTGAGTTTACTTCTCTCACTTAAAACAAAATAGTTTCAGAGTAGCAGCAGGTTAACACACAATACTGTAGTCTTTAGCACTGCTGCTGTGACAGTAGAGACAACTGTTAGCAATTAGGGCTTTCCAGACTGTCAACAGTGTTCAGGAGGGCTAAGCAAATATTGTGAAACTCCAAAAGAAATCTTGAAGAGCATTTTCCAACTGTATCCTTGAAGACCTTAGGGATTAGAGCAGTATAATCCAAGAAAACAGGAAAAAGAAGATAAAAAGAAAGGAAGGAAGGAAGACAGAATGGAAAAAGGAAACAAAGAAAGGAAGAAGCAAGAAGGAAGGAGAGAGAGAAAGAGAGAGAGAGAGAGAGAGAGGGAGAGAGAGAGAGGGAGAGAGAGGGGGGGAGAGAGAGAGAGAGAGAGAGAGAGAGAGAGAGAGAGAGAGAGAGAGAGAGAGAGAGAGAGAGAGAGAGAAAGGACAGTCTTCACCAGCAATGTACTAAATGTGATGGAGAGCTTTACACAGGTCCATTAGAAGATACCTATGTTCATTTTTGCCTATCCATTTGGCCAAGTGGAAAACCTATGCATGTCCCTAGTTCTAAACCTTCTCAGTTAAATCCTTATGAGAGAGAGAGAGAAAAAAAACCATAAAGTTGGTGGTAGGGAAGTGTATAGAGGACTTAGCAGATGGGAGAAGGCATAATCGGATATACTGTATAAAAATTAAATAAAAATGGAAAAACATCCTTCTTCAACCATTCAAGGACAACTCCCTGAGTTCTCTTAGAGTGTAAGCTCAGAAAATTAAATTAATTCCTGAAAAAAATACTTAACTCATAGTAAATGTAGCTGATTTGACAATTTATACATTATGGAATTATTAACTGAATAATTCATCTTTTCTTTTTAAAACAATTACAAAATATGTATGTATTAGTGTTTACCCACGTGCTTTGTGTGTACCATGTACATGCCTCATGTTCACAGGGGCCAAAAGATGGAGTTGGATTCTTTGGACCTGAAGTTATGGACATTTTAGATACACTATGTGGTGCTTGAAACAAAATCTTCTTCCTTTGTAAGAGCAAGAAGTGATCCTAAATGCTAATCCATCTTATAGCCCATATAAATCTTTGTATAGATTATTTCATGCAAATAATTTTAAATATTATTTAGTTTGATAGTGATGATCACATAATCCTTTAATTTTTAGTCATTTTCAACTAGATAAGTATATCAAAATTTATATTATACCTTAAAATGTACACAATTGTTATCAACTAATAAATTCAGAACATATCAACCCTTTTGATTTGATCCCTATAATAAGAAAATGCAAATTTAAAGAAATGTATCTGCTGTCTGTGTTTTGAACAAAGTCATAAAGACTATCCAAATTAAAGGTCTAGATATTGTCAAACTTCTCAAGCCAGAACTGAAGAACAAGTTCTCAGACTAATTGAAAGTGAACCACACTTTTCTTCTTGGCTTGCAAATCTATTACACATTTACAACATTTTAAAAATGTATTCTTTCAAGTTAGAAACTAAGGCATGTATAGTAGGAGGTTTTTGGTCTGGACTTTCAGGCCTAGCCTCAAGATTTAGGCCCGCAGACCTGCATAGACACACAGATGATTACAATAGTTTTAGGTTGATTGGCCTAAGGCCCAGGCATATCACTTGCTAACTCTTTACCCTTAATATAACCCATGACTCTTATCCTGTTCAGCCATGCAGCTCGGTACCTTTTCTTAGAGCAGCATAATTGTCCTCTGCTTCTTCCGGCTTCTCTCTGGCATTCTGCTCTGTTTTGCCTGTTCCTAGAGTCTTCTTAGCCTGGTAGCCCTGCCCACACTTCCTGTCTGCCTTTGGCCAATCAGCACTTTTTATTAAACCAGTGGGTGGGACAATTATTTACAATGGAACACATAATCTCCCTCAGACATGGCATTTCATTTCAAGAAAATTTAAACTGAAATGTAGCATGCTTCTTAACATTATCAAGCTTCTGTGACTACCACTGCTTGTAATAATGTGGTTTACCTTATTCTGACTAATTATTTACCACTAATAACAACATGTTAAAAAATTAATGCTTCATCATACTGTATAAGAATCAGGAAGTACATAAAAAGTGACATACATACTTATTTTGCCAGCCCTAATTGATCTATATTTATTGATTATTTCATGTTAATTATGGCTGAAAAGATGGATCAGTAGCACATCAGATAATCTTATAGTGTTGAGACTTCTCTGACCTAGGAAATAATCAGGTGTTGGGTTAGACTTATGTGAGTTCTACCCATTTACAGATGGCTTACCAGGAAACATAGGAATTATTTTGTCATTATCTCCATAAAATGTTTTCTCTGACATGCTGCTGAAATAATAGGTTGAATGGGAGACAGAAAAACTGTGGTTTAGTGCCAGGATCAGTTAATCTCCTGGTAGTAAGAGAAATGATCTTTTCTTTTATGTGAAGAGACTTGACCAAGAGGAATTCTGAGTCTGAAGTGTTTACTCAAGGATGATTGCCTGCTCAGCCTGACAAATTCTTACATGTCATTCATAGAAGAACTGAGGTGCTTGTACAAAATGTCCAGACAATTCTCACATTTCTAACGTCACTTACTACACAAAAGGAAAAGTATTACGAACATCACTGTGGAATTTAGTAAGTCATCCATGAAGAATTAGTTCTCTGAAGTGTTTTTATAAGCTGCTTCTAAAGTCATAGGGCCTACATAGAAAATTTCAGAGTCTATAATTATGTACACACTTTGGGATGTGAAACTTGTTTTAAGGATGACATGTTTCAGCTTCATAAGAAGGAAGATTTATGCTGGCCAGAGAGGCTCACCATACTCGAAACTCAAGTTGGATATCACTAGGAGAAGAGTTAGAAAAACATGGTTGGTGATATTCATGAACAGTTGAATGTGCTGTTGACATATTTTATGGAAGCATGTTACTTGACTGAGACTTGCTGATTGGCTGTCATTGTAATAATGCTTATGGGAGGGAGCCTGTTTTTAACTGGCCAGGAGCTGGTGCTGATGGTTTATTTGAAAAACTGAGCACACCAGGGTGAACTGTCACATTGCTCTTTCCTGTGGCATACTTCTAGCTGTTTGTTGGCAGGCTATGACCTCAGCTTAAGTTTTGTTCTGATCAACATTCAAGTTAAACTTTCATGTCATGCTTGATCATTATACTTGCTATATCATTTCTTATTTTTGCTCAAACAAGTTCCCAGTCTCTGTGTATTAAAACATTACACGTTTATGTAGTTCTGAAGTTCAGAGATCTGAGATGGCTCTTCCAAGCTAAAGATGAAGCTCCACAATCTCTACTTCCTTCGTCACACCTCCATCTCTGACTCATATCTCCTATCTCAGATTTGATTAAAACATACATGATCGTATAATTTAGTACACCCTACATATCTCAAGATCTTCAATAAAATCAAATCTACAAAACCTCCTTTGTTAAGGTCATGCATTTATGTTCTGAGGATTGGGATATGAATATGGAGGTATTATCATGTGCATTTTATCAACTAAATATTACAAGTAGTTCCAAGGTCTTTGTTAAAGAAACTTGCATGCTTTCTCTTCACCAGTTTTCATAACATGGCCTTTGGATTTTCCTGTGTGTGTGTGTGTGTGTGTGTGTGTGTGTGTGTGTGTGTGTGTGTGTGTGTGTGTATGTTTTGATTTATCATAGTCTTTTCTGTCCTGAGTGTATTTACATCGTTACATTCTCTCATATATTAGCCACTAAAATGTATGCCTTTTATATTTAAATATAAAATAGATCAAATTAAAAATACATTGTTTACTAGTTTAGAGATATGGTTTATGTAATGAGCATTTAAGACCAAGGTAAACAACCCTGGTCAGGAGTGATAACTAATAGATGACATAATTAAGGAATGTGTGTATATGGATAAGAATAGAAATTATATAAGAGCAAAGCCTCAGATCTCAGATTTTAAAGTTCCTCAAGAGATGTGAGATGAGACAACTGTCCTTCACCAGAGTTCCTGAGATCCATCCTTGAAGCCGTGAGCTGCAAGGAAATCCGGAGGAACAGACATGGTGAACTCAGACCTGCACACTGGAAAGGTACCTCCTGCCTCGACAGGAGGACAGGATGCCCACTTCCTACTAATGCTAATATGATTGTTTGCTTACTAGGTGAGTAAACAAGTGTTATACCAAGCCTGAGTCAAGATACTTATTCCTCCCCGTAAACGGGATATGGGCTCAGGAGAGTTTAATGTTTGAGAATGCTTCTTATTCTTGCAGAAGACCTTGATTTGGCTCCCACAAGATAACTCAAAATCATATGCAACCCCAGTTCCAGGAGATCTAATGTGCTCTTGTAACCTTAAGGATACTAGGCACACATGTAGTAATATACACACATGCTGGCACACATGTAGTACACATACACACGTGCAGGCAGCACACACAAATATATTAAATAAATAAATCTAAAAAAAAGTTTATCCCAGGCATTGATTATATTACAAGTGCAGAACAGTGGATGTGGCCAGGGTTGCTGCTTTAAATTGCATAGAAACATGGCATGTGTATTATTACAGAAGCTTCTATTGAGCAACAATCCGTGTAGAGTTACCTAGATTACAGTGCTTTTGTCGTCTTCCACAGTGTTCATTTGGCCGTGAATATTTCGTAGGTAGTGTTTTACATTTTCACCAAGTATTACTTCACATCTAACACAACTCTCTTTAAATGTTACAGTTGCTATTGTGATGGATGGAGTAAGCTTGGCCAATCTGTGATGAATTCCTTTGTTATTCCTTTACCTACTAGTTCTTGGAAATCATTGAGCCTAAATCTATTATTTTCTTTGTTCCTATAAGAAAATGTTTCCAAATTATATCCATTCTTTCCTGTTTATTGTTAAAAATAAAAATACTTGCACCCACCAACTATCTCTAAGCACTGTGCATACAGGGAAAGGAAGGTAAGTACCTACGCTCACTTCTGTCTCTATTATTTTTCAAAGTAATGAGTCTATTTTTCAGCCTTTTAAAGGTGAGCAATGAGTACTTTGTTATTTGTGGTTTGTGGGCTTTGAACATTGGTGCTATATTTTTTATATGGAATTATTGCCTCTTCTCTTTCCAGTGGTCACTTCGTCAGCCACTTTGAGTATTATGCAAAGTAGTCTTAGGTTTAAACATTAAACAATTCCTGATATAATTATATATTTCTGGCCCAGATATCCCAGAGTCAACTGTCCTAACAAGGTGCCTTGTTTCAATATTTTCATTTGTTTAAATAATTTAGAAGTCACTACTATTTCAAGCTTTACCAGTATGAAAAGGGAGAAATTACATTCAGGTTAACTTAGGAAGAGTTAGCTTTGTATATTTAAATGAGGCCCTGTCTGTGACTTTTCTTAAAACACAAAAATAAAACAAACAAATAAAAAAGCCCAACTATACCTTCCTTAATTATTTATTAATACAAAAGACCCTTCATTCAGGCAATGGCTATATTTTCAAATTCAATTTAAAGTTAATTTGCCCTAATTCATTTGATCCACTTTCTTTTGGATACTCTGCTCTACTCTTGGATAATTACGTTAGTAAAAGCTTAAGGATACTAATTATTGAAAATGACTTTTCTATACTAGAGGAAAAACAGAAATGTGCAGTTATTTAATAATTGGAATGAAGAAAACTAAAACGTTTAATTTTTACATAAAGTATAAAAGAGCAGCATGATAAGGTCAAATGAGGAGACTAATTGAAAACATGATGATTTGCATACAAGTACACACAGTTGTTGTGGAAATAAGTTAGTCCTGGTCACTCTTGGAACAATGTATGCCTTTCATCTCATCTCAATACAAACATCTAAAATCAGCTCTGTGTCTTCATTTTATTATCCATCAAAGAGACAATCGTGGGCATAATAAATAAGAAAGTTCTGTCTATGTCTCTAACTTTACTGTGGGTGATTACTATGCAAATTACAGATTGCTAATCAATCTGCAGTCAGAATTCTGGCTCCCCTGTCTCTGCTCTGTCTTTTATAACTATTTGCTCTCAGGGTTCTGTTGAGCTTGCTTGTGTCGTCTACATTTCCAGCTCATATACTCCTGCACCCTGTAGGAATCATCTCTTAGCTCCCGGTTCTTTTAGATAGAATAACAGTCCCATGCCAACCATACCTAAACTATGCTGCTCATTAAACTATTTGAAAGCCAACAAAATGAAGGGCAATAATTTTAACACAGTTGAATCTCTCTACCGCAATATAGCTGGCAATGATGAAGGGTGTTTACACAAGTTTTGAATCTCATATTAAAAATTGAAATGTCCAATTCAAGTGTAAAAGCATTCTCCCTCATATATCAGGTGTTCTGCAGAACTAATGAAGGCAGAATACCTTAATGACAAAACCTAAGAGACTCACAAGGGGCCTCCTTAAGGTTATATAACTTGAAAGAACCAGTTCACACAGCCTTATTATTAATTGTTAGATGTTGGCTGTATTCAAATGAAATTATTTCCAACCTTCTAAATTGCAAATAACTTATCTCAAAAATGGTGACTAATGGTGGTTAGAGCATTGTGTATATTACAATTTTTAAACAGAAGGACAACAGTCTTTGGTGGTAGAATTGCTGTCATTGGGCTTTGAAGCATATTTCTTAAATTCTCCAATCTTATTTTTTCTGTATATATTCTAGTATTATTTTTATAGTCATTGTTCAAAAACAATAAAAAATTCATTTTCCTTTAAAAAATGAGTGTCCCATATACCCATACTTCCTGGGTACAGATATTTCCATGATAAAGCATCTGATTGTTTCAGTGGGCTACCATAGGGAACAGTAGGCTTTGGAGGCATATAGCTCCCTATTCATGAACAGAATCTTAAGCATCAGTTTTCATAGCTACGGAATGTGAATAATGAGAAACGGGGGTGGGGGGCTAACTCCTGGAACATAGCATTATAATGTTATGTTATTTCTTTACTTTTTCTTACTGAAAGGCTTAAGAAATGTTTGAATATATTAGTTGAAAAAAGTAAAATATTATTATTACTATTTTCCCCTCAAATCTTCTATTTCTAAGTAATTAAAATAAAGATAAAATGAGTTAGTGGTCATTTAGAGGCATGAGTCAAAATCATGAGTATTAACAGTATTTTTTTAGCATATCTCTTTGTTAAAGTCATTAAGAAATTATAATTTATGAAATGTGATTCTAATGCAGTAACTTTGGATTATATTGTTCACTTGTAAAATTTCATTTCATGCACACTACAACTCTAGTATATATATATATATATATATATATATATATATATATATAGTAT
Organism: Phyllotis vaccarum; assembly: GCA_033318265.1. Taxonomy (NCBI): domain Eukaryota; kingdom Metazoa; phylum Chordata; class Mammalia; order Rodentia; family Cricetidae; genus Phyllotis; species Phyllotis vaccarum. The sequence goes on from JARWLC010000007.1 coordinate 16,590,690, forward strand.
TACATTCAGGTTATATATATATGCATATATATGTGTGTGTGTATATATATGTGTGTATATATGTGTGTGTGTGTGTGTATATATATATATATATATAGGTTTATTTGATTGTGTCAAGGCTATAGACTTAGCAAGGAACCACTGATGACTCCTGATCCTCGTTCCTTGAGTTCCCAAATGCTGAGATTACATATGTGCATACATATACCTGGCTCAAATCTACTTGTCTTAATCCATTAAAAAAAAGCTATAACAAAACACCACCAATTAGGTGCTTATAAGCAGTAGAAATATATGGTCTATACTTTGGAGACTTGAAGTTCAAGACAGACATGGTAGTATTGGCTCTTAAGGAGAACTTGTTTCTTTATTTATGCACAGTGACTTCTAGCTCTGTCCCTCACATGATAAAAGAGACAAGTAAGCTCCTTTAGATCTATTTTAAAAGGGCTCAGTCTAATTTGGATGGCTCTACTTATGTGACCTAGTCACATCACCAAATGCTTCAGCCATCCAAGTTGGAGATAGGATTACAATATACAAGTTCTGGGTTGACACAAACATTGAAGCCAGTGTGCTGCCTCCCTCCTTCCAGCAAATGACAAAGTACTTACTCAAAAAGTTAAAAAAAAATTATTAAATTTTCATCAGAGAATGGGAAGATGGAAAAATACAACTAGCCAGGTTTAAAGGCCCTTCTTTGTTTAATTCAAATAAATTTAAAAGGAGAAGACTTTTTAAAAATAGGTACAGGCATTCAGACAATCAAACTGACCAAGCTTTCAAGGACTTTGGAATTCCATGAGAAGAGACCTTTGATCAGTGCTAAGAGGAAGCAAGCCACACTGAAATCCATGGATGATAAAATCTTAGCCATACACACTGCTAAGCAAAAGTTGTCATGCAAAGTTCATGGAACTTGGGGAACCACTGAAGAATAAAAAGATGTAAGATAGATCAAAATAGATCACCATTCTCTTCTTACATGACTATGAGTGTCATTCAGATAGACTGTAACATTGTTAGAATTTAAAATATCATAGAGGTGCTGAAGTTGGCCTAAGCACTTCTTTGGACTCCTAGCCTTAAACTACAGACTCTTTTCTGCAAGTACGGTTATGCAGACGTCTTCAAGAGTATAGACAAGACAGCATTTGTCTGACATGAAAATCACCACAGTATCATCCTTAGCTGTGATTTGAGCTAGAAGATGAAAAGACTATTGATTTACAAACTTGTTTTAACTGTCAGAAGTGTTATCTTTACCCTTTTAGTGATGTTTTCTTTGCTGTGCATTCTGAATTAGCATTTTTATTTAGGAAAAACTTCAAATTATAAAAAATAAAACAGAAAATAAAACTAAATGTTTGAGGCTACTTGTTTCTGTGGAGATACAAATTGTTCATAGGGAGCTGACCACCAGATTTTCTAAGAACCATGAGACAAACTTTAGAAAGTATGACTGCCTTGATCTGTGTAATGCTGAAGTTTTTGCCATCCTCACAGCATGTATGAATAGTCATGTCAAAGGGTAGCAATCTAATGATAATATAACATGTTTTGAAAACAAAACAGCTACAGGGTTTTTTTGTTGTTGTTGTCGTTTTGCATTGTTTTATGTTTGTTTTGACTTTCAGGTCTTTTGCTTGTATATTATGGCTTCCGTTTTTGTGTTTTTATGATGTGTCTGGGAGTGTGTGTGTCTGAGTCTGCATGGTCTATATGTTTCTTATGTGTTTTCTTAGGCTCTTTTAATTTCTATTTGTTTTTTTTAGCCAATGCTAGTTTGTTTGTCTTATTTTATTATTTTTTAGATGCTTGTTTGATTTTTAACAAGAGCAGGAAAGGTTATAGATTTGCATAAGTGGGAAGGTGGGAGGATCTGGGAAGAGTTGGGGGAGGAAAACCATGGTCAGAATATATTGTTTGAAAAACAATCTATTTTCAATTTTTAAAAACAAAAAGCTAATAAGCAAAAAGAAAAAGTTTTATTAGCTTGAATTATTTTCCTATTTTAATTACTATCCTGTAGCCAGAAATTTCTGGTCTGGCCTAGCCCCAAGGTCCAGACCCACAGTATCACAGCTCCTTAGTCCCAAATAATCACACAAAGGCTTATTTGGCTCAGGTTCATTATCAACCAGCTCTTACAAATGAACTCAACTCATTTTTATTAATCTATGTATTACCATGTGACTCCATGACTTTACCTGTGCTCTGTTGCATCTTACTTTCTGGGAAGTCTCCTGCAATGTCTCCTAGACTCTTCCCTTCTTCATCTTTTATCTTTGCTTAGATTTCTGGTCTGCCTCTAAGCTGCCTTGCCATAGGTCAAAACATCCTCTTTATTAATCAATGGTAATAATGTATATTCACAGTTTACAGAAAGACATCATTATCCAAATGATTTTTTTTTAAAATACAATAATGTTGGTCCATTTATTTCTGATGACTAAAACACTGGTTGCTAATGACAAATACAACCGCCATTTACAATAGAACAAATTAAAACTGAAAGAGATTGATAAGGAAACTCTGCTCATGTAGATTTCTCCCATTTTACCTTCTGGTTTGCATAAAAGAGTGACTGTCACCCAGCACCAAAAGAAACAAACAAAAACTACAAAATATTCTATGTTAATAGGTAATAGTAGAAAGGATGTTTTGTTATTCTAAGATTTTGTACTTTAGAGATTTCTGAAAAATTGTATCTCAACACGGATGGTTATAGAAGAAATGGCTCAATGGCTATTGAGCTTCCCTCTGCCCTTGTCCTCCAAGAAGTGGTAGAGCAAGGACAAAGAAGGGCTTGTCAAATGAGAAAGAGGTCTGTCTGGGGGACACCAAAACTCATTTGAAGCTTAGCTTCAGCTTCCTTTCACAGCCCAGAGACAGGTCATTACACAAGAGCTCCTGGCTCTGCTGGAAGGAAAAGAGGCATCTCAGGCCTCTGCACATAACAGAATTGAAGATGTCTCACTTTCAGGATCTCAAGAAAACCCTTTTGATTTGGCTTTGTTCACTCAAGAAAGCTTTCACCACTTCCTATTGAAGAACCTTTTTTTGTTGGTGATGACAATGCTACACTTAAGACATAAAACACCAAGACTACATTAATTCCAGGGAGTACAGTGTGTTTCCTACATCACCAGGGAAAAACAAGGAAATTTATTTTTTAACAGAAAAAATAACTCATATTTCTGACAAACGTTTTATGTTCTGCTTGCTGGAAGGATCACTAATGGCTTGGAAGTAAAAATATCATGAGAAAGGAAACATTTAAGGCTAAAAAGGATGAAAGCCCCCTTGAAGTATACAAAGTACACCTCAGAACACTTAGGCAGAGAGTCTGGCTCTGAGATTTTCGGTTTCTATTTCAATAAGCGATGTATTTGGGGACTGTAATATTTTCATTTACTAACTATAGAAATGGCTATCTTTAGAGACAAAATTTTCTCTTAGAATAAAATCTTTGTGAAAAACTACCATTAAGAATCCTGTATAAAAGCTGATGGGTACTCTGTAAATTATTGGAAGATAAGCAAGATATTGTAATAATAGGACATGCTTCTTGGTTCAGGAAAATAAAATAGTAAGTTAAAATTAAAGAGTCACCCTCGATGGACCCTCTGGACTCTATAGTACAATGGAATTCAGCTAAGCAGTGTGGCCACCCACTAACAATCACCTGTGATTCTTATAAGTGTTAGGGCTTTTTAGATGAAAGCTGGTATGAAAAAATTATGTCACCAAAGGCATATTCCTAAAGGGAATATCAAAGTCCCAGGTCCTCTTTGATCTCCCTTTGCTTCCTAAATAACATGAGGTAAACCGACCTCATGTTGTAAATACCCCCACCATTTTGTACTGTCCTCCATGACAGGCTCAAAGCAACTGGGTCAAGTACTCATATCCTGAAGCCATGAGCCAAAACAAACCTTTTCCCTTATTAACTTGACTGTCTCTAATGTTTTTGTATAGCAATTCAAATGCAAATCTTAGAGTAATCTAAATTTCTGCTCTTCCATTGGTGTTTAAATTTGACCATTCTTTTGAGTTGGATTAGCCCTTTGTTTAATCACTGGATGTGCTCAGTGTTTGCAAACAAACAACAGAAGTCAGATTTTTCTCTAATTTACTCTCACTCTATGTGTAGTGTGTGTGTGTGTGTGTGTGTGTGTGTGTGTGTGTGTGTGTGTGTCACTGCCTGTGAATGCATGAAACTTGAAATAAGTGGATTGTACACAGGGGTAAATTGGGAGTTAGGACCATGCATGTGTATATATATTTAAGGGTCAAAGGACCACATTGGATGTTGTCTCTCAGACATTCTCTTTTTCTGTGATAAGGTCTGTCACTGACCCAGTCCTTTCCAAATGTCCTTTTCACTGCTTGCCCAGTGTACAGTTTAAGCTTTAAACAGTTTGCAGGTTTACAAAAGGATCTATCATGGTCTTCTTGCCAAGAATGCAGCCTTAACTCCCTGCTTGGCTTTAGTAGCTTTCTCAAAGTTAAGTGTGAACCTCTGTGATCCTTTAATTCATAACTTCGAAAGCAAGCAAGATGGCTCCCAAATTCTGTTGCTAACTTGAAATTCACTCCTGTTCACAATCTGTCAGAGCTACAATGGCCATGTGCCTCAATGACTGGACCTGGGAAAACATATTGGGAAAATGTTTTCCAATATCTAGTCAGGAATACCTTTAGTGGCATTGAAGTTCAATGTCTTCCCTTTCAAATGAATTCATTATTAGAAACTTTGTAATTTTTGGCCCACCCCAGCATCCACCCTATCTATAATCTGCTGGAGCACAGAGGGGGACATTCCCACAGAGCCAAAGCTGGAGGATTTTGAAACAAAGGGTAACTTTCTAAAAAAAATACATATAAATATTTATAAAAGAGGATAAAAGGGAATAAGTCCCATGCCATTTGAATGATGGATAAATGTAGCATATTCATATAACAGAACACTATTCATTAATAAAATATAACCTATAGATTCACATAGAAGTATAAAAACATTTTACAGAAAGAAAACAATTTAAGTAGTTCTATTGGTAGACATTTCTGAAATTGTCATAATTAATTAGGTATTGAAAAACTTCAAAACATGTTATCTCTTCAAGATCTTGAAGGGTGATTAACCAAACAAGGCATAAAATAATGCTGTGGAGTGTTGAAGTATTTTATAATAGACTGAGAATTTGCTAAGTATATAATTATAGCTTTATCAAATTCTCACTTAAGATTTGTGCATTCATTGTATGTTTTACAATAGAAGAAAAATATAAAAATAAAAGTTAAAATATGTTTTTGCATTATCTTGAAGGGTGATATTTGATATTTAATATCTTTCATTGAGTAATTATTAAGAATTTAGTATGTATGAGCTTTAAAGTTTCTAATTGAACCTCATTTTTCTTTATGACTTCAGTATATTTTGATAACTTTTAGGATTTCTAAAATGAGCCAACATTCTAATTTTAGACAGTGGTTTTTCCAGAGACGAAAATAACTATAGATATAGCTTCTTTCTTGTATAATTAATATCCCACAATTTTCAACTTTACATATATATAGAAATTATTAATCAATTTGAAATAAATAACAAAAGAAATAATCTAATTGAAATAATAAAAAAAACCAAATTGCATTTTATTAACTGGAAGAAGTGGTTGAAGCCTTAAAAATCTATTTGTATTCTTTAATAGTTTTATACATGTTTACAATAATTTTGGCCCCTCACCCATTATATTCTTTCATGCTACCTCCTTCTCCCATTTTGGTGCTTCAGAAGAAAATGGCACCCAAAGGGAGTAGGACAATTAGGAGGTGTGACTTTGTTCAAATAGGTGCAGTCATATTGGAGGAAGTGTGTCACTGTAGAGGCAGGCTTTGAGATCTCATATATGTTCAAGTTATTCAGAATGTCACAATCACTTCCTGTTGCCTGTGAGTCAAGATGTAAGAACTTTCAGGTCCAGAACCATGTCTACTTGCATGCTGCCTTGTTTTCCACAATGATGAAAATGGATCAAGCCTTGAATTGTAAGCGAGCTCCAGTTAAATGTTTTCCTTTGTAAGAGTTGTGGTGATCTATATTCTGAGAGTTTAGTTCTTTTCTGTGAAGGTTCCTCTACTGTCATTTCAGAGTTCATGAGCTCTGGATAGCTCAGGTCTGTGGTGGGATTCAGGTGTCAGCTGATAAAGTCTGCCTAGCCAGGGTCCCAGGCTCTAGAAGGGGGAGTGGCCAACCCTATTCAGAAGGGGCTTTCTGAGATCTTGGGAAGCCTGTTTTCTCTCTCTCTCTCTCTCTCTCTCTCTCTCTCTCTCTCTCTCTCTCTCTCTCTCTCTCTCTCTCTCCCTCTCTCTCTCTCTCTCTCTTTAATTTTTTGTTCTCTGACCAGGAATCAAACCCGGGCCACAATGGTGAGAGTACAGAATCTTAACCACTAGACTGAGCCAGCCGCCCAAGAAGCAACATGTAAGGAGCACAGGTGAGCCACAGGCCACGTGGCAGACAGATTAATGAGAATGGGTTGAGTTAAGATGTAAGAGAAAGCTAGCAATGTGCCTAAGCCACAGGCCAAACAGCATGAACTTAATATAAGCCTCTGAGTCATTTCTGGGGATCTGAGCAGTGGCAGGCAGCTAAGGGGCTGACTGCAGGTCTGTGGGTCTGGACCTCTGGCCACCCGGGACCAAGAAATCCCACTACTACACATGGGGTCCAACGTGAGGCAATTATCCACTTAAAGCCTGAGAAAGATTAGAAAGGGTTCTAGATCACAGAAACTGATCCAAGGCAGCGTCCAAATTGTGTATACAAAGTGGGTCATTGTACAAAGAAGGTGTGGTGTCCAGGTCACATTCAAAATGGCACTGGCGGACTGGCGGCAGACAGTGTAAGCTGCAATCAGGCAGGTTCCTGAAATCTCACAGAAGACTCAGCAGCATGTGATTGATTTAAGGTTTCTGTTTATTTTGGGAAAAAAAAGGAAGCAAAGACAGTTTCTTAGTAGCAGCATTTTCTTGGGTCTGCTCTGCTTGCTGGACACGAACGGAGACGCAGTCCCTTACTGATTCAGCTTTATCAGAAAAAACTATACAACTCTTTAAGAAAGTGTGTTTTAAAAGTTCTTCTGGTTGAAAGTTGATTAAGGATTCACAATAAAACAGATTCAGAAAAAAAAAAAAACCTGTAAACGGGTTACAATGTTTATCAAGGGTACATAGGCTTCAGAGAGAAAAGAAAAAAGATAGAGAAAGTCTTTAAAAAGAGAAATAGAGTAATAAAAATATAATAAACCACGTAAAGATGGAAAATAAACACAAAATCTGGATTTTGGTTGTTGTGTTTTCTTTTAATTTTGTAACTGTTAATGAGCTAACTGCAAAAAGACAATGGATTACAAATGCAAAGGCTACTAAGTTAAACAAGAATATATATTTTAAAGGTATTTTGATTTTGAAATTTGTGTCTAAGGATTTTTTTCTTTGGAAGAGTTCTGCTTTTGTTTCCACAGAAGATGAGAACCTGTGGATTGCTTCCAGGTAAATATGGTTTCATCAGCCAAGACCCCCTGAAAAAAATCTCTGACGGGAAGAGATGTCAGTATCAGCTTCATGGCTGCAGACTATGATCCAGTTTTAACAACCGTGAGATTTTCAACGCCCCTTAATCAGCAGGAAGTAGTAATAGGTAATTATGCCCAAATTCCCAAATATTGTTTTTAAATGTTTGTTTTCATTATAAATTGTTAATTGTCATAGTTAATATCTTTCTAAGAAGAAAAAGGGGATATGGTATAAGAATGATTTTTTTTAAAATTAGATTATTAAATTTACTTAGATCAGGAAATAATATGTTAATCTTGAAATGTTTTACATTGATATGGATTTTTGTTTATTGATACAAACTTAAGGTAAATTTTCTTATGCTGTATGTATTTTTCCACTCTTGGTTAAGATATGATGTTTATGTAACTGATTTAAAATTGTAATGTATAATTAAGAAACGCATGTTAGTTAGATTTTTAGGTATACAAAGTTATATTTCAATTAGATAGATAATCTTCAAACACTTCTAAGACCTACAGAATATGGCATTTAAAATGTTTTAAGAACTTAGACTTTTCTGGACAGTGAGACAGATCTGCTCCTTGCAGCACCAATTTACTTCAAGAGAAAAATGGGCATTGAAGAAACTCCATATGGAGATTAGTTTCTTTGTGGCATCGGTTAGCCACTGGACATGAACCTGTTCTTATATTGACTGCTTGACAGTGTGCTATTTAAACTGGACATGCATGTTCCATAAGAAGGTGACCTCTGAACTTTGGCAGAACAAGCCAAGATGGTTATTCGGGTTCCTGCTTTACAGAGAAAACTGTCAGACATTCTTCAGGACTTGAGGAGAAGCAACTGATGAACTGTACCAGAATTGGCAGAGCAGATTTCCTGCTTCACTGAAATGAAAAGAGACGCTGAGCCTGTTGGCTGAAGATGAATGCCCCAACTTCATAAAGGAACTTTGGGTGACTGTCCAGGCAGATAGGTGTCATCTCTGTCATTTCTAGATTTTGGAAGTTACTTGCACTTCTGGTTTACTTGGGTAAATATATCCTTCTATGGTCTTTGATGTAGTTGAAGATTAGATAGTTATAGGTACAGTTTTTCTTAGTCATTTGAAAGGTATATTAAATATGGAACTTTAGATTCACAAGGATAAGTTATGTGATAGAGTATTTTCTTTAATTTTGCTAAATACAAATAGACTAGATATTATAACTGTAATTCTTGCCTGATAGCTATTTTGTTATATGTAATTTTGCTATGTTAAAATTGATGCCTTCCTTTTTGATTAGACAGAAAGGGGGAGGTGATATGGGAATGCCTTTCTGTATGCTGTGAATATCAATCTTTAAATAAAGGAGCTGTTTTGGCCCTTGACAGGCACCATAGAAGAAGTAGGTGGAAGAATGAGAATAGGTAGGAAAGGAAGGGTGGAGTCAGAGACAGACTGAGCCAGCCGCCCAAGGAGCAACATGTAAGGAACACAAGTGAGCCACGGGCCACGTGATAGACAGATTAATGAGAATGGGTTGAGAAGATGTAAGAGCTAGGTAGCAATGTGCCTGAGCCATAGGCCAAACAGCATAAACTTAATGTAAGCCTCTGAGTCATTTCTGGGGATCTGAGCAGTGGCAGGCGGCTAAGGGGTCTGGGGCTGACTGCAGGTCTGTGGGTCCGGACCTCTGACTGCCTGGGACCAAGAAACCCCACTACTACACAGGTCAGCTGTCTCTGAGGTCTCCTCTGAATGTAGACAGCAGTCAAATAGCGTGGGCAGTCTTTGGAACCTCTTGCGGTAGGACCAGAGTTTAAACCTGGTGCATGAACTGGTATCTTGAAGCCTATTCCCTACAGAAGAACACTTAACTCAGTCTTGATACTGGGGGAGGGACTCCATCCTACCTCAACTGGATATGCCAGACATAACGGACTCACCTTTGGATTCCTTGTCCTCCTTGGGGAATGGTTGGGGAGAAAGAGTCAGGTGCTATGGTCATGGTGTTTCTTCACAGCAATAGAAACCCTAAGACACTCATTGAAGTCCTTTTTCCTAAGTCATCTACTTTTTTTTTCTATGTGTATACCCCACTGAGTTTAGTTAGGTTTGCTTGTACATGCAGGGATGGTTGTTTATTTGGTGATTTATACTGTTGAAGAAAATAACACCCTCTCCTCCAGCAGCCATTAACAGAAAAAAAACATAAACACCTTAATAAACATCTAAATAAAACAAATAAACAGAATGTAGTTCTTATGCACTCTCCTTGTCCATAATGAATGTGAAGGACGTAATCTCACACAGATAACCACATTTGCAGTGAGTTTATGACAGCAATGGTCATGTTGTATCAAAATGTTCCTTTTTGTTCTGTATTTTCTTATTCTCTGGTTCTTATATTATTTCTGCCTCCCCTTCCATGATATTTCATGCTTTTTGAAGAGTTGATATAGATGTCTAACTTAGGGCCCAGCACGCACTGTCCCTCTTTCTTGGTATTTTGAACAGCTAGAAGTTTCTGCCATGATTGATGCCCTATACAGTAAGAAGCTTCTCTGGTGAAGGTTGGCTGAGTTGAAGACTGATTAATCTACGGATATAAACATGAGTATTTAGAAAGTAGTAGCTCAACATATTTTTTTTTTAAATAACATCACTAAGAAAAGGAAAGAAGTCAAAACTATTGGTACAAAGAAAGCCCAGTTAGGATATTATTCTGCCTTTTGTGTCTCTTACACAAATTATTTATATTAATGAACTTCAGGCTAATATGTCTATATGTTCACACAATGTGTATTTATCAATGGTGTTTCCCTTTGCTCCCCCTTTCCTGCTTCTGGTCTAGGCATTTTTAATGTTGTGAATGCTGTTTTCCTCATAGTCTTCTTTCTATACTTATGACCATTTAGATTTCTCTGTGAGAAGAAAGGACAGAGAAGAGTCACCTCACATCTGTACTAGTTGGTCCTCAGAATTTGGAATTTCTTTAGTACAGGTGCAATTTGTGAAATGTGGGCTGGTCCAGTATGTTTCAGCATGTTCCTTCTCTCTGATCTTGTTTAATAGAAATGTCTTTTTTCTTTTACTCCTATGAGAATTCATAAATACACATTTCCAAGAATGTCTTCTCTTTGGGTACATTCAAAGTATATTATTTTTGTCTTCTTTTATCATTTACTTAGTAATGCTTTTGAGGGCAGTAACTACAAATAACAATGCATTTTTTATGAGATTGACTATAGAATGCATTATTCATTTGGCTACTTTTGAATGCAAACAAGAATAATAGCAATTGCAGTAAGGCAATAGGTTCAAACTTTTTCTTTCTCTCAAGCATACCTGCTTTCTATCTTGCCCATGTCCATAACAGACACTTACAATTCCTTATTCAAAGATCCAAGGCTCACATTTTTTCTATTCAGGTATTTCTGTTTTATGGGTTGTGTAATATGATACAAATTATTTGCATTATAAATCCTTAGTACATTATGATTACTTTATTTTTTAAATGTATGAATATGGATTTAAATGTATGAATAGATATTAATGTGTCAAACACTAACCGCAGGGTCTACATTTAGAAAAATTATGAATACAAAATAAATTCATGGAGTTTTAAACTGGAAGATCCCTTAGAGGCATAATTTTTTCTCCACAGGTAAATAAACTGAGAATGAGGTATATTTCGAATATAAATGTTTCAGTTAGCTTAGAAATGATGCCATATAATTCTTCTTTGTAAGTTTTGTACATAAACTTTTAATTTCCAAATCATGAAAATATTTGAAACTTAAAAATTACAAAGCTTTATTTGCATTTTATGGTTGTTTCTAGATATTGTTTTCTTTAATTTACACACCTTAGTTTATCAGAACTACTATTTTATAACTTTTACAAGAGTTTTATCACAGATGTAATGAAGACCTGTCAGCTTGTGCTGCAGAAACATCAAATACTCAATTGACCTTCAGGGGAGCATTGAATGGTCTCTAGCCAAAATTTGCTTATTTATTTCTTGAAAAATGTACTACTAATAAATCGCTATAAACTTTGAAATACCAAACATATGTAGTACTATCAAAAAAGAATGCTTTCTAAATATAACACTAGTAGCACAGACACTGAGAGCAAGATTTAATAAATGGGACCTCCTGAAATGGAGAGGCTTTTGTAAGGAAAAGGACACAGTAAATGAGACTACACAACAGCCTACAGAATGATAAAAGATCTTCACCAACCCTACATCTGACAGAAGACTTATCTTCAAAATATATAAATAATCAAGGTATTAGACATCAAAATACAAAATAATCCAATTTAAAATGGAATAAAAATCTCAACGGAAGAAACTCAAATAGCCAAAAGACATTTAAGGAATTTCTGAACATCCTTAGACATGAGGAAAATGTAAGTCAAAAAAAACTTAAGATATCATCTTAAAGCTGACAGAATGCCTAAGATCAAAACACTAGTCATAGCCTCTAATAGAGGGGATGTGGAGTAAAGGGAACACTTCTCCATCCCTGGATGTCCCTCATAAGTTCTTTCTATTTCCAAGCTGTTCAATGGTTATGGTTTGCAGTCTAAATAATCTTTGCCTTGTCTAAAATACACTTATGAATGAGAACATAACATGTCTATATTTCTGGCTCTGTGTTAACTTGCTCAGAATGATACACTTCAAATACATTTATTTGCATGCAAATTTTAGGTTGGATTTTTTTTTAATGCTGAGTAAGTACTCCATTGTATAAATGTACAATATTTCAATCCATCTTCAGTTGATGGCATCTGATTGTTTCCAGGTTCTGGCTATTATGAATAATGCTGCTATGAACATAGTTGAGCATTAGGCCTAGGGTAAAAATGTGCATCTTTTGGGTATATGCCCAATAGTGGTATTGCTGGATCATCAAGGAGATTGATTCCTAGTTTTCTGAGGAACCTCATACTGCTTTCCAAAATGGCTGTACAAGTTTACACTCCCACTAGCAATGGAGGAGTGTTCCCCTTGCTCCACATCCTCTCCAGCATAGGCTGTCATCTGTGTTTTTGATCTTTGCCATTCTGACAGGTAAAAGTTTGTATCTCAGAATTATTTTGATTTGCATTTTTCTGATGACTAAGGATGTTAAGCAATTCTTTTAAATGTATGTCGGCTATTTGAAATTCTTCTATGAAAATGCCATTTTTAGCTCTGAACCCCATTTTTTAATTGGATTATTTGGGTTTTGGTCTCTAGTTTCTTAAGTATTCTATATACTTTGGAGATCACTCCATTGATGTGGGAATGTGTTTATGTATGCTGTGAATCTCAATCTTTAAATAAAGTAGCTGTTTTGGTCCATGACAGGCACCATAGAAGAAGTAGAAGGAGGAATCAGTAGGAGAAGCAGGGCAAAGTCAAGCAGATCGAGCTGAAGCTGCCCAAGAAGAAACATGTAAGAAACACAGGTGAGCCACAGACCACGTGACAGACAGATTAATAGAAATGGGTTGAGTTAAGATGTAAGAGCTAGCTAGCAATGTGCCTGAGCCATAGGCCAAACAGCATGAAGTTAATATAAGCATCTGAGTCATTTCTGGGGGTCTGAGCAGGCAGCTGGGCGACTAAGCGGTCTCGGGTGGCAAGTCTGTGGGTCTCCGATCTCTGGCCGCCTGGGGCCAAGGAAACTGTACCACTACACTCCATTGTCAGATGTAGGTTATGTGAAGATCTTTGCCATTCTGTATGTTGTTGTTTCATCTTACTGACCTTATCCTTTGTCTTACAGAAGTTTCTCCATTTCAAGAGGCCCCATTTATTAATTGTTGTTCTCAGTGTCTCTGCTACTGGTATTATTTTTAGGAAGTAGTCACCTGTGCTGATGCATCAAAAGGTATTTTCTATTTTATTTTTCAAATTCAGTGTAGCTGGGTTTATGTTGAGGTCTTTTATCCACTTGGATTTGAGTTTTGTGCAGGGTGATAGATATGGATCTATTTGCATTTTTCTACATACTACCATCCAGTTATACCAACATCACTTGTTGAAGATACTATCTTTTTTCATTGTATATTTTTGGCCTTTTTTTCGAAAGTTAGGTCTTCATAGGTGTGTGGATTAAGGTCGACATCTTCAATTCAATTCAATTTATACACAAGTCTGTTTTTATGCCAGTACCAGGCTGTTTTTTTTTATTACTGTATCTCTATAGTGTATCTTGAAGTCAGAAATGGTGATGCCTCCTGAAATTCTATTATTGGAAAGCATTGTTTTGGCAATCCTGGCTTTCTTTTTATTCCATATGAAGTTAAATATTGTTCTTTTAAGGTCTATAAAAAAACATTGTTTTGGGATTTTGATGGGAATTCCATTGAATCTGTAGATTGCTTTTGGTAAGATTGCCATTTTTACTATGTTGACCCTACCTATCTAGGAGCATGGGGGATCTTTCTATTTTCTGATAACTTCTTTAATTTCTTTCTTCAATGACTTAAAGTTCTTGTCAAGCAGGTTTGTCCCTTTCTTTAGTTAGAGTTACTCCAAGATATTTAATGCTGTTTGCAGCCATTGTTAAGGGTGATGTTTCCCTGTTTTCTTTTTCAGCCCTTTTATCATTTGTGTATAGGAAGCTGTTGATTTTTTAAAGTTATCATTATAACCTGCTACATTACTGATGGTGTTTTTCAGATGTAGGAGTTCCATGGTAGAATTAGGATTATTACTTATGTATACCATCATATCATAGGCACAGAGTAATAATTTGACTTCTTCCTTTTCTATTTGTGTACCCTTAATCTTTTTTGTTCTCTTATTGCTTTATCTAAGACTTCAAGAACTATATTGAATAGATATGGGGAGAGATGACAGCCTTTTCTTGTTTCTGATCTTATGGGATTGCTTTGAGTTTCTCTCCATCTAGTTTGATGTTTGCTGTTGGCTTGCTGTATATTGCTTTTACCATGGTTGGCTATTTTTCCCCTTGTATTCCTGATCTCTCCAGGACTTTTATCATGAAAGATTTGAGGATTTTATTAAAGGCTTTTTCAGCACCTAGGGAGATTATCATATATTTTATTTTTCTTTCAGGTTGGTCATATGATTGATGACATTGACAGTTCTTCATATGTTGAACCATCTCTGCATCCCTGGGATGAAGCCTACTTGAGCATCATGGATGAGTTTTTATATGTTGAATTTGTTATTCCAGTGTTTTATTGAGTATTTTTCATCAATGTTCATGAGGGAGATTAGTTCGTAATTCTTTTGCATCTTTAAGTGGCTTGAGTATCAGGATAGATGTAGCCTCATAAAAAGAGTTTGGCAATGTTCCTTCAGTTTCTATTATATGGAACAGTTTGAAGAGTATTAGTATTAGTTCTTATTTGAATGCCTGTTAGAACTGTTAGAATTCTGCACTGAAACCATCTGCCTCTAGGCTTTTTTTGGTTTTTTTTTTTTTTTTGGCCAGCTTTAATTTCCCTGGGAGTGACAGGTCTCTAGTTAGGTCATTTATTTCTTCTTGATTTAACTTTGGTAGTGTCTAGAAAGCTGTCAATTTCTTTTGTGTTTTCCAGTTTAGAGTTTAGGTTTTTGAAGTATATGACATGACTCTCTGGATTTTTTGGGTGCCTATTGTTATGTCTCCCTTTTCATTTCTGATACTGTTAATTTGAATACTTTCTCTCTGCCTTTTGGTTAGTTTGAATAAGGGTTTGTCTATCTTGTTAACTTTCTCAAAGAACCAACTCTTTGATTCATTGAGGGGTTATGATGTGGATTGGGGAATGGCACAGGGTTTTGTAGCTGGGGGTTTCTAGCCAACTGGGTTTTACTAGGACCTCTGTTCTGTAGAGATTTCCCTTGGTGGCCTAGATTTAGTCAGGAGATGAGATGGGGGGGGGGTTCCAAGGACAGAGTCCTGAGGACCAGGATATCTGCCTGGGCTGGGCAGGGTTTCACCTACCTTTTAGTCTACTGTGTGCAGAGGATTTGTAAATTTCTGGCTGCTGCTTAGTATTAATATCTTGAATACATGCCATCTTTTCCCTGGTTTCCCAGAAACATTGCTCTCTGCTCAGTTCCCACCATCAACACAAACAGTACACAACACAAAATCTTTGGTCTGGGATGTCTTTATACACATTGTGAATATTCTAAGGAAGCTGTTTTGACCCATGGCAAGGCATCTTAGAAGCAGGCAGGAAATCCAAGCTGAGATAAAGAGGAAAAAGGGTTGAGTCATGGAGAGATGCTACAGTCTGCTGCCCAGAAATCAAGATGTAATGGGACATAGGTAAATCACTGGAGCCATGTGGCAATAAATAGATTAATAAAAATGGGTTGAGTTATATTGTATGAGATAGTTGGTAGTGAGCCTGAGACATAGGCCAAATAGTTTGTAAGTAATAAAGCGTCTGAATAATTATTTTATAAATGGCTAGGGGACCATTAGTGGGAGAGCTTTGTCTGCACTGACTGACTCAGATGGCTCAGAAAACTTTAGGCTACAAACTATACACAGAAAGACAAACATGGTATATACTGATTCATAGGCAGATATTAGATACAAAGCAAAAACTAACCAGGCTATAACCCACAACCTCAGAGATGCTAGGTAACCAGGAGAACTCTAAGAAAGACAACTATGGATTCCCGAGAATGGGAAAAAGATAAGATCTCCTGAGTATATTGGGAGTATTGGGGGGTTAGAAGAGGTAGGAAGATAATATAAGGGAGTGAGATGGTTGAGCTGGGGGAGGGACAGAGTGGAGACAATGAAATAGATAACTTGACATAGTGAAGCCATTTTTTAGGGGGGATTCCCAGGAATCCACAAGGATGACTCTAGCTAAGACTCCAAGCAATAGTGGAGAGAGTTTCTAAACTGGCCTTCCCCTGTAATCAAATTAATGACTAATTGCTATCATACAGCCTTCATCCAAAAACTGAAGCAGATACAGAAATCTATAGCAATAGGTTGAGCTTCCAATCCAGTCAAAGAGAGGGATGAGGGCTTATATAAGTAAAGGGGTTAAGATCATAATAAGGAAACCCACAGAGACAGGTGAACCAAGCTACTGAGAACTCACTGACTCTAAACTCACAGCTGGGAAACCTGGGTGGGCCTGAACTAGGACCTCTGAATGTGAATGGCAATTGTGTGGCTTGGGCAATTTGTGGGATTTCTGGCAGTGGGACCAGGATTTTTCCTTAGTGCATGAATTGTTTTTTGGAACCCATTTCCTGTAGAGGGATACCTTGCTCAGCCTTGATACAGGGGGAAGGGGCTTGGTCCTGCCTCAACTTGATATCTCAGACTTCTTTCACTCTCCATGGGAGGCCTGACCTCTTTGAGGAGTGCATGGAGGGGTCAGGTAGGGGCTACAGGGGGGTGAGTGGGAGGAGGAGAGGGAAGGGAAACTATGGGTGGAATATAAAAACAATCTTTTAAAATGAAAATAATAAAAGAATATAGTATACTGGGCACAATGAAGAATCAGCCCCCTAACTCAAGGAAAATTTATGATGGGTTAAAATAAGAATTTAATAAGGTTTTCCAGAATTGAACCTGACCTAAAGCATCAACAATCAAAGCAAAACTAAAACAAAAATAGAAATGAAACCAACTTTTGTTTAGTAAAGCTGAGCCAAAATATAATTGTATAATTAGTTCTACCACAGCCTAGTTGAATGACCTTGGTTAAGTTACTCAACAGCATTAAACCTCAGCTTTCTGCAAAAGAGGTGTAATTACATCTACCTCACAGAACTAAAATTTTAAAAGTCTGTTGTGCCTTGGAAGTGAGGCTTTGACCCTGGGGATTATAACTTTATTTTCAGAAATAAAGTCAGAAAACTTTATTTTCACTTTGCCTTCCCAACCTAGGTTAGAATATAAATTTTGTTGACAAGCGCTTTAAAAGGCACTTAGATAGAAAAATCCATTCATTCCATATTTTCTTCATGGAAAAATGAAATCTTGCCCACAAGTAGAGAGAAAGTCATTTTTTATGTTTGTATAATTTTATATATTTTTAAAATTACATTTAAAAAGTCTGCTTTATTTTCAACAATTCTTCTATGAATCGTCTAGAGCACAGATCTATTACTTCTTAAGTAAGCAGACCTCTACTTAGACCAGATCTTCCACATTTGTATAGTGACTAGTTTTCTTATGAGGAAGTAAGGTGCAGGAATACTTTGGGACATTTCCGAAGGTGCATAACTGATTGTTGAAAAGGATTTTGATTACCACCTCCATTCTGCAATTTTATACTTGCTTTTTATTTAGTGGCAGATGAATCACAGTGTGTGGGAAAAGGCAAAGCTATTATAATCATTTGGAGTGTTTTTAGCTTCTTAATTAAATTTGATTTTTGAAATAGCACTTACTATGTTGAAAATATTTTATGAATATGCTCTTATATTCCATTTGTTTTCTCTTCAGAATAACTTGAAGGAGGTTTCACACAATCCTGTATATGTTAAAAAATATTTAATATAGTCAAGTATTCTATCTTGTTAAAATTATATGCTAAAATAATTATAAATGTATATTTGTAATGCACTTGAATAAAATAAGTAGCTTTGATATGTTTATGAAATTTTATCATTTAATTAAAAAAACAAAACTAAAATATGAATATAGCTCTTAGAATCATTGTATCTTGGTTGAATTCTATATCGCATTTTGAAAAGACTTATGTTTGTCAAGTTCATCAAATTTCATTGTGAAGGAAAAGTCTCCATTGATATCTCTCTTCCTTTTGATCCTTGACTATTAGGATGGGAAACTTCTCAGGAATGTTTTATGTCCTTAGAGCCCACATCTTTTCTTAGTAAGCTTCAACATAATTGCATTATTTGAGATATTACTTGTAATTAATTTCATCTACTTTCCCACTTACTGCATATGTTTCTCTTCCTTAGTGCTGTGACTCAGTACCGTGAGCACAGATCTTATACATGTGGTTTCCACTTATGTTCCTTCCCAATAACAGTTAGTGCATGCTTGATTCTTACCCACCAGTATTAACTGGTGACAATCTGCTTCGTTTTGATTTGGTATTGCTCTTCAATAATTATCATTTTATTTGCATGAAAATGATTAGAAATTGGGATGGAGGAAAAGTGAATGAGTTGACTCTTTTAATTTGTCAATTTATAGCTTACATACACTTAATTTATCAGTTTTCATGACTGTATAGTAGGATCACCAGAGGAACACTATAATCTGTCAATGTAAAGGTACTGCATTAGACTAAATTAAATCATAACCATCAAAGAAGGAGCTAAAGTGTTAGATTCTCTGGTTATCAGTAATGGAAACTGAAAATTGCAACTCCAGTTCACTTAAAAGTGGGGATGACAAACAGAGATGTAGAGAGTAGCTACTGTATTGAGCAGTCTATGACATATGAGATTGCAGACTATGACCAGATTAGTCAGAAATCTCTCCACATTAGCTTTGCTTAAGAAAAACTCTCCCTACCTGGTGGAAAGTAAGCATTCTTAATGTGTATCCTTTTCCCATCTGAAAAATAATATGATCAACACATCAGACTAAGAGGTGAATAACACTCCACCCAGCCCAGGCAGAGATCCCAGTCTCTGAGACCCTGGCCCTGGGACACAGCCCTTGGAACTACACCCCCACCCATCTCTACCCTAAATCCAGGCCAGAAGCCCCATCAAAACCCAGTTCCCTGGACACCCCAAGCTATAAAACCCTGTCCCATAACCCGACCCACACCATCACACTACCATTTCAGTAGCAACCAAAAACCTACAAATACTTTACACACATCAGGCTAAGAAACCAAGAGACTAAGATGAAGTGGCATTATGTTACATTGTAAATAATTGTACTGCCTACTAGTTTAATAAAAATACTGATTGGCTGAAGGCAGACAGGAAGTGTGGGTAGAGCTATTAGACTAAGAAAACCCTGGGAACAGGAAGAACAGGGCATAGATGCAACAGAGAAGCCAGAAGATCAACAGAGAAGCCAGAAGATGCAGAGGACAACTATGGTGCTCTTAGAAAAGGTACCAAGCCACATGGCTGAACACGATAAGAATCATGGTTAGTTTAAGGGTAACGTTATATGCCTGGGACCTAGGCTGATCAGCATATAATTAATGTAAGTGTCTGTGTGTCTATGTGGGTCTTTGGGGTCTTCAGGTCTCTGAGTCTGTGGGTCTTCAGGAAATAACCTCAAGGCTAGGCCAGAAAGTCCAGGCCAGAAACTAAATACAACACTAAGAGACTAAGAGAGTTCCTCAGTCCCCATTGGATCAAGAGCAGCTACCTGAGACCCTCAGTTTCAGCACCTACTGATTAAGAAGAATCACTGTGACACAGAATACACTGACTCTAAGTAGATCAAGAACAGATTGGACCAAGAGAGGCTTCCTGAGACACAGACACACCCAGAACAAATTGCACCAAAGTCAGCTCCCTGAGACAAATCCTGCAGTGATCTGAGGAAGCAATGGGAAGACTCCAGTGCAAGAGTGAATGTAACAACACCAAGTGCAGGATGGCACCACCAGAATCTGGTGGTTCTGCAGCACAAGACCTAATTATGGCAAGGCAGAAGAAGAAAGCAACCTTGAAAACAACTTTATGGAGATAATAGAAGCCTTAAAAGAGAATATTAATATTCCCCTTAAAGAGATAGAAGAAAAGACAAACAAAAAATTGGAGAGACCAACAAATCCCTGAAAGAAAATAAAGAAAACCAAGAAAAAGAAAACAAACAAGGGAAAGAAACAAGGAAACATTTCAAGATTTAAAAATTGAAATAGAAGCAATAGAGAAGACACAAGCCAAGGCAATGCTGGAAATAAAAATCTGGGGAAATGAACCAGAGCTACAGATACAAGCATAATGAACAGAATGCAGGAGATGGAAGAGAGAATTTCTGGAGTGGAAGATTCAATAGTGGAAATAGATACATTAGTATGAGAAAACACTAAAACCAAAAAAAAAAAAAGGCATAACACAAAATGTCCAGGATATAGAACACATCATGAAAATATCAAACCTAAGAATAATTGGAATTGAAGAAAAATAACAGCTCAAAAGTACAGAAAATATCTTTAACAATATCATAGAAGAAAACGTTCTCAACCCAAAGAAGGAAATGCCTATAAAGGTACAAGAAGCTTACAGAAGACCAAATAGACTTGACCCGTCCAAGACTGCCTGCCACATTATAATCAAGCCATTAACATTACAGAATAAAGGAAGAATACTAAAAGCTGTAAAAGAAAAAAATTAAAACTAAGTTACCTATAGAGGCAGTAACACCAAATTACTTAATGGAAACAATGCAAGCCAGAAGATCCTGGAAGCTAGATACATCCAAGAAACCACAAGCCATAGATAACCCCACAGAAGAAAAACCCAAAGAAGTGAAACACACACACACACTACCACCAAAAGTAACAGGAAATAACAATAACCGTTCATTAATATCCATAATAAATATCAATGGACTCAATTCACCTGTAAGAAGACAGATCCTAACATGAAGGATACAAAAACAGAAGACATCCTTCAGCTAAATACAAGAGACTCCCATCAACTTCAAAGACAGACACAGGCTCAGAGTAAAGGATTGGGAAAAGACTTTCCAGTCAAATGAACTTAAGAAATAAGATGGTGTAGCCATCCTAATCGCTAACAAAATAGACTTCAAACTAAAATCAATCAAAAGAGACCAGGATGGTCATTACTTATTTATCTCAGGAAAAACTACCAAAATGAAGTCTCAATCCTGAACATTTATGCTCCCAACATAAATATGTGACCACAACTACATATGTGAAACATTACTAAAACTTAAATCTCATATCAAACCCACACACTAATAATCGGAGACTTCAATAACCCACTGTCAATGGATAGGTCTACCAGACAGAAACTCCCTAGAGAAATAAGGGAGTCTAAGAGAGGTTATGACCCAAATGGACCTAATACATATATATACAGAACACAAAGGAATATACATATTTCTCAGCATCCCATGGAAACTTCTTTAAATTTGACCACATAATAGGTCACAAAGCAAATAAATATCAATAGAGACAAAAAATGCGAACAAATTTTTGTATTCTATCAGACCACCCTTGCTTAAAGTTAGATCTTAACAACAACAACAACATTAAACAAAGAAAGCCTAAAGACTTATGGAAACTGAACCTCTCTCAAATGAACCACCTCTGGGTCAAAGAAGAAAAGAACAGAAATGAAAGATTTCCTAGAATTCAATGCAATGAATCCACAGCATACCCAAACTTATGGGACACAATGAAAGCAGTGCTAAGAAAAAAATTTATAGCACTAGATGCATACATGAAAATACTATAAAATCTCAGGCAAGAGACTCAGCAGAACAGCCTAAAGCTATAGAACAATTAGAAGCAAGCTCACCTAGAAGGAATAGACAGCAGGGAAAAATTAAACTTAGGGCTTATCGATATAATAGAAACAAAGAGAATAATACAAAGAATCAAAGAATTGGTTCTTTGAGAAAATTAACAAAATAGACAAACCCATATTCAAACTAACAAAAAGACACAGAGAGGGGGGATCTAAATTAACAGAATCAGAAGTGAAAAGGGGGACATAACAATAGACACCTGTGAAATACAGAGAATCATTAGGTCATGCTTCAGAAATTTAAAAGAAATAAACAGTTTTCTAGACAAGTACCAAAATTAAATAATGCCAGATAAATGACCTAAATAGACTTCTAACGTCCAAGGAAACTGAAGCTGTTATTAAGTCTCCCAAGCAAAATACCCAGGGCTACAAGGTTTCAGTGAAGAATTCTAACAGACATTCAAAGAACTAATATCAATACTCTCAAAAGTGTTCCATATCATAGAAATTGAAGGTACATTGCTAAACTCTTTTTATAAGGCCACAGTCACCCTGATATCCAAGCCACTCAAAGATGCAACAAAGAAAGAGAATTACAGACTAATCTCCCTCATGAACATTGATGCAAAGCTATTCAATAAAACACTGTCATACTGAATTCAGCAACAAATCAAAAAAAAAAAAAAATCATCCACCATGCTCAGGTAGGCTTCATCCCAGAGATGCAGGGATGGTTCAACATAAGAAAAACTGGCAATGTCATCGATCATATAAAAAGAAAAAGAAAACATATCATTTCCCTAGATTCTGAAAAGGCTTTATTAAAATCCAAAACTCCTTCATGATAAAAGCCCTGGAGAGATCAGGAATACGGGGGAAATACCTAAACATAACAAAAGCAATATGCAGCAAGCCAACATCAAACTAAATGGAGAGAAACTCAAAGCAATCCCACTAAAATCAGGAACAAGAAAAGGTTGTCCTCTCTCTCCTTATCTATTCAGTATAATTCTCAAAGTCTTAGCTAAAACAGTAAGAGAACAAAAAAGGTTAAAGGGATGCAAATGAGAAAGGAAGAAGTCAAACTATCACTAGTTGCAGATGATATGAGAGTATACATAAGTGATCCCCATCACATCAAACTAAATAAAGATAAACTAAAATCCATCCTCTAAAATCAGGAACAAGACAAGGCTGTCCAGGCTCTCAATACCTACTCAATATAGTACTTGAAGTCCTATAAGAACAATAAGACATGCAAAGGAGATCAAGGGAAATTGGAAAGGAAAAAAAAATCAGTCTTCACTATTTGCAGGTGATAAGATAAGTATATATAAAGACACACACACGTGTGTGTGTTTGTGTGTTGTAGGAAATTTCTGGGGTCCAGACTTTTGGGCCTAGCCTCATGGTCCAGATTTTCCAGTCTAGTGTCATGACCTGGACTTTCCGGCCTAGCCTGGGGGCCTGGATTTTGAGACCCACAGTCCCACAGTCCCATTCAAACACACAGACACTTGTATTAATTGTACATGGATTGACCTGGGGCCCCGGGCATATAACTCGCTAGCTCTTGCTCTTAAACTAACACATGAATCTTATTTTATTTAGCCATGAGCTTTGGTACCTTTTCTCAGAGCAGCATTTTAACTTCTCTTCTCTGCATCTGCTGGCATCTCATCGTGGTGCCTCCATGGCTTCTCTGAGGCATTTCTGTGCCATCTCTGCTCTGTTCTTCCTGTTCCCAGAGTTTTCTTAGTCTGGTAGCTCCACCCACACTTCCTGTCTGTCTTTGCCAATCAGCATTTTTATTAAACTAGTAAGTAGGACAATCATTTACAATGTAACATCATAATCCCACTGTGTGTGTGTGTGTGTGTGTGTGTGTGTGTGTGTGTGTGTGTGTGTGTGTGTGTGTGTGTGTATATATATATATATATATATATATATATATATATACATCTCAAACTAAAAAGACATATCCAAGCATGATCAAATATACAAAATATGCACTGTGGAGTTCCTGCCCTGGTATGTTAACCATTTTGGCGAGTACAAAATGTGTGTGTGTGTGTGTGTTTAGTTTGAGAACATGGGTCAGAAATAGTGAGTGGCACAAAATTCAGATATTATTAACTCTTTTTAAGAAGCACCTTCAGGAGGAGGAATATTGTCATGTTAATAGAGAGATACTACAATTCTCCAAATACCAAGTCAGCCTAAATCAAGCTACAAATAAGAATGGTGAAAAACTAAATCTTAAGTTTTCCATAAATTGCAGAATTAGTTTGTAATAAGTCAAATAAGGTGAATATTCACATATACAGTTGGGGTGGCTCAGTCACTCAGAAGAATAAAGGTTGCATCTGCTTGATAGACTAAACCAGTGTAATAAATAATAATTCAAGGTATTTGTGCTAAGAGCAACCAAGGGACTGTTCAAGTATCCAGTTAGCTATGTATGGGGATTATAAGACATAGTGCTGGGGTATTTGGGTACAGATTTAGGATATATTAATATAAATCAGATTGGTTTATGAAACCAAATAATAAAGATTTTCATTTGCAACATTGGCCAAGGATTCACTCTATTATCAGATCCTGTAGAAAGCTATATGTGGTTTCTAGAGAAGAGGAGGGGGTGGCATAAGAGACAGAAAGCTGATAGTGAATTGCATGAGTCAGTTATATTTAAAGTATCACATCATAAGGTAAGGGCTTTTTAATAATTCTGACATAGTTAATGGTGGAAAAGATAGAAAAAGCAATGCCAGTGGAGGAGGGATTTTGAGGCAATGTCAGAAATGTTGACAGGAAGAGGAATAGACCGTTTTAGTCATTCGGTTGTTACTGGAATGCTTCCCAATGGTAAGGCATAGGTGTGATGGTTTTCTCATTATATTTAAAGTTTAGACTTACTATTCTTGAAAAAAATTTTTAAATGCCTCTAACATATAAGCCTCTATCTTGTATAAGCTGTACCTTGCCATCCAACTTCCTTTTTTTCCATATGTTGAAGACTATTGTTAAATTTACTGAACTTGCAAAATGTGCTGTTTTAGCAAGATAGTTGGTCTAAAAATTAATTTACATTTATGCTTTTTAAAAACTTAAAAGCATAAAGAATACATTATGAAAGAGTAATATTCCAACAAAACAAGCATACATTTAAATTAAGACTCAGAAAGTTCCAAAAGGAAGTACCATAAGACTAAGAAAGTAAACAATTAACAAGTTTCAGGAAGTCTCTAAAATCAACCA
The DNA here is from genome assembly GCA_033318265.1 of Phyllotis vaccarum. Classification (NCBI taxonomy): domain Eukaryota; kingdom Metazoa; phylum Chordata; class Mammalia; order Rodentia; family Cricetidae; genus Phyllotis; species Phyllotis vaccarum. The sequence continues at coordinate 16,615,904 of JARWLC010000007.1, forward strand.
GATTCACTAGGCTTTTTCCTCTTCATAGTTATGTAAGATGTTACAATACTTTAGGAAATAATCTCCAATTTGGCAAGTTGCACAAAGAGTGCCAGAGTTCCTGTTTGTGAGTGGTAGTTTTTCTGTGAAACGGTGACCTTTGATTACCCATACTTCTGTAAGTAACCTTAATAAATTTATTGGTTCACCTTGTTGAATCATAGTGGTATCATTATTTTGTTCTATTGTCAATTTTCTGTCTGGGGCAAATACACATTTATTTATCTCATCCCAGAAACAGTGTTATACAACAGGAGGATGATATGAACAGGCAATGCAAACCTTAGAAGAAACATGGTGACTATCTGGGGTCTCTCTGCCATTGATTTGCTGTGTAATTCTGAGAAAAGTACTCTAACATTTTAACTACAATATAGGAATGATTGACATATTCTCTGAGCTGATTTATTTTAGTGAAATTTAAATAAAGAGTCCAACTTTTTCTTGGGCTAGTGGTATTATAATCCCAGCACTTGGAAGGCAGACCCATCTCAGTGAATTAGTGAGTTACAGACCAGTCAGATCTAAATAGTTAGATCTTGTCTCAAAAAAAGTATATGGTTTAAAATTAGTCTTATCTGTTTCTTTTAATTTTTTTCGTAATGTTTTACCAGAATTGAAAAAATTTCATATGGGAGTTTTCTCAGTTTCTCAGTATTGACATTTGATAATCTTCATGGTTTTCCTATGCTCTGGAGCTTATGTGTGTGTGTGGGTGGGGTGGGGGGGAGACGTGTCTGTGCCTGTCTAAGTCTGTTTAATTCATTTTGTAATTTCTGTGGGCTCATGTATCTCAGGATAGCTTTGAATTTCTCATCCTTCTGCCTCAGCCTCTTTAGTGCTGAGATTGCAGTCATATACCAGCACAAGTTGGTTACTATATTTTAAAAGGTTAATACATTTAAAAGTGAATAGTGATCTGAATGCTGGAGGCTTTGGTTATCAATGGTAGGATGGTTGATAGCCAAAAGTTACAACTGCTAGTGCTCAGCTTCAGGACTGTGAGTGGTATGTGTTCCATCTTTGTAGCTCTGGGTGGGTTAGGAAAGAAGAGTCTGTAGTGTGATTTTATGTTCCTTCCTGTTAGGGCCACTGGCTCTTTGGGTTATTTTCAAGTGACACAACCTGAGAGAGAGTTAAACGAGGAAGAATTTGTGACCTGATTTTTTTCTGCTGAAAGACTTCTGCTGATTTTCTCCCATAACATATTGATCTTTATTCAATTTGATCCTGATTTCTGAATGAGAACATGCAGGCTCCCAGTCTGCCTCATGCTCTTTGTTCTGAATTTTTTTTTTTACCTCACTCTCAACCAAAATCTTTTGTGCTTGTTTGGGTTTCATATTTTAATCTCTGACAAAATAATAGCATTGTGAAGAAAGCCTGTGTTTTTAATGGTTAGGCTTTATTTGAAAATAAAATCAAGTTCTCTTTGATCACCTTAGTATTCACTCAACCAGTCTTATAATAATTTATATCCTCTGCCCATTTATATTAGATAACTTTGTAGGTGATTCTGTGATTAGTTTAAACTCACATTATTAAACACATACATGAACATACACAGATATTCAACAAAACAAATCTTCAGATTTTGAGACAGGGTCTCAAATAGCCTAGGCAAGCCTTATATTCATTCTGTAGCGGAGCTAGCCTTGAACTTCTGATTCCCTTGTCTCTGCCTTTGAAACTCTGGAGTTGCAGGCATGTGCCACCATGCTTAGTGAGAAAACAGCTTCATCACTTCTTTATTCTGAGACATGGACTCAGAGAGTCTGTTAAATAAAATCCTCAGTGAAATATGAATTCCAGAAAAATACCAAGAAAATTCTAATACAGATACTTGTGGATATTTAGAAATCATTGATTTGTTAGCGCTTATTAATGCTGAAACAGATTGTATGTCAAGTGTGTTACAGAATGACATCAATTAAAATTAATTATTTAATTAATTAATTTATCAGAATAATATAGCATAAGATATTGATCAAAATTTTTATAACATATGTGCAGTATAGAGTTGCCACTGTCCATTATGAAAAACAGCTCAGTTTAAGTTCCCAGACCTAGGCCTTCTGACTTAGTGGATCTAGTGGGTTCCTAGAAACTATATTGCTAAAATCATCATGGTCCTTGTTCTTATGAAAGTTATAAAAAGATAACAGTGCAGAATCTTATTAAGTTAATGCTCACTTATGAAATATGCAGGTGCTAGGTTTTCTTTTTAATTTCCTGGAGCATGGGTATGTTTCTCATTTATGGGGATTCCGAGATATGACTTTTTCAATAAGAATATACTCCATTTGAATTATTATATTATAAAACATATACAGTAGAAATCTGATACACACACATATCTGTATCAAAACAAGCATTTTCAATTAAAAGTATTTTAGTAAGATAAATCTAAGATATGTTTTTATTCTAGTTACATGTATCATGATAAATGAAATAGTTTATACAAAAAAATTAGTGTTTAGAATTGCTTTTGAGAACACTTGTCACTTTTTTAAAAAAGATAAAAATAATCCTACGCTATGTAACTAGTCCCTTATCAGCAAGGAGATGACTGCTGTTAGCAAGCTCATCTCTTCTTTCTCCGGCACATGGAAAGTATTCATTTTGATAAATATAGTCATTTTTTCAATTTTTCTGTCAAGGGACATGAAACATATATTTACAGAAGATAATATTTGTGTCCCATCTTTTAGCGAAGGTTTTATAAGGGGTTGAATATACCATGCCAATCCAGTGTTTATAAAACCTTACCAGTATCTGGTTAATATTGACAGCATTTGAAAATTTGTCAGCACTCAGCTACAGGTAAGTTTAAAACAATCCTGCCCATTGTTTTAAACCAACCCCTTACACAAACTATGTTTGCACTATCAGTGTACAGACAAGCCCCCCAAAAGAAAAAAGTTTATTAACAGGACAAACCCTTGGAAGACAGTCTTTTATTTTGTTATTTTTTTCCCTTTTAAACAAAGGATATTCCATAATTTAATTAATATAAAATAGAAAACAAGGGGGATACTCACACCTTGTGCCATAGTGTGTGTGTTTGCTACTGTTGTAAACCAGAACTGTCCTTCCTGTCAAATCATCCCTCTCTAACTGCTTCAGAGGAGCTCATAAGTTCACTCCCTTCTCTGTCTGCAGAGGTTTGTGTCCATTTCAGCCTCTGCTGATGGACTAACCAACTGAACCACACCAATTGTGTACTTGGAAAATTACTAAAATTTGCTTATTAAAATTTGCCAAACTCAACATGGTACATTTGTAGCTTTCCTGAGTGTGCACAGAGCACCAAAAACTTAGCATCTTCAGGTGTGGGTTTTGTGCTCCTATGCAAGCTGGAGAGATGATCTGACTTTTACTTCCTATTTTATCAACAGAAATAAATGTTGGTTCTATTTACTACAACATTATTCAGTGTTTGTTTTGTTTTTTATGTACATCTTTTGGGGGTGGGGCGGTGTGGAAGGAGACCCTGGAGGAATGTATTGGGTGAGATGCCTCAGCAGGTAAAGGTGCCTCTGTCAAGTCTGAGGATCCAAGCTGAATCCTTGTGACAGGCATGGTGGAGAGACCTCTGACCTCTACATCTGCTTTGATATATGCACACACACACACACACACACACACACACACACACACACACACACACACATACACATATGCACACAGAATAAAATCAAATACAACGTAAAAAAGTAATTGCAGTAAAGTGATGCCTAGTGTTCTAAGTACAAGAAAACTGTGGTGAACCTGACAGATGAAATCAATGTTACATAAGCTTTGTTCAACATGAAGCCCTGTGCTGTGAGCCATATGCTTAGACAATGTATCCTTTGTAACAGACCAATCAATAGTTCAACAAAAGACTACTATATATTTCTCCTAACTATATATTTCTCCATATAATCAATTATCCAGTATTCATTAATTTATCATCCATTTTTATTTCATATAATATAACCATCATAAAAAGCAAGAATCAGTTGTATCTATGGATACACTTAAAAGCCATTTAAAATTTCTCCTGAGGGTTTCCTGTGAATGGGATTATGTTCAAATTACTTTTTAAATGTGTATCAAGATTATAAAGAAATGTTCAGTTTAATTTATCCCCACTCCTTAAAGATCAGATTTAATAGCCTGAATTCCAATAAACTATATCACTAATAATAATTAGGCCTGTTATTGGTCACTAGATTCTAGATGTTTATTAACTGTGAATTGCTGGTCTCTTTATTGTCATCCTACAGATTTATGCCAATTTCAGAATGTTAGCCTTTTTTGTTTATAATAATAAAGCACATTTTAATGCAACAATTATTATTTTACATATAAAACAATTTTCTAAAAGGCAGAGTTAAGAATGTCTTAGATTTGTATATTCCTGGTTCATTGCTTACATGTTAGAATACAGCACTCAACCTTATTGATCGTGGGCAAAATTACTGTTTTAAATATGCTTGTGGTAACATATGATCAGGGTTTTACTAAATTATTGTGTCTTCTATAGGTGTAAAATCCCTGGATGATTTTTTTGGTGGTGTGGCATGAGCAAGAGTTGTTTACAGTAGTAGAAACATCTTAACAGTAGCTGTGCCACTGGAGAAAATATCTTTCTGCACCTAAGGCAGTTATTAACTATGTGTAAACCCTCACGGACTAATAAGACCTCTTCAGCTCCTCTTTATTCTGTGGCAGGATGTCGGTGGGTCAGATCTTATATAGATATTATGAAAGTAATTACTGCTCCTGTCTGTTCGAGAGTCCAGTGGCCATATATGTCTGGACGTCAGCATTCTGTACCACTCCCTCACTTCCCGCAGCTCTTACAGTCTTTCTCTCCTTCCATACCATTCACTGAGCCTTGGACGGGGTGATATAGCGGTCCCAAATTATAGTTGAACATTGATCTATCACTTTTCATTACTGCAACAATGAGCCTCTGCAGTTACTACTGTTTATGCCTAAAAGAAGCTTCTTCCACCAAAGCTGACAACATCACTAATCTATGGGCACAACAGTGGCTATGTTAAAGGCAATTTGAAGAGCACATCATGGCCATCTAGAAAACCAAGTAGATTCCACACTAGAGTCAATGACCTCCCCATGTAAGGATTTTCATCCAGGTTAACAGTACTAGACATGAGTTCACTCCTATAGAGTGGGCCTCAAATCCAATAAGGAATTAGTTGCTTTTCCCTGTAACCAATTTGCCATCATTGTACAAGGGAACACATCTTGTTTGTTGGTTGTAAATTTTGCACACTCGGCCTGAAGCTAACGAGACTGTTAATGATTCTCCCTCTGCAGCCTATGTAACACCTTCCAACGCTGATTCATAGGCAGAACTGAGGAAGATTCCAGCCCAATTCAGCTTCATTTCTCTATGTTCTGTGACTGGAGCATGTAGTGTCTTCAGCAATAGTGTTTTAAAATATAGTTCTGGTGGGCAATGGACAGTAGTGCAACCTTCTATGTACAAGCACACAGAGGGTAAAAGCCATTGCATATTTGAAAACCCTTATTTTCATTAATCTCCATGTATACCCATTGTTTTAGCTTTTGTTCTTGAAGTGGACATAAGCTCTGAAAAAGAAATGCATCCCTTTCTGTGTGATCTTAGCTAAACGGCTAGTGGACAGTTGGCGTCAGATGAACAACCTATTTATTCATTAAATAGGTATTAAAATGTGAACAGCTTTTATGGATTCTCTCTACTAAGAGAAATTTGGTAAATTAAAATAATAGATTTGTTCTAAAAGCATAATAGTCATAGATTTTTGTAAATGTCCATCATGGTCTTACAAATACGATCTGTGTAATCTACTTTGAATCAAATACCATTGGGTAATTTTCTTGGATCCTGAGTCTGAGCATATGTTTTTTAATATAGAAGATAATTTATTATTTCTATTAACTGTATTGTGAAGCTGTTATTCCATCTCCATCTACATACAACTTCTCCTAACCTCTTAACAGTCTCTATTATACATTCACTGTGGCAGAAAGTACTAGAGAGGTTTCTGAAGGAGAAAAGTTCTCAACAGCCTTATCCAACTGTGAATCTTAATAACTTATAACAATCACTGGCTTAGCAAGATATGCCTACAGGGACAAAAGAGGCATGAATATTATGGAGGGAGGGATAATAAACTGGTTTATCACTGAATTTAGGAGGAAACATTCCTCGAACTGTAAATTTGGCAGAGAATACATGGTTAGAAGGCTCACAGGACCCAGTGATGAACCCAATACTATTATTTGCTAATGAACAGATTATTAAAGATCTCTATAAATTCATATCTCTACACACATAGAATACCGCAGATATCAGGCCATCAGAGACATTTCACTGTGCAGTGGATGGGAGTTAATTTAGAAGCTAACAGCTGGTCTAGGTACAGAGAATACACAGGTGTCAGTCAAATGTTCAGCCACAATGAGACACCCACATCATATCTCTTTTCTTCAGTGACCATCTTGGAAGAGGGACAGGAAGACGGACACCATAGGACAGAGAGGAATGAAGTGGAGCAGTGCCTTCTGGGTATGAGAGGAGTGCTAGATCAATGAACAGTAAGTGTTCTTGTCTGCACAAAACTTGCACAAATTCAAGCTAACCAATATTCCTTCATAGATGGAGGAGGGCTTTATGAGTCCCTGTCTCTACTCAAGAGCTATATATAGCTGATGATGTCTGAGGGTGAAAGATTTGTTTTTCGTTAGGTTGTGATCCCTCATAGATCACCTCTGCTCCAGTGTATGGCCACATACCAAGGAGTGTATGGGCAATACAAACTGGACTTGGTGTACTATGAAAAAATAAAGAAAAAGAACAAAGTCTGGAGGAGTTTCTGGGAGATATTAATAAGGGAGAGTGAATACAATCAAAATACACTGTATGCATGGATGAAACCTCAACAAATTAATAAAATATTATATTAAAAAGAACATGAAAAAGAATGAGTAATACTATAAAAATTATAAGAGAAAACCCTCCTACACCCAGAAGCTTAAATTTTTCCTTCAAGTCTATATGAAATGTCATAGATTCAGTCATGAATAAAATTAAAGTTGGCCAGTGAACCTGAAACTATTTCAACAGATATAGTTTCTGTCATAGATATGTGTGGAAAATTCTTATTTTGTAAAGCAAAATATTTTATTTAATACATGTATGGATATACTTGAGATATATGGGATAAATACATTTTAGGTAAATACTGTGAGAGTTGTTGTCTAGGTATAATATCAGAAGTAAATTTAAAAATAGCAACTCTCATGAAATACATTTTAATACTAAATGTAAATGAAATTATCAAAAAATATTTAAACATTGGTGGCAAGTATATATATGAAATGTCACTAAAGGTGTCCAGGAGATGGAGAACAATGATGCATTCTTCCCAGTTGGGACTATGAAATTTTTCAGGAGGACTTCCAAGTTCACCAGGAAAAAAAAAGAAATAAGACATGATTTGATACAGATATGTTGCAGGGACATTAGAGATTGCCCTTTTATGTGTCTCTTTTAAACAAGCAGCCCACCATCTTTGTTTAAGCCAAGAAAGATACTGGAAAATGTATGTAACCTCATTCATCCTTCCATTCACAAGAACAGTCATATCTTGTATGAAAAAGAAGATATCAAGCAAATTGGTCTTTGGCTTTTGTAAGAAAAAGAACTAATAACCCATTTTGAAGAATGATGTATTAAATAACTTTTGAATATGATTTAAAGACTGGATTTAACTTTGTTTGTATCTGCCTGTTTATCATATGCCAGGATACAAAGAACATCTCAGTCCTAACTCAAACATCAGGACGGAATAAGACATATTTCCAAAGAAAACATTATCACATTGTTCCAGCTTAGAAATGTCATGAACTATCCTTCTTCTTAGCTTCCACAGAAAAAGTTTAAATCAGACACTATCTACCAAAGCGACTATTATTTTCAATTTCATCCTTCTCAAAGGTGAGCCCCGGAGATCTACTTTTGAAGTTCCTTCATAGTAGTGATGCCTATAATTTGCTGTTTACTTCAGTAAAATTTCTCTTCATTTTTAATTAATAATTAGACTATTTTTTTCTAATATTGTGTCTTGTAAATCTTCCATAGATTACACATATGGTTACATATAAAGTTATGGATATTTGAAGTTTGTATCTTTTCTTTCTCCACTTAAATGTGTTGTTCATAGACTTTAATTTTGATGGAAACCTTTTTATTATTACTGTTTGTATGATAAATGATTTTTGAAAGAAAAACATTTAGGGTATTATATGACAATTATCAGTACCTCTTTGTTTTCTATTTAATCCTCAAGCTTCTTATGAAAGCCCCAGTGAAGGGAAAGGACATCTTATAATAACAGACATACATATATGCACTTCCTGTGGCTTTTCTTAAAGATAGAATAGCCTGTCTTGCTGCTGGATAGGACTGATTGCTCAGTCTCAACTGGTTTCTGATAATGATCACTTCCTGCTTGGTAAGGAGGCATCCTGGCCCTTATGTTTGCCTTCTTAGTTACTGTGGTGAGGTGAGGTGGCTTCACTAACTACCTGAGTGTCTGAGGAAATCTTGACTCCCCATCGGGTCTTCATTGCCAGCAGATACCACAGGAGTTAAAGTCCACTGAGATCATAAGGGTTCAAGTCCTCTTACTTCTTATCCTCTGACAGTGAACTTGAGCTTTTCCACAGGAGAAATCCAATTTCTTCCCTTATTTGCTCATGGAGGTAGAGATGTTCTGTAGATTATAGTGTAGTGTTTGGACGATGTGATGACTAATCTCAGTTGTCAACTCTATGAGATAAAGACTCATTCCGGGTGGTGCCAGTGGACAATTATCTTAATTAAATCAAGAAAGTAGACTATGATAATTCTTGTGTGAAGTCTTGTGTTATTATGGGCCTTCTTTCATTGGTTCTTGGGCTGGTGATATCAGCCGATTCAGAGGTTTGTTTTTGTTAGAATCTACTGGCAATTTCATGCTGACAGCATATATAGTACTTATAGTCAGATATCCAAAGAAAAGAGGGGGAAAAAAATTATCTTTGTGATTCCTTGATTAGTGATGTGGGAAAACCTGTAATCTGGGACAACATCATTATTTGTGTTAAAAATCCTAGACTGTATAGAAGAAAGATGGGAGCTGAGTACAGACATTTGTGATTCTACTTCTTGACAAAGGTGACATGTGACCAGCTGCCTTTATCTCCTGCTTCTCTGACTTTTCTGTCATGCGAATGTCCTTAAACTCTAAGCAAAAATAAAAGTTTCTCTCTTAAGTTGCTTTTGACCAACCATTTTATTCAGTAACAGAAAAATAAGTTTAGGCAGACAATTGGTACTTTATTCTGATAAACCTGAATGTGTGTGTGGTGTGTGTGTGTGTGTGTGTGTGTGTGTGTGTGTGTGTGACAGACAGACCTTTGAAACTGTCCTGTGGATGAAATGTGAAAGTAGACCATTGATGACAGAGGTTGCTGCCTCCCTCAAGTTTGATGCCTTTCTGGGCCTTCTTCCGTTGATTCTTTGGCTAGTAGTATCAGCCATTTTCTGAGGTTTGTGTTAGTTGTGTGAGTCCACTGGCAATTTCATGCTTCCGGCATATATAGTTTTCAGAGTCAGATATACAAAGCAAAGAGAGCCCGAACAATTTACCTTGGTGACCTCCCTTGACTCTCAAACTTCCTGCTATGTTTATTTTCTCAATCTATCTGAGATCCTTCTTCTGAGGCTTATAATTATACTTTGAAGGAAGTGGGGGAAATGTATGTCTGTTCTTCCCAAAGATGTACTTAGAAACAAGTTTCTATTATAGTCTATGCATGTGTGAATGTGTGTGAATATAAATCTTTTTATCACATAATACCATATATTTCTGAGAACAAAATTTTTATCTTACACAAAATATAAAGTAGAAAAATAAATAATATATAAATTGTCATATAAAATTAAAGCATTTAGAATTAAAGAGATTAAAATTACTTGCTATAATATAAAAGTGGCTAAGTCATTTCACCATGACAAATTGCTTGTTTGAAGGTAACTGTAATTATTTGTCCCTATTGGACAATGTTAAGACATTGTAGTAAGAAAGTACATAACACATAACTTTCACATAGTAAGCTGGCTACATAAAGAGTTAAAATGGAAGAGTTTGGTTCTTATTTGCTTGTGTTAATTCATTATCACTGTTTCAAATTCTCTACCAAGCCTTTTGCCAAACAGATATTTAGAGATAGAGTTTGGCAAAGACACAGGCTTGTAAAAAAAAAAAATGACAATTAGATAATGTTAATGTTATCTTTGATCGCCAAGATATAATTGTTAAGTTTTAATATTTTCTGCAGAAAGTCCATTAACATTCTAGCAGGATGGGAATAATCAGGGTGTGTCAATGTTTGGACTCATATACAGAAGAAAAACCAAGTTGAGTGGATGTGATTAGTGTGCCTCTATCACCTGAGCAAAGCCTCTCTGCCTTATTCCTCCACTGAATTATCAAGTCCTAGTCCTTGCTTCAAAGTAAAACTTTGACTTCTTCATGCTAGTGCTGAAGTTGTAGTTAGCAAAGTACTACTATCCTTCACACGGAGGGAGTTTTCACTGTTCTTGATAAAATTAAAGTCATGTTTACTAAGTGCTTTCTGTGACAACCTCTGCTGTACGTTAACCTCCTGTTATTTCATGATGATAATAAAACAGATATTACTATATAAATCTTAGAAATTCTGTTATTTCCCATGACTTCTATAGTTAATATGTAATGAAATTTTCCTCTATTTAAGATGTATCAGACATGTTGCTAAACACCAGGGACCAAATTCAGTTAAGTTTGTTTATAGTTTTAGAGGGTTAGTCCACGATCATTATGGCATGAAGCAGACAGGCCTGGTGCAAGGGCAGTAGCTGAGAGCTTTACATTCCAATCCAAAGAAAGAGCAACTGAGTCTGGCATGAGCTTTTGAAATATCAATACCCATCCCCAGTGACACATTCACTTCAACAAGGCCACACCTTCTAATCCTTTTAAAACAATTCACTAACTAGTGAGTATACATTCATATATATGAACCCATGGAGTCTATGCTCATTCTAACCACAGCAATAGGGAAAGACAATTCTTTATCAGAATTGCATAGCTGCTTATAGTTCTTTGCTTAGGGTGAAGCCCCATGTGCTTCCACCTTCCATATTAGTACATATATTGAATTGTAGTTGTTTAGGTCTTGTTGAACCAGTCATGTTGATGAGACTTCATAGGTTCAGTCTTACTGACATTTGCTGTTTTAATCACTCTCTCACAGCACACTCTCTATTCCTCTGACCCTTAATTTGAAGACTGAATTTGCAATCAGTGACTCTATGTTCCCTCATTACTATGGATTTGAAATCATAAAAGTAAATATGCTATGACTGCATGCCAAAATTCTAACAGTTTTATGTCTGTTGTTAGTCTCTATCACAGATACGTTTACAAAATTCCTTCAGTTAAAAAAGGAAGCTGGAAAAGTGCAGCCATACAGGATACAGGAGAAATATCTGCCCATTATTTTCCATGTATCTTGTGTGTGTGTGTGTGTGTGTACGCGCGCGCACACACGCCATAGAGCAATGATGTTAAAAAGAAACAGAACAACAACCCGCAGAAAGAGGAAGAAAGTTTCACAAAGAGATCAATATAGCTCACAGCTTTCTTCCTTGACAGTTTTATCTAGATTCTGGGTGGCTCTGGGGATCCATTACAGAAAGACTTTAAGTTGTTTTTACATGAACTTCCTTTACAAAGAAAAAAGTATTTCAAATACAGAATATATCCAGACAATCCCCTGTCCATTCCATTATAAACAACAACAATAACATACAGATATCTTGTGTCTTTCATTTAGCAGCAACAGAAAGATCAATTGTACCACTTGGAGAAACAGTATTTTTTTTTTTTACACCCACCCATAAAACAAGTTATTGACAACTAAGTATTTTGTGGTTTTAGGGTACATTCTTGAAACCAACATTTTTTTGGTAGATACTATTCTATAATTACTCCTTCCCAAAGATGCTGAGGACCCCCACCCTGGTGCCCATTTATCTCTCTCTCTCTGTTAAGTTCTTTAACCTTCTCTCTATTTCTCCTGATTTTTTGTTGCATTGTGACTTTACCAAATGGGAGAAGTTCTATTTTAAAACTCAGTATTTTTCACTTTGCTGGTTTTCAGAAACGAGATCCAGCATACTAAGTATTTAAAAGATTACTAATCATTTCCAATTTGGATCCTGAATTTTGTTCTTTATTCAGTACTGATTTAAGGGTTAATGCTGAAATTTTTAGTAATTTTGGAAAATACAGTGTAAATATTTTTAAACATTAATTATTTTATTTTATATGCAGAGTGTTTGGTTCTATGTATGAAAATGTACCATGTGAGTACTGGTGCTCACAGAGGCCTGAAGGCACGAAAATTCAGGAACTGGAGTCACAAAGAGTTGTGAGCTGCCATGTCGGAGCTGAATATTGAACTCATGTCATAAGAACAGCAAGTACTCTCACCTGTTAAGTATCACTACAGTTCTTAATGTAGATTTTAAGGTAGTTTTTAGTGTTGCAGAAAAATTAAGTTAAAGCAAGTATGAAGTATGTATAAAAATTGGACAAAACTATCATGCCCATACAAATTAAATTTAAATATAGGTTAATTTTAAAATACAGTTTAATTTCTATGCAAAAACATAAGATGTGTGTTTATTCATCACACTGTGTTTATCTCTTATATAAAGACTGTTGCTTTGCTTATAGACTTTCTTTTCTTGTAGATCTTTTATATCCAGAAATTAAGTTACAAAAAATGACTGTTAATTACTGATTGCTTTCTGGTATTCTGATTTTTCCTATTTCCTTCTTATGAGACTGAAGTATCTAGTCTCTTTCCCCCTCTAGTCCTTGAAACATTCATAGATATATACAGTATATCTTAATCTTTTAGGTCTCCACTCATTCTCTTCCCGACACATTTTTTCAATATATATAGTTCTTGCTTCCATTAATACTATCCATCTTTGTATGGCAGATGTCTGGGAAGTTATCCACGCTGTGTGGGAGGCAGTCAATGGTTATCCCTCAAAGAAAAGTAACTCTTCCATTACATCAGCTAGGGGCAGGACCTCATGATTCCCTTCCCCTCCATGCTGGAATATATTTTAATTTTTCTTTTTTTTAGTATTTTTATGAATAACCACCTTACTGAAATAGTTTACATCCCTCCCCTCTTACCTTCAATTCCACTAGCACCTCCTTCCACTCCCCCCCCCAAACTGAGGACTTACTCTAAACTTAATCCACTGATTTAATTTGGTGATGATCATATGTACATATGTTTATGGATTAGGTACCCTAATAGGGGACTCATCTCCGGAGAAAACTGATTCATTCTTTCTCAACAGCAATTGATTGTCTTCAAAGAGGGATGAGGCCTTGTGAAATTACCTCCACTCATGTTGGCATGTTGTCTGGTACAGTATAGGTATTGTTTGGGCTACCATATTGTGGAGATTTCATAGGTATTCCTTTCCTGTCATGTCTAGAAGATTCCATAACTCAGCAGGCAGCCTGTTCTTGTGGCACTTACAAACTTTCTAACCTCACTTCTGCAATGTTTCCTGGGCCTTAGGTCTTCAGGTTGTACTGCAGATCTACCACTTGGGTTCAGGCACCGTGTATTTATTTTGACCAACTGAGCATCTCTTTAATAGTTGCTGTTTGTTACAAGGAGGAGGAGGAAGAAGAAGACAAGCAGCTTCTTGAAGAGAGGTGATAAAAAAAAAAAAACGCTTAACTTTGTACATAAAATAAGAATTTAAAAATACAATCAGAAATAACATTTTCTTACAGAAAAAATGTCAGTACTAGATTCCCTTCTGGGCTCTATAACCTCTTCAGCCATTGGTAGTTGACTAGGTTTATAGTACCAGATATGAATTCTGTCCTATTGGGTATTCCACTGATAACAGTGCCTCTATTATACAATTACCTGATTCTAGCTCCAGATGAGGGAAGGGTCCCAGTGAGTGGATCCAAAGCAGCAACAGAGAATTCAGATATGGGATGCTTCTTAGCTTTACTTTATGAGAGTTGGACAGAAAGATCTCACATCTCAGTATGGCTTGACCTATTCTAACAGCATGTATCTCTCAAAGGTTCAAAATCATTTCCTACAGACTTGCATCATTGATTACAAAGCCTTTTCATGGCACATACATTTTTGCTAAAGTCTTCCTTCATTACATAAGCATATCAAAATAGAAGAAGGAAATTTCATGAGAACTAAAATCTCACACATTATGATAAATCAATTATTTTAATGCAGTCTTTTTTCTTAAAATTGGTGCCATAATACCAATATTGTGGTTACAGAAATAGTAAAATGGATGTCTCTACATTTAGCAACATTCAAAGATCATAAGTTATTTCCTAATACTTATTATATCAAGGTATATATTATCTTATATCCCATAATATCTAATTAATATACTATAATGAATATCTGATCTTTCTTCAGAAATCTAATTTCCCAGTCCCTTGTTTAAATTCTTTTATTTCTGACATAAGACCGTCATCTTTGAGTCTTGAAGTGCTGTGCTCTGCTCTTTATTCTTTCTTCAGTATCAGGAAAGTCCTGATTTGACAAGTCTTCTCAAGACGCAAGGCAGCTCACTGAGCAAGAACGTTTCTCTTGTTTCAAGATGGTCCCTACCTTTGCTACAATCCTGCAAAGAGTAAAAGAAACCAGGATTCCTATAACTTCTTACTTTGCCTTCAGAAGGGTACTGAGGCTTGTCATTAATTTTATAATCAATTTTTCACTGTTCATGCTAGTTCCATGTTTCTCAGGCAGAGCGTGAAAACCTAATGATTCTATTGTAGTTTGCAGCTTCTAAAGATTATGTAAGTTTTTTTTCTTTAATGATTTTTTTCCAGATACTATGTCTCATGCTTACTAATACCATTTAAGTAATGGGCTCTATTTTTTTAAAAAAAGAGTTTATTTCTTGCATAGCTGATTTTCCTAGGGATCTACTATAAATTTTATTTTTACTATGATCAGTTTCTATAAGAATTGTTACATTATGCTGCTCTGACCTTTAATGAGGGGCTCTTAACAGCAAGGAATTCAAGCATTAAACATGTCAAGGACACAGTCAGAAGCTGTGTAGGAAGTTCCCCCAAGGCCAGTGAAGGGTCATCCCAAGTCATCCAAGCACTGAATGTCAAGCAGTGCCTTCAAGATGATTGCGATCACCACACAATTTATGACATCCTTCTGGGCTGGTTATTATGTTCTACAGGCATTACAGCTAGATTATTGATTACTTGGATTATTGATTTTATTCTTTGTTAGCTTTCCTTCAGATACTATAAGATTTAGTTTTTAAGAAAGATATTTCTAGGTCATTTATAGTTCAATGTCCCCATGTCCTGTGTCAAAATTATGTAATATTTTCAGCAATAAAATCTTGTAATTCTGGGAAGCAACCAAAACTACTCCCAGTAATATATATTGTTGGGAAGTCTCTTATGTGCCCCTGACCAAAAACTCAAAGGGAAATTTTCATTACTGGTACTGGGGTTGTCTTAGAAAATCTATGGCTCTTGGGAAGAAGCATTATCAACTTGAATGGCATCACTCTCTTCCCTCCTTTTCACTTGTGGTGATATATATTTAATAGAAATAATCTGGAATATCAGTGTTAACCACAGAGCCAATGCAAGTCAGGGAGTGGAAATCCACACCTTTAGTCCTAGCTTTGGGAATGTAAAAAGAGAAAGTTGATAGAGCTAGGTGGGACAAGAGAAGAGGGATTTTCAGCTTTCCCAGACAGTTCCCTTCCCCTTTTGGGCTGAGGACTAAGAGACATTTAGTTGGAGGATCCCTGAAGACTGCCCTAAGGAGTTGGCTGGGTAACAAGGATAAGGTGGATGATATAATATTTAATTTGCTAAATACAAATAGACTAGATATTGTAATTCTTGCTTGATAGCTGTTTCATTGCATATAATTTTGCTATGTTGAAATTGAAACCTCTTTTGATTAGACAGAAAAGGGGAAGTGATATGGGATGGCTTTCTGTATGCTGTGAATTATCACTAGATAATAAAGAAGCCGTTTTGGCCTATGGCCAAGCAGCTTATAGACAGGTGAGAATTCCAAGAGGAAGGAGGGCGGAGTCAAGAGAGACTCAGTCCAGCCACCCAAGAAGCAAGATTTAAAAGTACAGGTAAAGCTACAAGCCACATGCCAATACAATAGAATAATAGAAAGGTTGAGTTAAGTTGTAAGAACTTGCAAGTAATATACCTGGGGCTAAGCAGTTGCAGAACTGCAGGTCTGGACCACAGGCTGGACAGACCAGAAACTTCTGGCCACACTCACCAAATGTATTCTACTTTCTCCTTATTACATTCTTTAGTTACAAGATCATAGGTTCTTTTGTTGCTTCTTCTTGTCAAACACTTTCTCCACCCCACAACCTGTTATATCCTTCTGACCCCTACAGCATTCTTCTCTACTTCCATTTCATCTGTATTACTCAATCTCCCCTTGCTAAATTCATCACCTCCAATTGTCTCTTTCTGATTTCCTGGCTTCTAAATGTACTCCAGGTTAACACACAAAACAAAGTTTCAACCTTGAACCCACATGTGAGTGGGAACATATAGTATTTCTCTTTATAGACCTGATTTACTTTACTCAGTATAATTTACCTGTCAATTTTGTCATATATTACAGTTTTAAATGATTTTATTTTTAATTGCAAGTTAAATAAGTTCATCCCACTCTAGTTGATAGATGCATACATTCATGATATATTATTATTATTATTATTATTATTATTTGACTGTGATGAAGCTATCAAAATTCTCCTCTCTAGGTATGTTTAAATACACATTTTTGTTAACTATAGCCACACTAGGCTGCATGAATAATATCATAACTTATTCTCCTTATGTATCTATAACTTGCTTGTATCTACTAACTCTCCTCCCTAGACTCAGGTAAACACTAGTCCTTAAGTGAAATTTTAAAGTATTTTTTTTTCATATCTCCATTCTAGTCTTGCTAGCATAAGTCCTTCTGAGTTGCTGATCAGGGGAGTCTGAAAAGGCCTCAGGATACAGCTTTTTGCCACTGATTTTGGTTTCCCATCAGAACTTGATGACAAGACCCTATTGCTGAAGACACCACACCATTGTTTCAAAGGGCATAGGGAAATCAAGGTAGTGTTGATTGGAAGCTATCTTCCTAATACCCAACTTTTCACATTTTTGGAAGATGCTATGTAGTGCAGCATCTTGGGGGATGAAGATATGCATAATAGTGAGGTTTCTCTGGAGGCTCCACCCTAGCTGAGAAACTATCAGGAGTTGATGGCTACTGGAAAATCATGGAATTAATTTGCTTCTTGGATGTAGCCTTTAGTAAGTTTCTTATGGTCTGGTGGATGTTCTTAAATCCATACACATATAGGAAAAAAATTATTAAATTCAGTAGGTTCCAAAAAACAAAAAAAGAACAGGACATGAAGTAGGAAGGAGGGAAGGTTCCAGAAAAGGTAGAGGAGGGAATGGACAAGCCCAAAATATATTACATGCATATATAAGATTCTCAAGGAACAAATTTAAAAGAACAAAGGTTTTCAATGTTTGTAATAAGCTTTTCTCTGTCCTTCCAGCTCTCAAATAATGACATGGTGAATTCTTATTAGTTATGAAAGCATAGGCTTGTATCTAAGTAGTTCTAATAACTCAAATTAATTCATTTATATTAATCTACATTCTGCCATGTGGCTTATGGCTGTTACTTCTCCTCATGCACATCTTGTTTTCCCTGTGTCTCCTGGTGTCTCTGCTTTCTTCTTCTCAGAGTTCTTTCTGTTTCTGGAAGTTCTACCTATACCTCTTGCCTAGTTATTTGTTATTCAGCTTCTTATCAGACCAATCACAGTAACACATCCTGAATCAGTGTGAAAATGTGCTGCAGCAATTTTTATACTTGGTTTATAAAATAATGAACTGAGATCATAGATATGCTCACACAGACATGTACACACATGGACGTACAGGTACAAAACTGATTGGATATCCAGTGTTCCCTGATTTCATTGGTAATATTTTAGAAACATATACATAATTTTTCATATTATACATAATGTTTTCTTAGACATAATACATTAACTGTCTACAGACGCAAATTGATGGTAATAAACTTTACTTATAGAGGAAATATAGTGAGCAAAGTTGATTTAGTTTAAATAAATTAAAGTTAAATAAAATTAAAATAATTGATCTTTATGAGCACATCATTGAAATATCCAGTGAGTTTCTGCAAACTTGCTTGTTGTAACTGCTTAATTATTGAAATGGAACGTCTGAATGGATTATCACCAAGACAGGTGAAAGTGTGAATTTTAAACTATTAATAAACAGAATTTTCACAATATGTCATTATAATTAACTAGAGAAAAGTGCTTACCTTCCAGGTGGTCCTTAAGTACTTGTGAGAAATGCCAGTACTTGAATTGACAGACAATTAAATTGAGAGAAATTGACTAACAAAGCATAAAAATGAAAAAAAAATACTATTGTTAAAATAAGGTAGATAAATATGATTGAAATAATGAGTTCTTGGTACATCTATACACTACAGGTTTTCCACTAATTAGAAACTTAACAAAACTAATTAGAAACTTGGCAAAAATATGTGTGACATTTTAAAATTACCTTTCTAAATTGCTCCCAAAATGTTAAATTATTAGAGCAAAGTTTCTTTGTAAGCTATATAGTGCATGTGTCAATTCCTTGTTGGGGTTTAAAGCATCTTGCATTTAGGTATAGGGTATGCAAATTATTTGCAAATATTGTGTGCATATATTAATTTATGAAAATTTCAGGATGATGAAATATGGAATGTTTACCAGGTCAGTGAGAATGTTTGAACAACTGTAACAAGTATAGTGGTATGCATTTATAATCCGAGCACTTAAGAGGTGAGGGCAGAATGACCAGGAATTTAAGGCCAGTTTGAGCCATCCACGTTCTATCTCAAAGCAAACAAAATAATTAATAAGTTAATTAGTAGAAAAAAAACATTAAAACTACTTGATTTTAAGGTTACATATTAGACAAATCAATAAAACATAGGTTAGTTATGATGGGACACTTCATAAATCCCAGATTTTTTGAGGCAGAAGCATAAGGATCTCTATGAAATTTATGTAAATCTGTCCTATGATGCAAGTTTCAGGCCAGCCAGAGCAGCTAAATAGTGATATTCTGTCTCAGAAAAAAAATGAGAAATAAATTGCAGAAATGACAAAAGTTTAAAAATATCTAAAAAATGAAAGAAATTTAATTAACTCACACTGACCAGACACGGCTTAGCAATTCTACGTTCAAGGTTCCCCTTTTCTGTCTGTCTGCCAAGCTGTACTTTAAACCGTATGCTCTCCTTTAGGACATTTATGAAGTTCAGATGATGTGGAATGAACTTTGTACACAATAAATACAAGTATCTTCCCAGAAGTGCACATGTGAATCGGACCCCTGGGTGCAGTGTTAACTGTCTTCTAGATGTAGTTATAGTCCCAGCAAAGAACTTTTCCTCATCCGCCCTCTTCCCTGCACAGCTCCAGTTCAGGATGATTCCAGTGAGCATATGACAAGTTCCCTCGCAGAAGATGCTCCTTCCAGGACATTCATAGTAATTATTTTGCTACTTCTAATATCCTTTGGGCATTGGGACTTATCTTCTAATTCTTGACAAAATTAACTGAAATGTACACTGGAGCAATGACTGCACAACCGAGAACCGACTAACAGGCACAGTGTCTTACTCTGCACGGTTCTTTCCCCTATATGCCTCTACCACCTGGTAACAGTATCTGCGCTGACTGTGGAGGGGCAGACGGAAGCTCACAGGGCAAGATTTGCATCACTGTGTTGTGATTGACATCCTGAAAATCCCTGCCATGGGTGCATCGTCAGTACTCTATAGGAATATATTTATTAAGCAGGAATATGCCTTCTTCATATTTTAGCATATAGATCTGATTGTAAACTTAGGAATGCTGTACTTAGTATATCTGGATTTTGTTGTGTTTTGTTTTGTTGTAAGCTGAGCACTGAGGGATTTTAGAATTTTAATTGTAACTTAGCCAGTATTTCTATTTTGAGGTCTGATGCCATTTTTGGCTTCTATGAAATTGCCAAGGAAGACAAGATTATAGTTTTGTCTGACAGACTGAGATAGCATGGTGTATTCTTGGTTCTCAAACTATTCATTTAACATGGGGTTTTCAGTTGGTGAATATTCACAATGTAGGGGAAAGCATGGTACATACTGAATAATCTCAATTACCTAAATATATGTATACTTGCAGCATGTAAAAGGACACATAAAGCTGAATTGCTTGTGACTGTTCTTGGCTTCTTATGTTTCATTTCCCGAAATACACATATAAAATAAATAAAAGCTTCTTTTAAAAGTGTAAAGTAAGAAAAAAAAAACAAATGAAATAAATTTCTAGGTTTGTATTTGGAAGAATAAAAATCAAGTTAAAGGAAGATATGTGTCAATATGCAGTAGCTCAATTGTCAGAGACTCCTTTGTCCCACTTTGAAGTAAAGTGAAATTTTTAAGAACAATCATATTGAAGTTAATGGGAATTCAGTTTGAAAACATAAATTTTAACTAACAGGAAACTAACTTTTTCCATTTGTATATCTTATAGTAGACGTGGAAATGAATTGGTTATAGTTAATATATTTAGTAAAAACAAATAAGTAAGTGTTATTATTAATAAGAAAAGTAAAAATATAACCAGACAATTGTCAGTTTTAGCAGGGGCATATTATATACTGTGATAGATGCAAACAAATTAAATTTTAAGAGGAGATTTTATTTCCAAACTTGCTAACATGTAACAAAACATTTTTAAGTAAAAAATAAAATTGAGTAAAAAAGCCAAGCATTTTAAATTTTGTGACTGTTTTATCCAGCTGTCTTATTGGATTCACAGGAGTGGAATCATGCGTCGTTTTGGAAGCATATCCAGCTACATCTGGCTAGTGAGATCATAGGTCTTAGAGGAGAAGCTAATGCTGCAACCTTCCCCACTAATGCAGTTCCTAACTGCATTCTAAATGCGTTATAATCAGGTGGGCTACTAAAATGAGGCATGGTAAGACCTCCTGAAAATATGTCTGAAAATGTTAAATGCATCATTTGCAGTGAGTTAGAGTTTTAAAGGTGTGCGCAAAAGATAAGCAAATGATTAATCTCTTTAGAAAAAAATAAGAATAAATTGTTATTATCTTGGAAATCTATTTAAGAGAAAAATTCTGATTTAGGAAAGAGAATGCCATTGTTTAAATGCATTTATAATTGAGAAGTTGTAACTGTATCTATGGGGTTCAATGTTTTGATATGCCAACAATACAGAATGATTACATCAGTCTAAATAATGAATCTATCACTCCATATACTTATCTTTTTAGAATAACTTCTTTATCTTTTATCCTGTGTTTGAATACTCATTTTGCATCTTCTTAATTTCTTTAACAACCAAAAGCAAATGGAAAGCTGTTCTGGTTTTGAAGTGCTGGAATTGTTTTTCTTAGAAAAAAACATCTGATAGCTTTAGTTTAAATTTACACATTAGAGAATGGTATATCAAGAAGAAATTGGAATAATAAAATTTAAGCAAAAATAATTGAAGATTTTACTTCAGACAAATACTTGAAGCTTGTCTAACTAGTCAAAAACTCACATGGATATATTTGTAGAACACAGATGCTGTTATATCACGGACACTATTAAAAGAATTAAGTTGTCTTCCTTTGGAGACATTACATCCATAGCTCTTTAATTTTAACTTAAATGAAAGTAAAAGATGGCATTTTTCTGTCTTTATTTTATTTTTATTTTAAATATAATTACAGTGTTTCTATACCTCCCCTCCACCCTTCTAACCCTTCCCAAACTTGCCCTTTCCCCAATTCATGGCCACCTCCTCTTTAGTCATTGTTATACACATATAAATGAATGGACATATAAATATAGCCTGCTCGGTCAATTCTGTGTTGCCCGCCTTTGTATTTTCCTAGGGCTGCTCACTTGCATCCCCAAGGAAGTCTCATTCTTCTTTTCCCAGAAGTTAATTACTTTTATCTCTTCATTTGGGATGGACCCCATGAGATTCCTCCTATCTACTGTGAAATTGCTGTTGGGATAGTTTAGGACTTGTTTAAGTAGCCATGTTGTCGAGATGTCATGAGATCAGGACTGTAGGGGTATTGTGTTGTTTCATGGTAAATAATTGTCCCACCCACTGGTTTAATAAAAAGCGCTGATTGGCCAAAGGCAGGCAGGAAGTATGGGTGGGGCTACCAGACTCAGAAAACTCTGAGAACAGGAAGCCCAGAGCAGAATGCCAGAGAGAAGCCGGAAGAAGCAGAGGACAACCATGCTGCTCTAAGGAAAGGTACCAAGCCGCAAGGCTGAACAAGAGACATGGGTTAGATGAAGGGTAGAGAGCTAGCAAGTGATATGCCTGAGCCTTTGGCCGATTCAGCCTAAAACTATTGAAAGCATCTGTGTGTCTCTGTGGGACTGTGGGACTGCGGGTCTGTGGGTCTGTGGTCCTAAACCTTGAGGCTAGGCCCGAAAGTCAGGGCCAGAAACCTCATATTACACAGCACTCTGTCATAAACAGAGGACAGTTTCACAGCAGACATCCTAGGTGCCTCCTCTTCTGTGATGTTTTGGATACAAGGGTAGGTTGCATGTTTTAACAGGGGCTCAGCACTCCATAATCAGTCATACTGTACATTTTGATGGTTGTGGCCTTCTGTACTGATCTCTGACTACCAAAAAAAGAAGCTTCTTTGATGAAGGGTAAGAGCTACACTTATCAATGAGTATTTAAGAATACATGAGCAGGTTTATTCCTGCACATAGCCCCTTATCACTTCACAGATTAACCTTCTGTAAACTAGTATCAGCCCATGGAACCTTCCCTGTGGCCAGCATTGACTCTGAAAGGATTGCTGCTGCAAGGGTCAATCCCTCCCGAGAGATGTCTGCTTCTATCCAAGAAGAAACAAGTTGATTTTAACAAGACTGCCAATCCAGTCAGAATTTGTAAGGAACTTTATAAGGATTCTTGACTATGGATAAACATTTTTATTAAAATCGTTTGAACCAATAATCCAACAGTCTTCCCTCCTTGATGTTTGTCAGTAATGAATGCCAAGCAAAATGGGCTGCCAACACTCACTTCTAGTGGACTAAAATCTACAGCAATCTATGTCAATGAGTCTATGTCTTGGACATGAGATCTCTTGAACTCATTTACTCTTTCAGTTCAGATCAATTCAAAATTTTCTGGACAATAAAATAATGTGGAAATTTTGATTCCCTCTGCTACTTTATTTTCATCCTATGTCATATAATGTCTTATGTATCTTCTATAAAATAGAAATAATTTTCTCTAATAATAAATACACATACAACTTTTGAAGAAGGCAGTATGATATGATACAATACGATATGATATGAGGGTTCTGTGTATGACCAGATGTGAAAGAGACAGTTAAAGTCAAGGGAACCATAAAATACTAAAAAGTATGTAAGGGCTATGAGCTTATAAGATTTTAACATGATTATATAATCCTATGTATTCAATGATAACACTTGCAAGTCTGTTTTATAGGTTTAGATATAAGGGTATAGGGGGGAACGTGTTTGTAATTCTTTGGGTCCTTCTGAAAGAAGAATTGGAAATCTGAGCACTTCAGTCACATATTCAAATATTTACCTCACGTTGCCGCTTTAATACCTAACAAACAGCATTAACTATAATTGTCTAGATTAATTATCTAAAACAGAAAAAAATCATTTAAACTGAAATTAAATCTACTTGTTAGCTAAAGATACCCAAAATTTAAGTGTATCAGTCTAAGTTCATCTCAAAGGTAGTTTTGTGTATTAACTAAATGTCAACACCACAGTTAGCATAAAGTATAGCCAAAGGCCATGCTCTGTCCTGTTATTATGATTCTACAGTGAAGTTAGGAGAAAAAAATGGAATTACTGAAGCATAGAAAACGGAACACCTATATTTGAAACAGCTGTCACTTACAAAGACATAAATACCTTGGAAGAATATTTTAGAATCAATATATATTGAATGGTAACTCATTGGAATAATTTCAAAACCTACGAAAATGGTTATGAGGTATGTCCTGTAAACCAGAACACTAACTGTGATGGACACTGGAGATATTTCACAGCTGGCATCTTTTTTTCTTGCAATGTATGGTAGTCACAAGCAATTGTATATATGTTTCTTTTTAATCTAGGATATAATTTTGATTGAGGAAGGAAAGTTAGGAACCCTTCACATCCATTATAGCCTTCTTTATGCCACAAACAAACCTCCTATTTGTCCAACAAGGTACAAATGGAAAGTCTATAAATCAATTGTGCACATACACAATTACAAATACATGTATTAGTAGACAATATGTCACAACCAAACACAAAATCTCCTGCCTCAGCATAGCCATTGGCTAACACACCAAGAACTTCTGCTGCAACATTACAGAAATGGGTGAAATAGCTTTAATTTTTTTCCCAAAAGGAACAAATGGACACCGTAAATCTTCTATCTAAAAGAAATCAAGTTGGAAATCAGAAGCTATACAAATAAAATTTCAGACCGTGATCACTTTGCTGATGTCTTCTATGAAACATTGCAAGCCTAAAAAAAAAAAAAACAAAGTACAACTCTTACAGGAAGTAGAAGAGGAAAGAGCTCTTTTTTTCTTTTATATGTGTAGCGGAACTTGTAAATCACCCTTAAAGAACATTAATCAAAAAAAAGTAAAGCAAATATGTCTTCTGAATAGTGACTGAAATTTTCAATAAAATAGAAAGTCATGTATGCAATATGTTAAAGAGATAATGTAGTATGTCCATGCAAGATTTTGTTAGAATTAATGTTTTGCTTTACAATGAAACATTAATTATTGACTCTTAGTTTTCACTTGTGAATAAGGGAAGCTTGAGTAAACATTATTCCTGTTCTCACAGAAACAAAAGTAAAAACTCTGAAAGTTTGTGGTGTTCCCTGAGCTCTTCATAAACTCAGAACTAAAGAGCAATTTTACAGGACCCAAACTAAAGACAGCAGAGATGGAGTAAACTTGCATAAAGAACAGAACTATACTAAAGTCCCTGGGCAGAGTTACCAGGACTGGGAAAATATGCTTCTCATCATGTAGATGTCATAAAAGGGCTGTCAACTTTTGCCAAGAAAGTTCTTACTGTAGCACAAAGTGACTTTTTTATAACAGACAATTTTATCTCCTCAAACCTCTCAAAGTAGAATTTCATAGTCTTTTGATGTATATGGAATGTTTGGTAGGTGCTTAAGTCATGGTGTATAACCTCATACATACAATTAATGCCCTTATAAAAAGGGACCTCAGAGAATACTTCCCTTTGCTATGTGAGAATCCAACACGGAGATTGCCATCTACAAAGGAAACAGGTCTCTTACAGACATCAAGTCTTCTGATACCTTTATCTTGAACTCCCACCATTGGGATCTGTGAAAAATAAATGTATAGTTTATAATGCACTTAGTTTATAGTGTTCTGTTATGTAAGTCTAAGACACCTTTAGACTAAGCAAGTCTAATGGCAAAAGAAAATATAATGTTTGCTTGTTTTTAACTAGGACTGGCAAGACAGCATATTAGATGGAAAGATTCTTGTAAGCAGACTTGATGGATTCAATTTGATATCCATATTCCAGATGTAGCAGGAGAGAATCGACACCTCCAAGGTGTCCTCTGACTTCCACATGTAGATTTCACTTAAATGAAAAAATAAATGAATAACTGACTATTTTTAAAATTACCCTTACCTTATATATGAGTAAGAACAAATTATAAAATGATTCACCTTTTTCCCAGTTCTCTGAGACTTTTGATTGTGTAACTGCTCAGATAGATTAAAGAACTACATATATAGCATCATCCTTTTAATGCTGATATTCTTGAGGTCTTGATAGGAACTTCTAGAAGAAATTAAACCAAAACTAAATAATAGTACTGTTTAATTCAAGGTAGACTGAATTCAAGGAAAGTCTGCTTAGCATATGACCAGTTATTAATTTCTATATTATTTCAATAAATATTTCTTTAGTGCCACAGATATGTAAATTAGTCTCTTATATAATAAGGACTCACAAAATTTATATGTTTGATAAAGAATAATTTATTAAACCAGGCAAAGAATGAGTACATAATACCTGAAGTTATTGCTATAACAAAACCATTGGTTTCTGGCAGAATATTACAGCCCTGACTGGTCTGGAGTGTTACAGAGTCACTTCTCAAAAAAACAGTATCTGAATTAAAGCCAAAGAGTAAAGATGGGTTAGAGAACAGGAGTGACTGGGGAATGCCAAAGAAAATAACATCATAGCATATGTAGAGCAAAGCTCTGTAATGGGAGAGCCACGGACTGAAATGCTACAAGAAAGCATAAAACTGAAGCTCAGAAGTCAAAGGGTTAAGAACCCTTGGTTCTACAATGATGACCTTCCTGCGTATGTTGGTGCAATGGTGTCAAAAATGTTGTGAGCATAACCACATACTCTCTGATTGAATTTTAAGTACATTTTGTGAGATGAAACCTATGCCTGACACTTCTCCAGTAGCCAAGAATCTGAGACTAGACAAGCCATGGATCTAGGAGTAAACCAAATACTATTGTTCTGATAAAGGAACAGAAATAAAATGACTCCTAATGACATTCTGCTACACCTATAGTACAGAGTCTTACTCAGAAACCATCAGAAAAGCTTTGTCCTGCAGTAATGGAAACTAATAGAAAGACACACAATTGGATGAGATGCAGAGAGTGAGACACCAGGTAACCACTCAGTTTCAAACAAGATGTCTCATCAAATTCCTCTCCTCTAGGCTCAGAAAATTATACAGAATGGGAGGTAGAAAGACTGTAAGAGTCAGAGAAGATGGATGATACCAAGGAAATAATGTCCTCCAAATATAATAGGACTTGCACACTCACAGGGCCTGTGACAATATACTTAGGGACTGCACAGATCCAAATGATACAGAGTTTTTGCACTGAGATGTGGAATTAGACATCAGCTCACATCCCTACCAAGGAGATGTTTCCAGTTAATAGCTGCTCACAAAGCAAAAATTATCTCTCCAAGGGGGTTTCATGAATTTACAAACCACATTTATGGACAGACCTATGCCCAGCAGTAGATGGCCATCATAAAACAGACTTTATGGATGCTTGTACATTTTTTGGTCTCGTATTGCTCTGTTTGGGCTGGTTTTTTTTTCTCTCCCTTTTTAACCTTATTGATCTCTAACTTGTGTATTATGGTTTCTGATTATGAGTTTTTAAGAGTTTTGTTTGTGTGTCTGTGTATAAGTGTTTCTAGTGATCTTTCTTAATTTCTTATTTGTCTAGATTATATTATCTTTGTTTTTTTTATTTTCCTGATTGATTTCTTAATATATGAAGAGAAAGTTGCAGAGTTAGAAGGGTGGGGAAATGGAAAGACCTGGAAGGAGATTAAGGGTTATGCATATGCATGTATGTATGTATGTATGTATGTATATACATATGGTGTGTGTGAAATTAACTTTATTTTCAATTAAAAAACAAACATAAAGGTGATGTAGATACGTCAACAAAGGAAGGGAGGGAGGGAGGAAGGGAGGGAGGGAGGGAGGGAGGGAGGGAGGGAGGGAGGGAGGGAGGGAGGGAGGGAGGGAGGGTAATGAAGTAATAGGGTTGAACTTTCTCAAGCCAAGTGGTTCTGTGAATGAATAAGGTCTTTGTTCAAAGGAAATGAATTTGTTAGGCCAAGAAGGACTTTTCAGTGTGACCTGCTTCCCCTAAATCATGTTGAGAACAGATGTGACACGGAGCCTGAAAAGATCACAAGGGTTCATTAGTGTATTAGGTAAGAAATGAAAAGGCTCGACTGTGCCGTGCTGGTTGGTACAAACCTACAATTTCAGCACTTGGAAAGCAAAGGCAGGTATATCAGGAATCCAAAGTCATTCTCAGTCACATAGCAAGTTAAAGGCCAGACTGGGATATGCATGAACCTGACTCATAAAAACAAACAATCAACGAACACAAAAGGAAAAAAGTCCTTGGATCCATGCTGTCTCTCTGTTTCTGTTGACAGCTGGCCAGATTAGTTCAATTTCTCATAGCCAGTTGACTTGAACAGCATGGTCTCAGATTTTCCATCTCAAGAGAGATCTATATATGAACAAATGAAAGTTGTGCACAGCAGAATGCGGCCCTTGGTGAGCATAGCTGCAGTACACTGGCATTTGTGGTCATCACCATCTACTGAAATTCTGTTCTATATATTGAATAGTTATGAGTATTTTGCATGTGTATCTGTGTACTGCACTGCATGCAGTTTCTGCAAATTCCAGAAGAAGGTGTCAGATGCTTTGCAACAGGAACTTGGCTCCTCTACAAGAACAGTGTACTTTCAATCACTGAGCCATCTCTCCAGCTTCAATCTATTAAATTTTTGATAAACCAAATCATAAATAGCCTTTTAAGTATTCTTTTCTATATGATAGCAGAGACATTTGGTTCTCTGAAACAGAGAGTCAAGAGGTATATTCAGTTAATCTTCCTGAGCTGCTTTCCCTATGCTGAAAAATGGACCACTTATGTAGCAATGACATTTTAATTAAATCTATGAGCTTTGAAGTTCTATTATATGAAAAAAGCCACATGGTTCATAATCCATGGCCCTTTTATGAGATTAAAGTAGCAAGACTCAAAGCTTCAGGGACATTTTTAGAATTGCCTCTCAAGTGCATACATCAGGGGAATGGCTTGTCTGTGTCAGTGTAGTGTGAGATTCGGTTTAATTTTTTCAGAGGTTAGATGCCATATGGATAACTTTTTTAAAAGTTAGAAATGTTGTTTCTTAATGGATAGTCCTGGAAATTAGATCTCTGATTTATTACATACATACTTTTACATCGACAATATTTTTATGTTCCTGGTATTATTATTAATGGGAGTTATCTGGATGAGCTGTAGGCTGTGATTCTACTATGGGAATCTTGAGCTTGTCTATCTAGGAACAGAGAAGACAAAAACAACCTTATTAGGTGGGTGGAGGGCTAGTAGTTTGGGGTTAGAAGAATGAAAGAGGGGCCTTTACATTATTGATAATCTATGTTTTCTTAAAATAAGTAAAATACCTTAAACAATCACTACATCAAATTATTCTCATTTCCAAGAAGATTTTCCCATAGGCCAGGAAGAGCAACATTTCAGTTGAGAAACTTAAGTCAGATCACTCTTGAATATATCTATGGCTCAGGAATAACCAGGAAAGAATAATAGACTGAAAGGGCGAGAGAGTTCACACTACTCAAAAATCAATGAACACAGCCAAGAGCATGTGTTATTGACCTGTGAGGTCAGTGTCTGAGAGAGAGGGCAGAATGGACAGAAGGCCAGGAATGTGGTGTAGACAGCATGAGTTGAAGGTCAGATCTCCTGGAGTCTTTGTCCAGGGAACAACTCTGAAAATAAAGAGAAAACAGTAGTCACTTCTATATCATCTTATTTTTGTTTCTTATATTTAAGAAAAAAGTAGAATCGTTAACTTTGTCTTGTGGTCAATGCATAGACTTCAGAAAAGTTGCCTTTTCCAGCTATTGCTCTACAATCTCCTTCAAGCATGTTATCAGAACAATGGCTACTAATCACGGTTCTGAAAGAATAGGGTGGCATCAGACACCCTGTGACACCTCTCCCTCATGCATCAGGAGACTGATACTTTCAAATCCATTGTGCTTTCTTACCCATCAGTGATGATGGAGAGAGGGATTCGATAAGATGAGTATGAATATTCATTGATAAATGCTTTCATCAGCAACAAATTTTAAGAATATCCTACAAGGGTTTCAAGATATACTCAAGGGAAAGAAAAGTTAATTTTTTTCTTTGTACCCAGTCTCAGCATGTGACCCCACCCTCATATAAAGTTTTATGGATTAAGACTACAGGAACTGATAATGTCTGCTCCAGCCTTCAACAGTCTCTGGAAATTTTGATTTTTATCATTATTATCACTGAGCGTTTCCATTGAAGAAAACTTTGCTGACTCTGGGTATAGTTGAAACATTTTTTTGGGAAAGTGGCTTCATTTATTAGTTATGTAATTTTTGTCATTTTTCTATATCATAAAAATATTTCCTTAATCCTTTTTTTTAGTGGACGTTCCTTATATGTAGGGAATTTGCTGGTGCATACTATGAGTTGGTATAACCTTTTTTTCTTATCTGTCAATAAGAAACCTATTAGTATTTCAGCTTTTATCAGTGCTTCTGAGAGTGTGCAAATCAGCATGCTTTAATCTAAAATTCTCACATCTGAATTGATTCTGCCTTTGGATTTTCTGTTAAAGTTCACATGCCACTACAGATTGTTCTTCTTTTCTTTATTTATTTTGTTCTAGAATACATTGAATATTATCTTAATTCCACCTTGAAATATATGTTTAAATTTTCTTCTTTTGTGAGAAATAAATATTAGAATAGTTCTAATACCAGTAGTTTAAATCTGAGTCAGAATAATCACTTTTTTTTAAATACAACCAAAATAAAAATGGGTTTGAAGGCGGCAGTGGTGCATTGCATTTTAAATAGCTTGATAGTTGGATCTTGTCCAAATATCTTATTTTTGCTTTTTTTTTTTTTTTTAAATTAAAGCTCTGGGCCATGTGTTGTTCCCGATCTGGTAAATTAGATGCCTTTGATGCTTTGATGTAAGTTTTATCTCACAAACCCCAGGACTGAATTTGTTGCATGCTACTGGTTACAGATAACCTTAGGAGTTTAAATTCTGTTTATGGTATCATGTGATACTCCTATCAGCTGCCTGAACTGGCAGCACCTCAGGTGATCACAGACAGGGGAAGCCATTTAAATGTGAAGGTTTGAGGAGAGAAGATGAAAGGTACAAAAAGAAAGGATGGATCCAGGATGATGATTCGGTGTTTAAGAGTTCTTGGGGAAGAGGTGGGAGGCTTATGGGCACTTGTAATGGCAGCTCCAGAGAATCACACACATGACTTCCACAGGCACCTTATGCAGGTGCACATACTCACATACAGACACACAAACTCTCAGACATATAATTCAAAATAGTAAAAAACATACATATTAGCAAAGAGAGGAAGAAGTCAAGCATCTATGAGACACCCTTTCTTTTCACTGTTGACAGTTAATTGAGCTTTTGGGACTGGAGACCAAAAGATGTATGCCCTCCAGTTGATGTCTGTTTTTCTTCCTTTAATTCAGATTTAATCACTTTTTTGGAAGTATGATTCCTAATGAATAGAGCATTCCAGTAAAAATCAATATACTAGGACATGATGGGTAAGTACTGATATCACAAAATGCTATTTTCTTTGTGTCTGGTTTAATGCATGTGTGTGTGTGTGTGTGTGTGTGTGTGTGTGTGTGTGTGTGTGTAATCTGCTTTGATAACTTCTTCCACCCCAAGCAGAGCTTAGGAATCTATTTAGAAGACGGGGCAGAAAGACTATAAGAGCCAGGGGTGATAGATGATGCCAAGGAAGTAGTGTCTTTTTCAGACACAGTGGGACTGATATACATCTGTACTCACAGAGATTGTGGTAACATGCAGGGCCTACACAGGTTTGAAGATGGGGTCCCTGCACTTATATGTGGAAATGAAAACAGGGTTGACTGTTAGCCAAGAAGCTATTTGCAACTGATAGCTGTTATCAAAAGAAAAGTCAGTTTTCTCCAACGCAGTATAACTGGTTCTAACAGTTAACCTTCAGGGCAGACCTGCGCAGAAGTACTTAGCCAACACAAAACAAACTCCGTGTGTGTGTGTGTGTATAGGGGGCAGAGACTTTTTGTTTCTTCTTACCCATGATTTGGTGCAAGCTGTAAACATCATGCATCTCCGTCAGTCTCAAAGGCAAACCTTTGACTTTTTTCCCTTTTTCTAAGTCATAACAGGATATTAGTTATGAGTACCATCTTTCCCCACTATGCTTGTTCGGGTGTTGGCCAGCCTACTTGTTACCTCTTATTTCTGTTACCTGACAAGCTCCAGAGGTTTTATATCTCTGAGGACCACTCCAGTCATCATCTCCAGATAGTTCCTAAGCTGGTTGTAATTGTAACACATTTTCCCATGACGGTAAATAGCAGAGCTTTATAGTCATGTTTTAAATTTTCTAGTTCCTTAATTGTGTGTGTGTGTGTGTGTGTGTGTGTGTGTGTGTGTGTGTGTGTGTGTGTGTGTGTGTAGAAGCAAAATATAAAGACTGGCCAGAGAAAGTGTAACCCTGTTAAGAGTAGCACAGAGGAAGATGGGTGGAAATACCCCACCAGTACACAGCCCCCTGTTCTGCCATGTAGTCTCAGAAAATTATGCAAGATAACCCAGAATCCCTTGAAACAAATCCACTCAGTAGGGGAATTGTTCACTATGAGGAATGGGTCCATCTGAGGATGTTATTTCTTTCAGCTAAGTCACAAAGTGTCGTGCCCACTGATCGTAGAAACCCATTTTAAAATACAGCAGCAATGGGACTGGAATGATGGCTCAGCAGTTAAGAGCACTGGCTGCTCTTCTAGAGGGCCAGGGTTCAATTCCCAGGACCCCATTGTCTGTAGCGCCAGTTACAGGGGCTCTGAAGCCAATGCACATAAAATAAAATTAAATAAATAAATAAATAACACTATTTTTTAAAATGCAGCAGCCAGGTATACAAAAAATGTAGTTTCTCTGGGAAAACATTTAAAAGCATAAAGAAGACAGTATGGGCTATGACTAGATCCTCAGTGAGCCCTATAGCCAGCATATGTAGTGTTTTTGTTTTATTTTGCTTTGTAATTTTCTTCAGTTTCTAATCATTCAAATTCTTCTTGTGTCTTAGAATATTTCTTATTGTGTCTATGTCTCTGAATGGGGAGAGGAGGTTACTCCTAAATGATCTTCTATTATTTCTCCTTCCATTCCTGGTGAAGGCTTCCATGTCTTAGGCAAAACAGAAGACAAGGATATTTCTTCTCATGCCAAGACACCTTGAGAAGATAAATTATTGCTATTTTGGCCAGAAATATTCATAAAAGCATGAATTCTCCCAGAACTCCAGATTTTTCTAATAACTGTCAAATTTCACATGGCTGCTTTTGTGAACACTTGATATGAAATTATGGACTAACTCAGTTGATGCCACAAATAACTACCATTTTCTTTAAGAAAAATTGTAAGTGGGGTGTGGTAATATACACCTTTAATTTAAGCTCTTGAAAGACTAAGGCAAGAAGACTGTGAGTTTAAGGGCCAGTCACGGTTAAACAATTTTAGGCCACTTTTGACTACACAGTGAAATCCTGTCTCATTAAAAAAATATATAAGAGAAGGAGGATAATATTTTATTTTCATTTTAGGGACTTGTCTTTATAATAGTAACATCACAGAGTGGTATGATGACTAACTTTAATTTTCAACTTGTCTGAATTCAGATTCATCTAGGAAACACACCCATGGTAGGCCCTGTGAAGATTTTCCTGAGATGTTTAAATGAAAAGGGTGGATTGACCCTGAACTGTAGGCAACACCATCCAGTGATCTCAGGGCTAAGCCTGACTAAAAGTAGGTAAAGGGAATAATCTGACATGTGTCCACAGCTGGCTCGCACCTCTGTTTCCTAACACATATAGATGTGAAAAAAGTATTATATTCTGGCTACACATAGCAATAAAAAAGCAAACTGTCAGTACCAGGAGTGAGTCTAGTTTCTCTGGTATGCTCCTTCAGAACTGGTTCGTGGGTGAAATTGGAGTTTAAGGCCCTGGGTTGGAAAAGTCCTAGAATGCTATAAGCAGAGATTATTATACCATGCTGATGATAGTTTTGAAGACCAAAATGCCAATGGAAATGTAAACAGTGAAAAACAGTCATTTTAGAAAAGACCCATATAAATGTAGGTTATACTATGCATGAGCTAAGAGCTCAGCCTGAACAAAAAAGCATCTTAGTCCATGTTCTATTGCTGTGAAGAGACATCACAATCATGGCAACTCTTATAAAGGAAAGAATTTAATTGTGGCTTTCAATTTCAGAGGTTGAGTCTATTATTAATGTGACAGTATTATTAACATGCAGGAATACATGGTGGCGAAGAGAGATAAGAGCTCTACACAAGGATCCAAAGGCAGGAGGGAGAGAGCATCTGCCACAGGGCCTGGCTTAGGCTTTTGAGACCTCAAAGCCCACCCCAGTGACACATGTCCCCCAACAAGATCATCCTAGTCTCCCCAAATAGTGACAGTCCCTGGTGATTAATCATTCAAACATGTGAGCCTCTGGAGGGCCATTGTCCTTTAAACCACTACAAAGAAGAAAGAGGAGAAATACACAAATACCTAATCTAAGTTAGAGGATAGTCTATCATGGTAAGGAAGGAGAGGCAATGGGAGAGGCTTATAGTTGTAGCATCAGGGCTATGATGCTTCTTGCTCACATCTAGGTGGGTCAGGAAATAGTGTCTGAGCCTGAAGTTCACTCAAAATTGTCAGTGCTTGCTTAATGATCTTTCCAGATGTTATCAAGCAGCCTCAAATTTGGGCTACTTTGAGCTGCACCTACCACCATTTCTTCCTAGTGTTTCCTACTTATGAAGTTACATATATTATGTTTCTTCACCGTTTGAACATAGAGAAAATGCATTAATCCATTTATATCTCAAGGATGTGTTTCCTGATCTATAAAACACAAAAGGTTTTCCAAGGGAAGTTGAGAGAATTCTCCTTACATATTTAAAAATGGGGAATTCGCTCTTTAGGTAAGAGTACATATAGCTATCCTAATGGCTTGGAGTGATAACAATAGAGAAACTTACAAGGTCACTAACCACAGTATATTCAGGTCACTTGTAACTGCCTATGATAATAAATGACGGTCACAGTCTCAGGTTATTTCATGGTCAACGTGCTTAATGTAGCAAGCCTATGGACAAGTATTCTCTCTCTCTCTCTCTCTCTCTCTCTCTCTCTCTCTCTCTCTCTCTCTCTCTCTCTCTCTCTCTCTCTCTCTCTCTCTCTCCCTCCCTCCCTCTTTCTCTCTCCTGATGCCCTTTGGGCAATCATATATACTCCAAGATGATGGATGCTAACTCTCTGAACTTTTTATGTCATCATTTAGTTATTTTTGCCACTTAAATTGTTTTAATGCTTTAGACAGAACAGTACTGATACAGGTGTCTACTAGATAAAAGGTTATTTTAGGGTCCATTAGAAATAAGCTATAGAGATAAATACTAGATTTATGATCCATTCTAGTTTTCTCTACTGGAGGAGACATTTTTTTTCCTTAATACTATCTTATACATCAGGAAAAAAAATAACAAATGTCTGTGGAAATCAGGAGGGTTTTCAGTGTGCATACTTATGTATTTCTTTATGTTTCTGGTTTAGTCAAAGCAGTCCTTAAGAAAAGAGAGCATGGATAAAAATACACTAAGAATAATTTTATCACTGGAGTAAGAGCAATAAATGAATTCTCTCTTAAATCCAGGTACAGTAATTTCTTTCAATGTAATAATCTCTGCAAATAGTACAGCCCTTTGTCTTTTTGTCAAAAATACAATGACAGTAATTGTTCATTGCTGTCACAAAATTTCTACAGACAACCACTGATTAACTGTAAAACAATGATCTAATATATTTAGTAATCTAAATATAAAATAACTTTAATAGTGACTTTATGAACATATAAACCTTTTAGAATTTAAGAGAAGGAAAAGTAATTATAAATATGAGTTAGGCATTCTAAATTGTAGAAATGAAATTAATTATGATTATGTATGTATGAAGATGACCCAACTTAGGCCATTAGGTTTGCTTGCAAAGGACTTTACCTTGCTGGCACTTAATTAAATTTTTTTATCTTTATTTAAAAAGTTTATTTCCCCCATACCTGTCACTGATCTATCACCCTCCTTTCTTTCCAATCCTCACCCAACCATCTCCCAACCCTTCCCCATCCATCTCCCAGGGAGGGCAAGGATCCCAAAGGGACTCGGGTCGGTCTGGCATATCCAGTTGAGGTAGGAACAAATCCCTCTCTTCATCCCAGTGTCAAGGCTGAGTAAGGTGTTCCTCTGTAGGGAATGGGCTCCTAGTAGCCAGTTCATGAACTGCCATGCCTTCCACCGCCTTCTACATTCAGAGGGATTAATTTTTCCCATGAAGGTTTTTTAACTGTTATTTCAGAATCAGAGAGTGCCCAGTAGCTCGGGTCAGCCATCTGTCTCTGTGGGTCTCCTCCTCATGATCCTC
This sequence comes from Phyllotis vaccarum, assembly GCA_033318265.1. NCBI lineage: Eukaryota > Metazoa > Chordata > Mammalia > Rodentia > Cricetidae > Phyllotis > Phyllotis vaccarum. Next base: position 16,652,466 of record JARWLC010000007.1, read on the forward strand.
ATCCCTTTACTCATATACTCTCACCTCCCTCTTTTCAGCTGGACCAGGAGCTCAACCTGGTGCTTAGCTGTGAATCTCTGCTTCTGCCTTCCTTCAGTTTCTGGATGAGGGTTCAATAATGACAATTAGGGTAATCAAATTCATTTGATTATGGGGGAAGTCCTGTTTAGGCAGCCTTTCCACTATGTCCTAACCGGGTATGTCTGGTAGGTTCTTGGGTATTTCATCAGCAACAGGCTTCTCTCTAACCTCATAATAGCTCCCTCTATCAAGATATCTATTTATTTGTTCTCTGTTGCTCCTCCCACTCAACCATCTCATTCCCTCATGATCTCTTCCCACCTCTCCTTGTTCCTCTCCCATATGATCCTGACTTACTCAGGAGATCTCTATTTCCCCTTCCCAAGGAGACCCATGGGCGTCTCTCTTAAGTTCCTCCTGTTACCTAGCTGCTCAGGGGTTGTGGATTGTAGCCTGGTTATCCTTTGCTTTATGTCTAAAATCCATTTATGAGTGAGTACATACCATGTCTTATTGCAATAAACTTATTTGCAGTATATCATATAAAGGATTAATATTTATTTAGGGGTATATTAACTCATGATATAAATTAAACCTTAAGAAGATTCTTGGAGATAATGATCCCACACTGGTTCTGATCTACTCCCCAGAACGCAGAAACAAAAACAGAGCCTGGAAATCAGCATCCCTGGCTCCCAATTGATTCTGGCCATAGGTGTCCTGATTCTCAGGATCTACTTAGACTTTATAAATAATGCCTGAATCTCATTACATCTCCACCTTTTGTCTAAGAACATTCTAAGCTAAATATAAGACTATATACAATAAGAATCATTATAATGTAATGTCTGGGGAGGGAAATGCAAAATGTAAGCAAGGTCAAACTACAACCACCAAACAACAAATATAAGGTGCATCCTACATGTCTAGAGTATTAGTAAGTTGCAATGTACAGGGATTACTTCAAAGCTGTTTATCCTAAATAATAAAAATCCAACACCTGAATGCTCTTTGCTAAGAGATGAGATGGTAGTAACCTTAACTGTCTAGTCTTCAATCCCATCAGACCTGAGAAAGAAAATATATTACCTTAAGGTTGAAAGCACAAGAGAGTATCTTCCAAGATTTAGGAGAGAACAGTGACAGTCCACTACCTGGACAGTCATCCATGGCTTTTCTGCCTAGTTGGAGCATCTACCAATTTGGCTACAGGCCTATGATATCTGACAGATCTTTTCAGAAGCAGGGCATTTTTGGAGAAACCATCTTATCCTGTCCAGGCAGCCTTTGGCAGTCTCTATCCTTCATCCTGCTAGTCTGTATTGGATGGTATGTGTATTGACAGCAGTCAAGGCAAGGACAGTTCTTTGTTCAACAGGACATTGTCTACCAAGGAAGACAAACTCTTAGTGGAGTGTCCTTGATGTCCAACACCATTTCAGGAAAGGAACAATGATGCAAGGAGTTGTCATGTCTCTTATGGTCGAATTCTGAATAACAAAATGTTAAATGCCATATTCTCTACATCTATGAAATGGTTGAAGACTCCTGCCTATCTGATATATTATAGCATGTATCTGGGAATCCTAAATAACATGACTATTACATTAAAAACCTAAGTAACTATGATCTGTAATTCTTATCACCCTAAAGACTAAAGCTTACATTGTAAAATAGGCAATCTATAATTGCGTATACAGTTTCTGAATGATGACTTCAAGTATGACAACCATATATACACATTTACCAAAGGTACATGTATTATGCAAAATGACAACAGTATCCTAAATATATATCATTATACAAAATATCTAAACAGATGTATACAAACCATCTTATGTATATATTATCACTAAAATAATTATGTATTATGACTAGTATAATTAAACAGAGGTAGAAATTGCATAGTGGGAATAATAATAATATGCTTGATATGCATTAATGCGCAAAATATTTTAAACAGAGGTAGAAGCATGTGCGAAATATGGTGATTGTAGATTCGATTTTGTATACAAATTACCTTAGACATACAAAACAATTTCAGATTTAAAATTGTATTAATATAAAATTATCTCAATCAAACATATAAAATAATTTTACATTTCTATCAATATACAAACATCTATACCAGTGCAAATAGTCTTTGGCTCATATTTGACTAATAATGGTTTACAGGTAGATACAATAATCTACGTATGGCTATCCGATCTATTCCTCTTTCTCTTCTTCAAAAGGGATCCCTGAGTCTATATTATTGTTCTACTCTCAACCCAAACTTAACTTATAACCACCCTACAAGAATGATAATTATTTGTAACCCTCAGAGGACAAAACTTATTGGAAGAGGGGAATAGTTTTTCGTAAGGTTGCTTCCTACTGACTTGTGGGAAGTGGCATCTCTGTGGGATCCTCTAAGAACTAAGACATTGGTTAGGTCCTAATGGGCTGACTATAATCATTCTCTATAAACCTCTATAACCATTCTCAGAGTACTGGGTAAGTCCATCTGAAATTCTTGATAAAAACGTGACATTAAGGATAATCACAGAAAGCTATCTTAGCACCATCCTGAATAGTCCATATTTCATTGGATGTGGTGGTGTACACCAGGTTTTTTTTTTTCACTGACCAGGTAGAATCATGGTGGTGGTAGGGCCCCATCTTCTTTCCAAATGCTTGGAGATTACTAGTAGGAAAAATTGTTCTTTACAGTGGAAAACCTAAACATTATTAATATCAAATTAAGATTTTACATCTTCAGGAGAAAATTGTATGCAGAGAAGGTTTTAAGGTTAATAAGGAGGAAATACACAGAGAAGTAGTATTACAACAATATCCATCCCTATTTATCCTGGCTGTCTTCTGGTCCATACCAGGTGGCTTTTTGATATGAGACAGAATTGCTCAAGTATAGAGAAGGAGAAAGCCACTTATTCCAACTCGAAAACCAGTTTTATTTATATCAAATCAGGACCACATTTTTTAAAAAGAGACATAGATATAAATCAGTGAAAAGTGAGAATTTACCCAGTAGTGCACATTTGGTATTAATTGACCTTATATTCCTTTGCTTCTAATTCATTCATAATTGATCTCCCTTCAGCTTTAGGCATCTAAGCATCCAGCATCCTTTTAATTTCTTGGTGATGATATCTATTCTTCTGTAAAGACTAAAATGAGACCCTGCCCCAGCCTTGTTAAGTGAGTTTTCCTTGCCATATATCCAATTGTCATATGGATGGATGAGCCATTACTTCTCCTCCTCAGGAGGGGTCTCCTTTTTGAATCAGATCCTTATTAATTTTTCTGGTACCCATATTTTTTTCTTCTCCTGTAGAAACAAAAGCAAAACCCATTCCCCACCAGAGCACATATCCTGGCTTCCATTCTGAGGTCAGCACATCCTTGAAGTAGACAGGTTGGTTTATTTCAGAAGGTTTCTCTATTACCCAATGTTTCTCTGCAGCTCATGCTCCTCTCTTATCAGCATTAAGAAAAGTCAAGGTTAGTAAAGCATTATGCAATCTCTCTCTGGGTTTTTTCATCTCCCCTTTCTGTTTATGAAACATTTTTTTCATTTTATTATTTTTTATTTAAAATTGTCTTTTTTATCCATGTATCCCCTGCTCCCCTCCTTCTCCTCCACCCAGTCCCTCCCAGTGTGCCTTCAGCCTCCTCTTTCCCAATCCCCCCATCTCTTATAAAGTGCGATGAGATCTCTCCACAACTGCTTGTCCTGTAGGGTTGTGTAGTATCCTTGTAACATGCTTAATATTATAATATCCAAAAATCTGTTCCTCTTCTGAGAAAAATATGGTGGAGCATTGTCAGTCTTAATTTGAACAGGAATTCCCATCATGTCCATGACTTCCAAAAGGTGCTTAATTACAGCATCAGCTTTTTTTTTTTTTTTTTTGAACTCAGGCTAGTTTCCCACTGCAGTCTTGAATAAGTGTCGATGGTATGGTGTATATATTTCATCTTTCCAAATTATGCAAAGTGAAACACATCCATTTGCCAGATCTCATTTTTCTATGTTCCTTTAGGATTACTTCCAGCAGGTAAGGATGGTTGGTTATAGAAGAAGCAATTAGGACAATTCTGTAGAATTTCTCTGCCTTGATGCCAAGTGATGGGAATCTTTTTTAATCATTGTTATTAACATGTTGGTCTTTTATGAAATTCATCATTATCTTGTGCTAGAGGACCAAACTGATACACATGGAATGTGATATATAAGGTGAATTCTATTTCTAATGCTATCCTGTTGCACGAATAAAGGAAACTCAAAGCCAGATATCAGGGAAAGGCTGAAATATCAAAGAGAGGAAACACCACAGTAAAATCTCATGCAGCTATCTTCTATCTTCCTCAGCCTCACGCCTCATGGCTTCTACTGCCTTAATATGTCTTTCTATGCCTGCTTTAAATACCTTCTTTGCCCAGTTGTTTTACATCCAGGTTAATATTAAAGACTTGGGCTACTACTATGTGGTAGTTAGCTTTGAACTCACAGAAATATAGAAAGACCTCCTCTGTCTCTGGAGTTATGGGATTAAAGGCATGGCACCACCACTGCCTTCCTGGGACCCTGGAACTCCCTGTGAAAACCAAGCTGGCCTCACACTCAGATCTTCTGGGATTAAAAGCCTCAGTCACCACTCCTAGGTTTTCCCTGTGCTGGGATTGAAGGTGTAAGTTACCACTCTTTCATCCTTCTGGATCAACTGTGGATAGATTTCTTCTCTGATATTTCAGACTTGTTTTTATTAAATATGAAACATATTACCACACTATCCTAGTTGTATAAACAAAGGTTAATTTTGTATCATCAGGAGTGAAATCAGCAGTTTCAATATGTAAAACAACTCCTTTTGCACACTGAGAGTCAGTTACTATGTCAAGAGGTTCTGTAAAGTCCACTAATACCATAATATGCGTGTATAGTTCTGATTTCTGAACAGAATTATAAGGGCTTTGAGCCACTTCACTTAAATTTTTGATTTGTAGCCAGCTTTTCCTGATTTTTTTGCATCAATATAAATTATAGGAGCTCCAGAAATGGGTTTATCTCATAGCAGACAAGGGAGGATCCAGTTGGTTTCCTTTATAAATTGAAGTCTTTTGCTTCTAGGATATTTGATATTAATCTCTCCCCCAAAAATTATTACAGGATTTTTGCCAACATTCACTATCTGCCCATAATTGATCAATTTCTTCATTAGTTAGAGGTACAACAATTTTTGCTGGGTCTTTTCCTGTCAACTGATGAAGTCTCAATTTTCCTTTAAAAATCAAATCAGAAATCTTTTCTACAGATGTTTTCAATTTTTTACTCTGCCTATGTGGCAGAAATATCCATTCTAATATAATATTTTCTCTTTGCATTATGACTCCTGTCAGAGAAGGCTTGGAGGGTAAAATAACCAGAATGCAATCGGGGTCTAGATCCAGGTGATTCACACGTGCTTCTGGTAATTTCTTTTCCACTGAAGCTAATTCTCTCTCAGGTTCACCAGAAAATTCTCTGGGACTATTTAAGTCCTACCACCATCTAAGGTTTTGAATAAATTAAGTAGTTCATGAATTTTAGTATCAATAATGGATCATATATGAGAAATACCTCCTAGCAGTTTTTGGAAATTGTTAAGAGTCCTCAATCTATCTCTCCTGTGTTGTACCTTTTGGAGTCTAATTTTCTTCAGACCTATTTTATATACTAAATAATTAATGGAATATTCTCTGAATTTGGGGGGAGCAATTTGTAGTCCCCATTCAGCCACAATCAGGTAAAAAAATTTTTCATTTCTTCAAACATTCTTTCTAATGTATCTATGTTTGGGTCTGCCAAACAGATATAATGGTTACATATAATGGTTAATGATAGATTGTGGGAATTGTTTTGCATTTCATTTCTAAATGGCTGTTGTGCAAAATATTGGTATAAGGTGAAACTATTCAACATTCCTTGTGGGAGAATTCTCCATTAATAGCTCTGTACAGGATGTGAATTATGAAATGTGGGCATCATGAAGGAGAATTATTCTTTGTCCTGTTCTTGTAGAGGTATGGTAAACAAACAGACTTTCAAATCAATAACAATAATAGGCCATCCCTTAGGTAACATGGAAGGCAAGGGAATACCAGATCGTAAAGAGCCTGTTGCTTGAATCACCTTATGTATTGCTCCTAGAACTGTCACCATTCTCCACGTTCCAGACTTCTTTTTGACAACTAATACAGAAGAATTCCATGGGTTGGTTGATTCTTCTATATATTGAGCATGTAACTGAAAAAAAAATCTGCTTCCCAGTGCTGGGATCACAAACGTGTGGCACCATACTCAGCTTTTTCCGCCTCTTCCTCTTTTTCTGCGGATCATGAGGATCAAATTCGAGCCCTCATGCTTGCAGAGCAAACCTTTCATCTACTGAGCTAACTCCCTAATCCCCAACACTGGGGATGAATACATAATCACAAAAACTGGGCTAAATGACTAACTTTACAGATCTGATTAATGAAAATGCATTTGGCTTAATGTCAAATAAATCTAAATGTTGTTTAGATTTAAATGCATTTTACTTTTTAAACACTTTTTAATAGGTAGTTTTTGCTTGGTTGAGTCTTTCCCTTGCACATTTGGGTTCTGTTATTTGGGGGGTGTTATTAGTTTGTTTCTTGGCTTTTTGTTTGTTTTACCAAGAAGGAAAGGATGTGCACTTGAATGAGTGAGGAGGTAGAGAGGATCCGGGAGGGAATAGGGAAAAGGTCAATGCAAGATCAGTGTATATGGTATAAATTTTAAATTAAAATTTTCAATTTCATTAAGGTATTTTTATGCAAAGTGTGGGGAGGTGCTGACGTATCTGTTTTGTCTCTGTCCTCTCTGCTCTCAAAATAAGATTGTTCCTAGGTAAAACTTTGTCTGCCTCTGTAAGTGAGCTTCCACCCTCCTTTCCTTTCTCACTTCAGCTTGACTTGAGTGAAGAGCAGGGAAACCAGTGGCAGTCCGTGCCACCAGCTGTGCCTGTTACAGGCTTGGGTGAGCTGCTAAGTCATCCAGGTTTACTGGAACTGGACACCTGAGACGACTGTCAATTTACCCAGGAACAGAACAGAATGTGTCATCATATTTTCTGGGAAGATTTTGATAGATCAGGATGAATAAGTTCAGCAAAAGATCGAGAAGAATCCTTGATAAAATAACATTAACAACAATGGGCCTAAATCTCAGATGTCTGCCGACATATTTTATTCATTGAGTATTAACTAAAGCAAATTACTGAGTCCATTTCTAAAATGCAGGCTGCCTTCAGGAATCACATTTTACCATGGTATTCACAAAGGAGCTTTCTTTTATCAGTAGCCAAATTCAAACCAAACCAAAACGAAGAGGCAATTACATGAGTAAAATTTTGCCAAGTGTCAAAAAGTACCATTAGCCCAATTAAAGCAAAAAAAATTGTGCTGTTGATAAATCCCTATTCACACAAATAAAATGCTTAAGAAGCTCTATTATGCATTCCAAACAAACAAGAATAAATGTCTGACATTTAGTACTTTATTCAGAAAGCTTATCTAAGTTTTATACAGCATTAACATACTGAGACTTGAGAATTTGGTTGAACCAATTGTGCTACCCTGATAGATGCACCCCTTTTCTATACCTCCCAACATCTTACTCCATCATCCTCTCATCCGCGTATATCATGTTCTTTCCATGATTCATAATAGACTCATGCTGCTGCTTGGTCTAGGAAATAGAACATCCTTCCCATAAAAGATCTGATACAAAACTGAAAAAAGTGAACACCTTTATCTAGCCCACTAGCAGCTGTAAACACAAGAAAAATCACCTAGGTGCATTTCAGTCTAATTCAACCCAAATCAATACAGTTCACACATTTAAATGCTCATTATGTTTTGATCATACCAATAACATGATACCACTATCCATCACAGATACCTATTGTTCACAGTGCTTTGTGTGCATTATCTCATTGATTTTTGACTCTTTTTCACTTCATCTTACCAATGAAAAATAATGCCCTTATGCTTCAGATGGTTGTTATAAATGTCAGGTAATAAAATAGTTTAACACACTTCCATCTTTCTTAGAGTCTGGTAGATTTATTATACTGTGTTTAAAAATTAACTAAATGGATACTCCTCTTAGCCAGCCAGGCAGGCCATCAAGGATAGCCCCAAGTCTTGGCAAACATGCCCCCTGACCCATATCAACTCCTGCTTCAGGAAAGAAAGCAGGACTCCTGCATGGAAGTCTATCTACACCCCTCATAAGCCTCAAACCATTTCTCAAAACCACCCATTCCCCCAACTTCAGCTACTTCATGAGACACAGCCTTGGGCAAGCCCCATCACAAGAGCGACTTCCTGAAACACAGACTCTGGAGAGCTCCTTCACAAGAACTACAGCTTCAGATCTCAATTTCTCCCTGAGACACAGATTCCACTGCCTCTGAGTTCTATAAGAGCTCCAGTCGTAACAAGAGCACCTCATAGACCAAAAACAGCTCCATGAAACAGACAACACCTGCACTAACCAGCAGAAAAGATGGGTAGATACCAGTGCAAAAATTCATTCAATAACATGAAGAATAACACGACTATTCTGCCCAAGGCATGACCCCCAGAGAGACCACCAAAGACCAAAACTGTCCAGATGCAAAAGCAAAGTTTATTGCCGGAGCTTAATACAAGTCGACAGGGAACTCATCACACACACACTCAGCAGTGAGAGGGTGGAGGAGTGGTAAGGGCTGGGGACTTCTAGATTTTACTGGCAAAAACCACAAGCTTGGTGACTGGATGCAGGTCGCTTTTGGATTGGTGGGTTGCAGGCATTGCTGAGAGGAATGGAACCTGGCAGGGGAAGCTGGGTGGGGTGGTTTATCTGTCCTTGCAATTGGTTGGTTTATTTGCAGAGACTTGTGGTACAAGGACATCGGCCTGTTCTCAGGAATTTTTCAGACCACAGACCACCAGGACTTTCTGCCCTCTGCCCTTAGAGACTTTCCATGGCCAGACACAAGGTCAAGATATCTTGTTTATGTGACTAAGGGTGAATGGTGAATTTTCCACTGCTATTCTAAAGTTAGGAGCTTTACTGAAATCTGCTCTTTTACTGAAATCCGTTCTTTTATTGATATCAGCTCTTTTATTTCTTTCAATGACACCACTAGATCCTAGTGGTTTTACAACAGCAAGCCCTGAGCATTCCAATATACAAGAAGCAGAGGAAAATGATCTTAAAATATTTTTATAAAAATGATAAAAAACCTTTAAAGAGGTAATTAGAGAAGAAATGAAAAACTACCTTAAGGAAATAGAGAAAAAGACGGCAAAAAGTGGAAGAAAACAATGTTTCTTAAAGAAAGATTATCAAACCAAGAAAAAACAGAGTGCAAAACTTAAAAACCGAAATATATACTGATTTTCCATGTACCCTTCCCCCATCTCCTCCCAGATCCTCTCTACCTTCTAACTTTTTCAAATCCACACCCTTTCTTTCTTGGTAAAACAAACAAAAGCCAAGAAAAAAACAAATAACCACTCCCTCCCCAAAAGAACAGAACCCAAAATGTGCAAGGCAAAGACTCAATTAAGCAAAAACTACCTATTAAAAAACGTTTAAAAAGTAAAATGCATTTAAATCTAAACATAACATTTAGATTTATTTGACGTTAAGCCAAATACATTTTCATTAATCTTATCTGTAAAGTTAGCATTTTGGTCAATTTTTGTGATTATGTACATGCCAGTGTTGGGGATTAGGGAGTTAGCTCAGTAGATGAAAGGTTTGCTCTGCAAGCATGAGGGCCTGAATTTGATCCTCATAATCTACAGAAAAAGAGGAGAAGGGGGAGGAGAAGAAGAAGGAAGAAGAGGAGGAGAAGGAAGAAGCTGAGTATGGTGCCACACGTTTGTGATCCCAGCACCTGAAAGCAGATTAAGGGATACTTGGAGCTTTCTGACTAGAGTAAGCTAGTTGATAACTTTAAAACTTTTAAAACTAGTTGAGGAAGCCTATCTCATAAAAAAAGGAGGACAATATCTGATCAACACTACTGTTGGCCTCTACATACACACACACACACACACACACACACACACACACACACACACACCATCCCACACACATCCCACGCACACAACCACCACCACCCACACACATACACACACACACACACACCCCACATGCACACACACACACACACACCATCCCACACACATCCCACACACACACACACACACACACACACACACACACACACACACACGCACACACACACACACACACACACACATCTCTGTCCAGAAGTCCTCCCTACTCTCTCCTGCCTAGCTATTGGTCATCCAGTTCTTTATTAAACCAATTAGAAGGTGCCTTAGGCAGGCGAGGCAAAACAATGACACATCTTTACACAGTATGAAGAAATAGCCCATAAAACACACCCCCCCACACACACACACATACACACTCATACATGCACACACACACATATCCACAGAGGCACGTACATACACATACACGCAGAGACAACATCCTTACACACACATGCACACACATACACACAGAGATATTTACGCACACACATAAAAAATGTGAACTTACTACTTCATTATCAAGTCACAGAAGCTCTGCTCAGTCTCTTTTCTTCACATGGAAAAAGAATACAGGAAATGTGGAGGAATGTGGCTCTGTTGGACCATAGAGTTTCCTGGCTGACTCAGAGGGAGGTAGAAGGAAACACAGAGGGCAAAAGGAGGAGGAGCTGAGAGATCGCCTGCTGTCTTTGATCCAGGGCACGAGGACTAGCAGGTGTTCATGTTTCCATGAACTAAACTTCTTGGGTTTAGTCCCTAATATTTACTCTTGGGTTTTATTTTTTAATCAAGCAAAAAAATATTATAATATCTTACCTCAAGTATGGCCATGATATTATGGGTAGTTGCATGCGTTTTAACTTATTATTTGTATATATATTAAATATGTACAGTTATTTTCCCTTCAACAAAGCTAATAAAACCTAAATAACAGGAAGAGTACTGTATATGAGAAAGGTTTTAGAGACTAGGTATTAACACAGATTGCATCATGGAAAAATGTGCAATTATTTTATTCAAGACTGTTGTACATTTGTTTACTTATTTCCTTTTATTCATTAATTCTTTGATAATTTTATATACATATACAATGAATTTTGATCCTATTTAGCCCCTCTGCTCTTTCTTCTAACTCTTCCCAGACTCACTTCCTATACTCATTTCATGTCCCTTTATGTTTAATAGATCACCAAGTCAAATGTGTGCTGTTCATATACGCATGGGTATTGGGCTGCCCATTAGAGCTTGCTCTAACACCAGGGCCATCCCTTGAAGAAACTTGGCTCTCCATCCTGAGCCAGCAACCACAATTGCATATAGAGCGAAGGAGCCACTCCCATTTGGTACTGACACATTGACTGGTTTAATTCCATACATGTTTTGTGGAGGAAACCACAGATGCTGTCATGTGTGAGTGCACCCAAACTTTCATATTCGGAAGACATTGTTTCACCTGTCTTCCCCAAACTCTGCCTCTTACAATCTTTCAATCCTTTCTTCCATGATGGTCGGAGGGGAGGAGGTATATAGATACCCATCTATGGCTGAGTACTGCACAGATCCCTACTCTCTGCATTTTGACCAGTTGTGAGCTCTGTATTAACAACTGTCACCTGTTGAAAGGCTCTTCTGTGGTGAGGTGTCACTGGAAAACCCTGACTGAAAACCTTAGAGGAGGTATCCAACATCTATGGCTTGGCTATTTATTTGGTAATGTATAGCTTCTAGGAGGAACATTATCATCCCCTGCATTATGCAATTCAAATTATAACATGTGTGAGTATATGTATCAAGCTTATGAAACATTAGGTTTCCATATGGTTTTTCAAACATTTTTAGTGTTAACTATACCCTAACTATAATATACCTAGGCTATACTATACTAAAAGGACTCTATGTTTTACCACAATACAAACTGTACATTGCTTCTCTGCTCACATTAGCTAGAACATAAAAACAGCCTAGATGCCCACTGATTGTGAATAGGTAATAAAAATGTGGTACCACACACAATGGAATTTTATCCAGATGAAAGGAAACATGAAAATTTCAGGCAAATGGGTGGAGCCGGAGAACATCGTATGCTATGGGGTAACCCACACAGGAAAACAATGTCACATATTTTCACTTGTGTGCACCTCTAGATCTCTCTGCTTAACTTGGATCTGCTGTAGAAACCAGGTAACTAGAATGGGATCACTTTGGGGAGGGAGAAGAATGAGAAAAGTGAGTGGGAACATGGATGAAATGAAGGGAAAGGGGGGCTGATGGGCAACGAGGTTAAGCAACAAGACTTCTATAGGCCAAAGAAATTTAATTTCTTAATATTTAGATGGTGAGAGCATATCGTGAGAATTCATGCCACTCAACCAATAACGTTTGGGGTATCTGACCTGATGGGGGTGATCTTGTCTGTGTATGTGACCATTTAAGAGGAGGGGGCCAGGTCTGGTGGGTGGCTTGGAACCAGTTGCAGCCGGTTCCCATCACCCTTGGGCAGAACTGAGGATAACAAAGCTGGATAAGCAGGGGCATTTACTTGTGTGTATTATATTACCCCCATTTTATATCTTAATAAATTCTTGAGGTCTTTTAACAGGCTTTTGTGGGTTCACATAACAAGAGTATGAAAAAAATCTCTAAATAAATTTCTATTAATATAATTCACATCTGAGGTAAGAGTTAATTTATCCATTAAACTAAATATTGATCTGAGAAATAAAATCAAATCTACCCACTTATTTTCCAATTTCTACTTAAGCAGAATAAACAGATTACAAAATCAATCTTGCTTTTATTGCAACTGCCCTCTGGCATCTAGTCCTCTTTCTGTGGTAGAAAGTGAAATGTTATTTATGTGTAGAATTTAAAGGGTTAAAGATGATATTTTTAGATATCCAGAATGCCTCAACTGAACACCCCTATTGTGGGAGGTTGTGTTGTTTCATTTTAAATAATTGTCCCAACTACTGATTTAATAAAAAGAGCTGATTGGCCAAAGGCAGGCAGGAAGTGTAGGCGGGACTACCAGACTAAGAAAATCTCTGAGAGCAGAATGCCAGACAGAATTCCAGAGAGAGGCCCTGAAGAAGCAGAGGACAACCATGCAGCTCTAAAGAAAGGTACCGAGCCGCATGGCTGAACAAGAAACATGGGTTAGATGAAAGGTATAGAGCTAGCAAATAATATGCTTGGGCCTGAGGCTGATCAGCCTAAAACTATTGAAAGCATCTGTGTATCTCTGTGGGTCTGCGGATCTGGGGGTCTGTGGGCCTAGACCTTGAGGTTAGACCCGAAAGTCCGGGCCAGAAACCTCACACTACACCCTATTTTGTAGAAAAATCAACTGTTAAGACTTGGTAAGTGTTTGTCAGCTAATTATATATTCAATTCATTTAAATCTATTATGTATTTTTCTCCTTGCTATGATCAAATGTTGGAAAAGTACTAGAGAGAGACAACTTAATATACTTCATGGTCTTAAGATAGGGATGGAGTGTAGAAGAAGTAATAGCAGAGGGACCCTTCAGCTGTGACCTCTCACCTCTTCCATCTCCACCAATAGGAAGCAGAGAGGAAAAATTTCTGGAGCTTTCCATTTTCAAACAATTCAGGATCTCAGTCTATGGAAGGGCACTACATATGTTCTGAAGTGGGATTTCCCACAATAGTTAGACTTCTGTAGAGATCATCTCACAGACACACCTTGGGATGTGTCTCCCAGGTGATTACAAATCCACTCAAGTTGACCGTGAAGATATGCTATCAACTATACATTTCATTAAAATATGTGAGAGTTCAAATGTTTCAAAAATGAATTAAAAATACTGCTATAGCACTTTAGTGACTTTTAAAAATGTATTATGGAATAGATTTCATTTTGTAAGATGTTGCATGAATAAAGGAAACTCAGGGCCAGATCTCTGGGAAAGGCAGAGGTATTAGAGAAGAAACCCCACAGTCAGATCTCATCCAGCTGTCTTCCAGCTTCCTCAGCCTTGCTCCTCCTGGCTTCTTCTGCCTGCTCTGTCTTTCTATGCCCGCCTTAAATACTTTCTCTGCTCAGTTAAAGTGTGACCCCACCACTACCTGCCTTGGAGCCTGGAACTCCTTCTGTAAGCTAAAATGACCTCAAATCCAGATTGGATTAAGGGCATAGGTCACCACTCCCGGGATATTCCCTGTGCTGGGATTAAAGGTGTGAGTTACTGTAGTAAGAAGTTTCTGGGCCGGACGTTCTGGCCTAACCTCACGGTCTAGGCCCACAGACCCGCAGACCCGCAGTCCCGCAGAAACACACAGAGGCTTTCATTAGTTTTTGGCTGGTCGGCCTCAGGCTCAGGCATATCACTTGCTAGCTCTCTACCCTTCATCTAACCCATGACTCTTCCTGTTCAGCCATGTGGCTCGGTACCGGTACCTTTCTTTAGAGCAGCATGGTTGCCCTCGGCTTCCTCTGGCTTCTCTCTGGTGCTCTGTCTGGCATTCTATTCTCAGAGATTTTTTTTAGTCTGGTAGCCCCACCTACACTTCCTGCCTGCCTTTGGCCAATCAGCTCTTTTTATTAAACTAGTGGGTGGGACAATTATTTACCATGAAACAATACAATACCCCTACAAGTTACCACTGTCTGATCCACCTAGACTGACTATGGGTAGATCCCTCTGATATCTCAGACTGGTTTTTATTCTATTTGAAAATATCCCCACAGCAAGATGATATTTTATACTGGTATTCTCATAGTAAATATACACCTTCTGTTTTTAAGATATAAAGGCCAACGCTATTCAGTTTTTTTTCCCATTTTTTTCTTAGGAAAAAAGCCAAGAGTTTCGTTTGCTGTTGTTGCTGTGGTTTCTTTTGAGAAGTTTGGTTTAACGTGGTGTTTCCTTTTAAAGGCTTTTACAAACAATCTCTGCAAACCAATAATAGTCATAGACGTTCTTAGTAAAGTTTGCCAAAAGGATGATGAAATTAGAAGAGGGGGAAGATTGGAAAGCAGGACATGAGTCGTGACTTCTATATTATTTCTTTAGGCTCTTATTGATCTATTTCAGTCAATACAATGGTGAACTACTTAGTAAAGAAAGACGATGACTAATACATTTTCTATAACGAATAAAAATAACTAAAGTTGTCTCAGAGATTCAGAGGGTTTTTTTTTTTCTTTTTCTATCTCGGTGACATTAAATTATTTTATTGTAAATTTTTTATACTTTTTGTTGAAAAAGTTTAACAATTTTTAAATAGAAAATAATCTTAGACTTCAATAAAAACTTATTCTCACATTTTATACCTGGAGTTCATCAGAAAAAATGTTTGGATTATTCCAGATGAAATATAGATTTAGATATGCCTACATTGACTTCATATAATGTTCATTCTCTTTCCTTTTTCCTGTTGTTTAAGGTCTAAGAGTGATGTGGGAATGCCTTTCTGTATGCTGTGAATATCAATCTTTAAATAAAGGAGCTGTTTTGGGCCATGACAGGCACCATAGAAGAAGTAGGAGGAGAAATCAGAGCATAGGTAGGAGAAGCAGGGCGGAGTCAGGCAGACCGAGCCAGAAACCCAAAGGTGCAACATGTAAGGAATACAGGTAAGCCATGGGCCACATGGCATGAAAGATTAATAGAAATGGGCTGATTTAAGATGTAAGAGCTAGTTAGCAATGTGCCTGAGCCATAGGCCAAACAGCATAAAGTTAATATAAGCGTCTGAGTCATTTCTGGGGGTCTGAGAAGCAGCAGCAGGCGGGTAATGGGTCTGGCATGCAGGTCTGTGGGTCTGGGCCTCTGGCCGCCTGGGACCAAGAGACTCCTTTGCTATAAAAGAGTCTTTTATTTTGGCAATTATTTACTATGTGACTGATGGAGAAATTTTCTGTGCATTAATTTTTGTGGTCTACACTTTACAGCTTCTGTGTCAAACTAATTTTGAAAGGAATTTCTTTTCACTATTTTCTACCATAGATATTAATACTACAAATTAATTGAAAGAGAAAATTCAGAATACTAAATAGAAATTTAGATCATATGGCTTCAACCAAAGACATTTGTAGTTATAGAGTTACCTTTCCTTCATCAGATAATTAATATTCCTGCTAATGCCTTGTGTTTGTTTCCAGGTCTCCCTTAAGAGCATTGGTACTTTACTGTGATAAGTATGAAGAAACTATTGCTGCCCATTAATGAGACAAAACTAATCACAGAATTTCATTTCACAACATATAATTTTTAAAGATTTGTTTACTTTATCTGCATGTGCATCTATCTGTACACTAGAAGAGGTCACATTATCCCATAATACTCCAGTTAGAGGTGGTTTTAAGCCACTATGTGAGTACAGAGAACTGAACTCAAGATCTCTGAAAGAGCAGCCAGTGTTCTTAAATGCTGAGCCATCTTTCCAGCCCACACATATATTTTAGAGTAGAAAGGTAACTTTGTGCTTTAAATATTTTAAATGCTTTAAACTATTTTAAGGGATTCATTATTTGTCTATTTATAGAAGAATAGATTTTTTTTTCAAAAAGATATCCAAAGGTTCAAATAGCAAAACAATTAATTGGAAGCAGTATGCTTTGTCAAATCATGTTAGGAAAGAATACTGCAAGCCTAGAAGAGAAGGTATTTAGAAATCCTTATTCTTCCCAGTTTCCATATTCACCTTCCAAGAACATACTTAGAAATACATCCTTCTCTGGCAGTGATTCAACTGCTCATTTTATCCACAGTCACTGCCTCTTCCACCTCAGAAAGCAAACACCATGATGGACCAAAGGCTTAAGGGCTTAAGTTCTTTAGAAATCTTAGGGGAAAGAAAAAATATGAACACATTGTATTTCTGCCAGGATTTTTGCTGAGTGTCACATATATAATTTGTCTCCTTTTAGTCATATAGAGGAAGGGTCCATATTTTCTAACTGTAAAGCGCTACAGCTGTAGCTTAGTGAGGAGCAACTGTTTAAATGTTAAAAGCCCTGGCATTCAACCTTCCGCCCATATAGAAATCAATAACTAGTGTATAGAGTGATGCTATTTGCTTTCAGTTGTTCAGAAAAAATATATGAAAAGAATTCTACTTAACAAAGTTCTATAGTTAGAAGATTGATAGTATAATTGAAGTTTCAAAAGTACCATGACTGCCCATATTTACCCTGATTGCTAAAATAAACAAGTCAATGAATCCTTAATTCATATCCAAATAATTACTAGAGTGAATCTTTGGAAATCTTTAACAAAGTTCTCTGGACTGAAATCAGGATCTAGAACAGACAATGAGTCTAACAGGCACGTTCCTGGGTGTATCTCTTTGCCAGCAGTCTGGAGCTGTGTCTGGAGCTGTGTCTGGGGCTCTTTCCTGATCTCTAGCTTCCCAGACACTTCCTGACTGACTGTGTTCCCTTCATTCTTACTGTCCTCATCCAATACACTATCATGACCTAATGATACTATCAATGTATCACTATCAGACATTCAGGGCTTTTAGACTTACTCTTCTTTCTCTATAGATTTTTCTTTTGTAAGAAAATTTCTATCTGTCCCAGGAAACTCATAGACACATAAGGGGACAATTGCATTATATACTTTAGTTAGTAGTCAGTAGATTATGTATTTGTATTATGAAGAGTATTATGAGTGGTACAATGCTAGCAAGGTTTAGGGTGTATTTCTCATTTAAATGAAATATTTAGTAACTAAAATATTGTTTTCAAGTCAGAGTGTATAAAAAACTCATGAGATGCTCTATTTAATTGAAGGGCAAACGTTGCTTCCTCCAATGTCACTTGTAATCATTTGGTTACTTTTGAGATATTTCCTCAATTGCCCATTACTTACTCATGCGATAGAGAACTGAAGAGAAGATTGTTGAACTAGCACTAAATATGAACTAACCACAGCAGCTAGGGCTTCTTGAATAGTGGCTTATGTCAAAGGTGAATTTTATATTCTTGATGTATATTCTAGACACTGAAGGCTCTCGTGGCTTGGGAAGTGAGGGAAGGATCATCGTAGGTGTGAATGGATCGAGGTCACAGTCTTCTCTAAAAATCCAACAGTGAGCACAATGGTCCCCACAGTGTTTTCAGCCTGGAATGCCACAACAGCACAGTACAGTTAGAGCACCTAAGGGTCCTAGGGATGATGATGGTGACTGGGGTAACGAAAAGAGACCAGCCTGGGAGTTAGAGCCTAAGCCACAGTGCTAGCAGTGCTTTGTCGGGCTTAAAACAGCAGAAAAGACAGATTCTGCAGAACTGAGATTTCAAGTGTTGTACGTTCACTCACATCTGTAAATCTCTGGTCAGGTCCAGGTTCCCAGCAGCAAAGCTGAGCTCATGTTAAATCAGCCCTTCCTGGAATCTCCCGTTAGTGATATAGTCTCCATCTCAGCTGGAGCACCATGTGGAGGTGGTACATCCATCCTCATCTGCCACGCTTTCAGCAGCTCTCTGGCCTACAAGCCTCAAGCTCCTAGAGACAGCAGATCCCATCACTATCACGCACTGTGACACAAATTCTCCTTGGCTAGGGATTTTAAAAAAGGTCTATTTAATTACAATGGTTAGCGAGTTAAGCACCTTTACTCAATTTCAGTTTCCCAGATAAGCAACATTTAAAGACCCGAGCTGCATCAAGTGACCCTTTTAATGAGGTCAATGATTTGTTGTCCATTGGAAAGCCCTGGAGAGTCTAAGAGAAAACATACAATAACCCACACCTCCCCCACAGGGTCATTATATAGAAAGAAGAGAAAGTGCCCAGTCCCTCGCGGGGCCCCTTTTGTGCTGTTCCTGCACACGCAGCAGACCTCCTGCTATATAGACCCCGCTCCCAGCCCTACACACCCAACAGCACCATCCCATCTGAAGCGCCAACACCAGCCATGGGGAAGGTGAGCCCAGGGCAGCCAGGGCCTAGGGAGGGAGCTGCCCTCGGGTCCAGGCCACATCAGACCTCTAAGACCTTGCCTTGCCTTCCAGATCACCTTTTATGAGGACCGCGGCTTCCAGGGCCGCCACTATGAGTGCAGCAGCGACCACTCCAACCTGCAGCCCTACTTCAGCCGCTGCAACTCTGTGCGCGTGGACAGTGGCTGCTGGATGCTCTATGAGCAGCCCAACTTTGCAGGCTGCCAGTACTTCCTGAGGCGTGGGGACTACCCAGACTACCAGCAGTGGATGGGCTTCAGCGACTCCATTCGCTCCTGCCGCCTCATCCCCCACGTGAGTCCCTTAATCTCATCTTCTCCCTGATCTAGTTATACGTTGAGTTGAGAGATGGGTGGCTGCCACCTTCCTTGTGGGGATTATGGAGGATTCAGGAAAATGCAGCAAACTTTTGAAAGCTCCTGAAACAGATCCATAACAGGATGTGAGAACTGCTCTTCAGTTTTCCCATTTAACAGAAATGATTGGAGGTTTCTTTTGGTGAATCCTGTGATGTGCCAGGCTTTGTATAAGTCAAGTCTGGCTGCATACACGAGTCCTATTGGAAGCTATAATACATTGCATGCAGAAGATGATGGAAGTTCGCTGGCAGCTGTTCATTCCTCAAGCTGTGTTGCTTGGGAGAACCGTCCCACAGAGGACTCTGCTGGGAAAGGGCAGGGACACAGGGGGCTCAAGATAACAGAATCAGGACAGGCAGCTTGAACTTTTATTGTTTTTACACTCTTGATCTGCTTAGGCCTTTTGAGAATCTCTGACTCTTATTCTGGATTTTGTAAAAAGAGATTTGCCAGAACACAGTAGAACTGAGTACTGAACTCCGATCTTTAGCTCACTTATTTATATTTTGCTGCTGTATTTACACAGATTTTCGGAATGCATCCAAGGCTAGCCCCAAACTTCCTATGCATTAAAGTCGGTCCCCCGACATTCAAATTTGGGATTCTCATGCCTCTGCCTCCCAAGGGCTGAGATTACAGACATGCATCACTACAGCTAAATTTAAAGGAGCCCTTCAATCTCTCTAGGTTTGAAAACAGGGCCTAAAGCCAAAAGAAGGGATAGAGAGTGTGTGAATTGAGCTTTCCCGTAGTTTCCATCCATCTGTGACTTATACAGTATTGACAGCCGTTGAATTTAGTCACCTTTGGTATAGAAAAGCTAGGGGACGCCATCCCCCAGGCAGCACATGCTGGACTGCCCAGCTCCGGTCATGTTTTCTCACGTCCCCTTGTCCACTCTGCATCACACAGTCCAGCTCTCACAGGATCAGAATCTATGAGCGAGAGGACTACAGAGGCCAGATGGTGGAGATCACCGATGACTGCTCCCACCTCCAGGACCGCTTCCACTTCAGCGACTTCCACTCCTTCCACGTGCTGGAGGGCTACTGGGTCCTCTATGAGATGCCCAACTACCGGGGGCGCCAGTACCTGCTGAGGCCTGGGGAGTACAGGCGCTACCACGACTGGGGAGCCATGAACGCCAGGGTGGGCTCTCTCAGGAGAATCGCAGATTTCTATTGAAATGTCTTACTTTTCCCCTTAATCCTTTGGAAGTTAATAAAATATCTCTTTTGTGTTCCATGCAATGATGGAGTCCTCTGTTCTTTTTGGTCTTCTTTGAAGGGCACAGCAAACCTGCATACAGGAGAAAAATGGATTTTCCTATATTCACTGTGCTATGAGAAGCCAAGAGCTCAGCCTCAGGAACCTGGACCCCAACTACTTACTAGGTGTGCGTGGTAGGGCAAGCCACTTGGCATTTCTGTGCCTCAGTTTCCTAATTTGTGAAGATGGAAGCAATAACACTAGTCTTGGATGTGGAGTACATGCATTTGCATTTTTGCACCACAGACAATAACTTTCGCTATGACAGTGTCCTGTAAACTGTGCTGTAAGCTCGTGTGTAGAGCTTTAATTCTCATCCTTAGTGCTTTCATTTGAAATTCTTTTGGGGTGATTGAATGAGAGTGAATGGCTCCATAAAACTGCATCAGAAAGAGATAAAGTTAGAGAGTTATTTGTTAGCACAGTCGGGCCTGACACATCCAAAAAGTCTAAAACTCTAGGGTTCAATGAAAAGGTATTTTTTTTAAATATTTTGCGTGCTGTAAGCATAGATTTGGGAACCAAAAGCCCTAATTTTTATTATTAATTAATTTTTTAAATTTAGTTTACATGCTGACCACAGTTTCCCCTTCTTCTTCTTATCTCGTTCTTAGCTCATTGTTCTTGTATTAATGATAAAAACCAACTCTTAGAAGTTAATTCACATTGAACTAAATAACTAATTATTAAATAAAGACACAAAGTTATATTTTTAGATCAGTATTTTTTATTTTTTGAGGTTACAATTTCCTCTTTTCCTGTCCTCCCTTCGAGCAAATTATTTTCTACTCAAATAAAATAGCAATAAGCTAGCAGATACATTGCCTCCAGAATCTTCAAACATTAGTTAGCAATATTATAACAACAGTTAGATTATTTTTGACTGATATTTTACTTACCCAATATGCCTGCAAACTTCAAAATAGTTGGAGAATCTCTGAATACATTTTAGAGTAGTTGTGTCTAGTGCACATGTGGGTATGAACACATGAAGTGTGTGTGTTTAGTCTGAGGGAAAATATATCCTAAGCATAAAACAGTCACCACAATCTAAAGACTCAGTTTAAGAAGCACAAATATTCCCTCGTTATGTTTGCGCATAACTTAATGTTTAAATAATAGTATTTTACATATTAGACTAAATAAAATACATAGTAAATAAAAATTAAAACTTGGCCCATACCTTTTGAATTTTTAAATATAGCAATCTTTATAAACTTTTAAAATATAAATCTTAAATCTAAGATCACATTCCTTGCTGATCAGTGATGATGATGATGTTTAGGCAGGATAGACGATGGATTTGTGCTCAGAAAACACTCAGACCTTCACATCTGGGTTCAAGATGCTCTGGCCTGAAATTGGGCCATTCTGAGAATTTAATAGACAACGGGTAAAATGTTTAAGCATTATAATCGGCATTTCTCCCTGAGGAGATGCTCAATTAAGCTATAATTTTCACTTGTCATCCGTGAAAGAGAATGGGAGGAGAATGAGTCCACGAGTCCCACTCATGTGTTGTGAGGGTCCATTGAAATGTTCCAGTGATTGAAATGTCAACAGCAAACATGGACCCCAATGAAACAGGTTACTACCCAGTAAATCCCTCCTTCTGGCTTCTTGGGCAAGGAAAGCTCTTCAGTTGCAGTTTTTAGTCTGGAGTCTGTGTAATTTGGCTTGTATGCTAAATTCTGAAGTTCCACAGATACCATCCTAACACATATGTATCCCCTGAAAGATGTAGTATAGTGAATTGGGTATAAAGCATACTCAAGTATTAACAAAAGCATGTACTTGAGATGCTCTCTGGCATTACCCAGGGTACCATTTACAGTCACATAAAGGCTGTAGGAAGAACTTCCAGTACCTTTCCTCTGTACATTTTCATTCTTATCTCTACTTCATCATCTCCATGGGGCTTCTTTTTGTGTTCACTTTAGCTTTCAACTACTGAAGGATAATTGAGTAAGGCAAATTCCAGAGGCATTGTGCATAACAATTGACCTAGCACATTCATAGATTTTTTTTTTTAATTGTTGGTGCTGTTGTTAGATCTAAATCATAAATTCTAACTCTAGATGACAGGTAATAATTAATAATGAAACTCTGCATTTAGGTATATGAAGAAAAACCCTTGTAAAATAATAATTTCTGAAGTTAGGATATGATAGTCACATACAAATCATTATTTGGGGAAGTAAGTTCCATGGTCTAAGAAAAGAAGGAGGAGAAAACCCTTTAGGATGAAGATGGCAAAAGGAACGTCAAAGTTACAGGTAGACAGTAGCAAGGAATGATAAAATCTGTACCAACCAGAAAGTACATGCCTTACCTAGGAACACAAGAATCTTCAAGCACATGGAAAATGCAATTCAGTCAATCCTAAAGGTGTTTTGTTTGTTATCTCTGGACAGGTATAGTCTGTCCTAAAAATGAGTACTTCAGGCCAAAAGAGACAGGATTTTGAAGTTCACATATATCACAATATTCCACCACAGTCTTGCTGTGAAATACCTCTTATTAAGGTTGATTTCGCATGTTCCATTGATTCTCCATACAGACAGTGCTGAGGAACTTTATGTCAACCTACAACGCCAAAATCATCTGAGAGGGGGAACCACAAAAAAGAAAATACCTCCATAAGATTGGACTGTGGGCACACATGTATAGGGTGCTTTCTTAATTAGTGATTGATAGGGGGCATGGCCTAACCTGTTGTGGGTGGTGCTATTCTTGAGTTTTGTAAGAAAGCAGGCTAGTAATCATCACTCCTTCATGGCCTCTGCATCAGCTCCTGCCTTCAGGTTCCCATCCTATTTGAGTTCCTGTGATAAACAGCAATGTAGACGTGTAAGCCAAATATACCCTTCTCCATCTGCTTTTGCTCATTGTGTTTTGCCACTGCAATAGTAACTCTAATAAGACTAAACGTATCCACATTCTCTGAGTTGGAACTAATACTCCAACTACTAAGATCCATAGCAGAAACAAAAGTGACCACATATCAATCAGAAACTGTGCTAGGATTCCACTTCAAGTGCTCTCTGGCCTTATGTGACCCACAGTTTACAGTCAAACAAAGGCGGAGTAGAAGATGCTTCTCACATATTTCTTCCATGACCTTCCTGCTTTACCTCCACCCTGTCTTCTCCCTGATCCTTTCAATGTATTTACTTTACTCTTTCCACTATTGAAATAAAATAAGACCGGAGAGTGTCCAACCCAGATAGACAATTAAATAAGAACCTCAGAGATGTTTTTCGGCATCTGTTGCAAGCCTCTGGCGTGTGTTTTGTTTGTTTGTTTGTTCTCTGTGTTTTAGTTCTAAAGAATAAATTGCTGCTCTGCACAAGAAGTAATAGTAAAATCCTGCACTAAGTGAAAGACTCAAAGGAAGAAGCTTTCCTTCATGATGTAGAACAGCATTGACAGTGTTTGTCAAATCTTAGAGAAACTTTTTATAGAAATTGAAAACTAAAATATCAAGAAATAGGGGGCGTTTCATTTATGAACTATTTACTAACATGCCTATAAGAAAACATGAATACTCCATGCTGTCTTTGTGACAAGGACATTAATAGATAAAGGCAGAGAAAACATCACAAAGAAACTTTTTTTTTTCAAATAAAGTACAGGTTTTCAAAATTCATTTGAAGTCATTTTTTATGACAAGATAAGACCATGGAAAAGTTTCTAGGATGCTTGCTCTGAACATGCAATTATTTTTATCCTGCCACATTTGTAGACATGGTGATAATAGCTGTTGGAGAATGACAGAAGGAATTCTCTAAGTCACTGAAACCGAAATATTGATAAAAGACTGAATGTTAGGCTGATAAATTGTTTATAGTGCTTGAGAGATAAAAAACTATTCTTATAAGAATTGCAGCTGTGATTCATTTTGTGAAAACTTTTTGGCCTGGTCAATGTAAGGGATGCATGTTACACTCAGTAATTAAATGGATACAAAGACTAAAATATTTGATTCTCATTAATATGCACTGATAACAGTCTAATCTTACTAATGATGTACATTTCTCATAGAATCATACAATCTCATGTGTGATTCATATGTACTGGTACTGTTTTCTAATAAGCTTATATCAGACTGTGAACCAAATTCCCAGAAAAAAATCACCACACCTATGTTACAATTTTTACAAATAAGGCTGATTAAATGATTAGCACTTTGTGATTTCCAAACTTGGATGTTACTGGTCCAGAGTCAGATTATCTTTGACTCTTTAGTTCCTTTACTAACCACTCATTGCTTACCTCTGTGTCCGAACTAACATTCTTTCAACTGTAAGATAGAATTTTTGGTATGTATTAACAGACAAATAGCTTGTGCCAAACAGAAAGCCGAGAATGCCCTCAGATAATACCTAAGACTTGTGACACAATTTCCCCTGTCTGTCTCAGTGTCCCACCAATGCATTTGGAAAGTGACTTAACATGATTTCCTTTTGTTCTGTGACTATGAAGGTGCAGGTAACCAGATTGTAACACATTATTTAGGACAACTTGAATCTAGGTTCTCAGGTGTGGTCACTCATATTTGGATCAAAATTAATAATATCATATTTGTTCCCCTTGAGGCTAATAGTTAATGATAGATATTTACAAAAGATCAAAACCAGTGTTTCTGGTATAATATAATGATTGCCATCAACAAATATGTAATATTTAAATACTATAAAATAATATAAAAATTAAATTATATCAACTTTAGTCTTTCATCATACATAATTCAAGTGTAATTTTGCTTATTTCTTTAGTCTATAAAATATTCTTAAAGTGTTAAGTGATTATAGACTAATTGTGATTTCACACACAATTTTTTCAATGTTGTTTTTTTATTGCAAAACTTTAATACAGAGTCTAGAATTGTATATGATTATCAATACTTTTTAGGTTTTTTTTTTTTAATCTGTAAGGGTCCTAGCAGTGTTTTGCTTTATATTTTTTGCTTTTCATTTTTTTTTATGATTGTGATGGTTTTCAAGACACCATGGTAATTATTTTGTAGACTGTCCACTATGTGAGGTCTACCTTATGTGTCCTTAAGATGACATATACATTGCACATTTGGGCAGTGATTCCTGTTTTAAAATTTATTTACTTATCTTATCAGTTTGAACTAGTTTTGCTGTGTAGCGCCAGGTTGGTCATGAACTCAGCCCTCTAACTGAGCATCTCCACTGCTGTTTTTAAGTATTTATTTCCATGTTCAGTGGTAATTCATTTGGAGGAAAGGCAATTATTTATTTACTTTTAAATTAAAATTTTATTGTCTACAAGTGAATTTATTTATTTAGAGCCATATACTCATTCACATATGGCTTATCACTACATACATGTGATTATTAAATAGCTAAGTAGTCACAACAGAGAATGCATGGCCCAAAAAGTCCAATATTTATTACCTGGCATTTTATAGAAGAAACACAAATTCTAGTTGGTATTTAATGAAAACTCAGAGCCAGATGTTGAGAAAAAGCTGGAATATTGGGAAGAGAGAAAACAAACCACTGTCAATTCTCTCCCAGTCAACTTCTCAGGGTAAAAGCTATCATTGAGTCCTCAGCCTGGCTCGTAGCTTCTGCAGAATATCACAATGTCTGCCTACACTTGTCTTCATATTTTCTTTTCCCAGTTGTTTCACTTCTGGGTTCAAATCTTCATCATAATCCTAGAGTTAGGATTAAAGGTGTGAGTTACTACTGTTTGGTTGTTAAGTCTTGAACTCACAGAAACACAGGAAGATCTCTCTCTCTCTCCTGAGTTATGAGATTAAATACTGATGATTAGAATTGTAGCAAGTACAATAATGATAATAAATGATGATGGTATTGCTAACTTCAAGTGCCATGATGCACATATAATTAGGGTAATTTATTTAACTTCTATTTATCTTGTCACTACTCTCATTTGTCATTGTCTTAGTAACTTTTTAATATCTGTTACAAAACATCATGACCAAGGCAATGTATAGAGAGAAAACGCTTAACTCAGTTTGTGGTTTTAGAGCGTTAGAGTCCAAGGTGGCATAAGAAGGAACATCTGAGAACTCACATTTTGATCTATAACCACAAGGCGTAAAGAAAGAAGTGGGAATCGTATGAATCTTTTGAAACCTCACAGCCCATCCACAGTGACACAGCTTCTTCAACAAGACCATACTTTCTCATCGTTCCCAAACACCTCCAGCAACTGAGAAACAAATATTTAAACACATGAACCTATGGTGGTCATTTTCATTCAAACCACCGCTCCTGGACAGTATGGCACAGCTCAGGCCCTCCAAGATCCATACCCAAATTTTCAAAAGGTAACTTGTTGCTCCTTTGAATAAATTGTGATCATCTCTAACATGCTGTTCCCAATGTACCGTATGAATTCAAGCAGGGTTTTTTTTTTTGCATGTTATTAAACAAATACTAAAGGAAGAAAAGTAGATTATTAGAAAAGTAATTTCACCTTTTAATTTATGACAGCATGGTATGGATATTCTCCAGGCATTCTTGGCTGAATGCCCGACATCTATCACTTCCAATTTCTGTTATTTCCAATCCCCATCACCTCTGATACCTATAACCTTCAACATCTGTCACCTTCAGCAGGCATCACCTCTTCCTTGTTCTCAGATCATTGTACTCCAGTACACTGCATGACTCTTGTGTTCTGTGACATTAAGGCAAGCTAGTCTCAATTCCTTCATGACTGGTATTAGGTCAAAGTTGACATATTAGGGCTCAATTAAATATTAGCTCAAGGATTAAGAACATTTGTTCTTGCAGATGACCATAGTTGGATTAACAGCATCCACTGGTAGTTTACAAACATCCATAACTGTAGATCTAGGGGAAATGATTGTTTCTTTTGAATTCTTTGGGTACCAAGTACATATGAAGTGCATAGATTTTCATGCAGGCAAAACACTCATGCACGTAAAATAAGTAAATCCAAAAAAAGTTGACATATGATCTGAATGCCCCAATCAGATGAAGAAAAACCATGTTATTTGTTGCACATATAAAGGAAACTCAGGGCCAAATCTCTGGGAAAGGCAGAGGTATTAGAGAAGAAACCCCACAGTCAGATCTCATCCAGCTGTCTTCCAGCTTCCTCAGCCTTGCTCCTCCTGGCTTCTTCTGCGTGTTCTGTCTTTCTATGCCTGCCTTAAATACTTTCTCTGCTCAGTTAAGGTGTGACCCCACCACTACCTGTCTTGGAGCCTGGAACTCCTTCTGTAAACTAAGATGACCTCGAACCCAGATTGGATTAAGAGTGTAGGTCACAACTCCCAGGATATTCCCTGTGCTGGGATTAAAGGTGTGAGTTATCACTATGTGATCCTCCTAGACTGAGTGTGGGTAGATCCCTTTGATATCTCTGAATGTTTTTATTATGTTTAAAAATATCCCCACAGTTATTTTATGGCAATAATAAAAGCTTTCGTTTGCTTTTTTCTTGCATGTCACCTAATTCACTCTGATGCTTATTCAGAGATATATTTATTTATAAGGCACACTTGAGTATTGGAAAAGTTGAGTTATTCATTTAATAAAGCTAACACATGAAAGAAAGAAAAATCACAGAAATTGCAGAGAAGCCATAATCTCAGTTTAGCTAAGCACAGTGTTTATCATCCCTTTGAATATTCTATTACATATGATATAAATATTCTTAGACTTACAACTAACTTAATATGAAATTTCCCACATTAAGTTAAGATAAGACATACTTATCTTATGCAGATAAGACATACTACTCATATTATGCCATGTTCTGCTTCTGTGATTGAGAGTTTGATTTTAGTTTTCTGTGCCCAAGGAACTAGATAATTAAGGATTAGATAAATGAGCAGGTTGTAACTAAAATGTTGCATTGCTCCAGATCTGCAAGTGGAAACTGAGGAACTGAGTTTTATTTTGGACTTTTATTTGATGTAAAAGACAGCATATAGTTTGGGGAAAAACACCAAATAGATACTATTTTTTTTTTCCTTATGACAATTTGAGTGGTATTTTCTAAAAGCATTTTTTTGTAGAACTTGTCTCTAAAACAATACTAGTCTGTTATATTTCTGGTTTAGCCTTCATTTTTGTGTCTATGATCAATATTTGAAGGATTATAGTTATTTGCAAAATGATTTGCAGGCTTTTACAAAGCATACCACCTACTCATTAGAAAAAGAATTTTTTAAAAAAGAAACTGAAACAATGTGAAGAAATAAGAGGTATGTTTTTCTTTTTCTTTTGTTGTTTGCATAAAGAACCTGTCCCTTATACAATTCAAAAATGAAGAGAAACAGATTGGTCAGCTGCCCACTGAGTTTTCCAAGAAGCCAGAGGACTATGTGATGTGTTTTGTTATGTCTCTGTGTCAGCTCTGAACACTAAATGCTCTACATCAGAAAAATAAAAAAGGTAGTGTCTTCAAAACTTTTATTTATATAACAATAATACTCATCTTAGACAAACAGATATTAAATTTGTTGCTTGATTGTTCAAACTACTTCTACTGGAGGGGGTGTATGTCTACAACGAATAAATTAGTAACAATAATTTTTAAACCAATTCTCCTTTTTGAAAACTCCCTCTAGCATTTGACATACTCTTGTGATAGCTGTCCAGGAGAGTTGGCTTATGTACTAAATATGGGACCAGTTTATGCAACAACAAAAATGGTAGAATGGATAAGTTAGACAGGCAATTAAATTGATCAATACAAGAAGATAAGAAAAGGCTCAGTCAGGTGACAGGAAGTCACTATAAATGATGAAATGTATTATATTTCACTTTCACTAAATAAAAAGTCCTATTATTTACTCTTGTCTTTAGAAAGACTTAGTAGTTTTATTTTTGCTGAACACAATTGTACCTCTACAATTGAATACACCACAGGTGGCCTTAGACTTCATTCTCAGATGCTAATTTTCTTTTTCATAAAGAGAACAAAAAGTGTTTTTTCTTTAGTATATATAAAGATCTGTAAAGAATTTTTCTGACATGTTTTTAGGACCCACCCCCAACAATTTGTCATACCCATTTTCAAAACAATAGTGATGACACAAGAGTTTCAAATATATGAGGAAGCAAATTATTAAGTCTAAAACCAAATACCACTTAAATCTAAAAATGTACTTTAGTGGATAATACTTAAAGCACTTTGTATCATGAATAAATTGTCTCTAAGATCTCTGACATCTGAATATAAGGTAAAGCCAAGATACTATATCTTTTGTAATTTCTGATAATACAAATTATATTCGTTGATTTTTTTTTTTAGTACTAAACTTTCGCTTAGACTGAAATTCCTGCTTTAACTTGTAGGGGTATTGTATTGTTTCATGATAAATAATTGTCCCACCCACTGGTTTAATAAAAAGAGCTGATTGGCCAAAGGCAGGCAGGAAGTGTGGGCGGGACTACCAGACTAAGAAAAACTCTGAGAGCAGAATGCCAGAGAGAGCACCAGAGAGAAGCTGCAGGATTCAGAGGACCACCATGCAGCTTTAAAGAAAGGTACTGAGCCGCGTGGCTGAACAAGAGACATGGGATAGCTTAAGGGTAGAGAGTTAGCAAGCTATATTCCTAGGCCTAAGGCTGATCAGCCTAAAACTATTGGAAGCATCTGTGTGTCTCTGTGGGACTGCGGGACTGCGGGTCTGTGGGCCTAGACCTTGAGGTTAGGCCGGAAAGTCCGGGCCAGAAACCTCATACTACATTAACTTATCACTGAGACTTCTGCTCATGAATGAAGACATTGTGATAATGATACACAGTCAAGAGATTTCTAGGAAGAAAATTATGTTCCTTGATTAATCAAGTAAAATCATCTCCATGCCAGGAGTTATAGGACTTGAAAAATTGGGAAATTACAGAGTAGCGATTGTAGCTCGAAAATATGAGACAAATAACAGAATTTAAAATGGAAAAGATATCTTAATGGGTATTTCAACAAACACATATAAATGACCAATATGCCGTAGAAATATACTTCACATTACTGAGTTGTCATGAGACACAACTTCACACCTACAAAAATGCCTGTAATGATTTTTAAAAATAAAAACCTGGAGGATAATGTAGAGAAATGAAACCCCTCATAGATGCTGTGCTGTAGAGGTGTATAAACAGTGCAGCCACTTTGGAAGCAGTGCGTAAGTTCCTCAAACCATTAGACATTGATTTATTACCCTATCTGGCAGTGCCGCTACTAAGTATTTGTACAAATTAAATTAAAACCTATAAATACACAGAAACTTAGCAACAAAGTCCTAGAGCATCATTATTCATAAGCATCAAAGGTGAGAATAATTCAAATATCTACCAAATAACAAATGGGTAAGCCAAACATGGTTTGTGGTTAAAACAGTCTATTTTTCATTAGAAAAAGAGTGAAATAAACAGATGCTACAATGCTCTTGAGCTTTAAAATACTTTGATTTGTGAAAGAACTCAGTCACAAGAGACAATATCATTTGAATCTTTCAACTATGAATTGTTGCCACAATAGAGAAACCTATACACAAAACAGATTGTAACTCCTGCCAGGAAAACAAGTAGGCTAATTGCAGATCTCCACCTCTGTCCCTTTTCCTCCAAGTTCAATTCCCCAGTCTCTTCCCCATCTACAGTAGAACACCTGCAGCAGCCTCCGTAACCTAATCTCTAGTGGATACCACACATATTTCTCTCCTAGCATCCTTCCCTACTCTTTGCTTATCCCACTGCCCAACTCCAGCAGGCATTTCCTGCAAACACAAGGTCTCTTACTGACATGGAAACAAATAGGCTCATCACAGTACTTCACCTCTCTGTCTGCTCCTATAAATCAAATCTCCTAGTCTCCTCTCAAGCTCTGCAACAGAATACTTGTTGTATCCTGGTACTCCAGAGATATGCCTCTAAACTTCCCTAAATAATGACTAAATATATATCAGTACAAATATATATCGATAAATCCTGCCTTATAGAAGATAAACCTAAAGATAAAAGATAAACCTAAAGAAAATACAGGGAATAAATAATCTTAGATAAGCAAAGTCAAAAAGAGAAACACACAAACACAAACACACACACACAAACAAACAAACAAACAAAAAAAACCAACAGGAACTAAGAACCATTTGTTATTACAATGAGATTTCTGGCCCGGACTAGTCCCACAGTTCAGAACCACCCACCACTGCTTATCTGGACCAGAAATCCCAAAGTCCCAAAGAAACATACAGTGATTATGTTAACTTCATGCTGTTTGGCCTATGGCTCAAGCACATTGCTAGCTAGCTCCTTGATCTTAATCCATTTTCATTAATCTGTCTGCCACATGACCTGTGGCTAACCTGTGTTCCTTACATGTTGCTTCTTTGGGCATCTGGCTTGATCTGTGTCTGATTCTACCCTACTTCTCCTACCTATACTCCTATCTCTGGCTATGGTGTTCACCAACGGTCAAAACAGCTCCTTTGTTTAAAGATTGATATTGACAGCATACAGAAAGACATTCGCACATCAATTGGTCATTGAAATCTATCAATATTAATGATCTCAATCCCCCCCCCAAAAAATTCAGACTAATAGGATGGATGTAAAAATCGGGTCTATTCTGCTGTATCCAAGAAACATGCCTTAACATCAAGGATAGATGTCATCACAGGTTAAAAGCATAGAAAGAAGTATTTCAAACAAATGAACTTAGGAAGAAAACTGTTGTAGCCATTTTAATTTCTGATAAATAGACTTCAAACCAAAACTAATCAGTGTGTAAATATGTAAAAAAAAAAAAAAAAAAAAAAAAAAAAAAAAAAAAAAAAAAAAAAAAAAAAAAAAAAAAAAAACAGGGGTCATTTGAACTTTTAATATCTTTGTGTCAAACACAAGTGCACCCAATTTTGTAAAAGAAACACTAGTATAGCTTAAATCACATAGTGACCCTCATACATTGATAATAAGAAACTATCTCTTTCACCAATAGGCAGGGCAAACAGAAAAACTCAGGAGATAACTAATTATTAACTGAACGGAACTAATAAGTTTTACAAAAGATTTCACCCAAACAAAACAATATGCTTTCTTCTCAGAAACTTGTGGAACTTGCTCCAGAATTAATCACATACCTGAACACAAAATGAGTCTCAACAGATAACAATAAAATAAAAATAACACCCTTCATCCTATTTGGCCACCATGGTTTATAGCTGGACAGCAAAAACAGAAGCAACAGAAAGCTTACAAAATCATAAAAACAAGAATTTTGTACTCAATAAAATATAGGGCAAGACAGAAATTCAGAAAGAAATAAAAGACTTTTCAGAATTCATTGAAAATGAATAAATAATATACCTGAATTTACAGAACACAATAAAGGCTGATCTAAGAGGCAGAATCAGCATTAACTGAATACATTTTTTTTTAAAAAAAAAAAAAAAGTAGAAAACACATCCCTAAAGGAGTAGACAACAATAAATAGTCAAATTCAGGGATGAAATTAATAAAATAAAAATAAACAAAAATCCCACAAAGAATCAATGAAACGAAGAGTTGAACCTTTAAGAAAATCAGTAAGACGGACAGAATCTTATCTTGATTAGCTAAAAAATAGAAATGGAATACACAAATGAACAAAATTAGAAACAAAAAGGAAGGCATAACAAAAGATACTTAGAAAATTCGGAAAATCATAGGGACGTGCTTTAAAAAAAAACCTGTACTCCATCACAGCTGATTATCTAAAAGAAATGGATAATTTTCTCAACAGGTACCACCTGAAAAATTGAATCAAGATCAGATAAGTGGCTTAAACAGACTTCTAATCCCTAGAGAAATAAGCAGACATCAAAAGTCTCCCAACCAAAAAACAATCTGGTTTTAACACAAAATTCTATCAGTTTTCATAAAAATAGTTAATATCAATACTCCTGAAAATTTTTCCTCAAAATTAAAACAAAAGGAACTTTGGCCAATTCATTTTATGAGGTCACAATTACCTAATACCAAAACCACATAAAGAGCTACCCAAGAAATATAATTATAAATCGATTTCTCTAATGAACATGAATCCAAAAAATTATCAATAAAATACTTGAAAACTAAATCAAGAACACATAAAAAAGATTATCTCCTCATGATCCAGTTGACTTCATCTCAGAGATATAAGGATGCTTAAACATATATAAATCAATAAATGTAATTCATTGTAGTAGGACAAACCCACAGGGTGGAGGAAATTGGCTCAAACCAGTTGGCAAGGCATACACATATTTCTTTAGGGGCCAACCTGGAGTTTGTCTGAGGGCCTAGCAACAGGCACTGTCAGAGGTCCTGACTGTGTCCAGAAATGAAGGGCAACGGTGCAATGTCATCGGGTCTGGACCCAGCCTAGGTCCTGGGAGGAGGGTATATAAGGTTCTCCTACTTCTGAATAAAGTTAGATATTTGTTTTTCATCTGACTCCTGGGGTCTGTGTTGTTTGTTATCCCTGCATCTTCTCACCCCCTTCCCTGACAGAACTGCTAGGACTCAGAAACAATCCATGTTATAAACAAACTCAAAAACAAAAACCACACAATCATCTCATTATATATAGAAAGACCTTTGGCAAAAATTCAATACTCTTCCATGATTAAAGTCTGGGAGAGATTAAGGATATAGAGACATACCTCAACCAACCCCACGCCAAACATCTGCTTATATGGAGAGGAACTCAGAGAAATCCCGCTAAAATTAGGATCAAAGCAAGGTTGTCCACTCTCTTCATTACTTACACAATTTATTGCTTGAAGTGTTAGCTACAGTAATAACACAAATAAAGGAGATCAAATATTTACGAGCTGGAAAAGAAGAATTCATCCATTTTATTTTATTTCCAGATGATATAATAGCATATATATGTGATCTTTAAAAATTCTATCAGGGAACTTGCATGGCTGATAAACACTTTCAACAAAGCATCTGTATACAAATTAACTCAAAAATAAGCAGTCTTCCTATATACAATGACAAATAGTCTGAGAAACAAATCAGGGAAACAACACCTTCCACAACAGCTTCAAATAATATAAAATATCTGGGGTAATTTTTTTTTTTTTTACCAAGACTAGTATGATAAAAGCTTCAAGTCTTTGAAGAAATTGAAGAAGATATTTGAAAATTGAAAAATCTTCCATGTTTTTTTGATCAGTAGGCTTACTATAACAAAAATGGCCATCCTACCAAAGCACTATATAGATTTGATGCAATCCCTATTAAAATTTCAACGCAATTCTTCACAGATTTTGAAAAGACATTTTCAGCTTCATATTGAAACACACATAAAGTCAAAACAAAGCAATGAACAAACAAATGGGATACTAAAACAATCTTGTATAATATAAAAACTACTGGAAGTGTCACAATCCCCAATTTTAAGTTTTACTAAATAGGTATTGCTGGTGAATGAATCAGAGGAACAGCAGATAGCAACTGAAGTTTGAGGTGTCAGCCCACCAGGAGGGAAATCCCTGATGGGTGAATCTTGAATAGACAAGTCCTCAAGATCATAGACTCCGGAATGACTTTTGCTTCTGCTATGAGTCTATATATTTATAGCTACCATCTTTCTCTGGTATCTGGAATGGTATAAATGGGAGTGAGAAGATCCCCATTGCCTATAATGTAGTGTGTTTAATCTCATGAAAACATCCTATTTTACTGGACATTTTTACCTGGGGATTATTCTGAAGATGATTTACTCCTAAGCTGTCCTGTCTAATTGATAGTAATAATGCTAGTTTAACAGGGATTAGATTATTAAAAATGAAACAAAATAGTGTCACTGCTACAACACATGAGTTTCTATTGACTGTGGCTTAGATTATTGATTAAGAAAAACTAGCTGTAGCCCAGATAGTTTAAATTCTTTTCATTTTAATATTGGGAGATGTGTGCACAGGTCTTAGAGTGCACCATAGCTGAAACAAAGCTTTGAAAATAACTTTAGGTTAGACTAGATATTTTTGTCAAATAGCTTTGAGGTAAAAAAAAAACCAAGATGACAATTTAAAGTTTTAGAAAGACACATAGTTGAGTGAGGGACTTGTTAAAGTCAGGGAACAAGTGCAAAGCAGCCTAATTATTACCAGATGACATACTTTCTTTGCTAGGATTAGTTATTGACCAAAGCTAGTGATTAATCCGTTGTACCTATTTTTCCCTAAATCCCATTATTGTAACTATTGATGAGTAGATATGAACTAAAGATTTAAAGTAGGGCGGACTGATTCTTTTTCATATATAAAAGTTAGACTTATGATCCCTTATAAGATTAATTTTCAAGATAAGTAATAAAGTGGTTGCTCCTTTCTTTGTAACGTTAAAACTCAGCCTGCTTGGTTACACACTGTTAATCTATAACAAGTTGTTTGGGTATGAATGTACATGAGTTCTTGGAATAATCTGTTTTTCACTTGTAATACATAAAATATTTAATTATGTAAAGGATATGAAAAACATGTTATTTGTTATTTGTATTCATTGTAACTATCTACTTAGAAAGCAGAATGAAATTACAATGTAATTTTACATTGTCTGAAACATTTCTGCTGAAATATAAGCTAAATAAAAGGAGAAAGAATAAAGATAGAGTTAAAATGAGTTAGAAGTAAAACATCAGAATGAGAAGTATAAACTGCCAGGAAAATAAAGAATAGAGAATGCAAAAGAAGAATTTTTTTAAAAGCATAAAGGAAACCATCAACAATGCATAAGAGTGTCTTTTCCCTAACCCCCTCTGATAAAATGTCATAATACACACTCTGTGGATCAACCTTGCGTCCTGGAGGATGACTGGAGGCTGGTTCTTTAGGCAGCAACAAGATATAGTAATAAAAACAGCATGATTTGGGCACAAGCATGGCATTTTTGGTTAAAATAAATTTGAAATCCCAGACATAAATCCACATACCTATGAGCACCTGATTTTCTATAAAGAAACAAGAAATAAACACTGGAGAAAAGACAGCATCTTCAATAAATGTTGGGGGTCAAACCAGATGACTATGTAGAAGAATCCAAACAGGTGCATGCTTATCATCCTTCCCAAGACTCAACTCAAAATATATTAAATACCTTAACATAAAACAAGATACACTGCACCTGATTAGAAGTGAAATTTTAAATGAACTTGAATTTATTGACACAGAAAAAGACTTTCTGAACAGAACACCACTAGCACAGGTAATAAGATCAGCAATTAATAAATGAAACCTCATCAAACTCCAATGATAATGCAGAGCAAAGGACAAAAACCTTCAGACAAATTGGCAGCCTATAGAATGAGAAAAAATTTAGGAGCTATACATCTGATAGATGGATAATATTCAAAATATATAAAGGACTCAAGAAACTAGATATCAAGAAAACAAAGTAACCCAATTTAAAAATGGGGTACAGATCTAGACAGAGAATTTTCAAAGGAGCTAACTCAACATCTCTGAGAAACATTTAACAAAATGCCCAACAACCTTAGCCATCAGGTAAACGCGTACTAAAACTACTTCGAGATTTCCATCTTATACCTGCACAAATGGCTAAGATCAACAGAACAAGTGACCAAGAGTCAGAAAGATTTGTCCAGACCTGGGGCCCAGGTAGGACAGAGAAACTACTAACAACAATCCACAGTGGTGTTTTACAGACATGATATGCTGGAGCGAAGGCAGCACAAAGATTGTGGGAATGACCAGTACCTGTCCTGACTTAAGGCATGCTTCATAAGATACTGACACTGTCTGAGTGACCAAGAGCCTCAGACTAGCTATCCCAGGGATCTAGGATAAAACCAAATAATGCTCATCTAAAGAAAAGAAAAGGAAATATACCATAAACTGACTCTTAATGATATTCTGATATACTCATAGATCGAGTGCCCTGTTCAACCATCAACAGAGAAGTGTCTCCTGCAGATGATGGAAATAAATACAGAGCCCCGCAGCCACTCATTTCACAGAGAGTGAGAGACCTTGGGATACTGAGCCAATATGGAGATGGGATGTCTCCATAAAATCCCAAAAAACATCAGCAATTCACCAATTTTATGTTGGATCTTTAAAGATTAATCTACTTAGAGTACTACCATACAGACAGGTGGATACTGCCTGGAAACATGAGCAAAAACCAGCATAACAATGTTCTTCTCATCTGTGTGTGAAGAAGTCTACAGAAGAGGAAGCAGAAAGAGTTTAAGAACCAGCTTGGATGGATGGAGCACACCGAGGAAGGATGGTCCTCTAAGTCAAATGAGCAAAGCATGCACAGGGCCTCTGTATTTATGTTATTGTTTCCAGCTTACTGTTTTTATGGAATTCCTGAATGCGAGTGAGCGGGTCTCTGACTCTTCTGCACTCTACTTTCTTGGACTCTTTCCCTCCTGTTTATTTGTCTTGTCTAACTATAATGAGACATTTTTGTCTTAAGCTAAAATTGATTTTGCTATATTTTGAAAGAAATGAGTGAATTACTTAGTTTAAATCTATCTAGCCAGTAGGGTAAAAGCTGGCAAAGGAAATGTCGTTTATACCTCTGGGAGAGGGAAAGTCAGTTTTCTACACTGGAATGGTACTGGGTATATCAGCCACTCCAGGACAGATCTCATGTTCAGGAACAAGAGAGCAATAAATAATGGACTCACAGCGTGTATGTGTGCACATGTGCGCTTTTATTTGATTACAGTTAGGGTGGGTGGTGCTATATTTTGTTTGCTGTGTTTCTAGGGGGTTTGTTATTGTACTAGGGTTTTGGTTTGGTTTTTGAGAAAGAACATAACGTTGGGTAGGTAAGGCACAAGACACAATCTGGGAAAACTTGTGAAGGGGGAAGAATATAATAAAAACATGTTTTAAATAATAAAATACAAATAAAATGTGTAGATTCCTGTCATAGGGCTTTTTCCCAAGGCTGAGTTTATCCTGTAACCACATGATGGAAGAAGAGAGCCAAAGATCACAAACTGTCCTCTGATCTCCATACACATACTGCGGCAAACACACACACATACACACACACACACATACACACACATACTGTGGCAAACACACACACATACACACACATACACACACACATACACACACACATACTGCGGCAAACACACACACATACACACACACATACACACACATACACACACACATACACACACACATACACACACACATACACACACACATACTGTGGCAAACACACACACATACACACACATACACACACATACTGCGGCAAACACACACATACACACACATACACACACATACACACACATACACACACATACAAACACACACATACACACACATACACACACACATACACACACACATACTGTGGCAAACACACACACACATACACACACATACTGCGGCAAACACACACATACA
This sequence comes from Phyllotis vaccarum, assembly GCA_033318265.1. Taxonomy (NCBI): domain Eukaryota; kingdom Metazoa; phylum Chordata; class Mammalia; order Rodentia; family Cricetidae; genus Phyllotis; species Phyllotis vaccarum. The sequence continues at coordinate 16,691,599 of JARWLC010000007.1, forward strand.
CACACATACACACACATACACACACATACACACACATACAAACACACACATACACACACATACACACACACATACACACACATACACACACATACTGTGGCAAACACACACACACATACACACACACACATACACACACATAAATACACACATACTGTGGCAAACACACATACACATACACACACATGAACACACATACACACACACATACACACACATATACACACACACATACACACACACACACAGGGAAACAAAGAAGGTTTAAGAATATACAGCTTATGGTGGCACTACAGATAAAATAATGGTACAATTAAAAAACAATTTTGCTCTCTTATTAATAACTTTTTGTAAATCCTCCACTTTATAATGGGTTCTTAGTTGAAAGCACTGTTTTTCATAACAAATAGATATACTCAAAGTATAAATCATTTCCCACACAGTTGATAATAGATGTGCAAACAGCAGCCCTGTTATCAGATTTTTAACCTAGGAGTTGGTCTCTTAGCAACTCAGCAATTTAGTTGCCAGTCCTAAATACTAAAGCCTGGAATCTGAAATGGTATCACAATGCAAGAAAATACAGCTAAAGGGATGCACTGTTAAGATGAAAAATCTAGATTTTAAACCTGAGGTTTTGGAAAATGTAATACAAATGGGTGAGAGCACGTTCAAGTCAAATTGCATGGAATCTGTTCATACCTCATCTTGTGGCTTTTAAAGGACCTCTTTTCAGATGCAGAGGTCCGCAGCTCCACACCAATTTGAGCTACTGATCCAGCTGAAGAGAGGGAGCAGAGATTTCATGTGTGAAAGGATCAGGATCACAATGCGGAGACCCATGGAGTAGGATGTCCTGTGCTGTTGGGAACTTGAAGACTCTGAAATGGCAGCTGATGAACCTTCATGGAACGGATCTGGACCCTCTGAATGCAGATGACAATGAAAAGATATGGGCAGTTTGTGGCGTTTCTTATACTCAGACCAGAGTCTATCCCAGGTCCATGAACTGGCCCATGCTTTGTGGGGGAGCATCTTTCCCAGCCTTGAAACCTGGGGGAGGGACTCTGTCCTTCGTCAACTGGATATGCTTGACCAAATTGACTCACCTTGGGATTTCTTGCCCTCTCTGGGTAGTGAACAAAAAGAGGGCTTTGCGGGGAGGGGAGAGGCTAGGGGAGGACTGGGAGAGGGGCAGGAGGGAGCAGTGGTGGGTATGAAAAAATATTTTAAATAAAAAGAGAAAATAAATTAAAAGGACCTCTTTTTTGTTTTTCATCGTAAGAGTGGTTTCTTGGGAAGAAGACACAAAAGTAGCTGAATCATTTTTCCCTAATCTCACTTATTGGTTTCAAAATTGTATTTTGAGGTTTGATCTATTATTGGGATAAAGAAATACTAGTGAGAAATGAGAGAAAATAATGAACAGAGTGGCTACTCTCAAACAGATTATCAGGATCTGAACGTTGGAGAGACGTTTTGGTGGCCCATTTCACATCATCGTGTAGATCAAATGAATTCTGTGGAGGAAATAAATTATACTCTAGTTGACAAAGGGACAAGGAACTCCAAACGTTCTTGGAGATTTTATGTTTGGCCTTCTTCCTCTTCTTTTGATAAGTTGTGGGGCCCAGTGCAGCTTGCCAGACAGACAGAAAGCCCTTGCTGGTGCCTGGTTTTGGTCATTCATGAATCTCTCATTCATTTAGTAGTGTCTAGTGCATGGCAGTTTTACAGATTAATGCATAAGTTAAGACAGCATGTCACCAAAAACGATACTTCAATTGTCACGGCTCATTATAATCAGTTAGACAGCAAACTGTGTGTTTCACAAAACCATGTGACAGCAAGATTGCCTAATTGGTCACCATCTGTGTCATACCCTGTTTCTCAGCCTAAATAGATGATCTAATAGAGTCATCGAAGAACTCATGGCATTTTAAATAAATATCTAACTCATGACAACTGTTTCTTGTCTGCTTTTTAAAATCCTGAAGTAAAAACAAGAGAATTAGATTATTAAGCTAAATGATTCATCTGTATTTTCTTTATCTGAGAAGAATGTGCCTTTTACTTTGCAAATTCTTTTTGTTCTGTGATTCATTGCACTTTTTATAGATTTCTCACTTCATATCTTTTCCTTTATTTCACCCAAATTTCAGCAAAAATAATTCAAATACAATGAAAATACTTTTTAAAATTAAATTTAAAAAAATCATTTGGTGCTGTGGCTTGAACACTTTGTAAGATAGTTATCTTTACCTGGTCCTTATTTTTTGTTTTTATATAATTTAAAAAATTTTAAGAGACTAATTTAATGCTCATGTGCTGGTTTTATATATATATATATACACACATGTATATACACATACATATTAAAGTATGTGTTTTTAAAGATAACTTACTTATTCTCAATATATACATTTTAACTGAAATAACCACATTGCACTATAAAAATTGTCAAAATACAGCCATGCATAGAAAACAAAGTAAAGTCCCATGATCTAATTACTGAGAAACAGATGATACTAATATTTAAAAACTTTTTATCTTAATTAATTAAAATAGTTAAGTATTGTCTAAATTTTGAAGAAAATGTATGATTTTAACCAAGTGTATATAATCTTTTTGGCACCAGCAGAGGTAATAATATTTGAAAGACAACTAATCCTGGAGTACCACTTTGGCTTTTCTAATATGTCAAGAAAAGAAGATGAGAAGAAGATAGAAAAGGAGGCAGGGAAGATACAAGTTGTAGAAGCAGGAGAGAAGAATAAGGTGTTATCCTGGAAATTAAGTAAAGGAGACACTGCAAAAACATGTCTGAACTAGTGTAGTTCCCAAGGTTGCAGAAGGTGCTCTGCAGGTTACTAGAAAACAAAGTAATCATCAAGGTCATGTTGGCACCATTTGTAGTAAGAGGCTTCTGGCCCAGATTTTTGGGTGTAGCCTCAAGGTTTAGGCCCGTAGACCCACAGACCCGCAGAGACACACAGATGCTTACAATAGTTTTAGGCTGATCGGCCCAAGACCCAGGGATATAACTTGGTAACTCTTTACCCTTAATCTAACCCATGACTCTTATCCTGCTTGGCCATGTGACTCGGTACCTTTTCTCAGAGCAGCATAGTTGTCCTCTGTTTCTTCTGGCTTCTCTTTGGCATTCTGCTCTGTTCTGCCTGTTCCTAGATTCTTCTTAGTCTGGTAGCCCCTCTCACACTTCCTGCCTGCCTTTGGCCAATCAGTGCTTTTTATTAAACTCATAGGCGGGGACAGTTATTTGCAATGGAACAACATAATCCCCCTACAATGTCACCAAGCTAAAAATACCCTGAGACCTACAACACAGACTTGCCTGAAAGATAGACTGTTGGAATAGTGGCATAAACATCAGTTGGATTAAAGTTGGATTTAAGGCTAATTCCATGAGAAAAAAAAAAAAAACCCATACATAACACTGATAGTATAGCAAGATCCTGATAGTAGATAGATAATGGACCCAGGGGAAATTTTGTACTATTATTCTACTAAAGGGGCACAGCAATAAAATGACCCTAATGACATATTGCTATACTCATAGAGAAGAAAATCTTTCAAACCTTATCAGAGAAGATTCTTCTTGCAATAAATGGTAATTAACAAAGAAACCCAATACTGGACAATGTACAGAGAGTGCAAGACTTTGGATTGTTCAACCCTAAATGATATATTTCTATCAAACTTATCCCCTCAAGACATAGGGATCTACCTGATGAGGAGGTAGAGAATTTGTAAGAGCCAGAAGTGGCAGGTGATTGCAAGGAAATAGTTCTCCCAGACATGACAGCATGGATAAACACTTATTAACTCAGAGACTATAACAGCATGCTGAAGCCATGCACAGATTCCAGCCAGACAAAATTCTAGCTCTGAGAAGTGAAAGTAGACACAAATTTCCATCACTAACCCAGAAGCTATTTACAATTGATGCCTGCTGAGAAAGGGAAAAATCAGCCTTCTCTTATGGAGTATTAATGGGTATATCCACCACCCTCCATAAGTGCATAGCAAGTAAAATGTCCAAGAGTACATAGCCAGTGTGTGTGTGTGTGTGTGTGTGTGTGTGTGTGTGTGTGTGTGTGTGTGTGTGTGTGTGTGTGTGTGTTTTGTTTTGTTTTGTTTTGTTTTGCTTGGGTATTTTTTTATCTTTTTGATTCCCTATTTTTCTTTAGTTTACTTGTCTATTTTTACTATTTCATATTTTATTTTTTATAGTGAATTAAAAATGTTTAACTAAAAACTTTATAATAAGGTGTTATTGTGGAAAAATATTTTAACTATATAAGATGTGTTACATTTGTTTATGCTGCATTTGTTTAGTTATGTAAAGATGTGTTGTGGTTTCACTTTGCCTGCTTAAGGCACCTGATTGGTCTAATAAAGAGCTGAACAGCCAATAACTAAGCGGAGAGAGGCATAGGTGAAGCTGGTGGGCAGAAAGAATAAATAGGAGAAATCTAGGCTTGAGGAGAAAAGAATGAAAGAGAAACAGAGGAAAGAAAGATAAGAAGCCCCAAGGCAAGAAACTAGCCTGAGCTAAGGCTGAGCATTTATAACTAATAATAAGTCTCTGTGCCATGATTAGGGAGCAGGTTGGTGGCCAAAAGGAAAGCCTAGTACAAAATGTCAAGGCTAAAAATGACTCTGTGGTTAAAAGAACTTGGCACCAAAACTGGTGACCTCAGTTTAAATCCATGGACTCAAGTGGTAGAAGGAGAACTGACTTTTCTGTTTCGTCCTTTTGACCTTTGAGCATCACTTGAACACAGGATTTATTTTACAAATAAATGTAAAAAATATTCCTTAAATATAGAATAATACATCAGACAGGCCCCAAATCTCCACAGGATTACTAGGACCCTATTAAAACTTTATTCTTTTGTGTAAGTGAAGAATATTGCATTTCTTTGCTTTTTATAGTGTTGGCACTTCTTGGATTTTTTTTTTAATTTAGCACTTTATCCTTTCATTGGCACAAGCTGGGAACATACAAAGGATGATGCATTGTATCTGCCATGATGATTTTAGTGTTATACAAGTTTCCATCCTATTATTTTGGTGTGTACCTGAAGACAGCAGTGAGGTTGGAGGAGAGAAAATATTTTTGGCAATATCGCAGTGCTGCAGCTACCTTGATCTTTATTGACATTCATCAAACAATTATATCAATGGATGGGTTAGTATAATAAACATTTACGGATGGAATTTCAATACTTCTAGTATTCTAGTTTCATAATGATCCAGTATCCATACTAATTGAAACTCAAATTTATAACACACATATTAGAAATAATTTAAAATACTGAATACTGATGTTGCAAAATGTAATTTTTAAAAATAAGTTTCTGGTTCAACTTTGAATGATTTTTTCAAGCTTTTAATTAAACCTTAATTTGATTGTGACATTTTGATAGATTTCAACCTTCCCAGAGTGATTCATCTTCTACCCTTTGACAGTGAGTTCTTCCCACACAGAATGTTAGACATAAGGGCATCAGTTGAACAAATAAAGTTAATATTGCAGCCTTCAATTTCCAGTTTAAATGCATTTAAAAGAATTACTAATGTCTTTGAAACAATGAAATAAGTGGATAACACTTTGTTATGAAGAAGAGATCAAACTGCTTCAGTCATTCTGGAAAATTAACGGTAAAAAAAAAAAAGAGAGAGAGAGAGAGAGAGAAGCAAAGGGCCCGGAGAGAGATGGCTCCACAGTGAAGAGCACTGGCTGCTCTACAGAGGCCAAGACTTCAAATCTTTTCACCCACATGGTGCTTACAACTGTCTGTAGCAACAGTTCTAAGAGATCCAACTCCCTTTTCTGACCTCCACAGGCACTGCATGAAGGTTGTGTATAGATGTGCATGTAGACAAAATACTTATACACATACAATAAAAATAAATCTTTTTTTTAAAAACTAAAAAGAGAGGTGATACTGAAAAAAGGAAGGAATAAAGAGAGAAAGGGGGAAATGTTAATGTCTTGTTTGGACATCGCTGTTGCTTGCTTTTGATTTCTACCCTACTTTTTTTTCTAGTCACAATTATTCTCAAACATGTTTAGATTTCTTCATGAAGGCAATTAAAGATATCATCTACCCATTTTCATTACATTTTAGAATGCCCCTAAGTCCAGAGTGGAAGGAAACACTTTGTCATACTTTACACATTTCTCATCAGACTTTAAGTTACTCCTCATCCGTAGGCATGCTACTGTACATACTCTTTTTTTTTTTGTATGTTCATTTTATTATTTTTGTAAAAAAAAAAAAACTGTCATTTTTTATCCATGTATCCCCCTGATCTCCCTCCTTTTCCTCCTCCCAACCCCTCCCAGTCAGCCTTCACCCCACACACACACCATCCCCTCCATCCACTCTCCCAAAAAGGCAAGAAGTCCCAAAGTGGGAAGCTCAGCGTGGCACATCTACTCCAGGCAAGTCTGATTTCCTCATTCTAAAACCAAGACTGGGTTGAGTGTTCCTCTGCAGGTAAAGGGCTCCAAGGTGCATGCCATTCACAGGAAAACAGTCTGATCCCACCCCTCGAGGCTTCACATATTGCCCACGCATCAATAGACAGTAGACTACCCTTGGAGGGCCTAGCTCCTTTTCCTGATGGATCTCCAGTGGCTGTTCTTAATTCAACGAGTTCCCCAGAGCTCCAGCCAGCCATCATTGTGGGAATTTTCCTCATAATCCCTATTCCCTCCTCATACAGACACTCCTCCCCTGGTTTCAGCTAGGCCAGGAGTTTGGCTCAGTACTCAGCCATGGGTCTCTGCCTCAACCTCTATTCATTGTTGGATGTAGGTTCTGTGATGACATAGGGTGATTATTCATTGATTATAGAGGAAAGTCTTGTTTAGGAAATCCCTCCACTATTGGTTAGAGACCTAGCCAGGGATATCCTGTGAATTCTTATAGGTTTCCCTAGCAGTCAATTTCCAACCCCACATTGGACTCTAGTTTCTTGAGTTCTCTATGTATTTGAGAGCTCAATACTCTGTCACATGTAGTGTTGGTAAAGAGCTTTTCCATTCTGTAGGCTGTCATTTTGTGTTATTGACTATGTCCTTTGCCTTTACAGAAGCTTCTCAGTTTCAGAAGGTCCTACTTACTGATTGTTGTCCTTAGTATCTGTGCTACCAGTGTTGTATTTAGGAAGTGATCACTCCTGCCAATGCAAACACAGAGCAAAAATAGATAGATAGATAGATAGATAGATAGATAGATAGATAGATAGATAAATAAAATGGTTAGCTTAACTTGTTTTCAATGAGAAAACAGGAGGAAAGATCAGCGAGAAGGTGAATCTTTCTGTGACTCAGGGAAAGACATGCACTTTCAGTTAACACTGGGCATTAACTCCTTTTCACCATCTTCTGTCTTCCCATTTTTAAGGTAATTTAAACCCACCCCGCATTCCCTAGTGAGGAGTATGCTCTTACCCAGATTACTAGCCCATCACACAAGGACATCGGGCCTTTGTGTTGAAGGTTGTTTGTTGGCTTTCTGCCTTCTCATTACAGAATAAAAATAATATATAGGTTATAATCCTAGATCAATGAGTGAAATATTCAGGAAATGGCAGACATTTCCCAAACAAACCTATGATCCATTTTGTTTGTCTCAGTCAGGAAGTTGTCAATATATGGCCCTCAATATGATTCACAGGATAAGTTGCATACCAATTTTTCTGTTTGGTACTTCAATATAAAGGTAGCAAAGGGCTTCATAAAAAAAATTTAAGTCAGGCTCAGTAGCATGTACCTTTAATCTTCAGTGCTTGGAATGCAGAGACAAAGGCAAACAGAAGAAAACCTCTGTCAGTTCAAGGCCAGCCTGGTCTCCCTAGCAAGTTCTGGGCTTGCCCAGAGAATAAAGTGAGACTCCTTTGTTTCTGCCTTTTTCTACTTTTTAAGTGCTCAGTAAACACTAGAAAAAAAATCCTTTCCAATGAACCAATCACATACAGGGTAATTCTTTGGAGAACAGTATTTACTTCCTTTTACATGATTTTGTTAAATCTCAATCAAGGTCAAATGTTTTTTTAAAATCTCTGCTGAATTTGTCTATGTAACTGTATTTGTTTTGGAGAAATAAACAAATGGAAGATTCTACCTTTCAATACTTACTTTGAAAGATAAATTTTTATATTGGTTGTCATTACATTCACACTAACAGCAAAGAAATAAAAGAATCCAGCAGTCAGATCAGCTCAATTGGGCGACAATATGAAATTTACCCATATTTGTTTTGACAGCTTTTTCTTTAAGTCAGTTTTAGCATTTGACATAAATATCGCTATGGTAGGGGAAATTACTTCTCAAATTAAACTGAAACATTAGCTCAGTATATCATCAGAGCACACAGAAAGATGATAACTCAGAGACTAAAGCTTGTTTAAGTATCTACATAAAGAGCCAGAATTAGGAAAGGTTTTAGATGGTAAAGGAGAATGGTTCCATGACAAGGGATCCATCATGCGACGTGAAAGATTTCTAGGAAAGACAGAGTGACAACCTTTTATACATATGTCTTCTCATCAAAAGCATCGCAAGAGTTTATGAAGTAAATGTGTTTTTGTGTCTTTTTATTTGAAGTAGATCACTTCCTCCTCCTCCCCTTCACTCTCTCTCCTCCCAGGTTCCTCCTTTCAAGCTTTCCCATGCCCCCCTCTCAATTCTAACAACCTATATTTTTATTATTATTGTTACATATATTTGGGTATGCACGAACATAAATGTACAATGGGCTGGTTCTATTTTTGTTGTTTGTATGTATATGATTTTAGGATTGAGCACTGTGCATCGGATAATCAATAAGGTGACTGATCCCTAGAAGAGGCTAATTATTCCTTTTCCCTGAGTTCATTAGTTGCTGGATGGGACCCAGAATCACCCCCTTTCCATTTTTACATGACTATTGGTATTGCTGTTGTTCTGTTCTTGTTTATGCAACCAGTTTTAACAGACTAGTGAACATATTTTGAGTATCACGCATTATTCTATATGTGTGATTCCATCTCTAGTACCACAATAAATAACCAACCAGTCAATAAATGGACATGCTTACTAAATGATCTGAATATTCCCCTTATGTGTTTACTGTAGAAAATTGGAAGTATATTCACACAAGAACTGCACTTTAATTTTGAAAGGCTCATGATTTATGAACACGTAATATAGAGTACATTGATACTAAGCAATAAAAAGAAGGAAGTAATAAAATACAAAATGGAGATGAATTTCAAATGCTTTGTGATGAATAAAGAGAGTAGAGTAAAAAAATATATACAGGGTTATACTTATGCGATTCTTATGTAGAGGCAAAAATAGAGTAGTGGAAAACCTTGTTGTGAGAAGCTTTGAATACCAAAAGACAAATGACTGAATTCCTGGAGATAATATGGATTTCTGGATTGTGTCTGCTAATAGCAACTTCAGAAATTATGAAAATTTCTGAAAAAGCACAAGGTATGCCACACATACATTTAGGTATACATACACATGTTATAAAAATCTTTCTTTCTCTCTTGTGTATGTGCATATGAACACATATGACATATATATAATCCATAAAATATAGAAGAAAATAGTAAATGAGACAAAAGTTTACCAATTTACCAATTTAGAAAGGGGCAAAAATATATGAGATGATAACACAGAATTAAATCAAAGCAGACAAATGGTCAAAAATTAATGAAATACTTTTATTCACTAGTAATCAGAAAAATAATAAGGTTTTATTAATTTTACCATTAATGGTAAACATGTTAAAAAGTCTTGCTTTCACAAATGCTTGTGAAGATGACAGAGCCCAACACACTGTAGAGTGTGGATGTTACAGTCATTTGTTAAACAGTTCAGCAGTAATGACATTGAAAAGCTATCTGTTCATCAGTTCTACTCAAGGATGCCTGGGTAGAAATGTTTATTATACCTCCAACCCAAAGTAGTCCCAATATTATGAAGAATTCATCTAGTGACAAGATGACTTAAAATTTTAATCAGCTCTTATATGTAACTAGTACAGTTGAGAGATACTCCACAATATTCAGCCCACTCTTGCACTGGTCTAAAAGAAAAAGGCAAAGGTGGCATTTTCTGGCAATTTCTTGGAAAACTTTTGTTTTATACACAAGACAAACACAGGGGCTGAACAACATGGAATCTTTTGACCCTGTCACATCAGGCCATTGTGTCTAAAATTGCAGTCCATGCTACTATTCTCTGGAGTAAGGAGTTTAGTTTAAAAGTGGCAAAGAGTAAAGACAGAAGGGAGTTGGGTTCTTGATGCCTTAATTGAACCATTAATTGTCAATTAATTCCTAACTCTGTCCTTCTGGACATAATTTGCTTCTTCAGCAAGGTTGGATTGAGATTCCTGTTAAACAATATAAAATTATCCTTATTATTCCTGTTGGTGGGTCTGGAATGCTGGTTGTATCTGTGTTTATAATGTCCTTACAGGTGATAATTCATCATTGCTTATCGGCTCAAACTATGAAATTCTTTAATACAGATCCTCCCCACTTTGCATATACTGTATAATAAAATATATTTCAAGTTACCACAGTTGATTCCTCTCACTATTTTCAAATCCTTATAAGATATATTATTAAGCTTCCTACTGTTGACTTAAAATCCATATCAGAAAATTCCTTGTCAGTGTTACCCCTATATATGTGAATATATTGGATAAATTCAAGTTCTGACTTTTATTGTTCTAGAATACAATACAATTTGTGCAAATGATCCGTGTTTCTCTGTATAATTTATTACAAATTATAAGAAGCTTTAAAAGCCCATACAGTGGGTAGAAAGTTGGCTTGGTGGTAAGAACTGGAGTTTAGGTCCCCAGTACCGACACAATGCCATACGGACATGGCATCTTGCCTGTAATTCAGGAGCTTTGAGGTTGTTTGAGACATCTTGCCTCAGTGAGTAAAGTAGAGAGTGACCACGGAAGACTCCTGACTCAAGAACTCATGCGTACTGCGCATATATACATGAGAGGAAATAAAACAGTAAATGAAAAAGATTCTAAGTCCATACGTATCGGTTTAGCATTTTTGTATGCTTCTACATTTCTAAATGTCATAAGCACCTATAAATACATTTTTATATAAAAATAAGACTAAGTAATAAATAGTATGTAGAAGTTATTGTTGAGACAAAATCTTTCAGAGGATTTCAGTCTTAGAATATTGAGATCAAGATTCTTCTCCCACTTCCACATCCAATGTTCAGGATGGCAGGCATGTGCTACCATGCCGAACAAGACTCGGATTTCTAAACAGGATACAGGGAACATGTGTCCAATCACATTACAGTTATATTGATCTGTAACTATGTAAAAAAAAATACATTTGAATAATTTTAACTATTATTCATCCTAAGAAAATTAAGTTGATAACTCACAAATATAGGAAATAGAATTTATCTACTTTATACAAGATACCTAAAAATTAAATATCAAAGACTGGAATTAGAATAACACTCCTATTAGTTTAACAATCTGTAAAAAAAAAAAAAAAACCAACCAAACAAAAAAAGCTAGTAATTCTAGAAACATGAACTGCTTAAACCAAAATGTCATTGTCCTTCTCATGTTTACTATTATATTAAACAATAATTTATGTTTATGCTTTCTCTATAGTTTCCTAATAGATAGAAAATGAAGGTCATGTTTGTTGTGTGTGAAATGCATTTGTATTTACATAATAGTGAACACCTACTTATTGATCTCTTTCATTAAATGTTGCCAAAAACATCAGCAATTCACCAATTTTACGTTGAATTTTTAAAGATTAAGCTACTTAGAGTACTGCCATATAGACAGGTGAATACTGTCTGGAAACATGACCAGAAACCAGCATAACAATGTTCTCATATGTGTGTGAAGAAGCCTTAGTGGTGCTTGCTATTTTTTTTAAATTGTGGCATGATGTTGTCATCTACCACTGTGTTCTGGCAATAGGTATAGATAGCCTAGGATACTTGTGGGGTCAGTGGCCTCAGATTGAACAAGCCTATCAGAATTTGCTTAGTTAGAAATAGAGAAATTTAATTCCTGTGGTGGAAAACAGACACACATGTGAGATCTGAGAGTAATTTGGAGTGAATATGCTTTACTTAGAAAGATTTACAATGTACAAATGGAATCATGTCTTACACTGTCTTCACACTCAGTCCCCAGCCTTGGTTTGCTACCTAGTAATGTCATTTGTCTCTACCAGGTTCTCTTTCTTGACTTGCTTGCTTATTATAATTCCCATCATATCCAGCTCAAAACCATAAATATCTAGAAATAATACACTCATTTTAAGATCCAGATAGCCTTCATATGACCTATTGCTTAAAATGGGAGGTGAATTTTACACATTTACCAGATTTGAAGCTCCTTAGCAGTCACAAATATCTTGTATTGCATATTTACGTGTACATATAAGTGTGTGGGTTTATACATATATATATATGTTTTATTACAATAATTATAATCAATATGCTTTAGATTATTGTCATAGCCTGCCTCTGAACCTGAGAGCTTGTGTTCTGACACTCCTTTCTTCTGCTCTGACTGTGAGCTAGCCGTACCTCAGGTACCCACTGTTCTTAGTCAAGGGCTCAGAACTAGAAACAGAAAGTTATGTTTCCTCTGTATTGATTCTGTTTCAAATTCAAAGCCAAGATTAAAACCCTTCACCTCCCAAGCTTTCTCTCCTTGAATTTACTGAGCAACCATAAAACTTTTGAGTGCCGTATTTGTTGCCTTTGAGGCACACTTCTGAAACGTTGAACTAGCTTTTGAGAATTTTACACAATATATTTGAAAACACCTACCCCCCCCCCCCCCGACTTCTCCCATTACTGACTCTCTCCTTCCATCCCTTTCAGCACTGAGACTGCTACTCTGGTCTTCTTCTTTTCCTCTCACACCCAGTGTGTGTTGCTCAGCAAGTCTTGGTGTATTAGAAGTGCATTTTTCTTTCCTTTTACAAAATCTTCTTTTGACTCACTTACCTCAATGACGGAGCTTCAGAACTGTGAACATTTCTTCTGTCCCAGAATTATTACCAACATGTGAATTTTCTCTGGCAACAGAAATCTGACTATGCCCTGTGGGATCATTTTCCTCCTCCGGTGAAATGGCTAAGTGATTTAATACATCAGTGCACATGGACCATTTAAAACCGGTTTGCTGGCGGTCTCTTGACTTTGCTTAGTGTGAGCTGCAATTGTGCTGGCTACTGCCTGAGGCCAGGTGTGGGGCTGAATCATGGTGGTGAGCACTGATCCTCCCTGCCTGCCATGTGGAGGGGCCCTTTCTCATCCTATGTACCTACTCCACCAACTTCACACTATCTCAACTGAACATAGGCAGGAAGAATCAGGTGAGCATCAGAAAGCACCGGAGGAGCCCTGCAGCCATCTTAGATTGATGTTAGTCCAATCTGGGCAATAATAATTTTAATGTGTAAAGGGCACAGATAAAAAATAAATGTTGGAAGCACCATGCGGATATAAGCTGGTAACAACCACTTGTGGTTTTGAATTCTAGGTCATGAATTAACTCCTTCCCTTATAAAAATCTGTTTAAAATTTATGTAAAGAATTACTCATCTCTTTTCCGTACTGTGATTTTTTTCTGTTTAATAAATAAAGAACACAGCCATTTTTGGAGGCAGACAGAGGACACAGAATAAAGAATGGACAACTTTTGGGGGTCTCACTCTTGATCAAACTAATCCAAGCAGAAGCTGATAATTTTTTTTCATTCCTAAATGCCACTTGAAGGCAGATAAGCGAGAAGACTGTTGGTTTTGAGAAATGGGAGTCAAATCAGTTCCTGCCTGGGGCAGAGTTGCCTGAACAGTGCCTAAGAATAACAGTAGACTGTCCTACAGACCTGGATTTAGAGTGGGGTTGACAGATGAGACAAGGAAACAGAAGCCGAGAAGGAGCTCCAAGCAGGCATCTGGGAGTAAACACACAGGAGTGAATCCCTGCTGGCCTTTCATTGGCTCTGCTCAGACTTTCCCAGGGTAGGGATTGGAGGACCTTCTAGTATGGAAGTCATAGGAAGCATTGGAAAAGCATTCATATGCTATGATCTCAAAATCAATTTCTATGTTATTCAAAGAGGGAGGGAGAAGGGGAAGAGGGAAGGGGGGAAGCAGGGGGCAGACAGACAGAGAAAGAGGAAGAGAAAATTCAATTCATATAATCTCTTCCTATAGGATTTGGCATGGAAGAGTGTATTATAAACTTTAAACTTAAACCAGGCAGAAATAGTCAAGGCTCTACAGGAACAGTTCTTATTATTTTTCCAGGGTATATAGAATACTTTAGAAATTGAAAGAAGTGTGAAACGCATCTAATAGGGACAATAAGAACAAAAGGAAATGGTTTTAAATTACAAGGTATGACTTCCAAAGCTATTAAACCTGATAACATCAAATAAAATAAAATAAAAACAGCACATCACCAAATTAAAGTTTAAAAGGATATTGGCATGTTTCCTAGGATTTTACCTCCTGAAATATGTTGGATTGACATTTTAAACTAAATTATACAAATAGCTCAAGTGGAAAATATGATGTTCTTAAGAATATTAGAGTGTAGTAGCTAACTGATATTTTTAAGATGATTCATAGCATAAAATTAATCCTGAGAATCTTTTTTTTCTGTTCTGTTTTGTTTGTTTCCCACCAGAAAAGCACATCATTTGACAAGGGATCTCTAAACTTTCCCATTTTGTTGTGCTCAGACTGTATAAGCAATAACCAGCACCCCTGCCTCACAGGGTCATCCTTTCTGTTCCCGTGAAGTGAATCACTGTAGACAACTCATGGACATAAAGCCCTGTGCACCTATGCTGTGATTGGTTGTCTTTAATTTTTGTTGTTTTCTAGCATAGGTGAGAATAACATACTACAGAAAACCATTGTGTGTATGCTGAGCATTTTGCAATCCATTAGTAGGCTTTTATATTACTTCTACCCCTGTCAATCATAAATACCATTGCACCTAGCATGTCTTTCCAAGTGTCTTTTGGAGAAGCTGTTTTTGTGTTTTGAATCTATTTCTAAAATAGAAATGTCTAGATCTTTACATAGTTCTGCTTTTCGTTTGCATGGAATGTTCATACTGTTTTCCATAGATGTATAAACTTTTGTATAGGTTCCCTTTCCCCACACCCTAGCTAATATTCCACTTTTCCCCTTTATGTTTAATATTTTTGGTAGTAGCCATGTTTTATATATATATATTGTATACTATATTGCTTCTTTTAGTTCACCTTTCTGGTCATTACTGGCATTTGTGTATTGTATTGTTTTACAGGCTATCTGGGCTATATATATATAAAATCATTACTAGATCTTACGGGTGAGATTACTTTATTTGCATTATACATTAATATGGTATATACCATCATATTCTTTGCCTCATATTTACTTAAAATCTCTGGTATTTGATCATAGTTTATTTATGTCCAATATGACTACAGAGATTCTTTCTGGTTTTAGTCATTGCTTACATGAAATTTCTTTGCCCATCCTTTCACTTCAGCCCATGTATGTCTTTACATTAAATTTTAGAAAATTTTCATTAAATTTTAGAAAATTATCTTAAGTATCCTTAAGCTGAAGGAAAGGACATCATTGAATTTATTTTATTTATGACAGATCTATGAAGTTGACCTTAAAAGTCATTGAATGTTCCCAATTCACATGTTCTGAGATTTAATTGTAACACTTTTCCAGTTTAGATGTCATTGTTTATTCTATTCCCAAGCCATGATCTGTGAGTGCTTACTGTATTGCTGTCTCTATCGGT
Source organism: Phyllotis vaccarum (assembly GCA_033318265.1). Lineage (NCBI taxonomy): Eukaryota > Metazoa > Chordata > Mammalia > Rodentia > Cricetidae > Phyllotis > Phyllotis vaccarum. The sequence continues at coordinate 16,707,482 of JARWLC010000007.1, forward strand.
TTATGTACCATCAAAGAACTCACATTATAATTCAGCTCAATCCAGTGAAAGAAAAACACATTAATTGTACTTGTAAACGCTAAAATAACAAAACAACAAAGCTTCAAGTACTTCTAGATATTTCTAACAAAACTTATCTTCTTTTTTGGAGTTTTTTATTCCAAAGAAAACCTGTCTTTGAATATTCCACACATCTAAAAGCTGGGCTAAAACTATAAATAAAGATACATCACATAAAAGTTCCCCAAATGTATGAGTTAAATACCATTTCACCCAATGTGAAATAATGAATACAGTAATTTGTTGGATCATGTTCTTAATACATGCCTTGATCATTGTCTGCTTGCTCGTTTAGTGAGTCAGGTCTTTCCACTTACATCATCTGCCTGCCCTCAAGGGCACTGATTTGGATTGTATAGGTCTGGTAACTCATGCACTCTGTTTGTACACTCACCCTCATATTATCAGATTGGTGCTCTGAAAAGGCACAGATGTCTAATAATATGACTCAGGCACAAATTGCCTTCTTTGCTCTAGCTGTAAATGGAAGAAGAGCTGTGTGCATGAAAAAGTCATGAAAGCAACAGATTCAGAGGGTTTTATCTTCCGGTCTTGCAGTCTTGCTCAGAGAGATGATACTTAAATACCTCCCATTTTATGAGATAAGACGTTGCTCTGAGCTCATATCTTTGTATATTTAAACTTGGTACCAGTAATACCAAAGGTTTCAGCATGGAATGTTAAGATGAAATGCTTCTGACCGGCAATTTACAATCCTCAATTTTTTCGAAAAATTGTCATTCCTTTGAGGTTTTCCTTAACGTCTTAAGACAGAAATTAGAGTCCAGCCTCTATCCCCATGACAGTTTATTCACACATTTTTACTGACTGTTGCCTCATGTGTGCCAATATATCGAAGAGTCATCTGTTTCTTATGTTGGATATGAAAGGAGAGGGCATTTCTTATTTACCTGTCTTTTTTTTTTTTTCCTGTTAGACATCTAGTGCAGTATTACCACAGGAAGGTACTCAACAATAAAGCTGCTGCATGCTGTCCATGGGTTCGGATGCAGTTCTTAGTATTTGCAATCAGGGTCTATCTCATCTGGACACAAAGCTTGTGAACTTTCTAGTTCAGGTGATGAAAGAGGCTTGGGAACGGAAAATACTTGTCTGAAGAGTAAAACCCTGATAGACTCATCCTTAAGTGTTTTTGTTGTTATCACCTTAAACAATAAGTAATCAATAGGTATGTATCAAAATGTATAGGCAGCAGATCATAAATAAGTTTATATATCAGCTATTGGACACTGAAAAAACTGAGTCATCAACTCTGTGTTTTTATTATATATGAAATTGACATTTATTTATCCACTTATTGCTTTGTCTCATGAAAAAAGGTGGAAACCTTTTTCTTTAGCACTGAAATTTAAAGACGCCACCAGGATATGTCTAACCATTGGTTTCTTCTTGCTATATCTGAAATGTATCACATGAGACAAACATTTAGACAGTCAAAACAAGTAATAAATGAGCAAATGTCAGGCTGATCTCATATTTTTGCCTTTCAACTACAAATGCCAGAAGGCAAAATAATAATATTGTAATTTTTGGTGTTGATTGTCAACCTGGCAGGATCTGGATTCACCTAAAAGATAAACTTCCAGGCACACCTGTCAGGGGTTGATTGGATTAGTTGACGAGAGATAATCCACCATAAAATTGGGAAGCATTGTTTCCTGAGCCTGGGTCCTAGATTGAATAAAAATAAAAATGAAGAAAAAGTATCTGAGGATAAGCACTCATCCAGTCCTGTTTTATCTAAAGATGAAGCATGACTAGCTGTTTCAAGCTCCTGCTTGAAGAATGGTCCCATCAAAATGGACTGACGCTTGAACTATGAGCCCAACTAAGCCCATTATTCATTAAGTTATTTTTGTTAGGATATTTTTGTCAAACAACAAAGCAGGCAAGTGATAAACAAAATTGGTACCAAAAAGTAGAGCCATTGTTGTGAGAACCCCGACTCTGTGACCCTTAGATCTTCAGAATTGTTCTGTGGCTAGAATATAGAAGAATTTCTTACCCTGGCCTAGGAGAGCCCTACCATGCGGAAATCAGTTAGTTAATGGGCCACTGTAGTGGGAATAAAGAAGGCAATTACCCTTATAGAAACATACCAGAGACTTTGCTCATGAGGTTTCAAAAAGGAGCAAAGATAATCAGGAACTAGACTAAGGACCCACGAGATATATCTATAGACTATTTTATATTGAAACTCTACTTTGGCATATATCCAGAAGAACTGAATCTAAAATCTACACTCATTGCTTATTACAGAATTATTTACCTTAGTCAAGACTTAGAAATAACCTAAATGCTCATTTACCTGTGTCAAAGTGTGTGAATACAGGAAACTGTAATTTAGTACTTGAAGAAGTTTTGCCATATGCAAATACATATAGACATGGAGAATATTTTACTAACTGAAATAGAGATTCAGAATAAATAATTCATAAATTCACTTCCATGGTATATTAAATAGATTAATTTTTAGCAATCAAAAATAAAATAATGGGTACCATGAGATAAAGTTAGGGAGAAATAGATGCTTGCTGTTCAACAAATATAAAGTTATAGGATAAGTCAATATTTTTTAGAAATCTAATATCTTCAATGTAATGTTTTTCATTATCAAAGGGAGAGTTTAAATATTGTTCTTATCTTGTGAAACTCATAAAGTGGGAGAGCAAAGGGATGGAATAAAGAAAGAGAGAGATCTGGAGCAGATGAGAGGGTGAGACAGGGAACATGTAGAGAATAGATAACTAAGCAGTATAAAGAATGATAGTAAGATTCAGTATAAATTCCTCAGCACATCTGTGGGAATATTCTCACTGGAGAGCAAAATAGATTTTTCATCAGGATATGCCACTGAGCCACTGTAACACATGCATGATAAGAAGAGAGCTGAGGAGAATGTTCAGATCTCCGAAACCTACAGAAACAGTATGAGAAGTTAGGGATTAGGAGAGAGAAAAGATGGTAAAGGAGGAAAGTGGGAGAATTTTAGAATTCCATATTTTATTTACACAAAAAAAGCCAAATAAAGTCATACATGTCAATGAACACATCGCCAAAGCTAGAGATGATGATAAGTAATATTTGCACTCCCTCAAGAGTACTCCATGAAGTTAATTTTAAGATGCTTAAGAAAAAAAAATTGAGAGGCAGGATGCAACTATGGGGACAAGATGATGGGTCTAATTATTTTGTTAAATTTATTTTACATTTTCAAGTGATACCAAACTAAAACCCAAATTCTAAGACTTTTATGAATAGGGTAAGAAGAAAAGTATTATTTTAATGTTATTAAAATTAAACCTAGTAGGTAAATGTTATTGGTTTTGTTCCTAAGTTATTTGATCTGTAGCACGTAACCCCCAGAGGGAGATCCATGGCACAATCAGTAGAACCCCTGTGTTGTGACCCTTCCCTGTGCATCTTCAGCACCCTGACTATAGTGATGAATCAAGGACAAAGGAAGACTACAGGAAATTAAAGGGCCTATTTCTCAATTAACACCTGGCAACATGGTAGAATCCAAACCAATCCTCAGTCAAAAGGTGGGAAGCCAATGACAATCATGTTAAAAAAAAAATGTGATAAAATAAAAATCTGTGTTCTCCAGAACTTTGTTTTGTTTTCAATAGTTTTCTTGTATTGAGATACCAAATTTAAATTGAGTCATTGTTCTGACATTGACATCAAAGATTCCTTATTATCTAGTATGTTTACAGAAAAGTAAAAATGAATGGCAGGTACTGTTGTAGTGAAACTAGATGCTTTCCCAATTTTGTGAATCCGTCAGTTGTGCTCACTTTAATACATCAGTGTTGAACTATTAAATGTTTTGAACTGGGAAGATATCTCAATTAGAAAGGTGCCTGCCTTGCAAGCATGAGGGCCTGAGTTTCATCATAGCATCCATGCTAAAATCCTGGTCTGAGAGATGCAGACTTATATAGTCCCAGCACTGGGGACATAGATGAAGCTCCACATTGAATAACTCTCTCAAAGCACAAGTTAAATAAATAGCTCCTGAGGAAAGACATGGTTGACCTATGGCTTCCGCAGATATGCATACACATTGCATACTTCCATGTACCAACACAAAACAATAAAATAAAATACTTCTTGTGCAAATCATGCATCTATGAACATCACAATACCTTTAAGGCTGATTTCTTTCTTTCTGTCACTCGGAACTTTGTCTGTCTACCATCTCAAGTCTTGTTGTTCTAACCAATCCTAAAATTTCATTTAACAATGATAATTAAAAAGTATGAAAATAGTGCTATTACTAAATCCAATTTAAATGACTTTAAACGTACTTTTATTAAATTTGTTTCTGATGATTTTATATATTAACAGTATATTCTGTTTACTTGTAAAGTTCCACCTGCTCTCATCTCCTTTCTATTTATATTATCCCTGTTCCCCCCTAAGAATCCCTCTCCTACATTCATGTCATTTTGTTTTGGGTCATTTATTATCTAGCAGAAAAGAATGAACTATAATAAAGTACATACTCATAGGCTGGTTTAATTATAATTCATTGTGATTCAATGATATTATTGTTAGAGAAACAACAGTGGATTTTAGATCCTATTTCTGAGCAAGGCTATGTTTAGAACTTCATTTATCTCATCTCAATGAAGCAGGCAGACACAGAGAAATGGGAAGAAGTGATCAGTGCCTAAGACTGGTCACAGTTTGTACAAGAAGGCTGAGCAATTGATTCACCCAATGATAATCTAGTGAGCCTTCTTGCTATGATATAGAGACAAGCATCCTTAATGGATTAAACACAAATGTCCCCAAGCAGTTTGTTATACTGTCCTCTTTGAGAAGAGAACACCAATTTTCCAAGTTAACACCCTAATTCAGGTTGAAAACTACAATCTTAAAATACACATATGCTTCGCAACTTTCTACTAGGTTGATTTGAAGAATGTGTTTAATTTGATTCATTAGAGAATATGGATCATAAGATAGTTCTGTTGAGGTAACACTATGATTTGGGGGACTTTCTTGAGTAAATGACTCTGAAAACTTGCTTATTTTTTGAATACTTATCTTCCCTGAAAAATGAAAGATATAGTCTATAAAGAATCTTTGAGTTCTCTTTGGATTAAAAACCCTGTTCATTCTATGCATATTATTCACTAATAGCAACTTAAGAGTCTTTTATATAGGGGGATTGTGTTGCTTCATTGTAAATAATTGTCCCACCCACTGGTTTAATAAAAAGCGCTGATTGGCCAAAGGCAGGCAGGAAGTGTGGGTGGGGCTACCAGACTAAGAAAACACTTGAGAACAGGAAGCACAGAGCAGAATGCCAGAGAGAAGCCAGAAAAAGCAGAGGACAACTATGCTGCTGTGAGAAAAGGTACCGAGCCCCATGGCTGAACAGGATAAGACTCATAGGTTAGATTAAGGGTAAAGAGTTAGCAAGTTATATGCCTGGGTCTTAGTCCAATCAGCCTAAAATGATTGTAAGCATCTGTGTGTCTCTGGGGGACCGTGGGACTGCAGGTCTGTGGGTCTGTGAGCCTAAACCTTGAGGCCAGGCCAGAAAGTCAGGGCCAGAAACCTCCTACTAACACTTTGATATGTCTGTGAAGGTAGTGAGATCATTTGTTCAGCTTTAAATGCTATATTAACAAAGAACATTCTCTAATTTTTTTTCTCCTTATAATCTATCTCATTCATTTTCTCTACTTATTCTGAATTATTTTCCCTTATAATTTTTAATTACATTTGCATTCATGTGTGTATGTCTATGTGTCTGTATATGTGTATGATGACGGGATTGTGGAAGTTGGAGGACAACCTGGGTAAGTTGGGTCTCTTCTTGTACTGCGTAGGTCCCCAGATCAGAGAGGTCAGGCTCGGCAGCAAACGCCTTCATCAATGACTGAATCATTTCTCCTTCTATTTATTGTTATAAAATAGACATTTCTGAGTTCAACTTTTAGGCCTCACTCCCTAAAAGCAAGCTTGAAATCGAAGGCTTCGTCTCGCTCATCAAAGTATACTAGATTCTAAAATGGAGCTTAGCAGGTACATTTCACAAACATACACATGTGCACATACACAAATATACATTATGGGTTAAGAGGCTCTTTGGATGAATTGATAATTAAAGGGCGATTTTGATGACACACACAGACAGGAAGAAATACATTCATCCCTTTAGCTCACTGATTTCAACTTCTTGCTTCCCTTTACCGTCGTCCTGTACTGGGCTTTCTTCCCTTATGTTAAATGGACTCTTACTTAGAATTTGGAGGGTAGATATGATTTGAAACAATAGATAACTCGTAGGAATTTGCCTGGGATATTCTCCCTTAGAGATCATTTTAACTATTTCTCTCATCCTTTTCAAATTATGCTCAAACATTATCTTTTCAATAACATACACCCTTATAACCAACCATATTTAAAATTCTAATCCAGCCACGTACACTTACCAGTATGCAAATATTCTGGGTAATTTTACTTGAATTCTGATATTTTTCTGTCATAATATTTTTCTAACAATTAAAATCGACATTATATACTTTACTTGCCTTTTCTTTATATCTCCCACTTATATATAAATAAAATAGATACATGAGAGCAAAGACTTTATTATGAGAATTTACTAAATGCTGGAAAATTATTTGTTGAGATTAAGTAAAAATAAATTAAAAATTAGTTTGAGTCACTCACACCTGATCTGTCTTTGGTTTTAAATTAGTAGACACAGATTATGTGTCAAATAAGAGCTTCTATTTTATTTAAATAAATCACCTCAGTATTGGCAGTGATAAAATTAGGAGGCTTTTTAAGATATTTTCACAGATAAATTAGAGTAGAATTTTTTTAAAAAAATATTGATGAAGCTTTTAAAAGCAAGAAGTCACAGTGTTAATGGACCACTTAAGAATAATGAAATGCATTTTATTGTTTTCTCCATGGCAGTACATATTTTTAAATGTATTAGATAATCAACTTTGTTTAATAAAAATTAAATTATTGGAGCTAAGGGAGGGAGCAGAATTAATAAAGTTCTTATCATAAAAGAGTGAGGATATATATGGATAAAAGCAGATGCACATCTGTAAACTCAGCACTGAGGTATAGAGATGGGTGGATTACTGGAGATAATTGGACACCCCATCTATTCTATTCAGTGATATCCAAGCCAGTAAGAGACCCTCTCCCAAACATGGTGGATGACACCTGAAGAGTGATGTGTGAGGTTGATGTCTGGTGACACCTGAAGAGTGATGTGTGAGGTTGATGTCTGGTGACACCTGAAGAGTGATGTGTGAGGTTGATGTCTGGTGACACCTGAAGAGTGATGTGTGAGGTTGATGTCTGGTGACACCTGAAGAGTGATGTGTGAGGTTGATGTCTGGTGTCTACATACATGCACTCACATACACACATGTGCACCTATACCCAAATGCAAGCACATGCACATAAAAAGTATGTACACACAGAGTGAGAGAGAGAAAAAATGTAATAGACAATGTTTCAGAAATCTAAATAGAGGAATACAAATATATGTGTATAGTTATAATTTTTACTCACCACTATTCTTTTTATAAATTTTCAGTTCAGTCTTAAGTTGCTTGTCTATTTTATTAGACTTGCAAAAGTGTACCTTTCTGTAGCTGCAACAAAATACCCAAGATAATAAAGGAGGAGTTTTATTTGGGATAATTTAGAATGTTTCAATCTGTGGTCAGTTGCTGTGGGATGGTCTTTCTGCACACTGTGAATATGTGTTTCTACTACTGGTTAATAAAGAAGATACTTTGGCCTATTACAGAACAGCATATAAATCAGGCAGGAACCCAAGAGAGATACATGGAAAAGAAAGAGAGAGTAGGTGCAGATGCTCGGGACCAGTGGGGGAGAAAGATGTAATGGAACACAAGTAACATCCTGAGACATGGAAACTACATAGATTAACAAAAATATGTTAGTTTAAGATAAAAGAGTTATTAGCAATAAGCCTGAGCCATAGACCAAAGAGTTTGTAATTAAAATAAGCCTCTGCATTTATTTGGGACCGAGCAGCTGCAGGACACAAGAAAACTTTCAGTTATAATTGGTGCCCCACATACAGCGCCACTTGTTTCACCAAATTCAGGAGAATCTGTGTAAGGGGTATCAAGGATTTAATAAGTTATGAAAAGGGGGAGAAGTACATTCATGGATACAGAATCAAGGCCTCTGTTTTTCTCCATTGTGGCCAGAAGAGAATGGAACCAGATGTTCAGTCTTTGACTACTGTGAGACAAAAGAGAATCTGTGTGCCCTCCTCAGATTTAATCAGCCACGTACCCAGCCAAGGACCTACTCCTCTTTGGGACCAGATACTCCAAGGTCCCTGGTGGAGTGAATTCCCATGATGACCAGTTGGCTTGGGTTTTTCTGGAGCTATGATTTATCTGAGAATCACAGTAAGGGGAGTGTAAGACAGTGAAGCTTCCGACCTTAGGGTGGTATGCAAACAGAGAAGAAAGTTTATATCTGAAGCAGCTCCTAATATCCTTCAGCGGGGTGGATTCCCAGGCCCTAACTCACTTTCACTAATCTCTACCTCATAAAAGTCCCCCATTAGCACCACAGACTGTCAGTCTCATCTTTTTGGGTGTGTGTCTTCAAGGTCATTTAAGCTTCTAGACCACAGCAGTGTTTTTTAAGCATATAGTTGTGCATAACAGCTTTATATCCATAGTTTTATCTCTGCTACTTCAAGAAGATATGAACTTATTTGCAAGGTACTTTTTTACTTGGATTATTTTTTTTCTTTTCTACTATAATATCCAGTTTTGTCCAGGGCCCTACTAAATGGATGGATTCCAGTTTAAGGATTCCTTGACTATAAAATGTTTCGTGATGATAAACTCAACTAGATTTTTGTGTGTGACTGACTCTGACTGCCATAAATTTGAGACTCAGAAATTTGAAAGTTTTCATTGTTTAGCATTTCTTAGGGTCACATATGGATTCTCATTTTTCATATTTCACAAGACTAGAAAATGAGGAAACAAAAGATAGGTAATGGGTGAGGCAGGGGAAGCTGGGGGGACTGGGAGGAAAGGGAAACTGGTTGGATGTAAAATAAATAGAGGATAGATAGATAGATAGATAGATAGATAGATAGATAGATGATAGATAGATAGATAGATGATAGATAGATAGATAAATAGATAGATAGATAAATGATAGATAGATAGATAGATGATAGATAGATAAATAGATAGATGATAGATAGATAGATAGATAGATAGATAGATAGATAGATAGATAGATAGATAGATAGATAACAGGTAGATGATAGATATAGTAGATAGAGAGAGATAGATGATAGACAGACAGACAGACAAATAGATAGATGATAGAAAAACAGCCTATGGTCTTGGCATGTGTTTTATTCCTAATGGGAGCACTCTTGGCTGTAAAGAAGGTGTCAGGAATTGTGAACCATAAGTGAACCAGTGATGGAGAGGCTGAATGTTGGAGAGGCTGCAGAGCTGTGGCATTCATCTTCCCTTCTCACTTTTTGACATGTGTAAATAACAATCTTCTTCCTTATAGGGAATTCCACACCTCACTGTTGAGTATATCCACTGTAATGATAAATCATTGTGATAGCACTTGTTAAACTCCCAAGATTCCACTGTATGGCTGTCCTGTTGCAAGGCTGCTGTACTGTGTAGACCAAATTTGGCTGTTTGTTAAACATGAAATTTCTCCAGGTGGATTTACAGAGAAGGATCTGGAAGAAAGGAAGCATCTGACATTTTCTACAATTATTTAAGGAGCACTGCCAATCTTGCTCTTCAACAAATTTGGACATCCTATTCTTTTTAGTAACACAGTGGTCTCAATTCACTCCCAAAACAATGATTTAGCACCAAATAACTGAGTGTGTTCATTTTAAATGGGTACAGTACTGGAACTATGAGTGATATAGGCTCAGACTTAGACATTTAGTTACAAACCATGTAAAGATTTAGTTTGGAACTCTGAACAACTTCTGAGGGCTAGATGGGCATGTTCAATCTCCAGAAGGGAAATGGTGTTTGTGAGATGAAGCCACAGAGGCAGTTACGATTTTCAAATATTTTTCATTATTGCTATGTCTATTTAAATTAAAAGGTAATTGTAAAAGGATCAAGAAGAAAAATACATGAAAATTAATTAACAAAAATTTTATTCTCCTCTTTAGGAAAAGAATGTTTTGACAGCTTAGTACCACAGTTAAGAGAAAAGCTTTGAAGCCAGGTAAACCTATTAACAACATGGCTCTTCTCCTGGACAGATCTCTCCCACTGAAAAAAGTCTCTGCTGAATATCTCCTTTGATAGCCACAAAGACCTATGAATGCTCCAGAGTCTGCATCATAGAACTGAACATAAAATGTCCTAAAGTCACAGAGGTCATGAACCTTGAACATACAATACCTGAATATTGAATAATTAACTGATCATATTTTGTCATAATTTGAAAATTTTGCAAAAGAAATTGGCAAGTATAGAACACACTGCAAATTAGCCAAAGGCTCTAGGAAGCAAACTGCCTTTTCACTACTAAATTTCAGTGCAGAAGCAAAGAGTTCAAACTTTTCTGCCTTTCCAGAGTTTTCCTTTGATCCATTTTTACGAAGAATAAGAATAATATCAAGTATGAAGAGCTCAGCGTCCATTTATCATCTATCCCCCTAAGGACAAATAGACAACTGGGGGACTCAGCCTAGAGTCTGTGTGAAGCCAATTAAAACTTTCTTCAGGCAGCCAACAGATCATTGAAGAGCATCAAAGGGCAACTTGCCAGACAGTTTCAATAAACAGTGAGATGTACAAGCCTGACTCACTCCCTCATGGTTAATTTACAATCTTACCAATTACTGATTATTTAGCCAAAATGTTTGTCTAGGGCTATGATTTACAAAATACTTCTAGATTAATACCCTAACACTGAACACTTTAAAATTCAGTCTTGGGCAAGATATGTATGTCCACTTACTGGGTGGAAGACCAAAACTTACAAAGCACCACAGCTAAGCACAAGAAGCTATTTCTTGATTAGTTTTATTCACATTAATTCAGTTTTCAAAGGTCAAAAAAATACCACTAATCTAAATGATGGCCAAAAATTCACTGAGTAAATTAATATATATTTCAATCCTACGACTAATCATAACGGTTCACACAAACACACATAGACACACAGGTACACACGCACATACACAAATGTATATACTGTTCGGTAAAAGAGTCTTACGTGCCATTGAAGTAAAACTGGTAGAGTTTAGAGTGCTACAGTTTGTGAATGCTAAAGTATCTCCGTTGTAACTACAAAGAAAATGTTACCAAATATATAAAGGGCATGAAAGGAGAATTAAAACAGTATTATAAGGAGAGCTAAAATTATGCAAGAAATGAAGCAGTAGAGAACTGGGAAGAAAGCTCCATTGATAAATTGCTTGCCACAAAAACATGAGAACATGAACTCATTCCCCAGAACTCCTGTGAAAAGGCAGGCATGTGTTGAGCCTATATAACCCCATGGCTGAAAGGCTGGAGATAGATCCCTAAAGCTTGCACACAGTCTAACAGAGTTGGTGAGCTCCAGGCTTTGTGAAAAATACTGTCTCAAAATTAACGCAGTGAGCAACTGAACAGGTCCCACATATATCTCTCTATACATGTGTACAATTGTGTGCACACAAGTATGAATGTGTATACTACAAAGATGATCAAACACAGAGAAAACAAAAATATCTTATAACACATAAAAATTAATAAGTAACATAAGCTAGGAGACAGCTCAGTTTGTAAAGTGTCCACCACAAGACTATGAGGACCTGAGTTTAATCTTCATCACCTGCATGAAAAACCAGACACTAGCCTAACCCATGTGCTCCAGGTCTAAATGAGACACCTTGACTCAGGAAACAAAGTGGAGAATGATGAACAAGACTTCTTATTCTTGATGACTGTTACATATACATATATAGTACACATATGCACAGATATGAAAATACAACCTCTTGAGTCTGGTTTTGTTGTTTGTGTGTGTGTGTGTTGCTTCAGGGCTGACCTCAAAATTTCTACTGATATTGGCTTCTTGGCTTCTTACAATTATAACCGCTACACCGATGCTCTTTTCTTCTTTTTTCTAATGAGAGCAATAAATCACATCGTTACAAGAAAGTTTGAAACTAGAGTCAGGATGAATTACCCAAAGGGTTGCCACACCGTGTCTTTAATTCTGTTGCTCATTGTTGCTTCTTAAGGGACTTCCTGAAAGAGAAATCCAACTTACTGTACATTTAGATGACAGAACAAAGATATTACACAGGCTCTCATGGAAAAAAGAAATGAAACTAGTGGTCAGGGTTACTTGTTTGGGGAGCCCCTGGAATGGGAAAAACAAGATAACCACTTAAAACATTGATTCCGGAAGTTCTGCCAAATGATTAATGGAGCTGAGTTACAGAGGCTGGACAAAAGGTCAGTACATATTTTAGTTTGTAATGTAGGTGCTGCTGTAGAGCATGTCACAAGAACAGATTTGTGAGGCAGAGAAAAGCATAGATAAATAGATAGCTAATAGACAGATAATAGCTAGATGAATGAATGAATGAATGAATGAATGAATGAATGAATGAATGAAATAAAGAAAATCACAACCCCAGAAGGATTCCCTCTTCTTGGCATAGACATCAGCCAGTTAGTTATCTGTGGTCCAACCGTGGTGTTGCACTTATACTCTGGAGTGTGCTTCCAACAGTAGACGCTTTTGTTTACCAACTTCCTACCAAACTGTGATAAATAAAATGTTAAATAATGACAGCTGGCAAATTTTGTGTCTAGTCACAATGCTAAAAAATTTTAGAATAAATCACTAAAGATGTAAAAGTAAAGCAAGGATCCAGATACTTACCCTTTGTCACAGTGAGAGAAAAATTAACTCCAAGATCACACTTTTCTCAGTGTTATAGAAGTGTATTCCAAAAGGCCTGACGGTGCTGTGGACTTCGCAGAGGCAATAAAACATCCCCTGTTCCCTTTCTCCTCTTTTTCTTGTTGGCTCCATTGTATATTTTCAAATGATAGAACTTTTTAAAGTTGAATTACTTAGCAGATAGATAGCATATCTTAACCCAGACATTATAATTTGGATGGCTTATGATCCCTACTAATAGAAGCCATTTCTTAAATGTTCATAGGGTAGTTATAAAGCAGGAAGAGTACAATCAGACCATGTACTTTATTTATGTATTTAAAAGGTTTTTTTAAATTTTATTTTATATGCCAACCACAGTTCTTTTTCCTTCCATCTTCCCTCTATCTAGCCCTCCACTCCCATGGGGAGTCAAAAAGGTCTGTCATATCGAGTTGAGGCAAGATTAAGCCCCCATACACACACTTGTATCGAAGCTGAGCAAGTGACACCATATATTTAAATGAGAGGCTTTTTAAAGAAGAAGTAACAGAAAACAGATGTCATACTTATGTATCCACCATCCTATCATTTAATGTATGTAGTAGTGGGGTTTCTTGATCTCGGGCGGCCAGGGACCTGGACCCACAGACTTGCCACCCGAGACCCCTTAGCAGCACAGCCACCCACTGCTCAGACCCCCAGAAATGACTCAGACGCTTATATTAACTTTATGCTGTTTGGCCTATGGCTCAGGCACATTGCTAGCTAGCTCTTACATCTTAAATCAACCTATTTCCATTAATCTGTCTGCCACGTGGCCCGTGGCTCACCTGTGCTCCTACATGTTGCTCCTTTGGGCTTCAGCTCGATCTGCCCCTGACTCCGCCCTTTTTTTCCTACCTATTCTGATTCCTCCTCCTACTTCTTCTATGGTGCCTGTCATGGCTCAAAACAGCTCCTTTATTTAAAGATTGAGATTCACAGCATACAGAAAGTCATTCCCACATCAAATGTATAATTATATTTTTGTTTTTACCTTTACTGCCCTGTGTCCACTATACTTCTACTTCTTCAATTTAACTTTCTTCTCAATAAGTCTTTATGAAATAAATGAAACAGTCTGTCACTAACTCAAAAAATTAGTATTGTTCCAAAACACATGCAAAAGGATTGAGGCTATAATTTTAGAAAAATAAATACCACCTGTATTAATTTGTCAAGAATCATAATTCTTAAATTACCTTAAAGTATGATCAGATAGAATGGCAATACTATATATATTTAAGGATTTCAGCTGGCCTTCAGTCAATGATTTAATTTTCCCAGAGTTTTATTTTGTAATCGTTTGCTATTTTTAAGAACTTGAGCTAGAGCCAAAGCAATGCCCATGATGTGTAGTTTGCACAAGAGATGCAAAGAGTAAGACAGAAAGGCCATACATCTGAGACCACTGGCATTTAGAACTCAGCCTAACAAAGAATCAAGCCATTTTCTCACCGGTTCCCCATTAGCGTGCACGGGATATCTGCAGGACACCCCATTAGAGCCATTAGCAGCAAGTGTGATTGCCCTCATCTCCATGTGTGGATGCTGATTTCCATCTTCTGTTGTTCAGCATCACTATGTGCAGCTGGAAAACAGCCACTGCTTAGAGGAAACCCTTGATTTATTACAGGCAACATGGCTTTACACATAGTCCTGAGGCAAAATTTCTCTAAGTAAAAACAATCAGGATCCTAAAAGCAGGACAATGTGTTATTTCCACAATAGAATACCAGTTCTCCATGTATTGTACTTATCACACAAATATTTTAAGAATCATGAATAAGCAAGCATTTACCAGGTTCTACCACTCCAACAGTTTACAGGGCTACTGGTCAATAAAGTGAAAAAGATCCAAAGCTTTATTTTTCATAGTTTTCAATAAGTGGCAATATTCAGAAACTACATTTAGATTTCAGAGTCAAAACAGGTATACCATTAGAAATAACATCATAATGAACTGGACAAGCAGAACAGATGGTGAAGAGCCAACAAGTATTTCCTCATCTTGTGAAAGCAAAAGTATTTTGAGAAATGAGTTTTGGGGGTTTAAAGGAAAATAAAAATCAGTTAAGGCAGGAAAAAACAGGTTATGTTTGCAACCTTTTGACAGGCTATAAAAAGCTAGAAAGAGAATTTAATATGGCTGCACTGCCTTCCCCACAAGAAGTAGAAAGTGGCATTCCTATGGATTTCTAAGATGTTTCATTGTAGAAATACTACTCCAAATGTTGAGAATTACATATCTAATTGTAGATCATGGGTAGGACTCTCCTAGTTCTGATATGGAGTACACACTCACAGTTCACAGTCATTGCCTTGAACACTGGATGCAAGAGGCAAGAGGAACAAATGAGGTTAAGGGAACATGTTGGCATATAATCTGTGACTATCCTCTCACGGGAGGAAGAGCCCTGCCTTAACAACTAGACATTCACAATCAGTACTTCAGTATGGTGCTCAACATCTCAGGAAGATAGGATGTCTCAAAAGCACTTTAAGTGAAAGAAAGTCTTTATCTATAGTACATCTACATCATAGGCCTGTTACACTGTTATATTAGCAAAGATGACCAAGTCCATACAATCCATTACACAAAAGAAAACATTGTCTAGCACCAGGACAGACCTTCAAGTAGTAGACACAATGCATTCTCAAGTTTTTGTGACCTGAGTAATTACATTACAACTTCCATTTGTAATACCAAAAAACAACATGCCCACAAACACAGCGCTTACATTAATGTTACCAATCTGCTAGCTGACGCTGCTATGTAGTCAGCTCAGAATTGATACAATGAACATGTTTTTATTCTGCAGGAAAAAATGTTAAAGAACTTTGTGAGTGTTCTTTTTCATACATCATTTCTTTGTGTTTTCAGATAGCCATGGCCAATGTTAGTCAATATAAAATATGCTCTGAAGTTTTCGTACATGACAATCCCAGGCTGCTAAAGATGTTTTTGTCTTGCAGATATTACTCATGCAGGAAATGAACTGCCAGAGTATGAGATGAAACAAGAAGCTGGGTTTTGGAACTCATTATATTTTTGAGCATCATTCTGAACCTGTAGAAACCATATTCTCTTGCGGTGTAGACAGGAAAATCTGTAAGCTTCATACACATCCAGTACAAATATGTTTTAAGTAATAGTAACTGAAAACTTGTGTTTTATAAAAGAAGCAGTCTAGTTGTATTAATGATGCAGATGACCATGGTGATAAGTATCACAAGTGACAATTATTCTTGAAGTGAAACTATTATTGGCTTATAATTTGTATAATCAACAATCTGTCTCAAGGGACATTTTATACATAAAACTCATCCAGCTAAATATTAAGCCAGAAATACGTAGATTCATTTTCTAAATGTTTTACATTGTCTCTGATCATATCAAGAATTACATGCCTATTTGAAAATGTTACAGGGTAATTGCTTTCATCCAGATTCACAGGCTGAAACGCCAGAGCCAGCTCTCAATTTCTCTGACTTGTGCAGAGATTTAAAAGACAGACACTTTTATTTCTTTACAAATAACCATATTGGCCAACACCTTAGATTCCCCACATCTCATATTCGAAGTAAATAAATTTCTTTGGTGCAAGCCACACAGAATATGCATTTTGCTATAGGAACCTGACCACAACAACAGTGTAAACAACTAACGGGCTTCATTACTGTGTTCATATAGGCGTCAACTAGGATATCATGAGCATGTATAAGATGCTGGTAACATTTAGCAAATTATCAGCTTTAAAAAGATTTAGAATTTTTACTTTGTGTGTATGATATGTTTTCTGATGCAGGCCTGAAATAGCACTCATGTGCAATGATGCTTGTGTGGAGGACAGAATACCACTTTGAAGAGTACATTTTCTCCTTTCATTTGGGTCTCTGAGTCAAAGATTAGAGCTCGGACTTCGGACTTAGAAGTGCTTCTCCTGCTGAGACATCTTA
The DNA here is from genome assembly GCA_033318265.1 of Phyllotis vaccarum. Lineage (NCBI taxonomy): Eukaryota > Metazoa > Chordata > Mammalia > Rodentia > Cricetidae > Phyllotis > Phyllotis vaccarum. The sequence continues at coordinate 16,724,501 of JARWLC010000007.1, forward strand.
TCTGCCTCAAATTATTACAAATCTCTTCCTTCCCTTATCCTAAAATAGGAGGAACTCCATGTGTGCCTTATTTACATAAGTGATAAAAATAAATAGTCCAAAGTAGTACTTCATTGTAATTCTAAATTAAATTTTATGTATTTTAACTCAAATTATATTTATTACATTTATTTTATTAAAATCTTATCCTACATATTTTATCAAATAAAATTTAAAAATAATATGATGGCTAGCAAAAACTTGTGCAAACTTTCTGATACAATTCTACTAGTCTTCTGCAGCAATACTATAGTGTCCCCAAAATGTCAAGACTTGAGAAAAGAATAACAAGTGGTATAGATATGTAAATATTTGGATAATTATACATATTTTTTATGTAGAAGTACTAGGCAGAGCAATATCACTACAAGAAGAAATATAATTTTCCCATAATGGCAACAAGCAGTTAATATGTAGGAGATGATAAGTGATTAATGATGAGAAGAATTTCCTCTAGGAATACCATGAGTCAGACTCCCCCTACGTGAACTGGGTGTTGCAGCTTGTTTTACGTAAGACAGTATCCCATAAAGGTTTCTTTGGCTCTCTTCACTTTACAGAAACAGAGCTGCGTTTTGGAGACACTATGAAAAATAGATGGAAATTGGCGAGAAGCATAACCCCATTCAAAAGAGAACTTTCTGGCATCAGAGCCTGTAATCTTGCTATTACTATGTTTCCTCTTTCAACAGCTTTCATTTTATTAGTTGGACTTGCAAAGTCTCACCAGGCAGAATTATAGCTGCAAAATTCAACATTATTTCTGTGTATCACATTTAAAGCTTTTAAAAGATGCTTCATGAGAAACACAAACAATAAAAAATCCAACTTTGTTCTCTGTTGATTTTTCTACTGTAGAACACCATCTCACTTGGCCGTATCTGCCCTTCGCCTTGCAATACAATTCCCTTCATGAGTAAGAAGTGACCACAAGTAGACTTTAACTAAAAATGGGGATTAATGAGGACAAATGTTCTCTAAATAGATAAAGTAGAAACTGTTTCTGTGAAAGCATTACTAGGCAGCTGTCACCCCAAACGTAGATGGCAGTTTGCTACAGAGCTGCTTTCAAACTACGAGTAAACTTTACAGCTTAAGTCTCCTGTTCTCCATTCAGTAAACTGACTTCTTTTACCCAATGAACTCCTCATGATGACATAGTTCTCATGGCTTCAGCTGCTTTAAACCTTAACTCCTTTCTTCAGATTCTGTGCTTCTGCTAAAATACTGTATTAACATATTTAATTTACATTTGGACTTCTGTAACTAATTGACTCAAAGTCCTACCCAAAATTCAGCATGTTTTTTTCTTCCCCATGCGCTCCTCACCCTTTCCAAAATCACTGTCTTTTGTAAAGATATTCACTATTTATTGTGCATTAACTTTTTGTTCTGATTCAGTACATTCTTTATGGACAACTTCCTGTAGGACTTAGGCGATCTGTGCTAATACACTAAGTTATTTACACTTGAAGCATTAAGTTGGAGAGAGTTGGACATATGCCAGAAAGTCGTTTTAAAATAGAGACTAAATCTTGGGGCTAGAGAGATGAGTCAGCATGGCTGTTCTTGCACATCGTACAGGTTTGGTTCCCAGAACACACATGGCAGCTCATAAGCATCTTTAACTCCAGCTCTCTGGGATCTAATTCTGTCCTTCAAGGATGCCAGGCAGGTGTACATGGTACATAGACATACAAAACACACTTCATGTGTGTGTGTGTGTGTGTGTTTAAATCTGGTTCTTAAAAACACATAAAATAAAATAAAAATGTCTTATATGCAGAAACTATGTGGGATATCTGTTTTAACCAAACAGTATGTTACTTTAAAGTGGATAAATTTCAGGCTGGGAGTAACTATAGCTTAGAATTGTAGCATAATGAATTATAAAGCTATGGAGAGTGTGCACAGAATCAGCATTTTAAATGAGCATTCCAAAAGTTGGGAAAGTTATGGGCACATAGACTACTTAACAGAGACTTTAGAATTTCAAAACACTGAACACTTGTTCACACAGCCTAACAAATGATTTATGATTCACAAGCTGTGAACACAAATGCAGTTTGAAGTTATTTTTGAAAAAAAAAAAAAGACATTTCTCACACAGTTGACATCTTATTTAAAGCTAGAACACAATGAAATTGCAATTGTAAAATAATATGCTATGAGTATAATCTCAAAATGTTGGTTCAACAAAACAACTTTACCTTAGAAAAAATTAACTTGGGACATTTTAGGTGAGTAATGAACTAAGGACAATTCTTTTATACCAATGCTCTATTATTTAAAGGTAATTTAGTTAAACTTTGTTCAATTAGAATAGTTTAAAGATACTGTTTATTATAAAAGGTTTCACAATCTGTAGATGTTTTTCTACTGCAGTCGTGTAAATTTAGAAGTAAATCTTTGGTTATTATATTGATTCTATTGCGTTCCCGCAAGCATGGAATTTAGACTAGACTTCTTGCATTGCTTATTATTTATTTCATTGCTTAATGCTTTCAATCTGGTAGACTGGCCTTAAAACTGCTAGTTTTTTAAGTAAAAATTAAAACTATTTTGGGGTTCGTCTTTGCATATTCGGTAACAAAATATTTGTTGCATACTCAACACCTTGGATTTAAAAACAAATAAGAAATACAATTTCTTTTAACCAAAATAGTTAAAAACAGGCATTTTTCTTAAATAAAAATATTTCGAGTTATGGCCGATAGGAGATTTAAAGAGAGACCATGTTGTTGGAAAAACAAATTCTTATTTGGTCATCTAAATACCAACTGTGTTAAATTGTAGATTTTTCACATCATATAGTAAGTATCTGTGCTTTATTAACGGCCCAAGATTTTCCTTGCATGGTCCTCGTGCGCCCCCTATGGTAACAAAGTTAAAATTAGAAGTAGATAAAATGAAACAGAGCTTATGCTTTGTAATCCATACATACCTTTGCGCTAGCTATAAAAGGCCAGCATATATAAATAATATTATGTTTTACCAGGATCATTGTATCTGCAGATGAACAATTGCTTTCTAACTGGAGAGGGTTCCTTGCGGACTCTCTGTCACACACACATTCTACTGTCCTCAATGATGCATTGACCTCCACCGGCATGGTCACTTGCAGTGGACACGGAGTAACCAGTACTTCACCTCGCTATTATTCTTAAGGGTATGTTATTGCTATCTGCCTTACAGCTGTGGTCACATCTCTCCAAAACCTTAACTAGAAACGAAGGTTAATCTCCAACATGCGAAAGCCTACACTTTTAATGCTCCAGTCGCTTTTTCATAAATTGTACCCTCCACTTGAGGTGCTAAAATGTTAGTCTGGGGTAAAAGTAGAGGTGGGGACTGAGGGAGGAAAGGTAGGAGGGAACAAAGGAGGCGGGAGAGGATCAACCACAGAAAAGTGGGAATAGATGCAAAAAAAAAAGAGTTGGTTTAGCATCTTTTTTTATTTAAAGTATTTTTTTTCACAGTGTATCCACAAAAGTAATTAAAATATCACTATATTGATTTTAATCAATAGCATGTATAGATATATAAATATAAAATTCTATTTTGCTCAAAAAACTTTGGAGACTGTTGATAAGTATAATTGTAGAGTTTTGTTGTCCTGAATTTACCCACTTTATGTTCAGTATTAATGAGGTGGCATTGACTTAGGGAATTTGTTTAATGTGTACATATCAAACTTTTTTCTAACATAGTTGTTCTGCCCAGCCTCAACGACCTCCAGGAAGAAGGATCTCCAGAATCACACCGACTCTCAGAAAGCAAACACAAAGCAAGGTTTATTTCAGCTGCAGCTGAGCCCAGCTCCTGATTGTTACACAGCTGCACCATTGGAGAAGGGCCCCTCGCTATTCAGAGCAGGGCTCCTTAAAAGCAAAGACCATAGGAATGCCATTATCGGGCTGGGAAGTGAAGGGCTACTTTTTATTGGCCGGCAACCAGAGGAATTTTCTCTACTATCATTATCTCATCCTCTAAGAGGACTGCTGCAGGCTGATTGGTTATCTTAGCATGGGGGAAAGATACTTTGCAGCTGGGCTGGAACATCCCCTGATTACCCAGGAATGTGCTTGACCTTAGGTGCTTGGCCTTGGAGGTTTAGAAACTTCTCACAATGGGGAACTAGAAACTTCTCAGTTCCCAGAAAAGCTCCAGGCCTCAAGATGGAGGGTCTTTGGTTCTCACAATAGTCAACATGTAAGCAAAGCTATGCTAACAGCATAAATTGAAATTGATATAAAGTAAAAATGATACAAAATATCTATTGATGCATGATATTAACTTTTATGCTCTGGATTAAATTGAATTTGCTATCAAAATTTACTGGCCTGTTTATTTCTTCTATTTAAATTATATGTACACCTTTCATTATGTTTGCACAGAATTTTCAAAGTAAGGCTTAAGTCATTATTTATCTTTCTCAAAGCTCGTGACCTAAATTGAAATAGCTGTATTTCCAACTTCCTTTTAAAAAAAAATTTAGGTGCCATATGTAAATCAGCTTTACTCTTTAAAATGATCTCTACACAAATGCAGACTATAAATCTTGATCATAGAAATCAAATTTCAAAAAATCACTGGGACCTCAAGAGTTTGAGAATATGTAACCAAACTGTTTGCTGATATATAAAAATCTCAAAAATTATACAGCAAAAAAGTAAAAGGCATGAATATACAACTTTCATTTGAAAATCCTCAAGCCAGGCATGGTGGTACACACCTTTAGTCCCAGCATTCAGGAGGCAGAGACAAGATCTCTGTGAGTTTGAGGCCAGCCTTGTCTACAAAGTGAGTATCACAAAGTGAAAGATTGTTTTTGTAACTCTTTGGATAAAATACCATATTTGTTAGTATATGAACACACTCTCTCTTCTCCCTCTACCTTCTCTATCTTCTGCATGCTGTTAGCTAGTCATTCATGGTAGACTGTCATAATTAAGTTTAAATTTTCATGCTAACTTTTACAATATTTTAATAATATGTAAAAATTTTGTCTTCAGTTACCACTGGAAACTGAATTCATGGGTTTGTACAATTCCGCTACTGGAATTTCAGCTCTGTCACAGTTCATGACTTCAATACATGCTCTACCACAGAGCTGTGTCCCCAGTCCTATCCCACGTTTACAAGAAGAGGTTGAGGATATTTATAGAGCTTACATAATACAGCCAAGTATGGAAGCCAGTGAATTACAGAACCTAAGTCTAAATTTGTTCCTTTAGAAAAATACACATTTCTATTATTTTCCATTAATACATGACTACAGAAGTATGCAAAAATTAAATTTTTTAAAGCATAATTTGCTATGTATGTTTAGAAATATTTATTGAGAACAGCATCCTCATCCAGAGGCAATTGACATTAATATTTGGACATATTTTCTGCTTTCCTTTTCTTCAAAGTTTTAAGATACATGTCATAATTTGTATACTTTTTCATATAACATTTTCATATGCCACTAGTATGACTTTGAAGATCTGACTTTCAGTAAGTTCATGACTGGCCATCAAATCGATGTATCGTAGGTAATCTTTAAAAAGTTCTTATTCAGAGAGGATCAGGCAGTGTCAGCTACAAAAGAAGAATGAATACGAGGCTCTGTTCTTTGTGCCTCCTTTGCTTTGTGTTGGCACCGTCTCTTGCTTTCTATGGTGCTCAATGTGGATTTCATCTATCCCAGGGGAATTTTAGTCATTTATACCTATTTTCAAATTACTAATGTTCTCCCTCCCTCCTTTATGTTAGCATTTTTCTTTCTGTTTTCTCTTCAGGTGACTAATTTCTTCCTTTGAATTTATTCCTTTAGAACATAAGTCAGTGCATCTTACTGAATAAGCCAGATTTTACTTTTGCACGTTTGTGTAACAAGCTTGAAGCACGGTTTGCCTTTCTTTGATTATCCTTTTTCTTTCCCATGTGAGTGCTCGGGTTTATTATAGCTACTATATTTTTTCTTTATTAATTTCTCAGCCAGGGGCAATATGTCTGTTAGCCAGCAGGGAGAAATCTGACATTCTTTTGGATGCAAATCCCTGTGTCTTCAATAACAATCGCGATTCTAATTCTCAATATGAAACGTGAGCATTCCTCAAGAGGGTCCCATGCACTAAAGAATTTTTAAAAATTCTATCCCCATTTCAATTTCTTCAGTTTTCTAAAGCCCACAGGATCCGAGACTCCAGTCCTCAAAAGCCTGGCTGTCCCTGTCTGGGACACCCTCCTCTCTGACATCCAACTACTGAGGACTGATTGCTTTTCTGACATTTTCAGGAAATGTAAGTCTTTTTAAAAAATGTAAAATAGTGATGAGCTTGAGACAGTGGTTTCAGTGCTTACGGTGATTGCCCACAGGGTAGACTAAAATAATTCTCATACTTTGGTGTCTGGGAATTAGGGGTATGAAATGATAGTGGTGGAAACTTAATAAGAACTCTTTCCTTGACCGAATGTCCGCTAAGCTCCTCTGGGCCACATCCTCAATTGAAGCTTGACCTTAAGGTTTTGTACTTCTCTTTACCATATTCAATTTCCCCAACCATTGTTTTAATCCAACTAAAAGACTCTTTTTGTTTCTGTTCTTAATATCTGATTACTTTGGGATACTTCAACAAGATTCCTACTTGACTAGAATTGGGAGGCAACTCTTACTCTAAATGAGCCCCTTCCAACAACTCCTTCACTCTACTTTTAGCTATAAATCTCAGGCTCCTATTGTTGCATTTAGTAGAAAGACCCTTCTTAACCCTCTATTGCAAGACCCCATCACAATAGTCTTGAATAAAATCTTTACTGTTTCAAAAAATATCAAAATTATTGTGGGACGTCTTGAATAATAGAATTTTGCTAGCCTATTTTTGCCCACATCTCCCTCCATCTATGATCTTTACACTGTTTACAGTGATTATATCTCTGGAGAAATATGACCAGGACACACCTCAGTGTCTTCTAGTGAGCAAATTGTGTCATGGGTTGTTACTTAAAGATAAAATGGTACTTTCAATACAACAAATCAAATCTTTTTGGAATTACGGTGAGTGAAAAAAAGGCCATTATTTCTAGTTTATAGTCTATGATCATAAAACATGCTTAAAAACAAATGGAGCAAAGAGATGGATAGCTATACACTTAATGGTTATTGAGGACCAGGAGAGGGGAAATGAGTCTACAAAAAGATATAACAGGGATGCTAATTGTGGTGGACTGAATGGTAAATGTCCCCTATAGTCTCATAGATTTGAACACTCGTGGTGCTGTTTGGAGGAAGATTATAAAACTTTAGGAACCCTGTTGGTAGAAATATATCAGTGGGCGAGGCTTTGAGAGTTCATAGCTTTGCTCTCTAGTTTGCTGTGTCTCTGCTCCTTCTCCAACCATCTACTGCTGGTCATTATGGACTCTTCCTCTGGAACTGGAAGCCAAAATAGTCTCTGCCTTCTGTAAATTGTTCTTGGTCATGGTGGGATATCACAGCAACAAAAAAGTAACTAATTCACTTGCAATGATGGGTCTCTTTGTTCCCTTGATGGTGATCATATGAATCTATTCAAGGCGACAAAACTCTACCACTAGATACACTGACAGATCAGAGCATAACAAACTGAAGAACCCTTCATGAGAGCACATACTGCATACATGTCTGCTTCTTGGTGTGCTATTGTACCTCAATTATGCAAAATAATTTTGGGGTAATAGTTATATGAATAAAAGGCTCATGAAATATTCATATTATCTCTTACAATTACATATAAATACTATTGTCTCAAGACAAAAATTTCAGTTGAAAAATTGGAGGTAAAGTAGAATATCTCAGTGGATAACGGTGTTTGCCATCATGCCTGATGACCTGAGTTTATCTCCAGAGCCCACATTGTGGAAGGAGAGAACCAAGTTTTGAAAGTTTTCCTCTGACCTCCATTTGGACACACACACACACACACACACACACACACACACACACACACACACACACACACACACACTTGATAGGTAGGTAGATAGATAGGTACATACATAGAAGTTCCATTGAGTTAACTGCAGAAGTGAAGCATGCATCCAGATGTAACTATTGAAAAAGTACAGACTGGAATAAAAGTGCAACATTTCTCCATCTCTGAGTTGCTAAGTGAATTAAAGTTCCTCTAAATAGTACAGATGACTTGCTCCTCCTATCCTGATTGTACTTGATAATGGAGTATATCTACATCATCTAGGAAACAAATGTCTTTGAGTGAGTTTCTAGAGTGCGTTCATTGAGGTGGAAAAAGCCACCCTGAATGTCAGCAGCACCATCCCATGGGCTAGGTCTCTGGCCTGACCTACAAACACAGAGTAAGGTAAACACACATTTGTCACTCTCTGCTTTTTGAGTGTGGGCCCAGTGTAACTCTTCATGCCTCTGCAGTCATGCCTTTCTGGCCATAACCCAGCATCCTCAAAATAAATCCTTTTTTCCTTATCTGATCTTGTGGGCATTTCATCAAAATAGTGAAAAAAAAAAAGTAACTAATTCCCAGCCACTGAAATTGTATAGCACATGCCAAGAGTTTGATCCTCAATTTTAGCCTGGTGATTAAGATAGAGAAGAGATAACATATATTAAGAAGAAGGGACTTCAAGAAGAATTAATTACTCTGCTGGCAAGTGCTACCAGCAAACTGATGAAATCTGTTTATTTTACTTATCACCTTCACCTTCCAGCTTGAAATGTTTGCTAAAAAATTGTACTTCATTTCTAATCACCCAATACATCTTATTCTGTGTACATCGTGAAATAACAAAATCAACTAAGACATCCATCATATCCTTCTACTTACTGCAAGCACTTTAAAAATGTTGTTTAGCTATTTTGGAATATGTGTAATTACCTCTAATATGCTGTGCACCCTATTATATTCAGTCCTGTCTGACTGAAACTGTGTATTCTTTGACCAGCTTCTTCCTTTACTCCATTCCCGAAGCCTTTCCACAGTCTCTGATACCCCTATCCACTGATTTACTTCCATGGGTTAGATATTTTTCAGATTCTTCATATAACCAAGGACATGAAGCTCTTACTTTGGTGTGGCTTGTTTATTTGAGTAGGTATAATGTCCTCCTACTCTTTATCAAAGATATGGTAAAACCGGAACAAAGAACTACAGGCTACTCTATTAGAGAGCACAAATAACGATCTTCCCAGGGAAGAAAGCATCCGTTGGTGATTCACTACCCAATGGTCAGCTTCGAAAACGTATATGCAAGCAACACTGTACAGACTCAACGGGTTACATTCAGGAATAGACGTGTATCCACATAAATGGATATGCATGTTACAAATAATGAAAAAGAAGACAGTTAATTTGGAGAAGAACAAGGCGGAGAGTATGTGGTGGAATTTGTAAGGAGGAAAGGGATGGGAGAGAGATGGTTATAGTATAATCTCAAAACAAATTTAAACTAGGCTTGGATTGGGTGTGGTAGCCCGTGCCATTAATCCCTAGCACTTGGAAGGCAAAGGCAGATGATGTCTGTGAGTTCCAGGCTGGCCACATTAGGCTACACAGTGAGACATTCTCTCAAAGACAAACAAGAAACAAGAGCAATACCCAGTACAACTTGAGCTGAAGACGCATCTCAATTGGAAGAGTGTCAGCCCATCAAGCGCTTGGTTTATCTGTGGTGCAATCTCAGAACTGAGAGATCATGAGTTCAAAGCTATGTAAGAGCTATTAAAAATTAAAATAAAAAAAATAGTCAAAAAATAATGGATTGGCTGAACAAATGTAACCCATCAAACCTACGCTGATAAAAGGCATATAACTATCAGTTTATCAGTTGCACGGATTTGTTTGGGGTGATAACAGCCCCTAGCAAACAACATTCTCCTGTGGATCTCAGTATCAATAACAAAGTCTGTGAGAGTAACAGCCATTCTTTTGATTCATGGTATCTACCAAACAATTTCTCTTTCTTGCCATATGTTCTCTGCTTCTGACTTGACTGTGCTGCCAGATACTGTGGTAAGTGACTCAAATACAGAATTTTCATTCTTCTGTTCCATTATTGTGAAAAATTCAGTTTTATACAATATCATCATTTATGGTACATTGTAATCTTATGTGATGCTTCCCTTTTAATTTGGCGACAATAACTTTGAGTGAGCATCAGATTTCTCCTATACTGTTATAGAACCAGCCACTATGGAGAAAGATAGATTGATCAGCAATAACACTGTTATCACTTTCAATAGAAATCATGGCTCTTGTAGGTCACAGATGAAAATATCCAAATAGTAAAATACAATGCTCAGCTGTGATTTTTCTAATAGAATAATAATAGCCACTACCATCACCAACAGCTACCCATACCCTAATGTCTGGAATCTGTGAATTTAATACATGATATGTTAAAAACGGACTGTGTGCATAAGTATTCCTGAGATATTATCTGAAACATCCTAAAGTGAATTAATACTTTTTAATAGGAGAAACTTGACATAGGAAAGGATAAAGTAACGTGACAGCAGGAACCGAGATTACATTGTTACTACTATTAGCCAAGAAATGATGGCAATACTAGAAACTGAGTGAGGAAAAGATAGAATTCTTGCTTAGATTTCCAGAGTACTGCTCTGCAAACACCCCATATTCAGCCTATTATTTTATTGATGGCACAGTGGCTGCACTTGAACCTACCCTGGGCTCAGCTGCTGACACCTCCACAGCTGACACCACCTCGCTACTGAGCCTCTGCCCTGGGGGAGTTTTCATGTCCATGGTACTGCCTTAGCCACCTCCACGTGGGGAGCAAATGTTTTTTCACTAAGCCTCTATCTTTTTACTTTAGAAATAGAGACTCAGGAGCCAGATACTGGGTGAAAACTTGCTAGCTCAGAAAGGCAGAGAAAGCAGCCAGCTGACCTCCCACCTCTGCCATGATCTCTGAAAGAGAGCTCTCTCCTACTCTGTCAGAAGCAGACCTCTTCTAACTAGATGTCCTCCCTTCGACTTCCTGTCTTTCTCCCTCCCTCTCTCCCTTCCTCCATTTTCCCTTCTCTCCCTCCTCCCCCCACCTCCTTCCAATTTTTCCTCCCTCTCTATGGTTACTTCCAGTCAACTGGTTGCTTGCTCTGCTTCTTACCTATGTTTGATTTTATTTAAATAACACCATCTCGGGTTCACAGCATGATCCTGCAGCACAGCTTAGTGTACTGCATTCAAATTCTGCCCCTCGAATCCGTGAGGCAAATTCAGGTTTTAAATCACCAAATTTGTGGTTATTTTGTATGGCAACCACAAGAAATAAATACACCAACATAAATCTCAGTTTCTAATCTAAAAAGACTATAGAAATATCTCGTGTCATATCATATATTTAGAGTTTAGGGTGTTTTATGGTTTTCTGATGACGTACAAATAATCATATTAGGAAAGAAAGAGTAAGATGAAGGTATATACCATTTAAGCACCATTTTTGTAACTTCTTTCATAATTGACAACACATATAAATCTAGTGTGAAGTTAAATCATGATTTATTTAACCGTCTATGAACTTTGAGCATAGTTTTCCACTATTAAGAGCTTACATTGAAAGGCATTTTCTTTTATTAATATTTGTCAAAATCTAACGTTATTTCCAAAGACAAATTCCAAAGAGAGGGATGGACGTAGACAAAGTGAGTGAATATTTTGAAATTTGTGGTGTGTTTTGGCCTGTTGCCTTCCAAATACATTCCACTGAAATGTGTTTTCTCATTGAAGTGCAGGAGTGTCCAGTTCTCCAAAAGGATCAGTTTACGCACTTATAACAGTGTTAAATTGCCGTTTGAAACAATATCTCATGAGTTTGGAGTGAGATACAAAATTCTTAGTTTCCCTAAGGAAATTTTGTGAGCAAGAATATGGAGAGGAAGGGAAGGCTTTGGGGGTAAGAAGGGCAGGCTCTGAGGAAGTGCTGGTGGCCCACACTCAGGGTCTTACCTGAGGTTCTGAGTACTGCTGTGGCCTCTGGTAGAGCCAGGGTACGATAAAGAGAGGAAAGTTTTTCTATGTGTAAATGTGGGAGTCTATACAGTGATTCAGTTTCCCATACTGACTCAAAAGTCCTTCCTGACTTGCAGAGAAAAAGAGTCACAATGATTCAGCCATTCTCGGGTTCAAAAATTTCAGCTTGCTGCTTGCTTTAGCCTTGGTGACTGAGAGGATTAGTCTAATTAGCCCCTAAAATAAAAAATCATTATCTTGCTACTAGAGTTAGCAAAAGACACATGATAATAAAGCTGCCCTGTTGCCTGATTCAGTGACAACACAAAATTATGCTTAAATGTTTAAACTGTGCTTTGTTTAAATTCTGGCTTAATATATTTCAAAAATAAACTCGGGGTCTTTGTGGTTTTGAAGCATGAGTCTCTTCTAGTTTTCCTCCCTACCTCCTGTTATATCTTTAGCTGCTGCCCCTTGTGACCCCAGTGACTCATCAGCTAGATCCGACATGTAAATCAACCATACTTATTTATTTTCTTACTGACCTTTTCATGCACCTTTGCTTAATAATACAATGTAAAGAGTTTCTATTGTTGTATTTCAGTTTAAATTTTATGAAATATTTTAAACAATTTTTTTAGTTTTTCAAAGCAAAATGAAAACGTGTTAACAGTTGTGAACAGCAGATTAGTTTCATGTCTGAATAAATTATATTACTACTATTAAAAGCACTGACAATTTCAGATATAGCTTGGAAAATAACAGGCTGATTTTCTCCCCAGTTCTCCAAGCTAAAAAGATTTTATTTCTGTCCTTAGAATGGTAGTGGCAGACAGATCAATACTTCTTAAACGGCCATGCTGTTTCTGTTACCCCCTCAAAAGCTTACTCCTTAGTATTTAGACTAAGCCAGTTTGTTATTCATTATAGGAAGAAACAGCTCTGGTTGTTAGCCTACTATTTTTAAACTTCTATTATTTAAAGGAAGAGTATAGTTTGTTAGTTTTCTACAGTTTGATAATTGAATATTTCCCCCCAAAAAAAAATATTTTGAAGAATGCAATGCATAACAAGTAGCCACAAGCCAATCATATGTTTGCTGTGTAAAGTTACTGTGATTGAAAACCATTATTTCTGAAGAAGACAGTGGATAAATGCAACAGATTAAGTTTATATAAATGTTCTATAAAAAGAGAAACAGACTAACCTTTTGATAAAGAGGATTCATCATTTCTTTTCCAGATGAGAAATTGCTGTGCTATCTTATAAAGACCCTTCAAAGCTTACTATCATGGTCTGCTGTAATCAGGACTTAACCATCTAGTTTTTCCGATGTAAAGTTTTGATGCCTGTCAACACCTCTCTTCCTGTGAAAAACAACTACCCATCCATCTCAAGAATCTTACTTCTTTAACACTCAACTAGGCGCCCACCTCCAATATGAACTACCCTTAAGTATTCCAGCATCCCACTGAGCTCCAGTCAAACCAGATTATAACTATGCTCCCCATTCTGGCTGCCTGGTAAATCTTACCTTCTTGGGTTATGTCTTCTATGTCAAACTGTATTTAGGACAAATAACTTCAGTATGGTTGGTCTTTACTGGAGTAAGGATGTAAATTCTTTCTACCACCCACACCCTCAATTCATTCCTGTCCTATGATTAACTGACAGATACTCAGAAGATGGAGGAGGGTTATCTGCATACAGCAGACCACTACTCTTCTCTCCTTCATTTTCACATATGCCTTTCTCTAGGGAGAAGAACATTTTTATCAGATCACTGCCTATGATTACCACAGTGGAAAAGAACTCCAGGTTGGGGTGATTAAATAAGAGTATCAGTGAGCCTCTGGGACAGTGCCATGTGAAGTACCTGTCTCTGTGATACAGGTGATGCCTTGGTGAATACTTTTCTTTCCAGTTCTTAATGTTTCAACTGGTTCCAAAATCAGGGAACAACGTGCTCTTTGTGGGTGTTTTCTCAGATAGTAAAGGGCTGACAATGCTGGAGCATCACTGCTACAGCTTGCTTCACTCTCAGAACTTTTCCACTGTGAGCAAAATTAATCAAATGTTTTTCACAACCGTTGCCTGTGGGAATTACAAAGAAATCAAAAGTAATGAGGATGAGGTTTGCTGGCATTTTATGAAGCTCTCTACTTCATTTTTAATTCACCAGCATTTGGCAGCTAGTTTGAATGAACGTATTTGTGATGGTCAACAGTATGCCCAGTAAAAATATAGAGGCCAGATGTTGCTAGGGCTTGGGGAAGGTAAGATGAGATTACAATAGTCTAATTTTTCAGTTACACTTCATTCTATAAGAAGAAACTTAATGGTATTTCTATTTTAATTATTTTTTATTTTAAAACCTAGCTCAATTAATTTGGGCTTTCAATGAAACTCTAAGACTATCTGGATAGCAGCTACAGGACATTTCTCATCACTGTCACTCTTCATGGTTCCATCAGGTATTGGCTTCTGTAAGACATGGTTAATTTTAATAAAAAAAAAATAAAAATAACTCTTCTTTACAGCTTCCTTTCCTTCTCATATGTGTCTCTCTCTTAATGTCCTTGTCTCTTTTCCTATTTTTTAATTTTTATAAGGTGGAATATATTTAGAGACTGGTAAACATATTATTTTATAAGCTCATGGTAAATTAGAAAAGTATGTATTTTTTAAAATGGCTGGTGTGCCAACATACATTTATAATCTAATAATCTGAGAGACAGAAGGATTACAAATTGAAAACCAACATGGACAAATGCTGTGGCTTTGGGCATCACTTAAATGTTTACAATAATCCAAAATGACTCTGGTATTATGTGAATATCCCTCATTTTACTGATTAACAAACTAAAGCTAAGACATACTTAACGGAAGATATTTTGTTTAGGTTTTTATGATACAGAATATTTCTACATAAGCTAGACTGTTTTATAATCTGTGATGTTCCTACCTTACCTTGCAAAAATTGGATAGGCACAAGCCACCATATCAGCTGTTTCTTAGAAGGACTCAGAGAAGCTGTGGTTACCTGCACAAGACCTTGACAAAATTAAGAAAGGTTTAAAAAAGCCAGCATAAGCCCCCATAGAAAGGGAACACCCATCATATTCTATCCCTAGTTGAGGCGCTAATGGCAGTGGAGAGCTGCCAGAGGAGGATAGTTGATTTTTGAGGGGAAAGGTCTGTATGGATAGATTGTGCATGCCTTCGTGTTTGACCCCCACATACATGAATATATGAACAGTACTAGATGGACTTACTAGGTTATAAATATAAATGAAAAAAAAGCTACTTCACAGGGAGATATTTTGGGGATCAGTTGGGTAAGATGGAGGGAGGGAGCTGAGGTAGATATAACCAAGATACATTGTATATATATCTATATGCATATAAAATTTTCAAAAAAAAATGAAGAGCATCTTGGCCCTTTCTACCTCTATCGGCTCTCCTATTAGATCTACATTTAAGGGTGATCCTATGAGTTTTCTCTTTCTATGTCTGTTTTCATTCATTCAATATGACATTCCTCAAGTTCATTTGTGTTTGTATTAGCCAGGGTCCCTCAGAGGAACATAAGCCATAAAATGAATTATATTACAAATGGAATTTATTGTATTGGTTTAACCATTTAGGTAGTGTAAAAACGGCTGTTTGCACTCTGAAAATGTTGAGACCTGATCAATGAAAAAATAGTGCCAATGTGCCACCAAAAGGTCTGGAAGGATTCCAGAACCACTGGTCCTCAACAGGAAAAGCTGAGTAATACTTCATCTTATGTATGCACCACATTTTCTTTATCCATACATCTGCTAGATAGATTGATTGCATATCTTAGGTACTATAAATAAAAGTACAATCAACATGAGGCAGACAAATGTCTCTGATATACTGATTTCATATATCTTCTTGGGGGTGGGGTGGAGAAAACAGAAGATGTTCGACAAAGGGTCATAATCTGATGTACAGGACAAAAACACTAGAGAATAATTGCATGGCAGGTGATTTTCATCAGTAATTGTATATCTTTTAAATGGCTAAAATAATAGTAAATAAATTTATATTTTCTCATGAAAATGATGGGTAAGCCAAGTAATGAGATTGTTCATTTAATTTAATCTTTCTACGTTATAACTACATCTAAACACTACCCTAAGATTGTGGGCAGTTGTGATATTATCAGCTAAAAATGGTATTAGTTAAAAATGATTAAAATGTTGTGTAAAAGATTTGTGTCAGTCTTTTATATACACAATAGTTTAAATAAAGATATTCACTAATTTCACTGTTGGATACTAGGATTCAATGCAATAATAAATTGTTCTTTATGACTCTAACAGCTTTCAGCTTGCCTACTTTCAATATTTCTACAAAAGATTTTAATTAAAACTCTGATTATATCATAGTACCTCTATAACTCACGTGATCCTCAGAAATGAATCTGTGGAGTTTCTTGAATCAAAGACAGGCTAGGAGTAAAATGTTTATCAACATCCCTGTTCTCACACTAATAAATCCTTCTCAGTACTTTGTAACCCAGCTATTGTATAAAAGTGCCAGAGAAAAAAATCCAAGAGTTCTCTACCTTAAAACCAAGCAATTAAAACAACATTGGTTGCCTCAAATGGCTGGTTTTATATTGGTCACGTCTCTGTGATCACTAGATAATTTTAGATGCCCTATAAAAAGCATATTAAAACTTACAAAACTATTTTTTTCACTTTATGGTGTTAGGAGGAATAATGATTTAAATTTCCTCTAATCTCATCTCTTGAAGATAATTTAAAGTTGACATCTTATCAGGAACTTTTTTGTAGAAAATAAATTGGAGGCTTGAGAATTCTTCTCTTTAAGACTGTAGTAAAGAGAAGACTGAATATATTTGTGTACTGAATATATTTCCTGGCAAAACCAAGAAGTTTGAAAGAGAAGGGAAGGGGTGAAATCATTCAAAAGAAAACTCACTCACTGTAAGGTTTTCAAAACTTACTCCTGGTGCATGCTGATTTCTCAGGGAGTGGTATTCAGAGAGAAGATACCACCATGCCAACACGTTGTTTTCTATAACAAACACCAATAAAGAAACTTTGGGAGGGTTAAGAAAATCTTAGAATGAACATTTTGTCAAATGACTCATTGTTGTAGGCCTAACTCTAAGTGTATATTGAGAACATCATCGTTGTGGTTAATCCACAGATGATTCAGAGAGTGTCTTTGCTTAGGCAGAAGATTGCCACTTGAAAGCAAGTGCAGTACCAAGAAGAAGTTTGCTTCCCTTCTGAATACAGCAGAAACAGTCATTTTCTCTTCCACTGTGTGCCTTCAGAGCGTCTGAAGTTGAGCTATTCTCAATCACTGTTCCTCAAGCGTGGCTGCACTGCACTTTTCCCCCTCAATATCATTTCCTGTGTTCATTTATGAGCCTGAAAAAAATCTAAGTAAAGCACTTAAAAATAGTCTCTCCCTCTCTCTTTTTTTTTCTTGCTGCACATTGCAGAAGAGTTGGAGTCATAAATGAATGACGTCTCCATGTACCAGCGTCATCTCTATATAGCACAGATAATTTTGGCTTATGTTAAAGCATATGAATCAGTTAGCTGATGAGAGGATTTTACATAAATATATAACTCAAAAGTCAAGAAACACTCAGAGGAAGTCACCTTTCTTCATAAAGCTAAATAGAAAACTTGGCATCAAGAAGGTGGTCCAGTGAGTTCAAGGAAAAGCATTGAACATGGAGGAATTCATGCACTAAAATTCTCTTCACTAATAAAGACCATATGAGTACTGAGTAATAAAGGAAATAAAATTAAAGTTCAAAATTTTGTCGGTATTTGCAAGATATTTAAAGGGCTTGGGTTGCTTAAACAATGATCAATACATTGAAACATTTTTATATACTTATCATTTACTATTCTGAAAAAAATAACTTGATTGCATCTTTGTAATTCAAACCACACAGCTGATTAAAAGTGAAATCATGGTTGGAACCTACTTCTAATATATTTTTTTGTTCATGTTTCCACACTCTAGTTACAATTTTGGTATACCTAATTCTGTAGGACTAGTTTTGGCATCTGTATTTTTTTTTAATTCTAGAAAGAATCCTCTAAGAGAAAAAATGTCTGGGACAAATAATAACATGATTTATTCACCCTTAATAAATATGAAGGGCATGCCTCGCAGGTCCTAAAACAACACTCAACATCCCATCACTACTCATAACAGTGAAAGGGAGACCATAGCTTACAGTTTTTCCGCAGCTTAGAGGTGTCATTTAAGGTAAAGCATGGAATGGACCCTACACTTTGCTCCTAGTCAGACCAGAATTTCACGTTTCTAGACTTTTCCCATTGCACTTCCTGGCCAATAGCTGATACATTAAAGTGTATAAATGATAAGCACAGGTCGTACAGCACAGGGAATAAGATCCTCCCTGAGAAAGGTCAACAATGTAGATCCTCAATGGTTCTCTTCTTCCAACACAAACTAGTGTTGGAATCAGAACACTTTCTAATCGGAGCAAAATATTGGTGTAATTTTTTGTTCATGTTTCCATACTCTAGTTACTATTTTTGGTATACCTGATTCTGTAGGACTAGTTTGTGCCATTTTTGACCTGTGGCCAATTCTGGCACTTATATAGTAGACAGAGAGTGGGTTGAGCAGTGGGTGTCTGAAGAGGCTGATTCTGTAGGATTAGTTTGTGCCATTTTTGACCTGTGGCCAATTCTGGCACTTATACGGTAGACAGAGAGTGAGCTGAGCTGTGGGTATCTGAAGAGGCTACACTTTCTTGGGAAAGCTGAATATGTTTTGAAGCTTGAAACTTGGTAGGAGTTACAGAGAAGAGTGAGAAAAGGAAAGAGTCATCTTTCTCCTTTAATTCTGTTTCTTGGATTATTTGAAGTTATCAGAATCTGGGCAATGTTTAAGAGAAACAGATAATCTTGAGGAAATGAATTTTCCATTGAAAGCCAAGGATATTCTTTTGAGATTGGTTAATAAAAAATAGTTATTTAAAGACAAAAATTTATGGGTGTGTTAGTAATATTAATAATCAGTTATTGGAGCTGGGGACATACCTCAGTTTGTTAAGTACTTACCTTGTAAACACAAGAACCAAATTTTTGTCTCTAGAAAATTCATAAAAGAATATCTGGGTATGGTAGAACATGCTTCTAATTCTAGAGCTAGGCAAATCCCAGGAACTCACAGCTGTCCTAACTAGTTGTCAGTTTTTAAGCCAATGAAAGGCAGTATTACAAAAAACAGGTGGATAACATCAGAGAAATGATACCCTAGGTCAACCTATTGCCTCCACACCCATATGCACATACTTACAGAAACACACACAAATATACACAGACATATCCACAAAAATGACTACCTATTTTCCTATCTAATCTTTATATTTCTGTCCTTTGAGAAAGTGTGTTTTTACTTAATGCTACATGTGCATGACAGGTTTATGAGTTAGTCACAGTTGCTACACATTTTGATATAGAGAGTGATATAAAGTAGGAAAAATACACATGTTCTTATACTATCTGCATTAACCAGTTTTTCTTTAAGACAAAAACTAAAACACTGTATCTCCTGAACTGGACTTTAAAGCAAATAAAGTGAAAACAATGAACTTCTACTTTATGAAATACGATATAGGTTCCCTCAGAGCTCATGACTTTGAAATGCTTCTGTCTAAGAGAGCAAATTCATATGAACATGGGAGTATGTCCTTTTTAAATTCTAGATTTTCATACTTTGAATATGTTTATGCCCATCAATGTATGTGGTGCCATGAGCTTTTTACTGGAAGTATGCAAATGCTCAGTCTTCATTTAGATAGATACCCTGGAGGAAATACCATGTTTGCTTAATTAGAATGTAGAGAAGCTTGCAAAAAATTATACCAAAGCATGTTTTACTTCAAACAAACATTTGACATAAAAGGCAAATACAGGCTTTTTAGAATTATAAATTATTTTTACTAATTTTAAATAATTGTTTATCTAATACCAAGTGGTCAACCCTAAAATTATATCCATTAAGGCAAAACACTAAACATACTCAGCAGGTTGTATGTATGTATATATATATATATGTATATATTATATATATATGTATACATATATATGTGTGTATATATACATACATATATATACACACATATATATATATAGTTACATATATATGTAACAATAATAATCAAAAAAGATGCCCTGAATTAGAGAAAGAATGGGATGACATGGAAGAGATTGGAGAGGTCAAAGGTGGGGTTAAGGAACGGGAAAGATAATGAGATTGTATTTTAAAATAAAAATGTGATTAGAAAATAAATATAATAAAAACAATAAAATTCATTTGTAGGTCTTTCAGTTTTTTTAAAAAACATTTTTAAAGTACTGATTGTGATGATACATTGTATATATAATAAAAATAGGCTGGAATATAGGAGGGCAGAGACACCCACAGAGTCAAGTCATGAAGGTCAGAGAGTGGTGACACACGCCTTTTGGATCTCTGTGAGTTCAAGGCCTACCAGCCAGGAAGTGGTAGTTCACACCTTTAACCCTGCTCTAAGAGAGTTGAACCAGGAAGTTAAAGAACTGGGTGGGGAATAAAATATAGGCAAAGTTAGGCCTGAGGACTTGGCTGGGTGAGAACTGGCTGTGGTTTGTTTCCTTTCTCTCTAATATTCCAGCCCCTGCCCCCCCCCCAAAAGGTTTATAGTGTATTTAAAAATATGCGTAGGCTTGGGGGGAGAAAAGGACATATATTTCCTTCAAATTTCATGTTACATGAAAATGAAAATTACACAGAGTATAGATTATGTATATTATTATGTTTTCTTTTAATTTTTAATCGCCAATGAGCTAACTGTAGAGCAGAAAGACATTTGATTATAAAGGCTGCTAAGTTAAACAAACAAATATTTTAAAGATATCTTGGCTTTAAAATTTTGGTCTAAGAGCATTCAATCTACTTTTGAAAAGCAACTACTTATTTTAAATACTTTGCATTGATATTAATTTTAGTTTATTGATATAAATTTAAGGTTAGTTTTTTTTACAGTATATGTATATTTCTACTCTTGTTTAAGATATTATATTTACATAACTCCCTTAAAGTTGTAATATATAACTTAAAACATAAATGAATAGCCATCTATGATAATCAACTTGTAGTCATGTCAGCAAAGTTTTTTAGATATGCAAAGATATATTTCAATTAGATAGATAATCTTCAAATACTTCAAAAGCCTTCAAAATACAGCAGTTAAAATTTTAAGAACTTAGACTTTTCTGGACAGTGAGACATGTCTGCTCCTGGCAGTATCCATCTATCCATCTATTTCTAGAGGTTGATGAACATCGAAGAAACTCCATATGTAATTTACTTTCTTTGTGACAGAAGTTAGCCACTGAACCAGAAATTATTCTTGCCTTGACTGCTTGACAGTGTACTGTATAAACTAGACATGCAGTGCCCATAGGAAAACTTTGACAGAATAAATTGAGATGGTCCTTCAGGTTTCTGCTTCACAGAAGCTGCCAGACATTCTGTTGGACACAGTGAGAAGCAACTGACAAACTATGGCAGAATAAACAGAGCAGTCCTTCAAATTTCCTGCTTCACTGAGAAGTCGGCCAGAAACTATAGGCCTGTACGATGAAGATGGATGCCCTGAAGTTACAGAGGAACTTTAGGTGACTGTCCAGGCAACCAGATGTCTCTGTCATTTCTAGAATTTGGGAGTTGCTTGCAATGCACTTCCTGTTTAATTAGATTATATCATCGTTGGTTTCACACATGAAAACAGACACACTACCAGCTGACACACTAGAGTTTTGGGGGGACTTTGTCAGGCAGGTACAAGAGAAGAGAAGAAGGACGGATGAAAAAAGGAACAATCCTCCTTGTGGCATCTCCTTATAAGAGGATGAGTGGCCACATATTTACGTAGCCACACCTATAGATGTGCCCTTTGTACATGATAAATTCTGCAAGTGATGTGTCAGGTTGTTGGACTAGCACATTTACCATGTAGCTGCTATGTGCCAGGAATTCTTATAAGTATATCCTTCTGTGGTCTTTGATGGAGTTGAAGACTAGATAGTTACGTTTTTCCTTTAGTCAAGATAAAAGGTAAATTAAATATGAAACATTAACCTCACAAAGGTAAATTAGATAAATTTTCTTTAATATGGTAAATAAAAGTAAAATAGATATTGTAACTATAATTCTTGTTTGAGATTGTTTTATTATATATAACTTTACTATGTTGAAATTGAAATCTTCTTTTTAATTAGACAGAAAAGGGAATTGATATGGGTTGTTTTTCTGTATGACATGACTATGTTTTATCACCACTGGTTAATAAAGAAGCTGTTTTAGCCTATGGCAAGGCAGCTTAGAGGTTGTTGAAAAATCCAAGCAGCGATAAAGAAAAGCAAGGGTGGAGTCAGAGGGCAAATGCCAGGAGACACAGGAAGGATGATGTACTAAAACAAAAGTACCAAGCCACATGGCTAGAAGTAACTAGAATCATGGGTTAATTTAAGAGTAAGAGTTAGCAAGTCATACGCCTGAACCACAGGCCAAAGAGTTTATAATCAATATAAGCCTTTGTGTATTTATTTGGGACTAAATGGCTATAAGACTGACCAGGCTAGACAGAAAAACCTCTGACTACAATTGGCTACCACAATTTGGGTAGAGTGTACAGTCATAGATGACTGGCATAAAGATGTTGATGCCACTGTGAGGTTTGCTTGCTTTTATAATGTGGCTATCACCATGGAACACTCATTTCTTTGTTTTATTTTTACTACCATAAAATACTGTATTAGGATCTTTCCAATTATAAGAAACGGGATATGGTAAAGTAAGTTGATAAGAATTTATTACTTGAATACCAGAGATCAAAGACACTAAGGAAGCTTTCTGAGCCTCAGTCAAATGGAAGAGCATGCATAATTACTGGGTTACTAATAAATCAGCTGGAATAAAAGCAGTGTTGGAGACAAGGGTCCTCTCTCACTTCCCATGCTGGTGATAGCATCTGACTTATAAAGCATACCTTGTTAGTTTCTCCATAAAATCTTTAAGACTATACTTTCATGTTTCTACTTGTCTTTCTGGGAAACAAATTGTTCCAAGAAAGAGAAGTGATTTCTTTTACTGAAACTATCTTTTTCATACAATATATTCCAATCATGGTTTCATTTTCCTCAAGATTCTCCAAGATTATCTCTACTTCCTCATTCACTCAGATTCATGAAAAATAATTAGACAACAAAAAAGGAAAGAAAAATACTAGAATCAAAGAGATTATTACACTGGGTACTCTTAACTGAATAAGAAACCAGCAACCAATCCGTCCCTCTTGAACAACCCTGGATTGCAGGCATATATTGATGAATAGCCTAGTAAACTGACTATCATGCCAGTTTCCATGTACTAAATTCAAGGATGCTCTTAGGAATACACTTTGGAGCTGAGCACATGGCCTGGATGACAGACCAACAGCTAGGGACACTGAATGGGGCCAATCTAGGCCCTCTGCATATGTGTGACAGTAGTGTATCTTGGTCTGTTTCTGAGGCTCCCAGCAGTGTGATCAGGGCCTGTACTTGACACTTATCTGGTTTTGGGATACTTGTTCCTTATGCTGGATTACCTTGTCTGGCCTTTATACACAGGAGGAGGTGCTCAGTGCTACCTCAATTTGATATGCTGTCAAGCCTATGGTAGGCCTTTTCTTTTAAGAATGGAGAGAGAAGAGTGGGTGGATATGGAGGGGGATAGATGGGAGTGGGTAAGGGACCAGGAGGAGAAGAAGAGGAGGAAACTGTGGTCAGTATATAAAATAAAGTGAAAAAAAGCCTTAAACTTCAGTGTAAAGAAAAGAAGAAAGAAATATACTCTGTTGTAAGGATGCTGTTACATCTGAGAATGTATCCTGGCATAAGGGGTAATTTCCACTAATATATGGATCCTGCACACTGAACTAATATGATTTCCCTATTGTTAATTACTTTGTCTATTCTGATATTATGCTATTAATATCACATCAATTTTAGGATGGAAGTTACTGTTTCTCAAAATCATTAAACTCAATTGTAAAGATTACGCTTTACTTCTATGTAGAGTTTTTAAAATTATCATAATAGGTCTCATTAAAAACTCAATATACCTGACTGGGTAATATTGTGAGTTTAAATTTTACATTTTACTTTTTTCTGAATAAATTAATACATTTATACATTAGTTACAGGATTATTGTTTTATGGTAATACTAAGGAGAATATCACTTAGTATTTATTACTTATTACCCTTTATTTTTTTTCCAGAAGTTTGCTTACTAGCTGGTATTCAATAAGAAGAATATCATTGGTTAGGAGAAGTGTGCAGTAAGGTTAAACTGGAAAGTCCTGTTTCTAGAAGCATTACGGTCCTTTTTGTTTGTTATACTGATGTGCTGATAGTGGTAGATCAATGTAGGATACTTTCTGATGTTGCATAAGAAATAGAATTTAATATGATATTTGGGTAAAATGTTAATAGTCAAGTCCTAAATAATAAATTTAATAAATTATTTCCAAATGATATAGAGACTGACAACACTAGAAAACATAATTTAACCAATTGTCAGGAACAGAAATGATCTAGAAACATTCTTTGTAACCAAGAATTATAGTTTCAAGTGGCTTTCACATCTTATTACTCAAAATAAAATAAATACATCATTTAAAACTCTAAAATAAAGATAATTTGTAGTAACATTGATCAAAATTGATAAAAACAATTGTATATTTATGTGATAGGAATTATAATACATCTACTTTCTTTTCCACAAACATCATTGATTTCTAACTAATTCATTTTTCCAAAAGAAATAGATAGCAATTTCCATGTTGTAATGGCAATTACTAGAATATCCACCTACCAGTGGCATCAGTTCCATTGGATATATGTTATGGTCCACCCATTATTTTCCTATGGCATTGATCCATTTTTACAAAAATAGTATATGATTCTCACTTGTAGGAAGCCAACAAGAAGAAATTAAGTAATGCAAGTGAACTATCTTAGAAAGAAGTAATTTGTTAGAAAGAGTAAACTGCTCCTTAAATAAAATGGAGCATTGAATTCAAGGTGAATGATGCTAAGTGTCATTATCCATGACAAGTTCATTTTGTGAAGCTATAACTCTCACACTTTTTATTCTTGCTGAAAGTCATAAGAAAAAAAAATGCCCAAATGGTTATTTCTCAGTTGCTATAAAAAAGATTTGATAATACAGAGCTTAAGAATTTCACTTTTTTTTTTTACTTATATGTCAAGGTCATAGTATGATTTAAAGTTCCTTATGAATTTGCTCCTGTCTAGAGATCTTCACAATGCCATGACCCTGTGATAAAGAGATGATGTGGTAGAGACATCACTTACCATGGAAAGGGGAAAATGAAGCTAAAAAATAGGTGGTGCTTAGCAATGTGTAATTTTATCTAATAAATGAAATCCATAAACAATTTGTCTGAAACTATTTATTTCAAAAACATTTGAGTGACTGTAATAGAGAAAATAATGAGTTATATGTATAGACACATGCTCATGTGTGTGTGTATACATATATATGTGTGTGTGTGTGTATATATATATATATGTACCTAAATAGTTGAATATATAATTGATATGTGTGGAAATATGTCTACATATGTAGACATGTATAATATATGCATATTATGGTATATACACAAAAATAACTAGGTGGGATGGATACAGATGGCTCTTGACTTAAAATTGTTCAGCTTAATGGTTTGTATGCTTTTTGATGATTCAAACGCAATGGTCATTCATTAGGAACCATCTTTTGAATTTTGCATTTTTAACACTTCTCGGGGAAGTGGTTTGCCAAGTTTGTTGTACTAGCCCTTCTAAATGAAGTTTTGCTTGATTTGGAAGAGCATAAGTCTCCACATAGATTTTTCTTACACCCTTCATGCTGATGAAGCCTTCCATCAATACCTCATTTCTCCATCCTCCATGTTCCCCCATGTTTTACCTTGCTGCCCCAATTGTCCTCCTATTTCGTTATACCTGACTTTTACTCCCTCCAGGTGTCCATTCCTGTAGCCAATTTTCAGTTTCCTAACATCCCTATGTGTTTTCTTGCCTTTCCCTAGTTTTGAAAGTGGTTATCCTGGCTTCATAGAAGGAGTTTGAGACTGCTCCTTCTGTTTCTATATTTTTAATATTTATGAAGTATTAGCTGTTGATCTTGAGCAACTTGAGTCAATAAAAATGGTCTGATTGTTGATAGGATTGATACAAATAAGCAGATGCACAGCAGCAAAAGTGAAAAGCGTTTTTTATCCAAGTACTCGGAGCATTTAAATCTGCAAGTTCTTTGATTTAAGCTGGTCACTTTAACAAAATATACCACTTTTGATAGAGGTTTAAGAGCTTTCACACGACTTTGAGTCTTAAATTTTTTTTTCTCTACAGGAATCTTATGCTCACTTATTCTAACAAAAATTGTTCACCCTGCTGGGGAGGTGATGAGGAGAGCCAGAAAGGACAAGCATAGTGGGCCACTTCACAACAGGTTGAGTCATGTCTTTCTTAAATGTTTTCATTGGGTAGTCATTACCTGCTAAATAACTTTTTTAAAACCAGAACCTTATCATTATAAAGTATGGTATTTTCTTTAAATCACAAGTCATTCTTTCTAAGCCAAATTGTTATGTTTGATTGTGGAAGAGGAAAAAGCTCAGAACTGAACACATGGGAAAATGTTCACGTCTGTGAAATCAACTAAAGGGTATTGGAAATTATGTTCCTGTTGGTAAACACTTTGAACTTTCAAGATGGAATTTATTTTCAACTTTTTCTCATAACTTTGACCCAGAATGAATTCAAAACAATTATCAGGAAATATCAAATCCAAAGACTGGTATGACAGGAAGTGTATGAAAAAAATACATTAATACCATTGCTACATATATCATGTTGCTATTTTGTTAGCAACAACGCATTAATTATATATGAACATAAACTTATTTATAACATACATTTATTTTTTATACTAGTTCATGAATAATGTTACATGATGTATGCACAACATACATTGATATTTTAGACTCTCTCATGAGTTATGTTACAGTGTGGATTTTGTCAAAGAAATTTAGAAAAGTGTATGCCTAACATGCAGAATGGGTTATAAATTCAGTGTTTAGCAGAGCCAGTCACCAGAGGAAAGAGATAAAATTCAATGAAGGAGACGGACCAAAAAAAAAATATGCTTGTCTTAGAAGGTCATACGATTTTGTTTTCAACTCTAGTTCATTGTTTCCTCACGGGAACTACTTAGAACTACTTAGTTTTACTACATTCAAAGTTCTATAAAAGTCTAGGTGTATATGCTTTATCTTCAAGCATTTGCGCTTATCCAATTGACAGATGTTTGTCTAACATAAGTTTTCCACCTTGGGAGAGCCTTATGTTTTATTAAGATCTTTTTCCCACTCACTCACAATAAACTCATATTCCAAGCAGCCGAGGAGAAACTGACCACTGTGTTTATATTGTGATTGACCTGGTTAGCCTGAAGACACTCTCATTTCATTTCCATCAGGTAAAACAATGACATACAGAGTACCCTAGAGAAAGCACTGATAGATCCATCCACATGTGTGAATTCAGCTATCTAACTCCAAACAGAAGGAATTTGGTGTGATCTTTGAACCATTGTTCAGCTGATTATGTCCAGGAATACAAGATATGTTTCTTTTCTGTGAAATCATATTTTCGTCTATGGTTTGGCCCAGCTTAAAAGGAGTTCCTCTACCTCTAAAATTATTTAAGATGAGTTTCTGATACTGAGAAATAATAGAAAGGACCTATAAATGTCAAGCCTAGTTCTTCGTCCCTGAAACAGGCTTTTCAGTTATTGAGCACTGGGGACACATTCAGACAGACCATCTCTTCATCACTTAGACAAAATAACAGCAAGGAGAAGACGGTTTGAATCTGTGTTCTCCTTTTAAAAACATAAAATCAGAAACAGTGTAAATGAACTTATAAAACAGGAGAAAATGTAATAAATGCTTATTCCTATTTATAATAAAATGTTTATTCTCCAAATCTGGTTATGTTGAAACTTACTTAAATCCGTGAGACCAAGAGATTAATGAGAAAAGTTGCTGCCATCCTGAGGGACACATTATGGCCATTTGAAAGCCTGGATTGGAGCATCATTTTAGCTACTTTCAGTGGCTAGAACATGTCTTTGTTGAAGCCTCCTAGATTTACCTCAAAATGTGTGTGTGCACATGTATGTCTGTATTTGTGCATATGTATGTTCATATGGAGGTCTCACAACAAATTTGCTGTAGTTTCATGGGAACTGTTCACTTTTATTTTGTTCTTTAATTTTTATTGTTGTTTGAAAGTTTCATAAAGGTATATAATATATCTTGATCACAAACGTCACCCATGTTCCCAGTACCTATCATTACATTTCCCTCCCAACTTCATGCCCTGCTTTTATAATTCATTTATTAATTTATGTTTTAACTCACATAGTCCAATTAGCACAGCCCACAAGCACATGAGGGTGAGCAAGGGAAACATACTTGAGACCACACTCCTACTTAAAAGTGTCTCTTTCCCAGCTCTCATTACCTGCCAATAGCTCTTCAGCTGGGCCTGAGCCTCAAAAGCCCCTGCTCAATCCACACTAAAAATTTTAACTGGCTTAATCTTGTGCAGACCTAAGTAAATAAATTTTACAAAATTTACATCACACTAAGCATGTAATTACTTCTTGTTTTCTTTTTATTATACGTTGTGCTATTAAAGATTTTTAAAGTTGTATGTAAGTTTTAATTAAAATCTAATGGATTTCTTTTTTCTTTCTAATTTAGAACATTCTTGTTTCTATTTCTATAGAGTTTTCCCAAGAGCTAACAATTTGTGCATTAATTTTAAGTCTTATAGTTTTATTTTTGTATTTGTTAATTCTTACAGTTGGTGGTCTTAAAATTATCAAGATTATTGTTAATGCTTTCCTTTTTTCCTGAAGCACTCTTTTTGAAAATTACTTAGCTATAACAAATACATCATTATTTTACTTGTAAATACTATTTCAAATTTTCCTCATGAGCAGATTTCTAAGTTCAAGAGTTTGCTTTTAATGTGATTTTAGTGTTCAATGTTAATTAAGTAATAAAAGGGTTTTTTCTTCAATATGTATATAAGTCATTTGATTTCAAGTTCTAAAATAAGTTCTTTGATTACTCATGTCCTTTAAATTTATATATTTTACTATCTCATTGCCAACTTCCCTTGGGGAAATGTGCTACATTTTGTCATTGGTTTTGTAATTTTCTGTTTTAATATGTACAATAGGGTGTACAATGAAATAGTTATGTATGACTCACAGTCAGTATTGCTCTTCCAATAGTTATCTAGTCCCTTCACTGAAATATAGTGGTTTCCCACTCAAAGGTATTGTTACAGTACAATGGTTAAAAACTCAGAAAGTTTTGGGTTGAACTCTAGTTTGACAAATATCTGAACCAAGTAAATTACTTACTCTTTACTCTGATTCCTTCTCTGTAACAGAATGATTATACTAAATGCTTTACAAAGATTCTGTGAAGATTCCAGGGGGGTAAATAAGAGTGGTGCTGAGAGACAGTATTTTTGTTAATAAATAATTTAAATAAATTTGTGGTTGCAATTGGTTTCCATAGATCTGTGACTATCATTCCCAAATATAGGGTTATTATAATATTAGAGTTCATGATATAATGGGAGCACACAATGTGTATAAGTTGGCTTCAGTCAAATGGCACTAAACTACCCACTCATTTCTCAATTTCTTTTAATAAATTCAATACTATGTACTTCATCTATTGGAAGGTTATGATAGTGTATGTTGTGGGATATTTGTACACTGTGTGTGTATATATTGATGTGATTGGTAATAAAGAGCTGAACAGCCAATAATATCTAGGCAGGAGGTGTAGGTAGGACTTTGAGCAAAGAGAGAAAGTAGGAGGAGATAATCAAGGTGTAGAGGAGATGCCAATGAGACTTGGAGGGAGTCAGGCATACAGAATACAAAATAAAAGAAAGGCAAGAAGCCACATGATAAAACATTGATAAAAGCAGGTTCACTTAAGTTGTGAGAGCCAGTGGGTCAAGCCTATGCTAAGGCTGCACTTTCATAATTAATAATATGTCTCCATGTTGTTATTTCTCAGCTGGATGATCAAAGGAAAGTCTTACTAAATAATTATATATTTAGGGTTACTATGTAATAACATTTTTACTTCCCCAATTGTATAATTTAAATGTGTTAGGCTTTCAAACTGATGAAACAGGAAGAATCAGAGGCTTCTTAAAAAGAACAAAAAGTAGGTGAACATTGAAAGGTATCACAAGGGGATTACATCCAAGCAATATGAGTAGAGAGAGAGCCTATTATTTTTAAGACAAATTAAGTTTAAGATTAAAATTATGAATTTTTGCAGATCTAGGAGATGGGGGGAGGGCTTTAGGTGTGCTGTTCTGTGTTTTGTTTGTTTAGTGGTCTTTTAAAATAGGAAGGGATCACTGTAAGGAAAGAAAATGCCTTGTCCTTCAACATGAAATCTACACAATCCTTATGGCACGGGCTGTAGTTTGATTACAGATGAGAATATGCAGTAATGAATGGCATAAGTGTATCACATGTAGCAAAAATATTCAGATCTTTGTGGTTCTTTAGTTCTTTGTCTTTTATGTGTGTGGTAGCAAATGGGGTTTACATGAAGCATACGTACGTCTTTTACCAAATTTCTTTGCCTTACTGATGCTGTATTCACAAAGCTAGTAGTGTGTGAGAAAAATAAGTGTGTCACTAAGGAAACACAAAGAAAACAAGATATGAGTATCTCAAGAACTATGATAAATACAATAAAGTTTAAAATTAAAAACTTGCAAAATTATTAACATTTTCATGTCTTTCTTTGTGACTGGCCACACTTAAATAGATTTTTATTTCCCTTTTTAGGAAGCAGTTAGATTATAGTTTGATGGAATTTCTAAGGGGACAGAGAGTGTTATATAGTATAAAAAACTAAATTGGGTCTCAATAAATCTATATACTGTTAATGAACATTTTCTTCTGGTTAGGAAATGAACAATGATAACACAATAAAAATGCATGCAATTTAGAAATAATAATTTAAAGTTACTATCAAGGTCTTAATTATTTGAGTGAATGGATATTTATATTTATGTGAGAGGGCACATAAAAGAATCCATTTCTTAAGTTATACAAACTGCAAAAAATTTCTTTGACTCGTTGGGATAGTAGAGATAATTTGGCATTCAGGATAGGAATTGTAATGAATAGAAATTCACAAATCAAAGCTCAATTCTTAATAACACTTTAACACTTGTTATTGGAGTGAGGGTAGAGGTGTCCATCACAGTAGGATCCCCACAACATCTTTCCTATTTAGCATCAACTTTCAGTGCGCCGTGTGCCACCACTGCGAGAATACCTAGTGTTTGTGTCACACAGGCAGAATCCTATTTGCTTTAATATCCTGTAAACCTTTTATTAAAAATGTAACCATATATCCATTGCAAAAGTATAAGCAAACAAAAATTAGCTTTTTCTACAGTTAAGAGAGATTTAATGGCTGAGGGAAATTTCAACGAATTTGAACTTTTAATTTAGTTCCTGCTCGGTTATATCAGAAAGACCATGAATGGATCTCAGCAGAAACACTTCAGGATTGTCAAATTTGAATTGCATTGAGGATAAACTTCAAATAGAAAAGACAATACCAAGTGTGGATAAGGATGCTTTCTGCTCAGTAAGCACAGGCAGTGGTGCTTCATGCTTTGTATTTATGTCCTACTTTTCCTGTTTGGTGTTTTGGACCTGTCATCTCCCTGGAAGCTCAGGAAGTCTGGAGCATATGAATGGTCCTTTATTGCATAAAATATCCATTATTCCTAACAAAAGATAGAGATTTGTTTACTGTGCTCCACGATTTGACCACAGGGCACATATTCATATTTCAGATTCATATTCATTGATAGTGAATAACAAAACAGTTACACAGAGTAATCTCTGGAAGGCTCTGTCAATTATTTCTTGCCTTCAGTGTATGTTAAATACAGCCTCCAGTGCTCTTGAAAAGGCAGAACTATGCGGAAATCTCTTCGGGTTCTGTGGACCAGAAAGTCAGGAAGCAGCATTAATTCCCCGATTCTCCTACGACATCCACGGGACACTTGTCTGGTCCAGACACACTTCTCCAAATGAACAGTATGGCAGGTACCTGTGTGATTTTCACCCTTTTGAGAGCTGATGTGGACACTTTAGAGGAGTCTGATCAAACCCTGCGTTGAGAGACTTTGCATACAGCTCACCATTCTCCATTAATCTTCACTCTGTTCTTTCTCGCGGGTCTGACATCATCATGTCTGCCTGGCAGACCAGAAGGCTCCAATTCTTCCAGGCTGTTGCAACATAAATCGGGTATTTTCCTTCCAAATTTCCTATTATTTTAGGAGGTCAAGGTGGGGACTAATGGCTCAACCACTTATTATAATCTGGAAAAATTATATGCCTTTATATGCCTGACATTGGTGTTTAAAACAAAATGTTAATCCTGGCACTTGGGAGGCAGAGGCAGGCAGGCAGATGTTTGTGAGTTCCAGGCTACCAAAGCTATGACACAGAGAAACTCTGTTTCAGAGAAACAGAACAAAGTAAACAAAGAAACAAAAATTTCAATACTGACTTTGGGCATACCCAATACTGAGTTTTACCTTCTCCTTTTACATCAGAATGTGACAATTCTGCTGAGAACTCCTCACTGGTGACACTGCCTTCTTTTTCCCCCATCCTACATACACAGTGGTAATCATGTGGGTCACTCTTGAACAAAGAATGCCATTTATTGAAGCTCAGGATATTAAGATGAAGCAAATGAGCAAGAAAAAACAAGAGACAGAGTCCTGGGTCTTAGTCTTAGGAAGAAAAGAAAACTTTATTCCACTAGTGGGTCCCATTGTATTAGGAAAAATGGGCCCCAATTTACAAATGAGCGAAGTTTTTGTAGGGCAGGAGGTAGGGGTCTGGATGGGTGTGTGGGTAACCACTGTAACCACATAATCTGGCAGACAAAGCCTTTCAGGATCAAACAGATACCAAGTTTAGATAAAATGCTCTAGTTCTTACCCAAAGCAAGAAGTTCACAACAAACAAGCAATGCTCTCAGATCTCACCCAAAACAAGGAGTTTAGATCTTATCACAAAATAACAAGCTATTCTCTCAGATCTTGTCATGTGGTGCGGGGCACCACCTGGGAAGTCTCTGGGAAGTCCCGCCTCTCACTTTACAACCCTTCTCTCTAGCTGAGTCTATAATCTTAGAGACCCTTATGCCCTCCTGATGCTGCATATTGCTGCCTGGCTAGCATCAGTTTAACACCTCCAATCGGTCCTTGCACGAAGTTGACAGTTCTAACTAACATGCAGGACCCAATTGTTATTACCAGGGTCAACACAATCAATGGCCCAGCTAGGGCAGATAACAGCGTGGTAAGCCAGGGGGACTTAGCAAACCAAGATTCAAACCATCTCTGTTGTGCTTCTCTCTCTCTCTCTCTCTCTCTCTCTCTCTCTCTCTCTCTCTCTCTCTCTCTCTCTCTCTCAGGCGTTCTCTAAGCTTGATGATAGATTCTTTAACCATGCAGGAATGGTCGGCGTAAAAACAGCATTCCTCTCTTAAGGCAGCGCATAACCCACCTGCCTTCATGAATAATAGGTCTAGCCCCCGTCTGTTCTGCAGTACTACTTCTGATAAGGAAGTTAAAGAATCTTGTAGAGCTGTTACTGAAGATTTTAGGGCTTTAAGTCTTGGTCTATGGCAGTCTGTAATAGAGCTATCTGTTGGGGTCCCTATGTTAATGCCGCGGTTCCAGTCCCTACTCCAGCTGCGACCCCTATTCCGATAAGTACGGCTATTGTCAATGATATAGGTTCTCTCTGAAATCTAGTTCTGCTTATCATCCTGTTCTCGAATTCTTCATCTCGATGATATACCATGTGGGGAAACAATTTTACCATAACACAAAAATGGACTGAATTATTGAACACCTGAGTGGACACTCAAGGGGTGAGTCCTGTATTGCATGCCCATCGGATCCCCTGAGGCAGAACCAGGTCCTGATCATCTCCTGTGGAATATACAGAAATAACTTGTGCACATAGGTGTCTAGCCGATTCGGGTGGACTTCCTAGGCACGTTCCCTGCCCAGAAACCTCGGGGAGAGTTAGTTTATGACTCCCTTCCCAGTTGTAGGAGGTGCTCACAGTCACTGTGTAAGTCTCGTTGACTGCTATCTCCTCATAGTATGGTGGGGAAGCTACCAGGCAGAGCCAGCAAGACTGGGTCAGAGCACTCTGGGTATAGTTAAGAGCTGCATATGCTCCTAAGACAAGGTTATACAAATTATCTGTGCCAGAAACCTGAGTAGGGGACTGTGTCTTAACAGAGGGTTGAGGATTGTTTGGTTTGAGGGCGGAGTCTGGCCCTATCGCAATGGATTTTGCAAACTGCTCCTGTAGCTTTAAAATGAACAGCATACCAGGATCACTAGAAAGGCCCCCTGGGTTATATACCTTTAAGCCCCAGCTTTTCCCACCTCCCATCCAGTGGCCTCTTTTCCTAGATCCATAAAGCTTAATTTGCCTAGGAGGTTTTTCTGTGTTTTGGTAAGCTTAATCAAATCCAGGGGTCCTGTATCTGCCCACCGGTTCCCAGTGTGTGTTTGAATTCCCTGTATAGGAAGTTTCACATCCCCGTCCAGCACAGTAATGGCTTTCAGGCCCCCCACACTACGGGACTGCTTCCCTCCCGGGCATATATACAGGCCACGGCTCCAGAAGTAGTACTTATAGAGGCCTCTCGAGCAGTCAATCTGTGCTCCTTCAGCTAGTTTGCACAAATCAAAGGTTAAGTCAGGAAACCAGGGTATTTTAGGTCCAGTCTGAGAGGCCAGGACGAGAGTGGTCCCTGTTTCTAGATTAGAGATTGTCCAGGTACGGTCAAGTGGCAAGTGAGGATTGAGCTTCTCCCAATGGAGGGAGACTCACCCACACGCCGAACCCATAGCTTAAGAGGATTATCAGTTTTTTCCAGCTTCCACTGGAGCTCTGGGGTGCAGGTGCCAGTTTGAGGTGGGATGCGTGGATCCAGGATGCTATGCCAATGACCTTAACAGTGGTGGGGGTGGTTAGAAGCACCTGGTAGGGTCTCTTCCAGCGGGGCTCGAGAGTCTGCACTTGGTGGCTGCGGACCAAAATCCCCCACTCTACCCTCAGGTCAATAGAGGTCAGACAGCTGCCGCCACAGCAGCCACTGGGTGTGTTCTAGCACCCGGAGCCTATCAAGTAAGGGAGTGTGGAAAGAATTATCAGGCCATCTGCTAGCTTCTGAAATAAGGGAGAGGTCTCTCACCAGGGGTGGGGGGTGGGGGTTGGGGGAGTGGGGGGGTGGGGGGTGGGGGAGTGGGGGGTGTGAGTTCCATACAAAACCTCAAATGGTGTTAAGTTACAGATAGAAGAAGGGGTGTTTTTGGCCCTAAAGAGAACATGCGGTAGGAGCACTATCCAGTCCTTTAAGCCAGTCTCTAAGGTCAATTTAGTTAGGGTTTATTTGATCATTCTATTCATCCTTTCTACCTGTCCTGAGCTCTGGGGTCTATATGCACAATGCAATCTCCAATCAATCCCCAGTACCTGCACCATTTTTTTTGCTCACCTGGGCCACAAATGCCGATCCATTATCTGATCCTATTATCTTTGGCAGTCCAAACTCGGGGAAGATATCTTCTAGGAGTTTTTTTTTTTACGACCATTGTGGCAGTCTCTCGCTTTGTGGGGAAGGCTTCTACCCACCCTGAAAATGTGTCTACAAAAACCAACAGATATTTAAACCCATACCTGTCAGGTTTTACCTCAGTGAAGTCAATTTCCCAAAACTGCCCCTCATTCTCTTTCCCTCAGTAGTGGCGGATGGGTAGGCATTCACTTTCTGGCATGCTTGACAGTTCCTCATTACCCAGTCGGCCAGTTCCTTCCTCTCAGTGGGGGTGAGGAAGTAAGTCTCTTGTTGGTATCTTAGGAGTTGCTGGAGTTTCTTTGACCCAAGATGCGTAAATTGATGTACTTGCTTTAAATAAGTGAGGGCTTCAACTTCTTTTCCCTGCAGGTCCTTCTCTGAAAGCAAGTCTGCTGAAGTCACTAGGAAGGTTTCTACTGGGATGTCTCTTATAGCTTACAGGGTCCGGTCCCCTCTGATGCCCCGCACAGTGAACAATAGCCAGTTCTTTGGGAAGCATTATTGCTGCCAATAGGTCAAGAATTTCCCTCTTGTGCTTAATTTTTCTGCCCGCTGAGGTTAGTAGACCTCTTTGCTGATAGATGGCACCGTGGACATGGGCCATAGCAAAGGCATAGCGGCTATCCGTATAGATTGTTGCCCATTTGCCTTCTGCTAACGTCAGGGCCGTAATTAGGGCTATGAGTTCAGCCTTTTGGGCAGATGTCCCTTCTGGCAACCCCGAGGACCAGATAACCTTCATTCTGTCTACTACTGCTGCCCCCGCTCGTCTCTTTCCCTCCTGGAGGAAGCTGCTCCCATCGGTGGACCAGATTACCTCTGAGTTGAGCAGCAGCTGATCCCTCAGTTCCCCGCAAATTCCCATTTCTTCCGCTAGGATCTCTTGACAGGTGTGTAGTACTGGTTCCGCTTCTTCATCTGGGAGCAGGGTTGCAGGGTTCAAGGAGACAGGGGACCCAAAAGTCACTTGGTCTTTGTTAAAGAGAATGCTCTGGTAGTGAGCGATCCAAGCATTAGACAGCCACCGTTCTGGAGGCTGGCGGATCACACTTTCCAGCGTGTGTGGGGCCACGATAGTCAGCTTCTGTCCCAGGGTGAGTTTATCAGCATCTTTGGCCAAAATAGCTGCGACCGCTATCGCTTTCAGATAGCGTGGCCATCCACTAACAACTGAGTCCAGTCTTTTAGACAAATATGCCACCGGTCTTTTCCATGACCCAGGGTCTGTATCAGAACCCCTTGGCCATCCCCTTTTTTCTCCTCAATATAGAAGGTGAAAGGCTTGTTCACATCAGAGATTATTAAAGCTGTGGCCGTAAAAAGGGCTTCTTTGATGGAATCAAAAGCCCTCTGTTGCTCCTTTCCCTACTGGAATGTGGCATGCCCCTTGAGTAAGGGGTATAATGGGGCAGCAAGGGATGTAAACCCAGGGATTCATAGTCTACAAAACCCAGCAGCTCCCAAAACTCACGCAACTGCTTCCGGCTTGTGGGGGGGGGGGGGGATCTGGGTTACGATTTTCTTCCTGGCCTCCGTTAACCATCGCCTTCCCGCTTTAAGCAAGTATCCTAGGAAGGTCACTTCCTGCTTACAAATTTGGGCTTTCTTTGCCGAGGCCTGGTATCCCAATCGGCCTAGTTCCCTCGACAGTTCCCGTGTCCCGTACTCACAGTCCTCTCTGGTGGCATTCGCCAGCAATAGGTCATCAACGTATTGAAGCAGGGTAACCTCAGGGTGCTGAGTTCTGAAGGAACTTAAGTCCTTGTGGAGGGCCTCATCGAAGATGGTGGGTGAGTTTTTAAACCCTTGAGGCAGGTGTGTCCAGGTCAGTTGGCCAGAGGACCCTGTCTCTGGGTCCACCCATTCAAAAGCGAATAAAGGCTGGCTATCCTTCTGCAGTGGCAGGCAGAAGAAAGCATCCTTTAGGTCTGAGACAGTATACCAAGTCCTTTCTGGGTTCAGAGTGCTAAGCAGGTTATACGGATTTGGAACAGTGGGATGTATGGCCTGTACCCAGCTATTATCTTCCCGTAGGTATTGTACAAGTCTATAGTCCCCAGTCCCTGGTTTCTTGACAGGTAACAGGGGCGTGTTCCAAGCTGACTGGCAGCGCCTCAATACCCCTAAGGTGAGGAGCATCTGTATGTGGGGCCTGATTCCCTCTTGGGCTTCCCTGCTCATATAGTGTTGCTTGGCCCATACCAGGGAGGCAGAGGGCTTCAAGGTTATTATTACCAGTGGCTGACTTACTGCCAGCCCCAATCCAGCAAGTTCTGCCCAGGAATTGGGGAACTGCTGGAGCCATGTTTGAATATCAGCCTGCCTCTGGGGTAACTCAGGTTCAGCATACAACTGATATTCCTCTTCAGCTTACAGGGTAAGGACAGTTACAGTGGGCTAACTAACGAGGGGGTTCATGAACTCCACCTCAGGACCTTGGGGAGTGAATGTAATTTTTGTCCTCAACTTGATTAATAGGTCTCTTCCCATCAGGGGTGTTGGACATTCAGGAATAACTATAAAGGAATGCTGAACTTTTTTCCCTTCCCCAAATCCATAGTTCTCTTAGTAGTCCAAGCACAGTGATGGCTGCCATTTGCCCCCAGAACTAGAGAACACTTGTTGGATAGTGGACTGAGTGGGGTCTTCAGGGCTGAAAACACTGCCCCCGTGTCAACCTCAAAGTCAAATGGGGTCCCCTCCACATCAAAAGTTACCCTGAGTTCGGGGAGGGGGGTCTGAACTCCGACCTCCCTAATTGTCTTCTTCTAGAGCCAACACTGCAGGCCTTCGGTTGGGCTGGCCTTTTTTCTTTGGACAATTTTTGGCCCAATGACCTTCCTCTTTACAGTACACACACTGATTGGGTCCTAATGGCTGGCGTGGGCCCAGGTTTCTACCTCTCCTATCTTCTTTCTTTCCTTCCACTACCGTGGCCAGTATTTTAGTTAATTCTCTATTTCTCTTCTTGTCCCTAATCCTCTCCTTCTCCTCTCTCAATTTTTCTCTTTCCTCTCTTTCTTTTTCTAACCGCTGTTCCTTTTCTTCCTCCATTTCCCTTTTGTAAAATACTTTCTCAGCTTCTTTCACCAGATCTCTCAAGGCCAGATCCTGCAGGCCATCTAGTCTTTGCAACTTTCTTCTGATATCTAAAGCTGACTGACCTATAAACTCCATGGCTACTGACCCTCTCTGATCTTCCGACTGTGGATCAAACGAGGTATACTTTCTATATGCCTCCATCAAGAGTTCCAGAAACATGGATGGTGACTCATCTGACCCTTGAATAACCTCACTTACCTTGGCCAGACTGGTGGGTCTACGAGACGCTGCCCTGAGACCCGCTATTGGCGTCTGATGGTAGGTGGACAGATGCTCCCTACCTGCTGGAGTATTAAAGTCCCAATCAGGGTGTCGCAAGGGGAAGTAGTCATCGATCACATTCGGGAGCTGGGTTGGTCTCCTGTCCTGTCCTGGGGCATTCTTGCGAGCCTCCAGCAGGATACAATCACACTCTTCTGTGGTGAAGAGTGTCCCTAGGAGTTGCTGACAGTCATCCCAGGTGGGTTGGTGGGAGAACATGAGGGATTCTACCAGACTAATTAGTCTAGCAGGATCCTCTGAGAAAGAGGGATTGTTATTCTTCCAGTTATAGAGATCTGAGGATGAGAAAGGCCAGTACTAGAGTGCCGGCATTTCTCCACCCCAACTGTTATCTACCATAGGGCCGACAGGGTGCAGAGGAAGAGTTACAGCCACATCTGTGGCTTCGTGTGGCCGGGGACTTCAAAGTCCTGCCACGGGTCCCTCGGGGTCTTCAGTCCTGGATATGGGGGTGCAGATTGCACAGGAGGGAGAGGCAGAGGCAAGGTAGGAATGGGAGCTGAAGAGGGATGATAAGGTGGTGGAATGACATCAGAATCAAAGAAAATGAAGTTCTGAGACTTGGGGAGGAGAGAGCCAGATTTCAGCCTAAGGAGGCAAGGGCTTAGCCGGGAGGATAGAGGCAGTCAGAGGATGTAGGAAGGGCTGGACCCAGTCCAGTGGATTTTTACAGAGGTTTTCCCAGACCCAGATGTAGGGCTGCTGGTCAGGATGGCCATGAGGGCCAGGCTTCCTGAACAAGAGGAAGATAGAAGGAACCTCCATGTGGCCACCCGACACCAAATATAGGCCATTCTGCTGAACAGAAAATTCTCCATTTTCTCTTCTTAACAGGGAGAGAAAGGTTATGTGCCCAGTCCACTACCCCAGGCCAGTGATCCAGGATTATGGACAGGGGAGTAGACTTGGTTTGACCCATGGTGAAGGGAGTTTCACGAACAACAGAAAATACAAGGACACAAAAGAGAAGACAGAAAGACAAACACATACACACTGGCACCATGAAAAGCAAAAATAATCTAACGGGTCTAATGGTCCAGACCTCTGATACTGACCAGAAGCTGGCAATAAAACGGTAGACTCTGCCACCTGATATCAGACATCCAAGCGTCCCTGGTCATCGTTCCCTAGTCCAAAATGTCCTTCAGACCTCGTGACCCGCAACTTCCGACACATCTGTCCAGCGCTGCTGATAGAGGCTCAAGCCTCAGTTTCAGCAGCCACCACCAGTTACTCATCAGATACTAGCTCTCCACAAATCTCGGTGGGACCTCCAAATGTTAAGGATGGAGCCACTGAGTGAAAAAAAAAAAAACTGATGCAGAGTCTTAGGTCTCAGTCTTAAGAAGAAAAGAAAACTTTATTCCACTAGTGGGTCCCATTGTATTAGGAACAATGGACCCCAATTTACAAATGAGTGAAGTTTTTATAGGGCAGGGGGTAGGAGGTCTGGATAGTGTGTGGGTAACCACTGTAACCACATAATCTGGCAGACAAAGACTTTCAGGATCAAACAGATACCAAGTTTAGATAAAATGCTCTAGTTCTTACCCAAAACAAGAAGTTCACAACAAACAAACAATGCTCTCAGATCTCATCCAAAACAAGGAGTTTAGATCTTATCACAACATATCATGCTATTCTCTCAGATCTTGTCATGTGGGGCACCACCTGGGAAGTCTCTGGGAAGTCCTGTCTCTCACTTTACAGGGGGGATGCCTTATAGACCGAGGTTGTTTTTTTCACCTTGAGTAGCCTTTGAAGCTCACACACAACACCTGGTCTTAGTCAACTTCCCTGTCCTGCACTAACATCTTTATTCCTTAACCACAGCACCTGCTTGGGAATGTTCTAAGGATGGAACGGATCAGCTGCTTCCAGTAAACACTGCAGGCCATAAATAGTGTTAAGCCCCGGGGGCTGCAGGCTGACTTCCACAATATTTTATGTTTGTTGTTTGTTGTAGTTTGACCTTTATGTCACTTGCCTTTTCCCT